>OY998254.1:232500-2780000 GCA_963922045.1 Persicaria maculosa | reverse complement strand
CATCAATTCTCGGTGAATCGATTAAATCCGCAAGACCACCCATCCCAACGCCTTGGTCGATTCCGGCGCCGTCTCGGTTGGCTGGTTTCCTTCCATGTCGGCCCTCTCCTCTTCCCTAGTCTACCACCACTCTATTGGGGTTCCGTTTTCAATTCGTGGTGTTCAGATCTGATTTCGTTTGGTCAGATTTGTTTCATCTCGTTTCGATTTGATTTTCGTGTCTCCCGGTGGCGTTATTGTGTAATCCCCCAATATCACCTCTGTGAGAACTCCGGCGGCTGTGGGTTTCGCATCTGCTTCGACCTCCATTGTTCGTCGTTAGTGGTGGGTCGTTTGCCCCTTGTTGCGCCGCCGATGGCTGCCGTCGAGATTCCTTTTCGATCGTATTCCTCTCCGGCGACTCTGTCCTCTGTGCTTTCCGGGATCGGCAAGGCTTTGCTCCTTCCGTGCCTTGCACGCGAGTGTCTGACACACCTGTGTTGTTCCCCTGCTCAAATCCTTGGCGTGCAAGTTGCTAGTTTGGCCTTGCACGCCAAGCTAGACCCAAAAAAATAAAAAAAAAATAAAAAAAAAAAAAAACAGAGAAAAGAAAAATCACCCGAGAGGGTCTGAGTAACCCACCCATTAGGGTCCTGACAATCTCCCGTAAGGGTTTTTTTGGTGCGTTATATACAGGGCGACTCTCGACGATGGTTCCAGGTGTTCTTGGCGGTCCTAGTCTGAGTTGGGACTCTGGTGTCCGGTGTCGGGTCTAGCCGGGGTCGTGGCGGTGTGCATCAAGGCGACTCCGTATTCCGGAATTTTCCTTGGAGGTTCGTCTTCATCGCCCACAGGAGGGACTCCTGATGTACCGCTGGCCAGCGGTGTCATCGCTTGGTGGTGCTTGGCTCCGGGGTTTGTCCATGTTGTTCTCCGCTCTTTTTTGGTTAGGTTCGATTGTTTATCTGGGGTTGTTTAGTTGTCACTTTTGTATTGCACCGTTTACTTTATATTGTATGTTCGACGGTTCGCCGTCTGCCGACTCTGTCGGCCTCTCGATGAGCCAGACCTGTCTGGCCATCGAATTTTTACCTAATAAAAAAAAAAACCTATTGGGCTTAATTTAAAACATTGAATTCAATCTAATATAACTATTGAGCTTAACTCAAATTTGTTTACTAACTAATGGGCTTAATTCAAAACATTAAATATAACCACTGATTATGACACATCACATTTAAAAAATGTTATAATGATATTGATATTACCATTAATGAGTAATTTAAAATATCTATATTTATGTATTATACTTCACATAAGATTTTTAAAAAATAATTTTCTGAGATAATTATAAGATACATTTGCTGTAAAGTTTTTTTTTTTATGATTTTTATCTCAATATTTATTAATATTTTTATATATAATATTTTAGTTTTAAAAAAACGCGTCATGGCGCGGGAATCGTACTAGTTGGTTTTAAAATGGAACGTCACTTGACTTGCGTGCTAGGCTCCTAGTGCATGTGCGCCCGTGCACACGTATATGGATTTTATTATGTATTGTCAAATTAAAAATTGGATGGTACACCCGAAACCATCAAATGCTATACAAATCTGCCCTTTTTTTTTAATTTATTAAAGATATTCGATTTTCTAGACAAGTGTAGACCAACCGAGAAATTGAACAAGCCGATAAATAGATTAACCATTATGTACAAAAAAGAATCAAATAAAAAAACACTAAATAAATGAAACAAATAAAATAAAATAAGTACATACAAATCTGCACATTTTAATTTCAAATTCCCATATTCTTTCACAAAAAAAAAAAGGCCGTTGAGAACAAGAGGCGAAGAGCGGGCCCCGCTTCCTATTTCCAAGTTAGTTAGCGAAAACCCGCCAATCCACGCATTTCCCTCCAACCTATTTCTTCTTCTTCTCACACCCTCCATAATCACACCTCATAATCAAATTCAAAACCTTTTCAATTACAAATATATTTTAAAAATTTTTAATTTCTAAGTGTTTGATCTAATCGGATTTCCAACAATGTCGAAGAAAGACGACGGAGAAGGAGGAGGAGGGTTCATGGACAAAGTCAAAGACTTCTTCGAGGACGTCGGAGATGCTGTCGGCGACGCCGTCAGCTTTGGAAAACCCACCGCTGACATCGCCGCCATCCACCTCCCCTCCATCGGCCTCCACGCCGCCGAGCTCATCTTCGATGTTGTCATCAACAACCCCAACCCCGTCCCCATCCCCCTCGTCGACATCAATTACCTCCTCGAATCCGATGGCCGGAAGCTCGCCTCCGGTCTTATTCCCGACGCCGGCACCCTCCACGCCCATGGATCTGAGACCATCAAAATTCCCCTCAAGTGCGTATACTCAAAACCCTTGAAACTTTGGAAATTCATTGTTGATCCATATTAACATAAACATTAAGAGATTTAATTTAATAAATGAGCCCTTCTTGTGATCAATTTAATGGAAGCTATGTTTAACCAAAAGGTAGCTAATGGGTAAACTAAAGCTGATGAATTATTTATGTTAAATATAGGTTAATAATCTAGTATATATGGTGTTTGGTAAATCTAGCGGTTAGGGTAGCTAATGAACAACTTATATTCAAAAGCTAATTAAACTAAAATCTGATATTTATTTCTGAAATTCGAGATTCGCCATATCACACAAGAAAATAACGAAAAACGAAAGAACACACAAGATTTGTTGACGCAGTTCGGGTAAAACCCTACTCTGCGGGATCTCAAGAGGGGAGATCCGGTCCCAGAGTTCACTATGTTGCAAGAGAAGGTTACAAGTTACGCACAACGGACAGAGCACCAAAACTAGCAACCTAAGGAACCTCAAAACCGAGCAAGATAAACGGAAACAAGTGTAAAAGGAAGAGATGCCCCCTGAAAGGCAACCGAGAAACTTCAGAGAAGTTTCCCACGGAGGAAGAGCTTCACAGCCACCGTGTAAGCTCGTCGGACCACCGTCTCCTTTCGTCGCTCACACCAGAGCTCTCTCTTTCTGTTAGCTAGGGTTTCCTAAAATGAGGCTCGAGGCGCTACAGTAACCAGAGGAGCCTTATAAAGCCCTCGCAAAGCTAGGGTTACAAGGAGTCTCCAAATGGTTGTCTGTGAAGGGCCCAATACAGAAGAAAACCAAGCAAGTAAATCTGGCCCATCATAAACAGGCCCAGAAAACACCTTAGCTCTGATTTGAGCTAAGTGTTATATTATACCTAACATATATATACATAAGTGGTGTTCACCATAAGTTAGCCACCAGCTAAGACATGTATAGAATGTCCAAGGATAACTTCAACCTTATGTGATATCCTAACTTAGTATATTATATGTATAATCTAAACACTTAACATAAAACCTAAGATTACCAAGTTTAAGTGCTCAATGTCCGAAAGTCTAGCTATTACATGACAAGATTAGTACAACAATTTCATTTAAAACTATACTACCTTCTTAAAAAAATATATGTCCTTTTACTATTCTTGCACTTTTTTTAGAAGCTAAAAACTATATAAAATATGAACTTTTTTTTTAATAATTACAGAATTATTAAAAAAGTTAATATTTTATATAATTTTTAGCTCCTAAAAAAACATGTTAAAAAAATAGAAAGACATGTATTTTTGAATGGAGGGAGTATATAATATCAAAACCAGCTAAAAAAGCTACTTACTGTTACAAAAAAAAAACATATCAAAAATAAAAAAAAATTATATATTTTTTACAACAAAGGGAGTAATCATTTAGCGAGGCAACCCACATTTCAATTTTTCTATAGTACAAAGTTAAATACACATATCGAAATCTCCAAGTACATCCCACAATGAAAGTATATGTGTGTAACGACTTTATCTTAAACATATACACATTCGTGTTTTTTTTTTGAAAGAAAATTATTGCTAATTAATTTTGATTGATGCAGGCTAGACTTCGAGGACATGAAGAAGACCTACGCGGACATAAACGAAGGCAGCATCGTGCCGTACCGGGCGCGGGTGGAGCTGATCGCCGACGTGCCCGTAATCGGCAACCTTACGCTGCCACTCGAGAAGCGCGGCGAGATCCCGATCCCCTACCGGCCGGAGGTGGACCTAACGAAGTTCGAGCTCGAGGAGGTGTCGTTCGAGGAGACGACGGCGGTGCTCCACGTGAGGGTCGGGAACAAGAACGACTTCGAGATCGGGATAAAGGCGGTGGAGTACGAGATCTGGCTCGGGGACGACCGGATAGGCGACGGGAAGATGAGGAAGGAGGCGAAGATCGGGAAGAAGTCGGAGGGGAACGTGGAGATGCCGATAAGGTTTCGGCCCAAGGATTTGGGGTCGGCGGTGTGGGATGTCATAAGGGGGAGGGGGATGGGGTATAAGTTGAAGGGGAGTGTCGAGTTGGACAGCGTTTTCGGGCCGATGAAGCTCCCGTTTTGCAGGGAAGGTGGGAGGACTAAGATTAAGAAGGCTGGTGACAAAGATGATGACGACGACGACGACTTTTGAGTCGGGAATGTTTATGATCTTATGCTGCACAAAGCTTTCATTTTTCATTGCTCTTCATAGAATAAACTGTTGCAAAAATATGTCAGGAGAGATCACTAAGCTTTAACATTTTTGTAATTTTGTTGACACATCTGTCTAGTTGATAATTAGTAGCTCTGGTAATGATAGTGTTTAAGGAGCTGAAGCTGATATCAATAATCCATCAAACAAGAAATTGATATCAATACACATCGATCAAATACTAACATGGACGACACATGTTGATAGGAAGACGAAGGAGTGTTAGATTGAACAACAATTCATCATCACTCGTCCAAACCATTCAACCGCAAGGGGAGGGAGAGACGATGAGAGTGAATTGGTGAATTTCACATAGCAAGTGAGATCGACAGGAGATGAAATACAAGCCGGTAAAGATGACATGTAGGAAAGAACAAGTGGCGAGTTTGTTACAAAGACAGGCACGTGAAATTAAGCAAGCAAAGGATCAACCACCAAACAAGTCGAACCAAACATGTCGGGACCAACCACGCCATGATGAAACCTACGGGAGGAGGGGACCAAGCCATTGTCGAAACCACACCTCCTCCAACACCACCAATAGGCAATAAGTGACATCCGATCAAACACAATATGATTGGCAAATTCATTGTGAAAAGATATGAGTTTACACTCACAACTCAATCTAAGAGTTTGCATAGTTTATTCACCGAATCCATCCTTAATCTTTAGGTTGTTTTCTAATTTGGCCTATAAATCTCCAAACTAATAGATATGATATGAATGCTGAAAATTAATTGGGATCTATAGATAGTTCCAGATCCTACTAGGCCAGAAGAACCTAAACCACAAAGGTACAAAACTCTGTCACATGCTCAATGTAATTGCTTAATATCCAATCCAGTTTGTCCACTCCCCCTAAAAAAAACCTAATGCAAGGGGTGGAAATCCGAAAATTTAGGGCAATTTGAAGCTCAAATCAACATCAAACAAGAAATTGATATCAACAATCCATTGAGCTATGAAAATCAGCGGAAAATTGTACGATTTCAGAAACCACACCGATCGAAGACGAAATTGGGGGAAATTACAGTAAACACTAATGTGAAGTCGAAAAGAAGAAGAAGAGAACAGCGTACGTTAATAGGACGACGACGGAGCGTTAGATTGAACAGCGTCTCATAAGCATTCGTTAAAATCGTTCAACTACATAGAGAGAGAAAGAGAATCGGTGAATTTTACAGAGCAAGTGAGGTCAACAGGAGGAGCTGTTGCAGCAGAAGAAGTCGATGATGCTCTGGCAGCAGTCGTAGAAGCACGAGCAACTGCAAATCGCAAAAACAGCACCGATTTTCAGTAACTCGCCGCACACAATGAAGATTCGGATTCAGAAAACACGAACAGAGAGTGTATAGAAGATTGATTTACCAGTCGTCGACGGCCACGTCTCGGGGATCGTCCATGGCTTGGCTCGAGGGCGGCTCCATCTCTCTCTCGCTCGCTCGCTCTCTCTACAGCGCAAAAGCTGTTTTCTGTGAAGGAGGGTATGGGCCAAAACTGGTAACGGGATGTGGTAAAAATGGATTGGTTGGAGGAGTCATTATCTGTCTGTTTATGGACCTTTATAGTGGATTTGTGGGGCTTCTACCTTTTTCCTTTTTTTTTTCCTTTCTCATAGGTCCTCGGTTCGAACCCGGAATGACCGCTCTTTATTTACCAATTCAAGGAGAAATGTTTACAAGTTTATGTACAATGGAAAACTAATTGGTAAGTACTAAGTACCTATTAATCTCCTCCAGGGTACGACGAGAGATTGTAGACAGTGAAAGGTCGCTATCAAGGTTGATGAGGACTAATTGCTGCAACAATTTTAGAATGGTTTAGCCGGAAAGGTCTTACGGGTAGTAACCAAAGGTGCCTAGTTTGACCCCGGATGACCGTTTTTTATTTACCAAAATCAAGGACTAATTGATGAGATATTCAGAACACCCTCTCAACTTAGCATAAGAGTTTATACTGGAACCCTCGACCCTGCTTTCAGCGGGATATACTAAGTTTGTTATTATTATTGTTGTATTAATTTAACAACTTCGACTAAAGGAGTGAAAGTAATATTCTTATATTCCATGCTCAAGTATACTCCTATTTGATTGGGAAAGAAAATCTTACAATAAAATAGATAAACCCCATAAATCAATTACAAACAACCTAAAAATAATACTACTCCTTAAAATATGGAGATGCTTTATGCTTAACTATGCCCTAGGGGACAAATTTGAAAATTTGTTTATCTGGCACATTACTTCATTGCCATTGTTTTGTCTGTTAACCAAACACCAAATGGTCCAAATCAGTACTAAATGGGTTCAAGCTGGGTAAATTTAGTCATAAAACTGCCATCAAATTGAAACATGGTTCCTATATAGTACTAATTACTACAGTATGTACTACTACAAAAACTTTTACAAAAACTACAATGTACGAAAACTTGTATCAATAAATCATTCCTTATCTGGGCATTAAATTCGGAACTGGATTTGTACGAATAGGAAGAAACAAACCTGTGCCATGAAATCTCGGTTCCCGGATTGGCAGCAGACAAATTAGTTAGTTTCTCAGGCATAAACACCATGGAACATTGGCTACCACCATAGTAGGTGATGACCGAAGTGCTATCTTTATACATGATATACAAACAACATCTCTATACAACATACGACATTGTTGATTCCAGACACAAATGCCAGTACCCCGAATCAAGTTTCAGGAGAGTGAGCACTGACCTCAAATTCAGTTTCGCCTCCAGTGGTTGAAGTGACCAGTGTGAGGAGGAGACAAGCCAGGAAAGGCCTCAAGAGTTGACCACGGCGAATGACAAGCCGCCACTTTTAAGTCTGAAGGTTCAGGATGAGACTCTTGGCTAGACTCCCTGGGAAAAACCAATAATTCATAGAGGTTGGACAAGTCCATGAAGCAAGGTATCAATGAATTGCGAAGTCCATGTGGAATTTATGTCCTAATTCAATGATGCAGAAGTTCTTACTTGTTAAGGGGTAAGTTTTTATTTTATGGTGTTTGTGGTTGGAGAAGTCGGTATCTTATCAAGTCAATGCACAGGAATATCTCTTGCAATGTGTCTTATTTTTGTACTCATGGGAGTTTCAATCAGATTTTACTTAAGAAACAAAACTACATCACAGAAAAAAAACCTAGTCCTGGTTGCCTCGCTCATTGTTCTAGTGCAAGTGTAACAGATTGTATCCAAGGAAAGCACCAACCCTCAAAATCTTATGGAACCATCACAAACACCTAATCTTGATCTATGTTCAAGGAAGTAAAAAGAGGATCACCATGATGACTCACCGTTGTGCAAGATCCACTGGATGACGCCATATAAAATGGAGCATCCAGATGCTAGGAGTTCGTAACAAACTGGTGCTCTAGTAGCTTGCTAGCAGAAGGTCTCTGTGCAGGATTCCGCTGAAAGCAACACCGTAGGAAATCCTTCCCCTCTGCTGACAATGTTTCTGGTATGGGTGGAGATTCTCTCATAACCTTGAACATGGCAGCAGCCTGAAAATGAAAACAAAATTTAACAACACAAAGAATAGTTTGTAAAGGAAATTTTCATAAATCCAGAGAAAACAAATATGCATTATAGGAAATTTGGTGGAAGTACTAACATCAACAATGTAGAAATTTGTTCATAGGGTCACATTTTCTAGATCAGAGAAGGATCACTTTCTTTTGATTAAGAAAAATGTATAAATAATTTCAGAACGCATGAAAATAAAAAGGTATTTTCCAGTGGTGAGCAACACATGTTGTGGTTGTAGGACAGAAGTGCAAGGCACTCACCCCTTCATAACCACTCCATGGAGGTTTACCACTAAACATTTCAATTACTGTACATCCCAAACTCCAGATATCAACAGCAAAGGCAAGATCCGAACTATTATCTTTCTTGATTACTGCTTGCATAAGCTGCATGACAAAGAAATACGTCAGTATGCTATGAATGGTTACTTCTTCCAAGTCTTTTTACAAGAACATTAAAGCGAGCTAAATACCTCAGGAGCCATCCAATAGGGGCTTCCCTTCAAAGAAAGCTCAGCAGCTGGTCCGGTAAGCTAAAACAAAAAATGACAAACCAATATGAGAATTCTGACCTGCATTAAAGGAAATAATATAGTAAAGGTAATAATATGAAGAGAAAAAAAAAACTCAAAGGACTCTTTCTGAAGAAATTGATGTGTTGTCTCCACACAGGCTATACTGCATTATGTATTTCAATCCAAATTCACTCCAACCAATGGAGAACAAATGCATAGAGGCATACAGATAAAAGACTAATCTGAATTTTGAATCCTCCACAGAAAAATCTACAACTGGATGTTGCAGTGACCAATACGCTTTTCCTCACACTTAACCATTTATTAAATTTTAATAACAAAATTAGCAGTCACGAACAAAGAATAAACGAGAATGGTTGTTGAATTATCAAGAACTTACATGCTTAGCCATGCCAAAGTCTGCAAGTTTGACAACTCCAGATGCATCAACAAGCAAGTTAGCTCCTTTGATGTCCCTGCAAGAGTACAGTAGGATTTAGTGAATCATAAATCAGTTGCTTTAATGCGAGCCTAACAATCAGTCCCTCTAGATATCCCTATAATCACATAATACCAATTAGTTTTTTCATTCCGTAAAAGCAGGCATTTATCACTTTTGTATGATGTAGATGATATTGGTCTAGAAAATTTTACCCTTGATATAAACCAGCACTTGTGTAACTTTGTGACAGGCTGCTAGTTATGCCATCATTTTAACCCCCAAAAGAATTATGAATTATCTTCAAAGGTAGCATTATTCAATCTATAAGGTTTCCAAGAGATGTGGCTCACTTGCAAAATAATTTCAGGTATTGATAATACATTCTGAAGGATAGTGTGTCTAATGCCACCGAGTACCTGTGTATAGTCTTGGTGCTATGCAAGTAAGCAAGTCCAGAAAGAATATGCTTTGTAAAATTACGGACAACTGACTCAGTCATATCTCCACAGTGCTCCCGTACATACTTATCAATTGAACCGGGATAGACATACTCCAGATATATATAAAAGCTGTCATCTCCCTACAGTTACAGCCGCATTATTCAGTGATGATTTTATAGATGAGATCATGTACAACAGTAAAGGAAGCACGACGAAAAATCTCTAATTTCATTTTTTCTTTGAGAAAACAACATGGTATTCAGTTAAATTACTTACGATCTCACTGCCATAGTATTGCACGATATTGGGATGCTTTAAGTTACTGAGAACCTTTATCTCCTGCATTTAAAGAAGATAATGTATCCAACCAAAACATAAGCTTAACATAAATGAGCACTCTTATAGGAACTTTATAAATAAAAAAAGACTCGATATGGGGTGCTATTGGCCAACAATGGCAGATGATACCGCCCCCTCTGTTCGGAAATGCAAAAAGAAAAGATATTGTCAAGCAAGGAATATTTTTAAGGTTATACCTGCGCAAGTTGCTTCATAGATTCTCTAGATTTAGCATCATCAGGGCATAACTCAACTTCTTTCATCGCACATAAAGCTCCTGTTTTTCTACCAAAAATATAAATTTGAAAAATAAGATGCCGGTTGAAACTACATTTAGAGTTTAGAAGTGGATACCCAGAAGTGTAAGTTGAACTGGAAAAGTTTAAATGCCAGCTTTTATATACCTGTTGGTTGCAATATAAACACTCCCAAATGTGCCACGGCCTATAAGTTTCCCTTTGCTCCACTGATTTGTATGGAGTGAAAATTCGGGCCTAGGTGTTATTTGGGGAGAAGGAGATGATTGACCACTGAGTTGGCGATGAGGAGATGATTGTGCTGATATTTGAAGATTAGGTGATGACTGTGTTGAGGTATATGAAGGAAGGGGTGAAGGTGCTGAGATTTGTGAAAAAGGATGTGATGGTGATTGTGTGGAAGCTCTTGGAGGAAGAGGCAATGGATATCCACCTACAGGAGAATTATCAATAAAATGTATGTTTGAGGTATCAATAAACAATTTTGGACGCACTGGGGAGGTAGCATGGCTTGTGTTTTTCGTCCTAACAGGACTTGTAGAATCTAAGACTTGAATAGAATCAATTCCCTTCTCTTGTGACACCATATCCTTCGAAAGAGTTTCTCGAGAACATGAAACTTGATAGGCCATATTGAAGGATGAAACCAAATCTGCAGCACCTGATCTCCGCGGACTCGCCATTGGGCTTGAATATGTGGTAGCTGGAGCACTCCTGAATGGAGCTTGTCTGTCAAAGCCCTCATGAGCTCTATCAACTCCCATCACATTTGGGGACATGTTTCCTGATAACAAGGTCTCTGAATGACCAACATTTCTTTGAGCATTTCCATTAATTCTTGCATCTCGCCGTGGAATCCTACAGCCGGAATCAAGTACATATAAATAAACTGAAATTGTTCCATTCAGTATCAATTCAGATTTCAGAGTTCTCCAATCTCCACAAAAGTTTGTCAATTTAAGAGTCCACATTCTGTACATCTTTCTTGTTCTATTGAGGTTTTGAGCCACAAATTAATGATTAATCCTGTCAGTTTCCAGTTTCAACATACATCATAATCCTCTTAATCATGCCATTTCCTACAGAAATGAAGAAAATTGATAGATCGAAATTGGAATTGATGAGGAATTCGAACAGAAATTATCGCCAATTGCGTTAAATTCCAGAGAGGAAAAGAATACAAGTACCTGCTGATAGGAGAAGGACCACAGGAGGAATTTGGATTTTCGCTCTTCCTTCCCCGTCTCGCCCTCCCTCTATCCCCTTCCTTCACCTCTTCTGGCGAAGGAAGCCGGAAACTAGCGCTAAATTCCCTATTCCGATCACCGGACAACAACGCCGCCAAATCCGGCAGCGGAAGCGGCACATCAGTGGAGAGCCGCGCCACGCCGTCGATGATCTCCACCGAGGATCTGGAGCTGGAGGCATCGGCGGCGTTGACCTGACCACGACCATCTCTCCTTGTCGATTTCCGCAAACCAAAATCCAAGCCGTAAACCTCGTGGTCCTGGAGATGGCGGAGCTTCCTGGCTCTAGTTAGCTGTCGTTGCGGAGCCGGAGACGGCGGAAAATTCGGCCGCCGCGGCATTGCTTTCGCAACGGGGGATCTGAGACCATTGCACGGGTGAGGGTTTTCCAGATTAATCGAAGAAACGAGCCGAAAAAATATATATTTAGAAATCAGAGGATTTTCACAATCTGTAAGTTGAAATTCGGATTCCAGAATCGAAATCTGAAGTCGTCAACCCCTCGCCAACGATCTTTGTGCTGTGTTCGCCATTTTTGGTGCAGGTGAAGGATGGAGACTGGGGGCGTTTGGTTTGATTGGGTCTGGCAAAATGCCAAACGGAGTGCCGTTGGGAAATGGGAACAAGTCGTTGGTTTTGTTAGTTGTGAACCAAACTAGGTCAACTTATAATTTAGGGTAAATTACACAAACCACCCCCTATTTAGATTATTTTGAACAAGGATTTTTTTTTAAAAGCAAAATTGTAGTTAAGCATCTCTTATCCATGTTTTATTAGAAATTAACACAAACTCATGATATTTCTTTTTTTTTTTAATCCGGAAAATAAATTTGATTCTCGATCTAGACACGTATAGAGTAACTAAGAAACTGGACAAATCGGTAGATGAACTAACCATCATATACAAACAGAAACAAGTGACAGAAGCAAGTGATATACAGGAAAATGCACCAAGTAAATGACATAAAGAAAATGCATAAAGAAAGTAGAAACGCACAGGTCATCCTATATTGTAAACCACAAGCCAACGGAATAAACGAATCAACCAACCAAAAAGTATGGAATTTTAAAAAGGTATTACTTTGGCTTGAACTCGATTCATGCTCTCCTTTATAAAAATCTCCCCTCGTGTTTTGAAATTGTGGAGACTAGTTTCAGCTTTCAACTATGGATGGGGTTTGAAATTGTGGAGTGGTTGCTCAGAATGTTTATATCTGAAATGATCAATTTTTATTGAGTGATATTATTAATAAGATGACAAAACAAGATTATTGATAAGATAAATTAGGTAAATTGTACACAAACACTTTTCAATTTTAAAAAGTGTTTATGAATCTAACCGAAAGTAAAAGAAAAAAATCTAAACAAGTTTAATCAAATATACTCATATAGAAGTCAAAGATGATTTAGGATTTCATATATCATACTCACAAAAAAAAAAATTGAAGATCAATCAACACATGATGAACATCAATAATATGGATCAACATAATCAAGAACACACGTACACAATTTAATCAAACCAAACTCAAATTCCACTAGAAATTCATTTAAAGTTTTGGAAAAAAAAGGTCGAAGAAATCAGTGAAATCAATTACGCCAAAAAATCAAATCTCCCTTTTTTCTTTTGGTGTAAAAGGTTGGCCTAGTGACCTTATTATAGATTATATTACCTCTGTTGCAAAATATAAGGACTTTTAATGTGACTTTTACTATTTAGCACGTACAAGGAATTCACTTTTTAAATTAGTTTTGATAAGTCGATTGAAAACTTTGACAAATCTATATATTAAAAAAATGAATGGGTTGAAATCTAAATCCAAAATGGATGATGATCATTGTAGATATGAATATGTATTTAAGGTAACAGCTGCTGCAAATATCACAACAATTGCTTAATACAGTTCCATTTGAACTACAACTAGTTAATAGTGATATTACACCCAACAAATGCACACACTTCAAGGTGCCAAATTCCCTAATGTAAGAAGCAAAAACATCTTTCCGTTGCATTTCAAGACAATACACAGACCATCTTATTTTCGAATGATCGATTGCAACCGCTCCTGTTGAGCATGATGGCATAAGGTTGATGCCTATTGAAGGGATATGTAAACTAAGGTTTTCAATTTTCAGCTTTCAACGCTTGTGGCTAGGATCCTACAAACGGGTTTCGTTTCATTCTTGGAGAGAAGCTTCAGAGAAGGATGAACCTCAACGTCATTCAACAAAACTCTGTCCCCAACATCCAGCTTGCTGATATCAACTTCGATCTTTTGGGGAATTTGCTCCACTGGGCAAAGTAACTTCAGGCTGGATCTTATTTTCTTCAATTGGCCCCCTGATGAAAAATTCACAATGGAGAACAGAGATAAGAGCTAAATGAAGGCAGCAACAACCAAATTCAAGGAACCAGTTTGGCCCTATGCTACAACCAACAAAGGGGTATGTAACAAGCTAAAAAGTGGTGTAACTATGAGCATCTGTGTTGCAAAATGGAAAGGGAAAGGGAAACACAAAATCAGTCATAAGATCTAGAATCACATGACTCGTTTGTTGATAAATAATGGTTCCTAAAAAAATGTCTAAACCGTACATTGAACACAAAAGTTTTCTCCGAATAAGGTATTTAAAAGGTTAGGTTGTAGTAAGGCAAGAAGAAGATTCCATTCACTACTAAGATCACTACTTACTGACCCAAAGTAAACACAAATATAACAAGAAATAACTGATAGACCCATGAATGTTTGTAAGCAGTTCAACAAGAATGCCCTATTGCAAATAAGCGAAATCAGGAAGATGCACCACAAACCGAAAGCCACATGGCAGGAGATTAGGATATCTACTCATTTTATAACATTTCCCTTTTTGTCATTTCCCTCTGTTTAGAAGCTTTAGAAGTTTGAGGATGGGTGTTAGGTTTTGCCGTTTATGCTTCTTTTCTGCCTTGCTCTTTGCTTCCTTTTGCCGCACTCTATATTATTTGGCATGTCCCCATGTTTTGTTTATGCCCTATTATTTTGGGTCTATCGGAAACACTCTCTCGACTAGTTCGGGGTAAGAGTGCGTACATCCTGACCCTAGACCCTGCCTCATCGCAGGATATACTGGATTGTAGTTGTTGTTGTCCCTTTGTTATTTTCCCCTTGCCAAGAGTTTGTTAGAAGGGACTTGCTAATATCACTTGTGGGTGACCCAGATGAAACTAACTAGTGTACTGTAAGATAATCGGGGAGACTATAAGGGTTATCTATGTTGTATTTGCCTCTTCTAGTAAAGCTATTACAATTCAGTACTTTTTGCTGATAACATGTGTTCTGTACTCTTACACCCATTAGTAACACTCATTTAAGCTGGTTCAGCAATAAAACTAGTAAACTATAACACAAATAGAGTTGCCCTTGCCATGAGGAGGTTTAATCATTTTTCATTGACAGCGGTGCACTTCCTTGAATGTGTGATCGTCTTCTCTCTTGTAAAGATATAAATCTAACACAACTCACTGCAAACACAACATCTAAAACCCAAAAGTAGAAGTACCCTAAAAGTGGAACATGCTGATTGATTCATGTGGTAGCATTCAAGTGATTCCAAATAGAAAGAGCTTAAATCATATAATGATCAAATGAAGCAAATCCTACCAACATTCCAACAACATTCCAAACACTAGATCATATCTAAGCCAGGAATATCAACTCCTTCAACAACATTCCAAACACTAGTTCATATCTAATTTATGCATCTTGCATCGAAATCAACATCTACTAGGGTAAAAAAATCATCCATTAGATAAGAGAAACTCAAATGTGCAATATGAATATAAGCTGAAACACTGCAAATGGAGACCAGATCAAACCTTTCTTAAGGCCGGGACACGCCTCTTCGCCCTTGATAACAACAGGAACATCGACAGTCAAATTCGACCCTTCCTCCGCCCAAACGAACACCAAATTCAGTATACTACCTGTCTCTTCATCCCTATGAAGCTAATACATAAATAAATAAAAAACGAATAAACGACGAAACCAATACATGATCACAAATTTCAGAAACGAAAAATCAAATATTGAACTCAAACCTTGATGGGAAGCACAGTTCCGGATTCAATCAGCACAGAAGAGCCAGCCCCGGCCCTAACCTGGAGGTTGAAGGTGGTGGAGCAGAAGAAATCGGGATGAACCGACTTGAGAATTGACTGGATCTGCTTCCTCTCGGCTGACACAAGCCGTTTCCTCGACGCAGTGCCGTCGGATGCTTGATCGGAGAGAACGACGGCCGGAATGCGACCTTGGGCTCGCTCTCTGGATGCAACTCCACGGCCGGTGACCTCCCTCGGCACGGCCTGTATCGTGTGGTACCTCCTGGAGACCGCCATAGTCGGCGCAATCTCCGCCGCTCTCTTGAGCTGTGCACCGGCGGCGCGCCACCAGTGAGCCATTTGCCGATTCCCTCTCTCGCTCACTTGGTTAGGGTTGAGTTGAGACGGTGAAGTTGGTCAGTTTACTCGATAATGGTTTAACGAGGGGTTTTGTGTCCTGGGCCTTGAGCCTGCAGTTGGTATTTGGGCCTATGACGGGCCTGTTAAAGATTGGGCCAATGTAGGGTTTTGTAATGTGCCCACAAGGTTCCATTTGAAAACTTCTGCTGAATGGATTGTCAAAGCCTAGTATCAACCCTCCTACCATCCCACAAGCTATAGGCTACAACAGGAAGTAGATTCGAACTCGTGACCTATTAGTTACTACGATTAAGCTTATATCACTTTTCGTGTTTTAAGTGCATCATTTTGCTAAGGTCCAACAAATTCTTTTATAATCGAAACTAAAATGTCATAAAGAAGAAATACCCTCCCATCTTTTTCCTTTCCTTTTGGCATTCATGAGCTTGGTGACCTTTCTATGGATATTTCATTGCTTATTGACAATGACATTAGTAAAAGGGTTACTCTCCGCTTTATTCTTGTGTAACCCGACATATTTTTAGTGTTCCCGCTAGCTAGTTTGACTCTTATCTTCTTTACCAAAAAAAAAAGGCTAAAAAAATCACATTTGTAAGTCCTGAAAGTGGAAAATAGAATATTAGAATTACAATTTACACCCCTAAACTAGCCATTGGTA
The DNA here is from genome assembly GCA_963922045.1 of Persicaria maculosa. Classification (NCBI taxonomy): domain Eukaryota; kingdom Viridiplantae; phylum Streptophyta; class Magnoliopsida; order Caryophyllales; family Polygonaceae; genus Persicaria; species Persicaria maculosa. Next base: position 2,763,540 of record OY998254.1, on the reverse strand, counting down.
CAAACCATCACTCTTTTTCATTAAAGAAGGTGAAGTATTAATTGGACAAAGACTTGTCAAGAACTCAGGGCACGACTTCCACTATCAATTGAACCAAATTTAGCCCTACTTGTAGATCGAGTGATCAACGGAGGATATATCGGGTAATCAACATTAACATAATTCTATAACAGAGAATAGGGGGTTTTAAGGGATATGGGTATTTATATTTGTATGAAGAAACAGATGATCAATCAACTGATCATGACCAAATGCAAAGAAACCAAACAGAAATCAATAGGAGTATGCAGACATATGCAACAGTAATGAGATATCCGAAAGTGGCATTTATGCCTTCATCATTGGCGGCTCTAATCCCCAAAATCCCGCCTTTGGGTGAGCAAAACAAGGTCTTATATAGTGTGCATTGTAGGGAGCATGTGCAAAGGGACAGTTGTCCCTTATTACACAAGAAGACAAAAGGGAGAGAACATGGTAAGAAAACCATTTCTCAGCAAGGTAAGATAACAAGAAATCAAGCTGAACTATAACTAAAACATGATAATCTTCATATCCCCCCCTCAAGTTGGACTTGGTGGGAGACCAACAAGACCCAACTTGGAGGAGAGGAAGTGATGTTGCTTCTCCCCGAGAGACTTAGTGAGGACATCTGCAAGCTGAACTCCAGTTCTGACATATTGAGGTAAAATGAAGCCTTCTTGCAACTTCTCACGAATATAATGACAATTTATCTTCAAATGTTTTGTTCTTTCATGAAATACTGGATTCTCTGCTATGTGAATGGCAGATTTGTTGTCACAAAAAAGTGGGATGGGCAATGGCACACTGATCTTCAACCTCTGTAAAACACCTTCAACCCACACTATCTCACTGGCAGTGGTTGACATACTTCTGCAGATGATTTAGAAATTGTTACTTGTTTCTTTGTTTTCCAAGAAACTAATGATCCTCCAAAGAAAACACAATAGCATGTAAGGGACCTTGCACTGAACTGACAAGAGCCCCAATCAGCATCACAAAAGGCACTAAGATTCATAGAAGAATCCTTAGGATAATGCAAACCTGTGGATACTGTCCCTTTTAAATATCTGACTACATGAATGGTTGCATCAAAATGAGGTTGTCTTGGCTCAACCATAAACTGACTGAGATGCTATACAACATATGAAATGTCAGGTCTGGATAAATTCAAGAACAATAAACTGCCTACGAGTCTTCTGTATGTTTCAGGATCTTCCATTATATGGCCAACATCAACAGATAATTTCAAGCCCCTTGGCAAAGGGAAAACTGTTGGTTTACAATCTGCTATTTGACAATCATCAAGAATATCAAACACATACTTTCTCTGATGAAGCAGGGTGCCAGTCTTAACATGTAAAATCTCAAGACCAAGGAAAGCATTATTCACATACTTTCCAAGATCTTTTATAGTGAAGGCTCTATGTAATGCCTCTTTAGTCTGCTTAATCACAAGCTCGTCATCTCCTGTGATCAAGAGATCATCTACATAAACCAGTGCCACAACAATCCCAGTTGCCACTGTTTTGATAAATAATGAATAATCTTCACACGATTGGAAATATCCCAGATTCATCAAGAACTTCCACAATTCTATATTCCATTGCCTTGAAGCTTGCTTCAATCCATATATGGATTTTCTTAGTCTGCATACCTGACCAAGCATTGTTGTAATGTATCCCTCAGGTGGATCCATGTACACTTCTTCCTCCAATTTTCCATGAAGGAAAGCATTATTCACATTAAGCTGGTATAAATTCCAGTTTCTCATAGTAGCAACAACAATCAATATTCTCACAGTGGAGAATTTAGCAACTGGAGAGAAAGTGTGTTTGTAGTCTTTCCCCTTGATCTGATTATAGCCTTTAGCTACTAATCTAGCCTTGTATCTTTCTATGCTCCCAGCAGGTCTATACTTGATCTTATAGACCCATTTACTCCAAATAGATTTATGACCATCAAGTAACTGTGTCAACTCCCATGTTTCATTTCTTCTAAGGCTTGGATTTCCATATTTATGGCATCCACCCACTTAGAGTGTTGTGATGATTGCTTATATGTATAATGTTCTGACTCAACTGCCATACAAGCAAAAGAGTTCAATATCTCTGTATCACTGCCAATTTCATCTCCCAGACATTGAGCAAGAAATGACTGAGACACAGAATCCTTTTGTCTTCCATTTCTGCAAACATAGTCTTGCAGTCTCCTTGGGGGCAACATGTTCTCTAACAGACCTTCTCAAATGTGGAAATACATTAACATCTTGCAAAATTTCAACTAACATTTGGTCAATACTCCCACTGAGCTAAAAGAATCTGCTACTTGTGATGGAAGAGGAGATTGATCATGAGCATTTCCTATTGGAGCATGTGGTGGAGGAGAATAAGATCCAAATACATCAGGAAAATGTTGTAAAGTATGATCATTATTAGGTGTTGGGTTCACCAATGGTAACTCCACTCTTTCTTTACAAGGAATACTTGTAACAGTCTCCATGTTGTCTTTGAAAGGGAATATATCCTCTCTGAATTCAACATCATTACTAACAAAAACATTCCTGGACTCCAAATCCCACAACTTGTATCCCTTTTGACCAAAGGGATATCCAAGCATAACACATTTCCTAGCCCTTGGTTTCATCTTATCTCTGCTACCATGAGGTACTGGAGCATAACATAAGCTCCCAATAACTCTAAGATCATCATAACTTGCAGGCTTGTTGAACAATTTTTCATGAGGTGTCTTCCCATTCAAAACTTCTGTGGGCATTTTGTTAATGAGGTGAGTAGCAACCAACAGACACTTACCCCAAAATTTTAATTGCATACCAGCATGCACTCTCAAACATCTTGTTGTCTCAACTAGGTGCTTGTATTTCCTCTCAACTCTCCCATTCTGTTGGGGAATATAAGGAATGGATTTCTGATGAATAATCCCTTTAGAAGCAAATAATTCAATGCACTGCCTCTGAACAAATTCGGTGCCATTGTCTGTTCTCACACACTTCACAGAATGCTTAAACCGATTTCCGACATAAATCAGAAAATCATTTAATGCTTGATAAACCTGCATTTTGTTCTTGAGCAAAAAAGTCCATGTGACTCTAGTGCAATCATCAAGGACAGTAAGGAAATAGGAAAATCCATTATAGGTGAGATGGACCCCATAAATCCATATGGATTAATTCAAAAGGCTTACTAGCCATGTTCAAGCTTCTTTGAAAGGGAAGCCTATGATGTTTAGACAAGGAGCAAGATTCACAATGAAACTCATTTAAAACAGAAGCACTGAACATTTTTAAATGTTTCAACTTGGAAATGGAACTATGACCAAGTCTAGCATGAGCTATACTAAGCTTAAACTAGCTTTATTACAACTTCTCATCAATCCATCTTTATTTGCACTGGCACTTGATAACTCTGAACTGATCTTGTAGAGACCATCCTTCCTGACTCCAGATATGAATATCTTCCTAGATCCAGGGTCCTGGAAATAACAATGAGATCTAGTGAATATAGCAACAAGACCAGTTTCATCAAGTATCTTTCCCGCTGATAATAGTCTGTGTTTGAAGTTAGGAACAAGTAATACATCACTTAGCAACATAGAATCTCTTAACTGCATTTTGCCCATTTCAGACACAGTTTTGATAGATCCATCAGGTAATCCTATATGAATAGGTTTACCCACTTTCTCCTTGTGACACAACACATGAGAATCTGCTATCATGTGATCAGTTGCTCCAGTGTCTACAATCCAATCAACAGAAGTGTTTTCTTTCAAAACACTATTTACATTATTTATAGGAATCATACCTGCAAAGTTGGCATAAGATCCACTACTTCCTTCACTCTGAATCTTTCCTTTCATTTTCCTAAGCACTTCCTGATATACTCCATTCACCATAGTTGCATCAAGATTTCCCTCAATATTGTCATCATCCAAGGGACTGTTATGAGACTGAGTGTTAACTGACCCTGCCATATTTGCAGACCCTCTGTTAATAGCCCCACTCTTCTCTTTATCTTTTAGTTTCTTGAACCAGTCAGGAATACCATATAACTTGAAGCATTGCTTAGCTAAGTGGCCTTTCATTTTGCAATAAGAGCAAGTTGAATTCTGCTTAATTCTCTTCAACTCCCTCCAATCCTTCACTTCTTTCTTGAAGCCAGGATTATTGAAACCAGGACCACTATTGTTGCTATTAGATCTGTACTGAAAGTTGCCACCTCCCCTATTGACTGTGAAAGCACTAGAATCCGCATTGATTCCTTGAGATCCAGATGTCCCATTAGAAGCTTCATTTCCTCTCTCAAGTTGCTGCAGAATATAATAAGCTTTATTAATGCTAGGCAAGGGATCTGTGGCAAGTATATAATTTCTTGCAGCATCATAGTTTTCATTCAAGTCGGCTAAGAGCTGCATAAGCCTGTTACGAGATTCAATCTCAGTGAATTTTCTTTTTAGATCACAAGTACAGTTCACTACTCCTATAGGCTCTAGCTATTTCGGATTTGCATTATTAATTGAATGATTTTAATCATTAATAATTATGTCTCTATTTGTCAAATTTTATTCAACTTATATACCTCTCTAATGTTGTTTTTCTTCATAAACATAGAACTCTTAACTACAAAAGGAAAATCAATCATGCATTTTGAAACAAATCCTTAATACTCCCTCCCTCCAATCCAAGATATACGATGTTTGACTTTTCAACACGTATTTTAAAGAGCTAAAAACTATATATATAATATACGGAGTATTAATATACGGAGTATTTATTACTAACAAATACGATTAAGTTATTAAAAAAATTAATAAAAATTTGATACTTTATATAGTTTTAACTTCTTAAAATACGTACTGAAAAGTTAAATGACGTATATTTTGGATCCGATGAAGTATGTTTCTTTTATAAATAACAGGTAAATATAGATAAATATAATTTTATAACGTTGTGCTAACCTATTTCGTGCATTGGACACACTACTATAAATATATTCTCTCCATATCCCCTCACTCTCTCATCCTTCTTCCCCTCTGAATGCTCACGATGATCGAACCGAATTGATTTAAAAAAATTCTTATTAATTCAGTTAATTAATCAATTATAAAATCTATTTATTTTTCTAGGTAGAATTTGATGTTGGGATTGCGGAAAGGTAGAAGATCGGATCCAGTGCTCTCCCCCTACCTTTCTCTCTCCGGCGATCGAACTCCATAACAGGTCCGTACTTCTTCGTCTTCGTATTCTCCTCCTTCACGGTTGTTCACCGAGTACGTCCGCGCCAGTTCTGGCAATCATTTTCAATGAATTTTCTGTGTATGATCTCTCTTTTTGTAGATGATAATTAAACAATCGTCGCAGGTGGAGAGAGACAGGAAGGGATAGGAAGAGAGAGAAAATAAGTTCTTCGCCTTGAATTTGAACTGTGGAAGCGTGCGGAAGTGGACAACCGATTCGCTTGAAGATTTTTCAAGTAAGATCTCGAAGCGCTCCGTTATCTTAATTCCTTAAAATGTTTGATAATTATCTCCATTAATTTTTCCGTGTTCGAATTAATTTCCATTTTCAGATGAATATATCTGTTCATTTTAAAAATGGAGTGTGATTAACTGCCGAAATGGAAACTGAGATTTGATGTTGCACGCTCGTCGCTCCGTGTCCACTTTTTCCCTTTTTTCTTCCTTTTCATGGAGATTTGGTCATTTGGTGGTTTGAGAAAACAGTTTCTGGATCTGAGACGTGCGTGTGAATACGACGTGTTCGTTTCGTGTGCTTTAATCCGACGAACATTGTAGAAACAGAAACGCGGAGAGAGAGAGATTTCGATTTGTTCATTCAATTCATGAAAGCGATCGAGTGACTGATTTGGTAGGAGAAAAAACACTCTTCGCTTGCAATCCTCCATCACTGAGCAATCGTTGTCATCGATTCTGGTTTGCACTTCATTTCGCCTGCAAATTCATTGCTCATACTTACTAGTCTTCGTCAATCTTAATTCCTGATGCGATCTTGAAGATCAAATTGCTTCTTCCATTTGTTTATTCGTTTCCCTATTTCGTAGAAGATCACCAGCACAAAACTGTATGACTTTCACATCACCGCCTGTACGTTTTCACGAAAATCGAGATTTGAAACTTGCTGGATTTATGACTTTCACATTCCCTCCATGTGCATTAGCAGCACAATTCATTTTTATTTCATGATTCCTAATTATTTTTCTCTAGTTCTTAAAAAATTCATTTCTCTATAAACTCCTAATTAATCAGATCTCTCCAATTTCCAGCACCTACCGATGTCATCGTCGAACTCGCCGTGCGCGGCGTGCAAGTTCCTGCGGCGAAAATGCACACAGGAATGCGTCTTCGCCCCGTACTTCCCGGCCGACCAGCCGCTCCGGTTCGCGAACGTTCACAAGGTCTTCGGCGCCAGTAATGTCGCAAAGCTGCTCAACGAGCTCGACAAGTCCCACCGCGAAGATGCGGTCAACTCCCTTGCGTACGAGGCGGAGGCGAGGCTCCGCGACCCGGTCTACGGCTGTGTGGGGCTGATCTCGATTCTGCAGCACTCCCTAAAGCAACTTCAAGTCAACCTCGACCTCGCCAAGAAGGAGCTTGCCTCGATGGTAGGTCCCGCCGCCATGATTCAGATGTTCCAGAACCCTTACTACCAGTCGTCGCAGCACCACGCCGCTGCCTCCTCTTCAAACCCTAGCGCTATGGTGCCGTACAACATGGCCCAAATGATGGGGATGGTGCCTACCGGGCCCGGTCCTAACACGTTGGTAATCACGGACCCTCAGCAGCAGCAGCAGCAGCAACAACAACAGATCGGAGGTCAATTGATGATGAGGGAAGCTGTTCAGCACCAACAGCAACAGCAACAGATTGGGGGTCAGTTAGTGATACCGCAGCATCAGCAGCACTCAATGGAAGCACAGCAATTAGCGGCAGCGATGCAGGTGAGGGAAGAGCAAGAGATAATGAGGAGCTTTGAGCAGCAACACGCCCAGCAACAGGAGCTACTGAGGTATAACGGGAATGGGTATGAACAAACCGGTAGTGGTACTGTCAATGGAGACTTTGGACAGATGGAACCACCGGATGCTGCAATGTCGCCGTTGTTAGCTCTCGGGAGCGGATTCGACGGGAATTCTTATCCGCAAGACCACCAGCAACCGCTCTTGCTGCTGCAGCAGCCGCAACGGTCGGAATCCGAAGTCGGGCCGCATACATCTGAGCATCATCATCAGCCTCAGCAACAGCTGTTTCATGATCATCATCATCACCCTGCAGGTTCAGGAAATGATGAGGAAGGAAGATCAGTTGTTCATCCATCCAATTGCTAGATCCTCTCCAAGCATTCGATTCAGAATCTTATATATATGGGTTCCACTGCAACTATATATTCTTTCGTTGCCAAGCAATTTTCCAAACCTGGGTATGATATACTTTTTCCCTATCTCGATCTCTTAATTTCATCTATATATGTGAATTTTATAATCACTGATCATATATACTGATGACTGCTTTTGTTATATAGACATGAAATTAAACAAAAGGATTTAGGCATAATTGAAGCTTGTTCATGTTACTGTAGTTAGAAAATGATCATAAATGCATGATATTGAAATTAATTCCCTTTTTAAAATATAAATTGGAGCGTTGAACTAGTCTAATTTCTGCAGGCCAGGAGAGATATATGATCTTCATATATGTCCATATATATGTCATTGTTACTATGATCATGCACGAGTGTTAACTACCTAATCAGAATAAATAAATATGCCTTAGGGTTTTAGGTAGCTACTTTTTTAGTTAACTGTAGATAAACCCTCTCATTTCCACATTTGAACAATATGGATTTTCAACAAAAAGGCGTAAGATGGAGACAATTAGCTGGAGACAGTATCTTAAACAAAAGATTATCGCATGTGTTTGGTCTTCTTGACTATGAAACAGTGATTATATGTTTGGACTTTTCTCGACCTCTCTCAAGGTGTTTGTTATGCACCCAGTTGTCTGATTAGGAAAAAAAGGGGTTTTGCCTTTTTAAGAGGTGATCGTTGGAGTTAAACTTGATTCAAACCTTTTGCATTGTTCCTATATATATATATATATATATATATATATATATATATATATATATATATATATATATATATATATATAATACAATTCACAATACATTAAGAATGGGAAGGGTATAAGTATCAATTAGTAGTTTTTTGTTTGTTTTTAATGATCAAGTATTGTATTTACAATCAAGTAATGATCAAGTATTGTATTTACAATCATTTTAAATGATCGTTGGAGATTTGCCTTTTTAATGATCATGTATTTACAATCATTTTAAAAACAACTAGCTAGCTAGCTAGAGTTTGAAGTTTTTAATTGCAAGAAAAGAGCTAGACCACTTTGCTTACACTTCCCATCTAGATCTCATTGTTGCTTGTAATTTGGAGTATATTTTACATAAAAATATTGCCAAAGACCTCAGGATTAATTAGCCAAGCTATAAAGTTTGACTATGGAGATGGGGAATTCATGTTTTAATTAATACGGAGTACTATATTTAATAAACTATTTAAGCTATCTAGCTAATTGATTAGTTTTTATTAATTTATGATTTATGAATGCCGAGGCTTATATATTGCTTGAATTGATATGCCTTGTTGTGTTTGACTGCAGCTCAGCTCTTACTCGTACCTTCAAGAAAGCACTTCACATAGAGGGATATTATATATAGATTAAACTCTATTAGATCTAAAGCTCTTCATAATTTGTAAGTGGATTTTTTTTTCTCTTTTAAAAAATTATTTCTAGTATAGTTTTCTTTTTATTTACATAATAAATCCTATTTTCATTTATTACTGTTTTTTTAATCAAATTAAACCTTGACCTTAAATCTATATAATCCTTTTAATAATCTTCATCTTCATCTTTCCTAGAATTAATGCCGAATGCAAGAAATAGGGTCATAGGTTTTTGGTATTTTTGATGCATGCACACATGCTTCCCTCGCATATTAATTACCATAATTAAAAACTCCGTTTTATAATTTATTGTATTGATTCATGTCATAAATGTAGTATTACTTCTGAGTGGTGAATTGGCCCAAATTAATTACTGGATTGGCTCAAATTAAATTATTATGTGTGAGGTGTATGTCATTTCTGTGGATCATGGTCTCCTTTGATGCACATAGAATTCAGAAAACATGGTTGATGGCCATGTGCAACTGGTACCGCATACTTGTTCCATTGCAACATTAACTAGTTGAATGCTAATATACTTAATTGCTTGAGCTGTATTTATATATCATGACAATAATTAATTTTAGTGCATTAATTTTAGGAGATATATACTCCGTATTATATAGTGCAAGTGCAATGGGAAAAAAATTAGAATTTAAATTTTTAAATTTTTTAACGTGTCTTCATAATCACAAATTAGAAAATTTTATACTTAAGCATCCATTAAAATAAACAAAGACTCTCACCAATCCTCGATCATTATATGCACAAAATAGCATTGTAAAAATTTGCACAAAATAATTCAAAATAAAGAGAAATGAGTAGTAACTACTCCATAATAAGTATACTTCGGTTTATATGCGAAGCCGGTGAGACATATGAGTCATATGATGTTGGATCATATTTTCAGGCGTACCATAAACTAACAAAGTTGAGCACACGAGACCGATAGAGTTTTATCCTAAAATCAATTGATATTAAAAAGAGTGGCCGAGCTCGTGTGGAAATGTAGTTTTGGGTGCAGGTTGACCTTTTCCATGAGTTGCATTTTCATACGGTAGAAGTTTGATCCGAAAGGACGTAAAAGAATGTACAGTATACACTAAATTCGAATTTAAAAAAAAAAAGAAGAAAGAATGTGTACACTAAATTAAACAAGTCATTGTTATTGAAATATTAAATTTACGTCATTTTTGTAAAAGACAAAAGTTCCGTCTAAAATAAAATATATCAAATTTGTCTTCATACCAAGGTCAAATTTAAACTATATTTTTGCAATTGTCAATTCCTGAATTGCATGCCAATAAAGGTTGGATATTTTTTAAATACCGTATGATATTGTTAAAATTTCATCCTCGCATAGATATACCTAAACATGAAAGGGAAAAGAATCAATCAAATGTTCCAAATAAACGTGATGATGGAAAGCTAATTTTTCATTCCGTTTATTCAAAGGGTACAAGTTCATAACCTAAAATGAGAAATGATTTTATTTAACATGAATAGATATATCTTATTTGAAAATCATAAATTGTTTTGTTTTGTTCCCAAAAAAAAATGAATAAATTTTATTTATCTATAAAATCTTTCAAAAATCGAAATATCAAATGACAGATTTTTCAGTTTTGGTGTCAATGTCGTATAGATTGAGGCATGGATCTGAACATCATCCATTTCCGAGCACCATGTCCGAGCACCTCAACACCTAATGCGGTTTACTGCAAGTTTTATTATTTTAGGTCACTTTGTGATAACTGTCGTATTTATAGGCCGACGATGTAATTTTTATTTTATATGATCAAAGACTGAATGGGTGGTTTTATGATTTTAAGGATTGAAAATTTAATTTGGTTGCTTTTATATATAAAAAAACTCAGATCTTAAAATTCGGTTCTTTTTACTGTAAGGATGCATTAAAACAATAAAACACTACTCTATGCTGCTTTGCTTGTTGCACCAATTAAATTGTCTTGTAAAAAAAATTGTACACGGTACGTCATAAAAAAATAATTATACACTTTTCCCTTATATAATCTTTAATAAATTAATTTAAAAGGGGTTGTTTAAAATTTCACATAGGGAAAATATACATTATGGGTAAGTAGTGGCCAACATTAAGCTTGAGTATATTCTTTTGTGATGAAACTTCGAGTATATTCTTGAGGGGCATTTGATCGACACATTTTAAAATACATACAAAATATTTGATTTGGTTATGTAAATGAAATGCATTTATAATATAAAAATGTTGCATAAAACAAAAATTAAAAATGTTTTGACATTTGTCTTGAACCGGAGATAAAGGTCAAAATTAAAGTCCCTAACGTTACAGGACTTCTGGTGTGTTTGGATTATAAAGGATTTATGTTTATAAATTATAATGCACTGATATAAACATAAATATTTGAAAAGGGTTTGTTTAACTTATTTCATTGTTTTTATCAAAAATAAAAACTTATGTCATTGCGTATTTAAAGTAACGTAAATATAAAGAAAATATCATTTAAATTATATTGACTAAAAGCAACTACTAGTGCTTTAAGTTTATAATTATTTTATAAACTTCATGCAAATAATTTATACATTTTATAAAGTGTTTTATTTTAAAATTACGTTATTTTAAATACGTAGGAGCTACCCACCTGGCTGCAAACCGGCATTCCACAGTCGAACGAAGCACGTAGACCTCGACTACCACTTTGTGCGAGAACGCATTGCTTCCAGGTCGCTACAGCTTGCGTTTATATCATCGAAGGATCAAGTGTCTGACGCTTTAACTAAGCCTCAACAGGTCAGAGCAGGTTGGATTAACTAACCGTTTGGATCCGACCTCCCAAGCCATGCCATCAGGGTGGCAGGTCCAAGTGCTGGTGGCACCAAACGGACTCTTCATTAACCACCACATTTTACTTCCACGAGAAATATCCACTTTATAAGTGCACAAAATTGGAAGAGCCAATTAAATCTAACTTTACATTATGTCAGATACAAATGAACATTTGAGCACCCTTAACAACATGCATTAAGATCTACCAAACAAAAGCTTCTCATATCCTGCAAAAAATTTCAAGGGGCAAATCCCTTCCAACGAGACTCGGTTCCAAGATGATGCATTGTGGCAGCGAATTCCAGGCTCAACAATCAATCCGAATCAGATGATGCATGAGAGTAAGGTTCCAAAGCCATGATCATCTTAGACAGCATCTCACCCATGTCTTCCAACTCATCCTGTCCGAAACCCCAACTCCTTAGCAGCTGAGCACCAGCGGCGCCACGCTGGATACCAAATCTTCTTAGATTCTCCAACCTGTTTTTCAGGAACGGCAGGATTGCACTTGTGGACCGTAATCTTGCAGCCATAGGGATAGACTGAACGTCAAGTGATCCTTTTGGTGGTGACCCTGACGCTAGGCTGCTGCCTGACACGAGCCCGTGTTGGCCAACAACAGTGTTGAATATGGAAGGGAATGGTAATGGTATTGGAAGAGGGCATGACGAAACTGACAGGTGGCAGAACCTTGGCCTATTTGATGTGTGTTCATACGCAGCACAGATGGCTTCTTTTACATCAGAAACCGATGCCCTCTCGCCACCTTAAAAGGAAAGTGCAAATTACATCAAAGCCTGACGATTGTTTTCACCCAAATGCATAACATCTAAATTTACAATACCTTAACACACCTCCCAACTCGCCTAATTACATATTTGTTTAGCCAAAAAACAGCAGAGATTTGAACTCACCTAACCAAAGCGCTCCTTGTATGATCGTAAAATCCACTGACAGCGTATCCTCTGTGTCCTCTGCAATCTCTGGGCTCAATGTTTGGAGATTTCTCAGTATCAGTTGCTCATCCTGTTTCCCTAGATTTGCAAATTCATAAAGATCACATAAAAGGCTCAATGTTTGGAGATTTCTCAGTATCTAAAACAAAGGATCAAATAAACCATTATCTAAAAGGAGTACCAATCAAAGAAGGTGCTGGCAATGCAGCATCTAAGATTGCCACCATGTTCTGACAAGGCTCGCCAGTTAGCATTTGTACAATGCCGTTGACATCCGAGGCACCAGCAAAACAATTTGAGTTTGTTGTGGGTCCAGGTGTCTCCATCCGGAAAGGAAGACTAAGGGAATGTAGTGCTGCAGCATAGACTGCACTGCAGTGGTAAGCTTTTTCATCATCAACATGGAGAAGCTTGGAAGCTTTACCTAAAATACAGTACAAGGATTTTATCATCCACAGAAACAAGTTCATAATAAGAATAAATAACTCAATCTCCTATTTTGGGTGATAAAGTTGGCTACTTTCTTATCCAGGTATTCCCAGATTATATTTGTGTAATCCAGGCACCCAGGGATCCTAAAAGCATAAATACTTCAAACAAGAAGTTGCTTACTTTTACCAAGGAAGGGTAGACCAATTGGCACATATAGCTTGCAGAAAGAAGAAAGCCTTGAAAATGAAACTGCGTCATGAAGATCCCTAGAAACCATTCTTTTCTGGTTTCTAATGTTTGCATAAGAAATAGGTTCTCGAACAGCATAGAGCAAAACAGGAGTGTTTGTGTACTCATCAGCAATGTGTTCTAGGAAATCTGCTCCAACACTAGAGAATCCTCCCGAGTCATCAACCAGAAATTGAATTCCCTGCCAAAACCTAGCATGTTAATAATAATATAGAATCAATGACGAGATGCAAAAAGTATACGTTCCTAAGGAAGAAGAAACAAACCTGAACATGATCACATTCTTCCAAAAAAAATCGAAGCCTATCAGTTATTTCCTCTCCCCGCAAACTATCAGAAAATACATCTTTTCCTATTCCATAATTGTTGAACTCCTGTGCATCCATCCATAGTCCATTCATTTCATACAAACTCCGTGGATGATAATGAACTTTTGAGTAGTCCGTCCAATAATGTACACTGTTTTCCAAACTTCCAATTATTTCCTTTTCTCGTATATCATTTTGGGGATCACTGTGTCCATCCCCAATACCACTAGACTGCCCTAGCTCTTCCTCATATAAACTTTGCAAGAACAAGTTCTTTTTACGAGGTTCAGATCGATGAGTAGAAAGAGCGCCTCTCCTGCAGGTTGATCTGAAGAACTTAGAGGCTCAGGTGAAATATAAGATCAATAAAACAATAATTTCTCATATATCAAAGATTTGACCACATTTGAAAGCATCAAGAGTTATTTTGCCACCAAACCTATATAGTAGACAGTAGTATTTGCATGTCCATAAACCTTTTGAAATAAAAATATCAATTTTTGGATAACTTATGATGTATCATTGTACAAGTACTTCAAAAAGTGTAATAAAAATCTACTGAACAGAGAGATACAAAAGAATTGCTAACCATGTAACCGCTTGCTTTGGTACTTCTTGAGTCTGATTATATAATGTTCCATTTGAACTCATCGATCCAAGGGATCCTGCATTCTCATTAGTCAAATTAATTATAAAGATGAAAGAAAGGTACATAAATTATTAGTATCATTTCATACCTATAGTATACTACAGTAACATAGATTAAATCACCAAAAGAAATAGCCGGAGAGAAAAACATGCCATGATGCCAATAGGTGAAGAAAGAAAAAAGACATCTATCAGCCTCAAACAAACGACAACAATACTGCATAATAGCACACAAACTGTAAACTCCAGTTTCAAAAGTAGTTATAAAGTGATCTCCATATTGAAATGCCATAAGAAGCATTAAAAGACCTTACAAAGATTGTGGAATGTTCAATAAATTTTGCCAATTACCCCCCACACAAGTCTGAATGTGCATCTTACTCATAACAATACACCTCTGACCTCAGATTCAGAAATGGTTATGATAGCTTGGAGGGTTCCATGTACACAGAAATGAGAAAAATTAATAGGGATGGGGGGTGCTAAAGAAAAGAATGCAAAAAATTCCCCCAAATGAATCTATGGCAAGCATGAGCTACTATACTTCACAATTTAAAATTTTGTAAATACATAACATATCAGGCCGTTCAAAGCCCTGTCAATGATATATTCACTGAATTCCACTAAGCAGTTATATCAATTACAAAAAAAATGATACTATATTTTTTTTTATGGGCCATCATGATGAGAGTCAAAAAGTTCAAAGAATCAAACACAAGTTTTTTTGTGGAGTAGCCAATGCATAAGAGGATAATCACCCATGAAAGGATGGTTAAAGAACAGAAAGCCTATTCAGCTCCCCCGCATAAATAATGTACTTAGTGTATCAAGATCTGTAACAATGTAGGATTGTAGGAACAGCAAAATGATACTACCCTAATCAAGTGATCAGAAATATCGAAAATTCCCATTGATTTGAAAATCGATTGAGGAAAATCACGGTAGTATGTAAATAAAGTAAACACGCACCTTGACAGCCAATTGAGACCAACCGGGGTGTATATGTTAGAATACCCTGTATATATAAACAACACTGCCTTTATCTTTCCTGTATGATTTGCATTCAAATTACTTTTCGCCGTGTGCAATTAATTATCTGAAGCCAGAACCCAAAATCCATTACAGTGCATGCAAAACAAAACAAAAATGCAGGATGTTATCAACCGAAAGGACCTACCTCCTGCGTTTCACCAGTACGATAGAGCACATCCGTAGATAAGCAGTGATCCTTGAATGCTGAATCACAGTTTGGATCGTCTGCCAACCCAAGCAACTCATCCTACAACAGTTCAAAAAGTTTGCTAGTTAACATCTAAGTGATTTTCCCATTCAGAATCAGAGATTCAAATGGGGAAACAAAGGAAATGATTTCTGCTTCACTAGTTCACTCGATATACACTGTCAATTTAGAATCAGAGCGTCAAA
This sequence comes from Persicaria maculosa, assembly GCA_963922045.1. Taxonomy (NCBI): domain Eukaryota; kingdom Viridiplantae; phylum Streptophyta; class Magnoliopsida; order Caryophyllales; family Polygonaceae; genus Persicaria; species Persicaria maculosa. The sequence goes on along the minus strand of OY998254.1, from coordinate 2,747,909 downwards.
TGGAAAATTCCAATTGAAATTAGTTAAACATGTTTCAGCTTCATAATTAGAAATTGGAGCTTCACGATTGAAGAAACCCTCGCTAGTGACATGTAACTAAGAGCTGTGAACTAAATACCTGGAAATTCCAAAAATGAGAGCCTACAAAATTTGCGAAACCTCCAACTTGGACAGTGATGACTTCCTTCATGATAAACTGATATGCAGATGGTGCGAGATTCACCTCAATCTTTTGAAATCAAAGCAAAAAACAACAGAAACTACAATGAGCGAATTGAACACAAGCAGAATAAGAAAATCCAAACACATCCGACTACAAAATCAAAGGTTTAAGCATCTGTACTGTCTGTTCATACTTCTAGGTCAAAAAGGAGGAAAATCAATACAGCTTGAAGAGGCAATTCATGGAGGAACCGAATTGAGAAAATCGAAAAAAATCTTCCAAATGAATTAAACAGCGAAAGGAAGAGGAAAAGAAGATACTAGAGAGAGCTGGAAACTTCGATTGAGAGCGGAACAAGAAGAAGAATAAACTCCACCTGATCAAACGGTAGTCGACGCCGCGCTCGAAACCCGCCACCGCAGCTTTCGCGACCTCTTGAAGAGAGAGAACTGTGATGGAGAGTGGGGGAGCTCTTATTTGGTGTAATTGGGCTGAAGTCAGGCCCAATTAATTATCGCTGGGCCCATTTTGGTTTTTTTAATAATAGAAAGAACGGAAATTTCACGAGGTACCCCGAGGTATCGCGAAATTCACGCGATGACCACTTCTTTTACCTTTTTCACGTGGTACCCCTGAGGTTGTATATTTTTTCGCACCATGTCCTTATTCATGTATTTGTTAACAGTTCCGTTAGTTGAAAAAAAAAATCAATTCAATTAAAACAAAAGGGTTCTTCCTTCTGTTTCCTTTCTTGTTCAATTTGTCAATGAGATAATCTCTCCAACGAGAATGACGAGGAGGACAAATTCAACCTCATCCCCGACCGTCACTTCGCCAAGCCCACAGCCTTCCACATCCACAGTCCACTCGTCACGCCCACCGCCAACTCTGCGACCGCCGACCAACCTTTCTGAAATCTATTTGTTAACAGTTCCATTAGTCAAACACTTCGAAACCAGCAAAGAGTGGGAGCCCATAGACTAATTGCAAGAACCTAGCGACTGGGAATTGGCAGAGAGGATTAGAAAAGCAACAATGGGGAAGACAAATAACAACCCAGAAACCCTGCAATAGGGAGAGGGGGAGGGAGAAATCGGTATCAGTCGCCAAGGAACTGCGATGACTCGCCGCCGCAACCGTCGTCGTTCATCCTCGTCACCGGCCCTCATCTCCACGCTCGTCCCTCCGACTCTCCAAACCCTAACCCTAACAATCTCCCACCTTCCCTCTCCATCAAATCCGTCTCCTTCCGCTCCCTCACCGCCGACCCCTGCCATGTCAACGCCGAGCTCGTCGTCGTCCCTCCAGATCCCAATTTCTGCTTTCCAGAACTGCGACCTCACTGCCCCAGCCTCTCCCTCTTTGGTGTTTGATTCGCACAAATTTCTTGCTTCACCAAGGTCGGGGCTTCGGATCTGACATGACTTTCATCATTGATACTCAATTTGTACCGATTTCGTGCTTCAATTTGATGGTGATGTCGGGTCTTGAGGCTAGGGTTTTTTCTGGTTTGGGGATTCTCTTCTTTGGCTCTGTTCTTCTTTATTTAATTTAAATCAATTTTCTTTTTCCTTTTTAACAAACTAACGGAAGGAAATGCAGAGGAGTTAAAAATACTGTTAAAGGGCACGGTGCAAAAAAATATACAACCTCAGGGGTACCACGTGAAAGAGGTAAAAGAAGTGGTCACCGCGTGAATTTCGCAATACCTCGGGGGTACCTCGTGAAATTTCCGTAGAAAGAAATTATGGTCTGGTTCGTAACACGTAGTTGATGAGATAGGTGAAATTTCCGGAGTATTTGGTAACTCAACTGATAGAGTAGCTGATAAAAACTAGCTAGTGAAATAGGAGAAAATTAATAGATTTGTGAAAAGTTTGGGGTGGGTAGCGGTTGAAAATCCAATTTGAAAAACTAATTAAACTAAAATCTTATATTTGAATTATTTATAAACACGGAATATTAAAATCAAAAGTTTCGAAAAGTTACATGCGTTGTCAAACAAAGACTAACTATACCACCATTGTGTAATCCCGCATATGCATCATTTCAACTGAGGATGTGTAATTCTGTATCTGTATCAAGGTTAGCGCTGAAGTGTGAATATCCTAGGTGGTTCAGTCGTAAGTCCGTTTCGCCATTGATTTCTTTAAAAATATGATGAATATGGATGGAGAAGAATCTGAGAAGGACCAATTTGAGGAGTATTATTTTAAAATGGATAAATTCAAAAATTTCATTTCCCATTTTTGGTAGTGGTGGCCGCATGATTTTCTAGAGGGAGGCATAATTTTTGTTTTGGGAAAAAACAATCTCTTTATATATAATAAAGAATTTAAAAAAATTGAAAGAAAACCATCGGTTATGGTGTTGAATTTTTTTTTTGTCGACATTTATGGTGTTGATTATAGACTTAATAGAGTTCTAGCGTTGTCGATAAAGGGTTGGTGATGTTGGATTTGTGCTTTATTTATCCGAACCGAATGTTTGATAGGGAGATCGAGTGTGTGTTCTATGGGTGATTTGAACCATAAATCTGTGTTCTTTCTTTATTAGAGCATCCCCAACAGATTTGGTAAAAAAATCTCTAAAATAGAGAAGAAAATTACAAAATCTCTATAAGTTTTAACTTACAACTCCAACAGTTACTCTATTTTACAGATTTTACATTTATTATTCTGATTATTCATTGGTTCAAATTTTTTTTTTTTTTTTTTTGATTAGGAAAAAATTCGGATGGGTAACCCAGTCCGATAGCATCTAACAGGGCCAAACGGATAGGGGAACCTATCCGAAGGCATCCTATCGGATGAGGTTGAGAAGACCTGAATGATGGTATAAGTCTGGCCCCTTGGTCGAGTAGCAAAGGTGTGCAACCTTATCCGCTACCCTGTTACCAATGCGGGGAACATAAGATGTACTGACGTTTGGTATTCCATTGAGAGGAGCTTGAATGTCGGACATAATCATTTCTATTTCCCATGGGCACCCAGCCTTTTTGGTTAGGTAATCCGTAATGGTTTTGGAATCCCCTTCTATTATTAGATCTGTAATCTGTAGTGCCTTAGCTTTTTCTATTCCTAGCCGTAGTGCTCGGGCTTCTGCCATGAGAGGGGATTGTCCGCCAATAGTCTCGCCTCCCAGACACAAGGGATTTCCTCGCCAGTCTCTAATGATGTAGCCAATAGAGCTCTTTGAAGTTGATATAAATGATCCGTCAAAGTTTAGTTTATGCTTGCCCAAGGGGGGTTTCCTCCACCGGAATGTATTTTTGAATTTTTTGCTTAAACCTTTATCTTCCTTCTTTTTTAGTACCTCTTCTGAGTCATATGGGTTCCATTTGTTTGCTCGTTTCCAATTTTCAATATTATCTCCGATCATCTTCTTAATTCCTTCAGAAGAGGGGATGTTGATGTTTCTGAATATTGCTTGGTTTCTGATAAACCAAATAGTCCACCATCTGATTGCTATATATTGTTTCCTGTCCATCGAGAGGGAGGAGCTTAAGGTTTGTAGAATCTGATTCATATCTCTGTTTTCCATTATGAGAGAATCAACTCGTGCAGATAGCTCTCTAGGAAATTGCTCTTCGACATTGTTGATTGGGCATTCAATGAATAGATGAATATCATCTTCCTCACTCTGGTTGCAGAAGGTGCAAGTATTTGTTACCGCTACCCCCTTTTGAGACAAGCGACAAGCCGTGGCAAGTCCTTTATGCTTGATCTTCCATAGGAAATTTTTGACCTTTGGCGCAACGTCAATTTTCCAAATCCATGAAAACTCATCTGTTGTTCTATGGGTTGTGGATGTTATTAAGTCGTAAGCACTTGTAGTGGTGAACCAGCCCTTCTTGGCTGGCCACCAATACAATCTGTCTCTAAAGGGGTTGATCGGTAGAGGGATTTTCATAATTTCTTCTGCTAGTGGGAGAGGAAGAACAAAATAGAGTTTCTCCGCCCACCATTATTTTCCTATGATGAAATCACTGACCGAGTCATTTAGATTTATATTGAGATGGGCGTCAATTCTATCGATAAGTGGAGTCGTTGTTACCCAATTATCGGTCCAAAACTTGATTGATTTCCCATCCCCCACCAACCAGCTGAGACCTGATTTAAACTTCGGAATCGGTGGACTTAGTTTTGACCATTGCCATGAGGCACTACCTTTCCTAGAATAGGTAAGGATGTGGCACTCTTTTAAGTATTTGTACTGTATAATTTTGACCCAGTAATTATCAGGTTCTGCTAGGATTTTCCATAGGAGTTTTAGTTGGAGTGCTTCATTCATTTCTCTAGTTTTTCGTATTCCTAGTCCTCCTGCCGCTTTTGATTTACAAATTTTCTCCCAGCCGATGAGAGGACTGTGCTGTGCGTCTTTGTTCCAGAAGAAGGTTCTGTTGACTTGATCTAATTGGTTCAATTTGAATTAGAGAAACACTTTTTATTCTTTTTCTTTTCCTTTTTTGTGATGTATGTGTGATGGGGTTTTGGGATAGAGTGAATATTCAATTTTAGAGATTTTTTCAAATACTACAAATATAGAGATTTTTTCATTCTCCTCTCATCTATTCTCTATTTTAGAGAAAGAAATAGAGGAGTTGTTGGGTGCAAAAAACTCCAATATTTGCTAAATTCCCACTTTTCTCTATAATAGAGATGCTGTTGGGGATGCTCTTATTTCTCATATCCATCACAACATACTCTATTTGGACCATTTTGGTGTTGATTATAGACTTATAGTGTCATTGATAAAGGGTTAGTGGTGTTGGATTTGCACTTTATTTATCTGAATGTGTGATAGGGAGATCAAGTGTATGTTTTATGTGTGATTTAAACCATAAATCTGTGTTCTTTCATTGTTATTTCTCACATCCATCACAACATACACTCTATTATCGAGTTTTTCTTAAAGGTCGAGAGTTTGATCAAAAAATTCGGTCTCCGAAGATTTTTATTTGTTGAGACATGTGAAGATTTTCTCACTCCGCTTATGTGCTAGGCTACTAGTGCACAAGCGCCCGTAGATCACGAGTCTCAACGGACTTCAGTAGGGCAGCTTTTGTCTCGCCAGAAAGAATTTGATCAAACTAGGAACTGAAACTCCTAAAAATTTGCTCTAAAATACATTAATCTGTGAATTAAACCAATCACTTACCTTATTAAGGGGAAACATCTAAATAATAAAAGTATACTATTAGTTGATATTATTTAAACTCAAACTCTCTTGTAGGTACAAAACCAATCCTCAAAGTTATAGCTCACCAGCTCAAATCATGAACAAAAAAACTCTCTTCCATGGGATCAACAAACGACCTTAGGATGTCTTCCCTATACCTAATGATCATATCATTATCTGCTAATACATCAGCCATATAAATCCATATAGTTTTTATTCAGAGACCTCCGGATCCCCAGCTATGGCTATCCGATTTCTCCTCCCCATCATCCTCACTGCTACGACACCTACTCGCAGCCGAGTTGCACTTCCCTGATCTTATTGCCAGCTGAAGGGGTCCCTGCGGAGAGCCTGACTCCGCCTTCATAGCAGTCGCCCCACCAGCACCGCCTTCATGGCTCTTAGTCGTACACACCTTATTCGACGAGCTTGTTGTTGATTTTGGGTGCTTCCTTATGTGAAGCCTGTACTTCTGGAAAAACCAATCACTCCCCAATCAATCTCTTTCTTATACATATACTCCTAAAAATATGCTAAGAACCAATTTTGCATCTTATTCCTTAGTTTGTTACATAAACAACAACAACAATCCCAGTTTTTACTTAAGCAGAGTCGATCTACGCACCCTTTTGCTGACTACGTCTAATGGATGTTATTTGGGAAAGTGTAATGTGTTAGGATTTGTACCTGAAGATGGCTTTTGACTTCGTCATTGGTGAGACCATTAACTTGCATCATTTCCCTTATCTGCTTAGGAGTAGCCACTGCAATTATCAAACATAATTCATATTAAAACATAGCTGATTGATACAGTCAAGGATCTTGATTATGATTTGTTTAGTTTGGGAAAAGATATTTCAAGGCCTCAATTTTGGGATTGGGCGGAGTTCTAGAACAACTATGACCGTATAATTGCTCTCGATAGAAAAAGGAATATTGATTTAGATTCATCCAAATCGGAATGTTTAGATAAAATTAGGTTGAAATTTGATGCGGAGTAGTCCAATTGTAAGTGAAGCGATGCAATCTTAAATGAATTGTGATTAGGAACCTGAAAGTGAAAAGTGAAAACCGACCTTGAGATCCGCCGAGTTTCTCAAGGGAATCAATGAAACACCGGTGAAGCTCCGGTGACCAGCATCTCCTCTGCTTCTTCATTCCCTGCAGCGCCGCTGCCGCAGCTGCCGACAAAGACGCTTGGTACCTCAGCTTAATCTGATCCGAAAAAACCGGAACGAAGGTCTTCCTGCAAGCGGCGACCGGTTCAGGTCTCATCTGCGAGTAAAGAACCGGCTTGCTCCGGGCGACGTCATCTCTAGCCGGCGAGATCTCAGAAGCCTCGGTAAATGACGACAACGCCCCTCCTTTATCCCTATACCGACACGCCTGCACTTCCTCTGCACCATCTCGTGGTATCTTAGCCTCAGCGATCGAGCTCGAGGCATGATCGGAGCTCCACAGCTGCGCAGATCTCATCCAGTTCTTCTTATCATCGATGTTTACAGCAACAGTAACTTCCGATTTCGACCTTGGAGACAGAGACTCATTCAAATCGCACTCCGCCCTAGCTAACTCCCGATCGCTCCTACCTACTTCCTCTTTCAACCTCCCAATAGCTAACACAAAAATCAAACAACAAAAAAACATCACAGATCGATCAGCCAGATCCAATCGAAGCAAATGCGACAACTAAAAGAGCGAATCGAAAGTCGAAACCAACCATTATTGAGCAGTAGAACCGACAGCGGCAATTCTCGCTTAAACGATTCGATTTTCCGAAGCTCCTGCTCTAATCGGGCGAGGTAATTCCGGAGGTCCGTGGATTCATCAACCTGCTCGCTCCGATCTCCGCCGAGCCATGGCGGACTCAGATTCAAGCTCAGCTTGAGCGACTGCGACTCCATTTTCATTCACCTTGAGTGGTTCGGATTTTTATGATCTTAATATAAATATAAAATGTATTTATATTTGTTTAAATTACAATGGAAAATGGAAAGGGCGGATGAAAAACCCGACTTTGATTTATAAGGGGGCGTCAAAGCGGCCCTCATTCGCGTCGTCGCGTAATTGGAATCCAATTTAGCACGCGTTTTTTCGCCATGGATTCCTTTCTTTCTCCTCCTCTCATTTTATTTTTATTATTATTTTATTTTTATCCCAATGTTTATTTTCTTCATTTTTCTTCGGTTGTGGTGATGAGATTGGTAGATTGATTCTTTACGTTCTTTTAAGGGCGTGTTTGGCGATATTATGTCATTTTCATTGGAATTTATAAGGGTGTGAAGGATTTTGCATAAGTACATTGCACATTATTGTTTGGATATTTGCTACGTCTTTATCAACGTTGTTTACATTATTTATTATCATATCTTATCAAATAAATCTTTATCTTGGTTGATAGTTGTGTTTCCAATCACATTCTCTTAATAAATAAAATATATATATATATATATATGAGGTTCAGTTGGGAAGGTCACTTACTATCATTTTTTTTAATTAATTTTCTTTTTATTTTATAATGAGAGTAAATCATCTTTGGTGGTAAAGGCGGATACATGGATCAAACTCAGACCTCCTATTAACCCTTCTCACTTCTTACCATTGAGTCACTATTATTCATGATTTTCATTGCTATGAAGCATCGTAGTGTTAAATATCTTTATAAATGATCGTTGATTTAGAGGCATATCATCAAGCACATAACTAGGGGCGGGTTGAGTTCCGCGCCAGCCAACCATTTTTTAAAAAATTAAAAAATAGGTAAAAATAAGAAAAAATAAATAAAAATTATGTATTTTTATTATAAAAGAGTTTCAATTTTAGTATATCCAAGTAATCCAACCTCAAATTCTCAAACCGAAAGCCGAACCGAATGCATTAGGTTCGGTTCGGTTATTTGCCGGTTCGATTTGTATTCGGTTCGGTTTTAACATAATTAAACCGAATTTTCATTAAAAAAAAATTAAGGATACAAATATATATAAAATATAGTATATATACACATTCCAAAATATGTGTATATATTCCAAAATATGTGTACATATTCCAAAATACTTTAAAGTATACAAAATTTAAAATTTTAACAAATACAGTATATATACATATACAATATATTATACATACACATGCAAATCTAGTGTATATATGTGTATTTAAATATAATGTATGTATACACATTATGTAGCCACATTATGCAAATACAGTAAGTATGTGTGTATATATAAAATATTCAAAAACATATATATAATATATTTATGTAGTGTATAAAAAAATTCGGTTTAACACAAACCGAACCGAAACCGAACACAAACCGAACCGAAACCGAAAAATGAAAATTCTCGAACCGAAAAACTTCGGTACGGTTTGGTTTGTGTTGGTTCGGCCCAAAAAATCGGTTTGGACCGAATCATGCACACCCCTACATGCTTGCATGATCACCAATTTTAAAGAGTTAAAAAATTATGTAAAATAGTAAATTTTTCATTAATTTTTTATATAATTTAATATTTATTATTAATAATTAAGTACATAAATTATTAAAAAAATATAAAAATATTTTATGTAATTTTTAGCTTCTTAAAATGTACGTAGAAAATTTTAGTATCTTACTTATCTTTTTAGATGGAGTATGAATTAGCATTTAGTTATGACCTTCAAATGTAAATAAAGTTTTATATTAAATGCAATTAGTATAACTTATCACTATTTTAGATAATGTAAAATCTTCCAAATTGATATAACAAACACTAAACTACTAAAGATTGGTCTAGTGCGCTAAAAAAAAAAAGGACACTTGTGCTCATATATTTCAAGATTTTCAACGACTCCAACTTTTGACCTTTGTAGAACAATTGGAATGGAAATGGATGCAAAATATATATTATGCATATTGGTAGGCAGAAAATGCAATCTATTCAAATGACTTGTTGAATCTGAGAATTAAATTCCATTAATTCAATTTTATTTTAGTCCAGAACAGCGTGCCTCGCATTGTTACCATTTAATATTGTTTGTATCAATTAAACGTTCAATAAAGTCTTAATTTGTTGAATATTATATATATCATATTCTATTTATTGACTATCGATTTCAAACCACCAAATTTTGACAACTTCTATGTATTCCTTTTAGTTTGATATATATGACTGTATGTTGATTTATAGACTCGATTGCAAAAGTCGTTTTTCTCGGGGTGAAATTTTAGGAGATGGATGTTATTTTTTAGGATGGAGGGGTGCAAGAGAGGTGGATTGTTTTTCGGAAAATTATGATTTTGTAGGTGTCTGAGTGATAGAAGATTATTTTATGATGGTATGTGATGAAAATATCCTTTTATTCTCACTTAAATTAACAAAAGGGGCAATATTCAGTTGCCCATCACAACGTTACTATTTCTTGTACAATTTGTGTAATTAGTGGGTTCTTTGATGAGCATTTCTGGTGGCTTATCGGTTCGTATCCTTTGCAGATTAAGATTCGGATTCGTGGAGGACTAGTCGATAATCTCGAAATCCCCACGTTACAACAAAAAAATAGATTGAATTTTTACAGGTGTATAAATAATTTATTCAAATTTTCACCAAGTAATTTGATTTCCAAGGATTGCTTGATGCTAGCAATACTCTTATATGTGAGTAATTCACTAATTCAATATACATATGTACAAGATAGGACTTTTGCTACAGTTTTTTTCAATTGTTACGGAGTATCGTTTATTTTTATTTTTACTGTTTCTTGATGTACTTGTGGATTTGGAAAATAGGGATATTTTATAAATTAGGACAACTAATTAATTTGCGTACTTGGCGACTTATTAATTTTGTAAAAACCGGATTCACAGCAAGATTCTTCGTTGTAGTGATGGTGGTGGGCCCGACACATTTTCTCGCCGACAACTGACCCATTTTTCCACAAAATGAATTTACTCCGGAGTATTTTATTTTATTTTTTTAAAAATAATTCACTTTTTTTTAAAAAAAAATCACCACTCTACTTATTTTTTCATAAATTTTATTTTTTAATACCCACTACACATTTTAGTCAATCACAATATTTTAAAAAGTCAACAACACACAAATCAATACGAATCATTAAAATCATTTACCTAGAAAACATAAAATATCTTCATTATGATAAAAATTCATGTATTTCAAAACGAAGAGAGTATTTCAAAATTGGTGATTTTGATAAGACTCACACATCCGAATCAACATGACAGTAAACACTGAAAATCGAAGGCAAATTAGGATTTAGGGCACCACGTTCGTATCGACGTGATGCCTTATACCCTAAATTAGGGTGTATTTTTTTTTATATATAAATGCCACACAACAAAGCTAGCCAAAAAAAATTATTACTCCGTAGTTTTATATATGGAGCTTTTAGCTTTTTAATTACAAAAAGATGTTCAAAAATTAAACGAAATAGATTATTAAATACATGGAGTAATTTATAATGTTATAAAATTGTGCCCATTTGCAAAGACCGGAGAATTGCAACTTGCATAAAAATCTAGTTTCGTCATTATATATATAGTGGTCTAAACTTGACTTACATTATGATTAGCAAAACACAATTTTCCCAAAAAAATAAAAAATAAAAAAGCATATATTCTTTTCCGGATCTTCCAGTTCTGGAATTTTCAGCCGGGATCGTGGCTTTGACAGAAAATCAGCACCGGATCCGGATTCGGATTCACACTTTTTTTTTAGCGACGGGGAATGCAATCTCCACGGGGGCATTTAAGGAATAATGAGAAATACTGGAGGGCACATCTGGTATTAAATTAAAAGTAGGGCGAATTTGTCAAAACTTTTGTCAGTGAAATAATTACTGGTTAGTACAGAATGGAATTCCAGTGGATTCCCAACGGCTCTGACTATTTGTCAAAAATAGAGACTGCTGTTCGGAATTGGGTATATGTTTTTTTTTTTAAAAAAAAACATATTTTTATAATAATAAAAATTCTATAAAATACATATTTAGTAATTTATTAACAATGTCATACTCGTAGTTACTATTAATAAGCATAAAATATTAAAAAAACATATTTTTGTCATCTTAAAAAAAACGTGTGTGAATCAAACGGAGGGATACTTTTAATTCTAAAATGTTCCTTTAATGAGGTAGCCTATCTTTTAGGCAGTAGATTTGGGTAGGTGATCTATCTGGCAAGAGCCATGCAAGCTCAAACTCAAGTAAATTGGCTTGCATCGATCGATTAATCTTAATGATAAGGCAAGGTGCTTTGATTTTTTCAGCAAAGAGAACAGACAGAGACATAGATCAAATCGGAAACCTCCTATTAACCCCTCCCACTCATTACCATTGAGACACCTCATCAGGGACTTAGTTTTAAAATATTGATTTTAGGGATTGATATGTTGAAATTATGATAAAATAAATTTAAAGATTTTTGTTGTTGTCAAAATCAATGGTTTGATTCACATCGCATCAGGTAGATGCAATAACGGGTTTAAAGTGCTCCCTCACAAGAGGAACTCTATTTTCAAGGTTCGGACCCTAAACCTTTGATTAAGGATGGAAAGAGTTTTCAACCGACTCATCACGCTACTTGTGGATAATCAATTAATGTGCATCGTCTTAAAAAGTGGTTTTAATGGATTAATTAACCCTAAGTACAATGCAATGAAACTAAGATATCCCCATAATATTCTTAAAGAAAACTCAATTAATTGATTAATTAAGGATTCCATTGGCTTTAATTTCGTCGTTGAATTTTTATAATGTAAGTACATATACACGCATTATTGCATTAAACAACCCATAAAATAAAATATTATCTTGAAAAAAAATGCCCATGATATTATAATTTGAACTATTTTTTTGGTATAAAGTGCATATTATCCATCTTTTTTTTCAAATAGGAAATTAAGCAAAACCAAAAATAAAAAAACTTGATCAAATCTACAATTTTTCTCAAAATTTTAGAGAGAGCTTTTTCATTAATAATTCATAAAATATCAAATCTTCTAAAGTACAGTAAATGAAAAGAATATTGTTGAAACAAAATAATTTAAAAAAAAATAATACTCGGAGTATCACTTTTTTAAATTTCCATTTCAATGACCTAAATTGGAGATGTCTTAACCAAACAGGTGACAACACGTGGCACCATTATTTAAGATTCCTTTGTTTAAGGGGCCAAGTTTTCTTTAATTTAAAAATTGTCCCTTTCCAAATCGGAATCGTCCTCTAGCGGAATCATCATTTATTCCAATTTCTGTCATTCACGGCCCCTATGGCCCACATCCCCACAGGACACAACCCGTTCTTTTCTAGCTCCAAAATTTTCAGTACGGATCACTTTTTTTTTTTTTTTTTGAATTACGCATAATTACCCTTTTTCTAATTAGTTGTCTTTTTGAAAAATATTTATATTTTTAAACAATATATGAGGTGTTAGTTACGTTCTTTTGTTCGATTTTTTTGTAACATTAAATGAGCATAAAATCTTATATTAACACTCTCGTTTAATTAATTAATTTCAGTCAATATGTTTAATTGACTATCAATAAAAGAGATATAATAAGTATTTAACAAACATAGATAAAATTTGAAAAAATATATCAATATTCAACGAAATTTGGTAAAAATTATCTTATACATATATTGTTATATCGATTTCCTTAAAATATATCGATATCTAACTAAGCTGGGTAAAATTGGATAAAAAAAACTAGTAAACTCTTATCTTGATATATATATATATATATATATATATATATATATATATATATATATATATATATATATATATATATATATATATATATGATATATTGTATTAATTAATTGAGAAAAATAAAATTGGTTAAAAATACTACAATTTATTAAAGAGAACCCAACAATGTCACAAACGACTTCTTCTTTATTATATAGTATATAATAATAATTGCTACTCCTCCCATTAAAAATATATATATATATATCATTTTAGAATTTATAATTTTTTAAGATAATGAGCATGAAATTATATTTTAAAAAAATTAATGTTTTATTATAAAATTAATTCTTGATAATGATAAAAGTTATATCAAATATTTATTTTGAATAATTTTCTAAGTATAATCTCATACTTATTAAAAATTAAAAAATAGTAATTTATGTACTTTTTATGTTCATAAATACCGTTTAAAAGAAAAAGAGGAATTGTATCATAAATCTAGCGTATAATCATGACGGACATCATGCACCTCCTTCGCTTATTTGAGTGGTCGACTTGCAACTTAAGCATGTCTTCCGTGAATTCAACCATGACACACTCATAAGTCATATCTCATCTAGAGTTTATTTGAATAAGGTAATAAATCAGTAAAATCCGACACCTCTCAAATTCTTACCTTACATCAATTCCTTTCATGGGCTATTTGGTGATAAGGATTCCTTTCAAATGAATGGCCCAACTTCGGGCCTGAAGTCACAAGGCTTTAAAAGATGCTGCTTCCTCTGCTAAACGACAAGAATCTTCCAACCACCTTGAAAGACTCGATCTTGCTTAACAAATCTCATGTTATGTGCCCAAAAAATGAATAGGAGGAGCATTTTAATTTTCGAAGGAAAAAAGATTTGTATGATATTTATTAAAATATACTCTCTCGGTTCGATAAAATGTCTTTTTATTAATATTATTATGTACGCTTTTTGAAAATAGTAAAATATACTGTATAAATATCTATTTTTTAAATATTTTTATTTCGAACTTATTATTAATAAGATCACTTTTAATATAAACTCGTTCTAAATCACCAAGTCGTCTCACCCTCGTCATTAAGTAATAACCCTTATTCTGAAAATAGTTAAATTCTTAATTGAAATACATTATTGATATATGTTATAGCTAGTATAAACATGGTATAATCATTTTTTTAAACAATGGGATGAAAAAAATATATTATAATTTAGGGATAAATATCTAATTAAAAAGTCAATATGGATATATATCTCATTGAATAAGTTTTTGAGGATATACATTGAGTATGCTTTAATGGATTGCGTTGAAATACAAATCTTATCCTCTTGGACCTCTTGCATCAATTTCTTGATATTGTTTGGGCAAATATTCTTTACAAATCTTAAAGAAGATCAATTTGATGGAATCTTATGTTAATCCAAAACTTGTGATTGGTCTAAAAAAACCATGGGAAAAAAAGATTTGAATTGTTTAAAGTAATCTAAATAGCCCATAGGCCATATCCCATTGGCCATCAATCATCATGTAATTTACATAGAGATGCCATGAGCAATAAAAAGATTTGTTAGGTAAAGATAACAAAATGAAATCAATAGGATAAAAACATCATCACATGACATCATAATGGTAATATGTTCCACCCATAGTCCACCAATAATAGCTTAGAGCATCTGCAGCCATTCCGGTTTCTACGGTTTCTTAATTAACTTTTACCACTTTCTTTCTCCTTAAAAAACCCAACTTATTTTTACACCCACATCCATATAACTTTTAAAAACCCTTCAACAATACATATATGTAAAATAAAATAAAGAAAAAAGAATTAAACAACCCCCTTTTTTCTCTAAATTGGACCCCACATTACTCTCCATCTCTCACACTCTCTCTCCTCCCACCCCACCTTTTACGTTTTTTGGAGAGTTTCTTGCTAAGAAACTGTCTCCATCATTTCTTAACTTTTCTCTCCCCCTCTCCTATTATTAAATTGTTTTCTCTCTTAAAAACCCTCAATGCAGGTGCTCTTAGCATCTCAAAAGTATGATATTAAAGCGAAAACTATTTTGGAGATTCCACCATTTTTTTTTTGTTTGGGTGAAAAAAAATCCATTAAATTTGAATGGCAAACCATGAAAGTTCAACCTTCTTTTTTATTACACTTTTGTTGTAACAACAAAATTTAATACAAAAGTACCTATCTTTAGATGTAAAGAATCTCTTATATCTACCTTGTCTCAAAAACAACCGTTGCTTTTTTTTTTAAACAAACTATTAGGTATTCATCACATGTTTAGAAAAATTAATAGTATAGCAGACAGACTGGTTCTTTTAGGTCATTCAACCACTATCACCAATCCAAAAAGATGCTCTAGGATAAACTACGAATTATTTATAGTCCTTCCTAATTCCATTTATAAAAAAAAAAAACTATGAGGCAGGAAATAGGAATACCTTAATTTTCTCTAGCTATATATCTTACTTAAAAACAAAACATGAGCTTGTTTTGCATTGCTTTGTTACTTTATACAATATGATTTTCCGTAATCCTGATATATCTTTAATTATTTCATATATAAATTAACATTGATTTAAAAAAAATATGTTTATGTTGTATACACTTATATTAACATGTTTATAAAGTTTTATAATAAAAATAAATATTTAAGAAAAAATAAAAATAATTTTATAAAATAATCATTTTTTTTAATTATATATATTTAAAAAATATTATTATTTTTATAATAAAATTTTATAAATACGCTAATATAATTATATAAAACATAAAATATGATTTATTTTAAATCAACATTGATTTAAGTCTTAAATAATCAAATAATACTTTGCACTGTACTTCAAGTCTTCAACTAGATTATAAATTTGTTTTTACAGTCCTCCAATATTTTGCAGTGTACTTTATAGCATGAGGAAGAAAGAAGAATAATTGCATGTTGGGAGAGGGCTATTGAGAACCATTCATTAGCTGTGCAAAGTACCAAACACAGTCCTTTCCTATATAGCATTTACCTTTCTCCTTGTCCTTACCCACTTTTTCTATTAGCCATTATCTCAAAGCACACCTCAAAACCTCATCTTATCCTTTAGCCAAAAGATGTGTGTGGGATTCCAATTGATTCCAAGAAGTATAAGATTGGTGGCTCCAGCAAATGTTTGATTGATTAACACCCATTTGTGTATGATGCCAAAATGGTATTCTTGTACAACTATATCAACCTTTTCTCATGTCCCGTTCGATGCGGATCCAACCCGTTCCATGTGGATCAAACCCATTATAACAGGTTGTGTGGATGATTATTGGATATCCAATAAAATGAACAAAATTTTTTTATTGTAAAATGTTTAATGAAATATTTGACTTTGAGTTAAATAATATGTGAAAAATACACAAGTTGAAAAATAAAAGACATTTGGGTTCTAGTCTTGAAAAATATATAACTTAAAAACAATGAAGGGAATATATATCTTCAATATGTAAAACTAAGATGGGTATCCACTTCGTTATTCTCTCATATCAATAGTAGCAATTCAAAAATATTGTTTAGGGTTATTTTAATGGTTTATATATATATATATATATATATATATATATATATATATATATATATATATATATACACACTAATATACTCCGTATTTAATTGAGTTGCTAAATACTTATTACATGATTATTGATGTCAGATAATGGACAGGATATCGAGACAAGTACGGTATTAGGTGAAAAATCATCTTCAACACCCACACCGTTTTATCTCCAACTTTATTCATCACTCGCATTATCCATTACCCGCTATTTTGGTGTATTTTGCCATGCTCTTCCAACTCATTTTAATTGCAACCTTAATTATTATGCAAATGAAAGCACCCAAAACTAGTTTTAATTAATTAGACATTGACGCATAAAATTTCAACTAATTAGAAATTTGTATAATGAATGGAGAGTACTTCAGTTTTAGGAGGTGCAAAAACCCATCCCATTCCATCCAGCAAAGCTCCGATTTCGCACCCTCTAAACCCCTTAAACACATATACCCAAACATGGAGTCGGGAAACCCGAAGCGAAAAACCCATCTTCCAAACCCCCTAAACACTACACCCAAACACGCCCTTAACAATTCAACCGTCGTGCTTTGTCAACTTGGAGCTTCCATTCCCTTCCAAAGCTGAATTTGCAAAAAAAGATTGCATCTTTCACTCAACTTGGGGCTTGAATTCCCTTCCAAAGCCCAAATTTCAAAAAAAGATTCGATCTTTCGAGCATGGAAGATATGCAGGAGAACCGACGAATTAACCTGACAACGAAACGTGGGATTCCATAGGAGGAGAAAAAAGAAAGGAGATTCCTTTGCCCAGACGATGACACGTGTCCTCCCAATTGGTGATGCTGAAAGCGAGCGATCGGAAAACGCATATTTCAATCGACCGGTTCGCTTTCGTCGCATACGATCGTTCGCGGATTTCAGTGTTTTTTTTGGATTTGGAAGGGATAATGGCGGGCCCGATATGATATCGATCGGACTCCAATTGTTCGCTAATATACACTGCGATTCGTCTGCATCTGATTGATATTTGTTCATCGATCATTTCGAATTTCTCCGCTATGATCGATGTGTGTTTCTGCAGTGAAGAATTTCAATTGCCAGATCTCCTAAATCTATTAGGGCTTAGGGTTTGGGAGATAGGTAGCCATATATAGATGGGTGTAAATTGGGATATTTTGAAACCTATTTTGATTTTTTAAACAAATTTAATTTTGTACTAGTTTCAAAAGATTTATATTTTAATTACGGTATCGGGACGTGCCCGTGGATTATTGAGTTGATAATCTTTGATGTTCTAGGCCTATGCAAAGAGTTGGTGGAGGTCTCTTTCTCCCACGTCTTTAGGGAAGAAAATCGGGTTGTTGAGAGATTGACGTATCTTGGCTTGATCTCGTCCTAACCCGTTGAGATCGAGAACTTTGTCCGTAAGGACACTATTGAGATGTGGTTCGACCGAGGTTGACCACCCCACATTTTTTGTCTTGTATCAAAAAAAAAATAATTTAATTACGGTACATAAGAGTTGATATTAATGACAATATTGTTTCACTTCAAAAGGGAAAAATTCAGTAATTTATATTTAATGATGTTGTCCATTTTTTTTTCATCAGGTAAGAATTCGGGAAGAGTAAATCTTACCCGATAACTTCCTTGCGAATGAGGTCGCGAAGACCTGAATGGTTTTATATATGTCTCTCAATCCGTGGCAGAGTAGCAAATGAGTGCGACCTTATCAGCTACTCTATTATCATCGCAAGGAAACATGAGAGAAAGACATAGATCAGTTACTTGTTTTAAGAGCGCCCATTTTCTTACCCGACTTTGTTTGTTTATTTCTATTTTTCCGCATTCAGTAGGCTTGTTTATTTATTTTATTTTGAAAGGTTTCTCTTGTTGAAAGACATTACGTATTTCTCGAGAGTTGTCTCTTTTCTTATATTGGATTTTTGCTTTTGTTTTTTCTGACCGTGCAATGTTGCGTTAGCTCCTGCTATTCCTCATTCTCACTATCAACAAGCTTTGTGTGGGTCTTCCACGTCAAGCATGTTGTTGCATGTCCAAGAGTTGCGTTTTTTTTCTTGTCTGTTTTTTTTTTTTTGATGGTTAGTTCGTTTGGCGATCTTTTGCCCTCTTAATTTATCAGGTAATAATTTTGTGTAATGTTTCGAATCCTTAAGGGAAAAAAGAGAGACACTAGAAATTTTTAAAACCTAATTAATCTGTCCACTTTGCTAATAGTTAAAAATGACATCTATAACAATTTAACACATATGAAATAACTAACCCCCTTTCAAAATGTTGGCATTGAAGTTAAAGAGAAGGGTGACTACATTTTAGAATCGTTGAATTATGATTGAAAAACTTTAGTTATAATCTTATAATTAAATGAAGTTTTGGTTTTAAAAACCCAAACAGTTGGTTTAAAACTTTTGTAAAATTTTAAATTACTTCAAAAAAAGTGTAATCGTTGAATAATAGGTCATTCACTACTTGTTTCATTGCGCCTGTTTTTATCTATTCTCTGTATGTTTAAGCGGTTTCCTCATGCCGATTCGTCGGGGTAAGAAAATGGACGATCTAGAGAAGAGAATATTTAGCTGATAAAAAAAACTACTTAGCCAATATATAATAATCCTCGCAGTCTAAACAAAAAACATATATCGTTGAGTTGGCTAAGTTTCTTCCTAGTTTTTTTTCAAAAAAAACCTTATTGACTAATTTTTTGGATCTACTCAATAACAATTAAATTAAACCGCTTTGTTAAAAAGAAAGACAAAAAAAACCAATCACAAGTGTAGTGGTTGTGGGGCTACACCCATGTCAAGTGATTCGAAGTTCGAGTTTCTTGAACACATGGTTCGTTTATGAGTGGGAGGGTCAACCCCTTAAATGAGTTACACGGTACCTAATTCAGATGTGAGATAAAAAAAAAAGAATAATTGATTTCAAAATGATAAAATAAATAAATAGCCCAATAGTTTAAAGCCCAGTTCACTAGCCCACTAGCACTTCAACGGAGCCCAATAGTCTATAGTGTTGTTAGCCTTTCAAAATCCAACATATAAACAAAGGAAAATAAAGCAGACCAATCTAGAGTAGAGATTAAAATGAAAAAAGATAAACTGATATATCTGAATGTATTTAGATTAAAATAAATTTATTTTAAAGCTTATTAAAATTCTCATTAGTTTTATGAGCTAAATCCACTTTTTTTGCAAACTTGGCAAAAATGACCCATTCCCTTGAAAAATGGCAAAAGTAACCCGAAATCTAAAAATTTTCAAAAAAATCCTTGTTGATCAACTTGGGATAGGGGGTAAAGGCAGAAAAAATAAAATAAAAAAATAAAAGAAAAGGAAAGAGGAAAAAAATTGCCAAAAAGAAAAGAAAAGGAAAAAAATCAGAAATATTGAATGCTTCTCATCAAACTATCTCTTCATTTCAGAAGCAATAAATGTTTCTCATCTAATTCCATAAAGGGGCTGCTGATTCTTCTTATTCCAGCTGATACAATGAGAATCTTTTAATTTCATACAACCATGTAGTGGGTAGAGTAGTACCCTAACATGGTTGTTAAATTTCTATTGATCCGTTCCTTGTTTCTATGACTCTTAAAGAAACATTAAATATGAGAGCAACTGGATACCTCCGAAGGAAAGATATTGTGGTTAAAATGCAAATGCATTTTCTCATTATACAAATGAAAAGAAAGGCAAATATCAAGGGCGAAGAAAATTAGAAAAAACAGCAGAAATTTAGTTTCCCTTGTTCTACCTAAAACCAAAAATAGGAAAACGGTTAAATGCATCAAATGGAGCCAATGCCATATAATAGCTTTCAACAACTAAACATGGCCTGACATACCTGGTCATTCACAGGCTCTCAATGTTAACTATGTTACATATGACAAAAATGGTTAGACTCCATCTCTAGAGAGATTTGAATTTGTTGACAACACAACTGTTTCTTCATTCATTTCTCATCATATGCTAGCCTTTACAATCTCTAGAATGTCGCGATTAATCAGAGTAAACATTGAGTTGAGGATTCATGACACCCTCAAAACTCTAGTCCGAGTAGAAAAAAGACACTCGTGAAATATTGACGAGGTAAATTTATACCCTCAAAAATCTGGGACGATAGTTTATATTAACCTATGAAAACTCAGTACAGTTAACACAAGAAACTCAACACATAGTCTAAATTTGGTTAAAACGTAAAGGTGTTTATGTCATAGATATGTAAATATAATGTTATAATAAGAAATTAGTCCAAAATTGTATCATAGTGCGAAGATTGATAAACGTATATAAAATATTAGGGCAGACTATGTTTGTTCGACATCGAGGTTGGTTGACGATGATTGCGCAGATATCCATGCGTCAAATAACGCTCTGTACTTGTTGTCTAACCCATCTGATCTACCCTTGGATCACAATTCTGTTTCCAGAGGTAGGTAAGAGGTGGTAACGAGGCATCTGCTCTCAATGTTAACTATGTTACATATGACAAAAATGGTTAGACTTCATCGCCGGAGAGATTTGAATTTGTTGACAACACAACTGTTTCTTAATTCATTTCTAATCATATGCTAGCCTCTACAATCTCCAGAATGTCGTGATTAATCGGAGTAAACATTGAGTAAAGGATTCATGATACCCTCAAAACACTGGGTCGAGTAGAAAGAAGGCACTCGTTAAATGTTGACGAGGTAAATTTATACCCTCCAATATCTGGGACGAGAGTTTATATTAACCTCAGAAATCTAAGTACAATTACCTCGAGAGTTTTATAAGGCGAACGTTAAAGGAGTCACGCGTAAAACACTGGATGGGGTTTAAGTTTAAGCCCCGTTTTATAGGGCGAATGGTAAAGAAACTATAGGTGGCCTTGCATCTCAGCTCCTCAAGAGTTCTCCCCTAACAATTTATAAACTTGTTTAATATCATATGGAAAATGATAGTTGTTCATTACATCAACAAACCCACACATATTTAAACAAACAGCAGACATAAATATTCGAAATACTTCAAATTCAAACAAAACAACTTCACTCCGGTCGGGACATGTTGATGCTCCCTGCACTGGTATCGGTTGGCTGGTCACAGATCGCCTTGATGATATTGAGTTGAGTAACCGAAGTGTTTATGAGGAAACCACACATCGTTTCTATGGACGAGGATTTGTAATAATCGGCCAATGTGACGATATATATTTTTGGGATCTTTTTTTGCTTGTACAGTTCGACGGCTACATTGACGACCCTCCTTTCCCTCAGCTCCATCTCCTTGTTCTTTTTTGCTAAGCGTGCTAAATCAACCCTCCCACGTTGATTTGGACCATTAGGTCGTTCCATTCTATTTCGAAATAATGGAGATGCTTAATCTCTCAATCAACGCTACATATATTTATAAAGCCTAAACAAAATTTCACAAAATTGATTCTCAAAATCAAACCCCAACTTCACAAAATTTATTTCTCCCAAATTACAAACCCTAATCAAAATTCCCCCAAATTGACTCTCAAATCTCTAAATTCTAATCTAAATTGATTCTCACTCAACCAATTGAACTTAAAAACAATCAATGAAAAAAAAATGCAAAATTCCCCCAAATTGATTCTCAAATCTCCAAATTCTAATCTAAATTGATTCTCACTCAACCAATTGAACTTAAAAACAATCAATGAAAAAAATGAAATGAAAAAAAATGCAAAAGATGGGGATAAAAGGAATCGAACCTGGATTTGACAGCCTTTACCCAAGATTCTTCGTGCGTCATTTCAGTTGAGGCAAGATGACTTTATTATTAAAGACTACCGTAGTTATATATATTACAAAACTAAAAGATATATAAATATATACATATACCTTTTTTCTTCGAATATAGGCCATAAACTTGTCTAAACCAGCCAATGAAAAAAAAACTCATCTTAGATTGTCGAGGTTACATAGGAATCTCAGACCATATTGTCGTGTTGTTTCGGCCTGAAATCCGCCCCAAATCCAACCTCCTACCACCTACAATGGCATTCAATGTTCCAAATCGATTGAGATCCATAAAGTTTTCACTATTTCGATCAAATTTCAATTTAGAGGAATTGAGATGAACCAGATGAACATAATGTGAGAGTTTATCAAAAGTGCAATTAAATCAACTTGTGAATTGGTTAATATCAAAACATCCAAACTGCAAGAGGAAGATATTGCCACAGGAGAGACATCTTGGGATTGCACACAAAAAGTCCTTCACCCAACTTGGCTTGCTGACATGTCTTGTAGACTTTATGTATATTGAATTATCAACATTTATCTTAACTTTTTCTATCATCTCTTATCTTTCCATTATAAATATGTAAATAGGATAATAAACTTAACGTTAAATCTGCTTTATATTGTTGTTAATATGCTAAACTCATCTTTAATTTACATATTGAAAATAATATAAAACTTACTTTTTTTTATCGAGTTTTTATAAAAATGTATTTTTACTTAAACAAAATCTTTCAAATTAAGATGTAGATAAAATTACAAAAATTTAAGTTATTATATTGGAAATATTATTTTTTAGAGGTTAAGTATAAAAAGATAAGTTTTCTAACTAATTAAAAGATATAGTTGAATATTTATAATAAAACAGCAAAGTCTCACCAAAAACACACAAAAAAGCTCCAAAAACAAAGAGGTTCTTCTTTACGCTCGGCCCAGTTCTTCAAATATAAACCATAACCTCGTGTAAACTAGCCTAGGAAAAACTACAAAATCATCTTAGATTGTCGAGGTTACACAGGAATCTCAGCCCATATTGTCGAGTAAATCCGCCCCATATCCAACCTCCTTCCAAATCAACTGGTTTTTTCACACACAAACGGGTCGAAGCGTATTAGCATAAGACATGAACTTTATACCGCCAGCCGCTTGACCACCGAGCGTATGCTCTCCAACCACCTCCAACCTCCCACGGTTCTCCCCCTCCATCACATACACATAAACCCACGATTTCATCGCAACCAACAGATATCTCCCACTCGCAACGCCGATGCCCTCCACATTCCCCTCTCGATTGTCCAACCCCATCTCCTCTTCCGTCGTCATCTCCATCACTGCCCTCCATGACTCCGAACACCTCAACCCGCCACACTCGTCCAACACTCATACTTGGAACACCCCCTTGAACCACCTCACCAAACATATCCTCGTCTCGTTCCACTTGAATATATGCAATCCGTAGTAGCTCTTACCACCGCGATGGTCATCGTCTATCTCCGGCAACTTGGTGCTCCTCTATCGCCGCTTCTTTCGGATGTCGAATGCAACTATGCAAGAGCCCTTGCTATCGGTGCACAAGTAGTGCACCACGAGCCCTTCAGTTGCCTTTGAGTAAACCACAACTAGCATATCGTAGCGAAAGTCCCACGCATTTACGACGTTGAGATCGCAAAGCTCCTTCTCCCATTTTCCATTAGCGTATATGAGGAGCTGGCGCCAGCCACAGTCATGAGTCTCGACCACAAGTGCAATGTTGTAGTTGTTGGGGAATGAGTTGGTCGATCATGTTTCCGGAGCAGCATTCGATCAGCGGGCTACACCCGCAGACGTCGTTTCCAAGCACAATGTTGTAGCCTACTGGGATGGGAAGTGAAGCCATCGCCCCCGTGGCTGGATTAAACACCAAGAAATCGACGTCAGAGCTCGAGCATCGAGTGGAGAAGACGGGTCACTTCTTGTGAGTGAGGAGGAGGCCGTTCCTGGAGGCAGCAATCCTCCTTTGTTGATGGCGGATGGAGTCGAGGGATTCGGGTGATGGTAGGGCGAGGAATTTAACGGAGCTGATCGGATAGGGCCACCCATACACAGGTTGCAGATAGAAGGCGATGTCTCGGCCATTAGAGTGAAGACATTGCTTCTCGATGAAGCTGGGCTTCAAATGGATGTTACACAGTGATCTGCAGAAGGAGGATGAGTATCTGATGGCGGATTTCACATGCATCCATGAAAGCACCTCAGATATGGCATCGTAGTCCATTGCAGTGTTGTTAACATATAAATTCATTAAATTAAAAGGATATAAAGATACAGAATGGCAGTTAACATAAAAAAAAGACCGATCAACAAATGGCGATTTCGTAGTTACAGTATTAGCCGTGAGAGTGTCAGAAGAAATCGAGGCCTTCGTCGTCGTCGGAGAACTACTGCTCTTCAGTCCCGTCACAGTTCGGAGAACTTGATGATCGAGGCTTTCTCTCCTCCAAGGGAACTTTATCAAGGAATGTACTATCCCCCGCTCAATGAATGGCTTCCCGCCTCTTCAATTTCTCCCGCTCTCAGTCCCGTCACAATCCCGTCACTAGTTATGAACGAATGTACTTTCTCTCCTCCAAAGGAACAAATGTAATGATGACTTTAAATATATGGATTTAAATAGTAGGGGAAGAGTTGAGTAGATATGGGTTGTTGGTGCTAATTAGGAAAGAAACATGATGTATTCAAACTGAGGGGCTGTAACATCCCCCTTTCCGTCCAACCACCAAGTCCCGAGCTGGCCATCAAATGCTTTAATTGGTGGTTGTAACATCCTAATTTCAAATTAGATATCATAAAAATGTTCGGAGTGATTTATAAAGATTTATAAATATAGGTCCAACATAATTAGTGTACATGGTTCAAGATTTTACTTTAAACAGTGTTCAAGATTATATACACATATAGTGGTTTCACATTTGTCACTTGAATGTCATCTCCGGAGCACGGCAATAAGAAACTCTTCCGAGCCTGCTAAGTGGTGGCAACTTCTTCACCATTAAATTCGGAGCCTTGAGCCCACCAAGTCGCTGGACATTCATCCTAGAGGAGGAAAGGGAGAGGGATGACAACACAAATGAATCGAACAATGGAAGAGGAAGGAAGGTTAGGGTGCAAGCTCATTGAACAGTGGTGGGATTTGCAGCATTTCAAATGAAATAGCTAGAGGATTTGTTTGACTTGTTGCAGGGGAGGCTTGATGGGTGTTTCAACCTGATGTGAAAGGAGGAAATAAAGCATGGTAGGGGAAGAGTTGAGCAAATGTTGGTTGTTGGAGCTAAATGGGAAAGAAACAGGATGTATTCAGATTGACGGGGTGTTCTTTGTGGCTTGTAGGTACCCAACACAAGGAAGACTGTCTTTTCTTTTCGTCCTTTCGGGATCCTCCACTACAAAAAAAAAAAAAACAAATTAGCCACCACATGTAGTAACGGCAAGGCTGTTCCATGGCTATTGTTTAGATTTTGGCTTTATCATAGCAACGGATCATGTGCCGTGGCAAACATTTGCCATGGAAATGGCTATCCCGTTGCTAGATTCACTATAGGTGGCGATGCCATTAGAATATTTGCGATGGCCAGGCTTTGCCGTGGCAAAGAATTAAGTGGAGGTGTGAAATTTGCCATGGTCTCGTAGCTAAAGCTACACCCAAACAGAACTTTTTTGGTTTAAAAAAAAAAGAAAATAAAAGTTAAAAACTAAACCCACCCATTTGAACCCTAGACTTCAGATCCAAAATCAAATTTCAGAATTTCAGCTCTCACAAATGCGCAAAAACCTCCATCTTTTCTCTCCATTCGACCAGTGTCACTGTAGATTGAAGCTCGCCGGAGCCAAGTCGTGACGGCCCCGGGGAGCTCAGCTTGAGTCGTGTGCGCTGTTCTTCTCCACATAGTAGCCCATTATCAATCTCCACACCTTTACTCTCTCTACGTCGGTCGTTCACCTGTACTCCGCACCAAGGTCTCCGAGTTCCATTACCAGGTAATCTCTTGAAACCCTTCTTAGGATGTTTGGTTGGGGTTTAATTTGGGAAAGTGGGTTTGGTCGAACATGCATTTAGGGTTTGATTTGCTGAAAATAGCATTTCTAGGGTTTGCTCAAATATTGTTAAAATGAGTCTTTCGTAACTTTTGTTGGAAATCCACTTCATTCTAGCTATAGTGAAGTTAGAAATTTTAGGAACTAAGTCGAATTTTTGTTTTGGCTGTGTAATTTTGAAGTATCTAAGCAGGTGATGCAAAGTGAGTTAAGTAAAAATTGAGGTCATGGATTTTTAGTTGAATGCATTATCTTGATATGTTTATACACACATGCACCCCATTGAGACTGCAAAATCCTTAGGTTTTCTTTATTTTTTTGAGAGCAGTTCCTTCCAGCACAATTTTATTCATTCTAGCTTGTGTTCTATCTGTTGGCATGAAAGAAATGTTGTATAAATTTTGCATAGCAAAACATTACTGGAGCAACTCCCTTTCTATGTTGGACTAGTTTATTTATTTTCTCAAATCTGTACATGTGTAGGCATCTACAAATGAAGTTTGCAGAGAAGAACACCAATCTCTTGCCTTGCAACTGTAAGATCTGTTTTTGTTTTTCCCTTTCAACAATGCTTTGATGGAGTCTCAAGTTTTAGTGCTTTTTTTTTTGAAAAAAAATTTGTACTTGGGCAGACATCTACAATTGACGTTTTAGTGCTGTTTTTTTTATAAATAAGATCGAAATAAAATGGATTGTCAAGACCCACTGCCTTGTGTTCCCATTTCCACGTTTGAACATTTGCCCACATTCATGTGACCCATTTCTTATCACTAAATGGCAACAGAGGGGTTGATCCCTCCTTTTTATTATTAGATTTTTATATTAGTAGGGCTTAACTGTAAATTTAGTACTAAACCCATGCGATGTCGATTCGAGTTCAAACCTTGAGATTGAATACTGCTCAGTGGAAAGTGGATCACCTATCATAGTTTTTATGCTTGTTTGTACCTCATCTATCTGATTTCCTATTTGATTTGAGCTTCAGTGTTGTTTTGTAATTCTGAAGGCTTCAGCTAAACCTTTTCAGTTTTTATGCTTGTTTGTACCTCAACTTATTAAGCAAACCTTTTCAGTTGCCTGAACATCTCTCTCTCTCTTTGAACTACTTTCATGTTAACTACTATTTTTCATTTCCTGGTTACTCTTTATGTAGAAAAATATGATTCAATCTTCGTATTTCATTTTATCAAGTAACAGTAGTCAATACATTAGCTGTTCAACAGGGGTTTCATTTAGACATTTCATTATTTCATTCTTCTTCCTTAAACGAACGCAGATTCTGAATCGAGCTCATCTTCTAATAGGGAACCTGAAAATGCTAGTACCCCATTAAGCACATCAAGGGTACTGAATTATTAATTGTTGTCTAAAATATGTATATAAGATTCCACCTAATGTTGTTGTTGTTGTTATACAGCTACAAGAAGGAGCTAGCATTGAAGAGATTTTAGACCGAAAGCCTAGTTTTGGCAATTCAGGTGTAGATCATTGTAAGTCATGATACTCAAATAAATTTTCAGATTTATTGCAGGGTGTTTATTTACTTCCCTAGCTTGCATCCTTTGATATTGATACTAAATAATGCACAACTTCCTAACCTGAACTAAGGCATTAGTGCTTTCATGTTATCTAATGAAGGTCCCAAAGTGAACCTATTTTTAAAAAACCTTCGAATAAAAAGATTGAATAGTGGGATATGAATGGTTGTATTCTAATAATATATTTTTACAGAAATTTCATGGTGATCCCATTATTTTGTGTTTCCCTTGTTTCCCGTCTTGTGTGAATTTTGTGATCAAATGTGTTCACTTGAGGTAGGTTTTGATGTTGTAAAATTAGCAAAATACCCCCTAATTATTAGGCGTGTTTGATAAGTCTATAGATGTATAAACACAAACACTGAGAAAGAGGAAAATTAGAGTATTTTAATCTAGATAGTTTCATGTGTAGTTTCCCTAAATCGTATTAATACTGGCGGAGATGGGTTTTTTGCCATGTAGCTTAATGTTTAAGTCTTGGCTAATCATAGTCAAATGATTGTATTAGTGTTAGTTTCCCAATAGCCTACATATACATATATGGTTCAGCCTATATATATGTATGAATTAACACACAAAAGATACATATATGGTTCAGCCTTACATTGGTTTCACTAGGATGGCAATGCTTTGCCGTTGCTTATCCGTGGCTAGAAAGTTAGCCACGACTTCTCCCGTTGCTAAAATCTTTTTGCCACCGCGGGTTTGGTTACGCCTGAAGTACTGTGGCTATAGCCGTTGCTAGTCCCCTTTGGCCACATCAAACCCCACTTATTGCCACGGTACCTTTCCGTTGCTAATTTGTTTTTTTTTTTGTAGTGCTCCTTCCCGTCCAACGACCAAACCCCGATCTGACCCCCAAATGCTTTAATTGGTAGTTGTAACAACCTTATCCTAAATTGGATATTATAAAAATATTCGGAGTGATTTACAAATATTTATAAATATAGGTCCAACATATTTAGTGTACATGGTTCAAGAATTTACTTTAAACAGTGTTCAAGATTATATACATATTAGGACTAGAATTAGAGAATTGGGTTGTGTAACACAATCGTATACATAAATGAATAGATGGAATAAGTCCCTATTGATATTAACAAGACCCATATCTTAACTTACCAGTGAATGGAGATGAAGTGGTGAACCTCCCGAGCCCGCAAATTAGTGGTTTCACATTTCTCACCTTCAACGTCAAATCCAGAGCCCGTCAATAAGAAACTCTTCCGAGCACACTAAGTGGTTGCAACTTCTTCACCATCAAATTCGGAGCCCCGAGCCCACCAAGTCGCTGGACATTCATCCTAGAGGAGAAAAGGGGGAGGGAAGAAAGCACATAGAAATCGAACAATGGAAGTGGAAGGAAGGTTAGGGTGCTAGCTCATTGAACATGGTGGGGTTTGCAACATTTCAAATGAAATAGGGGATTTGTTTAACTTGTTGCAGGGGAGGCGTGGTGGGTGTTTCAACCTAATGCAAAAGGAGGAAAGAAAGCATGGTAGGGGAAGAGTTGAGAATATGTGGGTTGTTGGTGCTAAATGGGAAAGAAACATGATGTATTCAGACTGAGGGGGTGTTCTTTGTGGCTTGTAGGTACCTAACACAAGGAAGACTTTCATCTCGACCAACCCAAAACCTACCGTTGTTCAATGACTACAAATTAATAGAATGTATACACAAAAACACATGGTTAAAGATTTATAAATATAGGTCCAACACACACATATTTAGTGTATATGGTTCAAGATTATATACACATATAGGTTAAATATTAATTAGGGAGATTCATATACAACTTCAAGATTTTAGATAGTGAAAGGAGTTCAAGATTCCACAAATAAAGGTTCATGATTTTTTTA
The DNA here is from genome assembly GCA_963922045.1 of Persicaria maculosa. Taxonomy (NCBI): domain Eukaryota; kingdom Viridiplantae; phylum Streptophyta; class Magnoliopsida; order Caryophyllales; family Polygonaceae; genus Persicaria; species Persicaria maculosa. The sequence continues at coordinate 2,718,059 of OY998254.1, read as the reverse complement.
ATACAGAGTTCATGCATGCTTTTTGCCCTTTTCATCATCAAGATGAGGCACCAATGATATCTCTCTTATTTCTGGAATAGCTACAGATTGGGAAACAACTTCGTGATTGACATTGTCAATGGCCACACGATCAATCACTTGACCTGTCCCAAAACCTTCTTGGTCCCCATCGCCAATGCTTGTTTGCTCATCATTTCTTTTTCTGTCCATGTAAGGAAGGGACACTACTTCCCCTGAAACATCACTCTATCAAGATAAAAGAGTTGGAAATAGAAATTTTTAGGTGAGAATAAAACAATTTCTTATATAAAAAAAATTATAAAATACATGCATTGAGAGGTTCTAAAAATCACAAAGGCATCGGATAGCTCATCACTAAGAATTGAATGGACCCCTTGAAAAATGATTTGGTTGTTTTAAAATCAATTGGGACATCAAAGTAGTCCAAGTTAACCACTCCATTTAGTGTGCTCTCATACAATGAATGACGTTTTAAAAAAAAATCAGAATCAGTAGTTGCACTATTCATCTTGATCACCAATTCCTTTGGTAATATATGCCCACGTACGATCAAATTTACTCTTCTATTATTCCAATTCTTCTGGTTTACAACATCTCACTATGGATTCACGCCTCTTTGGGAGTCCCAATGTAACATGAACATCCTCCTCATCCATTAGTATAATCTCTCAATTATCCATCTTAAGCCCAACTTTGTTTACATCGAAATTTTCAACAAGTCAATATCATAGATACAACGGAATAGACTTTATACGGAGATCCAAGAACATACCAAAACCCATTTATGCAATGAAGTCTTTTTGTTGTTGAATTGATTCATATTTTCTATTGCATCAACCAGTGTTCGCGGAAGTGGAACGTCTAGCCTTGGGAAGGGTATGTCTCCATCACCCCTTCTCATTATTTTCTTTGTTACTCTAGTCTCTTTTGGCTGTACTTTACCATGGACTAATCTTTGTTGCACTTTCCTAAAGTCGACGGTGGTATAAGGTTAGTGCTGGAAACTTCTCCCCTTTCCTAAAATTACAAGGGGTTGGATTGAAATTATTTGAACACTGTTAGTTTGTCATGGAAATGGAGGGCTAGGGTTTGATTTGAACACTGTTAGGTTGAAATTACAAGGGAAATTGGGGGCTAGGGTTTGTATTTGAACACTTTTAGGTTGAAATTACAGGGGTTAGTTTGTCATGGAAATTATTTAGGTGTTATACTGAAATGATTTAGGTGTCATATACTATCAGCTTGCCTGCCAATCCTATTCTTCCCCACATTTTGATATTTATGGTACAAATTACCATTCTTTTCAAATGAACAGAAAGATACAGCCCATTTGTCTTGTATGTGATGGAATCAAATATTTGAGGACCCACTCCATTGAACACATTGAATCTAGCTAGTAGCTTTCAGAAGAAACTTGTTTAGGACAGCACATTCTCGTCACTGTCAAAAGCCTAGTGTCTCACCTTCAACTGACTGTGTTACAGCTGCTCCCTGCACTGATTGTGTTACAACTGCTCCCTGAACTGATTGTGTATAGTACTGATAGATGAATAAAATTCTGGAGTATACACAGTTATGTTGGAAGAGTTTTGTTACATTCTAAATAGTTTGTATAAATAAGGTATAGGAAGAAGGGTATCGTTGAATTTTGTAATTCAAAGGCATTTGCCTTGTATTTGGTCAGCAAGACGTTGAATCTTTAAATGCTTTGGTCAAATTTAAACTTGTGGTAATCTTCCATTTGCTATGTTTATGCATTTCTTGCGGGTTATAGATTTCAGGGAGTTGTGTTCAACTAGTTTATGAAGGGTGTTTTAGATGCTGCTACATTTTTTTTCAAATATAAATTAGCTACTTTGGGAACCTACAAGTTATTATTAAATTGGTGAACTATTTATGTTGATTTGTATAGTTTGAGGAAGCTAGCTTTAGGCCTTTTAATGAGTTGTTCATACTAATAGGCAATGCCATATATGTTGGTTTGGAAAAGCTGTAGCAGCATTGCTGATGTTAGGGATGCCATCTATGTATGGTTTCTAGCCTATTAGCTCAAATGGCAGAGCGATGTGCTCACGCACAAAGATGTGAGTTCAAGTCTCGCATAGGCTAATTTCAACACAACTAAAAGTTAATTACACATTTGGGGTCATGTCTCAATATTTATTTTGGAGTTGATTCGAATAATGGGGGCCAAATTTGGGTTTTTTGTTTGAGTGGTATCTATTAGCATTAGTAAAGTTGTCGATCCTAACTGAATTCAATTTTTAAATGATTTTCAGTTATGCTATCATTAAAACCAAGAATATTACATTAAAACCATATCCAATAAGACTTATGACAAGAAGTATTACACAAAAATTCCTCGTCCACGGCCAGGAAGACTTATGCTGTCATAACATTTGATAGCATTTGTTATTTCTTTTGGAATTTGTAAGCATTTTAATGCAAGCAGATATTTGTATTAGCCTATGTGGGAGTTGAACACACACTTGCGCATAAGCACATGCTCTACCGTTGAGCTAATAGGCTTCAAAACAAGCTTCAAATAATACATGAGGTTAAGTCAATAATAAGCTACATCTATGCACAAACACGACCAATACTCAATAATACAACACAAATACAATTGGAAATGCAAATTTCAGATGATGGACAGACAAGGAAATTCAAGGTTATATCAATCACCAATTGATCATGAAACATGGAACAACTCAATGGAAATGAACCAAATTAGACAACTTACATGTACTAAATCGTTGTGTTGATGAAGGTGGTGAAAAATGCCCCAATTCGAAAACTCATATATCCAAAATCCCGAGTACTACTCGAAAATGGTCGGACTCTCTCTCTGTCAAAGAATCGCGAGGTACAAAACAGAGAACAAATCATCAGATCATTGCATCAGTTGCAATGCCCAAATACAGACCCATCATCAACGGATCAAATTTTGTCAATAACTCACAAAATTTCATGCTTTAATTCCATAATCAAACTCAAAATCCTCAATTCAAAAACTCAAATCCCATTCACATCTATCTAAATTCTAGACTCAATTCCCCAATTCAAAACTACAAAGCCCCGATTCAAAAATGAAATTAGCAAGAAATTAACACATGAAGATACATCTTAAAGTAAATAATTTTAACAGTCAATCAGCAAAGCATATATACATAGGCATAAGCATGAAACTTCCTTGAAACAAGAAGTTCCTCAATTGAAAGACCAAATTCCAACCAAATAACCTTATCATCATGAAACCATACAAACCCATCTCAGAAGCACTAACCAAATGCAGAAATCCCAAAACCCTTAAATCCCCAAACCCTAAATCTCTCTGTTTTTTTCGCAAAATCTTTTGGGAGAATCCCCTAACCCTAAATTAAATTGAGAAAAACTTACCCCCAACATCGTCAGCAAGTTGGCTTCACTGGCGTCCACTCTCGTCGTCCCCCTCTCGATAATCGGCATCAGATTCCTCTCATCGGCTACTCTCTCTCTCGAATCGTTGAAGCAAAATATCGAAGACTTCGCCTCAATCGCCTCTCAGTTCGTCGTCGCCTCCAGTCGCGCAGGACTTACCGTCTCCTCTGTCTCTCTTCGGTTGCTCAGTTCGACCTGTGATTTCCTCAATTCCCCCTCGAAGGCGCCATTGCATTCGTTCCCCTCTCTGTTCGACCAGCGTTCTTTCTTTCTGTTCTCTCTTTTTATTCAAAATTAACGGAGAGGTAAAAGTCTGTCAAAATTAACCATAGAAGGGTGCGAGGTGAAATAGGAGTAAACGTCAGGGGTACCACGCGAAATATGTCAAACTTCTGTACACCCGGCGAAAATTGCTATACCACGAGGGTACCTCGTGAAATTTCAGTTTTAATAATATAAGTTCAAGACTTTAATAAAAGAAATTCAATATTTTTATAATACAAAGTTCATGCTTTTATAGAGACATAGGGTTCAAGATGTTAATTACTATGATAAGGGTTCAAGATTATATACAAGTACATGTTCAACTTTTAGTGAAAGGAGTTCAAGATACAAGTTCAAGATTTTAGTAAAAGGAGTTCAAGATCTTATAAATACATGTTCAAGATTTTAGAAAAAGAAGTTCAAGATTATACTTTGAAAATGGTTTAAGTTTATATACACATACTGGTTCAAGATTTGTAAAAGTTTAAGTTCATGTTTTTTAGAAACATAAATGTGGTATGTCAAACGGGAGATGAACAACACTGGAGCGTGAATCCGTAAGGCCTTCCCAATGTCCCTATCTCCAAATCTATCCCTCGTGGCACAAGGAAGGAAGAAAAGATACACTCAAGCTCTATAACATATCATCAAACATATAGGGCCAAGATTTTAATGAAATGAGTTCAATTAGAACTACGGTTTCAAAATTTTGAAAAGGTATAGTTCAAGATTTTTAATCAAATTTTAGAAATCATAGAATGTTACCAATCACAAGTAGATATATGCAAATCACAAGTACAAGATTCAAATAACAATATAACATACACATAGATCTAAAGGTAGAGATTATAGAAGAGCAAACTACAAGAAAAAATCACACATACAAGTTCAAATTGGAAAATTATAGAACATCAACAACAGATAGGTAATGAGATTTCACATTCACTGGTACCATAGTCATTGATAATTATATCGAATGATAACATTGAAGTGTATTATATAAAGATTCACAAAGGTTCATGATTTTATAACAAATTGTTTAATGTTTTTATATAACAAGATTCAAGATTTCAGAAGGTTCAGTCTCTATACCACTTCACTGAAACCTACATGTTTTAAGATTTTAGTGAAAGGAGTTTAAGATTATTACAAACACAGGTTTAAGATTTTTTTCCTACAAAGTTCATGCTTTCATTAAAACATAGGTTCATGCTTTTACAACTACAGAGTTTATGCTTTTACAAATATAGGTTTAAAATCTTACTATGATAAGGGATCAAGATTATATACAACTATTGGCTCAATATTTTGAAAAGTTATAGTTCAAGACTTTTAATCCAATTTAGAAATCATACAAAATTAGTAATCACAAGTAGATATATATGCTAATCATAAGTACAAGATTCAAATAACATACACAGATCTGAAGGTATAAATTATAGAAGAGTAAACTAAAAGAGCAACAGGTTTAGACAAGGATTTTATAGACAAGGGTTCAAAATTAATCACATAGTACTCGCATTCTAGACAAAAAAAAATCATATATCGTTGAGTTGGCTATAAACTCTTTTTCTTCAGTTAGGTTTCGAGTGAAATCCATGAAAGGTAACATTTTTTTAATATATACTGAGATATTTATAGACTAATTTATCAAGTCTTAATACCTTCATTTAAAATAATATCATGTAATAACAAATAAATTATAAATTCGATTCCCCCTTTACTTATTATTATGGGGCTAAGTATCTTCCTAGTTTCTTAAAAAAAAACAAAACTTATTGACTAATTTTTGGACCTACTCAATCTATTTATCTATCTATATCTAACTATTATTAGAGAAGCTCAGTAGATGAGGTGACACACTCCCTTATTTATAGGGCTCATAAGTCATAACCAATTACAATTAAGCTTCTATAATTATAATTTTAGTATTAAAAAAAAACAGTGGGATTGATTTAAGACATAAAATTAATAATAATGAAACATAAAATTAATATATATATATCTAACTATTATTAGAGAAGCTTAATAAATGAGGTGACACACTTCCCTTATTTCTAAGGCTCCTAGCCAATTATAATTAAACTTCTATAATTATAATTTTAGTATTTTTTTTAAAAAAACAATGGGATTAATTCAAAATACAAAATTAATAATAAGGAAATACAAAATTAATATCAATAATATATATATATATATATATGTATATACTTACTTTAATTGTTTTTTCAACCAATGAGTTTAATTCAAAATATTTAATCATTTGAGCTTTTACTAGTATTTCATAATATTAATTTAACATATTATTAAGATTTTATTTATATAAAAACCGTGTGCCATGGCACGACGATCGTAATAGTAAGAATTAAATTAAATCGCTTTGCTAGAAAAATTTTAAAAAGAACAGTTTATTTCAAAAAGATAAAATAAGTAAATAATTAGGCCAATAGTTTAAAGCCCAGTTCACTAGCCCACTAGCACTTCAAGGGAGCCCAATAGTCTATGATGTTGTTAGGCTGTTAAAATCCAAAGTATACAAAAATGGGAAATAAAGCAGACCAATCTAAATAAGAGATTAACCATGTTTGTTTTTTTGGTAGAAAAAGATACTCCCTCCGTCCAACAATACATGGACTTTTAGAGGTAAAATTTTGTCCAACAATAGATGGTCTTTTATGTTTTCTAGGTAGGAAGTTATAATGATTTGTATTGGTTTGTGTGCTGTTGACTTTTTAAAATAATTTGATTGGTTAAAATGTGTAGTGGGTGTTAAAAAATAATAAAATTTGTGTAAAAGTTAGTGTAATGATGATGTTTTTTTTAAAGTAAAGTGTTTTATTAAAACTCGTGCAAAGTGCTAAAAGGCAATGTATTTTAGGACGGAGGGAGTAATAATTATCTTAATGAATATAGTCCATATTTAAATTAAAATTTATTAGTTATTATTTTAATCATTATCCTCCTTACCCCATTTTTCACATAAAATTTGTTATCTTTCTCCACATTTCATACCCTAATGTTATAAAGGCTAACTTGTTATCATACCCTAATTTGTTATCTTTCTCCACACTTCAAGGGAGCCCATTTTTCACATAAAATTTGTTATCTTACCCCATCTTTCTTCACATAATTAGGCTCACATAAAATTTGTATCGTGTCGGGTCCCAACACGATAGAATTAACCTAATGCAAAGTCTCTGGCGGGAAATCGGGAATTGAGCAAGAAATCCTCCTGTTGAGTTTTTTTTGCTGTTGTTAATGTTAAAAAGCGTATTCGTAAAAATATTTGGAATAGAAAAGGATGTTCGGTAGCGTTAAAAACTTTTTCATTAGCGAAATCTTCATCTTAAATCAGTTAGATTTGGCCTCTACCTTTCTCCTTCGCTTTTTCCCCAATTCGTGGTGTAGCACTATAAAATTTAAGATCTTTACTTGCCATTTCCAATTAGAGTGGGTTGTGCTTCCAATTTTGCCTTGCTAATGGTCAAATTGGAAGTACTTGTAAAGGTCTCGGGTTTTCAAATCTTGATTGTCGGAAAAATGGATTTAAATCGAATATTTTGAGAAAACTCATCCTCGACTTAACGAATCGACTTTGAAACTTTGAAAGCGGATTCCGGCCAAATTTTAAACTTTTGAAGTCTGATTCCGTCTTTTCACCTCGGGATCCGAAAATTCTTTCGGATGACGATGGGTCCGTATAGGACGGAGTGGAGTTAAAAAAAGTAGCTAAAATTTAAAAACAGTTGAAATTGAAAATTTGTGTAAAATAAAGGTTGAAAGATTATGGAATAATATAAACACCGTATGAGACGAAAAATAGTTTATTTGTAAAAATTGGAGTTTATTTTGTTGTTATTAGGGGTATTATGGTAATTTCAAACTTAATAAACAAAATAAACACCAAAAAAATAGGTTCCATTAGAGCATCTTTAATTGTGGTATTGGTGTTGAGTATCATAGCTATTTTTTATAATAAAGTACTATAAAATGTGGGAGAACCAATAAAGTGAGTATCATAATATGATACTCACCTCACAAAAATTTCTTGGGTTAATAAAAAATCTGACATTTTATTTTGTTTTTCTTTTAAAAAATTAACTATGGTACTTGGAGCACCATGTATAAAGATGGTCAGCTTATTTTTAAACACAAATTTTCCAACTAACTCGACAAACCTCTCCCTCACAGAGTGTGGTGGACGGATCTTTCTCGTGGGCTTTGTGAGGGAGGAGGATATGGATGACGGTCCCTCGTATGTCCTTGTGTGGGAGCTTCAGAGGACAATGGGCGATGAGCAAGGTATTTAGAAATTTGTTTGTCTTCACTTCAAGTCTTTGACTGCTTTTATTGTCATCTGAATTAGATTTGTAACTAGATATCTTGCACTTTCTTTTGACTTTGTATTGTCATCTAAATTGGACTTTGTATTGGTGGAACAGAAGCTAATGGGTTGTTCAAAAAAAATTATTATGGTATGGGATTCAACCTCCATTACATAATCTACTCTGTATTTGTTTTTTATCCTTTTTTATTAGATTATCATTATGAACGTCTCTCCTTTTCCTCATCTAGGATGAATGTCCATGGTGAGCTCGGGACTCCGAATTTGATGGTGGAAAAGTTTCCACCTATTAGCAGGCTCGGAAGAGTTTCATATTGCCGGGATTCGGAGATGACATTGAAGGTGACAAATTTAAAACTACTAATGAAAAGTGTGAGACACATAACTTTCTATTTAAATCTATTTTTCATCTTCAACTTCCCGCTTGTTACAGTGTCATCTCAATTCATGGATCGGAGTTCAAAATCCAACATAATTACGTACGCTATAGCTAACGGTGGCTGAAAACAAAAGTAACACAAGCTTGAACTTCAAATTAATTGTTCGGGTCACCCCACAAGTCTTTCTTGATTTCGTAGCCGGGGTAAAGTACAACGTCGAAGGCTTGTTGTACGGATGGTCGAGGATTTAAACGATGTGAATCTCCCCTAAATCTCTCAATAGTCTCGCAACATTCACAAAGAATCTAGCAATCATCTTTCGGCGGCGCTAAATCGTCCTCCTCGTCCCGACATCCATGTTCTCAAGTACTCGATGAAAGCCTGCATGCGGAAAGTTGAATATAATGCGATTAAATCTCATTCCGCTCAGCTCAGGGTGATTTTGATAAGGTAATAATTCGAAATCAGATATACCTAAATCTGGATGGCCGACAAGTCGACAAACGAAAACCCGTCAAATTATACCAGCAATTGTTAGTTAAAGCCTACCCAATATAAATTTGTTCAAGTACATGAATGGCATGACAATGTAATAAGCCATGTTTTAAGATCGTTCATTTTCTTACCCGACTTTGTTTGTTTTATTTATATTTTTCCGTATTAAGTAGGCTTGTTTATTTATTTTATTTTTAAAGTTTTCTCTTGTTGAAACTTGAAAGACATTATGTATTACTCGGGAGTTGTCTCGTTTCTTATATTGGATTTCTTCTTTTATTTTTTTCCGACCGTGCAATGTTGCATTAGCTCCTGCTATTCTATATTCTCACTATCAATAAGTTTTTTTTGTAGGTAGGCCTTAAAATATGCACAATTAATGTTTGAAAAGCATGAAATAAAGTATGCACAATTAATGTTTATATTCTAGTTACACATTCACGACCGATATTGAGGATTCCTTAAAAAATAATAGACTTTAATTTTACGGATAATTTTTCATAAGGTAATTTTCCATCCTTTAAATAAAAGTTTCAGGATCCGTTACTATTTATACCAGACTATGATTCAGGTCACAACAAGAAATAAATACTCCGTAGATGGTAGGTCAAAGATAGAAGATTTTTGTATGTTTTGGTTGATAAGATGATTTAATTTTATTTTTTTGGTTAAGAATAAGATGATTTAATTGATGTTCGTGAAATAGAATTATTTATCCAGGGTAGTTTAAAATGATTTTTCTATACTTTTTAAACTTACCAATTTCAAAATGCAGTCTTATTTTAAGCAATTTTTTCGTAACTTATAAATTGATAAATTGATTTTTGTCCATTTAAGACATTGAACTTATCCAGGGTGGAAAGAAAAAAAGACAGGCATACTTTTATTTGTTTTGGCGGGTCCCTATCTCACGTGACTTGCCACCTGTCGATTTTTGATTTGCTAATGCCACCTCCCACCAAAACAAACAAAACCAACCCCTTTGAAAAAATTAAATGAAAACAAAAAAGGAAATTCCACTGCGGCAACCACCCACCAGTTCTCCCGCCTCTCCCATCATAATCACAAAACGACGACGTTTCCACCGACCATTCACCTTTCTCCGACTCCAAGATATTTTATACCGTCGCCGAGCACACAAGCAAAATATCCACCACTTGCCCCCTCTCTCTCACTGTCACACACATCTTAAACGCCGTCGTTTTGCCTTCCGGCACTGTTAATCTGGTGCTGCGACGTCGTTTCGAGGGATCGGTATATATTTGTTGGGAGTTTTAGGGAGCTAGAAGGGAACAGAAGAAGAAATTTTTCGCTCCGATGGATCCGATGATGAATCGGGCGGTGCCGGCGAATCTGGGTCCGGCTATGGACATGCCGATCATGCACGATAGCGATCGCTACGACTTCGTCCGTGATATTGGCTCCGGCAATTTCGGCGTTGCTCGCTTGCTCAGGGATAAGGACACCAACGAGCTTGTCGCGGTGAAGTACATCGAGCGAGGGGATAAGGTTTGGTCTATCTATCGATTAGTGATTAGTTTTGAGTTTGATTTGATTTTAGTTGGTTGATTGATTATTTGGCTGGAGGATTGTGTTTTTTAGGGTTTGGTGTTTGACGATTTGGGGATAATTGGAGGTTTTGGTTTTAATTGCTAATTGGATGCTGTATGCATTTGTACTGGGCCTTGGCGGGTGGAAATTTGCGGCGCAGTTTGTTGAATTGTTGTTGCCCGTGATTTTTATAGCTCGTGTTTGTTTGTTTCCACTTTTAGAATAGCTTTTCAGTTTAGGTAGTTTGTTCTTTTGGGAGCTGTTTTAGGGTTCGTGTTTGGATGTTTAGTTTTGGAATAGAAAGGTTTGTTTCATTTTCTGGACTAAAATTGGCTTTATTTCCCACTTGAGTTCTGGAGTTTTGGTGAGAGGCCATTTCATAAATGACTGAAATGTGACTTCAATGCAAGATTGAACTTAGATAGCTGCTTTCTGTTTTCTCCTTCTGAATTTACTTTTAAATGTGAGGAGAGCTGGTAATGATGATAATGTTCAGTTTGTTGTGCTATGTTATGTATATCCATCTACATTTCTATGATTGTGAAAGCTAGTCCCTTGTTGAAAAGAGTGATGGCATATGTTTTTACAGATTTGTTTGCTGATAACCAGTTGCTTCCATTGTTATGTTAATATTTTTGGTGATCATTGAGGTTTATGAGCTTGATGGTTGTGTGGTTTACCTTTTTCTGCTGCAGATAGACGAGAATGTTCAAAGAGAGATAATCAATCATAGGTCACTAAGGCATCCCAATATTGTTAGGTTTAAAGAGGTATATGCTTGGATACTTTCGTCTATACTTTTGTCTCTTCATTGAGATTCAATCTAATGCTTGATTTTAACTGTTGCACTAGCTAGTTATAACACCAACTCATCTGGCCATTATAATGGAGTATTCGTCTGGAGGAGAGCTCTTTGAGCGAATAAGCAATGCGGGCCGGTTTAGTGAGGATGAGGTGTACATACTGCTTTGTTGTCATTTCCTCTCTCTTTCTCTTACTTCCTTTATTTTGGGTTAGTCTCTAACTTTTATTACTATCAGGCACGCTTCTTCTTTCAACAACTTATATCAGGCGTAAGTTATTGCCATGCAATGGTATGTAATCTTGTCATGTCTTTTATTTTGTTTTATCCTCAGTTTTTTTTTTTGTAATAGTTAGTATATTAATTGAACTAACAAATAAAGTTAGTATATTAATTCATCTGCATTACTTTATTGTAATTCTGCTATTGAAGCAAGTATGCCACCGGGATTTGAAGTTGGAGAATATATTGCTTGATGGAAGCCCTGCCCCTCGGTTGAAGATTTGTGACTTTGGCTACTCTAAGGTTCGATTACATTTGTGTTACAGTCCTTTTCTGTTTCACACACTTTCACCATTTCAGGAAGTTCTGAAGAAGTGCATATACAATACTGTTGTCCTCGCTGTGGTTTTCTATGTGCTAAAAATGCCTAATGTAAGTTTCTGCTCTTGTTTCAGTCATCCTTGTACCATTCTCAACCTAAATCAACTGTTGGAACTCCTGCATATATTGCTCCTGAAGTTTTACTTAAGCAAGAATACGATGGCAAGGTAACACTTTTTTTTTGGTTGGTTAGGATCAAGGTTTTATTTATTCTTGCACTTGTGCATGCTGGTCATTTGAATAATAACGTTCAACCAGTTGATGCTCTTGTCACTTTAACTTGCTTTTCCTGAGGATGACACTTTCTCATAGTTATAGAGCTCCCATATCCGTTAATTACTTGAGTGGTTAAATTATTTGGCTCCCAGACCTCTGCAAACACTTTTTAACAATCTTCTTGCACGGTTGTATATATTTTTACTAGATCATTCATTTACAATTGGAGGGATCTTTGTCTCTTAATCCCAAGAGACTTGTTCTGGCCTTGTAGATTTTTCTATTAATTATACCTTTTTTCTTTCTTTGCAAAGTTTAATTAGGAGCATCGGATGGGACTTATGGAACAAAGTTAATTGCAGCCTTGAATGGCTTTGGGATGATTGATGATGTTTCATCACTTTATTTTGATTTTGATTATTGTGACATTTTGTTTGTATTAACTTAGGAGATATGTTAACTAATATAATGCTCCATTTGAGACCTCCAGATTGCAGATGTGTGGTCATGCGGCGTAACCCTATATGTCATGTTGGTAGGAGGATATCCCTTTGAGGACCCGGAGGAACCGAAGGACTTCAGGAAGATGATTCAGGTGATAGATACTCATACTGGATTTAATCTTCCTGATGTCCTGCAGTCTTGTTTTTTGTCAAGTGTCACATGTATATTCTTTTTTCTTCTCTGCAGAGAATCTTAACTGTCCAGTATTCCATGCCTGAGAATTTCTACATATCTCGAGAGTGTCGGCACCTGATTTCTAGAATTTTTGTCAGCGATCCTGCTACAGTAAGTGTTTGATTTACCCCTAGGAACCGAAGGCTTCATCTTCCATTTCCAATTTTTCAGACGGTAACAGATAATCCTTGAGAAGTTCAGTTTGTGTCTCTTGCATTTCTTTCTTGCTTTTGTTATTGATATCTTTTGGCGCTTCTGCCAGCTAATGCACAGATACTTGCCTCTAGTTTTTGTTTTTCTTGTTACTATTGCTGTCTGCTGTTGCCTGGCTTCTATATATCACCTTGGATAGCTGAAAAATGAAAAATCAATTCAGTTTTCTGTGCTTGTGAAGTGCTTTAGCAGGGCTACCTGGTTGCATTCATGGGCATTTTCTCGTCATAATGTCTGTTTGATATGTGCTTCTAGGTTTCCTTTATCTATTTTATGGCTCTAAATCGTTCCTTCCTTCAACCCTTTTCTCTTTTCTATTCCAGAGGATTACCATCCCAGAAATCAGAAGACATGAGTGGTTCTTGAAGAACCTGCCAGCGGACCTCATGAACGAGAACAAGATGGGGACACAATTTGAGGAGCCTGACCAACCGATGCAGAGCATTGATCAGATCATGCAGATAATCTCGGAAGCAACCATCCCTCCGGTTGGAGCCCAGCGCCTGGACCAGTTCATCATGGACACCTTGGACATGGACGACGACATGTACGACCTGTCTGACTCTGAGATTGACATCGACAGCAGTGGAGAGATCGTCTATGCCATGTGAAAACCCCGCGTTCCTAGCAGCTTGACGGACCCTACAGCCCTTGGTCCATCGACTGCTACAATTTGTTGTATTTGCTGCTATACGGTGCTGATGTGCGTGTTTGTAGAATAAGGAAAGATGGTTGAGGACTCGGAGAAGTAAAAGGCATCGCTATCTTAAAGATGTCATATTTGTGGATCATTTTTTTTAGTTTGGTCCTTAAAAATGGCAGTTTCTTGCAAGTTCAGTTTCTAATAATATCAGATTCAGAATTCTTGGTCTTATAATCTTCCCACCAACCAAACCATTTACTTTTCAAAGAAAAAGAAAGAAAGAATTCGTTAGAAAAAGGATCGAGATTCGAGAGAGTAAGAGCAACCTTAAAACTCTATATTTTGGGGTAAACTCAATACGTAGTAATAAATGAGCGTTTGGAATTTAGCAAAAAAAATAAATCAAAATAGATGATTTATAATTTTCTATTTTGGATAATGTATTGAAAAAGTTGTTAAGCATGCTCTAATAATGTAACATTCTGCATGGTAGTTGTCATTCCACGTTCTATTCACTTGCTTTGTCTTCCGTTGAGTTCGAGGAGGGGTCGTGGACGTATGATCGAAAGTTCTTTCGTAGTTCAAATTTTAGGGATCCATAGTCGATCTCCATGTCTTTTCTACTACACTTTCTATAGCAGAATCTCACACTGTAGTTCTTGGTTCTAACCTCAATGCTTTCTGCTCGATGCTTCTATGGTCTCATATTTGTCACGTGGGCTCTCATTAACTGATTTCTCTTTGTTGGTGGCTACGACTATGACCATCTCTCGCCCCCAAGGAGGTCCTCCACAACTCCACTGACTGTAGTTCGTGGTTCTAACCTTCATGCTCTCCCCTTGATTCTTTCTTCTATAGTCTTATCTTTGTCACGCAGAATCTCATTAACTGATTTCTCTTTCTTGGTTTTGATTTTCTATATTTTTTCATTCATTTCATAACTTCATTCCATTCTTCCGTTTTTTCGACCTCTCAAGTCATCATGGTTATTTGATATCTCAAATTACTTTTCTTTACAAAATAAATATAACAATTTTCACAAATTAAGAAAATTAAACCAAATTTATGGCTGATTTTGTGAAACTTGTAAATTACCAGTGATTTTGTGTAAAATACCGTAATTTAGGGTGGCTTTGTAAAATTTTCCCAGTGCATAAACACTGATCGGTTCGAAATGCGATGAACAAGGCGGTCATGGACCGGAAATTTTGCCTCTTCAAATCCCTAAAAATCATTCCCTCCATCTGCTTCTCTCTCCTCTCCCGCCATAGACGAGCTTTCATATCTTCTTCATCCCTATCATCTCCTCTAATCGAAGCGCCTCCTCCTCCTGCGCGGCGGACCTTCTTCAAACCCAGCGACAATGATGGAATGCTGCGCCATTTACTCAGAGAGAGAAGGTTCTACCAAGCCATAGACTTGCTGTGTGAGCAGAAGCGTTTGAAGGAAGCTGTGGAGTTGCTCGATAATGTGGATTGCGCATCTGCTTCTTTGTACTCCAATCTCATTCAGCTTTGCGTCCAACAGAGGGCCCTTGAAGAGGGAAAGAGGGTTCATGCCCACATTCAGAGGTTCGGGTTTGTGCCGAGAGTGTTCATTTGGAATCGTCTGTTGGATTTGTATGCTAAATGTGGGGGCTTGGAGGATGCACGCAAGGTTTTTGATGAAATGGCTGAGAGAGATGTGTGCTCTTGGAATACTATGGTCAATGGGTATGCTAAGGTTGGCCGGATTGATGATGCCCGGAAACTGTTTGATGAAATGCCTGATAGAGACAGTTTCTCTTGGACTGCTATGATATCAGGTGGGTTGGTCTACTATCCGTTTGAATTGGATTGAATTGAGGATTACTGAGATTTCATTAATTTTTATTTCAGGTTATGTTGGGCAGAAGATGGCGAAGGAGGCTTTGGAGTTATACAGATTAATGCATAGTAATGGGAATTTAAACTGCGGCAACAAGTTTACGATGTCGAGTGCCATTACTGCAGCCACTGCCATCCCTAGTCTCAATACAGGGAAGGAAATTCATGGCCGTATAGTGAGAATGGGATTAGACTCGGATTCTGTTGTTTGGAGTGCATTGTCTGATATGTATGGAAAGTGTGGGAGCATAGATGAAGCAAGGCGGATATTCGACAGGACACTGGACCGTGATATTGTATCATGGACAGCCATGATAAGTAGATACTTTGAAGAAGGGAGGTGGAAAGAGGGATTTGTGTTGGCCTCTGATTTGCTAAACTCGGGAGTTAAACCAAATGAATACACACTTGTGGCCATTTTGAATGCCTGTGCAGATCAAGCTGCAGAAAATGTAGGCAAGGAGGTTCATGGACATATGGCAAAGATCAGCTACGGCCCCCACTCATTCGCTGTGAGTGCACTCGTTCACATGTATGCAAAATGTGGCAATATCAAGAACGCGACAGAGGTTTTCAATGGGAGGCCACACCCTGATCTAGTCTCATGGACTTCATTGATTTCCGGGTATGCTCAACACGGTCAACCTGAAGAAGCTCTACAATTATTCGAGAGATTACTTCAATCAGGTGTTCAACCTGATCATGTTACTTTTGTTGGCGTTCTTTCTGCATGTACTCATGCTGGTTTGGTTGATAAGGGCATAAAATACTTTGAGTCAATAAAGGACAAACACGGGCTGACACCTACTGCAGAACATTATGCTTGCTTGATTGATCTTTTGAGCCGTTCCGGTCGCTTCAAGGAAGCTGAAGGTTACATCAATAGCATGCCCATGAAGCCAGACAAGTTCTTGTGGGCTTCTCTGCTAGGAGGATGTAGGATTCATAAGAACATTGAGCTAGCAGAACGAGCTGCAGAGGCGTTGTTTGAGATAGAGCCTGAAAATGCAGCTACTTATGCCACCTTGGCCAATATATACGCTTCTGCAGGCCGTTGGAACGAGGTTGCCAGAGTTAGGAAAGTCATGGATGAAAGAGGGGTAGTGAAGAAACCGGGACTGAGTTGGATTGAGCACAAGAGACTGGTCCATGTTTTCTTAGTAGGAGACATGTCCCATCCCAAGTACAAAGAGATTGACGAGTACTTGACAAAGATGTGGATGAAGATGAAGGAAGAAGGGTACATGCCAGATACCAACTTCGTGCTGCACGATGTGGAGGAGGAGCAGAAAGAGCAAAACCTGTCTTACCACAGCGAGAAGCTCGCTGTTGCATTTGGTATCATCTCCACCCCACCCAGAACACCCATCAAGGTTTACAAAAATCTGAGAACTTGTGTAGACTGCCACAATGCCATAAAGTTCATCTCGCGAATAGCTGAGAGAAGAATAATAGTAAGGGACTCAAACCGATTCCACTGCTTTGAGAATGGGAGCTGCTCGTGTCAAGACTTCTGGTAGTCGATTCCTTACTTGGAAATCCCGGTGTTGCTTTGCTTTTGCAAAGAATTTAGCAGATTACAGTCATCTAATTCAATCCGAGTTTTCAAGGTTGGAGAAAATCCTCATTGAGGTAAGTTGATATCTCACAGCCCGTTTGAGTTCCTTTCGAATTTTGTTCTTGTCATATTTCTTTGCAACCTGTAAGCTTGCTTTGATGCATCAAATATTTATTGGTTCTCTTCTCAAGTGACAGATGCATCATAACTGTACCTTCTAGTGGCAAAATCAATACTTATTATAGTGTCAAATGCATATTCTACCATTAACTCGCACTCATTTCCAACCGAGCAAACTGCACACTGCATCTTTTTTACTGTTTTGGGCTCAATGGCATCTTTCATTTAGGTAGTCATTGCCATGTGTGGTCGTTCGAGATGCTTCGATCGAAGCATGAGCAATTGCAATGGAGCCTTGTTTTTGGTATCATTTGGTGCATAATCTTCCTTTAAAAAACCAATGGCAAACATGATTAGTGTTCAAAATTCAAACGGCTAGTTGGTATGGCAACGTGCAATTGAGGAGCGTATTTGTCGGAGTGCAATAAATAACATACTTATGTCTTATGTTGTTGATTAAGAGCCCTTCCCTTGCAGGTGAAGCAAAGCTTCTCTTTTTCGAGTTGCTTTTGTGTTTTATCATTTGGTAATTAAAAAGTAAAGATTCGCACCTCTTTAAGTTTGTGGTATTTCGGGACCTAAAATTGTGTGTGTGTAATATTATCAATTGTTTTTTCAGATTATATCACAAGTAGGAGTAGAGATGTGTTTTCTTACCAATCACAAGTTGGTGTAGTGGTTATGGGGCTACATCCCATGCCTCGTGGAAATATGGAGACGCTTGTGAGTGGGAGGGTCAACCCCTTAAATGGGCCTACAGTAACCCGATCCAGATGTAGAGTGGGCAAAACCCACTTGAACTGGAAAAGATCAAAAAAAAAAAAGATGTGTTTTCTTGCTAAAAAAGAAAAGAAAAGAAATATGTTTTCATGTTTGAAGGACCCCTTCAAACATGAATTTGTGTTAGATTCGCTTGTTCGATTGTATTTGTGTTCTTTCCTCACCCATTTCGAACAATCCTCACCCATTTCGAACAAGCCTGAACTCATACAGTCATACTATCTCCGTCCAAAAATACATGGGCTTTACTACTAGGGTTATTATAATATTCAAAGCTCGTGTCGAGCCCGAGCCGAGCCTAAAAGCTCGACTGTATTTGTGTTCTTTCCTCCGACCGAGCTCGAACGAGCCTGAACAAGCCCAACCAACAAGCTCGAACGAGCTCAGGCTTGTTCGTTCGGCTTGTTCGAGCTTTAACAAGCCGAGCTCGAGTTTACCCTTGGACTCGCGAGCTGAGCTTGAGCGTAAAAAAAACGCTCGAATAGTTTTTGAGTTCGAGCTCGGCTCGGTTCGTTTCCCGTTCGAGCCAAGCTTGAACATGTTAAGCTCGGCTCGTTCGGCTCGAATATTACCCCTAGCCCTATCTTTGATGGAATTGGGCAGGTGCAAGGTGGGCCCATCATTTAGTATGTGATACAGTTATAGCCTGTTAGATGATGGGGGTTTATCTTAACATGCAAGTATATGTAAGAGTGGACATTGTAATATTGGTCGACGGTTTAGAATAAAATTTCCGTTTAGAAAAAAAATATACACTTAATTAAAATATTAGTTAAATTTTAAATTAGATTTTCAGGATCGTTTATTTTTAACAAAGGTTTTTTTTTAATTTAGAATCTTATTCAATATTCTTACGGTATAAAATAGAAAAACTGATTTGTCAAATATAATTTCAAGACTTTAAGCTGCAAAAAAAGTAAATACTACTCCATAGTATTTTTTTTTTATTAGGTAAAAATTCGAAAGTCAGACAGGCCTGACTCATCGAGAGGCCGGCAAAGTCGGCAGACGGCGAATCGTCAAACGTACAATCTAAAATACAGAAATACAGATAACGAGCGAAATGAAACAAACAGAAATAAACTCTACAATAAAACGATCCAAGAAGACTAACTCCATGAAAGCCGAGGAAGCCGTTGAAGAACGAAGCCAAGCACCACCGAAACGTGGCACCGCGGGCCAGCGGTACAGCATGACTCTATCTCTTGTGGGTAGTGCAGACGAACTCCAAGAAAACTCAATCCTGGATACGGAGACGCCTTGAGCGCACCACCTCGACCCCAGTCAGTCCTGACTTCAGACTCCACACCCCCCAATCAAGCAGAAGACCTCCAAGAAACATCAGAAGCAGAGCCGCAAGCTGCTCGAACAAAACGCCAACAAGATTTCACCTACAGAAATATCGTCAAGCCCTTACGAGATTTACTAAAACCCTTTCGAGTGGATTTACTCAAACCATTTCGGGATTTAAAAATACCCTTTCGGACTACTCCATAGTATTAGTATATAGTAGTATAATTTATGAATAAAACACTGAAAAGCGCGGTATATTATAGTTGGGAATATCTCAGTCATAAATTTACAAACTCAAACATGCCATGTGAATCTCCATCAGAGTTAAACATATATTCTGATGAATACCCTAACAAATAGGAAATCATCCTAAATTATGCATTTAAATTCACTTTCTTTAATTACACAAATTAATGTTAAATAACCTCGAAAAAGGCTCAACGAAAGGAAAGTTTCAGAGAGTAAAAGAAATAGCTAAGAAGATGGTGAACCCTCCATAGAAAGAGGCCACATGGCCACGAATTTTTAACAGCCCGAAGAAGATGTTAAAAGGAAAAAGCTTCAACCATACGAAATCAAATCAATGGCGAGATCGATGGGTTTCTCTTTTTCCCACTTCCTTTATAAAGGGTTCCTCCCATCTCTTCCAATTGCAATCCCATTCAAGAAACCCCCAAAAACACACAAAAAAAACCCCCAAAAAATAACAATAAAAAACTCTCCTTTCTGAAGAGGAAGATAAGCAATAAATCCACTGATTCTTTCTGGGTACAAAAGAAAATAGACGCGTCTTCGCGTGACCCAACGCAGATTATGAATTCATAGCCCCAATTTGATAAAACAGAAAAAAAAAGTACTCCCTCCGTTCAACAAAACTTGTCGTTTACTATTCACGCACGCTTTTTTATAATGATAAAAACTATATAAAATATTCATTTTTTTTTAAAAATTTTTTAACAAGTTTGTACTTATTAATAATAACTACGAAATTGTTAAAAAAAATTATTTAAAAAGTCGATATTTTATATAGTTTTTAGCTCCTAAAAAAGCGTGCATGAATAGTAAAACGTCAAGTTTTGTTGAACGGAGGGAGTATTGTTTTTTTTTTTTAATACTTTTTTGGTGTGAATATCCTCAAATTGTCCTTTGTTTGGGGCTATGTTTTCTGACAATTAAATGGCTGATTTTTGTCTATATAGGTTTGCTTGCTGTTTGCTCTTTTGGCTGCAAAACAATACACTACTGGTATGTTCTTCTGTCTGAAAATCTCACCTTCAGATTCCACATTTCACTTCATTTCTTGTTCTTGTTGTCATTTTAGCTTGTTTTTAGCCTTACCCACAATCAGTATCTTGAATCAAAATCTTCAATTTAGCTTGTTTTTATCTTGTTTTCAAGATTCAAGTTTTTCCACTATCTGGGTATTGCTTATTTTGCCCTTCAATGAATACCCAAATGCCATTACTAAAATGTGACTTGTATTTGTATGTGCAGTGAAAAAATGGAAACCTCAAAATTACTTAACCTAATCTTTGGGATTGTGGCTGTGTGGAGCTTTGCCATTGTGAGTGCTGATGACCCTTACAAGTTCTTCACATGGACAGTGACTTATGGTACAGCTTCTCCTCTTGGTGTCCCCCAACAGGTGGGTTTGTTAGTTCAATTTTCTTGGTTTTGGAAGCTTTTGAAATGAAAATGACATTTTTGGTTCTCTTTCTGATTGAGTTTAGTTTGTGGGTTTTACAGGTTATCCTTATTAATGGCGTTTTCCCTGGCCCTCCTCTTGATTGTGTGACTAATGACAACTTGATTATCAATGTCATCAATAAGTTGGATGAGCCCTTCCTCTTGACATGGCAAGTTTCCTTATTTCTTACTTTACTGTATCACCAGCACTTGAATTTCTCGGGTTTGGATCCGATGGAGTTTTGGGAAATGGGAATTGATAACAGATTGATGAGAATCAAATAAAAAGGAAATAGTGTGATTTGTTAAACCTTCCTTGGTCAGATTTCCAATTAAGCATTTTCTGAATGATAATATGGAAACAAAGCAAAAAGAACTATTCAAGCATGTTCTGATCTGATGAACACTGGATTTTGATTGCAAGTTCACTTCTGAATTCATATGCATTTTGAATGAAAATAGGAATGGGATTAAGCAAAGGAAAAACTCATGGCAAGATGGAGTCTTGGGAACCAACTGCCCGATACCTCCGAACTCGAACTACACTTACACAATGCAATCCAAGGATCAGGTTGGAACCTACTCGTACTTCCCTTCGACATCATTCCACAGAGGTTCGGGTGGGTTTGGAGCATTCAACATCAATAACAGGGATGTGATTCCGCTTCCATATCAAGTACCAGACGCCGAATTCTCACTGCTTGTTGGTGATTGGTACAAGTCTGATCACAAGGTGAGTCAGTGTGGCCATTCTGGATAACACTCTGGACCGAATTCTTATGCAATCCGATGAATCATTGTCTTTTGTAGGCACTGCGACAAATTCTGGACTCGGGGAAATTCCTTCCACCTCCGGATGGCATGCTCATCAACGGCGTGACCAATGCCATCTTCACTGCTGATGCAGGTTAGCCTCTCACACACTGAAGCACTTATAGCAAAATGCTGATCAGGATCATTCCTAGATCAGTCCAATGCTGAATTTGCTGATGGATTTTCGTACCAGGCAAGACATACCGAGTCAGGGTTGCAAATGTCGGGATGAAGACATCATTCAACTTCAGGATTCAGGGTCACAAACTGAGGGTGGTTGAGGTAGAAGGATCACACGTCCAACAGAACGTATACGATTCTGTAGACGTGCATCCCGGGCAGGCCTTTGGAGCCCTTGTGACCATGGACCAGCCACCGAAGGACTATGCCATCCTTGTAGCCACAAAATTCTCAGAACCGGCCTTGACTGTAACCGGCACCCTAAAGTACGCAAACTCACAGGGGCCTGCAGGACCCCCGGCCCCTGATGCTCAGCCATGGACCGAGCAATGGTCTCTCGAACAAGCTAGAACCTTCAAGTGGAATCTGAGTGCCAATGCAGCCAGGCCCAACATTCAGGGCTCATTCCATTACGGTCAGGTCAACGTCACAAAGAGATTCGTGCTCGCGAGCTCAGCTCCCATGATCGATGGGAAGCAACGTGGTGCTGTCAACGGCATCTCCTACATCAACCCCGACACCCCTCTGAAGCTCGCTGATGAATTAAATATCCCCGGCGTCTTCACCTTGGACACCATCCCACCAACTCCGACAGAAGCTCCTGCTAAGCTCGGAACCTCTGTCCTCCCCACAGACTTCCATGACTATATCGAAATCGTCTTCCAGAACACTGAGCCCACCTTGCAGTCATGGCATTTTGATGGCTACGACTTCTGGGTTGTCGGGTAAGTTGTCATTATCGATTTTCTTAGACGCGATTCAACAGCTTTCAGTTCCCATAACTCGACTACTCCTTGTAGGTTCGGAACTGACAAGTGGACAGAAGCCAGCAGACAGTCCTACAATCTAGTTGATGCTCTCACCAGATACACCACTCAGGTAAAATCTACCGATCTTATACACTCCGAAAGCACCTACATTGATTCGGTATCTTGACAATGGTTCGACATTCAGGTGTATCCGAACGGATGGACTGCCATCCTGATGTCATTGGACAACCTAGGGATGTGGAACTTGAGATCGGCGATATGGGATAGGAGGTACCTTGGACAAGAGCTCTACGTGCGAGTGTGGAACATGGGGAAGGAGAGGAGCCTCGCAATGGAGTATTTCATGCCACCTAACGCTCTCATGTGCGGAAAGGCAGTCGGTAAAAAGCCTTGAAGAGTACTGATAATGCTGCGATTTCTCGATAGCAGTCATCAAGATTGAGATCATAATAAAAGCAGGTAAAAGAAATTTGGTATTAGGAACACACAGGACAACACAGCACTGCATTGCTGTATTAAGATGTTGTGATTCGGAGCAATTGCTCTGAAAGTCGGGGATCGATGAGATTAAGATCTTCTGATCTCGCAGACAGTTAGTTATTTAATTCGAGCTTATTCGCTCTTTCTTGATTCGGCATTAGTTTTTGTTGTAGTTTTGTAATCGGAAATATTTCAAGAGGAAGATATCATCCTCCGGTAACAAGGTATGAAACCCTAGAAATCCCAAATTGATTAGGCATACTGCAGCCTGCAGGTAACAAGGGTGCTTGTTGCCTGTTGGCGGTATTCAACGACGTCGTTTCGTACACGAAATTCCCGCCTTCTGGTTTAATGTCATCATTGGCCTAATGGGCCGGTTATGGTCCAAAGTTTCTCCTATTTTCTGTTTGGGCTTGTTATGGATTAAATCGGACATTGGAAAACTATAGAAAACCATAAGAGTTAGCTTTTCTTTCAAAATTTATAAACAAATCCTTTTTTTGGGAAACAAGTAAGGATTTGAAATACTTGAGTTAGATAAATCGAGATGCTGAAATAATCGACAAATAGACTAACTATAATGGTACAAGTACATAAAGAAAAAGGAGGACATAATACAAAGGTCCGTACTCTAATTGAGCATAACAACGAATAATACATGTAAAACATCAAAAAAAAAAAATTATCCGCCAAATTTTTTTCCCTGAATCTGCCACTGACAACCTGAGTCCGACAAGCCAAAGTTTCCCTAAATCGGGTCGATCGGTCGAGTTTTTGTGATGTGAAGAATGTTTGTCCCACATCGAAAAACATGGACACCTAAGCATTGTATATAAATCGGTGGACTCCTCCTCCTATTGTTAATTGGTTTTGAGATAGAATCTCACTGTTTTTGTTTCTGTGTGCTCGACTTGATATGCGCTGAGTGATTGAAAGAAACCTTCCAACCCTCCTAAGGAAGTGAAAGAACTGATTGAAAGAGACCCACCAACCCTCAGGAAGTGAAAGCCATAGGTAGAGCTAACCACATCCTTGGTGGAAACAGCCTAATGAAGAATTTTTTTTCTAATTAGCCAAAAAACGAAAAATTATTAGGAAAATAGCCAAGATTGAAAAGAATTTAGGGAAATAGCCAAAACAAGGTAAAGTCGCTGTTTAAAACAACGACTTTACCCCAAGTTTTTTAAAAAATTAATATAATATGTAAGTCGTTGTTTAAAACAGCGACTTACCTCTTTTTAAAAAAATTCTTATTTCTTTGCTAAAAATAATTGAAAACAAAAAAAAATTAAAATAAATAGGAGAGTTGCTGTTTTAAACAGCGGTTCTCTTTTTTTTTAAATTTTTTTTCAACCTAGGGCTACAGGAGAATCTCCTTCTTCGTTCTCCATGGGTGACGGCCCAAAATACCCGCCACAACCACCGCTCCTCCGCCGCTTCCAGTCCTTTGCCCCTCCGCCGCTTCTTTCGCCTCCCCTAACCACAAAGGTCAGCCGTCCCCATCACCAACTGCGAGTCGGGTGAAGTCCGCAGCGCCGAGGATAATCGGAAGAATTGCTCTCCCATGGCGACTTCGGAGTTCAAGTCGTTGCTCCCTCTCTGTTCAAATCAGTAGTTGCTCCACAATCTCAGCCGATATGGGGCCCCCAACGGAATCCGAATCCGCCACCAAGCACCAGCCACTGCAGCTTCTCAACCGCGGATTTGAGATCCGATGTCCCCGGCGCCACAACACGGGCACAGGCTGAGCAAGGCGGAACGGGATCGACACAGGCAACCGGAGGGTTTAAAACTCAGGAGGAGCTCGGCCATGGCCAATTGTGAAATTGAACCAACGATGGCGCAAAATCGGACTCCAATTTGTTTCTTCCGCTCTTGCGTGTGTTGATTATATCGATGAGACTCCCTCTACTGTTGCTAGTAGTAGCAATTGCTCTGTTTTTGCTCAACTGCAGCCGAATATGTGCGATCTTGCCAAGTCCGGTCGGGTTAGGGTTGGAGGAAGCCGGAAGCCTCCATGTTTGCCTAAACTTCAAGCTTTTGGGAAAAAAAAAATTAAAAAAAGGGAGAGTCGCTGTTTCAAACAGTGACTCTCCCAATATTTTTTTCCCAGATTAAATCAATTTCTTTACACTCAAAATTAATAAAAAAAACCAAAATAAGGTAAGTCGCTGTTACAAACAACGACTTACCTATTTTGTTAATTTTTTTTACAATTTTGGATAAAGTCGCTGTTTTACCTGTTTTAGCTATTTCCCTAAATAGTTTTCAATCTTGACTATTTCCCTAATAATTTCTTGTTTTTAGGCTATTTAGAAAAAAAATTCCCCTAATGAATCAAACAAACTAATTCATGGAAGCTGTTGAATTGTTTTTATACGGAGTATTTTGATTTCATCGAGATTTGAACTTCCAATCGTTGACAAATTGTTTCAAGTTGCCATGTATATATGTATGGTGAGCATGATCTATTTGACTTTATTTTTGTTTAATTTAATTTAAAGGCGTAACTTCGTAAAACCACCCTTTATTTCACCTTTTGTTCACAAAACCACCCCTTATTTTCTAAATTACACTTAACCACCCGTTATTCATGTAAACCTATCAAGTCACCACCCATCTTCGATTTTATCCATTAGCAGCCCTAAAATGAGTGGTAAATGACTATATTACCCTTAACCCTATATAAACCTAGGGGTGGGCACAAATCCCGTACCGTCCCGCATCCCGTCCCGATCCCGATGAGATTTAGAAAAAAAAATCAATCCCGTCCCGCTAAAATTACGCGGGACGGAGAGTTTGCAACTTCGCATCCCGCAAATCCCGTCCCGCATATATATATATATAAAATAATATATATATAATTAAAATTAAAAAACTAAGAATATATTTATATTATATGCTAACAATTATTTAAACCCAAACTTTAAATTTTAAAATAATAACACAAGATTAAAAACATATAACAAATAAGAATTTTAATACTAGTAAAAAGAAGCAGTACCCTAGAGCTGTTGGCAGCTCTCGGCAAACATACATCATTCCATTTTATTGGCAGCTCTCGGCAAACATATAACAAATAATGTAAGAATTTTAATACTGTAATGGGATTTGGTAAGGTTTGACATCTTTATTGTTTGGTATTTTTAGAGTTAATTGGATTAATTTTTAATTTTTTTTTCGAGGGACAAATCTCGTCCCATTAGGGACAAGACCCGGTGGGATTTGAAAAAAAAATATCAATCCCATCCCGATCCCGTCTCACAAAAAATACGCGGGACAGGACGCAGGATTACCGCAATCCCGTCCCGTCCCATGTCCACCCCTATATAAACCTATTTCAAGAAACCTAAATCGGTTGGAAACATTGAAACCAAAAAATCTATGAAATATAAATTAAATAACCCTAAATTGAAATCTAAATTAAACCTAAACTCAATAAATCGGTACGATTTACCTGGAAAATTTGAAATCCAAATTAAAATCTCATAAAACTAACATCTATTCATCATCATCGGCTATTCGGTCTTGATTCCCAATTTCTTCATCGTTGAACAAAGATTGCGCAGTAGCATTGAACAACGAGGACAAAGTATGTAATCCTCGAACCAAAAGCATAGAACACGGAAGCCGGAAGGAAGAGGCTTCGTCTCTCCTGGTGCTCTTCAAATAGACCGGCGGTGGGAAATTGATAGGTTTCTTGAAATAGGTTTATATAGGGTTAAGGGTAATATAGTCATTTACCAATCATTTTAGAGCTGCTAACAAAGAGAATTGAAGATGGGTGGTGACTTGATAGGTTTCCATGAATAACGGGTGGTTAAGTGTAATTTAAAAAATAAGGGGTGGTTTTGTGAACAAAAGGTGAAATAAAGGGTGGTTTTATGAAGTTATGCCTAATTTAAATGCATGATTTCTTCATCAATTTTCAAAAGTCACTATGAAGTATGAAGTATGAACAAGAAATCCATACAAAATTTAAAAAGGGTAAACTCGGCCATAAAAATTGTCATAAAAACGGCTCTATTTTTTTTTTTAAAATATAACTATCTTGTAATTGATTATTCTTATCCATCTACAAAAAAATATTTTCAAATTTATACTTTAAAAATAATTTAACAACCATATTCCTATTTTGTGATTTCTACTCATATTTATTTTTTAAAATATTTTCATGATTTAAATTTTTTTTCCCTCAACTTCATTGCAAATAATAAATACAAAAACGGCCTCAAACAATTTTTGTTTCTCATTAAAGAGAGATTCAATTCAATGCCATATACTCATAAAATCACAAGATTCATTCTTATCCATAAAAGTTGAAAAATACTTTCTTTTTAGTGCAATTCCATGTTCACACAATCACACCTTTTTCACACCATTTCAATTTCAACAGTTGCAACAATAAATACCCTGAAAAATCCCCAAATCCCAATTCATCAAACACCCCAAATTCATCATCCCACACATCTTATACCCAAACCCCAAATGGGTCACCTCCATTTTGTCTTAGTACATGGGCTATGCCATGGAGCATGGTGTTGGTACAAGCTTGTGACCCTCTTGAAGTCCTCCGGCCACCGCGTCACCGCCCTCGACCTTGCCGGGTGTGGGACCGACCCACGGCGCGTCCAAGATGTGCTCACCCTCGACGACTACAATCGTCCATTGATGGATGTCATGTTCTCTCTACCCGACGCCGAGAAGGTGGTGCTGGTTGGTCATAGCTACGGAGGCTTTGGGGTGTCTCTTGCAATGGAGAAGTTCCCTAAGAAGGTGTTGGTTGCTGTCTTTATGAGTGCCTACATGCCCAACTTCACAACCCAGTTTTCGACCTTCGTCGAAGAGGTGATCGATCGTCCTTGATTTAGGCTGAATTGTCACAACTATGTCTTTCTAATCCATTGTTTTGGTTCCCCAAACAGACGTTCAAGAGGACTTCAATTGATCAGTTTCTCGATACGAGTTTCGGGTTCGACAATGGCCTGAAGAATCCAGCAACTTCAATCAGTTTTGGCCCTGAAATCTTAGCTGCAATGCTCTACCAAAATTGCCCATTAGAGGTGAGGTTTTTCTGATTTTTTGGAAATTATTTGTGTTTCCGGGAAAACAACGCGTAACTTCAAGAGATTCTCTATTTTAGAGAATAACTGATTTTACCAATTAAAAGTTGGTGTAGTGGTTGTAGGGCCAGAGGTTCACATGGAGTCGCTTGTGATTGGGAGAGTCAACCCCTTAAATGGGTCATACAGTATCCGATCTAGATGTAGAGCGACTGAGTCGATCGAACTGGACTAAGATCAAAAAGAGAATAATAGACTTTTGGAGAATTTGAGCTTTTTTTGGGTCCAATCCAACAATTTTCCCGATCCATTCTCCAAAATAGGGATAAAGGGGGAAAAATAGTATTCCAAGCTTTTGGAGAATCCTTTTCCACATTTATTTCCATTATCTCAATCTCAAAAACTAACTAGATGAATAATTGCTCAACAAATTCTCTACTATTTTGATTGATAAGTGAATCGATTATGTTTGCTGATTCTGATTCCTCTATTCCTAAGAATTTATTATGGTCGTTTCGATTATGTTTGCTAATTTCGTCCCTTTTGTCGAAGTAGTTTGGTGTATCATTTTTGGAAAATTAGTCATTGAAAGTTACATTCAGATAAAATATATTTTTTAAATTACAATAAACGCGTAATTCTTTAAGATAGGGGGACCGTTAGAATTGAGATGAAAATAATTTAGAGAAAATGGGTTATGCTTCATAATTTCGGAGAAAAATTTGGAGAAGATGTTATAAACCGGTTGGCGAATCACTTAAGATCTCATGGAGTTGGTAAAATAACTCCATATAAAGTTGGTTAAATCTTAAGCATTCAATTCTAAATAAGTGGTTTAGAATATTTAAATTAGTTTAGCCATTTTTTAATTTATATGTAATCGTATTAACTCCACGGAGTTGAACTCTACAGGATCGAGACCGCCTCGAACATACCCATTAACTGAATTAGAAGATAAGATCTCATATATAGAATGTGTTGATTGATTTGCATTGTATGTAGGATTTGGAGTTGGCGAAAATGTTGATCAGGGCGAATGGTATTTTTGGGGAAGATCTAGCAAAGAAAGGGCAGCTAACGAAGGAGAGATTCGGGTCGGTGGATCGAGTGTTTGTTATATGCAAAGAAGACAAGCTGATGAAGGAGGATTTCCAGAGGTGGATCATAGAGAAGAGCCCTCCTAAAGAGGTGAAAGCCATTGAAGGAGCTGATCATATGGGGATGGTTTCCATGCCCAAACAACTTTGCCTTTGCTTGCTGGAAATAGCTCAAAGATACTCACCCAATTAAAATAGTTTTTATGCTATTGTTTTAATTCAATTTATTAATTAAGTCAATTTGTAAAGTGTCAATTTTTTTTGTTAGCAAAATTGCAGAAAACCACCCCTTAAAACTAAAATTATAAAAACCACCCGTTAAAATTATTTTCTTGCAAAGTCACACACATCACTAATTTTCGTTAATTGAATGTTAAAATGAGTGAAAAGTCAATTATATCTCTTATTTTTATTATTATTATTATTATACTTCATTTAATTGGTATTAGTTGATATTTAACTTTTTAACTTGTTTTTTAAAAATAAAAAACTCTATAAAATATAATTTTTTTTACAACTCTTCAAACTTATTCATCGGAATTTTAACCTCAAATTTTTTTTAACGATGCTTTAGGGAAACATTTTTCTACAACTCTACAACTTTCCATGGTGTCGTTTTACAATACAGTATTCATTAACAATAGTGTTTGTGATGTTTGCTTTTTTCAAGTAGTCTTTCCTTTCAATCATTGGTCTTTTCAAAATTTATTTTTTTTTAAAATTTTAATTGGTCAGATCAATCATTTGCAAAATATAGGGACACTAGAAGGAGTGTTATTTAAGCCGAATGAGCTAAGTTTGGCACCTTCAAGCTTGGTTCATTTGTTAAATGAGTTCGAGCCGAGTCGAGTCTGGTTTTTAAACGAGCTTTTTATTTTGTTCAAGCTTGGCTTGTTTAGCAAATGAACGAGCTCGAACCGAGCTTTTTTCGAGGTTTGAGTAGTTCTACTTGGTTATAACATGTTAATTTAAAAGAAATTTTATAAATTTCATAGAATTTGAGCTTTATTCGAACGAGCAGAGCTTTCAATCGAGCTTAAAATTTTGTTCAACCTTGGCTTATTTAAATAAGTGAGCGAGTTCGAGTCGATCCCGAGTCGAGCTCGATCTGGAGTTCATATAACACCCTACTGACCACATTGAGTTTTATCCCATCCTCATATTTTGTAACTTTGCAATTATAAGGAGGGGGTGACACATTGCCTTTTATTCCTCCCTCCTCCTTTGGGGAATTATTAGTAAATACCCCACTTTGATATTTTTCTAACTCGGCACCCATACACCCACGTCACCATTGTTGGGCCTATGGTCCATTTGAGTCCAGCCCAAGTTGAAGCCTTACATTACAAACCCGTATGGCCGTAGCCCGTATGTATAATGTAGGGTAAACTGCAGAAAACCACCCCTTAAATATGTGATATTGCTTAAAACCACCCCTTATATTCATAATTGCCTAAAACCACCCATTACAACTATTCCGTTATCAATGAACCACCCCATTCAACTTTTCATCCAAATTCCCGTTAAGTATCATTTACTTTAATGTATTTTAATATAAATGAATGCATTTTTTTATATAAAAAAATAAAAGAAACTAGAATGTAGTACAGGTGATGAATTTGAAGAAATCAGATGAAAATTGGATTTTTGAAATCGCAAATTGAAGAAGGCAAAATAGGAAGAGAAAGGTGGCATCATCGAAAAAAAAGGAAGGGAAACAATGGCGGTGACTTGCGTCTTGGAGTCGGCGGCGGCGGTCTCGAGTTCGGTGTGATGACGACAATGGCGGGGGTTGGTCTGGGAGCATGTTCCACCTTTGTCTTCTTCGAATCTCAGCTTCTCCTTCCTTTCTTCTTCTTCTTCCTGAAATTCTAAAATTCTTGAGTAAGTTCATGAATCGGACTCCATAAACTTTGAATCTGTGTTTTTGGGGTTCGAATTTGTAGATCCGGCTTCGGGTTTTGGGGTTGCATTCCTTTGGTCCTTTTGAGTTTCAATCTGGGACTTTTCTTTGTGGTATTTGGAATACAAATTTGAGTGAGTCGATTAGGATGGTCGAAGGCGGCGATCGGACCTCTGATTTGAGATGGGTGGCCGAGGTCGACGGTGGCAGCGTTCTTCCTCTCCTCGAAGCCATCAGCCTCGAAACAACTCAGTCTTGTCGAGAGTAATTTCATGAATCGACCCCATCTCAGTATCTCAAACTGAAATTGGGAGGAGAGTGGCCGGAGAAACAGGAGTTTTTGAGGCGATTTATGTCTTTTGAGATGGGTGGAGATTCAACCCAGATCTTGAATAAAAACGTGACAAGTGCTTCAACTTGTTGAGATCAACAACAGGGGTTTTGATCCGGAGAGGGTTTTGATTTTGTTTCATATCTGAGGAATTTTGTGGCTAGGATTCGGAGGCGGCGGTCATGCTCTTGGCAATGGCTAGGGTTTCTGATGGGTTTTGATTTTGTTTCAGATCTCCAACTGTTCTTTCTTCCTCAGTTATTTCTTTTTTTTTTTTTACTTTTTATAATTGTTTTCTTTCAAATAAAGTATATTAAAAATTGAAGGATATAATAGTAATTTCAAAATTTTAACAGAATATTGACGGAAATCTAAGGAGGGTGGTTGATTGCTAACATAATAGTTATAATGGGTGGTTTAAGGCAATTGTGAATATAATGGGTGGTTTTAAGCAATATCACATATTTAAGGGGTAGTTTTCTGCAGTTTACCCTATAATGTATGCATACACACTGGATTATTTATATATGTATGTATATTATAGATATGGGATGGGATTTGCCGGACGAGCAATTCTCATCCCGCGTCCTATCCTGTATAACTTTTGTGGGATGGAATCGGGACAAAATTTACTATTTTTTTCGAAATTCCACCCAGATTGAAACGAAATCAGAATAAACTCGAGATTTGCGGAATTTGTGTCCATCTCTATAAATTTCAATTCCAAATTATATTGTTTGAACTTTGAAGTCCGATTAATTTTTTATTTTTATTTTTTTTACTGTTAAGATATGGGAAATCTAATCAAGAATATTTTAGGGGTACCCACTACCTAAACATGTGATAAATATGTTAATGCTATCTTGAATAAATCATGGAGCCTCTTGCATTTTTCATCAAAGCAAGGGTCGCCCAAGAGAGAAAATTCAAACCCCTCCCACAAAAAAAAAAGAAAAGAAAAAAAAATGCATTTTGTATTGGTGCACGGGGCATGCCATGGTGCCTGGTCATGGTACAAGCTCAAGCCCTTGCTCGAAAGCTCGGGCCACCGGGCCTCGGCTCTTGACCTAGCGGCCTCAGGGGTCGACACGAGGCAGATCGAGGAGCTCAAGTGCTTCCGTGACTACACGAAGCCGCTGCTCGAGTTCATGGCCAACTCGGTGGCTCCCGGCGAGAAGGTGGCGCTCGTCGGGCACAGCCTCGGAGGCCTCAACTTGGCTCTCGCCATGGAGGCCTTCCCGGACAAGATCGCCGTCGCTATTTTCTTAACGGCCTTTATGCCGGACACTAACCACCGCCCATCTTATGTCTTGGAAGAGGTAACTTTTATCATTGTGTTATTAACAATTTAACATCTTACTACCTCCGTCCAAAAATACAAAAAGTTTTACTATTCACGCACGCTTTTTGAAGGAGGTAAAAACTATATAAAATATTAACTTTTTTATTGTTTTTTTTAATAATTATAAACTTATTATTTTATATAGTTTTTAACTCCTAAAAAAACGTGTATAAATAGTAAAAGTCCATATATTTTTGGAGGGAGGGAGTATAATACTAGTATAAGATCTCCAATAGAGTCTAGTGGAATTAACTATATGCTAATGGAAAATTACAGTGACATCGATCGCTTGTGAGTGGAATTAACTATTCAAATATAGAATGATTAATTGGATCTAATTGAACTAAATTAAAATCGATCAAGAAAGCTCTTAAAAATGGATTTGAAATATGAACCATTAAAAAAATTGATTTTTTTCTTAAAACTCTACCCAACATATGCCTAGAAATATAGACTATAAACAATAAAAAAAATCTATGAGATTAGGTAACTACCAATAGAGATTTCCTACACCACTTGTATGCTCCACTTGGTACACCACAAAAATATTTTGAGTTCAAAACAAAATTTTAAAATTAAAAACAATATTTTCTATTATAAATCATAATTATTTTTACACTGTAATTTTTTCAAATAAAAAATTCTCTTTTTAAGCCAAAAAAAAAAAGGATTCAAATTCCATTATTTATTTAAATAAAAATAAATATTATAAATAAAATTATGTCTTACTATAAATAATTATATTTTTATATTCCTAATCAAAATCATTTTTAAGGTTATTTTTAACCTTGAATATCTTTGTGCTACACCCTTGTATTGTGGTGCAGAAGATCTCCTCGGTTTTAAATACTTTGGTTCATTTTGTCACAGTAAGGATGTTGTAGTCTGTTTTTGTAGTTCATTTTATAGCTCCCTTACTATAATTGGTGAAATTTAAATGGTTTATTAATTTTCCAAGTGTAGTAGTAAGTACTTATTCTGTTAATTAAATTTAACGTTTTACTATTTATGCGCGCTTTTTGAGGTGTTAAAGCTACATAAAATATTAACTTTTTAAATAATTTCATACTTATTACAAGTATGAATTTATAAAATTAAATGTAAAAAAATTTAATATTTTTTTATAGTTTTTATCATTTTAAAAAAACTTATATAAATAATGGAGTAAACGATAAATTTTAATTAAGAAGGAGTATTTAGCTATTTTTTTTACCATTTATGGCAGGTGGATCGTAAAATCGTCAATTGTCAAATCAGATGATCTTCGCCGATTTTGTAGTCAATTGTCAACTTTTCTTTTATCAAGACAAAATTTGTCAATTTGTCACAGATTAGTAGGGTTAGAGTGTGATAGATTGGTCCAAATTTTGGAATTTGGCACTTTTGTGGGTAAAGTCCCTTTCTCTTTGCATCCTCACCTCCAATAACTTTTTCCTACAATTTTTCTAAAATAGAAAAATAAAGTACATATTTTTTAAATTATTTTTAATTTAACTCCAACAACTTTTTCATTTCTAAAATTAGGAGAATTATTTAATTTAGAGAATACTGTAGATTTTGAGAATCCTCTCTATTTCTTATTTTATTTTTTCATTTTAGAGAATGTGATAGGGAATCTATTAGACCAAAAATACTTTTAAATTCTCCAAAAGACTCCAAAATCTCCCAAATAGAGAAACAATTGGAGATGCTCCAAGAATTTCTAATTTCTTATTTTGTGCACGTAGTTTAAGAAGATAAAAAATATTATTTTTTAATTATTTTTTTACAATATAATAATTATTTAATAAAAAAATAATTAAAAATTTAATATTTTATATACTCTGTAGTTTTAGGTTTTTAAACTACGTGCACAAAAGTAAAAAGTCATACATTTATAATTGGAGGGAGTATTAGTTTTGTTATTTTTTTATTCCTATGAATTTTTTTACAATATTTAAACATAATTTATGATTTTTTAATAATATTGTTGATTTCAATAAAAAAAATTCAATTAAAAATGACATGTGAAGATCAAGTTTTACGGTTTTATTTTAATATTTTTTAAAAAAGTATTCATTATACTACACATATAAAAAAAATCTATTAATTTTTATCCTTATTTTTTTACTAAAAATATTATAGTTAAAAATAATTTTTTATCCTTATTTTTTTTACTAAAAAATTCTATTAATTTTTATCCTTATTTTAGTAAATAATTTTTGTAAAATATAAATTTTTATGATAAAACTATATTTAACAAAAATCATTTACTAGAATAAGTTAATTTTTAGAAACTGCGAACCGAAAACTGAATCTAAAAGATTAGGTTTGATTTAAGTCCGGTTTGATTTGCTCGGTTTTATCCAAAAAATTGATTTGAATCGAATTTTGAACAACCCTAATTAGGAACACAAATGCTCTCACTCAAAAATAAAAACCAAGCCCCCCTCTAACATATAACGAGAACGGCTTTTCTAGGCGGTAGTGTGTTTCATTCTAAAACCAATTAATTAAATTCTTTATATTATAATTTGTGATATTTCACATAAATGGTCTCACATAGAACAGGAATGAAAACAACATTATTGCAACATATACTCCGTACGTGATTTCCTTGAAGGTAGTTTCAGTTCGAGATTTCTCTACGTATCAATTTTTTTTTTATAGCGTGAAGTATACGAATTGATCTGATAATTATTGACCATTATTGCAACATAATATACATCACCATATATCTCTTTCCTTGATTAAAAAAAAGGACAAAACATATGAGATCAAACACCACTTATAATTTATTTTGATATTCATAAACTCTCAAAAATATCATTTTAAAAATGGTTAAAATGATTAAAATTTAAAAATCTTTTACCATTTAGTTAACCTTACAAGTTACAACCCACCTGTTTTTGAATTTATGAATTTGTATACAAATTTTACCATTTAAGGTACTGAATTTATTTATGTCAATAAGAAACTTATCATTGATAAAACTTATCAAGAGGCGCATGATATTTTACACAAGTCGAGTGAGGTTCCATTCTAAAACCAATTGACAATAGAATGAGTAGCCCTCGACTTATATACTAAAGTTCCAACTCGAACATATGATTAGGGATTGACACTTGGACAACTGGTAACCCAGAGCAGGATTGAAAAATGGGTTGTTAGGCTAACCGCTCTGATACCATATCAAAGTCCAACTCGGACCAATGACTAGGGGTCGTGTGCACAGGCACACATGCACTAGTAGCCTAACACACAAGTCGAGTGAGGTTCCATGCTAAAACCAATTGGTAATAGAAGGAGTAGCTCACCGACTTATATACTAAAACTCGTTATGTTTAACTTTCGATGTGTGACTCTTTATGGTCTCATTCACATCTCTCAACAATGTCAATAAGAAACTTATCATTGATGAACAGTTTGTGTCCAAAACATACCCTAACACCCACCTTTGAATTTACTCTTGTAAGTACAATGCAAGGATGCCTGAAGGGGGGTGGCTAGACACCCAATTCACAGGCTTTGGAGATCCAAAGGACTCACTCACATTAATGCTATTCGGACCACAGTTTATGTCTTTGATATACAGTTTGACCCCTCGCGAGGTAAGTAGACAAATCTCTTTCTAAACTACATCTCGATCTTCCAAACTCTGCTTAAACAGAATCCTGGATTGATAAATAAGTAAGAAGATTTTGACATCGTTTGCTTTTGATTTGGAAGGATTTTGAGTTGGGCATGAAGTTGAAGAGGCCCGGCTCCCTTTTCGTGGAGGATTTGGCCAACGCAAGCAAGTTTACGAGCGAGGGATATGGACGAGTGAAGCGGGCTTATGTCGTGTGTAAAGAAGATAAAGCGATCAAGGAGAGCTTCCAGCGTTGGATGATTGAAAATGCCGGGATTGATGAGGTGAAGGTCCTCGAAGACTCGGATCATATGCCAATGTTGTGTATGCCCCAATTGCTATGTGATTGTTTGGTTGAAATATCAGAGAAATTTGCATAATTGGGGCCTTTGTGTTGTTTTGAAACTAAATTGTGTTTATTTCCCTTCAATTTTAGGTATGCTGCTTGAATGCATTGTACTATATATATCACAACACCTTTGTGTTTTCACTTGAAGTGGAAACACAAAGGTGTTATGATATAAATAGTACAATGCATTCAAGCAGCATACCTAAAATTACCTTATGGAAGTGGACCACTTCCATAAGGTAATTTTTAAAAATTGATGATTTATCAATTAATTGGGCAATGTGTCCTATTATCAAACAAAGTTGTGTTTATTTCCTTCAATTTATCTACTTTTGTGTTTTTTTTTCCCTTCCATAAAGTAATTTAATTTATAAAAAGTTATTGACATGATGTCTATTGTCTACCATTATCAAACAAAGTTGTGTTTCCCTTTACCCTCAATGAGAACGCGCCCCACGTGCCCCCTTTCACCCCCAACCCTAAAACTGTTTCAACCAAAAAACCCAAGAGAAATCTCGATCAATGCTTCTTCAATCCTCTGAAAGTCATCCTTTGCTGGCTCAACCCCCCCTACAATCTTCTCCTCAAATCGTTGAGATACTGGATTTGGAATGCCTACTCCCCTTCTCTTACCATACGAGATCTCAGACCATTGATTTCGGTATTCCTCTTACTAAGCTCGATCTCCCCTTTTCAAATCGATATTTCGGAACTCTGGCCGATACTTCTTAAGTTCCTGGGTGGTGTTTATCCTTCACTGATTACCCATCCCCTAAATCCTAAACTTGACAAATTGCGTCAATGGCCGTTCTCCTCTGAAATTGGGTTTCTGAATGGGTTTTCCCCTTTGTTTTTTTGCTACGGATGTTCGGTCCTGATCCATATCAGCCTCTGGCGGTCCGTCGATGTCGTTTTTGGTGTGGCCTCTCCCGTGGTGCTGCTCGATGTCTACAAACAGCCCCTCCCCCATCATCGGCTTTGGGCGGATGATGGATCTGATCGTTCTCGTCGGAACTCCTACAGGTATTATTCTGTATCCCAACTCTTACTTCACTTCGTCTACTGTTTATTCATTCTCTCATCTCCTCTCAACCGACACTTCTGGTCTCTCTACAATCTAATGAGCGATGCTCACCCACCTAACGACGGGAAAGGGGGTTCCTCTGAGAACTCCCTGAACCCCAAAGCCGACATACCAACCAAAGGGAAGCCCTTGGGCGACACCCTACCAAACTCTCTTCCTACTGGGAAGCAGTCTTGCAAAACCCCACCCAAGAGGGAAACTCATCTGATAATTGTTCTCATTCTCTTACTCTATATTTGTTGGCTTAATTCATCTATTATGTGTTCTCATTCTCACCATCCTTGGACTATTATGAACAACCAAAAGGGAAATTCCTTTGGGAATGACACCCACAATCTAAACCTACACATTATACCAACTGGGTTGTCCTTGTGTGACTCCCAACTAACCAAATCATCAACTGGATTGCTGTTCAACACCAACCAAACTAAGATTGGCTTGATAATCAGCTCTGCACTCACTATTTTTGAATATATGTTATGTAAATCCAGCTGCTGCAGGCTCAACCTTACTTACTCAATCTACTACCTGTACAATCCATTTACGCCATCTAGAACCAATTTAGTTGATCAAATATCTTTTACTACCATCAAACTCCTCCTGTGCTTAAAAATCTGTCATAAACTAAATAATTATAACTGTGTCTGCTTAACCTCCTGCTTTATATATTGGTTTGATAAACTTACCTTGGGCTGCTCTCTTGGCTTTTTAATCTTATACACGAGTACCTCCGCTTTGATGTCTTTTCAACAATATAAACTCACCTCAAACAAAGTTACACTAATTAAACATCCCAATCCCCCTACTTTTTTGGCCACTTGTGATGACAGTCTATCCATAGCATCACCTTTTATAACCTTTTGGCAAAATCTTGTAATGGTATTGGACTACCCTACCTTTTGTCTCACGGATTTCAAATTAGACTCGACAATCTTTCTAAATATGTATCTTTACTTTGGTTATGGCCGAGCTGATTGCCTATCTTTGGCCTCTCGTTCTTGCTGTAACTCATGTTACAGCAAGAATTTTGTTCTTCTTTTGTGTACCTACTTAATCTATGGAACCCATCATGATCACACCAACCATGCTCGAGGAACTCACCACCTTGAGCATTTGGAAACTCAATCTGACTGGCAGGATTGTTCACTGAACCCTATCATTAGCAAATATTGGCTCATTATTAGAAGGAACACCCTGAACCCCACACATAGTACTGTTGCATCTGATTTTTGGGTGCTAATGCGCTTAGCACTCGAGTCACCATTGGTAAATAATTTCAACTTTATCTTGCCTACTTACAAGATTCTCTTCAGTTTTGATTTTGATCTAGTGTTGTTTATCCCTCTCAACCAAAATTGCAGGCCCAGGTTCTGGTGTGCAGCAACAAAAACCACAAATAAAGCTCAGGTTCTCTCTAACATGACAATACCTCTAATCTGCATCTACATTGCATTACTGACTTGTGGTTATAAGAAATCCTCTACAACCTTCTGTTTCTGTAACCACTTAACCAGGCCGAATACATATGCTTTACATCGACCTATACAATTTAAAGTCTTAGTCTATTTTTATCTAACAATAAGGAACCAGAAATCTGTAAAGTCTACTTGGACTTTAGCTCTAACAAAACATGCTAATAAGCAACCACTTTGCAATCTTATAGTGTATGTTGATATACAACCTCTTTGCAATCTTATAGTGTATACTGACATGTCTCCATTCAAACTTGTCTTAAACTCTGTTATAGCTTTGCTATTAGCTCAAGGTCATTCTACTTGGTCTCCGCTCATGATCGGAATCATTCAATCTGAAGCTTTGGACCAACTACATTGTGATCTACCACATTGGACAAACTCGTGGTATACATACTTGATCTTTGAACCTCCCACCTGCTGGCTGCATCTGAACGGGTCTGTTCTCATGGAGCTCCTTGTTCACTTGTGCCTTAAACTTGTAAGATGTGAATTTACTGATTGTATTAAGCTTAGGACTCTTAAATTTATACCTTGCCATCTTCGGTTTCCAATGAATGATAACCCCCATACAATACCTACTGGGATTGCTTCTGTAAGCGACTCCTTCGACCTCATACCCCTACAACAATCTCCTGGGAAGCAATTGTGCGACACCCAACAAACACCCAATCCCTCCAAGTCGACTTGTGTCGATAAGGGCATAGGGATATTAAACACTGTATGTCCTACCACCTATCTTGAATGCTATGGTCACAAAAGGTCCTTGTATTGCCATCTTCAATATCATATGAATGACCATTTGTTTTACAGCTATCTACATATTATTTATGCTTCATCTTTAAGTCCATTACTTTCTCGGTGTTGTTTCATGCATAGATATAGACCTCTTGATTTCGACCACCTACACAAACAACTAAGAAACACTGAACTGTTAGGAACAAACTCATATACTCCAATATTAAAACTTCATCACTCAACTCAAAGGAACAAGCATTTGGCATGGCATCTCATATGCTTTGTTCCGGTTTTGGCCTTGGTTTCCAGGCTAACTCTTTTGCGAAAGCAATACCTTCTAGCTACCCATATTCAAAATAAGATATTTCCATGAAAGTAAGCTACTGGAATATTCGGGGCCTAGCTCGGAAAAACATCTGGACTGAGATAGACTCAACATGTAAAGCTGAACACATCCAAATACTAGCTTTAGCAGAAACTAAGCTCCAAACCCCTCCGAAAGATTCACTCTGGCGCAGCATTGGCTTTGATAACCTTCGCTTTTGTCCGTCTCATGGCCTCTCGGGTGGCCTCTGTCTACTCTGGAAATCATCTCACCTAAATAAAGATACTTTTATAATCATTTCATCGGGAGACAGATATGTCCTATCTGAATACCATAGTGCTAACCGAAACATGACATTCGCAATACTATTTATCTATGCCCCACCGCACCAACATCATAAAACAGCCTTTTGGAACGAAATAACATCTCTAATTCAAGCTTGCCCCTATCCATGCATTATAGTTGGTGATCTAAACGAAATCCTATGCCCTTCCGATAAGTCTGGGGGGGCTACTCCCACTATGGCTAGATGTTCTAGATTAACCGACTTCATACTAAAACATGATTTAATAGATCTCCCCACGGCAGGGAACCAATTCACTTGGCGCAAAAGTTCACATGCTGAGAACAACACTTACAAAAAACTGGACCGCTTTCTGGTTCATAAAAACATATATGCTATTCTCCCGCACTTAACCACCAAGAATCATGCTTTCACAACATCGGATCACTCCCAAATAACTCTAGAGCTTTTCCCTAATGAGCTTCCAATAATGCAACCCTTCAAGTTCGAACTAGCCTGGACGAAACACAAGGAATACGAGAAGATAGTGCAGCAAGCTTGGCGGTTAAACCCCCCGGGCTCGCATCTCTTCAAACTAATTAAACGGCTTCAAGAGCTTAAAAAGAAAAGTAAAGTTTGGAGTAAGAAAACATTTGGAAATGTATTCTCACAAATTGCCACTACTGAATCAGAAATGCTACAGCTACAAACACAGCTGCTCACTAAGTATGATGGAAATATAGAAAGGAAGCACCAACGTCTTCTAAACAAATACAACAACCTGATAAACTTTCAAAAAACCTATTGGGGGCAGAGAGCGAAACGAATCCACATTAAAAATCTGGACACTAATTCCAAATATTTTCATCGTGTTGCCACTGGGCGAAGAAACAGGAATATAATAAAAAACCTTGTCACCAAGGATGGCTCTACCCTAGACTCAGTACCATTAATCCGAGATGAAATAAAGAGAGATTTTGAAGGGCGATACTCGGTCACCTCCCTTCCCCAGGGTTCTTGTAGCCTCTTGGATAACATATTGCCTGCAATATCCACAACTGAAAATGACTGGCTAACTCAACCAATCTCGAACTCCGAGGTCAAGTGTGCTGTCTTTTCTCTTGCTAGAGACAAGTCGCCGGGCCCGAATGGCTATCCTGCTGGATTTTTCCGCACCTACTGGCACATAGTTGGCCCTTCTGTCATTAAGGCTACAAAGGGTTTCTTCACGAGTGGGAGAATCCTCAAACAAATTAATCACACCTTTATCGCACTAATCCCCAAATGTGA
This sequence comes from Persicaria maculosa, assembly GCA_963922045.1. NCBI lineage: Eukaryota > Viridiplantae > Streptophyta > Magnoliopsida > Caryophyllales > Polygonaceae > Persicaria > Persicaria maculosa. The sequence goes on along the minus strand of OY998254.1, from coordinate 2,675,996 downwards.
TAATCCACAAACTACGAACAACTTCAGGCCCATAAGCCTTTGTTCAACCATATATAAAATAATATCCAAGATTCTAGCCAATAGGCTAAGACAAATCCTACCCAAACTTATTCATCCGTTACAGAGTGCTTTCATCGCAAAGCGATCAATTCAAGATAACATCCTGATTGCTAACGAAATATTTCACTCATTTCAACACAAAAAAGGGAAATCTGGGTGGATGGCAGTGAAACTAGACATGGAAAAGGCTTTTGACATGGTTCGTTGGGAATTTTTGCTCAACATACTGGAGAAATTCGGATTCTGCAACAAATTCTGTTGTTGGATTAAGGAATGCATTACAACCGTATCCTACTCGATTCTGGTCAACAATGAACCAACTGACCTATTCATCCCATCAAAGGGTCTTCGTCAAGGAGACCCATTATCGCCGTATCTATTTCTCCTTGTCTCCGAAGTACTAGCCCGAGGACTACATTCTAAAATGAACCAGCAACGTAGTCATCTAGGAATCTCAATCAAACGAACCTGCTTTAAGGTACCTTTCTTGGCCTTTGCCGATGACATAATCATCTTTGCATCTGCCACCAAAACCGCTTGTGACCAAATCAATGCAATCACCCAGAATTTTTGCTACCATTCGGGACAACGTATAAACTACCATAAGTCAGCATTCTACACGACACCAAATGTGGAGAATACCATAAAAAAACACAATAAAGAATGAACTTCAAATCCCATACACAACTAACTTGGGAATCTATCTAGGATGCCCGGTCATCACTGGCAAAGTCTCCAATTCAACCTTTGAAGACATCACTAAATCTAGCAGAACTCAACTAACAAAATGGACAGCAAATAATCTTTCGCAAGCAGGAAGATGTACGCTTATCAAATCCAATCTTGCAGCTAAACCACTACATATTATGCAGTGCTTCCTTCTCCCACCACATATACATAAGGAGTTAGATAAGATCAATAGGAATTTCTTATGGAACAAAGGCCCTAAACACAAGTCACTTATTAACTGGTTCGAGGTATGCAAATCTCGATCTAATGGGGGTCTAGGTCTCCGCCTATCAGAAGACATGAATAAAGCACTCCAACTCAAACTTCTTTGGAAAATACTGGCGGAGCCAGAAAACCCATGGGTAAAACTAGTAACCCAAAAATATTTAAAAGACAAACAAATTCTCAATTACGAGAAAAAAGGAAATGTATCATGGCAATGGTCAAAACTGACATCTCTAATCCCCCTCTTTAAAACAGGACTACGATGGGGCATCGCTGATGGTAAATCCGTAAATTTCTGGAAGGATCAGTGGATGGGGGACTCCCCCCTTCTGGCACAAGCTACAACAATAGCATCAATCGACACGAATCTGTTAGTCGGAAACTTTATATTGGAGGATCAAACCTGGAACACTAACAAACTACAGAACACCTTAAACAACCAGATCAGTAGAGAAACGCTGATAAACATAACACAAACTCCAATCCCAAAATATATCCAACAAGATCGACTATACTGGGCTCCCAGTAAAAACGGGTGGTTCTCAACGGCCTCGGCCATGGAACTTATAAACAAAACAAAAAATCACTCTGTATCGGAGCTCTATTGGATATGGAAGTTGGATGTGTCCCCAAAAATTAAAGATTTCATGTGGCGCATCTCCAAAAATGGCCTACCTACATCTGCTAAGCTAGCTTCTAGAGGTGTGGGCATTCCCACTGACTGTCCTTCATGTGGCATGAACTTCGAAGATACTGATCACTTATTATTCCATTGTCCAGCAACATCAATCGCACTACAACATCTATCCCCAAAAATTTACAACACCCTCCAAAGAGTATATAACACCACTCAAAACATAACCGAATTACTATGTGCACTCCATGCTTCTTTAAGTAAATCAGAATTCTCATTTCTTACCACTGCCTGGTGGTGTTTATGGTATTTCAGGAACAAAGCTCTTTTCGATAAAATCAAAGCCAACCCAAAAACTATAGCATCATTCATAAAAGAACAATTAACCAATTGGGAAAAAGCAAAAATGGATGACTTAAGCACAAATAAGGACACAGATAACAAAATGATAAAACCAGCAAAGACTAGGAAAAGGATCACAAAGTGGAAAAAACCCAGAGATAACTGGTACAAACTAAATTTTGATGGAGCCTTCTCCTTTGACAAATTAGGAACTTATGGGTTCTTAATCAGGGATTGTCTGGGCTATGCTCGGTATGTTGAATCTGGCTCCTCCCCACTCGCTTCTGCCATTGGTTCTGAATGCTTTGGCCTTTGGAGAGGTGTACTCAAAGCAATTGAATTAAAAATTCCGCGTATCTGCATTGAAGGTGATAATCTTAGTATTATCAAAAGCCTCAAGGCAGGTGTGTCTTGCTGTGGCGATATAGAGATGCTTCTATCCGACACTCTATGCGCTCTGAATATGATTCCAGAATTTGAGGTTTCTCATGTTTTTAGGGATGGCAATCAAGCTGCTGACCGACTATCTCATCTAGATTTTGGGTTCTCTAGCTCGGCCTTGCCCCCTGATGCTGTCTTGAGCAGTATCATCCGTAAGGATGCTCTTGGCTAGTTGGCTCTGCCAACAGTCAAATTTTTTCCGGTTCAAAAAAAAAAAACAAAAAAAAAACAAAGTTGTGTTTATTTCCTTCAATTTATCTACTTTTGTGTTTTTCTCTTCCATAAGGTAATTTAATTTATAAAAAGTTGTTGACATGATGTCTACCAAATAAAATAATGCATTGATGATAGGATTTTTTTTGTAAAGCTCCATAAAAAAAAAGAGTGACATTTATACCCATAATTTTTACTATATACACTATATATATCTCATTTTTTTTTAAAAAAAAATAGACTCTGCTCCTTGAGTCATAGACATGTAAAATATCATGTGCCTTTTGAATTACATACGTGTGATTTAAGAGCGGCAGTGTGTTCCTTGATTTTGATAAATAGTTTGCTTGTGTCGCTTGGCCCGCTTAGACCTGCTAGACGCCTTAATTTTACCAAAGATTTTATCTCTAGTTTGAAATCACTAATATAGCTTGATATGAAATAATTCTTAGATAGATTTGGGTTTTTTCAGTGTTTTTTTTTTTAAAGATTTCAACATTATTAGAATCAATCAAAACATACTACAAAGTTTACACGGAGAACTCGGATTTCTTTCAAACAAATCGAGCACAAACACTGAATTCATCGATCAAGAAACACACATTCGGATACGAATGCAAATGCATCAAAGGTCCTTCAGCTGCCGGAGATTCATCGGCGAAACGTACTTGGTATCGCCGTCGACAAGTTGCTTGGTGAGTAGAAGGTTGGCAGCTTGGCTTGGATGGTACGGATCCCAGAACACGTGCTTGTCCCTGTCTTGGCACATGCTCGATGTGGGCCCGCACGGTACTATCCCCGCGAACTGCCCTCCGTTCCCGCAGCACGCCTTACTCGCCGTTGTGAACCCTACAAGGCCCAGGCCCAATTAAAACTCCCATCAGGCCCATAATCTATTGGGCTTTAAGGCCCAGGCCCAAATAATTAGAAGGCCCAATATACGAGAAACCTCTTACCGTATTTCTTATAGTTTGTGATGAGCTCCCAGACGAGATCATACACATTTGCATAAACAAAGGTGGAACCGGGCAAGTTTTCGCTCAATTCCGTCAGCAGATCCTTCAACCGACCATTGTATTGTCGCGCCAGCTTGTTCGGGAGGTCGACGCATTGGTTCTCGTTGAGTTGGTTTATCGTCTTTTGGTACGGGATGCACCCGATTGGCCCTACATTCCCCACCACAAACTTCCTTGCATCCAAATGGTACAATCTCTACCATAACACAAAAACACACTCAAGGTCTCAACATTTTACCCGAAATTTGATGGATTCGGAAACAAGAGCTACTCACGGTCAATTGATTCCTTAGATGGCTGATCATATCGTCGATGAACGCATCAGGGGTCTGCGTGATCCTGGCTCCTACAGAGAGCACCGGGAGCAAGTAGTTGTTGAGGAAGTCGTTAGATCCGATAGTGATGGAGAAAATTGATTTCTTCATGATGTAGTCTCTTGCTTTCGACTTCCCAAGCAGCTTGTCGAACTGATTCCTAGTGTTGCTGAAGAAATCCACTTGCACATCCATCCCGATCCTATTAACCTACGAATCGAGTATCAAACTATATGATCAAAATGTCTCATTATGTAACCATCATTCGGATTTTATGACTTACGAATATCCTCCCTGTCGCGTTGAGTATCCCTCCACCACCCGACGCATAGTTCACTCCATACAATATAGCTTTCCCGGTAGCGTTTGGAGCCAAGTATGGAACCGAATACAATGGTTGCCCTAACTCATCGCCTAAATTCGACATCAATCATGTAAGAAAAAATCGGGTAACACAACTTATATATGTATGTTATATATACACAACATTACCTACAATGTCGCCTATGGTTTTCCCATTGGTGAATCGGCCAGTAGGGTTACCTCCGGAAGCCTTAAAGTCGATACCATTAGGGCGAACGTTCGCCCTGGACAAAGTGGGCAGGTAGTTGTTGTTACCGGCATCTACAAGGGAGTCTCCGAAGATGAACGATGCCCCCAGGCTAAGATCATTGTTGGCACCAAAGCCGCGATCAAAGGAGATGATAAGGATGAGGATAGGGATCATAGATTTGAAGATCAATCGCGAAAGGCTCGGATCAAGGAAGCTTGAAGAAGCCATATGTGTATCTAGTTAACAAGCTTCTTGCAGGAAGTTTGATGGGTTTGCTTGTTCTTATAGCAAGTTTAATTTTAGTAATATTTATTACAATGAATTGGGATGATCGGTTGATATAGCTTGTGAGTTTAAACAAAGAATTTGGTATGACTTTGGTCCTTTTCTTTTGGAAAGTGTGTCATTTTCAGGACTCGAACTTGGGACGTCTATATAGAGTTTCTTGCAAAAATGGATCTTAATAGTTTGAATGTCAAAATGTTAGTTTATCAACTAAGGAAAGGAGTATGTGATGAGAGGTGTGTATCTGGAAGATGGATTGATTGACATTTGCATTAGTGGGTAAGCAGAAATTAGGATATATAGGACATTTTTTTATTAGGTGAATTTATTGAACATTTAATAGTAATAGATTAATCTTTTTTTTTTTAATTAGGTGTTGTTTGTTGAGAAAATTTGGTAAAATAGACATTAACAAAAGTGAATTAGGTAATTGTACCATCTCAAAATAAAATTGACCGCGTTAGACGAATAAGGATCACTTACAACCTTGTGTGTGATATTATGTGCAACATAAAATTAATTAGGCTAAATATTTATGATAAAAAATTCAAAAAATATTTTTATGTTATAAATAACCAATCATACATATTTGTATGATTTTCTCATTAAAAATATTTTTTTTGAAAATTATTATCATTAAATAATCATTTTTTAAATTTTAATATTTTTCAAAATATGTTTTTTCATAAGAAAATTATACAAATATGCATGATTGGTTGTTTATAACATAAAAATAACCAATGAAAAACATTATTGACCATCTCAATAGGAAAACAAAGTGTCATTGGAAAATCGAACTTATTCTGTCAGATATCACAACTATGTTAACAAATCTGGAAAGTGTTTCTTTCCTCCATGTACCCCGAATAGGCAATAGAGTGACTCATAAGGTTGCACACCTTTGTCACTCTGCATGGAGTACTAATATTCAGAATAATCCCAGTCTTCTTGACCTCATCTGAAATGATGAATTCGGGTAGAGTTTTCTCCTCGAAATTTTTCCTTATAAAAAAAAAAAAAAAATAATTTTTTGAATTTTTTTTATCATAAATATTTAGCCTACAAAGTACACACAGTTTGTAGGTGATCCTTCCTCTACCTCTGTTGGCTCTCTCGCTCTCGCTTTCTCTTTCACTGTCTCCAATTCAGATCTCCTCCACCGCTGGAATCGCCCTCTCCATCGGCGTCTTCGAACTCGGGACGGCATGGTACAGTGATTCACTCTTCCTCTCCCTGATTTTACGTTTTTGGACTCTTGACTCTCTATTTATCTCTCCATCTAGGCTTTAATCCGCACTCGCCCGAACACCCTTCGTTTAGATTTGGATTTCTTTGTTGTTAGGTTCCTTCATCCTCCAATCAGCTACTGTCAATCGAGCTTTTTCTGGGATTTCCAACTGCTTCCCGTGAATCTCCTTCAGGAGCCTCTTCGCTCCTCTCGATTGATGTTGCCTTCAGGCCCTCAGGGGAGATAGACGGATTACCGAGAAGAAGTGAGACCATTCATACCCAACAATTCAGAGGTAATTCTCAAGATTACGAATTGTGATGGTGCACTCGATGAATTAGCTGAATTGGATAGTCCCGTGCTCGAATTGATTGAAATTGGGAATTCAGTTGATTGTTTCGTTAGTGCACACATGTTCGGTAAAATGCCTATGATTTATTGGGAGCTTTATTTTCCCATCTCTAATTACACCCCTTTTATTATAATTGATGAATGCCAAATTGTCAATTAGTACCTTTTCATCTCTAAACTGTATTTGTTTTGATTGATATCTAGGGGTGTTATGTGAGACAAGCTACTCGTGATCGGCTCGGGTTCGGCTCGTATAAAACTCGACTCGAGCTCGTTCATTTTCTAAACAAGCCGAGTATGAGCACATTTTTAAGCTCAGTCCAAAGCTCGGCTCGTTCGAATTAAACTCGAATAGCTCGAATTTTATGAAATTTCTAAAATTTTCTTAAAGTTATTGTATAATGAGCAAGTAGAATTGCCTAAAGCTCGAAAAAAGCTCGGCTCGAGCTCGCTCATTTCCTAAACGAGCCGAATATGAGCACATTTTAAAGCTCGAGTCAAAATTTAGGCTCGGCTCGAACTCGTTCATATTCTAAATGAACTAAATATGAACAAGTAATACTCGGCTCGTTCGGCTCGAATAACAGCCCTCATATCATGTTTGAGTCTTCATAGGAAATACTAGCTTTGTAAATATCTGATGCTACTTGATGATACTTCTATCATGTGCCTTCTTGGTCTACAGTAAATTTCTAGAATCATTTAGAATATATTCCAAGCAACCAAGGTCATATTTTATGGTATCTAGAAGGAGACCAAGCAACCAAGGTGCTAGGAAAAATTCCATATAATTAATTATTACAAACATTCTTAAAATTGATTGTTGTACTCACAGTCTCACATGGTTAAAAATAAAGAGAATATAGATAAATATAACGAAAAGATAGTAGAAACAAAATCTCATCCGATCCAAGATATCCTAGCTAATTAATTAAGATAACATTTTCTCTCTCACATTCTTTTTTTTTTTTTTATCATTCTTAATTCTTATTATATTTTCTCTTTTTGTAAAAAAAAAAATTGATATCCATATACCATTTCTAAACCGCAGATATAATCATACTCATAGGTTGATATCTGTATCTCATATTACCACCTATATCCGGCCTATATTTATATACTCTTTTCAAATAGGCCCTAAGAGAAATAAAGAGATACCGTATTTACTAACATGGTTAAAAATAAAAGAGTATAGATAAATTTTATTTTTTTTTGGATCTGAAAGAGTATAGATAAATCTAACGAAAAGATAGTAGAAAGAATGGAAGATATCCTAATTAATTAATCAAGATAAGATAACATATAGTATCTATATATAAAAATAGAATCCGATCCCATTCCATCCCATGAACACGGATCATGTGATGGATGAGTTAGTTGATCGATCAATGGCGGATGCGGACGATCTTTGGAATTTGGCGGAGGAATTATTGGTGGAGATTCTTGCAAGACTTCCCGTAATATCTGTTATCCGGTTCAAAGCCACCTGTAAAAGATGGCAGTCTATCATAGAATCTCCTTATTTCGTGGAGTTTTACGGTGCTCGACGTCGCAAGGTACACCATCATCATCATCATCGGGATCGCCTCCTCTTGTCTCGGGGCTTTGACTACGACGAACTCGGCCAGAAGGTCAGTTGTACCGTCTACTCTTGTCCTGCTCCATCAGTTGCTAAAAAATCAGATCTTAGGATGATAAAAGCGTTTGATATCAGCTTTTTCGACAAATCACTAACTTATGATTATGAAGGAGACTATTCTGAGAGCATGCTTGGGCCATTGGACAATGGCATCTACTGTTGGATCCTTCTCCATCGTCGGCATAGGGGTCAGAACCATATCTATCGTCCCAATAGCATTTTTATGCTGCTCAACCCCGCCACCAGGGAGATCAATAGGTTGAGCCCTTTTCCGCCTCAACTCTTTGCTGAAATCGCTCCCAAACGCTCTCAAGTCAACTTCGGTTTTGGCAAGATCCATAACAAATCAGGGGTCGACTATAAGGTAGTTGTCATCGTCAACACCATCGACGATGACAACAACAACAACCACGACTTTGTAAGTTTTGTATACAGCCTACAGCGTGGCAGCTGGGAGAAGATTGATCCTGCTAAGGCTGTATCGCGGTTGGTTAACGAACAAGGTGAGGTACAAACCCCGCGATGTATCCGTCCTCACGGGGAGTGCTGCCCCCAACGTTTCTTGAATGGGTCTTGGCACTGGCTAGAAGGACTGTTACCCGCTACGTATACTAACAACAAGTATTCAGACCGTGTGTTGCTGTTCGATCTAGTTACTGAGGAGTTTGGGTTCATTGGAGGACCTCCCCATGATTACCTTCTCAGAGAGGCTGAGAATGCCGTAAACAGCGGATTGTTGCTCCTCAACGATCACCTTGCCGCGTTTTACATGCCACTTGTGGCTAATCTACATCGCAACGAATGGTGGTGCGTCGGGTTGGATGTATGGATGCTGATGGAATACGGAGTTGCTGATTCTTGGACCAAGATTTATTCGTGCGAGACTGCCTTTCGCAGATGCTTCGATTCGCTTGTGGGGATCTGCTACTCCGCCACCGTAAAAGATGATAGCACTAGCAATGATACTAGTGATATACACATCCATAGGATTTTCGTTGATGATCGTAGGACTCGACAGTTGGTCTCCATTGACGATCCTGGTCACATTAACAACCACAATTTCTACTTTGCCAGCCATGATTCTTGTTGGAATATGCTTGGAGTTTCGTCTTATGTTGAGACGTTAGATTCTCTCGAACTCTCACCCACCGTTGATTCGGTCCAGGATCCCTAAAGAAAGCCCTAGTTTATTTTCATTTTAATTTAAGATATATGGATTTTGTTGATCTATTCCAGTTTTTTTTTTCCCTTATAATAACGTTTCATATATTTCTAGATTTGGTTAATATTGATTCATCCACATTGTGCCTACTTATTAGTTTGTTTGGGACATGTCTTAGGCAAAGATTTTGGTTAAAGATGAGTAGCAGATACCAGCTGCAGTGTTAGCCACACGTACACAAGGTTTCCATATAGATTCGGAGTCACCTATTTTGGTGATAGATTTCATCAGTAATTGTTCAAGTAAGCTTATTCGAAGGCGTTACCTTCTTTCTGTTGTTCAAGTAAGCCTATTCGAAGGCATTTATTTGTATTTACAGTTTATTTATGTAATAATCACGATTCACGAGAAATAAGGGAAAATAACACTATCGAGAAAGGTAATGCACAACTTTTTTTTTTGTTTTTGATATAAGGCAAGGAATTCGACTTCCTAGACAAGTCTAGGGAAGCCGAGAGCTCAGACAAGCTGGGAGATAGACTAACCATCATGTACAACCTGAATCAAATAACAGAAGCAAATAACTGAAAGAAATAACAAGAAACAAATTGACAGAAAAGAAAATGCAAAATTAAAGTAATTCATCTACACTGTAACCTACAAGCAAGCAGAACCAACGAACCGATCAGCCAAACGAAAGACGCTCACAGAGAACTCTGGGGATTACTAGCGGACACCTGAACATGGACTCTAAACAGAATCAACATGTATCGATCGCATAGTCACGACGTCCACAAGCTTGACAAATCGGTTACCGTTCACATAAAACCTGTATTATAACAAGAAAAGCCAAGTACACCAACCCGCAGACCAAAACTCCAGCAATACCATTGCCGAAATAAATCCTAATTAAACATATCTCACACCCTCAAGGACGATAACAAGATCGTAAAGGCTTCCACAAGGGAAACCAAAATAGAAAAAACGTATAAGACATGATAGGAATAAATAAACAACAATAATAAACAGGCCAAGAGACTAGAAATCAATCAGAAAACGAACCAATAAGGCTCACAAGTCACAACCCTTTTTTTTCCAACTTATCGACAAGTTGTTTTTTTTTAATCCTTTTTTTTTTTTTTTTTTTTGATTACAAACAAAGATAAGGCCATAAGGGTGGTAGGCCAGACCGACAGAGGGCTCCAGGCCGGAGGTGGGCGGCGTCAAGGCGGCCGAGGGAGACGAGGACGGTGGTAGGCCAGACCGACGAAGCGGCCACACAAGCACGAGGAGGGCAACGTTGGGTGGGAAGGCGGTGTCAGAGCCTCAAAGAACGAACAACAAGGCCGACGTGGAGAGCAGGGCCACCAGAGATGAAGTAGGAGGGAGGCGGTGAGGCCAGGGTGGGTGTTCATAGACCCCAGTATACCAAGGTGGTGATGGGTTGGCGACAAGTCTCCGAGAGACGGAACGTCAGCGAAGTCAAGGTCGAAGCCGGTGAAGCCCAAAACAGGGCAAAAGCGTCGAAGACGGGTGGTGGAACCGTGGAGGAACTCCGGCAGTAATAGGTCGGAGCTGGGAGGCGGTGGCAAGCCAAGATGGGCGGCGACGGCGGCAAACCCCTGGTGATAGTGGAGGCGGCCAGCAACAACGATTGTAACGACGGGCAGACCAGTCGACGGTCCGGTAGAAGAGGGAGCCAATAGAAATTATAGAAGCCGAGATAGGTAATGCACAACGTACTGATCATATATACGTGTTGCATATATTATTGATTGTTAATTTGTTATGAATATTCTTAATCGAATGGGAATGTACGTGAATATATGCACATAGCAAAACATAACCGATTGAGATTGGGGTTAAGAGTTTTGTTACTAACTAATTATATGGTCAAATAACTAATGAAAGTAGATGGACTAATAAATGGACAAATTAATAGAATCTTACAAACTTGTGTTAGTTCTGTCTTTAGTGGCTTAGTGATTGAGTCTACTCCCATTTAATAGAGAATTCAATTAACCTTATATTTTTATTTATTTTTTTCTCAATCTATTTTACATTATTGTAAAATTCTTATAATTTATTTGGTATTTTATAATTAAATAATAATAATAATTTTTATTATAAATTTAAGATATTCTCTTCACATATTTTTTTTTTCATCTTCGTCGTTTGTCGCTGAGCGAGTTCCTGCTGAGATTGTTGACGTCGTTCGCCTTGACGTTCTTGGAAAGTGAGTCAACCGTGGTTGACCATCCCCAAATCCTCGCATTCTATTAAAAAATATTTTTTCAAAAAATTATTTCTTTTAAAATAATATAAAAATTATCCATAAAAATTATGCCCACCTAGAAGAAAAAAAATATGGATCTGCTCGTCTATGTTTTTTAAATGAAACATATAAGGAATATGATTGTGAAAGTTGTTGAAATGGTTAAATAGAGGAATCGATGAGTTAGATTGAGGGTATGTATGGCTACAAAAAAAACAGTTAAAAAAATAAGTCGAATCAGTTGTTTATTTTTTTAATCTGTTAAAAAGGTGTATGGACATCCAAAAACTCATATAAATAGTTAAAATTATGTGTTAAAAAAAAAGCTGTTGGAGGAAGCTTATTTGGAGTTTATGTGGTTTATTTGATTTGCAAATACCATAATACCCCTAATAATAACAAAATAAAGTACACTTTTTACAAATAAACTGTTTTTCACCCCATACGGAGTTTATATTTTTTCATAAATTTTTAACTACTTTTACCAACAGTTTATCAATTTTACCCTGTTTATAATTTTAGTCAGTTTATTAACTCCGTCCCATACGAACCCTGAGTCATTATGGTTTTAGTGCAGTTTAAGACCATCCGCAACCATAAGGTTACCTCTTATCCAATTTTTTTCCTCTCTCCCTATAATATTTTGACACCTCATTTATTTTTTCTTTTAAATAATTTTCTTCTTTACCAACCTCTTTCTTTAAGGTTTTCATATTTTTACTCCACAACCATGAGTTTACCTCATTCTTCCCTTTTTCCCATTTATTTATACCCACTATATGATTTCCACCAATCATAATATTATTAGTTAAATATAAAAACATAAAAATAAATAAAGATCATGCTTTTGCACATGGTCCAATGCACTTTCTACCTCTCCACACCAAGGTAACCCCTTTCCTCTCTTTACCTTAAGGTTTTGCCTATAACCATGGGGTTACCTTTTAGCAACCTTAAGGTAAGCAAAACCCATGGTTGCTCATGCTCTAAGGGCTCGTTTGTTTAGATAATAGGGGAATAGAAAAGTAAGGTATTAAAATTTACACATAAAATGTATATGACCAGCATCATTTTTTGTGAGCTTGGAGGAGAGGATGAGGGGGATTATTAGCCCATCCTAGAAGTATTAGTTACCCTCATTCAAATTAGGGAATAGAAGGGTAATAAATTTGTATGAAAAATGAGAGAAGAAAGGAAATGATTAGAATAGTTATCAATTAATCTTAACTTAAATATGAACTATATTTATAAGGGTAATCATTACATTTCTCTACCAAAAAACAAACGGGGTAAGTTTACTTGTGGTGATGTAACATATGATTATTATTTGTGTTCTACCTAATACATATTAAGCTAAATAACTGTCAATCATTTTTTAATTGATCTACATTTATTATATTTTTTTAGAATTTGTGTAAGTATATTTTTTTTCAATCAAGGCGTGCAAAGTACTGACAGTGAGTGAGTAGATATAAATATAGATAATTGAAAAGTTAAGAGAAGTAATTAAAGAGATGCTACAAGATACCCTAATTGATTAAGATAAGATAATATGGTTAAAAATAAAGAGAATCTATATCTATACTACTATAAGTTTGTGGGAGATGATTGGACGTCCATCAACTATATGTTTTTTTACGTGTTTGCACAATTTCTTCTACTCATCTATTCCCTCCACCACACCATTGGGAGGGTAGTTCTCTTTTGTTGTGACAAAGGGAAACTCCTTCCAAAATTTGAGGCCTTCAGATATTGATATCCCATCCGGATCAATGTGCCTCCAAAAACTATTTATTGTCTGTTGACCAAATAATTGTAAACGGCGCCGCCCATCAGTCTCTATAGCCTCCATATATTCTAGGATGGCTCCAGAGTCCAGACGCATGGAAAAAACAATAGCCAACTGTATTTGCAAGATTTTTTTAAAAAATGTTAAAAGAAGATTATCTATGAATGATTTTACAAAGAATTATATAAAATCATCATAATAATTCAAGTATATTTTCTGAAAAACCTATTCATACAGTGGGGGATTGTAACACCCTCATCCCAAATTGGATATCATAAAAATGTTCGGAGTGATTGATAAGTGATCAAAATAATTATAGGGATCAAAATAAGAGATAATTTGATCTATTTTATTATGTTTTTTCGGTTTATTTTTGCACTCACATGTAAGGATGAGGCAAACAAATTAAGTGATATATAATTAATATAGAAATATTTTTATAGTATTATATGTCGATAATTCTTTGGTGACTAATAGTGATATATATAATATAGAAAATACTTTTTTTTGGTGTAAAAGGTGGGCTAGAGCCCTATGATTTTATTTAGCTTATATAAAATTAAGGATTTAAATTAGTATTCAAATCCAAATTGCCAACGCAATCTGGGAATATAGAAAATAATCATGTTGTATATGTTAGTTTTTTTTCTTCTGATTTTGTTTTTAAAACCGTAGTTGCATGCTCTATTCCTGAGCCGTATTTTGAGATCCCATACCGTGTCGATCAGGACATTTTGGTGGTGGGAGACGCATGGAAAAAACAGTACCCAACTGTATTTGCAAGATTTTTTAAAAAATGTTAAAAGAAGATTATCTATGAATGATTTTACAAAGAATTATATAAAATCACCATAATAATTCAAGTATTTTTTCTGAAAAACCTATTCATACGGTGGGGGGATTGTAACACCCTCATCCCAAATTGGATATCATAAAAATGTTCGGAGTGATTTATAAGTGATCAAAATAATTATAAGGATCAAAATAAGAGATAATTTGATCTATTTTATTATGTTTTTTCGGTTTATTTTTGCACTCACATTTAAGGATGAGGCAAATAAATTAAGTGATATATAATTAATATATAAATATTTTTATAGTATTATAGGTCGATAATTCTTTGGTGACTAATAGAAAATACTTTTTTTGGTGTAAAAGGTGGGCTAGCGCCCTATGATTTTATTTAGGTTATGTAAAATTAAGGAATTAAAGTAGTGTTCAAATCCAAATTACAAACGCAATCTGGTAATATAGAAAATACTCATGTTGTATATGTTAGTTTTTTTTTTCTGATTTTGTTTTTAAAATTTTAGTTGCATGCTCTATTCCTGAGCTGCATTTTGAGATCCCATACCGTGTTGATCAGGACATTTTGGTGGTGGAAGACGCATGGAAAAAACAGTAGCCAACTGTATTTGCAAGATTTTTTAAAAAATGTTATAAGAAGATTATCTATGAATGATTTTACAAAGAATTATATAAAATCACCATAATAATTCAAGTATTTTTTCTGAAAAACCTATTCATACAGTGGGGGGATTTTAACACCCTTATCTCAAATTGGATATCATAAAAATGTTCGGAGTGATTTATAAGTGGTCAAAATAATTATAGAGATCAAAATAAGAGATAATTTGATCTATTTTATTATGTTTTTTGGGTTTATTTTTGCACTCACATTTAAGGATGAGGCAAACAAATTAAGTGATGTATAATTAATGTAGAAATATTTTTATAGTCTTATAGGTCGATAATTCTTTGGTGACTAATAGTGATATATACAATATAGAAAATACTTTTTTTTGGTGTAAAAGGTGGGCTAGCGCCCTATGATTTTATTTAGCTTATATAAAATTAAGGAATTAAAGTAGTGTTCAAATCCAAATTGTAAACGCAATCTGTTAATATAGAAAATACTCATGTTGTATATGTTAGTTTTTTTTCTGATTTTGTTTTTAAAATTGTAGTTGCATGCTCTATTCCTGAGCCGCATTTTGAGATCTCATACCGTGTCGATCAGGACATTTTTGTGGTGGGAGAAGGGAATCTATCATTTAGCTGCAGCTTGGCGGACCAATGGGGATTAGTAGCTACGCGACTCGTAGTTACGACATTTGACAACGAAGGTAAAAATATTTAGTTTGATCCCTAGTAATATTCCCCAATTAGATCATCCAAATAATACATTTAATTCTGAGTGTAACGTTATGTCTACCATGGCAAAAAGAGGATCTCTATGCTGAATGATAATATCAACCAATCTGCACATTCCCCAATTAGATCATCCAATCTGCACATTTGATCCCCAGTAATATTCCCAATTAGATCATTCAATCTGCACATTTTATCCTTCAAACTATGTTTATTATCCTTCTGATCGTCACTAGAAAGTAACTAATCCTTCAAGCTATGTTTATTATCCTTCTGATATCAATCTTTGAACTTAAAAAAAAAGAGCTAAAATTTATGTTTTTAAATTGTTAATTTTATATCAAATCTTTTATATATCTTACTTTACAATTGAACTTTTTAGCAAGTATCCGAGCGCCGAACATAACTCAAGGACAGCGGGGCAAGTGTGTTTCATGGGGTCGATTTTCGGACCATGAAAGATCACCCTGGGTTGAGGGGGAAGAGATTTGATCGCATTATATTCAACTTCCCTCACGCCGGCTTCCGTCGAGGACATGAGAACATGGATGATGAGAGGAGGAGGACGACCAAGCGTCATTGAAAGATGATGGCTGGATTCTTTGTCAATGCTTCCAGACTACTGAGAGATGTGGGGGAGATCCATATCGTTCAGAACCTCGGTCGTCCGTACAACAAATGGGATTTGGTGGGCTTGGCTCGTAAGAACGGGTTGGACCAGACGCGTGTCGATGCTTTCGACGTTGTTGCAGATAGTGAGTCGGATTTTTTTTTTTTAAAAAAAAAAAACATGATTGTATGGTAAAGTACAGTAAAAAAAGCTGTAAACCACTTAACACGTTCAAATTGACTGCCAAAAAAAATTACCGTTTGATTGAAAGCCCCCAAACGAAGTCCTTTACATTTTCGACCGTTGGACTTCAGTCTTCTCCGAAATTCAAACACACGAAGAGTCTGAGAAAAGAGGGGGGAAATGGGAATGGCGGCGAAGAGAAGAAGAGAAATCGCAAATGGCGCCCCAGGAACCCCTCCGATCACCGATAATTCATTTTGCCACACAATCCAGGAACCCGAACCCGTGGGTGAAACGCCCGACCCGGCGGATGATGGATTCCCATCCGGATACGAGCAGTTACGGGAGCGGAGGATCAAGGAGAACCTCGAGAGGATGCAGAAGCTCGGCATTTTCCAACTCTCTGCCAAGCTCGACAAGTCCTCCTCCGCTCCTCCTGTCAAACGCCCTTGGCGCCGCAAAACCCATCGGGAAGCTTCTCGCCACTCGTCTAGGTACACACACTCTCTCTTTCTATCTCCTGTTCTCATTTCCGGCTTTGATATCCACTCGATTGCTTGATTTTGATGTTTGATTCTTGGAATTTGCTTGTCTTTCTATCTCGGATGTTTAGGGCTAGGGTTAGGGTTTTAGTGAACAGTTTACAGTTGTCGCTAACCGCCATTTTCGCTTCAGTTACAGCTTGATTTTGATTATTTGAAACTTGCTAGTCTTTCTTTTATGGGCGTTTAGGGTTGCTGCTAATCTCGGTTAACCGTTTAAATACACTCAATTGCTCAAATACAGTACCTGACTGGGTTTTTCAATTTGGACACCCCTGAAATTGGGGATTAGGTTGGAAAATGTGAAATTGGGGGTTACATTGGAAAATGTGGTGTCTTTGAGCTATAAGCCCAAGGTGAGGTTGCCAAGGGTGAGGTTGCCGAAGGATGATTTACCCAAAGCAAATATACCGAAGGTGCAGTTGCCAAAGGCGAAGCTGTCAAAGGCGAAGCTGTCAAAGGCGAAGTTTCCAAAGAAGGAGGCGAAATGTAGAGGAGGACGATCAGTTTTGCGGGGGAAGGGTATGAAGGCAGGGCCAGAGGTTTACACAGAGGAGGATGAAAAGCTGTTGGGAAGCACTGAATTGAGCTGGACACTTTTTGTCGATGGATATGGAGAGGATAGGAAGAGGATCTATGATCCTGTGAATGGGAAGACATGTCATCAATGCAGGTATACTAGGAATTGTTCGGCTTTCTATGTCATTCCAAATTTCATCTTTGTTTTTGTTATATGAATATGCAGTCATGTTCAGGTATTGTTAAGCACTGATGTTTCTTATATTGTTGAAAGTTTCATTTAGTTATGAAGAAGTAGACTTTGTTTCTTCAGTGCTTCTTTTCCACATAATAAACTGGTCTGTATTTTCTCTGAAAATAAATATATTGATGAATCTTGTCGATCAAACTTCTTTGTCTCTGGTCACTCCCAAACCAGGCCATCCAACGTGGCAATGAATGTATAATTGTATATAATGCACTTCTTCACTTTTGAATCTATATATAATGCACTTCTTCACTGGAATGGCCACACGGTAATATGTAATCAGAATCTTTTGTTGTCAGGATTTCAAAATATGATGGAAATCAAAATCTCCACTCAGAGATGAATTTTGTTATGTAATCATAATCTTTTGTTCTCTGGATTTCAAACATGATGCAAAATCAAAATCTCCACTCAGAGATGAATTTTGTCATGTGCTTCAAAAAACTACTCTTGTAAATTGTACTAGTTTGGTTTCATTTAAGTTTCTGCTATTTGGTGGTATTACCGGAGAATGTTGTGTTTATGATTGGTCGATTTGGTGTATATATATTTGTTGAGCAAATGATCTGTTTTGCAGGCAAAAAACTCTCGGTCACCGTACTAATTGTTGCAAATGCCAAATGGTTCAAGGACAGTTTTGTGGAGATTGCTTGTATATGAGGTAGGAGAGTCCAACCCTTAATTGAATTCAAAACAGTCTTCAGTAATGAACTTCTTACAATCAGCAAAACAAACTACCAAGTTTCCTTGTTCCATTTCATCATGTGGACTGTCTCCATTTCAGTGGCATTGGATACATCACTCTCTATTTTAGTTATAATATGAAGACCTTATTCTTCTTAGTTGATTGTTGGTTAGCTTCTTGATACCCTCAACTTCCTCACTTTCTAGAGCCAGGTACTCAAAAGAGTCATGTACTTGCAAAAGTTTCTTACAAAATTTGCTATTTCCTCGTGTTTCTGCTTGTTCTTTGTTGAACCCAGACAGATGTTCCTCTATCTGAAATCCAATTCAGGTTCGTTAAGCCAAGTAGCCAACCAGACCTGTCTCAGTGCAATACTTGTTCAGGGCCCGATATCACCTTTGCTCTTTATCGCTGCACTTGTTTAAATAATGCAGTCTATTTGATTTCGTAGTGTTGTCAACTCAGTGTCATGCTTATTACTTGTGCATTAGTTTGTCAATCCTTTAAAGCTTTTTTCGGCCTTTTCATCCTTTTATGCTTCAGTCAAAGGTCCTATGGTCCCCTTGTCTCCTTTGTAACAAAGACTGGAATGGAATGATTCACTTTTGAGGCAACTTTTGTAAGAAACTTTGTTGTGCAGATACGGGGAGCATGTTCTGGAAGCGAATAAAAATCCAAATTGGGTTTGCCCAGTCTGTCGAGGGATTTGTAATTGTAGCTTGTGCCGGAATGCAAAAGGATGGCCTCCAACTGGCACCATGTACAAGAAGGCAAGTCTCCTCAATCCTGTTTTATGTGCTTCTGCTTTGATATGCTTGAACTGAGCTGCAAATTTTGATTCAAATGTAACTTCTCTAGATTGCAAAATCGGGATACAAATCGGTTGCACACTATCTTGTTCAAACAAAACGTGCCCCACCTGAAACAGAATCAGAAGACAAGGTTCTTAAGACTGCAACTCCAGACTCAGCAAAGAGGTCGCTAACCTTCAACAATGTGGAAGTTCCAGCTAATGGAAAAGATGAATCCCATGAAAAAGCAACTCCACACTCAGCAAAGAGGTCACTGACCTTCAACAGTATGGAAGTTCCAGCTGATGGAAAAGATGAATCCCATGAAAAAGCAACTCCACACTCAGCAAAGAGGTCACTGACCTTCAACAGTATGGAAGTTCCAGCTGATGGAAAAGATGAATCCCATGAAAAAGCAATTAATGAACAAAAACTTGATTGTAGAGACAAGGAAAATGGTGAATTTAAAGACGAGAAAGGTGCTGCAGAATCTGGAGTCAATCTGAACCAAATAAAAGAGGAAGCTGTATCCTCTAGTGAACCCATTGCAGGTTCTGTTGCCAGTGAAGGGAGATTGAAAACAACTGACAAAACAGGTGAAAATGAGGCTATCTCAAGCAACGAGAAACTCGCCCAAGAAACTGTATCTGAAGCAACAGACAAAGCTGTATCCTCTAGTGAACCCAATGCAGGCTTTGTTGGCAGCGGAGATGCAAGTGAAGGGGGATTGAAAACACCTGACAAAGCTGGTGAAAATGAAGCTATCTCAAGTGACAAGAAACTCGCACAGGACAAAGCTGTATCCTCAAGCGAACCTAATGCAAGCCTTGTTGCCAGCAGAACAAGAAACTCATGCAAGAAAGCAGCCCGAGATACAAGCAACAACAAAGGGTGTGCAACCACATTGTGTCGAAAAGCAAAGCGTTCTGCTTCACCAAATGCTATCCAGGACAGCATTGCCAGAAGGCTGAGGCCCAGGGTCAACAGAACATGAAGATTGTAGCTCTTTCGTCCTCCTTCCGTCTAATCTGCCTTTTGTTTATTGGTTAACAAAAAAAAAGCATGAGATTCTTGCTGGTTCTAAGACTACCAGGATCGAATTGAATGATGTAGCTACATTTCTGTGTAGATGTTGTTAACCGGTTTGAGTTACCCTTGCTGAATTTTGGTAGTTCATGTGCCAGAAGGGTAAATCTTAACCTCATTTTCAGCATCTTTTGTTGCTTGTGCCAGAAAGAAGAGGTAGAAAGTTCAATGAACTCATAAAAGTGATGTCAGATCAGCCAAAGGAAAGATTAGACTACCAGATGGACAATTTATTATCGTCGGATGACTCACTTTTGTTCATTATTCATATGCAATCAATCTATCCATAGTTCTGTTTGCTCTTACAATGCCAAATGTATATCTTAACCTCATTTTTCGGCATCTTTGGTTACTTGTTTCACAAGGGTAGGCCCCCTGCTAACCTCTTTTCTACAAGAATACAAGGTAGAAAGTTCAACGAACTCATAAAAGTGATGTCAGATCAACCCAAGTGTATGCTACCAAGATCGATGTAGCTACATTGCTGGTTTCAGATCCACATGAATATTGTTAAACCGGTTCAAGTTACCCTAACTCAATTTTGTTCATTGTTCATGTGAATCATGTGCAACCTATCCAAGGTTCCATTTCCTCTTACAATATAAAATGCAGATCTTAACCTCATTTTTCGGCATCTTTTGTTACTCATGCCAAAAGGGTAGGGGCCCTCATTAACAACATTCCTATAAGCATACTAGGCAGAAAGTTCGATGAACTCGTAAAAGGATTGTCAGATCAACCAAATGAGAGATTAGGCTACCAAGATCGATAACTTAAAATTATTCGAATCCTCCAGATCTCTCCAGATAAACAGAACAGTAAATCTATATATATACCAACAATTATTAGACTTATAAAATGGACCTGAATACTCACGAAAATTGAAAAGATTATGCTCCGATGAAAGAAGATGGATTGACAAATTCACATCATGGGCAAAAGAGATGTGGTGGGTGTGATAAAAGGAGCAAAGAAAGTTTAAAGTTAGTAAACACTACAATAGAAAGGATGGAAAAAAACATATATGTGCATGCTACATATAAAAAGACCATCCCCTACAATGCTTATTGACTACTCATAATCATAGGTTGTGTATAAATAAGTGATGGAGCACTCTATAAAGTGGAAAGCACTAATTGTGGTGGTAGATTACTTGTCCTTGCTAGCTAGCTTTCAATTTCTTTGATTCAACCTGCATTCTTGTTTTCAAAGGCTAACTAATCTCTAAACTAATTGACCAAACTACAGGCAGGAGATTTAAGTACAATAGTCACTAGTCAGTAGGCACATGCTAAGAGATTGGCATCCAATTGAGCCTGCTAAGTGACAGAAGGAAATTAATGGGAGAGAAGATACAACAATAAAAGAAAGGAGGCATTGCAATAAATAACAAATTTGAATTAAGTGGTGACTTAATTAATTTAGTGTTTAAGAACTTTGCAATGTCTTAAAAGTAACTTTAGGAATTGAGGGTGTGATGGCTAAAAATGATATTATAATAGTTGAAACTATATCCATATCAAGTAGGAGGAGTTTTGTTTGAATTATGAATATAAACAAAAATGCATAAGCTTTGAAGTTCATGTTAATACATACTGATACATATTCGACAAAATATGTCATTTTACTATTCATGTAGACTTTTTTTTATGGATAAAAACTATATAAAATATCTTTTTTTTATATAAATTTTGTTTAACAACTCTTCGTGTTAAAAAAATATAAAAAGATACATATTTTGTTTTTAAAAAATTATCATCCTAAAGAAGTGTGATTCATCATCGCGTGTTTTTTATATCATTTCTAACGTTTGTTTTATTTTCACAATGTTGTAAAGCACACTTTTACAAGCTTAAATGTATTTCATTATGAGTTCAAACATGAAGAAGAGTCTCTTACCATCCCATCTCTCCTTAATTATATGAGTTTGTAAGGTGAATTTTAGGTCAAGTCTAAATCCTAGCTAGTTTGACATAAGGTCATGATCTGTAATTAAGTTAATCATGTGTTTAATTAGAGGGACCCATATATATGGTACTGACCTAAGAGGGCACTAATAAAAAAAAGTATGGTGTTCTTTTTGCCCTTTTTGATGGGTGGGTTGGTTAAGTGTGGTGTTTGTTGTTGTGCTTTGTGCAGAAATGGGAGGGAGAAAAAATGGAAAAAGGCATTTATAATTATAGGGTTGGTTGGCACCAATATTCTTCCAAAGTTTTAAGGCCAAGATATCTACAAAATATATTTGTATGAAAACATTATCATTTTTAATTATTGAGACTGTGCTCCCAAATTTATCTTAATTTTATGAATTGATTTTACAAAGAAGGTTAGGTAGATCAATGATAGATGATTAGATGCAATGTAAAACCCAAAGTTAAATTTGAAAATGATGAGTTTTTATAGGGTGAGTAAATTTAACTTGGTAAAGCAATTATTAGGTGCTAGCTACAAATTAGAAATGACATGATGTAAATGATAATTGATCTAACAATTAAGCACCCAAATGAGAAGTATAAAATAGGTGGAAAGTAAAACTAGAGATGATTTTTTATGTTTCTAGTATTTATTTTAAAGAGAATTGGATAAGTAATGGTCCATCTAAACATATATTCTTACTAGAAGGGCATTAATTAGTGCATGACATTATTTTTCCATTCTCGTGTTATTGGTCTTCTATTATAATCTTTTATATGTTGATTTTATTCTTTATTAGTGAAGTTAAATAATCTAATTGAGTATGTACAATATTTATTCTTACACTATATTAATTTAATACGGAGTATAATTGATCATTTTTATGAAAATTTAAACTATTTTGTAATCATTTGAAATAACCTAAATTAATGTATATATGTATATACGTTACTATTTTATCCTTTATATACTAAGATTCTAAACCCTAATCTTGATCACCGCCTCTCTCTATCCCTATATTCACTCTCCGCTCTTCACATTCCACTATTCCAGTAGCTTTGTTCCACCACCATTTTGTTCTACGTACTACTATCTTGGTATCGAGTCTCCACATTCCACTTTCCAATTTCTATTGAGATTTTATTTTACCTATTAGTCACCCGCATCACCTACACGGGTTGGATGAGAGTGAATATGTTTGCTGCTGATGGGTGGAAGGGGTGAAGCTATTTACCCCGTGGAGTGGGGGATGAAATAACTTCATTAATTCATCCATAACCCGCCCCCATTTAGACCCCTACCAAGGAGCAAGTGTAAGTCTATCATCTGAATCCTCCGATAAGGACAAATCCATTTATTTTGGTAAATAAAGAGCGGTCATCCGGGAGTCGAATTGAACCGAGGGCGTTTGATAAGAGCAAATCTCCACTTTAACTATAACAACGTTGACATGTTCATTAAAAAAAAGAGTTGGACAACGGCGGTTTGTTTGTTAGTTTGTTTGTAAACATTGATAATGAATTAAGTATTCGATTTTACTAAAGAAGATTCAATTATTTTGGGTAATTGTATTTTTTTTATATAGGATTCTTTTTCAATCCTATGCCCTAAGGGCATGCGATAAGAAACCAAATTGAAAAATATTTTCAATAGATACACTCGATTTATCTAATTTTAAATTAGATTACGGGGTTCACCCAATTTTTTTTAGGGTATTCTTTTCGAATAAAACATTTTTATTATATGCCCTTAAGATATACAATAGACAAACCAAATTTCATTAAAGTTTTAAGTTTATACAAGGTTGATCAATTTCAAAAGAAAATTGACCTTTTTTATAAGACAAAAAAAAAAAAAAAAATCTCGTTAGGACAAGTGAAATTTTGTTCTAATTACGAGAGGCCTAGAAGATCGAGGGGTGCACAGTGCTGCACAAAACCCAGAACTATAGAAGCATCTTGGTCAATTATAAATCGGTTTCTTATCATCATATCATTTGTCTCACATGTATTTTATACAATAAAATTTCCCAATTTTCACCACAAAAAGTAATAAATTACTTAAAAGCTTCTAATTTCGATGAGTGAGGGGGCAACAACAAACAACAACCTACCTTTTAGGGTGGCTTGAATCTTGATGCTACATCAACTCCAAAACAAAACAATTAGTTGGGAAAACTAACAAATTTAAGAAATTTGGGGTTTGTAGTTTTCAATACTCTCTGTCTCACAAAACTTATTATTTAACTTTTTCACATATTTTGTAAAAAACTAAAAACTAGTATATAAAATATCAATTTTTTAAATAATTTTAGATGGCATGTATTAAGTATAAAATTATTTTTGGAAATTAATAAAATTATTAATATTTTATATAGTTTTTATCGTTCTTAAAAAAAACGTGTCAAAATTAGAACAATAACTATTTTGAGACGGATGGAGTATTATTTTACATACTACGTATCTCCCCCAAGATTAAAGTATAATTAATAGCAACTTGAATTTAAATGAATAAACTCCAAAATCAGGTTTTAAATTAGGAAGAAAAAGAATCACAACTCAGACTGAACCCTCTTCAGACATAAAGTATACAAAAAATATTTTAAAATTTGCATGTAATTACTCAAATTATATATTTTAAAATATCTTATGCGCTCTTCCTACAAAATTTTTATTTTTATTTTTTTAATCAATTTTATTTGTTTTTATTTTTTTTTATTTCTTTGAGGATTTTTTTCCTCTCATTTTCCTAGAAATCCGGTTTTTATTTTTTTCCTCTCATTTTTATTTGTTTTTATATTTTTTTATTTCTTTGAGGATCAGACATCTCATTTTCCTCCGATGAAGAGAAATCCGGTTTCCCTGCAGCTGTCGGCGTTTGATGTTGCTAAGGAGGGTCCTGACGACGAGATCTGTTGGGCTTTCTCTGTGAACGGAAACTATTCCGTGAACTCGGCCTATAACATGTTACATGGTAATCAGAACGTGAATTCTGTTGACCAGGGCGTCTACAAGCACATCTGGAAACTCAATGCTCAGGAACGGGTTCGTGTCTTTATTTGGAAGTGTGCCCAGGGTGTTGTGTTGACCAATGCCGAGAGAGTTAGAAGGCACTTGGCTACCTCGTCGATGTGTGAGATATGCGGCAATCAGGAGGAGACAATGATCCATCTTTTTAGAGACTGCAAAGGGACTAAAAGCTTATGGAATGACCTGCTGGCGCATCAGAGGGACAAGGACTTCTATACTGCTCCGTTCGCCACTTGGCTCCGAGGTAATATCACTAACCCTTCTTCGTTCAACAATAATTTGTGGTGGAGAGATTTATTTGCAGGCACCATATGGTGGATTTGGAAATGGCGTAACGACAAGGTGTTTAACAACAAAGAATGGCCCGACAACAAGAAGAACTTTGTCATCCAACAAACCAGAAGCTACAAGGAGAGCTGGAGTAAATCAATGATGACAGGGCTGAACAATCGCAAAGAAGAAACAAGAATCGCTTGGGAGAAGCCGGAAGAGGGATGGGTGAAAATTAATACGGACGGGGCGGTCCGGAGCGACGGGCATGCCACTGCTGCGGGAGTCATCCGTGATAGTGCGGGCGAGTGGCAACGCGGATTTCTATTGAACTTGGGCAATTGTACAGTCCCCAAAGCTGAATTGTGGGGAGTGTTACAAGGGCTCAAGCTCGCCTGGGATGGGGGCTATAGACGTGTGTTTCTGGAAACAGATTCGCGCACTGTAGTTGACATCCTAAGCAAGAAGTTACCGCGTTGCCACCCACTTGCTAGCCTGGTGAATAAATGCCAAGGCTATCTGTGTAGAGACTGGGACGTCCAGTTTCGTCATGTGTTCCGCGAGGCTAATCGCGTCGCGGACCACCTAGCGAGTCTAGCTTTTCTTTATGACATTGGTTTAGTTGTATTGTTTGATCCTCCGATTAGTACTCTTAGCTATTTGCAGGACGATGTAAGGGGCCGAGCTATCCCCCGTTTGCGGAATACTTAGCTCTTTTTATTTATAAATAAAAGCGCGGCTAAATGCGCGGAGAGCGCCGTCTCTCCTTTTGACCAAAAAAAAGAATTCCCATAAGATACCTAGTGAATTAATTAACCTATATGATTGTGTTTAATTAATTAAGTTGACCTTTCATCAAATATTATTTTAGTAACTAATTTAAGTGCCCAAAGTCTTGAAATGCATGGACGTGATTCTTGCCAAACTTTCAAAATTTCTTCCAGTGCAATCCGTTTTAAATTGAAAAATGCAAGTTTCAGAGCCTTAATTTCTAACTAAATTCCAGAAAAACATTTTTCTTAATCGAAAAAGAAGATAAGATTCCATTTAAGTCCTTTTCGTTTACTTGAAGAGTTGAAAAGATTATTCTCCGGTCCAAATACTAATACTCCTGTAATAATGCTTGGAATTTTTATAATTTTGATAATATATCTTTGTTATAGTAGTGAGAAAATTATGTTGATATATTACTCTAATGATATCTCTTTTTTTAAAGTAAAAAAGATATATTTATGTGAAAATAAAATTTCATATAACGTAAATATATTAAGTTTTAAATAAAATACCGTATAAATTATTTTAATTGATTATATTAAGTTTATAATGTAAATATAAACTTTACGCAATAATGAGTATTTAATATATTGATAAATTTTATAAGATATTTTATTTTAAATTTACTTTATTTTAAATCGATTATAAATTGTGTAATCAAACACTATTAAAATGTTTATAATTATAATTGCATTACAATCATTGAAATCCAAAAAACCCTACAATTGAAATAATTTAGGGTGGTGAAAATATTTTGTGTGGTAGTTTAGTAGAGAAAAACTATAACATGAAGAAGTTTATTAGAAATAGTATACATGGATGTGACATGATAAATCTTTTTAACAATTAAATACTCCCTCCGTCTCATATTAAATGTCGTTTGTCTTTTTCTGCACGCTTTTTAAGGAGCGAAAAACTCTATGAAATATTATTTTTTTAATTAATTTTTTTATATAATTTGATACTTATTAGTGCAGAAAAAGACAAACGACATTTAATATGAGACGGAAGGAGTAATACACTAAGCTCTTAACATAACATGTGAAACAAATTGCTTATAATTTCGCCTTGGAGGATCAAATTTCCCGAAAGGTTTGCCAAAATTTCTGAAAGGGTTTGAGTAAATTCACCCAAAAGGGGTTTGACTATATCCCGCAAGGGATCGACGTTATTCTTATAGGTGAAATCTTGTTGTCGTTTTGTTCGAGTAGTTTGCGGCTCTACTTCCGATGTTTCGAGGAGGTCTTCTGCTTAGTTGGGGGGCGAGGAGTCTGTTGTCGGGTCTGGCTGGGGTCATGGTGGTGCGCTCAGGGCGACTCCGTATCCGGGATTGTGTTTCCTTGGAGTTCGTCTGCACTACCCACAGGAGTTAGAGTCCTATTGTACCGCTGGCCGGCTCGCGGTGCCATTGTTCGGTGGTGCTTGGCTTCGTTCTTCGGTGGCTTCCTCGGCTTTCTTGGAGTTGATCTTCTTGAATCGTTTTGTCGCAGAGTTTATTGTTGTTTGTTTCATTTCGCTTGTTATTTGTATTTCTATTTTCTAGATTGTATGTTTGACGGTTCGCCGTCTGCCGACTTTGTCGGCCTCTCGATGAGTCAGGCCCATCCGACCTTCGAATTTTTACCTAATAAAAAAACACGTGAAACAAAGCATCGAGTACCGTCCTTGAATTGATTTCGAGACTCTCGTTCACAATAACGCGCTTAGGTGGTGGTACAACTGTGATTGACACACCTTAAATTTTCGCTCTGTAACTGAAAAAAAAAAGTGAAACAAAGTGTCCGTTTGGTACCACTTATAACAATCTAGCTTCGGATTTGATAAATAGTACTACCTTTGTTTCAAAATATAGATCATTTTACTTTTTGACACATTTTATAGCGAGCTAAAAACAATATAAAATGTTGACTTTTTATTATTTTTTTTTAAAATAATTAAAAAAATTTAATTTTTTTTTTAACTTTTTAAAAATTATATTAAAAACTAAAACCACCTTATATTTTGAGACAAATAGTCAAAGGGTAATATAGATGGGTGGAGATCCTCCAATCCACAATTGCGATCCAATATAATTCGTATAGCTTAATCGGATTCTCTTAATAAATAGAATGCGAATTATACAAAGCACTACGATTGGAATCCTCATTGGCCAAAAAATCGTAGGGCTGGACAATGAACGGCTTTTTATAAAGCAATAAAAGAAAAAGGAAAATGATGGTATAGTTTGAGAAAAAGTCAATGTGGGTCCCAAAAAAAATGTCTTGTGCAGTGAAAAAAGCAATTAAAAAAGAGCCACTGTATATGATTTACTCCGTACTCATTTTTAAATCTAAAATAATCCCATTTATAATTACTGTAATTATCACCCTCCTCCTAATTCGACTTACAACTATAAAGCACAAAAGAGACAGCACCGATTACCGTTGATGGTTTGTTCCCAAAAGTCGACGCCTTTATTTCTATTTCCTCCCCTCAGTTTGTCTTCCAACTGAGTATTCCCTCTCCTGCCTAATTCCTTTCTGCTGCCATTTTTTTTTATTTTTTTAACAATTTGTTTGGACCAATTTGAAGGAGTTCACTTTGTGAATTTGCTGCTTCAGCCTTCAGTCGTCAATTTTGAGTACTACAGGTGAGTTCGGCATCTTTTTGAGTTTAGACCCTTGAAGAAAGCGCCCTCCTTTTTTTTGTTTGAGTTTAGCATTTGATGTTTCTAGGTTTAGGGTTTTTTTTCAGGATTTGGGGGTTTTCAGGTCTTCTTTTTAAGCTTCCTTAGTGTTGGATTTCTTCACATTCTGAGACAATGCTAATTGGGGTTTTCCATTTTTATATTCGTGGCATTGATTATTCTGTTTCGATTTTATAGATTTTATTTACTTTGTTAGCATCATCAGAATCTCTGACTGTGAAATTGGACCACTGGGTGAAAGACTTTGCTTTTGCTGTTTTGAGTTTTGAATTTGGATGCTAGATTGGCTGCTTCTTTTTTGGAATAAAGAATGAACTGGTCTACTTTTTCCGGTGTTCTGTGGGGTTTGGTGTTACCTGAAGCTTCATTGCTTCAATTGGATTAATCTAGGGTTTTTAGTTTGTACCTGGAATCTTTAGTGGCCCTGTCTTTGCTTTGATTCTCCAAGCTGAGAAATTTTCCGGAGCGTTTAAAGCAAAATCTCTTCTTGAAATAAGGTTTTTGTTTTTGTTTTTTAAAAGCAGATTACTTACTTTGATTTTGTTAAAGCAAAATTGGGTTGATTCCTTCTTTTCTGCATAGATTCTTGGTTTGAATTTTGAAAACCTGCTTTGTTTTTTGCCCTTTGCTGTTGTAGCTTTGCTTGATGGGCTAGACTGAAGCTCCCAGACCCGGGTTTCTCTTCACACAACTTCCTCACTTGCTGCATTGTTCCAACAGAACTCAGCTGAGATGCATCTTTCACTGTGGAAGCCAATTTCCCATTGTGCTGCACTGATCCTGGACAAGAAGAGCAGATCAAAGGACGGGTCTAATGTCGCCTATGAAGGCAAACGAAACCCGTCAATCCTCAGGCGGATGCAGGAGAACCTCAGAGAAGCTCTTGAAGAGGCGTCGGAAGACGGGTCCCTTTTCAAGTCCATCCAAGGTATGGAGTCTGAGTCCTTGCAGTATGAGGATGAGGGCTTGGGAAGGTCAAGGTCCCTTGCAAGGCTGCACGTGCAGCGGGAATTCCTCAGAGCAACCGCCTTGGCTGCTGAGCGCACCTTTGAATCAGAGGGGTCCATTCCTGACCTCCACGAGTCTTTCTCGAAGTTTCTGACCATGTACCCCAAGTACCAGTCCTCCGAAAGGATTGATCAGCTGCGAGAGGAAGAATACGAGCATCTTTTGGAGCCAGTTCCCAAGGTATGCCTTGACTATTGTGGGTTTGGCTTGTTTTCGTACCTTCAGACGCTTTATTATTGGGATACTTCGACGTTTAGCTTGTCTGAGATAACTGCTAATCTGAGTAACCATGCGCTCTATGGTGGTGCCGAGAAAGGCACAGTTGAGCATGATATTAAGGCTCGAATTATGGATCATCTTAACATCCCTGAGAAAGAGTATGGGATTGTCTTTACTGTGAGTAGGGGGTCGGCTTTTAAGCTGTTGGCTGAATCATACCCTTTTCATACGAACAAGAAATTGTTGACGATGTTTGATCATGAGAGTCAGTCTGTCAATTGGATGGGTCAGAGTGCGAGGGAAAAAGGCGCGAAAGTGTATAGCTCATGGTTTAAGTGGCCTACTCTTAAGCTGTGCTCTACCGATTTGAGGAAGCAGATATCCAATAAGAAGAAAAGGAAGAAGGATTCTGCAGTTGGTCTCTTCGTGTTCCCCGTTCAGTCAAGGGTGACGGGTGCCAAATATTCATACCAGTGGATGGCACTTGCTCAGCAGAACAACTGGCATGTGTGTCTTGATGCCGGTTCATTGGGTCCCAAGGACATGGATTCATTGGGGCTGTCATTGTTCCGTCCAGATTTCATAATCACGTCGTTTTATAGGGTGTTTGGTTCTGACCCAACTGGGTTCGGATGTCTTCTCATCAAGAAATCTGTAATGAGTTGCCTTCAAAGCCAATCGGGAATTACTGGGACAGGAATGGTGAAGATAATCCCGGTCTTCCCTCAGTACTTAGGTGATTCAATCGATGGGTTGGATCGCTTGATTGATTTGGAAGACGAAGAAGCTGCTGAGAATGGAGATCAGAAAGATGACACTCACAAGGGAGCTCAGATGCCTGCTTTCTCCGGGGCTTTCACATGTGCTCAAGTGCAGGATGTGTTCGAGACAGAAATGGAGCACGACAACAGCTCAGAGAGGGATGGCACGAGCACAATCTTTGAAGAGACCGAGAGCATTTCAGTGGGAGAGATGATGAAGAGTCCGATCTTCAGCGAAGATGAGTCATCTGGAAACTCGTATTGGATTGACGTGGGTCAAAGTCCTGTCGAGTCTGAGGGGGTAGTCCAGCGTGAGAAACAGAATTCTGTTTCACCCTTGCCTCCATTTTGGTTTACTAGTGGAAAGAAAAACAAGCCAGTCTCGTCTAAGCCGGGGAGCAAGACATCTATAAGCCCAGCTTACGATGAGAAAGAGGCGAGTCCGAAAAGCTGCCATATGCTGTCATTCGACGCTGCTATTCAATCGGTTTCAGGGAACCTGGACCAAGTCCGAAATGGAAGACTCAGTCACAGAAGTCCAATCCCGAATGGTTTTGCGAGTGGACCAGTTAACGGATCCCTGTCTGAATTTTGTGGAGACACAAAGGAGAGCGCGATCAGAAGAGAGACGGAAAGCGAGTTCAGGTTGCTAGGGAGGCGAGGAGCTGAGAAAACCGGAGGGGGCAGGTTTTTGTGCTTGGAAGAAAATGAACTCGCGGCCAAGGAAAGAAGGGTATCCTTCAGTATCGAAGACAGACACAGAGACCACTTCAGCTGTCCCATAGTAGCAGGAGATGCATCCATTACAGGCTACGACGATGACCTGTGCTATAGTGACGGAGAATACATTGAAGACGAAGGCTTGGACAGAAGGGAACCCGAGATAATCTGTCGTCATCTTGATCAGATAAACATGTTGGGGCTCAACAAGACCACCTCCAGGCTTCGGTTCTTGATCAATTGGCTTGTGACTTCTCTACTGCAACTGAGGTTGCCTAGTCCCAACGGCGACAGCTCTGCTCCTCTGGTTCAAATCTACGGCCCCAAAATCAAATACGAGCGTGGTGCAGCAGTCGCATTTAACGTAAGGGACAGGAACAAGGGGCTGGTCAACCCAGAAATCGTTCAGAAATTGGCCGAAGCACACGGAATTTCCCTTGGTGTCGGCATCCTAAGCCACATTCGAATCATGGACAGCCCGAAAAGCCACTGTGGATCTCTCAACATCGAGGATACCACGCTGTGCAGGCCAATGGCCAACGGGTGTCACGAGGGGAAGAGCGGCTTCTTCAGAGTCGAAGTCGTCACTGCCTCCCTCAGCTTCTTGACCAACTTCGAAGACGTATACAAGCTGTGGGCATTTGTTGCCAAGTTCCTGAACCCTGCATTCATCAAAGAGGGTAGCCTTCCCGTTGTTTCGGAAATCTCGTAAACTGGCAGGTGGGGAGTTATACTGTTTGAGAGTCTCTTTCGAGTTTTCCTGAGTATAATGGTAAATACTTGATGCTTGCAACTGCTTTGGGTATGCACTGTTCTTTTTGCTCTTTAGTGAGTCTCATCCCCTTGTTTTATTGTTGAGATTATCTGCAGAAACACTCATCATTTCTCTGTCTAATTTGGTAGACATGAAGAGATGATTTTCCTGATTTTCATGTACAAAGAGTTCAGCTCATCCCTACATTTCTGATTATCATTTCCTCTGATTTTAAGCCCTCCAAAAAAAAAAAAAAACGGTTCATAAATCACAAGAGTTTGAAGTATCATTTGGGGCAGGGTTTAGCGTTTTAGCTAGTGAAACTGTAAATAAAGAGCGGTCATCTGAGGTTCGAATGTTACAGTGCTAGAGGCTGCTACAATTGCGTCATCATCACCTTGTTCAAGATTCAATCTTACTAAACAAATGTGGCATGAAAGATCAATACAATTGCACTATGAAACTAAACCTAATGAACATGTGATAACTACCAAATCAACAATCTCTCCATCTACGCTTGTCCTTACAAATATAGACGCTTCGTGGTTCAACCTATTCTTCTGTAGTGGAATGAACTGAACAATGACTTCTATATGTACAATGGCCTCAGCCAATCTTAACACGAATGAACTGCAATTTACAAGAACCTAACATCAATGGGAAGGTGAGCTAGCTTCAATGCTGTAAGCTGAGTAATCACTAGAACTGAAGTGGACTCTTTCGTCCTCCCACTTAATGATCTCGTTTGCGTATTTCAAGGCTGCATCAACACTATCAGGCTGCAGACCATTCACCAAGGAAACGTATAGCTTCTTGCCCGTGAGACACGAGAAGAGCCTCTTGAACTTCACAGCCACATGGTGGGAGGCCAACTGACCAAGCGGAGGGTTTTGGTTGATGCTCCCGCTTTTACTGAATGCAGATTGGCGGCGGCTGATGAGTGGTTGGAAGTCATTGAACCACTCACAATTAGAAAGTGGCACTTGCTCCACCTTCTTCTCGAAGAGGTCATACTTGTTCAGAACGAGGAGGAAGTCCATGTGCTCAAAGGTTGGATGGGTTATTACGCTCTCAAATAATGTTTTGGCCAAAAGCATCTTGTTTGTGGGGACCCCATCAGTATCTGAGGACTGCTCATCATAGTCGGTCAATGCGACACAGAACATGACTAGCCTAACATCTTCAAACATCTCTAGCCATTTGCAGTTCTCCACGGGGCCTCTTGCTTGCACTCTAAGAAGCTGAAACCTGCACACATGGAACGACGAACCCCAAATATGAATATATAAACTACAAGGAAACAAGAACAATAACTAATGCAAAAAGACTAGCTTAATCTCCAGTATGAAAGCGTGAAATAGACTGAAGTGGTTTGATGATAATTCTCATCACGGACCTTAGTAAGGAATCATACTGATCAGGTGCTTCAGTATCTTCCTCGGGTTCTGACAGAGGGAAGGAGAAGTCCACACAAGCAAGGCCATTTGATGATATGACTCCTTCCGCATATAAGATATCCAAATCAGATGGCTCATAATCTGCTTTAAGAATATCAACAGCCTGACACAGGACAAGGTAGAGACATTTGTTGACCTTACTGATCATTCGAACAAGAAAATGAAGCTATTTACCAGAATCAGGCCCAAAACAATCAAGTAACAATATTATTGAGAAAAGCTACTGTAACAGCTTTCAAGAGAAGAATGTCAAAAAACAAACAAAGCATGAAACCAACTATTCTTTTCTTTTTTAAAATATTTGCTCTAATGAAAGTTCAACTCAGTCTGAAATTATAAAATGACTCCCGTTCATATTCTGTATTCTCTTGACACAAATGGGAAAAGGGAAAGCTGTGGCCATGTACAACCTATCCATGAACCAAACAGCTGCCTCTGCCATACTTGTAGGGGAGAGATAGAGAGAGGGGGAGAGAACATGGTGTGGGCTTACCCGCTCTAGGAAATATGTAGCATTACTGGGTAGCGTTTCCAATTCACTTCTCCGATTGTATGTGGCTTGAATGGCAGCACTATTCCACAATTCTTCAACCAATGGTGCATATTCACGAGTTGCTGCAGGAAAGATTTCTTCCAAACTACCAGATGCCATTGCTCTTAGAAGCCAATCAGAGAATGATTTCAGCCTTGGAGAAATGGAATAGATAGTTCTGTTCTTATGCCCATCAGCAATGCCAACTGCAAAGAGGAAATCTCTCACATAATTACTTACAGAATCAACTCAACAAAATCTCATTGATAAGCTTAGGAAACAGTACCTTCATGATCTGATTCAGCTAATAATTGCTTTGTTCTCATATCCACCAAACATTCTTCTTCAAAGCGCTCACGGCCCTCAAGCAGCATTCCGAGGTATCTATACCCATTACCCTGGATCATCGACTTGATATTTTCTCTCTCATTCTCAGAAAACGGTTCACTATTATAGAGAATCTTCGCCTGAAGTAAAAGACATTTAAGAATTATAAACGTTTACCCTTTCAACCTAGAATGTCTCAAAAACTCTTATCTGTATCCAAACTCATTAGCGGCTTAGTATTAACTATTACGAAACTTCTAAGTCGGTGCAAAGTCACAACATATGATAACTAGTAGAAATCAAGAGAAACACAAAAATAATTTCAGGTACAGATATTAAAAGGGTTATTGACAAGGTAAATTATTTGAGTAATATACCTGCTTAAAAATAGTACTTGTTCCAGAACCACTATGTCCAACTAATAGAAGCTTCTGGATCATTTTGTCCTCAAAGTAGTCAGGAATACTCCTGCTAGGAATATAGTTTACTTGCTCACCACAAGGTTGCTTTGATTTTGATGGGACGGGCAATGACAAAAGCGCGCAAAATAGCTTTGTTCCTGCCTGAAAAAAGTTATATTCATTAAAGAGCAATTCGAAAAATTGATACTCAATTAGCATTCCAAAATAAACACATAAAAACACACCTTTCCCCATATGTATCCCTTTGTATTTTTTTGTCCCTCTTCCTGGTATGAACCATCTTCATTCACCCAAAAGTGAGGACTACCAGCACACTGGGCTCCTGCTAACTGTGACGGAGAACAGAGCTCATTAGAATTTAAAAAGGAATTTTAACCACAAAGAAGGCATGCAAAGTACATTACTCAACCTGTAGCATTCGCAACTCGACTTTGGTAATCTCGCGACCATTTATAAACACTTGTGTGTTTCCATTGCTAGCATCTGGCTTGATGGGATCTCCAACATTAAGATGTGGACTAACGATGTGACAAGGCTTTTGACCTTCCTGTTACAATGAGAAAAACTTCCATTCATCAGCAAGGAAATGTGAAATATCCAAAAAAAATAAACATTAATATCACCTAAGATATTTACCTTTCCCCAAAGTCCCGACACTTTATCATACCAATAATTCCCCGGTTTGAGATTTTTGGGTGGCTTGGGGCAACTCTGCAATACAACCAGCTCTTCTTGAGAAAGAGGCTTTCCATTTACACTGATGCACTCGGATGGCAGCTGATTGACATCACACAGCTTCTCGGCCATCAGCATCTGTTGAATTTCCAATTCATTAAGCAGTCTCTTCAGCATCCATGAACATTTTCCCAAGCTCTCTCGCTTCGTTTCATCAATTGGATATCCTATGCAAGAAACACATTTTCTTCCTTCTGGCATAGAACCCATTGCCCTCAGCACACAATTACTGCAGTATTTGGCATTGCATACAATGCAAACCTCCTTTTCAGTGAAGCGGTTCCCTTTGAAGCAATGATAACATGCACCTTTCTTTGGTTTTGTCTTGGATTCCTTCTTTGCCTTCGGCACTGCAGCCTCCCCATGACAGAGTTCCACCTCAGCACCACCCATTGAGTCAATATCACGAAAAGATACCAAATTTGCTCTTTTCGCATCAAGGTTACGTGCACTATTGCAGTCCCTGGTTCTAAAAGAAGAGACTGCTGAAGATGAATAATCCATGCTCAAACCAGACTTTCTAGAAGCCCAATCTGTAGGATTTAATTCATCAAAGTCAAAAACTTCCTCATAAGAGGCTGAATCCCTCAACATATTTGACATCCCGGACAATTCCCGTGACTTCTCAAAGCTCTCACAGAAGTCTGGCGTGAGAGAACCAGCAGCAGCACCCAAAAGTTCTTGCGAAAGTTGGTGACTGAAGGAAGATGACCCGAGTTCTGTCGAGCCCTTCAACGCATCCAACGCCCCAGAACCACCAGAATCCGAAAACTGCAACTTCCCTGAGGAACATAGCTCTGGCCCTGCACCATCCTTTCCACTTTCATCTCTCTCCCCAAAGGCAGCCACAGAGCTCGGCGAAGCGCTTACTTCCGAAGCAAGCTCCGCTTGATTTATCCCACAAACATGAGCATCCCCCACCCTCTCGAAGTCAAGCACCGAGGTAGGAGACACATTAGATTCCTCTCCTCCTCCTCTACTCTCTTTTGAGAAACTCGTGCTCAAATCATCCAATGCGAGCAATGGCTGAACAACAGGCAAGGAAATCCTATCAGAAAACATGACACGAGAAACCACAGAAGCCACAGGTATCCTCCCGACATCGATAGGAAGTGCCCGGGGGATGTCAAAGTCCACAGGGGGTCCATCATACTCCATAGCAAAGGAGTACTCCTCCACCACCTCCACTACCTCTACGCCGTCATCTACAACCGCATCCGACGCCACCTCCGGTGACATTTTACCTCAAATTCCGAAATCGAAAACCCTAGCTAGACTGAATCCCTAATTAGTAATTTCACCTCAATGTACAACCTCTATTTCCTCTCTCCAACCCTAACTTCCACCACAGCACATCCGATTCCCTTGAGGTTCAAATTCAAAGCTAAGAGCGAAATTCATGCGGAGATACTTCAGAAAATGTGACTCGTGAATCTAGCTAGCAACACAAACAAGAAAGTGAAAGTTGAGAAAATGTGAAAAAGAAGAAAAGGAAAACGAGAAAAGGAACAAAAAAAAAGCCGGAGAAAATACTCACCATTGGAGAGATTAGATGGAGAAGGAGCTCTGCAGTGAGGAGGAAGGGGTGGTTTTCTTTGATGCGTGCAAGGTGAAGAGTGTGGAGGAAAGGGATAACATTGGACATTGGGGGAGTGGTGGGGAGGAAAGAGAACAAAGGAAAGGGTAAAAGAGAGGAGTTGTTCAGTTTTGTTGGGCTGTTAAAGTATGCTATCTTTATTACTCCAATAGTGTCGTATAGAACGAGTATTATTTTTTTAATTATAAATTATTTTTTGATCAGTTTTAATTATAAATTATGTTACCCAATACTCCAATAGTGTCGTATAGAACGAGAGTTTTAAACTCTAAATAAATCACCAATCTATCAGGATTTACCGTGTAACAAAGTCGATCTAAATAGTCTGTCGCAATATTGGATATGATGAGCGCTCCCTCTTCGTTGGGCTTGGGGTGGGTAGTGAGCTCGGAGGTCTTTTATATATGTATAGGGTTTTGCCTTTTTCTTTTTAAAGGGTTCAATCTTTTTTTTTTCCTTTTAAATTAGTAAGGATTTGAGTGATGTAAGATAAATCTTTGTTCAATTAAAGGAGAATAAAAAAACACACAAAAAAAGAATTTAGGACGATTTAAAGATAAAAAAGAAGTTGAGGACGACTTAAGGTTGGATATCATATATTTATGGCTAATGTAAAGAAATGTGAATCGCGTGACGTTCATCTCGCCTAGATGAGGGATAGCCGAAATCACAAATAAGGCATAACAACAACTTGGTATAGTCTCGT
The DNA here is from genome assembly GCA_963922045.1 of Persicaria maculosa. Taxonomy (NCBI): domain Eukaryota; kingdom Viridiplantae; phylum Streptophyta; class Magnoliopsida; order Caryophyllales; family Polygonaceae; genus Persicaria; species Persicaria maculosa. Next base: position 2,638,015 of record OY998254.1, on the reverse strand, counting down.
TCGGGCAGTGTCATGGTATAAAGTATCGTCATGAAATCTAATTCGAGGGTGATAATAATAAAAAAAAACTCATATGACATAATTTTTTGATTTTACTGACTTACCTAAAAGTTTCTTATAAATAGTTCGGCTCAATTGTTGGACAATTAGGGAATATAATGTATTTTCTTTTTACATTGTGAGTGAGAGGATCGACCCTTAAATGAGTCATACACACTTCCATGTAAACCAAAATCACTTGCACACTTATTTATTTATTAAAAAGTGATAATTTCTTAACTCCCTAACCAATAAATATTGATATCAATTATTCCATTTTAGATTAAATGAAAATAAACTATAAATATTTTATTAATTGACCTATTTTTATAAACGATTAATAATTGGATTGACTTATTTTTAAAATTAGTTATTCTATCATATGCTTCAGATGTATAGGATAAGAAACTTGATTAAGAATTTCTTTTATTAAAATTTAATTATATTATTTTTTTTAATAGTTGATGCAATCTTTGATGGAAAATCAATCTCTCTTAATCAAACTCGTGGGACATAAAGATACAAGTATCGTTTTAAAATTAGGCCAAAAAAAATAAAATGGTGATGAAGCAAAGAATTTAACGGAAGAGAATCACTTGAGGAAAAAACAAAGGAGAGCCATGCCTAAAGAAAACAAAAGAAACACATAAATCGGTTCGACAGTGTGAATCATCACGCTGTAGACCCAACCAACACAGCTGGAGAAGATAACCAGCGCTCTTACTTCAATACTTGGCGTTTCTCACGGTCACCGATTACTTGCGAAATCTCCGATTCCGATTTCCAATCGCGTACTTGTGTAGCGTCTCTTCTCCAATGGCGGATGTGCGATTGTCCAAACAATCATCCGTTTCTTGAAAGGTTTTCGCGCCTTCGGCGATGTTTCTGGACGGTTTGATTCAGAGGAAGATAGCTGCTCTACTTCGGCCATGGCTGGTGGAGGAGCCTCAATGGGAGGTCAAATTAGGGTTCCTGCGATCGCTCGTGGTTGCAAGGAATCTTCGTTTCGAGTGTTCCGCTTTCGACCTTGGTGCTCAGGTGCTCGTCAAGGATGTGAAGGTTGAAGAGCTGAGTGTTCGATTTGATCACTGGTCAGTTCCTGCTTTCAGCGTTGATGTTCGAGGAGTTCATGTTACTCTCGGCCTGAAGTAAGAACTAACAACTCTCTTTTCTCTGTAATTGTTTGTTCTGAATTTATTTTTTCTCGTCGCTCTCCGTTTCTTGATCATCTCGTTTTGTTGAAGGGAAACGGTCTCAGATCGGAAGACCAACTCATCTGACACTTGTTTACGGGAGAAAAAGAAGCTTCTGTCTAGAATTGACCCGGAGGTACTTAATGGATGTTTGAATTGAAAATTGCTCGGCAACTTGTCATAGTATTCATTATTTACTCCAGTTTCATGCATTACTTATTTCAGGGGAGTGCTTTACATGGCAATTTTGAGAAGCTAATAAACAGTAGTTCATCAGAAAGCTGGAGTAGTTCCTTATTGAATCTGATATTGACAAAATGCTGCTTACATATTCATGGTATACATTTAAAAATGGAGTTTGCTATCTCTGATGAAGCATGTGCTTTTCTCTGGGATGTCGTAGAACTTGATGCCAAATGCCAAAATCTCAGAAATAGATCCCTCATGAGTGACTTTATCAGTTCGTTTTTTCTATCGTTGAGAGAGAGTTCTTTTGAGATTACTGCTAGTGGGATGGAAGTTGGGATTTCTAGGAATGACAATGCTAGATGTATCTTATCTTCTAAGGAGCCATGTATTGGCATTTACTTGAAGGATCTTTGCCTTGTAGACTTTGTGCTTCATGCTTCAGAGGTAAACCTTGCATTCTCTCCTAGCGAGCTTCTGTTGGTGGCAGCATTTTCCATTTTAATTCCTGTTGAACCTAAGCATAATAGAAATGGCCAGCAACTGTGGGAATGTGCTAGGAACAAAGTTTGCACATCCATTTTTCCTCGTAGATACATACTGTACAAAGTGATTGATATTGCATTACTAAGTCTGCGGCTTGTGAAGGCTTATCAGCATTTTCTAGTGCTTGTTGGATGCAGTGTAGACAAAACATCACATAGGATGGTTATTGGGGTATCATCAGGTAGAAATTTTCCTCAATCAGCTATAGAAGAATGGACTGTGATCTCTGAAATTGAGAAGGAACTGCATGCTGAGTCTATAGCTTGGGCAAGACGTGTTGCACGCAGCAGAGTGATTTATGAAGCTCGGTTAGCAGAAGACAGAGTTACGGCATCTGGTAGTGGTCCTTTGCTTTACTTCATGAAGATATTTTTGATGCTATTGGTTTCTTGGAGGACAATAAGCAAAATGTTTGGAAACCTACTGAACCTTTTCTTTCAGAGGAATTTATCCAATACCATCTCTGAAGGCCAGTTGTTGCAGGAAGGTTCTATTCATCTGTTCTCTGTTACTCTCAGTATTGCTAAGATATCAGTTATCATTTCACCTGCAGATTCCACTAACCTCTCTGCTTCTTACAAAGCAAAACAAGGCACTAGGGTATCGTATATGGATCCACTATCATTTTGCCTTATACTTAAAGAGCTGGTGTTTGTGTGCGAAGACAACATTTTCCAGCAATGTGTATCCTTCTCTTTGGGGAGACTTGAAGTCGCCTCTGCCTCCAATTTTAAGGATATATCAAATGCCGCTGTTTATATAGAAGATTCTGTTCCTATAGAAGACCCTCATAGAAGAGCAGTAGAAACAAAAACTATTGTCTGGGCAGAGCCTGCGAATAGTTCTGCCCATGAAGGAAAAAGTGAAGCTGAATCTGATCTCTGCACTGAAAGTGCTGCCATTATAGTTCCCAAGAAGTCATTGGGTAAGTTGGAGCGAACGTGGAAACAACTGTGTACAAGATTTGAGCAAACTGGTATTCTATATAGTAGGAATCCATGTGTTATTTGTGACATTAGAAGTTTTTGGTTATTCCCCGGGCTCAAAAGCCCAGGTCTAGGGCTCTGGAAATGCACCTTAGGAGTGGGGAAACTGAATGTTGCTTTGGGCTGTTCAGAAATATTGTCAATTACTGTGCTCACAAGGCAGATACTTTGGAATGTTAGTGAGGCTGACCGTTTGGGCACTGTGGTTCATACACATTCTTCTAGGACCCGTCAACACATCCAAGAAATCAATCACCATGGTAGATCTAAATCTAATATCAAAGATATGAAAACGGCATTGTGTAAATTGCTTCCAGATAGACCTATTGAGCTAGCTGTAGTCATAGCTGGCCTGCATGTCCATTTTTCTATGGGGACAGAGGAACATATGGGAAATGAATGCAGTTATGATCTTATAGTTGATGTCCATAGCATTGATCTTGCAGTGTGGCCAGCAACAGACTCTGGGCATCCAACACTAGATGATATGGGTGCAGATAGTTTCATGCGGGATAAATCCAGAGTTAATGCTGTACCTGAACCAGACAATGGAACTTTTATTTCCCAAGGGAATATATCACTTGATTACTATTTAAATTTCCGTGGTGTAGATGCTGATTTTGTGGACTCTAATGAAAATCAGCAAATGCAGATTTTGAGACTCAAACCTGTTAGTGTTAAATTGTCATCTCTAAGGTGGGTTTTTCTTTATCTATTTTACTTCGAAAGTTATTGCCAATTATATATTTTCTTTTGAAGTTATAAGTCCTTTGAAAATGATGATAAATACATGCCTACTTATCTTTTACACTTATGTATGACTTTTCACACATCTAGCATTTTCTTTGGCTAAATGCTCACGAGTAATTGAAAAGGTAGTTCCATTCCTGATAAAAGTAGACAAATCACATCTCAGCAATAGTGGCATTTCATGTGCATATTCTGTCATTTCAATGTCAAAACGGAAGCGACCAGCTATTGTGGTAGTCTACAAACCTTGCACCTTTGCATTCATATTTCTTCTTCTATAGTAAGTTTGATGTAAGATTTTTCCCATTTGTTAATGGGTTATTGGATTCAACCTTCTGGAAGGTGATGTACTTGCCTATGATCTCCATGTTCACAGCTCATGGCTCCTTTTCCCTTAACTAGCAGGTGTATTCCTCATTTAACGGAGTAATTATTGATAATATCATATTAAGCTTGAAATCTAACATAGGGTTCAGGAACTGTACCATAAATTGACTTACTATAGACATTAAAAGTTAATAAAGGCAGTTATCACCTACTCTGCTACTATGACTCAAATGTCTGAATAGCTGGAATTAATATTTTTGCTACCGCTTTGTGAGTATATAACACAGTACTTTGTATTAGCAATTTAGGATGATGCCTACATTGAACAGAACAGGTAAGAATGACAAATTGAAATATCAAATTCTGTTTTGCTGACCCTCATTCATATTTTCTTCTGTAAACTTTAAAAGTTTATTATTGATATACATTTTAGTGAGCATTCTGTTCTTATATTATAATGTGACAACTGAAAGGTTAATAGATGAAGGGCATAGTATATACAGTTGAATATGAGAAGGTATAGAAGAATTTGAGAAGATATGGGTTCCAGCTGCTTGTGCTGTATTCTAATACTAGTCAAGGACCAAAAGAAGGATACTTTAAGCTAGTGCTTACCATTACAAATCATTGGTTATAAATTATGATGCATCACTCCACATAGAGGGTCAGTACCTTTGTCTTTTTGGTTACAACAATGTAGCATGTTTAAAGTTTGAGATGTCTACATGATCACTGAAAATAATTTGAGATTCAATCCCTTTTTTAGCTGGCTCATGTAGTACTTGATGATTCTATCATACGCGAGTGTATTCAAGTAAACTTGTTTTGTTCTGCTGCATCTCCTTGATCCCATGTTATATCTGCTAAATTCTCTACCCAGAATATTGTCAACTACTTTTGTCCTTGTTGGTAATTTTGTCAATTATGTACAGGGATTATCTGCACTCGTTTGGTGAAGTAACTCTTGCTTCCTCAGCTGTCTTATCCGGTCTTTTTAAAGGTGGCATTGTTTTCTTTGGTATAGAAGAATTGTCTGTGTTCTGTCAGGTTTGTGTTTTAACTATTTAACTCGGTACTAAGTGCAGCTTGTGTTTCTTTCCTCCACCCTGCTCTCTTTTCCTTTCAATATGTATTATTTCTTCTAGGTGGTATAAGTGCAGAGATGATTCTGATTGGAATTCTCATTATCCTTCAACAGCTCCATCTTTATTTTCTTTCCCCCAATCGAGACATTTGGTTTCCATGTTAGCTGTTTGCCTGACTTCTGATTAGATAGTTTCAAGGCCATGAACTTTTTCCCTAATTTGTAGACTAAATAAATATTAGTTTTTTTAATAAAAAAAAACTTTTAGTTTGACATAAACAAAAAAAAAAACTCTTAGTTTCACCACTTTAGCAAATGGACTACTTACCCTGGGTTTGGTTTGGCTGGATTTGCATGTGGGTGAAAAATCTGTCACACTTGGCATTATATTTGAAGCTATCCACTTTGTTGGTTCAATTCTATGATACCTTTCTGCCACAAGCAATTTTAGTGGGGCCAACATCCTTTTTTTCCATCCAGATTGCAATCTTATTTATTATAATGGGTTTACTGGACCATCTCAAAATTTATCATTTTAGATTATGAGAAACTAAGAATTTTCTTTCCCATGTAGGTATTTGAAGAGTTAAATTCACGAGCAACCATATATACTTTGGGAGATTCTGATTTTAATGGTGATAAAGGTCGTGTTGCAAACATTGAAGCAGAGATAGTGGGTGTTAAATCCGAGATTGAGGAGATTACAATGCAGGATGCTCATAACACCGCATTGGATTCAGTTGCCGCTTCTTATGTAATTACCTGCACTTTGGAAGTTGATCCTTTTAATATAATAATTCATGGGTCTATCAAGGGCTACAATACAGACAGTTCTATCCGTGCTGGTAATTTTAGGTATAGGAATTCAGGCTTATTAAAGTTTCCTGATAATGGAATTTGGCTTTCAACTTATAACATGTTAGGAGAAATTTCTTGGCCTGAAGACAAGCTAGAGCTCCATGCTGACTTTTCAGGGTTTCGGGCTGCTGTGTTTGATTTCAAAATCCAGATTCAGAATTTGATTGGTCAGTTGGAGGATGAAAGTGGATTCTTGCATTGTATGAATTGCTTGCATGAAGTTTCTTTGTCTAGTAGCACATTTGCTCTTTTGCTAGATTGCCACGAGGGGACATTACCATCAGAGATAATGGGTAGTGCTGGTAGGTTGACATGTGCTGAATATTGAAAACTTTTCATTGCTAATTTATTTGAAACTAGGTTAACAAATGGTTAAACTTCAATCTGATTGCAGAGACGGCATTTGGATCGAGTTCATCAACTATAGCAACAACTAATTATTTACTAATCAATCTGACCTTCAGTGAGTTTTTTGTGGGGAGAAGCTCCATCAGGAATTTATTGTTTGATGCATATCAGCCAGATTCACTGCTTTCATTTTCTGTTGGGAAAGACTTTCAGACAGTCTGCTTGAAACTTCAGGTGCTGTTACATGAACTGTATATTTCTCTCTCTCTCTTTTTTTGCTTTGATTCTGCATGGTATGACTTTTCACTTCAATTCTTCATGCCATAACTCGTGAAGGTAACAACATCAAAATTATGAGGAATTTGGCTTGATTTGCTTCCCCTTGAAAATTCTGATGATAGTAACACTTGGTGCTGCTGGGCAGGATGGCCTTATTTGCATTGATCCAACGACTATGGCAACATTCGTTTGTTGTTTAGAATCATACATCCAATGCATCAAGAATCTCTTTTTGTTTGATTTACCCCATGGAATAAAAAAGAGAGCTGAACCATCTGAAGTTATATCAAACATTCATCACATTGAAGGAACAAAAGAAAACAGCTCTAATACAGACAATCCTTTCAGCTGGAAAGATGGGGAAGATTTATCCGTAAACTTGTCTCAATTTTCAATTATACTTCTGTCAACTAGTGAATCAGGTAATACATCTTTTGCTCTCTTTCACCTTCTCTTTCTCTCTTCTTTCTTTTTTACTTCAAAATAGTGAACCATTCAAATTTGATTTATGCAGGTGAAGTCCAGGAAATTATAGGGATTGTTGATTCATGCTTAAATCTCAGTCCCAAAAATAGGAGATTTTCATTTACTATATCTCAGCTGAAAATCCATTCTCAAACCCTCAAGGTAAATGTGGAGTTGACAATGAAAAAGAACACATCACAATTAACAGATGACTCTTCTGAAAGGCTACTGCATATGGAGAGGAAAAATCCTATATTTTCCGATGCCAGCTGCTCAGATTCTATTTCAGCTGAAAACCCCACAGAGAGTGATTCTGTCTGTTCTGTGGTTCAAGAAACTTGTGGAAACCACATCTTGAAAGGATTGTCCGCTTTTGTTTCTGCTGAGAATCTTGAGATAGGAGATGATAATGATAGTCTCAATTCATTTAGGGGCTGGGTTGGCAGTGGCCATGTTTCAGGTTTAGATTTGACAATATCTTTGGCAGAAATCAAGGTGAATTATTTTGAAGCAATTCTGTCATTTTCCTGTTAAACTGTTAAATGCCTCCATGTGGACTCATTCGTTCTATTTTCGGCAGAGTACTTCTACTTACCAGCTTTAGATTCTAAGCAGAACCACTTGCTCATCTTTCATTACCGACTAATGTGTTTTATTGCATCAGATGCTTATGGATTGCATCGAATCATTGTCTGAAGTATTCACAAAAGAAACATCCAAAAGTGTGACAGAAAGGCTTTTACCTTCGGTTAACGTGCAGCCTGAAAATAATGCAGTAGGATCTTTTCCTGATGGTATCTTAAGTTCTTAACACACAAGGCTTGCATTTTTATTTTCTTGATAAGTCTCATGCTTGAAAGTTGTCATATTGTGAACCTGAAAGGAACCTTTTCCTTTGTAGGAGCTATTGTTGCAATCCAGGATGTTCATCAGCATATGTATGTAACAGTTCAACATGAAGAAAACAAGTTTTATTTAGGTGGCTCAACTCATTACTCTCTTGATGGCGAAAAGGCTCTTTTCAAGGTAACAATTTTCTTATTTTCACAATTTATTATTCTCTTTTCATTCAGAACCGTTTGGTTTCTCCAATTACATATTTAAAGATAGTTTGTTTGTGTCTGTTGGACTGCGGCATAGGATTTATAAATTTTAGAAACTCTACAGGGTTAAACTATTGAATAGAATTTTATAATGGTAAAAAAATCTTATTAATGTAACCCTTGATATTTTAGTTCCTAAAACAATGGAACTACAGCTTGCATCTTGGTGTGTAATCTGCCAAACCCTTGTTACTTCTTTCGGACTGCTTTAAAGGTTCAGTCTGTAATCTGTCAAATGTAGGCTGCGGTGTATGATCCTTTTGGCCTTTAAAAACTCTGAAGTGATCGGTAGGTAGAAGGCCTTGTTTAAGGACCATACACTGCAGCCTAATCATTTGTTGATGTATTTTAGATGACCTGACTTTTATAAGTGTGTAATTAGTACTTCAGTTGTGTTCAGGTAAGGAGTCGGAAACAACGGAAATGGAACTTTCACACTTCTACTTCTGGGTTCTCCTTGGAGTCTTTGTATGCTAAAAATAACGAGGGAGAGCCACTTCTGTTGAGCTGTTGTTCTAGATCAGGTTTTGTTGACATCTCAACCACCAGTTACAGCACTGATGCACTTTGGGAGGCTGTTTCCTGCAAGGCTGAACATCATGATGGAGATATTTATCTTGAGCCTTACTACCATTTATCTAAAAATACTTTTTATCTTGTGAACAAACAAAATGGTTATGGTGTTGCATTTGTGGATGGGGTTCCAGAATTTGTGAAAAAGCCAGGACATCCATTCAAGTTTAAAATAATCTGCTCCTCTTCTTCAGCTTATGGTCTAACAAGGTTAGACAGACTCCCTGTTGGCTTGAATGGATCTACTATTGAAGACTCGGAGAGCCAGAATTTATTTGAGCAAGGAGTGGTTATTCCTCGTATTATATTAAAAGTTGATAACATAAGTTTGACCATTGTTGATGAACTTTCTGAAAGTGATGACAAGTTTCCTCTACTTAAAGGATGCCTACATAGTATTAAGGTTGCAATTCAAATCTTACCTTATAAAACCAGGGTGATAAGCACACTGATAGCTACTCTGTATTACTTTGATGCTCACAAAATTTTATGGTAAGCTTATCATATTATAACCTTTTCCACTATATATGACTCTTATCCTGCAGTTGTGCAACTCAAATGAGTTGCTTGTTATACCATGTATTTGTTCTATCTTCTTATGATGGCCTATTGGCCTGTTGATTTGCAGGAGAGAGCTTGTCTACCCTTTTCAAACTTACATTTTTTTTAGAAGGAGATTCTCTTCTCAGGATGCTTTGACTTCTTTTCCCAGAGTGCCTGTTTTACTTTATCTTGGAAAAAACAGGGTAAGTTCCATTTGTTTGCCATTTGGGGGATGGGGGTGGGGAGGGGTCACCTCGATTTTATTGATGATTTTCATTTTGTTTTCTATGCTGAGGATAGATGGATGTGTCTTTCACGGAGCTTTCATTGGACATACTGCTTTATGTTATTGGCAAACTGGATCTGGCTGGTCCTTTTGCAGTAAAAACCTCGGCAATTATGGACAATTGCTGCAAGGTTCACATACTTCCTCATGAATGTAAACACGTTATTTTCTTGGAAATTGATTTTTATTAGTTGCTGTTGATGCAGGTAGAGAATCAATCAGTAGTCAACCTGCTTTGCCAATTTTATGATTCTCAAGATTCTAGGGTGGGCAGGCAGCAATCTGCCGTATTTTTAATGAGGTGATATCTTCGTGCCCCACCCAAATGAATGTTTATGCATCAGTCTCATTTGGTTCGCTTCTTTGTTCTTGTTGTATAAGTTTAGTTGACGGAATTCCTACAGCAGAGTACCTTTAAATAAGGGATAGATGGCTTTTGGGAGTTTTGCATGCCAATATTTCAGCTCTATATATCGGTTGTTACTCACAAACAGGTTCAGGAGCAATAATCATAAAGCACTGAGCAAGTCACGTTTGCTTAAAAAATGTCTGAATTTGTTTGTATATTGGCCACTTTGTGTCTACCATTGTTACTGCCTTACTGGAATTTAAAATTAATCCACATGTTTGCCATGTAAACTTTCTTTTGTAACTTGTATTTTAAGGCACGTTGTGAATCAGTCATCATCGAGGTCCTACGTATCAATTAAGCTGGAAACTCTTGGGACTTTTTCAACTTCTTCAATTCAGCTTCCACTTTCTGAACCACAGACCTGTGCTTGGAGAACGCGTATTGTATCTCCACAAGGTATGCTGTTTCGGGATGGTTTCATCTGTCTGTGATAACTTTCACAATTCATCTTAATACTTTGACTAGTATTTCATGAATTACAATGAAGAACTCAATATTTCTCCGGTTTAACTTTCGCCCTTTAAATATTGCAAGATTACTGTGATTTCCATAAATTTGTGAACGATTTGCATGTGACACTATGTTGATCAGTTGATGCATATTTTTCATCTGTATGACCTCAAATGACATTCGTCTACCATTTCTTCTTTTACAGACGAAGGAACTTACCCTGGGCCATTTGTTGTTGTTGATATTTCAAAGAATGTTGAGGTATCTGATTTAATTTCTTCTTGTAAATTTGAATGGAAGTTCAACTTACATGAATTTGTTGTCTTCATAATTCCTTTGGTATTTTTTTTTTTTAAATCTATAGGAAGGTTTGGCAGTTGTGGTCTCTCCTATATTACGAGTACACAATGAAACTAAGTTTTCTTTGGAGCTCTCTTTTGAACGGCCTCAACAAGTAGAACCTGAGTCTGTATCTCTTTTTCTTGAGAGTGGAGATACGATTGATGACTGCATAGCAGCATTTGAAGCAGTTAACTTGTCGGGTGGAGCAAAGAAGGCATTGCTGTCTCTTAGTGTTGGTGAGCAGTTATTCTTTTATCTTAGAAACATGGGTTATTTTACTTCGAAGATTTATTGTTGACTTTCTCTTCTTTTCTTTGCCCTTCTGTGGTATTTTTCTTACCAACTCAATGCTGCTTTAAGGATGCACAAGATTTTCATATTCTGTGCTCTATGGTGCACTTATATGAGATATACCAATGCACATAGACATCATTATACTTGTGAATGTTCTGTAGCATGATATCATAATTATATCTCGTTTATGTTGGTTTAGTTGCTTTAGTAGATGGCCGTAAGTTTGCGGACAATGTTTCCTTAAACACTGAAGATTCATAGGAAGTTAGAGAACAAGTCAAACCATTAACTAGTGTTTATTTCTGACAAATTGCATAGTAGCCTGATTGTTCATCTTTTACATTTATTATATTTTGTGATTTGATCTTTGCAGGCAACTTCTTGTTTTCATTTAGACCAGATAGTAAAGGGAGCCTGATCAATTCAAATAAATCAGTTTCAGTTGGATGGTCTGATAAAATTGAAGGTGGAAAGGCAATTCGTTTGTCAGGCATCATTGACAAACTAGGTTACAAGGTTCGAAAAGCTCTCTATGCCCAATCAAGCAAATGTTCCTTCAGCCTTGCAAGTTGTTCGGTGACTTCTGGAGATTCCCATTTGGCCACTATGCATTTCCTTGTTCAAAGTATCATCAGAGATGTACCTGTTATGAAGCCAAATAACGGAGCTGAAAGTATGAGTTCTATGGTTACTGTTCTACAACAGAAAGAAATTTTCCTTCTTCCTACTGTAAGGGTCTGTAATTTACTGCAATCAGACGTGCATGTACTTCTAACAGAGTCAGGTAATATTAAGAAGTGCTTTTGCTCTCTCACTCTCTCTGCCTTTTCTCTGCCCTTGCTACTGCCCTAATTCGGGACTCCTTGCTTCAGATAAATTACAGCAATCTGAAAACATTGGGAACCAGGCAACTGTTACATGTGGATCAACTGCTGAGCTGTATGCTAATCCTGCCATCATGTGTTTCACTATTACTCTTGTGGCTTTTGGCTCAAGCTGCAAGCCAGTGAAAAGTGGTGACTGGATAAAAAAGTTGAATAAGCAGAAGGATGGCATCCAATTTTTGGATATAGATTTGGAGTTTCTTGATGGAAAGTACTTTGCTTCGTTAAGATTAACGCGAGACGATAGGGGTATATTAGAGGTAATTGTGTGTATTTTTAACCATGACAGGTTCTTAGCTTCTCCTAACATAGGCTGCACATTTCATCCTACTTTGTATTATATTCCTTTTTTAAAGCTAAATCTCATATTTCCCTTGGAAAAAGATAATAATTGTTAGGGTTTGCAGGCTGTGATTTTCACACAGTACACATTGAAGAATGAAACTGGTTTCCCCCTCTTCTGCTTTGTATCAAACCAGAAGCCTTTATCTAGGTTGTTCATAAACTTCAAATTCAACTTGATGTTATACTATTTCTTCATATGTTCGTTTTTACTCATATGATCATGTTCTTGATTATTTGCAGGGATGAAATTCAGACTTTTTGCACCATCACCCCTCCTCATCTTGGGTCCTTTCTACCCCCAGAGTCATCCAGATCTTGGTTTATGAAGTAAGATATGAATGTCTCACTAAATACAACCTAGAGAAGTATGATTTATCATCAATCTTCATGATATCTAAGTTCAAATAGGAGTTTATCATAAAAGTCCAATCCATCTGTAGGTCAAATAAAATGTGTGTGACATTGCTGGATGAAGAAACATCACAAGTCACGCTAGACTTGGATTCCTTGTCAGGCCTTACTGAGATAAGCCTTGTGAAAAGACTCAAATCCAGATACCTCTTTAAGCTGGGAGTGTCTTTGGGGCCTCTGGGAAGTACAACTACTGCCCCTGCAGAAGTTGTGTCAATGGTCCCACGATATGTTGTCTCCAATGATTCCATTGAAAAGATTCTTGTGCGGCAGTGTGATTATGAGGTTTCCTCTTGCATCCTCCTTTTGCAAATAGCTGGATTTTATGAGGCATAAAATATGTTGATTTTCTGTTTTATGAACTCTGTTTGTCCAGGATGATCTTGAAGGCATCATTAGCATAAACAGCAAAACTAAAGCAGTATTACTGCTTGTGGATGCGCCCAGCCAGAGAAGGAAGATTGGAATTTTTGACAAACTACTTTGGAAGCATAGAGCTGATAATGATTCATCATCATTACTTGTCCAATTTAGAATAGACACCACAGGGTTTGGATGGTCTGGTCCCGTTTGTGTGTCTTCACTTGGGCGTTTCTTTCTCAAATTCAAGGCATCCTCTGAATCTTCTGTTGATCAAGCAAGCAGCTCAAAACAAACAGAGTATAATAGCTGGGATTTTGCTGCTATCAATATTGTTGAAGAAGCTTCCTCCCTTGTTTTGCACTTCTCTAGATTACCAGCAACTGATCTCCCATATAGAATTGAGAATCACCTATCTTTTGCATCTATATCTTATTTCCAAAAGGTTTATCTCCTTTCATGCGTATACTATTATACAAAAACATCCCAGTGAATGTTCATCTAAATTGTTATTTGTCTCTTTGAAAAATTTCAGGATACATTTGAACCAGAGTCTCTTCCACCTGGTATTAGTGTATATTATGTATGGGATGACCTTACATGTCCACACAAGCTTGTTGTCAGAATAAACGGTAATCTCTCCAGCTTGAATGTATTACAGTATTATTTAGGGAAACTGGGAAAGGAGCTCATGTTTTAGATGTGTCAGTTTTCCTTCCTCCAAGTAGACCTTCCAAGTTTCAGTATTTTCTTTGACTGCTTTGTCCAAGGAGGGCCCATTTAAAAATTTAATTCATTTTATGTTTTGATAAATGAATCACTTTTTCTTAGAAACTGAAAGACGGAAGACAATTTGTTTTAGTACTAGATTGGCATGAATTCACATTTTAAATCTAAAATAAGTGGTGTAAAAAAACATAACAACCAAGTGTCCGTCTCCTTTGCTTTCTTTTGCTGCATTACCTCAACTATACAACAAGAAGTTAGCCTATATTTATTCCACTAATACTACTACTCACTATTGTATTTCAGTAACATAAGAAAAAATTGAATTATCAAACAGAAAAAGTGAGAGAGGAATTCTGCACGTTGATCTTTTATTTTGGTACCTTACGCTCCTGTGCCCTTTCTGTCACACCATCAGCTTTGGTTGTGAATAATGATGTTTCCTTATCTGATATATCCTCATAAAATACTTGTGTAAAAAAGGAAAATTGCGATGAAATACTTGAGTTACCATAAAACATAAAAATAAAGAGCTTCTTTGTATTTTGATATCACATTTTTCTTAATTTTTTTTTTCAAAAAATGCAATCCATTAGGTTACAATATCTTACGTGAAATAAGTTTGGATAAGCTGCGGCCTTGGAAACCCTTGTCAAGAAGTTGGCAACAGAGAGAGCTGGCATATCAATTTCGCTTAAGCAGGGTTGGAGATGAAGAAAAATCAAATCAACGCTGGCCAAATGGGATGGATGTGGGAAAGATAGGTTATGAGATATATGCTGATGGCCCGACTAGAGTTTTGCGACTTTCTTATTCCAAGGATAATCCTGAAAAGGGTGTTAGAGTTACTCAGTCACATATGAGGATTCAGTTGAGATTTTCTGGTTTACATGTTCAATTACTTGAGCCGAGAAAACAAGTAAGTTATGATGTCACATCCATAATCTGCTCCTATTTTTACTGTGGCTACTGCTTAAATGACTTCTCTTTTTTGCCCTTTCAACAAGTTCAATTACATTATCCACCTGCAAATGGAAGCTTTGAAAAATGAAGTAGCAGAACTATCATCTGGTTCTGTTGGCTGATATTTTCATATTAGTTTGCCAATATGTTGACCCAATGCACGGTGGTTAGTTTCTGCTCGTGGGTGTAATTATTCATGTTGTGGGCTCAATTCTGCATGTTATTAATTTAATAAGTATTATGATTATGATGGGCTTACACTTATTTAGGATTTCCTAAAGGAGGAGGATCCAAGTGACCAGTCAGTTTACTCACCCATCATAATTGGGAGGCTGGATAATATCTGTCTGGATTCTTTCCTTTCTGACCAACAGAAAAATCATCAAATAAGGGTCCGGGTATGTTCATTGAAATTTAAGCTTCCTGATTTTTATTGACTTCATAGTTTTCATGACTAGTTGTTGTCCTTTATCCTCTTGACACTGTTGTCTTTGTCAATACAGTCGATAAATGTAGATGCAAAATGGTCTGCAGCTCCCTTTGCATCACTGCTACAGGGTAATCAGCTGTCCACCAGCCCTGAGGGTGATATTCTCTTCATTGCTATTGTCCTAAACCCGAGTGTCTCCAATGTCACACACGTTAAATATTCTTCCATTCTCCTTCAGGTAAATATCATAAGTGCGCATGTTCTCTCTCATGTTTGTTTGCAACTTTAAGCCAGAAGGATTAGAAATTTATCACAGCTTCATTTTGAACAAATGCTATTGATATGAGCTATGGCATACCCATGTTGATGAAAGGCATTTCTAACTGATTAATCTCGAACATTCAGCCTGTGAATATTAACCTTGATGAGGAGACATTATTGAAAATTGTTCCATTTTGGAGACAATCCCTCAGCCAATCAACGCAGAGTCAGCAATACTATTTTGATCATTTTGAGATTCATCCTATAAAGGTTCGGCATTTTTTAATTTTTGAAATCAATTTTCTTCTCTCTCTCTCGTCGAGTCAAATGTCTACGTTATTATTATCCCTTTCATTTATCATCTACATGAAAACTGAAACGGAAAATAAAAAATCTGAAGATCATTGGAAGCTTTCTGACTGAAGATTCGTACGCAAGTTACAACTCAGCACAGGAAGCACTGAGGACTTTGTTACATAGTGTGATAAAGGTCTGCTTAACCATTTTGTCAAGCTTTTATTGTGTTAACATATTTGAAGAAAGCGATTACCCTCCATGATATTGAATTTATGATGCTATTCATATTCCTTGCAGATTCCTAGTGTGAAAAATACAGTGGTGGAGCTTAATGGGGTCTTAGTTACTCATGCTTTGGTGACAACTCGTGAGCTTCTCATGAGATGTGCACAACACTACTCATGGTAATACTTCAGTAGATTATATTTTTCTTGCCTAGTAATATATTTTTGCTCATAATAGAATGGTTTAGGTATGCCATGCGGGCCATCTATATTGCAAAGGGAAGCCCACTGC
This sequence comes from Persicaria maculosa, assembly GCA_963922045.1. NCBI lineage: Eukaryota > Viridiplantae > Streptophyta > Magnoliopsida > Caryophyllales > Polygonaceae > Persicaria > Persicaria maculosa. The sequence goes on along the minus strand of OY998254.1, from coordinate 2,621,758 downwards.
TTCCACCAAATTTCACATCAGTATTTGATGACCTAGCGTCATCATCCCTGGATGTCTTTTTTGATCCTTCCAGCAGCTTGCTCAATGTTCGTGGTCTCACCTTAGGTAAGATATCGTGCTTTGTTACATTCTGTAGTAAAGTTGAGGTACCAATACCTTAAATGTTAAATTGCTGGTAGAACTTCACAACATTCTGTTTTAGATGTTTTTTTTTTAAGAATTTGTGACCATGTACTATGTCTTGAGCTTAGTTGATGGAAAATATTCTTCTTTTTCTTTGGCTCATCAAGGAATGTTGAATTACATTCCTTTGTTTCCTCGACTTGGATTGAATTACTTTTCAAAATGCTTAAGAAATTACTACAAAAAGTGCACTTTTGTAGTTTGGTTCATGTGGTGGTTCATCTAACATCTATGAACCATGACTGAATAGCACCAACTCATAAGTGAATGCCTACTTAGACATAAAAGCACATACATGTTCGTGTTTTGGTGTTTTTCTGCTCCACAGAAACTAGGTGTTGATTTTTTCCTTTCCTTTGGTCATTTTTCACGTTTTTAGTGCTTACATGGTCATGCTTAATCCGCTGACTTCTTGAGCACAGGGACATTCAAGCTTATGAATGCATATATAAAGGGAAAAGGCTTCTCAGGAACAACACGATACTTTGGTGATCTTGGGAATACGGTAAGCATACAGTCACCTCTCCCTTTTCGTTTATGGCATCAGTTGCTTATCCTCTTAACTTCATTAAGCCACACTGACAAACTTTTTGTGGTTTTGCAGTTGAGAAATGCAGGGTCAAATGTACTTTTTACTGCAGTAACCGAGATCTCAGATTCGGTTCTCACGGGAGCAGAAAGCAATGGTTTCAATGGAATGGTATGGGTGATTGTCAGATAAAGCTTTTCTGCTTCTGGCATCATATATATAAACTTGTTAATGAAGCAACTAGTCTAGCTTTGATACAACTTTTTGGACTTGTTAGGTGACTGGTTTTCACCAAGGGATTTTGAAGTTGGCAATGGAACCATCATTACTTGGAACAGCTGTTTTCGAAGGAGGCCCTGATAGAAAAATTGTTCTTGACCAAAGCCCTGGAATTGATGTGGTAAGATTCTGTGCTATAGAAGAAGTCTCATCAAAGTTCTAACCGAAAAGGATTTGGTTAGAGGGCTTCAGTCGTAACTCTTACTCACCACCAGAAACATTCTAGTGGTTTTAAAAGAGGAATTTTGAGAGATTAGTTGTCAAAAAGGAAGCACTTTAATTTTCGTACTTGTAATAATCATTCAACTATTGTTGAATTACTCCTAATTTTTTTCATGCCAAAGCAAAGACTTAAATGTTTCCATTTTACAGCTCTTTATCTATGTGTTCATTGTTTTCCTAGTGCAAGTGCAAGTCTAGCTAATGGTGCAGAGTATAAGGTGCATTGCATTTGATATCTCATAAATTTGTTACTCTGCAGATGTACATTGAAGGGTATCTTCAAGCTATGTTGGATGCAACATACAAGCAAGAATATCTGAGAGTTAAAGTGAATGACAATGAGGTAATTCCCCATCCCGTATATTGCTAGCTACAGAGTAGAGAAGTAATTCTGCTGTTTATTGATGAAGGGGTAAATTTTGGAGAGGGTAGAAGTAATTCTCGAGCTGAAATGCAACACCAGATATAGAGCACAAATCATTTATCATTTACTCAAAAGAAAGCGATGATATTGTCCGTACTGATGTAACTGATCCTTGTGTTATTCTCTGTTGGGTTCTACTCCTGGTAATGCTGTAGATTGATTTGCTCTCTTCTTATTTATACATAATCACGGTAGGTTATTCTCAAGAATCTTCCTCCCAGTACATCGCTTATAAATGAGATAATGGATCGAGTTAGGGATTTCCTTGTTAGCAAGGCACTGGTGAAGGGGGATTCTTCTGCCATAACTCGCCCCTTGCGCCATCTACGAGGTGAAAACGTAAGTAGAAAACTCTTCCCAATACATTCTCGGTTGCCTTTCTGCGCATTGGTGATATGGTAAGTGTGATGTGGGAACATTTTTTATCCGTACAGGACTGGAGAATCGGACCAACAATCGTAACATTATGCGAGCACCTTTTCGTGAGCTTCACGATCCGTATGCTGAGGAAACAAACCAGTAACGCCTTGTCCAAGATAAAGCCAGACAAACCGGTTGGCAGCTCTCAAGATGAGGGAAACATTATCTGGCGATGGGGGATCGGAAAGTTTGTCATGTCAGCCATGCTGGCTTACATAGATGGCCGCTTATGCCGATGCATTCCGCATCCGGTTGCGAGGAGGATAGTGAGTGGCTTTCTGTTGAGTTTCCTCGACAAGAGGGACACTAATTGAGTCGCTTCAGGAAGATGTATAAAAATGTCGGATGTAGGGTGCTGTAAATTTTGTGAATATATTATAGTCTTTCTTGATATGTTGTTCTTTGTAGGCAGGGATGGATTCATAGAGCAATATGAGTGGCTCCGTAAGGAGTGAAGGTCGTGCTTTTCCACATTACCCAGAACGGGTTTTTTTAACGAGGATGGGTGAAGATGGCCAATGAGGTTCACTATGAGGAAAGTACTGTATGTACCACGAAAAAAAAAAATCATTTTCGTCGTGGTCTCCAGAGCGCGGCTCTTTGACACAGAGAGCAAGTCTATGGAGTAAGTTTTGACATTTACTACTACTACCCTTTATTCATGAAATCAAAACAATACTCATATTTTTTTTCCTTTTTAAATAATAATAACAATATTTTTTTTATATTAATTCAATTATTATTTACAATGGTGAAAATTGGGTAAAATTAAGTAAAAATATATCGATATAATATCTTATCTTAAAACATTTCATAATATATGGATGAGCTTAGATAACTCATCACTTGTAATTTATTAGTTGAGAATGTTAATACCAAATTTATTCAAAAAAATGATAACTCATCACCTGTAATTTATTAGTTGAGAATGTTAATACCAAATTTATTCAAAAAAATAGTATAGTTTCACGCAATGACGTGATTTTTTTAAAATAAATTCTTAATATTACAACAAATTGCTTGTTATAAAATAAATTAAAAATTAAAATATTAACAAGCATTGGTATAAAATTAGAAAGATTGAGTTGATAAAGTAATAAATTTATAAAGAAATCTTAAAATAAAGTTGGTTATGATATCTAAGCAAAATATTTCTCATTTGAAAGTTAGACATAGATAAATAGTTTTAAAATATGTTAAATTTCATAGTTAACAATTTATATAAATTAAGTTGATTGGCTAAATATCCTTAAATTAAGCTAATTGTGACACCTAAACAAAAATGCTTCATAAGTTCATATTTAATAGTTAGATACTCCATCCGCTCGCCAAAACATGTAATTCATTATGCATGCACACTTTTTTAGGGTAATAAAAACTATATAAAATATCTATTTTTCTTTGATTTTTTTTAACAATTTCGTACATATTAATATTAGCAACAAAATTGTTAAAAAATTATAAAAAATAATTTTTTATATAGTTTTTATCCTTTTAAAAAAACGTAAATGAATAGTAAACGATATATTTTGCCGAATAGAGTAAATATAAATTATATATTAGGTCATTGTTTGAAATTGAGCCAATTGATTATGAAATGTAGAATATTTTAAGGAATAAAAACCTCTATTATAATTTGATTGGCTAAGAACTCATTGACTAAATATTTTAAATTGAACTAAGTGATTATAAATTGTGTATATTTATAACTTTCAAAAAAAAATTATAAGTAGGGTATAATGTAGAGAATTAGAAATTGTGTATGTAAAATAATTTAGTGTTGTAGGGAGTAAAGTAGGGTATAGGGTGTGTTTGGATTCCAAATGCATTAGGTTTATAATGCAAAATAATAATGCGGTGTTTGGTTAACACAATTTTTAAGATGTTTAAATTATGGTATTTTCGGATTCCACAATGTATTAATTATAATGTAATTATTTTATCTCGATTTATGTGATTATTTGATTAAATTACAGATGTACCTCAATTTTTACGAGATTTTTATGTTTGCAACTAAACGCTCACAAAAAAACGAGGTAAACTAATTGCATTATAATTTAAATTTAAAGGAATCCAAACATACCCATAATGTAGAGAATTTGGACCGAGAATAGATAAATAGATATAAATATAGACATGGATATAACAATAGATAGATAGATAGATAAGAGTAAAAGATTTTATATATACATTAATTTAATTTAAAAAATCATAATATAACATAGAAAGTTAATCAGATCGTCCATCTCCCAACCTCAAAATCCCAAATCCCTAACTCCACCGAACCTGCCGCCGCCTCTCGCGGCGCCACCGCAGCGGTTGCCGATAGTCTCAAGTCGCCGCTTTTACGCTCCACCGTCTCCTCCTCTTGTGGATAATCTTCAGGTAACCTCTCTTCTCCGACGGCTTCGGTACGTTCCGACTTCAATTCTCCAATCCTGTGGTAAATTTAGCTACTTTGTTCGCCTTATTCATCAGTTGTTGAAATTTCAGCCATGGCTTCAAATCACTCCTTTGCGTCTCTCCCTGAAGACCTAATCATCGATATTCTCCTATTCCTCCCATTCGATTCCCTTCTAAACTGGAAACTCGTGTCGAAGAAATGGAGGGACGTCATCAACGATTTCACGTTCTCCAACCGATACCGTAACAAATCAATATCGGTCTTTGTTAAGGGCTGTTGAGATGTGAATGTGACCAAAAGTGTCCCACATCGGAAAGTTGAACATATCAAGCCCTAGTATATGAGTCGGTGGGCTACTCCTTCTATTGCCAATTGGTTTTAGAATGGAACCTCACTCGGCTATCTGCTGCGCAATAGTGAGGCCCACCTACACCTTCGACCGGTGCCCTCCTCCCTACACGATGCACCGCTTACCGATGGATCTGCCAGATATTGAAGATAGCCAAATTTTTTTTCCTACTTTGATTTCGGCGTCGTCCACCGGGATAGCTTGTGTTTTAGCCGGCAATGGCCGCTTATATTTCTACAACTTGTTCACCGGAGTTTCCCGTAGGGTAAAAAATCCCCCTATGAGTCGACGAGAGATTTTCACCTCGCTCCGTTACGGATCTGGCTACGATTGTTTAGATGATGAGTATAAATTAATGTTGGTCTCCCGCCCTGACAAGGATTCGAAGGAGCTCCAATGTCCGTTTTGGATTTACAGCTTCAGAAATTCTACTTGGGAGTCCTTTGATTGCTTTCCCTATGCTTCATATGGTTGGTTAGACCATACCTGTGTGCGGCGTGAAGCTTACTCCTTTAATGGTGTCCTTCATTGGCTTTCATCCAGAGATGAAGGAGGTGTCAATAACTCGGTGATCGTTACTTATGATCTGCATACTCGTGAGTTCGGGGAAATTTGGGTGCCGAATAGTGCTAAATTTGGCAAATTAACTGAATTAGACGGACGACTGTGCTGTATTTACCGAAGGTGTACTGATTCTATTGAATGGGTGATGGATAGGTTTAGTGTTGGAGGATATTGGACAACATTGTTCAGCTTTGATCCTTTGAAGATAAAAACCGCTTTCTATGTGAACCAGATCGTGTACACGGAGTTATATGAAGGCAGAGATGGCAGCAAAGTAGTTTCATTTCTGATGTTTGGAGAGGATGAACCGAGGATGATTTCTTACAATATCAACAAGGACAAGATCAAGATAATTCGTAGTACCGAATTCAGAAGAAACTGGGATGTCATACTGAGTAAGCTCGAACTATGATTCTGATTTCACCTTTGACGTTTTTCTCTTTGTTATTAGTTTTAGGCTTGATGTTGTTGTAATGTTTTGTTGACAAGGACAAAAATTGGCCAAATTAGAAGCACCAGACGCACCGGGTGGATCGACAAGTCAAAACAAATCCGATGGGGCAACAAACAGAGAAAAGTGCAAGACCAAAGCGCCAAACCATGGGGAGCACAAGGGGAAAAACAAAGCGGATGGGGCGACAAACAGACAAAAGTGCAAGACCAAAGCGCCGAACCATGGAGAGCACAAGGGGAAAGGACGGTGAGAACTGAGGAGAGCGAGAAACAACGGTGTGTCGTGTGATATTGTCATATAATGTTATTAGTACTAAGTTCTCTTCATTTTTATTTTTGATGTTTTGTTTTTAATTTTCAAATTTGAAAGTACTGAGAAGCCTTATAAGTTATAACAGATAAAAGTTTAGTTCTCACTCTATTATTTTGCTGAAACTCAGTTCCTAATCATACTTCTGCAAACATGAAACCTCCTCCCAACACTGCAATGAAATGCTCATCAAGCAAGAATGAGCCACTCTAAAATTGACGAGGTGAAGCTGAGAAAAAGAAAGGAAATGAGAAGAAACTCAAATGTTGATATAGTAACTGATATGAAGCAAACTCAAATTTATATGTCCAAACAAACATCAATAAACTAATAAAGATCCAAGCATGTATGTGCAGCCTAATACCAGTCTGGGTTGATTGGGCTATGTTAATCTAGGGTCCTCGACTAGATAAGCATGGATTGAAGAACTTGCTAAAGTTCCGGGACTCTCTCCCCCGTTAGTCCTAATACATATATAAACACACCTTTCAGAGCTGGTACTAATGAGCAACTTACTAACATTTCCTGTTACTGCAACATCTAAGTTCCAAGACATACCCAAAGACACTGCTGGTACTAATGAGCAACTTACTAACATCTCCTGTTACTGCAACAGGGCAACATCTATGTTACTAACATTTGAAGGCCAGAGCTGGTACTAATGAGCAACTTATACTGACATTTCCTGTTACTTGAACATCTAAGTGTCATTAATTAGTCTTATAATTACAGAATATACAAAATCTCACCGGCGATCCCAAATTACTGACCCAAGTCATACCCAACCCAAAGAGACTGTCAATCTCACCAAGATTATACAAAATGGACGATTTATACCATTGGACAAATTGTAATTACAGATTCCTTTTAATATTGTTATAGAATGTTGTTAGATAGGTTTATTATTTAAAGTGTCATTAATTTGTCTTGTAAATTGTGTAGTTATTATTTAGTTTATTCCCTAGGTGTAGTTATATCATCTTCTCTTCTTCCCTAGATTCATCTCTCTTTAACTCCTCTTCCCATTCAAATTACAAATCTAAATACGTATAAACTCCAACTTCTCAGTTCTCACATTAGGGTTTCCAATCTGAAGTACAAATCCTCTGCAGTAAGCATGCCTACAAATCAATCCATTTTGCTTCTCCCTCGAGACATACTCATACAAATCCTCCTACTCCTCCCATTAGAATCGATTCGGGTATGCAAGCACGTGTCGAAGGAATGGAAGAATCTCACCTACGATCCCAAATTCTTAAACCTTTTGACATCTCTTGCCTTCTTCTACTTTCAAAACACCGCCTACTGTGTTACGAGAAAGGAGTGTAAAAGAGAGATCGCTGGCCGCAATCCTCCCTTGGCGGTGAACAGCATTGCAATCGATCTGAAAGGCGACGACTGCATCCATGACTTGCTTTCGGACTCTTGCAGCGGAGCAGCTTGTTTGGTCACCGAAAGCGGTCGCCTGTTTCTCTACAACTCGATCACCAGAGCCGTATCTAATGCAGCGGAACAGGTAAACTCCGTCTCGTCCTGCATATGTTATGGCTTCGGTTATGATCGTTCTAGCGACGATCATAAGCTGATGGTGTTTCGGGAGGGGGACGGCAGCCTTTTTCGGGTTTACAGCTTCAGAGACGACGCTTGGAGGTCATTTAAAGGCTTCCCTTCCGCTGCATATTTCTGGCAGAACTTCCACAATATCCGACAAGCTTGCTCCTTTAATGGTGTTCTTCATTGGGTTGTTAGACCAAGGCATACAGGTCCCCAATATGTGATCGTTACTTACGATCTGCATACTCGAAGGTTCGGGGAACTGCAGGTGCCGCCACTGCCATGGCCTGCAGGTTATCTTTATGAACCAGTGGTAGCCGAATTAGGCGGACGCCTATGTTGTTGGGCTCATCCGAGACGTAATATTCTTAGTGTGTGGACGATGGGAGAGTACGGGGTCAGTGAGTCGTGGACGAAGCTTTTAAGCATTGACCTTTATAGGCTAAGCAGAGACTTCAATAGGCAGTATATGATAAAACCAATGATGCTATATAAGTGCCAAGATGGCAGAAAATTAATGTTGATGCTATGTATGAAGTATGGAACATTGTATTGGTACGATATCGACAATGAAAAGGTGACACAAATACAAAAGAATGCTTGGGAGAAGAGAAGCAATCGAAAGCGGAAGGCACAAGAAATCAACTAATGGTAGCTCAAGTTCAGAGTTTTGGAGTGTTACAAAAGATGATGATATTGATCTATTGTTCTAGATGTTCTCTCTCTATGTATTTTGGCTTTGTTCATGAAGTTTCCCAGAGTTTATTAATGACAATTTCTACAATTGGTGTACATCAATTGTTTCTCAGTAGAACTATTTATTGTCATTTGTTTTCCCCCTATCCGTCATACTCTTAAGCTTGCTGTCATGCTGATTAGAAGCACTAGACACACCGGTGGATCGAGAAGTCAAAACAAATCAATTCTTCATGCCTTAAATTGAGAAAGTTTAAGGGGAATTTGGTATGATTTTCTTTCTCCTGGTCTTAAAAATTCTAATGATACTAACTCTTGATGTTGCTGGGCAGTATGACCTTATTTGCGTCCATCCAGCATATGTGGCAACATTCATTTATTGTTTAGAATCATACATCCAATGCATCAGGATCTCTTTTCTTTTTGTTTGGATTGCCTCATGGAATAAAATAAAGAATGCCGAACCATCTGAAGTTATATCAACCATTCATCACATTGAAGGAACACCATACAATAGCTCAAAAGCAGACAATCCTTTCAGCTGGAAAGATGGGGAGGATTTACCCACTAACTTGTCTCAGTTTCCAGCTATATAATATATTCCGATAATGTACATCATTTGCTCTCTTTCACTCTTCTTTTCTCTCCTTCCTTTTTTACTTCAAAATAGTGAAGCATTCAAACTTTTACAGCTTGTTTTTTCATAGGATTATTGCTGGATTTTATGGGGGTTTTGTTGTGTTTTTGTAGATACATGCTAGGGCTAAAGGATTATATCAAGTTGCTTTTCTATTATTCCACAAGTTAGATCTCATATTCGGGCCGGATCGAGCAACTGGGGAACACACCGAGGATGTGGAGGATATGCTGAGTAACATGGACAAATGAGTGCATTGATCTAGATAACGATGATCAACCCCAGGAAGACAACCCACACCACTCATCTCCCGAACCAATCTCGAGACCACCGGCTCCCAAGAGGCATAAGCTAGGTAAAAGCCCTCTTGGACTCACTCGAGATAGCGATGACAAATTCGCTATTGGTATGAGGGAAATCAATGCTTATTTGGGAAGCATAGCTAAGACGTTGGAGAATGGTGAAAATCGCGAGGAATACATCTCTCAACAAAGGAAGTTGTTGCTATCCGAGTTATCTATGTTAGGACTTTCCGACATTGATGTTGTTGATGCTACTAGTATTCTTTCGAAGTCCACATGTGAGCTTGATGCCTTCTATAGTTGCCCAACCGATGAATGGAAGAAGTTGTATGTCTAAAGGCTTCTTGCAAGACTTCATGGTAATTCAGGTACAAGTCAAGCCTTTGGTCCTTCGGGTGTAAGTCACGGCTAGGAGAGAAGGTTAGAAATGGGATTGCAAGACCATTTTGTTGGTGATAGTTCTTCAACAAGTGTATGCATTTACCTATCAAACATTGATGGCAAGTATCGTCTCATTTTTTCAACACTTTCGAAGCCAAATGTTGGTAGGTTTCGTATGGTATTTGGAAAATACTCTATTTTTGTATCTATGACATGTTTATAATGATGTGTGTTAATTAGATTATATTATGATTTGTCTGGTTATCAAAAATATGTTTTAAACTAATACGAAATTTCATAACAAACAACAATTATCAGATATTAGAGCTGATATATGATATACTACAAGTCTACAACGCACCAAACAAGGAAATCAAAATATCAATTGATATCGATACCAAACGAGCCCTTATCATCCTCTCTCCTTCCCTAGGTTCATCTCTCTCTAAGGCTTCGTTTGGTTACACTTTAACTTCTCAGGAAGTATAAATTCTCAGGAATTGGTTTACAATATACGTGTTTGGTATAAATTTTGAAAACTAAAAAACATAGGAATTATAATTCACAGGAATTGGAATTCCCAAGAAAAGGCGAATTCAACTCACCATGCCCGATGGGTAAGATCTACTTCCCCTTTTTTTCCCAATCTTTTATTATTTTTTATTTTTTTATAAAGAAATTATCAAATTTATCCACATAATGAAATGAATTTATTTATATATAAAGGTTATAATTTATAAAGGTAATTTAAAACCAATTGCTATCAAATACCTGTGTTCAACCAAATAAAATACAACAATTGAGTTCCTAGGAATTTATTTGTAAACAAACACTTTTTTATACTTCCCGGGATGTAAAATTTATGAAAATTGTATTTCCTAGAAATTAAGTTCCCGAGAATTGGAATTACTACATTTAACCAAATGAACCCTAACTCTCTTGTGCTATTTTCCTCACTCCAATTTCTCCCATCACTCCAATTTCTCACATTAGGGTTTCCAATCCGAAGTACAAATCCTCTGCAGTAGCTAGTAAGCATGCCTACAAATCAATCAATTTTGCTTCTCCCTCGAGACATACTCATACAAATCTTCCTACTCCTCCCATTCGAATCGATTCCGGTATGCAAGCTCGTTTCCAAGGAATGGAAGAATCTCACCGACGATCCCAAATTCTTAAACCGTTTCACATCTCGTGCCTTCTTCTATTTTGAAAACACCGCCTACCGTGTTACGAGAAAGGAGCGTAACAGAGAGATCGCCGGCCGCAATCCTCCCTTCGACGTGAACAGCATTGCAATCGATCTGCAAGGCGACGACTGCATCCATGACTTGCTTTGGGACTCTTGCAGCGGAACAGCTTGTTTGGTCACCAAAAGCGGTCGCCTGTTTCTCTACAACTCGATCACCGGAGCCGTAACTAATGCAGCGGAACAGGTAAACTCCTTCTCCTCCTGCCTATGTTATGGCTTCGGGTATGATCGGTTTAGCGACGATTTTAAGCTGATGGTGTTTCGGAAGGGGGACGACAGCCTTTTTGGGGTTTACAGCTTCAGAGACGACGCTTGGAGGTCATTCGAAGGCTTCCCTTCCGCTGCATATCACTGGCCGAACTTCTTCAAAATCCTACAAACTTGTTCCTTTAATGGTGTTCTTCATTGGGTTGTTAAAATAAGGGATACGGTAGGTACGTCACACTACACGTCCCCAAAAAAGGTGATCCTTACTTACGATCTGCATACTCGTCGGTTCGGGGAAATGCAGGTGCCTCGGTTCGGGGAAATGCAGATGCCGCCGCTTGCTTATACGTATGAACCAGTGCTAGCCGTATTGGGCGGACGCCTATGTTGTTGGGCTCGTCGGTATGATGGTAGTAGGGTTAGTGTGTGGACGATGGGAGAGTACGGGGTCAGTGAGTCGTGGACGAGGTTTTTAAGCATTGACCTTTTTAGCCTAATTAGAAACTACTCTTGTCGGTATATAGAACCACTGATGCTATATAAGTGCCAAGATGGCAGAAAATTAATGTTGGGGGTATGTAAGTCGTATGGAACGTTGTATTGGTATGATATCGACAATAAAAAGATGGCACAAATCCAAAAGAATGTTTGGCAGAAGAGAAGGAATCAAAAGCGGAAGGCACAAGAAATCAACTAAAGGTAGCTCAAGTTGAGAGTTTTGAGTGTTACAATAGATGATATTGAGATATTGTTCTAGATGCTCTCTCTCTATATATTTTAGCTTTGTTCATGAAGTTTCTAAGAATTTATTAATGACAGTTTCTACAATTGCTATATATCAATTGTTTCTCAGTAGAACTATTTATTGTCATCTGTTTCCCCCCCTATCTGTCATACTCTTAAGCTTGCTGTCATGCTGAGTAGAAGCACCAGACACACCAGGTGGATTGAGAAGTCCAAACAAATCGGATGGGGCAACAAACAGACAAAAGTGCACTAGGGGAAAGGATAGTGAGAACTGAGAAGAGCGAGAAACAACGGTGTGTCGTGTGATATTGTCTTAATGTTATTAGTACTAAGTTCTTTTCATTTTTGTTTTTGATGTTTTTTTTTAATTTTCAAATTTGAAAGTATTGAGACGCCTTGTAACAGTTAAAGTTTAGTTCTCACTCTATTATTTTGCTGAAACACAGTTCCTAATCATACTTAAACAAACATGAAACTTCCTCCCAACACTGCAATGAAATGCTCATCAAGCAAGAATGAGTATTTAAGAGTGAAGCTGAGAAAAAGAAAGTAAATAAGAAGAAACTCAAATGCTGATATAGTAACTGATGTGAGTCAAACTCAAATTTATATTTTCAAACAAACATCAATAAAGATCTAAGCATGTATGTGCAGCCTAATATCGATCTGGGTTGATTGGGCTATGATAATCTTGCTTCAATTATCAGGGAAACTCCGTAATATAGTGTCCTCGACTAGATAAGCATGTATTGAAGAACTTGCTCAAGTTCCGGGATTCTCTCCCCCGTTAGTTTTGCCCATTTGAAGGCCAGAGCTGGTACTCATGAGCAACTTACTAACATTTCCTGTTACTGCAACATCTAAGTTCCAAGTCATACCCAAAGCGACTGTGCTCTTCATTTATGGCTGATGTGTATCAGCCAGATACACTGCTTTCCTTATCTGTTGGGAAGGGTTTTCAGACAGTCTGCTTGAAACTTGAGGTGCTGTTACATGAGCTGTATGCTACGAGGTCTCACTTCAATTCTTCTTGCCTTAACTTGTGAAAGTTTAAGGGGAATTTGGTATGATTTGCTTCCTCCTGGTCTTAAAAAATTCTAATGATAGTAACTCTTGATGTTTCTGGGCAGTATGCCCTTATTTGCATCGGTCCAACAACTGTGGCAACATTTGTTTATTGTTAAGAATCATATATCCAATGCATCCGGATCTTTTTTTCTTTTTGTTTGGATTGCCTCATGGAATAAAATAAAAAATGCGGAACCATCTGAAGTTATATTAAACATTAATTACATTGAAGGAACACCATAAAATAGCTCAAATGCAGACAATCCTTTCAGCTGGAAAGATGGGGAGGATTTACCCACAAACTCGTCTCAATTTCCAGCTATATTCCCGTCGACTTATCAATCAGGTAATGTGCATCATTTGCTCTCTTTCACTTTCCTGTTCTCAGTCTCCTTTCTTTTTTACTTCAAAATAGGAAAGCATTCAATCTTTTGCTTTATGCAGGTGGAGTCCAGGAAATTATAGGGATTGCTGATTCTTGCTTCAATCTTAGGCCCAAAAAGGGAAGGAGATTTCCATTTAGTATATCTCAGCTGGAAATCCATTCTCAAATCCTCCAGGTAAATGTCTTGTTGACAGTGAAAAAGAATACATACAATTAACAGTCGACTCTTCTAAAAGACTACATCATATGGAGAGGAAAAATCCTATATCTGCTGACTTGAGCTGTTCATGTTCTATTTTAGCTGAAAACTCCACAGAGAATGAAAACCACATCTTGAAAGGATTGTCTGCTTTTGTTTCTGTTGAGAATCTTGAGATAGGAGATGTTAATGACAGTCACAATTCATTTAAGGGCTGGGTTGGCAGTGGCTCTGTTTCAGGTTTAGATTTAACAATGTCATTCTCAAAATCAAGGTTAATTTTTTGAAGCAGTCCTTTAGTTCTCCTTTTAAACTGTTAATGTTTCCATGTGGACTCAATTCATTTTACAAAAGATGATGATATTGATATATTGTTCTAGATGTTCTCTCTCTATATATTTTAGCTTTGTTCATTAAGTTTCTAAGAGTTTATTAATGACAGTTTCTTCAATTGGTATATATCAATTGTTTCTCAGTAGAACTATTTATTGTCATTTGTTTTCCCCCTATCTGTCATACTCTTAAGTTTGCTGTCATGCTGATTGATCGTCGAACTTGAGGCAGGCTGAGATTTATAGTAGTTTCCCCCCTATCTGTTTTGTTGTCTTCGCAACCTTTGTTTCTTCCTTGATTTGTATATTTCATCAATCTGTGCAATTGAGAGTTATAACTTTAAAATATCAATAAAATCACATATAAGAGCTCTCCAAGTTCAGAATTTGTCCATATAGAATCTGCAACATCAAAGGAAAAAGTCTCCTATTTTAATGACAGATGAGCAAGTTCTGAAACTTGGCAGCAGGTATTCTTTAGGATCAGGTGCAGTACTTTTTCATATGCTTCCATCTAGTAGTGTTATTAGAATTGCACGAATGCCGTCAGAGCCAATCATAGAGTTGATCTTGTCGTTCCACGTACACCAGCCAACATCCGATGGAGATGGACTATGTTCTCAAGTCAACCATATTAAGTTTGTAATTGTTAAACTATGGATATTTGTAGACCGTAAAGATTCTGCTATTAGTGACAAAATGCTTCTGTTGGTATCATCGAGGCTCAGCTTAACATTTTGCAAATGATAGGATCAGTTGAATATTGCACTGTTACAGTTTAAGCCTTGGTCTCAGCTGGTACTTTTTAAGATTAGCTCATCATGGTTTATTGTTTACACTCAAAGTGCTTTTGCCTGGATCGATCTTTACACTGGTGGATGCTTTCGCTGCATTATACCCCAAAAGATGTTACCATCTGTTGAGTGATGAATCTAGTGCATAGAGCTGGTGCGACTCTTTTCTTTTTATATATAGACACTATTATCAATTCCTCATGAATAGTGTGACTGTCCTTATGGCTTGAATTATCAGGTCCTTGTTTACTCTTGACACATCAGGGTGTTGAACTAGGCGGACGGCCCCTTGTCTGTCCGTGTGTGGGAGCTTCAGAGGACAATGCTTGCGTGGGCAGAGGTTGACAGGATGCCAGAATCATGGTGCTCGGATTTGTTTCCCTCCTGGTGCGCGAAGTTGTCTAATAGTAATAAGGAGGTTTATTTAAGGTGTATGGGGAAGTCGAGAATGGTGATGTTGTCGTTGCAGACGTTCATTGATGACCGGCTTTTCACTTATGATCTGGTGACCCGGGAATGGTCCAAGGTTCCTCACTTTGTCCCACAAGATGTTCGGAAGCCTCAAAGGAGGTTGCGTTATGTTATGGACTGTGGCGTCGCCTTCTTCCCTTGTCTCTCCGACGCCCCTTGATTTATTTATCCTTAGTTCCTTACCAATCCGGCCTGATCGAGCAGAGGTTGATATATTTAAGCCTCAAATAGAGCTGGCAAAACCCAACCCGAATCCGAAAATCCGATCCGGTCGACTCGAAACCGATTATTCTGAATACCAACACAACCCGTCCATTTTGGATCCAAAATCCGAATGAACCGAACCCGATTAACCCGAAACTCATTAAGACCCGAACCCGTTATAACCGAAACCCGAAACAACCTGAACTTTATAAGCTACAATCTAGTAAAATTTTTAAAATGAATATTGAAATAATGAAAAACCGAGACAATCGAAACCCGAATAACCGAAACCCGATACAACCGAAACCCGAACCCGACCTAACCGATTGATCAAATTATTAGACATTACCCAAAACCCGAATGACCTGAAACCCGAATAACTGAACCCAAACCCGATCTGACCCGCCCGATTGCCACCTCTAGCCTCAAAGAGGGTTTGATATATAGAAAGAATGAAGCAAGAATCCCCTAAAATGTGTATCAATCAGCCAATATTGACAAGTGAAACAAAAATCCTCAGTTCAAATATGTTTAATTGCCAATTTGCCACTGATCATGTCAACATAAGCCGTGCCTTTGCAGTTGTGTAATGAATTCTTTTGTCTTTGCAGTTCAAATATGTTTAAGATAATGATAATAAATATACCAAAAAAATTCCACACTTGCAAAAGTAACCTTCCCCTAAAGAAATTTGCAAGAATAGCAATTGGGTCCACAAAATTGCAAAAACAACCGGTTAAAAAAACTGCCCAACCAAGTAAAAAAGGAGAGAGAACATATAACATTAAATGTGCTCCAGAAGAAAAAGAGGGAAAAGAGATGGGGTATTAAATGCATGAGAGAGAGAGAGAGGAGATGAGAGCATTAAATGCAAAAGCAGGCCTGCAACTTTCCGCAGAGGAGAGAGATGGAGGAGAAAGGGAAGAGATTTCTGAGACGTGTGAAGAAGAATAATCCGACACCCATTCAGAATATTCATGCTAGGTGTCGTGCCAATAGCAAGAATATCTATGTCAGGTTCTTGTTTTTCCATGCCATGCGTGGCATTTTTCGGGACAGACTCGTTATTCCCAAAGCTCCTCCAAACGTCAGTGTTCAGTAGATGGATCACCTCCGATTCATGAACAACTTAAAAGCGTCAGTGATCCATTTGCTTGTGGTTGGACATATTGACACTTTGTTATCATGGACTTTGTTGGATTTCATCATGGACTTTGCTCGCTTTTGTTGTTTTTAGGACTTTGTTGGTTTTAAGACTTTGTTGTACAACCTTTGTTAGTATTAGGACTCGTAGTTTTGCTTGCTTGACTCGTGGACTTAATGGATTTCTTAGCAATTCATAGGCTTTAAAACATTATTAACATGAAAATTTATTTTGATGACATGGGTTTACTTGTTGGTGGCATGTAAAACGTATTGGTTGACATGCAACTAATCACCGGGTTGTTTGTTTTTTCGATCCTCCTTCAATGACGCCACTTCTACTTGGACTTTGCTCGCTTTTGTTGTTTTTAAGACTACACTTCTTTGTTGGTTTTAGGACTTTGTTGTACAACTTTTGTTGGTATTTGGACTCGTAGCTTTGCTTGCTTGACTCGTGGACTTCATGACTTTCTTAGCAATTCGTAGGCTTTAAAACATCATTGGCATAAAAATTTATCTTTATGGCATGGGTTTGCTTGTTGTTGGCACGTAAACGTATTGACTGGCATGCAACTAATCATTGGGTTGTATGTTTTTTCGATCCTCATTCAATGATGTCACTTCCACTTTTCATCTCTAATTCCTATCTCTCTCTCATGTGAAAAGTTGCTCCTCTCTCTCCTGAATTTAATGCTCCTCTCTTTTTCTCCTTTTTTTTTCCATTTAATGCTTCCCCCTCTCTCTCATTTACCACCACTTGCTACCTATAGAAAAGGTTTTAAAAAAAATTGCAAAAATGACATTTTCCTCGCCTAGTGCAAATTATCCTATAGCACTGTCATTTTTGTAAAGTCCTATTATTTTTGGTATATTGATGCAAATTTTCCTATGTTTAATCAGCCAATATTTGTGAACCGAAGCATATGTGTTCTTGTTTGGAATAAATTAAATTCAACTTCACCTTCTCACGTGGGAATCCAATTACGGTTCCATCTCCCTTAAGAAATAAAAAATTAACCCTAATCCTAGTTTAGACCCAAATAAAAAAGGACTTGAAATTGCAATTTTTTTAAAAATTATCTTGTTAATAGACGTTTAAATATCTTGTCAATAGCTCTTATGTAAAATTATTACATCTATTTAATCTAAAATACAATTATCTAATTATTTTATTAGTATAAATTTTTTTCCCTATAATTATGTTAAAATTTAAAACACAGACACTAGATTTGTCAATCGGGTCATTTGGATCGGGTCATTTCGGATTTCGAGTAAAATGAGTCTCGGGTAGATCTAGGTTAACTCGAACCTAGGTTTGACTTGGTTTCGGGTCAAATCGGTTTAATTTCGGATTTGCTCAATTTTTCCTTTAAAAAAAAACGTATTTTGATTACTTTGCAATAACTTTAAAATGGTAAAGTTAGTTTCTCAAAAAAAAAAATGTTTGATTTTTAATACAGTATTATATACTACATTCGATCTGAATATTTGATTTTTACTATTACTTGTGATTTTTAATAAAATTTATAACCCTATAAAATATGAAAGTTTTGATTAATTTTTAAAAATTATTTCATACCGATTAGTAATGAGTATAAAATTATTTTAAAATTTTAATAAAAAAAATTTAACAATTAAAGGAGTTTTTTTAGCTTTTTAGAAAATGTGTTGAAAAATAAAAAAAACTAAATATTACCGATCAGAGGGATTAATTTACAATACAAATAAATATAAAAATTGATTTGAAAAGAAAGATCTGGTGCTTGTAATTATAAAACATAAGAAATTGAAGTCTCCATGAATAATTTTAATAATATATCAATTATTGAACTTATTCTAATATGATTTTGAGATTTTCTTGATTTTAGGGAAATTTACAGAAAACCACCCTTTAAATGATTTTTACTTACAACTCACCACCTCTTCATCTATTTTCATTAATTTATCATTAAATATATTATATTTTAATATTTTTAAACTTAAATTTGATTATAAATATATTCAAAATTTTAATTTAAGGGCTTGATTATATTTTAGGGATAATTTTATTTATTTTTAAAAAACAATAATAAATATATCCTACAATTATTATCTTAATAATTATATTTAAGTTATATGATTAATTGATAACCTAATTTTTTAAAATTTAGGTAAATTTAAAGAAAAAAAGTTACATATAACAAATAAAATGGATCAAACTCATATTTTAAGTTGAAAATTATTAACTATTTATTATTATTTTTTAAAAATAAATAAAATGATCACTAAAATATAATCGAGCCCTTAAATTCAATTTTTGAATATATTTATAATCAAATTTGAGTTTAAAGATATTAAAATGTAATATATTTAATGATAAATTGATGAAAATAGATGAAGGGGTGGTAAGTTGTAAGTAAAAACCATTTAAAGGGTGGTTTTCTGTAATTTTGAATTTAAGGGTTGGTTAAGTGAAAACACCCATATTTAAGGGGTGGTTTTACGTAAATTTCCCTTTTTAATTGGTTAAAGTTTTATTTTAACAAAGTGGGTTAGTTGGGTCACCGGATTGAAACTTAATTGACCTAGAAAAATGCTACTCCATCCGTTCCAAAATAAAAGTCGTTTGACTTTTCTGCACGCATTTTAATGAGGTAAAAACTATATAAAATATTATTTTTTAATAAATTTATTTTTATAAATTTATACTTATGAATACCGACTATGAAATTATTCAAAAAAATTGATTAAAAAAAAATATTTTATAGTGTTTTTACCTCCTCAAAAAGCGTGCAGAAAAAGACAAACGACACTTATTTTGGAACGGAGGGAGTAGTATTTTGGGCTCGGGTTAGAAAAAAAAGCTCGGTTTAAAATTTCCAATTCTTGATAAAAAAAATTCCGGGCGTTTGGGTTACATCTTTATCAGGTGTTGTGTGGCTCAAAAGAGTTGAATGTCCTACTCACAAGCGATTCCACGTTGATTCGAACTTTGAACTTTAAATTTCGAACTTCTTAACCTGAGATAGCCCCACAACCGCTACAACAAAATTGACGATTTAGACCATTGGACAAATTGTAATTACAGATTCCTTTTACTCCGTAATATTGTCATAGAATGTTGTTAGATTAGTACGGAGTACTTATTTAAAGTGTCATTGATTAGTCTGGAAAGTTGTGTAGTTATTACTCCTCTCTCCTTCCCTAGGTTCATCTCTTTTAACTCTGTTCTGCTGATTAGAATTCTCTTCCGTTCAAATTACAAATATAAATATGAATAAACTCCAACTTCCCAAATTATGATTTCCAATCCGAAGTACAAATCCTTGCATTAAGCAATGCCTACAAATCAATCAATTTTGCTCCTCCCTCGAGACATACTCGTAAAAATCCTCCTACTCCTTCCATTTGAATCGATTCGGGTATGCAAGCTCGTGTCAAAGGAATGGAAGAATCTCACCGACGATCCCAAATTCTTAAACCGTTTCAAATCTCTTGCCTTCTTCTATATTGAAAACACCGCCTACTGTGTTACGAGAAAGGAGTGTAACAGAGAGATCGCCGGCCGCAATCCTCCCTTCGCGGTGAACAGCATTGCAATCGATCTGCAAGACGACGACTTCATCCCTCACTTGCTTTCGGAATCTTGCAGCGGAACAGCTTGTTTCGTCGCCGAAAGCGGTCGCCTTTTTCTCTACAACTCGATCACCGGAGCCGTAACTAATGCAGCGCAACAGGTAAAGTCCGTCTCCTCCTGCGTATGTTATGGCTTTGGATATGATCGTTATAGTGACGATTATAAGCTGATGGTGTTTTGGGAGAGGGACGGCAGCCTTTTTTGGGTTTACAGCTTCAGAGACGACGCTTGGAGGTCATTTGAAGGCTTCCCTTCCGCTGCATATTTCTGGCCAAACTTCTACAGAATCCGACAAGCTTGCTCCTTTAATGGTGTTCTTCATTGGGTTGTTACACCAAGGTATAAAGGTCCCCGAGATGCGATCGTTACTTACGATCTGCAGACTCGAAGGTTCGGGGAAATGCAGTTGCCGCCACTGACATGGCCTGCTTATCTTGATCCACTAGTGGTAGCCGAATTTGGCGGACGCCTGTGTTGTTGGAATCATCCGGAACGTAGTATTCTTAGGGCCCGTTTGGTTCACTAGAATTAACCCCACCAAACACTTTGTTAGTGTTTGACCCAAAAAAAATCGTTTGTTTCACATCCTCAAAGGAATGAATGTGTTTGGGGCCTCTAATGATTCGGCCCATTTTATTACCCCTAATTTTCCAGGGTGAGCGGTCTCTCTCCCCGACAAGCGGCAGCACTCTCGTAGTCTCGTTCCTGTGCTTCCGATGAATCTGATCTCCCCATCGATTGTAGCTTCTGATCGATCTCTTCTTCCGACCTCCTCTTCCCTTCCTTGGCTTTGGCAGTCGATCTTCAATCGCTTTCGGTGAGTCCTGAACCCTAACTTTGCACTATTTTTATGCTTTCATCTTCAATCGACATTGTTGTGGTCGTCGATCCGAGGGGAACCTGTGCTTTCCTTCGAATCCGAAGTTTGTTGTGCTTTTCCTTGTCCTTTTCCTTCGATTTTCCTTTCGAATCTTAAGTTTCTTGTGCTTTCCTTCGAATCTGAAGTTTCGTTGCCCTTGATATTCGATTAGATCAGTTGCCTAATACTGTCTCACCAGAGCTTATGTTACCTGATCCCTGATAGTGTCTCACTAGAGCTCACACCCTTGTAACCTCATTTGCAAGCTATGTTAATGCTCTCTGTTGCGTACCTGAAAATCATATACATGTTTGTGGTTTCAATGTTTGTGGTTTCAATTGGCTTGACTGCAGTAAAGTATATTAGCTCATAGTAAAGTATATGTATGGTTCTGTTTCTAAATTGCTGGTTTCATTTGGCTCATAAGTCCTGTTTGTTGTTGTTGTTGTTGAAATGCAATTGAGTAGACTGTTTTGGTTAGTCTGCACAAGTATATGTTTGATCTTGTTTTTGAATTGCTGTTTCTGAATTGCTATTTCGGTTTACAACATATTTTCAGTTCACATGGAAAAAAAATACATAAAGCTATACAAGCTTTGGCCACTTGTCCTCTTCTTTTCCATTCCAATGATAAAACAAAAGTCACCGTCAAGATATAAAAGCATTACCATCTAGCAAGTTCAGCTGATGTTGTAGATCAATTGCATACTTTGGCATTTATCAGCAGCCAAGTTTACAAAAAAAAATACTTGATGAATGAATAAATGAAGCTCTACAGAAAAACACACGTTTCATACTGTTGATAAACTCTTTTTGTGAATAAAACAACATCTCCCTTGCAGACATCACCTGTTAAGACAGGAAAGTAGAAATTACAATCTCTTTAGAAACCATAGACATGAGATAGACCATCTCTGAAGGCAAATTGCTAGACTATACCTGGGCAGTTAATGAAAAATGATGGCCTTGGATACAGGTCTTCACAATTACCATCCTTTATTCTGACAAAATCAGCAGATAACAAATGCAAAGTGTATCAGTCATTCAGCTGATGAATGTCATTGATATATACTGTATCAACTTGGCTTTAACAGTTTGAGAACAAATCTACAGATTAATAGTTGAGATGACTATTCCTTTTATACTAGTAAGACGGCTAGACTAAACTCCCAGTGAACATAAATGTCACATAAAAGCAAAGAGCCAAAGATATAAGAAAACATGATGTTGTTTGCTCAAGAGCAAGAAACTCCAGGAATCCTTGCTACTGAACTGTGAACGTCAAAATAGCAATTCATGAACTAAAGAGAGACTACAGGGAAAAATCTCAATTCAAAGAGAAGTAAAAAACAAAGCAATAAACCTACCTCCAGTGAATTATATATTATTTATTTAAAAAAATAAAGAAATTTGGGTTAGATATGGGTTGTCATCACATCCCCTTACTATTTCTAGCTTACCTAGCTGCCTGCCCCCTATCTATCTCAAAATTACTAGTATTCATTTACTATTCTGGATATGTGTATTATATATTATTTATTTAAAAAAAATAAAGAAATAAAGAAATGAAAATGCGGGGAATTAATAGTATTCATTTACTTACCTAGCTTACCTAATATTCTCTGCTCTTTAGTCATACTATATGCTCATCTACATCTTACTTTAGATGGTAGATTTGATTGCCATTGCTTTGACTATATAAAGGATTCACTCTTGATTTGGTAATTGAATTGATTAAAAAAATGCAATAATAGATTATTTGTTTCCTTTTCTTTTTTGCTTTAAAATTTTGATGTAAAATGCAAGAACTTGATCTTCAGTGGCCAATCACTTGTTAGATTAATTCTTGATGATTGCAAGTAAGATACAATGTGAATTGGTCCATTTTCTTTATGGGTTCTCATGGTTTGATGTTTGTCAAAATTTTGGCTTCTTGGGTTGAAGAAGTCAAAATGTGATATGGGTTTGTATATTAAGTTGTTCAGATTAGTTTTGATTCTCTTCTTGGAGTGTGAGATGTAAAAACTTGGTTTTCACTGCCCAAGTACTTGTTAAGCGCAAAATCTGAATCGGGTTTCTTGAGTTGCTTAAATGGGGTCTATCGGTTTTCATCTGATCATTGTTGATTCATTGTTGAATATCTTTTGTAGAGCGCTGGGACATCGAAGGATTTTCGGAAGAAGCCCAAGAGGAGCCTGCATTCTGCATCAGCTGAATCCGAGGATTCGTACAACAACAACAGCAGCAGCCATGAGCATTGGAGTACTACTAGCTCAAAGGCTGTAACTGGGTAATTAGTTAAAATCTCTGTACAACAAAGTACTATTAGCTGCTCATATATTACCATATTATCCTTCATGCCAAGCTCAAAGGTCAAAGTCCATTGTTGTATAGAGAAAGAGGGAGAAATTGAAGGTGGCCGGGTGTGTTTAATCATGGAGGAAATGTGGATTGGGATGAATACGTTTTCATGGGTAATTCTATATGTTTTTATAGGTTTTTTGCTATGTAGTGGGGGCAATGTACATGACCCTTGGTGTTTTTTGTTCATGTGTAATGATCAAAACTTCTGGTTTGTGTTGTCTTAACTTCTGTTAACTTCTGGTGTGTATTGTCTTAACTTCTGTTAACTTCTAGTGTGTATTGTCTTAGCTTCTATTAACTCCTGGTGTGTATTGTCTTAGCTTCTATTAACTTCTGGTGTGTATTGTCTTAACTTCTGTTAACTTCTGGTGTGTATTATCTTAACTTCTGCTAACTTTTGTTAACTTTTGGTGTGTATTGTTTTAACTTCTGTTAACTTATTTTTTTAGACATTGTCTTAACTTCTATTGGAAATTGTCAAACTTCCTTTTGTGGATTAAAAACGAAAAACATTAGGATTTAGGAGATGATTAAACATATCCCTTTCTTAAATCAATTCAACCAAACATTTACCAAGGCAATAGGGAATTCAATGATTCATCTTCTAAGTCAACCAAACAAAAAGACAATCAAACACTAATCATTTCCTTTCCCTTCCCATTAAGGTAATGAATCCCTTTCCTTTCCCTAGCTCGAACCAAACGGGTCCTAAAAGTAATTAGGGCAAAGTGGTAATTTAACACATTTAACAATAATCTTATTAGAAAAAGATGAGATGAGTAATCTTTTGCAAGCATCTACCTTTTAAAAGCTGGTTTCCTGGAATTTTCAATTTAAAAAGTTATTTTGTGCAAAATGGTGTATTTATAGGATGGATTTATGGAATGTGGCCCCTTTTTCTCGAAGCTCGATTTTCCCTTGTGGCGAAGTGTTCCAAATAGTTTTTTATACAAGAAAAAGAAATTAGAGTTACACCTATCAGTCCCGATTAGTTGTCCATCCTAAAGCATCCCACATGATAATAAACTATAGATCTAGATCTTCTTGAAACACTATGCAAGCAAGAACGTACACCTTAGTCTTCCTGAAGTACGCGTGTTCCAAACATGTTGCATTAAGTATCTTTATTTTCTAAAAAAAAATGAAAGTTCAATCCATCTTCATGGAATTTTAGACCCGAAACACAATCACATTAAGTAAATTTTATCCTGCATGCTGAAAGTTTTTAAATTTATCGTAAAACTTTAACCAAACTATATACAACCAACCAATGTCACTTAATTCTAGACTCTAGTTATCTAAATTTTACCACAAAACTATTATTCGAGTTCTATACTAAATTTTGGGCTATTCTTTATATGCTTTCAATTAATTAAATATTTTTATGCTTTATATCAGATAGTTTTATTATGTTGGCTTAAGTTTTTAAGTCATGAAGGAGAGAATGGCTAAAACAAAAAAAACCCATGTTTTACATGGATGTCTCAGTTGATGGAGATCCTTGAGATGATGATATTTGGGGTACTATTTAATTTATGATGCTGACCATAGTGGTAATCTATATATCTATTATAATTTACATGCTTTGTGCACTGGTAAGTTTTCCATCAAAGTTGAAATCTGTAATTTGCTTCTGTTTATTCCCTTTTTCTTTTGATAATTTGTTGCTTATGACTCTTTAATATTCACAGAGGAGGCCTTTATTTGTTTATTTATGCTGGAGAGGTATAACCTGTAATTTGCATTTTATCTTCCCTTTTTATACTCAGTATTACCGCTGATCATTATAATAGATTGTTATTTGTTTGCATGTTTTTAAGGGAGATATCGGAGAAACCATATTTGACTGCTTTTTTTTTATTAGGAAATAATTCGGGTGGGCTAGCCCTACCCGGCAGCATCCTTGCGGATGAAGATCAAGAAGATCTGGATCATTATTAATATCGACTCCTCGGGCAGAGTGGCTAAGGTGTGCAACCTTATCCGCCACTCTGTTGCCCATACAAGGAACATGAAATTAAAGAACACTACTTCTTTCAAAGTCGATGACAGAATTCGTACATCAGAAAGGATTAGTTCGATCTCCCACGGGCAGGTGGATTTTCTGTAAGTGATCAATGATTATCTTACAATCTTCTTCAATTTGGATTTTGTCTATATTGAGTGGACATGCGTGCTGGATCCCCAATTTGAGAGCTAGGGCTTCCGCGGTGAGTGGTTTTTGTTTACCTAGCTTCTAGTGACAAACAGAAATAGGGCGGGCTTCCCAATCCCTAATAATTGGCTCCTGCAGAGCTCTCGCTGTTTGTTAGCGTTGACCCATCAAAATTTAATTTTAGCATACCCCGTGGTGGCTTGCGACAAGAAATATGTTTTTGTTTATTATTCTGTTTTGGAGGTTTGGGCCGAAGAGGGCGAACCTCCTCCTCTAAATTAAATCAGCCTCTACTACCGAAGTTTTATTCCAGTTATCTATATCTGATTTAATCAGACGTAAGACTTTATCTTTTTGTGGGATGGCCACCTGCTGAAACAGATGTTGATTCCTAACATACCATGTAGACCACCAAGAGAAGGCGAGACTCACCATAGCCAATGGATTTAGGCTCTTCCCAATAAGAGATAGAATGGGCTTGATATCCCGGGACTGGGCAATCAAGCATGCAATGGCTGATTGAACATGGGAAGGGAGTTGGTGGATGGCTTGGACGAAGGGACATTCTAGAAAAAGGTGGACCTCATCCTCGGGTGCCCCATTACATAAAGAACAAGTTGAAGGGACAGACGTCCCTCGACTGGACAACCTAGAAGCGGTCGGCAGGCCATCTTGAGATATTTTCCAAAGAAAGTTTTTAACTTTCGGGGGAATATTAACCTTCCAAATCCAGGCATTACTGTCCGGGAGTGCTGTTGACTGAGCTGTTATCAATTTATATGCACTGGCAGTAGAAAACCATCACTCCCTATCCGGCCACCAGTATAAACGGTCTTGAAGATGAGAGGCAGGTAGAGGGATGTCTAATATTTCATGCACTAGACAATTAGGTAGGACTCCCTGAAGTTTTTCCTTCCACCATTTGCCCCCCAATATTTGACTGCTTTTGTGGTTTATCTCATTGTGGTCATTAATATTATCAATTATAATTTAATCATCTTGGTTTTTCTTTATATATAATGGCATCCTGTATCAGATGAAAGTGCTACGACATTGTTGTTGGTCTGATTTGAATGTAAATTGATGAGTGTTCCAAGACATGAGAGTTTCATTAAAATTGAGTTGAATAGCTAATCAAGAATAGATGAATTTACTTAAATATAAGTTTATGAAATATCAATTTATGTTTGTAATATATAAGTTATATTTATATATAGACTCTGAAATATGTATAGCTAAAAATTTGGATTGAGATATAATTTTAGTGACAACGTGAACAAAAATGCAGCATGTGCATGCTCCATTTAGGCCTGTTTGTACTATCCAAAACTAGCTTCTTTTTTTTGACTTTAGTTTACATCCAACAACTTTCTGAAGCATACATATGCATGATGCAAATGGGCCCTCTTTTTTGTTTGGAGTGGTTGTTTTAATTTTATTCATCCATTACCTTGCTCTATTATATATATTTATATCTCTAATATAGTGGGATCCCCGCATTATTTGCAAATTGATTCGTGTTTTTTTTCATCTCTATAATGTTCACATCTACTCAAATCGTATTTGCACTAGCAAGTGCAAATTGATTTGTACTTCAATTCTGCTGTTTCTTTCAAGGAAATAATGAACCGGTTGATAAGACGAGATATTTGGGCGACCTTGAGGAGGAAGAGGACGAACAAATGGAGGAAGAAGAGCTGGAAGATGGTACTCATTCGGTGGCCTTTCAATGTATTTTATTGTATAACTTGCAATGTTTTCTGGAAATTTGGTTCCTATTTGGAAGTCTTTGGCTTTTTTTTTTCCAGCATCAGTGGTTCAAATTTGTGTCGTAGATCCATGGTTATATTAATGTATTAAACTTTTCAAACATTTGTTTAGATTGTTATTTGGTTATTCCTTAAAATAAATATTTTTATATTCTATTTTTCTTTTTTTTTTCATCGCAATCGTGTCATGGTGTGAGAATTGCACTAGTTTTATATAGTTTTAGCCCCTTAAAAAATGTGTCAAAAGTCAATGCAATGGCCATCTCTTATCGAATGGAGGTAGTATGAGGGTTTATCATAAAAACCTCATATTTAAGGGTTGGTTTTATGCAAATTTCCCCTTTATATATAAATAAGCTCTAGCTTAACTCGTTACAATTAATTAGGGTTTCCAATCGGAAGTAGAAATCGTGTGAATTAAGCATGCCCAGAAATCAACAATCAATTTGGGTTCTCCCTCGAGAGATACTCATACAAATCTTTCTACTCCTCCCATTCGAATCGATTACGGTATGCAAACTGGTGTCAAAGCAATTCAACAATCTCGCCAACGATCCCATCTTCTTCAAGCACATATCTCTTGCCTTCTTCTCTTTTCAAAATGTCGTCTACTTTGTATCAACAAAGATCAACAATACCATCAGATTAGGGCGTATTATATATCCGCCCTTTGAGGCAAACCGCATTCCAATCGATTGGAGTGGCGATGATGACTTCGACGAATTGCTTTCGGAGCCCTCCAAGGGGATCGCCTGTGTCATCACCCTTCGCCGTCGCCTCCTATTCTACAACTTCCTCACCGGAGATTCCTACCCGCCAGCGGATTTACCGGTGGGTACGTACAAGGGCTGGTTAATTTACGGCTTCGGCTATGATCCTTATGCCGACGATTGTAAGATGGTGTTGGTTCGGAAGGAGGACGGTTGTTTGTTTAGGGTTTACAGCTTGAGAAATCGCGCTTGGAAGTCATTCGAAGGCTTCCCTTCCGCTGCATATGATCAGCAGTCGTTGTTCCCATCTCGATCATGCTCTTTGAATGGTGTCCTTCATTGGGATATTGGAAGAAGATTTGGTGTCAAATGGCGAACCATCCTTACTTATGATCTTCATACTTGTAGGTTCGGGGAAATGCTGTTTCCGGCTTCTTATGATGGTCATTCTTCAAAGGTAGTTGAACTAGGTGGACGCCTGTGTTGTTGTTTTCGTAGTAATATGGGTCGAACAGTTCTTACTGTGTGGATGATGAGGGAGTACGGTGTTAGTGAGTCTTGGAGGAGATTTTTACGCATCGACCTTAAAACACTAAGCCGCAGCCCCTTTAGGGACGAGATAGAACCCACCGGGATTCTATATGAATGCCAAGATGGAGGCAGAAAAGTAATGTTGTTTGTATGTAAGCACTATGGAACGTTGTATTGGTACGATATCAACAAGGGCAAAGTGATGCGCATACAAAAGAATGCTTGGGAGAAGTCCATGAATATTCGAAAGTGGAATTGAAGATACAGGCTTGAGGGTAAATCAATCAACATTAGCTGAAGCTAAGTTACAATTTATGATGATATATATTTTGATATTTATGTTGTTCTACAAATTCTCTTTAATTTTGTTTTTGTTTGTTCAGGAAGTTCTTGATTGTTCTGATATTAGCCCTAATAGTTTATTGGAGTAATTAGTTACAGTTCAATTGTTGCTCATTTTCAATTTATAGTACAAAGTTGTGTTCAGCTTCATTAGATGGAGTAGTGGTCCATTTATAGATTGAAAGTGAGTTAAATTAAGGTTCACAAAATCGGTAATTCGGATGAGTTATATATGATTAACACCACAATATTGGTTTGTCATAATAGTTTAGTATATGTTTTACATTGAAATAAATTGGTTGCAGGAATTGAAGTAAATCATCTTTGGCCGGTGATGGTCATTTCTTGGAGCGTTGATAATTTCTTAGAGTCACCACACTGAAGTGTGGCTCTTTTCTTTTTTGTAGACTCTATTATCAATATCAATTCCTCATGAGGAGTCTGTTGAGATTGGCACATCAGGGTCCTTGTTTACTATTGACACATCAGGGTGTCGAGATTGGCGTATGACCAAAAAAAAAAACTCGAGATTGGCGTATGACAAAAAAAAAAGGGTGTCGAGATTGATTGACATGGTAAAGTAGAGAAATGAGACATTTTCTACACTTTAAGGCGTCGAGATTGGTTGACATGGTAAAGTATATACATGAGACATTTTCTACACCTTGTGGCGTCAAGAGTGGCTGACATGGTAAAGTAGAGAAAGGAGATGTTTTCTAGACCTTATGGCATCGAGATTTGCTGACATGGTAAAGCAGGGAAATGAGACATTTTTTACACCTTTGGGCATCGAACTCCCGACGACCCAACATCCTAAATTCCTAATTTCTCCCATCCAACTCCCGAAGACTCGAAGAGATGAACCTCCGAACGAAAACGGCATCCCCGACATCATCTACTTCAACCTCTGCTACATCATCTACTTCACGATTAGCTCCGAATCCACCATCTCCGCTGCAACGCTCCTTCAATCGCATCAATTTTTTTTTGTTAAACGTTTATCCATAAATTCTTTGATCGATAAAATCTTCCCCAATGTCCAATCCTTCGAAGATCGAGAGTTATTCAAAGTGTAAATTACATGTTTGATTATAGGTTCTTGAATAATGCTTACGGTTTCAAGATGAATGTTATAGAATATAAAGACTGATGGAGCCATTTCCAGTACATTAATTTTTACTAAGAAGGGGAAATTAGAGTAGATAACAATTAACAAGCAATAATTTGATTGTGTTGAAAAGGTGTTTGTAAGGAGGGATTCCGATGGGTGACCATTGAGAAAGCGAGAGTGTGCAGAAGGATGGTGACCTACCCCAATTCCTGCGGGAGGATGGTGGTAGTGGCGCGGGGCTCCCATATAGCTTGGACAGTGAGGGTCGGCGGAGCCGCGGAGGATGTCATTCAAAGAGTAAATTGACAGAGAATGACAAGATAGAAATTAAGAAGAGTTTTGGAGAAAAAAACAGTTTTAACTTTTAACAATTTAGAATAGATCTTAGCCGTTCATTTATTTGAATGATTGTGATTAGGTTATTAGGAAGAAAAAATTAGGAAAGGATCTTAATCCCTAAAAAATGGCCCAAAATTCCCCAAATTCATAATATTTTCCAAAATAGGGATTCCCTTGGGTTGCTAACTCCAACTTCTCACGTTACAATTAGGTTTTCCAATCTGAAGTACAAATCCTCCGAATTGATTAAGTATGCCTACAAATCAATCAATTTTGCTTCTCCCTCGAGACATACTCATAAAAATCCTCCTACTCCTCCCATTCGAATCGATTCCGGTATGCAAGCTCGTGTCAAAGGAATGGAAGAATCTCACCGACGATCCCAAATTCTTAAACCGGTACACATCTCCTGCCTTTTTCTGTATTAAAAACATCGCCTACTGTGTAACGAGAAAGGAGTGCAACAGAAAGATCGCCGGCCGCAATCCTCCCTTCGCGGTGAAAAGCATTGCAATCGATCTGAAAGCCGACGACTGCATCCATCAGTTGCTTTCGGAATCTTGCAGCGGAACAGCTTGTTTCGTCACCAAAAGCGGTCGCCTTTTTCTCTACGACTCGATCACCGAAGCCGTATCTAATGCAGCGGAACATGTAAACTCCGTCTCCTCCTGCCTATGTTATGGCTTCGGTTATGATCGTTATAGCGACGATTATAAGCTGATGGTGTATCGGAAGGGGGACGACAGCCTTTTTTGGGTTTACAGCTTCAGAGACGACGCTTGGAGGTCATTTGAAGGCTTCCCTTCCGCTGCATATCAATGGCCGAACTTCTTCAAAACCCGACAAGCTTGCTCCTTTAATGGTGTTCTTCATTGGGTTGTTAAAATAAGGGATATGGTTGAATCAAACTTCTTGGATGTTGGAAAAATACCAAAGATGGAAGATATATTAAAGTACAAGCCCCCAAAAAAGGCGATCCTTACTTACGATCTGCATACTCGTTGGTTCGGGGAAATGCAGTTGCCGGTGCCTCGTAATGTTAATGAACCAGTGGTAGCCGAATTGGGCGGACGCCTATGTTGTTGCGCTCGTCCGGGTAATGATAGTAGTCTTAGTGTGTGGACGATGCGAGAGTACGGGGTCAGTGAGTCGTGGACGATGCTTTTAAGCATTGACCTTACTAGGCTAAGCAGAAACTCTTTTAGGTGGTATAGGATACAACCAATGATGCTATATAAGTGTCAAGATGGCAGAAAATTAATGTTGCTGGTATGTAAGAAGTATGGAACGTTTTATTGGTACGATATCGACAATGGAGAGGTTACACAAATACAAAAGAATGCCTGGGAGAAGAGAAGGAATTGAAAGCGGAAGGTACAAGAAATCAACTAATAGTAGCTCAAGGTGAGAGTTTTGAGTGTTATTATAGATGATATATATTGTTCTAGATGTTCTCTCTCTATATATATTTTAGCTTTGTTCATGAAGTTTCTAAGAGTTTATTAATTAATGACAGTTTCTACAATTGCTATATTATCAATTATTTCTCAATTGAACTATTTTAGCTCTCTCTCTCCCTATATATATATAGTACTTTTTCCTCTATCTGTCTGTTGTCTTCACAGCCTTTGTTTCTTCCTTGATTTGTACCTTTCATCAATTTTTCGCATTGAGAGTTTTAGGGTAATTTCTAGGGTCCTTTGAGTGATAGTCAATTCAGATGTAGATTAGCTTTGGAGAAAAGCTTATGAGTTTACTGGATTTCGGCCCATGACAGTAGCTGTGCATTTGAGAGTTACAACTTTAAAATATCAATAAAACCACATATAAGAGCTCTCCAAGTTCAGAATCTGTCCATATAGAATCTGCAACATCAAAGAAAAAAGTCTCCTATTTTAATGACAGATGAGCAAGTTCTGAAACTTGGTTGCAGGTATTCTCTAGGATCAGGTAAAAAGTACTTTTTAATATGCTTCAATCTAGGAGTGTTATTAGAATTGCACGAATACCGTCAGACCCAAATCATAGAGTTGATCTTGTCGTTCCACACTAGCCAACATCCGATGGAGATGGACTATGCTCTTTTCTTCAATTCACCAGATTTTACCTGTTCCAATAAGAATTATATTGGCTTTTAGTCCATTATATATGGCATGGTGAATCAGTGCAATAAGGCTTTTAGTTCTTTGGATTATATGAGATGCATAATTTTGATCTAGGATCTTGGCCTCTCTTTTCTATCCCATTTTTATTGTGCCCTTAAACATACTGACTGGATGTATAATAGGACACTGTCTTTCTCTTCTTCTTTTTTGAAGCTAAAATACTTCATTGCATATTCCATGTCAAGCTATATATATTTATAGTCCATCATGGCTTTAAATTTCTCACCAAGTCAAGCTGAGGTTCCACCAGAAACCCAAATCCTGCCCTTACCCTCGGCTACAAACGACGAGGCTATTACATACCCTCAGCTACAAACGTCGAGACTATTACATACCCTTGTCTTTTCATTTTATTGACGGGCCACGACAATTGTCTGCTGGTGACGAGCTAACTGAATAACCTCACCAAGTCAAGCCGAGGTCCGACCAACAACAAACGAAATCGTGGGAGTTCTTTACCTCGGCTGCTGTCGACGAGCTGGCCACATAAGCTTGGCCATTGGAGCCGAGGTTAGTGCATGTGCTTGACCGTATTGAACAACCTCCCACGCACCCGACAGTAACAACCCCAATCGCAAACAACTCCAAATTTAATCCATTTCATTCCAATTTTCTACTCATAATTTGGCATCCACATCACACAAATCTACAATAATCAAACAAAAAAACACAAACAACTAACAATTTCATGAACTTCAATTTTAATTTCAATAAACCCTAACTCAATCGCACAAAAAATACCAATCAAACCAAATATAATCAAAATTATTATCTACAAATTGATCATAGATCTATCAAAATCATTTGCAAATCTACCCAATTCATCAGCAAAAGGGTGAGCCTTCGATCTTCTAATGGTGGCGGTGTCGTGAACATCGTTGAATATGGTCCAGCTTTGTGCAGTTGTGCTTAATTGGGCTGAAGATGTTTGGGGGATTTTTTTAATTTCTCCCGGACAAGTTCGTAAATATTTTTAAAAATGGGAAGGACTTATATATAGCCTTTTTCTCATCTTGTTTATAGCCATTATGTTTATATATAGATAAGCTCCAGCTTCACTCTTTGCAGACTACACAGTTAGGGTTTCCAATTGGAAGTACAAAACCTAATTAAGCATGCCCACAAATCAGCAATCGATTTTGATTCTCCCTCGAGAGATACTCGTACAAATCTTGCTACTCCTCCCATTCAAATCGATTACGGTATGCAGACTCGTGTCAAAGGAATTCAACAATCTCGCCAACGATCCCATCCTCTTGAACCACATATCTCTTACCTTCTTCTCTTTGCCAAATGTCGTCTACTTTGTATCAACAAAGATCAACACCGCCATCAGTAGCGGCATCTATCCCCCCTTGGAGGTGAACCGCATTCCAATTGATTTGAAACACAATGATTACATCGATGAATTGCTTTCGGAGCCCTCCAAGGGGATCGTCTGTGTCATCGCCGGTCGCCGTCGCCTCCTATTCTACAACTTGCTCACCGGATCTTCCTACCCCACAACGGATTTACCACGGTATGCAGCCTGGTCAATTTATGGCTTCGGCTACGATCCTTATGCCGACGATTGTAAGATGGTGTTGGTTCGGATGCACTACGACGGTTGTTTCTTTTGGGTTTATAGCTTGAGAAATCGCACTTGGAATTCATTCGAAGGCTTCCCTTACGCTGCAGATAAGTGGTCGTTCTTTAAAGCTCGAGCTTGCTCTATGAATGGTGTCCTTCATTGGGCTATTGGAAGAAGATCAGGTGATATCGAATACCAAACCATCCTTACTTATGATCTTCATACTTGTAGGTTCGGGGAAATATCGTTTCCGGCTGCTTATGTTGGTGACTTTCCAGAGGTAGGAGAAGTAGGCGGACGCCTATGTTATTGTTCTCGTAGTTCTAATGGTACATTACTTACCATGTGGACGATGAGAGAGTACGGGGTTAGTGAGTCTTGGACGAGATTTTTATGCATCGACCTTAGAAGGCTAATTAGTCTTCACCCCTTGATCGATGCGAGCAGGATTCTATATGAATGCCAAAACGGCAGAAAAGTAATGCTATTTGTATGTCAGCACTTCAGAACAGTGTACTTGTATTGGTACGATATCGACAATAACTACCTAGTGACGTGCGGTGCATACACATAGAATGCTTGGAGAAGCATGAATCGAAAGCAGAAGATACAGGCTAGAGGGTAAATCAATCAACATTAGCTGAAGCTAAGTTACAATTTATGATGATATTTTGATATGTTGTTCTGGAAATTCTCTTTAATTTTGTTTTGCTGTGTTCAAGAAATTTTCTTGATTGTTCTAATTATATTAGCCATAATGGTTTATTGGAGTAATTTATGTGATATTTTGATATGTGGCTCTTTTCTTTTTATGGACTCTATTATCAATTCCTCATGAGGAGTGTGTGACTGTCCTTATGGCTTGAATTATCAGGGTCCTTGTTTACTCTTGACACACTAGGTTGTCGAGATGCTGACATGGTAAAGTAGGTGAAGTTGCCCGGCTGTCCAGTTTTTCGTATAGTCCACCCTCGATCGAACACCGGCTTTCCATGGTTCGGTACACACAATTTGGTACAAATTCCATTCCGACAAAGACCGAAAAGCTATTTGAAAGGGTCAGAACCGATTCCGATCACAAAGTACCAACCCCTATATATTTATATTAAAACAAAGGTCTGAAACGACTTCGGTTTTGATTCGTATATGCATCTTATTCTGACTTAATATGGTTCCATCTTCTACGGTTAAATTAATGCAATGCTCAAATAGCCCTACTTTTGGGGTATCGTTAAATATAACGTTTAATATAGCAATGCAATTCGCCCCTATTAATTTTAGAGTATCGTTAACATAATCTGTCCTGGGTTAGTTTGATGGTGTTTTATTAGCCCTATTTTTAGAGTATTGTCAGCAAGGAAACGAGACATTTTTCCTGCTTTATCATGTCAGACAGACATGGTAAAATAGGGAAATGAGACATTTTTGACATCTTAGGGCATCGAAATAGGTTCCTACAGAATTTCGCGCGGGTTACCATTTGTGATGGAAGACATACTGACACTCCCTTGAAGCATAGAAATTCATTTTTTGACGCTTTATGGCATCGAGAATGGCTATTAAAACTAAAATTGTTGAAAATGTCCCGCTTTTCCTATAGTGAAAAAGTGTATGTCTACGAAGTGTTGCAAAAATTGTCGGCAAAATAAAAAGTAAGGAATCTTAAAAGATTATTAAAACAGCTCCAGCACCGGAGTAATTAAGTATAAAATTATGTATACGGAAAGGAGCTTCTTTGGAGTTTGGTTTGCACTACCGACTATGAGATAGAGTCCTGCTGTACTGCTAGCTTGCAGTGCTACTATTCGGCGGTGCTTGGCTTCGCGCTTCGTCAGCGTCCTCAACTTTTTGGTTGTAGTTCTACTTAGGTTTTCTTGTTGAATTGTAGGGTTTATTTCTGCCTGTTTTGCTATGCCATGTTTTATGATTGTATTGTTTGTTATGGCGGTTTTCGCCTGCTGACTCGTCGGCCTCTCGAGAATCAGGCTTGCCTGATCTTGAATCTTTACCTTTTCTAAAAAAATATAAAATTATGTAATTTTTTTTAAAAAAATTAATATATTTTATATAGTTTTAGCCCCTTAAAAAATGTGTCAAAAGTCAATGCAATGGCCATCTTTTATCGAATGGAGGTAGTATACGTTTATCATAAAGTCTATTGGTAAGATAGGATAAATACTAGCATATTTGTTGATGGAAACCATTTAAGCGGTAATTTTCTATAATTTTGAATTTAAAGGGTTCTTAAATAAAAACCCTCATATTTAACGGTCGTCGAGATTGGCTGACATATGGTCAAGCAGGGAAATGAGACATTTTCGACACCTTAGGGCATCGAAATGGGTTCCGACAAGATTTCACGCATGTTGTCATTTGTAATATTGACGCTTTCTTAATGCGTCGAAATTCAATTTGTTGATATGCTTCATGACATCGAGAATGGCTATTAAATTCGTCGAGAATTACCCGATTTTCCTGTAGTGACAACAAGCGTGTGTCTACGAAGTGTTGCAAAAGTCGCTGGCAAAATAAAAAATCTAAAATCTAAAAAAATTATTAAAACAACTCCAGGGAAAAAAGGGCACCAGTCTCTTATATTCTGTTCGTCAGTAGATGGTCGTTGACTTTTTAGTAATACATATATACTCTCTCCGATCCACATATATTAACTTTTTTATTATTATTTTTGTATAATCTAATACTTATTGCCAGCAAATATTAAGTTGTAAAAAAATAATTTAAAAAAAGTTGATATTTTATATCTTTTTTATCTCCTTAAAATACGTGTTAAAAAATTCAAACGACATCCTTTGTGGATCGGAGGTAGTATAAAATTATGAATTTTTTTTAAAAAAATTAATATATTTTATATAGTTTTAGCCCCTTAAAAAATGTGGCAAAAGTAAATGCAACGACCATCTCTTATCGAATTGAGGTAGTATACGTTTATCATAACGTCTATTGGTAAGATAAGAACTTGTCTATTCTCTTGCCGGCTGAGTCACGTGCTCGGGGTTTGCCACCAAAGGTGGGTTCCTCGTCTAAGAGAACTTGTCTATTGATAAGATCATACTAGCATTTATTGATGGAAACCATTTGAGGTGTAATTTTCTATAATTTTGAATTTTAAGGGTTGTTAAATAAAAACCCTCATTTTTAAGGGTTGATTTTATGCAAATTTCCCTTTTATATATAGATAAGCTCGCTTCACTCGTTACAATTAGGGTTTCCAGTACGTCGGAAGTACAAATCCTGTGAACATGCCCACAAATCAACAATCAATTTTGGTTCTCCCTCGAGAGATACTCATACAAATCTTGCTACTCCTCCCATTTGAATCGATTACGGTATGCAGACTCGTGTCAAAGGAATTCAACAATCTCGCCAACGATCCCATCCTCTTCAACCACATATCTCTTGCCTTCTTCTGTTTTGACAATGTCGTCTACTTTGTATCAACAAAGATCAACACCACCGTCAGTAGCGGCTGCACTCCCCCCTTGGCGGTGAACCGCATTCCAATCGATTTCAAAGACAATGAGTACATCAAAGATATCCTTTCGGAGCCCTCCAAGGGGATTGCTTGTGTCGTCATCGGTCACCGTCGCCTCCTATTCTACAACTTGCTCACCGGAGGTTCCTACCCCCCAACGGATTTACCAGTGTATGACTGGTCAATTTATGGCTTCGGCTACGATCCTTATTCCGACGATTGTAAGATGATGTTGTTTCGGAAGGGCGACAGTTTGTTTTGGGTATATAGCCTGAGAAATCGCGCTTGGAAGGCATTCAAAGGCTTCCCTTATGCTGCACATCAGTGGTCGTTTTTTCAATTTCGAGCTTGTTCTATGAATGGTGTCCTTCATTGGAATATTTCAAGAAGAGTTGATATCGACCAATACAAAGCCATCCTTACTTATGATCTTCATACTTGGAGGTTCGGGGAAATATTGTGTCCGGCTGCTAATGTTAGTTATTGTTCAGAGGTAATTGAACTAGGCGGGCGCCTATGTTATTGTTCTCGTAGTTCTAAGGGTCAATTTCTTACCGTGTGGATGATGAGAGAGTACGGGGTTAGTGAGTCTTGGACGAAATTTTTATGCATCGACCTTATAAAGCTCAGCCGCGGCCCCTTTAGGGGCGAGATAGAACCCAGCGGGATTCTATATGAATGCCAAGATAGCAGCAGAAAAGTAATGTTGTTTGTATGTAAGCACTATGGAACGTTGTATTGGTACGATATCGACAATGACATAGTGACGCGCATACAAAAGAATACATGGGAGAAGAGGATGAATCGAAAGCGGAAGATACAAGCTTGAGGGTAATTCAATCATCATTAGCTGAAGCTAATTAAGTTACAGTTTATGATCGATGATATATATTTTGATATGTTGTTCTAGAAATTCTCTTTAATTTTGTTTTGCTGTGTTCAGGAAATTTTCTTGATTGTTCTAACATTAGCCATAATATATACTCACTCCGTTTACTTTTAAGTGACTTTTTACTATTCATGCACGTTTTTGAAGGTGTGCAAAACTATATGAAATAATAATTTTTTAAAATATTTTTTTCGATAATCTCATACTTATTGGTGATAAGTATAATATTATGAAAAAAATATTATTAAAATATTAATATTTAATATAGTTTTTATCGTTCTAAAACTACATGCATGACTTGAAAAAGTCACTTAATAGAAACGGAGGGAGTAGTTTATTTGAGTAATTAATTACAGTACGTTCAATTGTTGCTCATTTTCAATTTATTATACGAAGTTGTCTTCAGCTTCATATATTAGAGTACTGGTTCAATTCGTTTATATATTGAATGTGAGTTAAAGGTTCACAAAATCCGAAATTCGTACGAGTTATATATCATTAACACCATAATTCGTAAGAGTTATATATGGTTTTGTTGGAGCTTTGATAATTTCTTAGAGCCACCACTGAGGTGCGGCTCTTTTCTTTTTACCAGGTCATTAACCACGCGTAAATGGTGTTGTCATCTTGTAGATAAACCCGATGCACTTTCAACCGATCTAAAACAATTTCATAAGTTTAACGGGCAAATATGTACAATAATGTTTCACTTAAAGTAATTGATAAAAAAAATACATTCTAAAATATTTGCAACTCCACATGCTATATTGAAATCTCGTATCTAGTAAACAAAAAGATTTATTATGAAACAACACCAAGCTCTTTTGGCCGTTGAAAATATTTGTGCATTTTTAAAAATGGTAAAGACTTGTATCGAATTTTTTTTTCCGAAATGGCCTAAATCCAAAAACTTATTATCGAAATAGCCAAAATTTGAAAGTTATTAGGGATTTAGTCAAAACAGGGCAAAATTGTTGTTTCAAAGGCCAAATTTTTTTTTTTTTAAAAAGGGAGAGTCGCTGTTTGTAACGAATCTCCCTATATGTATTTTTTTTTACAATTTTCTGCTCATTTAGAACCGGAAATTAAAAAAAAAATACAGGTAAGTCGCTATTGGAAACCGCGACTTTGCCTGTAAACTTTTAGATTTTTCCTATATCGATAATAGCTTTGAGATTTTTGGCCATTTGTAAAAAAAATTCCCTTTTTCTCAATCTTGTCTCCTAGAGCCCTTACGTTATACTACTATATAGATAAGCTCCAGCTTCACTCTTTACAAACTACACAGTTAGGGTTTCCAATCGGAACTGGGAAGTACAAAACCTAATTAAGCATGCCCAGAAATCAACAATCAATTTTGGTTCTCCCTCGAGAGATACTCATACAAATCTTTCTACTCCTCCCATTCGAATCGATTACGGTATGCAAACTCGTGTCAAAGGTATTCAACAATCTCGCCACCGATCCCATCCTCTTCAACCACATCTCTCTTGCCTTCTTCTCTTTTCGCACTCGCAATGGCGTCTACTTTATATCAACAAAGATCAACACAACAATCAGTAGCGGCTGCAATCCGCCCTTGTCGGTGAACCGCATTCCAATCGATTTGAAAGGCGACGATGACATCGATG
The DNA here is from genome assembly GCA_963922045.1 of Persicaria maculosa. Taxonomy (NCBI): domain Eukaryota; kingdom Viridiplantae; phylum Streptophyta; class Magnoliopsida; order Caryophyllales; family Polygonaceae; genus Persicaria; species Persicaria maculosa. The sequence goes on along the minus strand of OY998254.1, from coordinate 2,581,705 downwards.
AATTGCTTTCGGAGCCCTCCAAGGGGATCGCCTGTGTCATCACCCTTCGCCGTCGCCTCCTATTCTACAACATCCTCACCGGAGGCTCCTACCCCCCGGCGGATTTACCGGTGGGTACATACAAGTACAAGGGCTGGTTAATTTACGGCTTCGGCTACGATCCTTATGCCGACGATTGTAAGATGGTGTTGGTTCGGAAGGAGGACGGTTGTTTGTTTAGGGTTTACAGCTTGAGAAATCGCGCTTGGGAGTCATTCGAAGGCTTCCCTTGCGCTGCATATGATCAGCAGTCGTCGTTTACATCGCGATCTTGCTCTTTGAATGGTGTCCTTCATTGGGATATTGGAAGAAGATTTGATGTCAAATGCCCAACCATCCTTACTTATGATCTCCATACTTGTAGGTTCGGGGAAATGGTGTTTCCGGCTTCTTATGATGGTCATTCTTCGGAGGTAGTTGAACTAGGTGGACGCCTATGTTATTGTTTTCGTAGTAATATGGATCCAATAGTTCTTACTGTGTGGATGATGAGAGAGTACGGTGTTAGTGAGTCTTGGACGAGATTTTTATGCATCGACCTTGCAAAGCTAAGCCGCAGCCCCTTTTGGGACGAGATAGAACCCACCGGGATTCTATATGAATGCCAAGATGGCAGCAGAAAAGTAATGTTGTTTGTATGTAAGCACTATGGAACGTTGTATTGGTACGATGTCGACAATTACATAGTGACGCGCATATAAAAGAATGCTTGGGAGAAGTGCAGGAATCGAAAGTGGAAGATACAAGCTTGAGGGCAAATCGATCAATCAACATTAGCTGAAGCTAAGTTACAATATTATGATGATATTTTGATATTTATATTGTTCTAGAAATTCTCTTTAATTTTGTTTTTTGTTTGTTCAGGAAGTTTTCTTGATTGTTCTGATATTAGCCCTAATAGTTTATTGGAGTAATTAGTTACAGTAGTTCAATTGTTGCTCATTTTCAATTTAGTACAAACTTGTCTTCACTCCTCAGCTTCATTAGAGTACTGGTCCATATTATTAGGGATGTGCATGATTCGGCCCAAACCGAATTTTTGGGCCGAACCAACACAAACCGATGTTTTTCGGTTCGAGAATTCCCATTTTTCGGTTTCGGTTCGGTTTGTGTTAAACCGATTTTATTTTTATTTTTATTTTTTTATCAAAGGCTTATAATTTTGTTAATTTATAAAACTTATAAATATATAATTCATATAAAAGTTATTGTTTTTTGTAATGTCTTATCACATAAAAATATACAATTAGGTCTACAAACAGTAGTTGATAAAGTTATGTTTGTTCAAAGACGTCAAACACAGTGTTTGAACTTCCTCAAACACTCAAACAGTAGTTCGGTTCAATTAGGTCTACAAACATACAGTATAAAATTGTCTACAAACATAGTTGAAAAAATTATGTCTGTTTTTGAACTTCTTCAAAGGCAAAAATGGCATCTACTCATCTTGTATTACTTTCGGTTCAATTAGGTTAAAACCGAACCGAGCACAAACCGAACCGGAAAATAACCGAACCGAACCTAATACTTTCGGTTTGGATTTTGAGATTTTCGATTCGGTTCGGTTTAGCCCGGTTCGGTTCGGTTTTGAGCCGATGCACAGCCCTACCTATTATAGATTGAAAGTGAGTTTTAAAGGTTCACGTACAAAATCGGAAATTCGGATGAGTTATATATGATTAACACCACAATTTTTTGTCATAATAGTTTAGTATATGTCATATATACTGTATACATTGAAATAAATTTGTTGCAGGAATTGAATGAAATCATCTTTAGGCCAGTGATGATCATTTCTTGGAGCTTTGATAATTTCTTAGAGCCACCAGACTAAGGTGTGGCTCTTTTCTTTTGATAGACTCTTAATCAATTCCTCATGAGGAGTGTGACTGCCCTTGTGGCTTGAATTATCAGGGTCCTTGTTTACTCGATCTTGACACATCAGGGTGTCGAGATTGACTGATGACATGATAAACCGATAAAGTAGGGAAATGAGACATTTTCTACACCTTATGTTGTCGAGATTGGCTGACATGGTAAAGCAGAGAAATGAGTCATTTTGACATGGTAAAGCAGAGAAATGAGACATTTTTGACATGGTAAAGTGGGATTAGTCTCGGCTAGCGAGGACCAACACTTAACGTAGTCCGAGGGAGGAAGGTTGTGCCTGGATAGCCCAAGCTCGGAGGTTTAATGCGCAGACAATAATTTCGTCACACGCTTTAGGTAGGTCCGGTCACCTGATCGAGGTCTCTTGCGTTCTAATTGATCCCGGAACCCGGTGGAACGGGATTCTGAAATCGGGTTTCGTCTTATTTCACTTTTTCATCCGGTTTAGGAAACCCGACCATTGTAGACAACCTCCCCAAATTTGGGGTGCCCCAATATATTGGACACCTTCCCAAATCTGAAACTAATAAAACGATGACATGTGTCAACTAATTGATAAATCCTTTCATTTTTTATTTTTCTTAATATATTTTAATTAAAGACTAAAAAATATTAACAATTTAATTAAAATATTAAAATTAATTATCAAATATTACATTAATAAGTTTTACAATTGTTTAATTTATTAACCAATTATTTAAAATATTTTAAATTATTAAAATAAATTATCGAATATAATTAGAAAATTGAAATAGTATTCTTTAGTTCTCGGATATATTAAAATTTTAGTTTAAACGTTTTTAATTATTAAAAATGATTATCAAATATAATTAATAATTAAATTAATAATTTTTTGAATTGTGAAATTTATTAAAATTTTAGTTTCAATATTTTAAATTATTTTATAATATTAAATTAATAATTTTTTGAATTTTCAAATTTATTAACAATTTATTTAAAAATATTTTAAATTATTAAAACTAATTATAATCTAGATATAAATAGAATAACACCTATCAAATACTACATATTTATTTATTATTACTAATATTTATGGTAGGTATGACTATGAAATATTCTTTCCATCCAAAAAGTATCTATGCAAGATTTTTTTTTTATATTTTTATTTATAGAAAGACATTCCTTGATTTTATTTTAGTATAGATAGATTATTACATATAGCTAGATAAGCTCCATTTATAGATTGACAGTGAGTTAAAGGTTCACAAAATCGAAAATTCTGAGTCATATATGATCAACACTCTCAACACAACTGGAGCTTAAAACAGTAACAAGCAAAAAAAAATCAGCTCATCTTTACTGACCTTAGCTAATAAACCATCTTATATATATAACCTTGAAGATAAATCAGACATAATGAACATCCAAAGCTTTATAGCCTCAAACCAAAACGATAAACATCTATTCAGGCCAAAAGCTTGGAAAAGAAGTAAATTCAAAGCTACAAATACAATCCCAGAATACATATAGTAGAGAGCCAGCCAATCATGTCGAATGCTCAGCCTGCCCAAAATACTTTCCTGAGATCAACACCAGAATGTTCAGCATTATGGTTTCATCGTCAAGCTCTGACTTTCCAGCTCGCAGCTTCGAGCACTTGCGGAGCAGACCCCTCAGAACAGCACTGGTGTCTGCATCCAGCGGGGTGTCGATGGCTGCACACAGAGCAAACAGCCATAAGCCATCGTTCCTGGACAGCACGTCCTTGCTCTCGAACAATAGTATTCGCCTCTTTAGCGCGCAGACCCTGGCCACAAGGTCCATCTTCAGGATTGCGGATAATGTGGGGCCATCTGGCCTTATTGACTCAAGAGATGAATGGCCATTGGCTTCGAATGTCGGAACTGGATTGGAAGCTGACTGAACCATATCAGGCCCCAGATTATCAGAGCAATCAAGTCGGGATATAACCTGAGGAAATCAAAGCAAAAGGAAAAACTAAAATCAGCTTGATCTGCACAACAGCACATCATTCATACAGGCAGCAAACAATTGGGGATAGCAAACAGAGAGGAGAAAATATGTGTGACTAATTTGAGTACTTAGAAGGTCAGTGGCCTCTCAACAAATGAGGAATCAATGAAAAGCCGACAAGACAATACAATAATCCCTTTAATAGCACGAATTTTCATGAAAGCCAAGTGAGAGAGAATGTTGACTAGAGTATTCATCAGTTTACCGTATTTCATATAAACAACCGTGCCTGATTCCAGGCAGATAATAGTGTTTGAGAGGAAAAATGCGTTTAGAGACAAGATTAAGGAAAGCCACATACCAGCCTCAGATCTGAAAAATCAGAGAGAAATTCTACTTCCCACTGTTTCAATGGAAGAAGATGCTCAGGACACCTCTCAATTTCAGGAATCTCGGGCATATAAACACTCTGCTCTTTCGTAAGTTTACTTTTATCGAGCTTTGCCACAGTGACTTTTGGAATTTGAGCAGCTTCCCACCTATCCAAAACAGAACAAACAATAATATATATCTGAACAGGATTTGTGAGGATATCTTACATTATAATACATAACCACATAAATATTGCTATTGTTACCACTTTAGATAAGGACAATGATCAGTGCACATTAGAAAGTAAATGCTCTAAAGGTGAAGTTTCATGACATTATTCGAAGAAGAAAAACTCAGACATTGCCTCTCATACAAGCACTGACATTCATCACAATTATCAGTTATCACATCTGCCAAATGTCAATACTTGATCCACACTCTTAATCGTATGCATAGAAACCAAAAAAAAGAGCAGAAAACGTACCTAACACGTCTTAGATACTCTAGTCCATCTTCTGGCGGTCCAGCATCAAAATCAGGTTCACCGTCAACAAAAAACGCAGGCCTCTGGATACTAAATGAATCATCACTGTCCTCGTCTTCAACATACTCATTGCATGAATACTCCACAGGTGTTGGGATTTCTAAATCACCCTCTCCAGTCCCTTTACACAAATCCCCTGAAAAATTCTCATAAAGTTTAACATATCATACCATTCCTAAAATTATCAACCTATTGATGAAGTAGATAAATAGTAAAGAGTCCACAAAGCACAAAGGAATTTATCATCAAAATCACAAACTTTCATTTTCATTCAACATATTTGGTATTCATCTAATACATCCATATCGCAGGGTTTTCTCCAGATTTGAACCCAATACAAGAAATATCCACAGAAAGCAACATAGAACTGATTCATACAGTTTAACCTACAACTTTTCAACACAATCTGAAAAAAGAATGATTAATGAGCTGCTATATCAATGTACAGATGCAGAAAAGGAGTACGGGCAGCATTATCCATCTTGTTTCCAACTACATCACTACAGTCATGAGTAAGAACGTCAAAGCAATGGGCATTTAGTTAGAGGTGAATCTTCCACAGCCATAGAAATTCACACAACTTTCTCCTCCCCTATAGAAGAAATTGGGATAATTTCCTCCTCCCCCATAGAAAACCCGACAATTTCCTTGTCCCCCATAGTAATCCAAACAATTCCATCCACCCCTCGCTGCAGCCATACCTGTGTCAAAAGAAATTAAATCCAATCAAAATTTCACAACACCACCCCAGTTTTACAGAGATTATTAGCACAACACAGCATATCTCAAAAATCAAAGGCCAACATTTTATTTCTGTTATGTAAACTGTCAAAAAAATTTAAATAACTCTGTTTATCCATAGGCATGGGAATGATTCATCCAGATAGTATCACAAGGCACAAAGAATAAACAACGCTTGTTTATCATCAAAAGTCAGTAAGAATCATGAAATTACCCAGAGAATGCCACTTCAATCGTTACAAACACACATTTTAGGCACAACGAGATTAAAGAAATGAAAAGACAGGATTAAAGAAACATACCAAGAACGCCATGAGCACGATTGTTATCCCAGGTCAAGCCAGATTGATTGTTCTGATGCCTGAAACCGCTCAATTCGTTATACTCAGTCCTGACAGTAGGAGAAAGCGTATTGTATACCTCCTTCCACAGCTTTTTCTGTCCTTTGACATCGCGATACCTCAAAGTTTCCATCTCTTTGGTTGAATACACTATCTTCGCTCCCTTCTCCGTTCTTTTGTATCCAGCCGAGGTCCCAGTCGAAACCTTCAAATTGGAGCTGTTCTTCATCTCAACGGAGCTTTTCTTTGCAGCTTTGGACCTCCTCCGTGGCTTCTTATCCTTCTTGGTTTCCAACTCCTTCTCGTTCTTCCTGCCAGGAAGATCCATCCCAATCCCCGGAAGACCAATGACAGCTGTATCATCAATCAATTCAATCTTCAGCGAACAGCCAAAACCCCCTCCGACAGCATCAATCTTGTCGGAGAGTTGTCCAAATCCAGTAGATCCTCCAGACTCAATATCCACCTGAATTTCTTGAACGCAAGCAGAAGATTTCTCCTTAGGTTTTCCATCCGCAGCGCCATCGATTTGATTTCCGGCCTTGATTTCTCGCATAGCCTCGCTAAGGACGGCGCAGATCGTCTCAGAATCGGCCGGGGAAAGAAGGGGCTTCTCGATCGTAGAAAGAGGGGCGGAGATTTCTTGAACGGCGGAGCCAAAGGATTCCACCTCAGGCTTTCCATTCGAAGAGCCATTCAAGGTTTCTTGCATATCCTCGCCAAGGACGGCGCCGGTCATCTCGGAATCGGCGACGATTTCAGCGATTTCTCCAGAAGAAGTAAGGGGCTTCTCGATGGGCGAAAGCGGGGCGGGGATTTCTACTCCAAGTGAAGGATGATCGCAGTTGGCGGTGGCTCCATTACCGGAGGAGGTTAGGCCTGTGATTCTCCGATTGAGAGCGGAGGGCGAGTCGGAAATGAAAGCTTCTTCCATGGTAGAGAGCAAGGGAGCGAGGGAGAAGGTGAGAAAGAGTGTACAGAAATCGAATTGAGGGTTTAAAGGACTTGCAAGGGTTTTTATAACGGATGCGAGCGCACTATAAACTGGCCGAAGGGAGGATAAAGGGAAACGGGTACGGGTACGAGTACGGGTACGGGTACGGGTACCGGGTACGGGTACCGGGTACGGGTATTGTACAATTTCTGCCTGGGGAGGAGGGTAACAAAGCAATGGGGTTGTTTGAGTCGGATTCGCTCATATGTCGGGTAGGGTATATTGTATTCAGCCGCGTTTAGATCGGGTAAGTTTTCAGGTTGGATAAGTTTGGGTCAAATCGATTTCAGGTTGGGACCGTTGGGTTGGATTTGAGTTGAGTAACATTTATTTTATTATAAAATAATGATTATTTTTATTTATCTTAATGATTGAGTATTAAACTTCTTTTATTTAGTTATATTATGTATCATTATATATAATTCATATTATTTTAGTGTTTAAAAATAAGAAAATTAAAAAAATTATAAGGATAAATCAGGTCTTGTTTGGATCGGATTAAGGACGGGTTAGACTAGCTGACTAGGCTTTTCTATGTTCATATCCATTTAGGTATCAGATCAAAATGGATCGGACTTGAGTTTAGATTATGCATGAGACCAGGGGCGGAGCCAGGAAAAATCCGAGGGGGGCTCACCTATATTTTCGGGATTTTTTTTTAAAGATATATAGGATCGGGATTTTTTTTTTTGAAGATATATATAAGATACAATTTTTGTTGTAAAGAATATATTAGAAAACACACTAAATTTATGATTTAAACAGCTATTTTAAGTTTAAAAAGCTAAAATGAGGAAAAAAATCCATAAAATAAAGCTATAAGGATTCGAACTCAAGACCTTGACATTTTATTCCCCAATTCATACCATAACCACACACATTGATTCATTACTCTTTTTAACTATTTTTAACCCTTAAATTATCAAAAATTACGAAAAAAATACACATTTTTTTTTACGTTTTCCCCCGATTCAGGGGCTCAAGCCACCTCATGCCCCCCTCCCTCTGCCCCTGCATGAGACTAGATTTTCGAATTTCAGTCGGGTCTGGATTCGGGTGGGTCGGGTTAGTTTTTGCCGGCTCTAGATTATGACAAACAGTTGGGGTGGGGGGTATTACAACTCGAACGAATTTCCATACGTTTTTGTGAATCTTTGACTCACTCATACTGTCATACAAGAACTAGTCTAATGAAACCGAAGACAGCAAAAATTGAAGATGTAATGAGCAGCAAATTAACACAAAATTGTAGAAGCTGTAATGACTTAACAAAAACTATTAGGTGTTATTAGAACAATCAAGAAAACTTCCTGAACAAAGCAAAATAAAATTATATAGAGCAATATCATCTCAAACTCCTTCAAGCTCTTGTCTCTTCTGCTTTCGATTCATCCCCTTCTCCCATGTATTCTTTCGTATGGTCGTCACTTTGCAGTCATTATCGATATCGTACCAATACAACGTTCCGTATTTCTTACATACAAACAACAACAAATTACTGCCACTTTGGCATTTATATAGAACTCTGGTGAGTTCTATCTCATCCCTAGAGCGGTCGCGTAGCACTGTAAGGTCAATGCTTAAAAATCTAGTCCAAGACTCACTAACTCCGTACTCTCTCATCGTCCACACGGTAAGAGATTTATCCCTACGACTATGACTACGACAACAATAACATAGGCGTCCGCCTATTTCAGCTATATAATTTGACAAATTTTTACGATAACGATAACGAGGACCATAACCATACGGCAACAACATCTCCCCGAACCTACAAGTATGCAGATCATAAGTAAGGATGACGCTGACGCGCTTTATGTACGACCTTGGGGCTGTCTTGTTAACAATCCAATGAAGGACACCATTAAAGGAGCAAGCTTGTGATTGATCCCAATCGATCCGGTAATCTGTGGCGCAAGGGAAGCCTTCGAATGACTTCCAAGCGCGATTTCTCAAGCTGTAAACCCAAAACAAACTACTATTCTTGTCGACCGACATCATCTTGCAGTCGTCAGCAAAACTATCATAGCCGAAGCCATATAAGAGGACGGCGCCCTTGGCACCCGGTAATTCCGTTGGCGGGTAGGAAGCTCCGGTGAACAAGTTGTAGAATAAGAGGCGACGGTCATTGGTGACTACACAAGCAATCCCCTTTGACGATTCCGAAAGCAATTGAGTGTTGTCTTCATCGTCGTCTTTCCATTCGATTGGAATGCGGTTCACCGTCAAGGGAGGATTGCAATGGCTACCGATCTTGATAGGATTGGTGATCGATACACAGTAGACGGAGTTTTGAATATGGAAGGCGGCAACAGATGGCCGGTACTCCAACTTCGAATCGTCGACGAGGTTATTCCATTCTTTGAGACGAGTTTACACGCCTTAACTGATTCGAGTGGGAGATATTGCAAGATTTTTATGAGTATGTCTCGTGGGAGTTGATCTGTGGACATCCTTAACGGAGAATGGAGAGAATGAATAAATCAAGCACACACCCAATTAATGAAATTATATATCTGATCACAATCCTATCTATATAAATATGTAAAAAAGTTTATATCTATTATGTATCCTTTATAGATAAATAATACGGCAAATTTGGAAACCATATCGGCAAATTTTAGACGTTTTTAATCAAATCATATAGATAGATAGATTTTTTACCATAATCTTATATAATTGGATAATTAGATAGTTGCTATAAAAATGAAAAAGGAAATATTTTAATAAAAATAATTAGATAGTTGTAATCTATATAATTAAAAATAATTAAATAATTATTTTATTTTACCATTATCTTATATAATTGGATAGATAAATACCTTATAAACCACTTTGGATAGATAAACGTTTCCATCCAAATATATTCACCCAATGCAAAAATAGGTATAAGGTAATATATTCAATATACCATATATATATCACCCAATAAGGTATTCCATCTATCCAATTATATGAGTTAATGGTAAAATAATATAGATAATAATAATCCTATAGATAATAATAATAATAATAATAATAATAATAGGTTTCCATTTTCACCGGGTAGGCTTGAGGTTTAGCTTATTTCGTGAGGTATCCAACATTTTGACATATTTCGTGTGGTAGCCCTGAGTTTTATAACATATTCGTCTCGCACCCTAATATGTCCAAACTAACAGATCCCGTCCCGTTTAGTTTGAATAAAAAAGGAAATTGAAAGAAAAAAATGATAGTCTCTCTCTCCCCCCATACACTCGATAGTCGATTAGACGATACCCAAAGAGGAGAGATGCCGGCCACAATAAAGAGGAGAGATGTTGATGACGATAAGAGTAGACGACGAAGCCGATAAGTGTGAGTGGTATAACGTTTGCGGCATCTACGACTAGTGGTTCGCGCGAGGAGAGATGAACAAGAGGTATGTTTTCGATTTTCGTTTTAAAAATCCCAAATTTAGGGTTTACAGATTTGTATTTAGGGATTTTGTGATCGGATTAGGGGTATTAATCCGATTTTCAATACAATTTGAATTTGAGAACTTTTTATTGGAATTTTAAGCTCTGGTATTTGGATTTGGGGATTTCATTTTCACAAGTTTTTTATTTTGTACGGACTGTACTGAATTTTTGGGATTTGATTTCTTATTAGCTTGACTTAGAACTTGATAATTTTCACCCATTGCAATTTGCAAAAAATTGGTATGCTGCATAGTGCATCAGTGTATGTAATGGTCTTTCTGAATATTATATAATTGATGTGTATAGTTCATTGTAATTTTTATGTGATGAGCTAGAAAGATGAATTTCAATTGAAAGGCTTAGTTGGCAGCATGATCAATTTTTTTTGCAAGGTACTTACTTGATGTGTATTGTTCATTGATAAGTATCGATTTCTAGTTTGATTGTAAATGGATTTGGTAATTTTTACTGGTTTGTGGTAGAATTGATTTGTTTACTACTCCCTTTTACTTTGTTTGAATTGTTTTTCCAAGTTAACATTATAGCCTATTAGCTTAAATGGAAGAGCAATGTGTTTAAACCCAAAGGTGTGGGTTCAAATCCCACATAGGCATACATGTTGTTATGCTCCTTTACTTCAATTGTAAATGAATTTTTTTTTTACATAGTTAGATTGAGAATGAATGACTTCACCACTACAAAATTGTAACTTATAAATGAAAACACAAAGAAGATATTTATGGGAGATTGGCTGGATGCTTATGATCAATAAATTGCCAAGGTCAAAATCCACTGAGCCCTCTATTGTAGGAGCATTGTGTTGTAACTTTTGAGTTTGGAATTGGGTTCTTTCCAGCATTGTGTATTGCTTGATTTGTCTTTGGAATTCTCTGCCTTGTCCTAGGTGTTCTGTGCCTTTTTTTGAAGCCTTCACTATATATCTTTTGCTGGCCAGAGCCGATTGAATAGAAAGACCATGCCACGAGACTCAGGTAGCTTCAAAGATTATTGACAGTTTATTTGGCTTGGTTGCTGATTTTTTTAGTTGAATGAAGATGGTTTATATATATTGAATTATGGAATGTTCTTCAACCGAACCACCGTTGAAAATCAGGACTAGAACCTAACCATAATGGTTATTTTTTATTATCTTAATTATTGAGTATTATACTTCATTTTATTTAGTTATATTATGTCTCATTATATGTAATCCACATTATTTTTGTGTTTAAAAATAAGCAAATTAACACAAAAACAGTAGAAGCTGTAATTACTTAACAAAAACTATTAGGTGTTATTAGAACAATCAAGAAAACTTCCTGAACAAAGCAAAATCAAATTATCATCTCAAACTCCATCTTTCACCGATCGAGCCAAGTGTGTTGCTGCATTCCTTCAAGCTCTTGTCTCTTCCGCTTTCGATTCAGCCTCTTCTCCCATGTATTCTTCTGTATGCTCGTCACTTTGTGATTGTCGATATCGTACCAATACAACGTTCCGTAGTGCTTACAAAACAACAACAAATTTCTGCCACTTTGGCATCTATATAGAAGCCTGCTTGGTTCTATCATATGCTTAAAGAGGCGGCGTCTTATCTTTGTAAGATCAATGCTTAAAAAACTCGTCCAAGACTCACTAACCCCGTACTCTCTCATCGTTGACACCATAAGAAATCGACCCTTATAACTACGACAACAATAACATAGGCGTCCGCCTATTTCACCTATACTTCTAAAGTAAGCATGACCATCCGGAAAATCCGGCAACAACATCTCCCTGAACCAACAAGTATGCAGATCATAAGTAAGGATGACACGTTTTGGGTATGCCCTTCGGTCTCTCTTGTAAACAAGCCAATGAAGGACACCATTAAAGGAGCAAGCTCGTGATTGATCCCAATTGATGGGGTAATATGTGGCGTGAGGGAAGCCTTCGAATGACTCCCAAACGTGGTTTCTCAAGCTGTAAACCCAAAACAAACTATTGCCCTCCTTGACCGACATCATCTTACAGTCGTCAGCAAAACTATCATAACCGAAGCCATGTAAGAGCCCGGCCTTGGCAGGTAATTGCGTTGGGGGTAGGAAGCTCCGGTGAACAAGTTGTAGAATAAGAGGCGACGGCGATTGGTGACTACACAAGCAATCCCCTTCGACGACTCCGAAAGCAATTGAGTGATGACTTCTTTGTGGTCTTTCCACTCGATTGGAATGTGGTTCACCGCCGTGGGAGGATTGCAACGGCTCCTGATCTTTGTTGATACAAAGTAGAGGGAATTTTGAATATGGAAGGGGGCAAAAGATGGCCGCCGGTACTCCAATCTGGGATCGTCGGTGATGAGGTTCTTCCATTGTTTTGAGACGAGTTTACATGCCTGAATCGATTCGGATGGGAGATATAGCAAGATTTTTATGAGTATGTCTCGTGGGAGTTGATCTGTGGGCATTCTTAATGGAGAATGAAGATGAATGAATAAATCAAGCACAAACCCAATTGATGAAATTATATGATCGACCTGCAGGAACCCTAATTATGAATTGACGATCCTATCTATGAGATCGATCACAATCCTATCTAAAAAAAATCTATCTGTTATGTATCCTATATAGATACATAATACGGATTTTATCAGACTTTTACAAGATTTCACCAATTTTGTTAGATATAGTGATATACATCATTATACATGGATATTTTTACATAGATATGACAATCCGTATTAAACACATATAGATATGACAATCCCTATTATGTATCCTTATTATGGATTTGTCGTATCTATGTTTAGTCCATTTTTCCAACCCAATTATGTATTTTTCTATAAAAAAAAGCAAGCGATCCTAAAAATTTAATTTAAAAAAAATGCTAAATTATGTATTTTCGATTCTTTTTGGTGGAGGAGGATTATGTAGAAGGGTTTGTGGCTTGTTTGGGCAACGAGTCATCATCGAGGGTTAAAGCTGATTCCCAGATTAGGATATGATCTTTTATCTTGGGGGTTATGGCTCGTGGATCTAGTTTACGAAAGAACCAGATGCTCCACCAAATTGTTGCAAGAGTTGTGAAATCCTTTGTGCCTAGGTCCTTTTTAATAGCATTGAGAGCACTATGGAGGGAAGTGTTGCTATTTTGGGGGACAATTAGGATCCTCGCTATTTTAGGGTTAACTATGTGGGTGGTTGCTTTAGTGATTTTGGGCAGTCTAAAAAAAAATATGATTTAGGTCTTCAAATTGTTGGCTACAGAGTGAGGCTGAGCAGTCGGCAGGAGTACCATCGCCTCCATCGGCAAGTTTAACGGAAGTGGGTATACTGCTGTTACAGCTTGTCGAAAGATGTTACCAAGAGTGTTTTTACTCCAAAGTTTGCTCATCTTTTTTCAATTCTTGAAGTTTTCTAGTTACTTTATAATGATGAGATCCTTCATGGTCTAGGCGCCGGGCTTGTTTAAACACAAGTTTATAATCACGCCTTTTAGTCCATGCCATCTCAAATTTGAAGGGATGCAATTCAACTTTGGTCGTTGTTTGTCATCAAATTCAAGAGAAATTTGGCAATGATCAGAGCTAGCGAAAGCGTGATTTTTTGTGATCAGATCCAAAAATCTATTGAAAATGCTGCTATGCACAAGAAATCGGTCAAGTTTTTCAAATATATTGTCTAGGCCGGATTATGTAAATTGATTACCAAAAGTGGGCAAGTCGAAGAGATTAGTACTTAATTTTTGGAATCCAGGCGAGAGAGGGGAACACCCCATAATTTATCATCAAAAATTTCATTAAAATCACCCATAATGATGAAGGGCTCATCAAAGATATTAATAATGGTGGAAGTTGTATTCTAGAAGTCGTCTTTGTCTTTTGGTTGAGGCGACACATAAACAAATTGTGAGAATCGAGAAACCCCGGTCGGATCGTATCAAATCGAGAGTCGTGTCGGGTTTATTTTATTTTTGTTTATAAGGTCGGGATCCATCACTTTACCCAAAAACTTAAGCCAATGTGTAGGGGCTTCGATATGATAGACAACATTGAGTGAGTTATTAGTATACAGAGTCCTCCAGCAAGGCCTTTAGATGGGCAGAAACAAACGATGACAGTAAATCGAAAACAAACATGTAACAGGTTTATTAGAACAATCAAGAAAACAAATAACCATATGTTGTAGAGCAAATAGATAAAAGATAGTAAACGATAACATTTTTATTGAGCAAACCAAATAGTAGATCGACAAAAAACTATAAGGTATTATTAGAACAATCAAGAAAACTTGCTGAACAAATTAAGCAAAATAAAATTTATACGGAGAACTTGTAGAGCAATATCATCATCTCAAACTCCATCTTTCAGCGATCAAGCCAAATGTGTTGCTGCATTCCTTCAAGCTCTTGTCTCTTCCGCTTTCGATTCATCATCTTCTCCCATGTATTCTTTTGTATGATCGTCACTTTGTGATTGTCGATATCGTACCAATACAACGTTCCGATGTGCTTACAGACAAACAACAATTTTCTGCCACTTAGGCATCTATATAGAAGCTTGCTGGGTTCTATCATCTCCCTTAAGAGGCGGCGTCTTATCTTTGTAAGATCAATGCTTAAAAAACTCGTCCAAGACTCACTAACCCCGTACTCTCTCATCGTCGACACCATAAGAATTGGACCCTTATAATTACTACAACAACAATAAGATAGGTGTCCCCCTATTTCACCTATATTTCTAGGATAACCATAACCACTCGGAAAATCCGGCAACAGCATCTCCCCGAACCTACAAGTATGCAGATCATAAGTAAGGACGATGGCGTGGAAGTGGTTTTGGCACGCCCTTCGGTCTCTCTTGTCAACAAGCCAATGAAGGACACCATTAAAGGAGCAAGCTAGTGATTGATCCCAATTTTTGTTAATGTAATATGTGGCGTAAGGGAAGCCTTCGAATGACTTCCAAGCGCGATTTCTCAAGCTGTAAACCCAAAACAAAGGTGCACTAACCGAAATCATCTTACAGTCGTCAGCAAAACTATCATAACCGAAGCCATGTATGAAGAGCCCAGCCTTGGCAGGTAATTCCGTTGAGGGGTAGGAAGCTCCGGTGAACAAGTTGTAGAATAAGAGGCGATCTTTATTGGTGACTACACAAGCAATCCCCTTTGACGATTCTGAAAGCAATTGAGTGATGAATTCATCGTCGTCTTTCCACTCGATTGGAATGCGGTCCACCGACATGGGAGGATTATTGCAACGGCTACTGATCTTGACGGGATTGGTGATCTTTGTTGATACACAGTAGAGGGAATTTTGAATATGGAAGGAGGCAAAAGATGGCCGCCGGTACTCCAATCTGGGATCGTCGGTGATGAGGTTGTTCCATTCCTTTGAGACGAGTTTACATGCCTTAATCGATTCGAATGGGAGATATTGCAAGATTTTTACGAGTATGTCTCGTGGGAGTTGATTTGTCGGCATCCTCAATGGAGAATGGAGATGAATGAATAAAACACACACCCAATTAATGAAATTATATGATCGAGCTGCAGGAACCCTAATTATGAATTGGCGAGGGATATATGGTTTGTTACCTACCTAGCTATAAGATCACGTACAATCCTATCTATATATCCCTCCGTCCAAAATAAAACTATATAGTTTTTACCTCCTTAAAAAAGCGTGCGTGAATAGTAAAACACATGTACTTTTGGACGGAGGTATAGTATATGGTAAAAAGTTTACCAAAAAAAAAATATATATGGTAAAAAAAAATCTATCTAGTTATTTTTTTTTGGTAGAAAAAAATCATCTATCTATTATGTATATGGGAAGTTTTTTACATAGATATCCGATCCGTATTAAACATAGATATCCGATCTTTTATACATGGATGTTTTTACATAGATATGACAATCACGTACAATCCTATCTATATCCTTATATATTATGGATTGTCATATCTATATTTAGTCCATTTTTCCAACCCAAATTATATGGAAAGTTCTATCGATGGATTCTATCTAACTAGTGTAGGTTCCGTTTCGTGCACAGAGAATACATAAATATAATATTATAAATAATTTAGAGATTCCAATAAATATAAATAATAATAATCTAAATATAAATAACTTTTTCTACCAATAAATAATATAAATATAAATAAAATTAGTTCGATAGAATTTTATTTGACAGTGGGCAAGAAGTAGATCGACAAAGCGATTTTGAAGCCATCAACAGATGTCTTGAATGACCTTACACAAAAGGTCGCCAATCAAAAAAGAAAAATTATCTAAGATTACAATTACAGAAATTTAGAATTAAAAAAGTCTAAAAATTAAAAGCTTAAAACCCCTATTTCTTCATATCAATAATTGGAACTGTTTTGGGGCCGGTAAATCTGCACAAGGATTCACATTGACCTTGCTCCCATTGATTGATCTTCCTGCAAGAATGAAGAAGAAGAGGCAGGGCTCGCTCCCCCGGAGCCTCCGACGCTCAAGTTAGAGAGTTTGTCGGCCGTTCGAGAAGCCTCTCTAACCCTAGTAGTTCAACCGTATTTATAATGAGAATTAGGGTTTGATTGTTTCACCTTGTAAATGACGATTATGCCCGATATCTTGGGGAATTACTTTGGCTCTATCAGGAACCGTTGATTCTTGATTTCTGCTTTTGTGGCTTGGATAGCGGTGATTAATGTTGCGGTGATGATTGTTGCATGTGATGGCTCAGACTCACTCAACAATAATGTTGCACGTGATGGTTGGACTCGAAAACCTGAGATTTGCACAACCATAGTCATGGTAATAAGGTGGCGATGATGTCGGATCTAGACCCAGGGGTCATAAATTAGAGCATTCTAAATTGGTTATTTTGGGTTTTTTCAAGTTTGCGGCTTTTTCCCCACCAAAAAAATAAATAAAAATTTGTGGGTTTTTTAGTTTATTTTTAAAGGGTTTATATAAATCTTGGAAGGAGAGAGAAGGTGGAGGATAAGATTAGATTTGGATTATTTGATTTTGTGGATCTATGAGATTAAAACAGATTTGTTAATGGAGATTTGGGTTTGCATGTTGACTATGCCGGCTGGATCAGTGTTTTTGGTTTTTTTAATAGGAGATTTCAGATCCATTGGTGGGCGGTTAGTTCGATAGATTATAATCTAAATATCTTTTATTTAGATTCTCTCAAAATATAAACAAAATTCACATTTATAAGGTAAAACGCTTTTTTTTGTAATATAACATTAATTGAATCTCATATAATTGAGATAACTGATTTTTTAAAATATTTTAATAGATTGTGGTTTCATAATATTTTTATAATCATTTTAGTCTCACAAAATAATATAGATATAAATAATAGGTAAAATTATAGAAAATCACCTATTAAATAAAGGGGTTTTGACTTAACCACCCACTAAATTAAATATTACAGAAAACCACCCTTTAAATGGTCTTCATTTACAAATCACCCCCTTCATCTATTTTCATTAATTTATCATTAAATATATTATATTATAATATTTTAAAGGGAAATTTACAAAAAACCACCCGTTAAATGTACCCTTTTACACTTAACCACTCGTTAAATACAAAATTACATAAAACCACCCATTAAATGGGTTTAGTTTTCAAATTAATCACCACCACTTGTCTATTTCTATTAGGGTTTTGTAAAATATATATGATACTACACTATTTTATGTTTTATATTTAAATTAAAATCTCAAATAGATTTAAACATATATTTGACTAATTTTTTTTAAAAAATATTTTTTCTTAAAACTTGATGTATATATGAACAAATTTGTTCCATTTTATTCCAAAAAATGGTTATAAATTTTATAGACTTCTTTTTAATCAAAATTAAAATAAGTTTATAAGTCATTAGCATTGTTTAAATTAAAAAATATTTTTATAATAATAATTAATATCTCATTTTCTTTCATATTTGTAAACACCTACACCATATACTAAAAATATAAAAAAAATTATAGACTTAAAAGTGTTTTTTAAATGTATCTTTATTAATGTTCGTTTGTATTTTTAAATAAAATTAAATAATATTTTCCACATTTAGAACATCTTACCTCCACAAAATTTTAAATTTTTCTACACACTTTTTGCCCCTAATATAATATTAATATAATTTTTTTTATCTCTACCATAAATATACTTTAAATATATTCAATTTTACATTTTAAATTTTAAGTATAAAATATTAAAATGTATTATATTTAATGGAAGTCTAATGGAAATATGAAGTGGGTGGTGATTTGGAAATATGAAGTGGGTGGTGAGTTTCCCTATTTTAAAACTCAATATTGATTATAAATATATTTAAAATTTGAATTTTAGAGCTCGATTACATTTTAGGTACCATTTTATTTTATTTATCTTAAAATAATACTAACTAGTTCTTTTCCCGAACCTTGTTCAGGTTTTTTCATAATATTTTTGGTCGAGTTTGACGTATTAAACAAAATATTTAACATGTTAATTTTCTACTAACATATTGTCCATGCTTCTTGTCATATGTTCTACTAAATTTTCTTTTCTTCAAATGATCGATATTTCAAATTTGACAAAGAATGGTAAATCAATCGCTTTCACGTTTCTCCTAATATCCGTCCTAATTGAATGCAAAGAAAACAAACCTTATAGTTTTATAAGTATTAAGAATGGATAGGGGTGGATACGGTTCTAATTTTTGGCCAAAATTCCAATCAAATCTTGACATCGCATCACGAGATATAAATAATGGATATTTTGCATAATTAAACAAAATAATGGAGGCAGTGTTTAGAATTATGTGTAAAGTATCATCTCCTTCCTCCCTTAATGGTTGGGTGAATTGCGAAGCACAACCATGGTCTTCATCCTCCCGTTGACCTCGAGCTCCTTAGCTAGAGAAGAGCCAAGCAGTGGCTTGTTTCGAGAGCCACCTCGCAATCGACAACGCCAAACGTAGTTAGAATTGGTCTTCTCTGAGCACCCATGGACCAATCCGAGGAGAAATCCCTGAATTCACGCAACATCGTTCAGTGCAACGCTAAATTGACAAAGGGGAAATGTATATTTTAGCAATTTGCACATCAATTTAGTAGTTTCCATGCCTAATTCAGACAACATCGTCCTGAATTCAAGACAGAGTTCTCGAGCCCAAAAAACCCTAAAATTCACAATCTATGATATCCTCGCAAAAGAACGAAAAATCGAGCCACATCTGCCAACCTCCTGAAACCCTTGCTCGCCCTTAGGGTCGATTTCAAACTCCTCCTCGCCCTCAAAATAATCGTTATAAGCCAGTCTCCCGAAACCCTTGCTCGGTAGTAACCAAAAAGAGAAAGAGAGATTACTCGTGCAATTAAGAGAGAGTGCCGCCTCCCGCCGTCGTCGACTACGCCGCCGCCCACCAATCGCGCCCTCCTTCCGACTCCGACCGATTGTGCCCGCCTCCAGCAATAGCAACCTTGTAAGGAAGAAGATAATTGGGAGGCAGTTGAAAAGAACGTGGAGGAGAAAGGGTGAAAGATTTTGGTTTTTAATTTTGCTCAGTGTTGAACACGTGACGCAAATTTTAACAAAGAGGCTGCTTCTAAAATAATAAGTATAAGGGGCGGATGACATCAAACTGCGTATACATGTCCATAAATTAATTTTATACTTATTCTTTTTAATTTTCATTCCATCAAACTCGTCCCAATTGATCACAACATCGTGCATGTAAACCTTAATTAAGTCACACACATGAATGGTACAGTTTTTCAATAAAAAGAGCATTGATATCAGGATCACTAACTAACTGTGAAAAATAGCAATAAACAAAAGAAGCATTTTCATCATCTACATTTGTAGCTTATTGCAAAGCAGATAGTGTCAAATTCAAACTACAATATACTTGGAAAAAAGGGGGGGGGGGGGAAGTGTTGTCAATTAAGGTAACAAACGAAGAGCGATTAAATAAGGAAAGCATATGGATGCAATTGCAAAACCCACTCCGGATCTAAATGACGGCGCATCGATCTGTCCTTGACAAACGCAAAACCTGAAAACAAATTAAAGAACGGATAATTAAAATAAATTTAATAAACAGTCATAAACACACGAACGAAAGCAAATTCGACTTGTTCTTCCCTGAAATTAAAGGAACGGAGCCGCCTCTCTTTTCGGTGTTCAATTCCGTCGTTAGGGTTAGGGTTCTAGCGACGATCGAGACCGGATGCAGTGAATGAGCCGGAATTAGTACGGAGAAAGCGTACACCGACGAAAGCGTACTGGAGTAAGGTTAGGGTTTTGTAAGCCGTTGGGAGGATCGAGAAGCGTACCAGGGTTAATTGACGGATGTGAATCGGCGGCGAGCGGTTGGGAGGAACCGCTCCCGAGGTGACCGAGGTAGACCGCGGACCGCGGTGAACCAGGGTATCGTCTGCGATTTGGAGGAGAATCGCCGACCGATTGTGCCCGCCTCCAGCAATAACAACCTTGTAAGGAAGAAGATAATTGGGAGGCAGTTGAAAAGAACGTGGAGGAGAAAGGGTGAAAGATTTTGGTTTTTAATTTTGCTCAGTGTTGGACACGTGGCGCAAATTTTAACAAAGAGGCTGCTTCTAAAATAATAAGTATAAGGGGTGGATAAATCTAGCTTAGAATTATATATTATCTTAATTTATACTCCGTATTTGAAAATGTTTATAAAATTTTAAAATATTATGTAGATTACTCCTTTATTCACAATACATAATCTAGTTATAAATAAAATCGCATTTATCAGATATTACATATTTATCTATTAATATTTTTGGTAAGCTAGTATGACTATAAAATATTTTTATTTATATTTTTGTCAATCAACTAAAATATATAGATATATAGATTGTGGCTTATATAACTTTCTATATATAAATTATGATGGCAACATATTAATTAATTATTATATTAATTTTTATCACATAATCAACCACAACGCGCCACATATGGATTTTTATCCTAAAATAAACCAAAACGCGCCACATAGAAGATTTATTACAAAACATGTATTGCAATTCGGTGTGTAAATTGATGAAGTTAAAGTGATACCATGAACAAACGATGGCAGTAAATCAAAAACAAAAATGTAACAGGGTGTTGTGTGCTAACACAGTTCTAGATATAGGTACATAGTTTAACAAGTATGATACAAGCAAGAGGTCACTGCAAAACCAAGCAGTGCTAGAAGCGAAGAACCAAACGAGCGATCTGATCCAGAAGCATGTGACTTAGTAGGAAGATCCTCTGCACAGTCGAGAGACAAAGTGTGTTTTGGTGTTGATTTACCTGTCATGCTGTCAAGAATCCATCAAGAATGTGAACAGACGAGACAAAGTGGAAGTCTAAACTAAGTTTAAGTATGCATTTAAGTGTAGACAGTAGTGTGAAGATAAAACACATAACATTTTTATTAAGCAAACCATAATAAAAAAAGCCATCAAAGGCTTAACGTACGATAACATAGATAGGACTGAGCCATTTGAGTCTAATAAGACAGATTAGAACAACAATCAAGAAAACTTCCTGAACAAAGCAAAATAAAAGCATATAGAGACCTAGGTTGTAGAGCAATATCATCTGATCAAACTCTTTCAGCGATCGAGCCAAATGTGTTGCTGCATTCCTTCAAGCTCTTCCCTCTTCCGCTTTTGATCCATCCTCTTCTCCCATGTATTCTTTCGTATGCTCCTCACTTTGTCATTGTCGATATCGTAGCAATACAACGTTCCGAAGCGCTTACAAAACAACAACAATTTTCTGCCACTTTTGCATTTATATAGAAACCCGCGGGGTTCTATCGTACCCATATTATCCGTAGCGCTTAGCTTTGTAAGGTCAATGTTTAAAAATCTCGTCCAAGACTCACTAACCCCGTACTCTCTCATCGTCGACACCATAAGAAATGGATCCATATAATGAAAATGAGAACAATAACATAGGCGTCCGCCTAATTCAACTATATTTGGACGATGACCATAACTATACGGCAACAACATCTCCCCGAACCTACAAGTATGCAGATCATAGGTAAGGATGACGCGTTTTTCGAACCCATTTTGGTGTACTCTCTTGGCAACAACCCAATGAAGGACACCATTAAAGGAGCAAGCTTGTGATTGATCCCAATCGATCCGGTAATCTGTGGCGCAAGGGAAGCCTTCGAATGACTTCCAAGCGCGATTTCTCAAGCTGTAAACCCAAAACAAACTATTGCCCTTCTCGACCGACATCATCTTACAGTCGTCAGCATACCTATCATAACCGAAGCCATATAAGAACCTGCCGTCCCCTGGGACTAATTCAGTTGGCGGGTAGGAAGCTCCGGTGAACAGGTTGTAGAATAAGACGCGACGGTGACTTGTGACTACACAAGCAATCCCCTTTGACGATTCCAAAAGCAATAAATGAGTGAATATCTTTTCATCGTCGTCTTTCCACTCGATTGGAATGCGGTTCAGCGACAAGAGAGGATTGCAACGGCTACTGAGCTTGACGGGATTGGTGGTCTTTGTTGATACACAGTAGACGGAATTTTGAAAAATGAAGGGGGCAAAAGATGGGTACTCCAATCTGGGATCGTGGGTGATGAGGTTGTTCCATTGCTTTGAGACCAGTTTACAAGCCTGAATCGATTCGAATGTGAGATATAGGAAGATTTTTATGAGTATCTCTTGTGGGAGTTGATTTGTCGGCATCCTTAATGGAAGAATGGAGATGAATTAATGAATAAACAAGCACAGACTCAATTAATATGATCCACCTGCAGGAACCCTAATTGTGACGAGGGATGCAAGGGTTTGCCCAAAAAAAAAAATCTTAAAAAATTATATATTAATTAATTAAAAAAAATTTGATGAGGTTTTTTTATTATATTATTAATAAATTACACCCATGCCACCTAACGATCCTCTCCTAATGTGAGATTTCTAATATCTACCTTATAGTTTGATCTGGACAGTTTAATAAAATATAGTGGCTAAGATTGGATCTTTTAATTAACCCCAAATTATCATAACCCTCTCTCTGACAAACCGTCATCGTCTCTTGCCCTCACAATCCTCTCGCTCTCTCCATGAGATCTCAATTATAGCTTCTCTAATGGTTGTTTGCTCTTCCTCTCAAATTCATGAGCGGCGTCGTCGTCCCTTTGTATCAAGATGCAGTGTCTCCCAATCCTCGCATTTTCGATCTATTTCCTCTCCATCCGATTTTCCGCTCAGATCGACGAAACATCAAGGGGGAGTTCGACGGGAGATGAAGTGAGGACTAGCTTCTACCCTATAGACTTAGACTTCTACCCTAGACTTAGTTACTAGTGATCATACGCAGTAACTCGTTCTTTTTGCTTCATTGGTTTAGACCAAGTTACTGTAAAGTGAAATTAATTGATGTAAATAAGATAAGTGTAAAGTCAAATGCTTAAGTAGATTTAGTTAATTAGTGAATGATTAAGATAATATAAACAAAAAAAACATGAAACCAAGAAAGTATTGATGATTGTTCAATTATTCTATGCTCACACTTCTTCCATTTTTTTTATGTTGATTGTTGAATTCAGAAGACATGATCAGTAAATGAATTGGAGGCATTTATTTCCGAGTTCGGGGACGCCTTGCAAGCGTACAGGGGATGTATTGGAGGCATCAAGACAACAGGGGACTTGACACTGGTCTTCATAGATGGCCTTATGCTGCAACAGAGATGGTTAAGTGGGTGAGACCGCTGGCCGAATTTGTGAAAATCAATAGTGATGCAGCAGCGGATCGATGCAGTGAAGGGGATCGGAGTAGGTTGTACAGCTCGAAATGACTCTGGAGAGGTTCTGTTTGCTGCTGCAAGGAGGACGCAGGAGTCGGCGAGTGTGGAGCTGGTGGAGGCCGAGGGACTAACCTGGGCTCTTGAACTATTTCTACGTACAGCGGGGCTTGCCAAAGGTGAGGATTGAGTTCGACTGCGCACCGGTGGTGGAGAAGCTGCTGAAGAATGTGCTTCCAAGAGGGGAGATGGGCCAACAGCTCCAGAAAATTCACAAGCTAGCGGGCATGTTTCGAGTGCCAATGGAGCCACATTTGACGGCAATCTAACCGGGTGGCGGATTTCTTGGCAAAAATATCAGACCAACGCATTCACAAGCTCATGGCTGGAGACTGAATTCGAAAATCCCACTTCGCAAATCTGGTGAAATCTGACCCGACCCAATAAACCCAACCGACTCACCTAAATCCAAACCCGACCGAAGCAGAAAATCTAGAGGGAGAAATATCCCTGAATTGCATGATTGCAAGTCATTTTACTTGCTTTTCATTTTTGTTTTGGTTATGCCCCTTATATAAAAAAGTGGTCTGTTTAACCTTTTCTCATAAAGATTGACTCATCTTTCCTGTTTTATTCATCCTGAAGCTTATAGCAATATGAGGAACAATCGAGTCTCAGCAACAACACAACACACCCAGCTAAATAGATGTATGATACTGTATTTTATTTGTGTTGAATGTAAATGTTCTTTATTTTACGGAAACCCAACCCCTAATCCAAAGCCGGAGAAATTGAAGGCTGAGGAGCGTCTGCAATGGGGATGAATATGACTGTAAACGGCGAGGAAGAAGCCTAATCGGCGCTTTGAGGATTTCCCTTTCCCCGCTCCCCGGGCAGGAGGGGCCTCGAGTCTCGGCGCAGTCACTGGGTTTGGCGAAACAATGAAGTGAGCTAAGTTGCTTAAAATATGAAATTATATGACTAAGCTAGCTAAGTTGCTACGTATGAGATGTATAGGATGGGTACGTCGACCACCGCCTTTCATGTATCACAAGTGATTTTAGCAAAGCAGGGTCAACGGCATCCAAACACAACCACTTGTATAAAACCAGGATCTTAAGAGGCACCATCTTTCTCAGATCCATTGTCCTTACTTTCATTTCCTTACTTTCATTATAGAACAACTAGAATAAAACTACAGCTAAATTGAACATATATGTAGTGAGCAAAGCTAGCAATTGACACAAATTATAGAAGCTGTAATTAATTAATAAACTATTAGGTGTTATTATAAAACAATATAATCAAGAAAACTTCGAAGCAAAATAAAGTTATAGAGAACTTGTAGAGCAAAAAATATCATCTCAAACTCTTTCAGCGATCGAGCCAAATGTGTTGCTGCATTCCTTCAAGCTCTTGTGTCATCATCTCCCAAGCATTCTTTTGTATGCGCGTCACTGTGTCATTGTCGACATCATACCAGTCATTGTCGATATTGTACCAATACAACGTTCCATAGTGCATACATACAAACAACAGCAATTTTCTGCCACTTTGGCATTTATATAGAACCCTGGTGAGTTCTATCGTATGGCTAAAGATCCCACGGCTTAGCCCTGCAAGATCAAAGCGTAAAAATCTCGTCCAAGACTCACTAACCCCGTACTCTCTCATAGTCCACACGGTAAGAAGTTCCGAATGATTAGAAGAACAATAACATAGGCGACCGCCTAATTCAGCTACCTTTGTGCCAGAGCAAAAATAACTACCAATCGGTAACAACATCTCCCCGAACCTACAAGTATGCAAATCATAAGTAAGGATGCAGTTTTTTGGGGGCGCCTCTTGGTCTATCCCGGCAAGAAGCGGCCAATGAAGGACACCATTAAAGGAGCAAGATCCTGGTTGAACCCAACTGCCCCAGTCATATGTGGGGTAAGGGAAGCCTTCGAATGACTTCCAGGCGCGATTTCTCAAGCTGTAAACCCAAAACAAACTATTGCCCTCCTTGACCGACATCATTTTACAGTCGTCAGCGTAACTATCATAACCAAAGCCATATAAGAGCCAGGCCTTGCGATCCGGTAATTCCGTTGGCCGGTAGGAAGCTCCGGTGAACAGGTTGTAGAATAAGAGGCGACGGTGACTGGTGACTACACAACCAATCCCCTTTGACGGTTCCGAAAGCAATATTTCAGTGAATATTTTTTCATCGTCGTCTTCCCACTCGATTTGAATGCGGTTCACCGCCAAGGGAGGATCGCAATTGCTGCTGATCTTGACGGGATTGGTGATCTTTGTTGATGCACAGTAGACGGAATCTTGAAAAAGGAAGGGGGCAAAAGATGGGTACTCCAATCTCAATCTGGGATCGCCGGTGATGAGGTTATTCCATTGCTTAGAGACGAGTTTACATGCCTGAATCGATAAGAGTGGGAGATATAGGAAGATTTTTATGAGTATGTCTTGTGGGAGTTCATGATTTGTCGGCATCCTTAATGGAGAATGGAGATCGATGAATGAATGAATGAATCAAGCACACACTCAATTAATATGATCGACCCGCAGGAACCCTAATTATGAATTGAAGAGGGATATATGGTAAAATTTTATGAGATCACGTACAATCCTATCTATATATATGGTAAAAAAAATCTATCTTATACGGATTTTATCAATTAATGAAATTTTGTTAGATATCCGATCTTTTATACATGGATATTTTTACATAATATGACAATCCATATTCCATATTAAACCTAAACATATATATGACAACACTATTATATATTCGTCCTTAATTATTATGGATTGTCGTATCCATGTTTAGTCCATTTTTCCAACCCTATTATATGGGAAGTTCTATCGATGTATTCTATCGAACTATATACTACCTCCGTTCAAAATTATAAGTCTTTTTAGGTGTTTGAATGCATATTAAGGAAACCAAAATAGTATTACTTTTATACCGAAAATTTAAGACCGGTTATAAATAACCGGTGTTATGCAATTTTTGTTAACCGGTTATTTAAAAGGGTGTTGCTATATGTTAAAGAAATAGTAATTCTCTAATATTAGATTAGTGAAAGAAAACAAACAATCACCTATTATAGGAAAATTAAAATGGGAGGTGGGATTGTTACAAGCCTCCAATATTAGATTGTTGCAAGCCTATATAAATGAGAAAGTTTTCATTTGTAAATTATCCAATCCAAAAACACAGAGAGAAAAGCTTAGTTTAAAGCATTAAACAGAGAGAAGCTTTCAGGGGAATTTTCTGCGTAAAATTCCAGAGTGTAGATTTGGGTGTGGGTATCAAGTAATTTAGTTGTAATCAGGTTATCATTCTATTAAAGTTTTGCGGCAGATTAGAAACATCTCGTGTGTGTGTTTTCTATCATTGCCATTCTCAATATTCTGATTTTCGGGAAAGTTGAGCGTATTTTTCCCAACAATTGGTATCAGAGCCAGATTATAAACAATCCACATAAAGTCAGATTTGAGTGGGAGCAATGGCCGCAGAAGATAGAAAGGTGAAACTAGACAAGTTCGATGGTGCAGATTTCGGATTTTGGAAGATGCAAATCGAAGATTATTTGTACCAGAAAAAACTTTATCAACCTCTGTCAGAAAAGAAGCCAGAGGGCATGAAGGATGAAGATTGGAATCTCCTGGATAGACAAGCCCTTGGAGTTATCCGACTTACGTTATCACGCAATGTTGCCTTCAACATAGCAAAGGAAACTACCACGGCAGGTCTTATGTCAGCCCTTTCTAATATGTACGAGAAGCCATCTGCCTCTAACAAAGTTCATTTGATGAGGCGATTATTCAATTTGCGGATGACAGAAGGCGCATCGGTAGCTCAACATCTCAATGAACTCAACACAGTCACAACCCAGTTGAGTTCAGTTGGGATTGAATTTGATGAGGAAGTACGAGCCTTGATACTTTTGTCTTCTCTTCCAGATAGTTGGAATGCTACCGTCACGGCTGTGAGTAGCTCAACGGGAAGCAATAAGTTAAAGTTTGATGATGTTCGTGATCTGGTGCTCAGTGAAGAGATCCGACGGAGAGGGTCGGGTGAATCATCAACCTCTTCAGTTTTACGTACAGAGTCAAGAGGGAGAAATTCAACCAGAGGAAATGGACATGGAAGATCGAACAATCAAGGCAGACCAAAAGACAAGAGGTCGAGGTCAAGGAATTCCAATAGTTCCTCTGGCTCGAAGACCATCGAGTATTGGAATTGTGGGAATACCGGGCACTACAAAAATCAATGCAAGAGCGCTCCACAAAAACAAGAGACGAAGGTGGAGGCAAATGTTAGCTTTAATCCTAGAGCAGATGATGCATTGATATGTTCCTTGGAGAGAAAGGACGAATCTTGGGTGTTAGATTCTGGAGCATCATTTCATGCTACCTCAAAGAAAGAGCTCTTTGAGAGCTATGTCCCGGGGAACCTTGGAAATGTATATCTTGGTGATGATCAACCTTGTGCAATTATCGGTAAAGGTCAAGTGAAGATTAAGTTGAATGGCTTTGTATGGGAGCTAAAAGACGTTCGACACATTCCCGATCTAAGAAAGAACTTGATATCAATAGGCCAGTTGGCAGATGAAGGCTACGATACAATCTTCAATGGTGATAAATGGAAGATTTCAAAGGGTGCAATGACAATAGTTCATGGAAAGAAGAGCGGTACTCTTTACATGACAGCAGGGGCACGTTGCTCAATCGCAGTTGCATCAGGCAACGAAGATTCCAAAATATGGCACCAGAGACTCGGCCACATGAGTGAGAAAGGGATGAAACTCATGCATTCAAAGGGAAAGCTTCCAGGTTTACGCTCAGTTGAAATGGGCATGTGTGAAGATTGCATACTTGGAAAGCAGAAGAGGGTAAGCTTTCAAACAAATGGCAGATCTCCAAAGAAGAATCGGCTAGAGCTTGTCCACTCCGATGTTTGGGGGCCAACCACTACAGCATCCATTGGCGGAAAGCACTATTTTGTGACTTTCATCGATGATTACTCTCGGAAAGTATGGGTGTACTTTCTGAAACACAAGTCTGAAGTTTTTGAGGCTTTCAAAAGATGGAAAGCTATGGTTGAAAATGAGACAGGTGTGAAAGTTAAAAGGCTTAGAACCGACAATGGTGGTGAGTATGTAGACACCATGTTCAAAAGCTTTTGTTATGAGTATGGGATCCGAATGGAGAGAACGGTTCCAGGTACACCTCAGCAAAACGGTGTAGCTGAGCGTATGAACCGAACATTGACAGAAAGAGCCAGAAGCATTCGTATACAGTCAGGTCTACCGAAGCAGTTCTGGGCAGAAGCAGTCAATACGGCATGTTACCTGATCAATCGAGGTTCCTCGGTTCCGTTAGATTACCAAATACCAGAAGAGGTATAGAGCAGTAAAGACATAAAACTTTCGCACTTGAAAGTTTTTGGTTGCGTAGCATATGTGCATATTAGTGATCATGGCAGGAATAAGCTTGATCCGAAATCTAAGAAATGCACTTTCATCGGCTATGGCGAGGATGAGTTCGGATATCGCATCTGGGATGATGAAAAGAAGAAGGTGATCCGTAGCAGAGATGTGATTTTCAATGAGTCAGTCATGTATAAGGACTTGACAAAAAGTGACGTCATTAATTCAAAGCAAAGTGGACCAGTATTTGCTGATGCAGATTATATTCCAGATTGTTCTATGACAGAACCGATCACAATAAATCCTCAGCCAGAGGAGCCCGTTGGAGAAAGCAGTGCGCAACAGTCTGACACGTCACTACCTTCTACTCCAACTCCTGTATTGAGAAGGTCTTCACGGCCTCGTGTTCCTAACAGGAGATATATGAATTATTTATTGTTGACTGATGGAGGGGAGCCTGAATACTATGATGAAGCTTGCCAGAGCGGTGAAGCAAGCCAGTGGGAGCTTGCAATGAAAGATGAGATGCAGTCTTTGATTTCTAACCAGACGTGGGAACTTGCTGAGTTGCCCATAGGAAAGAAGGCACTTCACAACAGATGGTTGTACCGGGTGAAAGATGAGCATGATGGCTCTAAGAGGTACAAAGCTCGACTAGTTGTCAAAGGCTTTCAGCAAAAAGAAGGTGTTGACTACACGGATATTTTTTCCCCCGTTGTGAAGCACACTACTATTAGATCAGTGTTGAGTATTGTTGCCGCTGAAGATCTCCATCTTGAACAATTAGATGTGAAGACTGCATTTCTTCACGGAGACTTAGATGAGGAGATATACATGCATCAACCAGAAGGTTTCTCAGAAAAGGGAAGAGAGAAGATGGTGTGCAGACTCAAGAAGAGCTTGTATGGCCTAAAGCAAGCTCCGAGGCAGTGGTACAAAAAGTTTGATGGCTTCATGCACAAGGAAGGTTTCCAGAAGTGTAACGCCGACCACTGTTGCTATGTCAAAAGATATCAGTCCAGCTATATCATTTTACTCTTATATGTTGATGATATGTTGGTAGCGGGTTCTGATATGAATGATATCAGAAGGTTGAAGAACCGGTTATCAAAAGACTTTGACATGAAGGACTTGGGTCCAGCAAAGAAGATTCTTGGAATGCAAATTACAAGAGATAGGCAGAAAGGGACATTGCAGTTGTCTCAGTCAGAGTACATCAAACGTGTCTTGCAAAGGTTCAACATGGGTAATGCCAAACCAGTTGGGACACCCTTGGCTAATCATTTTCGCTTATCCAAGGATCAATCTCCTAAAACAGAAGAAGAAAGAGCTCTCATGGCTAAGATTCCTTATGCCTCGGCCATCGGGAGTTTGATGTATGCAATGGTCTGTACAAGACCAGATATTGGACAAGCAGTGGGAGCTGTCAGTAGGTTTATGTCAAATCCCGGGAAAATTCACTGGGAAGCGGTGAAATGGATTTTAAGGTACCTACAAGGAACGACAGAAAAATGCTTGTACTTTGGTGATGGTGAATTAAAAGTACAAGGATATGTAGATGCTGACTTTGGAGGTGAAGTCGATCATCGGAAGAGCACAACCGGTTACATATTCACTGTCGGAAATACAGCTGTTAGTTGGATGTCACAATTGCAGAAGATTGTTGCTCTATCGACTACAGAGGCTGAGTATGTAGCAGTGACTGAAGCTAGTAAAGAAATGATATGGCTTCAAGGCTTGTTAACAGAGTTGGGATTCGTACAAGAGAATAACATCTTGTACAGTGACAGTCAGAGTGCAATACACTTGGCAAAGAATTCGGCATTTCATTCTAGAACCAAGCACATTGGACTTCGATACCATTTCATCAGGTCGTTGTTGGAAGATGAAGTATTAAAACTAGAGAAGATCCAAGGCAGCAAGAATCCAGCAGACATGTTAACAAAGACAGTGACGCTTGATAAATTGAAGTTGTGTTCAACTTCAGTTGGCCTACAGGAGTAACAAGACCATGTGTGTGAAGACAGATTGAAATCAGTCTTCAAGTGGGAGATTGTTAAAGAAATAGTAATTCTCTAATATTAGATTAGTGAAAGAAAACAAACAATCACCTATTATAGGAAAATTAAAATGGGAGGTGGGATTGTTACAAGCCTCCAATATTAGATTGTTGCAAGCCTATATAAATGAGAAAGTTTTCATTTGTAAATTATCCAATCCAAAAACACAGAGAGAAAAGCTTAGTTTAAAGCATTAAACAGAGAGAAGCTTTCAGGGGAATTTTCTGCGTAAAATTCCAGAGTGTAGATTTGGGTGTGGGTATCAAGTAATTTAGTTGTAATCAGGTTATCATTCTATTAAAGTTTTGCGGCAGATTAGAAACATCTCGTGTGTGTGTTTTCTATCATTGCCATTCTCAATATTCTGATTTTCGGGAAAGTTGAGCGTATTTTTCCCAACACTATATACACCACAAATCACAAGGTTATGACTAATTAAAATTTAAGGACATGCATGATTTGGGGTGTATATAGCTGAAGCGATTTAAAATAACCGGTATTAAACGTTAAATGACTTAAATCGGTAAAATAACACCGGTTATTTTATTTATTATCGGTTTTGTACCCGGGTAAATTTATGACCGGTTGTTCTAAAAATATCCGGTTTCATTCTTTAGAGTATAATAAATCCCTAAAGTCCATCTTCTCTCTCCCGATGCACATTACCCCTCATCCATCTTCTCTCTCCCGCTACCAAAATGAGCATCTCCTCTGCGCCGGCGTCTCACTCTCCTCGCCCCACACCCTGCTTCTTGTGTGTTTGTACACTTAAAAAGGTGACCGACTCTAAGGTGATATATGTAAGAGCTCGAAGTTATTTTAATGTCTCACACATTACTGATATAGTTGGGGTAAGTGTTTATATGTTGAAATCCAAAACTAAGTTTACATTAGCTGTGATAAATCTAAAAGTAAGTTTACTTACTTTGGTTTCCTTTCTATGTATTTGAGTGTTTTAAAAGTTGGACTTCTCAATCAAGAATATTCAAAGTTTGGTCTAAAAGTTTATTTGGTTAAGAGTCCATGACGTTATTACTTATGGACAAGGAGAATGGGTGGGGCTGAGAGCTTGTATGATGAGATATTATGCCAATTAGATGGTAGCACATATAGGACAATGTATCTCAACATGTCAAAATTAAATTCTGCGATGTTCAAGTGAATACAGAGTATTAGATTGGTATTTAACTTTTAAGTTTGGTTTAAAAGTAGATTTTATATGGTATGTAGAATGTTTTTGTCTGAGCTTATTACTTTGGTATGCTTGTGTGTTTGTACATTGCTTTGACTTTTTCTTTTGCAGTTTTTGGTCTTCATTTGACTTATTTTTCTTTCAAGATTCTCATGTTCTTCTCTCTTTCAGTGGTACAGAACCTTTCCATGGAGGAAAATAGATTGGATGAACAAATAAGGTAAAAAAATTAGGAGATACTGTGAAGATTGAACAACAGAAAAAAAACCAGTGGCTCTGATGTTTTTGTGCATATTATATGCACTTGATTTATATATTGACCATCTCTTAATTTTATTATGAACTGGATATTTTCTGATGTTCCTTTCTCAAATAACTGATTACTTAATCTATGGATTTCCAACAGTACTTAGAGCATGTACAACAGCGGGACTTGAGGCCCTTAACACCCGGACCCTTAACTTATTTTTTTTCTGCCACATGAGCTTAAGGGCCTCATTTCAGCTTTTATTTATTTACACCTCCATTCGTGAGTCCGAACCCGGACCCTTAACTTACTTTTTATTATTTATATTTTTTTATATGGTAGAGAGTGTGAACTTATTTATAGGCGAAATGAGTTGGAAAATTAGTTTTTGATATGGTAAAAAATAATAGTACATGGGTATTAATAATATAATTTTTTTTTTAAAAAAACATATGCAAAATCGGTGTCTATGGATAGAGAAAATTATTTCACACTTAGAAAATATTTTTTTTTAATTTTTTTTACAAAAAATGACAGAAAAACACTTTAAAAAAATAAATTAAATGTGCTGACACTTGGCGCCTTGTGATTGGCCCACGTGTCAGCTTGCAAGCTTCAATTGTGTCTTGGGTGAATTTCAAACGCTGCTTTATTGCCTCCGAGTGATGTCATTTGGTCTTGGTTGGCATGTGCAAATCACGTGGCCACCTTTATTCCTTGATTGAAGCGCTATGGGCTTGGATAATCAGGCTCTTATCTACGTAACTCAGTCCGGGGTTCATAGCATATTCTTTTTTAAAAAAAATATTTAATCTGACTTGGCAGGGATTAAGGGCCTCTAGGCCCGCTGATGTTCATGCCCTTATGCATTGGTTCTCATTCCTTTTGCTAGGATCAACTTAATTCATGGTACAAAGACACTCAAGCAATCCCCTTCGGCGATTAAGAGATACACTTTTTGAGAGTTTCAGTATGGAAGAACTAGAATGAAACTGAAGACAGCTAAATTGAACATGTAGTAAGCAGCAATTGACACAAATTGTTTTTTTTGGTCGCTCAATTGACACAAATTGTAGAAGCTGTAATTAATTAATTAATAAACTATATATTAGGTGTTATTATAAAACAATCAAGAAAACTTCCAAGCAAAATAAAGTACATGGAGAGCAATATCTCAAACTCTTTCACCGATCGAGCCAAATGTGTTGCTGCATTCCTTCAAGCTCTTGTCTCTTCCGCTTAAGATTCATCCTCTTCTCCCATGTATTCTTTTGTATTCTCGTCACTTTGTGATTGTCGATATCGTACCACTACAACGTTTCGTTGTGCTTACATACAAACAACAGCAATTTTCTGCCACTATGGCATCTATATACAACCCTGGTGGGTTCTATCTCATACCTAAAGCCGTCGCGTCTTAGCTTTGTAAGGTCAATGCGTAAAAATATCGTCCAAGACTCGCTAACCCTGTACTCTGTCATCGTCCACACATTAAGAAATTCCGTATAATTACGAGAACAATAACATAGGCGTCCGCCTAATTCAGCTACACCTTTTTATCATAAGATCCATAACCATAAGAATCACTACTCGGTAACAACATCTCCCCGAACCTACAAGTACGCAGATCATAAGTAAAGATGACGAGGTCTAGGGGAGGCGACTGGTCTCTCTTGGCAACAACCCAATGAAGGACACCATGAAAGGAGCAACATCGTGATTGATCCCATTTCATAGGGTAATATGTGGCATGAGGGAAGCCTTCGAATGACTTCCAACCGTGATTTCTCAAGCTGTAAACCCAAAACAGACTACTATTGCCCTCCTTGACCGACATCATTAATATACAGTCATCGACAAAACTATTATAACCCAAGCCATATAGGAACCTGTCCTCATATACGAACCAGGCGGGTTTGGCAGCCGGGAATTCCGTTGGGGGGTAGGAAGCTCCGGTGAACAAGGTGTAGAATAAGAGGCGATGGTGATTGGTGACTACACAAGCAAACCCCTTTGACGATTCCGAAAGCAATTGAGTGATGCGTTCACGGTCCTCGACTTTCGACTCTTTCCACTCGATTGGAATGCGGTCCACCGACAAGGGAGGATTATTGCAACGGCTACTGATCTTGATGACGGGATTGGTGATCTTTGTTGATACACAGTAGATGAAATCTTGAAATAGGAAGGGGGCAAAAGATGGATACTCCAATCTCAATCTCGGATCGTCGGTGATGAGGTTCTTCCATTCCTTTGAGACGAGGTTCTTCCACCTGTGAAGAGCTATCAAGCTCAGTAATCCTGCACAAATTGCTCTGAAATAGCAATCAAAACACAGCAAAATAAATGCACAGCAAGTGCTTCATTCAATAGAGGTAAGAGGCCAAACGACCATAATGAAAGCTGCAAAATGTGGATCCCCAAAACCCTACTGTGCCATCAGGTGACATCTTGTCTTATATACACCTGATCACTACAGTACACGTGACTAACGCATGCCAAGAGGCTTATTACAGCAAGGGAAGGAAAAGGGAGAAATTGCATGAAATGGAACATAAAGATAGAAGGTAGCAAACTAGGACATATTCTCCATATCCCCTCCTCAAGTTGGACATGTATCAAAGCCCACAAGTCCCAACTTGCAAGAGAAAAACATGTGAGGCTTCTCTCCCAGTGGTTTGGTGAAAATATCTGCCAATTGAACACCAGTCCTGATGTGCTGTGGATGTATGAATCCTGTCACCAAGAATTGTCTAATGAAATGACAATCAATTTTAAGGTGTTTGGTCCTCTCATGAAACACTGGATTTTCTGCTATATGAATTGCTGCTTTGTTGTCACAATAGAGAGGAATAGGTAAAGGAACCCTGATCTGCAGCACAATGAGCACTCCTTCAATCCAAATCAACTCACTAGTTGTAGCTGACATACTCCTATACTCTGCCTCTGCTGAGGATTTTGATACTGTGGTTTGCTTCTTTGTTTTCCATGATACTAAAGAGTTCCCAATGAAAATACAATATCCAGTTAGTGACCTGGCACTAAACTGACACGTCCCCCAATCTGCATCACAATATGCTGACATAGCCAAGTCTGACTGTGTAGGATAGTAAAGCCCTACACCAATTGTGCCCTTCAAGTACCTTACCACATGTAGAGCAGCCTCATAGTGTGGTTGTCTAGGTTCTGACATAAACTGGCTGAGGTGTTGCACAGCATGAGAAATATCTGGCCTTGTGAGGTTTAAGAACAACAATCTCCCCACCAGTCTCCTGTACACTTCAGCATCAGGCAATAAATCTCCATTATCAATGGATAACTTCAAGCCCTTTTGCATGGGAAAGGGAGCAGGTTTACAATTCATCATATTGCAGTCTGTTACAATGTCCAGCACATACTTTCTCTGGTGTAAATGAGTCCCCAATTCATTTCTCAGTATCTCCAGTCCCAAGAAGTATCTTGCCAAGCCCAAGTCCTTGATGGTGAACTTAGCATGTAGAGCCTTCTTGGTCTCACAAATCTCATGATCATCATCCCCTGTAAGTAATACATCATCAACATATACCAGAGCTACCACAATTCCTGAGTTCACATGCTTCACAAATAGGGAGTAATCTTCCAAACTTTGCTCATAACCTATACTGATCAGGAATTTGCATAATTCTAGATTCCACTGCCTAGATGCTTGCTTTAGACCATAAATAGATTTCTTTAGCCTGCATACTCTATTGGACAGTCCTTTCCTATATCCTTCTGGAGGCATCATATATACTTCCTCATCTAGGAAACCATGTAAGAAAGCATTGTTCACATCTAGTTGATGCAATGGCCACTGCTTCATAGTTGCAATGGCAAGTAAAATTCTCACAGTACTGAACTTAGCCACTGGAGAAAAGGTATGTTTATAATCCTTCCCTTTGATTTGGTTGTATCCCTTGGCCACCAATCTGGCCTTAAATCTCTCTACTGTGCCATCTGGCTTGAATTTCACTTTATACACCCACTTACTTCCAATTGCCTTCTTTCCTGGTGGGAGCTCTGTCATTTCCCATGTGTCATTTTCTTCAAGAGCTCTCAACTCTTGATCCATTGCCTCTACCCAATGTTCATGCTTAGCAGCTTGCCCATAGTGGCTGGGTTCATAGATCTCTGCCATACATACAAAGGAATTCACAAACCCAGGTTCCATATTTACATGCTGATCAAGACAAGTTGCCAGAAAGGATTGAGATACTGAATCATTCTTCTTTTGTCCATGACATACATAGTCATCAAGTCTTCTAGGTTGTACAATCTGTCTAGCAGACCTTCTCAATGGAGGGAACTCAACATGGTCATTTAAGATTTCCTGAGAAATACTATGAATCCTGCTTGACCCAATACTCAATTGAGAATCACTGACATGCTCATTACTGATCCCTGGTGCACTGGCATTTCCTTCTTGCAAATTAACTGATTGAGAGTCTGATACATGTGGCGATGGTAACACTGGCAGTCTCACCTCTTGTGTGTCATTAGCAGGATTTACCATTGGCAATGTGAATGTAATTTCATCATTGCTAACCTCCTCTTCTGTTGCAAATTCCTTGAAAGGGAAAACATTTTCATGGAAAATGACATCTCTACTAACAAATGCTGTTCTTCCCTTAATATCCCATAGCCTGTAGGCCTTCTGACCATGGGGATAGCTGAGCAACACACATTTTCTACCCTTAGCCATTAGTTTATCCTTTTCTGATTGACTCACTGGTGCATAGCACAAGCATCCTATGACTCTTAACTCATCATAGGATGCATCTTTCCCAAACAACCTTTCATAAGGTGTTTTCCATTTCAAAATTTCTGTTGGCAGCTTGTTTATGACATGAGTAGCTGCCAAGATGCACTCACCCCAAAACTTCACAGGTAGGGATGAGTGAATTCTCATTGATCTGGCTGTTTCAATCAAATGTCTGTGTTTTCTCTCTACTCTCCCATTCTGCTGGGGAGTATATGGCACAGACTTATGATGCAATATTCCTTTTTCAGCAAAGAAATCTACACACTGTTTAGAGGTGAACTCTGTCCCATTATCTGTTCTAATGCATTTGATAAGAACATCAAACTGATTCTTAACATATGCAGTGAAATCTGTGATGGCCTTATACACCTGCATTTTGTTCCTAAGCAAGAAGGTCCATGTCACTCTTGAGCAATCATCTACCACAGTTAAGAAATAACTAAATCCATTATAAGTTGGTGTCTTATAAGGACCCCAAACATCCATGTGAAGCAAATCAAAAGGCCTTTCTGCCACATTCAAACTTCTATCAAAAGGTAATCTGTGATGCTTACACAAAGCACAAGTCTCACACTGAAAACTGCTCATATCTGTCTTACTAACAAAACTCAAATGCTTCATTTTCGAAACTGAACTGTGCCCAAGTCTGGCATGAGTGATGTCTAGGCTACTGCTAACTTTATTACATGAAACTGCAGGAAACATAAATCTAGGTTGGTGAGACTCTTTCTCTTTCCATCTACTCCAGCTCTTTGCTTGTTCATCTGAAAGCACCTTATACAGCCCATGCCTTCTCCTTCCTGACAGCAGGATCCTTTTAGTTCCAGGGTCCTGGACATAACAAGAGGTATGAGTGAATACAACCACCAATGCAACATTATCATCAAGCAATTTTCCTACTGATAGCAGATTGTGCTTAAATCCTGGCACTAACAGTACTCCATCAAGGCAAATAGAGTTTGTTAATTGTAATTTTCCCATTTCATGCACTGTTTTCACTGATCCATCTGGCAAACCTATAAGAACTGGTTTTTCAAGTCTCATCTTATCATATAAAAGGTGATCACTAGACAACATATGATCACTTGCTCCTGTATCAACAATCCACTCAAGTTCTGGCCCACTATTACAACTTAAATCATGGAGTGATGATGAAACTTTACCTGCAAAGTTGGCATGAGCACTTTCTCCTGAGCCCTTGCCTTTCATCCTCTTTATCACTTCTTGAAATACAGCATTCACCATAGCATTGTCTAGCTGCCCATCAGTTCCATTTCTGTCACTTCCTTCAGCATCATCTAGAGGAGTTCCCATTACATTGCTGCCCATTGACCCTGCTGCATTTGCTGAGCTCCTGCTCCCAACTGATGCCCTTGGATTCTCCTTCAGTTCCTTGAACCAATCTGGCACCCCATGCAACTTAAAGCATTGATCAACTGTGTGTCCTCTGTAATTGCAGTGAGTACACTTCTGCTCATACTTCAGCCTTTTCTGTTCTTTCCAATCTTTCCAGTCCTTCTTCTGACCCTGATTAGTAGAAGGTGAGCTTTGCTGGCTTCTGTAAGAGTTCCTGGCAGCTATCAAAGCACTGGCATCCATAGTGCTTCCCTGGTTTGCATTTGAGGCATTTGAGCCTCTATCAACCTGTTGTAGGATGAAGTAGGCTTTGTTCACTGTGGGTAATGGATCCATGGCTAAGATCTGGTTCCTTGCTCCCTCATAATTCTCATTGAGGCTAGCTAACAACTGCATCACTTTAGTTCTTGACTCTATTTCTGTTAACTTCTTCTTGATATCACAAGTACATTGTTTTGAAGCTGCACAAACACACTCAGGCATCCTCTCTAGAACTTGCAGTTCATCCCAAAGTTTCTTAAGTGCATTGTACACCTCTCCTAGACTCATGCTTCCCTGGCTCACATTGTTCAACTTTCTCCTTAGTTGAAAGATCAATGGTGCATTTGTTTGCCCATGTCTCTCAACTATTTCTTCCCAAAGCTTCTTACTAGAGTCCATGAACATAAATCCCTCTGCTACACTCTTACTCATAGAGTTCAAAATCCAGCATCTAACCATATAATCAGCCCTAACCCATCTCTGAAAATCAGCATTAGTCTCTTCTGGTTTCACACAATCCCCAGTAATAAAACCCAGCTTACATTTAGCTCCTAAGGCCATTGTAACCCCCCTACTCCATGTCATGTAATTACTCCCATCAAAAGGTATTCCAACTAACACAGCACCCGGATGATCCGAGTTTGACAAATATAAAGGGTCATTGAGATTGCCTTGATTAGTTACCTCTGTTTCTGTATTCACAACCTGATTCAACACCTGATTGTTTCCTACATTAGCCATCGTTTCTGCTTGATCCATGCGCAACGAAAATCACTGGTTTCCCACCTGCAGCTCTGATACCATGTGAAGAGCTATCAAGCTCAGTAATCCTGCACAAATTGCTCTGAAATAGCAATCAAAACACAGCAAAATAAATGCACAGCAAGTGCTTCATTCAATAGAGGTAAGAGGCCAAACGACCATAATGAAAGCTGCAAAATGTGGATCCCCAAAACCCTACTGTGCCATCAGGTGACATCTTGTCTTATATACACCTGATCACTACAGTACACGTGACTAACGCATGCCAAGAGGCTTATTACAGCAAGGGAAGGAAAAGGGAGAAATTGCATGAAATGGAACATAAAGATAGAAGGTAGCAAACTAGGACATATTCTCCATACCACCTTTTCTTTACCGCTTGGATTTCATGTTTTGCTGGAGCCGCCCTTGGGTTCCATTTCGCACTTACAGGGCGATGCAATTGGGATCTCCAAGCCCCATTTGTGTGTTCTGTAAGACTTTTATGGTTTCATGTTTTCCCACCAAAAAAAAAGGATGCATTTAAGTGTAGACAGTACGTAGAGTGAAGATCTTAGTAATAGGGTCAAGCAGATAGATAAAACACGACATTCATATATAAAACAGAAGCTATCGAGGCTTAACGATAACATAGACAGTGCTTAGCCATTTGAGTCTAATTAATAAGACAGATCGATTAGAACAATCAAGAAAACTTCCTGAACAAAGCAATATAAAATTATATAGCTAGAGAACATGTAGATCGAGCAATATCATCTCAAACTCTTTCACCGATCGAGCCAAATGTGTTGCTGCATTCCTTCAAACTCGATCTGGTCTCTTCCGCTTTCGATTCATCATCTTCTCCCACGTATTCTTTTGTATGATCGTCACTTTGTGATTGTCGATATCGTACCAATACAACGTTCCGTAGTGCTTACAAAACAACAACAATTTTCTGCCATATAGAACCCTTGTGAGTTCTATCTTCTGCTTCAAGGGGCCGCGGCTTAGCTTGGTAAGGTCAATGCTAAAAAACCTCGTCCAAGACTCACTAACCCCGTACTCCCTCATCATCGACACGCCAAGAAATCGATCCGGATAACTATGAGAACAATAACATAGGTGTCCACCTAATTCAGCTACCTTTGTACGATAACTATAATAATGACCAATAGGCAAATACGGCAACAACATCTCCCCGAACCTACAAGTATGCAGATCATAAGTAAGGATGACGTGGTTTTGGTACGCCCATCAGTCTCTCTTGTCAACAAGCCAATGAAGGATACCGTTAAAGGAGCAAGATCGCGATTGATCCCAATCGTTATATGTGGTGTAAGGGAAGCCTTCGAATGACTTCCAAGCGCGATTTCTCAAACTGTAAATCCAAAACAAACTATTTCCCTTCTCGGCCCACATCACCTTACAGTCGTCAGCATAACTATCATAACCGAAGCCATATGGGTACCCGTACTCGGCCTTGGGATCCGGTAATTCCGTTGGCGGGTAGGAAACTCCGGTGAACAAGTTGTAGAATAAGAGGCGACGGTGACTAGTGACTACACAAACAATCCCCTTTGACGGTTCCGAAAGCAATAATTGAGTGAATATCTTTTCATCGTCGTCTTCCCATTCGATTTGAATGCGGTTCACCGCCAAGGGAGGATTGCAACGGCTACTGATCTTGACGGGATTGGTGGTCTTTGTTGATGCACAGTAGACGGAATTTCAAAAAAGGAAGGGGGCAAAAGATGGGTACTCCAATCTGGGATCGCCGGTGATGAGGTTGTTCCATTGCTTTGAGACGAGTTTACATGCCTGAATCGATTCGAATGTGAGATATAGGAAGATTTTTATGAGTATGTCTTGTGGGAGTTGATGTGTCGGCATGGAGAATGGAGATGAATGGATAGATTAATCAAGCACACACCCAATTGAAATTATACGACCTGCCGGAACCCTAATTATGACGGCTAGGGTTTCTAATACAGCGAAAACAAAATAAAAAACATATATAGGGACTTTAGGCGAGATTCAAAAATGACTATTGTAAAGACAATTTTAATTAAATTGCAAAATAAGTCCTTTTTATTTTTTTCAAACAAATTGTAAATGATCCAAGTTAGTGAAACGACTTAGGGTTTTGACGTAATTCAACACAATTGGGATTTGATGGAGGAAGACGATTCAATCGATCAATCAACACAGATCCTAATCATCTGATCGATCCACCTCAGATACCTCAGTACTCCACCTCCGTTCCATTCGCGATTTCTCATGCTACACATACCAAAAACAAACTGTTACCCTCTTCAAAAGGTCACCACTTCCATTCACAAAATTAATGCTGTTACGGATGAAAGGGAGGTGACTGTAGCCGTTGATCAATGACACTGCAGACAATCCCTTTGGAAGGTTCCGAAAGCAATTCATTGATGTGATCTATCATCGTCTTCCAAATCGATTGGAAGGGGGAATTGGAGTCGCCATGAATTGTACGCAGTAGACGATGTTTTCAAATTTGAACAAGGCAAGAGATGTGTCGCGGTAACGGTAGAAAAACTCGATCGGGATGTCATAATTTAACACTTGTGATCTCTTGTTGAAACACTCTCCATACATTTATTTAGTTAAAGTCTGTTTAGATGTAATCTCTAACAAGTCTCGAGTACTTATTTTAGAATCGAATGATGATGCAACTTACACTTAATTTGTCTTTTGAGACTAATCTTTTCATCCGTTGCCCTGCCTAGTTTCCCTTTGTTTCCAAGGGCCGACATTCCAAGGGTAGGTTGTCGTCCAACCGTACAAAATGAAGCTTATGATGAGGTGAACATCATACTAGAAAATCGATCAGAAGTCGTTTGGTTGTCGATCGGTGCACTTCAAAGTAGGTTGAACAAGGACATACGAATTTCTCTCCAACTCTTTGTTTCTCTCTCTTACTTTATAAAGGAGGTAAAACATTACATGGTAAAAACCCACATGGTAAACTAGTCCATAGGACACTTCCCCCATATAGGAGGGAAGCCAACAAAGTGGAAGCCATCAAAGAGGTGTCGAGCTTGGAAGTTCATAATGCCTTCAAGAGTATGGGTCCTTACAAGGCTCCGAGGGTGGATGGCTTCCAACCCATTTTCTTCCACAAGTGCTGGGAAGTCGTGGGTTCGGCATCGGTTAATTACTTTGGTTAAAGATTTCTTCGGAACCTATAAACTTCCCCTGGGCACTAATGACACACTCATCACTCTCCTTCCGAAGGCCGTAACGAAGGTGTTGGCCTATAGATTGCAACCTTTGATGGTGAAATTAATTGGTCTGTCCAATTTCGACATGTCTTTCGTGAAGCCAAATCGGTTGCGGATGCTATCGCAAATTTCGCCTTTTCTTTACCGCTTGGATTTCATGTTTTGCTGGAGCCGCCCTTGGGTTCCATTTCGCACTTACAGGGGATGCAATTGGGATCTCCAAGCCCCATTTGTGTGTTCTGTAAGACTTTTATTTAATTTTTTAATGTTTAAGTTCCCCTCTTTCATGAGGAGGGGAGGTTAGCCTCCCTGTTTTCCCACAAAAAAAAGTATGCATTTAAGTGTAGACAGTAGTGTGAAGATAGTAATAGGGTCTAGCAGATAGATAAAACATAACATTTTTATTGAGCATATAATAAAAAAGCCATCAGAGGC
Source organism: Persicaria maculosa (assembly GCA_963922045.1). NCBI lineage: Eukaryota > Viridiplantae > Streptophyta > Magnoliopsida > Caryophyllales > Polygonaceae > Persicaria > Persicaria maculosa. The sequence goes on along the minus strand of OY998254.1, from coordinate 2,537,879 downwards.
TTAACAAAAACATAGATAGGGCTGAGCCATTTGAGTCTAATAAGACAGATTAGATTAACAATCAAGAAAACTTCCTGAACAAAGCAATATCATCTCAAACTCTTTCAGCGATCAAGCCAAATGTGTTGCTGCATTCCTTCAAGCTCTTGTGTCTTCCGCTTTCGATTCATCCTCTTCTCCCATATATTCTTGTGTATGCGCTTCACTTTGTCATTGTCGATATCGTACCAATACAACGTTCCATACTCCTTAGATACAAACAACACCAATTTTCTGCCACTTTGCCATTTATATACAACCCTGCTGAGTTCTATATCAGGGCTAAAGTGGCTGCGGCTTAGCTTTGTAAGATCAATGCTTAACAATCTCATCCAAGACTCACTAACCCCGTACTCTCTCATCGTCCACACGGTAAGATGCTCCTTATCATGGACCGTATAACTAAAAGAACAATAACATAGGCGTCCGCCTAATTCAGTTACCTGTTGAGGGCCGTGCCTTTTGGTGATCTCTCCTGGCAACAACATCTCCCCGAACCTACAAGTATGCAAATCATAAGTAAGGATGCAGGGTTTTGGGGGTGCCTTTTGGGGATCTCTCCTGTCAACAACAAGCCAATGAAGGACCCCATTAAAGGAGCAAGATCGTCGTTCATCCCAATTGTTCCCGTATGTGGCATAAGGGAAGCCTTCGAATGACTTCCAGGCGCGATTTCTCAAGCTGTAAACCCAAAACAAACTATTGCCCTTCTTGACCGACATCATTTTACAGTCGTCGGCATAACTATCATAACCGAAGCCATATAGGAAGCAGGCCTTGGGATCCGGTAATTCCGTTGGCGGGTAGGAAGCTTCGGTGAACAAGTTGTAGAATAAGACGCGACGGTGAAATGTGACTACACAAGCAATCCCCTTTGACGATTCCGAAAGCAATAAAGGGGGGAGTGCGCGTTCAACGTCGTCTTTCCACTCGATTGGAATGTCGTTCACCGACAAGGGAGGATTGCAACGGCGGCTACTGATCTTGACGGAATTTGTGATCTTTGTTGATACACAGTAGACGGAATTTAGAAAAATGAAGGGGGCAAAAGATGGGTACTCCAATCGGGGATCGTGGGTGATGAGGTTGTTCCATTGCTTAGAGACGAGTTTACAGGCCTGAATCGATAAGAGTGGGAGATATAGGAAGATTTTTATGAGTATGTCTTGTGGGAGTTGATTTGTCGGCATGGAGAATGGACACTAGGCCAGATTGACGTTCTAGACACAAACGGCTTTTTTGTCGTCTCCTGAATGCACTTCAAGGGACGAACAAAGCCTGGGTCCTCACTTACAATAGGACCGGATGTACACCCATCCAAGGGAGCCTTTCAGGAGACGAACAATTACTAAGTTCGTCTCCTGAATACTGAGTGGAGGTTGACCAAGCCGTTGACCATCGATAAACATGGTGAATGATCGAGGATTGTCAGGTGCAGTCGTACCATCATCATTCAAGGGACGAACATATATATGTTCGTCCCTTGATTCAACTGTACTTTAAAAAAAACATGTGACTCCGTACGTGTTTGACATATATCGTCTTCTCCGGACAGTGAGGTTATTTTGCATCCTCTCTTCCAGACAGTGAGGGCCGGGGTATTTGGCATCTCTTCCTCGAGTTCCTTGCATTGTTCTGCACTTGCCGTCGCGCTCGATCAGGTGAGTCTTCTCCTTCCTTTCGATTGATCTGTTTGATTAATTGGTTTTCATTTTGGTTCGACTAGAATTCCAGATCTGTGATTCCAGATCCGAAACCCAAATCGCCCTAGCCTCCATTGGTTTCATCCAGATCTGTTTCCTTTGAGCTAGCTGCTACTTCTCCTTGCCTTTGGGTGTCTTCCATTGCTCAATTCGAAGGATTAGAACCTGTAGTGGTAGGAGAACGAGAAAAACCCCAATTTCATCCCCAATTTCATCATTGCTCAATTCGACCTCATCTCTTTCCTTGCATTGAGGATTCTCCTTGGCTTGGTTGGCTTCCATTGGGGATTTTGTTTACAATCATTCTGCTAAAACAATGACAAAGTGACAATCTATTCATTTGGCCTTATGCGTGACATCCATTTTATTGTTTTAGCATTTTGGCGCAGTGATTTCTGAAATTGAGCTTTCTTGTTTGTGTTGGAACTGGACTCATGGATCACACACACTCAAACCCACACAGATTCGAGGACTTGACTCTAGAAGAACACAAACAGCACACACTTACCAGTTTTTGATAAAATCCTCTAACTGTCATACTAACATTTAGTGTCAAGTCATCACATTTTCAGACTATATTGTTGTAACAAACTATCAATTGAACAAGTTAACAGATTTAGTGTCAAGTCATCACATTTTCACACACTTACCGGATTTCTGAAATTGAGCTTTCTTGCTGCAACAAACTATCAGTTGAACAAGTTAACAGATTCTACATAATTCAGTTCATTGATTCCCTCTCTCTCTGTTGCTTATACTCCATGTTGTTCCGTCCATAGGCATGTCAGACACTTCCGGTAGTTGGCCGAGCGGTTGTCCAGAAAAGTACCCATGGATTGGAGGGGATGAGCCATACGAACGTCAGGTAACAAACTGCTTTTAATTTACTTTGTAATGAAGGCAAGAACTGATTTTGGTGGAGATGAATGTAATTCATTCATGTTTGATGTTGTTGGAGAAGAATTTTTTGGCCTTAGCTTCTTTGTTCCCTCATGACTGATTTTGGGGCATTGTATTTCTACATCGAATGTTGTTTTGGTGCATTGTATTTCTAGATCGAATGTTGTTTTGGTGCATTGGTGGAGATGAATGTAATACATTCATAACTGAATTTGGTGCATTGTATTTCTAGATCGAATGTTTTTTTGCTCATAGGAATATTCATTTTCTAAAACATGGATGTTGATTTGTTCCTTTGGTGCATATGACTCTTAAAATGAACTTATATGCCTTTAAATCATCATGATTCGTAATGTCGTGATCCGTAGTGGACTCTTAAAATGAACTGATTTTGGGGCATTGTAATGTCATGATTCGTAGTGGACTCCTTATAGTGAAGAGATGGAGGAAGTGTCGAGGGGCAAAGAGGAGAAGATTCATGTCACGGCTGCTGAGGAGGATGATGCAACCAGTAGCGAGAACCCATTGCTCCGTCAGATGGTAGAAATCAACAAGGATCTAACCGAGCGCAACCAGAATCTAATTGAGCGGCTCCATGAAGTGGAAGAACGCAACCGGTGTCTAATGGAGAGCAACCGGGAGCTAACTGAGCGCAACCGGGCTCTAATCGAACGCAACTGTCAGCTGGGAGAACTCGTCGTTTCATTTGCGAAGAAGTAGGCATGGCCTCCACCTTATGTAATCGTGTCTGAATTCATGTAATGTTTTCGTTCTCGTAGTCGGATTTGGTAAGAAGGCAAGTAGACTGTTGAGACTTAAGGCTTTTGTATGGTATTGTAGCTACTATGTCAGTTTCTTGAACATAACATTTCGGATATCGGTTTGTTGAACTTAGCATCAAGTAAAGTAGGTTTTGTATGATATGATTTGTATGTATTAATTTGTTGCTTCAAGTGTGTTTTGTATGACCTTACAAACACAATGGGCCGTTACCTGGGAAGTGAATATGAATCACATAGATCCAGCCCAATTCAACAAGCCCATGTGTCATGCAGTTGACCAGACGTTGACCTCATTCAAGGGACAAACAAATATTTGTTCGTCCCTTGAATTCAACTTTTCCAACCACCGCATTAATGACGTGTACTTGTAACCTTAAATGTTTAAGGTTGAATTGTTGTGTTTGGTATACGGGAGCAGCCGAGAGCTTTGTCTTCCTCTTCATCCTCTTTCATGGTGGATCTTTAAAAAAAAATTTCACAAATTCTCCCCAAATTTGTTACATTTGAAGGTTAGTGTTGTGATTTATTTTTAAATCATTTGTGTATTGTGATTATATATATAATATATAGCAAATATGTGTCTATATATGTTGAGCTAGGGTTGAAATTGTGGAATTTTTGGTTCTTTTGAAAAAGAATGAAAATTTGAGCAAGGGAGTGACATAGGTGTGTTTGTGTTGATTCACATATGTAATATATAGTATATATGTGTGCTTGTGTTCATAGAAACTTTAATTTGTGAGATTGGAGCATATATAGCAAATATGTGTGTTTGTGTTGAATTTATGGTGGATATATTTCTTAATAGGGATTGGGTTGTGCAAAGATGATGGATAAGAGTTGGATGCAACTTCCATTTCTGTCTAAAGAATATGTTGATGGGATAATCGAGTTTGTGCGAATTGTCCATGAGATCGAGAAAGCAACAGGGAGGACCCATTTTCATTGTCCGTGCAACCATTGTCGTAATGGTCGAGACCCGGTGACACCTGGACAAATGTTCTCACACTTGTATAGTAGAGGTATTGATCCATGTTATACAGTTTGGGACAAACATGGCGAAGCCCCGGTGGAGCCGACTTTCTCCCTTGCCAGAACGCGATATTTGGAGCAAGGGGCTTCAAGTTCTTCTAGCGTTGATCCGGTGATGAACATTCTTCATGACAACTTCCCGTATCATGCCGGATACGGGGCAGGTGATGGTTCAGTTCGTTTTGAGGACGTGGTGGACGACGATTATGAAAAATATGAGAGGCTGTTAGTGGAAGCTCGAACTCCGTTGTTTGACGGATGTGAGGAAACTATTTTGAGTGCTGTTTTGAGGGCAATGAAGCTAAAGGCAAAACATGGGATGTCTGATAAGTGTGTGGATGACAATTGTGCGTGGATCAATGACATGCTTCCGCAAGGTCACAGCTTTCCTCTGGATTGGAAAAGGGTTCGCAAGGTGTGCAAGGATATCGGATTGAGTTATGTGGATATTCATGCTTGTCAGTACAATTGTGTGTTGTTTTATAAGAGGTATTCGAATCTGGAAGTGTGTCCCATATGCCATACTTCAAGATGGAAGACACAGGTAGGTGATGATGGATGCAAGGTCGCTAGGAAAGTGGTAAAGTACTTTCCTTTGACTCCTAGGCTGAAACGCTTGTTCATGTCCAAAGATGTTGCAAAGCAAATGCGGTGGCATGCCTCACGGGTGATAGATGATGGATGTTTGAAACATCCGGCCGACGGGGAAGCCTGGCAAGAATTTGATAGACTGTACCCTCATTTCTCTCATGACGCGAGGAATGTGCGGCTTGGTCTAGCAACTGATGGATTCAATCCATTTGGGAATATGACAACTTCACACAGTACATGGCCTGTCATTTTACTTCCATATAATTTACCGCCATCGATGTGCATGAAGAAGGAGTTCAACATGTTGACATTGCTGATCCCAGGTCCAAAGTCACCTGGGAAGTGTCTAAGTGTTTTCTTGGAGCCATTGGTCGACGAGTTGCTTCAATTATGGAACACCGGAGTCTGTACGGTTGATCGTTACTAGCAATCAACTTTCACAATGAAAGCAGCTGTGTTGTGGACTATTAGTGACTTTCCTGGTTTAGGGATGCTAGCAGGGTCAGCCACTAAGGGTTATAAAGCATGCCCTAACTGTTTGGATGATATCTCATCAACATTCGAATGTGGGAGAATGGTCTATGATGGTCATCGTAGATGGCTTCCGTTAAACCATCCTTGGCGGACAGCAGGTCATGCTTTTAATGGGCAATCTGAGCTACGGTCAAGGCCGCTTGACGTTGATGGGGAGGAACTCCTAGGACGAATTGATAGGTACAAAATTCTTTTTATCATTCTTTAAATCATTCTTTCTATCGTTACTATCATTTATTTATATCATTTCTATCATTTGTTTTATATCAGCTGCACCTACCCCACCCTCAGTTCGCATGAGCAGTTCAAGGCTCCGTACAATTCTAGAAATATACTTTGTTGGACTCATAAATCCATATTCTGGAGATTGCCTTATTGGCCGCACACGAAAGTGAGATATTGTCTCGATGTCATGCACATTGAGAAGAATGTGTTTGACAACATCATCGGAACCATTTTCTGTATCGAAGGAAAGTCTAAAGATGGTCCCCAAGCCCACGCAGCTTTGAGAAAAAGAGGGGTGCGGAAGTCTCTACATGCAAGGGGTAATGGTCAACTTCCTCCTGCACCATACACAGTCCGGTCAGATTATCTTGAGGAGGTGTTTGAATGGTTTGGTGATGTGAAGTATCCTCATGGTTATGCTGGATGTTTGAAAAGTCGTGTAAGTGTACGAGAGAAAAAGTTTGTCGGATTGAAGACACACGATTGCCATGTAATGCTTCAACGTCTTCTTCCAATCGTTATTCGGCCGTACTTGCCAGTTTCCGTAGTCACGACTTTAGTGGCCCTATGCAAATGGTTTCAGAAATTAAGTTCTAGGGAATTAAGGAAAGAGGAAGTTCGACTAATGGAAGATGAGATAGTACAGATTCTATGCAGCTTTGAGATGATTTTTCCTCCTCACTTCTTCACCATTATGGTCCATCTCCTAGTTCATCTTCCTCGCCAAGTGTTGCTCACCGGCCCTGTGCATTACACCTGGATGTATCCAATAAAACGGTACATTTCTTACTCTCATCTTAAATTTCGTTTAATTTATATCTCCTTTTCATTTCGTCGCATTGAAATTACACCCATCCTCATTTCAGACAACTTGGCGCATACAAGAAATATGCCGTCAACCCTCGTTACCCAGAAGGGACCATTACCACACGTTACATCGCCGAAGAGGCAGTGACCTATTGTAATTTGTACTTGGAGGTTGGAGAAGGTCAGGAAGGGACATCAACCACTACTCCTTCTGTGTTCGATATTTCTGTTGTTTCCGAGCTTGTGCGCCCACAAGGATATAATTCACGTGCGCGACTAACTGGAGAGGATATTCTGGATGCTCATTGGCAAGTCTTACTTAATTGTGATGAAGTGTCATCCTACTTAGACGCACACGAGGAGCTCTACACACAACATTATCCAGATCACAATGACAAGGATCGCATGTTGCATTTCCATCGCTATTTCATCGGATGGGTAAGCATTCTTCGTATTAATGTTATTCATGGGTTTGTTTGGTTTGTTGTCATCGTTGCACTAAGTAATGGACACTTATTTACAGATCTATGGTCAACAAAGTGATGAGGCTATATCTGTTCAACCAGAGATTCTTAATTTGGCGAGAAAACCCCAACTCCATAGGATTTACTCATCTTGTGTTGTGAATGGGGTGAAGTTCGTGTCGTGGAACAAGGATAGAAAATTGCTTACCCAAAATTGTGGAGTGAAGGTAAGTACAGAGGACACCGACTATTATGGGATCCTTGAAGCCGTGGTCGAACTGTTGTACGCCAACGACATGCCAGTGGTGCTATTCAAGCGCAGATGGTATGACACTGATCCCAACAATCTCGGTATCACCCATATGATCGATCATGGGTTGTTATCTATTGACACGAAAAGCAGTTGGTATGATGATTCTCCATTCTGTTTGGCAACCACGGCAAAGCAAGTGTTCTATGTTGATGACCCAAAGGTGGGCGATGGATGGAAGGTGGTGAATGTAATGTCCCATAGGAACATCTATGATGCTAGAACCTTGGCGACAATCGAAGGTGATATCATTCCAGGCGGAGATGAAGCCTATCAAGAGGACACCCCTGCCGTTGCTGGCGATTTTAACCTTGCCGTTGATCTCCAGCTATTCAGCCATGTAGAAGAGAGCGACGATGAAGAAGAGAGCGAAGAAACCGAAGCTGAGGAAGACCAAGAGGTCGAAACTGAAGATGAAGCCTCCGAAGAGTATGGGATTGAAACAGAAGGCGAGGAAGGTGAAGACATCGAGGATGGAGAAGACGTCGAGGACGAAGAATGAAGTAAAACATATGATCAAGGCCGAGATTTCTAAATTTCGTTTTAAATGAAGATGTTAGAATTTTCTAATTTTTGTTTGATATCGAGATATGAGAGACCGTTTCTTACCAAGATACATTGGTTTTAGTTTTATATCGTATATTCGTTCTATTTTTATAGATATTCGGTTAAACCAAATACTAGAATTTCATTTTTAAGTATATAAGTGGTATAAAAACTAGAACAAATGTTACAAATATGAAAGATATGAATTTATATTTATACGAGTTCATATTTTTTTAATACCTAATGTTATGTTTAAAAAAGTTATATTTTTTTTATATAACATTTATAAAAGTTATTATCAACACCTAGAAAGTTACAAACATATAAATATCATATACACATAGATACATAAATTTATGTATATATACGGCGGGATAAATTGATGTGCATGTACACCAAATGTTTTTCATTTAGGCGGGATTTTTCCCCCCATTATTTTCACTGTACATTGTGTGAGACGTGGCTTTCGGATGCCCACTCATTTCCAATTTCTCAAGACAACTCTTCAAACCCTTACCACACACCCAAACCTCTTCTGTCTCTCCATCTCTCTCTCTCCGCCGACGCCTCTTCAAACCCTCACAACCAATTTCTGTCTCTCCGCCGAATCCTCTTCAAACCCTCACCACCACTCAGCCCGGCCTCCATCATGCCACCAAAAAAAGGGAAGAAGATCCACATTCGCCCAAGGGTGACTCAACCACCGCCGAGCCCGGCCCCCACTCCACAACCGGACACCGCTCCACAACCAAACACCGCTCCAGAACCGGCCACCAGTCCTCGGAGGTCAACTCGAGCTCGGGTGCCAACTCAACCCGCGTCACCACCTTCTCCGAGGCCAACTCAACCCGCGTCACCACCTTCTCCGAGGCCAACTCAGCCCGCGCCACCACCACCACCTCCGAGGCCAACTCAGCCCGCGCCACCACCTCCTCCGAGGCCAACTCAACCCGCGTCACCACCACTTCGGAGGAGCCCTCGGAAGCCACAAGGTCCTCGGAAGCCACCACCCCCGAAGAGACGACTGGTACGGGTCGGCTCTTCCTCAACCGGTACCACCCAACTGACGCCTCCCCCTCTTTCAGTGGTTGTAGCGGAAGATGAGACCATCCCCCCTCTGGACTCTTCTCCGTCTGTGGGTGGCGCACGGGATGGGTCAACCACCCCTCCGGCATCGTCTCACTCAGTCAGTGCCTCACGGGTAACATCGACCACCCCTCCACCCCCTCCTCTGTCCGTCGGTGGAGAAGAGGCTGAAGCTGAGGAAGAACCCCTGCAGGAAGTCTATATACCAATCAGAGGTTGGTTTTTTTATAATTTTAGAGGGTTTAGGGTTATTTGATTCTCCAATTTTTATAGGGTTTATCGTTGTTTGATGATTTCAGACAGATTTTGTGATTTAGGGTTTATCTATGTTTTATGGTTTTCTGATTCCCCAAATTTTAGGCTTTGTATGAGTCTTTGCTTATCTAATCGTTGTCTTCATCATTTGTAGGGAAAGGAAGAACTGTGGTGAGTAGCAAGACTATGCAGATAGTGAGGGTCACTGGAAAGATAAAAATTTCGTGGTCGGAGTTCCATGGAAACCCCGAGCTCAACCAATACAGTTTGCTGATAAGGGATATAGGGACTGCTGTGAAGACACATGTGCCAATGCTGGCCTCCTCCTTCGAGCAGCTTGAGAAGAAGCACAAGGATACGCTTGCCGCTTACCTGGATGTAAGCAAGTGTTCTCTTCCCTTGTACTGGATTGTATAATGTGTCTAATTTGCAAGTTGTTGTCAATAAATTGTATAATGTGCCTATTTTGTCTGTTGGTTTACAAGTTGTTGTTAGTTTTAGGAGATTCATAGTAGCTTTTAGTTTTGTATAATGTGTATTGTATTTGCTGGATTGTATAATGTGTGATATATTTGCTCATTAATTTTCTTAAATTTCTGTTCTTCATTGTGATATTGATCTTGAATGTTTCTCTCCACTGTCAATTCATTCAGTTCACTTGCATTCTCATACTTAGTTGTTCTGTGTTCATATTAGCTTTGAGTTTCATATTTGCTGTTAGTTAGTTGTCAATTTCTTAGGAGTTCAATACCCTTTGCTTTCTTCATTTGCATTCTCACTGAATGGTAGTTAGTTGTTCACATGCATTCTCATACTTAGTTACCATGTGTTCACTTTGCTGATAATGAATGATAGTTGTTCACTCAATGATAGTTAGCTGTGTATAATGTGTTATGTATAATGTGTTATGAGATTGGTATTTGGTGAATTTTGCTGGATTGTATAATGTGTTATGGATTGTATAATGTTGTTATATATTTGCTCTTTAATTTTCTTAAATTTCTGTTCTTCATTGTGAGATCAATCTTACTTTTAGGAGATTCATAGTAGCTTTTAGTTTTTTATTTGCTTTTAGGAGTTTAACTTCTCATGGTCTGATAATGATATGATAATTTCATTTTCACTGAATGCAATAACCTGTTATATGTTCTGAATGCAACAATTTGTTTTCTTCACTTGCATCTGTTCATTTTCACTTTGCTTTGCCCATCTCTCCTGCTCTGTGTTTTTCACTGGTAATTGATATATATAATTGCATTCTTATTTATGTAGACTATGTACGTTGTATCTCCTGATGATGAAAAATTGAAGACGTATATTGAGACTCAGGCAGCATCAAGATACCGCAGTTGGAAGTACAAGTGTCATTGCCACTTCTTGAAGCATGGTCCAGCCATACCTCTTGAGTTCAAACTCCGTCCTGAGCAATGGCGCTACCTTGTGCAGAAGGAGTTCACCGCCCCCAACAAACTGGTTAGCTTTATTGTGAATTTTTCATTCAACTGTTTCCATTGCTTTACTGTTGTTCTCTGATGTTTATATGTTCTTGTGTCTGTGGAGGAAATAAGCAACCGCAACAAGCTCAACAGAACTAAGAATCCCAAATACATCAAGCACCACTCAGGGTCTAGACCTGTGTGCTACCGGGCTGAGGAGCTGTACAAGGACGGACACTTGGCTCCTTATGTGCAAGCTTCAATAGACGAATACCTCCAGGACGATGACGACGAATCCACTGTGGTGAGTGTGTACTAACAGTTTAGCTATCTCTGACTTGTAGGATGTCATTGCTGAGTTCCTTGGATGATTTTATTGTGTAGGATTCTAATGTTTTCTTTGTGTTCCCAGCAAATTATGCAGCAGGCGATTGACGACTATGTGAGTTCGCGACAAGAGGAAGAAGACAATGATGTCCTACCAGTAGCTACTCAGTGTGAGATAATCGTCAAGGCCTTTGGTGAGAGGAGGGGCACTTGTGTACGAGGTAAACAAAGTTAGGATTAAAATGAGTTTAATAATTGATCAGTTATATATATAACTTGATGATTATATATATTATCATTACTCTCAGTTATATATAAAACTATATAAGGCTTCAAAATGAGTTCAATTATATAAGAGCATGAAATCCATTTGATTTTAGGAACTTTACTATCATATTTTAGGAACAAATGTCATACCAGTAGCTACTGTCATTTTCATGTTATCAATCTTATTTTTTTACCTTTTATATCTTTGTAATTTTCACTCTCTTTGCCTTCATTTAGGGATGGGCGCCGCTGTCAAGAAGCCTCCAAGGAAGCGAGGGGCTGATTGGTCCACTCTAGGCCCGGCAAAAAGGCGTGAGCTTGAAGACCAAGTCAGGGAGGCTAATGAGCGAGCAAGGAAGGCTGAGGACAACGCCAAGCTAGCCAATGAAAAATATGATAAGATGCAGGACAAATTGGAGCACTTTGAGAGGCTGATGGCTGTGCACTTCCCTACCGAACTGCAGGTTTGAGCACTTGGTGATCTAGGTAGGTGACAATTAACAAGAACTTGGTTGCAGCTTTTGGGTTAGTTTGTGCAACTTTTGGGTCACAATTCTAGACTTCTAAGCGCAGTATGTGTTTGAACATGGTGTTTCTAAACTTTATGTCCGTTTGTGTTTCAAGTCAAGTACATTTGTAGGTTGTTTGCTGACATGGGTGTTTGTATGGGTTGGTTGATGAACAAGCATGGTATTGCAGGTTTAATGTATGAACAATGTTGTTTTTATGTATGAAATGGGTGCTGGTGCACTCTATGTTGAATGCATTGTTGTTTCTTTTGGGTTACAATTGGTTTTGAACAGGGAGCATCACAAAATGCAGCGTATATGCTGTTAATTTTTTTTAAACTCAAGCCACAAACCTAAAACAACTAGGCTCTATTAACTGAAGACACAAACATTTTGAAGCAAAAGTTGATCTCAAAACTCTCAGGGCACCACAAACGATGTCCATCAAGACAACATGACTAACCAAATGTTCATCAAGACACAACATTGGTTCACCTTATGTTCGTCCCCTCCATTATCAAGACACAAACTTTAGTGGTCGCCTGAACCATAAAATCTCTGACAATGTCCTCATGGGCCGGTGAATTGGATGTCAATCAAGGGACGGACGTGCAATTGGTCCGTGTCTTAAGTGCTCTAGGTGCGCTGCACAAGGGACAAACCTCAGGGGACGGATGTTCGTGCCTAGAGTTATGAGGCGTCCAAAACCCTCTTCAGGAGACGAAATTTGCCCGTGTCTAGAACGTCAAACTGGCCTAGTGGGAGATGCTTGAGAATAAATCAAGCACACACCCAATTAATGAAACTATATATATGATCGACCTGCAGGAACCCTAATTATGACGAGGGATGCTAGGGTTCGCAAAAAAAAAATTGATGAGGTTTTTTTTATTTTTAATAAATTACACCCATGCCACACCTAAATTAGGCTAATTATTGAAGGCTGAGGAGCGTCTGCAATGGGGATGATATGACTGTAAACGGCGAGGAAGAAGCTTAGTCGAAGGTAGAAAAATCAATCTCTGTATTCCGATTAATTTCGGCGGTTTGAGGATTTCCCTGAATTGCATGATTGATTGCATATCATTTTTCCCTGAATTTGGGCGAGTTTATTTAATCTTTATTTTCCCAATATTCCTATTAGAATCATAATGATTTTATTTTATTTAAAAAGGGTCCCGTATGGTCCATTGAAATGGAAGTAAAAGACAATTGGATAACCACGCAAGCTATTTGTGGCCATCAAGATTGCCCCGTGGGGTTTAAAACAAATGAGAAAGTAAGGCCCCGTTTGGTATGAATGTGGTAATCGGAATGAGAATGATAATCGAAATCGGAATCAAAAATTGAAATCAGTCATTATCGAAGCATGTTGTTTGGTATTTTGTCGGATTGAGCAATCTAAAATCAAAATATGAATTTAGGCATGAAAATCAGAAATCCCAAATTCAAAAATCAAAATCTCAAGGGGAGCCCTGGGCAGGGGTGGTGGTGGACTGCGCCTTGGACGAGGGATGGGTGGTGGACTCTGTCGGAGAGAGGGTTGCAGCAATGGAGGGCGAGAGAGAGCCAGAGAGGGCGCGAGGGGAGAGAAAGAGAGGGAGGGCCAGAGAGAGGGTGCGGGAGGCTTGCGGGTGTGCGTCGATCTGGAGGTAGATCTAGACGGGGGCGGGGGCGACGGTGGCGATGTAGAGAGACCGGTGGTGGAGAGAGGGCGGGGCGGAAGAGAGAGCCAGAGAGAGGCATTGGGATGGAGGATGAGGACGAAGATTTGGAGGTAGATCTAGACGGGGCGGTGATGGCGCGGGAGGGGGGGGGGAGAGAGAGAGAGCGGCGGTGCGGTGGAGAAAGAGCAGCGGCGATGATGGTAGTGGAGAGAGGCGTCGGGATGGAGGATGAGGACGACGATTTGGAGGTAGATCTAGATGGGGCAGCGATGAGGGGGGGGGGGGAGCGGCGGTGCGGTGGCGGTGGAGAGAGTGCGGCGGCGGCGCGCGGTTGCGATTGGAGAGAGAGGGCGCGGTGGTTGGGAGGAGGATGGAGGCTAGGAAGATGATGGGGTGAGGTTTTGATGGTAGGTTAAAAAACTGAATGCCAATCTTCCCAAGTCTATCGTTGATGATATCATATCTATCCCTCTCCCCGCTAACTATTTTGAAAAACAACTTTACTGGTGGTTGGATAGGGAGAGATGATTCACCACTTCCAACGCTTTCAGATTGATCACAAATATGCATGAAAACCTAGCTAGTTGATAAAAATTGTTGGATATGGAAGGTTGATATTCAACCGAAAATAAAAAAATTTCTTTGAAAAATTAGCCAGGCAGGGCTACACCCACAAAAGAAAGACTAAGCCAACGTGGCATTGCTTAGTCGGCTAGCTCATTGTGAATTGACGATCGGAAAGAGGAGACCCACCTCTTCCTCGAGTGTTGTGAGTATACCACACTTGGAATCTTTGACCAAACCCTTCGCCAGGAAATCCAAGCTTGTTTAGATCATTTGAGAGATATCCGATCGATTCTTCACATTATTGGCTCCAGACTTGACAAAAAAAACAATAACTAGCCATTACATGGTGGGCTATCTGGTACTTTCGAAATAGAATCTCCTTCGAAGAGAAAAAAAAACCCTCGTGTAGGGATTTGGACACATTTGTTGATACTCAACTGAAAGCTTGGACAAATGCAAACCAGCTAGAAAGGGAAACCGGAAAGGGTTGTCAAGGGCTTGTGAGTAAGTCTCACCAGCGTCTCCATAAGACATCCAAATGGATCCCCCTCCCAGAGGCTGCTTCAAACTCAACTTTGATGGTTCCTCACTCTCGAACAAGGAGAGCTAGGGGGCTTCATAAATAAAACTAGGCCAGTTGTCCGGTTTCCATTGGGTCCGAATTATTTGGTGCTCAATCCCCCCTCCGAGTAGAAGCATTAGCCCTGAGATGCGGCATCCAAAATAACCCTTGGGAGGTCGAACTATTGCTTGCAGACATTAATTAAGATCTTGTGTTCGCACATCCCAAAATTTTCATTCTCTCATATTCCCTATAAAGTTGTAAGTGCAATAGAGTAGCTGATATGATCGCACACCAAATTGAACTCTGAAGAACGGAAGGTGATAGAAATAGGATCGAAATACTCTAGAAGGGGGTGGGGGATTAATAGAGTATGAAAATTTTTCACGGTAGCAGTGTCAAGGCCTTGGAATGAATCTCAAGATCTTGATTGATCTCAAAAACCTATTAAGCAGTTTACGAAAATTTAAAACGTAAGTGTAAAATGCGGAAAGTAAAACACAATTAACATATGATATGTTTAAAAAGTTCGGCTCTTAACCAGTCTACGTTTCCGCATAGGGTTATCCAACTTGTAGGATTTAACTCACTATTATTTCACTTTCTTAGAGTCCTAGATACAACCTAGAAGAACTTCCCTTCTTCTAACAACTTGTAGTCTACCCCGCTACTATCTAGTCAACTCGGATCCTAGTGAAACAATAACCCAATTACACCGTAGTGTAGATACATTTGAGTATAGGGATACTCTTAGTATAACACTTATGATTTTTCCTATGAAGCTCTCTTTGTTTTCTTGATCTCTCAACTAAATGCAAAACAAAATTACAGTGTTAATTGTGTTAAGAGAGATTGAAGTACTAATGTGTTCATGGAAACCTCTAATTACTCCTTTAAAGTCGATCTTCAACTTTGTTTAAAATATCATATTATATGAGATTCCAAGAGTTATTATAACTTTAACAATGTTTCTTCATTAAAGTTCATAGCAAGTGTTTTCCGGCTTCTCTCTGTGTTATTCAAGTTTTGTAAGTATAAACACACAGTGATCTGTCGTGTGTATTAGTTAAATCATTTCATTTACTAATTGTAATTGTTCCATTCCTTTTGCTTTTCTTAGTTATCTTACCTTTAATTTCCTTCATATTCCGGATGATACCAGCCTATGCCATTGTATTATATATATGATTCTGGATAGAAACTAGAATAAAACTGGAGACAACTAAATTTAACATGGAGTGAGCAGCAATTGACACAAATTTGTAGAAGCTTGCAATTAATTAATAAACTATATATTAGGTGTTATTATAGGAAAATCAAGAAAACTTCCTGAACAAAGCAAAATAAAAGTATATAGAGAACTAGCCTGTAGAGCAATATCATATCTCAAACTCTTTCAGCGATCGAGCCAAATGTGTTGCTGCATTCCTTCAAGCTCTTGTCTCTTCCGCTTTTGATTCATCCCCTTCTCCCATGTATTCTTGTGTATGCGCGTCACTTTGTCATTGTCGATATCGTACCAATACAACGTTCCATAGTGCTTACATACAAACAACAACAATGTTCTGCCACTTCGGCATTTATATAGAACCCTGCTGAGTTCTATATTAGGGTTAAAGTAGCGGCCGCGGCTTAGCTTTGTAAGATCAATGCTTAAAAATCCCGTCCAAGACTCACTAACCCCGTACTCTCTCATCGTCCACACGGTAAGATGATCCGTATGGACCATATAACTACGAGAACAATAACATAGGCGTCCGCCTAATTCAGCTACCTTTGCACCATAACCATAACAACAATCACTACCCGGCAACAACATCTCCCCGAACCTACAAGTATGCAAATCATAAGTAAGGATGCGGGTTTTTGGGGGCGCCTTTTGGTGATCTGTCCTGTCAACCACAAGCCAATGAAGGACCCCATTAAAGGAGCAAGATCGTGGTTCATCCCAATTGCTCCAGTATGTGGCATAAGGGAAGCCTTCGAATGACTTCCAAGCGCGATTTCTCAAGCTGTAAACCCAAAACAAACTATTGCCCTCCTTGACCGACATCATTTTACAGTCGTCAGCATAACTATCATAACCGAAGCCATATAAGAACCTGGCCTTGGGATCCGGTAATTCCGTTGGCGGGTACAAAGCTTCGGTGAACAAGTTGTAGAATAAGACGCGACGTCGACGGTGAGTGGTGACTACACAAGCAATCCCCTTTGACGATTCTGAAAGCAATAATTGAGTGAATACTCTTTCATTGTCGTCTTTCCACTCGATTCGAATGCCGTTCACCGACAAGCTGGGAGGATTGCAACTACTGAGCTCGACGGGATTGGTGATCTTTGTTGATACACAGTAGACGGAATCTTGAATAAGGAAGGGGGCGAAAGATGGATAATCCAATCTGGGATCGCCGGTGATGAGGTTGTTCCATTGCTTTGAGACGAATTTACATGCCTGAATCGATACGATGGGGAGATATAGGAAGATTTTTATGAGTATGTCTTGTGGGAGTTGATTTGTCGGCATGGAGAATGGAGATGACTGAATAAATCAAGCACACACGTACCCAATTAATGAATCTATTATCTATATATGATCGACAGGAACCCTAATTATGACAAGGGGATGCTAGGGTTCGCCAAAAAAAAAAAATCTTAAAAAAAATCTATTATTAAAAAAGTTGATGAGGTTTTTTTATTTTTAATAAATTACACCCATGCCACCTGAATTAGGCTAAATACATTAGTGATTACATGCGTCTCTTGAGTCATACACTGCCCATCTTGAGTCACAGACGTGTGGTGTAAGATGTGAATGGTATTTTATGTAAATTATCTTGCGTCTTTATGAACTCCAATCACCAAAGCATGGAACTAAAGCCTCAAAATCTTTCTTTCCAATTCCAAAATAGTGACACAGAAGAGGGCGGATTAAAAAACCAAAGCCAGAGAAATTGAAGGATGAGGAGCGGCTGCAATGGGGATGATATGACTGTAAACGGCGAGGAAGAAGCTTAGTCGAAGGTGGAAAAATCAATCTATGTATTCCGATTAATTTCGGCGGTTTGAGGATTTCCCTGAATTGCATGATTGATTGCAAGTCATTTTACTTGCTTTTTATTTGGATGTTGCTATATGCACCGGGGACAGGTTCTATATGCACTACGAGGACGGATCTAGAATCCGTGCATTGTAAAAAAATTAAAAAAAAAATTACATAGGACGGATCATAGATCCGTCCTATATAAACAAACAAATTAAAAAAAAAAAGGGAGACAACAAGGGCGGATCTTGCATCCGCCCTTGCTTTGCTTTCAAATGAAAAAGATGCAATTGCAGCTTTACTTTTCTCTTCTTTTTTTTTTAATAATTTATATAGGACGGATCCTTGATCCGTCCTATGCAAAATTTTTTTTTTTTATAAAGGACGGATCCTAAATCCGTCCGTATATTTTTTAAAAGTTTACATAAGACGGATCCACGATCCGTCCTCGTAGTGCATATAGAACCTGCCCCCGGTGCATATAGCCAACCCGTTTTATTTTTGTTTTGGTTATGCCCCTTAGATCAATCATTATGATTTGACTCATCATTTCCTATTTTATACTCCCTCCGTTCCAAAATAAAAGTCGTTTGACTTTTTTTCACGCATTTTAAGGAATTAAAAACTATATAAAATATTATTTTTTTAATGAATTTGTTTTTATAAGTTTATACTTATGAATACCGACTATAAAATTATTAAAAAAATTGATTAAAAAAATAATATTTTATAGTGTTTTTACCTTCTCAAAAAGCGTGCAGAAAAAGACAAACGACACTTATTTTGGAACAGAGGGAGTAATGATTTTATTTTCCCAATATATTCTTATTAGAATCATAATGATTTTATTTTATTTAAAAAGGGCCTCATATGGTCCATTGGAAATGGCATTAAAAGATAATTGGATTGGATAACCACACAAGCTATTTGTGACCATCAAGATTGCCCCATGGGGTTTAAAGTAAATGAATACATCATTGGTAACCAATGGTGGGTTGCAAAACTGAATGCCAATCTTCCCAAGTCTATTGTTGATGATATCATATTTATTCCTCTCCCCGCAGCGCTATACTAACTGTTTTGAAGACTGACTTTACTGGCAGCCGGATAGGAGGAGATGATTCACCACTTCTAGCGCTTTCGGATTGATCACAAACATGCATGAAAACCTAGCTGATAACAACCGTTGGATATGGAAGGTTGATATTAAACCAAAAATATAAAAAATTCATTTGGAAAATTAGCCAAGCAGGGCTACCCACAAAAGAAAGACTAATCCAACGTGGCATTGCTTAGCTGGCTCATTGTGAATACTGCAGTGACGCTTTGGCATTGCTTAGCTGGCTCATTGTGAATACTGCAGCGACGCTTGGGAAGATGAGATCCACCTCTTCCTCAAGTGTTGTGAGTATACCACACATGGAATCTTTGACCAAACCCTCCGCTTAGATCGTTCGAGAGATATCCAATCGATTCTTCACATTATTGGCCCCCGACTTTAAAAAAAGAAACAATTACTAGCCATTAGATGGTGGGCTATCTGGTACTTTCGAAACAGAATCTCCTTCGAAGGGACCCCTCCCCCCTCATGTAGGGATCTGGAAACATTTGTTGATACTCAACTGAAAGCTTGGACCAATGCAAAGCAACTAGAAAGGGAAACCAGAAAAGGATGTCAAGGGCTTGTGAGTAAGTCTCATCAACGTCTCCGTAAGACATCTAAATGGATCCCCCCCCCCCCCCGATGCTGCTTCAAACTCAACTATAATGGTTCCTCACTCTCGAATAAGGAGAGCTCGAGGGGGTTCATAAATAGAAATTGGCCCAGTCGTCCTGTTTCCATTGGGTCCGAATTATTTGGTGCTCAATCCCCCCCTCTGAGCAGAAGCGTTAGCCCTGAGATGCGGCATTCAAAAGGCCATCCAGCTACGGATAACCAACCTCGTCATTGAGGAGGCTCACAAATTATTATAAATCACTTATCTGATCAAAGTAACCCTTGAGAGGTCGAACTCCTACTTGTAGACATTAAGATCTTGTGTTCGCACATCCCAAATTTTTCATTCTCTCATATTCCCCGTAAGTGCAATAGAGTAGCTGATATGATCGCACACCAAATTGAACTCTGAAAAACGGACTAGGAGATAGAAATAGGATCGACATACTCTAGAGGGGGGAGGGATGAATAGAGTATGGGATATTATCGCAGTAGCAGTGTCAAGGCCTTGGAATGAATCTTAAGATCTTGACTGATCTCAGAAACCTGTTAAATAGTTTACGAAAATTCAAAACGTAAGTGTAAAATGCGGAAAGTAAAACACAATGGACACACGATATGTTTACGAAGTTCGGCTCTTAAACTAGTCTACGGCTCCGCCTATGGTTATCCAACCCGTAGGATTTAACTCACTATTATTTCACTTCCTTAGATTCCTAGATACAACCTAGAAGAACTTTCCTTCTTCTAACAACTTGTAGCCTACCTCGCTACTATCTAGTCAACTCAGATCCTAGTGAAACAATAACCCATTTACACCATAGTATAGATACGTTTGAATATAGAGATACTCTTAGTATAACACTTATGATTTTTTCCTATGAAGCTCTCTTTGTTTTTCTTGATCTTGATCTCAACTAAATGCAAAACAAAATTACAGATGAATGAGAGACAGAAAACTGAATAAACAGCCAGAAGATCAATTGCAGTGGTGAAAGCTTTGCTTGTGGATCAATGCTTGAGTTGTGCTTTTTCACAACTTGCACCTTCCCGTATATAGGTTGTAGGAGCTGATCTTCCAACTGTTTGAACAACCTCATTCTTCAGCCGTTTGAATTTGAATTCTCGATTCTTTTCTTCCACAAACTCAACACACAATCTTAATCGAAGGGTGAGCCCCGGCTTCAGTAGGGCGGATTGAAAAACCAAAGCCGAAGAAATTGAAGGCTGAGCCCCGGCTGCAATGGGGATGAATATGACTGTAAAGGGCGAGGAAGAAGCTTAATCGACACAGTCGCTGGGTTTGCCGGAACAATGAATTAAGTGAATCGTCGGAGCTGGTGGGCGGGAGGGAAAGCTTCCCTCCCGCCTGCGGTTGTTTCTTAGGGGGCGGTTATTCAACTCAACGATTTTCAGGCGACCTAAATTGGTGGCTTTCGATGGTTTTCAGCTTGAGGTGTGATCAAAGTATTTTTTAAGCTGCGAAAAATTAAATTATGTGCAGCTTAGGAGTACGTTGACTCTGTGATACGATCGAGGATTGTAAAATTCAAAGTGGACATACTCATAAGGGATATTCTTTAAGTGTTGTGTTAAGAGAGATTGAAGTACTAATGTGTTCATGGAAACCTCTACTTACTCCTTTAACTAGAATAAAACTGAAGACAACTAAATTGAACATGTAGTGAGCAGCAATTGACTCAAAAAAGCTAATAAGATGTAATTAATTAATAAACTATATATTAGGTGTTATTATATAGAACAATCAAGAAAACTTCCTGAACAAAGCAAAATAAAAGTATATAGAGAACTAGCTTGTAGCCTTGTAGAGCCATATCATCTCAAACTCTATCACCGATCGAGCCACATGTGTTGCTGCATTCCTTCAAACTCTTGTCTCTCCCTCTTTCGACTCATCCTCTTCTGAGTCTTCTCCCAAGCATTCTGTTGTATGCGCGTCACTAATTTGTCATTGTCGATATTGTACCAATACAACGTTCCGTAGTGCTTACATACAAACAACAGCAATTTTCTGCCACTTTGGCATTTATATACAACCCCGCTGGGTTCTATCTCATCCCTAGAGTAGCCTTGGCTTAGATTTGTAAGGTCAATGCTTAAAAATATCGTCCAAGACTCACTAACCCCGTACTCTCTCATCGTCCACATGGTAAGAAAATGACCCTTATAACTATGAGAACAATAACATAGGCGTCCGCCTAATTCATCTACCTTTGTACCATAATCATAGCAATCAATACCCGGCAACAACATCTCCCCGAACCTACACGTATGCAGATCATAAGTAAGGATGCGGTTTTTTTGGTCTCTGCTGGCAACAAGCCAATGAAGGACACCATTAAAGGAGCAAGATGGTCGTTCATCCAAACCGCCCAAATATTTGGCGTAAGGGAAGCCTTCGAATGACTTCCAGGCGCGATTTCTCAAGCTGTAAACCCAAAACAAACTACTGCCCTCCTTGACCGACACCATTTTACAGTCGTCAGCATAACTATCATAACCGAAGCCATATAGGAACCAGGCCTTGGGATCCGGTAATTCCGTTGGCGGGTAGGAAACTTCGGTGAACAAGTTGTAGAATAAGACGCGACGGTGCAGCGTCGCCTCTGGCGGGATTCCGAACCTGGTGACTACACAAGCAATCCCCTTTGACGGTTCCGAAAGCGATAACTGAGTGAATACTCTTTCATTGACGTCTTTCCACTCGATTGGAATGCCGTTCACCGACAAGGGAGGATTGCAACGGCTACTGATCTTGACGGGATTGCTGATCTTTGCTGTTGATACACAGTAGATGAAATCTTGAAAAAGGAAGGAGGCGAAAGATGGGTACTCCAATCTCAATCTGGGATCGCCGGTGATGAGGTTGTTCCATTGCTTAGAGATCGACGAGTTTAAATGCCTGAATCGATACGAGTGGGAGATATAGGAAGATTTTTATGAGTATGTCTTGTGGGAGTTGATTTGTCGGCATTCTTAATGGAGATGAATGAATAGATGGATTAATCAAGCACACACCGACTTCTGAAATTATATGACCCGCAGGAACCCTAATTATGACGGCTAGGGTTTCTAATTAATACTGCAACAAAAAAAAAACTTTAAAAAATATATATTATTAAAAAGAATTGATGAGATTTTTTTATTATTAATAAATTACACCCACGTATAAATACATGTATGAATGTATGATACTGCCTCCGTTCATTAATAAGTGTCGTTTGACTTTTTGACACGTTTTTTAAGAAGCTAAAACCTATATAAAATATTAACTTTTTTATTAATTTTTTAAAATAATTTTAAACTTATAACTAATATGTATAAATTAAATTATTTAAAAAAATCAATTAAAAAAATTATCTTTTATATAGTTTTTAACTCCTTAAAAAAATGTACCAAAAAGTCAAACGCCACTTATTTCTAAACGGAGGTATTATTTTACTTGTGTGATTTTCTTTGTTTGACGAAACATCTTATTTTATGACCAAAATTTTTCTTACCTGGCTATATGAAATCACATTCCTAGGTTGGCGTGATACAGTAACCAGTGGTATGCTAATTTAATTTGCATACCACATACCAACTATAAGTCGTGGTTACCAGTCTTACCGCATATTGTATTGTTGATGCTGAAATACATCTCCCAAGACTCACTAATCCCATACTCTCTCATCGCCCAAACACGAAACATATATAGAAGTTTGAGTGCAACAACAAAGCTTTCCACCAAATTCAACTAGTAGTTGTTAAAGTATCATTCAAAGTTTAGTTCAAGTTAGTTAATTAGTTGTTCTAGAAGTTAATTATGACTATGGTATAGCAAATGCAGTATAAATGGTTAAGAATAAGTACCTTGATGGGATATGGTGAAGCTGATTGGGCGTCTAATCCCAAATGTTGAGCATGTAGTGCATATGGCCCGGGACCTGATTCACTTGATACTGAAAAACATTATTCATCCTCAAGCTTAGCAATATGAGGAACAATTGAGTCTCAACAACAACACTCTCAAAGGCCCTCTTTAAACCAATAAAAATTCAGCCGGTTAGTGCTAGGTTGCGCCGAACAGTACTCTCAAAGGTGTCGACCACCATGTATGTAAGAGTCGTGGCCCATGCCATGGAAGAGCTCTTGTGTTATGTATTCCCATCATCCTCGTGCTTCGATCACCTCGGTTGCTATTATATATGACAAACTGTTGGGATGGGAATTACAACGTTATTCGTATTAATTTCCGATTTTGTGAATCTAGACTCACTTTAAGAGTTTCAGTATAGAAGAACTAGAATGAGAAACTGAAGACATCTAAATTGATCGAACATATATATATGTAGTGAGCACAGCTAGCAATTGACACCAATTAAATTGTAGAAGCTGTAATTAATTAATAAACTACATATTAGGTGTTATTATAAAACAATATAATCAAGAAAACTTCCAAGCAAGATATAGTTAACTTCTAGATCGAGCAATATCATCTCAAGCTCTTTCACCGATCGAGCCAAATGTGTTGCTGCATCCCTTCAAGCTCTTGTGTCTTCCGCTTTCGATTCATCCTCTTATCCCAAGCATTCTTTAGTATGCGCGTCACTTTGTCATTGTCGATATCGTACCAATACAACGTTCCATAGTGCTTACATACAAACAACAGCCATTTTCTGCCACTTTGGCATTTATATAGAACCCTGGTGAGTCCTATATTATGGCTAAAGTGGCCGCGGCTTAGCTTTGTAAGATCAATGCTTAAAAATCTCGTCCAAGACTCACTAACCCCGTACTCTCTCATCGTCCACACCGTAAGAAATTGATGGTCCGGATCACGGACCGTGTAACCACAAAAACAATAACATAGGCGTCCGCCTAATTCATCTACCTTTGTACCATAACCATGACAATCACTACCCGGCAACAACATCTCCCCGAACCTACCAGTATGCAAATCATAAGTAAGGATGCGGTTTTTTTCGGACGCCTTTTGGTGATCTCTCCTCTCAACAAGCCAATGAAGGACACCATTAAACGAGCAAGATCGCGGTTCATCCCAAAGGCCACGGTATGTGCCGGCGTAAGGGAAGCCTTCGAATGACTTCCAAGCGCGATTTCTCAAGCTGTAGACCCAAAACAAACTATTGCCCGCCTTGACCGACATCATTTTACAGTCATCAGCATAACTATCATAACCGAAGCCATATAGGAACCAGTCCGTGGGATCCGGTAATTTCGTTGGCGGGTAGGAAGCTTCGGTGAACAAGTTGTAGAATAAGAGGCGACGGTGATCGGTGACTACACAAGCAATCCCCTTTGACGGTTCCGAAAGCAGTAATTGAGTGAATAAGCTTTCACCGTCGTCTTCCCACTCGATTTGAATGCGGTTCACCGACAAGGGAGGATTGCAACGGCTACTGATCTTGACGGGATTGGTGACCTTTGTTGATACACAGTAGACGGAATCTTGAAATAGGAAGGGGGCAAAAGATGGCCGCCGGTACTCCAATCTGGGATCGTGGGTGATGAGGTTGTTCCATTGCTTTGAGACGAGTTTACATGCCTGAATCGATTCGAATGTGAGATATAGGAAGATTTTTATGAGTATTTCTTGTGGGAGTTGATTTGTCGGCATTCTTAATGGAGATGAATGAATAGATCGATTAAGCACACACCCACTTCTGAAATTATATGACCCGCAGGAACCCTAATTCTGACGGCTAGGGTTTCTAATACTGCAACAACATAAAAACTTTAATAAATTATGACTGTAGCAAGTTAGTGACAGTTTTAGTCCAAGTTAAACCACTACCTAGGATCATGTTAGTGGTTAGTAATGTTTAGTTTTTCGTATGCAGTTACTAAGTTTGGAGGTTACTCAAGCAATCAAGAATTGAGGCATTTTCATAAGTTGTGTATGGGTTCTGTATGTGGTGTGTTGGTGTCGAATTCTCCCTCAAAATTGTCCTTTGTGTATGTGTGATTGTGTGTTGTTGATCCATCACAACTAAGCTAACACCATGAAAGCCTTAAAGGATAAAGCTTGTCATTGGCGGTTGGCCAGCTGTCACTGATATGCAGTATAAGGGAAGCCTTTGAATGACTTCCGTTCCATTCGCGATTTCTCACGCTACGTACATACCAAAAACAAACTGTTACCCTCTTCAAAAATTCACCACTTCCATTTGCAAAATTAATGTTGTTAGGGATGAAATTAAAGGGAGGTGGCCTTAACCGTTGATGACACTGCAAACAATCCCTTTGGAAGGTTCCGAAAGCGCACAATTCATTGATGTGATCGATCATCGTCTTTCAAATCTATTGGAAGGAGGTTTACTGTGAAGGGGGGATTGCAATCGCCTTGAATTGTATGTTACCCTCCCTTACTAATACGCAGTAGACGATGTTTTCATATTTGAACAAGGCAAGAGATGTGTCGCGGTAACTGTAGAAAAACTCGGGATTTCATAATTTAACACTTGTGATCTCTTGTTGGAACACTCTCCATACATTTAGGCCTCGATTGGTTACACTTTTACTTCCCAATTCCTCAAAATTCGTTTACAGTATATGTCTTTGGTACAATTTTTTTAAACTAAAAAACCTAGGAATTAGAATTCTTGAGAATTGAAATTCCGGACCGAGGGTCGACACTCTGTTTCTGAGTAAAGATACAGGAGTGATTGCATTTGGCAGACATCTCATAAATCTCACATTCTGATCGACATTCATATCGATCGATAATCAAGTTATCCAAAACAAAGCTCCAATTTAAACTCCACGAGGTAATCTTGATGGTCGGATAGGGAGAGATGATTCACTACTTCCAGCGCTTTCAGATTGATCACAAACATGCATGAAAACCCAGCTATTAAACCAAAAATAAATAAAAAATCATTTGGAAAATTAACCAAGCAGGCTACCCAAAAAAGCCACGACTAAGCCAACGTGGCAATGCTTAGCCTGCTCATTGTGAATACTGTAGTGACGCTCGGGAAGATGAGACCCACCTCTTCCTCAAGTATTGTGAGTATACCACACATGGAATCTATGACCAAACCCTTTGCCAGGAAATCCAAGCTTGTTTAGATCGTTCGAGAATCGAGAGATATCCGATCGATTCTTCACATTATTGGCTATAACCTTTAAAAAAAATACAATTACTAGCCATTAGATGGTGGGTTATCTGGTACTTTCGAAATAGAATCTCCTTCGAATGGGCAAAACCCCCCTCGTGTAGGGATCTGGACACATTTGTTGATACTCAACCGAAAGCTTGGACAAATGCAAAGCAGCTAGAAAGGGAAACCAGAAAGGGTTGTCAAGGGCTTGTGAGTAAGTCTCATCAACGTCACTGTAAGACATCCAAATGGATCCCCCCTTCCCAGAGGCTGCTTCAAACTCAACTTTGATGGTTCCTCACTCTCGAATAATGAGAGCTCGAGGGGATTCATAAATAGAAATTGGGCCAGTTGTCCGGTTTCCATTGGGTCCGAATTATTTGGTGCTCAATCCCCTCCTCCGAGCAGAAGCGTTAGCCCTGAGATGCGGCAGCCTAAAGGCCATCAGCCTACGAATAACCAAACTCGTCATCGAGGGGCTCACAAATTATTATAAATCACTTATCTCATCAAAGTAAATGCCCTTTGGAAGTCGAACTCCTGCTTGCAGACATTAAGATCTTGTGTTCGCACATCCCAAAATTTTCATTCTATCATATTCCCTGTAAGTGCAATAGAGTAGCTGATATGATATATTGCACACCAAATTGAACTCTGAAGAACGGAGTAGGAGATAGAAATAGGATCGACATACTCTAGAGTATGGGAAATTTTCGCAGTAGCAGTGTCAAGGCCTTGGAATGAATCTCAAGATCTTGACTGATCTCAGAAACCTTTTAAATAGTTTACGAAAATTCAAAATGTAAGTGTAAAATGAAGAAAGTAAAACACAATGGACACACGATATGTTTACGAAGTTCGGCTTTAAACCAACCTATGTCTCCGCCTAGGGTTGTCCAATCCATAGGATTTAACTCACTATTATTTCACTTCCTTAAAGTCCTAGATACAACCTAGAAGAACTTCCCTTCTTCTAACAACTTATAGCCTACCCCACTACTATCTAGTCAACTCAGATGCTAGTGAAACAATAACCCGTTTACACCATATTATAGATACATTTGAGTATAGGGATACTCTTAGTATAACACTAATGATTTTTTCTTATGAAGCTCTCTTTGTTTTTCTTGATCTCTCAACTAAATGCAAAACAAAATTACAATGATGAATGAGAGACAAAAAACTGATCGATATACTAAACAGCCAGAAGATCGATTGCAGTGGTGAAAGCTTTGCTAGTGGATCAATGCTTGAGTAGTGCTTCTTCACAACTTGCACCTTCCCGTATATAGGCTGTAGGAGCTGATCTTCCGACCGTTTGAACAACCTCATTCTTCAGCCGTTTGAATTTGAATTCTCGATTCTTTTCTTCCACAAACTCAACACACAATCTTAATCGAAGGGCGAGCCCCGGCTTCAGTAGGGCGGATTGAAAAACCAAAGCCGAAGAAATTGAAGGCTGAGCCCCGGCTGCAATGGGCATGAATTAATATGACTGTAAAGGGCGAGGAAGAAGCTTAATCGAAGTTAGAAAGTCAATCTCTGTATTTCGATTTCGGCGCTTTGAGGATTTCCCTTTCCCCGCTCCCGGGGAATCGATTCGCTTGAGTGAGGAGGGGCCTCGAGTCTCGACGCAGTCGCTGGGTTTGCCGGAACAATGAAGTGAATCGTCGGAGCTGGTGGGCGGCAGCTTCCCTCCCGCCTGCGGTTGTTTCTTAGGGGACGGTTATTCAACTCTGTGATACGATCAAGGATTGTAAAATTCAAAGTACACATACTCATAAAGGATATTCTTAAGTGTTGTGTTAAGAGAGATTGAAGTACTAATGTGTTCATGGAAACCTCTACTTACTCCTTTAACTAGAATAAAACTGAAGACAACTAAATTGAACATGTAGTGAGCAGCAATTGACTCAAAAAAGCTAATAAGATGTAATTAATTAATAAACTATATATTAGGTGTTATTATATAGAACAATCAAGAAAACTTCCTGAACAAAGCAAAATAAAAGTATATAGAGAACTAGCTTGTAGCCTTGTAGAGCCATATCATCTCAAACTCTATCACCGATCGAGCCACATGTGTTGCTGCATTCCTTCAAACTCTTGTCTCTCCCTCTTTCGACTCATCCTCTTCTGAGTCTTCTCCCAAGCATTCTGTTGTATGCGCGTCACTAATTTGTCATTGTCGATATTGTACCAATACAACGTTCCGTAGTGCTTACATACAAACAACAGCAATTTTCTGCCACTTTGGCATTTATATACAACCCCGCTGGGTTCTATCTCATCCCTAGAGTAGCCTTGGCTTAGATTTGTAAGGTCAATGCTTAAAAATATCGTCCAAGACTCACTAACCCCGTACTCTCTCATCGTCCACATGGTAAGAAAATGACCCTTATAACTATGAGAACAATAACATAGGCGTCCGCCTAATTCATCTACCTTTGTACCATAATCATAGCAATCAATACCCGGCAACAACATCTCCCCGAACCTACACGTATGCAGATCATAAGTAAGGATGCGGTTTTTTTGGGGCGCCTTTTGGTCTCTCCGGTCAACAAGGCAATGAAGGACACCATTAAAGGAGCAAGAACGTCGTTCATCCCAATTGCCCAGATATTTGGCGTAAGGGAAGCCTTCGAATGACTTCCAGGCGCGATTTCTCAAGCTGTAAACCCAAAACAAACTATTTCCCTCCTTGACCGACACCATTTTACAGTCGTCAGCAAAACTATCATAACCGTAGCCATATAGGAACCAGGCCTTGGGATCCGGTAATTCCACTGGCGGGTAGGAAACTGCCGTGAACAAGTTGTAGAATAAGAGGCGACTGTGCAGCGTCGGCAAAGGCGGGATTCTGAAACGGGTGACTACACAAGCAATCCCCTTTGACGATTCTGAAAGCAATAATTGAGTGAATATGCGTTCATCGTCTTTCCACTCGATTGGAATGCCGTTCACAGACAAGGGAGGATTGCAACGGCTACTCTTGACGGGATTGGTGATCTTTGTTGATACACAATAGACGGAATTTTGAACAAGGAAGGGGGCAAAAGATGGGTACTCCAATCTGGGATCGCCGGTGATGAGGTTGTTCCATTGCTTTGAGACCAGTTTACAGGCATGAATCGATACGGTGGGGAGATATAGGAAGATTTTTATGAGTATGTCTTGTGGGAGTTGATTTGTCGGCATTCTTAACGGAGATGAATGAATAGATCGATCAATCAAGCAAACACCCACTTCTGAAATTATATGATCTGCAGGAACCCTAATTATGACGGCTAGGGTTTCTAATTAACACTGCAACCAAAAAAAAACTTTAAAAAATATATATTATTAAAAAAATTTGATGAGATTTTTTTATTATTAATAAATTACACCCACGTATTTATTTTTTTTTGATAAGGAAAGAATTCGGGTGGGCTGACCCTACCCGGCAGCATCCTTGCGGATGAGGTCAAGGAGACCTGGATCGTTTTTAATATCGACTCCTCGGGCAGAGTGGCTAAGGTGTGCAACCTTATCCGCCACTCTATTGCCCATGCGAGGAAAATGGAAGAAAACTACTTCTTCCATAGTCGATAGCAGTACTTGGACATCCGACAATATTAGTTCGATCTCCCAAGGGCATTTGGATTTCCTATTTAAGTAATCGATGATAATCTTGTTGTCGCCTTCAATCTGGATCTTTCTTATATGTAGTTGCCGTACCTGTTGGATCCCTAGTTTAAGAGCTAATGCTTCCGCTTTAAGTGGATTTTGCTTGCCCTGGCGTTGGTGGTGTACTGAAATCGGGTGACCAACCCAGTCCCTAATAATAGCACCTTCTGAGCTTTCGCCGTTAGAAAGTGTTGAACCGTCGAAGTTTTGTTTGAAAGTGCCCAAGGGAGGCTTCCGCCAGGAAATTGTTTTCTGATTCTTACTTTGTTTTTTGACAAGGTACTGTCGAAGCGGGCGAAAGTCTTCCTCAAAGTCAGTCTCAACAACCGATGTCTTATTCCAATTATCTATATGGGATTTGATCAGTTGTAAGGCTATTTCTTTTTGTGGGATTGCAGCCTGTTGAAACAGATGTTTGTTCCTGACACACCATGTCGTCCACCACGAGAAAGCGAGGTTGGTCAAAGCGGAACGAGGAAGGCTCTTCCCAATGGTAGATAGGATGGGCTTAATATCCTGGGACTGTGCAATGAGGTAGACAATCTGTTGCCGGACCTGAGGCGGATGAAGTCGGTGTATCGCTTGGATGAAGGAACACTCCAGAAACAGATGGATCTCATCCTCAGGTGCCGCATTACACATAGAGCAGGTAGGTGGGACCGAAGCACCCCTGTTGGACAACTTGGAAGCGGTTGGGAGTCTGTTTAGATGTAAACTAATTAAAGAACCTTTGGGTATTTCTCAATAAAAGTTGCGTTGAAATTCAGAGAATCCCCGATCAGGTCGTATGAAAACGGAAGTCGTATTGATCAAAGTTGCTTTGAAATTCCGAGAATCTCCGGTCAGGTCGTATGAAAACGGGAATCGTGTCCGGTTTTTTTTTTTATAAGGCTGGATCCGCCCTTCTAACACAAAGTTAGCCACAGTTCACTTTAGATTAATCGAGCATTTATTTTAGAATCAATTACATAAACTATATATCAATTAATCTCTAACAAGTCTCGAGTATTTATTTTAGAATCGAGCGATGATGCAACTTACACTTCATTTGTCTTTTGAGACTAATCTTTTCATCAGTTGCCCTGCTGCATAGTTTCCCTCTATTTCCGAGGGTCACACTCTGTTCCGAGTAAAGATACAGAGAGTGATATATTGCATTTGGCAGACATCTAATATCTCACATTCTGATCGACATGCATATCGATCGATAATCAAGTTATCCAAAACAAAGCTCCAATTTTTGATACAATCTAGTAAAACAAAGTGCAACATATATAAAAGTGTTGTGTTAAGAGAGATTGAAGTACTAATGTGTTCATGGAAACCTCTACTTACTCCTTTAACTAGAATAAAATTGAAGACAACTAAATTGAACATGTATTGAGCAGCAATTGACTCAAATTTCTAGAAGCTGTAATTAATTAATAAACTATATATTAGGTGTTATTATATAGAACAATCAAGAAAACTTTGCAAAATAAAAGTATATAGAGAACTAGCTTGTAGAGCAATATCATCTCAAACTCTTTCAGCGATCGAGCCAAACGTGTTGCTGCATTCCTTCAAACTCTTGTCTCTCCCGCTTTCGACTCATCCTCTTCTCCCAAGCATTCTTTTGTATGCGCGTCACAACTTTGTCATTGTCGATATCGTACCAATACAACGCTCCATAGTACATACATACAAACAACAGCAATTTTCTGCCACTTTGGCATTTATATAGAACCCTGCTGGGTTCTATATCATGCCTCCTAGAGTAGCCTTGGCTTAGCGTTGCAAGGTCAATGCTTAAAAATCTCGTCCAAGACTCACTAACCCCGTACTCTCTCATCGTCCACATGCTAAGAAAATGACCCTTATAACTATGAGAATAATAACATAGGCGGCCGCGTAATTCAGCTAACTTTGTACCATAAGCGTAACAATCACTACCCGGCAACAACATCTCCCCGAACCTACAAGTATGCAGATCATAAGTAAGGATGACGACATGTAGGGGGGTCGACTGGTCTCTCTTGGGAACAAGCCAATGAAGGACACCATTAAAGGAGCAAGATGGTCGTTCATCCCTGCCCAAATAGTTGGCGTAAGGGAAGCCTTCGAATGACTTCCAGGCGCGATTTCTCAAGCTGTAAACCCAAAACAAACTATCGCCCTGCTTGAACGAAACCATTTTACAGTCGTCAGCAAAACTATCATAACCGAAGCCATATAAGAAGCAGGCCTTGGGATCCGGTAATTCAGCTGGCGGGTAGGAAACTTCGGTGAACAAGTTGTAGAATAAGAGGCGACGGTGCACCGTCGCCTCTGACCGGATTCCGAAACGGGATGTGACTACACAAGCAATCCCCTTTGACGATTCTGAAAGCAATAATTGAGTGAATATGCGTTCATCGTCTTTCCACTCGATTGGAATGCGGTTCACCGATAAGGGAGGATTGCAACGGCTACTGATCTTGACGGGATTGGTGATCTTTGTTGTTGATACACAGTAGACGGAACATTGAAAAAGGAAGGGGGCAAAAGATGGGTACTCAAATCTCAATCTGGGATCGCCGGTGATGAGGTTGTTCCATTGCTTAGAGACGAGTTTACATGCCTGAATCGATTCGAGTGGGAGATATAGCAAGATTTTTATGAGTATGTCTTGTGGGAGTTGATTTGTCGCCATTCTTAACGGAGATGAATGAATAGATGGATTAATCAAGCACACACCCACTTCTGAAATTATATGACCCGCAGGAACCCTAATTATGACGGCTAGGGTTTCTAATACTGCAACAACAAAAAAAAACTTTAAAAAATACGTAGTATATATTATTAAAAAAAATTGATGAGATTTTTTTATTGTTAATAAATTACACCCACGTATAAATACGTGGGTGTAATTTACAACTAGTAAAGTCCCCGCGCCTATTTTTTTTTTTTTAAAATGTATATAAAATTTTGTAAGTATAGAAAATTACTACAATATTACAAAATTAAACAAACTATTACCAAACCTTAATATAAAATAGAAAAAAATATTTGATAAAGTAAGTAAAAATAATAATAATATTTCTTAAAAAAGTGTAAAAATTACATGAGTTTAAGATTTGAGTAGAATAGATTAATTGGGTGAAAATCGATCTCAAAATAAAAGTGGTTATAACACCTAATAAAAAATTCTTATGGTTTATTAGTTAGATATAGCTAGATTAATTGAAGAACTTGTACAAATGTCATTAGTTGGATTTTTTCCTAGGTTAAGTTGATTGGGAGGAAATCATAAAATTAAAGTGATTATCACATCTAAGCAAGAATATTTCTCATTATATATATAGACTGGGAGGAAATCATTAAAAAAAATGTTTAAATTTTTTATCATTTAAGGTTTTATGTATTTTATATTAGGTTGGTTGAGTGAAAATCCAAAATTTAAGTTTATTATAAGAACAACAATAGTTTTCATTATATTTAGATTGGCTGGTACAAAAAATCATATATTTGGAACTATATATTATTATTTTTATAAAAAAATGTTTTTGAATTCATCCAATTGTTTTAAAAACTAAAATGGTTGTGTGTTGTTGATCCATCACAACTAAGCTAACAGTTGTACGTACACATACTCTCGGCATTCACGTACATTCTTCTCTGATTTCGTGCCTCTCTTAGCGAAAACCCAATGAAGAACACCATGAAAGCCTTAAAGGAGAAAGCTTGTCGTTGGCTGTCGGCTAGCCACCACTGATATGCAGCATAAGGGAAAGCCTTTGAATGACTTTCGTTCCATTCACGATTTCTCTCGCTACATACCAAAAACAAAATGTTACCCTCTTCAAAAATTCACCGCTTCCATTCGCAAAATTAATGTTGTTACGGATGAAAGGGATCGAGGTAGCCTTAACCGTTGATGACAATGCAAACAATCCCTTTGGAAGGGTCCGAATTGAAAGCACGCAATTCATTGATGTGATCGAACATCGTCTTTCAAATCGATTAGAAGGAGGTTCACTGTGGGGGGGGGGGGGGGGGTGAAGGGGGGATTGCAATCGCCTTGAATTGTATGTTACCCTCCCTTACTAATACGCAGTAGACGATGTTTTTATATTTGAACAAGGCAAGAGATGTGTCGCGGTAACGGTAGAAAAACTCGGGATCTCATAATTTAACACTTGTGATCTCTTGTTGGAACACTCTCCATACATTTAGGCCTCCATTGGTTACACTTTTACTTCCCAATTCCTAGGAATTCGGTTAGAGCAAGCCCAATAGTTCCTTTAAAAGTTCTCTTTTTTTTTTTTTGGTTTGAAAGGTGGGCTATGCCCAGATTTTATTCATCAAAAAGATCACTCTCCCTAGACACTGAGAGAGTTAGCAAATCTTCAATGTTTTCTGGAACAATAAAATGAGAAGTAAAAGAATCTTCTAAAGAAAGAGCCCAGTATAACTCCAACAGTTTCTCTATTATACAGATTTTTGCATTTATTATGAATTATAATAAATGCATAATTTGATAATATAATAAATGAAAATTTTAAACTTTAGGTAACTAGTATAATTTCCGTACCTTGTACAATATTTATCCCATAAAATAAATAAATTTGATTTATTTATTATTATAATTTTTTTTGTTGAAAATATCAATGTGTTCGTTTTATTATTTTTCATTTACTAATCATATATGGTTTTTAAGGATGATAAAAACTTTATAAAATATCAACTTTTTTTATAATTTCATACTATATAATATTTATAATATATAGTATTAAATTATATAAGGAAATTATGAATCCAGCAAAGCTTTATATTTTGAATCCCATATTAGTTTCATATATTATATAATATTTATAAGTCCAACTAAGCTTTTTAGTTTGAATCTCATTTAAATCTTATTTATGACTTAAATGGTTGGCATGGGGCTTGATGAAAACATTTAATTTTATAGATTTTTCTCTTCCTCTCAATATAGAGAAATTTTCACTCTCTCTCCTCATTTCTCTATTTTACAAAACAATATAGAGGAGCTGTTGGACCATAAAATCCATCTTTTTCTCTAAATTTTCCATTTTTCTCTATTTTAGAGGTTCTGTTGGGGATGCTCTTAGAGCAAGCCCAAGAGCTTTGGTAAAAAATCTCTAAAATAGAGATTAAAATGTCAAAATCTCTATAAAAAATTCACTCCAACTCCAACAGTTTCTCTATTTTACAGATTTTTACATTTATTAAAGACTATAATCAATAAATGTATTTATTAAAGACATTTAATTCTACATTTCTAAAAACTTAATTTAAATTTAAATCTAATATTTAACCTCACATTTGTTGGTGAACTATTATATGTTACCCATCCTCTTGCATGACATATTAATTTATTATTATTATATTCTCATGTGATATTTTTTAAAAACAAAATCTAGTGATAAATTTGATAATTTTTTTTAAATGGTATTAATATTAAATTTAGATTTTTACTATAAAAGTTATCATAAAATTGGATAAAATATAATTCAAACTTAATCTTATTATTTTCAGTTAGTTCATATATATTTTATTATAAATTAGATTGGTGATTAGTCATATATGATTAATTAATTAAATTAATTAACTAATAAGGCTTAATTTATAATTTATAAAAATAAAATCATTCCAATATGAGTTATGAGTTCAAGTGAATATTTTCAGTTAGGTCTCTTGGCGGCGCTGAATGTTGTCTTCCCCGACGTCCAGCATCTCCTTTGTTGGTTACACGTGACGAGAAGATGCGAAGAAGCTGCTCTGAAGATCACGAAGAATTTAAACCACGCTGGCATCTTTAAGGGCAACTGTTGGGGGCTGTTCGAATCGAGGTCGGAGGAATCATTCAACCGACGTCGTCGGGCGCTACGAGCTTATTGGCACCCATTCCCAGGTGTGGTGGCGTATTTGGAGTCGGTTTGGCTTCCATACAGCAGGAGCATAGTTCGGTGCTACGTAGATAATGTCTTCCATCTCGGCACCCGTACGACAAACAGGTACAACCTTACTTCATATCTCCCATTACAATATGATATAATATCGAATATTTAGTGGTATGCACTTCAATGTGTACAGAGTTGAGGGTCAACACAAGGTTCTGAAGGAGGCACTTCACTCATCGACTGGTGACTTCCGCATCGTGATCGATGCAATCCATAGAGTCAATGATTGTCAACTGCATGAGCTTCAAACTGCTTTGGAGATCGACCGATTCAAATGGCCAACAGCGGCGTATAAAGTCAACCTTTTCGATGAGGTAAAGACTTTAATCTCCAAAAAGTGCTTCGATTATCTGTACAAGATGTGGCAGGACGTCGTGAACCAAAAGGTTCCTCCGGTATGCACGGACCGACATTGGAGGGTTTGTTACGGGATCCCTTGTGTCCATGAGATTCAGGCATATGTCAACTCCGGCACTCCGATACCCGCCGAGGACATCCACCCGTTCTGGATGGATTTGACATGGACTGACCTCGACGACACCCCACTGCCGTATGAGCTGTCATCTTCATATACGGCTTCCAACGATGTATGCGAGGATGAGCTGCACCCACCCTCATTAGCAAGCGTCCGAAGGAAGGGGAGGCCTCGGGGGTCGAGAAATGCCTGCAGAACCAACCCGTTGCCATACGAGGAGGTAAGGGAAAGGTTTGAGAGAGAAGAAGCGCGTGCTGCTCGAAATGCTGCTCGGCCTCGTCCACAAGCGACCTCAGCTCGACGTGGACGTGATGATGTGTTCGGAGGGTTCAACTGGGGTCGAAACAACGTTGATCCCTTCATGTTAGGTCATATTGAGAGGGTGAGGGACACTGCTGGAGATGGTCATTGTGGCTACCGTGCTTTGGCGGCTTTGACATCACCGATCGGCGAGACTGCTTTCCCGGAACTCAAAACTTTACTATGCAATCACTTGGAGGATTACGCCGATCTGTACGCCGGTTGTTATACGGGAGAGTACCCATT
This sequence comes from Persicaria maculosa, assembly GCA_963922045.1. Lineage (NCBI taxonomy): Eukaryota > Viridiplantae > Streptophyta > Magnoliopsida > Caryophyllales > Polygonaceae > Persicaria > Persicaria maculosa. The sequence goes on along the minus strand of OY998254.1, from coordinate 2,500,754 downwards.
CCAGCAGTTCGTCGACTACCAGAGATGTGCCGGAGCCACACATGGTGATAGGAGACGGTGGATAGAGCTTCCCATCATGGGTTTAGTATTTGCGACGGTATATCAGATTCCTCTCGTCGTCCTAGCTTGGCATCATCCGTTCACATGTCTCCCCATGATCTCGCCGGCATCTGCTAACAACCCTCCCCAATCAGCAACTCTTGGTGTAACCAAGACCATTTTACTATAAAAGTTATCATAAAATTGGATAAAATATAATTCAAACTTAATCTTATTATTTTCAGTTAGTTCATATATATTTTATTATAAATTAGATTGGTGATTAGTCATATATGATTAATTAATTAAATTAATTAACTAATAAGGCTTAATTTATAATTTATAAAAATAAAATCATTCCAATATGAGTTATGAGTTCAAGTGAATATTTTTTGAAGTGAAAATTTTATATACTAATTTTTTAATGTGAATTTTGTAGCATTAAATTTGATGAAATTAGTTATGCTATTTTATTTACAAAAGTTAACATAGAATTACGATGTTTTGTTCTATCTATATTGATTTAACATAATTAATTTATATATTATATCAAATTATATCAGCTTTATAATTAATTTTTAAAAATAATAATATTTTTATTACTAGTAATTAAGTATGAAATTATATTTTTTTCTATATTATGGGTGAAAATGTGGGGTTGTATCATTAAATTCTATATAGGGACAAGTGCACATTAAATTATAGAGATCAACTTCTCTTCCTCTAAATTTAGAGATTTTTTCCCTCTCTCTATCCATTTCTCTATTTTAGAGATGAGTTTGGAGAATCTGTTGGGGTGAAAAAATGGTCATTTTCTCTAAAATCTCTCTTTTTCTCTATTTTAGAGAAGCTGTTGGGCTTGCTCTTACAATATATGTCTTTGGTACAATTTTTTCAAACTACAAAACCCAGGAAATAGAATTCTCGAGAATTGAAATTCCGGACCGAGGGTCGACACTCTGTTTCTGAGTAAAGATACAGGAGTGATTGCATTTGACAGACATCTCATAAATCTCACATTCTGATCGACATTCATATCGATCGATAATCAAGTTATCCAAAACAAAGCTCCAATTTATGATAAAATCTAGTAAAACAAAGCTCCAATTTATGATAAAATCTAGTAAAACAAAACTCCAATTTATGATAAAATCTAGTAAAACAAAGCTCCAATTTATGGTACCGTGCCGATGGTGAGAAAACGGCCGTGTACATAAAAGCTCCCTTAAAATATCATATTATGTGAGATTCCAAGAGTTATTATAAATTTCATGACTTTAACCATGTCTCTTCATTAAAGTTCTTAGCAAGTGTTTTTCAGCTTGTCTCTATGTTATTCAAGTTTTGTAAGTATAACCACAGTTGTAAACTATGTTTGGCATTATCATGCAAGGATCAATCACCTCCCTTGAAAACAAATTAATGATAATATATGATTGTGTGATTGGTAATTAAGGTGGAAACGTCTGTCAGTCTGTGGTTTAGCAAATGTAGTATAAATTGGTTAACAATAAGTACCTTGATGGTGAAGCTGATTGAGCGTCTAATCCCAAATGTGGAGCATGTAGTAACATAAGTTGTGTGTTACTGTTACCTACTGTATTTGGTATAAGCTTAGTAATATATATGAGATGTGTGTCATTTTATCCAAACTTCAGATTAGAGAAAAATATATATTATTTATCCTGAAGGTTATGAGAGCTATGATGACAGCTCACTTGATACTGAAAAACATTATTCATCCTGAAGCTTAGCAATATGAGGAACAATTGAGTCTCAGCAACAACACAACTCAACCCACCAGAAGGCCCTCTTTAAACCAATAAAAATTCGGTTTAGTACTAGGTTGCGCCGAACACTCTCAAAGGTGCCGACCACCATGTAGGTAGGACTGGCCCATACCATGGAAGAGCTCTTGTGTTATGTATTCCCATCATCCTCGTGCTTCGATCACCTCGGTTACTGTTATATATGACAAACTGTTGGGATGGGAATTACAACTTGTATGAATTTCCGATTTTGTGAATCTAGACTAGCTTTAAGAGTTTCAGTATATATAGAAGAATTAGAATGAAACTAAAGGAAAGCTAAATTGAACATATATGTAGTGAGCACAGCTAGCAATTGACACAAATTGTAGAAGCTGTAATTAATTAATAAACTATATATTAGGTGTTATTATAGAACAATCAAGAAAACTTCCAAGCAAAATAAAGTTACAGAGAACTTGTAGAGCAATATATATATATATCATCTCAAACTCTAATTCACCGATCGAGCCAAATGTGTTGCTGCATTCCTTCAAGCTCTTGTGTCTTCCGCTTTCGATTCATCCTCTTCTCCCAAGCATTCTTTTGTATGCGCGTCACTTTGTCATTGTCAATATCGTACCAATACAATGTTCCGTAGCGCTTACTTACAAACAACAATTTTCTGCCACTTTGGCATTTATATACAACCCTGGTGAGTCCTATATAATTGCTAAAGTGGCCGCGGCTTAGCTTTGCAAAATCAATGCTTAAAAATCTCGTCCAAGACTCACTAACCCCGTACTCTCTCATCGTCCACACGGTGAGAAAATGATGGTCCGGATCACGGACCTTATAACCACAAAAACAATAACATAGGCGTCCGCCTAATTCATCTACCTTTATACCATAACAATGACAATCACTACCCGGCAACAACATCTCCCCGAACCTACAAGTATGCAAATCATAAGTAAGGATGCGGTTTTTTTCGGGCGCCTTTTGGTGATCTCTCCTCTCAACAAGCCAATGAAGGACACCATTAAAGGAGCAAGATCGCGGTTCATCCCAAAGGACACAGTATGTGGCGTAAGGGAAGCCTTCGAATGACTTCCAGGCGCGATTTCTCAAGCTGTAAACCCAAAACAAACTACTGCCCTCCTTGACCAACATCATTTTACAGTCGTCGGCATAACTATCATAACCGAAGCCATATAGGAGCCAGTCCGTGGGATCCGGTAATTTCGTTGGGGGGTAGGAAGCTCCGGTGAACAAGTTGTAGAATAAGAGGCGACGGTGATTGGTGACTACACAAGCAATCCCCTTTGACGGTTCTGAAAGCAGTAATTGAGTGAATATGCTTTCATCGTCGTCTTCCCACTCGATTTGAGTGCGGTTCACCGACCAGGGAGGATTGCAAAGGCTGCTGATCTGGACGGGATTGGTGATCTTTGTTGTTGATACACAGTAGATCAAATCTTGGAAAAGGAAGGCGACAGAAGATGGGTACTCCAATCTGGGATCGTCGGTGATGAGGTTGTTCCATTGCTTTGAGACGAGTTTACATGCCTTAATCGATACGATGGGGAGATATAGGAAGATTTTTATGAGTATTTCTTGTGGGAGTTGATTTGTCGGCATTCTTAATGGAGATGAATGAATAGATCGATTAATCAAGCACACACCCAACTGAAATTATATGACTCTGCAGGAACCCTGATCGATTATGACGGCTAGGGTTTCTAAGCTAAAAAAAATATATATATATATATCTATATCTATCTATATATCTATATCTATATATACAGAGAGAGGATAGTTCCTATGTGAGCAAGAGTTATTGTGTAATTTGTGAGCAATTTTTGACCTTTAGATGAGTGAAAATAGATGGACCAGATTAAATCAGAATTTAATCAATTTTTACATTATAAAGATGGGGCCCACGAAAAAAAATTATATCACACTCAATTAGGTATGCGTGTATTTCAATTTCTCTATAAACTCCATAATTCCTCTCTTCCCTACCATACCTCCACTAGAATCGATGCTCACACCCTCAATCTCCAATTGCTGTCTCAATGGTTGCCACTAAAGTCGTCCATCTTAATTCGTATCGCGTGTGTTTTGGCTCCATATCGTTTGTTCTCATATCTGACGTATCCTCTTCGTGAACCGTTGATGCTTTTAAGGGTTCATGGGTTTCGATATTGAAGGGTATGTATTCATTTTCTCAAATTATGATTAACTAGGGTTTTGGGGTTTGTAAAAACTAAACCTAGATGAGTTGATTTGGTTTTTTTTTCCAAGGAACGGGATTCTGGGGATACATTGAGCAAGATCTGAATTTTAGGGATCGGAATCATTGATGTTTGATTATTTTAATTAGGACGATATTATCTCAATTGATTTAAAATCTCAATTAGGAGTATGTAGTATCATAAGTAATAAGTAATTACTAAATGATTGGAAATCTTAATGGATCGAGATCTGTCATATATATTAGTCTATTGTGTTATATGCTATGTATTGATGTTGGAATTGCAGGTGTCACTGGCATTTGATAAATCAACCGCAAGATTTTGCTTAGGTTCTTACGAGGTGTTGTTGACAGTGGAGTTAATTTGTAATTTTTTTTTTCGTAATTTATAGATTATTCATATGTATATGTGATAGTATTCGTATGTACATGGGATTTTTTTCGGGGGCTGTTTATGTATGGGTGAATAAATGAAGATTATTCGTTTGTAATTTTGATTTATTCGTTGTATATATGACTGATTTTATTCATAAGTACATGTGATATTATTCGTCTTAATAGTGACAAATTGTTAGTAATAAATTTGAATAAATTTCACTTTTGTACGAATAATCTTGGGATTGTCTAGGAATAAATCTTAGGTTATATGTGAATAGTTGTTAATATACGAATAATCCCGTGGCTACCTACGAATAATATCGAGGAGAGTGAAAGTCACTCTCTTAGGAGGAGAGTTAACCAAAATTTGATGTGGGTCCCACTATAATTAATTTAAATTTGATTTAGATTTTAAATTAATCTCATCCATCCATTCTCTATTAATCAAAGGCAAGGAGTTGCTCACATTTTACATGATAAGGCTTGCTCACATAGGAGCCAGTATATAAATCTATATATCTATATATATATATATCTATCTATATCTATATCTATATCTATATCTATATCTATCTATATCTATATTTATATATAAAATACTAAAACAGAGGCCGCATCAATAAACTGGATTAAACGAGATTATTTTTGCAAACGTGGAATTTTCTGAATTAAAGTTGTATTATATTTTTGGGGCACATCAATAAATAAGTCAATATAGTTAGGGGAAAAACTTATCTCTTTAGTTCAAATAATCTATCCAATTATTCAAACTTATCTTTTTACATATCTATTCAATACTCCGTATAACCTTATAACTTAATAACCAATTATTCCAAACAAAAAAACCACTAATCAATTAATGTTTCTACGGAAATTGATTATCTTATTTTTTCAATGAAAGAATTTGATTTGATTACCTTAGGATGCAGTACGTGTGACAGATTTAGGAGGAACTCGGGTGGTTAGTCTCTCAATCAACAATTAATTGAAATAATATTTTTTTATCATATACGGAGTATTGATTAGTTACATTTTGATATCTTTTTATGACTTATTTATATTTCGAATATTTAATGAAGAGAATTTTTTTAGATCTACGTTTAGAGGGTATTTAACTTCTTCTTTTTTTATCTTTTGGAACGGATGAAAGCCAATATATTTGCAAGAACGGGTATAGCATGTGTCTAAAAGATTTTAAAGAATAAACCTTTAAAGGGTTATTCTACGTTTTAATTACACAAATAAACACACACACAAGATAATATTAATTCATTTTTAAAAATACAAAAATAAAATACACAAATCGCGGTCACGGAATTTTCTGGATTAAAGCGGGATTATTTCTGCTTATGTGTCATATTCTGGATTAAATTGTTATTATATTTTTGGACCACATTAATTAATAAGTCAATATAGTTGGGTAAAAAGGTTATCTTTTTAGATTAAATAATTTACCCAAAATATTGGATAGATGTTAATGCAACGGTGCAAAGGGGATCGTTGTAGCTAATTAGCACCATTAATTTGATGATGTCGATCTTAGGGTGGATGGCAATGGAAGATCTGCAATGCTTTGGACCTCCGGGTGTTTACGTGAAAAGAGAGATTGAGGGAATATTTTATTTTATAATTTATTAAATTACCCAATTCTATTAGTTTTTTTTAAAAGATTGATATCACATGTCACACTAAAAGAATGAAATAAATCTATATATAATTTGGAGAAATTGACCTTCCATTCAATCAATTAAAAAAAACATTTCATACTTTGCACATATATCTAAAATAAATTCTTCACAACATATTTTAAGTTAACCAATTGATAAGATTATACTCCGATAAGATTTTGTAACTTACTATTTGAATAAATCTAACTATTTTTTTATATCCATGTCATTTTATGTGTCCCGTTAATTAATGACTATAATTAAATTTTATAAATTAAGTGGTTACAAAACTAATCATTTTACCTTTATTTATTTTATAAATATTTTACCTAAAAAATTATAACTAACCTTACTCATGCATAGATAAGTTTTACTATCAATATCGAAAATTGATTCAATTCAAAAGAAATATTTTTGTGATTTGCATATGTGACATTTTATGTATTAAAATTGTGCTATTTTTACATATGTGTCATATTCTAAATTAAAATGATATTATCTTTTTGAGCCACATCAATTAATAAGTCAATATAGTTAGGTAAAAAAATTTATCTTTTTAGATCAAATAATCTATCCAATATATAACCTTATAAAGAGGGTGATCTAATTTGTTTTAACTAAATCCAACCGTTTTAACTAAATCCAATGCATATGTGATATTTAAAAATTTCATCGTTAAGGGAAAACCTAATTTAAATCAATATATAATTGTTTGAATTTAGAGGAGGAGACCTAATTTGAAGTTTCGATGAAGAGAAATGGAGAGTAAATATACCTAATGGACTTTGTTTTTGGTATGCCCCGAAGCTTATATGTAATTCATGTTAAGATTTTTTTTTTTTATTAATTAACTATATAATGAACAATAAAATATCTTTATCAAAATATATAAAGAGGGTGATCAAGTATCTGTATGATAAATAGTACGTGTTTCACAAAAACATTCCATGGATTATCCCGTTTTAGATATGGTTAAAAAGATTTAGACTATACGAGTAAGCGACACATAAGTGAAATTAATCTCTGAGTTGTATATTCAATTTCAACTAACAAGATTTTACTTTGATTTATTTTACAATTGATTGAACGTTTTATTAAAATATTTCAAACATAAAATTTAATAAAAAAAATATTTCAAATAAATTAACGTAATAAAATATAATTTATTAACAAAACGCGCAAACGCGCGGGTACCCGATACTAGTAAAATACTAAAACAGAGACCGCTGGCGCGACCTCGTGGCCACGTAATTTTAGAGAAAATTTGGTGTTTTGGGCACTTTCAAGCTTTTAACTAGGTGAGTAGCTAATTTAAATGTTTTTTTAGTTGTTATAACCATCATTAAAAGTTTTAGGTCAATTAGAACCTCCTTCCTTCTCACGCGATTCCTCTTGCAGCGGCTCCATCCTTCCTTCTCCGGCAGCTGCTCTATCATCCGGCTGCCTCCATCACCCAGCCGCATCCATCACCGTCTCCTCACTCGATCGGCCGCCTCCATCACCAGACCTCCTCCTTTGCTGACTCCTCTTCCTTCTCCTCCTTTAGCTCTTAATTATGTACCCCTTCCATCAATCCCAAACCCTAGAATCCAAAATCCAATCCCTTAAATCCCAATCCCATGAAACCCCATCTGTCCTCGACACCCGCGAGCGAAGTCCCAGACGCCGTTGGAGGTCTTACACAGCAAGACTCGTCGACCTACGGGCGAATTGAACCCTCCACAGCCCAATTCCAACAACAGCGTCAGCATCCAAAGCAGTAATTTGTCTCTCCCTTCTGTCTCCTCCTCACGCCCGAGCCCTAACCCTAAACCTAGAAACACCAGCTATGCGTCTACGAGTCACGTGGATGAGGATGATGGGGACATGGTCGGGCCGTCGAAGCCTGGACCGGCGGTGGATGAAGAAGTGATGGTTGGACCTCCACCGCCCCCTGACCGGTCTGCGTCGAGACCGCCAGTTGCGTCGCATGGAGGACGTGGAGGACGACGATGACGGACCACTGATAGGTCCGCCTAGACCGCCAGTTGCGTCGAGATCAGATGATTCCAACGAGGAGGATGAAGATGCGGAGGAGAGCTACAGGATTCCGATGAGCAATGAGATTGTCCTCAAGGGCCACACTAAGGTTATAAAACTTTATGCAATTTGTTTGTATGTTTCATTGCTATTTTTGACCTCAGATTTTTAGGTGTACTATGAAAGATTTCTTTATCAATTTTTGCGAATCTCTTGGGTCCTATAAATATGTAGCAGATGAATAGTGTCTTGGTGAATTTGGGTCCTAAATATGTAGCAGATGAAATAGTGTCTTGGTGAATTTGTGAGATTATTGAAACTGATTCAACATCAAAGGAATCTTATGCAAAGTAGGCAGATCTGATAACAGAACATGAATAGCAAATGAGTTTCGAGGTGATGAGGTATAGGCACGTTTGTGGGTATTTGATGATGAATGACAGTTCTAAAGATTTGACGATGGCTATTGAATGTAAGGTATTGGATACCTTAAGATTTGCTGATGATGAATCATCCCTGCAATGAAAGCCTTATAGTTGCTTAGAAAAGGATGTGCGTAAATGTGGGTGAGTGATATGAAGAATAGCAAAACTGTAGTCTAACTAATGACCTGCTTTTGCTTTTGATAAATGGTAACTTATTTATTGAAGATGATTGTTTTCAGCGTACACATTAGGTTTACTTCCATTGATTTGTTAGTTGGAAACTAGGAATTATTGCAAGCATTTAACCAAGGGCAAGATGAAGGTGTATGATATAATCATGGTTAGAGTCCTGTTGTTCTACCTGATAATAGTTAGTTTTTTTAATCAATTGGTACTTCAAAAAATGGCAACTGGTGCATCCTTGGTTTATTTATGTAGTTTAAGGCTTAATCATTCAAAAAATGGGGCTGCTATCCCAGCTGTGTGGACATCATTATTTAGCGGTCAACAAGCTGAAATGAGGCTGCTAACTCTTCGAGGAGAGCCTTCCTCCTCTGTCTCAGCTCAACACCACCATCTTGGAATCGGTCAACAAGCTTGTTTTTAGCTTCAACATTGCTCGTCTCTCTTTTAACCTAAATCTGTCATCAGAATATGAGATTCTTCAAAATATGAGATTCTTGGGAGATAGATTTTGTTGTTGTTGTTGTTTTGGCATCATTTGCTAGTTGAAAGCTGTCATCAGAATATAAGATTCTTCAAATTCATATAAGATTAAGTTGTGAAAGGGGAATGGGAGCAACTGCAGGTTCAATTAGGGTTGTCGATTGCTGTCAAAAGTTCCATATAGAATTAAGGATTTGCTTTAGAATTGTGAATTCTGAGATTCCGTAAAACCAAAGTCTTATCTGCTTATCTTTGTTTCTTCTTTGGGTTTACATTGCAGGTGATTTTGGTGGCATTTCTCTGATGCAATTAGTCTCTCTTTGCATTTTGTTTTTAGAGGATACCTTGTGCTCTGTCATTTTGATTTAAATGATACCTCTTTTTCATAGGATACCTTGTGCTCTGTCATTTTCTTTATCTTGTGTTGTTGAACTGTGTTCATGCAATTGGATCATCTGAAATAAAAATGAGATGCCATACTATCATCAACTCCATATGGTAGCTCTAGATTTGTGCAATGGCGGATATGCTACTATCATAGACCATGATACATCATTGATTGTTGGTCCACTGGTAGATTCCTTTTAATGAATTTACTGATGAGAAAGTCTTTGTGTAAGTTCTTATCTGCTTGACTGAAGTGTCTGATTGTGTCAAAATACTTGAATGCAGCCATTGATGACTGAGATCAACAATGCAATCTGGGCAGCTAGGATTACAAGCATCAAATGCAAGAGAGTGGTTGCACATTATGCAATCTGGACAACTAAGCTTGGATGAGCCTCCTGATGTTGAGACGCTGGCGATGGTGAGCCACCACCGGTTGATGACACGCTAGTTTGTTGTTGCTGCTGTTGCTGTAGTTTTGGTGAACTGTGCATACCCTTTTTTCCCCAAGCAAGTTTGTAGGTGTGTGAGGTTGAATGTCCCTACTAGTTTTATGGGTGCACTTTTTGTAGACATCTAAATAAATCATTTGGTCTATCCATGGCCATGGGTCTTAAACATGGCTAGATGTGCCTGTAATTTTTGCACATAAGAATTCATTTGACTTATCTTTGCACGAATTCATTTTATTTTTTACTTTCTATTGTCAACCACATGCACAAGCTCAAAAGAAGCAATTTTAATGGCAAAAAATATGAACAATTTGTTTGGTGACACTGTTTTGATTCCACATTTCATACTTATATGTCATCACTTTTATAAAAATAGCATCACATATGATTGAGATCAATTAATTGTATTTTCAAATGTGTCATCGATGAATAAAAGTCATCAATAAAATTGTCATCAATAAAAAGATGTTATCAATGAAGTGTAATGACGTATTAAGCTCATATGTCATCAATTATATAAAAATATCATCAACAAAGAATGTCATCACGAATTATTGAGATCAATGAAATGTAACCACAACAGTAAAAAAAGCATAAAAAAAAGTGTCATCAGTAGTCAACCGTAAAAAAAATGGCATCAATGGTCAACCTGACATCATAGTAAATAAAAAAATGTCATCAAGGTTTGAAAAAAGTGGCATTCAAAAAGTGTCATCAAACCATTTCATTAGAAAAATGGCATCAAAGTGAAAATAAAATGTCATAAAAAATGGCATCAAAACGGTGGCATCACAAAAATGTCATCACTTAAAAAAAAATTAATAAAAAAATAAAATCCACATGAGTTGGTCAACATTGACCGGTCAACGGTCAACGTTGACCGGTCAATGGTCAAACAGTTGACCATTGACCAATTAATACTCCATTTGGAGAATAGACTACCTAATCTAATTTAACAAGTTTTTTATCTAGTTAGTTAATTGAACTTTTTAAATAGACTACTTACCTAAATCACCCGTAATTTTATGGATTAAAGCGGGATTATTTTTGCTTGCGTGACATTTTCTGGATTAAAGTTGTATTATATTTCTGGGCCACATCAATTAATAAGTCAATATAGTTAGGTAAAAAACTTATCTTTTTAATAACCCAATGTTATTTTGGATTTGTCATCTCAATTAATGGTCTCACTTATTTTTATAATATTTTACCAAAATAATCGATTGTATTTATTTACACACCGATATTAACTATATTTAATACCCATCTCAATTGTACCCATCTCAAATTCTTAATTGTGCGTACGTACAAGCTTACATATATTAGTACAGATTTCATACGAAAATCCTTTTTGACAACTATATCTTAAAAATAAAGTATTTATTTATTTATCTCTTAAATTTTAAACAATTATCAATTGTATTTGAACGGATATTTATATCTATCTATCTATATCAATATATCAATATCAATATCAATATCAATATCAAGGGAATGGTTCAAATGTAAAATATCCTTATGGTGTAAAATTTGATTAAGGTGTAAAATTTCCTTAACTAGTGTTTTTTGGGTGGATTAGTAATTTACGCGCTAATTTTAGTATCTCTCGTTCGTCCCTCTTCGTCTCCGTCTCAACTTGCCTTGGCTGTACTCACTAAATCTCTTATCTCTCATCTCTCTGCCCTCTCCTCTCTTAGATCTCAAGATTTCTTCCATGGCGACCATAGATCTATGGCGGCGGCGCTGGTGGGGATGCGACGAGGAGTCAGAACCTTATCCGAATTCCATCGTAGCACTTCTTCCACTCTCCCCCAACCCTCTCATCGATTAAGAAATTCAACTATTAAATCACTTCTCTGGTGTTTAAATTGTGCAGATTAAGGACGAGATTTCGACCTCTAAAGCTGCTTCTGTGTACAATCCGGGCCCTCTAGATTACATTTTTCTCAATCTGTTCTGGAAGAAGATGGTTCTGGTATTCCATTTTTCAAACTCAATCGGAGCTTTTTAGGAACTAGGTTTTCTGAAAATTGAAAGATCCTTGCTTCTCCTTCCTCGTAACCTATATGATTTGATTTTGTCAAAATTAGATTTCAGGTCGGTGGATGTGGTACCCTACATTGGTATAGATGTGTACTTTCTATTTGTTGCTATTTTATTGATCCAAGTGATTTTCAGCTTGAAGTAACATAGTGGTAAAGAGGGGGCTCTATATATGGATAATAATGTTCTAATCTTTGATCACTGCAATACTTGGACTTGTTCTCTATGTAACCTTATTTTTTTGCTCATTTGATAAGGGATATATCTAAAGACTCCAGACAAGAAATTATAGGCTTAGTGAAGCAATCCAGAAATTGATCTTCAAACTCACTCACCTTGACTATGCAGGCACTATTTTGCTTTATTAACACATCCTGTCTTTCTCCCACGACTTGTCCCTGCACTATATTAATTTTGTCTTTGAAAGTATCTCCTGCACTAGCTGAGTTAGGTATTCTGATCATATTTCCCTCGCTCTGCCACATCTTTTTTATTCATCTTGAATTCTTGATAGTGTTGCACTGCATTACTGTCTGCCTATTGACCTTTTTCTCTTTTCGCTGCAGTCATCTGTGCGAAAAATAGCACTGCAAACTGGAAAGATACTATTATATGCGATGATCTGCATATATCTATCCCTTCACACGCATTTTCACTTTCCCTGTTTTCATTTTGTGATGTGTACATTTAACTCGCTGTATTCAAAACCTAAGGAGTTCACTACAAAAAAAAATGAAATTTGCATCGGCAAATAACCGTGGCAAAAGGGAAGAATGGGGTGGCAAAAGGCATTTAGCTTCGGCTTAGCGACGGCATATGGGGGCGTGGCGATTTTTGGGGTGGCAAAATTTTGTAGCTTCGGCAATGAGCCGTAGCTAGGAATTTAGCCACGGCAACGCTACGGCTAGCGACCCCTGATGGAAAAACAACCCATTTGCCACGGCAAGCTGCCGTAGCTAAAGTGTGGGTGAAAAATAAAAATAAAAAACTGCTTTTTAGCCCGGATTCTTCAGACCCGAGCTAAAAAGTCCAATATTTTTTAAAAAATAAAATAAAATCATACACATAATCTACCTATATAATAAAATTTCATTAATTACACAAAATTTACATATATAATAAAATGTCAAAAACTATATAATTTATATACAATAAATATACATAATTATAAAATTTACATATACAATAAAATGTCTAAAACTACAACTAATTACAAGATGACTTTCTTTTTTATCTGCTAAGATCAGCATCAAATATGGCAAAATATCTTTGCTGCATGAAGCTAGCTGCTATGTTTGACATTCAAGTGAAATTAACTACAAAGTAAGTTTTTGGCTTATCAATCGCTTTAAAATGACTTTATGATAAAAGATGGTTGATATATATCCATGCTTCTATGGATTGATTTTTACCATCAAAGGTGCAAGATTACAAGGTAGCTTCTGAAATTCCTTTGGGGTTTGAGGTCTTCTAAAACCCCAATGGAGATCTGGAAGGAATGCATCAATGTGAATAGGGATGACCACTATATAACCTTGTGTGTCACATGAGCAAGACTTCCAGCAAGGCTTCCATCCACCAGCGCTTCTTTTCCTGACGACGTTGTCCCTCTGTTGGAGAACCGAACCAATGCCTGCGAAAGAAAGATGGATAATAACTGGAATTCAGAACATCATTCACATCATGAAGATTGGAAACAACATAGCCATGTAGTAAATGCTTATTTATCTAACCTAGAATCCTACTGTTTTCTCAAAGGTAGTTATTTTATGTAGCTGAAAAAACCTTCAGCACAAACAAATTCCAGATAAAATAAATACATAGTAAATCACTGAAAAGACCTACTTTATATCAGAACTCACATTGAAGAGCACCAACTGATTGAATGAGGTTCCATGTTCCATCAATATAATTTATGTACTATGAAAGAAAAGTCGATCAGTAAAATAAAATAAAGGCTTTTGAAGTGGTTATGACAGAAAAGGTGTAAACTTCTAACTTCAGGCTAGCAACAAAACTTACAGATCCATAAATGGGATTCGCAGCAGCCACCAGCCTTAGCAATAGTCAATGTCTGCTGCTCTGATAGAAGCACCATCCTTTGATTAAGATTATACTACACTTGAAGAGATTGTGTTTCCCAATCAGCTGATCAACCTGTCAAAGTCAATACATATACAAGCTTCAGCCTTGAAAAGAGTGAGAAATGGCCTAAATAAAATGATGCATGATTTTAAAATGTTAGGAAGAAGAAAAGACATTCAATACAATTCTACAAGGGAAATGAAGCATAAGTTTGGTTTCAAATTTAAAAAAAAAAGTTCTGCAGAAAAATAAAAGGAACTATAAGTCTAGAAGGCTCCATTTTTTTGAAATCCAAGTTAGGGCCACACCTTGTCAAGACTGTTGTAATGAATGTGTTATATCGAAAACCTGCGGAAAAATTAAACAGAATCTCAAATGCATCAGAAAATATATTTAGTAAAACCCATAATCAATAAAGGTCTCTGAATTTAAATGTACACCATTCAAAACTAGTCCACTTTTCTAGTTCAAGCATGTTCAACTAGTCCACTTTTCTTGTTCAAGTTTTGAGTACTGACATTCTGGAAAGTAAAACAAAGTTTGATACACTTACACTTTAAATTGAAGGGAAGGTAATAAAAAAAAGGATTAACTTAAATAAAGGTTGAAAATTGCCATTAATTGCCAAAAATACCACCAAATAGGCTTGGATCATAGTTGGGCTTATTTTTGTGAATATCAATACCTTAAATTATTCTTTTATAATACACTGATTTAGTTGTTTAGGTTAAATTTACAACTCCCTCCCTCCCTTTCTGTGACATAGCAATCCACTTATAAAAGGGAAATTAGCTTCTCTCATCCACTCCAAGTTTCCCTTGTATAAAGATTTTAGATTATTAGTGCTAAGATTCTATAAATAAAATATAAAGATTATAGATATCTACACATTATAAAATATACCTCATACAAATTCATATCAGAAAAAGGGGAAACAAAAGCAGTAGATAAAACATACATAATAAACAAACACGATTCAAACAAAAATTAATTACACACAACTGAATAATGAAATAGAATCATGCATTAATATAGAAGAGGCTTCAAAAGAAGTACAACATATCATCTCTGATCATTATAAACAGTTAAAAAGAGGAAGATCGTAGTTAGTACTAGTGTCTTGCAAAGATAATGCATCAAGATCATCTTATTATTCCTTGCACGAGTTTCACTGAGCTTAAGTAAGCTGTAACTGAAAACCTATAAGTCCCAATTAAGATGAGTGCTTGGAAAAACTATAGCTGACCAGCATATCAACAGTGTAATGCAAAATACCCTAGATTGGCATGGCCTAGAATAAAGCAACTTACAGCGGTTCGAGAGGTTTTGGAAACGAGGCCTAAATGGATTAAAACTATAGCTGACCAGCATATCAAAAGCAAACCCGTACATGTTGTGAGCCTAATCTGCCATGTTTTACTGTGACTTTTATATCGATTTCTGCATGCATTTCATTCATTCGGGCTAAGATAGTACAGAATCTATGTGGTTTATGTTTATTTGCCAAATTGTGGAATCTACACCAGTTTCTGTTTAATTTCGCAGAATTCGGAGCATTTTACAGCAACTCTAAAGAAGGTCAGAAAAGCTCGGAAAGCAACTACAGAAGTCCAGGATCCGAGAATACAGAACCAAGCTGAAGCCCAGACTACTCGATCTCGAGTGGACTTTACTCGATCTCGAGTAGAAAGTCCGAGCAGCTTGGTCGACAAAGCCTGGTCGAGAGAGCTGAGCCAGACCAACCCGACTTCCGGAGCCTACTCGATCTCGAGTACCACTTGTCGAGATCGACGACGCCTCAGCGCCACACCCGGAGTCGAGAAAGAAAGCTGATCGAGAAGCCGAGAACAAAGACGCCGAGCACAATCCTACTCGACCTCGACGAGACCTTGTCGAGATCGACGAGACAACCAGCGCCTGTCCGAGTCCTTGCCGAGGAGAAGCTGCTCGACCAGAGAAGACCACACCCTAGTCGATCTCGAGGAGCCCTAGTCGAGATCGACGAGCCCCGAGTCCAGATCCGAGCCTGTCGAGTAGAGCCACCCGAGAAGATCCAGTCGACATAGCCAGTCTACTCGACCTCGACGAACCCTTGTCGACATCGACGAGCACCAGGAGTCATGTCCGAGACTGTCGAGCACCAGCTAGCCGAGACGATGAAACCGAGCCAGTCAACCCTACTCGAGGTCGACCAGACCCTTGTCGAGATCGAGTAGACCTCCAGAGCCGGGTTTACTCGGTTCGACGAATCCTACTCGACTTGGGATTGCTTGGGCGTGAAGATTGCTGATTCTATCCGAAAATATCAAGATCTACCATGAAGAAGAAAAGTTCTATCCATTGAAGACACTTTAGATATATTTCCTATTTTAGATTTAATTCCTTTATGTCTTTTATTTATCATTAAAGTTCTAGATAAAGTTTTAGATATAGATAGAGATTTCTATCCTTGACTAGCAAGGATTAGAAAGCTATAAATAAAGTCCATGGGGCTCAGTTTTATTCATTCAATTTCAGTAGGAGAAGTAGTAGGAGAGAGAGAGAGTGAGTGGCCAAGAGGAGTTGGTGAAGCGAGAGCGGAATTGACTTCCTTTGGTTGTAAGCTCTATTTTATTTTATTAATGCAAGTTTATTTCCTTTTATTATTGATGTCTTTAATTATGATGAAGCGCGAGTAGTCCACCCACTTCTAGGGTTGGGGCGAGCCCGATGATAGCCATGCATATTTGAGGTAAAGATCCGACCTTTATCATGTTTTGAGCATTTTCCTACTTGTTGATGTGTTTATTGCCCATCTAATGGAGATCCATGCTAACAACTTGGATTATAAACATAAAATCGGTAGAGACAATTAGGGTTTCTTGAGAGAGTTGTCTGATTGTTGGAAAAGGCGAAAGCTTAGTCCTTTAATGCGAATTATATGAATATCTGTTTGGTTCTACCTTATGCATGCTTGGTTATTGTCGTTGCAAACCCCAATCTTGGAAGTTCTTTCACATTAAGTTTAGCCGAATCCCCCAAAGCATTTGTTTTTACTTTCTTTTATTTCGTTTTACTCCCTTCCCTCGTCGATCTCGACCAGCCCCTGGTCGACCTCGACTACTGATCCTCGACCCAGAGTCGCCGTAGCTTATTTGTGCAGGAAATCGACAAGACCAACCCGAGGTCGACAAGGACTGTACTCGATATCGAGTAGCCCTTCGTCGATATCGAGTAGCCTGTGCCGAGTTGCTGCGCTGTGTTCGACTGTCCGATCTTCTGTCGACTACTCTAGTCGAGATCGAGGACCCTGTTGTCAACTTCTGACCGTGAGATTTCACCGCTGCCTAGGATCCGCTGACACGCTTCCTCGTGGATCGATCCTGACTTCCCACTGCTACATCAGGAGGAGGTCTTGTAATTATTTGCAAAGGGACGGAATCTGGTTTGCTGTGATTTATTTCTATTTTATTATTGCAAGTCTCGATTTCCTCCTACCAACAGTACATATCCTAGTAGATAAAGAGGATCGCTTCTGATATTTTACAATGTTCAGTGGAGTTGCTGGAATTGCGTAGAGCTACCACTTAGGAAGCTGATTCTACATCCCTCTTCAGCAGCTCCTGCCGAAGACAACAATTTCAGCAGGCATGCAGATGAGAAACATGATATTTTCATTCACCACAAACGTAGCAAAAAGAAAAAAAAGGGTCTGAACAATCATTACTGTTTAACAAAATCAATAAATAAAAAAAAAAGCAACAGCATAAAAACAAAATTACCTCTGATTGTGTCTCTATATTAACATGTTTATCGCATCGAACGCCAAGAAAAAACAATTCCCACAAGAAAACTCTTTCCCTAAGCAAACATTTAGAGTTACCTCCGCATCATCCACATGAAAACTTGTCGATTGAACATAAATCAAAGTTACTAAACCATCTGATAGAAGAAAACAATAGAAAAAACTGTCAGCGAAAAACAGCAGCAAAAGGCAAGCATTATGGATACAAACAAGGCAAAATTCCTTTCAACATAAATTGAAACTAAAGTAAGAATTGCAACTTTAAGTTGAATTTTCTGCAGAAAGACAGCCCTCACACATATCAGTAAAAAATGGACAATACTATGACCAACAGATATTTTCGAATTAATGTAAACAACAAAAACCTTAATATTGATATTTGGATTCCAAAATCAAAGCAGGAATATTTTTAACGAAGAAAAGCGAGGTACTACAACATATTACAGATCCACAAGTCACCTTGTGACGAGAAAGGGGATAAAGAAGAAAAGAAAGAATTGTGGGAGCAAAAAAAAAAAGTGTTGTTTACCCTTTATGAAAGGTTCCTGTTTCTATAGTGAAACTTGTGGATCTTCCTGTATAAATGTGAATATGCAAACTCACTGGAAATGCAGCCAACCCATGGTTTCATACTTTCATTGAATCTTTTTTGGTTCAGTGAGTTCCAAAATCTAGTAAGCTCCATAAAAATATTGGTGAGACCCAACTAAAGGAACTTCCATAAAAAATAGAGGTTTAGTTTCAGGACCAAATGTTCAGGGAAGCTCCACCCTAAAAGACTGAGAATCTCTTTCAGTCAACCCAACACCAATAATTGAACAAAATGTCAAAGAACTAGGAAATGAAAGATGATTGCTACATAGGGTGAGTACTAGTTCCTTGTGTAGTGTAATGCAAAATACCCTAGATTGGCATGGCCTAGAATAAAGCAACTTACAGCGATTCGAGAGGTTTTGGAAACGAGGCCTAAATGGATTAAAACTATAGCTGACCAACATAGGTTTGCTTGGTTAGCATGAAAGAAATATTTTCCTTAAAAGGTATATTAAGGGCCCAATTTTTACTAGATAACAAGTCATTTTCATTTCCAGACCCAAACACAAATCAACACTATTCGCGGCTAAGTCATTTGCACTTCCACCGGTCCCATATGCTGCTCATCACAAAATGTTCATGTTTTTTTTAAGAAGACACAAGTGACCTTCAAAGCTAAAATAGAGGAAAATGAAATGAAGGAAATGAATCAATAAATATAAATAAAATCGCAATTTTTTAGACCCCACCTTTCTATGTTTATATTCTCAAGTATACTCTCAATAGAGCCATGTTGCTGAATAAGCTTCAAAGTTGTCTGCCCCTCAATACCTAAGAGATAAATTGATAAGAATCTAAGCAAATATATACAAAAGAATAAGCTCGATAAGCAATGAGGGATGACAAGAAATATAATGCAGATCAACATCTATAAGTTTTCATTCTAGTAACAACAAAAGAAACATGCCAAAATAACTTGTTTCCCAGCTTGTTGTAAAAGCAAGAAAGTTCACCATAAAGTAACATACTTTTAGTCATTTGGACACAAATAAAACTAAATCTTCTAAAACTTACATGTTGTTTATTGCAGTCAAGTTACCCATATATGATGACAAGGTTTCAGTCAGAGCCATATTTGACATGTTTCTAGAAAATAAAGGACAGTTGTTATGAACTCAAACCCTAGAAACCGCAGATTGAAATTGCAATTCAAAACCTAGAGAGGATATGTAACTCTTGAACTCAAACCCTAGAAACAGTAGATTGGATATCATATATACACTAGAATCATCGGCCGATCCATATAAAGATCTAAGACGGAAAAGACGAACATATAAGGTTTGTTTGAATAGCTAGCAAACGAATGACATACAGAGGGCAAACTAGAGTATAATCATCGCCCAATACCCAATTTGAAGAAATCGAAACTATACCTTTCAATCCCGGCGACGAACGAGTTTGAGGAACGAGAGTCCAGAAGAAGAGATCTCGAGATTTGAGAGATATTCGAGGCTGCGTCGGCGAGACGTCGTGCTCCTGGTCTCGACATCGGAAGGTAGTAGATGACATGAGCGATTCGGCCTCAAAAGATCTCGAGATCTGAGATCTGAAACCCACGAGAGAGAGAACGAAAGACAAAGAGATAATTAGAGGTGAAGATGAGAGGCGTGAAGAGAGAGAACGAAAGACAGAGATAATTAGAGATGAAGATGAGAGGCATGAAGAGACAGAACTAGGATGAACTGATGAAGATGAGAGGCGTGAGGATGAAGAGGAGAGAGAGATTGAGCGGGCGGACTAGAAGGAACGAGGGCTTCTCTTATTCATTTTTTTTAAGAAATGGTTTTCCTTTTTTTTTAACCAAAAAAAGTATACACTTAGCTACGGGAACCCATTGTCGTAGCAAATATTATCTAGTTTTAGCAAAATTTGCCACGGAAACCCTTGCCGAAGCTACCATCGGTGGCAAAAGGTATCAATTGCCACGCTAAGACCCTTGCCGAAGCTAGCTAGCGTGGCCAATTTCATTTTTTTTTGTAGTGGTTGTTATACGTCAAGGTTCACATATGCCCCCAAATTTTACCTGTTCTGCAAACCTTGACCTTTTTTTTTGTTTCAAGCGTGACATAGTCTGATCAATAAGAAGCTTGATTCCCTCATATCAGCCTATTTTACCTGTTCTGCAAACCTTGACCTTTTTGTCATGAAATACGTTCAACAAGTAGTTAAATTTTGTACTTTACAAAGCTATGTGATTAATGATGAGTTTTTTTTCTCCTTCTGTTGATTTAATCAACCTGAAATGAAATGAAAATCAGATCTACCTATGAGAAGCTGGCTTACTGTGAAACATTCCATTATGAAGAAACAGGCGGGAGGGAATGCAGCTTGTGCAACAAGGTCTGTGTTTATTGTTGGGCAGTGAGCTGTTTTATTCTGTTATAGGATTAGTGGTTGATTCCTTTTTGAATTTTATGCGGCAGCGCCTTCATTGTGGCTGCAGTGCATCCCTGCCATTCATCGAGATCCAGGATTTTGGAGGTGTCTGGTGCATTAACTGTGCAATTAGTGTTGGTTGTCATCCGGTAATCAATCAGATACCAATATGAGTTTACATAGTTGTTCTCTGTTGAAAGTGGTCATGATTTTTGTACTGAATGAATATATGTACTTTTCGGCGTTTTCGCATTTTATTGTTTCAGTGTCATTGTTGGCTTCAAATACTAGATCTTGATGCGCGTTTCTCACAGATCTTTGACTGAATATATGAAGCTATTCATTTCTGAAATGTGTTCTTCAGTTAATATCCATTGACCCTTTTAGAGTTCCTGTGGGCAATTCAATCAACCTTACAGACTATAGTCATTTAAATTTGACTCTGTAGTCCTTCCCAATCAATAGCATTCCCGCAAGCGATGATGTTTAATTTTATGATAAGAACATGTGAAGTCCTATAATTTTGTGTTTGTGTGCTTCAACATATTATTGCAGAAAATATAGTTTTTTGGTTTTTTTTTTTCCTTCCAGTTGTGGACAAGTTAGATTTCATCCTATTGTGTATCTTGCTTGTAGCATCTTAAAATATGTATGCTTGATTTCACTGGCTCCGCCCCCATTCGAGAGTCATATAAATATTATCGATCGACGAAGGAGGCGCTAGAGGAGAACTAATATCCGATTATGTACGGCGACGAGGTATCTGTCGAGGGTGGGCTCGCTTCGAGTAGTCAAGCATTGCAAATCAGCTCAAAAGAATTATAGTTGAGCATAATGAAATAGCTCGTCGGAATTAGCCGATCAGCTTCAAGAAAGAGCTCGTTGTTGCACATCATCTCTTTCAACCAATCCACGTTCTGGATCCCTTTCAAACTTGGTTTCCCCTTTCAAATTTAAGATTTCATCCTCCATTTTCTCCATTAAGACGTACAACAGATTAACAATATATTTGTGAAATCCCCAGTCAAAATTTACTTGAAATACTCTTATCTAATATGGAGGGCAAAAGAAATTCCAATGTAGCATCAAAGTAAAGATTAAAATTTAGTTATCTTGTCCTCATGTTATGGCTAAAAACAAAGGTAAATCATCCCTATTTATATACTGTATTAAATTGAGAGGGGAGGTCACTTTTGTTAGCTGAGCACTGCATAGCAAATCATTGTCTAGTCTTGCACTATATACAATTATAAGAATCAATTCCGAAAGCTCCAAAATAAAAGGTATAACCTATCAACCATGATCAAGTTCACAAACAAAGGTTTGTGTTTCTTAATCCACAAATCGAGCAGTCGAAGTTAAACCATCACATACATTTTATATATATTTCGGAGAGCTTGGAGCTTCAGAATATATATAAAATGTACGTGATGTATGGACTTGGCAATTTGTCTCATTGTCTTGCAATTGTTCATTTATCTCAGGAAGGTGCTCCTTTTAACTTGCTTATCGTCAAGAAAAAATAGTGTTGCACATATACCATTTATGTTTGGATTGACATTGACTATTGATTTAAAATCAACTTTGCAAATTTTTTTTTTATCAAACCTTAAAACTATGACTAACCCACCATCCTATATAAACACTTTTTTTTTATGACGAGGAACTCATCTTTAGTGGTAAACACCGAGCACGTGACCCAGCCAGAAAGAGTCACATACCAGGGTAAATCGGCTTGCGTCGACCGGCTCGACCCACTGGTAGGGAGCAAGGTAAACCTTGGATGAAAATTCCAAGAAAAGGGGTGGAGGCCGGCAGGGATTGAACCCTGGACCCCCTTCCCATCCCCTTGCTCCACACCACTAGGCCATCCCGACTGGGTCAGTGTATATAAGACTTCAACAACCCATTTAGACTTTATCTTTCCTATATCAATTATATCCTACTTGCACTGGTTCTTGATCCTTCTTCCATACACCAATGCTAAGAGTAGCATGCACCCAGGCACGGAACCAGGATTATAATCTTGAATATGCTGAATTTGCATATAATTTTATAGTTTTCCCTTTATATTAATTTCTCCATATCTTTTAAATTTGATATATATAGAGAGAGTATACTGTGTGATTGGAAAATGGAGCAACGGTTTGGTGGAAAATAGACCCCACAAAAACAGGCGAAAAATTGTGGAAGCAGGGATCGAACCCGGGCCTGCATAATTCAAGTCTATTCTTTTTACCAACTGGGCTGGACAAGCAACATAAATATACACCTATATTAGATATATTACTAGTGAAATGGGGTGGGCTGCAGCACACACCAGCCCACCCCTAGTTCCGTCCCTGCATGCACCCTCTCACCAAATAGCTTTTTTAAAATGTCCAGACACAACAAAAATAAAAGAATAGTCCACTGATCGATGCTCCTGAAACGTATATATGCTATGACTTCCATAATAAATAAAAAAACCATTTCAAGCCTCTGCTACTGTGCTGTTTGTACACTTATGTGATTAATATTGCTGAGACATATATATTGCTACACTTGAAGGCATTAATCGGTGTAGCCTTTGACTCTATTATCACTTCACACGTATAAAAAAAATCAGCAACACAACTACACACTATATGACAACACTTCGATCAACTCAGTCGCTCTACATCTGGATTGGGTACGGTGTGACCCATTTAAGGGGTTGACCCTTCCACTCACAATCGATCAACTCAGTCGCTCTACATCTGGATTGGGTACGGTGTGACTCATTTAAGGGGTTGACCCTTCCACTCACAAGCGTCTCTATGTTTCAAGAGGATTCGAACTTCGAACCTAGCTCTTGGCATGGGATGTAGCCTCACAACCACTACACCAACTTATGATTGGTTATGCCCAAAAATTTTATTACCTAGATATGAGATCACATTCGTAGGGTTGGCATGGTACAGTAACCACCACCAAAGGATGATTATCACGTACCAACTACTAAATGGTTTGCTAATTTTGCGTACCACACACTAACCACAAGTTATGGTTACCACATATTGTATTGTTGATGCTGAAATACATCTCCCAAGACTCACTAACCCCGTACTCTCTCATCGTACAAACACATATTCTCGGCATTCACATTCTTCTCTGGTTTCGTGCCTCTCTTAGCGAAAACCCAATGAAGAACACCATGAAAGCCTTAAAGGAGCAAGTTGTCGGCTAGCCACCACTGATATGCAGCATAAAGGAAGCCTTTGAATGAATTTTGTTCCATTCGCGATTTTTCACGCTACATACCAAAAACAAATTGTTACCCTCTTGAAAATTTTGCCACGCCCATTCGCAAAATTAATGCTGTTACGGATGAAAGGGTGGTGAATGTAGCTGTAGCGGCACAGCAATTGAGAAATTCGAAAAAAGAGGATCGATGACACTGCAGGCAATCCCTTTGGAAGGTTCCGAAAGTAATTCATTGATGTGATCGATCACCGTCTTTCAAATCTATTGGAACGAGGTTCACCGTGAAGGGGGACTTGCAGTCGCCTTGAATTGTATGTTACCCTCCCTTACTAATACGCAGTAGACGATGTTTTCATATTTGAACAAGGCAAGAGATGTGTCGCGGGAACGGTAGAAAAACTCGGGATCTCATAATTTAACACTTTTGATCTCTGGGAATTTGTACTTCCCGGGAAGTAAAAGTTTAACCAAACGAGGCGTATATGTATGGAGAGTGTTCCAACCGAGGTCACGATTGGAGGAAATTCCTACAAAATGGAGGAATTCGACTTATCATCAGAGAGGGGTAAGATCTACTCCCCCTTTTCTTCCCCAAATCTTTTATTTATTTTATTTTTTCATAAAGAAAAATTCCCGAGTAATTGAGTTCCATAAGAATTTATTTGCAACCAAATATATTTTCATACTTCCTGAGTGTGAATTCTATCCCAATAAGTAAGTTCTTGGAAATTGAAATTCCTAGCTGTTTAGATGTACTAAACTAATTAAAGAATCTTTGGGTATTTCTCAATCAAAGTTGCTTCTCTTCCAAATTACATAAACTATCAATTCATCTCTATCAAGTCTCGATTATTTATTTTAGAATCGAGCGATGATGCAAATTACACTTCATTTGTCTTTTGAGACTAATCTTTTCATCCTTTGCCCTGCCTAGTTTCACTCTGTTTCCGAACGTCGACATTCATGCTACCAAATCTCGATCTAAGACCAAGGGTCGACACTATTCCGAGTAAAGATACAGGAGTGATTGCATTCGGCAGGCATCTCATATCTCGACATTCAAACCGATCGATAATCAAGTTATCCAAAACAAAGCTCCAATTGATGATACAATCCAGTAAAACAATTAAAGTGCGACATATATAAAACGAGACAAAATCAATAAGCTAAAACGACGTTATGTGTATGAATTGCGCCAAACGGAGATCAATATAAATATATATGTTACCTATCTGCACAGTAAACGAATTAAACTCATCCATTCTGCAAATTAAAAAGCTTAAACACCAATGAAATTGGGGGAATTGAATCAATTACCATAAACAATGAGGCTTAATCATCATCATGACGATGTCGAGCATTGAGGTGGCGTAGATTGGGCTAACATCCACCAACCAGTTATGAATCTTCACCGGCAGCGACACCTTCCGAAACCAGTAGAGGTACGGATCGGCGAGGTCTCTAATCGCCGAGAACGGCTGCTTTTCCCACGGAGTGTCGAACCAAAGGAGCGTAACTCTAAGCACGACGATGGCGTAATAGATGTCGAGAAACTTCCACATCACCAGCGCCACCGGCGTCAGCGGCGTCGTCACGTGCCGGAAGAAGTAGTACTCGTTGATGACGGCGGAGAACACCTTCCACGCCGAGGAGGCGAGGAGCCCCTTCAAGGATTGGATCATGGCGGGGAGGAGGACGCGAGGGTTTGGCGCGGCGGAGATAATGGCTCGGATGAGGTCGTTGGTGATGGAGACGGCGATGGAGAAGATGGCGGCGAGGGTACGGGCGGTGTCTGTGGTGGTAACGGCCGTGTCGTAGGGGAGATAGGAAAGGGATGAGGAAACTTGGGGGACACGGTAGGGTTTCGGGGCTCGGAGGGTGAGGCGGCCGAAGGTTTTCGGGGGAGTGTTGAGAGCAAGCCGGGGGAGGGGGAGGGGTTTTTTGCGGTGGGAGAGGAGGGAGGGGAGAGCCTTGCCGCCGAGGTAGACGGTGGGGAGTACGGCGGCGCCGGGGACGACCGGAAGGATGTGAGGTTGTGCAATTGTTATCGTCGCCATCTTTTCACATTGAGAGTGGAAAGTAGAAAACACCGGCCGGGTTATATATTTAGATGTAACTAAATTAATTAAATTGGGCCTCGTTTGGGCAGTCCAAATCCCCTACAATAGATTTAAGTGGGCTGTATTTGTTAAAAATATATAAAATATTAAATCTTTTTATTAATTTTTAAAATGATACTCCGTATAATATTAATTTAAAAAATAAATATTTTATATAGTTTTTTTTATAAAAAAAAACGTGTTAAAAAATCAATCGATCTATATTTCGAGACGGATGAATATATTGTAAAACATAAAGCAGAGCACAAGACATATAAAGGGAAAAATTGATAATAATTATTGTTTTATTTTCCTATATATAGGTCTCCGTGGAAGCTTGGAAAGATTAATTTATCCTTGGGCTCTAAGGTTACCGCTTGTGTTGAGATTGGCCTCCAAGGAATTGATCCAGGATGTTGTAGAAAGTAATAAAATATTGTACAGCAATTATAAAAGTAGTTGGAATTTGTACGACAATTTATTGACTAAATGAGATCATTTTTTATTGGGCCTCATTTTGGCGGTCCAAATCACCTATAGCATTTCGCCTTTTCCTAGCCGTTATAATAGACGGCAATTTTCTGATCAACCTCTAGCGTTTTCGAGTCAATTTAGTATAGAAGTGAGATCTATAGAGTGAAAATACACACTATGCCGCCTCTTTTGGTTCCCTAACTAGCATCTTCAAGGACCCTTCCGACCCATATATGGGACAATATTAGGCTTTGTTAGAAGGGTGTGCTGAAGACGACAAGGAGACCCTCTCTCTCCTTACTCAAAACAACCTTAATTGTATGAGAACTTTGAAATAATTACATTATATAAATTCAATCGATCAATATATAACAAAAGTACATATCGATCCGTGAAATATGAAAACAAGGTAAAAGAGTCACACAAAAGTACATATCGATCCGTGAAACATGAAAACAAGGTGATCGAAAGAGTAACAAAAGCATATCACATATGTATGGTATGTCATGAGATGCACGCCTTGAATGAAATCAATGTTTATCAACTTCTTCCCCGACTCTCCAACCCCGTACTCTTTCATCATCCACACTAGCTTGAGCAGTTGAAGACGCAATAATAACAGAGTTGTCCATCACGTTCCACGAGATTCACATACTTTGTTGGACAAATGTCGATGGTTTCAACCCCTTTAGGCAATGCAATGCAGTTGAATAATAGAAGAACATTTTGTGCATTAAATAGACTGAAGCATCTAAGAAACTGCATATCTTCATCTCAGATTGAAGAGAACATTCAATTCCTCCATTGCGGATCATGCCTTTAACCAAAATATATCTATTCAAACTTTATCCAACAACTGCAAGGATCAGATTCTTGTAAGATATATAGTCAACCACAAGCATATATAATTGAGAGATTAAAGATATGCTTGGATGCAAAGGTAGACGATTCTCGCAATTAAGTTTGCATACCTTTGATGGTATATTTGAGAGATCAAAGTTTGTCCATCTTTTCTAACTCCTTTTCTAACCATCCTGACTCCCCAGACCTTGTGTGACCTGTTTCCTTGGGGTTCTTGTCTTCTTTCGTTCTGGGTTTTTCGAAAACACTCTCTCGACTCATTCGGGAAAAAAAGAGTGCGTACATCCTCACCCTCAGACCCTGCTCTATCGCGGGATATACTGGTTTGTTGTTCTTGTTGTTGGTTGTTTGTCACATTAATATCTATGGAATAATGAGTCTTTTCTTCACACTTGAGTGCCTCAAATTATTTTATTTTATTTTATTTTTTCACAAAGATGAATTATCTTCTCAATTTCTGCAAGAGTTACAATTGACTCATATGATTGACCTTTAATCAAACCTAACAATCAATTTTATTTTTTTTTTACATTACAACTAGTTTCTACAGGTTCAGGTCTCACATCATAAATAATTGGCAAACAAATGCTCAATGTCACACATAAGTTCAGATAAGGCTAATAGATAGATGATATTCGACAAAACCTAAAACAGTAGACAGTTGAAATTTTTTCTTCCTAGTGTGAAATGTTAAGTGTTCAAACATAGACATCAGTCATAGGAGATGGCTAAATCAAATTTCATATCTGTCTGCTGCATTTACAAAGCAATTAAGCAAAAGCTTGCAGGTTCCGGATATCTCGGTCATCATCGTCAAGTCCTGAACTCCAGTACCAGGATGTTGCACCTGCAAACCATACCCAAGATAAGAATTTTCATATCCACAACAATCTGCAGACCATTTCCTGACATTTATATTGTTGAATGGAGGGAGTATGGCACTTACAACACGTCGTCGATCATTTTCAGCCACAGGAATTACTGTTTTTCGTGTCCTCGCATGCTTTCATTGTACAAGGTTATAGCTTCTTCTAGAGCTTGGGAAAGACACAGATCTCCACTCAACCGATGGATATAGACCCTCCTGATCACCATCATCCTTATCTTTAGGTAACTCTCTGATCTGTTTAAACAAAACCACCGCCACACGGGGGTCATATCCAGCAGAGGCCATCAAGAGCATTCCTATATAGTCTGCTTCTAATTCCTGCTTTACACGCAAAGACCGATATTTCGGTAGAGCTGAAATTTTTTTAACCAAAGGGACTAAGGCGATCAAGCTATTCCAAAATCGTACAATGATGTCTACTCCCATACGATATGTAAACATTTCTGCAAAATGTCGAGCAATGATGTGCGCAACCTCGTGTCCAATAACAGTGGCCAGCTCGTCATCCGACTCCAACAACTCGAGAAGACCAGTATAGATAACAATTGTCCCGTTAGTATAAGAATGACAGTTCCGAGTACAAGGATCATCAACAACCATCACTTGCCAACAATTGACCACTTCAAAGCATTCGGAAATATGACGTGCTTGACGAATTTTGTCATCTTCGTTGGTCGATTCTCTCCCTTCCCACCAAGACTTCAAAGCATCCTCGCATCTGAAAGTGTAACTTGGGCCTCCCCAGTTCTTTTCGTCCATTAAACCTCTCTTCAATGCCTCGATAACCCTTTCGGTTATTCGTGTCACTTTTATACTCATAGGGTGTGTGACGGGCAATACTTTCCACTGACGTTTAAACTCGTTAACTATATAATCCCCTACCTTCCTTTCGGTCTGTCTATGCATAAGTATCAAACGAGTCCTCTTTGAATAAGGTATCTCCTCTCGACTCAAGTACGCAACTGTTACCATCACCCCTAGAGTACTGCAAAGAGCTTTTGGACCGGTGTGTTCACCTCGACAAAAACCCTTTCTCCAACGATCAGAAAATTGCCGAAAATTGGTGATTGGGTGTTCCTTCGGGCTTAGTGCATAGTATCTTCTTACGACATGGCCAATTTTTGAAGACGGTCCAAAGATACTCATCTTCCAATCATCACAACAAGTCCTGGAAAGTTTAGCAGAAACAAGGGCTGGACGTGGGTTTCTGAGGAGCTGCTTGGAACCAAAGGCAAAGTTTTGAAACATCTTGCAGGCAAATTTTGATGTTCTGTACAATGCAATCAGTTACTAACCAAAGTTTCACTGAAAAACAAAAACAAAGAAAACCTAGGTTTGATTAGTACACAATTACATTTTAGATCTCCCAACCAGATTATCTCATTTGTGGGAAGCAAAATTGAACCTTTTCTTCATCCATCAAATAAATGTGTTTAAAAAGGTCCATTCTTTGGATAACAAACACAGATTTCAACTCATAGATAAACGATAAAAGCCAAATTAATCCCCAAAAAGGAAGAAGAAGGCTATGGAGAACCTGAGTAAGGTGGACGCCGGATGTGCTGCTAAATCGGGTGGACAAGAGGAGGGCGAGTTGGGGGTTTTAGGGATTCGAAAAAATCGAACCTGAGTCTTGTGTTATGGGTACCGAAGACTGTAGGTGATCAAGGTTTGGTTGTTGAACTGATGTATTCTGCATCTGGTATTGACCAGTATTAATAGTGATTACATAGATTGAACTCCCGCTATTTACTCTAACAGCCTAACAAAGTGATAAGGATAAATCTGTACAAACTGTAATCCTATATACAAGGAACTAATGCAACTAATTACAAATTAATTTAATTGTTCCTTAACATGCCCCCTCAAGCAGGACACCGGTGAGGAGAGTCCTAGCTTGGTGACGAGTGTCTGAAATCGAGCTTTGAACAACGGTTTTGTAAGAAAAACCGCTAGCTGATCTTCGGTGGAGACATATGCGACTCGGAGAGCACCCTTTTGGACTTGTTCCCGTACAAAGTGGAAGGCAAGGGCAATATGTTTCATTCTTGAGTGAAAAACGGGATTAGCACTTAAACTTTTAGCTCCCATATTATCACAATAGAGAACCGGCTGAGTTGGAAGTGACACCCCTAATTCTGCAAGCAGTGATATTACCCATAATAACTCGCAACTGGAATCAGCCAAGGCTTTGTACTCCGCCTCCGTTGATGATCGAGCAATTGATTGTTGTTTTCGGGAACTCCGAGAAATCGGAGTTTTACCAAGATACAACAAATAACCCGTCGTAGAGATGTAATCATCCCTATCTCCTGCCCAATCTGCATCAGAGAAACCATGTAAAGACAGGGGACTTGCCTTGTCGATGACGATTCCATGGGTCGATGTGCCTTTGACGTATCGGAGGAGCCTTTTGAGAGCGCTCCAGTGTGTGGTACTCGGAGAATGCATAAACTGAGATAACTTGTTCACTGCATAACCGATATCTGGCCTTGTGAGTGACAAGTACTGTAGGCTACCGACCACCATTCTGTAATCTGTTGGGGAGGGGAGAGCTTGCCCGGATGATTTTGTAAGAGTGGTGGTCGCACACATCGGAGTCGTCATGGGGTTTGAGTCTGCCATTTGCACCTTCTGTAGTAAATCATGGATATATTTGTGTTGGTTTAGGAACAAACCTTGAGGATGCTGATGAACCTCGACACCGAGAAAGTAGGAGAGAGCACCTAGATCCTTAAGTGAAAATCGATCAGACAAGCGCCCGATGACCGTGGCTAGAATGTGTTTGTCACTCCCCGTTATAATTATGTCATCAACATAAACCAACAGATATATGACAGTGCCATGGCGATTGTAAATGAACAATGAAGCATCTGCAACAGAATTTAGAAACCCAAGGAAAAGTAAGAAATTCCTTAGTTCCGTATACCATGCCCGAGGTGCTTGTTTGAGTCCGTAGATGGCCTTGTTGAGTTTGCAAATATGATGAGGAAATTGCTTATCAACAAAGCCAGGCGGCTGTTCCATATACACATCTTCTCTAAGGGTACCTTGAAGGAAGGCATTATTGACATCGAGTTGTCGCAAACACCATCCATTGTGAATCGCAATTGTCAAGACTGTGCAAACGGTGACGGGTTTCACGACAGAGCTGAATGTCTCGGTAAAGTCACACCTGGGACATTGGTGAAATCCCTTTGCTACAAGTCTGGCTTTGTACCGGTCTAACGATCCATCGGGTTTGTATTTTACTCGGAAAACCCACTTGCACCCGACAATGTTGTGGTGCGGTTGTGATGGAACCAGATCCCATGTGTTGTTGGAGCATAGAGCATCAAACTCGGAAGTCATGGCTTGGCGCCAATCCGGGTCCTTGAGAGCCTGGGTTATGGTGCGGGGTTCTTTCGGAGAGTTTAGCGTAGCATGGAGCGTGAGCTTTTTGATGGGCTTTAAATGATTCTCCTTTGAGCGGGTATTGTATGGATGAACTGGTTTAAGGGCTTCGGATGGAAGTTGATCAGCAACTATTGGGGTAGGTTCCGAGGTTGTTGTGGTAAGGGTGGATGGGAGAGGACAGGGAAGAGGTGACGGTGGAGTTTGGATGCTTTCCTGCAATGGAGAGGTAGGGTTAGTAGGATTAGGTTCAGGTGGGCCATGGTTGGTTGGGCTATTAGAATTAGGAGATGTGTGTGACGGTGAGGCCAAATTAGTTAGGGAGATTGATTCTTCAGAATTTGGTGGATTGGGTGGGCCCATATGAGGTGTGGGTAGGATAGGAATTGAGATTGGGAGGGGTACGGTGCACCACTGAGAGGCATCGAGTGGGTTTGGGGATGGGTTGTGGGAGATGTGTTTAAAAGGATAGTTATTTTCCACAAAAGTGACATGTCTAGAAGTGTAGATCCTATAGGTATGTGGATCCAGGCAAAAATAGGCACTTTGAGTTTGTGAATATCCAACAAAAACACAAGGTTTGGATTTCGGGTCCAATTTATGAGAAGTGTAGGGTTTAAGCCATGGAAAACATAAGCACCCAAAACATTTTAATTTGTGATAATTAGGTTGTGTCTGACATAGTTTAAGAAAAGGAGAAGAGTAATGAAGTGTGGGGGTAGGCATCCGATTTATTAGATAAACTGCCATTTTGAAGGCAAAAGGCCATAAGTGAAGAGGCATGCTCGAGTGACTCATGAGGGAAAGACCGGTTCCTACAATGTGACGATGCCTTCTCTCAGCATAGCCATTATGTTGAGGCGTATGCGGGGGAGAAGTGAGATGAGTGATGCCTGAAGAGGCCAGAAATGAGGACAAGGCGACATACTCACCACCATTGTCGGAGTAGAGAATTTTAATATGATGGTTAAAATAATTTTCAATTAGGGCTTTAAAATGAATAAAAGTGAGCTTGGTGTCTGATTTATTCTTTAATGGGTATAGCCATATATACTTGGTATAGTGGTCTATAAAAGGAATATAATATCTAAACTCATCAAAAGAAGTGACCGGAGACATCCAAACATCCGAAAAAATGACCTCCAAGGGATGAGAAGAAGTGATACTTGACTCATGAAATGGTAGTTTATGGCTCTTATTAATTTGACACGAATTACAAACGGTTGAATCAAATGAAGAATCCCCTAAATGAAAATTCCTGTGCATAAACCTTAAGATTGACACGGACGGGTGACCTAACTTGTGATGCCAAGATGAGTCATTTGACACGTGAGCCATTTGAACTTGTGGAAGAATTGACCTGGGCCAAGAGTAGACGCCATCGACACATTGACCTCTAAGAAGGGGTGTTCCCGTTGGTAGATCCTTCACAAAAAACCAATTAGGTAAGAGTTCAATCGAAACATTATTTTGACGACAAAATTGGGACGCAGAAATGATATTTTTTGAAATTTTTGGGACATGGAGGACATTATCACAAATAAAATTTCTTGTTTTTATGGGGAGATTAAGTTTTCCAATATTAGAGATGCTTAAACCTTTACCGCTTCCGACGATGAGTTCATCGGGACCGTAGTATGGGTGATGAAGGCTGAGGTTTTGTAGATCGTTGGTAACGTGATGAGACGCACCACTGTCTACAAGCCATTCCGGGGAAGTGGGATTGAATGTGGTGTGGTGAGCTTGTGGTGGAGGTGTATCGTGGGTAGGTTGGTGCGGTTGGGGTGGAGTAAGAGTTGGGGCAATCTGGCGAAAGATGGCGCAGTGGGCGAGGACGTGACCACGCTCACGACACCATTGACAACGCCCAAGGAAAGGTTTGGAGGGAGGACGAGTGGTGGTTGGGTTGGGTGGGGCTGTTGGACGGTATTGTTGTGGCTGCCAGGTATGGTTGGAGGGCTGCGGGGAGGACCAGGATGAGCTCGATGGCGCCGCCTTGGACTTGCTCTTAGGAGTTCGTGCTTGCATCGTCAATGCCGTTGCCGGGACGGAGGCCAATGGTGATGGTTGCTTGAGTTGGAGCTCCTTTGTTAAGAGCTTCTCGTGTAGCTCTTCGTATTTGATAGTTGTCTCCCTTGCGTGGACTCCATCAATGACCGATTGAAAGGAGGAGTCTAGCCCTTTGAGAACACAATCAATTATGTCCTCTGCATCTTGTGGTTTGCCAAGCAAGGCGAGGTGATCGGCGCACATCTTAACTTGCTGCATAAACTCCGAGACGGTTTGGGTTCCCTTTGTCATGGTTTTGAGTTTATCCTTGAGAAGGTTGATATGCCCCCTCGAAGGATTGGCATAGGTGTTTTCAAGGATTTTCCATGCTTCTTGAGTGGTTTTGGCTTGTGTCACAAGAGGAGCGACGCCAGCCGAAAGCGTGCCGACAAGAGCACCAAAGAGAAGCTGATCTTGGCGCATCCATGTGGAATACGCCGGGTTAGGGGTTTGGGTTTCATTGGTTGTGATGGTTTCTGGTGGTGCCGGATGGGTGCCGTCGGTGAACTTGAACAACCCATAACCGACTAGGGTGGACTTGATCTGAGCTTTCCATGAAATATAGTTCATGGGGGTCAGCTTAATAGCATTGTTAAACTGAACAATGATGAACGGACGGGTTGGTTCAACATCATTTGGGATGTGGTGATTGTTTGTGGCAGCCATGGAGAAGACAAGGATGGAAGGTAGGCTGAAAAAAAACTGGAATTTTGGTGGAAAAAGATCAAGCTCGTGATACCATGTAGGTGATCAAGGTTTGGTTGTTGAACTGATGTATTCTGCATCTGGTATTGACCAGTATTAATAGTGATTACATAGATTGAACTCCCGCTATTTACTCTAACAGCCTAACAAAGTGATAAGGATAAATCTGTACAAACTGTAATCCTATATACAAGGAACTAATGCAACTAATTACAAATTAATTTAATTGTTCCTTAACAAAGACAGGGTTCAAAGAGGGAAATACTGGAATCTTCAAGATCCCTCAATTTGTTCTTACATAAACCCTAAAATTGTTCCCAGACCATAAACCCTAAAATTGTTCATACGTGGCTATGAATTCCCAACAACAATCCATTATTTCAGTATTTCCCCTTAAGATAAGATATCAATTTGTCAAAAAACATGATGAAACGGCAAGTAAAGAGAGTGTTTTTCATCTGCAACAGTGAGATAGCGAAACTTACAAGCTACAATTCAGAGAACGGAGAGGTAGCCGCTCGAGTGCACGACCTGGCCACCGGAATCTCGGCGACGAAGGAGGCGACTGCTCCGTTAGAGTGCGACTGAGAGGAGCCGCCGAGAGAGGCGATTTGTGAAGCCAACGCTAACGCTCAGCCGCTCAGAGAGACGAGAGTCTCAGACCAAGGGTTAGCAGGGTCTTAATGCGCGCCCTGCAAAACTATATGAAATTCTTGAGCAACAATAACATTAACAAATACGGAGTACTAATCCTTGTGATGAACTAACTACAAACAAAAGGTGGCACACCTCGGTCGATGATGGGATGCATGTTTTGAATGACCCACCTCTTAGTATTAGGGCAGGCCGGATCTTCTACAGCGTACTATGCAACCTACCCTACACCACATATCCTATTGGTCCACTTGTTCACAACCTGCCACTAAATTAGTAATCAAATTTAAATGAATATAAAATACTCCTAGAGTCCCTATTTGATTTCTCTTTCTAATTCTCCCTCCTCTTTTAACTCTTGTATCTTTTCCCTCCTCATTTGGGTGACGTTTCAGATTACAAGGAGAAACAAGTAATCTGAAACGTCACCCAAATGAGGAGGGAAAAGATACAAGAGTCAAAAGAGGAGGAAGAATTAGAAAGAGAGATCAATTACTTGTTTCTCTATTTATTAGCTAATTGATACTTATTAAAGTTAAGATCCATTAACAAGAACTTCCCGTTCATTCCAGTAACCTCAAATTCAGACCATCTTGATCATTTACGATTGATAATCACATCAAACTGATCAAAGGTTGGTGATTGTTCACATTTTTTCCTTTTAAACTTTCAATTTCTTCATCAAAATTTTTATTTGATTTTACTTTGATAAATTGGATAGGATTTGCTCTTCTTTATGTATCAGATTGAACATGGTAGCTAGTTAATTTTAATTTTATTTTGTCAAAGTTATGGAGATTGAAATACAAGATACACAACCACGATGCCGACTTGATTTCGAGAAAGACGAAGATTTGACACAAGCTGGTCAAGAAGTCGAGATGGTGAATACACTCCATTCGAAGATACCTAAAGAAGCTATTCCGAGAGTTGGTATGGAGTTTGAATGCGAAGAGGAAGCTTATGTGTTCTACAATGCCTATGCTTTGCTAGCTGGATTTTCTGTTCGTAAAAGCGGAACTCATAAATGCAAAGGGGCAATTTTGGACAGAACATTTGTTTGTTCATGCCAAGGTAAACGAGGGCGTGATAAACGAGAAAATCTGTACAAATCTCACCGATCGAAGACAAGATTTGGTTGTCTGGCCATGTTGAAAATCAGTTGTCGTGTAACCGACAAATATAGGGTTGTCAACTTTATTGCGGAGCATAATCATACTTTGGCCAGCCCAAGTAAGAGTCATTTGTTTAGACCACATAGGGGGATTTCAGCAACTCAGGCATCAGAAGTGGACTTGGCCGATATTTCAGGTATTGCTCCAAAACAAGCATTTGAATTCATGGCTAGGCAAGCAGGAGGTCATGAAAATCTTGGATTTGGTCACGTGGATTATAAGAATTATTTGCGAAGTAAGCGTACTTTAAAAATAAAGTCAGGTGATACCGGTGGTGTTCTTGAATTCTTGCAAAGTATGAAAGAAAAAGATCCTAGTTTCTTTTATGCTATTCAAGTGGACGAAGATGATTTGATCACGAATATTTTTGGAAGGAGGCATTTTGTGTAACTATTGTTGATTATGTTTGGTTTGATAACAAACATACTAATGTTATTTATTAGAAGCTTATTCTTGTACTCAATTTATTAACAGGTGTATGTTCGAAGCAAACACGAGATTTCTATGTTAACAAATCAGCCTGTGTGGGACTTGAACCCACATCATGTGTGCAACACATTGCTCTACCATTTTGAGCTAATAGGCTAAACATTTTACATTTTCAATCATCATCATGTTAAGTTATCCAGAAAAACAAAGAGAAAGTAGAGAAAGACAGTTCAAATATGTAACAACAAGCATGATTCAATGAGTTCCGATTTGACTATTTGTATAATTGCATTCATAGATGAAACAGACAAAATAAATATAAAAATTCATACCTAAAATCACCCATGAGTCAGATATTGATCCACAAGATTCAATGAGTTCCGATATGCAAGGCAATCAAAATCAAACGTGAAAGACTGTTATGGATTTTATTTAAAATCAAATGGTCTAGGCTATCTTAAATCGACAACATATGGTGAAACACTAAATCAATAGCATATTGTGTAACTTGTAATTAGAAGAAACAGACAGAAAATCTTGTCTTGATTTCAAATTGTAACAAGAATTTCCATCCTGGCTCTATTTTACTGTCATAGAAAATCAATTACAGACAGAAAATATTGAAATCTCTATCTCTCGTTACTCTCATTCTTCTTCAACTCTCACACCCTCTATTCAGATTTCCTGCTTCACAAAACTTCCCCAAATCCTAAATCCATATACCTAAACCCCAAAATCCAAACCCTAATTTCGGTGGGCTTACACTCAAATCCATGTCCAATTTCGATAGGTTAACCACTAAATCCAAACTCAAATATCAGCAGGCTAATCCCCCTCAAAACCTAACCCAAAATCGAAGCAACATATCTCTTGTTATCAGATAAGAAAGCAATTAGCGCCAACGCTCTCCTTGGTTCTATTGCTCAAATTGAAGTCGATGGGGTTAGGATATCACTGAATTTTTGGCGTAGAGGACCACCGCAATTGGCTTCGATTCCGGCCGGTTGACTTCCATGGCTTGTGGTCGGTATCTCCCATCATCATCCACCTTAGATCTTCTTTAAGAGAAAATAAGAAATCCCCGCAAAGAGGAAGAAGAAAAGAGCTCTGTTCAATTTTCCCGTGGTTCACTGGTTTAATTTTTAATGTGGGCCAAAACAATAAATAAAAGAGGGGAGTGTTTATCTTTTTAAATTGAAAATAAAAGATTAAAAAAAATACTAAAGGTTGAAATAAGTGCTGCAGGGGGCGTTTCACACTACGCTGCAGAAGATCCGGCCTGGTATTCGGGAGATTATGTTAGACGATCTAAGA
This sequence comes from Persicaria maculosa, assembly GCA_963922045.1. Taxonomy (NCBI): domain Eukaryota; kingdom Viridiplantae; phylum Streptophyta; class Magnoliopsida; order Caryophyllales; family Polygonaceae; genus Persicaria; species Persicaria maculosa. Next base: position 2,462,567 of record OY998254.1, on the reverse strand, counting down.
GGTGTTAGTTTACCCCGTATGACACGTATGTAGTTTTCATTTTTTTTCTCAATAAAGCGCAGCCTGATGTGCATTGGTTCACCAAAAAAAAAAACACACCTTCGGACCATGTACGAGCCTTAGGACGGTTCACCGGATGAAGATCTTCCTAACTCGATATTTAGAGTCTTTTAGCCGTCGATTGCAAATGAAATTGATGATTTTTCGGAGTCGTTGGAGACCGTTTTTAGTCGTTTTTACTTCTTCACCTCTTGGGGTCAACCGAAGACTTGCATCTGCTTGGATGTGCATGTGCAATTACATCACATCTTCAAATCTCAACACAATTTTATACATGGGCTTTGAATTGATATGCGTATCTTCCAGCTGAAAATACTGTTTATAAGTTATCTATAACATATTATTCACAATGACATAACCTAATCCCCAATGTCTAGCATTGTTTCCCTAGGCCTTCCTGATGCGGGACCATCTTCTACACCATCATCTACACCTCCGGACGCACCGATCATACTTGGAAACGGACCGATGACTCAAGCTCGAGCTAAGAAGTTTCAACGCGACTTATTCCTCTTTGTGAGTCACTCCTTGTTATCGAGCGCGGTTCAACTCCCGGAACCACCAATGAAGATGTACATGTGCATAGGAAGTTCTAATGGTGTCGATGCCAACGACCGGGGAATCGACGCCGACGACTGAAGCACGCACATCCAGGTGTGCGGGCGTGCAGGACCTGTGCGCAGGCGTGCGGCCTCGGTGCGCAGCCGTGCGCAATGCTGCCGCTGGTTGCGGGAGCCGAAGACGTCTTTGGCCGAACTTGCCCTCTTTTAATTGTTATTTTTAGAACCTTAATTACTTATACTATTTTAAGTTATTTTAGGTTTAGTTTATTAATTCTCTAAGTTAATAATTTATTATTATTTTGTTAATGATTCGGCCAGATTGCTTTGTTAGGTTATATTAGATCGGCCGACCCTTGTAGAACATTCACGTCTTCCATTTACAGTTCTTGTGTGAAACACATCTGTGAGAAAGTCAATCGATTCGAAGCGTTGCTCATCGATTGCAAAATTGGTTATAGATCTAACTTGGTTTGCTTTGAGTTCATCAACCTCGCGAAAGCTTGGTGATCCTGGTAACCACAAGTCCCCTCCTTGTGCCTCCAAGTTGTCCGCTTGGTTGTGTAAGGTTGTAGAGGCGGGCTTTATAGTTATTGATATTTGGTTCCTACCCTCTCAGGAGGCCTGAGGTCTTTGCCTCGTTCTATTTTAGTTCGATTCAGTCCTTATCGGTCGTGTCTTGCTTTCAATTTCGAGTCTTTATTCTTGTTCATCGAGTCTTTGCTTCCGCTCTTGTTATTTCTAGTTTGATTGTCGAAGATCGGGTCATCCAACGGCTAACCCCGTAGCACTTCCCCATATACTTATCGAAGCGTTTATGAAATTTCACTTATACTTATTACTTCACCATGACGACAAAACATCTTTGAAATACCTGCAAACCTTAGTTTAAAAAAAGAGTGATCATATTATATATTAACTAGTCCAAGCGGAGGGGGTGGTGTGTTTGGCTCGCGGGGAATTAGTTCTTTATATCGTCGTCTTTTAGAGGAAGTCAGACGATATTCTTATCCCACAAACATTCTTTTCCGATCAAAAACCCTAAGAATTCAACTCTGGGGTTTTAGGTTGAGGAGATCTTCAGAGCTTTTCTTCTCTCTTCAACCGTTTTTTAGAATGATAAAATAGTTTTTCATTCTAAAAAACGTACAAGAATAATAAACGACAAGTTTTAATTAACAGATAAAGTATTTCTTACAGTTTTTATCTATTTGAATACGTACTTTCAAATCATGACCCTCTGAAAAGTCAAATCTGTATTTGTTACAGCGGAATTGAATTGGCCTGGGATGATCGATCGCCATCGACACGTACGGAATGCAAGAAAATGAGGGTTATCGCGCCGGCCGGAATCCCGTTTATAATTTGTAAAAACCCAATCAAAAAACCTTATTTATAATATGATACGGAGTAATATAATTAAATGAGTGTGGACACTGTCGACTCTATATAAAATAAAATAAAATAAAGTCTTGGTGGGTGTTGAGTGGATCCTTTCTTCTGCAACTCCTAATTCTTTATATTCTCGATTGATCGATCTATCTGAGAATGTACCAACCAGATCTATCCGGGAATATATCCATCGGGTTGATCAATTAACTCCATTCCATTATCCCACATCGATACTTAATACTGTACACTGTTTCTATATATAACTGAGGTTTTTCAGTCCCAAATTTCATCGTCTCCATGTCCCTCTTCCAGGTTCTCTCGATCGATCTGTTAATTTTCCGTTTTTCAATCCCATATTTCATCATACACTAGCTTGAACAGTTGAACATCACCAGTATAAGAACTAGCGACGCAATAACAGAGCTGTCCATGATGTTCCACGAGATTCCCATACTTTGTTGGACAAATGTAAGACGGTTTCAACCCCTTTAGGCAATGCCCTGCAGTTGAATAAGAACATTTTGTGCATTAAATAGATTGAAGCATCTGAGAAACTGCATATCTTCATGACTTCATCTGGACTATGTCATAGGACTATGTCAAAGTTTGTCCATCTAGACTATGTCATAAGACTGCTCAAGCCGGGCTGTTCCAACCTAGCGCCGAAGAAATCTCTTGATGAGTCTCGCTACCGTTTTAGGTACTCGTCGGAAATACAACAGCCATGAACTGCGCTATGTTATATATGCACCAAACGATGGGGCCAACATATAATGTAGAATCCAAACCAGCGAGGAATGGAAATGCAGCGGAATACAAGGAGCGGTTTTAGAGAATCATCAACGAGCGATAATAAACTAAGGATTCGAGCAAGTAAAGCGAAATAGAAGGTAAGACACAGTCGTTCGTTTACGCAGTTCAGGTATTTCAACTACATCTGCAGGGCCTCGAGAGTCAGGCCCTAAATCCACTAAATATAAATAAGGAGTTACATCCAGGGACAATTTCAAGAGGCACACAAACACAAGCAAGCTTACCACCCGCAGAAAACACTAAACTAGAACCCAACAAACTAGAAAAGAAGAGGAACTCCTTTCGTAACGACAGAGCCTTCATATAAGACCGGAGAAAATGCCAAAACAGCAAAAATATATATAGTCCTAACAATTTTTGCAAGAGTTTTACTTTATCGAAATTCATGAACCTTATGTATGTTGATCTTCCACCTAAGCTTCAAAAAATCAGAAGTGCTATCATAGTTACATTTGACTCATAGGATTGACCTTTAATCAAACCTAACAAATCCTCAATGTCACACATAACCTACAAAAGTAAACAGTTCAAAAATTTTATTCCTAGTGTGAAGTGTGAAGTGTTGCGTGCAGCTCGAACATAGACATCAGTCATAGGAGATCTAAATCAAATTTTCATATGTCTTCTGCATTTACAAAGCAATTAAGCAAAAGGTTGCAGGTTCCGGATATCGGTCATCATCGTCAAGTCCTGAACTCCAGTACCAGGATGTTGCACCTGCAAACCATGCCCAAGATCAGAATTTTCATATCCACAACAATCTGCACACCATTTCCTGACCTATATATTGTTGAATGGAGGGAGTATGGCACTTACAACACGTCATTTTCAACGACAGGAATTACTTTTTTTCGTGCCCTCGCATGCTTTCGTTGTACAAGGTTATGGCTTCGTCTAGAGCTTGGGAAAGACGCTGAGATCTCCACTCATACGATGGATATAGACTGGGAGGCTTAGTCTCCTCCAAATCACCACCATCATCCTTATCTTCAGGTAACTCTCCGACCTGTTTAAGCAAAGCCACCGCCACACGGGGGTCATATCCAGCAGAGGCCATCAACAGCATTCCTATATAGTCTGCTTCTAATTCCTGCTTTACACGCAAAGACCGATGTTTCGGTAGAGTTGAATTTTTCTTAACCAAGGCGAAGTTATTCCAAAATTTTCCAATGATGTCTAACCCCATACAATATGTAAACATTTCTGCAAAATGTCGAGCAATGATGTGCGCAACCTCGTGTCCAATCACAGTGGCCAGCTCGTCATCGGACTCCAACAACTCGAGAAGACCAGTATAAATAACAATTGTCCCGTTACTATAAGAAGAACAGTTCTGAGTATTAGGATCATCAACAACCATCACTTGCCAACAATTGACCACTTCAAAGTATTGGGAAATATGACGTGCTCGACGAATTTTGTCATCTTCGTTGGTCGATTCTCTGCCTTCCCACCAAGACTTCAAAGCATCCTCGCATCTGGAAGTGTAACTTGGGCCTCCCCAGTTCTTGTCTTCCATTAAACCTCTCTTCAATACTTCGATAATCCTTTCAGTTACTAGTGTCACTTTTACACTCATAGGGTGTGGGACAGGCAACACTTTCTGCCGACTTTTTAAATTGTTAACTGCATAATCCCCTACCATCCTTTCGGTCTGTCTAGGCATGAGTATCAAACAAGTCCTCTTCGAATAAGGTATCTCCTCTCGACTCAAGTACGCAACAGTTACCATCACCCCTAGAGGACCGAAAACAACCAGCTTAGCAACTAGGACAATATTCCTGCGATCATTTGGACTGGTGTGTTCACCTCGACAAAAACCCTTTCTCCAACGATCAGAAAATTGCCGAAATTTGGTGATTGGGTTCCCCTTCGGGCTTAGTGCATAGTATCTTCTTACGACATGGCCAATTTTTGAAGATGGTCCAAAGATACTCGTCTTCCAATGACCACAACAAGTCCTGGAAAGTTTAGCAGAAACAAGGGCTGGACGTGGGTTTCTGAGGAACTGCTTGGAACCAAAGGCAAAGTTTTGAAACATGTTGCAGGCAAATTTTGATGTTCTGTACAATGCAATTGGTTACTAACCAAAGTTTCACTGAAAACAAAAACAAAGAAAACCTAGGTTTGATTAGTACATAATTACATTTTAGATCTCCCAAGCAGATTATCTCATTTGTGGGAAGCAAAATGGAACCTTTTCTTCATCCATCAAATAATGTGTTTAAAAAGGTCAATTCTTTGGATAACAAACACAGATTTCAATTCAGTAAAACAAAACAGATGCATAGGGTAGAGCTTAACAAAGCTATGCATAATTTTAACAGAACAACATAAATAAACAACAAAAGCCAAATTAATCCCCAAAAAAGAAGAAAAAGGCTATGGAGAACCTGAGTAAGGTGGACGGAGAAGGAGAGAGGACGCCGGATGTGCTGCTAAATCGGGTGGACAATTTGTTCTTACATAAACCCTAAAATTGTTCCCAAACCATAAACCCTAAAATTGTTCATAAGTGGCTATGGTCCCAACAACAATCCATTATTTCAGTATTTCCCATTAAGATAAGATATCAATTTGTCAAAAAACATGATGAAACGGCAAGTAAAGAGAGTATTTTTCATCTGCAACAGTGAGATAGCAAAACTTACAAGCTACAATTCAGATAACGGAGAGGAAGCCGCTCGAGTGCACGACCTGGCCACCGGAAACTCGGCGACGAAGGGGGCGACTGCTCCGTTAGCTAGAGTGTGATTGAGAGGAGTCGCCGAGAAAGGCGATTTGTGAAGAGGGAATGATCAGCGAGGCTAACGCTCAGCCGCTCAGAGAGACGAGAGTCTCAGACCAAGGGTTAGCAGGGTCTGAATGCGCGCCCTGCAAAACTATATGAAATTCTTGAGCAACAATAACATTAACAAATACTAATACTTGTGATGAACTAACTACAAACAAAAGGAGGCACACCTTTTGGATTAGGTTTGATAGGTTGACCGAAATTGTTTGGTTTGTCACTGTGTGATTTGCACCTTTTGTTATTTCCTTGTATGTCTTGGCGGTTCGCCGTCTGTCGACTTTCTCGGTCTAAAAAGAGGCACACCTCTTGAATTTGTAAATAAAGAGCGGTCATATTCGGGGTTTGAACTGTGGACCTTTGGATACTATCCGTAAGTCTTTTTCAGTGAGCAATTCCGGAATGGTTTAAGGGAGGAGGCACACCTCGGTCGACGTTGGGATGCATGTTTTGAATGACCCACCTCTTATTATTAGGGAGATTATGTTAGACGATCTAAGAGGTGTTAGTTTACCCCTTATAACACGTATTCATTTTTTCTCAATAAAGCGCAGCCTGATGGGCATTGGTTCACCAAAAAATAAAAACACACACCTTTGGACCATCTGTGAGCCTGAAGATCTTCCTAACTCGATGTTTAGACTCTTTTAGCCATCGATTGTAGATGAAATTGGTGATTTTTCGGAGTCATTGGAGACCGTTTTTAGTCCTTTTTACTTCTTCACCTTTTGGGGTCAACTGAAGACTTACACCTGCTTGGATGTGCATATGTGCAATTAGTGTAAAAGAACATCACATCTTCAAATCTCAAAACAATTTTATACATGGGCTTTGAATTCATATATATGCGTATCTTCCAGCTGAAAATATTGTTATAAGTTATCTATAACATATTATTCACAAGGACATAACCTAATCCCCAATGTCTAGCATTGTTTCCCTAGGCCTTCCCCATATACTTATTGAAGCGTTTATGGAATTTCACTTATACTTATTACTTTACCATGATGATAAAACATCTTTGAAATACCTGCAAACCTTAGTTTAAAAAGAGGGTGATCATATTATATATTTACTAGTCCAAGCGGAGGGGGTGGTATGTTTGGCTCACGAGGAATTAGTTCTTTATACCGTCGTCTTTTAGAGGAAGTCAGACGATGTTCTTATCCCACAAACATTCTTCTCCGATCAAAGACCCTTAAGAACTCAACTCTAAGGGTTTTAGGTCGGGGAGATCTTCAGACCTCTTTTTCCTCTCTCTTCAACCGTTTTTTAGAATGATAAAATAGTTTTTATCATTCTAAAACACGTAGATGAATATTAAACGATAAATTTTAATTAACAGAAGAAGTATTTCATATGGTTTTTATCTATTAGAATACGTATTTTCAAATCATTACCCTCTCAAAAGTCAAATCTGTATTTGTTACAGCGGAATTGAATTGGCCTGGGATGATCGATCGCCATCGACACGTACGGAATGCAAGAAAATGAGGGTTATCGCGCCGGCCGGAATCCCGTTTATAATTTGTAAAAACCCAATCAAAAAACCTTATTTATAATATGATAATATAATTAAATGAGTGTGGACACTGTCGACTCTATATATAAAATAAAATAAAGTCTTGGTGGGTGTTGAGTGGATCCTTTCTTCTGCAACGCCTAATTCTTTATATTCTCGATTGATCGATCTATCTGAGAACGTACCAACCAGATCTATCGGGGAATATATCCATCGGGTTGATCAATATCCAAATTAACTCCATTCCATTATCCCACATCGATACTTAATATCATACACTGCTTCTATATATAACTGAGGTTTTTCGATCCCATATTTCATCGTCTCCATGTCCCTCTTCCAGGTTCTCTCGATCGATCCGTTGATTTTCCGTTTCTCAGTCTTATTAACTGTGTTTTAGCTTTAATAATTGAATTGGTGATTTGATTGATAATCGGCGATCAGGATTTGCCGTCGTTGCTGATGTGTTTCCACCAAATCAGACAACGGTTTAAGATGCTCTCAGGTCGCGTTTTGCATTTCAATTTCGATTCTGATCATATTTATAATTGATATTTGATCCTAATCTGAATTCAATTTCATCTCTCTTGAATTTAATTAAACCGATCGATCGAGGCAGACACCGTACTGGTACAGGCGGCGATGCTCAGCACAAGCTGCAGCTCCAGCGACTCGGACACGTGTCGGGACGACGCCGAGGCGCTGAGCCTCAAGCTGATCGCCATCGGCTCCATCCTGGTGGCCGGGGTCACCGGCGTATGCATCCCACTCGTCGGAAAGAGCAGCCGCCACCTCAGCAACGACAGCCACCTGTTCGTCGCGACCAAGGCGTTCGCGGCAGGGGTCATCCTCGCCACCGGCTTCGTCCACATGCTCCCAGACGGCTCCGACAACCTCACCAGCTCCTGCCTGCCCACCCACCCTTGGTCCGACTTCCCCTTCGCCGGCTGCATCGCCATGTGCTCTGCTTTGGTCACTCTGATGGCGGATTTCGTGGGGACCCAGATGTACGAGAGCAAGGCCGCGAAAGGCCAGGAGGCGGCCGCCATGGACGTGCCTGTATTGGAGAGGGTGCATATTGTCGGAGCCTATGCACATGCTGATCATCATGTGCATAGTTCCGATGATGGGGACGGGGATGGGGACGAGGATAATGGTGGGCATTCCCATTTGCCCCGTTTTGGAGGCGGAGACGGGGCGAGTGGTGGCCGCCACGCAGTTGTTTCTCAGGTGAGTCTCCCTGGCCTGCCATTTCTTCATTTTAGGGAAAGCAGTTTTAGGGCTTGCTAATATGTGCTTTTAGTAATACAATTCACCATCTATGAGTATGCTTGGCAAATCATTTTCATCAACATAGGGTTTCACACTTTAGTTTTAACACCCTGTAAGTGTGCGGTGTCGATTGTAGTTTATATATAACGAGTGTCGAATTCACGACTCACGAGGACTGTGTGAGTATCAATTGTAGAACCACAACTAGTTAACTAAGTCAAATAAAAGATGCGAATTTTAAGAGAATTTCTAAAATAAGAAAGATAGCAAGAGCATGTTTTTGTAAATAATACAATGACAAGCATTCTAGAGTTAAGATTCGATCACCACATCAATGCATTATTGATAGACCAATTTAATTTTCAGGTCTAAACAAATTAAAAAGAGATATTTCAAGGTAAACTATCTAGGTAATTAACTTCATTATTACTCAGCATGCTCGTGTTGTAATAAATATCTTCGATTTAATTAATTACTACTTAGCTTACACAAGTCGTAGAATTAATCAAGTTGGACCTTTAAGCACTTAGACCCTAGCGAAAAAATTGATCAAATATTCACATACAAGATCCGCATAACCAATTCAATAGATTGTTCATAAACAATTCTCAAGTTTAATCCATGTTTTCCGACAAACTTATAAACTTTATCTATGGAACTCTAGATGAATTAATTCTTTGCAGTTGAAACGTTGTTTGATGCAGGATGGTCTGCAATGGGTACTTAATTTTTTGTGTTTTTGATCTTTGATTTATAGTGTTTACAATATATTGATGCATCATCTTAATTATTCTCTGCCATATCAAAGGCCAAAGAGAAGCTATACATATATTGCTTCAAAGAACTAAAAAAGTAGTGGAAATTTGAGATGATTCTCATCAACTATACTAAAATTAAATATCAATTGATTTTAAGATGAAATCTGATTCGTCAGGTATATAAACATGGAAGATCCAAGTATATATAGAGCGTCGATCTCACCAAACATCTACGGTTCTAGTTTCTAAATGAACTATGCCTAATGTGTATGTAAGTGTATATATAGGTGCTGGAGCTGGGCATTTTATCACATTCGGTGATCATCGGCCTATCCATCGGAGTATCCCACAGCCCGTGCACAATAAGGCCCTTAGTCGCGGCGCTCTCTTTCCACCAATTCTTCGAGGGATTCGCACTCGGAGGCTGCATCTCGGAGGCCAACTTCAAGCCCTTAAAGATGGTGCTGATGGCGAGCTTCTTTGCGATAACAACCCCATCAGGGATCGCTGCAGGCATCGGGCTGGCCTCGTTCTATGACGCTGACAGCTCAGGGTCGCTGATTGTGGAGGGGATCCTCGACTCCATCTCAGCCGGGATCCTAATCTACATGTCCCTGGTTGATCTAATTGCTGCCGATTTCATGAGCACCAAGATGAGGTGCAATCTCAGGCTGCAGATAGCTTCCTACGCTGCCCTCTTCTTGGGCGCCGCCTTGATGTCCTCCCTCGCTGTATGGTCCTGACTCGATAAAACCCGACTCCTTGCCACACGACTCGTGAATTTGTATCATAGGACAATGTACATATTGATCTGTGAAACGTGAAAACAAGGTAAAAGAGTCACAAAAAATCCAGACCAGTGAATTCGAAGATTCTGAATTATTGAATTGGCTCCTTCCCGATAAACCGATCAACACTACCCGGCGATCATTTACCGTCTTCAAGCATGTTTGGTAATTTCTACACCTTGGTTGTAACATCTATGATCATCTTCTTAATTCGCATAACTACCAACTTCTTCCATCACCGATATAAGAACTAGCGACGACGCAATAACAGAGATGTTATAAAGATAGTCATCCCACATTGATTGTGGGTGGTATAACCATACAAAATATAAGGAAGAGTTCACAATGATAAGTGTAAAGTGGTGGATTTCAACCTTATAACCAAAAATAAAATAAGCTTTGATACGATCCGCTCGGGATTCTCGCGGTTTCTCAACATGTCCATAACAGAGCTGCCCTAAAAAATTATAATGATTAAATAAATAATTTTAATATAAATAATTAATTTCTTAAAAAATAATATAGATATAAATAGAATAGCACTTATCAAATACTACATAATTATCTATTAATATTTTTTTTATAAGTATGATAATGAAATAATTTGTATTTACATTTTGTCAATTACTCCTTAATATATATATATATATATATATATATATATATAGATTGATTGATTAGGAAAGATAGATACTCCGTATATTTTATGCATTCATAATTATGGTAACTATTATCTTTATCTATAATTTATAACTCTCGCTCATGAGGAAATTTTGTCTTCCGTTGCCCTTTCAGAGAGGAATCGTTATTCCTGAAGGTCGCTGCAACTCCAACCGGGTAAGTTCGACTCTTTCAGAGAGCAACTAAGCAGTAGAAGCTAGCTAGGTTGAACTTGTCTGATCGAATTTGTAGCTAGCCGGGTCAACCCGCCGGGTCGACCCATCGACCCTCCGTCCGACCCGAAGGGTGATCCAAACCCGCCAACCCGTGGAATTCCTGGGTTAGAGTTCGGGTCACCCCTCCCCGACCCTTGACTCGGCGGATCGAACATGTGGCCACGCCTAGTGTACGCTATTTGCACCCACTTTTTTTTTACTATATAACACTCTGCCCCAGGGGCGGATCCTTGACCGTCAATCCGGGGATACTTGAAGGTAAAATTTTCATCATTCCGAGAATGTTTAAGGGTAAAAAAAAATTTCTTTTGTAATTTTTTTACCGAGTCGGGGATGCTTGACGGAAAAAATGAAGAAATTAACACTAAAAAATTTTTTTTTTTTTTTTGGGATGCTTGAGCATCCCCCATCATACACTTAGATCCGCCCTGCTCTGCCCCTCTTGAGTTATAGACGTATGACTCAAAGGTGTAGGGTATTTTATACTCCATCCGATCCAAAATAAGTGTCGTTTTATGTTTTTAGGCAATTTAATAGATGGATAGAAAATTATTATTGAAAATTGTATTTGCTGACTACTTTTCCTTTCAAACTCTCCGCTTATTGGTTTAAAAAAAGTGTATAAAATCAATGATAATTAATATTTTACTTAAAAATTGTGTCAAGAGTTAAAACGACACTTATTTTGGATCAGATGGAGTATATAAAATATACCGGGAAAAAATACAAGAATATATGGGGTATGTAAAAAAATTTAAAGGTTAAAATACAAATATCTTTAGTGGCTTAGTGGTAATTAAGCCCACCCCACTTTAAATAGAATCCAATCAACCTTTGTTCAAATCTTACTAGGCACGTATTTGCATTTATTTTTTTCTCAATCCATGTTTCATTATTTTAAAATTCTTATAATTTATTTGGTATTTTATAATTAAATAATAATAATAATTTTTCTTACAAATCTAAGATATTCTCTTCATATATATTTTTTAAAAAATTATTTCTAATAAACATAATATAGAAATTATCCATAAAAATTTGTGCCCATCCCGAAAAAATTTCAAGATCCGCCCTTGATCATGGGCTTCTTGAGTCACACATTTATAACTCAAGAGACATATGGTTTATTTTTTTAAAAAAAAATATGTAGTGTAAATAGTTAAATAAATAAATAAATAACAGGTGTATATATGGCTTCTGTTTAATTCTATACGGAGTATTTTTTATTTTGCTTAAAGTTACTCTTCCTTTATGTCTCTTGTTGGCCTAAACAAACGTACATTGATTAGGTTTAATCAGATCTGCTCCATGTTTTGTGTTTTGACTTTAATTAATCAGATCTGCTCCATGTTTTGTGTTTTGACTTTAATTAAAAATTATAATTTAAAGAAAAAACAAATCAAATAACCTGTACAATTGTCAATTGCGTGCATCAGCGTTAACATTTTTATGAATATTACAATTTGAGGTGCCTTCGTTTCAACAAGACTGCAAAACTCAAAAGGGAGTAAAAATGTGTGTGAAACGGTAAAAACCAAAATATTATTCCGGCTTTTATATTTTCTAATTATTTTTTATTAAGAAACTAAAAAGTCTAGCTCTCGAATCTTTACCTTATATAAAAAAAAACTAAAAAGAAAAACTTTACAATTCAAACCAAAGAAACACTCAAGAAACAATTCGAAATGAAAAGGGGAATAAGATTTGGAGATCAAAGAAAAACATAGCCTATAAACGAGGTGGCAAACCATTAGACAGACTCATCGAAGTAAATGAAGATTTGAATACCCACAAATTACGAAAAGTGTGTAAAGAGTGGGATTAGAAAATCACTAGCCTTGCTTATTAATATTAGGGATTCAGATCCTCTCCTTATATTTAATTTATTGCCTAATATTTACCTAATTAATCGATCTCATCCGTCCATATAAACGAAGGGTCAAGATTATATCTATTTTAATTAACCTAATTTAATTCATTAACCCATTCTCTCACTCCTCCATTGCCGTTTCTATCTCTGGCCACCAGTTTGAGGTTTCCGGCGAGAGGGGTTGAGGTCCTCCGATGGAGAACGAGGCCTAAACCTATAACGAGTGGGGAGCAGCACAAGTTTCACATTGGAGACTCCATCCGAAAGATACCAAAGCAAAATTAATTTCGCTTCTTTGAGATCAATAGCTTTCACCATATATTTAGCCTTTGTTTGTTTTGAATTACTAGATTTCAAATACCAGGAGGACTCGATCTTGCTAGTGAACCAGGAGGTCTATGAGAGCTGCAACGGGTCAAACCCAATTGAGAAGTCTGAGCCATGAGGGGCACGTTCAAGTTTAATTAATCACCATGGTTTCTTCTACTTCATTAGTTTGGATCAGGCGGGGCAACTATTAGGGAGGTTAGAGGTAGCCACTTGCGTTCGGGCTCGAGTCCTCCTTGCCTCTTGAATTGTGAAATTGAGTCTTCAATTTTTTGACAAAAAGATTTTGGCAAACCCTAGTATAAGAGTCCAACCAGTTCAACGAAGAGAACATAAGTGAGGGGTTGGACGACGTAGAGACTGAAAGAAGAGGGCTACAAGGGATTGAACACTTTGCCTCTTGAAACAGAAAACAGGAGGGTTAGAAGAAAATTGATTTTAATTTAGTTAGAAGAGATCTTAACCGTTGATTTATTTGGACGGATAAGATCGGTTTATTAGGCAAATATTAGGAAGTAAATATGAGGAGAGTATCCGGATCCGCTTAGTAGAAAGGAAAAATCTTCTAATTTATGTGACATATACAGAAATGTCAAAGATCAAATTAATAACAAAAACTATAGGCTAGTCAAATTCGATTAATTAACTTGTCATTAGGCTGGGTTGCGTAACAAAAATGACGACATTTAAGAGGTCTTGTTTAAGAGAGCTAGGTGATATTTAAATTTTATTTGACTTGAATAACATACGCTTATGTACATGGTTTAAAAAAAAAACGATGCCCAAATAACAATTAAGCTTTATTTGATAGATAAAATTGTTACTCAAATTAATCAATAATATTTTCTGCTATATATGTATTTTTATAGTCATTTTCTAACTAAAATTAGGAGCCCAAAAAAAATAAAATTATTGGATTTTTTTAATCGAAAACTTACACTTATTCAAGCTACTCCCTCCGTTCCATAATACATGTCCCTTTGCATTTCGACACATTTTTTAATGAGCGAAAAACTCTATAAAATATTATTTTTTTAATTAACTTGATACTTATTTTTTAATGAGCAAAAAACTCTATAAAATATTATTTTTTAATTAATTTGATACTTATTACTAATAAGTATCAAATTATATAAAAAAATTAATTAAAAAAATAATATTTTATAGAGTTTTTCGCTCATTAAAAAGCGTGTCGAAATGCAAAGGGACATGTATTATGGAATGCATGGAGTAATTAACATGATCATATAGATAAATTAAGAGATTTTGCAGGCTTAAAATTATGCTCAAGTTCAACTTGCGAGCCTATCAACATATTCGAGCTCGACCTTGATTATCCAGTCGAGCAGCCAAGCCAAGTGAATGAGCTTAGGTTGGACATAATAGGTTCGTTTGAGCTTGTTTATGTACACACAAAAAAATTCAAGAACGATTCATATCAAACTCAATTAATCAAGCAAAACATCCATTTAACAAAAATCACAAGTCTGGGTGTTGAATGGAATCACTTGTCCTAGGTGCAATTTCATCAATTACTGAGTTGAAGTTGAACAAGCTTTTGAGCTCGACTCATGATAGGATCGAGCTTGAGTCATGCTCAAAACCTTGTTCAAGGTCGACTTGTTTAAGGATTTTGAACGATCCCGAGTTGCCTTTTTTTAGTAGAGCTTGAGTTGTTCCGCTCATGTAATTAACAACCCTGAGTTTATAAATAAGCAAGGTTTTTTTATCCACTTAGCAAAGTTTAGATTAGAAAATGCAATAACTCACAAAAAAAAAATTACAACATTTTGCCCTTATTTTAAACCTCAAATCACATAATTTAGATTTTGTTGGACATTTCTTACTTTGAGAAAACAAAACATTACCCTAATAACTTACAAATGCACTAGTAAATTCCTGTAAACTACTTATTATCATACCACTTAAAAAAAAATTAAAATATCGACAACAGCCTTTTTTTTTAACTAGTAAACTCTTGGTACTATTAGCACGATCAAAATATCTACAAGGACATAGTCACGACACCGACTTCCTATATTGATACTCCGTAGAAATTTTGGTCTCTTTCCAAGTCGATATACATTTTTGTCTAATATTAACTCTCTGGTAACTTAAAAAGCCTATAAACCTATAGTGGGGTAGAGATGTTATATGAATTGAAAAGCTCGAGTTCAGCTCGAAAAAGCCCGATTTGAGCTCGCTCACTTATTTTGTTCAATTGAACAAAATTTTAAGCTTGGTTGAAAGCTCGACTCGTTCGAATAAAGCTCGAATAGCTCGAATTCTATGAAATTTCTAAAAGTTTCTGTAAGTTAACATGTTATAACCAAGTAAAACTACTTAAAGCTCGAAAAAAAACTCAGATCGAGCTCGTTCATTTCTTAAACAAATCAAGTTTGAACAAAATAAAAAAATCGTTTAAAAATTAGGCTCGACTCGTCTCGAACTCGTTTAACAAACGAACCAAGTTTGAACATGTTAAACTCGGCTCGTTCGACTCGAATAACACCCTAAAGTGGGATTAGATAAAAAATTCTACTGACTTGAAAAACCGATACATGTCCTTAAAAATATTTTGACCATATGAATATAAAACTGGAATTGGTAATCTTGTAAACTCTTATCTTACCACATATAAAAAAAAGTTGTTTTTAATTCTTTTAAACTTGTACGCGAAACTAAATATGCCTCAAATCAGGATTTATGGCACCACGTCAATATGAACGTAGTGCGCGTCGATACTCGATATGAACATGGTACCTAAACCTTAATTTTGCCTTCAATTTTCCGTGTCTATATACACGTCAATAAGATCGAACCTGCATTTACTAATCTAGATCTCCCCTGTCCACCCAACGTTTTTCTTTTTTAACAGGAAAGAATTTGACAGCAATCTAGTCAAGTTATTAGTTTTATAATTGATTTCAACCAATAAAAGAAAGCGGACTATAAATTGGACCATAAAAGCGGACTATAAATGGAACCATAAAAGCGGACTAGAGGATCATCACCGAGTCAAGTGCATCCAAACCATCTTTACCTTACTCCAATTTTTTATTTTTATTTTTTTCCTTTTTTTTAAGCAAAAATCAATTTTTTTTTTTTTTTTTTTTTTTGGTAAGATCAATTTCTTATTACCCCACGAATTGAACAAAGCCATCGCAATTCGCAAGTCGCCAATGGGCGCTGAATAAAAACAGCAATTTGTGTTCAAATCCCCCATCTCCAAGAAATATATTTTCCCCATAAACTACCGCAAATTTTGCAGAGGAAGTAGAAGCTGCCAGAAGAGCGATTTGACAGCCATTGCCGCCGAATTTAGTGCTCCGAGCAGGTATGTGTATGTATGATTAATGCTCTTCAACTGTGCAATTTTTCAATTTCTCCATGGCAATTAAAGCGGAGAGAAGTAGATTTTTCCTATTCCTTCCTTGTCAAATTTAATGCTCTTCGGCATTAAATTGTATGGATGGCCTTCCCAGTCTCCCACCGGCTTCTTGCAGTAGTTGATTTGTTCAACCAGCTAACAAACAAATTCAATTCTCAATGAATCAATTCAGCTCCTGCTTCACCACTTCGCATCCACTTCCTGACGAATAATTCGTTTCCGACCACAGCAAGAAGACGAGGCTGGTTGATGCTTTGATCATCGGCGATTCGTGTCAGTATTTCTCCATGACGATCGATCGGCGGCTGATTTTGGTGTTTCTAGTTGCGGATCTCATTTCG
Organism: Persicaria maculosa; assembly: GCA_963922045.1. NCBI lineage: Eukaryota > Viridiplantae > Streptophyta > Magnoliopsida > Caryophyllales > Polygonaceae > Persicaria > Persicaria maculosa. The sequence goes on along the minus strand of OY998254.1, from coordinate 2,445,786 downwards.
ATTGCGATCGGGGACTGCGAGAGGACCTGCGGAACGACGCAAGTTAGCTATCCGTTTGGATTCTCCGCCGGCTGCGAGATCCGGCTGAACTGTAGCGGCGACTCAGCCGATCTTGCTGGATACCGAGTCAACCTAACCTCTGATAGCATTATCGTCCATCTCCCGGCCAGTTGCGACCGTAAAGTGGACGAAATCAATCGATTTAACGGCACAAACTACGCCGTTTCGTGGGAGAACGCGCTCCTGCTGCGCAACTGCTCGTCGAATGTGAACCGTTGCACGATTCCCACGGATGTGCTTGAGAAAAGGTTCCAGTTGCAGAGATGCGAATCGCAAGATAACGGAACCATGAGCTGCTTTGCTGCCGCGGAGAACGGAACTGGGATCCTGGACTTTGAGAATGTAACACGGACTTGTAAATTCTTGCTCTCGTCTGTTGTTGTTGACAGCAAGGGGGATTTGGATGCTTCCCTCCAGTTTCAGACAATTCGGCTTGAGTGGTGGTTGCTTGGGAAATGCAATTGTTCTAATGATGCAGATTGTACCAAAGTTTTCCTCAAAGACAGGTCTGATCGGTACCGGTGTTCTTGCAGAGATGGTTTCACCGGCGATGGATTTGCCAGCGGCTCAGGTTGTAGTAAAGGTTTGTTCTAACTTTCCTTCAATAATCATTTTGACTTTGTGATTTAGAATGTGCTGCGTTTTTTTTGTTGAATTCGTCAACGTTTAGTATTTTAGTTCGATTTCTTTAATAGTCAATGAAATTTTAGATTGAGCTCAGGAAGAAGTTTGTTATCTCAAGGGAATAGTTGAGGAGATTGTGCTATTTGTGTATAGTATATCACCTCTCTTTGAGGCGGCTAAAGAAATTTCAAATATGAAAACTGATTAGCAGATTTTTAAGACAGTTTTTGAGGTTTTAGGATATTAATTAGGCTGGTTGATAGGTCAAAGCCCCACATGCTTTTTGATGGATCACATTCAAAGATGAAAAGTCAGAAGTTGGAGAAGATTGAATTATTCTTAATGTAGAGTCTAATGTGATCTTCCTGCTATAATTTTATATATTCTGAATGCTGCAAATCTCAGAATAACATACCAAAGATGAAACTAAAGTTCTTAATTAGTATGTACTGACTTGTGGAAATTTTGAAACTTGGGAAAAAATATGAATGGGATGAAATGATAAATATCAGAGGACTATACTGAAGAAATACCCTAGTTGTTCAAAATACTCAAGTCATATATGCTATCTCATTTGGTGTTCTACCCACAAGAAAACAATGCCCTGTCATATATGCTATCTCATTTGGTGTTCTACCAACAAGAAAACAAGTAGGATTTTCTCGGTTTGTACTTTAGCATTTTGGAACACAAGAAAGTATAGTTACACTAAATATTGTCCTATATGGAACAGAGGATGTGGACACGTCTTCTAGGTGTTACATCACCTGCAACTTGGATTTTGTGGAAGTGGAAACTAATAGTTTTTGAGAGGATAATAAATTTTCATTTTTATGCTCATGATAAGATTTTCCATGAAGTTTCTAAACAATTATTGGCCATACTTTGACCATTTCCATTTGAATGTCCCTGTCACCCCAATGGCAAGTATTCTCTCACAGTTATATAATCAATAATTATCATTGAACTATTAAACTACTTTTGCTATTCATGATTGACCGTATCCGAGTGATTATGTACTGGTTGACTATCTGGTTTACAAATGAAGAGTTGTCTTTTTAACTTGATCAAATGTGAAAGAGATGCTTATTCATCTTATGGCATTCAACATATTATTACTGTAGTAAATTAAGTTAATACTCTGTATTAAAGAGATCTAATGGTAACATTTGGTGAGGAGTCTGGAACTGAATTGAATTTCTGGTATTCTATCCCTCAGTATGGCGCTGGTTTATCTCGCATTCTGTTTTCGTGATTCATGTTGTCTTTAGATGTCAGTGAAAATGCAACATATTTTAATTCCTTGTACTGTGCTTTAACTGAATGGTTTCTGTTCGTGCTAGTAATTCATCTAATTCTTTTCATTTTCTCTTGTTGGTTGCATCTTGATCAGTCTCCAAAGGAAGATCAAAAGTTGCGATTCTCATTGGAGGTAATTTCCTTGTTTCCCTTACAGCGAACTCTTATTAGTCGTCGATCAGTTATTTCTTAGCTGCAAGCATGCATTTAAAACCTTCATAGTTTTTTGATAGGTTATGTTTTATATTTGATCTATCTCGTTCGCTTTTGCTTATGGTATCTATATGACAACAACATGAGCATAGTCTGGAGGGTAAAGGTTTACCGTTTACGCATTTATATTCTATACCCCAAACATTATAGCTTGAATTTATTATGTCATCAAGCATCCTCAATACACTCCTAGCCTCATGCTTTACATTCCATAATAGTTATCATTTATATACTCCCATTTGAAAGTAACTTGCATTAGACCTACATATATAGATCTTTTCCTTGATAGTTTCAGCTATTTCATATGAATTGACCTTCATATGTCTGGCTTTCCTGACATGGTTTGACTGTTAAAATCCAGGGATTATTGCCGGAGCTTCTGCAGTGGGTCTTTTGGTCCTTATTTGTTACTTTGCACGCCGTCATTCCAACTCTTTGAAAAGCCGGAAAAGTGCAAAGCATCTCCTGTCTGAAGTTGCTGGAAACTCAAGTGTGCTTCTTTACCCTTACAGGGAAATTGAGAGAGCAACTAATGGCTTCTCGGAGCAGAAAAGACTGGGAACTGGGGCTTACGGTACAGTATATGAAGGCAGGATGCCCAACAACGAATGCGTTGCCATAAAAACAATAAAAAATCGCGACACCAACACCAAAGAGCAAGTCATGAATGAGATCAAGCTCATTTCCTCTGTTAGCCATCCTAATCTCGTCCGTCTCCTGGGCTGCTGTATAGAGAATGGTCAGCAAATACTTGTGTATGAATTCATGGAAAACGGAACTTTGTGTCAGCATTTACAGAGAGAGAAGGGTAAGGTCCTTTCGTGGACAGTTCGGCTGGCCATAGCAACAGAGACGGCGCAAGCCATTGCCTATCTCCACTCGGCCATGAATCCTCCGATATACCATAGAGACATCAAATCCAGCAACATTCTCTTGGACTACAACTACAACTCAAAGGTGGCAGATTTCGGCCTCTCTAGGCTTGGGATGGCCGAATCATCTCACATCTCAACAGCTCCACAGGGGACCCCTGGCTACGTTGACCCTGAGTACCACCAAAACTACCATCTCTCCGACAAAAGCGACGTCTACAGCTTCGGAGTTGTCCTTGTGGAGATCATAACCGCCATGAAAGTCGTTGACTTCTCTCGCCCCCACACAGAGATCAATCTGGCTGCGCTCGCTGTCGACAGGATAGGCAACGCCCTTCTAGACGAGATCATTGACCCATTTCTCGAGCCACATAGGGACGCGTGGACACTGTCTTCAATTCATAAGGTGGCTGAGCTGGCTTTCCGATGCCTTGCGTATCACAGGGACATGAGGCCTTCCATGACTGAAGTCGCGGAGGAGTTGGAGCTCATCAGGCTCACCGGGTGTCCCCAACCAGACGACATGAGATCTATAGCGTCATGTTGCTCTTCGCCTTTCAATGCAAGCGAGAGGTCGCTTCCCTGTGTCTCACTAAGGCGAGGAGTAACTAGCCGGAGGCTGGCTCTCCCTGCAGAGAAGGTAGTAGAGGGCAAGGATAGCTCCCCGGTTTCGGTTCAAGATCCTTGGTTGAGCGCACAAAGCTCGCCTTCCGCACACACCTTGCTAGGTAACATTGTTCAGTGAATAAAGCACCCTATAATATGCATACTTGCAAGGATCTTTTAGTCATATAGTTCGTTTAGTTAGGGCCATATATAAACCCAAACACAAATAGGAACTATGGTATACAAACGAAACACGATTGCATCGTAAATCAATCATATCCGAGTAGCCAGATTCGTATCTACATTGATCTGTGATTTCGAGTTAGATATAAGATGAAAAGTGTACTTGCAAGTTGCAACATCTAGTGATCGAATTCACCTCTTCTTCCACCCGATGAAACGGCTAAAACCTAATGACAGATCTTACACAATAACTTTTTCACGTGTGAAGTGGTAATCGATTTCGATATGTTTCGTGCGCTAGTGAAACACCGGATTACGAGCAATCTGAGTGGAAGAGGAATTGTCACAATGAAGCTTGATGGATCATGAAAGACAACATCAAGTTCCTAAAGTAAGCGTACGAACTAAATGATCTCTGCAGAGGCTTGAGTCATGGCTCTATATTCACCCTTAGAACTACTACGTGACATAGTATGGTTGAAACTTTAAATTAGATTATCCATCAAATTCCACTGTTTTGGTGGGATTGATTTTCCTTCCATTTCTCACCAATAATTTATGTCTATTTTCTCATGATTTCTAATCAAATCTTTCTAATTTATTCATCCAAACAAGGGAAATCGGAATTTCTCTCAACCAAACACGCTGCTGTAAATAATTTTTTTTTAAAAGCACAACAACAAATATTGATTCAAAGGGACTTTTTATTTCCAATATTTTTACCAAGTGGTAAATTTTATTCCGGGTCTCTTGAGCCTGATTTCATATGTGTAGGGAGGCAGGAGGCTTGTGAGGTGCTGGGCAAGCTTTCATGCACTGATCATCTCGTTTATAGCATCCTTTACTTGGATCAGTTGCACAACAATAACAATCCCCATAATAACCACATGTAAAAGGCATACATTGGTCTATTACTATCTTCACTCCTCCTCCACTCGGGTTCGTGCCTTCGCTCGTACTTAGCTTTGTCGCAAGCCCTTTTCCATCCTTGGTATCACCTATCATACGGCCTGTACTTCATCTTTTGTGTTAGAAAGTGAATCTCGAACTTAAAATTATGTAAGGTTTTTTATTGAGGTTTCAATCGACTTACATTCGTGATGAGAAACGAGAGTTGAAACAACTACAATGAACAGAAGATAGAATCCTAACTTTTGCATATTGTGTTTTTTTCTTTGATCTTTAATTTGGATCGAGTAATGAATTGGACACGATATGGATGGATTGGAGGGTGTTGCAAGCACATATGATTTGCAATTGTTAAGTTGTTCATTTTATAAGCAAATTTTTGGGTGTATAATCTTTAATTTATTGAAATTTTAAGTTGGTAATGTATCTTCAAATTCATATTTTCCGAAACGTATTGAGAAACTTGGACATAGTTTCCCGGTTTTATTTACGAGTATTTATACAAGTTCCTGTATTTTGACTATATTTTGATTCTAACAATATATTATTTGATATTTTCTTTATTGGAGGGTCACGCATAAGGTATTTTGTTTATAAGGCATTTATTATAGATGGTAGATGGTTTTTCTATCCTATCGTGTCCTAGAGCATAAGATAATAGTCCTAATCTATATATCTATATATCTATATAAACTCTTAAAACAGAAGAGTTTCTGCCTACGTGGCACACCCACCTTAATTCTCTACTTTTTAACCAATCATTTTTTTCTCTTTGCTTTTTATTTTCCTTTTGCAATTAATTTTTATTTTTGAAATAACTAATGGGTTTAATTCAAAATAATAAATTAATATATAACTTATATCTATTTGTCAATCTTCATATATACTATATATCACAAAATAGAATCCATCTTTAATGGATTTATTTCTTTTTTGCAATTAATTTTTATTTTTGAAATAACTAATCTATATAAACTCTTAAAACATAAGAGTTTATGCCTACGTGGCACGCCCACCTTAATCCTCTACTTTTTAACCAATCACTTTTTTTCTCTTTGCTTTTTATTTTCTTTTTGCAATTAATTTTTATTTTTGAAATAACTAATCTATATCTATATAAACTCTTAAAATAGAAGAGTTTCTGCCTACGTGGCACACCCACCTTAATCCTCTACTTTTTATCCAATCATTTTTTTCTCTTTGCTTTTTATTTTCTCTTTGCAATTAATTTTTATTTTTGAAATAACTAATGGGTTTAATTCAAAATAATAAATTAATATATAACTTATATCTATTTGTAAATCTGCATATATACTATCACAAAATAGAATCCATCTTTAATGGATTTATTTCTTTTTTGCAATTAATTTTAATTTTTGAAATAACTAATGGGTTTAATTCAAAATAGGAAATTAATATATAACTTATATCTATTTGTCACTCTTCATATACTATCACAATAGAATCCATCATTAATGAATTATTATACTTTTTTCTTATGAGTTGTTCTTATAAGTTTAATTCAAAATATTAAACTAATATTTTATTTAACTGTATAATATTGATTTATTTTATTATTTACATTTTATTTTTTTTAAAATCGCGCCATGGCGCGAGAACTGCACTAGTTTGAAATTATAATTTTAATTTTAATTAATTTAGCTTTTCTTTAATTAGATTCATATGGTCCACGAATCTTTCTCTATTTAGATTCTTATCATATGCCCTACGGGGATAGAATAGGATTTAAATGAGTTATATTTTATCTATACTTATTTTATAGATATAGAGGATTATAGGATTGGAATTATTGTATATATCAACCCACTACAGGATTAAAAACCTAACTATAGAGATAATTGTAGGGTGTTCTGTGTTATTCTTACCGAAATACGAAAATCATTTATATAGAGGATCATTTGTTTTGATAAGCGCTTTGGGGAGAATCCTAGGGGAGATCTTAGTCTAATGGCGTCCTTTCGAATGAGATCTCAGAAGATGAGGTTTGAGAGACTTTAAACGTCATCATCTAATTGAAACAAGGAGGCCATTCGATTGGCAACTGAGTTCACATCACAGAGGATGTGGCTCCACCTGACATCCGCCACGAAGTTGTGGAAGAGAAGCCGTCAGTCGTGATGACCATTTCAGCTCCCCACTATATGTACGTATTTGCGACGTACACGTGACAAATTTAGCCAGAAATTTCACTGGAAAACACATATGTAATAAATTGTGCATTAATTTTTTGTATATGCATTTATAATATAGGAGGGTTTCTTTAAATTTCTGTTTTTTTTTTAATCTTCTCTTTGTTTTTTTTAAATGGCTCCAATCGAAAAAAATTCGACGATAATTTTTACGGACCGGTAGTCGTTTCAAGAAAACCTGGGATGGAAAATATTGTTATGTTTATTAAAATTTAGAACAGAGCTCCAAAAATCATTGGCACGATCCTAGACAACAACTTGTACGTAAATATGACATTGAGTCTATAAATAATTAAATATATATAACAACACAACAACAACATTGAATTAAAAAGGACTTTTTATTTTTAATATTTTATACCCCATTGTAAAATAATCTTCCGGAGCTTGATTTCATGTGTGTGGGGAGGCATGAGGCTTAATTGTGAGGAGGTGGGCAAATGAGCATACAGTCTGGCTTGTCTTTATAGCACCCTAAACTTCCATCAGTTGCACAACAATAACAATCGTGATGATCACATTGAGAAGGCAAACACTGATCTACTACAATCATCACTCGTCCCGCTCCTGCGTCCACCCCTTTGCTCGTACTTAGCTTCGTCGCAAGCCCTTTTCCATCCTCTATATCACCTATCGTACGACCTGTTCATTGCAGAACAAAGTATTTAATCTTTTGTGTTAGAAGATGGATCTTGAATTCAGAATTAGGAATTGCTGATTGAAGATGTCAATCGAATGAGACTTACATTCGTGACGAGTAAGTAGAGTGGAAACAATGATGATGAAGATAATGTAGCAACCTAACTTTTGCATTGTGTTGTTTCCTCTTTACCTTTAATTTGGAGTGATGAATTGAAGACGATGTATGTGGATGGATTTGGAAATGAATTTGCAATTGTCCATTTTATAAGCAAATTTTGGGGTGTATATAGGATAAGATCGATTCTAAATGAGGAAAGATGTCATATCAAAAATAAGCGACCCTAGAAGTCTAATACAGTCAAATATTAATTGTGGAAGATTTCTAAATATTCATTAATACGAAGATGGCAAAGTTCGATGTTATACTATAGAGGGATATAGAAGGTATAATAAATATTGATATTATGCTATATTTACCTCTGGAGTAATTATTGTGTATATATCATAAGTGGTTTCTTGTATGTGAATTGATGGATTCTTTTTCCTTGTAAAACTTTATTTAATTAGTTCCAAGATAGTTTTAAAAGAAATCCATTGGGGTAACTGTGTTGATACTGGGCGTTCTCTGACTGGATTTTGTGTCTTTCTTTGCTCATCATTGGTGTTTTGGAAGACAAAGAAGCAAAAGGTTGTGTCTAAATCTTCCACTGAAAGTGAGTATCGAGCAATGTCAGCTGTTGCGAGTGAATTAGTGTGGCTTCAAGGAATGTTATCCGATTTATGCATCCCCATCTCCTTACCTGTCACTCTCTTTTGTTACAACAAATCTGCACAACAGTTGGCCATTAATCCAGTGTTTCATGAGAGGACGAAACATGTGCGTATTGACTGTCATTTCATCCGAGAGATGGTGCAGCAAGGGTTCATTTGCACTGATCATGTGCCTTCATCACTTCAAACTGCTGACATTCTCGCCAAGGCTTTAGGAGCCAAGCAACCTGATTTTCTTCGGTCCAAGCTTGGCCTTGTCCTCCCATGTGCAATTCCAGCTTGAGGGAGGTATATGGGAACTATAGGTGTTGGTGATCCATGTTCATCATTAGGGGTGTGCATGATTCGGTTCAAACCGAATTTTTGGGCCGAACCAACACAAACCGAACCGAACCGAACCTAACCGAAGTTTTTCGGTTCGGCTTTCGGTTTGAGAATTTTCATTTTTCGGTTTCGGTTCGGTTTGTGTTCGGTTTAGTTTCGGTTTGTGTTAAACCGAATTTTTTTATACACTACATAAATAAGTGTATATACCCACTGTATTTGCATCATATTCACTGTATTTGCATCATATACACTATATTTGCATATGATATATACATAAATATACATATATAATATATTATATATATTTGCATCATAAAGTGTATATATATATATATATATATATATATATATATATATATATATGATATATATTTGCATCACTGTATTTGCATGTGATATATATAAATATAATATATATGTGTATTTGTATACTTTATATTGGAATATGTGTATATATACACATAAATACAAATACAGTGTATATATTTGTATACTTTAATTTTTTTTTATGGAAATTCGGTTCAATTATGTTAAAACAGAACCGAACTTAATGCTTTCGGTTTGAAATTTTGAGATTTTCGGTTCGGTTCGACCCAGTTCGGTTAGGTTTTAGACCGATGCACAACCCTATTCATCATCAATTGAAACACATCACACAACACACACCCATACTTAGGGGTGGCAATCGGGCGAGTCGGGTCGGGTTCGGGTTGGGTTATTCGGTTTCGGGACAAATCGGACTCGGGTTGGTATCGGGTGTTATGACAATTCGGATCGGGTCGGGTCGGATCGGGTTCAATCGGGCATTATTTTTTCCGGATACAATCGGGTTTTCGGTTGTAATTTGATCGAGCAATTTCGGATTTCGGACAAATCGGGTTTCGGTTAAACCGGACTTCGGTCAAACCGGGCTTCGGTCAAATCGGGCTTTGGTCAAATCGGGTTTCGGTCCAATCGGGTTTCGGTTGAATCGAGCTTCGGTCAAACTGGGCTTCGATTAAATCGGGTTTCGACTGAAACGGGTTTTTGGTCAAATAGAATTTTAGTTGAATAGAGTTTCGCTTAAATTGAGTTTCTTTTTTTGGTTGAACCGGATTTCGTTTGAATCGAGTTTCCGTCAAATTGAGGTTCACTTGAATCAAGTTTCCGTCAAACCGGATTTATATATGAGATATTTATCTTTTTATACAGAAGTTATTTCTTATCAATTCGATCTTAATCTATATATAATATAATGTGTATTTGCACTGTATAGTAATATTATGAATTTATATCGTGTTAATTATAGCCTTATAGGATATAGTTTAAAGTTGGATTGTATAGGTAGTCTTTTCTTGATTAAAAATAAAATATTAGTACATCACTTAAACAAAATAAGATTTCTGTCATCTAAATGAGAATTATCAAATGTTATGATATTGGTCCAAAGTAAGATTTATCCAAACTTGATATTATATAATATATTTGATAACTAAGATCAATAACTATAGTATATTTTGAATGGTTAGTTGAAAATTATTATTGCTCCAGAATGAATTCCTAGAAAAATTCCACTAAAATAATTTAAAATTATATTTTCCATTATATCGTTCTAGAAAGAACACTTACAAATCTATTATTAATGCGATTAAAAATAAAATATTAGTACATTGCTTAAATGAAATAAGATTTATGCCATCTAAATGAGAATTATCAAATGTTATGACTTATGATATTGATCCAAAATAAGATTTATCCAAACTTTATATTATCTAATTTGATAACTAAGATTAATTCAAGAACTATAGTATATTTTGAACGGTTAGTTGAAAATTAATATTGCTAAAGAATGAATTCCTAGATAAATAGAAAAGAAAAATTCTACTAAAATAGTTATAACTTGTGTTTTACATTATATCGTTCTAGAAAGAACACTTACTAATCTATTGTTAATATGATTAAAAATAAAATATCAATACAATACAATGCTTAAATGAAACAAGATTTCTACCATCTAAATAAGAATTATCAAATGTTATGATATTGGTCCAAAGTAAGTTCTATCCAAACTTTATATCTAATTTGATAACTAAGATTCAATAACTATAGTATATTTTGAATAGTTAGTTGAAAATTGTTATTGTTAAAGAATGAATTCCTAGATAAATAGAAAAGAAATATTATACTAAAATAGTTTTAACTTATATTTTCCATTATATCGTTTTAGAAATAATAGTTACAATTATTGTTAGAGTATATTTCTTCATCGACCATATAATATATATATTCTACAACAACTAAAAAACTTAAATATTTTTTAAGTATATAAGTTTTAAAAAGGAATACAAATTATAAAATAGAAAAATATATCATCTCAGTAAGAGAATTAATAGAAAAAAGATGGAATAAATTTAAAATTATAACTACAACATAATATTTGTCAGTTAAATAATTAAAACAAAAACAAAATCAAGAATGTGTAATACTATAATTTGATCATTAAACTAAATAAAGGACAAAAAGATACGGAGTATAAAATATATAAAAGGACAACCCAAAATTTGGGAGGGAAGTAAAAGTAAATTGGGAGGGAACTAAAAAAAAATGGAAAATTTAGGAGGGAACTTAAATAATTAAAAAAAGAAAGAAAAGTGTCGTACATAGACTACATAGTACATTTTCATTTACCTTACAATTTTACAAAATACTAAATTATTAAATTCATTTTAATTTTACACCCTAATAAACCTAGTAGTTATCTCAATCTCCTTATTTGGGGGCCAGGGCTCGATTCGGACATCGGATATAATCGGTTTCGGGTGATTCGGGCGTCGGATATAATCGGGTTCGGGTTATTTCGGGTGTCGGTTATAATTGGGTTCGGGTGATTTCGGGTGTCGGATATAATCGGGTCGGGTGTTTCGGTCTTCGGGTTGTTGACTTGTTGTCGGATCGGTTCATTCGGGTATAATCGGGTTCGGGTTAATATCGGTTTCGGTTTGCTATCGGGTTCGAGCGGAGTTTGGGTCGGATCGGTCGGTCTCGGTTTCGAACTTTTTAAAATCTATTCGGGTGCCGATCGGGTTCGGTGTCGGATCATTCGGATCGGTTTTCTCGGATCGGGTCGGGTATTGCCAGCTCTAGGCCATACTTACACTTGTTGAGCTCGGTCACAACAAAACAGGTTCAGGGGTATTTTGGTCTTTTCATATGTGTTTGTTAGTGGCAACATAATAAAAGGGGTAGCTTGTGCTAGGCGGGAGATTGAGTTTTCAGATGTAACAAATTGCACTTTGTTTCTTAAATGAAAGGGGAGTTTCCACAACCTCATATTTCCTTTGAATTCATCCAATTTCTGAACTGAATTGAGCTCGAATTGTGTTCAAAACTGTCAAACTAAAAATTGACGGTTGTTCTATCCTTTAGAGCATCCCCAAGAGATTTCCCATCTTCATTTTTTGGAGAATGTTGGGATGATTTTTGCTCTAAGAGCTTCCCCATTATATTCTCTAAAATAGAGAAGGGAGGGAAAATATAGAAGCCCTTCCCTAAATTTAGAGCAAACCCTATATTTTTGGGGGTGAATTCTATAATGGGGAAGCTGTTGGAATGTGGCAAAAAAATATTCAGAATATTTGGTTTCTCATTCTCTATTTTGGAGATTGGTTTAGGAAAGCTCTTGGATCCATCCACCAATCCGATTCCCATCAACCTTTTTTTATTCCATTTTTTTTTATGTAAGGAGAAAAATATCTCTATACTACGGTCGAGTTTGCCCCAACTCTACCCGACCAAGACGCCTTTGAATCTGAATATTTAATTACTTTATCTACTCTTTTAATTTGAATTTCTTTCTTCAGGTTTATATTTTTTTGACATGTTATCTTTCTCAATTAAAATTTTTAGTTCTTATGCCCAACATAGGTTAAAAAGGCCATTTGTTAATTTAAAATAGAACAAGACTTTCATATATATTCCTAAAATTCGGGTGTTTTGTATGTTATATATACATATAGAGGGTTAATAAGAATGTCAGTTGAAGAAATTGAGCTTCTAAAGAATAACTTCTCGGCAATTGACTTGCTATAGAGAGACAAATTTAGCAGCAGATTCCATAGTCAAATATAACGGAATTCATAACTTTTAGAGTTTGCCCGCTTGTAGATCCCTTTTGTCATATATATTATCCGTTTGGATAATCAAGGACGACCTCTTTATAATAGAAGCTAATTAAGATTCTAGATAAACTGATGCATGATAGAGAATGAATGACAACAAACTTCTTCTCCTTTCTTCAAATCTTTCACAAAAAAATCTCCCAGCAAAGAGTCATGTTGCTCTTCTTTGTCATATATACTACTTTGACCTAATTCCAGTCCATGTGCAATTTGTCCGAGATTTTTTTTTTTTATATAGTATAAAACTAGTAGCGGCCGAAATCGACTTATCATAGTAAATAGAAGGTCTTATGTGGTTGTAAATGCAAGGGTGAAGGGTGTGTATATTTTATTTTTAGAAAAATCTTATATGAAAATAGTGTGTTTGGTGTTTGGTATTAATGATTATGTTTGGGTATGAAAAACATGGCCCAACTAAAAAAACCCTTTTACCCTAATCAACGCGCCTATACGCGCTCCCTTTTCCCCTACCCTGAAGGCAGTAGCCGTCGCCATGGCTCAACCGAGCTCCCCGTCACGGCCTGTATACACCAGCACCCAGTCCTGCTCTCATTGAACCCATCAGCCTCAGAACCATCCGGGTCCTTGCAAGTGTGGCGCCCGAACTTACTCTCCACCGCTCACCAAATTGCTCCTTATGGAGATAGCCCTAGCCCGGCAAGAATGGAGGAGGTGGGGCCTCCGGAACGGCCCTCACCGGCTAATCGACGGTCCACTTGCAAGCTTCCCTGGTTCTGCAACCCGGCACTTATGAGATTTGAGTGGGATCTGGATCGGCCTGACGGTTGGTTATCCCCTCTGATGTGGCTGGCCTGGCTATTCTCTTCGGGGTCTTGTCCGCCGAACTGCTTCATCTCCTGCAATTGTGTGCTGCTCTCTGTAAGTTTCTCTCTCTCCACGCTAGTACAACACCAAGGCTACTTTGCTCACCAGCAATCCCCCTATTTAAGCACATCCACCATGTGCGTTTGGGTTATTCGCCCCACTTTGAGATTTCTATCTCATCTCCTCTGTTATTTCTCTCTGTGTTTGCCTGATGTTCACCACTTTGGTTGTTGCTCTGGCTTCGGCCTATTAGTGGTCTCTCATTTTGGGTTTGCTGTCACTGTTACTGTTTACTCCCTTGTTTTTATATTTGGTTTCTACTGCCATGCTCTCTCCTCTTGCTGCTGTTTTCGGGTGGCGGTGCTTGCTGCAGTGCTCTCTTCAGTGACTCGGCGATGCGTGGAGGAACTCATGCCTACACCAATTGTACCTTGGTTTAATTATAATGGCTACCAAGCCTACGACTTTGCTTACCAACTTGAACAAGCGCCATACAAGGCCAATCGCTTGAATCAACCACTGGTTCATATATTATATTTGATTACAATAGTGATGGATGTGTTAACCATCCTGGACCTTCATTTGCCCCCTCTTATACTGCCTTTTGTTTACTCAACACACTATCTCTATTATATTATAGACAATTTGATAAACTCTCCTCTCAAGGACTCCAAAAATTTGACAAAAACTCTTCAAATTGCTTACAAGCCAAACAAGGGAAAACACTTCAAACCAGCCACATGTGCACTTTGCTCAATCTACACTAGCGATCTTTACCTACAAAATTTGATTATTATGACTACTATCACTAAAACTAGGAACTCACGGGTGTGTGTCTTGCTAAAACAAAAGCTCACTTGGGACGGTTTTGACTTTGCTAAATGGCTTCCAAGACAATGCCGGTTTCATGGGTTTGCAAACCATACTACAATCTATACAACGGCCGTTATGCGGACAAGTCTTAACAAACAAATGACAAATTTATGCCGAATAGGCCAACCATCGATCAAATTGCCTCATACCAAGAACATCTATAAGATTATGTACAAACGGTTACGCGATCAAAAAGGTTTTCCATGAATATATGCTCTTGGAATTGTAGAGGAATGAAGAGGAGGAACTTCTGGACTCAGACAGAACTTTTCTGTAAAAACAACTACATAAATGTCCTAGCACTACTTGAAACCAAAACTAATAAACTCCCCCCGGAAGCCGTATGGAAGAAGTGCGGGTTTTCAAATATTGCTTTTGATCCTGCTCGGGGGTTTTCCGGGGGGATTTGTCTGCTATGGAAAGACCTTCCTGTGTCAGAGGGTGAGATTACACTCATTTCGGTTAACAAAAGAATTATCCACCTAAACTATTTGGACAAAAACGCCAATATGACAATTGCTATTCTTGTGGTCTACGCACCACCAGATCGTCGTTCGAAGGACGCATTTTGGGAAAAACTTACCACTTATACCGCAACACTTACCAACCCTTTCTGTATCTTAGGGGATCTCAACGAAATCTCAATACCAGCCGACAAGCTGGGGGGTATCCTTCCGTCCCCAAGCAGATTTAAAAGACTACAAGATATAAAACATTTACTACTCCTGTCAGAAGTACCAACTCATGGTGGTAGTTATACTTGGCAGAAAATGAAATCGGATTTACCTAACAATAGCTTCGCCAAGCTGGATCGGCTACTAGCCCAGAATGAAGTCATTTAAGCCTTCGACGGCATACGAGTAAGAATCCACCCTTTCACTACATCTGACCATGCACCAATTTCGATCGATCTGCGATCCCCATCCCAGAGAAACGGGTAACCTTTCCGTTTTGAAATGGCTTGGACGACCAAACCAGAATTCAAAAACCTGGTAAGGCAGGCTTGGAGGCTTAACCCGGCAGGTTCACTCATGTTCAAACTCGTTAAAAAAACAACCCTGCTAAAAGACCTAGCAAAGCGCTGGCATAAACGCACTTTTAACAATATTCATAAACAAATATACGATACAGACGAACAACTTCTGCAATTACAATAACAGCTCATTGCTAGTCCTAATCAAGACCTCAGTGACAGACACAAGAGATTACTCAACAAACGGGAACGAATGCTTGATTTTCAGCGTCGCTATTGGAGTCAACGAGCCAAGGTTAAACATATCAGATTAAATGATACAAACTCCAGTTACTTCCATCGTATAGCTTCGGCTAGGCGGGGCAGGAAGATCATCAAAGTACTCACGACGGAATCGGGTCTGATTCTGTCAGACCATACCTTAATTAGAAATGAATTTGTAGATAGCTTCTCCAAAAGGTTCAAATCGTCCTATAACCATGACATCCCCTGTGATGAGGATCTCCTGGTCATTGACCGTGAGATTTCTGACCAGCAGAACCAGATGCTCACCGCACCCATTACAAACGATGACATTAAGACTGCACTCTTTTCTATTGGTGCTGATAAGGCTCCGGGGCCTGACGGTATGCCTGCAGGTTTCTACCATACTTGCTGGGACATTGTCGGTCCTTCAATTATAAAAGCGGTTAAAGCATTCTTTTCAAGTGAGAAGATGTTGCGTCAAATTAATCACACGTTCATAACACTAATCCAAAAGATCGATGATCCTCAAACAGTCAATCACGTTAGGCCAATCAGTCTCTGCTCTACTGTGTACAAAATTATCTCCAAGATTCTGACAGCTAGACTATCGACAGTTTTTGACAAACTCATTCACCCATTACAAAGTGCGTTTACTAAAGGTCGGTCGATCCAAGACAATATTATCATTGCACACGAGATTTTCCACTCGTTTCGGTTAACTAAAGCAAAGGCTGGCTATATGGCAGTCAAGTTAGATATGGAAAAGGCCTACGACCGTATTGAATGGCCTTTTCTGTTCGCTACGCTCTCAAAGTTTGGTTTCGACTCCAAGTTTGTCAACTGGATAAAGGAATGTGTTCAGACGGTGTCGTACTCAGTACTTATAAATGATGAACCATCGACAGTTTTCGTTCCAACGAGAGGACTTCGACAGGGAGACCCCCTATCCCCTTTCCTTTTTATCCTCACAGCAGAGGTTCTAGCCAGAACCTTACAGAGACGGTCCAACATCTCAAAGAACTTAGGCTTCACTTTGGGGGGAGGAGGGGTTAAGATTCCTTTCCTTGCCTTCGCTGACGATATCATGCTTTTCGGGAAAGCCACCCAATCAACTTGTTTTGAGCTCTCCGAGATAATTCAGCGGTTCTGTCTCATTTCAGGACAAAAAGTTAACCTACACAAATCATCCTTTTAGGTTTCTCCTAACACCACGGCCACAACCATTCAAACAGTTACGAACGCTCTGGGTATCCCCCAGTCGAATAACCTAGAAAAATATCTAGGTTGCCCAATTATCAATGGTCGTGTCAACAGAGACACCTTTGCGGAGATCATACTCAAAACTAAGCAACAACTGTCAAAGTGGAAAGCCTCCTCCTTGTCTGCTGAAGGCAGAAAAGTCCTAATCAAAGCAAACCTTTCAGCACAGCCGCTGTTCCTCATGCAAGCTTTTCTTTTGCCCTCGTCAATCCTGCATGAGCTGGATAAGATTTATAGGCAATTTTTCTGGAACAAAGATCCAAAAAGTACTCCTCTGATTAGTTGGGATAAGATATGCACAGATACTCTTAACGGGGGGTTGGGCATTTACAAGGCCGAAACGGTGAATATAGCTTTACAGATGAAGTTACTGTGGAAATTAATTGCTGAACCGGACAACATCTGGGTTAAAGTGATAACAGGCAAATATTTAAAAGGTACCCCAATTTTGCGTTACCAACACAAGGGCAATACCTCGTGGCATTGGGCTAAACTCAACTCTATTACTGATAGCATGCATTTAGGTAGGCATATTAGGATGCATTTATCATGATTTAGATGTATATAATGCATGGTTTAGGCTAGAATTGCATTTATACTTGTTTTGTTGGTAGAGTCGGAATCTACACGCTTTTATGGATTATTTCAGGTATATGTGGATCCGACGAGGAATGAGGAAGCTCATGGATGAAGGAAGAGTGAAGAGGAGGAGGAAAAGTGAAGAGCTCGGGAGCGGAATCGAAGTTAGAGAGCCTAAGTGAATAACAAGTCAGCAGAAGTTGTCGCCAGACATGCTGAACTTGTTTCGCACTTTCTGGAGGCCTCGGTTGTCCGATTGACTATTATGACCATGCGTTGGAAAGATCTTTCCGAGATCTACAACTTTTGTGTTGACATCGGGACCAAATTCGAAGAGGAAAATTTGCTGTGAACAGTAAAAGCCGCCCCGCGGCCAAGCTAGCCGCCCCGCGGCTCGAAGCTCTGTCGAACGATTTCGTTGATCGCCTGGCCGCCCCGCGGCCTGTGGTGGCTGCCCCGCGGCCTCTGCAGAAACGCCGAATCTGCTTAATGGACTTTTTGTCTCTTTAATTAGTTTTTAGAATTATTATTTGGCCGACTCTTTTGAGGCTTTTTAAGGAAGTTTTAGGGTTTTATTTGAGGGATCTAATTCATTAGTTTATGCACTTGGAGACTATCAATTGAGAGAACCCTAGAGAAGAGCCTCCATGGCCATGGAGTGCTAAACTCTTTCGTTTCATCTATGGATTGAAGCTTTGGTTTGATAAAGTTGTGAGATTTCTGTTCTTGTTCTATTCCTATTGATTCGTATTGATTCTTTTGCGAATATTGTTGATTTCTTCTAGTCCGTACAACTAGTTGAGATTATTGCTAGGATTTTTGTAGATTCCTCGTAGCGAACCTTAATCCATAGTAGCAATCATGCCTTTTTAGGACTCGTAGGACTAAATTGGTGTGTAGAGAATCAATTACATGTTGAATGCTGACTCGTAGCTTGGTGTTGCATGTATCCTGGTTAATCCTTAATCTTAATGCTACTATTAGGTTGAATCTTGACCGTGTTAGGACAGGAACAATAATAGGATGAGAAGAGAACTTGAAGAAGAATCGATGATCAATCAACCAAACTAAAGTGGATGTTTATAGATGGAACTATTTTCTCAATTGTTATCTCTACTAACTTGTTTATAATTTATTTTCTCATCTTCAATCACCAAAACCCCTCTTTCCTACTAATTGGTAAATATACATTGCTTAGGAATACTTGATTCTCTGTGGGATCGACCTCTTACTTGCTTACTATACTAGTTTTTAGGTTTGAGTTATACTTTGATAGGAACAACGACAGTTTCCTCCTGTCAATTACCAATCTTTTCAAATCGGGCCTTCGCTGGTCAATCGGTGACGGGAAGACGACTCATTTCTGGACTGACATCTGGACAACTCAAAAACCATTGATTAATTTGTCTCTCCAGTCGCTCCCGGATGGAGTGCTGAATTGGACAGTCAATAGATTTATTAACGACAATAACTCTTGGAACATTACTAAACTAGAAATGGAACTTCGAGGATTACTACCCATGGATATCATCTCCGGGATTCAATCTACCCATCTACCTCACAATTTTTTCCCTGACAGACTCTTCTGGGGATCCAGTCACGATGGCTGGTTCTCCACATCATCAGCAACAAAGCTAATTCCAAACAACGGAGGTGACCAGAACTTTGGCTGCAACTGGATCTGGAATCTTGACATCCCCTATAAGGTAAGGCACTTCCTTTGGAAGATTGCACGTGATGGTCTCCCGACTACTGAGAGGCTACAACGGTCCCATGCCTCGGTGCCCTCCGGGTGCAGCTTCTGTGGATGCACTGCCGAATCTACAGGTCATATTCTCATACAATGCCCAACTACGATCGCTCTTATCAACTCTCTCCATATCAGCCACCCCTTAGGTGTTGGTATCGATATAGACATCAAGCCAAATATTCTTCTAAACAATATTTTCACCAACGTTGGCACCCAGGCATTCACTAGACTCGCCTTTGCTTGGTGGAGTATTTGGTATTTTCGAAACCAAGTCGTTTTCCAGCAAATAGGTAACGCTTCTGTGCAGGCTATAGCCATTTTCTGCAATACTACTTACCAAACTTGGAATGCAAGAGTGGAAGACTCGGAGACGGATGGTTTGACCCGGTTTACAAAAAAGACATGTGGCTACACGGCATGCTCTAGATCAACAAACCATAACGCTTCCAAGGCAAAACATTGGGAAAAACCACCTACGGGATACTACAAATTGAATTTTGATGGCTCGTACTGCCAGTCGGGGAAAGGAACTTTCAGCTTCGTGATTCGGGATCATATAGGGAATATAAGGTCCCTAGGGGGGGGTCCATGTAATAATGGCTCCGCCGTTTTTGCTGAGGCCATGGGCCTTCGGATGGGGGTCGCCAAGGCAAAATCCATGGGCTTAAATAACCTTCTGATCGAAGGAGACTGCTTGGTCGTCATAAAGGCTCTGCTAGGGGACTGGTCTTGCCCCTGGATTATCGAGCTGCTGATGGCTGATACGACTATCGATTTATATACTATCTCTAATGTTGCTATTCGTCATATTTTCAGGGATTCAAATGTTGTGGCTGACAGGATTGCACGTCTGGCCTACACTGTCCCTGCCGATGATAGCTTCACTGATGATCCAGAACTCTGTGTTCTCATCCGTTCGGACGCGCTAGGAAAGAAGCCGGGTCGCCGACGTTTTTCCTAATTTTTACCTGCTTCCAAAAAAAAAAATGATTATGTTTGGGTGGGAATTAGATAGAAGTGTATTGCCGATGTTTGGCCATAATTTAAAAAGAAGAATGAATGTTGATTGAGATAATGAGAAAATGGTAAAAATGATACTCCTTCCATTCCCCACACATGTCATTTATAATTTACATACGTGTTAATTATTACTAAATTCTAAAAAGAATATTTTATATAATTTTTATCATTTAAGAAAAAAAAATGCACAAGTAAAAAAAACAATGCTTTTTTTTAAAACGGATAGAGTATATTTTTTAAAAAACTTATTTATATTTAGCAAAACTTTTCATGGTATAGAGCCGAGGTTCGACTAAGGGCTCGTTTGGTTCAATGTGGGAATTGAAATTCACGGGAAGTTATTTCATGAGAATTGAATTCCCAGGAAGTCTAATTCACGGGAATTGTGAAAATATGTTTGGTTAACTTTTTAGTTTAGAGGATTAAATAGGGGAATTGAGAATTTTTAAATAGAAAATGGGGGAATTGCAACTTACCTAGGGAGGAGTAGGTAAGTTAAATTCCTATGAAATGGAGGAATTGAACTTCCTGGGAATTTAACTTCCTGGGTTTTTCTGTGGAAAAAAATTCAACCAAACACATATATTTTAGCTACTTCCTGGGTTTTTGTACTTCCTGGGTTTTTCCATTGCCAACCAAACGAACCCTAAGTGCGGTGTGGTTTAGATTCCTGGTCTTAATTGGATGGCCGGCCTTAAGGCGTCGTCAAGTGCAGCTGGCAATAATGCGTGGTCAGACAGTTGTACTTGAGGGGTGTGTTGAGAATATAAGTTGAGTTGTGGGATAAGGATCCCACATTGATTAAAAATTGAATCCAAAGCCTTGCATATAAGTCAGTGGGCTACCCCACCTAACACCAATTAGTTTTAGGATGGAACCCCACTCGGCTTGTGTGCTCGACTTGATTGGTGCGCGTGATGCACTTGGACGTGCGTGGCCCCACATCGTATATTACCCACCGTAACTTTTTTAAATCTTCAAAATCTCTCAAAAACGTTGTTGCAAATCATAATACATAGTTCTTCAAACTACCTTAATTGCATAAATGATCCTTTTTCCTTATTCATTTGAAATGGATCTTACTTATCAAGTCAAAGCAAAGAGAGCACGTCGACCATACAAGAACGGGGCCTACAAACGGCTTGAAGGTGTTGGCTTTTAGTCATGACAATCCCGCCGGCGCCGGCCTCTGCCATGTCCACCACCCCGCCCTCCGCGCTCTCGAACTCGAAGCACTGGATCCACGTCGCCAGTGCCAGCATCATGGTCCGCATCGCGAGGTTCGAGCCCGGACAGGCTCTCCTCCCGACCCCGAACGGGATGAACCGGAGTCCCTGCCCGAGCCCGCCCTCCCCACACTCGAGGAACCTCTCGGGCTTGAAGGCGAGTGGGTCCTCCCACACGGCCGGGTCGCGGTGGAGGGCCCACGCGTTGACCAGGAGGACGGTGCCCTTCGGGACGCGGTAGCCCGCTATGGTCGTGTCGGCCGAGGAGCAATGCGGGACGAGGAGCGGGGCCACCGGGAAGAGGCGGAGCGTCTCGTTTACGACGCAGCGGAGGAAGGGGAGGTCGGAGAGGTCGGAGTCTTCGACGAGGCGGGATGTGCCGATGCACGAGTCGATCTCGGCTCGGGCCTTGTCGAAGGCGGCCGGGTGGTTCAGTAGGAGCGACATTGCCCATTCCATGGTGCGCGCCGAGGTGTCGGTTCCCGCCGTCAGCATTGCCTACATTATACAAAATTAATTAAGGTCGAGATTTTCAACAAATTTCGGTTTATGTATGTTGTAATTATATGAGTCCTTCTTATCTTGATAATAAATCGATTGATATGCTAAAAGATCATGGGTATGTTTGGCAAAAGCAAGTAGCTTTTCGAAGCTTTTGATTTTGATATTCTATAGTCTTAAATGAAATAAATATAAAATTTTAGTTTAATTAGCTTTTGAAATCAAAGCTTTTCAACAGCTATTCACTCAAGCTTTTCGGAGCTTTTGATTTTTTATTCACAAGTTTTTAACAGCTACCCTAACAGCTAGGTTTACCAAACACTATACTAGCTTATTAACATATATTTAACTCAAATTAATAATCAACAGCTTCAGCTACCCAACAGCTTCAGCTCCTCCAACAGCTACCATTTTGCCAAACACACTTGATTTTCAACCCTACAATGGTGATTGACTCTATTTCGCCATTTTTGCGGTACTAATTTAGACCATTTTTAATAATATTATTATAAATCGTTTAATTATTCGACACGGTTTTTAATAATATTATAAAATATTAACATTTTAATCAATTTTTCAGGTATATGAATTTAAAAAAAAAAATTATGGAGTGTTAAGATTTTAAAATGTGTCTTGAAGTGACTAGATATTATTAGATATGATATCTAGATATCAATATTTCTCTTACTTTTTAAGTGACTTTTTATTCACATATTGTTTAGGTTAATAAAAATTATATAAAATATTATTTTTTATTAATTTATAAAAATAGTTTATTATGAATAAGTATGATATTGTTTTAAAAAAATATAATATACCATAATTTTGATACGTTTTGTATAGTTAGGCAAATCATTATTACATGTATACAATTGGTACAAGCTATATTTACGCCAAACGAAACGTAAGTACGACTCCAAACAGGGCTACACGTGTCGATTTTGTTGTAAGTTGTAATTGTAACGCATATGCAAATAATTTCACATTATAATATATATTATTTATAATTTTTATTATAAAAATTATACTTTAAAATTTATTGATAATTAAAAAACTAAATGTTTCAGAAAATAATTTTCCATTTCTAAAAATTTTCATAATAAAACTTTATAAACATGTTAATATAAATATATTGAGTAAAAACGATTTTTTTAATTTTTTATAGTGTAAAATTATATCTAAAATATTTAAATATAATACCTACTGAAAAATTTACTCACCACTATAATGCCTTTGAGAATATCATCTGTGTAGAACTCGGGATCCGTCTTCTGCAATACCAACAACTCTTCCACCATCGACGACGTCGTTTTCCCCTCCCCTCCTGCTTGCATTGCCTCCCTCGCCTCATCCATCAACCCCTGCATAAACCGGTCCCGGTTCAGCCCAACCGCTTTCAATTTCTTATTCAACCTCCCACCGAACCCGGTCCACCTCAAAACCGGGAATAAATCCCAGAGAGTCATAAACGAGGCCACAGCAAACACCTCGCTGGGGGCCCCAGTGGTGGCCCACCTCTTCCCGGCCACCATCCGCATCACCATATTCCTAGTGATCCCGAAAAACGCCTCGTTTAGATCCACCCGCGAACCCGACCCGCTAAGCAGCTCGCGGGCGGCGAACCGGACCTCCTCCTGGCGGATCCGGGCGCTCTGGAGGAGCCGGTGGGACGACAGCGCCTCGACGGTCATCACGCGGCGGAGGCAGCGCCACAGGTCGCCGTACCCGGCCCAGCCGACGCTGGTGAAGTTGTACCCGACGAGCACGCCGGGGGCGAACCTCGGCCGATTGGCGAAAACGACGTCGTTTTCGCCCAAGCATTGTTCCGCTGCATCAGGGGAGGAGACGACGAGGAAGCGGCAGCAGCCGACGCCGAGGCCGAAGACGGGGCCGTATTCGCGGGAGAGCGCCTCCAGGCTGCGGTGGAGCGGCTCCTTGAGGAGGTGGAGGTGGCCGATCACCGGGAGAGCCGGTGGGGTCGGCGGATGGATTGGATTCTTGGATGAGGGGAGGCTGCGAGATGGACGCAACGCCCTCAACGAGAGGACGAAAACCGTCGCAAGAAGAGCCAAGAGAACACTAAAATCCATTATTTAAATTTTTTTTTAATTTAATAATTTAATTTATTTTGTGGTTTGGAGATATGGGAGGAGTAATAGAGGTGATCCTTTTCCCTTTATAGAGGTTTGGGAGATGTATCATGTATGTGTGTGGGTTTGTGCAAACGCACATCTAGTGTGGTCCGACACTATATTCTAGAAGGTTAGTGACGCAACAAACTCTATCGACCTTATCCTCGATCTCTTCACAATGATGCCTCGATGCCATAACTATATATGTTTGTAGGGCTTAATGATATTCAGTTTTGTCATATGTAAGAAGTGTTATTTGAATTTAACGAGTCGAGCTCGACAGGTTGAAATTTGGTTTATTTGTTAGATGAGATCGACTCGAGTCGAGTTCAATTCTTAAACGGGATTGTTTTTATTAAGCTTGGATTATTTAGGTAACGAACGAGTTCGAATCGAGGTTTTTTTAAGTTTTTAAGCAGTTTTATTTGGTCATAACTTATTAACTTAAAGGAAGCCAATAATCCTGGTCGTATTATTTGAATCTCGGATTGCACTTTAAATTTTATATTGGTTATATTAGGAGTTTGGCCATCTTTTTTCAAATTTAAAACCTAAGTACAATTTAAAGATCGAGTTTTTATTTAAACTATATCCGCTTGTTCATTTTAAAACTTTGGAGAGTTATTTAATTTTAGAGAATAGTACAGAGAATTGCTTCTTTATTTTTTTCTTCGTGTTTTTCTATTTTGGAGAATAAGATAAAAAATCTATGGGATAAAAAAAATGCTCAAAATTCTCCAAAATTTCTTATATATTGAGAAGGCTACAAAAGTTAAACACATATCAAGCAGACAACCCTCCATATTCCACTTATTTTTTGGGGCATTTATTTAATTTTTTAAAAACTAAAAAACTATTTTTATACTCTGAGCATCTATTTTTTTATATTTATTAAATTTTATTTTGAAAAATCAAGTTTTAAATTTTTTAATAATTTTATTTTGTAAAAATATTGCCTTTTTAATTTAAAAAAAATATATAAAATATGATTTTTCAAAATAAAATTTTATAAATAAATAAAAATAGATGTTAGTAATATAAATATAATTTTTTTTAATATTAAATAAATGTTAGATATTTTTGTGATGACCTGAGGAGAATAATAGACAACATCTCAAAATATCTATTACTTCTTATAATCTAGATTGAATACTATGTAACTCTTATAGGTTGATTCATCTAGTCGCAAAATTAATTCTATATTTCTAAAAAGATTAACACTCTGAATCTCTCAACTTTGAATATAGCACTACACCTATTACACATACGTGTGATTAAGGTGAATTTAAATTTCTTCTAGAAACTAGCTAGTAACACCAGGCCAATAGGCCATGGTAGGGCTGGAAATCACCCGTGGGTGACCGACTCACCCGACCCACCCGATTCGATTATTAGGGTGAAAACCCGAAAAAATCCGGGTGACGGATGGGTGATGGGTCGGGTGAAATAGGTGATGGGTCGGCTGATGGGTGATATATTTTCAACCCATCACCCGACCCATTACCCGACCCGCTTAACCACCCGTTAGCCCACCCGATTATTATAAAAAAAGAGGTTAGTATATAAATAATACTACGTATAATTTAACATAACTAACATATTTCTCCTTTTCTACCTCTACTTTCTCCCATTTGCCAAGTGTTTTTGTTAAAAAGGTCTAAAAAAAACTTTTATTTAACTCCATGTCTTTTTAAAATAATAAAATTTCTTTTATTTGTTTTGCATATACAGATAGACTGTAAGCAATTTGGCTCTTTCCAACGACTCTGTTAGCATTTACTGTATTAATACATGATTAACCAAATCATATTTTCTCAATTTGTCATGAGACTCGTAACAATAATCCTCTTAATGCAAATTAAGATATTAAAGAAATTACCAAATCAAGATATTAAAGAAATGACACATGAGTATGTTTTCTAAAGACATAGTTTTTCTATACTTTTTTTATATTGAGTCTAGTAACCGAGTTAAATTCATCTCATTCAGTTTGATATTAAACTTCTAATACTAATTTTGTAAGTTAAGGATAGTGATATAATGTATGAATAAGTCTTTTATTAATTTAGTAAGATTCATACGTTGACATGGTTTATAAAATTACCGAATATGAATGATTTTTAGGTATGTCTTATGACTCATTTTTTTTTAAATTCTTTCACCCAATTAATCACCCGACCCACCCGATTCACCCGACGGGTCGGGTGATGGGTGAAACATTAAACGGGTGGGTGATAGATCGGGTGAAATTTTTTTGTGACGGATCGGGTGAAAAAAATGGGTCCACCCATCCATCACCCGACTCATTTCCACCCCTACCTGCATGCATCACTGCCCCACATACCTTATTTCCATCTCATTCATCTAAAAATCTCCTCACCAATTAATAATTAATGTTAAAAAGGTAGTTTCTAGAAGAAAAATACGATTTTTTACACGTGTCCCATTCGATGTTATTAAGTTGTATATTATGTTATTTGAACCTATTATGAAAAATTAAATCAAAACATTACAATACAACTTGCACACTACCTATTACCATAGAAAAATATATTAGAACTGAATAACTAAGAGCATCTAGCACCCACTTGGATGTCTTTATTTTGAAAAAAAAAACAAATCAGATTTATGCAGGGAAAAAGAGTGTTAAATGTGAGTTGAGTTTCTTATTCCAGAAATTCTTTCTCTGAATTAGACACTCCTTTACCAACCGTTACAAACTCTTTTTTTTTCAATATGGAGACACCCAAGTGAGTATTACTATTATGGATGCTCTAACTAATTATTCTAAATAACTTATTCATTACAATCAAATCATTTACTGTATTGAAGAAGTGGAAAATGGAAAGTCGATATCTGCTAAATGGTTGTCGATTTTGTTAATATCGAAAGTTGGTGAATGGTTATACATTTTGTGAAATTTTGGCTGCATATAATATAACCCTTTCTTTATTATGTGAAATTTGTGGTAGTTATATTTCATTGGGGAAAGAGCGTTGCCAATCGATCTGTCCAATACTTGGATACAATTTATCAAACAATAGGGTGAAATTGAAATGTTTTCAAAATCCTACATTAGGATTGATATGAACCAATCGTGGGCCAGCCCATTTGTATGTTCAGCTCTATTCAACCTCAACACACTACAATTGGATTCAAAACCACATTGATCGTGGGCCGGCCCATTTATACATTCGTTTGAATGGTTTGATGATTTTGATATATGAAATTATCTCAGCAAATGTGAGTTTAAACACACACACACACAAAAAAAGTGATTTAGGGTTATGACTTATGGTCTATGGATGAACATTTGACAATAGTATAATTAGATTCGTGCTTGTTGCAAAGTATGTGTGCTGCTTGTTGTTTTGTGCCCTTTCGGTTTTCTGTTCTATATTCGACGGTTTTCCGTCAGTTGACTTATTGGCCTATAGAGTTTCAGACATGTCTAAACTCGAATTCTTACTTTATAAAAAAAAAATTGACAATAGTATAATAAATTATACATGATTTTGATTATATTAAAGTTGTGCATTTATAATTTATGAGAGTATATATCTTTCTTAAAAAAAAAATGGCTCGATTTGAAATTTAGATAAGCGGTAAATTGAAGATCATCTAATTCCCTATTGTGAACCATTTTGTATGTCATTCATTGTGATTGGTGAAAAACATATTCTTTCATCGCCTCTAGTTTTTGCGTTGGGCCTTTGAATATGGTAAAATTGTACTCCAAGGTGGATACATCGAGAGGGCAACTAGATCGAGATGATCCATTTGAAACTCCAAATTGTTTTGTAAGGGTGTGTTTGAATTTGGGATGGGGTTGTTTGCTACCGACGAAAATCTAAATTAATTAATGTAACAATATTTAATTAAACACCAAATTGGCTAACAAATCCAAATATCGAATACACCATTAGTACCTTTGGTTGTTTGATTAGTTGTCGGTTGTCAGATGATTACTACTATTATCATTTATCAGGGTGTTGAGTTGTTGACCCTATTTGTACCTCTAGACTCTAGTGTTATGAGTTCCTAACATACGGAGTATAATTATATTTATAAATAAAAACTCTTTAATTAGTAGTGTTGTTCGGTTATTATATTTTATAATATGTTTAAAATAATACAGAGTATAAATTTTAAATAAAATATGTGTCAATCAAATAATTATTATAAAGTTTATAATAAAATTGTACGTAATTATATATAAACTTATTATGATTGATTGATATAATTTCCAATTGTAAATTAACAAGTTGTAAAAAGGGCTAAACAAACATTATTTAAGTGTTTATACAATAATAATCATCCTAATTTATTATTTGAAAATTATTTGACACATTATAATTTTAGAGATTATTAATTTGTATTTTCAATCGAGATAAATATTCATAACTTTTATAAAAGATAAACTCTACAATAATCGTCCTCATACATATCTACGATAAGATATCGAGTAGTGTTTCTTAGAGTCGTTGTTTTCACTTGGGTTCTGAAAATGATGTATTTTTATTAAGCTATTTTTACAAAGTTTACCAACCTTATTTGTTCATAATTTAAAATCAGAAATTTTGTAAATTTTACAAAGTTTAAGATTTTAAAGCTTAAATTACGCTAAACATCTATTTCAATCAAGCTTTAAAATGAGATTTCGTACTCAACTCATTTAATAATTAAATAAATTTAATAATTAAATGAATTCAACTTAAACTTTTTTCAAGTATTAGTTCGATTCCAACCGCTCACCAAAAAAACTCAATTCCTTCCTCCACGTACACATAAATCATACAGTAATACAGAATACTCCCTCTTCCCCTCCCAAACCGCACTCTTCAAAACAGAAAATCTCTCACACCGCCATTAAACCCCAACCTTCGAGCTTTTGATGGTTCACCTCGTCGCATAACACGCCCGGCAAGTACACAAAATGGCAGCTGAAAACTCGAGCTCCAAAGGCCAAGCATGGTTAGTCTTTCAGTTGAATCCAAATCCACTTTCGTTTCCACAAATCGACATTTCAAACTTAATTCGTTTTCCACAAATCGATTGCAGGTTCTGCACCACCGGAATTCCGAGCGATGTCGCCGTCGATGTGGACGACATGACCTTTCATCTCCACAAGGTCACAATTTAACTTCTCCCTCTCGAAGAGTAGTTTAATCTTTCGACGAATGCTTAATTTCTGGAATTTTCGATTCTGCTTTCAGTTTCCGCTGATTTCGAAGAGCAAGAGGCTCAACGATCTGATTTCAGAGCAAGAGGCTGCGGATTACGAAGGCGGCGATGGAGGAGAGTCTGAAATCGAGTCCGAGAGCTGCCGAATTTCGCTACCGGAGTTCCCCGGCGGATCGGAGACGTTCGAGGTGGCTGCGAAATTCTGTTACGGCGCTAAGATCGAGCTCTCTGCCGCTAACGCCGCCGCTCTCCGCTGCGCCGGCGAGGTGCTCGAGATGACCGATGCGTACTCCAAAAACAACCTAATCTCCCGCACCGAGCGATTCCTCTCCCGCTCCGTGTTCCGGAAACTTAGGGATTCCATCGCCGCGCTGAAATCGTGCGAGAATCTGATGCCTCTGGCGGAGGAATTAGGGATCGTCCAGCGCTGTGTCGATACGATCTCCGCCAAGGCCGCGGCTGCGGACTCCTCGCTCTTCGGCTGGCCGGTGAACGAATCAGTACACCAATCTCCCTCGATCGCCGGCGGTAGAGATTCAAGATCCAAGAGATCGATGAGCACTTCGTCGAGATCGAACTCCGGCAGGCGAGAGTCGGCGTGGCTCAAAGATCTCTCAGAGATAAGCTACGATTTCCTCAGCCGTGTACTGGAAGCCATGAGAGCCCGGGAGGTGAGCTCCGATATCATCGAGAGTTGCCTTCTCCACTACGCTAAGAAATCGTTCCCCGGAATCAATCGTTCAAGCAGGAAACCGGCGAATCATTCATCAATCACTTCAATCGCTTCAGAGGCAGAGCAGAGATCGCTCCTCGAATCAATTGTGTCGAACCTACCGACTGACAAGTGCTCGAGCTCAGCTCGAACAGCACGGCATCTCTTCGGACTGCTTCGAACGGCCAACATACTGAAAGCCTCCGAGCATTGCAAATGCGCTCTGGAGAGAAAGATCGGAGCTCAGTTGGAACGAGCTGGCTTGGATGACCTCTTGATTCCGAGCTACTCGTATCTCAACGACACTCTATACGATGTCGATTGTGTCCAAAGGATCCTTGCATACTTCTTGGAGAGCTACGATGTGAGATCTTCGGAAGCTTTGAGCGATGATTTGAATCGCGATGGCTTAAGGTCTCCGGCGATAATGTTGGTAGGGAAGTTGATGGATGGATACTTATCCGAGATTGCTTCAGATGCCAATTTGAGGCCAGAGCAATTCCACAGTTTGGGATCGTCATTACCTGATCAAGCTCGGTTGTTCGACGATGGCCTCTACAGAGCGGTGGATTTGTATCTCAAGGTGAAGAACAACTCAAAAATTGCTAAATTTTGATCAATTTAGGTTGCATTCAGTGCTTAAGTGTCGCAATTTCGTTCGATTGTTATGTTTACGTAGGCGCATCCATGGACTACAGAGTCGGAGAGGGAGCGGGTTTGCGAGGTGATGGACTGCCAGAAGCTGACATTGGAAGCGTGCGCGCACGCAGCGAAGAACGAGCGGCTTCCGCTGCGTGCAGTAGTCCAGGTCCTCTTTTTCGAGCAGCTCCAGCTTCGCAACGCGATAGCAAGCACCTTCCTAGGAGAGGAAGGAGGCCAAATCGAGTCTCTAGGGCGGCTCTCAATCCGCGGATACAACGACGAAGAAGACGAGAGAGGCCACGAAGTCACACAACAACCGGAAACCAGGCGACTGCGAGCATCTGCAAGGGAAAACCGTGTGCTCCGCTTGGACATGAACAGCGTGAAGACCCGTGTCCACGAGCTCGAGCGCGAGTGCTCGACAATGAAAAGAGTCATCGATAAGTTCGACAAGGCCAGCCCCTCGACCCGGAAGAACTCGTTCGCAAGCAAGTTCGGATGCAAGTTCAAAACGCAAGTGTGCGATTCGCATGAGCCAACCGTCATGGACGGTAGAAGGGGAAGGTATGTCACAAGCCACACACACTACCGTAATTAACCAACAATTCGATCCTCAGATTGCAATTTGGGATCATTCCTGCTGACACAGCAGGAATGACCCCTATGTTAGTATCTACTTACCGACGAACTAGACGGTAGGATTTCCCGGGTCTAAGGAAATAAATTGGCAACTTGGTGGTCACTCTATAGCTATAAAATGGGGCCATGGATCCCTTTTAGAGCCTTTTGAACTTCATAGTTTGAATGTCATATATGTTAATGAAACATTTTGGAGTTTAATGTAAGATTTAAACCACAAAGGGTTAGACTGTATTATAGGGTACCATCACTGCATCTAAGGGCACTAGTGGACCAAAGTGATTTGGAGTTTAGGGTGCAGTTTTTTGGTACTTGAAATCTTTGGCCTATTTTATACAAAAAGGTTTTGTAGTTTTGCAGCTTAGTGGGGTTTGATCAATATGGTGAAGCTCTTGGGATTCTGTGGGTTATTGTATTGGTAATAAGACTGATGAAATGACCACTGTTGTCTTGTTTTTGTTTTGACACCCAACTTTGTATAGTATATGCATCATTGAAATAATTTTTGAGATTCCAATAATATCAGAGTTAGTATGATTGAAAGATGTCAAAAACTACTCTATTATTTGATCACCCAGAAAACACACTGTCATAGGACAGTATCTTCTGTCTGATTTCGTCGACTGACCGTTATTTTTTCGGAATTTTCGCCAAATATCCCTGAGGTTAAGGCTAATTCGCGTGGTGTATAAAAGTTTGACATATTTCGCCAGATGCCCCTGAGGTTTCCATTTTTTTCGCCAAATACCCCTGAGGTTTTCATTTTTTCGCCAAATGCCCCTCTGCCGCATTTGTTAACGTTTTTGATTGAAAATAAAAATAAAAATAAAATATTATTTCATTATTATTTTTGTAAGGTATTATTTGCACAATATTATTTAATTATGGTAATTAAATTATCTAATATTATTTATACAATACCATTTCATATTACATTTTTTAACCAATGGAATTAATTCCCCTTTTTTGATAAAGTTAAAATTAATTATACAATATTATTTCATTATGTATTAATTACACAATATCATTTCATGCTATTTGTTTAAACAATGAGATTAATTCAAAATATTTTTGATAAAAAAAATATATAGTTCCAAATATACGATTTTTTTTTTCCAAAGCAACTAATCTCTCTCTTTGTGGGTGTATAATGAAAACTATTTTTTATATAATAATCTTAATTTTTGGAATTTCACACAATCAACCCAATCTACATAAATTTTCAAATAATAAAATTTTTAAACATTTTTTTAACCAATGAGATTTATCTATTCTAATTGTTAAATGAGAAATATTATTGCTTAGATGACATAATCATTTTAATTTCACAATTTCCTCCCAATCAACTGAATCTTGAAAAAAAAATTAAACTAATGAAATTTGTACACGTTTCTTTAATCAATCTAGTTATATCTAAATACTAATTAATAAGCATTTTTATTAGGTTTTATAACCACATTTATTTTAGGATTTTAACTCAATCAACATATTTTCACTTAAATCTTAAACTCGTGTAATTTTTACACATTTTTCATAAATATTTTTATTATTATTTACTTAATTATCAAATCTATTATTTTTTGTATTTTATGTTAACGTTTGATAATATTTTATTTAAATTTATCATAGTAATTTTTTATACTTAGAAATTTTTATTTTTATTGTCTAAAAAGAAAAATATGCGTCATGGTGTGGGAATTGTACTAATTTTCATTCAAAAACATAAACAAATTCGACAGAGGGGCGTTTGGCGAAAAAATAGAAACCTCAGGGGTATTTGGCGAAAAAAATGGAAACCTCAGGGGCATCTGGCGAAATATGTCAAACTTTTGTACACCACATGAATTAGCCTTAACCTCAGGGGCATTTGGCGAAAATTCCGTTTTTATTTTTTTATGCCATGTATTGATGGCTTAGGAGTTTTTCTTTTTTCCAAATATTTGGTATATACTACGTAAATCATAACATACTACCAGGATCTTCCCTAAAGATGATGAGTACAGATTCCTATTAAGAGGGAAAGTAAGCCTATTACAAATGATACATTTCCTGGCTATATAGTCAGCAACATTATTAGTTTCCCTAAAACAATTATTAAATTGAATACTCCATCCGTTCGCGAAAACTTATTATTTTAGAGATTCGATTTTGTTCATAAAAACATGTCATTGTAGGTATTTTAGCTTCCACTTTACGAAAATGCCCTTGACATGATTGATGGGTTGTGAGTTGTAGTTTTCGATAAAGTGAAAAGTAGAATAATAAATGAGGATAAATTAGTAAAAAATGGAGTAGATTATTGGATTTCTTAAAAATTGTGCTAAGAGCTAAAATGACAAGTTTTCGCGAACGGAGGGAGTATTATCAAAAGAACTAGTCATATGTCGAATCTTTCCTACTTGATGGATGATCTCTCAATGAGTGTTTTGTTCTCTTCTGATTGCCTTGATTAGTGTTTGATTGTCACCTTCAATGATGGCATGACAAATTCCTTTCCTGATTACTTATTACATTCCTATGATGACGTACTGCTTCTGTCTCTGTCTGTAAAACCGATCCTTTAGATGTATTTTGAAAGAATACATCTATTATGTTACTCTCAGAGTCACGAATGACTGCTTCTGCCTCTGTCTGTAAAATCAATGGCTTAGGAGTATTATTTTGGGTGATAGGAAGTAAGTTTTTTCGTCGTAAACGAAGTGGAGGTGAAGCAAATCGGAAATAGAAAAACACCTATGTTGATGAAATATCTATGTTTGATTATAAATTTATGATAAGGTTTAAAATGAAGACTATACCGAAAAATAATTCGCCAAGAATTGAAGTTCATATTATATATAGTAAGTTAATGGAATAACTAAGTTTATCTTGTGATTGGCCTTGTAAGATTACAAGTTCATACTGTCAAGTTATAGTATGATATTAAAAAATAAGAAGAAGAGAAAAAACTGTCAAATTATTGTATATATGATTTTCTAATTTCTTTGGGAAAAAAGACATCTAACATTAAATAGTACTCATAATATGAACAAAAAGGACGGAATAATGTATTTTTTAAAATAAAAAATGGAGAAGGCATGTTGATATTTATTAAAATAAATGGTGACAGATTGGTAATGGAGATGAATTAATGCTTCTTTCATCGTAAAATAATGGCAACAAATTTTTATGATAAAGCTTCGACGATTTAATGGGTGTATATTGTCTCAAAATATCAATCTGGTTAATCTAAAGTTTGTCTTACTCATTATCAGTGGGTCGAGTCAATTGGCGCAAATCGGCTTAGCTGGTGTGTGGCTCTTGCCGGCCAGGTTACGTGTCCGAAATTTACCACCAAATATGGGTTCATCGTTATCAAAAAAAAAAAATATCAATCTTGGTTAATGGTGTTTAGATTTGACAATTTAGTATTAAAATATAAAAAACAAAACATTTTTAACCTATATCATAAATATATACTCCGTATTTAATTAACATTCTAGTTCGAGAAAGATTCCTTAAATAGTAAATACACTAGTTGATTTTGTTTTACACTTTCCAAATCATGGTCTAACCTATGCGTTAGCATAAGATTAATAAATATTGTTAAAATATTTTTATTAGGTTTAGTTATTGTTATTTCGGTTTTTCTACAGTATGTCATAAGAGTATAGGATAAGATCTGAAATTGGAAAAAAAAATGTCCTACTAAAAATAAACGACTATGAATCTAATTTAAAATTTGGCTAATGCATTTTAATTAAGAATATATTTTTTCTAAAACGATAATCTTATCCTATCCCCAATAGAAAAAACTACTTAGGTTTTCCCCTTAATTCTAATCCTCTCTTTACATTCCTTGATTTTAATAAATATAAAATGGTATCCGAGGTTCGAATAGGGTCCTTGAGTACTACCCGTAAGTCCTTTTCACCTGAACTATTCTGAAATGGTTAACAAACTCTCTTTACATTCCTTAATCACCTTAAATACACAATCTCCTACACTAGTAAACACACCTCCTGAAATAGCTAAAGTTCCTTGCACGCCATACCATATAGAGTACACAAGGCAATAAATTACAAGTAGTTTTTGATTGAAACATAAAGACTCCTTTTACACCCCATTCTTACCAAACCCATCAAGCCAACCCTTCAAAATAGGTGCTCTATAGCCAACGAAAGCTCATCGAAGAACAATGTTGGCAACAACGAACAGTGAAAACCCATGTATTATGATCAACGACCTCCTCTCTCCATCGACAAAAGATTCACCTAGCGTATGTTAAAAAGACCGAAAAATCGAAAACACTAGCTAGCATCAAATTAGTTAGTCCTAAGGAAATCTCAATTATTATTCGGATCCATAGGTAGTTAGACGAGGGACCAAGAGTGAGGTTTAAGTCAAGGTATTGAGTAGAATGAAATACATACCAAGAGATGGACAAAAGAGAACAAAATCAGTTTCCTCTTTCCCTCCATCACAAGGTAGTCTTTACTCTTTGCATATGCATAGGCCCATGACCCAACTCTTACTAGCCTCAATGTATGGGCCATTGTTAGTGGGCCATAAATGGCCTGTCAACATCTATAAAACCCCAAATCTAATGTTCAATAATTTCCCATTTAGATTGTTATCATTCAATGGCCCATTAGCTCAGTTGGTTAGAGCGTCGTGCTAATAACGCGAAGGTCGCAGGTTCGAGACCTGCATGGGCCATAATTTTTTACAAAAAACTTCACTTTTTTCATAGGCTTCCTAACTTATCAACAATCACTGTAAATGGTGGATATTTGAACTTGTCATGCTCTCCTTGTTAGTCTTTTTGTAATTGAACTCAAAGCAATCATCTCAGATCAAGGGACCTTCCGTTTCTCGTCTCCTTTAGCAATCATCTCAGATCAAGGGACCTTCCGTTTCTCGTCTCCTTTAGCTCCATCGTTGAGACGAAGACCGTGAAAAAAAGAGGAGTTGTAGCCTGCAGGGGCATTTTCTGATAGAAATGGTGCTCCGCCATATTTGCTCTGTTGTACGATTTCATTACTTGATGTTGCAGGGGATTACAAGATATATGTATAGGCAACAGATTATAATACAGACATAGGAAAGCATCAGGAAGCTTCGTCTGATAGGACTTGGACTGAGTCCTTTGTGGGCTGTCTCGTTGGGCCTGGCTATAGAGAATGGGCTAGTAGCATTTCATGTCAGCTTCTCCAGGAGCACAAATGAGCCACTAGCAAATTCAGTAACTGATTCTTGAACAATATACAATTATACATGGGGTTGAAATTAGATGAAATAATTCATGTTGAAATTAGATGAAATAATTCAGTTTTTACTTTCACTGATCAATAGGTCTATTAGCTCAGTTGGTTAGAGCGTCGTGCTAATAACGCGAAGGTCGCAGGTTCGAGACCTGCATGGGCCAACTTTTTATTATAACACCTCCTTTTTTTTTTTATCATTTATAAACATAATTAATCATTTCCTTCATTTATAAACATTCATTTCCTTCATTTATAAACATAATTAATCATTTCATTTGCCTTTCAGTAAGGTTTGTCATTTATAAACATAATTATCATCTATAAACATAATTAATAATTTCCTTTGCCTTTTAGTAAGGTTTATCATTTATAAACATAATTAATCTCCTTTGCCTTTCAGCAAGGTCTTAATGATGTGAATACTGAGTATTAAATGATTCAGCAATTTTTTCCTAAACAATACTAGTTCTTTGAACATATTTTTTCATATAAGGAAAGATATATAATCGACACAACAGATATATAATTGATACAACTCAAGAACATGTATAGATGTATCGAGGGACCAAATTGTGGACAAACCATCATGAATAGAAAACAACGAAACATTAGAAAAGCCATATAACAAAACGCAAAGAAAAGGCAATCGAAAATGATGGAGAGAAAAACCGCCAAGATTCGAACCATAAAACGAATCCTTCGGCGAATTCGGAACCATGACTCATGTGGTTATTGATTCTTCTGGTACGTGCTGACTGCTGACACTTTCATAAGTTACAAAATCATTTCGATCAAATGTAATGGGCTCCTACTTCTTGATGGTCTATTGGCCAAGCCCAAAAGCTAGTGGGCTTGTCCAACAAACCCACTGTTTTTTCTTTTTAGCGAATCCTTATAATATAATCACAAATATCGTTAAAATGTTTGAAAAAACAAATGAAGAGAGACGATTTATATCGTCCATTACCCCATCACTCATTAGTCATTACTGTTGAGAGGGTTGCCCAAAAGCGGTATATAAGACGTACCCGGTAAAACTTACAAGTAAACCAGATATAAAGATGGCGACTAGGGTTGCTGTTTCCATTCTTATATGAATTCAAGACCGCAATGGATCTCTGATAAGATCCTTTATTTACAGTGGAATGGTATACAAAGTCAACAGATCTCAATAAATACAATCGGATTTATGGCTACACAAACCGTTGAGAGTAGTTCTAGATCTCGTCCAAGACAAACTACGGTAGGGGCTTTATTGAAACCGTTGAATTCGGAAATTAAGCCATTCCATCAGGGATCTTCTGTTGTATGTCTATTTTTATGTTATTAATTTTCTTTTTAGATATCGATTCACCAATCAAGGTTTATCTAGTAATTGAATTATTTTGCCTTAATAAAAAGAAAAACAAATCGAAAGAGCCACTCCATAGGAGGAAATGTACAAAATAACACATTCAACATAGAAATACATGATGTTTAAGCCCCTTGAATATATATTACTTGTAAGCTAAACTGAAACTATTTGTGGTCTATAAGTTTGGATTCGTCTTCGCCTAATGGCTTATGTTCCGAATGGTTTTAACCTTTGCACTTGCTAGTTGATACTCATCCTTGGGAAGCCTTTGTGGACAATACACTGCCTGCATTATCTGTTTATGTTGGCTTCATCACAAAAGAAATGTTCTTGTCATTGATCAAACTTTCCTGCATTTTACATATAATCTTGTAGGGAGGGACTTATGTCACCATAAACAGGGACTAAAGCAAGTGTTGGATTCAAAGCTGATGTTAAAGAAAATAAATTGAATTATTATACTCCTGACTATGAACCCTATGAACGTGATATCTTGGCAGCATTTCGACTGTTGTCATCAATTCATCCAGGGTTGCACGAGTGACTTTTTAAATCAGTAAAATCATTAAAAACACCAAAACCTCAACAACATAAAATTCAAATACATCTTTAATTTTAATTCTGATTTTTTTTATGTGGAGGAGAAGCTTCCTACGAAGACTACGTAGGGTGCAAAATGAAGGGACATGTCTTAATAAATCAATAATTGTAGGATGTTTCATAATCATAACATAAATGCATAGTGATCCTATATCCTATTTTTCAATATATTATATTATCATGTGATTACAATAATATTAGGAGAATTTTATATAATTGCCTTTGTAACTTTATATTTATAAATATTAACTAGTGTAGACCCCGTCCGGTGTACGGAGAATGCGTTAATCTAAATATAAATTATGTTTTCCTTCAAAAAATAATATAAATATAAGTAAAATTAGTTCGAAAGGTTATATATAATCTAAATATCTTTTAATTAGATTCTCTCAAAATATAAATAAAATTCACATTTATAAGGTATTAAGTAAAAGTTTTTTTTTCTTCTACTCTATGGTTAATTAAATCTCATGTAATTTAATTAGATAGTTGATTTTTAAAAAATATTTTAATATTCTTTTGTATTAAATATGTAGTATGTATTTATTACATTAGTTTGCTAAAATATCTATGTACGGATGGATTGTGATTTGTGACTACACATATGGCTATATAATATTTTAATTATTTATTTTGGCCTCAAAAATAATATAGATAGATATAAAATAACAATTATTAAAAGATTGATTTTGATATAAATAATTCTTTCCACCAAAAAATAATCTAAATATAAATAAAATAACACCTATCAAATATTACATATTTATCTATTAATATTTTTGGTAAGTATGACTATGAAAATTAGTTTTTATTATTATTGTTACTACTACGTTTAATTATATTGATATAGTTTTTTCCTTATATAATATTTACTCTTTTATAAGATATTTTTATTAGATTTCCTTTTTGACGGGAGAAAGCTTTGCGAGATGCACTCACGTGCCGCCACGTATGCAAAAGCACTCACGCGCCGCCACGTAGACACCAATGCATCGGTTTTAGTATATGTATATAGATCCTTCTCTACTTGTTTCTAGAGAATCCCTCTTTAATATTTTTCTAAACATGAAATAAATTAGAAGTTTGGAAAATATCTCCCAATGATATATATGGCAAAATTAATTTGGAAATGTATCAAGGAATACATTCATTTGCATTTTTTAAAATATTGAATTTTAAATTATAAACTGACAATGGAAATAATCTAGCTCTACAACAAATAATAAATCTAATATATCGCGTTTAGAACAGAATCTAAGGGTCGAAATGTATATATATAATTTCCCTGGATAGGCCGAGAGGTTGTTTTCAAGTCACTCAAATTGTTATATTCTCAACAAAATTGATCAAAATAAACTGATTGATTGTGGTTTTTTGGGTAATGATAAGGGAAAAAAAGAAACATAGCAACTGAATTTGAATATTAAAAGGAAATTTAATAAAGTGAATTATGGACATGAATATAAAAAACAAAAAGAGGAAATAGGATTAATATGTGGCATGAGGTGTTGATGTGGAAAAATATAATTGGCAAAACAATTGGAGGGAAAATATTGCATAAGAAATTGACATGTTGTGAAAAAAAGTTCTTATTTTAGTATTGTCTTAAGATTTTAGAAAGATTGATAAATAAATAAATTAAAAATAATTACATAACTTGGATACAATTGTTGAGATTTAAGAGGGGGGGGGGGGTGACTTAGATATAGTTACATATATGAAAATGTAAAATAGAGATTGGGATTATAGTTGTAAATTAAAATGTAAACTATGGAGGAAAATAAATACATGGGATTTATATTAATTATCTAAAAAGATAATGTTAAAGAGTATCAAGAAACTATATAGTAAAAAATATAAGAATATTAAATGACATTAGTTTCTAGTAAAAAAATGATAAATTTTAAATTCCATTCCCTAGCATTTTAAGCTTCATTCAAAAGTCCATCTCTAGAATGTTATGAGATTATTAAAATGAAAATTAGATTCAAAATATTCTTCATATTTACATGGATTTCACAATTATTTTTAATGATATCTTTGACAAATTTGAAGGAGAAAGTCGTGTTAAATATGTAAATAAGGAAAAAAAATACCACTTAAATAAAATTAAATACAAATTAGATATATTATGAATGATTAAAAATGGACAGAAAAATGAAAAATAATTTGCTGTAGAAAGAAAATAAATTATGAAAAACAACCAAATGAACAACACAAATCACAACAACAAACAAAAAAACCTAATAAATTACAAAAAAAAAAAATTATATTAAGTACTAAACCACAACCTAATACATTGTGATTAAGTGGCAAAAAATATCGATATATATATACCAATTTTTTATTTTAAAATCCCATGTATTATCAACTAACTAATTATTTTAATTTTTTTTAAATCACACATGAAAATGGATACATTATAAATTATTGAAAAATAATAGATAGAAAAGTAGAAATAAAATAAATAAAAAAAGAAATAGGATTAAAATTTTGGACATTGGATAAAAAAGAAATAGGATGAATTAGAGATTCTTACCACATTGGATAAAATTTTGGACATGAATATAAAAAAACAAAAAAAAAAAAAATAGGATTAATATGTGGCATGATGTGGTAAAATATACTTGGTAAAACAATTGGAGGGAAAATATTGCATAAGAATTTGACATGTTGTAAGAAAGTTATTATTTTAGTATTGAATAGGATAGGTTTTTAGAAAGATTGATAAATAAATAAATTAAAAATAATTACATAACTTGGATACAATTATTGAGATTTAAGAGGGGGAAAACTTAGATATAGTTACATATGAAAACGTAAAATAGAGATTGAGATTATAGTTGTAAAAATGTAAACTATGGATGAAAAATGAAAATAGATACAAGGGAATTATACTAATTATCTAAAAAGATAATATTAAAGAGTATAAAAAAACTATATAGTAAAAAAATGATAAAATCAAGTATTGAAATTTTGAAAATTTTATTTTAAACTGCATTCCATAGCATTTTAAGCTCCCTTCAAAAGTTCAGCTCTAGAATGCTATGAGATTATTAAAATAAAAATCAGATTCAAAATATTCTTCATATTTACATAGATTTAACAGTTACTTTAAAATGAATGATATCTTTGACAAATTTAAAGGACAAAGTCGTGTTAAATTTATAAATAAGGAAAAAAGTACCACTTATATAAAATTAAAAATTAGATATATTATGAATGATGAAAAATGGACATAAAAATAAAAAATAATTTGTTGTAAAAAGAAAAAAATATGGAAAAGAACTAAATGAACAAAACAAATCATAACTATAAACACAAAAAACCTAATAAATCACAAAAAAATATACTAAGTACTAAACTACAACCTAATACTAGATAGAAATAAAAACAAAATTTCCATGTATTATCAACTAATTAATTATTTTATCTTATTATTTAAATCAAACATGAAAATGGATACATTATAAATTATTGGCAAATAATAGATAGAAATAAAAACAAATTTTCAAGTAGAGATTCTTACCACATTGGAAAAAATTATGGACATGAATATAAAAAACAAAAAAAAAGATTTATATGTGGCATGAGGTGTTGATGTGGGAAAATATAATTGGTAAAACAATTGGAGGGAAAATATTGCATAAGAATTTGACGTGTTGTAAAAAAATTATTTTAGTATTGTATAGGATAAGATCAAATTGAGAGTACTAATGAGTAATGAGCTATAAAAAATTACAAATCCTTGTTGTCCAATTTTCACTTCTTATTCTGTCATTTTTATTGATTAATCACGATTTTATTCATAAATTAAAATGTATTTAGTTTAATTAAATGATGTATCGACCAATCTCGACCTATGTATTTATTTTAATTATATCATGCTAATATTCGTGCTCCATTTTATGAAAATCATAATAAGGCAAGTCAAAATATTACCTTTGGTTTCAGCAAAACCATTTTGAATTCCAGGAGCTCGTGATATGGTATGCTTCAGCTTCTCACTATGAGAATTCATTTCAAACAGCTCATGTTTATACTCAAGAGGGAAGAGTAGCAAACATGCCTCTTGAAAGATCAAACCAGCCTTTAATACTCTTCCAAATAGCATCTTAAAAAGCACATTTAGAACAAATTGTTCAAGGGTCTCAAACTCTCTTCAAAATAGCATCTGCCGGCTTCCCCTCTTTCAACTGATCATACGCAGTCTTCATAGAGAAATACTCCGTAGTTGTTAGAACCCACAAAAGCATCTAGACCGCGTCATTCACATTTCCAGCTCGTAAGAGGAGACCACGAGCGAGCTTTCATTCTCTCCACGTAAGAGAAAATGGAGCTCATAAGAACATACATAGAGAAGTCTCTCCCCCATTGAATGGGTAACACCAACAACGAAGGTGGATCACTTCTACAGGCAGACTTCCAAGCCCGAGTACAATTTAAACCTGTCCAAGCACAACTCATAAGAGCAGACACAGAGAAGTCCCCTGTTGAACTAGGGGTGGGCAAAAATATTTGAAATTGAAAAACTGTTTTGAAAAACTGAAAAACTGCTCCATTTTACAATTAATTGTCTTGAAATAAAATTATATTTCAAGATAGTTAATTGAATTGATAATTCAAAACAATACCAATTAATTGCTACAGTTAATTGTTTTAATTGATAAAATACCGTCAACCCTGCTCCCTGCGTCTCTCCGTCATCTACTCATCTGGAATGCTTCGAAATTCGAATCCCTGCGTCTCTCCGTCATCTACTCAGGCCGCTCCTCCATTATCGAAGCTCCCCTTCGCTATTCACTGTTGTCGGTCCTCCCCTTCGAAGCTCCTCGCCCCACCGCCCCATCATCTTCTTCATTCCCCGGAGGCACCGTCA
Organism: Persicaria maculosa; assembly: GCA_963922045.1. NCBI lineage: Eukaryota > Viridiplantae > Streptophyta > Magnoliopsida > Caryophyllales > Polygonaceae > Persicaria > Persicaria maculosa. The sequence continues at coordinate 2,402,272 of OY998254.1, read as the reverse complement.
GATCTGGATTTCGAAGCCACCGCCAGATCTGGATCTCGAAGCCACCCCCAGATCTGGATCTCGAAGCCACCGCCAGAGGCACCGCCGCCCAGCCACCACGACCCTCTCCTCACATCCCTCTCCGACGCCATCAAATCCTCCGATCCCAAGCCCCTCTAATGCCTCCCCCCATCCCTCAAACCCCACCACATCCTCGCCGTCATCACCACCAATCCTTTACCACTCTCGCCCCTCTCCCTCTTCAATTTCTTCATCGGATCTCCTCCCAACCTTCCGCCTCATCCTCCCCTGCTAATCCCCCATGGTCTATCTCCTCGCCTCCCACTGCCTCTTCCCCCAATCCCACTCCCTCCTCGCCTTCGGCGTCTCCCGCAAAAGTAAGGACTCCACCCCCTTCGATCTTCAATTCCATCTTAGAATCATCCAACGGCGTGCGATCGTCGAATTTCTGGATCGAGAATTGAGAGGACATCAGATCTTCAACTTGCTGCTCTTATCACATAAGGCAAGTGCTGCTTGGGAGATTAACAATTTTCAGTTAATTGATGAATTGGATTGAAATTAGCAATTAACTGCTACCAATTAATTGTTAGATTCAATTAAAAAACGTTATTGAAATTTTCATAATTGAAATATCAATTAATTGCTTTGCAATTAATTGAAATACCAATTAATTGGAAACGCCCACCCCTATGTTGAACGTAACACATCGTCATCGGTAAAATACCATGTATAATCTTCAAGCAATCAAGGATTATTTCTACGGGCAGACTTCCAAGCCCGAGTACAACTTAAACCTGTCTAAGCACAACTCATAAGAACAGACACACATCGTCATCAGTAAAATCAAGCAATCAAGCCTAGGAATTTAGGTTGGAACCTAAATCCGTCAATGATGCAATCCCTTGTCTCTCTTTTCAGCTAAGAGATAAACTTAGCTGGGAAGTCAAGGCCATGCAGAACCCGGGGGAGAAAGACCCAGGAGATAGAATCATCCACCCTTCTTTAAGTAAATCTTCATAATACACCTTGTTGAAACATTTTTCCTGGTGTACTTCCTAAAGAGCTCATAGCACATTATCTGCCATTTGCCTCCAATTAACAAAACCAAGTTGAACAGGATTAGACAGTCCAACACCTTACCTAACCGAGAAGCTAAGATCTTAGAAATAATCATGTAAGTTCCATTGCAGCAGGAAATAGGATGAAAGTTCTCCATCCTGTCAGTATGAACAGATTTAGGGATCAAGAAAATTGAGGTATCATTCATTTGCTCAGACAGTTAACTATTGTTAGAAAACCATCTGCACGTCACATTTCTTATTAGAGGCATTTCATATCCATTTCGGAATAGGGACATTCCATCAGAAATTTCATTCACATTCTGATGCATTTCAAATTTTCTCTTTGGGACTGGAACTAACAGTTTTGAGACAATCTTTTCTATTCAAGATAGGGAGTTTCCATTTCCATTTTTTGCAAGATCGAGAAACTTCAATTTCTTGTCGATACATTTTCAGATCTCTTTCCGGACAAGGACATTCTGTTTTTTATTTATGTTGGGACAATGACATTCCATTCGCATTTTAGGCTTTTAAACTTTCCTCTTTTACAGGGCAAAAACTTTCGTTTCGGGACCATTTTCCATTTTGTGGGACCAAGAAATTGTCATTTCTTATCGAGACATTTGAACTTTCTTTTCCTTCTAGATAGCTAGGACCATAACTTTCATTTTCAGGACCAAAACTAACCTTCTATTTTGAGACATGATCTTTCTTTTCGGGACGGGGCATTTCCATTTCCATATTTCAAGATCAAGAAACTTTTGAGACACGAACTTTCTTTTCGCGACAGAGCATTTCCATTTCCATATTTCAAGATCAAGAAACTCTCAGTTCTCATTTTGAGGCATTTACACTTTGTCTTTGAACTTTTTTTTTCTTTTGAGACAGGGACATTTCGTAATCTTTGTTCGGGATAGAGAATTTTCATTCTCATTTTGAGGCATTTCAACATTTCATTTTAGGGACTCGAACTAAGTTCCCATTTCCGAGAGTCGGGACAATAATCATGTGCCCATATTTTTCCAAATTTAAGAACATCACAAACCGATGGAGACTCCTACATTTTATCGTACATGTATATACTAAATGAATAGCCTGAAACATGCATCAATGCTAGATAAATGCCAATGTTGAAAAAAATAATTAACTAAAAAACTTGATGCTCTTATGCAAAACAAACACCAAAGAATAGAAACTGCAACCTTCGGGACGGGACAAGACGGTTCCATTTCCATATTAGTATTCTCTTTCGGGAAAGAGAGAGTATGTATTTTATTTATCTCCCTGGGACAATGACATTCCATTCTCATTTGAGGTTTTTTAACTTTCCTCTTGTTCGGGAAATTCTGTATTTTCTTCATCTCCTTGGGATAATAACATTCCTTTCTCGCTTGAGGCTTTTACGGGACAAAAATTTTCTTTTCAGGACAGTTTTCAACTTTGTGGGGCCAAGGAATTGTCATTTCTTATCGAGGCATTTAAACTTTTTTTCTTTTTGAGAGACTGTTTTCCATTTTTTGGACCAAGAAATGATCATTTCTGATTCAGGCATTTGAACTTTCTGTTTTAGGGAAGTGCCATTCTGTTTTCCATGTTTTGGGACAGAGAGACCATTCTCGTTTATGGGCATTTTATCCTTTTGTTTTCGGAACACAGAATTACCCATTTCTTTAGAGACATTTGACATCTATTTCGGGATAGGGACAGTCCATCAAAAATTACATTCACATTCTGAGGCATTCTAAATTCTCATTTTGAGACATATCTTTTGTTTTCAGGATGGGGAGTTTCCATATCGAGACATTTTAATTATCTTTTTCAGGACAAGGGCATTCTTTATTTTATTTATCTCCCTGGGACAATGACATTCCATTCTCGTTTAAGGTTTTTAAACTCTCTTTTCCAGGACATTCTGAATTTTATTTATCTCCCTGGGACAATGATATTCCATTCTCGTTTGAGGCTTTTAAACTTTCTTCTTTTACGGGGAAAAAACTTTCTTTTCAGGACTGTTTTCCATTTGCGGGAGCAAGAAATTCATTTCTTATCGAAGCATTTGAACTTTCTTTTCCTTCAGACCATAACTTTCATTTTCAGGACCAAGAAACTCTCATTTCTTGTCATGAAATTTGAATTTTCCGTTTTGGGACAGAGAGATTCCATCCCTTCAGGACAGAAATTACTCTTTTTTCTTTTCGATTCCAGAACCAAGAATTGTATTTCTTTTCGAGGCATTTGAACTTTTTTCTTATTCCTTATCCCACAACAATTCCAAGCGCACAATTTCATTCTTAATAGAGATTATTTACAGGAGTCCTTTCTTTTTTCAGTTTCCTTTTATTGATTTTTTTGGTAAACAAAGTTTCCTTCTATTGATAAAAACCAAAATAAGACTCAAGTATTCATAGTGTTGATCTTTGCTTTTCTGTTTTTTCCTTTGTTTGAGTTTCTGCATTCCTGCTGATTTTAGTAAGCCCGACGAGACATCTGTGTAGGTTTCTACAACCGAATAAAAGCCAACAAATAATTGGAATTGTTGGTGCTGTCATAGAATTCAGCCGGCTCCTTTACTGACTTTCAATTAAAAAATACGGAGGAAACTCTATTCAGCTGAGTGTATAGCTTCCGTTTGTTACTTCTGTCATAGTCTGTAGTATGTTTTTTTTTTTGGGTAAAATAGTCTATAGTATGTTTGCTCACTGACTTCCAAACAAATCACACCAAAGAGAGTATTTCAACAGCGGATTGAATTGCTTCAGTTTTGCCCAGTTCTTTCGTTCGACATTTCTCTTTTCATTTTCTTTCATATCATACCCCTTTAAGAGAATCAGATCCATCCAACATAATCTATTATGCCGCCAATCCATTTTCAGTTTGTCTGACAGACCCTTGTTTAACGCTTCAAGATTCCTTTTCAGCCCTCGTAAGGTTTTTATGACAGCAAACCTCGCCCAGACAGAGGGCTCGCAGCAAACAAATTCAACATTGCTGTCTTGTACCCACATTTTTCCCATCTTTTTTCTCTTCGAGGCAGAGAATTTTCAACAAGCAGGCCAGATAGACAGCAATGTTGAAAAAACAAAGAAACCACAAGACAACAAGCAAAAGACACATCTTTTTTCCCATCTTTTTTCTCTTCGTGGCAAGAGAATTTTCATACTCGTTTCGAGGTATTTGAACATTTCATTTTTGGGGTCGAACTAAGTTCCCATTTTCGGGAGCCGGGACAAAAGTCTTGTACCCACATTTTTCCAAATTTAAAAACTTCAGCACAAACCATTGCATGTATCTACTAATAGAATATCCTGAAACATGCATCAATGCAACATAATAATCATTGCATAACTTGTTATGCTAGATAGACAGCAATGTTGAAAAAAATAATCAACTAAAAAACATCATGCTCTTATGCAAAAGAGACAGCAAAGAATAGAAACTAACATATTCGGGACGGGACAAGACGTTTCCATTTCAATATCTCAGGTTGGGGAGTTTCCATTTCCGAATTTTCAAGATCAAGAAACTTCAATTTCTGGTCAAGACATTTTCTCTTTCGGGAACAGTACATTCCATTCTACATTTGAGGTTTTAAACTTTCCTCTTTTTAGGGACATTCTGTATATTTATCTCCCTGGAGTGGACAATGACATTCCATTCTCATTTGAGGCTATTAAACTTTCCTCTTTTACGAGAGATTATATCTACCTTGGACAAAGACATTTTCTCTTTCGGGAACAGTACATTCCATTCTACATTTGAGGTTTTAAACTTTCCTCTTTTTAGGGACATTCTGTATATTTATCTCCCTGGAGTGGACAATGACATTCCATTCTCGTTTAAGGCTTTTAAACTTTCCTTTCTTAAGGGGTAAAAACTTTCTTTTCAAGACTGTTTTCCGTTATGTGGGACCAAGAAATTGCCATTTCTTAACGAGGCATTTGAAATTTTTTCTTTTTGAGACTGTTTTCCATTTTTTGGACCAAGGAATGATCTGATTGAGGCATTTGAACTTTCTGTTTTACGAAAGGGCCAGAGAATTTTTCTTTTAAGACGGGGATATTTCGTTATATTTTTTCGGGATAGAGAATTTTCATTCTCGTTTAAAGGCATTTTGAACATTTCATTCTAGGGACTGGAACTTAGTTCCATCTTCGGGACAATATTCCTGCACTCACATTTTTCCAAATTTCAAAACTTCATCACAAACCAATGGATGCTCCTACATTTTATCGTTCATACATCTACTAAATGAATATTCCTGAAACATGCATCAATGCAACAAAAGAAACATTACATAACCTCTCATGAAACAAAGTTCGAGACACAATCTTTTCGTTTTGAAACGGGTCGATTCAATTTCCATTTTTTCAAGATCATGAAACTTGCATTTTTGTCTAGGCATTTGAATTCTCTCTTTCGGGCCAAAATCTTATTTTTCATGACAGTTTTCCATTTTATCAAGAAACTGTCAATTCTTATCAAGACATCTGAACTTTTTTTTTCTTTGAATGGGGGCCATAACTAAGTTCTCATTTCGAGACACAATCTTCCTTTTTGAGACTGTTTTCCATTTTTCGGGACCAAGAAATTACCATTTCTTATCGAGACATTTGAACTTTCTCTTTCGGGAAAGGGCCATTCTATTTTCCATGTTTTAAGACACAGAAACCATTCTCGATTTCAAGACAGTAATTCACCCAATTTGATATCTATTTCAAGATAGGGGCATTACATCAGAAATTACATTCACGTTTTGAGGCATTTTAAAATTTCCTTTGGGACCGAAACTATGTTCCCATTTCGAGACAGTCTTTTATTTTCAGGATGGGGAGTATCTATTTCCAGATAGGGGCATTCCATCAGAAATTACATTCACGTTATTTTCCTTTGGGACTTAAACTATGTTCCCGTTTCTAGACGGTCTTTTATTTTCAGGATGGGGAGTTTCCATTTCCCTTTTTTCAATATCAAGAAACTTCAATTTCTTGTCAGATACATTTTAAGATCTCTTTTGGGACACGGACATTCTGTTTTTTATTAATCTCCATGGGACAATGACATTCCCGTCTCGTTTAAGCTTTTAAGCTTTCCTCTTTTACCGGACAAAAACTTTCTTTTTGGGACTGTTTTCCAATTTTTTGGACCAAGAAATTGTCATTTCTTATCAAGACAGTAGAGCTTTCTTTTCCTTCTAGATAGCCAAGGACCATAACTTTCATTTTTAGGACCAAAACTAAGATCTCATTTCGAGACACGATCTTTCTTTTTGGGACGACGCTTTTCCATTTCCATATTTCAAAATCAAGAAACTCTCATTTTCTTATCATAAATTTGAAGTTTCCGTTTCAAGATCAAGAACATTCCATTGGAAACTACATTCACGTTCCAAGGCATTTTAACTTTTCTTCTTTGGGATTGGAACTAAGTTCCCATTTCAGGAGAGACAATCTTTTCGTTTCAGGACAGGTGGTTTCCATTTCAATTTTTTCAAGATGATGAAACTTCCATTTCTTTTCAAGGCATTTGAAGTATCTCTTTCGGACAAGTACACAAGTTTTTATTAAATGGGACAATGACATTCCAATCTCATGTCGAGGCATTTAAATATTCCTTTTCCAGGAGCGGGGCAATATCTTTTTTTTCGATTGTTTTCCATTTTGTGAGACCATGAAATTGTCATTTCTTATCGAGACATTTGAACTTTTTCTCTTTTGAGACTATTTTTATTTTATGGACCAAGAAATGATCTGATTGAGGCATTTAAACTTTATGTTTCAGGAAAGGGCCATCGTGTTTTCCATGTTCTGGGACAGAGAAACCATTCTCATTTCTGGGCATTTTATCCTTTTGTTTTCGGAACAGAATCACCCATTTCTTATGAGAGACATTTGATATCTATTTCAAGATAAGGACATTCCATCAGATATTACATTCGCATTCTGAGGCATTCTAAATTCTCTCTTCTAGGACTGGAACTAAGTTCCCATTTTGAGACAAATCTTTTCTTTTCAGGATGCGGAGTTTCAATTTCCATTTTTTCAAGATCAAGAAACTTCAATTTCTTGTCGAAACATTTTAAGTATCTCTTTCGGGACAAGGACATTCTGTATTTTATTTATCTTCGTGGGACAATGACATTCCATTCTATTTTGAGACTTTTAAACTTTCCTCTTTTACGGGACATTATGTATGTTATTCATCTCGCTAAGACAATGACATTTCATTCTCGTTTGAGGCTTTAAACTTTCCACTTTTATGGGACAAAAACTTTTTCTTCGAGGACTGTTTTCCATTTTGTGGGACCAAGAAATTGTCATTTCTTATCGAGGCATTTGAACGTTGTTTTCTTTTTGAGACTGTTTTCTATTTTTTGGGACAGAGAAACCATTCTCGTTTATGGGCATTTTATCCTTTGTTTTTGGGATACAGAATTACCCATTTCTTTAGAAACATTTGATATCTATTTCGGGATAGGGACATTCCATCATAAATTACCTTCAAATTCTGAGGCATTCGAAATTCTCATTTTGGGACAAATCTTTTCTTTTCGGGATGGGGAGTTTTGATTTCGAGACATTTTAATTATCTCTTCCGGGACAAGGACATTCTTTATTTTATTTATTTCCCTGGGACAATGACGTTTCATTCTCGTTTGAGGCTTTTAAACTCTCTTTTCCGGGACATTCTGGATTTTATTTAATCTCCCTGGCACAATGATACTCCATTCTTGTTTGAGGCTTTTAAACTTTCCTCTTGTACAGGGAAAAAACTCTTTCCAGGACTGTTTTCCATTATTCAGGACTGTTTTCCATTTTTTAGGAAAGGGCTAGAGAATTTTCATTTATCTTTTTTCGGGACAGAGAATTTTCATTCTCATTTTGAAGCATCTGAACATTTCATTCCAGGGAATGGAACTTAGTTCCATTTTCGGGACAATATTCCTGCACTCACATTTTTCCAAATTTCAAGACTTCATCACAAACCAATGGATGCGCCTACATTTTATCGTACATGTGCCTACTAAATGAATATCCTGAAACATGCATCAATGCAACAAAAGAAACATAACATAACCTCTCATGAAACTAAGTTCAAGACACAATCTTTTCTTTTCGAAACGGGTCTATTCCATTTCCATTTTTTCAAGATCATGAAACTTGCATTTTTGTCAAGGCATTTGAATTCTCTCTTTCGGGACAAGGACATTTGTTTTTATTAATTGGGACAAAAACTTATTTTTCATGACAGTTTTCCATTTTATCAAGAAACTGTCATTTCTTATCAAGACATTTGAACCTTTTTTTTCCTTTGAATGGGGACCATAACTAATTTCTCATTTTGAGACATAATCTTCCTTTTTGAGACTGTTTTCCATTTTTCGGGACTAAGAAATTATCATTTCTTATTGAGACATTTGAACTTTCTTTTTCGGGAAAGGGCCATTCTGTTTTCCATGTTTTGGGACAGAGAAACCATTCTCGATTTCAGGACAGTAATTCACCCATTTCTATTTGAGGCATTTGATATCTATTTCCAAATAGGGGCATTCCATCAAAAATTACATTCACGTTCCGAGGCATTTTTAATTTTCCTTTGGGCTTTTATTTCCAGGATGGAGAGTATCTATTTCTAGATAGGGGCATTCCATCAGAAATTACATTCACGTTCTGAGGCATTTTAAATTTTCCCTTAGGACTGAAACTATGTTCCTGTTTCGAGACAGTCTTTTATTTTCAGGATGGGGAGTTTCCATTTCCCTTTTTTCAAGATGAAGAAACTTCAACTTCATGTCAGATACATTTTAAGATCTCTTTTGGGACACGGACATTCTGTTTTTCATTAATCTCCATGGGACAATGACATTCCAGTCTCGTTTGAAGCTTTTAAGCTTTCCTTTTTTACTGGACAAAAACTTTCTTTTGGGAACTGTTTTCCATTTTGTTAGACCAAGAAATTGTCATTTCTTATCGAGGCATTTGAGCTTTGTTTGCCTTCTAGATAGCCAAGGACCATAACTTTCATTTTTAGGGCCAAAACTAAGTTCCCTTTTCAAGACACGATCTTTCTCTTCGGGACGGCGCTGTACCATTTCCATATTTCAAAATCAAAAAACTCTAATTTCTTATCATGAAATTTGAAATTTCCGTTTCAAGATCAAGAACATTTCATTGGATACTACATTCCATTCTCTTTTGATACTTTTAAACTTCCCTCCTTTACGGGACAATCTGTATTTTATTTATCTCCCTCGGACAATGACATTTCATTCTTGTTTGAGGCTTTAAACTTTCCTCTCTTACGGGACAGAAAATTTTTCTTCGGGACTGTGTTCCATTTTGTGGGAACAAGAAATTGTCATTTCTTATCGAGGCATTTGAACTTTCTTTTCCTTCTAGATAGCTAGGGACCATAGCTTTCTTTCCATTTCCAGACATGAAGTTTCCATCTCAAGACAGAGAGAGACTCCATTCTCAACTTCTCTCGTTTTGAGGCATTTACACTTTCCCTTTCTTTTTAGGACATAAATTACTGTTTCTCTTTTCTATTTCCGGGACCAAGAAATTGTATTTCTTTCAAGGCATTTGAACTTTTTCCTTTTGAACCAGACATTTCATTATCTTTCTTTTTTCGAGGTATTTGAACATTTCATTTAAGGGATTGGAACTTAGTTCCCATTTTAGAACAATATTCCTGCACTCACAAAAAAAATTTCGGGACAAAGAATTTTCATTCTTGTTTCAAGGCATTTGAAAATTTCGTTTTAGGGACTGAAACTTAGTGTTCCCATTTCAGGACAATATTCCTGCACTCACATTCTTTCGAGGCATTTGAACATTTTCCTTTGGAGACAGAGACATTTCATTCTTTCTTTTCTGGACAGAGAATTTTCATTCTCATTTCAAGGCAACATTTAGTTTTAGGGACTTCCCACTTCAGGACAATTTTCCTGCACTTACATTCTTTCGAGGCATTTGAACTTTTTCTTTCGAGACGGGGACATTTCGTTATTTTTTTTCGGGACAATTTTCATTCTCTTTTCGAGGCATTTGAACATTTCTTTTAGGGACTAGAACTTAGTTCCCATTTTAGGACAATTTTCCTGCACTCACAAATCTTTTTTCGGGACAAAGAATTTTCATTCTTATTTCAAGGATTTGAAAATTTCGTTTTAGGGACTGAAACTTAGTGTTCCCATTTCAGGACAATATTCCTGCACTCACATTCTTTCGAGGCATTTGAACCTTTTCCTTTGGAGACAGGGACATTTCATTCTTTCTTTTCTGGACAGAGAATTTTCATTCTCATTTCAAGGCAACATTTAGTTTTAGGGACTTCCCACTTCAGGACAATTTTCCTGCACTTACATTCTTTCGAGGCATTTGAACTTTTTCTTTCGAGACGGGGACATTTCGTTATTTTTTTTCGGGACAATTTTCATTCTCTTTTCGAGGCATTTGAACATTTCTTTTAGGGACTAGAACTTAGTTCCCATTTTAGGACAATTTTCCTGCACTCACAAATCTTTTTTCGGGACAAAGAATTTTCATTCTTATTTCAAGGATTTGAAAATTTCGTTTTAGGGACTGAAACTTAGTGTTCCCATTTCAGGACAATATTCCTGCACTCACATTCTTTCGAGGCATTTGAACCTTTTCCTTTGGAGACAGGGACATTTCATTCTTTCTTTTCTGGACAGAGAATTTTCATTCTCATTTCAAGGCAACATTTAGTTTTAGGGACTTCCCACTTCAGGACAATTTTCCTGCACTTACATTCTTTCGAGGCATTTGAACTTTTTCTTTCGAGACAGGGACATTTCGTTATTTTTTTTCGGGACAATTTTCATTCTCTTTTCGAGGCATTTGAACATTTCTTTTAGGGACTAGAACTTAGTTCCCATTTTAGGACAATATTCCTGCACTCACAAATCTTTTTTCGGGACAAAGAATTTTCATTCTTATTTCAAGGATTTGAAAATTTCGTTTTAGGGACTGAAACTTAGTGTTCCCATTTCAGGACAATATTCCTGCACTCACATTCTTTCGAGGCATTTGAACCTTTTCCTTTGGAGACAAGGACATTTCATTCTCTCTTTTCTGGGCAGAGAATTTTCATTCTCATTTCAAGGCAACATTTCATTTTAGGGACTTCCCATTTCAGGACAATTTTCCTGCACTCACATTCTTTCGAGGCATTTGAACTTTTTCTTTCAAGACATTTGAACATTTCGTTTTAGGGACTGGAACTTAGTTCCCATTTCAGGACAATATTCCTCCTACACTCACAAATCTTGTTTCAAGACATTTGAAAATTTCGTTTTAGGGACTGAAACTTAGTGTTCCCATTTCAGGACTATTCCTGCACTCACATTCATTTGAGACATTTGAACTTTTTCCTTTGGAGACAGACATTTCATTCTCTCTTTTCCGGACAGAGAATTTTCGTTCTCATTTCAAGGCAACATTTCGTTTTAGGGACTACCCATTTCAGGACAATTTTCCTACAATCACATTCTTTCGAGGCATTTGAACTTTTTCTTTCGAGACAGGGACATTTCGTTATCTTTTTTCATGACAATTTTCACTCCCTTTTCGAGGCATTTGAATATTTCGTTTTAGGGACTGGAACTTAGTTCCCATTTCAAGACAATTGCCTGCACTCTCATATCTTTTTTCGGGACAGAGAATTTTCATTCTCGTTTCGAGGCATTTGAACATTTTGTTTTAGGGACTGGAACTTGGTTCCCATTTCAGGACAATATTCCTGCACTCACATTCTTTCGAGGCATTTGAACTTTTTCCTTTTGGGACAGGGACATGTCGTTATCTTTCTTGGGGACAGAGAATTTTCATTCCCATTTCGAGGCATTTGAACATTTTGTTGTAGGGACTGGAACTTAGTTCCCATTTCAGGACAAAATATTCCTCCACTCACTTTCTTCCAAATTTCAAAACTTCATCACAAACCAACGAATGCTCAAGATAAACAGCAAGGTTGAAAAAGCATGATGTTCTTATGCAAAACAGTCAAGATAAATAAAACGAGCATATATATGGAAAAATTACTTAAATATAAAATCTCAACAGGAAAAAAAAAGCGAAATTTTAAATGACTTGAAACATTTACTAGAAAAGAAAAAATTCACTGAATTAGCAACTATATGATGAAGTATATGGTATTTCGATCATAAATAAAATAATTTTCAAGAATGAAATATTTCCTTCATAATGGTCTTTATTAGAGAAACAATTTTCAATTATAAAAACTTTAGAAAGGACTAGTGGACGGTCTCGTGCTACGCACTGGTTTACTTTTCTAAATTTTTTATAAAATTTGATACTATATATTCCATATAAACAATTATATTATTCGTATTAGTCTATATTGTTTCAATCATGTAATTTTAAACTGTTTATTTCATTAATAACTTTATATAGCATGGAGTACTTGTTATGTGAAGCAAGTTTGAAAAACATATTTTATTTTATAATTTTACATTTTTTTCGTCCACATATAAATATAATTATTTTATATTTTATATTTTTACCCATTGCTATAATAGTTTCTCAAATACATTTAACTAATCTACATTTATCCATTTGTCAAATACTTAAATAATATTTAGTCTAGTTATTATATTATTTATAAAATATAGATAATATAATTTATTCTTTTAATTTTAATTTTTTAATTCTCTTTTTTTATTTACATTACTCAATTAATTATTTAGATGAGTTTCTTAAAATTTTATTTGTAGTTAGTTTTTTTCATTTATATGGTTTACTTATACAAACTAAAGTTAAATTTATGCTTAAAGGGTACTTCTTTAACAATTGTGGTAGAAGAGAGTTTTTATTTTATTTTGAAAAGAAAGAAAAATAAATAGTGATGAATGATCAATAAATTAACAAAAAAGCTTACTAGAAAATTCAGTAATTGATTCTTGAACAATATATATGGGATGAAATCAGTTGAAATGCTTTAGTTTTTAGGCATCAATTGGCCTATTAGCTCAGTTGGTTAGAGCGTCGTGCTAATAACGCGAAGGTCGCAGGTTCGAGACCTGCATGGGCCAACTTCTTTCACCTCCCTTTTTTCAATCATTTATAAAACATAATTAAATAATTAATCATTTCCTTTGGCTTCAGCAAGGAATGATGTGAATCTTGAGCATTAAATGATTCAATAATTTCTTTCTACACAATATTTATGTGAATATATGTTTTTTTTCATATAAAGAAAGATGTATAATCGATACAACTCGACAAGTATTAGCTGTACCGAGTGATCAAATTGTGGACAAACCGTTGTGAACAGAAAACAACAAAGCGTTAGAAAAGCCATATAACAAAACGAAAAGAAACGGCGATGGAAAATGATGGGGAGAAAAACCGCCAACATTCGAAACCATAAAATGAATCCTAGCCTTCGGCAGATCCGAATTTGGAACCATGAATCATGTGGCTATTGATTCTTCTTGTACGTGCTGACATTCTCACAAGTCACAAGTTACAAAAGCATGTCGATCAAATGTAATGGGCTCCAGCGTCTTGAAGGTCTAAGGCAAAGCCCAATAGTTAGTGGGCTTTTGTCCAAAAAAACCAACAGCCCATCGAACCCACACAATTTTTCTTTTTTCTTTTTGGCCAATACTTCTAATTTAATCACAAAATATCGTTGAAATGCTTGAAAAAACAAATGAAAATGTTGAGATGTTAAGATAAAAATTGTCCCAAATCAGAAGTTTGAACAAGGTAAACCTAATATATAGCTTGGTGGGGTATTCTTCTTGTTGTGAATTGGTTTTAGGATGTACTGGGTTTATAAGTACACATGCACACGATCTCTGGTCATTAGTCTAAGTTGGACTTTAATATAAAGAGAGCCAATTTCTATCGTCCAATGATGTTTTTGAGAGTTTGGTTTGATTGTTGGTCTAATTAAGCATGATAATGGAAATGTTGGATGATGCACTATAGAGTAGACTACATAGAGGGGAATGTATGGAGAAAAAAACACATACAAATAGAAATACATAATGTTTTGAAATGTGTATAAAATAGGTTACATCAACAATTAGTAAATAGCTAGCCTTGAAAATGATAAATTTTGAATTAAATCGTTAGTGTTTAGGTTGTTTCGTGTTTTTTTTTTTCCAGTTAACATTAATACTTTATGTCGGTTGGGTTTAGGTTGGGTACGTTGAATCAGATTTCGGTTATTTTGTATTTAATTCGATTACTTTAGGTTTAGGATATTTCAGACCTTAGTAAATTGAACTCTTTTTATTCAAATGTGATAGTTTCAAAGTTTTGGCCTCTTCACATTAGAGTATGTTTCGTCGTTTCCAATCAATTTTTTTGGATTTTGGTTCGAGTAAGATTTAGCCTTTAGATCGATCAATTATGTTAAGACTATACTTGGATTCAGGTTAAGTCGAGTTTTGTATAATGATTTTTTATAAAATTTCAGATATTATACCATTTTAATGGATTGGATCAAACTTTTAAATTAGGATGAGTCTTGTCAACTCAAAATGTAACAATATTGTGTATTATTGTTGTCATTATTAGACAACAAAATAAAGATCCTAAAAAGGAAGAAAAAAGGAGCAAATGGTCAGCGGATAGATCTGTTGTGTTTGCAAAAATAAAAGATGGGCCGATCATGGGCTGTCGTCCACCATGATTGGACTTGGTTGCACGAGTGACTGTTTTTAAATCAATTAATAAATCATTAAAAACACCAAAACCACAACAACATAAAATTCAAATACATCTTTAATTTATTTTTTATGTGGAGGAGAAGCTTCGTACGAAGACTACGTAGGGTGCAAAATGAAGGGACATGTCTTAATAATCAATAATTGTAGGTTGCTTCATAATAACATAAATGCATAGTGATTTTATCCTATTTTTCAATATATTATATTATCATGTGATTACAATAATATTAGGAGAATTATATATAATTGCTTTTGCAACTTTATATTTATAAATATTAATCCTTCTCTACTTGCTTCTAGAGAATCCCTCTTTAATATTTTTCTAAACATGAAATCAATTGGAAGTTTGGAAAATATCTCTCAATGATATATATATATATTGCAAAATTAATGTGGAAATGTATCAAGGAATACATTCATTTGCATTTTTTTCAAAAATATGGATTTTTAAATTATAAATTGACAAGTGAAATAATCTAGTTCCACAACAAATAACGAATCTAATATATCACGTTTAGAACAGAATCTAAGGGTCGAAATGTATATATAATTTCCTTGGATAAGTTGAGAGCAATGTTGTTTTCAAGTCACTCAAAATTTTATATTCTCAACTAATTAGAACAACTTAAATGTGCATTTGAACAAAATAAACTGATTGATTGATTGTGGTTTTTTGGGTAATTAAGGATAAGGGGAAAAAAACATAGCAAATTAATAATGTATGAATAAAATTCCATAAACAGAAGAAAATGAATTTGAATATCAAAGGAAATTTAATAAAGTGAAATAATTCAAAGAAAATGTCTTGTCTCAAGATCAAGATATAATGTATCAGAAACTCAGATTTGCAGGTACTATCCAAATTCCAAAAGGTCTCTAATTCGTATTCTGGTGAGAGTAACCACAGAAGATTTACATGATCGTTAATTTCAGAACTCATGAAATTCAATATATTAGATGCTAGTCGCTAGTAGCTCCGAACACCATGCAAAACAAAAATAAAACTTGAAATTTGATCGGAAAAGGAAGATTCATCTGAAGCTTTGAACATGCCCAATATTCAATCACTATTCATGCCAAATCATCGTGTCGGACAGCTTAAACTTGGTCCCACCAAAGATCCACAGTGCACCAATATTGAAGAGTGGACTACAAAGATCGATGAAGCTGAGATTGGTCCCTTGAGCTCAAGTGCTACCTATATTTTGACCGCCACGCCAAATTATTGTTGTGGCGGTGTACAAATCAATTAGCTTATGCTTAGATTGGTCATATCGGAAATGAACTTTCAAACAATTGAGAATTTTGCATATTTTGTTTTCCAGGGCGTTTCAATCGCACCTTCCCTTCCTAGTCATGATTTGGTGCCTTCGAATGCTGGAGGGGGGTTGTAACAATTTATTTGGCCGATTGTGAAGCTCAGGGGCGGCCACAGAGTGGGGCGCGCGTACGCGGTCGCCCCACCTTTCGACCCACCGGCCCACTCCGGAGTTTAGAGAAAAAATATAGGTTATTTATATATCCGGTTTTATTGTAATAAGTAAAATTAGGATGTATTTTGTATTAATAAATCCTCTTGGCTCAATTGGTGAGTGGGAAGGGAAGGAAATAAATGAGAGTTAGTGACCTAGGGATTGATTCCAACTTTTGTCCCATTTTAGAAAAAAATTGTTCCTTTTTTTCAACGTACCTACAACCTTAAATTGCTCTTCTTCTTTTTTAACAACGTACCTACAACCTACATCTCCTCTTTTAGTTTCCATTTAGTTTGGGGTTTTGATTTTGAAATCAATTGGTGAAATTAGGGTTTTATTTAGAGAGTCAATTTTGTGAAATTTTTATTAGGGTTTGTCATTTTGGGAATTAATTTCGTGTTTTAATTATTTAAAATGGATGGGATTTTAAGAATGAAATTTATGAATTTGTAAGGCTTGGAGTTTTCCTACTCTACATATCCATATATCACAATTGCTATAATTTCTTTGAGAACCAAAAGACATTACAAAGTTGATGAGTTTATAATTCTAATATGTAAAATCCTTGAATATAGCATGATCGGAGTTTGATGAGTTTACAATCCTAAATATAATGAAGGCCTGAATTTTCAACGAATACCAAGAAACCACTGGCTAAGATGAAATTTGTAGCTTAGATAACGAAGCAAATGTAAGTCTACTTTTCTATAATCCACTGGCTAAGATGAAAGTTGTAGCTTAGATAAAAGACTTTGTTCAAGATCAATATCTCAATACGCACTAGCTTATGTACTATTTAATCTTCCTTATGTATTCACTTTAATTGGTTAATGTTGAACATTTGAATTTGTTTGTAGACTTGTATCATTAAATTTATTTTGTGGATGGATTGACAATGTTATTATTTTCGTATTAAGTACTATAAATTTACATGTCTGAAAGTCCGCCCCACCTTTCGAAGAGTGCTGCGGCCACCACTGACTGAAGCTCAAGCGCGACTTTTCACCATCGCTCACAATTACAAGCATTGATAGTCTCAATAGACTCAAGGGAGTAGACTTGCGATCGTGGATCTTACAGGCTACTAGCACCCTACTAGCACCGTACTGTTGGAGTTAATGCATATAGAAGGTGGGTTTTAAGGAAGGTGCCCTTTGGACTTCCCACATCCCACATGGAAAGTTCAAGGGTACCTTAAAGGGTTTTTAAGGAGTCTCTTCCACTACCTACATTGAGAGGTTGAGGAGGAGATGGGGCACCCACACGCGCGCCCGCCGCCGCCGTCCGGCTCGGGCTCGTGCTACGAGATCGGAGTTAAATTTTTGCGGAAAAATTATTCTTTGAGGCCGAAGATATTACGGATTAGCTTGTTCGTGCTTATCCGCGAATATCTGTTTTTCACTGGAAAATTATCTTTTCCGAAATCTTTCTAAACCGTTTTGGATAAGCTCAAACCTTCTGTTGATAGACTCGAATCTCTCCTTTGCTTGCGGGCTAAGGAGGATTTCGGAGCCTATATAAGGAGGGTTATGGTTCTGCTTTCAAACACACAGCGAACACAATCGCCTCTCTCCCTCTCCTGTTTTCTCCTACCCTTTTCCCGTTCTGAGCGCCTGTTCTAGTTCCAACTTCTCTCCCTCGAGTGCACCTGTGAGAGAAGCCGGTGAAATCCTTGGGGGACGTTGCCTCGCATACGATCTGCACCACTGTCGGGGGCAAATACGTTTCTCATTCAGTGGCTCCCATACCAAGCTTCACCGCAGCCTTTGCCCCTTCACAAAAACACGGTTCGGCCTACATCCCTAACGCTCTTTTGAATTGCTGATTTACAGGTTCCAGCAGGGTCATCATCCTATAGTACCACATCTTGAACATAATCGATATCGTTCTAAAACCAATTAACAATAGGATATATAAATAACCCACCGACTTATACTAGACTCTTTTATTCATACTTTCATTGTGAGACTCTTTACTCTCAATCTTCACATCTCTCAACACTTACCATATATCACTCATAAACTCGAATAACATACATAACTCTTGCAAGTTGCAACATGTTCAAAACTTTAAACCAATATAAAACCATGATCGGACAAATAACGAACGTCCCACCAATTGTCAATCAATGTATATGTAATGATGAGGATAGTAGAAAGGGTATCCAATAATGAGGACACAGAGAAAGGTAGATGTATGGGATCAAAGAGCAAATGAAACGTGAAAGTGGTGGTGGTGGTTCCACTACGGTCTAATAGTAACATACATACGTTACAACTTATAAGCCGTACGTCTATACACCCTTCAAAACAACTCATTCCCATTCCCAAGTTGGTTCAATTTCATTTTATATATAAAGTATATATATTTTTTGGAAAGTTGGTTCAGTTTCATATTTAAAGGGAAAGTGACCAAAGTGTCATCCCTTCTCCACTCTTTAACCCATTCGTACCATTCAATCCAACCAGCCCGGCCGTTGTTTCATTAACATCCATACCCCTAAACCGAGTGTTCGTTTAGTAGATTCATTAATTGTCAATTGATTTTAGAATGAAACCTCACTAGGTTTGTCATTCATCACTCATTGGTCTAAGTAGGACTTTGATACTACATAGTAATATTTTACTAATTAAAAATTGTGTCAAAATCTAAATTGTGTAAAGGGGACAATCGAGTTGTTTGTGTAAGGTTCAGTACACTCATTCGGATTCAATCATATGTTGGGTAATTATATCTTCGGTCGGGTTTAGATCGAGTTAGATAAGTTTTCAGGTTGAGTAAGTTTGGATTAATTGAATTTTAGATTAGTTCGGGCTGTAATCAAGTCAAGTCATATTTAACTTTATTATCAAATGTAGATTTTTTTATATCATAATTATTAATAATTAAATTTTCTTTATTTAGTTATATATTATCATTAGGCATTTAATGCACCTTATTTGAGATCTTAAAACATTAATGCAAAAACACACCCTTAAACATTAATTAAATAACTAATCCCCATATTATAGAGAAGAGCACGTACTGATTGGGTGTGTGAGTGTGACTGTTCAGGCGGGCCAAGGGTGGCTAGCTGGGTGGCTGGCTGGCAACCCACTTGGCCAATAACTGGTGGCTCCGTGCGCGTGTCAGGTGCGGACCCTTCTTCGCCGCATCCTCCAATGTGCGCGCCAAACGCCCTTCATCTCCCTACACTTATGTCCCCTCCCTCCATCACATTCCCTCTTTATCCCAATTAATTACTTGATTAATTAATTGAGATTACTTAATCTCAATTATTTTTTTAATCAATATTACCAATTCCAACGCCCCAATTAATTAAGACATACTGTACTCTAACCCTAGCATGTCTGCTTAAGCTACTGCAGAATCTGCATTACAGCTACTTCCTCACATGCATTATATAATTTATATTTGTAATTAATTACCCAACTGTTATTTTTTTTATATGGTACCTTGAATAATAATGCAAATGAATTTATGTTAAACATAAACTAGCTCCGGATCGATGTCCAAGCTAGCTGGCGGGTCTTTATTCTTAGTCTCGGTTTGATCGACTCGATAGCGACCCTGTTTGGGGTCCTACCCGGTGGTTCAATATATAGTACATACCTAGAAAGTGACCCCTAGTGGTCCAAAAGCATGCACCCCAATACCGCATGCTGTATATACTTACCTCGTGATAGGAATGGCCGGGCCCCGATATATATAGAGAGAGATTTAATAATTTGAACATAGATAGGTTTATTATCTATCAATAGCATTATGTTCCAATTCATTGTATTTTTAAAAAATTAAAAAATAGGTAAAAAAGAGAAAAAAAAATAAAAATTATGTATTTGTTTATTAATGAAAATTATAAATATATAAAAAAATTTAGTCTATTCAGAACATCCAAGTTTTATTTTATAGTTTGTGTCTGACTCTCTATACACAGACTTCCCTGAAGACATGAAAGAAGTCAGTCAGCTCAAAGTGTCGAAGAAATGGATTCCAATTTATCTTCCAGATCGAGGCATGACCAGTATCCTTTGAGAGCATGATATATACTCCCTTCGCATCCATATAATTGGTCTTTTAACCACTTTTTAATTGAACAAATTATTCGTCTTTTGAACATCATTAATGATAAAAACTTCTAATTTTGTTAATTTATCTCATTAATTGTATTTCATTTCCAAAATGCTATATTAAAATTCGTCCTGTATTTTTCACATTATTTATTTGATAAAATTTAGATATTCTTCTTTTAATTTTTAACTTTGCTCAAATGATATATTATTATACGGATAGGAGTATGTTAGTTCTGCAAAATAATTCTACTTATATTTACAAAAAAAAATCCATCTATAAATTTATTTATCATTAGTATTTTCTCACTAATTTGTTACAGTACTAATTTTCATTTAAAATAAATACATTATTACTACTCAAAATGTGGCAAAAAACTTTATAAAAAAAGAAAAAGAAATGGAAAAACAGTGGGAATTGAAGTAGAAGGTGACAAAAAAACAACCTGTCCTCACCCGGTTTACAGGCTGGCAACCATTTATTCGGAATCCAATCCCAAACCAGACCCCACCATGTCAATGCGACGTCGTTTCATAGCCTCTCTCTTCCCTTCCCTTTATATACACTCCTCTCTTCCTGTCGATCTCCGTCGAAACGACAACGGTTCTCTTTTCAGCTTTTCTCTCCCCCACCGGAACGAAATCAAGAAACGAAGAAACACGGCGAAGAATCGATAATGGGGATCTGCACATCGTGCGACGCCGCGGCGCCGGTGGCGACGGCGAAGGTGATCCTCCACGACGGCCGACTCCAGGAGTACTCTCACCCGGTAAAGGTCTCCTACGTCCTCCAGCGCAACAGCGACGACTCTAAGTACTTCCTCTGCAACTCCGACGAGATGGAGTACCACGACGTCGTTTTGGAGGTGGACGGTGACGAGCAGCTTCAGCCCGGACAGGTCTACTTCGCCCTCCCGCTCAGCCTCCTCCACCGCCCGCTCCAGCCGGAGGAGATGGCCGCATTGGCGGTCAAGGCGAGTTCGGCGATGATGAAGAGCGGCGGCGATAAGTGCCGGCACCGCGGCGATCTGGTTTTCGCTGAGAAGGATAGATCGGCTGTTGTCGCTGGGAGGAAGGGGAGGAGTAATGGCGGCGGAAGGAGTCGCCGGAGCCGGAGCGCGAAGGAATTCGCGGCGCAGTTGAGTGCGATCCCGGAGTAGTTAAAGCTAGGGTTCTTGTTCTTGATTAATTAGGACAATTTGGGGAAGTAAATTTGGGTGTACAAAGTAAAATGTAGAGAGTTTTATGCATATTATTTTTATTAAATAATTGGAAAAAAAAAAACAATTTTGAGGATTTTTATTTTTTAGCATAAACTTCCAATTTTGTTTACTTGAAAAGTTTAATATTTGGGGATTTTAGACCATAAACTTTCATCACCTTAATTAAAATAGATTCGAAATATCGTACAACACCTTATCGATTTATCACTTATGTGATATAATTGGTGATATGATTCTACGTTAAAGCGTTGAGTGTTTGTCACGCCATCTTATTTAATTTTCTCTTCATTAAGGTTCATTAAGGTTCATATTTTTTCATTTGTTTACAATTTATAGTCTATTTTTTAATTCATTTTTAAAAAATAATAAAAATTAAGAGGCCTTGTGTATTAAAAATTTAAAATTAATGCTAAGAATAATCTTAGTCTTAAATGGATGGATGGCCAAATCCGAGCATAACTACCGAATCTTTAGTATTTGGTGTAAAATAATTTTTTGTCCATTTGTATAAAGCAAGGTTGATTGGCTTGATGCTAAAAGAGGAAGGATTTGAATTCTGTAGTATGTAATAATTATCCTAATAAAAAAATATTAAATAGATTATAAATTTCAATTGGTAAACTTGGATGGAATGGTTAAAACTAGTTAATAAGTTTTTAAAAATCTTTTCACCAATTTATTTATATAATCGGCCTTTCTAACTTATAGTTTAAGAGTATATATTAAAAACTTTAATTAGAAAAGATTTCCTACTAAATAAAACATCTAAACTAAAAAATTAATATTAAAATAAGATAAAATAATTGAATTATGAGAAATTATTCCTAATTAGACGACTTAAGAAAAAAAATTATTTATTAGCTCAATTCCTCCATATATATATAATATCTTATTCCGTAAAGGAAGGATAAAATATTGTTACTTACCACAAAGGAAACTTAAAAAAAGGTACAATTTTTTCCCCGAAAAGGAAAGAGATTTAGAAAACTAGTTAACAAAGGACCAAAAAAATTAAAACTAGTTAACATGTTAACTAATGAATTGAGAGGACAAAACAAAAGAAAATTGAAAATCCAGAATAAATTAGAATCGATATACATATATATTGATTTTTCTATCCTATTTCCCTGAGACAAAGTATAATTAATACTACTAATTTGGAAAATATTTTTTAAATTTTAATTAGTTTAACTTTTTTCTAATTAGATTCCTAACGTTGTTTATATTTTTTAGAAGATAATCTTTCACAGTCTAAAGTCTTATTATATGTCTTAAGGAGATAGGATAGAAAGACCGATATTATATTTATGTTTTAAGTATTAAAAACTGAAAATTAATGTTAAGAATAATATTAAACTAAATGGACGGATGACCCAATCGAAGCATAACTCCCGAATCTTTAGAATTTAATGTAAAAATATTTCTCGTCCATTTGTACGAAGGAAGGTTGATGTCTTGATGCCGAAAGAGGAAGGGTTTGGATTCTGCGGAATGTAATGCTTATCCTAATAAAAATTATTAAATAATAATAATAATAAAAATTATCAAAGATTAAATAAAAATAAATAGATTG
Source organism: Persicaria maculosa (assembly GCA_963922045.1). Lineage (NCBI taxonomy): Eukaryota > Viridiplantae > Streptophyta > Magnoliopsida > Caryophyllales > Polygonaceae > Persicaria > Persicaria maculosa. The sequence goes on along the minus strand of OY998254.1, from coordinate 2,379,141 downwards.
CAAATTTTTGATTGAAGATCTGTTCGTCAAATCATAACATCTTATTCCATAGCAAAGGATAAAAATTGATAACCAACATTTCTTATACTCCGTTTGAAAAAAAAATGGATTTTAAAAATTATCATTCTAAGAAAATGTGAGTAAATAGTAAATGACCTGTTTTATTGAATCGGTCCGGCTATATACACCACAAATCATACACGTCCTTAAGGACGTGCAATTTTAACCTTATGATTTGTGGTGTATCTAGCAACACCCTATTGAACGGATGGAGTAATACTCGCTTCTAAGTAACATTGTTAATTAGAATTAGATTGAATTAGATCTTATAAAATTAGAAAAATAATTTTATATAATAAAATATGTGAAATGATCCTCCCACATTGATAATATAAGGAACTCAAACCTTATATATAACACGGTGGACTACTCCTTCTAATTATACCAATTCGTTTTATGATGGAATCCTACTAATCTTCTATGCTCGATTTGATTAGTCTACAGTATACTACATATAGTTCACTGAAATTTAATATAGTATCATAACGGTGAAGTCTGTATTGCATGGTGGGTTACTTACTCCTCCTAACACTGATACAGGGAGTATATATGTTAGAGTTAGACCACCGTTTTTCACTTAATTAAACTAGTGGTAAGTGCAGGTTGAAAACCATGATGGGGAAATTGAGTTGGTGGTGTTCAAATCCAGGTTGGCACAAGGTGAGGGAGGGAGCAAGTTTGACCGTTGATTTAATTTAAAATTAATAATTTAATAGGTAGGTGTGTGAGTCAGCGCTGATGAGAAATGTCACACATTACAGATTCCATAGTAAAAAGTACTGCTTCAGGTTTTTGTCACATTAATATTCGTCACATTTCTGATCGGAAAAATATTCGTAACATCACCCATCACAACTATATTCAAGGACCACTTGTAAATTGTTTCGCTTTATCTATTCTTTCTGATAATGTTTTATCCTCTCCTTTTTTCGCCCTTTGTAATTTATAAGTCGATAATGCATAAAATGATATTAAGATCGATTTGTAGTAATCGTTTTATATATATATATATAGTGCCGGTATTTTGATTTATTACACGTGTTCAATTCAATTGCAAGTGAACAAATTTGATACTTTCTCTATTCCATAATATTTGTTATTGACAAATAAAAATGAATAAATGGAGTGATCCCACGTCAATTATAAAGTGAATCAAAACCTTATATATAAAAGTGGGTGGGCTGCATGTAATTGACAAATAAAAATGTTCGACTTGGTTGACGCATGTTGCATTTCAATAATTCTTCTACTTTATTTGTCACTTAAAGCATTTATTTAAGAAGATTGGGTGATTCGAATGTATTCTCGAATTTGATGCCTTCTAAGGTTGCATCAATACACATTCTACATGTTATTTCACATTAAATTATAAGATGTATCATCTAACTTAAGTAGAGATCATATATACACCCGCCAAATTAAGATATTTTTAACTAAAATTCAATCGATAATATGTCAAAAATAAAATTAAAGTACGTATGTTAGGTGGATTTTTAAAATTCTCAAGTATAATGTAAGTTCCTTGAAAGTTGTATTCCTTATATATATGCACATGTTCATTGGTGAAGCATCATTCATTTGAACGACAAAAATTGAGACAATAATCTTCCTCCATTGCAAAATTATGAGAAGGAAAATTCCAATGGTCAAGTAACAATGCAAGTTGCAAAAAAAGGATTTGTCCACTTTCTAACTCAATTTGTTAAAATTTAAAATAGTTCTTCATTCATTTTAACTTTTTAAAATCCTGACATTTTAAATTTTAGTTCCTTTTTTTAAACGAAAAGAATCCGACTCAACAAACATGTATGGTGGGTTGAGAGGTTAAAAATGGCAGACAATTAACTGTCATGATACAACAATAAAACCAAAAATATAAAAAAGCAAAAGAAGAACCCACTCATAACCGATCACAATATAAAAAAACAACTCAATTAGGAAGGAATGACCCATTTCATATAACGTTTTTAAGTATAGGGTAAACCCATATCTCATATTTTCTCCACAAATGACATTATCAGGCGTCGATTAAGCAAATTAAGGTGATAATATAGTGTAGTATATGTGCCTCATGTGGGCAGAGGCGGAGCCAGGGGGCATGAGGGAGCACGTGCTCCCCCCCTCGTCCCAGTAATTAGGTGTATTTAAAAAAAAACGAAACGACGTCGTTTTGCTCTTTCACAGTGAAACCCTAACCAAACTTCTCCACTCCGCGTCTGAGAGACTGAGACATCCCGTGTGAAGGAGAAGGCTGTCTCTTCTTCCTTCTCCCAAGTCCCGCTCGACCGATCCCAGTCTCCCGTGAAGGCGTGAACGACATCCCACCTCCGCCTCGCCTTCGTTGACCGGAAACGCTGCGCACGGCGGGCTTTTTGGTGGTTTTGGCTAGGAACATGGATAAATTTGTTATCCGAACTAAGAGTACGTCTATCCCAAATGTTGGATCCTCTACTACTCCAAATCAATCGCAAGAGATTGGCGAAAGTGTTTGTAATCCGGAGACCGATAGTGTAGTTAGAGAAGAAGTGAGTTTAGATGTTGTGGTTAGAGGAGATGTGGTTGTGGATGATGTTAGGAGAGAAAAAAGAGCCCGAACGGAAAATACATGTGAAGATGAACTTGAGTTTAATAGTGTAAACATTTATTTAGAAATCTTGAAATCTTTTTGTAGTAGTTTGTAATATCGTTTGACACTAGTTTGTAATATCTTTTGGCTATCGAACATGCTATGCGTTTTACGACTTTTTTCTCGATATTATTTCCTAGTGTTATTGTGCCCCCCCCCCCTCCCCCCTCCAAAGTTTCTGGCTCCGTCCCTGCATGTGGGTTAGGTCAAATGAAACTTGGAGTTGGATGGTGCAGTCTCTCAGGGTTCGGGTCTTGCTACAACCAATGGAGTTCTTCGTATTGGGTGACTTGAATCCAATATGATTTATTTTAAAAGATTTATTATAAATAGACTTGTCTGTAATAGAATTTATATAAGGTAGATTTTATTTAGATTTAGATTTATTCTTTTGGGTCTTATTGATAAATTTATCATAATAGAATTAGAAATATGTAAGGCTATATAATCTTCATTAGTTATACCCTAAATGTATTAAACTCAATTTAACAAAATTTTGTTGAATTCTGGCTGTGTGATTGTAAACAGCAAGAATGTGGGGGCAGGGCCCCTGACAAACGGGTTCAGGGGTGAAGCCTCGACTAGTAGAACCAGGGTCCAAAGGACTGGCGGTGGTTTAGAAATGGTATTCTATGTTTCCAGGTTTATAGGTTTATCGTTTATCGGTCAGTGTGGTATAACTCATCTTGTAATTCTCATATGGTTTCAAGAAACTTCTTATTGAAATCTCTCAGTTTGAATACAATTGCATCAATCTTATTTGTTTGAATATATGTTGTTTCATCACAACACCTCGAAACAATGGCAATCAATGGATTGGGTTATATACTTATATGTTTGCAATGTATATTGCATTTACGCTGTCCCTATTTCCAAACTATGGGGGTCTTCCATTGACTATGACTTGCATGGGGCAAGGGTTATCTACAACTGCAAGTTGAGATGGATTCTTAACTCATAGTGCAACTCCAGTAGAAGTACTTTGGTCCCTACTATGCATTCGGTTGCTGGCTAGCCTTGTGCATTAGTGTCAAGACTTTATTCGTTAAGACTTGGTGATCCGATTGTCATATCTACTGCGAGACCAATTTTTTTTTTTTTTTTGATTGAGTAAGAATTCGGATGCAAAGAAGCTATCCGACAGCATCCTTTCGGATGAGGTCGAGAAGACCTGGGTCATTATGTAACTGGGGATATGATGCAATCTGGGCAAGGTGTGCAACCTTATCTGCCGCGCAATTGCTGGTACGAAGAACGTGTGAAAACGAAACTTCGTGGAATCCCATTAGGAGTGTACTTATATCTGCCATAATCAGTTCGATTTCCCATGGACAATTATTCTTGGACTGGAAGTGTCTAATTATAATCAAAGAGTCTCCTTCGATGATGATTTTGGGTATCTTTAATTCCAAGGCCTTGAGTACACCTTTTCTGAGTGCTAGTGCTTCAGTCATTAGGGGTGTTTGTTGTCCAACCATGTCATTTTCCATCGCAATTACCCTTCCCGAACTGTCACGCATAATATATCCTATTGAGCATTGTCTGTTGGCAGATGCGGATCCATCAAAATTGAGTTTTACTTTCCCGTAAGGCGGTTTCTTCCACTTGGTTGTATTTCTGTTATGCCCTCTGGTTTGGTTGTGTTCTGTAACTCTCAGTTGCCTTCTGTCCGTTTCCCCTTTATGCACTTCCGCTTTCACCCATTCGTTGAGATAAGAGTCCACAAGCTTTGCAAAGCCCCATTCATTTGGCGGTTGTTGTTGTTGGAAGATAAATTTGTTGCGCACCATCCAGATAGTCCACCAGTGAAAAACTACCTTTTCTCGTTCTCGTTTGTCTAGTTGGTTTCCTAATTTGTTTATTATCTCCTCTACCTTCCTTGACACCTCTATGTGATTATTGATCTGACTCATAATTTGGGGTGATAAGATCGAACAACAAGTTGAAAATCTGCACTCAAAAAGGAGGTGGGTTGCATCTTCTTCATGATTGTTACATAACGCACAATAGGGGGGTATTGCTAATCCTCTTTTCGCCAGGCGACTCGCCGTTGGGAGACCATTCTGACATACCTTCCACATGAAGTTTTTAATTTTGGGAGGAACGTTCAGGTTCCATATCCATGTGTTGTTGCTATTGTTGAACTCAGTTGACTTTGTGTTAAGTTTATATGCACTTGACGTTGTAAACCATCCTTTTTTATCTGGCCACCAGTACATTCTGTCCTGAATTTTGTTTATTGGTAATGGAACATTTGCGATTTGCTGCGCTTTATCAGGTGGCATTACCGTTTGAAGTTTATCGATATTCCATCTGTCGTTTAGAATATATTGGTCAGCCGTTTCCTCCCAGTTTGTGTGTGCCGGATTGAGACATGTATTTTGCATGTCCTTGATGGGGGCCCATCTATCAGTCCAAAATTTAACCGTTTTCCCGTCTCCAATTGACCAAGCCAACCCATCTTTAAAAGGCTCTATAAGTTTTCTCAGTTGAGTCCACTGCCACGAGGCGTTTCCTTTTTTGCCGTACTTAAGGATTGGTGTTTCTTTACGGTATTTGTGCTTAATGATCTTGACCCAACAATTTTCTGGCTCAGCCATGATTTTCCATATAAGCTTCATCTGTAATGCCTCATTCATTTCCTTGGTCTTTCTCAACCCCACCCCACCTTTTGATTTCGGTTTACATACTCTATCCCACCCAATTAATGGTTTATATTGAAGGTCTTTGTTCCAAAAGAATTTTCTATTTACTCTATCCAGTTCATCATGAATTGCTGATGGTAGCATGAAACTCTGCATTACAAATAGTGGCTTTGCAGCTAGATTGGCATTAATTAGGACCGTCCTACCCTGTTGGGATAATGAATCCGCTCTCCATTTTGCCAGTTGGTCTGTAGACTTTCCCACAATGTCCTCAAAGGTTGTTTTGTTGACTTTTCCATTTACTATCGGTCATCCTAAATATTTGTCCAGTTTGACATGATTTGAAATATGTAAGTATCCTTCAATTGTTGGTACTCTCAAGGTCTGGATCCCCGGTGATATCTGGAATGCTGATTTGTTATAGTTTACTTTTTGCCCAGATAAACGACAATAATCATCAATTATTTTCCTAGTGTTTTCACATGCTGTTTTGTTCCCTTTTGTGAAGATGATAATATCATCGGCAAAGGCTAAGAATGGATCTTTTGGTCCCGAGTGGCCGAATTTGAAACCGATCCCGGATTGAGGGTTGTTTGATTCATGGGTGAGTTTTCGCGCTAATACTTCCCCTCCAAGGATAAATAAAAATGGGGATAGAGGATCTCCTTGGCGTAGACCCCTTGAAGGCTTGAAAACCTCTGTAGGCCCATTATTTACTAGTACCGAAAAGGAAACAGATGTAACACATTCCATTATTAATGAGATCACACAGTCTGAAAAACCGAATCTTTTCAGGACTTGTTCAGTGAAGATCCAGTCGACCCTGTCATAGGCTTTCTCCATATCTAATTTAATGGCTAGCCAGCCTTCAGAGCCTCTCCTTGATTTGAAAGAGTGAAAAATTTCATGTGCAATCAAGATGTTGTCTTGTATAGCCCTATCAGATACGAAGGCTCCTTGAAATGGGTGGATTAGTTTTCGTATTACCTTCTTTATTCTTTCTGTTAGAATCTTTGATATGATTTTGTATACAGTGGAGCATAGACTAATGGGTCTATAGTCCGATGTTTTAGTGGGATTGTCACATTTGGGGAGCAGGGTTATAAATGTGTGATTTATTTGCCGTAACATTTTCCCCGAGTGAAAGAAGGCTTTGATTGCTTTGATTACATCCATTCCGATAATGTCCCAATAGGTTTTATAGAATTCTGCAGTCATGCCGTCCGGTCCAGGGGACTTGTTTAAGCCTAAAGACCGGACGGTGTTTTTAATTTCGCTATTTGTGGGCTGCCTACTAATGGCTCTGTTCTCATCATCTGTAATCATGCTCGGAATGAGATTAAAATACTCATTTGATAACTGTGGCTGAGTTTGTTCCTTTGAGAATCTTCGCTTAAAGTCATTCTTGATTTCTTCTCGGATGTTAGTTTCTCCAATAATTTGTGCACCTTCCGCAGTCGTAATATTCCTTATGTTTTTCCTATTTCTTCTCCCAGAAGCGACCCTATGAAAGTAAGCTGTGTTTGAGTCGGTAAGTTTTAGGTGTTTTGATTTGGCTCTCTGTCCCCAGTACTCCTTTTGGAATTTTAACAGCTTTTCTTTTTTCTGAACTAGTTGTTTCCCAATTGTTTTCTCTCTATTTGTGTTTCCACCAGTTTTTGATTGAATATTGACAAGTTCATTTTCTACCAACTGCACTTGTCTGAACACGTTCCCAAATGACGTTTTATTCCATGCCTTAATTTTTCCTTTTAGTAATTTAGTTTTATGCACTAATCTAAACATTGCTGATCCTACACATCTAGTTCGCCATACTTGTTTTACTATATTTCTAAGATCCTTTCGCTGTAGCCACATGTTCTCAAATTTGAAAGGTGGTGGTGTGAATTGTGATCCCGTTGTTAGGGATAATGAGATCGGGCAATGGTCAGAACCTGTGAAAGCTCCATTAAAAGTTGTGATGTAGGGAAATGTGGTCAGAAACTCATGTTGCACCAATACTCTATCAAGTTTTTCCCAAATATTATCGGCCTCCTCCCTTCGCTTTCTCCAAGTAAATTGATTACCAAACGATGCGATTTCAGACAGCGAGCATTGGTTCTTAAACTCATTTATTCTTGCATATCGCGCATGGTTGTTATCTACCCCTCCCTTTTTCTCACTGCTGTTACCAATTTCATTTAGATCACCAATCACTAGACATGGAAAAGATTCATTCATAACAATGCTATTCAGTTCACTCCAGAAAGTATTCTTGTCCGACTCGTGCGGAGGGGCATATACAAAGAGAAGGATACCTGCAAAGTTTTTATCCGTATATGAATACTTTACACGTATAATTCTTGAGTTTACTATATCCACCTCAATTGACTCATTCATTAGAGCGTTTTCACTCCATAACAAGCCTATTCCTCCTGTTTTATCGTTTTCTAGTGACCAGATGGCGTTACTGTACCCAGTCATTCTCCAAACTTTTTCACGGGGGATTTTGTTTGTTCTCAACTCTGCTACTGCCATGATCGAAAGGTATTGATTGATTCTCATAGCTTTTATATCGTTCCATATGCTCGATTTTCCAATACCCCTCACATTCCAGAAGCAAATCTTCATTTAAACAATGTTTGATCTATTAGAAGCCACGATTGTCTAACTTCTAATAGAGAAATGTTGTGTACATAATGAATTTTTACTTGTTCTGTTCTTCCTTGTTTGTCTATCCCCTGTTTAATTGTGTCGATGTTGCTTCCATTTTTGCCATTGGTTTCCATAAGAAATCTTTCTTTGATCACCACACCTGTATGCTTCTTAATCATGCCTTCCTTTACTCTTATTTTTCTTAACTTCAGGCGCTGTTTATATTTCCGGGTACTGCACCCTAGGTTGCCCATGTATTCCTTACACCTTTCAAGCCATATTCTAAAATCATCTTCACATATATTAGAAATATTTGTCTTACACCTAGAAGCATTATCACTAGTACAACCATACCATAGTCTAAATAAACTGATCCAAGCACCACTTACATCCATTTCAAACATAATTGATGACTTAACCCTACAGATACTCAACCAGCATAAATTACAACCAAAATGATTACCAGTTCTAGCAACAACCATATCACAGTGCTTCCAAACATACATACCATAAAAGTAATTTTGCTTAACTGAAATGACATTGCAGGACACTAACCATGGCTTTATTATACCAAAGGCAGAGAGTATTTTGCAGCCATCGACAGATACTCCCCATAGCCCCTTCTTGGAATACCTACACATGCTTTCCTTTCTTTGTGCTACCACCCATCAGAGTCATGGTGGAGCATGCAGAATCTCCTTCCTCGATCTTCATCTTGCGCTTTCCTGACTCAGAGTTTGATGCTGCACTCGGGGACTTCTCCTTGTCGCCAGTAAAGAGCTTGTCAACTGGAGGAGCAGCAGGTTGGAGGGACTCATGCAGGCGTTCAGGAAGACTCAGGTCTGGTAACTTGAACTCCATAGAGGGAGGCACATCTTTGAAGATAACTTCATAATCCTCCTGAGTTAAGCCAGGATCAGCAAGTCCCTCACCAGCTAGGCATTCCTCCAGGAATTCCTCATCCTCCGTAAGCATATACTCATCATCGTCAGCAGCATCAAGATAAAAATCCGGTTGAGATTCTACATTGTTGGTGAGGATATCATCATTTGGGGGAGCACCAGAAGAGGGTAGCAAGGTAGGTTTCACAACTGAGATTGGGACAGGTGCAAGATACCCTTCACAACCAGGTGCCAGTAAACCAGAGCCAGAAACAATCACCTCTCCAGCAATAGGGACAGTGACATGAACACCAGCAGTGACAGGAGCAGGAGGGGCTGAGGAAGAATGACCAGCTGAGCTGCCAGGGGACTTTGAGGAAGAGGAGTCAGACGATATAGTGACATTCTTCCCAAAGCACTTGAGAAGCTCATCTTTTGAATGGCCAAACATTGGAGGGGGTCGCACCACAGGCTTTCGTGCAGCCACTCTAACCCATTCTCCATCTCCATGCTCCTGCACATTCTCCTCAGCAGCCATCACAGGAGGAATCACCCCACTGGTGATGCTCATGTTGCACACATTCCTGCTAGGGCAAACCTCAAACAAATGGTCAGAAGCACCACAACTTCCACATCCCATGGGGAAGTCCTCAAACCACATAGGGTAAGACTCCACCTCACCATGTTCATTGACCACAAAGATCTCTTTTCCAGCAATCTTAGTAACATCAACTGATACACACACTCTAGGGTATCTAAATCGAGCACCTTTTGCATTAAAAGCAGATACCCTAATAACTTTGCCCAGATTATTAGCCCTTACTATATCTCTTAGGATATCTTCATGCACATATTTAGCCGGCAAGCCAGGAAATCTAATCCACAAATCAAGCAAAGTAATGGACTCAGCCCGAGGGTCAAAGTCCAGTTTCCATGGCCGAAGGATAACCAGTTGCCCAGAAACATGAAAAGGGCGGTTTTCCCATACCCAGGTTCTATCCTCAGCCAGATCAAACCTCAACTCAAACCAGTTATTTGCAATTGGAATGAGTTGAAAACCACCAGCAAGAGATTTCCAGACATACCTCATCCTTTTCCTGACCTCTCTCGCTTCCATAGGCTCACCAATGATTGTTGCAAAGATAGATGACTGATGCAGCACAGAGATGTTCTCTTGAACCTTGCCTTGCAGGGCCAGAAGCTTCTCCCTATTCATCGTGGATCGCTTGAACTTCCTCTTCGCCTTAGCCTCCTGCTCAGTGTTGGTTCCACCCATCTGGATTTGTGACTTTTCTGGGACAGGATCATCTGTCACCATTGGATTCTTGCCCTTGTCAACCGCACTCGGAGCCATCAATAGACACAAACCGGATTTTTTGTTAGAAACTATTTGATCAGAGAAATTTATAGAAAGAATAAGAGAGATGAAGAAGTGAGGAACCCCCCAACCCAAGAACCTGTATTTATAGTGGATTTCGAAGAAGAAACTCCTCGTGGGGGTAGAATCGATCGTACAAACCCCAATCCACACACAATCTTCAGTCGAATACTCAACCTTACTGCAGAGCCCCATCTCAATTTCAGATTTTGCAGAGCGAAATCCACCAATCTTCGTCTCCCAGACAAACCCTAGCAGAGCCTCCGTACAATAGAAACAAGGCCATGGAGGAGGGCGATTTGACACAACCTGGTTGAACATCCAATCATCGACCAACCAGAACCAGGGCAAGGTGCACACCTTCGAAGGATTATGGATAAATCTCTGCTCACATGAAATCTCTCGATCAATCTCCGTACCATCAACCAATCGTAATCCGCCATCACAGGGCCAAATTAGGCACCCGGTTGCGGGATTAAGAGGATGGATAGGGTCATCATTGATCTCCCAGGCCGGATTAGGCAAATCATACTTCATGGGAGGGGATCTACCATAGATTAGGGTTTCAGAGGTGGAGAGGTTTCTTCGCTCAATTTTCGCTTCAGAGGGAGACGGATTAGGTTTTTCCATAGCGCGTGAGGCGCGTACTCCTGAGAGGGGCTCGTATACTGCGAGACCAATTTGGTTGTGGACTATCTAGCTAGTTTAATATTTAGCTTTCCTTTTGGTTATTATATATTGCTTGACCCTCCTAAGTGTGTTTTAAGGTTTTTGTCCAATGGTTTTAGAGATTTAACTATCACTTGATTGGTTGCCACAATACATAACTAGCCAATTTTCCATATTCAATAAAGAGGGTTTAAAATGCTACGCGTTTCAAATGAAAAAAAAAAAAAAAAAAAAACTCTCTCTTTTGAGAGGTGAAACCCCTCAACCTTCTTCCTGAATCCGCCTCCGACCTCGTCTCCTTGGTTGGTCTTGTTCATATCCATCCACCTGCAACCCGTCTCCGACACGGATCTGCCGCCACGATCTGGTTTTGGCCTGGTTGTAGCCGATCTCGATAGAAATAACGGATCTAGTCAGCGTTCTGCTACTTGGATCTCCTTGGTGTGCAAGCCAGCTGTAACTTGGTGCTTGCACGCCAAGACTTATAGTTTTTACCTCTTTAAAAAAACGTATAACAAAGTCAAATGATTTATATTTTAGAACTTATGGAGTATAATTTTATACTTTGTACTATTATTTGTTGAAAAATGAGTTGTGTTTGTTTTGTGGAATTTAATTAATTACCTTATTATAAGAATATAAGATCCTTATCAATCGACAATAATAATACTCTAGTAGATCGATCGGATAACCCCAATAAATATAAATATAAATGTTCTAAAAAAAATGAAAATAATGTGAATAATCTGACAAGAAAAAGGGTGAGCTGTGACCTGTGAGTGTACGTTTGGAAAGGGACATGAAACGCAGTGTACAGAGATCTCAGCTGCCCGCCGAGCTGTCATCCCCACTGCGTACGACGTCGCTTAATTGCCAAGCTACAGTATTTTTTTGAATAAAACTTATAGAAATAATATTACTCCGGTATGTTTTATACCTGGTTAATTTGTCACTTTACGATATACTGCTTGTAGTGAGGTTCTAACTTCTTGGATCGGTATATATATAGATATAGTGGTTAAGTCAAATTATTAAAATATAAGACAATATTAAGGGTTTTATATAAAACGGAAAACTATATTCCCTCCGTCCACGAAAACTTGTCATTTTAGCCCTTAACACAATTTTTAAGAAATCCAATAATCTATTTTATTTTTTACTAATTTACCCTCATTTATTATTCTACTTTTCACTTTATCGAAAACCACAACTCACAACTCATCAATCATGTCAAGGGCATTTTCGTAAAGTGGAAGCTAAAATACCTACAATGACATGTTTTTATGAACAAAATCGAACCTCTAAAATGACAAGTTTTCGCGAACGGGGTGAGTACTTAAAATGTTCCCTCTATATTTCACCGGGTCACGGGATTGCTAGATTGTTATATGCAAATTTTAGAGTATCAATTTTTATGTCGATTTCTTGATCTAGGGAATGGAATTATTCTATTTGTCATTGTGCTCTTTTCCATAAGACCGGTGTTTATCTCTCGACCTCTCAACTCATTAATTAGACTTATGAGTCGATTTTTTTTTTATTAGGTAAGAATTCGAGTTCAGACATATCTGAAATTCGAGGGTCGGATAAACCGGCAGACGGGAAAACCGTCTATAAGCAAAAACATACAATATAATAAAACATAACGGTGCGAAACATACAATATTATTCTTTTCGCTTCTAGAAAAGAATAATTGTAATAATTAATTTATGGGAAATTCCATCTGGTACCCCTGTATTTAATGTAATTCCGGTTGGTGTCCCAAAGTTTTTTTCTTTCCGTTTGGTGTCCTTGAACTTTGGTAAATTTCCGGTCCGTGCCCCTGTACAAATTTAAGTGTAACTCCGTTGGTGCTTTTTTAGAAAAGAAAAACAAAGTTTACCAAAAAGAAAAAAAGAAAAGTAAAACAAAGTGAAAATCTACTAATTAATGCAGGTAGCCCACCAGAAAATAAAAATAAAAAATTGAAACAGCACTGCGCAAGGAAAAAGGCACGGAGCGGTGTTGTTCTCAACAGGCGCAAGAAAGAAGACGACACTGTTGGAGGCGGCCGGTGGTGAAGACCAAGTCGGAGAGTCGACCGGTGTGTTCGACCCTCGATAGGTGATATGTAGACAAGCTGGCAGACTCTACCGCCTTCAATCTCAATTTTACAGGTTTGAATATCGATTTTACTGGCGAGCAAGAACTGAATTTGGGTGATTTTAGGTTCAATTTTATAAAGATTTCTAGCTAAATCTCATTTGAATTCGATTAGGGGAAATTCTTGTGGGGTTAATTGTGACATTTGTTCTCTAATCTGACCTAGGTTCAATACGGGAATTTTTTGTGTAGCTTTGATGGTGAAATTTGTTCTCTATTTTGACCTAGAGTTTAATTTGAGAATTTTTTGTGTGATTGTGGGTGAAATTTGATCTCTATTCTCATATAAGGTTTGATAAGGTTGAATTTTGTCACATTATTTTTGGAGTTCAACTACGCTTATAGGATGGCCGGTGTGTGGAAGCTCTGTGGAAGACGGAGATACACTTGAATTGGTAAAGGGGCACGGACCGGAAATTTACCAAAGTTCAAGGGCACCAAACGGAAAGAAAAAAACTTTGGGACACCAACCGGAATTACATTAAACACAGGGGCACCAGACGGAATTTCCCATTAATTTACTTATCCAAAAAACAAAACAAAAAGGGAGGTAGTGGGCCTTATTTTTTGTTGGATGGGCCTTGTATTTTAATGTACCCAATCCATGATTAGACTTCCTATGCACTATGTGCATTGCAATTTGAAGTTTTGAACTACCAATTCATTACAACCTTAAATTACGGAAATTTACATAAAATCATCCGATAAATATGTATTTTTACACTTAACTATCCATTAAATATGAAATCATAGAAAACCGTCCATTAAATGAATTTTTGTTAAAAAACCAACACCCGTCATCATCTATTTCAATTAATGTTTCGTCAATATATATTTTAAAAATTTTATTTAAATTAGAAACTAACATATACTTATTTTAAATTAGAAACAAATTTTTAAAAATTTGATTTTAAATTTTTTGCCTAAGAGAACCCCTGCCCTCCAATTAAATAAATAAAGAATTCAAAATTTTTACACATTTTAAGCCCCTAATATACTAATATAATTTTTTATCCCTACCATGCCTATAATTTAAATATATTCAAATCTAAACCTTATATTTTAAGCATAAAGTATTAAAATATAATATATTTAATTGAAATATGTGACAGGCGGTGCTTTGTTGACAGAACCGATTTAATGGATGTTTTTTTATATATAATTACATATTTAATGTTTATATTCAACCGGTGATTTTCGTAAATATCCCTTTAAATTATACTATAAATTACCAAGAGAGAATAATAAAATATAAACTATTCATTAAATATGCATTATGACTTGAATGTTCACTTAAATATCATTAAAACGTCAAATAATTTGGGGCAAAATTTTTCAAACAAGGGAGAATACTAAAATAAGCCGAAAAGGTGAGGGGTGTGGGGGAGAAACAGGAAGATAGATAAGCCCACCAGTCCTTGGGTGGTGGCACAACCGCGGTTGACACCCCAAATTCTCGCCTGTATAAAAAAAAAAAAAAAAAAAAGCCCACCAGTCTACCAAAAGTGATCTTGGTAGTTCAAATTACACTGCATATAATGCATAGGCAGTCTAATCATGGACTGGGTACATTACAGTACAAGGCCCATCCAACAGAAAATCAGGCCCACTCTTTTTTTTTTTTTTTTTTTTTTTAAAGAAATGAATTCGACTCATAGAAGAGAAAATGAGGGGTGTATAACATCGATCTCTATGTTAACAATTTAACATCTCTTTTTGTTGTTGGGGAATGCTAAGCATCCCAAATAATAAAAAAATATATTATGTTAACATTTTATGTCCACACACAAATTAAGGTTATGTTTGGCAACTGGAGTTTTTGGGTGAACTGGATATCTGAAGCGGATTGAGTAGCTGAAGTTGCAGAAGTTGAGATTTTTTAAGAGGTGCTTGGTAAAACTAGCTGATGTCGTAAGTGAATGTGATAGAAAAGGAAGGGTAGACGATCTTAAACGCTGATGAGTTTCCATCCGTTTTCATTGTCAAACACATGCTTTGCAACGTTTCAATCTCCAATCGCTCCCAAATGCTGTCTGCTAGCCCAAACACTACTTACCAAACACAGCCTAAATGAACTTAACTATGGAGTATTTGATAAAATATGTTGCATTCCACATCGAAAATAAACCAAAGAAAATGAGCGATGATAGGCTATTCATCTCATGGTATGCACAACTAATGAATTAAACCTGATTATTGGCATTGACACAAGACGATTGAGAGACAGAAATCCGTCGTTTATCTTCTCAATTAATTAATGAAATGAAATACATCTCCTTATCTTCTTAATGAAAGCCAGCTGGATATATTTTTGTTTCTTCCACAGTTTTATTTGATTTATTTTTATATAAAATTGCATTCCTAACAAGGGCCGGCCCAGAGGCAAGGGTAGGCTGGACGACCGTCCAGAGTCCAATCTGGATGAGGGCCCAACTCGAAATTGTATGCATATATGTAGACCTGGGCAAACGCGGGCGCGGGCCGGGCTTAGGACGGGTTTTACCCGAGATTTTGTCTCGGTGTTGCGGGCGCGGACCGGGCTAAGCCCGCTTAACGGGTTGGCTGTCGTGTCCAAGCCCGTCCGAAATTGCGGACGCGGACTACCCGCGGGAACCCGCAATAATATATGTATATTATATTGGCTGCCGTATCCAAGCCCGTCGGGTAGCCGCAGTAATATATGTATATTATACACTGTATACGTATACTAATATATTTATATATGTTTGTACGTATAAACTGTAATGTGTGTGTGCGCGCGCACATATATACACTGTTTTTTTTTTGTTAATGTGTATATACTGTAATAAACACTTAACACTTCTATATAATTTGTATACACAGTAACATATATGTATATATACAATGTTATATATTCGTAAGTATATATGTTTTGTAATACAACCATAATATATATATATATATATATATATATATATATATATATATATATATATATATATATATATATATATATATATATATATATATATATATGTATATATACTGATAAAAATACATAGTAATATATTCATATGCACTGTAATTTCAAAAAAAAAAAGAGTATATATAATATATATTTTATAATTTTAATAAAAAAAAAGGAGTACCCGTTGCGGGTCTAGCGGCCCGCAACGGGTGTATTAGTCTTCCCAATCCCGTACCCGCTGCGGGCGCGGGCCGAGCTTAGCAGTCCGCATGGACTTTTACCCTTGTCCATGCCCGCCCATATTAGCGGGCGGGCTGAGTGGGTCGACCCGCGTTTGCCCAGGTCTACATATATGTAAATATACAAAGTATACTGCCTTGTTTTATAAATGTTTAAAAAAGGATCGAATTTACTGCTCATTTGAAAGCCTAATAGTCATACAGTCTAATCTTAAAAGCCATATCAAAACTCTTCTTCTTTTTTTATTTTTATTTAATTTAATGGTGTTTTTAGAATTGATATTCATTAGAGATGGTTGGAATTTATAAATGGGCCAACTTCACCCCAATAGTAATATACATTTTGTGTTAGTGACTCATCATTTATTTAATTGTTGGATGAGAGATGCTATTATTTTTAGTACATGACGTTAGAGTTTAAGTGTTGTTTGATAATATAAGATATTTTGTATAAAAAAACTTATATAAGATACTTATATATAGGGCCTTAATTTTTTTCCCCTGCCAGTGCCTCTACAATGATACGATCAGCTCTGTCCCTGACTTGTAAAATTTTATACTACGTAGACATGTAAATGAATGTAATTTTTACACTTTTTCTTAAAGGTATAAAAAGGGGGAGGGGAGAATTGTAATTTTATTTGAAAGACATGTAAAGTGAAAAAATAAACTATTAAAATGTTCATGTTTATATAGTTTAACCTAAAAAGTCCCAATCGTTAAACGTTAAGTATTTGACCCTATTAATTAATAAGTCAATGCATTTACAAAAGGAGTGAATTTATACTCATAATCTATTAGTCTTTATATATTTAAGCAAGTAATTAGTCAAATTGGATGGGGTTGATGGGAGATTGAAAATATTTAAAAAGCTTAAAGTAAAGTTTATAACCACAGTAGCCGATGGATATCCATCTCACCCGACCCGAAAAAATGGGTGAAAATCCGAAATAAAGCGGATGTTAAATGGGTGATAGGTGAACGGGTGATGGGTCGGGTCGGATTCGGGTGAAGACATTCCCCACCCGTCACCCGACCCATCACCCGATTTATATTATATAGTTATATTTTATATGTGAAATTACCAATATACCCCTAAACCCTAATTCAAGACACCTATCAAACTATTAAAATGGAAATATTTTGTCATAAAGTAAGTCATGTAATTTTTATTTGAAGATATGCAACGCAATTAACTCCTAATTAAAATGGAAACGTCAATGCAATGGGCTCCTAATTAATATTTATTCATCGATGGGTCAAAGTATGTTTTTCAATAAAATTTTATGAATATTTGATGTCTTGTATTTCACCCGAATTATCATCCGATCCACCCGATCACCCGATGGGTGATGGGTGGACGGAGTGAATAAAATATTTAGTGGATGAAGGGTTTTGGATGGTGGGTCGGGTGATGGAAGTAGATCATCCACCCATCACCCGACCCATTGCCATCCCTAACTAGTAGTTATTTACTTTGGCATTGTAGTATTTCCACTCAAACATAACACATGACACATGACAGCAGTGCAAATAGCCATACACTCATACACGCTAAAAATCTCAATATCAATCTGCACTAATTCAATTAGCACAAAAATATAGACTAGCACTTCATTTAAGCTAGACTGATCTATTTGTAAATATTATAACCAAGATAAACAAGGAGTTAATTAAAGAAGATTAGCCAAGATTTGAGGCTGTTAATGCTTAATTATATATGGTTACTTGGCTTGTTAGGTATCTAATCAAGATATAGTTGTGAATTGTGAATATTCAATTCAAACATCAGCTACCTCACTATTTGAATATCTCACTCACAAGTCTCATCTCTCTCCCCCTTCCATTAAAATCTATTTATTTGTATTTTTATTTGAGAATTAGTGTTCTATACTCTTTGTTAAAGTAAAGAATTTATAAAATTTGTATGGAGTGTTATATCTTTATTTATTTTTTTTACTTTTGTAAAAATTTTAATTAATCATTTATTTATATGTTAATAATTACGAGAACAGATGTGAAAAGTAAATGTCAATTCAAAATACCTAAAATAGCATTTTTTTTAATTAAAATGATATCGTTTAGGTAATAGATAGTAATCAAATTAATTCGTGTTTAATTTAAAAATAAATGGTCATCATTATCTAATCTAACCCATAATTATATATAAAATTAATCCAACCCCAACTCCCCAAGTTATAGAAATTAAAAAAAAAAACATTAGTTAAAAAGAGTCGATTTAGAAGGGGTAGGATTTTATTCCGTTTTTATGACATGCATAAAATAAAGAGAAATTTACAGAAAACCACCCATTATATATAGCCCTTTACACTTAACCACCCACTAAACACGAAATTACATAAAACCACCCATTAAATGGGTTTTGTTTTCAAATCACCACCCACCACATAATTCCATTTGAATCCCATTAAATATAGTACATTTTAATATTTTATATTTAAATTTTAAATTTTAAACTTGAATATATTTAAATTATATTTATTGTAGGGTAAACACTTATATATTAATATATTAGGGGAAAAAGTGTGTACAAATTTTAAATTTATTTAAAGGGCGAAGGTTCTAAATGTGGAAAATATGATTTAATTTTTATTTAAAAAGTCAAACAAATTTAATAAAAATACATTTAATAAAAATACTTTTAAGCCTGAAAAAATATTATTTAAACAATATTTAGATATTTTTTTCATTTTTAGTATATAGTGTATGTGTTTACAAATATGAAAGAAAATGAGAAATTAATTATTAGTATCAAAATAATTATTAAATTTAAACAAGGCTAACGAATTATAAACTTATTTTAATTTTGATTAAAAATAAGTCTATGAAATTTATAACCATTTTTAGGAATAAAATAGAACAAATTTGTTCATATATTCATCAAGTTTTTAAAAAATATTTTTAAAAAATTTAATAAAATATACTTTTATATGTATTTGAGATTTAAGTTAAATATAAAAATTAAAATAATGTAGTATCATATATATATTTGACAAAAACCTAATAAAAATAGACAATGGGTGGTGATTTGAAAACAAAACCTATTTAATGGGTGGTTTTCTGTAATTTTTTGTTTAATGGGTGGCTAAGTGTAAAAGACTACATTTAGTGGGTGGTTTTATGTAAATTTCCCTAAAATAAATGAGCATATAGGACAACTTGCCGGCTGGGCTGAGGGCTCCATTCCCAGCCATACGTTACCCCCACTATATTGCAATTTACAACTCATAATTCATAATTTAGAGCCCCAAAAAAAATTTAAAGGATATACTATGATCCAGAAATTATCCTATAAAATTAACTGATAGGAGATATGTGTTGAAATGTGGTTGTCTCATATCAGTTATATAGAGAATATTTGAACAAAATATAAGATTGAACTTTTTCAGTTAGCTCGAAAAAAAGCTCAGTTATGCTCGTGTTCGCTCAGTGGCTCATTTGGTAAACGAGCTTATGAACACATTTTTAACCTCAGATTCAAATTGAGGTTCGCCTTTGCTCAAGTTCGAATAATATTGTAGAATTTACAAAATTTCTCCTTAGTTATTGTATTATAAGTGAGTAGAGTTGCTCTAAACTCGAATAAAGTACAAACACATTTTATCCAAATTTAGACTCGACTAGTTTCTAAATAGATTAAATATAAAAAACCACTACTCGACTTATTTGACTCAAATATCATCCCTTTCAACCCGTACAGTTAAAAGATCAAGTTGGTCGTCTCGGATATTCATGCTTAAATACCTCTTAGGTTTCAAGAAGGTCCAAACCAAATCCATCTCCAAGGAGGCCCCTTCAACTACAAATAAGATTGTCATCAACCACCCCATCTTCTTAAAATGAATTACATCAATCTCTTCCACTCTGAGCTAAAATCCATATATCATCCGAAAAAAATATTATCAGGACCTATTTTAGCGCATCAAAGATTAATCTAGCTTAAAATTATAATTTAAATAAATTTTTTGATATAATTTTAATGATATATCAAAATTTCAATTTTTGTGAATAGATTAAAAGAGTATATTCTTACTTGACATGACAAATAAAATAAAACTATTTTTTTCGAAAATCGCAAAAAAAAATTATCACACCGCTTTGAAAACTTTATCTTTACCTAGTTTAAAAAAAATGGTAACGCCCACGGTATACCTATTGTTATGTTACCAATTTATAAATGTCAATTTACATCATAAGTAATATTAAATAGGGCCCCACATCCAATCAGTCGTCACCGGTCTCTAACATCTACTACTAAACCAACCTCCTTATAAAAACACCTCCACCGGTTGCTCTCTATAAACTTTACAACACACCCTATTTTTCCACACTTAGAAATTCACACATTCACACTCCCTAATTAATCCCCTTAGACTTAACCACACATCCTAAACCTCCAAACTAACCCTCTTTACATTTGATTCGATCACGGCCTCAACCTCTATGGGTGGTTGTGCTTCCAGCAACAGTAAAAACCCGCCGCCCCTCCCCGGCAAACCCCGCCAAGCCCTCGTCCTCCGCTCCGTGAGAAAGCCGGAAACAACTGAGCATCGGACAGGGGCGGTGGTGAAGGTGATATGCGAGGACGGGCGGGTGGAGGAGTTCAAGCCCCCGGTGAAGGCCGGGGCGGCGATGGGCGGCGGCAAAGGATACCTGTGCAGCTGGGAATCGATGTATATTGACGAGTGGGCGCCGGAGGTGGCGCCGGAGGAGGAGCTGAAGGCGGGGCAGGTGTACTTCGTGATGCCCAGATCGAAGAGGAGACAGCCGCTGTCGCTGCACGACATGTGCGCCCTCGCCATTAAAGCTAGCTCCGTCCTTTCCCTTGCTGACTTCCACTCTTCCTTCCGCCATTAATTAATTTCTTTCTTCTTAATTTTATAGAATTTTTTTTTTTATGATTTCAATTGAGGTCAGTTTTAATTATTATTTTTTTTTGGGGAGGAGTTGGCTTATTGTAAATGGGTTCATTTACCCCTTAGTGGAATTAAAACATATGTATAACGTTTAACGCTATATTAACGTTGTAAATTTTTACATGCAGTTAGTAATTAATTAATAAAATTAAAAAATTATAATGATCTAATATGTATTTGGCCTATTACCGGATTCACCTCTTGTTTATGTTTCGGATATTGTTCTTCCTGATAGACTTTTAGACATTGTTGTTGCTGATTTACAGATTTGAATAAAGGTTGGAAGTTTTATCAAAAAAAAAAATATGTATTTGGCCTATTGGGTTTAACAAGAAATATTTTTAAAAATGTGTAATTTTCATGTCAAATGATTTTCTCTATTTTTCTTAACAAGAATATATATTTTTTTTATAAAAAAAAATTGAAAAAGAAAAGAAGTGGAGATTGATCTAGCTAGTTTGGGTATGTTAGATCTGGATCTATGATTCTTTATAGCTTATTTGACCGTTTTTAGATTTAAACCCTCTTTAACACAAAAAATGTTCCTGTAGATATAGTTAATGTTTGATTTTTTTTTTTTAATCTCTCGTCCGATTGAATAAAGTCAATCTACATCAGATATGCAAAACCCTTTGACGGGGCGATATTCCTAATTCAGATTTAATGTTTGAAGTTTCTTGATTTTGATTCATTCATTAAACACATGTGTCTTCATTTTTAAATTAGATTGTGGAGTTTATCTATTTTCTTTTAGGGGTTTCTTTTTCAAAAAATCGTTATGTATTTAGCCATTTTAAAAAAAAATTCCAAAAGTTTACCCATTTCCTTTTAAAATTTTATTTTTCAATAAAAAAAATGCTTAATAATTAAAATTAAATGTCCAAACTTATCACTTTCTAATTTAACTAAATCATTTTAAAAACATATAGAATTTCTGATTTAAAAAAAAAAGTACATATAGAAATGCAAACTAAATACTTTGTATAACCTGGATATTAATTTAGATATATATTGTATTACAAATATAGGACGATAGGAGCACGTCTCGAATTATAAAATTAAATTTGACCGCATGAATTGATAGTTATATAATTTGCCAAAGGCTGATAGCATGTTTTGACTTGATTCTAGTGGAATTTTCATTCCCTAATATTCCATTCATACAGATCTATACGATTGAACTCTAACATTTATAATATAATAATAATAATATTTAAATTCAAATGGATAAGATCCATGGAATTTAATTTATGAATTTATTTTTCCATAGGCCATGTCTCCATGGCGCTTTTTAAAGTTTTTGATTTTAATATTATAAAATTTTAAATGATACGGAGTATAATGAGAAAGTTTTAATTTCTTTATCTTTTGAAATTGGATTTTCAATTACTATTCATCTCAAACTTTTCATAATTTTTATTTTTCTTATTCACATATGCTATAATTATCAAATACATTACTAGCTTTTAGACAATTGAATTTAAAATATATTTAATACATCTAATTCATTACCCTATCAGCCACGTATTATCATTATTTTTCTTACATTAACCAATATTTGTTGATTTTGTAGATCAAATGAAGTGGATTTAATGGGCTAGGTCTGATGGGCTTGTGTTTTGCTTTTTTAGTTCTACAGTACGGCCCGGCCCATTTGCTCAGATATATGTAAAGTTCACAAAAAATATTGAATAAAAGCTTGAAAATATTTCAAATCTTATAATCAACACTAAAATTCTTCAATTTTATCCGAAATATCAAGAATCCAAACCAATGGAAATAATATCAATACTGAAAAAATGAATTAATCCGAAATAAAATCTATCCTTGAAGAACCAAAGCACAACAACCACATATTTATATTTATATTTATATTTATTTGTATCCATTATTTTACCCTTATTTTATAAGTATAAAAAAAAGGAAACAGGGGCATTTACATACGTAATATATACTACAATCTGAGCCCGTAAAATGTGGGTATATTCATGTGGATTCATTAAAAACACAACACATGGGTATCAACTGATATCTATTTATTTTATATAATAATAATGATAATTAACTAACCAAATATGTGAAATCATCCGATGGATCATCAATTATACGCGTCGGATCATGAAATACCTACTGGTTAGTGGCTACTACACGAATGATTAAACAATTAAATAAAATTTCATCTTTTTTTTTTTATATAAAATAACAAAAAAACATTTATATATGCACATTTTAAGGTGATGGATTTGTAAAATGTTTTTATTTTAATTATGTAAAAGTGATGAATTTATAATCCGTTCAAAATTGTCATTTAACACAAATTAATCTCAAATTCTCAATCCTCCAAAGCTTAATTAGAATGTGAATTTTAAGCCTATTTGTCATGCACTTTTTTTCTCATTACTTCAACTACCGGATAATGTACGTTTAGTTTTATTGAAGGAAATGGAATGAGGAGTCGGGTTTTGCTCAAACAAAATTAGAATGTGAATTGTTTTTTTTTTTTCCTTTCGATTCTCATCTTTGCCATTTTTTTTAATGGAAAGAATTTGAAGGAGTTGCTAATCATTATGAACATGAGACAAAAACTAAAGAAAATATGGAATTAATAAAGAAAACACCACCACCAATCACAAGTTAGTCGATGGAGTGGTTATGGGGTTATAACTCATGCTTAGAGGTTTGAAGTTCGAACCTTCTCTAAGAATTACATCCAACAAACAACACCAAAAAAACTAATAAGTGATAAGAAGACATCAACAAAGATGAGCGACGATGAATATATCACACTACATTCATTGAAAAATACATGTTTTGAAATTTAATTTCGTCACTGTAACATTCAACATTACACTTTATTACAGTCGTTTTTCCGATAAATGGATCTCAAATCTATACTGATAATAATTTTTAAAATCTTAGATTAAAAAAAAACCACTCATAAATGAACGGACTATGAATCCATCAACCTCTTTGACCAAAAAAAAAAATGAATCCATGAACCTCAAGAGACGGATTATGGATCCGAAAAGGGTTGGTGAAGAGTTAATTTGTGGCGAATTTAACCCTCGATCTCCTATTTGATGCAATCCGTGGCAAAACAAAACTTGTAACCAAATCTGATTGTGGATCCGAACAACTATTTTATACATGGTGTTGATAGATACACCGTAAATTCAAAGGTAAAAAATACACGTCCTTAACGACGTTCAAGTGTGCAACCCTTATCACTAATTAACATTTTAAAAAAATTAATTAACCCCTCCACGTTTATATATTTAGGTGAATGGGATTAAAAACACTTCACGTGAGTGCAGAGAAGGGAACAAAAAAGGGGTGGGCCACCACTTCACCACACGGATCAGCCAAATCAATGGTTGATCTTCCATCGTCGTCATCACATTCAAATCACGACGAGATCTCGCTCTTGTGTTCCCCACATGACCCTGGCCTGCACCCTGCCCCCTGCACCCCACTCCCACCTGATCTTTTACCTCTCAAATACTAGTACTAATTGTACTGAGGTTGTTATATGAACCCCTCAAGTTTGGCTCGAGATCGGAATCGAAAAAAGTTCGACTCGAGTTCGTTCATTTACCTGAACAAGAGTATGAACATGATGATTTTAAGGTCGATTAAAAATTCTGCTCGTTCGAGTTTCGAATTTTATGGAATTTCTAATTTTTTTAAAAATTAATATGTTATTATCAAGTACAATGCTTAAACCTCGAAAAAAACTAAGCTCGAACTTATTCATTTTCTAAATAAGTCAAGTCAAACTTATTTAAAAAAATCATTTAAAATTTGGGCTCGAATTGACTCGAGCTCGTTTAACAAACAAACCAAACTTACGATATTATGCAGCTGAAAGAGTTATACATTGATTCAACTTTAAAGTTGATCGAAACTCGAAAGGCTCAGTTATCTTGATCGATCTCGATCTCAATTGAAATGGCAGGGTTGGAGCTCGGCGACAAGGACGAATTTTGACAAGTAGAACTCCAACAATGATCAAGTTGAGGGCCTAGCCAATGAATATGTAACACTAAATTTAAATTATAATGTAGAAATTAGACAAATAACGATTAATACATCTATCTAATAATTTAGAACTAATGTTTATGTTTATCATTTATATTGAAATTTTATTTATTATATGATTAATATATAATATAAAGTTTTTTTAAATTTTCTTACATTATTATTTTAAAAGAAATTAATAAATTGGACCGCAATTTTTTTAACTAACATACCTTTAATCTTTTAGAGATTTTAATTATTTTCTTATTTGTTATGCAATTATTATATTTATTTGAATAATATATTAGTTATTAAAAATTTTCAAATAGAATTTTAAGAAAACTTTTACAACTAATAAATTTAATACTATGTTAAGTAAGAAATACTCTCTCCGTTAATTAAAATTTGACGTTTTACTATTTACAAATGCTTTTATATAAAATATTAACTTTTTTTAATAATTTTTAAAAATAATTTCATACTTATTACAATTAAGTATGAATTTGTAAAAATAAATGTAAAAAAAATATTAATATTTTATATAGTTTTTATTATTCCAAAAAAGTGTACATCAATAGAAAACGACAAGTTTTAATTAACAGAGAGGGGTATATTTTAATTAGATAGAAACTATCAAAATATTATATAAATTAATATATAATATTGTTGTTTTTTTTTTATTTTATAGCCTATTATAAGAGATTACATTTTACACTTATCTTGTGTATATATTATGATGACCGGTCACCATCCCCAATTTCTCTCCATCGACCACTCCCAATTCCACACAAGTCACAATGTCTCCTTTCCTTATCGCCCTCTCTCTCCTCGCCGCCGTCCACGCGGCCACCACCGCCGTGGACCCCAGCAACGACTACCTAGACCCACACAACCAAGCGAGGGCAGAAGTCGGCGTGGCGCCGCTGGCGTGGAGCCAGCAGCTGGCGGACGCCGCCGCCCGTGTGACGCGGTACCAGCGCATAAAGTTCCGGTGCCAGTTCGCGAACCTGACGGGGGGCGCCATCGGCGGCAAGTACGGGGTCAACCAGCTGTGGGCCGGCGGGATGGAGGTCACCCCGCGCGCGGCGGTGGAGCGGTGGGCCGCCGAGAAGGAGTTCTACGACCACGCGCACAACGCCTGCGTCGCCGACCACCCGAGGTGCGGCGTCTACACGCAGGTGGTGTGGGGGAATTCGTCGGAGGTCGGGTGCGCTCAGGCCACCTGCGCCAAGGAACAGTCAACGTTGACCGTTTGTCTTTATTACCCTCCCGGGAACGTTGTCGGTGAGAGTCCGTACTAGGGGTAGATTTGTCATTTCTTAATGTAGCTCTATGTGTTTTGGCATTGTAGTGATTTTATAATAACAAAGGTGTGTTTGGATTCTATTACGTTCTAATTATAATGCAATTATTTTACTTCGTTTTATGTGAGCGTTTGGTTTTACAAATAAAAATCTCGTAAAAATAGAGGTAAAACCGTAATTTAACTAAATAATCGCATAAAAAGAGATAAAAAAAATTGCATTATAATTAATAGGGAAAACTAATTAAAATACCCCCACCTTTGGGGGTATGGTAAAAATATATCCTCAACTTTCAAAAGTAATAAAAATATCCCGACCTTTGATAGTAGTGGTAATATATTACCATGGGTTTTCTCACTGGTCAAAAATGTTGACAAGACATCCTACATTGATTTACAAGGGTTTTTTTGAACGGTTTCCTTAGGAAAAATAATAAAGAGTTGGACCGACTTCATACACCACGCCTTTTCCTTCCTCCTATCTTCTTTCGTGATCGCCTCTTGAGCTGTCTTCCGATCTTCCAGGCAACTTATATTTCCTCTTCAATGACAGTCTTCATCCCTTGTGGTCGGCTATCTTGAGCTGTCTCTCTCACATCTTCTTCCTCTTTGATTCGTTCACGGACTTAGCTGAATAAGTTTTTTTCCCTCTTTGTTGTTGTTGTTGTGTTCGGTTTAGTTTTTTGTTGTCGGTTTGGTTTTAGGAATAGTCGTGTTGTGTTAATTTGATGCAATTTTGACCGGGTTAGTTGCTTGTTTGAATCAATTTTGTTTTTTCAGGTTTAATTTTGTTGTCGGTGCATTTTTTCCCAAAGGAAACCGTTTAAGAAAACCCGATTTTAGTACTAATTTGTAAAAAAGCTTCCACGTAGGCTGCCTTGTCAAAAACAAAATCAACGTAGGCTGCCTTGTCAGCATTTTTGACCCATGAGAAAACTCGTGGTAATATGTTACCACTACCCTCAAAGGTCGGGATATTTTAATTACATTTGAAAGTTGAGGATATATTTTTACCATACCCCCAAAGGTGGGGGTATTTTAATTAGTTTTCCCTAATTAATACATCATGAAATCTAAAAACATCATAATTTAAACACTTTATAAATTGTGTTAACCAAACACCACCTTATTATTTTGCATTATAAGCATAATGTATTTGGAATCCAAACACACCCTAAGGTTGTCATTTTTAGCAACTTCTTATTTATGTTAAAACATTATTTTTTTCTTCGGCTGCGTTTTCAACTTGTTGAGATTAGATTTATTAAGTCGCCCCGTTTAGAGATAATTTTTGCTTGTTCAATGCGCCTTGTTCTTTTTTTTTTTCTGTATTTTTAGACGATTTTCGTGGCTACTCAAGAATCAACTAAACCTGTCTGGTCGCGAATTTTTACTTAATAAAAAAATAAGTTTGTCGTGAATTTAGTCGACATGAAAACCACGAACTCAAATTTACCAAATGTTATTGAAATCCATCAATTCCGAATCTGAAAAATACTTAGGATAGATCCTCAAAATCTTAATAGACTTTACTCGGTTACACTAGAACCAAACACATTTGTTATACACATATAATTATGATAAAATTTTAATGTTAAACTAAGAAGAAGAAAAAATTGATTCACTTGGTTGGTAAAAAAAATGTAATTTCTCCAACCTTAACTAAAAATTTGGGATTTGAGCCTTGGGATTTGAGAATGTGGCAAGTTATTGTGATTAACCTAATAAATATAGTCCATATTTGATATGGTTCAATGATCAAATATGCAATTCTAATCGGATTAAGTCTATAAATAGATAACGAAAAAAAACTTTAAATTTGAAGGATTGATAATCATATATGATGGAAAAACCTCACTTGATAATAAAGTAGTCACTATTGACATATGAAAGCCCGCATCCAATCTACTGGAGTCCGTTGGGACTCGATCGAGATCGGGGGTCGTGTGCACACGTGTGCCCTTGCGCTAATAGCCTATCACATAAGCCGAGCGGGGTTCCATCCTAAAACCAATTGGCCTTAGGAGGAGTAACCCACTAGCTTATATACTAAGGCTTCTTTGTTCATATTGTCGATGTGGGACTCTTTGGTCTCTTCACATCTTTCATTCTCTCAACACGCCCCCGCAAGTGCAACTAGGGTCGTTTTTTCGCCGCTAGTTGACACTTGGACAACGGGTTTAGCATCTCATTCTCTTTTTAGCTAGTCCAGGATCGAGAGTCGGACCGTTTGACTTTTCCGCTCTGATACCATACTGAAGTCCGTTGGGACTCGAGATCGGGGGTCGTGTGCACACGTGTGCCCTTGCGCTAATAGCCTAGCACATAAGCCGAGCGGGGTTCCATCCTAAAACCAATTGGCTTTAGGAGGAGTAACCCACTAGCTTATATACTAAGACTTCTTTGTTCATATTGTCGATGTGGGACTCTTTGGTCTCTTCACATCTTTCATTCTCTCAACACAATTCCATGTTGATTTTCCATCATGATTTATGTGTTAACCGTACGTCAACACTTAACAACCTTCAAAGCTCATGTGGAGGGTAAAATTGAAGTGAGAACCCATACTTGTTAATGCAATATCAATAAAAAAACATATACTGTAAGTAGTTATTTGAATCATTTAATTTAATATAGTAATTATATATTATGGTGAACTATATACATATACATTTTGGAAATTAACTCAATGAGATCTTATTTCTTTTTTTTAATGGCTTGATAAGCCTGGTGATGTAATATGATTTGAATTATAGTTTGTGACAAAAGAAGTTAGGATTGGAAATTATAGTTAGCAATTTTGGAAATTTGATTTGGAATTGGAAAAAATTATGTGATTATTTTAATGTTTTTTGGCTAAATTGGGGTTCATCTCTATTGGAGATGGTGTGACTGGTGTAGAACGGTCAATTTTAAACAATTAAATTAGCTATATATGTTTATTTGTTTGAGATATTTGGAGATTTTATTTCAGCTCATGTTAAAAATACCCTGTGGTGATTTGAGTTACTAGCCTATGGAGATTTTATTTGTTTGAGATATTTTTTATTATTATTTTTTTATAATCTAATACTTATTAGCAACAAATATTAAATTGTAAAAAAAAAATGTGTCTCTTCGTTTTTATTGTTCATTCAATTCGATTTTCCATATTTGACTCGTTGAGGATTTTATTATAAGTTATTAGTGCATTTTCACTCGGTGTTATTTGTAATCGATAGTTTTTGTCTTAAAGAGATAATAGATTAGTTGTTAGTTATATTTTAGTAATGGAAGTACATGAAAAGTTAGAAGTGGTTTTGAGCGAAGTGTTACCGTTGTTATGACAATTTCAATACCTGTTGGTAGCTAGAACACTTGACTCGATCGCATGCTCTGTATAACCGATGTTTGTACTTGATGCCTCTTTTGTTGAACCTCTTTTATCATTGAAATGGCCTTACATCAACAACCAAATGAAAATTAGATAGATAACTATCAATGTAAAATCAAAGTAAATATGATCATGTTAAGTAGATGTGAAATACATGTGATACTAAAATTAAGACACTTAAATCTAACAATGTGTAGTTTTATGTTTGAGCTGCTTAGGACTTAGGTGTACAATGTAAATAAGCAAACTAAAGGGGTGTCTGATTAATCACCGTAGATATTAGTACGTGAATCAAATTACAATTAGATTTAGTATATATATTTGCAATAGAAGTATCAAAACAAACCTCATTGGTCTATGTTGTTGTTCGCATGGCCGTAGAAGTTATTCCTAAGTTTATAAAAAAGAATGCAAATTATTGAGAATTTATTATTAAAGGAACATAATATTTGCAGTAATGGTAAAGCAATGTACTTCAAATATTTTCATTACCTCGTTGCTCAAGTTGTTGAAGGCTTTCCTGAAACCATTGTTCTTTGTATGATCCTTTAGCCACCAACGATTGATCATGGCTGAATACGGGCCTTGGTAAATAAATATCAACATATTTTTTAAATCAACTCAAAATTAGTTTTGGTGTCAATCTGTGTGACTTTTGTCGATCCATCAATTTCAACCATATGAGTACTACTTTTAATAATTCAGTAAGCTTATCTATCTAGGACCACATTGATTTTCTACATGGAATCGATTAGATCTTTTCTTTAGTTTGGACAAAGATTGAGCGACACTACTCTTGGACGTCGAATCACTAACGCTTCCCTAACCAAGCATGTTAGGAGTGCATAGATTAGTAGTGGTAAAACCACTCATTGATATAGTACGTGTACTGTTAGAGTTGTAAAGAATAGACAAATATACCGTACCTCTAAGTCGGACACAATGAAATTTGTGCTTACATATTTGCCAAAGACATTTTGAACATCCCATTTACGACAACTCGGAACCTTTATCTCCCATGTTGGATCAGTACCTTCTACGAACTCATCTATGAAAGGGGGGTAATTCAACATATTCTTGAAGATTGTATGCAAGCTGGAGTACGTGTAAGATGTTGTAGTATTTGTTTGGATCATGACACATCGATTTATATACACATGGAACACAATGTTTTCAATTTGAAACGACGGAGGTTGTTAATAGGTCGTTTTGATTGGGGGTTACATTCTTGTTATATATTCCATATTAATAGTAATTAATTTGGCCATAATATTTAGGTTATTATGGACGAAATTTGAAATGGACGGGTGCTTTAAACGGACCAGTCTTTATTATGGCCATAATGATTTGAAATGGACGGGTGCTTTAAACGGGTGATTTGAATAATTAGGCAATACTATTAATATATTCCATATTAATAGTAATTAATTAGGCAATAGTGGGGAAAAAAATAAAAAGAAGATTCAAACTCGATCTAGATTATAGGGCTCTCAAAAAATAACCTATGAAATGGGAAGGAAAACAAAAAGGAACATGTTACATGTAGATAATAAGACTTGAAGGCTCTTGACAACATTGATAACCATTAAGCTAAATATGTTTTTATGATACAAAATGAATAGATAGAATAAAATAGTAAAAACTTTAAAGGAGTAAATTATGACAATAAATTGTTCATAAACACAACTTTTAAGGTTTATATAGATACGACGCTCTAACTATTTTCCTCTCTATTCCTATAGACTCTCAAAAAAATATGATCATATACGTTTTTTACGTAACATTTGATTCGTTTTCTTTTCCTTCCATACTTGCCTAAATTCTTTGTTAGACCTACAAGGCTTTCACACGAACTCTAAATGTCTTTCAAACGGGCTAGAACATTGGCCCAAGGCATCAAATGGGCTTTCTCCTTTGATGGGCCCTTGTTTTAGTATGTGGACAATAGCTGGCCCATGTAAATGGATCGTCTATTTTTTTGAAAACAAATGGATCGTCTATTTGGGATTTGAGAACGTAGAGATGTGGAAATTTTGCACTTTTCATGGAATTGGAATAGTTTTTCGGTGGTTATGGCCGCTCTATATTTACCTATTCAAGGAATAGTTTTCCGAAACCAAATATCAGGTATCTATTTTAGCCTAATTATCGGGTTTTCAGTTAGATTGATATGGCGCCGCAAAAAAAAAAAAAAAAGTTAGATTGATATGTATACTAGCCTAAATTATTGGTTCTATGGGGTAGATTGTTATTTAGTCTTAGGGTGTTATGTGAACCTGAATAGCTCGAATTCGACTCGTACTCGCTAGATAAAAACTCGGTTCGAGCTCATTCATTTTCTAAACGAGCCAAATATGAGTACATTTTTAAGATCGGTTCAAATCTCGGCTCGTTCGAATTAACCTCGAATAACTCGAATTTTATGAAATTTCTAAAATTTTCTTTAAGTTATTGTATAATGAGCAAGTAGAACTGTTTCAAGCTCGAAAAAAGCTTGGCTCGAGATCACTCATTTCCTAAACGAGTCGAGTATGAACACATTTGTAAGATTGAGTCAAAATTTAAGCTCAGTTCGAGCTTGTTCATATCCTAAATTAACTGAATATGAGCAAGCAATACTCGACTCGTTCGGCTCGAATAACAGCCTATGTTAGTCTGTTGGAACTGATGATAGGGAGAGTCACGTGCATGAGAAGATAAGCACAACGACATTTCATCTTGAAATTAATTGACAGTAGAAAAAGTAGCTCACCAATTTATATACTATATATTTGTATTATTTTGAGCTCTTCATATCTCAATATACTATTTTACGCAAAACCATCCATTTGCTCTTTCTTGTCACTACTATTTTTTAAGGGCCAAATAGCGGGTATTTTGTGCTAAGTTTGAAAACTAACGGGTATTTTTCTTATCCTAATTTGGATAAAATATTTTAATTAAAGAAATATTTTTTCTAAAAGAGGAATCTTATCCTATGTCCTAAGGGTATAAGATAGAAAAACCGATTTATAGTTTTTTTTTTGATAAGGAAATAATTCGAGGCCGGACAGGCCCGGACCTCGAGAGGGCGACAAAGTCGGCAGACGGCAAGCCGTCTAAATATACAACAACGAAAAAGAAAATATAACAAAAAATACATCAAAAGAGCACCCAAAGTAAACCCGGAAAAAACCCAAGACCTAAGCAAACTAGCGGACACAACATCGAGAGGAAGGAAGCCGTCGCGGAGAAGTGGATAGCGAGCGCATGGGACATCACTAGCTGACACGATGTCTCGCCGCCGGAAAGACGGAAAGCATAAATCCTCGTAAGGCAAAGACGACTCCTGGGGAAGTTTGGATCACACGACGTTCCCCCACCTAGATGAGGGATCTTCGGAGACCACAAACACCGCCAACACGATCACGTCGATCAACCAGGGCCGCAGAACTGCTCCTCAACCGAAACTAACCACGAACCAACAGACGGACACCAAACCACAAGAGGATATGAAGCACAGCCGCAAGGAAGGCGAAAAGCGCGGGAAGATTCCGGAAATATTTATTTTATATGTAACGATTTATATTGTTTATTTATATATTTTAGGGGGCTGACCTCGGAAGCAAGGCAACGGCCCCAAGGAAAACGAAAGCGGACTGAATCCAAACCCGGGTCGCCTTGGGGCCCAAGCCAAGCCCGAAACAACCGAAGTAAAAGGGCAAGAATTAATGGTTTTTTTTTTCATACTTGCAGCGCAAGGTTTTTTTTTTTTTTTTTTTTTTGTGGTAATCCTTGCGTTGCAAGGAGTGCTTTTACTCCCCCCCTTTTTAATTTAATCACCATCAATGGCGATGGAGTGTTTGCCGGCAACGAAGACAACGGACGCCGATGCGGCGACGATGGAAGATGGATGCGGCAGGAGGCAAGGCCCGACACCACAAACCGCAAAATCCGACGCCAACGGACCCTGGGGCAAGGAGGACGACCGATTTGAGGACGGTAGATGGCTCGGATTGCAACCACAGAAGAGGAGCAATTGGGCAAGGAGGACGACCGATTTGGGGACAAGAAACCCAAATCAACAAAAGCCCCAAATTAATTTTGCCTTTCAACGATTCCGACGAAGAGGAATCGGAAAAGCTAACACGCGTTCGCATCCACCACCACACTAGAACGCGGATCTGACGGAGCATAACTCCACCGAGGCCGAGTAGTTGAACTCGAATAGCACACCCGAACGAGGCGGAGAAGGGATGTCCGACCGGGGAGGAGAAGGGGCGGCCTAAGCCGAGGTTCATCGCGCCGAGGAGGCGAAATTGTTTGCTCCCGAAGGAGGATTGGGCTCCCGAAGGAGGTTTAGGCTCCCGGAGGAGGGGTGTTAGGGATGGTGAGACCTTACCTGAACCATCGTGGTTGACGAAGGTGGAGGGAGGCAGGCCCCGGAGGGTTTTCCAAGCTCTTAAAAAAAACTGATTTATAGTTAACATAGCATGATAGGATATTTTATAACTAATATTTGATAATTTATCTACCCTAAAAAATAATATTGTATAAATAATATTCCCATAAATAACTTTGCAGGAAGGTGGAATAAGGGGTTCTCTTTTAATAGATTATATAGAAAGATAGATGTAGATATTAGATAAAATTGTAATCTTTATTAAATATTCATTGAATTGAATCTAATTAAATAATCAAATATAATTACTTCGTTCTATGTAGGGTAAGTAGTCACATCTATATCCATACTTTCCTATTACACTAAATAGGGCAATTCTCCAAACACAATAAAATTGTTAATATGACAGTTAGGTATAAGTATGAAGATTTGATCAATGGCTCACATCTTCCTATGTATAATGTCTTCTTTACCTCTCAAATCTTGAATTTAAATTTTTTTATTTTTTATTCAAATATCTTTTTTTTTTCTTTTCATCTAATTCTGAACCTCTTTCATTGTTTACATTCTCTTTTTTTGGCTCAAATATTCTCATGTTCAGGCTGCTCAAGCTTCTCCTCTTCATCGGTTTCATTGTCGATCACCCTAGTGCTATTCACATTTATGAATATCACAATAGGAGACATTTTCACCAGTCTTCTCGCCTTCACCCACTTCACACTTCCGCCCAATTCCTTTCTCACATTCATGTACATACCCTAGTTCTACACTCTCACCCCATATATACCCGGTAAATCCTTGCTCAGCTCCACATTCTCAAAATGGATCGTTGCCCACTTACGCTCTTTCCCTTTTCGACATTGGCATACCCACCCAACCAACGCACGATCCGACCCCCCATCATTTCCACTTCCAATATCGCCCAAATCTTCCGGGTTTAAGGGTCGTGCGAGTCGAAAATCAAGTTGTTCCCCTGTTTTCGCTTTTACTCTATTTTACTCAATTACTCCGTTTCACTTCGTTTTGAATGTCTCGATTTACTCCCTCTATCTCGAAAGGGTAGCCGCTGAGAGAGGAGAGCGAAGTAGAGGGACAAATCTGGGTATCCGCTATGGAGGAGAGAAAGAGGAGGGAGTGGGACCGCCGTGGTAGCAGCGCCATGATAGTCGCATCACAGATGGTTCGTGAGTGAAGGAGAGAAAGAGAAGAGAGCGGGACCGCCGTGGTAGTCGTGTCACATATGCATCTAGCCACGCAGGGTTGATATCATCTTCAACTAATGATGCTCCAAGGTCTGAAGAGTGTAAGGAAAAATCGGCAATGCTCCCAAAGTGGATACTCCGAAAGCTCCCATCTATGAAGAAAAAAGTTTCGTGAAACTCCTTTGTTGCAATGTCTTTGACTTGGGTATCGGAAGCTAGACGTGACAAGATAACGGAAAACTCAGGGCTGTCAAGTTTCTGATCCACCTCTACCTCGTTTGAGCTGGAAAGAAGCTTGCAAACAAAACCGACCATCTCAGGAGCTTCAACATTCATTGCCAAGTTTTTGACAAATTGTTTCACCTATAGAATGGTGCTTGTAGCAGTGGCAAAATTGTCCGAGTCCACAAGGATGTCATAGAAACAAAGTGTATCACTATAAATGGGGTTGTTGATCACTTATTCAATGTAATATAAACCATCTACCCCATAGCAAACTTGGTATCCAAGTGCCCTAACGCCAGGGTTGAGTTCTGCATCTACCACGTACTTACTGAGCACATATTTAATTACACTTGGCTTCATGCTCACTGCATCGATCAATTGTTGACTACTCATCCCCTGTGGATTTGTCGCTCATTGATATATTAGTGAGCGGTTGATGTAACTCGTCTTTGAAGCGAGCTGGAGGTTGCTTAGTCTGTACCAAACATCGGGGACTCCTTTTGAAATACAACATAGATTCATACAGATCTCCAAGGGTGTGCAATCCAGTATACCCACCCAAACAACGCGTGATTCGGGCCCCACGTCATGTCCATTTCCAATATTGCCCAAATTTTCTGGGTTTAAGGGTTATGTGAGTCGAAAATCGAATTTTTCCCCTGTTCCCGCTTTTCCAGGCACTATCGCCCCTGCTTTTACTTCGTTTTGCTCAATTTTACTCCCTTTGTCTCGAATGTCTCGAATTACTCCCCCTATCTCGAATTGGGCAGTTAAATAAGAGTTAGGATGATATTTAAAAAATAAAAAGTTTAGCTAGGCATCGAATTCGAAAAGAAAAAGTATGCATGGGTTATACACTTATACTTATACACATATGGGTATGGTACCATAATAGGTCTAAGAGCATGAGCAACCATGGGTTTTGCTCACCTTAAAGTTGCTAAAAGGTAATCCCATGGTTGTAGGCAAAACCTTAAGGTAAAGAGAGGAAAGGGGTTACCATGGTATGGAGAGGTAGGAAGTACCTTGGACCATGTGCAAAAGCATGAAGCTTTATTTATTTTTATGTTTTTTTATTTAACTAATAATATTATGATTGGTGGAAATCATATAGTGGGTATAAATAAATGTGAAAAGGAGAAGAATGAAGTAAACTCATAGAGTCATGGTTGTGGAGTAAAAATATGAAAACTTTAAAGAAAGAGGTTAATAAAGTGGAAAATTATTTAAAAGAAAAAATAAATGAGGTGTCAAAATATTATAGGGAGAGAGGAAAAAAATTGGATAAGAGGTAACCTTATGGTTGCGGATGGTCTAATAGCTCAACAATCAACCTTAAAGCTCAACAATATAATCGGATTCCCAAGAAACCCTAAAGTCCAAACCTATCATAAACACTACTCACTTTTGTTCGAACAAATACGTTGTTTACTATTCATGCATAATTTTTTAGGATGATAAAAACTATACTATATCCATTCAACCATATAAGTCATTTTAGATCTTGCACGTTTTTTAAGAACTTAAAAAAGATGGTAAAATATTTATTTTTTTTAACAATTTTATACTTCTTACTAATAAGTATCAAATTATTAAAAAAAATTGATAAATCATCTTTTTTAAGTTCTTAAAAAACGTGCAGAACCTAAAAGAACTTATATTGTTGAACGGAGGTAGTATAAAATATCATTTTTTTAATAAATTTTTTAAAACAATTATGTACATATTAATAGTAATGAAATTATTTAAAAATTTATAAAAATAAATAAATATTTTATATAGTTTTTATAAAAAAAACGTGTATATATATATATATATATATAGTAAATGACACGTTTTGCCGAAACTTGAAATGAGGCAGATTACCACCCTTCTCTATTGCAAGCCCCAAATCTTAAAGTTGCATAATACCCTACCCTAGTCGACTACCACAGTACCAACGCGGCTTCTCCTTCATTCGATCGAAGTTGAGGAAGAAGGAATTTGTGATTTGAAGGGGTTGTCTTCTTCGCTCGATTCGAGTTCCGAGGGAAGAAATCATGTCATTTGAAGAGTTCGCTTGATTTGAAGTCAAGAAGAAGGAATCGAATGATTTGAATGTGTTGCTGATCGATGTTGTTGCGATGGATTTAGATAGGAGCTAAACTGGGATTAACAAACTTAACTACCCATAACAAAATACATCACCTTTCCTATCATTACTTATACCCAGTACTTTTTAGAACCAAATAGCGGGTATTTTGTGCAAAGTTTGAAAACTAACGGCCATTTTGTGTAATTGTAAAATTTATTGTAGTTTTTGTCCTGAGTTTTGGGAAATAACGGATCATTTTGTTAAATTTAAAAAACAAGGGTGTTTTTTAGTTGAATTTTGGCAATTGCATAGTCTACCTAATTGTTTCCAAGAGATTGTTTTCATTCATGTTGTGTTTGGTCCGAATCGATGTAGAAGTAGACACCAAAGATAAATAGGGTTTATGATCGCGGTGCCCTAAACCCTGATTTGCGGTGTATTTAGTTTCAGCGCTGAAGAAATCGTTTCTTGGGTCAACAAAATCACTGTGCTAAGTTACTGAAATCTCACTTGCATTCATAGATGCACAAAAGCACTAGATTTACAGAAAGGCCAATACTCACCCTAATCCTATACTTAAGCTTCCTAACACTTCTTGTTTGTACAAATCACCTAAAAGAAGTGTGATTAAGAAACAATTAAAAAAAATCAACAACCTTTCAAATTATTTCACCCAAAAGAACCAAAAAAATTGAAGTTAAAAAAAACAGTGCAGCAAGAAACAATGATATGGATATTCACTTGACTAGTTCCTTGGAAATCAGATAGCGGAAGCTGAAGTTGTGAGCTACCCAATCGATGCTCTTCTTCGACTTCCCGACATGGCACCTCTTTAGGCTTTTCCGAAGAGAGTCTGGCAGCGAATGTTGGATCATCTCGACAATGCTGGATGTGCACAATGCAGCGTCTTTTGCGTATGACTCCAACAGCTTCGGAAGCACCAGCTTCTGGTCCTTTCTCATGCCAAAAGTCGCTCTGATGTACTCGTCTTTGGCTGACTCCAGCTCCTGGAATACTCGTTTGGGTGTGTAGACCCGAACCTGATCACACAAAATCATGGCATTGGCACTGTTTAGAATGCAACTGGAAATGGAAATTGGGAATGTAGTGTCTGTAATGTTGAGTACCGCTGGATCAGAATGGCTTCCTGAGCAGAGCGCGAAGTGAACAAGTGGCTCGGGATGGTCTATTGCATAGGCTTGTCGGTCATCTCCAAACTTGAATTTCGTCTTTGGAGAAACTATCATCCGAATCCACTGTCATGGAAGAAGATTTCAGTAAAGCGCATCCTTTCGGATGAGAACCTGAAACTGTGATATACAGAGATCAAAACAAACCTGTCCAGGACGAGACATTCTGCACCCCAAAATAGTACTTTGTATCGTGTCTGCGCTGATGGTATGACCCCCGACATTATAGGCAGCCTGTGTGATTTCAGCGTTTAACAAGACAGGAATCGCGATAGATTTATGTATGTGAAGTGAAAATTGGCGTCTTTCGAAGTACCTTCAAGAGTAGAAACACTTTCTTCATGTTACTTTGGGGAATACCATAAGCCAAGAATGCCTGTAACCGAAAAAAACATCATGAGTTAGTCAAAGAAGGATTCAAGATTTGAAATGCTACGCATTCGGATTCAAATCTCAAGTGATGATCCTTACGTGCATCACCAAGGCATTGTGAATGTTGATCCAGAATGCGAGCTTCTCCTCGTGTGTCATCTTCTTGGCATCGATTTCTTGGAGCCGGCATATCAAAGATCTAAAGTTTTGCAGCATAAGTTCAACATCTGCCAACTTTTGGCTATCTCTATATAAGCAAGGCACCTCGATCATGGTGCTGTAAGGGCCGCTGAATTCCTTAAGCCCTTCCACATTGAATGGATTATCCAAACGCATCTCGAAAGACGAGTCCTTTGCAAAACCGGGACTCCATGGATCACATTGATAGTTTGGAGAAAACGCGCCCATTGAGGATGGCGATGAGTTGGGTGAAAGAGCATTGTGCACAGATGGAGGTTCTGCTAGCTTGCAGAAAATGGCAGCAATGGACTTCACCATTTCTTCCGAAATCCTGTTTGGCGTCTCTGATACATGATCGGAGACCCGTGTGCCAAGATACTCAGCTAGGCTTATCGCCCCTGAAGCAGTGTTCTGGGCATACTGCATAGAAGAAAAAACACACACCCTATTAGGTTAAGCTTGCAAGACAATCAGCTACCTGCAAAACTACACCTCCCCCACAAAGCTACTGATGCCAAACACACCCTAATGGGTACAAAAAAACAACACTCTTGGGTCCTTTTCTAATAGCTTAACCTTTCAAGGCGAAGTGGTCCCTTTGGATGCAATAGGAAACTAGTTTGTTGGACCTTCAATGCAATTTCAACATTTTGGAAACTTGAAACTCTTTTGTAACATAGGGTCTATTTGATACACAAAGATGATTGCGTAACTGAAGCTGATAGGTTTATTTGTAAATATAAAAAGAAAAGCTCTGAAAAGTTTGAGATGACTAATTGTTGAAAATCATCATTCACAAGTCCATTAAAGCTTAACTTTAGCTTTAGGTTCTTTAAAACTATATATAATATAAAATCATAAGCTCTGAAAAAACTACTATTAACTTTACCAAATAGAGCCATTGTATAAAGCTTAGTCATGTTTGAACATTAAGCAGACCAACACAAATAAATTTTTGTAAAGCTCTTGGCAATCTAGAGGACTATTAGCATGAGAGGTATCCAAAGGATCATGATAAATTAAAAAGGAAAGAAGCACTTTGAAGAAAGTTGGGTTGAATCTTTTGAGAAAGGAAATAAAAGCTGAGCTAAAGGAGTTGCCATTATTACTGCACTACTGGGTAAATTGAGTGCAAAATGAATTACTGGATTGCTGACCCTACATCAAAAAGAAAGAGAGAGCTTGTGTAGTGTTTTACCTCCATTCCGGACAAAGGCTGGGAATGGCAAGATTGCAAGGCTTTCGACAAAGGATCTGTTGTAGACGAGCTCTGCATTGGGTGGTATGAGCGGTGTGACAAGGTGGAATGGCAGCGATGAACAGACGAGTCATATGTCTTCTCCTCAAAGCCGAACCTTCCGGACTTGAACATTTTCTCTTCCATGGCAAATCCGCCTGGTTCTTGGCGAGTGTTAGGATGTAAACTTGAAGTGGAGGGAGCCTTTGGTGTATGGCATTTTGTTGTGGGATCAACTGCTGGCGCCGTGTCATCCATAAACAATCTCTTGGGGGTCATCAGGGGAGATTTCAGAGGAGATTTCGGTCTTTGATCCTTGGCAACTGTTGGAGACACCGAGGAAACTTGTTGATCAAACGCTTTTCGGTATAGTGAGAGCAGATATCTTTCTAAGTGCCCAACTTCCAGCTCCAAGACTGCAATCTCGTTGATCAATTTAGATGCAGGCTGTTACAAAAAGGCGCAATGAAAGCGTATGAATCAGTATAGAGAACCGACATTCAGAGTTAAATAGCGCCGAGTGAAAGATCAAAAGCAGGAGAAGAGCATAAAGATACTACCTTTGGCATTGAAGTTTGGTTGGTATCACTATCACAAGAGGAAGACCCAGAACCCAAAGCTTTCTCTAGAGTACGACGAACATGGAATTGGTCCTGTAATCGTTTCTCGAGCTGTAGAATCTGTATCAAACACTCAACAGAGTTAAACTAATGGACATTAAGTATGAAGAAAAAGGATTAAGCATAAGTTCATCTACTTCAACTACTCTAAGATCATATATATATATACCTCATGCTTTAACGAATTCTGAGTTCCGGTAGTTGGAGATGCTCTCTTCTTAGATTCCGAAGCCGCCTTCAGCCTATCCATATCCTGATCCCAAACACATCCAAATATTAAATGACAACACTTCTTACCTCCTCAATAATAGCAATCAAAACCTAGATCATTTCCAATGAATGAAACTACAACTGACTGAGGCACAAAAGCAATGAGAAACAGCAATCATACCATGAACATGAACATGGCCAGTCAAACATAAATTAAATATGAAAAAAG
The DNA here is from genome assembly GCA_963922045.1 of Persicaria maculosa. Taxonomy (NCBI): domain Eukaryota; kingdom Viridiplantae; phylum Streptophyta; class Magnoliopsida; order Caryophyllales; family Polygonaceae; genus Persicaria; species Persicaria maculosa. Next base: position 2,337,387 of record OY998254.1, on the reverse strand, counting down.
CCTCTTTCTCCATTAACAAAAAGAAACTTGCTAAGGTAAAGATTTCACTGCTAAAAGTCCACTAAAGCAACCAAAAAAAAGGAGCTAATTTCCTTACCAACTTTAACCGAGGAGATTCTTCAATGGAATCATCACAATTACTTTCATCATCCCTCCTCTTATCCGGAAAGCTGACAGCAAAAGTATTTTAAACACAAAGATGAATCAATAAAAAGCAGTAAAGTGCAATTTAACAAACAAATTAACTGATGTTATAGCCAATTAACAACCATCTCTCCTCACTAATCACCAATTCACAATATAGCAATCCATCCATCTCTTCCAAAGCTGATTTGGTTTGAGCAATAAAAGAAGATGATATTTATGGTACATAGGTGAGTAAAAGAAGAGGAAGTGATCAGATGAAAGTATCCAATTAGGGTTTACTCTAACAATCACATGTGATTCTCTTAACAAACTTGGGTCCATCCCAACTATAGGATCAAACTCAGTAACCTTACACAACACAGGACAAAAGCCCTTTACTAATTCAAGCAAAAATGGAAGCCCTCTGAGAAATTTACCACATAGTCAACATTCCAAAATACAACATGAAAATCAGTGAATAAGAGAGTAGTAACCTCTTTGAACGCTTGTGCCTTGCAGTTGTTGTATCCACTTTGACTCCAAATTTCTTGACATCTCTTTCTTGAAACCCCATAACTCAAACCCCCAAAGCAAAGCTCTTGATTTGGGTGAAATTGCGACTAGAAAAGGCAAAACAGATACAGACCCAGATTGATTCAGGAGGAGCTGAATCAAAACCCAGAAAGCCCAAATGGCGAGATTAACTAAACCCACACTCACACAGTATATCCAGATTGTCTTGAATGAAATCTCAGCAGCACCCAGATGAGAGACATGAAAAAGATGATTCCTTTTGCTAAGAGAAGAAGTGATTAAATAAACTGAAAGCAAACTATGAGATCATAAATAAACACAGCTAAAAAGAATATCTGTGGTCTTTTGACTAGTAGGGAGAGAGAGGTCTCAACAATGAAAGGTGCGTGTCTCTTCTGAGTGATAGAGAATGAAAGAGGAAGGGGGTATAATAATTAATACCCTCTCTCAAATCTTAAACCTTTTCTAAAGGTTAGGCCTTTTCTGCATAAAAAGGAGGTGTGGGAGCAGTTCTTGTGGGGTTTTTCACTTGGATGAAAGTCCACCCCATTAGGCCAATTACTTTACTATATATTGAAAAAGGCAATTCCCAAATTGTCAAACTATCCAAAAGTAGATGGATCTACCCCAATAACTTAGGTAAATATATGCAAAGTAATCTTAGAGATCCCATGGATATACCCATATTTAGATTCATTTGATGCAATGTACTCATTAACTACATACATATGAACTCTAAATGATACTAGCAATGTAAAGAGATGGCCACATGTATCAAGGGCAAAAAGGGTTGTTTTGTGCCATAAAACAAAGTTGGAAGTATTAGGAAAAGAGGCATCTTAAAATGGTTGCTGTCAAATTAAAATAAAAATACTAAAGTGTGAGAAAAACAGCACAATCCCCACATTCTATTCCCTTGTTGGGAAGCAAGTGGAGAGTTGTTGAGCCTCCCCTCTTCTTCTGTCCTTTCTCATTTGATTGGTTTCTCTCATTTTCATTGTCTTTGTAGTTTATCTGCCCCTATTTTTTTTTTGGAAGCAGAGTTTATCTGCCCCTATAAATTAAAGCACACAACAAAGAACAAAAAAAAAATGCATCCTAACTCCTGCATTTAGATATATTGATGGGTAAGGTTAGTTAATTTCATAAACTGAATACATTGATGGGTAAATCATGTATATACATATGGAATTTTATTTTTTACCAAACAGTAACTTTGATGGAAGTCCAATTTAAGTGTTGCTGTCACCATCATCACTTGACCAAAGAGAAGCAACTGGTGAGTATTAGGTGAGAGTACATTGATATGTCGTTGACTTGTTACTCAATCAATTATTGATCAAAATCACAAAAATCCCTCCACAATTCACAATAGTTGGACAGTTTTTACAGAAAAAAGATGACATTTTTTTAACCTTCTGTTTTCATGGATTAATAAACTAAAGCCAGTGAAACTACCCAATTGGAGTTTCATTAACTAGCTGCAAGAAGAAAAATCAAACAAATAAGAGGCTAGATGAGATAACAGTACATCCAAGCAGGTCCAGCCACAAATAAAAGGTTTCACCTTTACCTAAAAAGAGATGAAAGGCAGCAAAAATACACAAGGAAAAGGAGACATTGGATGCTTGAGAGAAACAAATTTGAGGTTTAGTGTATGTGGGGTTTCTTTTGTTGCATCTAATTGACAAAGAAAATTAAAGAAAGTTTCTTTCTTTTTGATTGATAGAGAGAGAGATAAAGCCTAAAGAGGGTTTGGAGATTCCCAAATTGTCCTTGAGCTATGAGGGTTCTAACGTTTGTCTTCAGAATCCATATACCCATGAAAATGTGGATAAAAAAAAAAAAAAAGGAAATAGACAACTGGGTTTTTGGGTCTTTGTGGAGCTTGACCTTTTCTAAGAACAATACAAATGCAAGAAAGAAGATCAGATGCCTTGGCTTTGTCGTCATGTGTCTCTCTCTCGATGTAGACTATGGAGGAGATTATTATATGCAAACAGTAATTGGTTGAAGGTAGATGCACAGAAATTCAGAATTTTGTGCATTTGAATAATCTGTGTCGTATGCTTTGTTATATTGCAAGTTGAATTTGGGCAATTATCAGATTATCTTACTCAGTACTGTAACTAACCAATAAATTACTCATGAACAGTTAATTTGACCTTTAAAGTCATATTTTGGTAACAATTTTATTGAATCTTTTTTTTTTTTTGAGACTTGTTGAATTTTTTTTCCCTGTTTCTACAACCTGGTATTTGGATAGAGGTAATTAATTCCTTTCTAATGCAGTTAATTAAGTAGGTAACTTGTTTCGTGCCACCCAAAGGTACTAGTGGGTTGCCCATAACAATTTTTGACAATTGAAGAGTTTTATGTTTCAGTTATATACGTAGTATAATAAGACATGAGTCGGTTTTTCCTTAATTGTAGTATTTGTAACCAGTTACAATATAGCAATATAAATACTTAAGATTTTACTATTTTTTTTATCCAATTCTACTTAATCAATATAGAAATATATGTTAATATTTTACCCAATTTAATTAGATATCGATATATTTTTAGAAGATTAATATTGTACAGCAGCAATATATGATATTTTACCAAATTTTGTTAGATATCGATATATTTTTATAAGATTTTACCCATGTGTGTTAAATACGGATATATTATATTATATATCTTTGATTGGTAGTCGATTAAAAATATTTAATACAAAATTTATTTAAATTTTTAAAAAATCAAAATAAAATCATCAATCAATATATAATATTAAAACAGAGGCGTGGAAATCCTACGTGGCGGGCTCTGGTGCGATTTGCTTACGTGTCTTTTTCTGGTGCATTCTGACCGAGTTTATTTGACACGTCAATTAATGAATGTCCAATCAATTTAATCCACGTCAATTAATAATTTCATATCTTTTAGCCATATCATTTAACTTATCGTTAGTAACAATAACAATTAATTTAAATAATAAAATTTTATCATATCTCGAGTAGTTACATTTTGATAAATTTTTTGAATAACCCTAATGAATTTTGACAAATTAAAAAAATCTTATAAATATATATTACTTGGAAACTAAAAATAAAACCCCGCGAATCTTTAAGTAAGATATATATTAATCGAACACTAATCGGATAATTGATCGATATATATGAATGATGAAAGGAAGAAGCGGTTATCATTTACGTACGTTTGGGATTTTGTGGATGTATATGAGAAATTATGAAACTGACCCTAATTGTAAGATATATACGCAATTGTATGTTACTACCTACAACTAATTTTTATTCATCTTATTAATGATCGGTTGGTGTCCAATTAGTACCGAAACTCATAAATAGTTTATATATATATATATATATATATATATATATATATATATATATATATATATATATATATATATATATATATATATATATATCCAGGGATTATATATTGATTTCATGGGTCATTTGATTTATTAAGATCGATTTTTACAAGGTATAAATATTGAAATGTATTTTAAAATATATTGTTTAACTGTCTTTTCCAGACTATACCACATATCAACCATTAAATATTTAAGTAAATTTCCTTAAAACTATAAGCAATTAGATTTATTCTATTTATTCACCTTAATTAATTATAAAATCTATTATTTTTAATATAAATATTTAATCTCATATCTTAATTGGTTACAAACTTTATCATTTTAATATAAATATTCAACTTCAAATCTTAATCAGTTATAAAATCTATCTTTTTTTAGCACAAAATAATATTTTATACAATTTTTATAACCTTACACAATTTGTACATAAATAATAAAAGTCATATAAAAAAAATCCGCGAACATCGCGGGCATTAATACTATTAATATATATAGTATAGTTTATATAGTGGTAGTTAGAGTTAATGTTTAATTACAAGTTATTTTATACGTTTTTTAATATCAAACAAATTAATATTATAAAAACCGCACAAAGTGCGGGTACTTAACTAGTTTTGGTTTTAAAAATAAAGTCAATTAAAACTAAAATTAATAAAATCATACTATTATTATGTATTTATGAACTTGATTTAGTTTTTTGTACTTGAATGTTTATGTAATCTCATAAACTTTCTGTCTCTTGCTGATATTTTTTTAATAAATGACCTAAAATTTTTACATTATTATATAAAATATAATTGTAATAACTTTATGTTTCATACTTATATATTAAAGTAAATTGTAAATATAAAAACTTTGCTTCATATCAAAAAATAAAAAATTACTTTACTACCATATTTCCTGCTAATATTTTAAAAAAAAATTATTTATGAGATAAATTAATGGGCTAATAGCTCAAAATCAATAAATTATCTAAAAATATTAATTTAGTGAAGATAGAAGAATAAAATCATGTAACATACAATTATGAGTTGAATTTCTTCAATAACTTTGTACTAAAAAAATATCTTAATTTGTAAATAATTTTATATACATTATTTTGCAAATATTGATTTTAAACTTTACTTTACTACCATATTTCTTCTTTTATTTTTTATTTATAAGATAAATTAATGGGCTAATAACCTAAATTCAATAAACAATCTAAAAACCCTACTTCAATGAAAATAGAATATTAAATCATTTAATCTACATTTAATAGTTGAATTTCTTTCATAATTTTGTATTATACTTTTTTTTAAAAATTATTATTATTATTTAATTATTATTATTATAACTTTATTATGATGAAAAAATATTTACCTAAAGTTAGTTGGAAGCCTCGTAACAAATTGAGCTACAACCCCTTTTTTAATAGTAAAACCAACTCTATGAAATATGAAATCACCATTATTAGACCCTGCCCTATGACTCTTCATAACCAATTGAACCCGCTTCAAAAAACCAATAGCATCACCCCCCAGTTCTCCAAAAGTAGAGAACGCAAATGCCATGAAACAATACCCCTTAGCAGCACAAATATATTCCGCGTATTTCTTTTCCTTTCTTTCAGTGACTTGAGAGACTGTCTTGATGGGTACAAAGGAATCATTGGCTCTAGTTGTAAACGGTGAAGCCCCAACCAAATCCACACAAGTGTCTCGACCCTTATCCCACCAATAAACCAACATATCTCCTGGCCTCAACTCAACACCATCTTCATTGCTCATACTCGTATGTGTTTCCTTCTGAACTGCGATGCCCGCTTTGTAACAAATGTCAGCCAAAACTTCTCGGACCATGTTGTGTCGGTGCTTCGTCCCGATGCCTCGACTGCAATGCAGAGCGTGATCTCCAAATGGGTCCATCATGTCAAGCTCACAACTAGGACAAGTCGGATAGCCACTAAACATAGGGATCGAAAGATGGTATTGGAGGACGGAATGAAACTGGCGAGACGGCATGGTATGAGCTAGACCCTCAATGAGAGTAGCCAACAAAAAATCATGCGCTCTGTCTCCTCTCATGCAGCTGCCTTGGAGTTGGATTGAGTGTGGACACGAAGTTGTCATCAATGAACTTGAAGTATCGATCCGCCAATACTGACATGATTTTTTGGGGGGCGGGGGATACAAACAAGTCATCAATATCCGAACCAACACAGGCGACATACCTCGAGATAGATTGGATGAGGACGCTGTCAAAGCAACGTACTGTCCGGACGTCCAGAAGATGAAGACACCGACTTATTCAAAATTGATGATTGGACTTATTATTATTATTATTATTATTATTATTATTATTATTATTATTATTATTATTATTATTATTTGATCAAAATTTAGTACGGCATCTCTAAAAACTTTGGCTTATTAGTGACCTTTACAAGAGATAACTCGTGTGTTAGGCAATGATAATGTGTCATATCTCATGTGCCTATAGGAGATCGAGTGGAGGGTATAATTTTTACATTTGCATATTCAGATGATTGGTTAGGTTGGAGCATTTCAATTTATTAGAAAGATATATCTTACATAATTGAGCTACCGACTCGGAAGTTGGGCAGGCCCTTCACAACTCCTTTCAACATGATTATTGGGATTGTGGATCCCATATAGACTTGTAATTGGGTTCGAATCGGGTCATTTTGGATTTCGGGTAAAACGAGTTCTGGATAAAATGGGTCTCGGATAATTAAGAATCATATGCGAAAAACTAATAATCCCATATAGATCTGTCTTTAGGTGATGCATATGCGAAAAATTTACTTTTCGAAAGTTAATAATCATCATCTTAATATCGCCCATAATCAATCCACTCTTAACATTTGAATGTATATACACTTGAATTATTTATATGTAATAATATAATTATCTATATATAATAACATGATTATTCCTGTGTAATTGCATACTAATTAATAATCGCATTATTATATGTGAGTAATTTGTTTTTTTACACAAGTTAATTGTAATCTCATTTTTTTTAATTAAAGTATATATTTTCTAGATTGTTTAATAAATATAGGGTCCTTTAGGATAAAATATTATTTTTAAGTTTCAACTAACCTACAATAGCTAAATTCCTAGGTTGCTAAATGAAAAAACAAAATATATGTTCTTAAATTATTTGTGCTTCAATTTCCATAACTTTTTCATTTCTAAGATCTGAAAAATGATTTACTTTTAAAAACGCTGCAGGTTTAAAAAAGTCACTCTATTTTTTCTTCTACTTTCTCATTTTGAAAAATAATATGAAAAATCTGTTGAATAAAAAAAAACGTATTAAAATTCTTCAAAATTACTCTCAATTAAACCCCATTTTTACGTTACTGATTCAATTAAACCCCTCAAATTCACAACATTCTCATACCCTCTCAAATCACTAAATTACGTTACATAAAATATTATTATATAATAATATATACTTGGACACATGGGAATGAAGATGGCGTGACAGATTGGCCGTTTTGGATGGAAATGAATTTTATGAGATGTTTAGTAAACTGCAAAGTTTTAGACACTCATTCGGACTTCCAACAAATAATTTTTTTCGAGGGAAGTTCCAATGAATAAATTAATAATATTTCCATTTTCAAAAACAAAAAACTTGTATGTTATCAAGCCGATCTCAATTGATTAATTATTAGATCTGCAAATAGATGAATACAAGGACAACCCAGATTTCAAATCTTGTTTTTATCTCATTTTTCAAATCTGTTTGAAGTCAAATGTTTCAAGTTGAAGACAAGCTAATTGGATATGAAATCAGGTGGGTTTCAAATAAAACTTACATGTATGCCTTTTTTTTTTTTTTTTTTTTTTTTTGTGGTTTTAATGTATGCCTTTTATTAATTCCTCAACAAGCTTATAGTGAAAGATTTGTCATATTAAGAAAAGGTTTAGCAACATTGCTTTCAAACACTACTGGAATCAAATTCTACCGTTGATTACGCTAGGAATAGAAGACTTGTTATTTTTGAAGTGCGGAATAGACAGAAATATAGCACGCAAATACTCTATAAGGGGGGGTTAATAGAGTATGTAAACTTTTCGTAAATGCTGGAAATGGTAAGACCCTATCAGACAAAGATAAGACCTTATATGTAAAACAGACAAAGTTAAACCGAGAATGCAAACAAGAGGTAATAAGGAAACAAGCACGAAAGTAACGAACAGGAAATAAAGAACACAGTACTTGTTAACGAGGTTCGGCACAACCGCCTATATCCCCGCCTAGGGTTATCCAACCCGTAGGATTCAACACGCTTTATTTCACTTTGCCTTATGAGTCCTAAATACAACCTCTAGAAGACCTACACACTTCTAGACTACCTTACTATCTAGCAACCCAAACTCACTAGTGAAACAAAGCACCTATGGATACCGAAGTACCCTATACGTTTGGGTAAGGAAACCCTTAGTATAACCTAGATGAATTGTACTATAAAGCTCAAAGAAACCTCACACACACTCAAAGTAAATACAACACTTAGCGAGGGGAGCTGTGTGAGATCGAACGATTGAAGAAGACTTGATTGCAGGAGATGATAAGCGCTGTAGAGATGTGTCTTCTGCAAACGTCTTCTTCTTCTTTAAATAGATAAGACCTCCTGACTTCAAATTCAAACCTCCAGATATTGCTCCAAGGTTGTTACGCCAACGCTTCCTGGGAGATCTTCTGAACGTTAAGCTTCTTCCAGATTCTTTGCACAATCTTTTGCTGGGGATAAGCTCTATGAAACTGGACGTTGAAACCTTTAGCAAATCCCTGGTAAATCTCAACGAAATACTAACAGATATATATAAAGATATGAAAGAGCAATAAGATAGAATTGTGAACAAATTCACAAGCCACTCGCAAGCCCAACCAAAGTTAAGCCCAAAACATGCTCAACCAAAGGTCCAAACGAAAGTGGCTCTTTAGTAATTGGATCTCGGTTCTGTTAGAGTAAAATAGGCCCAATTAATAGATAGGTCCATTTACTCTAAAACAGTATCCGAGTCCAATTGTAAATTCCAAATATCTTGAGCCTTTTGGTAAGACCTTACCAAACTCAGGATTCCCGAGTTTTGGCTTTCATCAACCAAGGCCTTACTTCCTTTAGTTAGATCTTATCATCAAGGTGGAGTTAACAATTTTGATAACCCTTCCTTTGAACAAGAGCTTTGTAACATTATTTGTGTGGATGATCAAGGAAGATCCTTACTTAGTCAAGACATTCTATTATTTGCCTACCGTAAAAATAAAATAAAATTATAGTACAAGAAGAAAGGAAATTAGGGCATTTCTATACATATATTGGAAATTAGGACATTTCTCTCTCTCTCTCTCTCTCTCTCTCTCTCTCTCTCTCTCTCTCTCTCTCTCTCTCTCTCTCTCTCTCTCTCTCTCTCTCTCTCTCTCTCTATATATATATATATATATATACATATATATATATATATATATATATATATATATATATATATATATATATATATATATATATATATTTTTTTTTTTTGAGGAAGGGTTAGTGTCGTCCTCACTGCCCATAGGATGAGCGGGTCCTGATGTATTGTTGACCTATGGTTCTGCTTCATAGTGGGGGTTGACTTCGTCCGTCGTTTTTCGTCCAGATCCGTTTGGCTTGGTTCGCTTGGTTTCGTTCTTTGTAAAGTGCGTTTTGTTTGAGTTTACACCTGTTATATTTTGTTGTATTGTATTTTCAGTTTTTTGACGGTTGTTCCGTCTGCCGGCTTGTCCGGCCCTCGACTTTCAGATATTTCTGAACTCGAATTCTTACATAATCAAAAAAAAATATTGGGGGAGGGAATTGAACTTGTAGGTAGCTAGTCGTAAACTTATTAAGGGTACCAGATGAAATATGTTAAATAATTGTATATCCCTTGAATTAGCTCTTACCTGAAGGTATCTCGTGTAATTTCCGGCGATTAAACACGATTTTTTTGGGGTGAGAATTAAACATTCATGGTCCAACCTTGAAAAGTTCCAAGCTTCATAGTGGGCCCAGAATTTATCTATCTCGAGTCTAATTGGACCGATGTGCAGATTGAAGTCGGCCCATCTCCAATCTAAGTGAAATAATACATCCTCGAAATATAGCTCCAAGGTCCAATCTATAAACACTCATCTTTCAAAAAATTATCTTTCAATATTTTTATCACCTCTATAAAGTATAAACCATCTTAATTATAAAAATATCTTATATAACTCCTTATAATTAATTCATTGAATTACGAAAATCACCCTTAAATATGAGATTTTCTTACAAACTACTGGGGAAAAAAAATTGCTGATAAATTTATACAATTACCTATTTTAAAGAAGAAAAAAAAAACATATTTTAACCAATTGTGATCGCCTAACCTAATATATTACACTTCATCCCGTGGGCAGTGATTTTGTTTGATGTCTAGACGGTTCTTCCGTCTGCCAGCTTGTCCAGCCTTCGAGTTTCAGATATGACTGAACTCGAATTCTTACCTAATCAAAAATAAATATAAATAAATATATATATTACACTTCATAGCTAGTGATTGATTGATAGATTTTCAGATTAAATAAAATAAATAAATGTATTCATAAATAAAATAATACTATAAAATTCAATCATTCCAATTTAAAAAATATTAATGGAATGTAATATGATTGTATTTTAAGGTGTTTTCTATAATTTACCCATGCATCTACTACTACTACTACGAGTAATAAATCCATTGCTTGTTTTTAACACCTAAATTTGTACCGTTAGTAAAAGTAAAACCATGGAGTATGTAACAGTCAAATTAGGTAAGATTTTAACACGTAGTCCATATTATGTATCACGAGACAATACACCGCACCTTGAGGCTTGATCTTGGAAAGAGTAAAGTCTATCATATCCCACGATATATTTTAGAGAAAAACTTAAAAAATGAATGATTATATAAATTTAAATAAATAAAAAGAATAAGTTTTTTATTTTATTGTTTGGAAATGCTTTTGGCACAGTGGTAAAAAGCCATTTGCAAATCAAATTTGAGAAAATTATAAGGATGTGATTTTCACCCTAACAAATTAAAAATTGGACCGATGGTTACACGTACCAAAACCCTATCTTCGTTCATTAGGGCATCTCCCATGGTAAGTCAAAAATTGGATTTTGGCCAAATTTTATCCCCACTTTAGACCAAAACCCATTTTAACCTTTTTGTATTTGACTTAATTCCAAAACAAAGGCCAAATTTGGCTTCCACTTTTGGAAGGCCAAAGCCTATTTATTTATATATTTATTTATTTTTAATTGTTTAATATTTATGTAAATCTATATATTATATGGTTATGATTTTCAATTAAAAATAAAATTTGTAGTATTGTTAAGATATTTAAGAATTCTTTGATATGACTATAATATTTGACATATTTGAATTATTATTGCACAAATAATATTTTTAGAAAATGACATTAATCTTTTTTATTATAGATTCATCAAAATTATACTCCCTCCGTCTCGAAAAACAAGTCGTTTTAGACTAGTTGAGTTGTATCAAAATACATGTCGTTTTAGGTTTTCTAGGTAGGGGATAGTAATGATTTGTATTGGTTTTTGTGTTGTTGACTTTTTAAAAAATTTTGATTGGTTAAAAAATATAGTGGGAATTTAAAAACAATAAAATTAATGCAAAAAGTTAGTGGAATGATGATGTTGATTGATGAGTGAGTGTTTTATTAAAACTAGTGCACAATGCTAAAACGACTTGTTTTTCGAGACGGAGGGAGTAATAAAAAATAAATATTAAGTTGCTTAAAGTACTAAAGAAGAAAAAACAAATATAAAATGCAACAACCAACTATTGAATCATGGTCACATTTAATATTCTGGTAGATCCGCATTACTCTCTTCAAATCGAAATGATAACGATAGAATCGAGTGACGGAAATGAGATGTGAAAGTTCTAAATTGAATGAGTATTTATAGAAAATTAGCCTGTCAAAATTGGCCTACGGTGGGAACAACCAAACTGCACAATAGGTCAAAAGGAAATATTTCTTAGAATATTATCTTTTGGTAGGCTATTTCCCCTAACCATTATGGCCTACGGGGAAAGATGCTCTTGCTCACATCAAACTTTTAAAATTAATTTCGATGGTTTCAAATTTCATTTAGGAGAAGCTACAATGAGTTTTGTGATTCGTAACCATGCAAGTTTTTCAATGGCTTGTGACCTCTCACACTATTGTCAAAGACATTTGACCTTCACCTGGGACTTGTACTGGTAAAGAATTTGGGGCTTTGTCACACTGTGGTGGACGGTAACAACATTATCAATGTAGTCAACGACTTTTGGAAATGCACATGGGAAATCGAGATGGTGATTTCAATCTCCCTTCTATTTATCCAGACTTTTGATTAATTAGGTCAACCAAGTTGCAGGCAGAGTGGCACGTCCTTAACATTTAGGCCACGACTCTTTGGCTTCCCATTCGGAGATCCGAGCACCCGTCCTCATGGATGCTATTGGTGGTGGAACAACAAGGTCTGACACCGCTCAACACTTTATCGTCTAAACAAAAAATTTATTAACGAGAAGAGGGTAATCGACCCAAAACCTGAATTTGACATGCCCAGTTAACCTATATCACTATGCATATTCCTTTAGCTTGGCAAGATTTAGCGAGGTACTTACTATGTTAATTAAAACATGTCATTTACTACCTCCGATCCAAAAAGATTGTCGTTTGATTTTTTAACACGTATTTTAAAGAGCTAAAAACTATATAATATATTAACTTTTTTATTATTATTTTTTATAATCTAATACTTATTACCAACAAATATTAAGTTGTAAAAAAATAATTTAAAATAATTTGATATTTTATATAGTTTTTAGCTCCTTAAAATACGTGTTAAAAAATCAAACGACAATCTTTTTGGATCGGAGGGAGTACTATTTATGCATGTTTTTTTTAAATGATAAAAACTATATAAAATGTTGGATGGGCTACCCTCAAGTACTGCATAATAAAGTTGAAGAAGTCTTAACTCTTAACCATCCAAAGATAATTGAGTGGTAAAGGTTGTCCCCCTCCTGTAGCGTTCACATCAACCTAATTGATTTTTTCCCCTAAAACTAAATTTTGTTAGAGAAAAATTAAATTGATCGATGGTGCAGTACTGCACCGAATCAAAACCCATAGAATATTAACCTTTTTTACATTTGTTTTTAAAAATTTGTACTTAATAGTAATAAGTATGAAATTATAAAATTTTTTAATATTTTATATAGTTTTAACACTTAAAAAACACATGCGTGAATAGTAAAACGTCATATTTTAATTAACGGAGGGATGGATAGTTTAACCATTTCGGAATGGTTCAGATGGAAATGACTTGCGGGTGGTACCTAAAGTTCTATGTTCGAACCCGAATGACCGCTCTCTATTTACCAAAATGAAAGAGGAAGGGGTAGGTTTCTCAAATTTCTCCTAATATTTTTGTAATCCTTAATTCAAATGAAAAATAATAGTAATAAAATAAAGATAAAGATAAAGAAAATGGGGAAAGTCCAATTAAACCCCTCTAGATACAGACTACAGTCGCCACGTTACGGATACTCAAAACAGAATTTCTAGGTAGACTACAAAGAGGTTTTCATCTACCTCCTCCTTTATTTTATTTTTTTAATTAATTAAAAAAATTATTTTAACATTAAGTTTTTCTTTTGGGTTGCCCCTGTCACCTTCCTTTCTCTCCTTTCACAATCTCTGTATTTTCTCTCTAGTGTTATATTTTTTCTCCCGTTTCGGACCCAGAACATGTCCATTCCATACCCACAAAACCTAAACAATTTCCCCCAAAAATAATCCTCAAATCCACCCAATTTTTGATTTTATTTCGTCTAACAGGTTTATTTTTTTTGGCCTAGGTACATAAACTCTTTAGGCCTAATTCGACATTACCGGGCTGTAGAAAGAGGGGAGGTCCGAGTGAGATTCAGGAGGGTTTAACCCCAACAGCAATGGGGAAAAGGTACATTACCGTAAATTTTGATTTTTTATTTTGGGGGTTTGATTTAGATGAATACCCAGATGCTGATTTGTTCTTGTTTCTTTTACTTTTTGGGGTTACAAATTTTTGGGTTAGGTCACTCGCATGTGTCTCCTTCTTCCGGATGGACCCACCTAAACACCACCCTCTACCATTTTATCCTCTGAACTCATTTGGGTTCTGGGTATCAAGGGTTTCCATGGCGGGTCTTTCTCGAAATGCCCAAAGATCTAATCTTTTTTGTACCCATTTGACCAGAAATTAATCAAATTACTCCAATCCTAGGGTTTTTAAATTTTAATCCTTGACATAATAATCTAGGGTTTAACTACTGGAAATTTGTAATTGGGTTCGGGGTGGGTGCAGGTTTATTGTTAGGTTCATCTATCTGGTACCTAATCTCCTTAATGTAGTTAGATTGTTTAACAAATTTTGTTTCCTGCAAGTGTTGGTGATTTTGAAGATCAACTTGTGAATATTAATAGTTGAAATAAGTTAATCTGTAATAATGTAATGTAATGTGATTTTAGATGATGAATAATTTGAGGCAATTCCTTTTTTGGTACTTTCAAGCCTTTGGTTTTGCTGGTGATTATCTATCTGTATTTGGCAACTTTAATGTTCTTTATTTTGTGATATTTCAATAAGCTAAGAAGGGTATGCAATGCATTTGTTGGGCAATGTACAATATCTTACTACTTTTACCCCTATTGTTTTGTTTTCAAAGTTTTTTTGTACAAAAAGAACAGAAGATATGGGATTCCATCAAGTACAAAAGTAAAATTCATCTATCAGCTGATATTTTTGAAATATTTGTTATATGATCCTTGATTTAATTGCTTTCATGAGAAAGAAAATGTGTCAAAGATGATATAATTAGTGATCTTTTTAGCCATGGGACGGTGTTGTACTCGAGTGCCTGCTTATTATGCCGGACTCAGCTCTCCATTATTGATGTGACGATCAGTTGAATTAATTTCAGGCAAATACCAATTCTTGTAGATTGCATGTGAATGCAGCAGATCTTTTCTCCTTTTGACATTCTAAATTTGCTCTTTCATCAATCATAACCTTGTATTTTTAGTGACCTGGATTGTTTATGGTCACTTTTTCTGTTAATGACAATGCGACTTCTCTAGTACTTTCAGCTATTCCGGAACAAGGGATCACCCTGATCAGGAATCTTTGTTACTAATTCAGGATTTAGGTGGATGTACGTTTAGATTGTTTTCTTCGTGAATGGAAGTGCTTTCTTGTTCTAGCCTGGGGCATTTTGAAGAGTCCGGTGCCCTTCAAGCTAAATCTGCAATGGATGTTAACTATGATAGCCCCTTAAATGTCAATAACCCAAAGTATCTTGATGATGGAGAAGACATCCCTGATGTTGAGGATGATGAAGCTTGTCATGTATTCAAACATTCCCATGTGAGTGTGAATGTAATCGAAAGTGAACTTTCCTTTGAGCAAAATAGAGAAGATTCACATCTTTATGAAAAAGACGATTCCATAGCTTTATGGGCGAAGGTATAATTTCCTAGTCATGTTGTATTGTTGTCAAAATGAGGATAATTGCAGTGTTGATTTTTCTCTGGTTTGCAAGTAACAGTGGAGAGGGAAGTGGCAAGCAGGAGTTAAATGCGAGAAAGTGGATTGGCCTCTTGATGCCGTGGAAGCAAAGCCTACTCATGACAGGAAGAATTACATTGTGATGTTTTTTCCACATACGAAAAATTATTCTTGGGTAGATACATTGCTTGTTCGTCCCATCCATGAGCCGCCAGAGCCCATAGTGCACAGATCACATGAAGTTGGATTTCAACTGGTGAAAGATTTAACTGTTGCAC
The DNA here is from genome assembly GCA_963922045.1 of Persicaria maculosa. NCBI lineage: Eukaryota > Viridiplantae > Streptophyta > Magnoliopsida > Caryophyllales > Polygonaceae > Persicaria > Persicaria maculosa. The sequence goes on along the minus strand of OY998254.1, from coordinate 2,321,426 downwards.
GGCGGTTTATAATGCAAAAGCTAGCAGTGGGCATTCTGAATATTGTGGATCGGTTACATTTCCAGGTAATGCTTTCTGTCTGACATTTGTCTTACTCATTGTCGTTTTCAGGACTTTTTCTTCCAAATACCGTTACTTTCCGTTTTTTTCCCCCATGCGCTCTCTAATATTTACCTCATTAACATAAAATTCTAGGCTCTGGTGGAGACTGCAGCAAATATAAATGCATGGAAAGAGTTTGCCATGGAGGCTCCTCGCTGTAAAGGTTATCCTGATCTTGGAAGGATGCTTGTGAAGCTCCGAAACGTAAATTTTTTTGTCTTGTTTTCTGGATATTTTATGTTGTTTATATTATATCTTCGGCTTGGTTTCCCTGTCCTGACATATGATTCTCAGGCCTCAGGCATTGATGTGTTTGTAAACTTTTTGTTCTCAATAAAGCTTCAAATATTTCTTTTGGAACTGAGTGCCTTTGCTAAAATCTCAATGCTCTTATATTTCTGAAACTATATAAAACAAGAAACAACTTTATTTTCCAGGCAAAAGAAGTGAGAATAAAAAGGGAGCTTGTGTGTTTGTTATTGAGATTATTTCATCACATATGAAATACATTGATATGTTTTGCTGAAGTTTAATGCTATTGTTCTTTCCGACAGATGATCTCGGAGAAGTACATGGATGTTAAGTGGCTTCAGCATTCTTATAGTTCTTGGGTAAATCAATGCCAGGATGCCACTAGCGCTGAATCTATTGAACACCTGAGAGAGGTACTACTTCGCATTGGTTGTTTATATATTTTTTGGCTGCTATGAGCTGTGCATAAATTCCGCTTCTTACTGCATCTTCTAACTAAGTGCCTTTGTTTTGTTTTTCTCGTTCAGGAATTAGTTAAATCTATACTGTGGAAGGAGATCAGTGCTGTAGAAGGTGTCCAAGGGCTGCAAGAACTTACATCTGAGTGGAAGATGTGGAAACATGAAGTCATAAAACTGTTCTCGACTTCGCATCCCATCTCAAGTATTGGAGAACAAGAGCAACCTTTCATAGATCAGCGAAGGAGTGTTAGTCCACTTTTGGGGAGTCCTCAAGCAAGCCGGAAAAGACCCAAGCTTGAAGTGCGTCGTGCTGAACCACATAATTCGCATGCGGAGAATAAGGGCTCACATGAAAATTCTAACGTTGAGGTTGATTCTGGTATTTTGGTAGGACTGAACAGTAATTGGCAGGATGAGTACACAGCTGACCCTAGTGCTGATTCTATTTATAGTAAAGGGGCTAAATTGAAATCTGTGAACGCTGTGGCTGAGACAATGATCATAACTACGGAAACCAAGAGCCGTAAGTGTCAGGCTTATATTGAATCCAAGAGAAGGCATTGTGTAAGGTGGGCCAATGAAGGTGATGATTATTGTTGTGTTCATTTGGCTGCTCGTTTTACGGGCAACTCTGTCAAAGGAGCAGTCCAACCAGCTGCTGATTCACCAATATGTGGAGGTATGACTACTCTGGGCTCCAGATGCAAACACCGCTCTCTTCCTGGATCCTCATTTTGTAAAAAACATGGACCCCGAGATGGTTTGAGCGAGAGCCCTTATGTTCATCATCGTAAGAGAAAGCATGAACAGCTCCTAAATAGTCCAGGAAATACATATCCTGCAGGCAGTATCACAAGGGCAGAAGATGAGCAGCCTCTTGAAGTTGAACCAATTTCAATGAGGATAGTAAATCCTAATGCAGTAAGCAACTTTGTTAAGATGCCCGGGCATTTCAAGGAAGATCAAAATCATACTGAGACGCCAGGTTGCATAGGATTGGGTTTACAGGATGATACTTCTCACTGTCTAGAAAGTCCAAAGAGACACTCATTGTACTGTGAGAAACATATACCAAGCTGGCTCAAACGTGCTAGAAATGGCAAGACGAGAATAATATCAAAGGAAGTTTACATGGATCTTTTGAGGGGATGTTCATCGCAAGATCAGAAAGTGCATTTGCATCAAGCGTGTGAGCTTTTCTACAAGCTCTTTAAAAGCATTTCGTCAATTAGAAACCAAGTGCCTCGTGAAATTCAGTTCCAGTGGGCACTATCTGAAGCCTCTAAGGATTCTCATGTTGCAGATTTTCTAATGAAATTGGTTTCAAGTGAAAAGGCAAGGATCCAAAGGATTTGGGGGTTTTCTTCTGACACAGATAATCAAGTATCTTCTTATGCAGTTCAACCATCTACAATGCCAGTTGTGCAAGAAAGTGATCTTGAGGGAAGCTTCGAGGGTCAGTTTGGCTCTGAAGAGGCTGTTGATGATCAACCATTTGGTGAGGATTGGATAGCCAGCCATAAAAAGGAAGCTCAGTGGTATTTTAAAGGTTATGCTTGTTCAATATGTCTCGATTCTTTCACGAATCGGAAGGTTCTTGAAACACATGTCCAAGAAAGGCACCATGCTCAGTTTAGTGATCATTGCATGCTTTTTCGGTGTATTCCATGTGGCAGTCATTTTGGTAACTCCGATGAGCTGTGGTCGCACGTGATTTCATCTCATAAAGACGATTTTAGACAAACCACCAAATCTACAGAGCAACATACTCTTTCAACTGGGGGTGATTCCGCCCTTGTGGGTGCAGTAAAAACTGCCACATCTGAGAACACTTCAGAAAATGCAGGCGTTAGAAAGTTAATTTGTAAGTTTTGTGGGTTGAAATTTGATCTGCTTCCTGACCTGGGTCGGCACCATCAAGCTGCTCATATGGGTCTAAACCTGCCTGGTTCCCTACGCCACACAAAGAAGGGCATCAACTACTATGCTTATAGACTGAAATCAGGAAGGGTCACCCGGCCTAAATTCAAGAAGGCTCTTGGAGGCATACCGTATAGGTTGAAAAACAAGGTTGCCGCTGGATTGAAGAAACGGCTTCAAGCTGCTGCAGGAGTAAATCCGGTGCACAATGTAAAAGATGGTAAGAGTCTTGGTAGACTGGCTGATCCCGAGTGCTTGTCTATTGCAGAGAAGTTGTATTCTAAATGTCAGGAAACAAGAGCTCGCCCAGGCAACCATGAAATTTTGAGGATTGCGCGCACTTGTTGTTGTAAGGTTAGCCTCCAGGCTTCTTTGGAAGAGAAGTACCGTATCATCCCAGAGCGTTTGTTTCTCAGAGCCGCTAAGCTTTGCAGTGAGCAGAACATTCAAATAAGTTGGCATCAGGAGGGCTTTAGCTGTCCGAATAGATGTCGACTCCTAAAAGATCAGAATTTATCATCCGTGTTGATCGCTTCGTCAAGCAAACCTGTGCCCTCAAGGTTTGTAGCTCCTGTAGACGATGGGGTGGAGCAGTGGGAGAAAGATGAGTCGCACATTATCATTAATTCGAATAGTTTGAGGCATAACCGCTTCCAAACAACAATTATCCTGTGTGACGACATTAGCTTTGGAAAGGAATCCATTCCTGTCGCCTGCATTATCGACAGAAACATGTTAGATTTTCTTCATGTGCCAACGACTGGCTTTGATGGACAAGCAACCTACCTACCTTGGGACAGCTTTAGCTATGTCATCAAGCCACTGCTAACTTCATCCCTTAATGTTGATGCACAGGTTACCTTTCCGACTAACCCTTACTTTTAATTGCAATATGACGTCCATACAGTTTTTTAGGAGCAGGAACGTGTTTCTTTCGTGCAGAGTTCGCAGTTGGGATGTGGTTGTTCGCAATCAGCGTGCTCTCCAGAAACATGTGATCATGTATACTTGTTTAATACTGATTATGAAGATGCAAAGGATGTTAATGGGAAGCCCATGATAGGAAGATTCCCATATGACGAATACGGTCAGGTTGTCCTAGAGGTTAGCAGTTCTAATTATTTGTTTCAACTAATCTTTTCCGAATCAGTTGTGCTGTTGTTTTAGCTGAAAGCATTTTTGATACGCGATGATTCTGTAGAGCCACCAGGCCGTATTGTAGGTCAAAAACACATAAGGCCAATCTTGACTGCATCGCTTGCTGTTGTTTAATGTGGCCGTATTTATGCAGGACAAGTGTGTGATCTACGAATGCAACCATTTGTGCAAGTGCGATAAAAATTGCCCGAATAGGGTCTTGCAAAATGGGGTGCAAGTCAAACTAGAGGTCTTCAGGACGCTCAAAAGGGTAATGCTTTTCGGTTTTGAAAATCTTTTGTCAAAAGGCTCCAATTAACTTTACTGCGTGTTTTTTCGACAGGGTTGGGCAGTCGGGGCTGCTGAGGCAATTCCGTGTGGTAAATTCGTTTGTGAATATATCGGTGAAGTTGTAGATGAACAAGAAGCAAACAGAAGGCGCAAGAGGTTCATTAAATACCATATTTTTCTTCAGATTATCTCATGAAAATGGCATCTTTTTGGTAATATGATTCATTTTATTAAATGGTTTTAGGTATGGCCTGCAACCTTGCAATTACTTCTACAATGTCGGAGAATATATAAACAAGACGAGCGCATTGAGTGAGGAACAGATATCATGTGTCATCGATGCATCCAAGTATGGCAATGTTTCGCGTTTCGTAAATCACAGGTGAGGAATCAAGGAGCTTTATGAACCACTATTCTTGAATTCGGTTTATTTGTTTATAATTTGCTGCGTGCATCACGATTGCTTATCATCTCTGCTCGTAGCTGCTCTCCAAACCTTGCAAGCCGCATTGTTCTCGTGGAAAGCATGGATTATCGCCTTGCCCACATTGGCCTCTACGCAACTCGTGATGTAAGTCGTCTTTTCCCTCTTATCTTGTTCTAGGAGAATAGATTTTTCCTCAATGAAAAATGAAAAGTAGTGCACTGAAGAAGATGAATCGTGCATAAGAACAACTGAGCTGAATTGATTTCTGCAATGAAAATTTGTTCCGCTACCGAGCAGATAACTGTTGGCGAAGAGCTGACTCGCGAGTATGGGCTCGAGTTACAACCGGGAGAGGGATCCCCGTGCTATTGTGGCTCGCCAGGCTGTCGAGGACGCCTCTCTTAAGTACAGAACTTGTCCCGAACAGCGCCTGAATTCGTTGCTTCCTCCATTTTTCAGTTTAGTGTACCTTGTAAGCAATGAAAGATGTAATGATAGTTTGGATCGCCAAAAACATTCTCAGAAAGACAACCAAAAACTACTTCTTGCAGTAGGAAAGTTTTGCACTAAGCCACTAAAACTACCTTTGTTGGAGGCTCAACTAATGAATACAACTATACAAGTGAAAGCAAATGGTAAAACTGGGAAAGGGTAAATCATCAACTCCTTATTTTCAATGCCATTTTAGATGCAGCGGAGGAGTGCTATCCGAGTTGACAAACACTAGTCGGGTGCAGCGTTTTTCGTATCATGCTTCCCTTCCCTTCTTTTACAACTTTCTTACGCGCATCTTTTCCGTCGGTTTTTATTTATTTATTTATTTATTCTAAATTACAACTTGTAGAATGTACACTATCATCTTTTCTTGTTGTCTTATCATGGGTCACTAGGAAACATCCTCTCGCCCTAGTCGGGGTAAGGGTACGCACATTTCGACCCCTCAGACCCTGCTCCGAGCGGGATATACTCAACCACAACAATCCAGTATAGCTCTGAGCGGGATATACTCAACCACAACAATTCAGTATATTCCGCGATTAATGGGGTGGATTATTGGAACAGGAATTGGGTGAAAATCTTTACCCATAATTCATCCAATCACCCATTTTACTCGCACAGCCACTAAAGTGATTTTCGTTCATAAATTTAATACGATTGGATCGAATAGCCATTAGCCATGAACAGGCTTAATTACGAATGATATAATAGGTAATTAAATGGACCGATTAATTTGATGAATCCTATCCATATAGGCCCATGATAAGGCCCAAATCTAGAAATGAGTCTCAAGTCAACCCATTTAAGTATATATGACGTCAGAAGGTGTCATAAAGCACCACATGGCGGGATGAACACTTGGTCGGATTTTTACAGTACTAGTTGAACCTCTTTTTTCTCACTTCCTCTTTGTAATCATTAATTTTCGTTTTTTAATAAAAGAAAAGGTTTTTTTTAATTGCTAATAGTATTTTTTTTTGACCATGATACATTTACACTTAAATCTAATTTACACTACCAATTAAATCTATACACATGTCCAATAAAAAAGACTCTCAAGTATCTCTATGGGTATTAATGATTACATAGCTGCTCATTTTGTAAGTATCTTTTAATCTCTCTTCATCTTTTTTGATTTTCCCACCCATAGGAAATGGGTGAAATTAAGTTTACCATACTGTATGAGTTTTTTTTTTCCGGTAAAACTTGATTTTTGATTGTATAATATATCCACATATAAAATCTATCATATTAGTTGTTAAACATATTATATTTATTTTCTGAAGTATATAAAAATGGATTTATACCTACTCGATCTATCAGATGTAATTGGTTCTCGCCGATACCCAGTGATACGTTCAACAATAATCAGTTGCTAATTAAAGATATCTATATGAATTTCTTTTTATAAATAATTGTTACTGTTTAAAAAAATAACAACCCATATTAATTTCATTTACAAATTACTGTATTATAATTTAATATATTATTGTCATCAAGCAACAAAAATATATTTATATTATATTATTAACACAGTGTTTGACAACATAATATAGTATTTTAATTTTTAACAAAAGTATATTTCTATTAAATTATAATTGATGCTTTGTGGAATTAATTTTAAAGTCTACGGGTTTGGGTGAATCCTTTTAACTAAAATAGCTAAACTTAAATTCAAAATAATTATTTTATCTATTAAAATTTGATGATTTGCGTGAAATTGTTGTTTGATTTTTTTTTATCCGATGAAATTTGTTGTTTGATAACGTTAGATTAGGCTACACTATTTCAGCACTATACCCAAGAGTCCAGGATTGTATATAGCTCGTATGATCAAAATTATACTAATATACATACATTAAGGAGTGGATATAAGATTATTATGAAAAATAATTAATTTATAGCAGATTGTACGTAATAGTACCCAGTATACATATATTTAACTATTTTTTTATCGATATAATTGAAGGAGGTTTTTCAAACAAACAAAAAACGTAACAAGTTATAGATTAGTAATTTTTACTAAGTATATTTGGTATAAGATTTACCCAGAAATCAAATTTAAATATGGAGAGTGTTTTTTAAAAATAAAAGTCTTCATCATTTGCATTGGAAATTACAAAAACAACTCATCAAAGGACTAGAATATTTCTTTTTTTTTTTTAATTTAAGGTTAGTGGAAGAACTTGAATTTGATTGGTGGTGTAAAAGTAAGGTTTTACACTAAGTGTACATTTCTCCTTTTTTTTTTGGTGTGTTTATGTTAATTAATTAATGTATATATTTGATTATTTGTAGGGATTAATTTTTTTTAGTTCCTTCTCAAAATCATTTACATGATGTAGTAGTTTTTTTTTCTTCCTTTGCTCTTACATTTTCTCTTTATATATTCATGAGGTTTGAATGTTTGATTAAAAAGGGACCATAGATAACGAGTACTAAACTAATTATGGGTTAAATAGAATTGTTTCTTCTCGAGATATTTTACTTTTTTTTCCCTTTACTCCTCAATAACCAAATTGAAGAGAATTTTCCATTCTCGTAGTTTGTATTTAAGAAAGATTTTGATAGTTAAAGATCTATCTAAATGTACTATATTTTTTTTTTTTGGATGATGGAAAGTATTCGATGGATAAGGTAATCGCCTATGTCACACCGATAGCATCCTTGCGGATGAGATCAAGAAGACTATAATTAGTGACGAGAACGTGGCCTGAGATAAAGTGGTAAAGATATTCAACCTTGTCAGCTACTATACTGACATTATCCCTACATGTTTGAATTGAACCTTGTCTAGCCATATATCAATGCATCTTGGTCAAAATTATTTTTTTAATATGAGTTTTTTTTTCTTAATTAAATCCAATAAAATTATATCGCTATGTTACTTGTTATCACTTGCTACACCAAGGATGGTCCTGTCTTTTAATTTTGGTCTGTAAGGATGGTCCATATTGGCTCCCTTCTCAAGGTCATGCTTAGCTAGGTTCCTATTTAAAATTTAAATTAAATAAATTGAAAGAAAATCAAAAGTAAAAAATGAAAGGTTTAGAGCATGCATCATTAGAACTTTATAATGTTTCTTAATAAAACTTTCGGAAATTTCGCCTGGTAACCCTGAGGTTTTGCGTATTTTGCGTGGTAAATAAAAGTTTCGGATATTTCGCCTAGTAACCCTGGAGTTTCAAAATGTTTTGTCTCACACCCACAAGTTTGAATTTGTCCAATAACCATGCAAGTTAAGCGGAGATTTAACACCAAAATGAAAGCTAACACAAGCTCTCGATTTTCTCTCTATCGAAGAGAAAACACTTTGGTTGATAATAATCTGCTCACTTTTCAAATGAACCCCTAAAATCCTATTAATTAAACTAGTAACCGTCCCCACGCCATGGTGCAATTTTTTAAAATATAATATTTAATAATATAATGAATTAATATTATAAAATATTAATAAAATTTACGATAAAAAAATCATTACCATATTTTTTTTTAAATTTCATTTAAAGTAGCTTATATAAATATTTTAAATCACTCTTATTGGTTAGTAGAAAATAATAATACCACTGTAACTTTGGTAATATATATATATGGTCGTGTCACTTGTGTGTGTAAATTTGTTCAAAATAAAAAGAAAAAAAAGTGAATGAATTAAAGAGATAAAAGAAAAAAATAAAAAACTATGATTGTTGAAACTTGAAAGAGAGGGGATGAATGAGAGGATGACGGGTAGGTCTCAACTCCCTAGATATGCCATTGGAGGCATCTCTAGCGAATAATCTCTTTGTTCACTTTTATTTATTATTTACTATTTAAGCACGTATTTTTAGATAATAAAAACTATAGTATAAAATATCAAATTTTTAATAAGAATGAGATTATTAATTTTTTTGATTAATTATACTTAAGGGAAAGGAGGGAGTAATAGCTATTTATATCATCAATAAACCTTAAAGGACGAGAGCCCATTTGATAATTAATATAGTAATTAATTAGCACGTTAATCCGGCCAAGTCAATCGACGTGCCAGTTCATCTACGCTAACCCCCCTCTATTCTCAAATGCCCAAAACCAAAATAAGAGAATTTGTTTAGAAAATTCATACTACTTCCGATCCAAAAAAGATGTCGTTTGACTTTTTAACATGTATTTTAAGGACCTAAAAACTATATAAAATATCAACTTTTTTAAATTATTTTTTACAACTTAATATTTGTTGGTAATAAGTATTAGATTATAAAAAAATAATAATAAAAAAGTTAATATATTATATAGTTTTTAGCTCTTTAAAATACGTGTTAAAAAGTCAAACGACATCTTTTGTGGATCAGAGGGAGTATCTTGTTACACTTGTTTTCTCATAGTTTTATTCTGACTCATTGACTTATTTTTCACCAACTTCATTGATATATAGGAGTTTGGGACATTGACTTCGATGGGTTTCTTGACTTTCTTCACTAGCCTTTTCTCTTTTTTCGATTTTTCGCCAATTAAATTTTTCGGTCTCTCGAAATATCATTTGTCTGCTATTTCAAATATTTTCTTTGTAAAAAGAAGAAGAAGAAGAAATGGTTACCGAATATCGCGAATGGAGAAACAATGTCACAAAAAGACATCTTGTAAGCTACCTCATTGATCTATGTGAAAATGTACCCAACCTAAGTTTTCTAAAATTGACGAAGAATGAGTCGAATTAATGTTTGAGACGAGTATTTTGACCTCCTATTAACACATATTATTTCCTTCGATCTCTGACTTGTCATTCCCTAAAGATCTCACTTTCTCCATTTTTTCCTCTCTCTTCATAATATTTTGACCTCTCATTATTTTTTTCACTAATTTATCAACAACCACGAATTTACCTAATCCTTCTTCTGTTCTCATTTATCTATATCTATTGATTCTATCATATAGTTTCCACAAATTATAATATTATTAGTTAAATAAAAAAAACATAAAAATAAATAAAGAATAACTCTTTCACATGGTGCATGACACTCTTTATCTCTACACACAAAGGTAACATTTTCCTCTTTTTACCTTAAGATTTTGCCTACAATCATAGGACTACCTTATAATTACTTATTAAAATAATAAAAAATCCTTAGTCGTGGATGCTCTAAACGCAATGAATTTAACTAGCAGATGGAAAACTTAACCACAAACGAACTGTATCAATGAAGACTGTATTTTCTACTTGATGATGAACAACAAAATCTAAAGATGGGTCGCCTAAAACAAGCATGAAACTATCATAATTGAGTTTTAAAAAGTAGGCATGCATGATGTTTTCTCCATTTTATTCCTTTTTTCCTTTTTGCATCATCGTCTCGAGGTTGTCTATGGAAATCTGTATTATTATGTTTTGTTGTTTAGAACAATATCGATTTTTCAAGTGAGTTGTTAAATACACCGGTAATTTTTACTGGATTCATCGCTAATGGTGGATCCGCAACAAGTTGCGAACCCACTAGCGGTCCCTCCCTATGTTTAAAAATAAAATAAACAAGAGGTTCACAAAATGAGTATAGACTTTCTATTCGCACGATGTCATATCGCCACCGACACGGTGCCCTTGCCGACTTTCTAGTCGGTGGGATGGATGCAGATGCCGCCTTCTTCGGTCGGTGGCTAGGAGTGCCGAACGACACTTCCTAAGTCGGCAAGCTTCTTGTGGTGCTGGTTGAGCATGGTTCCCAAACAACGTAGGGGCAAGACATGAGAACTTCCAAACTATGCTTCTAGATGCCGACATATAAAGTCGGTGTCGACTGTTGGGTTATCTTGAACTGTGGCGTTGAATCGGTTTTCCACTTCAGATGTTGGCACCAGTACCATGCCAATGGTGAGAAAATGACCGTGTAAATAACAACCCAAAATGAAACTAAGGGCTTGTTTGGTATCGATTCCCGGGAATGAAAAATTGGTAATCAGAATGGATGATTACGGTTTTAGTGTTTGGTAGGACAAAACCCGGAATCAAATTGATTACTTGGTAATCCTTTCATCCCCCATTTCACCCCTTTTTCATTCCCCACAAATAGGAGGGGGATCATCCCATTCCCGTTTTCCACTATCAACAACCCAACCCCACTGTCTGTTCTCCTGTCTTCATCGCTACCATCGCCCGCCGTCGATGTTCCGGTCGCCGCTGCTGCTCCGGCCGCCACTGCTCCTCCGACACCTCTCTCTCTCTCCCCCCCCTTTGGCCTATCCGACTCTCCAGATCTGCTACCTCGCCGCCATCTCTCTCTCGACTTGTTGCCGTCCTTTCCCCTCGCAACGGGCTCTCCAACTTTCCCTATCGTCGCCCTCCTCCCCGCACAGAGCTCTGCTACATCGCCGGACGCCGCCATCAACCTCTCCAGATGTCCTTTCCCAATCGTTGTCGTCCTCCTCCGACCACATGTCGTCCTCCTCCCTCAGACCTGCTTTCCCCATTGCCGCCCTCCTCCTCCTCCTTTGAGCTCTCCAGATCTGCTATCGCACTACTTGCTGTCGTCCCACTCCTACCCCACCCCGACCACATGAGGGTTCCAAATCCTCAAATCTGTTTGCAGATGAGACGAATTGTTGGAATGGGATTTGTTGAATTTGTGTAATTTTACCCTAATTTTGAGTTAATTTGAGAAATTGAAATTGGGTTCTTTGTAAATTTTGTAGGCTGATTTTATATATTTTGAGGTTAAAATTTTAAATTTCTCATTCCGACATTATACCAAACAACATGCTCGAGTAATGTCTTATTCCCAATTTTGATTCCGATTCTCATTCCGATTACTGCACTTATACCAAACGGGGCCTAAGATCTCACATACTTGTGATTGGACATTTCATAGCCACCATTGCGGGCTGGGCCTTTAAGTTTTTTTTTTTTTTTTTTTTTAATTATAACACTTCAAAGTTAATTGTCCAAGTTTAAGCAAGCCAACAAATGAGAGCAACGATGATGGAAATAAATAGGAACATACCAAATTGGCAAAAGACAAAAAAAATAAAGAAGATAAAACAAATCATATAACACAAAATATTAACCCAAAACTCTAAAGAAATATAAAAGGAAAATTAATTGGGTTAAAAAGAAACCTTTTTAAAAATTTCTAAAATTAATTTTGATGATCTATATAACAATATGGTTATTCCTGATTCGTAATCCATTTGGATAAATGATTCATTAGGAAGTGGTTAAAAGACGACTATCTAAATGTGATTAATTTTATACACACAATTGTCATTGGATAGGCTAATAATTTCAAATATCCATGCTCAATTGCTCATTTCTTTCACTCAAGGATGTATAAAATAAATCAATCAAGTTTTTCAGTATGCAAATTCTACCAAGGAGAAGATTTCTTCTCTACACCACCGTATTGGGACTAGTTTATAATCTAGTTTAAAGTGAAATAATGAATTAAAGTAACCATTATCTTTAAATTATAAAAGTTGTAATAATAAAAAAAATGATATTTGCCACTTGATTGAGGGTTGTTAAAACTGTAACTGGGGAATGAGTTTGTCCGTGAAATATTGAGCTTCTGCAGGCAGACACGAAAATGGTATTGATGACATTCTCTAATGTTTCTATTCGTCATATTTTCAGGAAAGCTAATACTGTGGCTGATATGATTGTGCATCTCGTCTACAGTATCCCTGTCGATGAATGTTTAGAAGATGATGCAGAACTTCGGATTATCGTCCGTAAGGACGCTCTAGGAGTTAGGATGCACTGCAGTTTTTGGGCGATAGCTGGGTTCTAATTGCTTTTTTTTTTTAAAGGCTTTATTTTAGTGTATTATGAACACCTAAATTAAAGCTAAAGGAACAATTTGGAGGGATCATCAATGATCAAACCACATTCATATTGTACACACACAATACAAAACAGATGGTATAAAATTTAGAGTTGCAACATTTATGAGGCAAGTCACAAGTGCACTGATTTAACAAATACACTATTTGTTGGATTTGTTTGCTTTGAAGGGGCTAATTCGCCAATTGGCTTTTACCAATGAAAATGACAACGAATTGGGTTTCATACTTTCATCTACCCAACCCAGCAGCTGTAACGCCACCACCATCTCCATCAAAAGTACTCAGACAGTCAGACCCACCACCAGTCAATTTCATTTTTTTTTTAATTTTTTTTTTGTGTCTTTTTTTCCTAATAGAGAAACATATGCAGCCACGCCTGTACCTGCAAAAATCATACCCACCGGGGATTTGGAATTGGAATTGTGAAGATCACAAAAGAAACCTAACAAAACAGCCTCAGAAAACACACACAGAGATCCACCGGTAAAGTTGAAAGTATAATACACATCTTACCCAATTCCCCTTTCTGTTCTCTTGTTCTTTGTTCCCCCCCAACTTTTGAGCTCTTTTTTTAATGGCTCCCCCCAATTTTTTCTTCTTTGCTTCTATCAAAGTTTTGTGCTTTATTTGCAATAATTTAAGGTTATATTCACTCCATTATTATCCCTTCTTCTGAAAGCCTCTGTTATCTGGTTTCCTTCTTCCTTGACAAACAAGCGTTGTACAATCATTTTCATAACTCAAGTGAAGTTGTTGATGGTTGTGTGAAGAGAGAGAGAGAAAAGAAAAGGAAAGGAAATTGATTTATCAATTTAGGGGTCCATGGAAAGATGGGTTCTTGAGGAAATTCAGAAATTACCCCCACTTGCTGCTTTATAAGGCATCTAAGAACACCCATTTGGTTTCCATTCTCAATTCCCCCTTCCAATTGGCCTGCAACTTAGTTTTTAGCATTTGTGGTGAGTTTCAGTTGGTGGGTTTTGGGATTTTGGATTTTGGATTTATGGTAGACTTGGGAGTGATATTAAATATCTCTGATGTGACAGTCCTCTTCTTGGTTTTGTTATAGAATTCCAATTTCCCCAAACCAAAGATTAAAAAAGTTTCTATTTTGGTTTGAAGCAACAAACCTAGGGTTGAAAACCTACCACAACTGGTGAGAGATTCCAACCTGTCAAGCAATCACTGTTGAGCTGTTATGTGTTGAGGGCCTCCTGATTGAAAATCTGTTAAAGCTGTGATCTTTTTCGCTTGTTGGCCATGGCTGAGGTTAGATTCAGCAAGGTAGATCCAGGAGGAACCAAATTTAGGAATGTCCCAATAGCTGTTACACCTGAGGGTTTCTGGTGCTGTCCTGCACCTGTTATGTTTCAGAAGACCCTGAAAGCACAATCTCCTGTTAGCAAACAGAAAGCTTCATCTCCTCCTCCCCCACCAGCACCACCTAAATCCCCATCTGTGCACAGGAAACAGATGAGCTCAAGCCCACCAAAACCCAAGCCTGTAAAAGCTGAAGATCACAAGGGTTTGGAGTTGGAGGTCGAGAATCGAAGCTCGAACGGGCCAGTGGCAGCTGAAAAGCCAGAAAGAGTGGGGAGGAACAAAGGTGAGAGCTTGCCAAGGAAGGTGTCAATTGAGTTCGGCGAGGCCGGGACGAGCGATTTGAAGGTTGTGTTGCTTGGAAAGCATGGTTTCTTAGTGAAATTGAATGTTCACAGGGATGTTCTTGTGGAAAACAGCAGCTTCTTTGCTCAGAAGCTTTCTTCACAAGATCCACCTGTGCCTTCTCTTGAAGTTGATGGCTGTGAAGATGTTGAAGGGTATGTTGAAACTGTGGGATTGATGTATTGTAAAGATATGAAGCTCAGGTTGATCAAGCAAAGTGTCCAGAGAGTGCTTCAAATTCTCAAGGTAAAATCACCAGTTCTTTAGTGAATTTTTAAGTCTTTTTCATAGATTTAAACTTCCTTCAATGTGTTCATATGATGCTTGTTCAGTTAGCTACTTGATCTAGTCCTGAATTAGACAGCACACTTAGGGTTAGGGTCCGTGTGGATAGAATTAGTATCAGTATGAGCTATCAGTGTGGGTTTGGAATTTCGACATAGAGTGTTTGTTAAAACTTTGATACCAAGGTTGGAAGGATCAAGATATGGCTATGAGTTGTACAACTTGTACCTGATATCAATTTGGTACAAGTATGGGTTTCTCATACCTAAGAGGCTAAGACCCATACCGATATTTTTGTACGAAATGATCCTCCTATATACGAGATAGTGAACATAGAATTTATATTTTAGATCCTTGGAGTAAAGCATAACATGTGGCTTGTGTTTGCTTTGTAGGTTGCTGAAGCAATTGGGTTCAGCTCCTGTATTCAATCATGCTTGGACTACCTAGAGGCTGTACCATGGGTTGGGGAAGAGGAAGAAGAGAATGTGGTATCTTCGGTCCTTCGCCTTAAGGTTGCTGCTAGAGCTGGATTCACTGTGACCCCAGTGCTAAAACGGGTGTCTTCCAATGCACCTAAGCCTCACAAGGACACCCTCTCCCACATACTGGACCTTGTCCTTAAGAGCACAGATGAAAGAAGTAGACGAGAGATGAAGTCGGTTGTGCTTAACCTTCTTAGAGAGAGCAACAGCAGCAAAAACAGTGACTTTCCTTCCTCAGAAAGCTCTAATTTACAATCTGACATTTGCCATGAAACAATCTACAACTCCTGCAGAAGCTCCCTGAACTCCCTTTTGCTGCTGTTTAGGGAGGCATCTGAGCCGGGGTTTAATGAGTCTGTTACGAAGCAGATCACTCTGGAGGCTGATAACTTGGCGTGGCTGCTCGAGATCTTGGCTGACGGGAGAGCAGCTGATGAATTTGCAGTAATGTGGGCTGGGCAGGATGAGCTGGCATCGCTGCACCCTAGACTGCCTATGATGACCCGCTTCCCCATCAGCTGCATAACTGCTCGATTGTTTGTCGGGATAGGGAAAGGGGAGCTGCTGCCCTGCAAGGATATCCGCCTTGTGCTGTTGAAGATGTGGTTAGAGCCATTTATGGGGGACTACAATTGGCTGCAGCACGGGTGTCGATCATTCGATCGGAAGGCCGTGGAGGAGGGCATCGGAAGGACGATTTTGACCCTGCCTCTGGAGGACCAGCAGAGCATCTTGCTATCCTGGCTGGGCAGCTTTCTCAAGTCTGGGGACAAGTGCCCTAACCTTCAGAAGGCGTTCGAGGTGTGGTGGAGAAGGACTTTCATCAAGCCTCATGCCGAGCCACGGGCTAATCATAGCCTTTCGGACCACCTGGCATTGGCCGAAGATCAAGTAGATTAGATGATACACTTGGGAACTCTTCTGATTGTTATAGGTAAAGTGTTAACAGGAGTGGTTTGCTTTTGTGTGGTTTGATTGTTGATTTCGCCTTCTGACTCAAAGGCAAAAGGAAGAGGTTGAAGAAAAGTAGTTGATAGTTCTATTTCAAGCATTGATCTGGTTTAGTAGTTGCTTGTGTGCAAAATGCAGAAGTGCCCAACTTAGGCACCTTGACTTTGTGTGAAAATCTTATGTAATTTAACAGCATCCAGAGTTTGGTTTACACTTGGTCAATTGACAATGGAAATGTATGCTTCCATAAGTTCCATTGATTGTTGATTTTCTGCTGTTAAACTTGTAAACTCTTGAAAAAGAGCCATAAACTTTCAAACTCATAACTCTCAACAAAAAAAGAATGAGGCCTTGTTGACTTGAATTGGTACCAAGTACTCAGTTTTGATACCGAAAACCCAAACCGATACTCCAATGTGGATACCGAACGAACTGTGAATGTTATCTTCTTGTTGAAAACTACATCTGGGAGATCAAACTCAAGGGTGTGATTAAGGAAATGCATACAACAAAGCTAGGGGGTACAGCCATTTCCAACACCACTTTACACTACAGTTAATTAGCTGAAAACTACTAACAACTGAAAGCAAAGAGAGTAACAATGAGGAAATACCAAGAGAACACAAAACCTGTGTGCCTAATCTAATCTGAGATCCTGATAAGTATGGAAAAGCTCCTCCTCTAATTACACATCTTTCGGCCGCTTTGAACTTTCCTATCAGGTTACTGTTCAACACTATACCAACCTAGTCCTCTTTTGCATCAAATATTTTTTAGAACATTTTCAATGGGATTGTGGAAGGTGGGTATAGTATACCATTCCAGGAGGCTGAAGAGGGCGGAAGCCAGGAGGTGCTTGGGGCTGTTGTGGCAACTGCATCATTTGCTGGTGGTGGACGAGCGCT
This sequence comes from Persicaria maculosa, assembly GCA_963922045.1. Taxonomy (NCBI): domain Eukaryota; kingdom Viridiplantae; phylum Streptophyta; class Magnoliopsida; order Caryophyllales; family Polygonaceae; genus Persicaria; species Persicaria maculosa. The sequence goes on along the minus strand of OY998254.1, from coordinate 2,304,235 downwards.
GGTGGCTGGTGCTGAGTCATCTGCAACTGCTGCTGAAGAGGCGGCATCAGAGGTGGTGGTGGGCCCAGCGGAAGGGGAGGGAGAGAGGGATGATTGTTGAAGGCATACACGTTCTGCATTCCGACAGAAGCCTGTGGTTGCGGGTAATTCTGGGATGATACGTTGGGAAGTAACTGATATGGAGACTGAGCACCGGGGCTTTGTTGGGGCACTAACACGGATTGATAGGGATTGGTTGAAGGCACGGGAACTGGTAGGATATGGAAAGTAGGGTCCGGTGCTTGTATTTGCTTATCCGGTTTGGGGAAAGAGGGTGTCGACTGTGTAGGCGCGGATGTATTAGAAGTAAGGCTGGAGGATGTTGTCGCTAAACCAGCATTCTTTGCTGCTTCAGCTGCAAATGTTGAGAGGACAGAACTCATGATCATTTGTGAGGAGCTAGAGGCTGTAAGCTTGTCTACAACCTCAGCTGCCATGTCAGCAGTCGTCTTGGATTTTTTCCCTCCATTTGAAGTTGCATTAGCAATATAATTTTCGTCGGTAAGCCGCTTTCTCATATCACTAACCTCCTCGGATTGTGCCTGTGCTAGCTGAATCCAACAATAGCATGTTAGGTTTGGACACATCTGATTAGCAAGCTGCATTAAAAAGAAAAACACATCTGGAAAGAACGCAGTAAAATGTCTCTATGTACCTCAATCAAGGTATGAACATTCTCCAGTTCAGATTCCTGCAAAGTGAGCAAAAAATAGAATCAAATGGTATATCAGAACATGGTAAGAAATACAAATGCAAGAGTTAAAGCATATTCAACCATTCATACCTGTTCTTGCAATGCTTCTCTTAACTGTGCAACAAGTAGCACCCTATTTGCTTCAAAAGCTTTAAGCTTCTCAAGACACTGTTTCAAAACATTTTCCTCTTCCTCTAACTTGTTAGCCAATGTTTTCCGTCTTGGATCCTTTGCTAAAAGACAAAATTAAGCAAGCCTTAGAATCACAAGGTCAAATGATTTGTATCAGAAGAGCAAGAAGTTCTACATGATGAATGCTTAAGCAGTTACTTCTTGTTATGTCTTACCATGATGACAGGCACTATCCACATCTTGCTCCATCTTCCTCACATGACTAACTGCAGATTTGCACTTATTCATCTCTGTATCTTCAACGGAATGATCACTAAGAACTGAGTGAAAAGCTGAGACGATTTTTTCAACTGGACCCCCAATGGACAATTTCTGGATTGTGTAGGAAATAATCAGGTTTATGAGATCAGTTTTTCATGAAAAAGATCGAAAACTTCTAGTTTCTAGACATTTCACAAACATCAATGTGATGAGCAGATTTGGATCGACCAGGTTTTTGTTGCTTACCGTTCTAATGGACCTGGAGTCCCTCTTCATAATTTTAACTGAACGTGATCTTTTCTTGCCCAGTTCCAAGGGTGGAGGCAATTCTTCTCCAAGCAATAAATCTTTAAGATTACGAGCGCGAGACCCAAACACTTTTCTTTCTTCCCATATGTTAACCTACAGAAATGTGCATCATCAGTTAGACCTGGAAATATTAATAAACACAAGTACACAGGAGACCCGATGCATTGGTCCCACATGGAAGCTTCGGTAAGACCAAAGCAAACTCTCATTCTACTATGCAGCCACAACTCAATTCATGGCCTCAAGGTTCAGAACCACCTTTAGTGATCCTAATGTTGTATGATTTGTATCAAGGTTCATATTTGATGGTCAGAGATTAGCATCCACCAATGCAGGGAAAACATTTCCTTTTATTTTATGAAAAAATAGAGAGAATAAATGTGGCAAACAATGGGCAGAAAAACAAGATCGGTATCTCTTAATCAAAGGAACAGAACTTCTTCTTTTTAATGGTTTAACCACATTAAATGTGCTTACCAGTCGAGTGATAACAGTCTTTCCGCGTTCATCTCCTTTTTCAGTGACATCTTTAATAGCTTCAGGGAGAACCTTCCAGAACTCAGTAACAAATTCATTACCCTTGCGCTTGCTATTCTGAAGGATGTCATTTGCAAGATACAAAAGCGGAATTTTCTGCGAAAGTTGAGAGCTCTGAAACTGTTTGATCCACGTAGCAACAACCACTTCTGCCTTGGTTTGGTGAAATATACACCAATGTGATAATGCTTTAACAGAGTTAAGGCTATATTCATACTCGAAATTGAACACAATGATATATACATTTATGTTTGCACATCAAGATGTAATACAGTTCAGAGTTCATGTAGTTAGGGGATAGGGTTTCTGGCAGAAGCATGTGGTTTGAAATAAATGCAAACCATATTTGTCCGTGAATCATATCATTGGTTTAAAACAGAAGCTCAAAGCTAGATGTAACGGTTTTGACAACAGCACAAGGTATTGATCAAATTCAAGAATTAAGATAGAAAGGCAATCATATGTTTTAAAAAGTTTCAACTGAAAAAAGAAGAAGAGAATTGTCGGTTCAAAGCGGAAGTGCTTAGCTTATTAATGACACTGCTGTCATAGAGACCGAAAAGTACACGTGTATTATTAAGGATAATGTAGTAAAATAAGTAACGCATTTAGAAAACGACAATCAACACTCCTAAGGTTTCACAAACAACCAAATAAGATACAGGGGCCCCACAAATCAGACAACGACTATTGGCAGGTGGAAGATCGGAACTGGAAGAGTTAACACACTTCAACTACACGGTAACTAATTTCTTTCATGCTAGGTTTCAAGGATGGTCATAGACATGGTAACATACAATTAAGACAATTTACACCAGTGGAAGCTATAAAGGAGTATTATCTGTAGATGACTTCCTAATTCAGCATTATAATAAGCACAATCAACCCCTACGGCTAAATCTTTATCATTACCTAATAACAAGCGAAAAACAAGCAAACCTATACAAGGAAAACATAAATATTCAATGCACAGAAGCGTGTTTACGAATCAAAGCCTTCTGCACACAGCTGTCACTAAAATTCGCTTATCCGCACCTTCCAAATGTTGGAGGGGCAAGACAAGCATAATGTTTTCCACCTCTTGCAGTTCTATTTTACCTAAATCTTGTTTGGAATGAAGGAGCAAGCAGATGTAGTCTTGAGGAAACAGGATGATGACATCAAGAAAACCAACAACAGGGTTGGGCTTTTAGGTTGATTCAAACACCAGTTTGTTCTAGAGAAACTTGCAGAATTCAGCAATCAAATCTATAATACCTAAAATCAAGAGGACATCAAATCAAGAACAACAATTTAGCTTTTTTAGTGAAGAAGAACATAAATGAGAGGATACTTTCAATGCATTGCTGGGTGCTGTTGAGTTTGGCGAGCTTATCAGCCAAAATCTGCTCGCTGAAGACACTATTCACAGTATTCATCCCAGCAGCAAAACTGTAAATTCACGGAACCCCAAAGTCTTTGACCAAACACACAAATCAGCCTGAGCCACCAAGAAAACCAGCAAATCGTATCCTTCAGAAGAACTCTTTTGCCATTATCAGCATCTCCGGCCTTCAATTCTTGTATAAATCAAATCCAAAACCTAAAAAGGAGCCGCGCAGCAGAAATCGTTAAGTGCCAGATTCTAGAGCCTCCAAAACCCTAGCGGGAACCAAAACCACTGCTTTGGACCGTCAAAACCCTAAAAATTAACACAAGAAGCGATTTCCAACTGAGCAGCAGCAATCGAGCATTGTGAATAATGTAAATCTTGACAACACAACAGGAAGACAACGCGAGCACAAAAATTCAAAATGTAACAAGATTGAGCGACGAAAGCCTCCAACAACAACAAAAAAGGTACTGAAACTGAAAGTAAGCGAAAAAGCCTCGAAATTCGACACAAAACACACACAGGATACAAAGAGAGAGAGAGTAAACACCTCGAGAAGTACAGAGGCGCTGTGGAATCCGAAGTTTCGGTTGGAGGAGAAGATAAAGAGAGGCAGATGAGTTGAATTCGACACGGAACTGGTTCGAGGAGGAGGAGGAGAGCAAGAAAAACGCGGACTTTGGCAGAGATTGAGAGTAGCGGGAGGTGTTTTTTGCAGCTGCAGAGAGGGAGAACTGTGAAAGGCGAAGAAGGTGTTTGTCCGTAGCTGTACGACAAAATTTCTTGGCGTTTCTATTTCCCGTTTCTTTTTCTATTCTATTTCGGGTGAGGGAAAAGGATAAATGGGCTGGGCTTTTTATTGGGCCAAATTCTGTAACCAATAACATTATTTTTGTTTGGGCCGATTGGATATTTCAGCATGATTGATTTTTTTTTTTTAGATTAGGTAAGAATTCGGATAGGACGAGCCTATCCGATAGGAACTGCCTTGATTAGCAATTGTAGAACCATCGAAGTTCCGCTTGAAGGTGTCTATGGGTGGTTTGTTTTCATTTAACTGTTGTCTTTCTATTCTTGTGTTTCTTGTACTGTCCTCTTAGCGGCAGCCTTTTTGGGAGTTGTGATCCAAGTCATTACTTGGATTGTTAAATTTACAAGCTCGAGACCAATTGTCCACAGATCTTTGCACCATCAAATTGAAATCGGAGACAATCGGAATTGTTGTATTTGAGAAAGTGATCTAGTTTCTAAAAAACCAGGTAGTCCATCATCTTGTTGCCAAAAGGCTTTTATGTTCATTATTAAGCCTATTTCAAATTAACTTAATTATTGGTATGATATCTCTAGATTGATTGATTAATGTTTGAATTTGATGTTGATCACCCCGTGTGAGTACCCGTTAGAGGGTATGCCTTGGGAACTCGAGAAAAAAATGAGTATCATCTTCAACCGCATTATCAGATAACACACATGTATTTGGAACCGGCACACCTCGGTGCACGACCTTTGTAGGGAGACCGAGTTGACAGAGTTTTCACATGAAATTTTTAACTTTTGGTTGAGTATCTAATTTCCAAATCCAATAAGTTGTTTCTTCCCCCACCAACCATTCTGTTTTGTGAGATTAGGCTATATGCATTCGAAGTTGTGAACCAACCATTCTTGTTTGGCCACCAATATAGTCTGACTTTGAAAGAATTAATAGGAAGAGGAATAGAGATTATGTCCTCAACTAATGATTTCGGAAGATTCTTCACTAATTTCTCAATCCACCATTTTCCACCTAATATGTAGTCACTAACTGTTTCTTCTCGATTTACAATGGGAGGGCAGTCACTACAAGATGATAAAGGAACCGTATCAACCCAATTGTCCTCCCAAAATTTGATTGTATTGCCATTACACACTCACCAAATCAGGCCGGTTTTGAATTTACTCGCCAATGGGCACCAAAAAGTAATGTTTAAACTACAAATAAATCAAATAGAAATCCCCGACAACGACGCCAAAATTTGGTCGGGGTAAACCGTCTTATGTAAACCTCACCAAAGAAATTCTCACACTAAAGAATAGTATAGCGATAAGTGCAGGGTCGAATCCATAGGGAAATCTAAGATTAATGTAATTTAAACGCTACTTCAATAAAAAAAAAAGAAGTGGAAAATAAGCAAATAAATATGAGAAATTAAATTAATGAAGATTGCAAACAAAATAATAAAGCAAAAATTCATGGTTTTGAGATCAATTCAATAGATAAAAACATTCTGACTATACACTCTTCGACATTGGTTAGCTTAATTGGTTCTAGACTCAAACTCAAGTTGCCATATTTCCTTTCACATACATTCCTCTCATCTTAGTTTATATAGATTAAAACACAACGAGTGAAATTAACCCCTTACACTTTTATGCAACCAAAGCACAACAAAGATTTAACATAAAGATAGCACAAAGTCATAAGAATCTAGGCACGCATACGAATAACACCAAGTAAGCATGGTAACTGATGTTTAAGACATATGTCGAAATCCCAACTTAATCATGATCAAAGAAGGTTCTCACAATCCTAAACATACTACTATGAAATTCATTCAAGTATGATATAACAAATACCTAACAAGCAACTATTATGGTCGCAAATCACAATAATATCAACAATAAACACAAGAGAAATCAAAAGAACAGTAGGAAAACAACTGAATTTAAGCCTCACAAATCACCAACCAAGTCTCCGAACCACAGGTAAAACAAATAGCGGAATTAGCCACTCATGACTTATCTAAATCTCCTTCGAATTGACGAAGAATAAACAACCTTGAATGGATGAAAAGATACTGTATTTTATGAAAAAAAGTCTGAGAATAATAATGTATGTCTTGGGAATTTCGTGGCCTAGGCTCATATAAGAGAAAATAGGCCCGAAAACTCTAGATACTTGCCTAATAAGATAATAGAAAATATCCTAAAATAAAGATAATTATCCTAAAAACATTAAATTTAAAAATAATTAATAAATAATCATCAATCTGGATAAATTAAATCATTAGAAATGGATAATCATTCAGATTGGATCGAGTTTCCTTCCGAAAAGATAAGATTTGGCCTTGATCTTGATTTCCTGTGAAAAGATGTTTCGCCATGGCAACCTGTTGCATTACTCGTGGGCTCTCGCTGGACTTTCAACATGGAGAACTAAGAGATTTCGCCGCGACAACTTGGGTATTTCGTCGTGGTGAAATGTGCTATCTTGACTTGTCTTTGACTGTTCCTCACCACTGGGAAGTGGGTGCTTTCGCCATGGAGAATGACTTGTCTCGCGACCGCAAATCGGGTCTTGCTCCTTTTGTTCTGGTTCTATCTCGCCGTGGCGAACTGAGTGACTCGCCGCGGCGAAATCTACATTCCCAGCTTCTGCTGCTCTTGGCCATGCTTGCCTTTGGCATCTTTTTTCCTTCTTCTTTCTTGCCTCCTTCACCAAAATAGAGTATGAAGAAAGTTGGAAGGGACACAAGGCTTCGAGAGTCGGCCTTGCCATCGAAACCAATGTCGTTGTTGCCAACAACTTCAAGCATCAAGTCATCTCCATTTTGATGCCTCCTTTTTCTTCTTAAAAACTTCCACCTTCAATTTACTTTTACAACTAGTGGTAAGATTAGCATTTTTTGGTGGGATAATTGATATTTTTTGCTTTTCTTGTGGATTTATGCTTCCTAGCATTTTGGGCGATGTTTGAGTTGCTTTTTGATTAGGTTGTTGTTGGGAGGCGACAATAGGAGAATTTTCTAGGGTTTTTTCCTGATGAGAGCGGATGACGTTCCTTCATATTTCAATGATATAGACATATTTGATAATATTCAAGATGAACTTTTTATTTAATTTAATTCGAAATTAAATACACGAAGTCGATAAAGATATTTCAATATATGAATCACCAATACTTATTATAGCTAGTACTTCTTAATCATTCTTATAAACAAGATGTTTGCTCTAGCCACAACCCATGATCGATGTGGGCAGCTTCCCGACCTTGTTGATCCCTTCCTCGAATACCACCCCCATCCCCATCATAAAATGCGCATCAATATGGCAATGGAATAACCACGTCCCTGGATTATCCGCTTTAAACCGGATTGCTGTCCACCCATATGGGTGGACAGGCACTGTGTTCTTCATCACGGGGTCTACCAAGTTGAAGCTCTTAGGGTCGTTTTTGGGGTCAAACTTCTCATGTCTGTATCCCAATATCCAAAAATTGTGCCCGTGGAGGTGCCACGGGTGGGTCTCACTACTATAGGCGTCCCTCGAGTTTGCATTTTGAAGGATGATGTCAACTGTCGAGTTGAAATTGAGACGGAAAACCCCGTTGTCGAAGAAACCTGTTTTGTTCATCGTTTGGCAGATGTCATAGCCGGAGAAGTTTTAGTATTGGTTTTGGGGAGATTGTTGATTGAACACGTTTTCGAGGTTCTCCTTGACTGCAACCAAGTACGGCGTATACGGGAGGACAAGCGAGATAAAGTTGGTCGACCATTGGAGGTGGTTGTTGACTCGGTCAACAGCCTGTGTGTTGAGCAATATGAGTTGTCTATCAGACGTGGCAGGGGATGGTGTCAAGTGGCCATGGAGGGCTCAGATCGATAGGCTTTACTTTAGCCTAGGGGCCATGTCATTCCACATTGGATCGGTGGTGGGCTTGGTGGGAGGCAACATTTCAGGGCGGTTCGGTTAGTAGCTGAGGATGGCGCGACCAGTGGGAGTTTTAGGCTTGCGACTGACGACGTTTGTGGTGATCCAGTAGTTTCGAGTCGAATCTTGGTTAGCAGTGAGCAAAATAGAATAGGTTTCACCGTAGTACATGAAGAGGAAACTCAAAAATATGAATATGAATACATGCCCCAATTTTTTCCAAATGGATAGTGTTTCTCAATGGGAAACTCAGAAATATGAATACATGCCCCCGTTTTTATGTACAAATATGAAAACTTGAAACAAATTAATGTTTTCCATTATATATAGAGAGCGGGTTGCCCTTATGATTTATCTTGTACGCAAATATGGGTTTTAGATCTAAATAGAAGAGAGGGATGAGATGGTGACATGTGTCCCGTGTGTTTTTTTTTAAAAAAAGTTGAAAACTAATCTAAATCTTCTTAGGATATGCGTGTGGCACGTGGTGTTAAAATATCTATAAGAGCATATATCTCCAACAGTTTCCCGATTTTGGTGATTTTGGAGTTTTTGAAAAGTTTTAAGGTATTTTTTAGTTCAACAGATTCCACATCACATTTTCCAAAATAGAGATGCAACAGAAAAAAATAGAAAGAACTAGTGTAATACCCGTGCCTTGAAGGCACGAGCTTGATCCATTTTAATTTGAACATCATTTTATATATCTATATAATACTATATTAATATATACGTGTTTACAACAAAAATATGTATAAAGTATTTTTTTATAATTTATAAATTAGTTGGAAAGAGATACGATACAAATTTTGAAAATGATTTCATAAGGTAAAGTAGTAATAATACTCAAACACACCACCTAATACAATTTGAAATAAATATATAATTATTATCATTAGCATAGATCTAAAAAGTAAAATATAAGCTCCTATACAAATATTAAAAAAAAATCATAAGCACATGATTGTGTGAATAATTTTCAAGTTATGTAAATATACATAACTTATTCATTATTTTAATGAGAAAGATGGTTAGAACGAGAGGGAAATAAATAGTGAAAATAAAGGTAAGATGGTAAAAAAAAAATCCTAAAAGGTAGAAAAGTGATCTAAGAAGCCTCATCCAAGATGTAAAATAAGCATTAGTAATGCTTGTGAGCCTTAAAATATTATTTATTTTTCGATAGTCATTTAAGATGTCTAAAATAATTAAATTATAAAAAAACTTTTTTTTGGCTCTAATTGATTTTTATAATTAATTTTTGAAATCGAATATTTACAAATTGATTATTACATGTTTGTTGTATGTAGACATTGTGAGGAATATTGCTATCGGTTAAATATGATAAATCAACAATTTCAATATCCTAGAATAAAATCAGCCAAGACTTGACGAATGTTCAATGTACGTAGACGATTAAAATAGATCACAAATTGACATACAAGTATACAACATATCAAATTAAATAATATTTTAGTATAAAAATAGGAAACAAATATGTTTAAAACAGGAAATAGATATTTTAAAATTTCAGCAATAATATTAACCAATAAGAAAATACCATTTGAATAAAAAATTCACGTTTAATTGTGGGCGTGCCACATCAGCAAAATAATAGTAGAATTAATATTATTAATATATTACCTATTATCGAAGTTAATTTATAAAAAATTTGAAAAAAATAATATTTTATATAATTTTTACCATAACAAAGCGTGAATGAATATTAAACTACATATTTAGCTAAACGAATAGAGAGTAGTAAATTTTAACATGATTGGGATAAATGTGATATAATAAACAAATATTTAAATGAATTCAATCCGTTAAGATAATGAATGCGGTCATTCTGAGTACATCTTTGATTAATTTATTTGAAAATGAAATATTTGCATGGTTGGTGAGAAAATATGAACATATGTGAAAGTTAATTTATACTCCGTAGCATTTTATAAACTGACAATTGAATATGGGTCTATGTAGAGTATAAATTTCCAAATATAAAATATACCAAGATTCAAATTTAAGTTCAATGTATGTAGACGAATTATGAGAATATTGCAATCGGAAAAAAAAAGGAAACATATCTCAATTTTTACGGCAATATAACCGAAAATAAAAAAAGGGAATGGATTCAAACCATGTTTAAATTAGGAAACAAATATTTTAAAATTTCCATAATAATATTGATCAATAAGAAAATCCCATTTGAATAAAAAAAATTCACTTTAATTGTGGGCGTGACACGTAAGCAAAATGCTAGCAGAATTAGTAATATTAATGGATTCTCTAAATCCGCAGCATTCTCCAAACTAAAAGATTTTTAAATCTTCGAAATGGGAAAGCTATTGGAGTTAAAACAAAAATAATTTAAAAATTTTGTATTTTGTTTCTCCATTTTTGAAAATTTTTAGAAAAGCTGTTGGAGATAGTCTAATAATAGCTTTTTCAAGTGTCAAAATAGCTATAATAGGTTTTTCAAGTGTTTTTTTTTTTTTTTTGAATACAAGGAAAGATTTAGGATAGGAGACCACAGGCGGTCTAACCCAATCCTAGAGCGTCCTTACGGACGAGAACACGCAGTTCTTCATTGGCCTCCAGAACTTCATCGGCAAGGATACAGTAAGCCAGATGCGCAATCCAATCTGCAACCGTATTTGCTTCCCTGAAAATATGACGAATTGAAACAGAATTAAATTTACACAAAAGTATCCTAATCTCCGTTACCAGGATATCGATAATCCAAGGGCAATTCCACTCGTCCAAAAGAACTTTGACAATTGTAAGATTATCCCCTTCTATAAGGACATTATCCAAACACAGAGAGTCAGCCCTTAGCAAACCATTACGTAGGCCAAGAGCTTCTGCATAGATAGGAGGCATACCTTCACATAAACCCCCGCTAAGGGAAATGACAGAAGCATCCGGGTTACGGATCACAAAACCAAAGGATGCTTTTCCACACTGCAACCTAGAACCATCAAAATTAAGTTTTACGTAGTTAAGGGGTGGTTTAGCCCATATGACCTGTCTTTTTCTGGTTTTTGATTTATAGTAATTCGAACGTTTATGAAGCGGATGGCTCCTGTTAGGGTTGTCATCCCAATCATCTAATTTTAAATTAAAATATGATGCTTGAATCCAAGTGGTTTTTCAAGTGTTTAAATAGCTTTTGCAAGGGTCTAAATAACTATAATAGCTTTTTCAAGTGTCTAAATAATAGAAGGGCCGAGAAGTTCTATATGCTCACCGTATCTCGTCATGTATATGCTCATTGCCAGTTCATATTCGGTCATTAATTTCTTAGGCGGTCTCAAAATTTCAATATAGCCATGCAATTTTTTTAATTAGATAAGAAATTGAGTTGAGACATATCTGAAATTCGAGGGCCGGCTAAGCTGATATACGGAAGAAACGTCTAAAAATCGTAACATACAACAAAATAAAACAATGGGATCTCAAACAAACACACTTTACAAAAAACGAAACCAAGCAGACCTAAGCCAAACTGGATGTGGACGAAGACGACGGACGAAGTCAAGCCCCACTCTAAAGCAGAACCGTAGGTCAGTGATACATCATGATCCGATTATCCTTTGGAAAGTGAGGACGAAACTCCAGGGAAGCATTCAACCATAGTAGTGGAGATGTCACGATACACACAGCTACGACCTAACATATCTCGACTCCGACAGTCCGAAACCAAATTCACGAAAAAGATCGCCTGCAAGACACGCCATCGCAAAGTCGCACAACACCCTAGTAAATAGCACCCAATAACCTTATCGGAATTAATTATTCAGCCCTAACGGGATTTAACAAGCATATGTAGCCATGATTCATTTGTGCATTCCTAGTTTGAAAAAAAATTGAATCGTACTTTAAAGACATTTCAAGATTTTATTTCGTCATCATGATCAAATCTCAAGTTATGGTGCACTTCCCATCTTAATTAATCAAGTCTTCAAGTGTCAAAATAGCTATATATAATTGCTTTTTCTATTGAAAGTTCACTTGCAATAACCTTGATCGATCGATGAGATGGTTAAACGTCTCAGTGATTAATTTGTCGATTTTGGATTTGTTGAATGATTTTAATTGGCGTGTTGAACCTGATTACAGCTTTAGAGCATCTTTAATGGTAATACTCTAGTTGAGTTTCATAACCTATTAAAAAAAAATGTAAAAGTGGGGAGAACCAATAAAGTGAGTATCATATGTATGATACTTCTCTCACATAATTACATTGGTTTAATAAAAAAATCTGACATTTTATTTTATTTTTTATATTTTAAATTAGCTATGATACTATGAGTATCATTGTTAAAGATGGTCTTAGGGGTCTGTTTGGATTCCCAAGTGATTATGCTTAAGCATAATCACTTTAAAAGTGTTTGACTAAAAATATTATAAGGCATTTAAAATAATGGAATTTTAAAATAAAATACCTTATAAATTGTGTCAATTAATTATCTTGGGTGTTTAGATTTCCAATGCATTATGCTAATTACTCCGTATAAGCATAATCACTTTTAAAGTGTTTGGTTAAAAAAATTATAAAGTACAACATATATTCAAAATAACGTAATTTTAAAATAAAATATTACATAGATTGAATAAATAAAATACTAAATATTGTTTTAAGTTTGTAATTACTTTATAAACTTAATATAATTAATTGACACGATTTATAAGGTATTTTTATTTAAAATTCCATTATTTTAAAAAAAATTTAGCCAAACACTTTTAAGCATAATCACTTGGAAATCCAAACAGACCCTTAATGGCTTCGTAATGTGTCTTTGTTGGTTATCATGACTCATTAATTGCTTTAAATCTTCGTAGCCGAACTCTTCCTTCCAATAACACGCAGCTTATCTTGGACTTCAGGGAAGGCAAGCCCAGGCGAGGCGAAGGCGAGGAGGTGATTCGATGGTGATGTGAGGCGGAGGTGAATCTCGAACCCGGAATACAAGTATCGGTGAACCTCTAATAATTATTCAGTGAAATACAAGTATTATTCGGTGACTCTGTAAAGATTATTCACGACAATTGTCAAATTTTTTTACATCTAGTAAAATTGCTTATTAGTTGTTAAATCTGTTTATTATTCTATAGAATATCGCAAATTGTGTCGGGAAATATGAGATGGTTACTTTTATTCATGTAGACATGAAATATTATTCGGTTGAATACAAGCATTATTCGGTGAATCTCTAATTATTATTCGTTTATATAAGGCATTTTTTTTAATCTCAACACATCAACTATGAGACGTTTAGGTGAAATGTGAAACATTATTCGGTGAAATATGAAGCATTATTTATATAAATTGTAAGTATTGTTGAGAGATTTCGGGTTTCTTTTATCTGAAATTGATGAACAAAAAAACATTATTCGGTAGCACATGACAAATTATTCAGTGGAATTGATAAATTTGTTCTGGACTGAGTGAAAAAAAAACATTATTCGGTAGTATGTGAAACAATATTCCCTGGAATTGGAAAATTTTAAAACAATCGAAATCGGTATATATTAAATAAAAAAAAGCAAGGATTGGAGTGGGTGAGTGCTAAAAAATCGGGGCCCACTTCATTATATGAATCTAATTAAAAAAAAGCTAAACTAATTAAAATTTAAAAAACATTTCTAAATTAGTGCTATTATCCTATGCCCTTAGGGCATAGGATAGTAAAATCGTTTATATATATATATATATACTCCTAAGGGTTGAGTACATCCGAACCACCCTCTATATATAATTGTCATAAATTAGATAGGTGAATAATTGGCGTTCCATTTAAAACTACTTGGCGTTAGGAGGATGGAGTAGTCATTCACTTATGTATAAAGCTTGGATTCACTATATATATGTTCTATATGGAATTCTATCCCATATCATATTCTCAACAGAAAGCTACCTGAGGCTCATTGACCCAGACGAAGGGAAGGAGGAGACGCCCATGGCGAGCTCGGAGGCGCTCTTGTGGTACCAATCGGTCAAGAGGATGCTCCGGTCGACATCGTAGGAGAAGGGCTCCATATCGCCTTCGGGGAGAGACACCTCTATCATCCCATTCAGGCCGTCTCCTCTTTGCATCCCGTAGTGTGCGTGGTACAAGAATGTTCCCGCCTACGCCCAACATTATTTATTCAATTTCATAATTCATTAACATCTCAATGGTTGCATTTGAATATGAATATGATATTATTTAATTCATATTATGTGATTATAAATAATATCATATTCATATACTTATAACTACGTCATATTCATATTAAAACAACCTAATATGTATTCATATTAACATAAGTTACATAACATAATATTCATATATATATATATATATATATATATATATATATATATATATATATATATACACACACATATATATGTATGTATGTATATGTATGTATGTATATATATATATATATATACATATACATACATATGTGTGTGTGTGTATATATATATATATTAACATATGTGTGTGTGTGTGTATATATATATATATATATATATGTATATATATATATATATATACATACATACATATACATACATACATATGAAGTCCGAGAGAGACGAGGCCCGAGGGTGGGAAATGCCGAGAGAGGAAGAAGCGTTTTTCCCTTTTTCCCCGGTCCGACCCGGTTCATTTAAAAAAAAAAAAAACCCGCGCCAGCTTAAAGTGAAAATGGAGTAATTAAGGGATAAGCTGGCGCGGGTTTTTTTTTTTTTTAAATGAACCGGGTCGGACCGGGGAAAAAGGGAAAAACGCTTCTTCCTCTCTCGGCATTTCCCACCCTCGGGCCTCGTCTCTCTCGGACTTCACTCTCCGGCCTCTCCCATGGCTCCCCCTCGCCCTCTCCATCTCCCACTCTACTTCTCGCTCGCCGCTCCAGACCACCCTTTCCGATCAGTCTCGCCTCCCCTTACCATGGCTGCTCCCAGATCGTGCCCTCCGATCTCTCTCCTTGACTCACCCGTCTCCCCCTCGCGTCCCTTTCCAACCTCCATTAGGGCCGAATCGGAACTCCGTCGCCCAGATCCGGAGGACTCAAGGGCTCCCCGCAGTAAGTCGATGCCTCTCTTTCGCTCTCCCTTGTAGTTCCGAATCCAACACCTCCGGCCCTCTACCGCCGAATTCCTTCCTCTTTCCCAATCCCAACTTGTTTTCGCATCTCATTTCAATCCCCTGTCTCTCTTTAACCCTACTTTCGATCTGAATCGAATTTTAATGGATTAATTGACAATGTTTGTGCGGAAGAGGGGAAGAGGAGGAGCCAAGGTACTCCCTTCATCACGTCTTTCGATTTCTTACCTCTCGCGCGGCCAAAGTTCTCCATCCCCGATCTTCCAGAACCATACGAGCCAAGGTACTCCCTTATCTCGTCTTTCGATCGATTTTTGTTGTAGTGTATACAGATTAATTTGATTGTCGATGGAAATAGAACTGGAATAAAAAAATTCTAAATGCTGGATTATTTTTCCTTTGTCTCTGCTAGATTTGAGAACATTCTGTTCGATTTTTGCCATTTTAAGTGCTAATGTGAACCCGCATCTTTGAAGAAGCTTGAGGTCAATTGGATGATTTGCTTGGTTTTCTCTAATTCAACAGTGGAAAGTCCAAGCAGCCCTTTGAAGGAGCTTAGCAACGACATTGTTTTTGCTTTCAAAGCAGTCCAAAGTACAGATAAGTGAGTGTTTTTCCTTGGTTCTCTTGCTTCCAATGTTCATATGTCTTGTAGTTAACCTTCCTAGATCAGTAATACAGACAAACATACACATATTTTGCACAAAACTGATATCCACTTGTCTTTGCTTATTCATAATCATGCACTCGTGTAATACTTTCATTGTTATTGTTTTTAGCTTGACCATATCTGGGTTAATGCGTTGCATATGCTAAGATCCAATAGCTCAATTAGGAAAGAGCGCCCGGATAATTCTTGTTTGGGAGGTTGGTGGTTCGATTCCACCTGGATCTAATTGTTTCAATGTTCAAAAATTGGTTGATCTGAATAGCCGTATGGCTCAAGATAGACATTGCTTAAGAGTTTGTTTGATTGATTTCTAATGCTCTAGTTCTTTAACTACATTCACATCTCTTCTTGAAGATATCAACCTAGCATAAGCAAAATAAAATAACTATAGATATTCATGGTTCAAACCTATTGTTAATTATGCACATTATAATCTTCTTTTTGAACTTTATAATCTTATTTATGCATTCTAATTTTTATCTCATGAATTTACACATTTAATCATGAGATAATAATTGCACTTTTCCATGAGAATGCATATTCACATACTTTTACCTATCAACTGCCACACTGGCATCTGGCAGCTTATCAGTTTACCTGGATGGTTGGTCTGAAGCAGCTGTGGTTGAGCTCATGCTCGGACCAGTTCCGTTTTCTGGTGGAGGAGTTGTGCCTCATTTGCCCTCAGCGCCCTCCAGTGGCTCGATGACATGGACGCTTCCATCAGTCAGCCCCAAAGCAAACTGAGCAGGATCGGATGGATGAGATGCAATAACATTTCAATGATTGGGCTGCTGAGAATGGTATGTCAGTTGGTTAGATCAGAAGAAGCGAAGCGAAAGATGTAGTGTCACACTGTCATCGAACAAGATGCATACCTGGCGCTTGGCTGCAAACAGAACACCCAGTGTTCCGTCCTCAAAGCAGACGTAAATTGTCTGGCTATCACATGAAAATGTAGCGTCTGTGATCACACCAATTGGCTGAGGAGGATACCGCTACAATCAAAATAAGAACTTCGGTCAGCAGTAATACTTGGGTACAGACATGACATTCATGATCCATCTCACATTGCACATAGAGTTAGGGAAGTTTCAATGAGACAAACTAAAAGATTAATGATTCACATAAAGTCGTAAACATTCCGGACCAACCTGTTTGACAGCCTCCAGCTTTGGTGCTTCAAAAATGGCAACCTGGGACTCAGGGGCAAACGATACTGTAAGCCTAACCAATTATCTGCTAGACTATACATAATTTCAATTTTACAACTGGTAAATAGCAGTTACTTTATATAATAATTGAAAGAGAATACATGCTCGAATAATACCTTTTCTAAACTGTTTCGGTTAACAGAAATATTAGTTTCCAATATAAAAATGGTTAATCGCAGATCTACCCAAAATATTCCACAAAGCAAATGTATTTACTGTGATCTCAACACTATACCTGAGAGTCAACACCAAAGAAACCAGAACATTCAGAGCATTTGAAAAGGCAAGACCAGTGACTTTCTTCTGGTGACCTTTTAGTTTGCTTTTAACCTGTCAGAATGTAAAGCCAATATCAACATCTACTTGACCAAGAAATCAAGGGATGTATGTGTATGTTTACACAGATTCAATATGAAACTCAAATAGTTCAGGACCTCATCAATCTGCGTTTTCATTTTAAGGGCTGTTTTGTTGAATTGGGCTGTTTTACACAGATTGAATGAGCTGAGTTTTGATATACTCGATTGACTTTCGGAATTAAGCTTTGTTATAGGATCAGATTCAACTCGCTAGTGCAATTTGTACAAATGGATCATGGATCCCAAGTATACACAGGTTAAATATAAATTAAATCAAACTGGTTATTCATGCACTTCATCACTTTATTCTTGCACTTTGTCATTTTATTCTCGCACTTAATTATTTTATTTATGCACTTTATAATCTTAATTGTGCACTTCATGATCTTATTCATGCACTTCATATTATACACCATCATTTTATTCTTGCACTTTATCATTTTATTTATGCACTTTATAATCTTCATTGTGCACTTCATAATCGTATTCATTCACTTCATATTATTATTCATACACTTCATTATTTTATTCTTGCATTTTATCATCTTATTTATGCACTTTATCATTTTATTCTTGCACTTTAAAATCATATTCATGAACGGGGATGCAACATTGAATTGTAATTTTAATTTGGTGTTTTAAACTTGGAACTTCTCATGTAATTCCTTATTTGAAAAAAAAAATGGGCTCAAAAAGCAAGTAAAACGGTTCAACATTTGCAAAACAAGTTTGTATTCGAGCTCGATCAAAGCGAGCACAAAAGAAAAATGAATGCTTATACTTGAGCTCGAGCTCGGCTAGAACACAAACATGCTTTACGAGCTCGAGCTTGGTTGCGAGCCGAGCTTGAGCAACATTATAGGCTCGATAAAAAATGAAACTCGAGCTTGAGTACAAGCTCGAGCTAAACTTGAACAAGAGTGAACATTGTTTGTGGCAGTTGTCCTCTGGTTTTGAAAGGTTTATGAGCAACATTGTAGGCTTGATAAAAAAAATCATTTGAGTTCTAAAATTGCACTTTTCAGCTTTGTACTTGCACCTTTTGAAACTAAAATTGCACTTTTCAGTTTTGTACTTGCACTTCTTGAAACTAAAATTGCACATTTAAGTTCTAAAATTGAACATTCAAACTAAATTCTAATTTGGTTTTCTCTAAACTGAAAATCTAATTTGTGCACTTTATAATATTAATCCTGCACTTTTTAATCTAATTTGTGCACTTCATAATATTAGCCTTGCTCTTTTTAATCTAAACAAGGTTGCCCGTTTGGGCTCCATTTAACAACATTGTAGGCTTGATAAAAAATTCATTTGAGTTCTAAAATTGCACTTTTCAGTTTTGTACTTGCACTTTTTGAAACTAAAATTGCACTTTTCAGTTTTGTACTTGCATTTTTTGAAACTAAAATTGCACTTTTCAGTTTTGTACTTGCACTTTTTGAAACTAAAATTGCACATTTAGGTTATAAAATTGAACATTCAAACTAAATTCTAATTTGGTTCTCTCTAAACTGAAAATCTAATTTGTGCACTTTATAATATTAATCCTGCACTTTTTAATCTAATTTGTGCACTTCATAATATTAGTCTTGCACTTTTTAATCTAAACAAGGTTGCCCGTTTGGGCTCCATTTAACAACGTTGGCCTATAAACCAATTCGAAACCCTCATAGCCAATGATGTTCCCCCGGTTAAAAATCAGATTTTAGTGCTTATAAAAATCAGATTTCTTAAATGCTTAAAATTCAAATTACAATGATGATGAAACATATAGTTGCTTAAAAATCATATTTCAGTGCTAAAAAAAGTCAGTTGTAGTGCTGAAAATCCAGATTACAGTGTTGAAAGATAGATTCTTAAAAATCAGATTTCAGTCCTCATAAAAATCAAATCATACTACTGAAAAAAACAGATTACATGAAATCCATTAATTCAACACTAAACGAACCTCCACTTCAAAAAAAACACACTAAATGAACCTTGTTTGCCAATATAAAAACATAGAGTACGTATGATTTCGGTTTCTGGCTTTATAATCTTAAATCTGCTTTAGCCCTGATTGATGAACATCTATTTTACAAATTCAGAAAAAATCCATGATTAAAACAACATTTTATTTTTCTCTCCTTCATATGACAGCAGCAACAACAGAAGCATTCATGGCTAATTTCAAGCCAAATTTTATGAAGGAAAACGTAGATAACCTTTTTAGAAAACTATGGGATTTGAAACCACTCGAATTGGGGCTCTATGGAAGAAGTTATGAATTTTTAAATCAAAACTGGGCACTTTTTGCTCTCCTTCAATGACAGCAGCAGCAGCAACAGCAAAATAAAAACTCTCATTTTTAGGAGGAATTTTGTAATGCCCAGGTTCCAAGTATGTGATCATAAGGATACATTTTCCTCCTGATCATATCACTTGCAATGCAATAGGCTTACCTCCCAATCTCCCAATTTCACCCAAATAAAAACTCGAAAGTGATTTGATGTCAACAATTACCTAATTAGCCCATCAATTTCAGCAAACATCTTGATCACATTCAGGGCCTTGCCTAGCTGCTATCAGACGCAACCATAGCATTAAAGAGAAGTAGACAACACCACAACTTTAGCAAAAACATAAGTTTTGTTGCTTATCAAACCTCCAAATGCAGAAAAGCCAAAGAATCAAAGTACAAGCACTAGGCACACCATATATATGTTTACCAAGCAGGAGCTCTGGATGCCAATAATCACCAGCATATCTGTCTGAGTTGTTCAAGTATTTTTGCACAATATAATCTTATAAATGCACCTTATACCCTTAATTATGCACTTTATAATCTTAATTATATACTTTATGGGTTGTGAGTTGATATCACTTGTCTTTCTTATGTGATATTCACACAATTTAGAGCGAGCAGCAGCTGAAGAAAAAGCACATATGCAAATTGATTCTATTAAAGTTAAAAGCTAGGAAAAGAACTCATTCTATCATTAGAAAGGAAACTAGAGCTGTACTAGAATATAAATTAACTAAGACATGCAGTAAAACAGCAATACAATCACAAGCCAAAACTGATATAGAAGGAACACAAAACATAAAAATTAAAAATCAGCCCTTGATGCCATGGAGATGCTAATCAAATTAATATCAAGTATAAAACCATGTACAGAGCCAAGAGATCTGTGACTAATCAAAGGAGATTTGAAGAAATCAGTATAAGATAGTTTTGTAAAACCGAATTCAAATCCAGATTCATCACACCTTCCCCTCATCTTCCATGATAGATGCTTTACAGTCTCAATGTGAATATGTCCCAAAATTTCCACTATAACCTAACACCAAATCATAATTTTCGCCTCAAGCTACCTCAAATCTAATCTGAAACCTAACCTACTTTCCCAATTTCGCCCAAATCCAGGGAAAAATCCCCAATTCATTAATTCTGCTGCTTTGACAGCTACCTGCGAAAATCAAGAATCATCAATTACACCTTATATGCTCAATCCATAGAATCTACTTTTACATCACGAGCAAACACATCAACATTATTTAGAAGAATCTGGGCATACGTGAAACCTCGACATTTCGTCGAACACTTTGTGAGCAACTAAATCGAGAGACTTCACAACCGCATCAGAAACCTTGGAGGAAGAGGAAGAGGTAGAGAAAGAGAGACCTTGGAGGCGCGGGTAAGACTTCAACTCAGGATGAAGTCCATGAGGGCTCGCAGTCCAGTTCGGATTCGGATGCTCAACTCAGGATGCTCGCAATCCAGTTCGGATTCGCGCAACTCAGGGATGAGGTGGTGCTGTTGTTGGTTTCTGCTATGGCTCGCAGCTTCGCATCGCCGGTGGTACTCCAGGGAAGCACTTCTGCTATGGCTCGCAGCTTAGCATCGCCGGTGGTACTCCAGGAGAAGCACTGCGCTCAAGAGAAGGGACGGGATTAAAAGGTAAGGGGTCGGGCCATTCACAGAACATGATCCGCGCCCAAAAACTAGTGAAATAAGCCCACTTTCATTTTAACAAATTTTTCATTTTAAGCCCCATTTTCATTTGAACCTTTACCTATATATATATATATATATATATATATATATATATATATATATATATATATATAGGTTGGGTCAAGTGTTTACACCCCTTATTGTGTTTTGTGTTGACAAATCTAGGTCATTGATTGATTAGAAATGGATGGGTGAGATTAATTGAGATTTTTCTTTTTTTATTTAAAAAAAAAATAGTAGGTCCCACCACTTTTATAGGCAACTTGCCTAAGGAAAGCGCGTGCGTTGGTTTTTTTTAAGCTAACGTTTTTTTTGGGTAGGGAGGATGAGATTTTGCTTGCACCGTGTGTATAATGAATAATAACAAACAAATTACCGAATAATTCTAGATTATCAATGAATAATGATTATGAATTCGTCGAATATTCGTTAAATTCATTGCCAATTTTAAACAGAGTTTGAATTTCAAGAAACTCACATCTAATTACCCACCTACAAATGAATAATTCCTTATTATTAACGAATAGTATTCGCTAGATTAATAGTATTCGCTAGATTGATAGTAATTATTCGCTAAATTGATAGTAATTATTCGTTGGGTTGAAAGTGTATGTAAATGTAATTCTTGATTTCCCACATCTAATTAACCAAATACATATGAATAATTATGTATTATCAACGAATATAAACTATGAACTTACCGAATATTGACTCTGAACATGAAATAATAACTAAATAGTAACGAATAACCTGTCTCATTCCATCGAATATTTATTGCATACAAATGAATAATTCCTTATTCTTGATCGAATAACCAGGAGAATCGATCATCAACAGCCACTAATATATATACAATAATTCCTTATTCTTGATCAAATACATAAGAATAATTCTGTATTATCAACGAATAGAAACTATGAACTTACCGAATATTGATCAAATACATAAGAACAATCCTCTAAACTCAGCAATCGCCTTACCCCTGCCCATGGCTGAGAGCCCGACCCCATTACAGCGCCTGTCCGGCGAGGCGAGTCGAGGCGAGGAAAGGAGATCCGGCGACAGAACAGCGAAGCGAGTAGAGGGGAGTAGAATACGGGCACGGCAAGGCGAATCCGAGCGAGGGAGGCCACCATATCGAATCCGAGGACGGCGAGGCGAGTAGAGGAGAGGAGAAGAAGGGTACGGCGATGCGAGTAGAGGAGAGGAGAAAACGGGCACCATCGATCTCTTCGCTGAAGCATCTGCCGTCGCCGGTGCTGGCCACCATCTCGAATCCGAGCGAGGGAGTCCGCGGGGGGGTGCGGTGAGGCGAGGGAGGGATCTATCGCCAGGGGTGCGGCCATGGCAAACGTCTCGAAGGTGCTGTGGTGCTTGAACGGCGCTTCCATGGTTGGGATCTATCGCTTCCCCATTTTTAAACTAGCAGGTGGTTAGGGTTTGGAATTGATATACACGCGTCTAATTTGAGAATTGAGGGTGTATTTTTTTCCTTTTTTTTTAATTAATAAAAATAACGGTTTAATCTCAGCCATTCAATTACACTAAATCAATGGTTAATATTTGTTAACACAAAACACCATAAGGCTTGTTAACATTTGATCCATACTCTCTCTCTCTCTCTCTCTCTCTCTCTCTCTCTCTCTCTCTCTCTCTCTCTCTCTCTCTCTCTCTCTCTCTATATATATATATATATATATATATATATATATATATATATATATATATATAGATCATATGTACTCAGCCCTTAACGTTTATCATGTGAACAAATCTGGGCCATTGAATAAAGAAGATCAACGGATGAGATTAAAAGTAACTTCTGATTATTAGATGGTATTTAGAGATTATTCGGTAAAATGAAATTATTCAGTGGTATTGGGCGATTATTCGTTACAATAAAATTTACATTTTTACACTCTTTTTAAAGATGAATAATTATGTGCAAGGAGTCGAATAATCATGAACAAATAGACGAATGATTTATGAGTACATGATACACGATAAGGGATGTGTACACCGGAACTAACCCCTCTCTCTCTCTCTCTCTATATATATATATATATATATATATATATATATATATATGAGATCAACCGATGAGATTTAAAATAAAATTTATTGACATAATGATTATGTTACAACTTACAAGACAAATAATTTTCATAATTTCAGTCATGTTTATCATCATTTTGGTGACCCATATATAATTGATATAATAATGAGCTAGATTGGCCACTAATTTTCTTAAATAATTTAAGAAACATGCATGTGAAAATACCTTTTCAACGAAATATTTGTAGATAAATATATATTCCCCGGGCCAAATAGGGCACTGGGTCACCCTTTCTTATGCAAGCTTTCCTGCTACCCTCTCATGTTCTTCACGAACTTGACAAAGTGTATAGACAATTCTTTTGGAACAAAACCTCTAAAGCTCCACCGCTGATTAGCTGGGACAAAATCTGTTCGGACACTATGAAAGGTGGTTTGGGGATTCATAAGGCGGAGTCTATGAATAATTGAATATAGCTCTCCAGATGAAGCTTCTTTGGAAAATAATTTCTGAACCAGACAACATCTGGGTTCGTGTCATCTCACAAAAATATCTTAAAGGCCAGAACCTTTACAGTTATAACAAAAAAGGTAATACCTCGTGGCAATGGTCCCGCCTTATGTCCATCAGACCTCAGTTCCTCCCAGCTCTTCAGTGGAGGGTCGGAAATGGGGAATCCATTGATTTCTGGTCCCATAACTGGGCCTTCGAGAGGCCGTTGAGTTCCAAAACACTGAGACCTATCCCGGATAATCTCTTGGGAGTTTCGGTGGCTCACTTCATCACCAACCACCAGTGGAACAAAACATTTATAAATGACTCATTAGTAAATGTTCTGAAACAAGATGATATCGACCACATCATGGGTCTAACTTTGCCTAGTAACCAAATCTCGGATCGTCTATATTGGGGCCCAAGCAAAAATGGCTGGTTCTCAACCGCCTCTGCCAACTCCTTCCTATCTGTTAACACCGGGTCGCCTGATTTCGATTGCGATTGGATCTGGAGTCTCGATGTGCCCCCTAAGGTTCGACACTTCCTCTGGAAAATCTCCCGAGATGGTCTACCGACCAAAACCAGATTACAGAGATCGCACGTGGATGTACCTGCTGGTTGTGTTTTCTGTGGCAATACAAATGAATCGGGTGATCACCTGTTTCTTCACTGTCCTATGACTACTGCTTTGCTTAAAGCTTTACGCATCCACATTCCGGGATTTATCACTGTTTCTGTCGGGACGGGAAATGTGTTTCCTCTTACTGCTATAAAATGTGCTATTGGGACCAACACTTTTGCCGTTCTAGCTACAGCTTGGTGGGCCATGTGGTTCTTTAGAAACCAACTCGTTTTCGATCATACTAACAAGGTAACTATCAATGAAATCTTGTTGTTCCACAGCACAACTAGTCTCTGTTGGAAACAGTCAAAACGTTTAGACGATGATCCGACTGGTCATAGCAGTCATAGCGATTCGCACAACCAGGCTATTAGGGGTTGTGCTACGAAAACCAGGGCTCAGAATCGGTCCGGGAAGTGGGATAAACCTCCGCCGAATTGTTATAAGCTCAATTTTGATGGTTCGGTACTCCCGTGTGGCAACTCGTCTTATGGTTTTGTCATCCGTGACTCTACGGGTTTAGTGGTCTCCGCTGGCAGATCTGTTTGTACAAAGATCTCAGTGATTTATGCTGAAAATCTCGGACTCAGAATGGGTTTGTTACGTGCAAAGGAGTTGCAACTATCTACACTTCTGATCGAAGGAGACAACCTATTGGTGATAAAATCTCTACTGGGGGATTGGAAATGCCCCTGGACAATAGAGATACTACAAGCTGATATATTGTCTGATATCTCGTCCTTTACTCATGTTGCTATTCGTCATATTTTCAGGGAATCGAATGCTGTGGCTGACTACCTTGCTCGTAGTGCCCACGTTTCCCCTGCCGACGTCTGCTGTGAGGATGATCCAGAACTGCTAGTTCTCGTTCGGAAGGATGCGCTAGGAAGGGCCTCTGCTGCGGCCGACCCGACCTAATTCTTATCTTGCGTAAAAAAAAAAAAAAAAAAAAGGGCACTGGGTCACCCCTTCTGTTCCATCCGATCGACCATGGCGTCCCATGCCATCTGTATATTGAAGAGATTAAGCAATAGAGATTAAGCGGATTTAATGATAACTTAGCCATAGAGATTAAGCAATAGAGATTCGCCTAATCGCTTGAGCGATAGAGATTAAGCAATAAAGTAAGTGCTAAAAGTTAGTGTTAGTTATATTGTGTGTTGTATATTGAACATTGATGTGTTCTTTGGCCGGCTTGGATACAAGTTTTTGGTTTCTCCCTAAGGATGGTTCTTAATTGGATTTTAGTTTTTAAAATTTCCTTGATGAACACATGTGAATTTTTTCTATTTAGAATTATTTAATGTGGAATTTTTTTTTATTTAATGTGGAATTAATTAATGGCCGTGGCCGGTGGGAGAGATTTATAGAATACGACTTTGATTTTTTTTGAATATAAATATAGAGAGGGGTTAGTTCCGCTGTACTCAGGTTTTAATATCTATCCTGTACACACATTTAGGCCGTTGATTTAATAGAATCGGATGACTGAGATTATTCCTTACTGTTGATTAATTAAAAAAAAAAAGAGGAGAAAACACATGAAGCATCATGTATGGAGCACGTGAACACACACCATCCCAACCTTACCCCACCGTCAGTTTTCGAAATAAAAGAAAGAGAGAGAGCAAGAAGGGCGAGCGGGCGAAAGTGAGCACCAACACCCATCTGAACACCATCGGTTGGGACTCCGCCAACTCAGCGCTTAGATTTCCGGCAGTCGAAGGCGGAATCCGAGCACCAACCACCATCTGAACAACCGACGCTGAAATTGCCGACGATTTGAAGCTGGTGGAGGGGCGAGAACCAATCTGGCCAAACATCTTCACCCGAAGCGGTCGATTTCATCAATGGGTAAGTGTGTTTTAGGGTCGAATTTCTAGGTCTTGTTCTTGGCTGATCGAATTTGGAGTTTTATTCTTGATTGTGGATATTTAGGGGCGAATTTTAGGTCTTTGTTTCATATCGAATTTGGCTGATCGAATTTGGGATTTCTAGTTCTTGGCTGATTGAATTTGGGGTTTCCTATTTGATCGAGTGGGACTCCGGCGCTTGGGACTCTGGCAGTCGAAAGCGGTTTTCGATCAACACGAGCAGCCTGCACCGCCGAAGCAAACACCGGTGTAACCCATTGATTTCTCCTTTTCGATTTGAAGCTGATGGAGTAGCAAGAAGGTACCCGGCATCCGGAATTTGGAATCCCACCCAATCGAATAGGGCCAGCCCTAGTTCCAGAACTAGGTTCTTTGAGTTCATCAATGGGTAAGCTAGTTCATCAATGAGTCAAAATCTGGAATCTTGTAGGATAAAATTCGGGATTTTGTTTAGTATTCGATTGTATCGCTCAATTATTCGACGATATTATAAGATTATTCGATTGTATCGATAGATTTATCATAGATAATAAGGGATTTCCATTGGTGTATCTATTCTAATCTTCTAGTGAAATGCAGAATATTCGATTGTATCGTTCAATTATTCGACGGTATTTTGAGATTATTCAATTGTATCAATAGATTTATCATAGATACGAGATATAGGATCACCTTGTCTCAGTCCTTTTTGGGGGTTGAAGGTTTCCTTTGGTTCATTGTTCACCAGAATAGAGTATGAAACAGACCGAATACATTCTTTAATCCGACCACATAATTTCTGGCAAAAACCAAATTTAGACATAAATGCGAGAAGGAATTCCCAGTCCATTTTGTCATATAACTTTTCCATGTCAACATTTATTGCAATCCATCTGTCTCATCTTTTTCTGTTTCAGATGTGGGAATCTAAAAAAACAATGCATAGGGTTCTATTGATTTATGATCTTAGAGGGTTTACCTCATTCGCATTCGCTTTCGATTCTGTGTTTTTTGTTCTCAATATTGGGTCAGTAGGGATCTACTATAAAGGCCTCACCATCGCCATCGAAATCAATGTCGCTGTCACCGCCAACTCCAAGCATCAAGTCATCTCCATTTTGATGCCTCCTTTTTCTTCTTGAAAATTTCCACCTCTTTTTCACTTTTCCCACTGGTGGTAAGATCAGTATTTTTTGGTGGGATAACTGATATTTTTTGCTTTTCTTGTGGATTTATGCTTCCTGGCATTTTGGACGATGTTTGGGTTGCTTTTTGCATGTGTTATTATTGGGAGGCGACTAGGGTTTTTTTTATATTGAGAGCGGATGACGTTCCTTCATATTTCGAATGATATAGACATATTTGATAATATTTAAAATGAACTTTTTCTTTAATTTAATTCGAAATTAAATACACGAAATCGATAAAGGTATTTCAATATATGAATCACCAATACTTATTATAACTAATACTTATTATAACTAGTACTTCTTAATCATTCTTATGAATAAGGTGTTTGCTCTGGCCGCAACCCATGATTGATGTGGGCAGCTTCCCGACCTTGTCGATCCCTTCCTCGAATACCACCCCCATCCCCATCATGAAATGCGCATCGATATGGCAATGGAATAACCACGTCCCTGGATTATCCGCTTTAAACCGGATTGCTGTCCACCCGTATGGGTGGACAGGCACTGTGTTCTTCATCACGGGGTCCACCAAGTTGAAATTCTTGGGGTCCTTTTTGGGGTCAAACTTCTCAGGTCCGTATCCCAACACCCAAAAATCGTGCCCGTGGAGGTGCCACGGGTGGGTCTCACTGCTATAGGCGTCCCTCGAGTTTGCATTTTGAAGGATGATGTCAACCGTCGAGTTGAAATTGAGACGGAAAATCCCGTTGTCGTAAAAGCCCGTTTTGTTCATCGTTTGGCGGATGTCATAGCCGGAGAAGTTGTAGTATTGGTCCGGGGGAGATTGTTGATTGAACACGTTTTCGATGTTCTCCTTGACTGCAACCAAGTACGGCGTCTCCGGGAGGACAAGCGAGATAAAGTTGGTCGACCATTGGAGGTGGTTGTTGACTCGGTCAACAGCCTGTGTGTTGAGCAATATGAGTTGTCTATCAGACGTGGCAGGGGATGGCGTCATGTGGCCATGGAGGGCTCGGATCGATATGCTTTGCTTGAACCTAGGGGCCGTGTCGTTCCACATTGGACCGGTGGTGGGCTTGGTGGGAGGAAACATTTCAGGACGGTTCGGGTAGTAACTGAGGATGGCACGACCAGTGGGAGTTTTAGGCTTGCGGCTGACGACGTTTGTGGTGATCCAGTAGTTTCGAGTCGAATCTTGGTTAGCAGTGAGCAAAACGGAGTAGGTCTCACCGGAGTATATGAAGAGGTTTTTTACTTGGAAGGGTCGCACATAGTTTCCGTCTGCCTCCACCACGGTTAAGTTGTGCCCCTTGAAGTCAAAATAAAGTTGTATTAGCTTCAAAGTCTAAGATTAATCCATCTTTCTAACGTAAAAGTTTATAACTAAGCCTTCCACATATACCTCGATTTCGAAGTTGAGGGCGGAGAGAGAGGTCAAACTAGCGACTCGGAGACGGTAGGTTTTTCCGGGCACCACACGGAGGACAAACGGGGCACATTCGGGTTTGGTTTGGTTGCAAACGACGGTAGCGGTGGAGCAATTGTACCACCCTCTTCCTTGTATGAGGAGTGACTGCATATGCAATTAATCCATGAATTTAAATAATCAATTAAGTGTAAGTGATAATTAATCTATGTTATAGTGAAACCTGAGGCTCATTGACCCAGACGAAGGGATAGGAGGTGACGCCTGTGGCGAGCTCGGAGGCGCTCTTGTGGTACCAATCAGTCAAGAGGATGCTCCGGTCGACGTCGTAGGAGAAGGGCTCCAATTCACCGTCGGGGAGAGACACCTCTATCATCCCATTCAGGCCGTCTAGCCGTTGCATCCCGGAGTGTGCGTGGTACAAGAACGTTCCCGCCTGATAGCAAAAGAAGTTTTTTTTGTTATAAATGAGGTTGAATAAAAGAGAAATGTTTAAGATTTAAAAAAAAAATCATCAATTGAGTAAAAATCACCACATGAGTACAAATAATCTCTATAAGAAGTTAAAAAGTCTAATATAGCATTATCTAATCAATTATTTGTGTAATATTTTGAAAGTAGGATAACCAATTATCATTTATTAAAATCAACGCTTGAATAGTTGATTAAAAAAATTCAACACTCGAGTAAACACAATATACAATGAAATAACAAATTAAATTACACGAGTTTCTATTTAATTAATTTTTAATTTTAATTTGTTTTTATTTAAATTGATATATGAATGTATAAACTCATCTATATAAAAGTCGATAATTCCGTGCAGCTACGCACGAGCCGTCCCATGTGAATGGCTCCTGTCGTGAGAAACGTGTGTGAAATTGTGAATCAATTATTAGGCTTAGGAAACAAAAATAAATTATTAATTTAGCTTTTCTCAACACTACTTTTATAGGGTCGTTTATTTATTTAATAGGGAATCTTTTTCGATTGAGGTTCTTAATCTATATATCTTTAAGGCATTTGTTAGAGAGACCACATACACTAGTATCAGTTCAATTTCGTGAATAATAATACGTTAATACAATATTTAAAAATTATATCTATTATTTATAAGAATATAATAAAAATCTTTTGACGATGAATACAATAAATTTGAATTATAATGTGAGTATATCAAATATTTTTAAAATATCTTTTTTTAGATAAATATTACCAAAACTTTCAAAAGATAACATTAAACTAGAGATTCATAATTGATATAAATATATTATATTATAAATTACCTTATCAACAACAAATTTGTAGACAAATGTATCCCCAGCCAAGATAGGGCACTGGCTCACATATTCTGTTCCATCTGACCATGGCGTCCCCTTCTGCTTGATACCATGCCAATGGATGGTAAGGCTGTCGTTGGCGAAGCCATTAGAGACCTCGACGACGACAGTGTCGCCCTGCTGGGCTCGGATGGTGGGGCCGGGCGAGAGGCCGTTGATGGTGATGACCGGCTTCTGGAAGCAATCAGGGGACTTGCTCATATACTTCACCTCCCACGTATAGTTGTGAGTTCTTGCTTCGGCCGCGGTGCTCGAACTGACCACCACAAGCATCACAATAGTCACGCATAGTACTGTGGCTCGGCGAAGCGAAATCGAGTATAACGTCTTGGCCATATGTGTTCTTTGGTCGCCTTGGATGATCTTTCGGTTTCTCCCAAAGGGTGGTTTTATAGGCATGAAAAAGCTAGCCAGTGCATCATATTTAGATTTCCTATAAGACGTACTTACACTCGATGTTACACATAATTATTTCGGATATAAATTTATGTTAATTTTTTTTAAAAATTATATTTATATTCTATACACTTATATTAACAGGTCTATAAACTTTTATTATTAAAAATATAGTATGTTTTAAAAAAATATTTTCTAAAATAATCAATTTTTTAATTATCCATAATTATTTTTAATAATATTTTTTTATAAAATTTTATAAATATGTTAATATAAGTGTATAGAATATACATATAATTTTTTATTGTGAATTTATACTCAAAATAATTAACTGTAACATTGAGTGTAACACCAGGTGGTATAGGGGATCCGGATTGATATGCAATTGCTTTTGGATTTTAGTTAATTAGAAATTAATTTCCCCTTTTAAAGCATGCATTTTACACGTGAAGTTATCTATTTAGAGTTATTATGATAGAGTACAAAGGACTTTGTTGTATTTTTTATACAGGGGTAAATTACGAAAACAAAAACAAAATTGTACAAAATATGTTGTTTTCACAAATTAAACCACGTGTAAATTTGGAAATCACACAAAACAACTCTTAAATTTAGCTTTCTTTCCACAAATATGATTCGAGTAGCTCGAACTCGGCTTAGGCTCGAATCGATAAAAGTTCGGCTCGAACTTGTTCATTTTCTAAACAAGTTGAGTATGAACACATTTTTTTCCATTACTATAAAATTCTTATAATTTATTTGGCATTTTATAATTAAATAATAATATTTTTTTTATAAATTTAAGGTATTCTCTTCATATATATATTTATTTAAAATTATTTCTTATAAAAATTACCCATAAAAAAATGTATCCACTTTTTCGAAAAAAGTTCTGGATCCGCTCCTGCATGTGGAAAAAATGTTTTAAAACCTTATTATATCATAACTTCTTTAAAGTATTTATCATTATAGCGATAGGTTCCTCTTTATCTTAGCTTCTGAAGTACTTGCTCGTACTCTGCATCACCATGGGCAAGTGAATTCAGACCTTGGTATCTCTTTCGGCCGACCGGGTGTTAAGGTTCCTTTTCTAGCCTTTGCAGATGATATTCTTATCTTTTGTAAAGCTTCACATTCGGCTTGCACCTCTGTGATGTCCATTTTAGACCGATACTGTCTCACCTCAGGCCAAAAGGTCAATCTGCATAAATCCAGCTTCCAAGCATCACCCAATACGTTTGCAACTGCTATTACAGCTACAATCGTCGTGCTTGGTATTTCGCAAGCGAATAATTTCGATAAATATCTGGGTTGTCCCATAGTAAATGGTAAAACTAATAGGGATACCTTCGCTGATGTCGTCCTCAAGACAAAACAAACAACTGACAAAATGGAAAGCTTCGAGCCTTTCAACAAAAGAACGAAGAGTCCTTATCAAAGCAAATCTCAGAGCGAAACCGATTTTTCTAATGCAAGCTTTCTTACTTCCATCACATATTCTTCATGAGCTTGACAAAGTTTATAGACAGTTCTTTTGGACCAAAAGTACTAAAGCTGCTCCGCTTATTAGTTGGGATAAAATCTGCTCAGATACAATGAAAGGGGGTCTTGGTATCCATAAAGTTGAATCTATGAACATAGCACTGCAAATGAAACTTCTATGGAAGATTATTTCTGAACCAGACAACATCTGGGTTCGTGTAGTCTCACATAAATATCTTAAAGGGTACGATCTGCTCAACTACCAGAAAAAAGGTCTTTCATCTTGGCAGTGGAATCGTCTTATGTCTATCAGACCTAAGTTCTAGCAGGCCCTTCAGTGGAGTGTTGGTAACGGTCAGACATTGACTTCTGGTCTCATAACTGGGCATTCTCAAAACCATTGGAATCCAGAATATTGCAACCTATATGGGAATCCCTAACAGGTATAAAGGTATCTCACTTCATCAACACAGAAGGTAAGTGGATTAGACCATTAATAACCAGCTCCTTAACAAATATTCCGTCTAAAGAAGATATCGACTTAATAATGAGCATCACTCTGCCTAATAACCCAATGACAGATCGTCTCTATTGGAGTCCAAGCAATAATGGTTGGTTTTCAACCAGCTCTGCAAACTCCTTATTATCAGAACATGTTGGGTCGACCACTTTTGACTGTGGTTGGATTTGGGATCTGGACGTGCCTCCTAAAGTACATCATTTCCTTTGGAAAATTTCTCGTGATGGTCTTCCAACCACTCTCAAATTACAAAAATCGCATGTGGTCGTGCCGTCCGGTCATGCCTTATGTGCTATATCTTGTGAATCGGTGGCTCACCTTTTCTTTGAGTGCCATATGGCGACCAACCTTTTACATATCCAAATTCCGAGGGCTCTTGCAGTGAGTGTCGGAGTGGGTGCAGTGCTTCCACTTATCGATATCAAACAGGCAATTGGTACCAAATCTTTTATTGATCTAGCCTCAGCGTGGTAGGCCTTGTGGTTCTTCATAAACCAATTAGTATTTAACCACACCAACAAAGTAACTATAAACGAAATAATTTTGCTCTATACTACAAGTACTCATTGTTGGAAACAAACAAAGAAACTGGAGGACGATCTCCCCATTACTGCTACTTCTGTTCGAGGTGGGAATTGTCGTTCTGTTCGTCCGAGCGCTCGTTTGGTTGATCATGCCGCCCATACTCGGCAACGCTCCGGTAAGTGGGACAAGCCTTCTACAAATTGTTACAAACTAAATTTCGATGGATCAGTTATGTCGGGCGGATCGACGTCTTATGGATTTGTCATCCGGAAATCTAAGGGTGTGGTGGTCGCTTTACAACGGGCTATTTGCACTAATGTCTCGATTGTATTTGCTGAAAACCTTGGCCTCAAAATGGGTATTTTATGCGCGCGCTAAGGAATTGCAGGTCTTAAACCTTCAGATCGAAGGGGACAACTTACTGGTTATAAAGGCTTTACCGGGGGATTGGAAATGCCCTTGGACTATCGAGCTGCTATAATCAGATATTTTGTTAGATATTTCGTCCTTTTCTTATGTTGCTATTCGTCGTATTTTCAAGGAATCAAATGTCGTGGCTGACTATCTTGCTCGTAGTGCCCATGCATTCTTTGTCGACGATTGTTGTGAGGATGATCCAGAACTGCTTGTTCTCGTCCGGAAGGATGCGCTAGGAAAGGCTTCTGCTGTGGTCGACCCGACCTAATCTTTATTCAGCGTCAAAAAAAAAATTTACTTGGAATATTTTTCACACAAAATAAATATTTACAAAACAATTCATCACAAGATAAATCCAAAACTCATGGATCGATTAGAAAATATTTACAAAACAACCTGAGATCTAAACAGCCTATTGCATTGCTATAAATCCAAAACTGATGGATTGATTGATTGTGTAAAAACTTACTCTATTAACAAAATCAATCCAAAATCGAGAGATACATTAATCTTTAACAATTCTAATAGAAAATGTCAAAATGATGAATTTGAAAAGTATAATTTCAACTCCATTATTGATCGACTTGTAAACGGGGTTCGGGTGTTGGATCAAGGTGGTCTCAATCTTCATTATCGTACTCTCTGCGACCTTTTTCGTCGTAGCGCTTGGCTTGCTCGGTGAGCTTCGATTCATCGCCATTGTGGCCTTGTTTCAAACTTTGGTATAGAGAGAAAAAGTCAGTAAAGGTATAAATCTATTCTTAAGTTTAATTAGGGTTCGTATGAGACGGAGTTAATAAACCGACTAAAATTATAAACAGGGTAAAATTTATAAACTGTTGGTAAAAGTAGTTAAAAATTTAAACAACAAGATAATCTCCGTATGAGGCGAAAAACAGTTTATTTGTAAAAAGTGGAGTTTATTTGATTTTTATTAGGGGTACTGTGGTACTTTCAAACCAAATAAGATAAAAGAGAAGGAGTACTGTCGTACCGTCCAATATTTAGTGGGCCCGACCCTTTTTTTTTCCATCGTAGGGGACAAATAGCATATGATGTTGGACAGTCCTATCATCATTATTCAAGTAGAATTTAACATGTTATAAATTACTGAATTTAACAAGTTATAAATTATTAGGCGATGTTTATCAAGAAATACTAATATTTTATTCTTCTCTTTCCGCCACATCATCCTAGCATCTCATTTTCACTTTTCCCACTTTATCAGTAGCATCCTTAGAATCCCAAAATTCATCTTTTTCTATCAATTCAATTTACCATTATACCCCTCTTTCATAATTATTTCCATCATTTTTTAGAGCAATACCAACAGCATCTCTAAAATAGAGAAAAGTAGAGAATTTGGAGAAAAATGGGTGATTTTTACTCCAACAACTTTTGTATATCTATTTGCAAAATAAAGAAATTTGGAGAGAGACTACATTTTTCTCTATATTTGCAGCAAAACAAACTCACTCTAAATATTAATTGCTTTGGGAGAGAGGGAAAAATTTAATGATCCATCATCTCTTTTTTGATAGGATCCACCATTTTTGGGAGAGAGAGAGAGGAGAAAACATTAATCATTTTGGAAGAGAGATGAGAAAACATTAATTTCTTTAGAAGAGAGAGAGAAAAATTTTGTATTCATTATATTATATAATTAATGTAGAAATCTGTATAATAGATAAACTGTTGGAGTGTGAGGGTAATTTTTTTAGAGATTTCGATATTTTGATCTCTAATTTAGAGATTTTTTACAAAAGTTGTTGGGCTTGCTCTTACCAAACCAATTCACGATTATACCCCTCTCGACTAATTTTTTCAAATCTAGATTAATTTATTATATTCATTTTCCGTTAAAAAAATAATATTAATAAATTAATATTATTTATAAACTAAATTGGTGACTATATATAAGCTAATATATAAATTTTATTTAAATAAGTCAAAATACATTGATTACTTCAAAAGATATTACACCATGGACAATACATAAACTTAAATTCCAACTCAACAAGCATAATACTAAAATCGAAAACCACTCAATTCCCACTTAACAAACATAAATTATCAAATGTTAATTACTACAGTACCAATGAAATTTAATTACAATTTTTTTTAGATATTATTACATATAATTGTATTAAAAAAATATTTTTTTCAAAATATAATAAAACATATTCAAAGTTGATGTCTATGTGTAGAGAAAAATGAATCTAGTATTTTCGGTATAATTTTTTATTTTTACATTTTCATTGCCAAAATTTACATTTTCTAATTGTAAAAAAATAGCCATCACTTTCAATCTCAACCGTCCGTATTCGGAAGATCACAATCGTCCCCTCTTCTTCCTCTCCTAGCGTGACATGTGTCCTCTGCAAGGCTGCAAGTTGCTGTCCAAGCTTCCAGTGAAATGCAACGTAGCTCACCAAAACCACCCTCAACGACGTCGTTTTCGCCTTGCGTTTTGGAAATTAAAAAAAAGCGATTGACACCCCCATTAAAAGCATGGATACTTGGGTAGATACTAGCCCTGGTATTGGAAAGCACGGATACTTGCCTTCCAACCTATTTTTTATTATTAAAAATATCAAGTATCTCTCCAAGATTCCCCGTTAAACATGCCCTTATAAAAAACTCTAATCGTTGGCATGTTGCTCCAATCGTTGATAACGTTGACTACAACAACTCTATCTCCTTCTCAGGGGCGGATTCTCTTTAGGGTTAGAGGTGACAGTCGTCTCTCCAATAAAAAAATAAAATTTAATATACGTGTACTGTTCTTCTCGTCGATAGCTTCGATTTGATATATTATAAGTTTAAATCTGATATCTGAGTAAAAAGTTATATATGTTTCAAGATTGAAGTGATATAAATTTGTCGTCCATGTTATCAATAATGGGAGCAAACATACCATGGGAAATCTTCATTTCTATTGAATAAATTTGCTTTATGAAAAGGGGCTTCAGCAACAATCAAGTCAGATCAGACACTATTATAGAGAAAACAATTGAAGTGTGATTGCAAAGTCTAGGATAACTTGTAACTCGTTAAACTCTCTTTTAATAAGGAGCTTTGTAACATCATCCTTATGGATGATCAAAAATGGTAATTAATGATCGAGAGCATCCTTCAATTTGTTCATTGTGAAAGAAAAAAAGTCGGGCCCGTTGGGGTGCCTGAGAGTGAAGATCTCCTGCAACTCCTGGTGCGCTATTAAATTATTTCGAGTATTTGAAAAAAAAATTAAAAAATAGATTTACATTCCACATACTTGTATTTACATGTTTATAAAATTTTATTGAAAAGAATTATGTTTACGTAGTATTTTCTAATATAATTAATCTTTTAATTTTTAAAAAATTTTAAAATATGATTTTTTTCAATGAAATTTTATAAATAGGTAAATACAAATGTAACCCAAAATAAAACTATGGGACGGTACGAGATTGATCCCTCATTCCCTCGTGACTTTATTTCTCCACGTGGGTGAAATCTCCACTTCAAATATACACCACAAAAAGTGAACATAGATATCTTTAAAAAATGGAAAAAATAATATGAATGAGGCTAGAGGCAAGACGTCGAAACGGCTATTGATAAGATGATCTTAATTAAATTGCATAAGTTCTTTTCCATTCTAGAAAATAATTATAAATTGGTCCGAGAGAAAAAATGTCCCAAATAAAAGGCCATCCAAACCCCATAGAGCGTTCATTCTAAATCATCAAACGTGATATTAAAAAACCATACCCAATTCGCTCAAAAGGTGTCGAGGACCAAATTCAGTTTGTTCGTATATTGAAGCCACACCATGGGTTGATCCTTTTATTCGCTCAAAACGTGATATTGGAATATAGAATGGGCTATTTTCTAAAAATCACATGGGTTTACAGTTCTATTTATGACCATTTGAGCCACACCATGTATGTGTATTGTGTACCCTTTAACATTTCTTAATTTAGTACTCTTAAAATAAAAGGATCTATTGCAACTTTGTAAATGCATATGGTGGGTGTTCATAGTCCTTATAATTAATTCGTTGCATGTTTTAGACACATTTCATTTTCAGGCTATGGAGATAATCAATATATGCAGAGATTGCCCAATAACTTGCTTTAAGAAGGAAGAAGAGTCTTGGCCCCTCAATATATAGCAAGTGAATTTGAACAAGGTCCTTTGATTATTCTACCAGAAATACTTAAGCCAAAGCTTGGTCTTGTTTCTCTATCCCAGCAACGGGTTTATGAAGTTCAAATCTGTTTTTTTGGTAGTGATGAAATTCAGATCTGTTGGCCTTCGTCGAGTATATATATATATATATATATATATATATATATATCTTATTGTGTTTTGTGTTAACAAATATAACCCGTTGATCGAATCAAAATCAAAGGTTGTGATTAATCTTGAATTTAAGTAATTTCTTTTTAATAAAAAAGTGGGACCCACGGGGAAAACTAATCCAATCTCACAAGGGAAGTGCGTGTGATGCACAAACATGTAACTGCTTGAATTCTCCAAAGAGAAAATCGTGGGTTACGCTTATTTTTTTTTTTTGCCAATTTACTCCAATTTCCTTTTTGAAAAGATTTTTGGTCATACAAATGAAGATCATGTTCTATTAATCTGGTATGTAAAATCCTTGAAAATATCTGACAGTTTCATCCAAGCGAACGGTGAAGAAGAGGAAGATTCATCAAAGTTTTTTAACTTCATAATTTTCCAAGTAGTCATCAATATTCGGCAAATTTTATCAAATATTCATCACATTCACTCAATTATTCATCAAAGTTTTTGTTAAAATTTATCAAATATTCATCACAGTCACTCAAATATTCATCACAATCACTCACATATTCATCACAATTACTCAATTATTCATCATAGTTTTTGTTAAAATTTATCAAATATTCATCACAGTCACTCAAATATTCATCACGATCACTCAAATATTCATCACAGTTACTAAATTATTCACAATTTCCCAAATATTCATCAATATTCGGCAAAATTTAAGAAATATTCATCACAGTAACACAATTATTCATCAAAGTCAATAATCATTTCACCAATATTCATATCACGTCCCCCGAGTATGAAACACGACCTATTTCGTACCAGTG
The DNA here is from genome assembly GCA_963922045.1 of Persicaria maculosa. Lineage (NCBI taxonomy): Eukaryota > Viridiplantae > Streptophyta > Magnoliopsida > Caryophyllales > Polygonaceae > Persicaria > Persicaria maculosa. Next base: position 2,265,453 of record OY998254.1, on the reverse strand, counting down.
ACTCAAATTTCTACAATATTCATATCAAGACAACAAATATTCATCAAATTAATCCCCTTTCAACTCCCCTCTAATGAAAATTCGCGTTCATCCCTAACCCGACGCGAATTCGATGGTGCGCTACAATGGCGTCATCGTGGTGTCCCTTCAAGCCGCCTACAGACTCCGCCGACTAGGTTCACTATATAGGCGTTACAGCCAAAGGTGCGACTCTCGGATGAGCACTATTCGCCGGAGTAGCCCTCTAATTTCACCGGAATTGCCCTAGTATGAGATGCGATGAAGAGGGTGAGAGACGATTGTTTTCTAATCGTCCAAAAAAAGGGGGGATTTGGGTTGGGATTTCACGCGCGTGTGTTAGGAGAAAAAGGTAGTTTTTATCTTTTCATATTAAAATTAATTAATTTCGGTAATTAATCTCGTCCTTCCATTTGCAATCAATCAACGGCTTATATTTGTTAACACAAAACACATTAAGGGATGTTTACACATGACCTAACCTCATATATATATATATATATATATATATATATATATATATTTATATAGTTTCTTCATGGTTAAGTTGTATATCTTAATACAACCAACTTCTTTATGATTCATAGGGTTTTGTTTGTCTTCCTGTAAGAGGGAAAATTCCGAAATCACGATGCAGGGGCGGTTGTGTCTTTTATCAATTACCGCTTATTCTAATGTGATGACCCACATAAATGCCTCGACCGTTTCCTATATTTAATGCCTCGACCAACATCAATACGGTAACGGTTTCTTTTATTAAATATCAAAACCGTTTCAATTCCTTGAATTAAATGTCTTGATCATTTCATTTATGCTCGACTAATATAAATACGAGAAGAAAATTCTTTCTAGAGGACGAGGACTGACTTGAGCGTCGGAGGGTCCTCCAGGGGAGACAAGCCCCGCCCCGATTCCAATAAGCTCTTGCTCCTTCAAGAAGCTCGACAGATTCCAATGAGCTCATGAAGCTCGGCTGATTCTGATGAGCTCCTTCATGATGCTCGACCAATTCCGACGAGTTGCTTAATGATGGTCGGTCGATTATGTCAAAGCACATTTCCAATGCTTGGCTAATAAAAGTCAACTCACCCCCAATAGGTTATGAAATCAATATTCGAGAATTCGACATGAGGTCAAAGCATCAATTTCTATTCGACTATAACATAAGATACTTCTACCAGCAACAAACAACAATCAATTAAAAAGTCGACCAATTTCAATCTCATTTTCGAAAACCCTAAAATCCTCAATTTCAATCATATATATCTAAATCAAAACCAATTTACATGTTAAATCATTCCTTGCAATTGATACATAACTGAAAACCTGCACGAATTCATCAAATAAATTTAAATTGCTTTAATTCTATAGATGAACTGGGGCTCCACAGTCCACAAGGATGAACGAGGGAGGAGAGGACAAGATGGACGGGAAGGACTTATTGTGCAATTTGGCAGATTTTATCTTGCCATTAGCCGTTTTGACGTCTTGTCACTAGCCCTTATGAAATAATATTGATATTTTCACTTAATCACTCATTAAATTTAAAATTATACAAAACTGACTATTAACAAGATAAATGTCGATAAATTACACCTATGTCCTTTTGTAGTTTGTAAAATATTTACAAAACGGCATCCCCAAGCTCAAACATTAATACGACCACACCTCCTACACGGATTCCTCATGTATCGCTGACCAACAGTGATACCTGTTGGTTGTGATGATACAACAACAACAACAACAACAACCCAGTATATCTCGCAACGAAGCGGGGTCTGGGGGGTCGGGATGTACGCACTCTTTCCCCGAACTAGTCGAGAGAGTGTTTCCGGAAGACCCAAAACAATAGAGCAAAGGAAACACAACGTCCTAGGGCACCTAGTAGGAGATAGGTAATATACAACCGAAAGATAGAAAACGAAAATGTAGATAACCGACAGACAGCAGATAGAAGCAGAAAGAAAGGTAGAGCGGAAGCAAAAGGGAATGCCCAACACCCATCCTTGGGATTCTAAACATCCGAAGCCCGAATGCATCTCCTCCAGTGGTCCCTATCCGAAGTCATATCCTCCGAGAGGTTCAACGCATTGAGATCCTGTCGAATAACCTCTATCCAGCTCTTCTTCGGTCTACCTCTCCACAAAGCTCCAAGCTCCAAGCTCTCACACCTCCAAGCTCCTCCAGTTGATTGTGATGATAGAGAACCTTAATCTAAACTTTTGAATGATTTAACGAAATTTAGGAGTTTTGAATTAGGATTATTCTATTTTAAGTATATTAAAATGGTTTGAGAGTTTTATGACATTTTCTACTCAAATGAAACTTACTGGGTTGATTTTTTGTAAATTCATGTGATAACTATGGACTATTTTGTAAATAAACGGTGTAAAAATGGTACGATTCAAAGAGTAGCGGATAATTTTTATAATTTAATTAATGGTGTAAAAATGGTACGATTCGAAGTTTGCTCCCCTATATATACAGAGCTCGCCGGAGCGCCTCCGCCAGCCACCCTTGAAGTGAAGTGCTCGATGGCGCCCTCCTTCCTTCCTTTTCTCGATGCCCGCCCGGAACTCCGTCCCTGCAGACGCGAAGTCCGAGCTCTGTGAGCCGACGAACCTTCGCAGCTTGGCAGCTCCGATACCGAACCTCAGGCCTTGCTTGCTAACTTATACTTCCCTTGTTATACTCACTCGACAAACAATTTACTCAATTGATTTAAGAATTCTGAGTTTGACTTCAAATAAGAACATTTTAAGCTGCTATTTTGGTATGCTTTAAACCGGACTTGAGTCTTGATGCCTTGATGGTTTTTTAAAGTTGATTGACATGAATCTGTTGCTCGAGATACACTTGTATTTGATAGATTTGGAATAGTCCTTTAAACCTTGTCTTATGTTGATTCCCGCTATGTTTTACCAAAGAATGAATCTTTCGAGTGGATGGTTATTGATGACTTGAGATGTTGAACTTGTGGACTTGGAATCTTGGATACTTGGGCACCTAGTTATGGTATTCATAGACATCTAGTTAGGTGGCTAACTTGGGTGGTTCTTGTGTCTAATCCTTGCTTACTTGATTGAATTGTTGTGCTTGGATATATATACTTAATTATGATATCTTCTACGGTTATTATTGGGACCTTGTAGCTGCTTTGGGTGTGTTTGGATTCCATTGCATTTTAATTATAATGCAATTATTCTATTTTTATGTGTCCGTTTGATTCTAAAAATAAAAATATCGGAAAAATCGAGGTAAAATCGTAATTTAACCAAATAATCACATAAATTGCGATAAAATAATTGCATTATAGTTAATACATCGTGAAATCCAAAAACATCACAATTTAAACACCTTAAAAATTGGGTCAACTAAATACCGCCTTATCAGTTTGTATTATAGACATAATGCATTTGGAATTTGTTGTTCATCCAGGTAAGTTTTTAATTTGGAACTTAATTATGATATCGGACTCTCATGCTTCCCTTGTCGTCATGGGCCACCTGCTCATCCATCCTCCACGATCATGGGCCGAGTTTGGACTTCATCTCAAACACATAATTCCACACTTAATACTTTATACACATTTCATATAATATGCACAATACCTTATGCATTAAAATCCACTATTATAAAATCAATCACGTTAGAGAATCAAGCAATAAAGACTCTTTAATACAACTCAGTCAAGATTAATCGTAATAGTGCATCGCATAGGCACAATATATATGTATAAATTAAGTATAATCATCACACACATACATGTATATAGACCTGTCAAACGGGTCATTTGGGTCGGGTCACTTCGAGTCTCGGGTAAAACGGGTCCCGGGTATTTTCGGGTTGACTAGAACCCGGGTTTGACCGGGTTTCGGGTCGATTTCGGATTTGTCAATTTTTTCCTTTTTAAATTAAAAAAATCATGATTTGATAATTTTGCAATAAATTTTAATTATATATAAAAAAATTAATTATATTTAATTAAAAATCAACCGGGTCACCGGGTCAATCGGGTCAAAATTACCGGGTCAATCGGCTCACCGGGTCGAAACTCAGATGACCCGGAAAATTTCCGGTTTTTCGGGTTCGGGTCGAAAAAAATTTCCGGGTCAAAATTTCTGGGTTCGGATCGAAAATTTTCCGGGCGGTCGGATCAACCGGATCGGGTTGTGTTTTGACAGGTCTACATGTATACACACATAAAAACAATATTACTTCTAACAAAATGTTAGAAAAGTAAACACATAACATTACAAACTTCTATAGTTTATTTTCTAAACCTCTAATAAACTTGTGCCAAACAGACTCTAATATAAACTCAAATGAGATTTATTTAATTATTTTCCATCCATTACAATTACAAACATGTATTAAGTGGGTTATGGATAACCCAAATGAGATTCTTGGCATTTCTATTTGAGGTTTCTTGCATCCATAACCTACTTGTCCAAGTGCGCACATTATTTCAACAAATCAATTAAATTTGGGATCTCAAAAAAAAAAGTATATATTATACGGAGTATATGCTATCGCTATATTTCCGTATATATTTATTATGTATCTTAAGTTCAATCATTCCTATGAATGAGGCGTTTGCTCTGGCCGCAACCCATGATCGACGTGGGCAGCTTCCCGACCTTGTCGATTCCCTCCTCGAACACTGCCCCCATCCCCATCATGAAATGCGCGTCGATGTGGCAATGGAACAACCACGTTCCTGGATTATCCGCTTTAAATCGGATCGCTGTCCACCCGTATGGGTGAACAGGCACCGTGTTCTTCATTACTGGGTCCACCAAATTGTAGCTCTTGGGGTCCTCTTTGGGGTCAAACTTCCCCTGTCCGTACCCCAACACCCAGAAATCATGCCCGTGGAGGTGCCACGGGTGGGTCTCACTTGTGTTGGCATTCCTTGAGTTCGCGTTTTGAAGGACGATGTCCACTGTCGAGTCGAACTCGAGGCGATAGATCCCATTCCCGTACATGCCTGTTTTGTTCATCGTTTGGCGAATGTCATAGCCGGATAAGTTGAAGTACTGGTCTGGGGGAGATCGTTGGGTGAACACGTGTCGGAGCTTCTCCTTGATCGCCACCAAATACGGTGTCGTGGGGAGGACGAGGGAGAGAAAGTTGATCGACCATTGGAGGTGGTTGTTGACTCGGTCAACGGCCTGGGTATTGAGGAATATGAGTTGTCTGTCAGACGTGGCAGGGGGTTCCTCCACCTGGCCTTGGAGGGCCCGGAGGGACATGCTTTGTTTCACCCTAGGGGCCGTGTCATTCCACACGGGGCCGGTGGTGGGTTGGGTCGGTGGCAATGATTCAGGGCGATTCGGGTAGTAGTTGAGGATGGCACGACCAGTGGGGGTTCCAGGCTTGCGACTAACGACGTTTGTAGTGATCCAGTAGTTTCGGGTCGAATCTTGGTTCGCGGTGAATAAAACGGAGTAGGTCTCGCCGGAGTATATGAAGAGGTTTTTCACTTGGAAGGGCTCCACATAGTTTCCGTCTGCCTCCACCACCGTCAAATTGTGTCCCTTTAAGTCAAAATAAAGTTACGTCAGGATCTACCTTCTATCATAAAAGCTTATACTTAAGCGCTCTCTATATAAAATATACCTCAATTTCGAAGCTGAGAGCGGAGAGAGAAGTCAAACTAGCGACTCGAAGACGATAGGTTTTCCCGGGCACCACATGGAGGACAAACGGGGCGCAATCGGGTTTCGTTTGGTTACAAACGGCGATACCATTAGCAGTGAGTTCCTCGACGATGGAGCAATTGTACCACCCTCTCCCTTGTATGAGGAGTGACTGCATATGCAATTAATGAATGAATTAAATAATCAATTAGTTATTTACAAAGTATTAATCTATGTTATAGTGAAGTAGATAAAGTTACCTGAGGCTCATTGACCCAGACGAAGGGTAAGGAGGAGACGCCCATGGCGAGCTCGGAGGCGCTCTTGTGGTACCAATCAGTCAAGAGGATGCTCCGGTCGACGTCGTAGGAGAAGGGCTCCAATTCACCGTTGGGGAGAGACACCTCTATCATCCCATTCAGTCCATCTCCTCTTTGCATCCCGTAGTGGGCGTGGTACAAGAATGTTCCCGCCTGCGCCCAACATTTATTCAATTTAAATTTGATAATATAAATTTATTTATTATAATTTTAACTATAAGAGAATATAAAAATCATTTAAAAATACTAAAATAAAGAGATGAATGATAAATTAAAATAATTCTGATTTAATTATAAAAAAGACTTTATATATGATTTTATATTGGGTCATTAGGTTAATTAGTCGGGGCGTCGGTGGTTACAACAATAAGGTGATTGGTAGGATATAGTGAGTGTTGTGGAGAAAGGGAGTGGGTGATGAACCGAAATAACATGCATGCATCGATTAACTTATAAATAAGGTTTGTTTTTTATAGGTTCTTTAATGATTGTAAAGTAAGTGGCTGACGTGTCATGTTTCAAACTCCATGTGAAATAGATGTGATGTCATATGAGATGATTATATTAATAATAGACTAACTATATATAATACATATATAATTATATACTAGTATAAATAATTATTGCCTTATTGGTCACATATGGATGTAACTATTCACAAGTGTATATATATATATACAATGTTTCTCATCCTCTTTCTAACCACTAGAATAATGAGATCGACCATTAATTGAATTGTTTAACAATTAATTGACTAGTCAAAAATGGCCAGTTGGCCACCATCTAAAATACAGTTTTATATTAATATTATTTTATTCTATATGATACTTAATTAACAAGCATGTGATGTGGTGAAATTACCTTATCAACAACAAATTTGTAGACAAATGTATCCCCAGGCAAAATAGGACACTGGGTGACTCCTTCTGTTCCATCTGACCATGGCGTCCCCTTCTGCTTGATACCATGCCAATGGATGGCAAGGTTCTCGGTGCTGAACCCATTAGAGACCTCGACGACGATAGTGTCGCCCTGCTGGGCTCGGATGGTGGGGCCGGGAGAGAGGCCGTTGATGGTAATGACGGGCTTCTGGAAGCAATCAGGGGACTTGCTCATATACTTCACCTCCCACTTATGGTGGTGAGTTCTTGCTTCGATCGCGGTGGCTAACACAAGCATAGAAAAAAGAATGCATAGTGTGGCTTGACGAAGCGAATTGAATGATGACTTCACCATAGCTAGCTATATATATTTGCCTAATCGATCGATCGACGTCGGATATATATATATAGATTATAGAGATCAATGCAAGCAACAACAAGTGCTATAAAACTACGTTGGTGTACGTTAATTTTAATTTATTGGAGATTGATGTGTTCTTTGGCCGCCTTGGATATGTTTTTGGTTTGCTCCAAAGGATGGTTTTTATATATGTGTACATGAAATTGAAAGTTCAATTCATATCTAGGGAAGTCTCCGCGTAGAAAGGTTCTTTGGATTTGGTTTAGAAATTTCCATTGATTAATTAAAGCATTCCGCATGTGAAGCATTCCGCATGGTAGTGGGGGCTGGTGGGGGAGATTGAGAAGGAAGGATGGGCGACTTGACCATTTTTTTTTAGAAAGGAAAAGCTATATAAAATATTAAAATAAATTTATATTTATTAAAGTATAAAATTATAATAATGTTCGTTTAAAGCAATCCCGCCAATAAAGTTCACACTCCGCTACTAAATATAGTCGTCTGGTTGGTGAGACAATATAACCCTGTATATATATGGTAGCCTCTTAATATAATTAAGATCGGTTTAATTTTGTCTTTAAAAAAAAATAAGAATCTTAAACTTTACTTTTATACTAAAATAATTTCAAAAGAAGCAATATACTTAGTATTATCTTCCACGCGGTTACAGGTGAGGAAGACTTGACTTTTTGGTCAAACCGTTTACATTTCAATTCACGGACCCTCCTTCTACTATATTCTTGAAGTTTGAACTTTGAAAGAGTAATTATATGACTAATTGGGGGGGGGGGGGGGGGAGGGGGCTTGTAGGGATGGTAATGGGTCGGATGATGGGTGGATGCTTTACTTCCGTCACCCGACCTACCATCCAAAGCCCTTTACCTTATCCGATCCATTACCTACCAAATATTTCATCGATCCGCCCCGTCTATCCATCATTCACCGGGTAATTGGGTGGATCGCGTGATAATTCGGGTGAAATACAAGATATCAAATTCATCAAAATAAATTATTGAAAAACATACGTCAAATACATTGACGAATAAACATTAATTAGGATCATTGCATTCACGTTTCCATTTTAGTTAGGAGCCAATTACATTGCATATATTCAAATAAAAATTGCATAACTTACTCTATGACAAGATATTTTCATTTTAATTGTTTGATAGGTATCTTGAATTAAGGTTTAGGGGTATATTGGTAATTTCTCATATAAGATATAATTATATAATATAAGTCGGTGATGGGTTGGGTGACGGGTGGGGAATGTCTTCACCTGAATCCGACCCGACCCATCACCCGTCCCGTTTACCCATCACCCATTAAATGTCCGCTTTATTTCGTATTTTCACCGACTTTTTTGGCTCGGGTGAGACGGATATCCGTCGGGTGCTGGTGAAATTGTCGTCCCTAGGTGCTTGGGGTGCTACCCCCTAGCCGAAAAAAAAATACAATTTTTTCCCATATATTTAGTATTTTTAAGGTAATATAACATCTTTAAATGATATTTAACACAAGAATGTTATCTAGCTCAAGTGGTAAAGGAAATAAGGAAGGAGAATCAAAAGGTCTCGGTTCAATTTTCAAGTTATTCACTTTTTATTTGCTTTACTATAGGATTAATTCTTCTTGATTTCTCTATATATTTTTTGTTTCTATTAACCATATCATTAAAAAATGTCATATTTATGTTTACATTATACATTATACATTTTATTTCAATATTGTTTTAAAAGTAACTAGTATGATCTCCGCGCCATGGCGCGATTTTCTATAAGTACAATCTTACTAATATATTAAATTAATATTATAACATAATTGTAAAAGTTCAGATAATTAAATATTTTGAATTGAACTCATGGGTTGAGAAAACGATTAAAGTAGTGTGTGTGTGTGTGTGTGTGTGTGTGTATATATATATATATATGTATATAAATATATAGATATAGATTACTAATATTAATTTTATGTTTTCTTATTATTAATTTTATGTTTTGAATTAATCCCATTATTTTTTAGAAAAAAAACTACTAAAATTATAATTTAGGCTAAGATCAATGTTTTGAATTAAGCCCAATAGTTAGTAAAATTAAATCAAAAAGAGAATTAAAGGAAAAAGAAGAAAAAAATTAGAATTAAATAAAATCAAAGAAAAATGGCAAAAAAATTATTGGTCAAGACTCCTAAAATTCCTCTAAGCATGACACATCATCCTAAACTCTTCTAAATTAAGAGTTTATATAGATAGATATAGATAGTTAGTAAAATTAAATCAAAAAGAGAATTAAAGGAAAAAGAAGAAGAAAATTAGAATTAAATAAAATCAAAGAAAAATGGCAAAAAAATTATTGGTCAAGACTCCTAAAATTCCTCTAAGCATGACACATCATCCTAAACTCTTCTAAATTAAGAGTTTATATAGATATAGATAGTTAGTAAAATTAAATCAAAAAGAGAATTAAAGGAAAAAGAAGAAAAAAATGAGAATTAAATAAAATCAAAGAAAAATGGCAAAAAAATTATTGGTCAAGACTCCTAAAATTCCTCTAAGCATGACACATCATCCTAAACTCTTCTAAATTAAGAGTTTATATAGATAGTTAGTAAAATTAAATCAAAAAGAGAATTAAAGGAAAAAGAAGAAAAAAATTAGAATTAAATAAAATCAAAGAAAATGGCAAAAAAAATATTGGTCAAGACTCCTAAAATTCCTCTAAGCATGACACATCATCCTAAACTCTTCTAAATTAAGAGTTTATATCGATTCTTCGTGATTTTTTCCTATATTTTTTGTTTTTCTTCATTTTTTTGGTCACTCTCAAATATTTAAATACACAAAATCATTAAAAAAAATCACAATTTTAGTGTTTTTTCAATATTACTTTTAAAAAAATCTTCTTAGTAAGTATACACAAAAAAAAAATTCACGAAATTTTTTTAGCACCCCTAACGGAAATCCTGACTCCGTCACTATATGGACTCGTACCTTCTCTCTCCATTTCATATTTTAATTAATTTCCAAAAACTCCTCAACCAAATACTGAGGGAATTAAGGCTGTGTTCGGCAGTGTATTTGAGGGGATTGTGGAGATTAGTTGAAAACACAAATCAGTTTTCTCCAACAAAAAGGGTGTTCGGCAGTGGATGGAAGAAGATTTGGCGATGGAGATTCTGGGGATTTCAGGAGATTATTTTGAAAGCTTCCCACCCCAAGATTGAGGAGATTGTGGGGAGATTTGGATTTCAGATCTCCAATATTACCCCTCACCCTTACAAAAAACAGATCTGGAGAGAGGCATGAAGATTCACCATTGCCGATACCAAGGTAAGCTTCTCACCTGACCTCTCGTCAACAGGGGGTGGGGATTGGAGGTCGGCGGTGGAGAACAACTCCAGGGACGTCGGTGACGGGATACGCTTCCTCAAGTTGGGAGCTTGGAACGGTGGAACCCTAACAATGGGGACTCGCGAGCTTCCCTTCCGGTCGACAACAGTGCCCTCCTCCGGCCACTGCGAGGCGCCAAGGGCGAGCGTCGATCCGCCATTGTTGGGGCTACACCACCTCCTCTCCAGACAGGTTGAGTCCGCCCTCCGCCGACTCCTGTCCACACTCCGGCCACCTCCTCTCCCACATTTTATGGGCACCGATCGGATCCATGGACATTGCTTCTCAGTCCGCCATTGTTGGGGCAGCACTGCCGCCGGTCATTAGAGCACCCACATTGGTAGTTTTTAGTGGGTTTTTAGTGGTAAGAAAATATTATAATATTAGAGAAAGCTTAAAAACCCAACTTTGAGTTGCTAGGGTAGCAACTATACTAAAAACCCAAGAACCCCTAATTAAAGAGAGAGATAGAGAGAAGGGAGGAGAGAGAGTGGGTGGGAATTGGTGGGACAAAAGGGGATGTGGCACCTCATGCTATTATTTATAAGTGTATAAATAACAACGTGGGGTTTATGGATGTGGGTAAAAAAATAAGTTGGGTTTTTTAAGGAGAGAGAGTGTGATAAAATAGGTTAAGAAACTCAAGAAACCCGAACTAATGCGGATGCTCTTACGCCAGTAAAAATGGAGTATGGGCTTTTGGCTTCATGTCATCACTTGAGAGGCATTGGTTTTGCGAAAAATAACTTCTAATTATTCGTTGGTATTGGGAGATAATTCGTTTGATTGAAATTATTCGGTGGTATTGGACAATTATTCATTATAATAAAATTTATATTTTTTACACTATTTATACGAACAAATAATTATAGATGAATAATCATGAGCAAATTAATACACAAATACTTTCTGTGTACACCATACGTTGTATACACCGAAATTAACCTCTTCCTCTCTCTATATATAGGGTATTTTTTTTAATGCATATACACGATGTTGTGTAAATGTCTTTTGTTATATTATGTGTAGTTTTGTGTTTTTTTTTTGAAATAATTTTATTATTTTAATTTCACTAAGAGTAGCAAATAACTTTGGTCTTTTTAATTTAATTTCACTAATATAATTTATACTACGTATTTTTTCCCCAAAATTATTGGTAGACTTGTCATTACATCCTAATTACATCCTAACTTTGGTCTTTTTAATTTAATTTCACTAATATAATTTATATTTTTGTCCCCCAAAATTATTGGTAGACTTTCTCATTACATCATCCTATATACTTTTTAAATACTAAAATTAAATAATGAAGCATATTTCAACTAAAAATGAATTAAAAAAAAAAAAGAGAGAGTGGACTTCACCATTTTGTTTGAATCGAGTTGGTTTAGATCTCTACATCCACATTCTTTCCACTCTCTTTCCTTTTGTTACGTTTTGTATCTTTGCTCATTTAGGACTTTTCTTTTCTTTTTTCTTAGATATATAAAAGAGGGAGTTGCCTCGTGAATAGTGTTTCTAAAAAGTATCCATGATATTTCACTTATTTACAATAATGCCATTATACACTATAAAATCAATTCCTTTTTATATGTTTGTTTACCTTGTGTTCTTAGCGGGTAAGCCCAACCTTCAATTTTTTAACTTTCTACCCCTTAATTTTCAATAATTAGAAAATCATCACCACTTTATTTAAATTATAAAAAAAAAAATCATAGGTTCAAGAATTTATAGCTCTCTAAAAGTTGAATGGACTCCAATTAGTTTTCATTTAAGTCCATCAATAATTTTTTTTCATGCGGCTTGTCAATACATTTGCATTAAAATATAGAATTGACCTTATTCGTCTAACACGTTTGTTTAAGACATTGATCGTGGAAGATCCACTTTAACATATAGATGGAGTTTTGTAAATTTAAGAAAAATAAAGGCATAAAATTGTATAACAATCTTCACTAATAACTACTATTAAGTATAAGATTATATGTAATAGTAAATTGTAACGTTTGATAGGATTGACCCTAGAAAAATCACAAAATCACAACACAAACACATATAGTAGTAACCGTTCTCGCATTGCCGTGTGCGAAGCACGCGGAAGGTAACTAGTCATTACTATATAAAAGGGAGAGTTGGTCTATGAATAGTGCTTTTAAAAATGACCCATTATTTTCCATTTAATTACAAAAATGCCATTGTGATCATTTCCTTTTTTCTTTTCTTTTTTTTAAGATGTTGTTGTTATTTATTATTTCCTTTTTCTTTTTCTTTTTTTGGTTGTTGGTGTTATTTATTAAAAATGGCCCATTGTTTTTCATTTAATCACAAAAATGCCATTGTGCCTTATAAAAATTATTATGTCCTTTTTTTTAATGTTGTTGTTATTTAGGAAGTATCGAGCAAATATAAATAAGCAAACACAATAAATAAAGACAAATAAAAGAACAAAACAAAGAAGAAAAGATAAAATGTGCAATTTCAAACCGTCATAAACCAAACACCCTAGCTCTTAACTTGAACAACTCCCCTTCAACATGCCCAGTCCATCACCGTGTTCTCAATTTAAAATTATGGTTAATTAACATATATTTTAATACTTATGGAGTATATTAATTAAAAACGGTTTATTTATTGTGTGCCTTAATTAAAGATATAGAATAACGATATTCTATCAAAAAAAAAACCTAAAAATAAATGGGTGAATCCCATAACCTATTTTAAAAATGCTTAAACTAGGTATATCTAAAAAAAATATTTTCCAATTTCATTTCTTATCCGACATATAACATAGAAAATCCGTATTAAAAATACTAGCAAAAGTTAGTTAGCTTGTGTGCGAAGCACACAAATCCAACTAGTTTTTAAATGGTAAAATTGCAGGAAATATCCCCAACTTTGGGGGTAGTTGCTCTAAATATCCCCAACTTTGGGGGTAGTTGCTCTAAATATCCTGAACTTTTCAAATTTCGTGCAATATCCTATACTTTAGGGTAAGTTGCTTTCGGTATCCAATACATATTTTTTCTTTACCACTTATTGAATTTGGGTAGGAATATTAGTATCTTATATATTCCAATCCATATCTCTAGGTTTTTTTTTTCAAATTATGACAAAAAGTAATGACATTAGACTAAAATTAAACCAGCAAAAAAAAAACTAAAATTTTACTGTCATATGCATTTACAATCATAAGAGGAGAGAATTAATCCAGCAAAAAAAAAACTAAAATGTTCCAATCAATATCTTGTACGTACGTATTCCAATCAATTTATCATTTTTCCAAGCAATTATGCATTTACTGTCATTTTTCCAATCAAGATATTAAACAAAAGTAAAAAAAAACTAAAATTAATCCAGCAAAAAAAAATTGATTCTTCATTAAATATGAAAATAGGGGTGGGCACAAAACCCGCAAATCCCGTTTCGTCCCGCATCCCGTCCCGATCCCGGTGGGATTTAGAGAAAAAAAATCCAATCCCGTCCCGCAAAAATTACGCGGGACGGAGAGTTTGAATACCGCAAATCTCGTCCCGTCCCGCATATATATAAAATTATATATATTTATATATTTTAATTAAAATTAATAGAAATATATAAGAATATATTTATATTATACCTTAACATTTATTTAAACCCAAAATTTAAAATTTAAAATTTAAAATGTGGGATACCGAAAGCAACTTAGCCTAAAGTATAGGATATTACACGAAATTTGAAAAGTTCAGGGTGTTTAGCGCAACTACCCCCAAAGTTGGGGATATTTCCTGCAATTTTACCTTTTTAAATAAAAAAAGGCACTTTAGATAATCAAAGTAACACTGTTGTGGCTAAATTATAGTGTCTTTTGGGTTGGGAAGCCTCGTATGATATTTTTTTTTTTTGTAAATCGATATTTTCACATTGAACAAATTTGTTTCTGAAAATTATAATTGTTGACCCAAATTTAATTTTTATTAAAAAAAATTACCCATTGTGATTTGGAAGCAAAAAAAATCTCATAAAAATTATAAAGTATCCCATCAACATACACATGTTCCACACATATTTGGATTCAATTACAGCAACTAAAAATCCAACAATTACCAACACAAACGTCCACAAAATCCAAAAAATAACCAACAACTACAACTAATCTTCGACCGAACGAAACGCTAAACTGTTGATTGGTTGTATTTGTAGGTTAGTTGTAGGATGTATTAACGTTTATGTCGATAGTTGTTGGATTTTTATTTGTTTGCAAAATGTAGATAAAATTTAGGCCAAATTTCATAAAATCATCCCTTAAATATACTATTTTGCACAAAACTACCACTTAAATTGAAAACTTCATAAAACCACCCTTTAAAAGCTACATGTTTGCAAAACACAATTCATCTCACCTTTTACGTTAAGTTTGGTGTTAAAAGTGCAAAATTACTAATTTTCCCCTTCATCATCAATATCCTAGTTCATCTTTTTGTAAATCCCAAGTGTTTCATCTTTGAATTAGTTGGTTCGAAATTTGTCATTCTTGATTTATTTGGTTTAAAGTTCTATCAGGTGTAGAACCTTCTCTTCTCGATCCTCTTCTCAAATGAAAAATAAAAGCTGATGAAGGACAATCCCCCTTTTACCCTTCAAATATATTGAAAGTGCAATGGCAAAATGGTAAATTTACACATTTAATAGCAAATAGCAATGTTGACAGAAAAGATGAGATGGGTAGTCTTTTGCAAGTATCTATTTTTAAGGGGGTTTTCTGAAATTTTCAAGTTAGGAGGTGTTTTTTTGTAATATAGTGTAATTAAAAGGTGATTTTATGGAATTTGGCCTAAAATTTTAAATTTGGTCAACAATTACAAGGCCAAATTGCTGAAAACACCCTTTAAATGACTTTTGTCATCAATCAACTACCCTCGAATATATTTTGTCCAAATATATGTTAAATTTGATAAATTACAATTTTACCACTCCATTTACATAATATTCTAATAGAATTTTAACAATTAAAAAGGGAATAATGTAAACAAGTAAGTATGAAATTGGGAAGAAATTATTGACATTGTTTTATCTTTTCAAATAACCAATGGAATGGTGTTGGCTTCTACAAAATTGTTCTTCCTCCAGCTGCTGAGTTGCTCACTTTTCCCTTTCAAAACACTTTTTAATTCTCCATTAGCTCCTACGCACGTTCAATTTGGGAGCAAAAATGACGTCAATTGTATCATCTCGATTTAATTCTTACTTATTTACCTTTTCTTTTTTAATTGTTAAATTTCAATTATCATATAAGTAAACAAGAGGGGTAAAATTATAATTTAACAAGTTTAAGCAAGATTTGGATGGATTAATCTCAGGAGTGGTTGATTGGTGAGAAAAGTTATTTAAAGAGTGATTTAAAAAAAACAATTTAAGGGATGATTTATGGCAAATGAGTGCATTTAAACGGTGTTTTTCTATAATTTAACTCAATTATAATTTGGCAAAATTGTAAAAAACCACCCTTTAAATAGAGTGTTTCGCGTGAAACCACCCCTTAAAACGAAAATTGCAGAAAACCACTTGTTAAAACCGTTTTCTTTGCAAAGTCACACCCATCACCAAATTTCCGTTAATTAAATATTAAAGTGCTTGAAAAATCAAATATATTCCTTGTTTTTATTATTATTTTACTTTATCCAATCGGTATTACTTAATTTTTACCTTTTTAACATGTTTTTCAAAAGTAATTTTTTATTATAAAATATCATATATATATATATATATATATATATATATATATATATATATATATAATTTCACACTTATTAGTAAAAACACTTTGTAAAAAGTAGATATAATTGATGTTTTATATATTGTAAAAAGTGTGTATTACTAAAGAGCCACTTGAAGAAAATAAATTTTTTAAAAATGATATTTCATATAGTTTTTATTATTGTTCTAAAAACATGTTCACTATTCCACATACATGCTTCGAATAATAAAAACTATATGAAATATTGTTTTTTTTAAAAAAATTATTTTCTTCAAGTAGCTCTAGTATTACACATTTTTTTTATATGTATAAAACATAAATTACACATTAATTTTTTATAGAGTTTTTTTTTTGTAAGTATGAAATTATTTTTAATTTTTTTTTTGATATTTTAAACTCCCCCCGTTAAGAAAAACATGTCGTTTTAGGAGTAAAATCTTGTTAAGAAAAACATGTTGTTTTAGGTATTTTGGTGTCCACTTTCCAAAATTACCCTTGTAGTGATTATAAATTTGTTAGTTGTAGTTTTCAACAAAGTGGAAAAGTTAAGTAATTTCGAACCCCGGAATGGCCGCTCTTTATTTACCAATTCAAGGAAAAGTAAAGTAATAATTAGGAGTATAAGTATATTTTTGTTTGCTTTTATTTGCTTTCTTAATAAATGTGCAAATCTCTATAACAACATGTTTTAATTAATGGAGGGGGTAGTGTTTTTTGCTTTTGAAAAATATGTCAAAAAGTTAATTATCAACTAATACCAATTGAATTGAGTAAAGTAATAATAAAAATAAGGGGTGTAATTTAATTTCCATACACTTTAACATTCAATTAACGAAAATTGGGTGATGGGTGTGACTTTGCAAAGAAAACGATTTTAACGAGTGGTTTTCAGCAATTTTCGTTTTAAGGAGTGGTTTTTCGCAAAACATCCTATTTAAAGGGTGATTTTCTGCAATTTTGCCTTATAATTTTAAGAAAGAATCAGAGTGAAGCCCAAATGCATAAGTGAGGCCCAATATAATGCGAAGGCCCAATGAATCAATCAGTGATTAATAACGTCTTAAATATAACAGTTACCAACGAATCGACTACCCACAAAAATATTACAAGTAAAGTTAAAAAAATGTAACAAAGTGTAAATCCAACTAACTTACTTTTGATTACCAACATCTTCTACACTATTTTAAGGAGATGAAATCTGTATAAAAATATAGTATTCATGTACGTTTTTTAAGGAGATGAAAACTATATAAAAAAATATTTTTAATTAATTTTTTTATTTTTGATTTCATACTCATTATCTATTTATATTAATTTTTTTTTGATGATTTCATATTTATTACTGCTAACTACTAGCATTTCTTCCATGAATTTTCTATGATTTCATATTTATTATGGGAGTAATGCTACCTGTTTCTTCCATGATTTACCACTATATCTATTAATATTTATGCATATTTTTTGAAATGGTAAAATTATATGAAGTATTTTTTTTAAATTTTTTTTAATATAATTACGTATTTATTAGTAATAAATATGAAATTATATTAAAAATAACAAAAAAGTGATAAACCTTGAAAAAAAATCTATTTCAAATGTTTTTTTTTAACACATTTATGAAGTATATGAATTTCATTACATGGAAACGTAAAAGAAGGGAATCCGTTGCATGGAAAACGAAATGAGAAACCCTTTGTTGAGTAGAGTACGCGCTCTACGCGCTAGACTCTTCACTTTCATTCTACCCATCTTAAAGTACTTGCTCTGGCTAAGAAATCCTAGCCTCCATGATCGTCCAGCCTCCCTCCCGTATACATCTCTGTCAAATGATCGACCCTCCCTCCTTTGGGTTGATGATAACCCTATCAAGTGTAGATCGATAATCTATCGCCCCCATCCCCTTTTGCCAAAAAACCAAACCCTAACCCTTTATCCCAGTAAAGAATCCGTAGTCTCTCCGGTGGTTGTCGAAGCCGATTCGAGCTTATCTCCCCTCAATTTGTTGGGGACTGGCTCCGTTGAGCACAAGTACAAGGCAATTCGTGTCCTGGTATGCCAATACTCCTTCAATGGTGCGAAAATGAAGGATCCTCCTTGGATCTGTTGGCCACGACTTCGAAATCAGTTAGCGGTGTGGGCTGAGCGGAAGGTTTTCGTTCTAGTCTGTAAGAACTTCAAAAGAAGAAAGAAAGTTGTTTGGGGATGGGGACGCTTACCGACTTCAGCTTATTGGGGTCGTTCTTCGTGTCGATGGATGTCCAGGTTCCTTCTATTCGTTTTCTTTAATTTGATCTGGTGTTGTGCAAAAAATCTCTCTTTATGGATGAGAATCGAGCAAAAGCCCCTTCTCAAAGGGTGGGCTATGCTTCCCTCGTACAAGCGAGGTAAGTTTAGGCCACTTGAACTCAAAAACTGCACTAGTTACTTGTTTCCTCCGTGGTCTGAATCTAACAAATGTTTGATTTGTTGTCTGGAAAGCTTTGTCAAAAAACCCATAGGGCTCGGTTCCGCCGAGCTCCTATCAAATACCTCCCCAACGGGCCCAAAACCCCTCTATGAGAAAAAACTTCCCGTGGGTTCTCTTGACCCCGGTGATGGTGGAAGAAAAGAAAGGAAATCTATGGCTGGAAAGAATGCCAAAAAATCAGCGGTCAATCTGGAGAAACTGGTGCCTCCTATGGCATCTCCAACTGAATTTTTAAGCATTGTAAGGGTTACAACCTTCCGGGTAAACATCTCTTTTAAGCATTGTTGTTTCTCTATTCAAACGTTTTCGAATCAAGGCTATATCTCCTATTATGCAAGAACGGGGCTTTTGATTCTAAGTTCCATGGAAAAATACCAGTGCATAATCTTGGCAGTTCCTTTTTGTATCAAGTCCAGTAGTTACGATTGTTTGTCTATATGCCTGTTCTATCTGGGTGGTTATAGTATATTTTGGGTTCAAGCCTTTATTTATATCTTCTTGTGGATTAATCATGGTTGTTACAAGTTCAAACGTATAAACTCTTTTATGACCAACTCTTTGCTCAAGGATTATAAAGGGTACTTTTACATATCCAACAAGTCTCAAGTAATAAAAATTCTAGTTGTGTGGCTTGAAGATGATAGGCCTAGTCGCATGCTTATTAAAATGAAAGAATGCATTCGAATGCACAATTTGTGGCAATTAGCCAAGGCGAGAAAGCTCTTATATAAATATCAGGCATACACATGGTATAAAAACAACTGCTTGGGACTCATATGCTTTCTAGCACATCTTAGTTTAAAAAAGAATATATGGTTCGGGTGGTATAATCCGTTGTCTTGTATAATCAGCAGCTGGCATTTATGCCATCCTTCTTGGTGTTGTATGCTGCTTTGCGTGCTTGGTATTGGCTATCTGATTAAGGATATGGGGCATATTGTATTGTCAAATCGTGTATTAACGGAAAGCTTTCTTGGGAATTATTTAACTTATGAGAACCTCTTGACTCCTGAACCTTTGCTTGATATAAATCTGAGTTTCAAAATGTGGTGTACTAAGAGTAAAATAATGGCACACACATATGTTGAATCCTCCCCTTACCAGACATGTATTTTTTTGTGTTTTGGCATGTCTAACTCTGACAAGGACCTAGGAATGGCTGGTGCGGTGGAGCTTTCTTTTCCATTGCCAATCATACCTCGTGTGGACAGCAACTCTAATTTTCTACTCTCTGTCTCAACCATGGCTTCCTCCTCAAAGGAGAAAGGGAAAAAACCAATGGGGGATGATCCCCTCATCCCCCATCCAAAACCATCCCGAAAGGGCAAAAATCAGGTTCTAATTGAAGAAACCCCTACTGGAGAGGACTGCTCAAGGGCAAACGCTGCTGGAGGGGAGCAAAGAACTATCTATGGAGTAAACTCTGGTTTGTTCATTTCAGCTATGAGCAATTTGCTTCTTTTCGATGTTAATTGGTCTACAATCCCATTTATTTCAAGTAAAAACACTTCTAATGATCTAAATCAAATATGGCTTGAAATTCTGACTCCCACCTTCTTTTGTGTCTCATCATCGGTTGAGTACAAGTTCGAGCATCTAAGATCAAAGAAATCCAAATTCATGTGTAACGGCTATTGGGTGTTATCTCTTGCTTCAACAAACGATTATGTATACCAAATTTTCTACAGTGATGTGTTTTTTGACAGGAACAAAATCTATTTTTGTGGAATTGAGTGGCTTTGTTATGTAAGGCTAGTTGATCATGTCCTTGTGAACTTTGCTGTGTTTGTAGTAGTTTTGGTTGATCACAGTCAGTTAGGTAATCATGTAAGGTATGTATTAATGTATTCGGCTATGCAAAAGCTTAGTGTGTATCTTGATTTCCTAATCTACAACATCTGTTTTCATGAAACATGGTTGGTAGGGGTTGTTGGCTCGTCTTTCCCCCTCACCTCTGATCATGGGCTAATAGAAATCCAAGAAGGTTTAGAACACAATGTCAAGAGGAGATTGAGTCCCCACAAGTTAATTATGTCTCGAACAACTACAAGCATAAACTATATCTCAGAGTTGGGTATAAAGAAACATTTTAATTGGATATCTACAAACTCAATAAGGGTCATCTCAGCGCATGAACAATCCAGTTGTGGCTATCACATGAATTCATTAAGCAAACTCTGCACAGAATGCCCCCATATGCACAAGGCATTAATATTCGGCTGCCCTTTGCGGGCACTAGCTGAGTATGGCTTAACTTTTATTATAAAAGATAAGGTGGAGACAAACCTTAACTATTATTACTCCCGGTCAAACCCAAAGATGGTGAAGATAACCCAAGAACATAACTCTAAAACTAAATTTGTGTGTGCCATCCGAAAAAATAGAATATATATGCTTACCGTATGGATAAAACTAATCAAGATAATTAATGATAGGGATAGTGCAAAAAATCAACTTAAATGGGTTCATCACAGTGAGTATATCCACTGTAACACAAAATCATCAAGCAACAAATCCTTAATTATTATTGGTTATTCCCTTTGGAGACTTATAAAGACAAATCACCGTACGACTAACCATCGCTCTAATAAAGACATCATTTTTTGGTACGGCAAAATATTGATTAACATACAGAAAATGAGGAACATCTCAAAAAGAGGAAGATATAGGTATGGGAGGGCTCACCTATTGCTCGCCTATGCAAAAACAAAGTGGTCATGATTATACGATATTGGAACTGTAGGGGAATTGGAAAAACAACCTTCTGGACTAAAATGAATGAATGGCGCACCCTAGATCATATACAAATGCTAATCTTAGCAGAAACAAAGACTGAAACAGAACCAAAGGAATCTTTATGGAAAAATGTGGGATTCACAAACATGTGCTGGTCCCCGGCTTCTGGACGTGCCGGGGGTATTGCTTTATTCTGGAATGAAAACTCCTTCATAGACGAAACCATCTCGGTAATTATTCACCTCCCAAGAATTATTGGCGTCAAATATGAGAACATAAAAGAGAACTTTGAGTGTTTAATGCTGTTTGTATACGCCCCCCCTAACCCCTCAGAAAAAGAGGACTTTTGGAGAAACCTATACGATCTGATTACCCAAAGCGACATTCCATGCTTAGTTATGGGAGACTTAAACGAAATTAGTCAACCATCGGATAAGAGCGGAGGGGCAGAAACTCTACCGAATAGATTCTTGAGAATAATGGAATTTAAAGATGCGTGTTCCTTGCTGGAGATCCCCTCGTACGGTAACCCATTTACTTGGAGGAAAAAACAATTCGGTCCAGATAACATATTGGAAAAACTTGACAGAGTGTTAGTCCATCATGAAATAATCGACATGTTCCCCGCTTTAGCAACTAAAAATGGAGCATTCTCTAACTCGGACCATTGTCCTATTTCAATTAACATATCCAAAAGCACTACCTTTAAACCACCCCCGTTTAAATTTGAAAACATTTGGTTGCAAAGAAGAGATTTCCGAAATATTGTCAAACAAGCATGGCGAACTTCATGTGCAGGCTCTGCTATGTTCCGAATTACACACAAATCAAAGGTCCTCAAACAAAAGGCAAAAATATGGAATAAGAAAACATTTGGAAACATCTTCCGGCAACTACAAAACGTTGATGAGGCCCTAATTGAAATACAATCAAATCTACAAACTAATCAAAACCCCGAATCATACAAAAAAGAACAAACTCTCTTATCTAAAAGAGAAAAACTACTCCTTTTCCATAAAACGTACTGGAACCAAAGAGCTAAATCTAAACACTTAAAGCTAGCAGATACCAACTCCTCCTATTTCCATAGAGTAGCCACAGGGAGAAGAAATCGGAAGATAATCAGAACAATTACCTCAGCAGAAGGAACTAACATTATAGGCGACGAAAATATTAAAAAGGAAATTCAAAGAGACTTTGAAACAAGATTTAGTCGGGAACAAATGTATAATACCCCCCAATTGGAAGAATACCTCTCAGAAATCAACCCAGTCATTACAGAAGAGGAAAACAAATCACTTATTCAACAACCAACAAATAGTGAAATAAAAAAAGCAGTCTTCTCACTAGGGAACAACAAATCCCCCGGGCCTGATGGAATGACGGCTGAGTTCTACAAAAAATATTGGGACATTGTTGGCACTGATATCATCCGGGCTACAAAAGCTTTCTTCCATTCTGGAAAACTGTTAAAACAAATAAATCACACATTTATCTCCCTCATACCAAAAAATGATAACCCATCCATGACTACACACTACCGACCGATTAGCTTATGTTCTACCTTATATAAAATCATCTCAAAAATAATAACAGAACGACTAAAAATGGTAATAGGAAAACTTATACACCCACTACAAGGCGCATTTGTCTCCGACAGAGCAATCCAAGACAATATCCTAATAGCACACGAGATATTCCACTCATTTCGCACTAGAAAAGGTTCCAAGGGATGGACTGCAATAAAACTCGACATAGAAAAAGCATACGACAGAGTAGATTGGCAATTCACAAAATTAGTGCTCCAGAAATTCGGATTCAACCAAAGAATTGTGGATATAATTATGGAATGTGTGACTACAGTATCCTTCTCTGTTTTAGTAAACAATGGTCCTACTGACCTTTTCAAACCTTCTAGAGGTTTGAGGCAAGGGGACCCCCTCTCCCCGTTTCTCTTCCTTCTTGGGGCAGAAGTCCTTGCTCGTAAACTCTCAAGGGAGGCAGAATCTAATCACAACAGCATCGGATTTAAATTTGGCCATTCGGGCCCCTGCATTCCGTTCCTAGCCTTCGCAGACGACATAATAATATTTTCAAAAGGAAGTAATTCAGCATGTATAAAAGTTAAAGAGATAATTGAAGACTACTGTAAATTCTCAGGGCAAAAAGTAAACTATCACAAGTCGTCCTTTCAAACTACCCCAGGTATTCTTAGATCAAGAGCCCGAGACCTAGAGGGAATATTGAACATTCCCCTAGAACGAAATCTGGAAAAGTACCTAGGTTGTCCCATCATAAATGGGCGGGTTACCAAGGAAACTTTTGGCGAACTGATATGTAAATCAAAAGATCAATTGAGCAAATGGCGTGCAAATACCCTATCACAACAAGGCAGAGCAACCTTAATAGTGTTTAATCTATCATCAAAACCCCTATACTCGATGCAGAGCTTTATGCTCCCGGCAGCGGTCCATAAACAATTAGATCAAATCAACAGAACCTTTTTCTGGAACAAAGACGCTCAGCATAGCCCATTAATCAGTTGGGACAAAATATGTAAATCAAAAGCGGGTGGAGGATTGGGAATTAGAAAAACCAAAGACATGAATGAAGCTCTCCAACTAAAGCTTCTTTGGAAAATTTTGGCTGAACCGGAGAATAACTGGGTCAAAATCATACAATACAAGTATCTAAAAGACAGCCACATCCTTACCTACTCTAGAAAAGGCAATGCGTCCTGGCAATGGTCGAAACTGAGTGCTCTAATCCCGAAATTTAAAACGGGACTTATCTGGCAGGTGGGGAATGGGAAATCAATTAAGTTTTGGGAAGACAATTGGGCTACAACGACACCTCTAAAAAACAAAATAGATTCCCAACACAACATTAATCCACATGATTCCGTGAGCGACTTCATTATAGGAGGACAATGGTGGAAGGAGAAACTTGAGTCGGTGCTTTCTGGGCCCATAATAGAGGATATTATGAAAATACCCTTACCAATCACCCCCTTTGCAGACAGACTGTATTGGTGGCCCGCCAAAAAGGGCTGGTTCACAACGACAAGTGCTTACAACCTAATCTCATCCACATCACAAAGACCATCAGATGAATTCTCATGGATCTGGAAACTTGATGTCCCTCCAAAAGTTAAGAACTTCATATGGAAAATAAAACAAAAAGGCCTTGCTACGGCCACCCGCCTAGCACAAAAAGGGGTATCGGTACCGAACACGTGTACCCTTTGCAATCAGTTCGCAGAAGATGATATCCACCTATTCATAGAGTGTCCTATCAACAATTTCCAACAACAATTCCCTGGACAAATATCTCAAAGTATTAACACCCTTATTTCAGAAAACAGAGATATGGACCAAATTCTACATATTTTAGGTTCCATCCTCCCTATGGAGAAAAAACAACAGATGGCAATCAGATGGTGGACCATTTGGTTTATAAGAAATCAAACAATCTTTAGAAATGAAAGCATCCCCTCTGCAGAGGGCATTAAGAAAATGATAAAGGACAATATTGAAAATTGGAGAAAAGCAAGCAGATGGAATGAGATGGAGAATGACGACCTACAGAAACAAAATCAGGGGAAAAGTCTCACTAAGAACAAGAGGAAAACATGCCGCTGGAGGAAACCTCCAGCTGGCAAATACAAGTTAAACTTTGACGGATCATTTAAATCAACCTCAAACAGTTCCATTGGGTACATCATCCGAGATTGGTATGGTGACCTTATCAACATTGGTGGTAAAACTATTGGAGCACAATCACCTCTCATGGCAGAAGCTCTTGCCCTACGTATTGGGATAGAAAAAGCTAGAGAATTAAAGATAACCGATCTCATAATAGAAGGAGACTCAAAGATTATCACGGACTACCTAAAAACACAAGTTGGGTGTCCTTGGGAAATAGAAATGGTTATGTCCGATATCCAAGTCCTTCTCCAAAAAATAAATAATGTAGAGGTATCTCATATTCCCTGCATTGGTAACCGGGTAGCGGATAAGGTTGCACACCTTAGCTACTCTACCAGGGGGTCAGAGCTATACCTAGATACAGGTCTTATCGACCTCATCCGCCAGGATGCTTTCGGATAGGGAATTCCCATCCGAATTTTTACCTAATCAAAAAAAAAAAAAAAAAGTAAAAGAAGGGAATCCAATAGAGATTTGACAGCTGTACAGTATAGCTTATGCTTGCAGCAGAAGAAATAATACAGCTTTCCTTTTACGCAGTCAGGCTAAGTCAAGTCGGTAAGTCCAAGTCGGTCAATCCAAGTCCTTCTATACAATACCCTTCGCCGTCTCCCATTCTGATCATACATAGCTTCTCCGTCTGAAAAACCCTAGAAAAACCCTCTCTCAATTGAGAAGCTAATTGTCTTATTCCCCCAAACTTTTGGGCGTTTGCTTCAATCCCGCTTCCCACTTCCCGCTTTCGGTGATTCTCATCTGAATCGCCGATCCACAACCGTCCTCCCCAGTCCTCGTTCCTTCCGTCTAGGGGATCTACGGGGTTGAATTAATCGGTGAAGAAATCAAGGTATTTGCGATCCCGACCGTCTAGGGTTTTCTTTTGAATCGATCTACTTCTCTTTATAAAGTTTATGGCGCGTTATAACCCTAATCGGACTCTACTGGACTTCAAATTCGCGCCTAATTTTAATTCTCTCCGTTTGGATCTACAGGATTGAACTACTCAGTAAAGAAATCAAGATCAGCGGCCGTCTTCGCGATTCCTACTCGGAAATCCTCTCCGTTTGGATCTATGGGATCGAATTACTCGGTAAAGAAACCAAGGTATTTGTAATTTGTGATCCCGGTCGTCTAGTTTTTTATAATAAAAAAATCGTTCTATTTCTCTTTAAAAAGTTTCTAGCGCTTATATAATTTGTAGTTTGATGAATGATAGGCTCTGCAAGTATCTTTTCAACTGATTAGGTGACCAATTGGGATGAGGTTGATGGTAATAGATTCCAATGAAATGCTCGTTTGATATTGTTGATTAGATTAGATGTCTTTCTTCTTGAACTATGCCAACAGATCTGTTATACTTGTTCTTACTGTTTTTACTATTGATAATTTTAGGCTTGGACATGGAAAGGGAGTTGATATTCTTGTGAAGGAATTTTAAGGATGTTAATGTCCAATTGGGGTTGATCTACTAATTCACCATATTCACAATGGCCGAAACACTCGAGTTCTCTAACCTCCAGGTCAGATGCTTAACCATTCTGTCTTCTTTAGTTGTGGTTATTTCTACAATATTTGGAATTTTGTATTTAATTTTTTTAATGTGTGTAAGGTTATGTTGTGAAATGGAAGCGGAAGATTGGATATACAAAGAACTCTTGCTTCAAGTAAAGATTGTGCTCTAACCTACGACAAAACAAGGGTGTTCTTCCTTTGTAAGTTTTGATTTTTGTTACTATTTTATTCATTCGTATAGCTGTGCTACTGAAAATTTTCTATGTTCTTCACTGAAAACAGCCAGTGTTCTAAAAAACGGCCTTGGCGGCCGCCAAGACGGCGCCAAGACGTTTGGCGGACCCACACCGTCCCGAATTATGCCTTGGCGGTGTAGCTTGGCGGGGGAGGGCCTTGGCGGGAATGGAACAACACCTTGGCGGGTGCAATACGGAGACTTGGCGGCCTTGGCGGGTGCAAATCGGGCTTGGCGGGGAAGAGTTTTGGCGGGCACGGGATGGAGGCTTAGTGGGCTTGGCGGTTTTAAATTGAGATTATTTAGTTTTTATGCTTTTAAATTTTTCTATTATGAAATCATGATACTTATTTGAATATATCTATATGATTTTATATTTGATTCAGACAACTTCAAAAAGGGTCATGATGATTTTTTATTTGATATGCTACAAACTTAAAATTAATACATAGTTTATCACATAATATATGTTTTATACATAGTGTATGGGATAAATATAACAAAACAATCAAGAACCGTTTTATCCGCCAAGAACCGCTAATAAGGCCGCCAAACCGTCTTGGCGCTTAGCGGTACCCTGCCGCCAAGCATCCGCCGAGCGTTTTTTAGAACATTGAAAACAGCTCCACTTTGTAAAGAGTTTCTCTCTGTCAGTAGAAATAGCTCCAATTTTGTATGATTTATATTTTACACAGTGTTCCATGTTATGAATGCAGGAAGAAAAGGTTGATCGGATGGGCTAGAGAGGCCTAGAACTGCATGATCAATCAGGTACTGCTGTTTTGTTTGCTAGTTTACCTAACAATCTTTTTTTTTCTTAATCATTATCGACTCTTTTCTGTTTGTAAACTACGTGATAGTTACTGCTGTCATATGTTTCACCCTTTATGTTTTACATTGTTGTGGTAAATAACGTAGAGACTTTCCTTTGTCCCATTCTTGAGTTTTCTTACAATTGTGATTGAACATTAACTTTTTTGAAACTGTCACAAACACTATAGGAGTGGGATTTTTAACTGTCATAAGTTAGCCCTTATAATCGGAAGGCAGAGTCCCCAAATGAGAAGTGCATGTCCCTGAAACAGAAAATTACTGACCTTAAATCGCAAGGGTGGACTGGAAAATGGGAGATCCTAATCGTGAAAGCTAAATGTCCCTGTCCGGTTTTTGGTAAGTCCTTGTTCCAAAAGGTAATGTCCCAGATCTGTGTAATGGAATGTCCTTGTCCCTAAATCACAAGGAAGGTCTTGAAAATGGGAAATCCCATTCCCGAGAACGAAAAGTCCCTGTTTTGTCTCAAAAAATGGAACAGTCCCGAAAGGGAATGTTCCATGTCCCTAAATCGGAGAGTTTATGTCCCTAAATCTCAAGGAAGGTCTAAAAAAGGGGGAATCCCAATCTCGAGAATGAAAATTGTCCCTGTCCCGAGAATGAAAATGGAAATATTTTGGTCCTGGAAAGGAATGTCCCATGTCCGTGAAATGGAAGGTTGTTGTCCCTGAAACTCAAGGAAGGCCCAGAAAAAAGGGGAAATCCCATCCCTAAGAACGAGAAGTCCCTGTTTTGTCTCAAAAAATGGAACAGTCCCGAAAGGGAATGTTCCATGTCCCTAAATCTCAAGGAAGGTCTAAAAAAGGGGAATCCTAATCCTGAGAATGAAAATTGTCCCTGTCGCGAGAATGAAAATGGAAATGTTTTGGTCCTAAAAAGGAATGTCCCATGTCCGTGAAATGGAAGGTTGTTGTCCCTCAAACTCAAGGAAGGTTCGGAAAAAAAGGGAAAATCCCATCCCCAATAATGAAGAGTCCATGTTTTGTCTCAAAAAATGGAAAAGTCCCGAAAGGGATGTTTCATGTCCCTAAATCGGAAAGTTTGTCCCTAAATCACAAGGAAGGTCTAAAAAAAGGGGAAATCCCAATCTTGAGAATGAAAATCGTCCCTGACCCGAGAATGAAAATGGAAAAGTTCTGGTCCATAAAAGGAATGTCCCATGTCTGTGAAATGGAAGGTTGTTGTCCCTGAATCTCAAGGTAGGTCCGGAAAAAATGGGAAATCCCATTCCCGAGAACGAAATGTCCCTATTTTTTCTCAAAAAATGGAAAAGTCATGAAAGGAATGTTCCATGTCCCTAAACCGGAAAGTTTATGTCCCTAAATCACAAGGAAGGTCTAAAAAGGGGAAATCCCAATCTTGAGAATGAAAATTGTCTCTGTTCCAAAATGAAATGGGAAAACTTCTGGTCCTGAAAAGGAATGTCCTATGTCCGTGAAATAGAAGGTTGATGTCCCTGAATCTCAGGAAAGGTCCGAAAAAAAGGGAAATCCCATTCCCTTAGAACGAAAAAGTCCTGTTTTGTCTCAAAAAAGGATAAGTCTCAGAACAGAATGTTTCATGTCCCTAAGTCGGAAAGTTTATGTCCCTAAATCTCAAGGAAGGTCTAAAAAAGGGGAATCAGTTTATGTCCCTAAATCTCAAGGAAGGTCTAAAAAAGGGGAATCCTAATCTTGAGAATGAACATTGTCCCTGTCCCGAGAATGAAAATGGAAATGTTTTGGTCCTAAAAAGGAATGTCCCATGTCCGTGAAATGGAAGGTTGTTGTCCCTTAATCTCAAGGAAGGTCCGGAAAAAGGGAAATTCCATTCTCGAGAACGAAAAATCCCTGTTTTGTCTCAAAAAATGGAGAAGTCCCGAAACGGAATGTTCCATGTCCCTAAATCGGAAAGTTTGTCCCTAAATCTCAAGGAAGGTCAAAGAGGAAATCCCAATCTCGAGAATGAAAATTGTCCCTATCTCGAGAATGAAAATGGGAAAGTTCTAGTCCTGAAAAGGAATGTCCCATGTCCGTGAATGAAAATTGTCCTCGTCGCTTCTCAAAAATGGAAAAGTTCTGGTCTCAAAAAGGAATGTCCCATGTCCGCTAAAGAGAAATTGAAAAGTCCTAGTCCCTGAACCACAAGAAAGGTCAATTGCATCAGTTAAAAGTCCTAATCCCATTCCTGAGAACGAAAAGTCCATGTTTCGTCTCAAAAATTGAAAACTTTTAGTCTCTGAACCACAAGGTTAGTTGCACCTGTTAAAAGATGTATATTTTTGCACATATCCTATTGGCTGGAACACAAGAAAATGGAAAATTACTATCCTTGAATCACAAGGAAGGACTAGAAAATGGGAAATCCTCTCGAGAGCTAAATGCCCTTGTCCGGTTTTGGTAAGTCCCAGTTCCGAAAGGGACTGTCCAAGGTCCATGTAAAGGAAAGTTGTTGTCCCTAAATCAAAAGGAAGGTCTGGAAAATGGGAAATCCCAATTCCGAGAATGAAAAGTCCCTTTCGTGTCTCAATAATGGAAAAGTCGTGGTTCTGAAAAGGAATGTTGCATGTACCTAAACCGGAAAGTTTATGTCCCTGCCCCTTCTCAAAAATGGAAAAGTTTTGGTCTTGAAAATGAATGTCCCATGTTTGTGAAATGGAAAAAGTTTTCCGTGAATCGCAAGGAAGGTTCGGGGAAAAGGGAAATCCCCACATTCCCGAGAACGATAAGTCCCAGTCTGAGTCCCTGAACCACAAGGAAGGTCGGTTGCATCTATTAAAAGTTGTATATTTTTGCGCCTCTTATCCTAGTATTAGGAACACAAGATATTTTGAGTATTGATTGAAAAGTATTGGTCCCGAAAAGGAATGTTCCATGTCCTTGAAATGGAAAGTTTTGTCCCTAAATCACAAGGAAGATCAATAAAAGGGGAAATTCCAATCCTGATAATGAAAATGGAAAAGTCCTGGTCTTGAAAAGAAATGTCCCATGTCCGTGAAATGGAAGGTTGCTGTCCATGAATCTAAAGGAAGGTCCCGAAAAAACGGAAAATCCCATTCCCGTGAATGAAAAGTCCCTCTTTTGTCTCAAAAAATGGGAAAGTCCCGATAGGGATTGTTCCATGTCCCTAAACTGGTTATGTCTCTAAATCACAAGGTAGGTCTATAAAGGGGGAATCCCAATTCCGAGAATGAAAATTGTCCCTGTTTCGAGAATGAAAATGGAAAAGTTTTGGAAAACGAGAAATCCCAATTCCGAGAATGAAAAGTCTCTGTCCTGTCTCGATAATGGAAAAGTCGCGATTCAGAAAAGGAATGTTCCATGTCCCTAAATCGGAAAGTTTATGCCCTTGTCCCTTCTTAAAAATGCAAAAGTTCTGGTCCTGAAAATGAAAGTCCATTGTTTGTGAAATGGAAAGGTGATGCCCCTTAATAACAAGTAAGGTCCGGGGAAAAGGGAAATCCCATTCGCGAGAACGAAAAATCCCAGTCTCTATCCCTGAACCACAAGGAAGGTCAGTTGCATCCGTTAAAAGTTATATATTTTTGCGCCCCAAATCTTAATATCAGGAACACAAGATTTGGGTATTAATTGGTGATTTGGTGCCAACAAAGATTTGACATTGCTCAGTTCCATGACAGGTCTATCTTTGTCTTTCTTGCATTGTTAACGGTTAGTTTTGCTTGTTCTTTTGGTCACAAACACTATAGGATTGAGATTTTTTTATTGTCAAAACAAAGTAAACTCTTTCCTTATAAATCGGAAGTCATAGTCCCCAAACAAAAAGTGCATGTCCTTGAAATAGTATTATCCTTAAATCAAAAGAAAGGACCGGAAAATGGGAAATCTGAATCCTGAGAGCTAAATGGCCCTTTTCCAGTTTTGGGCAAGTCGCTGTTTTGAAACGGAATGTCCCAGGTCTGTGTAATAGAAAGATGTTAGCCCTAAATCACAAGGAAGGTCTGGAAAACAGGGAAGTCCCAATCTCGAGAATGAAAAGTCCCTGTCCATCATGTCCCTAAACTGGAAAGTTGTCCCTGTCTCTAAACTGAAAAGGATTGTTCCATGTCCCTAAATCAGAAGGAATGTCTTAAAAGGAGAAATCACAATCTTGAGAATGAAAATTGTCCCTGTCCCTTCTCAAAAATGGAAAAGTTCTGGTCCCGAAAAGGAATGTTCCATGTCCTTGAAACGGAAAGTTGTTTTCCCTGGAACACAAGGAAGGTTTGGAAAAAATGGGAAATCCCATTCCCAAGAACAAAAAGTCCTTATTTCGTCTCAAAAATGGAAAAGTCCCAGTCCCTAAATCACAAGGAATGTCACTTGTATCTGATAAAAGTTATATATTTTTCCCCTCATATCCTCGTGGCAGGAACACAAGATATAGGGTATTAATTGGTGCCAAGAAGGATTTGACATTGCTGAGTTCCACAACGGGTATATCTTGTCTTTTTTGCATCGTTAATGGTCAGTTTTGCTTGTAGGTTCACTGGTCTTTAATGCTTATGCTCTTGGTCACAAACACTATACAAGTGGGATTTTTTAACTGTCATAAGTAACTCTTTCCTTGTTAATTGGAAGTCATAGTCCCCAAACGGGAAGTGCATGTCCCTGAAATAGTAATTTCCTTAAATACAAACGAAGACCAGAAAATGGGAAATCAGAATCCTGAGAGCTAAATGTCAATGTCCCTGTCCAGTTTTTGGTAAGTCGCTCTTTCGAAACAAAATGTCCCAGGTCAGTGTAATGGAAAGTTGTTGGCCCTAAATCACAAGGAAGGTTTGGAAAATGGGAAATCTCAATCCCGAGAATGAAAGGTCCCTGTCCCGTCTCAATAACGGAAAAGTCGCGGGCTGGAAAAGGAATGTTTAATGTCCCTAAACTGGAAAGTTGTCCCTAAACTGAAATGGAATGTTCTATATTCCTAAATCAAAAGGAAGGTCTAAAAGGAGGAAATTCCAATCCCGAGAATAAAAATTGTCCCCGTTGCTTCTCAAAAATGGAGAAGTTCTAGTCCAAAAAGGAATGTCCCTCGTTCATGAAACGGAAACTTGTTGTCTCTGAATCACAATGAAGGTCCAAAAAAAAAAAGGGAAAATCCCATTCCCGAGAACAAAATGGCCCTGTTTTGTCTCAAAAGTGCAAAAGTCCCTGAACCACAAGGAATGTGAGTTGCATCAAGTTATATATTTTTTCGCTTCATATCCTCATGGTAGGAACACAAATATTGGGTTTTAATTGGTGCCAAGAAGGATTTGACATTGCTCAGTTTGACGGCTGGTTAGTTTTTCTTGTAGGTTCACTATTTTTTATGGTTAGTTTTGCTTGTAGCCCTTATAATTGAATGTCAGAATCCCCAAACGGGAAGTGCATGTCCCTGAAACGGAAAATTATTGTCCTTAAATCACAAGGAGGAACTGAAAACAGGAAATCTAAATCCTGAGAGCTAAATGTCCCTCTCCTGTTTTCGGTAAGTCCCTGTTCCAAAAGGGAATGTCCCTAGTTCGTGTAACAGAATGCCGTTGTCCCTAAATCAAAAGGAAGGTCTAGAAAACGAGAAATCTCAATCCCGAGAATGAAAAGTCCCTGTCCTGTCTCGACAATGGAAAGTCGCAGTCCCGAAAAAGAATGTTCCATGTCCCTAAACCGGAGAGTTTATCTCCCTAAATCAGAATGAAGGTCTAAAAAAGGGGAAATATCCCAATCATGAGAATGAAAATTGTCCCTGTCTCATCTCAAAAATGGAAAAGTTCTGGTCACAAAAAGGAATGTCCCATGTCCTTTAAACGAAAAGTTGTTGTCCCTGAATCATAAGGAAGGTCCGGATAAAACGGAAAATCCCATTCCCGAGAATGAGAAGGTCCTGTTTCATCTCAAAAATGGAAAAGTCCTACTCCCAAAAAGGAAAGTTCCATGTCCGTAAAATGGGAAGGTACTAATTATTTTCCCTAATTTACAAGGAAGGCCGGAATATGGGAAATCCCAATCTGGATAATAAGAAACAATAGAGTACGGGTCCTGAAATGGAACTTTACTCGTCAATGATGTTCATTTCTTGGAAAGTCCACGCTCTTGAAACGGAAAGCTCTTGTCCCTAATTCATAAAGGTCCAATTGACTGATTACTCAACAAGAAGGATGCGACACGGTTGCAATTACTAGATAATGAGTTGGCTACTATCCAACAAGGAGACAAGTCCCAGTAGAATCTCTAATGCTTCATCTAAATTTCTGGAAGAAAGTAGTGACAGTGCTACTAAACGCAGGCGAGAATGCAGCTTAAGAAGTTCTTGAGGCACGCCTTGGTTTGGTTTGGTTGGGGAGATAGTGCATAATTTTGATTCTCAAGCACTACTCTTCTTGTGGTCTAGTAACAATATTTCTGGTTTCAGGATTTTTGGCCCAAAGATTTTTAATCTTGAAATGATATTTCACTCTTGTTGTTGTTCATGAATCATGAAAATCATAGATCACAATACATGGAGAATGATCGGAGTGATGGGTGGGGCATAAAAATTAGCATGGAACATTTAAAAAGCAGATTTTCTACTAGTGACCAGGCTCTATTCATAGTTTACATCTCTGAGGTGATTCCAAATGGGAAGTGCATGTCCCTGAAACCGAAAATCACTCTTCCTAAATCACAAGGAAGGTTCAAAAAACGGGAAATCACAATCCCGAGAATTAAAAGTCCTGTCCCATCTTCGGTAAAGTCTTGGTCTCAAAAGGGAATGTCCCATGTCCGTGAAACGGAAAGTTGTTGTCCCTAAATCATAAGGAAGATTTGGAAAACGGGAAATCCCAATCCTGAGAATGAAAAGTCCCTGTTCTGTCTCCAAAATGGAAAAGTCTTAGTCTCGAAAAGGAATGTCTCATGTCCTTGAACCTGAAAGTTTCTGTCCCTATCCCTATATCACTGTCCCATGTCTCTTGAACCTGAACGTTTATGTCCCTATCCCTATCCCTATCCCTATATCACAAAGTCGGTCTGAGAAACGCAAAGTTGTTGTCCCTTAATCACAAGGAAGGTTTGGAAAACGGGAAATCCCAATCCCGAGAATGAAAAGTCCCTCACATGTCTCCAAAATGGAAAAGTATCGGTCCCGAAAAGGAATGTCCCATGTCCCTGAACCAGAAAGTTTCTATCCCTATATCACATTCAGCCTGAAAAACTGGAATTCACGATCACGAGAATGAAAACTGGGTGTCCTGTCTTGAAAACGGGAAAGTTCTGGTCCCGGGAAGGAATGTCCCATGTCCATGAAAGTTGTTGTCCCTAGCTCATAAGGATCGTCCAGAAAACAGGAAATCTCAATCCTGAAAACGAAAAGTCACTGTCCCGAATCAAAAACGGAAAAGTCCTGATCTCAAAAAGGAATGTCCCTTTTAGTTTCTGTCCTGAAATCAAAGGCTTGGTTTGGAAAACAGGAAATCCCAATCTCGATAACAAAAAGTCTTTTCCTGTCTCCAAAATGGAAAAGTCTTAGTCCCGAAAAGGAATGTCCCATGTCCTTGAAACTGAAAGTTTCTGTCCCTATCCCTATATCACAAAGTCGGTCTGAGAAACGAAAGTTGCTGTCCCTTAAACACGAGGAAGGTTTGGAAAACGGGAAATCCCAATCCCGAGAATGAAAAGTTCCTCACCTGTCTCCGAAATGGAAAATTCTCGGTCCCGAAAAGGAATGTCCCATGTCCCTGAACCAAAAAGTTTCTATCCCTATATCACGGTCAGCCTGAAAAACCGGAATTCACGACCACGAGAATGAAAACTGTCCCTGTCCTGTCTTGAAAACCGAAAAGTTCTGGTCCTGGAAAGGAATGTCCTATGTCCATGAAAGTTGATGTCCCTAGCTCATAAGGATCGTCCAGAAAATAGGAAATCCCAATCCTGAAAACGTAAAGTCCCTGTCCCGACTCGAAAATGGAAAAATCCTGATCTCAAAAAGGAATATCCCATGTTAGGGAAACTTAAAAGTTTATGTCCTTAAATCAAAAGGTCGATTTGGAAAACAGGAAATCCCAATCTTGATAACAACAAGTCCGTTCCTATTTCTGGAAAAGTCTCTGTCCTGAAACAGAATGTCTATATTAGTGAAATGGAAAGTTACTATCCCTAAATCGTATTGCTGTTTTTGTAGTAAGTTCAGCCACTAAAGGCAATTATCCTACTGGTTTTCTTAATCACTTCTGTGGTTTTCATTCAATTTTTTTGGCTATTTCAGGAATGGTGAAAAATCAAGATCGAAATCGCAGTAGTTGAAAGCTGATTGGATCAAGTGCGACTCCATTATGAGGTATTGATGTTTTATTTTTTATTTTCCCACCCATCAGTGTTTCATACGAACATTTTAACGGCCATTCACCTTTTACATTTATTTAAGGTATGGTGGGAAGAAGCAGCACTAGAATGAGTTGCCTGAAAGAGGAACTTAGTTTGTCTTTTCTTTAAAAATGTTATTTTTAAGTGAATTTTCATTAATGTTATTTTTAAGTGAATTTTCATTCAGGGGCAACATTTCATTGTTTGTGCTTAATACTAATTTCTTCTTGTACACATTATCAATAATGAGCATATTGGCTAGCTCCACACGTGAAAAATCTCTTCAAACTCCTGTAACTACATTTCATTTCAGGTTGATCTTTAATGCCATTTATTATTGATCTGCATGCATTTTTCATTGGTATTTTTTACCTTCTGGTTCTTTAGCTTAAAAATATATGCTTAAATTCTCTTTCTAGGCCCATCGTGAATGAACTACCAGCTGTGGGATCCAGCAATTAGCTACTTACCCCTTGCTGTATCTCAAAGTCTTTGTTACTGGTAGATTTATGATCAGTATCAAATGCCAAAGTGTTTGTTGTTATATATGTTCATTCATATTTCTTCCTCTTCATCTTTTCCATTCACCTGTTATGTTTATTTGAAGAATGTTTAATGCAATGCAAGATCAAAGTAGCAGTATAAGCATACTAGAATGACAAATATTAATTATGTTACCCTTTGTTAATATTTCTCTGGCATGGTTGCTCATGGTAACTTTAGTTTCTTTCTGGGAACAACTTGAGATTATGGACTTCTATTAATCCGAAATTTGTCATTATGATTTCTTTCATTGGTCATTTTTGTGCAAGTGTTATTCTTCTTTATATCCAGCCCTTTATCATAACATTGTAGTTGGTACTCGTTGAACATGTTTCAATCACCAAACAATTCCAATTAGCCATTTCACGCGATGTTTGCCATGGCGCCCTTATTGTGGTTCCTCATTTGTCAAGGTTTGTTCAATCATATAACACCATAGTTTTTACAGATTACTTTTTGTTGAACAGGTCTTGCTTACTCGAAGCATCTTGCTCCACTATGGTGCTGTAAAGCTTTGAAACCCTCTCGAGGTGTGTTTGTGTGGCAACGCTATAGTTTGATAGTCATGATCCTCTTTGAATTTCCAGGTTGTATCATAATTATTTTTGTGCCTCAGTTTGTAGGCAGAAGCTCCTGCTGGTAGTTTAAATTATCTTTTCTTTGATTACACAAGTTTCTAATAGGAGTCCTCTAAAAAGAATTTTCAGTTGTCAGCCCATGATTTTATGTTCAAACCTGCCACTCTGCCAATGGTATGCATCTACTTGTGTTACAAATCAACTTTTGAGATTCATGAAGCAACTTCATTTTCTATCTTTCCACGTCAAAAGGAGAATATGTTAGTAAAAAAAAAGATAATAACTGCGCGCAGGCCAGATAATGTTTCTTATGTAATTTTCTTCCTCTCAGATAGTCGAGTTTTGTTAGCACCTGCTTTGCAAGAACCTACTCTCTCATGCTGACATGAGTGTTCTTGTTGTTGACCATTCCTTTGTTAGCACCTGCTTTGCAAAAATCAACCTTGTAGCCACATTTACTGCCTCATGCTCTTGGTAGTTTTAAATATTGATAATGTTCCCAAACAATTTAGGAGCGGAATTTCCCCCAGTCATTTGTAAATTGTAATTGAAATTTTTCATCCAACATGCTGACTAATCAGTCTTATGTTTTAATAGGTCGGAATATGTATGCATCTGTAGAAAGATTGTCTCAAGCCAGCCTTTGATGCTGCGTGGTCACTGATGAGAGCCCATGTCCTAACCTCAAAGGTCTCGTGTTTTGATCTCTCACTTGATTCTTCTAATTTTTTTTGTTGATGCTGGATATATGTTTAACATGCTTTTGTGGATTAACTTTTTGAAGGCTTTGAAGTATATCAGTACCATACTTGCTTTATGATATTTTTGAATTGCTAGCACTAGCCACTATATATATATTTTTTGAATTCGTTTCTTAATTCTGATATCAAAACCCTTTATTTTTATTTTTATTAATGATACTTGTCTGTTGGAGCAATAGTTTTGTGGTCGTTGAACATTATACTTGGGAATAGTAGTTTTGTGGTCGGTAGTTCCTCGAGCTCATATGCAGGCTACTCACATGATATACCCAGTGTTCTAAATATCGGATATATCGGCGATATATCAGGGATATTTAGAATCCGATACGATATCGGCATATCGGGTGAAAATATCGGTCAACGTGATATATCGGGTCAATATCGGCGATATATCGGATCAATATCGGTGATATATTGGGGATATTTAGAATTTCCAACTTTTATAAGGCAACTTTAGCCTTTATAACTCGATATATCGGGTCAATATCGGCAATATATCGGGGATATTTAGAATTGCCAACTTTGATAAGGTAACTTTAGCCCTTATGAATGAAGTTTTTATTTTGTGAAGTTTATTTGGCAATTTTATATTTTAAATGTTCATTTTTCATTTGTATTTTTACATTTTGAAGTATAAATATAATATTTATAATAAAAATTAATAAAATCGATAAATCCGATATATCCCGATATATCTCCGATATATCATTTTTACTCCTAACCGATACGACCCCGATACCCGATATTTAGAACCTTGGATCATATACCCAACATATTGGGTTCACCTTGGAACAACTAGTTATATCACTAGTCAATGACGCTGTAATATTCTCTACATACAGCATACACAGGCATATAGGAATGGACATCATTTTTCTGGTCAAACTTCTGACACAATCTTTACAAACCCTGTAATCTCCCATTCATAAGCACTGACCTACACCTACTTGACAATTGACATTCATCCAATTTAATACACAAAGAACGCCTACTATAAATATCAAAGAGAGAGTATTTACAATCTTGACCGTTGATTAACTATATGTTTTTTTTTTAATCTATGGCTAATATTCACCCTCCTTTCTATTTATTCCCGGATCTAGGTAAACTAATTGCACTTTATTATTTTTTGCTTGAAGAGTTTAGATTTTTTGAGTTTGATTTCACCCCTATAATATTATGTTCTGTGATCTACTTTAGGAATAGTTGTTTCCTGATTTTATTTGAGAGTCTTCAAATGGCTTAAACTTTTGTTAGAAAAACGAATCTTGACCTTATAACTGAAAATAAAATAAATCTTACCTAACTCCCTGCCCAACACACAATAATAATATGGTACAGTAAGGTGAATGGTTTTTCTACACGGGTGGGCTGACAATGTTGAAGTGTCAACCTCCAATAATACACTACATAGTCTACATTACTAATTGGATATTTGGATTATGGTCATTAGCTCATGATATTTTTATATTATCTTCTTTATAGATTAAGTGAAATTTAAACTTTTGTGTTAAAAAGGTAAACTCCGACCATTTTACAAAAAATTTTTGGCACCGCTCTAGTAAGAGAGTAAGGTGAATGGTTTTTCTAGACGGGTGGGCTCAGGGCTGACAACGTTGAAGAGTCAACCTCCAATAATACATTAATAATTACATTCAGTGTAAACTGTAAAGGGATGCTTTTGACTTTAGCAGTTTCTTAAACGTGACCAGTTCTCATTTGAGTCATTTCCTTGTGGTTTCCCTTCCGCATATCAACCAACCACCTTTACTTCAATCCCCTTCAAATTTGTCCTTCCCTTATCCTCCGGAATCCGGACAGTTTGTATCAGAACAAGGGGGAATAAGGGAGAGAGGGAGATCACCCTGTTTCAGATGGGCAACTGCTTATTTTCCTCCTCTGCCAGAGTCGACGCCTTCGTCCACTCTCATCCCTCTTCTTCTGGTAAGATCACTGCTTACTGCTGTTGGCCTCTTCAATTTTGGGGGCTTGTTTAATTTTGACCCTTTTAATGCCCAATTAATGGTTAATTGGTTCAACTGTTGCTGGCGTTTGCTTCAATTTAGGTCTTCCAGTGTTTCACTGTCATCTTGAGTCAAGCCCTAGATAGATATGGATATTAGATTAGCATCTTCTTTTGGAATCAATTAGGTTAAATTGACACATCAGATGTCAAATTCCCCAAACTATTGTATAGATATGAGGTTAATGCGTGTAAGGAAGCTCATATTGGTTCATCTAAGATGGTATTATCATTGATTTCCTTGAAATTGGTAGTACTAGCAACAACAACAACAACAACAATCCAGTATATCCCGCTGGTTCGAGAGGATGTTTCCTAGTGACCCATGATGACTTAACATTAGTTCTGTATTGTGATTACCAGGTTCAGCAATCTCAAAGAATTCGGGCAACGGTGAAAGACTCCAATCCACGAATTCGGCTAGTCCTTGTGTTTCCAAAGATAGTTGCAGTCCCACACCCCAAATCCTTCCCACCCCAAGGACTGAAGGTGAAATACTGTCCTCCCCAACTGTGAAGGCTTTCACCTTTAACGAGCTCAAGAACGCGACCAAGAACTTTGATAACCTTGTTGGAGAGGGAGGGTTCGGTCGTGTTTACAAAGGATGGATTGATCACCAGGGGCTCACCCCTGCTAGGTCCAGATCTGGAATGGTTGTTGCTGTCAAGAAGCTTAAACCAGATGGATTTCAGGGTCACAACGAGTGGCTGGTGCGTTGTTTCACCCTTCATTTGTACTTCTATTTATCAATTTACAGTTTGAGATCTTTCGTTGTAGTTAGTAGTTACTGCTGTTTGATGCAGACGGAAGTAAACTTTCTCGGTCAACTTCATCATCCGAATCTAGTGAAGCTTATTGGCTACTGCCTTGATGGGGAGAACCGGCTCTTGGTCTACGAGTTCATGCCCAAAGGAAGCTTAGAGAATCATCTATTCAAAAGTATTCATATAGCTGTTTTGATCTTTCTGAAAGTGATCCATCAAGAAACTTTCCCTAATTGTGTTGTGGCATGTTTTTACACAGGAGGATCGAAACCATTGTCTTGGGAAACGAGGATCAAAGTGGCTGTCGGTGCAGCTCGGGGGCTTTCTTTCCTACATGATGCTCCAGTCATATTTCGTGATTTCAAGGCATCTAACATCCTTCTTGACGCGGTATGTTGATAAGTTTAGCAGTGGCTGAAAGTCTCTGTGATGGGTCTTGGTGAACTGATACGTGATATCTTATCCTTGTGCAGGAGTTCAATTCGAAGCTTTCTGATTTCGGCTTGGTGAAGGCAGGGCCAACGGGAGGCAGAACACACGTTTCAACTCGAGTGATGGGGACTCAAGGCTATGCAGCACCCGAGTATGTCGCGACAGGTCAGTTAACTGATGATTTTAGTTTCAATAGTCATTGAAAAATATTCAATCCAAATTTTACATGATTGCAAACTAAACTGTGTTTTGCTTAATTTTACAGGTAGACTCTCGGCAAGAAGTGATGTTTACAGCTTCGGGGTGGTTCTACTGGAGCTGCTGAGTGGACGGCCTGCCTTCGACAAGTCAAGGGCAGGCCTAGAACAGTCACTGGTAGACTGGGCGAAGCCCCATTTGGGAGACAAACGCAAGGTCTTCCGAATCATGGACACCAGATTGGAGGGGCAGTACCCGAAGAAGGCAGCTTTGACGGTTGCCTC
Organism: Persicaria maculosa; assembly: GCA_963922045.1. Classification (NCBI taxonomy): domain Eukaryota; kingdom Viridiplantae; phylum Streptophyta; class Magnoliopsida; order Caryophyllales; family Polygonaceae; genus Persicaria; species Persicaria maculosa. The sequence continues at coordinate 2,223,741 of OY998254.1, read as the reverse complement.
TCTTGCTCTCAAGTGTCTCGCTTCCGATCCCAAGGCTAGGCCAAAGATGTCAGAAGCTCTGGAGGAACTCGAGCAGCTCCAAGACCACAAGAACACACCAAAGCACCCGCGGTCTCTAGGTCATATAACACAATTGAAACAACACCATTCCCCCTTGAATGCGACACCGCTGGGATCTCCATCATGTCAGCAATCTCCGTGTGTGCATTGAGTTGATCTCCGAGATTGCTGTTTTGCTGTAGTTCTTGTGTAAAGTTTGTTGTGTATAGAATTTTTGAATTTAGCTGTGATGGCTTAATCTTCATCTTATGCTTTGAGATTGGAGTTATGGCTTGAGTTGTCTACAAAATTATATATATGTACATATATAATTTTGGTTGTAAGACTTGTTAGATGCGGGATGTACTGGGATGATTGTTTTCCTCGTTTTGCCTTGGTATGAATTGGTGGTTCTAGACCACACCTTCATCTTCTTGTATGACAGCATCAATACACAACCTCATACAGGAGAAATTGTAGCTTCTCTATTTTGGTTGATTATATTCAATACCTTCTTTTTCATTTCTTAGGCTTCTCTTATATTTTTGGGCTTCACATTTGCCACTCATTTGTTGTTTGGTTTACAGCTGATCCTTTCAGAACCTTTGCTGGTTTGCTTCCCCTGTTTGATCCCCCAAGGCATGAGTGCATGACAAGAAACCATCTGCTGAGCACCTAATCTTAGGATCGCTGTTAAGATGATCACATATATTGTTTTTTTAGATAACGATGATAACCCACTTTGGTGGTCAACCCCGAGTACATGACACAGTCGATAAAAGTCATATATCAAGTAAATCGACTTGCACTAACTGACCCAGCCGACAAAAGTCATGTACCAAGTAAATCGGCTTGCACCAACTGGCTCGATGCCTCGACCATATCGTAGGAACTAGGAAGCAGGTTAGGCCACCCTGTAAGGTACTAAGAGCATGAGCAATCATAATATTATTTCTTCGTCTTTTTATTTTCATCTCTTTATTATAGTTTGACAACTCATATATTTTTTTTCTTTATATTAATTTCTATTTTTTCCTTCTATCTCTCTTTAGAGGTTTTCTTTGCAACAATGAGGTTACCATGTCCCCCACATTTTCTAACTCATTATTTTTATTTGTAAACAAAGTAACAATTATTTGATATTACTATTTTTATATTTCATGTAGATGAAAAATAACAAAAATAACACTAGATTATAGATAAATAATTTCAATAACTTCTACTTGATGGGCTCGCCTAATCTCCAATGGTCTTGGGTTGCAGAGTTTAATTTATTGATTAAAGGTGAGCAACAGAAAATGGCAAAGCTCTACTACTGTCCAAAAACGTTGACATTTTCTCCCAAAATTCTCCCACTTCAATTCAATTTGAGTTCAATTTACTTCCCCACTTATATAGATTTCTGTCATCACTTAAAAGCTCATTTTTGGTGATTGTGTTTTTTACCCAAATCTTCTTTTGAGAAAATGAAGTGACTTTATTTTATACACCGTACTATGAATTTTGTGCGTATCACCAGACACATGACCCGCCTTACATTACAAAAGGCATAAACTAATAAAACTAGATTGTGTCGACCGACTCAACCCTGTGATTTTTTCACCAAGGGGTTTATTTAGATATCAATTACCACTAGGCCATCCAAGAGGGGCTATGAATTTTGCGTTTCTACCCAAAGAGCTACATTGTCGAATTAACCATAGTTCTATCCAAATGCACAAAGAAACTCTTGAGGAGCAACACTGAAAACTTTAGATTTGAATTCGAACATCTATCACTTACCACACATCTAAAACTTGTATTTACCTTACAACCATGGGGCAACCTTGTTCCATTACTTTTTCCATCTCATTAGTTTTATTTATAAATAAAATTAAAAAGTGTTTGATATTAATATTTTTTTTATTACATTAGATGAAAAATAAAAATAATAATAACATTATATTATAAGCAAATAACAAAAATAGTTACATTAATGTATGAGAATGGAATATGAAAAAGAAGTGCAAACAATATAATAGGTCAAGATAAGTATATATAGGAAAAAATTATACTCAAATTATGGAGAAAAATAAAATAAAATAAATGGTATAATTATTATTTGAAAATAATAATAATAAATGTATATTATAAATACATTTGAATAATTAATATATCAAATAAATATAGAAATAAAATGGTGGGGGCCACTTGTGGTGGAAGAGGTTACCTTAGTGGGAAGGGGTAAGACCATCCGCAACCATAATGTTACCTCTTCTCTATTTTTTCTTATCTCTCTTCATAATATTTTAACACCTCATTTATTTTTGGGTGATTTAGGTAAGTAAGCTATTTAGAAAGTTCAGTTAGCTAACTAGATAACAAACTTGTTAAATTAGATTAGGTAGTCTATTATCTAAATGGGGTATTAATTGGTCAATGGTCAACTGTTTGACCATTGACCGGTCAACGTTGACCAACTTGTGTGGATATTTTTTATTTTTTTTTTAATTAGTGATGACATTTTTGTGATGCCACCGTTTTGATGCCATTTTTTATGACATTTTATTTTCACTTTGATGCCACTTTTCTAATGAAATGGTTTGATGACATTTTTTGAATGCCACTTTTTTCAATGACATTTTTTGTTTACTATGATGCCACGTTAATCATTGATGCCATTTTTTTTTACTGTGGACTATTGATGACACTTTTTTTATGTCGATTTTTTATGCTTTTTTTTTACCGTGATGCCATATTTTTTTCAAAGTAGTGTTTTGATGACATTTTTTTCTTTGATGTGATGCAACTTTTTCAAAGTAGTGTTTTGATGCCATTTTTCTAAAGTAATTATTTGATGCCACTTTTTTAATTAATTAATTGTATATCATTATATTTTCATTGATGACACAGTTGTGATTACACTTAATTGATGCAATTATTTGTGGTGACATTTTTATTACATTTTTATACAATTAATGACACAAAAGCATAAAATGTGATTAAACTTCATTAGTGACATTTTTTGACGATTTTTATTCATTGATGACATTTGTGATTACACTTCATTGATCTCAATCATTTTGTGATAGACATTTTTATCGATAACAATTTTATCCAAGAGGAAATTTGGTGAAATTACTAAAATTCAACACTGAGTGTAAAAAAAGCTTATACAAGTCATTAGTTTAATGATGACACCATAGCTTGCTTTCACTAAATGACACATGGTTCTGCATTTGGTTGCCATTGCCACACATCCCTTACAATAGGTTGCCATTGCCACACATCCCTTACAATAGCAGTTCAATGACATCTCTTACAACAACAGTTTAATGACATCCCTTACAACAGCAGTTCAATGACAGCAGCAAAAATTGGATTTCAAAATAAATTCAATTCCATCAGTTCAATCAGGGGCTCAATTCACACAAATCAGATCCATCAATTGTGCTATTGCACCTTGATTTCACAATTGGATTTCAAAATAACCAAATTCGGATCTCAAATTCGATAATTGCAAACCCTAACCAGCTAAACTCCGACTGATTTGGGATCTGAAAAGTACATGAAAAGTACATGAAATTCGATAATTGCAAACCCTTGATTTTGAATCAGAAGTCGAATAAGAAAACAAGAGGGATTTGGGATCTGAAAAGTACATGAAATTCCACCATAAGGTCCGTGAGTTTGATCTGGAGCCCATTGGTGACGGCAAACCTGGTGCGGTCGATGGGCTCGCCGAGCTTCGCAGACAAACGACGATTCTCGGCGTTGGAGCAGTGTCCATCTCGGCGAGCCGGGACTTGATGGCTCGAGCCCTCTTCAAGACGGAGACGATGTCGGAGTTCATCTTAGCGCGGAAGGACTTGAGGGCGTCGGGCTTGTGGAGCGACTTGCTCTCCTCGTGGGAGGCTTCGAACTCCGAGAACGCATCCTTGATGGAAGCGATCTCGGATTTCACCATCTCGGCTTCTTCCAGGAAAGCCTCCATGTCCTTTTGGACTGCTTTCTTCAGATCAATTTCCATCTAGGCTTCATAATCAGCATGAACGGAGGGATCGAAGAGCAAACGAGAAATCGCCGATAGAGGAGAAGATGAGGGGAGAGGAAGAAAGGGGTATAATTTATGAAGCCTAGGGTATAAAAGCGGCACGGATCTGAAGCATGTACAGTTATACGGTATAACTGTACAAGGGCTAAAAAAACATTCAACTATGGTTAGCACGCTTAAAAAAAAATTGAAAGAGATTAGTTATCTAATTAAATTATGTAAAGTGTACAAATTATCAAATTTTCCCTTTATTTTTTCTTTTAAACAATTTTTCACTTTATCTATCTTTTTTTTTAAGGTTTTTATATTTTTACTTCACAACCATGAGTTTACCTCATCCTTCCCTTTTTCTCATATATCTATATTCATCATATTGTTTCCACAAATCATAATATTATTAGTTAAATAGAAAAACATATTAAATAAATAAAGCATCAACTTTTGCATATGGTCCAAAGCACACTCTATCTCTCCACACCAAGGTAACCCCTTCCCTTCCTTCACCTTAAGGTTTTGTCTACAACCATAAGGTTACCTTTTAATTACCTTAAGGTAGTGAAAACCCTTGGTTGTGGATGCAACCCCTTCCAACCTCTTCCCTTAAGGCTTGGCTTGCAACCATGGGTTTACTTTTTAAGACCTATAAGGTAAGTAAAACCCATGGTTGCACATGGTCTTAGTAGAAAGAGATAACCCCTTCCAACCTCTTCCCTTAAGGTTTGACTTGCAACCATGGGTTTACCTTTTAAGACCTATAAGGTTTGGCTTGAACAATCATAATATTATCTCTTATGTCTTTTTATTTTCATCTCTTTATTATAATTTGACACCTAATATATTTTTTTCTTTAAATTAATTTCTATTTTTTCTACCTTTCTCCACTTTTTCTAACTCGTTATTTTTATTTATAAACAAAGTAACAATTGTTAATATTTTTTATTTCACGTAGATGAAAAATAACACTAAATTATAAATAAATAATTTCAATAACTTCTACTTGATGGCCTCGCCTAATCTCCAATGGTTTTAAAAACCACGGCCATCGATTTTCCCAATGCCTTTAAAACCGAAGTTAATACCATGTATCTGGCGAAATTTTAACCGCTTAGATACCAATCCTACCAAATAAACACACAAAATGAAACACAAATCCATGGTAATCAGATTTAAGATTGGACAATAAGGATGTGAGGGTAATGAAGGGGATGTACATGGAGTCAAAAACCCCTAGCTGGGTAACTTCAGTGCATGCAAGCTTAGGTAGGCAGCTAGCCAAACCCAGCTGAGCTTCTACCTAGAATGAAAACAAGAGGCAACAAACAGTCACTTTGGGCAGTGGCCCAAGGAGATGAATTCAGAAGGGGCAGTACAATAGGACAGGGCTCAGAGGAAATGAGGAGAGGGGGGTGCACTAGATATGGTCAATTTAAAGACCTGATAATGACAACTGAAATTTGACACAGAGGCACAGCAATGTAGTGTACTGGTTCCAGTAATTGTTGGGTTGCAGAGTTTAATTTATTGATTAAAGGTTAGAAACAGAAAAGGGCAAAGCTCTACTACTGTCCAAAAACGTTGACATTTCCTCCCAAAATTCTCCCACTTCAATTCAATTTGAGTTCAATTTACTTCCCCACTTATATAGATTTCTGTCATCACTTAAAAGCTCATTTTTGGTGATTGTGTTTTTTACCCAAATCTTCTTTTGAGAAAATGAAGTGACTTTATATTATACACCGTACTATGAATTTTGTGCGTATCACCAGACACATGACCCGGCTTACAAAAGTCATAAACTAGGAAAACTAGCATGGGTCGACGACTCGACCCAATGATTTTTTCACCAAGGGGTGAATTCAGATATCGAATTACCACTAGGCCATCCGAGTGGGGCTATGAATTTTGCGTTTCTACCCAAACAACAACGTTGTCGAATTAACCATAGTTCTATCCCATACACGAGAAACTCTTGAGCAACATTGAAAACTTTAGAGTTGAACTCGAACAATCACTTAAACTTGTATTTGCAACTTTTGATGTTTAAGTTATCTTGAGAATTATTGTGAATTTTGTACTACTGGAGTATTATTGAAAAAATAGAGTATAAATAGCTGCAATTAGGTTGAAAATTTAAATTTATTTTTAGCCTTATGGAGTTATGGGGTTCAATTTTCCTAATTTTACACTCTTTTTTCACACTGTGCAATACCCAGTGTGACTCTGTGAAATACAGCCCACGTGCTACCCCTCCTGTTCAACGTCTTCTTTCTACCTCTCCCTTGTTTGGGTTTAAAAGGGAAACAGAGGGTGGAAGAAGTAAACAAAGAAGAGGAGAGAAATGGAGAGAGATGTCAGAGTGAGAGGAAACAACAGCCGCAGCCCAGAAAGAGGCAGAACCACCGGGAGAGAGGTGGCGCTGGCGGTGGCGCCACCGCCTCCGATGAGGAGGGTTATGAAGGTCTTAAAGAGGGTTCAAGTTGTGTATTACCTCACCCGCAATGGCCAGCTTGAACACCCCCATTTCATGGAGGTCTCCCACCTCTCCAATCAACAACTCCGCCTCAAAGGTCTCACCTTTCACCTCCATTTCCCCCCCTTTTTTATTTATTGTTCTCTTTAAACATAAATTTCACTTCTTTTTTTGCTGTAATGTGTAGATTTCATAGACAGGCTTGTTGTCCTCAGAGGCAGGGGAATGCCTTCCAGATACTCCTGGTCCTGTAAAAGGTAAACAACCAAAAAAAATAAATATTAAATTTAAAATTAATCTCCCAATTTCTTCATATCCAATCTCTATCTGGGTCCAGGAGCTACAAAAATGGGTATGTATGGAATGACTTAACTGAGAATGACATCATATACCCATCTGAAGGGGCAGAGTACATCCTCAAGGGTTCAGAGATCCTTCATCCCTCCACATCTGGTTAGTGATCCTCTATCAGTCTTTGAATTTCTTCAATTAGTGAAGTTTTTGGATCATCTCATAGTAAAAAGAAGATATTTTTCTTGTAGATGTACCAGTTAATTCCACAGTAGAAACAGAGAGATTCCAGCAGCTCCAGATAGTGGAGAGGAGGAATCAAACAGTCTATAACCCTATCCCGAAGCTGAAGCTGAATTCTTCGCCGATCAATGGAGGCTTGATCCATCCGAGAACGCCATTGAGAGGCGAAGAACAAAGTTACCCGGAAGAAAAGGAGCACTCTGTTCTCAATGTCAAGGATGATGGAGAAGAAGAGTTGGATGAATGCGAGGAGAAGACGAGCTACACGAGCTCGAACGTCCCAAGCTGCGGTTGCTCCAGGGAGGTTTCAATGCGGAAGAGCTCGTCGGATCAGCGGGTGCCATTGCATCGCAACAACCCGGATGATGATCATCTCTCCCCGCAATCCACCATCTCTACTGTGAGCTCCGAGAAGGGGGAAAGGGTTAATAGCAGGAGCAGGGAGCCTTCTAGAAGGTTCGTGGTGGTGGAGGAAGGCGATAATGGCGACCCTGGAGCGGAAATGGCGCAAGGGAGGAGCTCTGTTTTGCTCCAGTTGATCGCCTGTGGTGGTTCTGTGGCGGCTAAGGGGAAGAGCATCCCCTGTTTGAAGCAGCAAATGAGCAGAGTGGAAGGGAGAATTGGTGGTGGTTTGCACAGGGGGGTGGTCTGTAAGGCGGCGGCTTCCGTGACGGGGAAGGTGGTGGTGGTGGCGGAGGAGGCGGAGATGATAAAGTACATGTCGGAGAATCCGAGGTTTGGGAATCTTCAGTCGGAGGAGAAAGAGTACTTCAGTGGGAGCATCTTGGAGGCCATGGATGATCAGAGGAGAGGTCAGATTGAGCCTGTTCTCAAGAAGTCATCTTCTTACAAAGAAGAAAGGTTAGTGATTCCAGTTTTGATCATTTCTTCCTTTCTGGATACTTTGCACAATAAAAACATCTCCATTGGCTGGCTAAAATTAGCAAGTTAATAAGTAACATTTAAACATAGCTAAATAGCTAAAAACTGACAAGATATATCATACATGTGATACACTATGCATATCCAAAATCAGAAAACTACAAGTGGGCAAGCAAGTTCATAAATTTGGATGTTTTCACCATCCATAAGATGGATTGTGAAAACTTGCATTGATTTGATTTGACTGTTTTCCAATTACAGCAAGTTTTGCAACCAGTGAATTTTACTTGATGCTAAACAATTTGGTCAATAGGCCTCAACTGACCCACCAGTAGATACCCTGATCAAAACTGGAGTACTGAAGTAACATAAAACACCCATGAAAAGTCAACTTTTTGTGCCATATTTCCGACTACAAACACTGTGAATCGGCAACTGATGGGACTTGTAAAAAAAATTGGTCAGGAGCTCCAAGACAAGATTGGGAGATGCAGCTGCAGAAACAGGTGACCAAGATCAGAAAGTAGAGAAAGCTGCATCTGCTTGTGGCGGCAAAAGCAAATGCATCCCCAATCCCATGAGGAAGCATCAAAGGCAATCCAAGAAGTGATTTTTTTTCTCTCTTTTATCTGCTGTTGCTTCAAATTGAGAAATTAGTGTTTAGTAGCTCTAGCTTTTTACCATTTCTAATCTAATGTTTAAACTTGCATTAGATGGCAAAAGAGAGAAAACAAGAAAGGGTCTTTTTGGTAACGGTAAAGTGAAAATGTATGTGCCCCATATGAATGACTTAATGTGATATCAATCAGACCTAAAGGCAGGGAATTTAATGTGTTACTTACCAACAGGGAAAAAAGAGAGTAAGAAATTTGAAAGGGGAAATTTTTTGGGGAGTGTGGTGAGTACTGAGTACTGATGGGAAGACAAGATGGTGCAATTCTCTGGCCCAGTTGCTGTTTGGTAACAGGGGCTAGAATAGGTAAGGTCACAGTGTGATTCTTGATTTAGTACCATATGGAGAGATTCCATGAAAACCCAATTCATTCATCCTGTTTGGTAGGACTAAATTTTAAATGGTCACCCGCTCTCATCTACATTCAAGAGGGGCCTCCATGTTCTACTTCACTTGTGCTTGTTATTTGACAACTCAACCTTGAATGTGATTAATAAATTTGACACCCAACCACTTCTAACGGATTCCTGTTACATTTCCCACCTTTTGCTTTTCTTCTGCAGAAGTTTTATTTATTTATTTATTAACATAGTACTGTAGAGGACATTCTTATGTGTACTAAGGGGACAAATCATCAAGAAAGCCTATAAGCAGGGGCGATTAATGAAGATTGATAGTTATAAAAGCATGGAATGACTCGTAAAGATTGATAGTTATATAAGCAGGGGCGATTAATGAAGATTGATAGTTATAAAAGCATGGAATGACTCGTAAAGAGGTACAAGGACAAGGTGTACATGTTCATTCAAAACACAAGTATAAATTGGTTGATTTCATTATTTCATGCAGATAACCAACCCAAATCCAATAACTTCTGGATACCAAACATCACCCTTGTTAAACCAATACTTGAGCACAATATTCTTATGCTTCAGTATGAATAGTTGGGAATCCTACAAAGGCCTTCTTGACTTGTTAATGATGTAAGAAGCAGAAAAAATAGAATGAAACATAAAACAGTAACAATTTTTTCATAATGATGCATTATTATACATTGTTTCCTCACGGTGGTTATTCAACTTTCAGATATTATTGTAATATAGTTACCATTCTATGAAAGCACCAATGCTGCATAACAGGTGGAGCTTTATTTTTTCACTGACACTGCTATATCTTGCATTGACACACCACACTTTTTCACCGGTAAAATCCATGATTTTATATTTTGTAGTCGGGTTGAGCTGATACCTAGAATCCAACGAAGTGTGTATACTGGTCGTATGCTTCAGACTGCATTGCTATGGGAGCTCGGATTACATAATCTGGAAGATCAAATGCATCCACGAGCTCCTTGGCAACATTTCTCACCTGGAAACTTAGGTATTCCACGAGTTTTCGTATTGCCTGCATTACAGATACATAAAGATCCGTTTCAGTTACCAAGGATTATTGCCCAACAAAGACCATATATGAGGGGTAAAAGAAAAGGAGCAGAGGTAGAACAATCCTTAACGTTTGAAAAGATGGTAGATAAGGAATACTAAAATATGTTATAAGGTCTGAACGGTAAAATATGTTATGTTATAAGGTGAAGTCTAATATGTGACAGTAAACAAGACATGTTACCAAATACACCCCAAACCACATTTATAGTGGGAATGTAGGATATGCTTATTGTTTTGAATCATTACCTTTGCTTTGTTTGGGGCCACATAGTCCACATTGCGGAATGTTCCTATATCATTTCCAATGCGATCCAGAGCATAAAGATCACATACAAGTTTCAGAGCAGCACGAGTATTGGCATCAGGACAGCTGTAGCACAGCCAAAAATAATCACAATCAAAACAGGGAAAATTATCTAGCCCTGAAAATTCAGCTAGGATCAGGAGACCATGATACATACCTCTTCACAGCCTCGATGAATTTCGCCAGTATGACAGATTCAATATGGGACTCGGCAAGTGTCAAGAGATGATTCAAGCATCTATTCCAAGCCCCAAAGCCCCCAAGAGTCTTAGAGTGTTTTTGTAGCCGCACGGCTACACTATGAAGAAGCCGAGACGTCCGATACTGGGACATTAAAGCCACATAAAAATATAAGGATACTATTATTAAGTATTGCTATAAATCAGAGGAAGAGGCACACTTAGCTGTACTTACTCTGAAGGCGTCCAGCTGAAATTGTGGATCTCGCAAATGATCTTCACCTTCCCACCGTGCAGTCACAGGATTCGGTTGTGAGAGATATGTGTTCATCGAGTCCCGCAAATAGTTCCATGTAACTGTTAATGTTCCTCCTTGGAACTTCTCCTTATACTGTTTTAGAAGGTCAGCTGCAACCTGCATCACCATAATCCACAATTCAGAATGCAAAGGCAACATGCTAAAGCACTATAAAAGAAAAAGGGAGTAAGCATCTCAAAAGAATAGGGACAAACCTGCTGCAAAAGAACCGTATTATCCCCTTCAAATGTCTGAAATATGTCATGATCGTTCCTCAGGCTACCAAACCGATTTACAGCAGCATACCCATGGCCTCCACAAGCTTCTCTGCAGGTAGATATCGATCTTGCTGTAAAAGAAGTCACATAAGCCTTAAGACCTGCTGAAAGAGCATGGACGTCACCCACAACTTCATCATCTTGGGATTTCTTCATCTCTGAATATCGCTCCACCAGATGTAGTGTCGCAAAGTGGAAAGCATAGGTTGATGCCAACATGGGCATGAGCTTGTGCTGCTGAGACTGGTAATCAAGGATGCTGACCTCAGCGTCCTTAGACGGACCAAATTGCTGCCTTAGCAAGGAGTATCTTGTAGCAATTATGACAGCAATTTTTAGTACACCAACTGATGAATAAGCAAGACCAACCCTTCCTCCCACAAGTTCTCCCAGAGTAGCTGCAAATCTTTTATTAACAGTTGGGAGACTGCTGGTATATTTACCATCACGAGAAACATCCCCAAAACGATTTAAAAGATTATCCCGTGGTATTCTTACAGATTTGAATCTAAGAGCGCCATTATCAACTCCATTCAGACCAACCTTGTGACCACAATCATGAATTTCAATCCCAGGGAGAACGTTATGCGTCTCCAAGTCCCTTATTGGAACAATGAAGGCATGAACGCCCATATCAGAAACACCCTTGGCATCATGACTTGGCAGCATGAGCTTTGCAAAAACTGAAGCAAACTTTCCGTGACATGCTGCATTGCCTATCCACCATTTGATGGCGCCATCATCAGGTGTGTCGATTATGAATTCATCTGACATTGGGTCAAATCTAGCAACTGTTTGGAGACCTTGAACATTTGAGCCTTTAAAAGAAAGAAAATAGAATGAACACATAGAGTCAACCCTATAGAAGTGCAACATAACATTTTGAAGAACGCAAATGTAAATCATCTCTATATCCATGAAAAGGGAGTAATGAAATTGACTTTAGGAAATCAACCTTAAAATTAGAATGCAAGGATTACTCACCATGATGGAGCTCGGTCATGGCAAAACAACCAAGATAATCAAGGTTATCAATGCCATCATAGAATTTATCCCTGTGCTTTTTGGTTCCCAAATTAATAACAGAGCCTCCCCATAGACTGCAAATATAATTAAAACTAAGTTATCATATCACAATTTTCCTAAAATAGTGTGATCAAAATAAATTGACAGACAAATAGTTGATCTATAAGGTCCATAATGCTAGATCCTAAAAACAACGGTTTAATCATTCCAACAGACTACTTAGTAATTATACACCTAAATCCAAAGTTCCACAGTTTCGCATACCTAATCTGAAAATCTGCACAGTTCCACCGACTTCCACGCACCAAATTTGAACCTTGGTCCTCAAAATAGAAGCTATTCAGTGTCATCTTCAACATATATTGTTTGATAAACTGAACCCCACACTGGTAACCAATTTGCCTCCAAATATTAATCAACATCTCTTCCCAATTTCTAGTTCAAGAGCAAGCCTCGGTCGACTAATTCATACAGAAAACTCAAAGCAAACCCTAACCACAGCGCATAAAAGAACTACCAGCTGATTTCCAAAATCAATCAAAACTAAAGCTGGAATCAAGCAACATTTCATTCTCATACAGAGAGATCAAGCAGAGAATCTTACAAAAAGTCAACAAACAAAACGACGAAAACCTAACAAGCAAAAGCAGAAGAAGCAGATAAATAACCTGTATTGGACGCCCATTTTGATACCAAGGGAGATGTCAACGCTGCCAACAGCCTCAAGAAGAGCGAAGTACTTGGACGGGTCCTCAATCAAGGACCGGAACGGTTTAATCCCAGCCTCCCTTACAAGGCCGAAGAGCTGACGGCGACAGAGCTCGCGATGTTCATCCACTGAGATCTCAATCGGCGTTTGAAGATCAGGACGAGAGTTGAAGAAGTCGTACACGCGATCCTGTACATCCCGGTACTTCCCCCTCATGTAACCGGCGAGCGGCTTGATCTCCACGGTGAGCAGCCTCGCCCTCCCGGCGCAAGCTACCAGCTCCACATCAGCGGCTAGCCGCGGCGACGGAGAGGGGCTGATTTGGAGCGTAAGGCGCTGGATCCGCCGGAGCGCGGCGGAATCAGCTTCTTGTTCGTCGATCGGGTCGAGGTTCGAATCTCGGGTGTGCATACTGGAATTGGGGGTTAGGGATTGGGATGCGTAGGTTGATCGGAGATTTGCTTATACGGAACGCCCGATTGCGTGAAGAAATATCAGAAAAATACGTGTCAAAAGAATGACGATAAGATATGATCGGGAACGTATATAATTGGGGCGGTTCTTCTTTCCCATTTGGCGCGCCTTCCAACATGAGCATCTTCTACCGTTTCCCCGTTTTTGGGTATTTTGGAGTTTTTGGGGAATTTTTATTTTTTTATTTTGTCCAACACATTTTTCGTCACATCCTCTAAGATGGAGAAGTAGTAGAAAAAATAGAGAGGATTTTTTAAATCTCCAGCATTTTTAAAACTAAATAATTCTCTAAATATTCGAAAATGAGAAGATTTTGGATTTAAAGTAAAAATAATTTGAAGAATATGTATTTTGTTTCTATATTTTAGGAAAAATTTAGGAAAACTGTTGGAGATAGTCTTACAAAATGTCGAACATGCTACTGCGGGGTTTTTTTTTTTGAGAAGTCCGGTTTTTTATGGCCCGTTTGGTATGTGTGTAGTAATCGGAATGGGAATGGGAATCAAAATCCGGAATAAACCATTACCGAGGCATGTTGTTAGGTATGCTATCAGAATGAGAAACTAAAAAATTCAATCTAAATGTCCAAAAATTCAATGTATGAAATTCAAGAACAAATCAATTCAATCTCACAAATTAAGAACGAAAATACATCAAATCAGCAAACAATTTCTGAAATTCATCAAAAAAATGAACAAATTTGAACAAATTACAATCAAATGGGGGCTGAACATACCATTTCAGAAACCCTAATCCAACAATTCCCATCTACCAGCAGCTAGAGGGACGACAACAACAGAGGACGGGGGAGATCTAAGGACGTCGACGGCGGAGGACGGCAGAGATCCGGGGACGACGACAACGGAGGACGGGGGAGATCTTGGGACGACGACAATGGAGGACGGGGGAGATCTGGTCGGGGAGAGAGAGAGATGACTAGATCTGGATTCGACGGTGTTCCAGCTCGGTGATGGCCGACAATGGACGACGCCGACAACGGTGGAAGAAGGTCATGACGGAGGGGAGAGAGAGAGAGAGAGAGAGAGAGAGAGAGAGAGAGAGAGAGAGAGAGAGAGAGAGAGAGAGAGAGAGAGAGAGAGAGAGAGAGAGAGCAGGTTTGGATTCGACCGGGGAGGACGACGGCGATGGTAGCAGCGGCGACGGTGGTGGCTTTAGATCTGGACGACGGTGGTTGCGGCGATGGCGACTGGCGACGGTGGAGACGGTGGCGGCACTGGACGGCGTAAGGGACTCCGGTGGAGGCGGATATGCAAGGAGGAGATGGTGGTAGGTTTGTGGAAATTGGTAATCAACGATTACCCAAGTACTGTGGGAGGAATGAAAATGGATAGAAAATGGGGATGAGGAGATTACCGAAAATAATTTCGATTCCCGATTTTGACATACCAAACACCAAAATGGTGATCACCCATTCCCATTCCCATTCTCATTCCCATTCCCAATTTCACTGGATACCAAACAGACCCTTAATATATACATTGTAGTACTGTACTGTATAAAAGACTTTTATGCATTACTAAGATTTACTGTATTTTAATAAAGGATATAATCACTAGACCGAAAAAAAATAAAGGATATAATCATTTAAAATATTATGTATGGATAATACAGTAATGTGTATATTTTCTATATATCAAAGCGAGAGTTCAAATATGAATATTAACATCATTGTACCTATCCTCAAATCAATCTAGCTTTGACAAATTATCACTCCAGAGTTCTAATTTTTGGCTTCTTCCTTGTCTAATCGCCTTCTTCTTGTGTTTATTGGCCAGTTTCGGGGGTTTTTCGGTCGATATCAGTTGTGTCGGGCTCTGATGTCGTTGGGTCTTCCTCCTCTTGATAATCTGTTCCCCTCCCCTTGTCCGCTTGCCTTCCGTCGGTCAGGGTGTCCTGGTGGAGTGGCTTGGCGCTAAGCCGGTTCCGGTTGGCTTCGGGCTTCCTTTCGCCGGCCGATTTGTGTTTGGACAGGGTTGTGGGGTGTCGATTTTCTGCTCGATTCTGTCTTGGGTGGGGTTTTTTGCGCCTGGGGCTCCTGCTTTACCCCTTTTTCGGAATCCAGTGGTGTTGGGTTGGTCGGCGGCTCCTCCTTCGTGGGACTCGTCGTCTCCGGCTCCGCCCTCTGTTTTGCTTTGCCGGTGTGGTGTCTCCTGTTGTCGGGTCTCTTTGGGCTCCTTGGGCCCGAATGTGGCCCACTTGTGTAAGAAATGGGCCTAATTTGATGCTTCGGGCCCAAGTCTAATGGCTTGGGTCCAAACTTAGGGCCCAAGGACTTCGAGTTGCCAATTTCGAGGAAAATTAAAATAATTGACAAGTTGTCTGTAAGGCTTTTTCATCTCCCGTAAGGTTTTGACAACAATCCCGAAAGGGTCTTGATAAACTCCCGAAAGTGTTTGAGTAAACCCACCCGAAAGGGTTTGATTAAATCTCGCAAGGGCTTGTCGTTACTCTTGTAGGTGAAATCTTGTTGGCGTTTTGTTCGAGTAGTTTGCGGCTCTGCTTCCGATGTTTCTAGGAGGTCTTCTGCTTGGTCGGGGGGGGGGGGGGGCGTGGAGTTTGGAGTCAGGTCTGGCTGGGGTCAAGGTGGTGCGCTCAGGGCGACTCCGTTTCCGGGATAGAGTTTCATTGGAGTTCGTCTACACTACCCACATGAGATAGAGTCCTGCTGTACCACTGGCCCGTGGTGCTACTATTCGATGGTGCTTGGCTTCTTTCTTCGACTGCTTCCTCAGCTTTTTGGTGTTGGTCTTCTTGAGATGTCTTGTTGTAGAGTTTATCTCTGTTTGTTTCATCTCGCTTGTTTCTGTATTTCTGTACTTTAGGTTGTATGCTTGACGGTTCGTCGTCTGCCGACTTTGTCGGCCTCTCGATGAGTCAGACCTCTCTGACCTTTGAATTTTTACCTAATAAAAAAAAATGAATATTAACATCAGCCAAACCTCTTCCTACAATGCAATGCTTCCTATTGCCTAAATCAGTACATGTGGAACTGGATAATATCAATCGGAGTTTCTTATGAAATAAGTGCCTTAAATACAAACCATTAGTCAGCTGGTTTGAGGTTTGTAAGGCTAGATCTCATGGGGGTCTTGGCCTTCGCAACTCAGAAGATATGAATAAAGCATTACAACTAAAATTAATATGGAAAATCTTGGCAGAACCATGCAACCCATGGGTCTCATTGGTTACAGAAAAATATCTCAAAAACCAAAACATACTACATTTCCATAAAAAGGGTGATTATTCTTGGCAATGGACGCAACTTACTAAATTAATACCCCTTTTCAAGGAAGGAATTCGTTGGTCCATTGACAATAGTGAAAGCATAAACTTCTGGAACGACCACTAGATCGGTGATTCTTCGCTCATTACATATGATTACTAATGACCAACAAGTTGATTCCCAAGTCACAATTCAACAATTTATAAAAGATGAGAAAGCATGAGATCTTTCAAAACTAAATAGCACCTTCCAACACATCCTACCAAAGGAAGTAATGGAATATATAGCTATGACCCCAATCCCCAAGAATATACATATATATAGATAGGCTTTACTAGAAATGGAGCAAAAACGGTTGATTCTCCACAAAATCTGCCATTGAAATGATCAATAGTAAGAAACATCACCAAAAATCTGACATAAAAGATGGATGTGGAATATTGACGTGCCACCAAAAGTGAAAACCCTACTCTTGAAGATCACAAAAAACGGTGTTCCTACATCGGTTAGACTGGCTTCTAGTGGTATGGGAATACCCACTACCTGCCCGCATTGTGACTCAAATCACGAAGACCTAACTCATTTTCTTTGGGATTGCTCCATCTCACGAGCCACAATAACATCATTGGATCCCAGACTAGCAACGATACTAAATAACTGCTTTACGCAAGAAACTGAATTAAATAGTATCATCCGGGCCGTAAATCACACATTTAACCAAAGGGAATTATTAGTAATCCCGGTAAGGCTAAAATATTCTCATAAGGGTCATATTTTGTTAGATTTCAATCATACTCAAGTAATTAATCATACATGTTCAATTACATCACAAAATCATGCTTCATAAGAAAAAACATTTTAAGGTGATAAAGGTTTTCGTAATGGATTAAAATATCCAAATACGTTTCTTTAAGCTTAGTTTCTCTTTTTGGAGTAGTTGATGGAATATGAAGACGGTCACAAATACGCTTCCATTTCCTGTGGATGGTCACCCTATTGAATCATCACCTTCTAGTCACCTCAACAAATAATTTAAGAAGCTCCCTGTTATAAAACATTGAATCATCTATTATTGAAAAAAAAACATTTATCCATCTATTATAAAACAGAAGGTAAGTTAGAGTGGGTACTTTATACCTAAACCCAATCCTTAACGAAAAGTTAAGGGATTTGAGGGTTGCTATAAACAACAAAACATTTCCACGCACTTGATCATAGTGAGCACGACGTGGCGAATATGGCCTAGCATCCGTAGGCATACTCGCCATCAAAACCCTTGAAGGCATCCTGCAAAATAAAGCGACATCACTTGATCATAGTGAGGGTTACTAGTTAATGACAGAGGAATGCAATAATGTTTTAACTTGTGCTTGTTGATTGTTTCATTTCGAAAAGGGTAATTTTTTTTACCGGTCGTTTTGCATTTTGATTCATGTTTGTTGGTTTGTTAAGACATGAGCACCAACTATTCAAGAGCAGCGGTCGGTGACAGTAGAATATCTTGAACCACACCTTAAAGTAGTTCATACCAAATTAGCCCAGGTCTACTTTATAGTTGTCTCTGATGCCTCAGCTAATTTGGTACGAACTACTTTAAGGGGTGGTTCAAGATATTCTACTATCACCAACCACTCCTCTTGAATAGACGGTGCCCATGTCTTAACAACCCAACAAATATGAGTCAAAATGCAAAACAACCGGTAAGAAAAATTACTCTTTTCAAAATGAAACAATCACAAAAACAAGTTAAAATATTATTGCATTCCTCTGTCATTAACTAGTAACCATCCCTATGATCAAGCGATGTGGCTTTATTTTGCAGGATGTCTTCAACAGCTTTGATGGCGGGTATGCCTACGGGTGTTAGGCCATATCCACCACGTTGTGCTAACTATGATCAAGTGATTGGAAATGTTTCGCTCTTCATAGCAACCCTCAAATCCCTTAACTTTTCGTTAAGGATTGAGTTTAGGTATAAATCACTCACTAACTTACCTTTTGTTTTTATAATAAATGATTAAATGTTTTTTTTCAAGAATAGACGATTAAATGCTTTTTTTAGGTACCCTTCCATTGGAACATTCAGATTTACTCCAAGGAGGATGCGTCAATTGTTCGTTGAGGTGACTACAAGAGACGGATTCGAGACGGTGACCATCCACAGGAGATGGGGGCGGATTTGTGACCTCCTTCAAATTCATGCAGCCATCCCGCGAAGAGAAGCTAAACTCAAACAAACGTATTTGGATATTTTAATCCACTACGAAAACTTGTATTGGCTCCGAGCTTCACATTTTGAGCATGTTGGAGATGGTGAGCTATGTTTTATATGACCTAACATTCGTAGGCATACCCGCCATCAAAACCCTTGAAGACATCTGCAAAATAAAATTGTAGAGCAAGCATTGATAAATATGAAATTCACCCTGCAAAATAAAATTGTAGAGCAAGCATTGATAAATATGAAATTCATCCTGCAAAATAAAATTGTAGAGCAAGCATTGATAAATATGAAATTCAGTTTGAAGTTTGAAGTTTCAATAGCAAACTGACCAACAGAATATCCCACGTCAAGCCTCCTACCCAGTTATAAAACCACGTCAAATAACACAGCAACATAGTAGATTAGGTTTCTAACCAGTTATAAAAACCACGTCAAATAACACAACAATATAGTAAACCATATGTAAGACCCGGGGTTTTAAGATGCGTTATCGTCACTTGGAGCTAAAGGAAAAACTCTTGTGACATGGATGAGGTTCGAATTATTTATAAACCACCACAATATCCTTATTATATCCGATGTGGGATGAGTTGTTACAATATATTATTATATCCTTATTATATCCGATGTGGGATGAGTTATTACAATATGTTATAATGTTGAGCAATGGTTGGTGACAGTAGAACATCTTGAACTACACGTTAAAGTAGTTCATACCAAATCAGCTGAGGCATCCGAGACAGCTATAAAGCCACATCTGATCAAAGCGCGGGAGTTGTTGATTCTTACTATCGGGTAAATCAATATTACTATCAGCTATAAAGCCATATGTGGCGTAGCAACTGTAATACCATCAAAAAATTGGGCTCGGCTCGGCTCAAGCTCGTTTACTAAATGAACAAAGCTTGAACATATCATGCTCGACTCGAATAACACCCCTAGTCCTTAAACACAAGCAATAAATCCCAAAATAATCATTAGATAAGAAAAAGAAAGCTTTTGTGGAGCGAAACTACTACGGTCACGATGGATCAATCTATTTGTCAAGCGTGGTTAATGGTTATGACTTATGGTTGCCATGTTTGATCCCTTTTTAGTCCTCTTGTAGACCTTCTTTACAGTTTTACTCAATAGATTTCAAGCATTTGCCACTCTTCTACGGAGATCCGTTACACCAAAAGTAGCAAATGCCTACTAGTCGTGGATGCTCGGTAGTCTTCCTACTAGTCGTGGATGCTCGGTCAAGACTACGCTCTCCTCTATCACGAGACTACTAGGATCGATTGCATTGACGTTGCACCGAGTAATTGAAGCGTTTACGAATGACTCGGATGACTCGATGCGATACGAATTCATCAACTTAAAATTTTGGTTGAGGACACCTAAATTGGGAACACAAACATCTGTGAGGCAAATACAAAAAGATTCAAATGCTTCCACACAGTAAAATGAATGAAGATTAGCTATTGGAACGCGTGTGGTTCCTATCGCTAAGATGGAGAAGACCATGGGCACGATACAACCGGAATTGTTTTACGCACGGGTAGCGACATAACCATGGGAGGATCCGATGACACCTCGAATAAATAAGCAAGAAACTCATGAGGAAGAACCTCATGAGGACCCTGAGCAAACAGTTTGCTAAACGGCAGGTTCCGGCCTTGGGTAACCACACACACCTTCTCCAGTGGCCATTCGCCCTTGTTGCAGTCTACTAGGCGCCACACCCGTAACCTCCACTTAACAAGCATATCAGTCTCAATGTACGTCTTTAGGTCTATCTCTCCGAATTTCAGCACGTCTTCATGATCCGAAACAACTACACCCAGACACTGCTTACTGGATCCGTTAGGAAAAGGAATCAGGCCAAATCGGTCTGGGCTACCATAGGGATCATAAGTCACCATAGTCCTTGTACTTCGATCAAACCAATGCAAGACACTGTTGCGGGCAATCGCCTTTGGGATGTTGTCAAGGTGAAAGACTGCCTCTGGGCAGCGGTTTGGTTGCTCACCAGCCGTCGTCCAATTCCAGGTATCCGATGAGAAGATATGTATCGTAGAGTCGACAAAACCAGCAACAACCGGACTACCACTAATGCGTTGAATAAGCACGACTTTGTAAGTAACAAAGGGAGCATTCTCACCTCCTCCTAGCCTCGTCGTAAAACCGAACACAGTCCGAAAAAGGGCCGTTCAAACAAGGGAGCTGCACAGATTGCTTGGTGACCGGATTGGAGACCCGCAATTTGAGCTTCATTAGCAAGTGAGGTTGCTGGATGGCTGGACGGAAGGAGCGCGAAGAGAGGACGAGGCCATTGCTGGAGGCTAGAATTCGCCCCATCTTTTTATCCTTTCTCCACGTACTGCCAACGCAGCCTACGCAGGTAACGAATGGCAGCAGCGCAGAAACGTCGTCATCGTCATCGACATCAAACCCGAGATAAGGTTCAAGTGGCAATGCAAATTCCCACGTTTGAAATAATTCAGAACTATTACGAGCTTGTTGATGCATATAGTTTTGTGCAAATTTTGGATGGGAGATGATGGATTTCCATTGTTTCGAGACAAGCTTGCATCTGAAGAGCAATTCAGAGGGCAATCTTAGAAGAATTTCAGCCACCAATTCATCAGGAAGAAACGCAGAGCAATCTCTTTCCGCTGCGTGCAAATTTGAAAATTGGAAGTCAAATTTCAAATCCAGTTTCACACAAGTAAGATTAGGAACAAATCAAATTGGAAATCAAATTCCATTCGTAAGACAAATAGTACAGTAAGACTAGAGACTTCCGTTAATTATTTGATCCGAGTTGGCGAATTCACCAAACGAAAATGAAATTGGCACCAAAAAAATCAATAAAGTAGCAAACTTTCATCCACCCGAAGAAACACAGAGCAACGATGCTTTCTTTCACCTTTATCGTTTCTGGCTGCGTGCAAATTTGAACGGACAGTGACTCAAATCAATGTCAAATTTCACATGCAGACTATGCAGTTTCACAATTAATTAAAGATTAGGGATTGGAAATCAAATTTCACAAGTATGAGTATGATTATATGAAACTGGAAATCAAGTAAGAACTTCAAAAGCCAATGAATCATTTAACCTGAATCCTCCAAACGAAAATCAAATCGGCACCACGAAACTCAAAAAAGAAGCGAAATTGAGAAAGGAAAGTAAGAGAGGGAGGGGAGAGAAGCACTGACCGGAGACGAGAGGGTCAGCCTCAGCCATCGTCTTCGTCAATTGTCCAGCGTCGTCAATTTGGCAGACGTGTGCGGTGAGGTGCGGCTTTGAGGGGAGCAAACGTACGCCGGCTCTCAGTTTTGGCCTTTTGGGCCGCTAACTTCTTTCTTTTCAAGTAATTCTACCCCTTCAATTTTGTTTTAGGGTAATTATATCTTTTTCATATTTACCTTTTAAATCAATTTTTATCTTTTTAAAAATGATTGATGATGAAAATATTTTAACAAATCAAATTTTATTATATTTTTTTTTATGGAAGAACAGCAAAAAAATACCCAAAATTCATAAGAGATTTACAAATATGCCTTTTGTTTTTATTTTTATTTTTATTTTTGCAAATATGTCTAATTTTATTAAAAAATACCTAATAAAATTTTAAATATGCCCAAAAGGAAAAACAATGTGAATTAATTAAAAAAAAACATATTTTCCTAATTTGTAATAGAAAAAAAACAGAAAATAAAAGGAAATAAAAATTGTAAATGGAAGAGAAAATAAAACAAATAAAAAAGGAAATAAAAAGTGAAAAACATAAAATAAAAAATAGATAAAGAAAAATATCTCGAAAAAAAGAAGGAAAGAAGACGCCCAGAAGGTCGATGAAAACACATCGGGCTAAATGAGCCCCCTTCCTTGCGAAGTACGCGCGCCACGCGCTGGGAAAAAAACCCCTTGGTGTTCTTCATCCCCGAAGCCCCATTGTTGCGTGATTGTGGTCTCTGAAACCCTAATCTATGGCCTACTCTCACTTGCCCCCCAAATCCAGACTATCCAGCCTCAGATTTTCAATAATATCCCTATTAATCGATCTTATCTTGCTACTAAGAGTCAGATCTGGACAATCGTTGGCGAAATTCTATTGGAGGAGCGAACTATCCGTGTGCTAAGGTTTTCGTGTGTGAAGAGGCTTGATCCTCTTGATCCAAGCCTGCGCAACGACGATTGCTTCTGGAAGGCTAAGGATGAAGTGATTGATGAAGATAAATCAAATCGGCCTCCTCCATGGCCACGATTCAGTCGTACGGAGATCAAATTGGGGCTTCGGTGTGCGAATTCGGTTGGTTGTTCGTACATAGTGATCGATGAACTTGGAAGGGGGCTCTGCGATTTGACAATCATTAGCGTCGATGATTGTGTGTGGTATTGGCTTTGTGAGTTCTTCAATCCCTCTTCTCCTTCTTCTCTCCCGAATTTCCCCCATAAATACTGGTGGGGGGTTGTGGGGATTCTTCACAACTTCCTCTCTTATCATTCTTCTCTATTCAAACAATCTGAAGCAAATTTCACTGACAAAAATTTCTTTTTGCTTGTCATGGCTCCATCTGAGGTCGATAAGGGCAAACAGCCCATGGTAGCAGAAGATCCTGCTCCGAAAATGTGCAAAACTCCCAAGCGCAAAGGGAAGCCGAAGGGCGTGAAACTGGCTGAGGAGAATCCTATCTCCAATGATGTTGGAAAGGATGAGCACTCTGCAAAAACGGAAAGGAAAACCAGGAAGAGATCGATGAATCGTGAGAAGCTGATGGCGCTGCAAGGCAAAGTCCAGGAGAACATCTCAATGCTCCATCAATCTTCGATCTTTGCTACTATTATTGGGGAGCCAATGGAAGCAAAAGTTGTCCGGAAAAAGATGAGGTATGTGTGGAAGAATCTTTCTGGTGGTTTTCAACTCATACCAATTGCTAACAATTGGTTTGAGTTAAGATTTGATCTCATCGAGGATAGATCCTGGGTCTGGGACAATCGTCCCTTTCATGTATCTGGCCAACTCATTGTTCTTCGACCCTGGCGTCTAGACTTTGATCCATGGAACGACTCTCTGACTATGCTTGATCTATGGATCAGATTTCCTGGACTACCGGCCAAGTATGTCTATGAGGAAATCTTGATGGATATTATTAAGGCAAATAAGCTAGGGAATGTGATTAAGGTGTCTGCTTTCAATGCTAAGGGTGCTAGATTTCGATATCCCAGAGTCTGTGTCTCGGTTGATCTAACTAAAATCTCTGGAAGAGAAGTGCTTGTTGCCAATGAGAATGGTGAAGAGGAATCCTACCCAATTTGGTTTGAGGATTTCCCCCAGGGGTGTGGGAGTTGTGGTGCTGCCGACCATGGGTTTGATGATTGCCCAGGAAGGCTTGTGTGCAACTATGGGGCTTCTGGTGGTGTACAGCCCCCTGTGATGGAACCCCAGCAGCCTGAGGAAGCTGTGCAGGAACAAGGTGATGGTGAATGGGTAAGAGTTGCTGCAAAGAAGCCGGTGGCAAGGCCTCCTCCCATGCTTGGCCATTCAAAGGAGGAGCTGCTAAAATGTTTTGGAAAGAATGTAACAATTTCATCTGATTCTTCAAGCTCCAAGTCCCCTGGGAGCTCAGTGAGCAACTCCTCTGTTGTTCATGTGGTGTCTGGCTCTATGGATCCTGGTTCTGTCATTGATGCAGTCCCTATATCTGCTGTGATGCCTACTATTCCTCCCCTGATGGTGCTAACCCCACATGATGAGAAACTGAATTTTGTGAAGGAATTGCAACCAGGTCTTCCATCTTCTGCTGCCGACGATGATGATTATGAGATGTTCGATGAGGATGAGTTCCTGGAGGAGTGTTTGGTCTCTGATGGGCTGGCTGATCCAGGGCTCACTCAGGCAGACTATGAGGTTATCTTTAGAGATGTACCTCCCTCTGTGGAATTCAAGCTACCTGATCTGAGCGACCCTGAGCGCCTAGCTGAGTCTCTGCAGGAGCCTTTCTTTTCACCAGCCATGTCCCCAATCATTGAAGACCAAGCATCTCCTAGTGGTGCATCAAAATCTGAGTCTGGGAAGCGGAAGATGAAGATCGAGGAAGGTGATTCAGCATGCTCCACCATGACTCTGATGGGTGGTAGCACCAAGAAGGGGAAGCATGTGTAGCACACCTATGCAGTGGCAGATGGGAGTCCACGATGGTGGCTTTGTGTGGCTCCTTGCCAAGGATCGAATAAGGCCACATCAATTGGTCTTTAGGGTGTTTGCTGTTGTGGTAATTTGTTTGTATGAGAGTCTATTTAGTCATGGTGTTAGTTTATTATGGGTCAAAGTCTTAAGTCAGTATTTTGCCAAGGTTGTAATGGATAATTGGGTCTGCCGAGTGATGTGTGTATTGCTGTATTGGGTTAGGTTCTCTAGATGGCATAGGGTAAGGACTTTTGTGGTAACTCAAACTGTAAGAAATGGGCAATATGGTTTGTATGAAATGTTTATCTATGAATGCAAGGTTTGGGTTGGAAAATATATGCAATCTTGTGTTGTGGATTATATTAATTTGATTACAGGTATGTGGAAATCTGTTTTGGTATGGAGAAAAACTTTAGCACTTTGGAGGAGTACTTGGTACAATATTAGTTGTAGGAGAATAAACAGTATAAACAATAGGCTACATTTGACCAAGGTTTTTTCTGCTTCGTTTAAGCAACTAGGTGTGTTTAAAATTGGGAACATTTTTTTGTTATCAGATGCTCCATACCCTCGGACTCTGATAGTTAAGGAAGGTATAAAATGAAAATCGGATTTTGGAATATTAGAGGTATAAGTAGGGGAGGCCTATGGACAGATCTTAAAGCTATGCGTATGAATGAGCATATAACAATGATGGCAATAGCAGAAACCCGAACGACTAAAATTCCTCTGGAAAAAACATGGAAATCAACAGGTTACAATAAAGCCATATGGTCTATTGGAGATGACAGAACAGGTGGCATTGGATTATTATGGAATGAAAATGCTCTAGCCAATGAATCAATTGAGGCTGAGATAATACGACCTAGAGTAATACGAGTAAAATATGAATGTCCTACAAAAGATTTTATCGGGATAATCTACTTTGTGTATGCTCCCCCACATGAAGCTGACAAAGAACCCTTCTGGACAGATCTCTCGGAAATAATCACTAGTGAACTTTTGCCGTGTTTAGTCATTGGGGATATGAATGAAATCTGTAACAGTAGCGAAAAAGAGGGGGGAGTAGCAAACAATGTAGCTAGATACAACAGACTAAATGAATTTAAAAATCAATGTGCGTTAATGGAGATTCCATCTCTGGGTAACAAGTTCACTTGGAGGAAAAAAAAGGAGGGGGAAGACAATATCTGGGAGAAATTAGATCGAGTTCTTGTTCAACATGAGTTTCTAGTTTCTTTTCCCGAACTTGTTACCCTAAATGGTGCATTTTCTGGATCAGATCACTGCCCTATTTCTGTTGGCCTAGACTCGGGACAACAATTTGTCCCGCCACCGTTCAAATTCGAAAATATGTGGTTACACAGAAAGGATTTCAGGAACATTGTTAAGCAAACATGGAGAATAAGATGTTCGGGATCAGCTATGTACAGACTACTATATAAAACGAAAATTTTGAAAATGCGAGCTAAAATCTGGAATAAGAACACATTTGGGAATGTATTCCGCCAAATTAAAGCAGTGGAAGAAGAATTAGTCAATATCCAGTCTAAAAACCCCCCAAGGACGTATAAGGAACTAACAGTGGAAAAACAACTTATTAGTAAAAAGCAACAGCTACTTAAATTTCAAAAGGAATACTGGGGACAGCGGGCAAAATCTAAGCATATTAAGCTAGCTGACACAAATTCGACCTACTTCCATAGAATAGCCTCGGGAAGACGAAATAGGAAGATAATTCGTAGTATTGTGAGCCTATCAGGAACACATATTGTAGGTGAAGAAAATATAAAGGAAGAAATTAAAGGTGATTTTGAGAAAAGATTTTCTAAAGAAAACACTAACACAGTACTACTAAATGAGTATCTTGAACTAATACCAAACACAATTACAAGGGAGGAAAATAGGAATCTTAGTCAACAACCAACTAATGGCGAAATTAAATGTGCGATTTGGTCTCTTGGTAGAAACAAATCGCCAGGCCCAGATGGCATGACTGCAGAATTTTATAAAACCTACTGGGACATTGTTGGAAGTGATGTTATTAAGGCTGTAAAAGCCTTTTTCCATTCAGGGAAACTACTCAGGCAAATCAATCATACGTTTATAACTTTACTTCCGAAGTGTGATAACCCGTCCAAAACGTCAGATTTCAGACCCATTAGCTTATGCTCAACGATGTACAAAATAATTTCCAGAATTTTGACTGAGAGACTTAAGAAAGTGCTAGGTAGACTTATACACCCTTTCCAAGGCGCCTTTATATCAGACAGAGCTATTCAAGATAATATTTTAATTGCACATGAAGTATTTCATTCATTTAAAACACGGAAAGGAACAGAGGACTGGTTAGCAATTAAACTAGATATGGAAAAAGCATATGATAGAGTGGATTGGGCATTTACAGAAGCAGTCCTGAGAAAATTCGGGTTCAGTAATCAAGTGATCAATCTGATTATGGAATGTGTCACAACGGTGTCATTTTCAGTACTTGTTAATAATGGACCCACTGAAGTTTTCAAACCCTCTCGAGGCCTAAGACAAGGAGACCCCATGTCCCCATTTTTATTCATTCTGGGGGCAGAAATCCTTGCTAGGAAACTTATGATGGAATCTAACAACAACCAGTCTGGAATTGGCTTCCGATTTGGTCACTCAGGGCCGAGAATCCCATTCTTGGCATTTGCAGACGATATTATCATTTTTTCTAAAGGAAACATGACTACATGCAACAAGGTTAGCAAAATCATTGACGACTACTGTAAGCTGTCTGGTCAAAAAGTGAACTATAACAAATCGGCTTTTCAACCCACCCCTGGGATACCTGCATCGCGAATAACTGCTATTGAAGGGTGTTTGAGAATATCAAAACAAGTTAAATTGGATAAGTATCTTGGTTGTCCAATTATCAATGGTAGAGTGAATAAAGATACATTTGAAGGACTGATAGGGAAAGCAACTAATCAATTATCAAAATGGAAGGCCGACTCCTTATCGCAACATGGGAGATCAGTATTAATCAGCTCAAACCTAGCCGCCAAACCGTTGTTCTCAATGCAGAGTTTCATGCTACCAGGGACAATCCACTCAGCTTTAGATAAAGTTAATAGATCTTTCTTCTGGAATAAGGATCTTCAGTACAAACCACTAATTGGATGGGATAGAGTGTGTAGACCTAAAGCGAAAGGTGGAATGGGATTACGAAAATCAAAGGAAATGAATGAGGCACTGCAAATGAAGCTTATTTGGAAAATTATTGCAGAACCAGAAAATAGTTGGGTAAGAGTTATTAATTATAAATATCCAAAATCTGTACCAATTCTAAAATATGGAAAAAAAGGGAACGCCTCGTGGCAATGGACCCAACTTAGGAAAATCATAGAACCTTTCAAGGAAGGGTTAGCATGGTCGGTAGGGGACGGGAAAACGATCAAATTTTGGAAAGACAAGTGGGCACCGATAAAAGATCTAAGCTTGGTTTGCCTTGATCAAGCAAACATTGACAGGGAAGAGACAATTGACCAATATATTAAGGATAGAGAATGGAATGTAGAAAAACTTAAGTCGACGTTGAGAAGTGATGTGGCGCAACAAATTGCTGAAATCCCTCTTCCTGTTAGCCATTTACAGGATAGGATGTATTGGTGGCCGGATAAAAAAGCATGGTTTACAACATCGAGCGCATATAGACTAAATACCAAAACGACAGAGTTAACGGACGACATAAATGCATGGATCTGGAAGTTGAATGCCCCACCCAAAATTAAGAATTTCATGTGGAAAGTCTGCCATGATGGGCTCCCAACGGCTGCTAGATTGTCAAGAAGAGGTATTGCGATTCCACCATACTGCGCCGTGTGTGATCATCATGAAGAAGATACTACTCACATTCTATTTGAATGTAAATTCTCAATGACCTGTCCTGTTCTGACGAGCATATTAAAAGGAAAAATTTTAGAGAAAATTAAAATTTCAAGAAACATTGAAACATTAATGGCGGCCACTGCGGAATTACTTGATGCCCAACAAAGGAAAAAGCTGGCGTTTCACTGGTGGACGATATGGATGATATGAAACAAACTAATTTTCCAACAACAAAAACTGCCAAATACGGAAGGATTCTTAAAAATGGCCCAATCTTTCTACAATGAATGGGAAAAGGCTGACAAATGTACGGAGATAGATAAAAGTGAGTACATAATTCAAAGAAACACGACTCCTAGAAACATAAGGGTAACAAAGAAAGTTAAATGGAAAAAACCACCGCTGGGAAAGTGGAAACTTAACTTTGATGGGTCTGCTTCTGGACAGAGGCAAAGTACGATAGGCTATGTAATACGTAACAGCACAGGAGAGCCCATTGTTGCTCATGGAAAAGGAATTGGGTTTCAAAAACCGTTAATGACCGAAGTACTAGCATTAAGAGAGGGAGTCCTCAAAGCCCTCGATTTGAGAATCCCCAACTTAATTATTGAAGGAGATTCGCTTACAATCATAGATCATCTACGATCAAAAACAAAATGTCCATGGGAAATTGAGTTAATAATGTCTGATATAAGCACCCTCATCACCGGGTTTCATGAAGTGTCGTTTTCTCACGTCCTTCGTAACGGCAATTCTGTAGCAGATCGGGTTGTACACCTTGCTCATATTGCCCCCTCCCAAGAATTTCTCAATAACTCAGGTCTTCAAGATCTCATCCGTGAGGATGCTATCGGGTAACTTCGTGTTCCCGAATTTTTACTCAATCAAAAAAAAGAAAGAAAAAGAAAACACATCGGGCTTCCGACCTTTGCAAGCTCTCCTCCATTGGCGGCCTTTGCAAGCTCTCATCTCAGACCGACCGGCACACCTCCTCCACCGGCGACGTCTCATCGGATACCACACTTCACTGCAGTCCTAACCCCTTTACAGAAACGAGTTCGGCCTACGTCCACTAACGCTTTATAGCAAGTTTGTTGCTTATTGCAATAAGCATGTTCCAGCAGGCTCATTGTCCAACACCTTAAGAGGGCAAAAGGGTTCATGCCACATTGAGAGGTTCGGGTTTCTGCCGAGAGTGTTCATCTGAAATCGTCTGTTGGATTTTTACGCTAATTAAACATACTCGTCAATTTTTTAATCTATCTTTCGGATAAGCATATCAGTGTCAATGTGTGAGGACATTGAGTTCTTAGTTCTTACCTGAAAATCATCAACGATTAGGCTTCTCATTCTTTTATTTTTAATAGGAAACGAACGAGCATGTGTCGAGCTTTTTTTTCGATCTCTAACTAATAGAAAATTTTAGAAATTCCATAAAATTTGAGCTTAAATCGAACTAGTCAAGCTTTCAACTGAGCTTAAATTTATGTTCATGCTCAGTTTGTTTAGGTGAGTGAACGAACTCGAGTCGAACTTTTTTCTAGCCAATCTCGAGATATTCAGTTCATATAACAACCCCACGTCATCCTCTATCACGAGACTACTTCAAAACCTTTATCTGCCCCATTGTCGCTGCACCGAGCAATTGAAGCATTTGCATGCGGATGAGTCGGTGGGAGACGAATTCATCAACTTAAAATTACTCTATTCTTTCAAAATTATGAGAAACCATAAATTGGTTGAGGATACCTAAACTGGGAACACAAACATCTGTGACGCAAATACGAAAAGATTCAAATGCTTCCACACAGTCATCCAAGCTGCATCTTCCTACCATTGGAACGCGTGTGGTTCATGGGAGCCACATTGCTAGGGCTTTTATTCAAGGCAAACGAGCAGAATATTGCTTATTCATATTCAGCTCATTTAGAATATGAACGAGCTCGAACCGAGCCTAAATTTTGGCTCGAGCTTTAAAATGTACACATACTCAGCTCAATGCTCATTTAGAAAATAAACGATCTCGAGCCGGGCTTTTTTTGAGCTTAAGGCGGTTCTACTTGCTTATTATACAGTAACTTAAAAGAAATTTTAGAAATTTCATAAAATTAAAATTCGAGTTTAATTCAAACGAACCGAGCTTAAAAATATACTCATACTCAGCTCGTTTAAAAAACAAACAAGATCGAGTTTATATCGAGCAAGTACGAGTCGAATTCGAGCTACTCGTGTTCACATAACACCCCTGCACATTGCTAAAATGGAGAAGACCACGGGCACGATACAACCGGAACTAATTCATCCTCCGATAACGACATAACCATGGAAGGATCTGATGACACCTTGAATAAAAAAGCAAGAAACTCATGAGGAGGAACCTCATTAGGACCCTGAGCAAATAGTTTCCTCAAATGCAGGTTCTGGCCTTGGGTAGCCACCCACACCTTCTCCAATCGCCACTCCCCCTTGTTGTGGTCTACTAAGCGCCACACCTGTAACTTCCTCTTAACAACCACACCAATCACCTTGCACGGCTCTAACTCCATCTGTCCGAATTTCAGCACGTCTTCATGATCCGAAACAACTACATCCAGACAGTGCTTACTGGATCCGTTAGGAAAAGGAACAAGGCCAAATCGGTCTGGGCTACCATAGGGATCATAAGTCACCATAGTCCTTGTACTTCCATCAAACCAATGCAAGACACTGTTGCGGGTAATTGCCTTTGGGTTATTGCCCAAGTGAAAGACTGCTTCTGGGCAGCGGTTTGGTTGCTCACCAGCCGTCGTCCAATTCCAGGTATCCGATGAGAAGATCTGTATTGTAGAGTCGACAAAACCAGCAACAACCGGACTACCACTGATGCGTTGAATAAGCACGACTTTGTAAGTGACAAAGGGAGCATTCTCAACTCCTCGTAGCCTCGTCGTAAAACCGAACACACACTCAGAAAAAGGGCCGTTCAAACAAGGGAGCTGCACAGATTGCTTGGTGACTGGATTGGACACCCACAATTTGAGCTTCTTTAGGAAGTGAGATTGCTGGATGACTGGACGGAAGGAGCGCGAATAGAGGGCGAGTCCATTGCTGGAGGCTAGAATTCGACCCATCTTTTTATCCTTTGTCCATTCATCTTCATCGCCAATGCAGGCAATGAATGGCATCCGAATAGTATAGTCATCGACATCAAACTTGATGCCAGTATGATGCAAGAGATGATGTTGAGGTGGAAATGCAAATTCCCACATTTGAAACAATTCAGAACCATTACGAACTTGTTGCTGCATATAGTTTTGTGCAAATTTTGGATGGGAGATGATGGATTTCCATTGTTTTGAGACAAGCTTGCATCTGAAGAGCAATCCAGAGGGCAATCTTAGAAGAATTTCAGCCACCAATTCATCAGGAAGAAACGCAGAGCAATGATGGTTTTTTTCTCTTTTCCCTGCGTGCAAATTTGAAAATCGGAATCCAAATTATTTCAAATTCAGTTTCACAGTAAGATTAGGAACTGGAAATCAAATTCCATTTGGTAAGTTCAAACAATAAGACTAGAGACTTCCGTTACTAAATTATTTGACCTGCGTTGGCGAATTCACCAAACGAAAATGAAATTGGTACCAAAAAATCAATAAAGTAGCAAAATTTCATCTACCAGAAAGAAACACAGAGCAACGAAACGATGCTTTCTTTTACCCTTTCCCATGGCTGCGTGCAAATTTGAATGGAAACTGACTCAGATTAGAGTCAAAATTTTCATGCAGTTTCACAATTAATTAAGATTAGGGATTGTAAATCAAATTTCTGGAAATCAAGTAAGACAGATAATACTAATAACTTCAAAAGCCACTGAATCGTTTGACCCGAATCCTCCAAACGAAAATCAAATTGGCACCAACAAAATCAACAAAGAAAGAAGAGAAATTGAGAAAGGAAAGTAAGAGAAGGAGGGGAGAGAAGCACTGACCGGAGGCGAGACGG
The DNA here is from genome assembly GCA_963922045.1 of Persicaria maculosa. Lineage (NCBI taxonomy): Eukaryota > Viridiplantae > Streptophyta > Magnoliopsida > Caryophyllales > Polygonaceae > Persicaria > Persicaria maculosa. The sequence goes on along the minus strand of OY998254.1, from coordinate 2,190,903 downwards.
TCAGCCATCGTCTTCGTCAATTGTCCAGCGTCGTCAATTTGGTAGACGTGTGCGCTGCGGCTTTGAAGGGAGCACACGTGCGCTGGGTCTCAATTTTGGGCCGCTACTTCCCTTTTCGGGCCGGGTGGATAATGGGCCAATGGCCCAATCGGTCTTCCCATAACAGCCCCGAGAGCCATTCCATCGATTCGAGACACTCCCTTCGTGATCTTCGTCTCCGTCACTGGTCGGCCGTCCCCAATCCGTCAGGTATTGTGCTCCCTCGTCTTGTCTTGTCCGCCGGCGTTCTTCGACCTTCGGTTCCCTGTTCATTTTTGCTGAGATTTTGGGTTGTAATTCGCTTCCCTGTTCATTTTTGCGGAGATTTTGGGTTGTAATTCGATTATTTTTTTGGCTGTAGACTTGTAGTACGAATTGTTTGTGATCAATTTGAGAAGCTTGGTCGGCAAAATTAGTGGCGGATTTTGACCACGGTTTCCAAGAAATTAGCACAAGTATCAGCTCACCTATTTCAGAGATCGGGAACTTGTTCTCAGCGTTTTCAGGGTTTAGGTGATTCTCCCTTTCTACAACTGCTACTTTATTTCCTTTTGATGAAATTTGTAGGGCTATGAAATTCTTATGCTGCAATTGATGGTGGTTGAGGAAATTGAACTTGAGATAGTGAGTATATCTGACGACACCGGCGTAGGTTTTGATGCCTTTGAACGGTTTGATGAAATGCCTAGATTTGTGTGTGAAATTCTGCTTATCTGATGCTTGCTGAGATGATTTTGGTTTGTCATTTTCTTTTTCTAGCTTATGATTTTGGTTTGTGGCAAGAAAAACTTTGAAAGCAAACAAAGTATTTGGATTCATGAATGAAGAATTGAGAAAGGTTGTGTTTTAGCGAGTCTTTCATCCGATATGCCCTTTTCGTGAATGCCATAGAGCGTTTGCTTTGTGCATCACCCTTCATTTTTTGCCCATACCAGCTCAGATTTGTTGTCTACTCATGGTAATTCTATATATGTGAACTAACATTATTGTTCTGTTTTTGTACTCCTATTCAAATTTTGTACAAAATTCTAAAAGATTGGTTAAAAACTTAAATTCATGTTAGTTTTAGGTTTCATTGGCTTTGCAGGTTGCCAAAGCCCACGCAAAACCGTGCAACATGTTTCTTTAGGTAACAAGACTGACATTGTTTTGTGAAATCTATTAGTGAGCTGGTGCATATCTAAAGGACCTCAATAGATCTGTCCAGTTAGATGATCCAACACACCCCTCAGTCAAAGGAATGGTTGCACATTTTCACATGGTTTATTTAAATTTAAATTACTATTTCTGTATATGCTAAATGATTGAATTCTTCATATAGTGCTAAATTTGGTTGGCATAAATCTTTCAAGATGACTGGCAATTAGGGAGTAATTTAAAAGTTTCATCCCTTTGTGCTGTGTTTCCTTTTTCTTGTTCCTATTTCTTTTCTTACTTAACTCCACTATATACGGTATGTTTTCCCATTTCATCTCTTAATCTTGTAGCATTGCAAGTACATTTGGTGTTCCAATGCTTAATATCATGTTTTGCCATTTCAGTAATTATAAAATTAGTGGCATCTATTGGTTCTCCACTTGAACCGTCTTCAATGGCGGAATCAATTCACAACAATACGACAAATCGTGAGAGTGAACAAGGAGGAGGAGGAGAAGATGATGATTACATGGGCGACCTCTCTAAGTTTCTTCCCCAAGAACCCTCTCAGCCTTCAAAATCCAATAAGGTTTGCCTTGACCCCACTCTCTCTCTTTCTCTCTATGCACGTGTTGGTTACCCAGCAAGAGTTTCTGCACACGCAGATACCCAGCGATGGAAAAACTGCGTGTTTCCAACCAGCAAAGAAGAAAGCCAAAGGACAGAACCGACAAGTGCAACGACAGCTGGAGAAGGAGAGAAAACAGGTAGAAGAGGACCAGCAAACCATAGGGAATTTGCAATCAGCAATACCCCAGTCCAATATTGGCTTCAAATTGCTGAAGAAAATGGGTTATGAGCCGGGTTCGGTCCTCGGAAAGGAGGGTTCTGGTCTGGCCGAGCCGATAGGGATCGACATCCGGCGGTCACGGGCAGGGATCGGACGAGAGGACCCAGTGAAGGAGAAGATAAGGAGAGAGAAAGATGAAGTGGAGAGGAATAGGAGGAATGAGGAGGAGCTCCTGGTGGAGTTTGGGATCCGGCAGAAGTCAAATTGGTGGAGCCGGCGGATTGTGGTGAACTTTGAGAAGGCTAAGGCAGCGCTTGATCAGTTGGAAAACAGGGAAGTCATCGTGGAGCCAAAGAAGAGTGAGGAGGAAGGAGAGTGCGAGGAAGAAGAGGAGGAAGAGATTACCGAAGAGGTATAGTATTATATTTTTAAAGAATCCATTTCTATTGATGTTGCTATGTTAGATTGTGTTTTAAATTTGTATTGCTTAGCAAATTATAGAGGCAATCAGAGAGAGTAGATTTGAAGCTATGTGAATTGGATTCCATAAGGCCAATGGTTTAAGGGCCTCTTTGGCGCGCTAGAGATATATAAAAAAAATTAGCCTTTGTTGGTAGATTAAAAGAGTAAATTCTTGGTTGGTATGACAAATTACATAGAGTTTTGTAAAACTAGTTTTTCGAAAATAACGAAAAGCTTTGCCACACCACTTTGAAAAGCTCCAATAAGCTTGTGCCAAAGAGACCCTTATTGGTTTGAGCTAGGTGGGTGGATGTTTGGAGTAAATTTCTAGGCAAGGTTTTAGTTTTACTAAAATAGTGCAAATTGTGCAGTTTTGCTATTTGAGCTAGGTTCTCATTAGATGCAAGTATAATGTGGCTTAGCTATCAACAGAGTTTTACATTCGTGTGCAATGATTAGTTCATTATGTGAACTCTTTAATATTGATAAGCCATCTTCATCCAATGCCTAGATGCATCATAAAAATACTTTAAATGCAATTTGTTGCTTAGCTATCACACTTCACTCGTGATTTGTGGATGTGCAGAAGAAGTCCTGATGATATATGATACATAGGCTGAACTGAATCTCAATAAAAATAGATTTTATGATTGGCAATGCTTTGTTATGTAGAGTATATAATTAAGTAAGCCTTAATTTCTATGCGTTTGTTTGCTGCTGGCTATTAAGTCTTACCTCAACTGTTTGCAGGATTTGCTGGAGCTGTTGATGAAGCTCAGAGATGAACATCATTATTGTCTATTTTGCGGATGTCAGGTATGGCAACTTCCGCCTCCCCTCCTATCGTTTATAACAAAATACCCTACACAGTCTCAGTCCGGCTTTCTTCTCGTGCAGTATGAATCTAGTGAAGCTTTGCTAATCAGTTGCCCAGGAATAGACGAAGACGACCACTGAACCGTGATTTATTCCCTCCATAGTTGTCAAGAGGTTTAAAAAATACCTTCCAAACTCTCCTTTAAGAAAAGCACATAACTTTATGAGTTAGAAGCTAGAAATAGCTCATCTTGTTTACATTTGTAGTTTTGAATTTCCAGGGTTATGTCGCGAGTCATATTGGATGCAATTCCTTAAACTGCTATGCTCTTCAGAAGATGATCCGAGGCTGAAATATTGCGGTAAGCACTTTTTGGATTTGCAATTTTTTTTAACACCTCTGAATAGTAGTACATGTCAAATGTGCATTTCAAGGCGCAACTCGATGTGCTGTAAGCAGTTTTAGGTGCTGTTGTGATGTGTGGTTATATCTGATTTGAAATTACAGAAAAATATTTAGTGATTATTTTATCAAACTATTTTTCAGATTCAGTATAGAAAACATTTAGATAAACCTAATGATTTCATTAGTGAGACCTGGACCTAATATCTTTCATACTGGCATCCGAAATATTTGGCTATTCTCGTTACTGATATGATCTTTCTTGAAAGAAAATGTAATCTTTTTCTAATGTTACAGTTCTGTTTATTCTTGTTTCATTCTGGCTTCCCTCAATCACACAGGAACCTTTTCCTTGGATAAAAAACTAAACATAACAGGAGACCATTTTCGTTGCGTAGAAATGAGTTTACTGTCAGTTGGATTTTTATTTGTTCTGGTTTAGTTTTGTTCCACAATGCTCTGATCTTGAATGCTTAGTGGTTGATGTGAATGTCCTTATTTGTTCTGGTTTAGTTTTTGTTCCAGAATTCTTTTGAAATTGTCCTGAAACATGTGTAAATTCGTTCTGTGGATTACCCAAATGTTGTTTCATAATCGCGAGTGTAGTTTAAACCCTCAACATATACAAGACTAAGCAGAAGCTCTTATTGTAAAACGAACAAAATGGGTAAGGAGTTTTAGCTTTATGAGTTGTTATTCGAGTTGAACAAACTGAAGGTGAGACTATATCTCTTATGTATACCAATTTAACTTTGCGTTTATTCTAACAAGTGTATTCAATCTAATTCGTCAACTCCAAGTGTGACCCATTGCAATGAATGCAATGAGCTTTTTTCGAACCACTTCATCCAATCTCCCAAGGAAGAAAGAGCGTCGATTCCAACCCATTGCTTTGTACTTTCTTTGATGAAGGGACAATGCAACCAATCTCCCAAATTGGACCGCTCATAAGTCATAACGTATGGTCCGAATCTAAACATATAGTTGGAATATGGTGACTATCATTGTTACATCCTTGCGATTTACGTCCTCCACATGATTCAGGACAGGGTATGCGAGTCGCCTCGCCTTAGTGGAGGCGTTTTAAATCATCTTTGAACCATGTGTAGTGTAGTGTAGTGTTCTATATGTAAAGTGTAAACCATCCTACATTTCCATCAACCTAACATAAAAACCAAGTGTAGTGTTCTATCTGTTGTTTTGTCATAAAAGATAGATGAAAATATCTTCTTGGTGCATGTCAATCCAACTAAATAAGTTAATTAGAGGGGGACAATTTTTTTTTTTTTAAAAAGGCCCAATTGCGCAAAATCAACCTAAATATTATTTTAAAAATATGCATTTTTTTTAATCTGAATTCAACTTTTTTCATATACTACAATTTGTACTATCCTTAGAATATTAAAAATAAAAAAGTATATGAAGTTCAATACTACTTTTTAAACTACATAGACCATATCCCTTTCGCCTTTCCCCTTATTAGATATTTATAGGCCATGTTTGGTATAAACCTTATCACCTTTTTTTTTAACTTCTTATAAAAAAAACTCAATGCATCACATTAACCATATACTCCCTCCGATAAAATATATTAGATGTTTGACTTCCATGCACATATTTTAATGTGTCAAAAAATTGTATAAAGCATTACTTTTTTATTAAACATTTTTTTATATAGTTTAATATTTATTAGTAAGAAGTATTAAATACACCAAAAAAAAAAGTAAGAAGTATTAAATTATAAAATGAAATTAATAAAAAAAATATTTTATATAGTTTTTAACTCTAAATTAAAAAAATCTTATATTTTAGTTAGGAGGGAGTATTATTAACTTTTTATCAGTTCATTATCAACACATCACATCAAACGCTATATTATACTGTAACATTTTTTCCTAACCAAATTTCCAATATTCGATCTAAAAACCATCTTCTCGGAATCTCGGGTATTAGGACTCATCCGTTTAAATCCAAAAAGTCTAATTCCCCGAGAATTAACTTTCCAGGAATTTCATTTCCTGAAAATTCATAATAAAAAAAAGAAGAATATTTGGTTGCATTTTAGTATTTAAAAATTAAAATGGGGAAAAACAAGTAAAAAGTGGAAATAAAACTTACCCATTATTCCTAGGTAAATAGACTTCCTACATTTTGGGCGAATTATAATTCCCATAAAGTTTAATTTATGCATTTTTCGGGTTTTAAAATTACAACCAAACACATATATCGCGTTCCCTATATACACCACAATCAATTGAATGTTGTAACAACGTCGGATTAGACGTTATATAACGCCGGATCCAACGCTTTCCATGTATTAGTAATTTGCCTTGAAAAAAAAATCCGGACGTTGTAACAACGTTGGAACATCGGATTGGATGTTACATTTTAACAGCCCACTTTACAACATCGGATTGAATGTTGCATTTTAAAAGCCCACTTTACAACGTCCAATTGGACGTTGCAATCTACCCAACCCGTCTCGTCCTGGCTTTATATTCACAACATTGCATACCACATATTACAACGTTGGATCCGACGTTGATTAACAACATCGGATCATTGCATACCACAAATTTTTGTAAAAATTTAATTGTTGGGTTTTTTGTTTGTTAACCAAACAAGCCCTTACAAAAGCCCAACCCAGATTACTCCATTAACAGACGCCTTATCCGGATAGACCATGACTAGACTAATAAAGATTAAAGAACTATCTTCTAATATAAAAAGGGGATTTAATTTAGTTAATGTGGAAAAATAGTTAACAAAATCAGATTCGTTGATATGTTATCTGATGTTATAATGTGAAAAAAAAGGTATATAAACGTGGATGGTGGTGGGCAATGGCCACCTGGAAATGCATAAAACTGACTCGGACTCGTCAAGTAATGCCACAAAAACTTCACATCACCCACCCAACAACTGTTAATTCCTCAATCTGGATTTATATATAAATGAGTGTGCATGCTTTAAAAGATTCTTTGAACAAAGCAATGGAGTTATGCACGCTTCCTTTTAAGGGTTGATTCAGCACCTGTAAAGGGTTCTTTCCTCCTTCCATCCATTTCCTATACCTTCTCTCTTTTATTTGATTGAAAGTTGATTTGTGCAGTTTCAATTTGCCAGTTAGTACTCAAAGTTGCCGCCTTTTCTTCTGATCCAGTCACATTTTCTACCTACCTATATATGTACACAATGTGCTATTTATGTTTTTGTTCGGAAATTAAGGCTATATACATCGAGCATATGTGTACGTTATATGCACTCAACATAAACGGATCTATTCGTATGACTCTCAGCTTGACATGTGTCTAGCATTAAATACAACGAACGGATCTTTCAACTTGACACGTGTCTAGAATTAAATACGTATGGCATTAAAAAAGTGACGAACAGACCAATGATCCGTTCAATATAACGAACAAATCAAAGATCCATTCGTTGTGTGTATGTTTTTCATTTAAATTTATGTTTCGGCTTTTAAAACGAACGAATATTTGATCCGTTCATTATATTGAATGGATTTTTGATCCATTCGATACTTTTTTAATATCAGACGTATTTAATGTTAGACACGTGTCAAGCTGAGAGTCAAACAAATCTAGGATCCATTCGTGTTGAGTGTATATATAACAACCTTTTTGGCTAGTTGAGCTGATAAAAATATGGTGTAATAAGTTCAATCCCCTCTCCATTGTGACGGTTTTACGGTGGATGTGTGTCAGTGTGTGTATATAATGCTTTACAAATACCATGGTCGTGTAAGTAGATGAAGAGGACAAGCATATATGTGTAAGAAGTGATAACATCCGATCCAAATCAATAGTGGTCTAGTCAAATTGAAACAAGTGTATAACCAATTCAACTCATGACCTTGTGTTTAAAAACATCCTCTTTTTGTTTGTTAAAACATGTCATTTTAACCTCGTACATGGGTTTTTTTTAAATTTCAACGAATATACTATTTTAACCTTACTTATTAAACTACTTTTTTTTAATACTTTTTTTAAAGAGCATTTTCATAAAGTAAAGCTTGAAATACCTAAAATAACATATTTTTCTGAATAAATTAACACTCTAAAACAGTGCCGGTCCTTGGGATAGGCCCAAGGGGCGGTCGCCTAGGGCCCCCTACCGAGTAAGGCCCCGGAAAGAATTACGTTATATATATATATATATATATATATATATATATATATATATATATATATATATATATATATATAATTAAGGTATTATGTATTATTATATTTACATGTAATAAAACACTTACTAATATTTATACGTAAAAAACTCATTTATGATATGACTTATTAATTTATTTAATATTTCGAGTTAACGACAAAGTGTGTGAGAAGGTCTCCGTGTTCCAATTTTTGTTATAAATGCAAAAACGGGTGGTTTTTAAGTAATAACTTATGCTACTCTAATAAATTTATTTAAGTGATTTTAATATTTTATTGGGGTAAATTTGTAAAGTAACTATATGTTTTAAAATTTTTAATCGTACCGTTTTACATTCATGGAAAAAAAGCAAATAAAAACTTTTCACCTTTATGTTTCACTAGGAAATTCGATTACTCGTATGTTTTTAATAGGAATTGTAAGGAAATTTAGTAAATTCATAAGTATATTGGTAAATATAAAAAGTGTGAGAAGGTCTCCGTCTTCCAATTTTTGTTATAAATGCAAAAATGGGTGGATTTTAAGTAATAACCTATGCTACTCTAATAAATTTATTTAAGTGATTTTAATATTTTATTGGGGTAAATTTGTAAAGTAACGATATGTTTTAAAATGTTTAATCATGCCGTTTTACATTAATGGGAAAAAAAAGCAATTTAAAACTTTTCACCTTTCTGTTTCACTAGGAAATTCGATTACTCATATGTTTTTAATAGGACTTGTTAGGAAATATAATAAATTTTAGTAAATTAATAAGTATATTGGTAAATATAAAAAGCGTAGTCTTTTGTTGTCTTATACCAAGAGATTGTCGGAAAAAAAAAAAGAAGTTTTTTTTTCACATTTTTATATTTCTCACTTGAAAATTCACTTTTTTTAATAGAATTTGTATGGAAATAGAATAAAATTTAGTAAATAAGTATATTTTTAAATCTAAAAATCATAGTCTTTTGTTTTGATATATCAAAAGATTGCATTAGTCATACTCATATACTACCGAAAATCTGTAAATTTTTATTTTAGTACGAATCTATTTATTGATTAAAAGGCTCCCTTTTTATATCGTCTCTAGCCCTAAAATTCTCAGGGCCGACCCTGCTCTAAAATGAAATATATTTTGCTGAATTGAGGGAGTGAAAATTTTATGTAAAATGGAGAAATTGATATTACCAAGAAAGATGCGCTATAGATGTGATGTTCATCCCGACCACATCAATTATACAGTCTTTAAATTTAATATATAAGGTCGGTCAACTACTTATTTGATTGGCAATTGACAATATAATATATAAGGTTGGTGTTCATTTCAGAGTGGTTGAAGCCCCCTCTATCCTGAAAAAAGCTCAAATTGATTTTGTAAGTAAAAGAGTTCAAATTAAAAAAATTAATTAATCACAAAGATAGGATAGTGTAATTGGTAGAGAATGCGTGTTTAAAACCCTTCTAGCTTCATTTTTTGGTAATTTATATATATATATATATATATATATATATATATATATATATATATATATATATATATATATATATATATATATATATAGTTTTTCAATTTAAAATAACGATTTAAATTACAAATTTAAAATCTTTTCCAATATATTTAATTATATATATAGACCTACAAAAAAAAAATCCCTGAAAAAATTTCTCTTAGTTTTTCCACTTCAAATACCCATATAAATAAAAAAAATATAATATTTTTTCTAATATATTAAAAAAATATTTATATATACATATATACAAAAAATATATTTGAAAAAAATACAGCCCCTTAAATAAATTATAAATCAGCAAATGAGTGTGAGTATATATATAGTAAGAATAGAATGGTACCATATATGCTATATGCATATTACCACTTGCATAAAGAATGGTAAACTTCCTTCCCACGTACAACTTGATTTAGGTGACATTTCCCTCCTTTCCATTATATTTCGGAATATACATTTAATTATATATCGAGCGATCGACAATTTTTTGGCACCAAATTATATGACTTAATGAAGGCTATATGTTGTCTCGTCTGTCTAGATCAAGTTCGAATCTAGTTTATCAAGACAACGACAAAATTAATTAATTATACTGAAGTCCGTTAGAACTCGGGGATCGGGGGTCGTGTGTACGTGTGCGCCCATGCGCTAATAGCCTAGCACATAAGCCGAGCGGGGTTCCATCCTAAAACCAATTGGCGTTAGGTGGGGTAGTCCACTAGGTTATATGCTAAGGCTTTATATGTTTCTCATATTCAATGTGGGACATTTTGTCTCTTCACATTGTTTCTCATTCTCAACACGCCCCCGCAAGTGCAACTAGGGTCGTCTTTCGCCTCTAGTTGACACTTGGACATCGGGTCTAACATCTCATTCTCTTTTTAGCTAGCCCAGGATCGAGAGTCGGGCCGTTTGGCTTTTCCGCTCTGATACCATACTGAAGTCCGTTAGAACTCGGGGATCGGGGGTCGTGTGTACGTGTGCGCCCATGCGCTAATAGCCTAGCACATAAACCGAGCGGGGTTCCATCCTAAAACCAATTGGCGTTAGATGGGGTAGCCCACTAGGTTATATGCTAAGGCTTTATGTTTCTCATATTCAATGTGGGACATTTTGTCTCTTCACATTGTTTCTCATTCTCAACATGTTATATGTACGTAGAGAGGGTGGAAGGCATGTACGTGAACACACTATGCAGTATGCACTTTCATTCATGAATTGATTCACTTTTGGTGTAAACTAGTGCACTTTTTTTTTTTTAAAAAAAAAGACATCAATTATTAAGTTCAATAGATTTGTAAAAAAAAAAGTATAAAATTTTAAAGCGCACAAGTAATAAGGGACTTTTGTTGTACCGCTGGCCAGCATTGTCATTGTTTGGTGGGGCCTGACGTCGGATATATCGTAGTCTATGTTGTCCTCAGCGGTTTAGGGTTGGGTTCGTTTGTTCGCTTCGATCAGTTAGCTTACCATTGTTTGTATTGCACCTTTTTATTTTAGGTTGTATGTTTGACGATTCACCGTCTGCCGATTTTGTCTGTCACTCAAGGAGCCAGACCTGTCTGGTCCTCGAATTAATTCTTACCTTATAAAAAAAATGTACTAATTTATGGCTAAAAGAGTAAAAGTGTATAATACATGGTTATCGATCAACTAGCCTCATAGATATTATATGTTTGACAAAAGAGTAGCTGATGGGTTAGCTGAAGCTAATGAATTATTTGTGTTAGATATAGAGTCTATATTATATGTTTGACAAAAGAGTAGTTGATGGGGTAGCTGAGTCTATATTGACTTATCGGCCTATATTATAGAATGATAAGTCAATATTGTGTTTGGTAAACCTTAGGGTAGCTAACGAAATCGAACAAAAAGGTCCGAAAAGCTTGGATGAGTAGTTGTTAAAAAGTTTAGATTTCAAAAGCCAATTAAACTAAAATCTTATATTTATTTCATTTAACACTATATAATATCAAAATCATAAACTCCGAAAAACTACTTAATGTTGCCAAACAGGCAAAATAGTTCGATTAATTTGTATATACTATATAGCTAAATTCAATGAACCGTGCACATATATTAGAATGCTTTTAATCTCATGTGACAATGTCGCAAAATATTTCACATGAAGTGAGTACATACATGAACAACGTACAGACAATAACAACTTATCACACCTGTTGGAATGTAATTGTCCCGCATCGGTTATATAGAGAATACTTGAACTGTTATAAGGTTGAAGGGCTACTCCTCTCATTGTCAATTGGTTTTGAGATGGAACCCCGTTCGGGTTTATGTGTTGTTCGAGTCTCCCGTATGTGGGCCCGCAAACACGACTTCCCTCCAGCTTGTCTTGACTCCACCGGGCCCAGCCGAATTTAACATGGTATCAGAGTCGGGTTCGGCTAGTTGCGGCCTGGACTTCGGATTAGTGGGGTTGCTGGCCTTGTTGACACGTCGCGGGCATTGAGTTCCCATTTAAGCGCATGTGGCAAGTGCAAATTGTTGGCTCGCTACTCCTCTCATTGCCAATTGGTTTTGAGATGGAACCCCATTCGGGTTTATGTGTTGTTCGAGTCTCCCGTATGTGGGCCCGCACACACAACCTCCCTCTAGCTTGTCTTGACCCCACCGGGCCCAGCCGACTTTAACAACACCCCCTCCCTATTGTAGGTGAAAAAGAAGAAAATGACAGAAAATCCACAGTATCAACTGCACTATATAAGTGTTAGGGGATGCACAACACAAGCGTCGGATAATACCCATCTCGAATTCGATTCTTGTTACATAAGTTCGTCGTTAGATTCTAACCTAAAACGGTATGAAGGGTCCAAACTTGACATTTCTCCATCATAAAAAAGTTGTACTACATATTTGTTTATTATTCTCTCTCGTACTACATCCCTAAAAATTTGATCTATAAGGTATATATAACTTAAGCTTGCACTTCATATTTCTTAGTGTTTTTTTTCTTAGTGTTACTAAGAGTTAATTGTTTGGATGACCATGTATATTATGATTTATAATGTATTAATTTATTATAATATAATATTATGCGTTATAACTTATAATACGTGCATAGTCCTAATAAAAATTGAATTTATGATATGAATTTTGTAGGATATAAGATAGCTAGAAATTTTGTTTTATTAGTAATCAATGTAGATTATCGTAAAATATATTGTTATTAATTTAATTAGAGAGCTTGTTAGATCGTAAGATTAGCATATCTTATAATACAAGATGTACATTCTCATCAAAGAGAGGCTGAATCTCTAGAGTAGCAAAAATAAAAACAAAAGCAATCAAACACAACGATTTTAGGTGAAACCTTAATTAATCAAATAGTTAACACTTTTTTTTTTTTTTTTGGTCTAAAAGAGAGTCAAAACCGTTGGACAATAATTCATATTTCAAATACATGAATATGTGTTTTGGGCTAAATAGTGGAATGTTCCGGAAGAATGTGGAATGCAGCGGAAGTCTCCGGAACATGGCGGAATATTCTGGAAGCATATGGAAGAGTGTGGAAGACTCTGGAAGTGTGCGGAACCTTATAGAAGGTTCCGGAACCGTGAAGAGTCTAGGTGTGTCTAGACTAGTGTAGAGTTCTTCGGAAGCTTGGAGGACCTTAGGATAATGTATGAAGGAGTCTAGAAGGATAGAGATGATTTTAGCTAGTCTTGGAGTATTCTAGAGATGTTCTAGAAGTCTCCCCTGTAAGGGGTGGCATTGGCTATAAATAGGCCTAGTGGGTGTGAGTTAGAGTGTGTGAGTGAAGTGTGAGTCTCCTCAAGTTGTGTAGTGTGTGGAGTTGTGAGTCGAGTGAATCCTCACAAGTGAAGTGTGAGTGAGTTGGTCAAGAGTACTGGTAAGTGTTGGTGAGAGTTGTAAAGAGCGAGACAAGTGAGTGAGTGTGGCTATAAATAGGCCTAGTGGGTGTGAGTTAGAGTGTGTGAGTGAAGTGTGAGTCTCCTCAAGTTGTTTAGTGTGTGGAGTTGTGAGTCGAGTGAATCCTCACAAGTGAAGTGTGAGTGAGTTGGTCAAGAGTACACACAAGTCGAGTGAGGTTTCATTCTAAAACCTGGCAATAAAAGGAGTAGCCCACCGACTCATATACTAGGGCTTGATATGTTCAACTTTCCGATGTGGGACACTTTTGGTCATATTCACATCTCAACACGCCCCCGCAAGTCCAATTAGAAATGACCATCTAGTTGAGACTTTGACAACTCTGATACCATATCAAAGTCCGACTCGGACCGATGACTGGGGGTCGTGTGCACGGGCGCGCATGCGCTATTAGCCTAGCACACAAGCCGAGTGAGGTTCAATTCTAAAACCAATTGGCAATAGAAGGAGTAGCCCACCGACTCATATACTAGGGCTTGATATGTTCAACTTTCCGATGTGGGACACTTTTGGTCACATTCACATCTCAACAGTGTACGTGAGTCTTGTATTTGTGAGAAGTGTACTTGTGTGCATAATATATAATACAAGTTCTCATTTATAAGTGGAATATGATCTATCCGAGTCACACGTGATCGAGTGTTAACTACCCGTGTTTTTCCCAACAAAAACTCTCGATAGTTTTATAGAAAATAATTGCAACTCTTTCCCACCAGTTAGAAGAATAATCAATTAAAGTCTAAATAATCACACGGAACAAAGTATATATGCGTCTAAAAATAACGTAGTAATTGATTCTGTACAAGTGCCGAGAAAGATGATTTCGTCGATTAAGTATTCATTCTTATTCTCTCATATTGCGTACTAATCCCACCTTCATATAAAAAAGCAGTGAATTTCGTTAGTTTTAGTGTTTCTATATACACACTAATTAATGACATATGTAATCTAAAGGCACTTCATGTAAAAATAGGAATAAGGGTTTCGCCTAACAAGTTTTAAATTGGTATGTGTGGAGCCTTGTAAAAAAAGCCTGTAACAGATTTTTTTTTTTTAATTATGTAATAATTTGGGTAAAATAATCCTACTTGATAGAATTTTTATGGATGGGTCTCCGGTCTTGTAGACTTGTATCAGTGTAAATACCGAGGCTCCTGACAGAGCGACAATGTGTGCAACCTTATCGAGGCTCTTGGCAGAGCGTCCTTTTTTACGAGAATTTAAAGTTCTGAGTCATTCTCCATGCATTCGTCGACAAAGACATCAATGTAGCAAGACGAGCAATCATGTCTGCAACAGTATGTATTAGGCGAGTCTCTATGACGATGACATGTAAAATGAAAACTTATGATAATTAAAACTATGTAAAATCATCTTGCATGCATGCTTATGATTTTATACATAGTATATGTAGATTCACTATTATCCCTCAATATAAGTCGGCAGAGGGAAAAAAAAAGGAGTTGATGGATGAAGGAATAAGAAGAAAACAAAATGAAATCGATCGCCCAACATTTGGATCCGGCCCCCATATGGGTAGTTTTGTCACCAGTCATCTATAGAGCACTTCCTTTATATACTGTTGGCTTTCAATCAATTTGCCTATCCACATCAATATATATATTCATTTGCCTTGAATCATCGTTGACCGACGACGCATCAAGGGTTCAGGGGGCGCTGCCTGTTTTGACCTTTCAGTACATTATCTATTTAGGGTTTCATGAGTCGATCTCCTCGTATACTAATGAAACGTTGACCCCTTATAACCCTAATCTGTTTAGCTTCCTCTAATACAAATCTGGGTCTCTGCTCGTGGATGTAGGTAATGCATTGTTGCCGAACCACGTAAATCTCTGTGTCTTTTTTCGCTTTTATCATTCTCGTTCTAACACAAACATTTTTGGACTCAATTATGAAATTTTTTAGAATTAACCCTAAGTAACTTTTTAGATGGATTTAAACAATGTGAGGGTGTCATTTTCCAAAATAATCAAACTAGCATGTTGTAAAGTTGAAAATGTAATTATTATGCAACCTACTAATTAAAAGGAAATTAAAGTACAAATTTCCAGGTTAAATTTGGTGAATATCCATTTTTCATGTCAAAATTAAGTAAATGTCCACTTTTTTACAAAATTAAGTAAATGTCCATTTTTTTCAAAAATACCCCTCCTTCCCCCTCCCTAACCCTTCCTCCTTCCCCTTTGACCATTTTTTATTTTAACATTGACTAGTCAACATTGACCATTCCGGTCAACGCCTGCATTTGATGACAATTTTTTGGTGACAGTTGAATATATTTTTCTGGTGACAGATAATTGTGATAATTATTTCGGTGACAATTAATTATTTGTGACATTTTATTTTTTTCCGGTGACAGTTAGGGGAAAATCTTTTCTAGTGACAATTGATTTTCTTTTTTTTTTCTTGTGATAATTGTTGGTGACAAAAAAATTTGGGTGACAGTTGATTTTCTCTAGTGACAGTTGCAAGTAACACTTTTCCTCGGTGACAAATGACGTTTTACTACTAGTAGATGTTTTATTGATGACAATTGTTGGTGACAACTATTAATGACAGGGTTGATGACAATATATTGTCACCATGATATTGTAACCTTAAAAAAATTGTCATCATAACATTATACATCACCAAGACATTGTCACCAATTACAGAACATTGTTTTCATATTGTTTAATCAACCGTATTGTCACCAACTTATAAAAAACATTGTCACCAACCTCTTTTCAGTAATCTATTGACACCAACAATAAAACAGTGTAACCAACCTATTTTCATCAAGCTTTGGTTAATAATCTACTGTCACCAATTACAAAACTTTGTCATCAATCTGGTGTCAACCACCTATTTTTAGAAATTAATTGTCACCAACGACAAAACAGTGTCACCAACTACAAAGCACTTTCATCAAACTAAAATGTTTACAATGCTAATGTTATCACATTTGTCATCTAATATTAACACATTTTTGTTACAAAACTGAAACCCTAGAACAAGGGGATCTTAGACCCAAGAGGGGCTAAACCTAAGCAGACGAAAATTTGATGTACAGTATAGTTTAGGGTTTAGGGTTTAGTCTTTAGGGTTTAGGGTGGCCCTAAACCCTAAAGACTAAACCCTAAACCCTAAAATGTATGTACAGTACCAATGTTATCAGATTTGTCATCTAATATTAACACAATTTTGTTACGAAACTGAAACCCTAGAACTAGGGGAGCATAGACCCTAGAGGGGCTAAACTTGAGCAAACGAATAATTCGATGTACAATACTATAATGGCATCACATTTGTCATCTAATATTAACGCATTTTTGTTACAATAATAACCCTAAATAGATGAAATTTGATGTAAAGTTTAACTTTGTAATACTCAATTGTCAGGCTACAAAATATTGTCACCAACCTATTGTCAACAACTACGAAACACTGTCATCAAATTATTTTCACCAACAAGTGAACACTGTCACCAAACATTGTCACGAACCAATTGTCACCAACTTAAAAACATTGTCACCAATCTATTATCCCTAAATAAAGAACATTATCACCACCCTCTATTGTCACCATATTATTACAAAGTCTTTTTTTTTTCTGGTGATAGTTAGGGGAAATCTTTTTTGGTGGCAATTAATTATTTTTTTTGGTGACAATTGATGGTGGAATTTTTTCTTGTGGAACAATGTCACCATATTATTTTTTCGGACATATTGTCACCAACGACATAACACTGTCACCAACCTATTGTCACTAACTACAGTAAATTGTCACCACTCTATTGTCACTAACTACGGAACACCATCACTGTATTCTTTTCTCAAATGTATTGTCACCAACAACAAAACATTGTCACCACCCTAGCTATTGTCACTAACCTCTTGTCATTAATATATTGTCACCAACGACAAAACATTAGATCTTAGAGAGGTTAAAGTCAAGCAAAGAGTAATCTTTTGTCACCAACAAAAAAATATTATCACCAACTATAAAATAATATTTTGTCACTAATGACAATACAATGATGTTAATCTAGTAGTTGAATGCAAATGCACCCTATTACCAAAACTTTGAGCAAATGCCTCGTGTGGTGATCTTGACTCCATTCATTCTACCACTATTTTTGCTAGCATAAGGAATGACTTATTGAATCCTAAACTATCATTCAACACACAAAGGCACTTTGATATCCAACTGGAATGCAACAAGAACTAAATTCAGTCCGTAGACATAGCAGTAAGCATTTAAAACATGAATTGTTTCTCAAACCATCCAATCGAAACTGATTTAGCATTTCCCATACAACCGCAAATAACAAAATCTTGGCTCCCATCTATCAACTAAACAAATTAACTAACAATTCACATCCGTGATCCATAACAACTGAAAACCTCATCATCAAATATCCAATTGCATTGATAATCGACTCAATAGAGAAATCGAACCGCAATACTGAAAAAATTGCAATCGACGGTGGACGGGTGGGGCACGGTGGAGTGGCGGGAGAGCTAGGGTGCGGAAGAGATGGATGATGCCACGACGCTCGGTGAGCTTAGGGTTAGCGGCGGTGGCAGAGGCGGCAACGGTGGAGGAACGTACCAGAGGAAGTGGATGAACGTACGGGGGGAATTAGATATGGGATAGAGGCAGGGGTAGGATGGACATTATGAAAAATGGAGATGGACTGGAAATGGAGAAGGGAGAAGGGCAATGGAGATGGAGGGCGACGAGTGGCACTGGAGCTCCTGGCGACGAGTCGGACGGAAGGGAAGCGGACGGGATTTTAGGGCAACAAATCGACAAGAAGAAAGACGCCTGATGGAACAAATTAGGAGGGTATTAATGGTAGGGGTAAACTTGGAATTACAATAAAATTATGGACACTTTCTTAATATCCCTTTAAGTATGGACATTTTCTTAATTGCCTTTTCTAAATGGATATTCCACCAAATTTTTCCAAATTTCCATGACCAATTTGAAAAAAAAAAAAAAAAAGTAATAATGATTTTGAGTTTGTTGAACTCCAGTCTCCAACCAATGCCTCTTTAGTCAATGAATTGAATCAAGAGAATAAGCATGTTACTTGTTGGAGATGGAGATGGAGATGGTGATATGCTTTGAAAGTGAAAGCACTCTCACAGTCACTTTCATGGCCGAAATGAGAAGAGACCACCAAGAATGTGATTGTTGACAGTGCTAAACAGGCAACTCATTTGAATAGACATTATACATTGATTAGTTCTTCCACCTATATTTATCAATTGAGTCAATCGATCGAGTAGTTTAATTTACATTCGATCAAGATCGAGGAGTAATTTTCCATCAATTTCTCATGTTCACTATTTTACCAATGCATTTTCTTTGCATTATTTTTTTCACTTTTATTTATCAATTTCTCATGTTTTAAAAATATTTTTAAGATTTTTTTTTTCAATGTTTATTTATACCCGAAATAATTTTGTGATACACAAGAGGGACCACCAAACAGGACAAGAGGATTCGAACTGCAATAACAGGACCCTATTAGTTTTTATAATTATTAGTGAATATTGTCCATATATAGTAGTTAAAAAAAAATGAGGTAGAGTATAATAAATGAGGATAAAATACCGAAAGTTTTTTTCACCGATATATTCGGAATGAATTAATTTTACAAAACCTGAAAGGATGTTTCTCTTTCTTCTCTCTAGATTTTGGTCTCTAGAGTTCGAAAGAGTTAAACACCCTGTCACAAAGATTTTTACCCCGGCTTTTTCTAGAGTGTATGTTTACTTGTTTCCAGCCAGTGGCGGATCCTGAAGTGGTTAGTTGAGAGGGCGGAAAATTGAACTCTAATTTTTTTTTGAAAAAACCATCAATATTTGAAGTTTTCGGGGTTAATTATAGTATTGTGTTACGAAGTTTGACAAATGATAAGTATGATAGAAGTATATTAATTTGGTAAATGATGTGAAAAATAAATTATATCGCTTCAGTCTTGAAACATTTATAACTTTTTACTCATGTATCGGATTTGAGCTTACAATATATCAAATCTAAGCTATCGACGAGAGGAATGTGTATATTAAATCTTATTTTTGATTGGTGGGGAGGGGGGGATGGGGGGGGGGGGGGGGGCGACTGCCACCTTTGACCCTAAAGAGGATCCGCCTTTGTTTCCAACGATGCTATTTCTTTGAGCTCTGTGGTCTTTCTTTTTCCGCCACGTAAGAGGTCGTGGACGTGATCGAGATCTGACAGCTCGCTGTCGACCGAGTTCAAATATGAGGTTCTCCACTTTTGTTCCCCAGGATTCCCTGCGTTGCCTCTACCAACTATTAGATGAGATGTCTCACATTGTCCCCGTTCTAACACCATTCGCTTTCGCTATATAGTTTCGACTTTCGCTCTCTAGTTTGTTCGTGGTGGATTTGTCTTTGTTGATTTGTCTGTTTTTTCAGCTCTTTCCATAACGGTTTGTCCGTTGCCGATCTTTTCAGCCTCTCGTCTCATCGGACATGTCCGGCGAAGTCAAATTCTTTCCAGATAAGCTATAATTAAGTGTGTGTTTGGATTCTTAGTGTTTATGTTTATAATGTAATAAAATAAAATATTGTGTCAATCAAACACTCATTATTACATTAAGTTTATAATTATATTATATACTAATTAATGTAATTGATTTACAATTTATAAGGCACTTTACTTTAAAATCAAGTTAGTTTAAATACAATGTAATAAAAACATTATAAGTGTTTATATTCATATCATTGTATTAAATAGTATTTATTTATAGCTGATATTTTGAATCCGGATATTCATCAACTTAAGCAATTTTTGCAGGGATCAATTTCGATTTTTTTCTATAAATATCCATTTAGTCCATTATAAATTTATAAATTTGTGACCAATAGGTCATTATATATCATTTTTATCAGCTAATTTCATAAGACTTGACCGGACCACACATACAAAGGCTATAGGGTTCCCTTAACTTTGCATTGGAAAAAGTCACTTTGATAACTATATCGATCATGATATATTTAATCTTCGTTTGCTTCAATAATAGACCAATGGCTGGCCGGTCATAAATATGATTTTCGTTTCTGAAATTTGGGTGAGATATCATATCAAATACATATTTATCATTGCCCCCACACATAATTAATTTGACCTAAATGAGATACAACAGATTGTTTTTGTTGATTATTCGGACAAAGGTATGAGAAAATTTGTCTGGAAGGCAGTTTTGAAGACCTAAATTAACCAAGTATTTATCCATATTAGCAAAATGTTCGATTACTAGCCTTTATCAGAACCTTCTCTCTCGCTCAACCTAGTGCGGGGCTTCCGGTCTGGATCGGATCGGACCGGAATTTCCGGTCCGGTCCGAGACCAACGGACCGGAAGCTCTAAAGACATGGACCTGGACCGAGATATATGATCTTGGGTTTTTTAGTCCGTAGACCATTAGGACTGGTTAGACCGAAAAACTAGATCTGAAAATTCCCTTTTTTTTAAGAGTGCTGGCCAACCGGTCTAGACCAGATTGGATCGGACCGAAAATTCCAGTTCAGTCCAAGACCGGTGGACAGGAATTTCAGAAACCTTGGACCGTGGATCGGATCGGGACCGCAATATACGGTCCCGGGTTTTCCGGTCCACGGACCGGTTTGAAAATTAAATAGATTAAAAAATAATCCATAATATATTTTAAATTCCGGTCTGACCAAAGACCGTAAATTCCGGTTCTATCTAAATTTTGCACAACCCTAGTTTTTCATCCTAATTTTCTTTAATAGAACTAAGAAAGTCCCACAATAATCCTGACCTAGAGCTGGTATAATCTGACTAGACCCGAGAACCTGACCTGACCCATCCGAACCCAAATCCAACCGAAACCCGAAAATCTAGTGACCTAATATGCCACTGAATGAACACGAATATAGATAAATCCGACCCAACTCATACACGACCCGTCCCTGACCCGATCCGAAGACCCGACTCAACCTTATAATTACTTTATTTTTTTTTATTTTTATACATTCAAATAACGTGAATTACATATAATGAGACCTAATATAACTAAATAAATGAAGTTTAGTAGTTAATAATTAAGATAAATAAAAAAATAATCATCATTCGACTTGACCTAATATACCTGACATATTACCTGACCCAACATATGACCAAATTAACTCAAATAGATATATCCGAATTCGATCCGAACAACACGATTACCACCTCTATTGCTGAGTTTGAGATAATATAATTATTTATGCTTGTGGTTATGGCGGTCCCGCTATTGTGATCGAATCTGCGACACCTCATTAGTTTATGTGGTCCTATGTCGTAAGACACTTTGGAGCTTGCAAACTCTTGCATGCCATCAATTGGTCCTATTTCGTAAGACACGTTGGCTTATGAAGAAGAAGCTAGGCGGTAGAGAAAGATATATATATAATGCATGAGACATAAAAAGTTCAAATGAAGTTGTTTCTAAAGGACAAAATTATCA
Source organism: Persicaria maculosa (assembly GCA_963922045.1). Classification (NCBI taxonomy): domain Eukaryota; kingdom Viridiplantae; phylum Streptophyta; class Magnoliopsida; order Caryophyllales; family Polygonaceae; genus Persicaria; species Persicaria maculosa. The sequence continues at coordinate 2,169,157 of OY998254.1, read as the reverse complement.
CAAAAAATGAGATCTTTTGTATGGGTTCACAATATATTTTTGGAAGATCATATCGGAGCCAGAAAAACTTCGGAGGGGCATAATCGGTGGTGGTTTGGTTGGCCGAAGGTCTAGTTTATACATGTACAATATAGTTTTGGATTAAATTGGAATAACGAATTATATATAATACGATAATAAATGATGTTATTTAAGATAAAATGTCATCGGTTTATAATAAAACACTATCATTTTTTTCGCAACTAAAAAAAAGAAATATAAATATATAAATGAAATATCCGGGAAAAAAAGTTAACTAAATAAGTATAGAAAATACAATATAATAAACATTAAGTTAATATTATGGTTGTTATATGAGCTGAGTAGCTAGAGCTTGACCCGAGTTTTGCTCAATAAAAGCTTGGCTCGACATCGTTTACAAAATGAGTTGATTATGAACACATTTTTAAGCTCGATTCAAAGTTTGGCTAGGCTCGATTGAAACTCAAATAGGACGAGTTTTTTAAAGTTTACAAATTTTCTTTTAAGTTACCATGTCATGAGCAAGTAAGGTACGTTGCATAATACTTGGAAACAAAAAAACTCAGCTAAAGCTCGTTTATTTACTAAACAAGTTGAGTATGAGCTCAAGTTCAAATATAGGTTCGACTTGAGCTTGACTTGTTTCTAAATGAGCTAAATATAATCAAATAATATTAGACTTGTTTGACTCGAATAACAACATGTATAACTTGTTGCACTCGTAACATATAATAATGTATAACCAGATATAAAAAATTTAAAGTTGCGTAAATTCTTATCTAATTGTCAAAAGGATTAGTATAACCTCTCATTTCTAAACTCTCGAGATGAGTTATAATATGTAAATGTTAATTTAAGTAAAATATAAAAGCATTATAGTCTATTGAAACAAAACTAAAGTGATTAATATACCTTTAATTTTTAAACATTCATAACTTTTTACTCATATGTCGGATTAATGCGTATTATATATCAAAACGAAGATATCGACGAGGAGAATACACCTAGATAGTTCGTCGAATGAGAGGGGGGAAACGTGACCGCCTCAGCTCCGCCACTATATACGTGGGTAAGTTTACTTTGAGATTAATCGATCTCCATACACGGAATAACAAACACTAGTGTTACGGGTCGGCACGCACGAAGTCCCACTACAAAAAATATTGAAATTGGCCACACAAGGTAGCTTCGGCTGGCATTTTTCCGTGGCAAATGATACTCTTCTGCGACGGCAAGCCGTCGCAAAAAACAAAGAATTAAAACGCGTATTTTTTTTAAAGACCCTTCCGCCTCTGTTTCAGACAAACCCTTCCGCCCACCCATTCCAAATCTGAAGCTGTTCTCTCTCGTTCGCCATGTCCCTTTCTCATCTCTCAGATCTGGCCTTCCTAGTCTCCTCTCTCCCTACGCTCTATTCTATTCATCCATCTCCTTCTCGACTCTCATGTCCACCCATGGCTAGCCTTCACGATCTCCTCTCTCACTCGACCTCTCTCCACAAACGACGCTCACCGCTCTGCTCTCCGATTCTCTCATCTTCCGGCGATTCCTAGATTGTTCTCTCTCTTCGGACTCTGCTCTCCGTTCTAATTTTTTCCTCGGTTTATCATCTTACGTGCAATCCGCCCCTAATTTCCGCAGGTTAGGGTTTCTCATTTACCGGTATTTGTTTTTTTCCCTATTTTTTTAGCTAATAAATTTGATTTACCAAGTCTTATTTCTATATCTGAAGGTTTCTACTTCCTTCGTTCACAAATCGATCTGTTTTCCCTTTAATATTGCAAATTCTTACGTTTATTGTGGTTTCAGACGATGATGAGAAATCTGGAAGAGGGAGCAGTATAAGAGATGAGAAAGAGCACGACAAGTCCCATAGGCGCTTGAAACATTATTCTGATAAAAGGTACTCTTTTTGTTCTTCTTTTCATCTAATTTGGGTGAAATTTGAGGTTTGTGGCAATTTTTTGTTAATGAAACCGCCCTTTAGATTTCATCTTGTTTGTTGTTGATTTGATTAATTTTCGTTTGTGCTTGAGTTCTAATGTACACGAAGTGAATGACCTTATTTTCAATTTACACTTCTCTTCCATTTTCTGAAACCCAATTAATTACAGTTGATGGCTGTTTTTTGTTCATATATATCTCCATTGTTATGCTTGTTTTGCACTGCCTTGTATAATTTGAAATTGCAGCCATAAAACCTTTCTTTATCTCATTTGGTTAATTGAGAGTTCATTATTATGCTACACATATCCTAGAACTAGCTTGGAGGAAACTTAGATCGAATGGAAGTTGTGTGGATCCAATAGATTGAGGGCTTTTGGTCTTTTTTTTCCTCCAAAATTACCCTGCTTTATAAGGTTGTTTAGAGCTTTTTTTTTAATGGGTTCTATCTATTGCTGCTCATATTTGGAAATATCTGTTTATTAACAAATATCTCTAAGAAGCACAAAGAACTTTTACTGTAATCTCATACATTGTGATATATTCATTTTACTGTAATTTATGAGATTCCATAAATTTCAAGTTCTTATTTGTAATCTCATACATTGTGATATATTCATTTTAGGTGATTAAGAATTCACACAAGTCTACCATCAAGTTGAATGTTTCATGGAATTCGATAATTCATAATCTGTTTGATTCATTTTCTAAATAGTTTATAAAAGCTTATATTGTGTTTCTAACCAGTGGTTTTTATTATTATTATAAGCTTTGGAATTGATTATTGGTTAATTGATCATAAGAGGGTTTGGGGGTTCATTATGACCTTGTTGGGATGGAAATTTGTCATGGAGACTTATTTGTGTTAGGAGCAAGAAATAATGGAATATTATCGATAAAGAGAGAGGTGGAGGTAGAAAGTTTGATCACTTGTCAAATGCAAGGATTCGTTCTACTAAAATCTAAAAGCATGGAAAGGGATTAATTTCTTTGAAAAAGCCAATAATGACTTTCCCTCCTTCAAATAAGATAGGGATTAACTTTGCATTATTTTCTGATGTTTTTGTCATGTTTCTAAATCTTTACTTATTATCATGGCTCATTCGAGGATTGCTTGCTTTGCACTGACTCAGGATGAGGCTCTGCTAGCTACCTCAAACACAAAAGGAACTCTAGTTAGAGTTTCTAACACTATTGATGGCATATTGGTATAGGAGGTACTAAACGGTGATTTTTATTGTCTTTTAATCAGTTGCCTATTTAGGGATTCTAGATTGCTTTGGTCTGTTTGCAAATGATTAGTTTGAATAGTTTCTACTTGTTTGCTTAGACAGATTGATAATTTATCTTTTTTGGTTGCAATATACTTGTTCTTGAAAATTTATTTTGTACGAGGTTTACTTTGTGGCTGTTTGAAGGTACTGTCCTCAAACATCAAATGATAGCCTTCTAGTTTGCATGCATTACTTTGAATTCTTGTACATTATTTAGAATCACATTTGAGTAGTTATTCTTTCTGAAATAAAGATTGGGCATTGGTTGATTGATATATTATTCATCTCAATAGTACATATCTACATACTAAATCCAATTCAGTGGAATTAGTTAAATGATAGTTTGCCAAATGAACATGTGCAAAGGATTGCTTCTATTTCATGTTGTGATGGTAAACTTGAGCATGCTTCTTCCCATTGGAATCTTTTTAGGAGTATGTGAAAGCCAGTACGAGGTCAGAACAAAAAACTGAGAGGTAGTTTACTAGTTTTGCGGTTCTAGATTGCGACTATAATCACTATTCAATATGTTTGATCAACATGTCCATTCCCTTACAGGCTAGGGAAGCTCGAAAGAAAGCCCGGGAGGAGTTGAGTGAAGAGAAAATGTAGCTCCCAAAGGTAAGGAGAATGTGTAGCTCTTTATCCTGTATGTTTTGTCTAAAAAAGTGTTATAAATTCTTGAATGACTTGGTATTGTTGATCAGCAAACTCATTTGATGCCTAAGTGGTCTGTGTAAATGCAAGCAAGCAAATATGTTGGCGGCCCATATATGTCATTACTTATATATATGTAATAGAATCAGGGGAGAGCGAAAAGGCCGGTTGTGCTGTTTATGGAAAGCGATGTTAGATTGCATACTATTGTATATGTTAGGTAAAAGTAGTGTTTTGGATGCTTGCTTGTATCCCTTTATTGCCACTACTCATCAAAGTGTTTGTTGTTGATCTTTTCTGAAAGCTTGCTTTGACTAGATTGATGTCTGACTGTACACAATCTTGCATCTGATGAGAAATATCAGTGTTATTGCTTACTGCATTTATCAATGATGTTCTCTCGAAGTGAGATTTATGCATTAAACTTGATTCCCCTTGTTGATCCAATGATGCCATTATTTTTTCTCATCTGAACTTCTCAGGATATCATAGGCAGATTGGGGATAGTTTGAGATTAAATACTTTTCATGAAATATTTGGCGGGGGGAATTAGTAGATATCATATATTGTACCATCTGACCATTGAAATGGTGGCATGGAGCCATGGGAGATTAGTAGATAACATATATTACATCATCCATGTTTTGTTTTCGAATTAGAGAGTTACGCTATTTTAGCCCGTTGCACAATGGAGTGACTTGAAAGTGAGCTTCAGATTCCAAGGAGATGACAAAAAAATTTAAAGAAATCTATCAACATTCACCAAGCCTAGCTGAATCTAACCATGTAGTTCTTTTAGTTTTTGGTATTCAGTAGGGAGTAGGGACCTCTATGCTAATGGTTTAGTTGAATTTTCATTTACAGTGACAGAAGTGCATGGAAGAACCTTTGGTGTCTGGATTCTTTTGACATGTACACTATGTTTCTTATGTGCATTCAACCTTGAGCACAAGCCTCTTTACCTGGCGACCTTCTTATCATTCATATATGCACTCGGTCGCTTCTTAACTGAATACTTGGTATTCATACAATGGTTGTGGCCAATTTTGTCAACTGTTGGCTTCTTTGCAGGTATTTTTGGATAATAAGTTATTTTTCCAGTGTTTCAACTATTAACAAGTGCTTTTTTTTTTCTTATTTATCATAATGAACTATGATCAATGCCTAAGGTTCTGATCCTTTAAGGTTCTGAATTTTCTAGGAGGTGATATGCTGCATGTTAAAGCTGAAAATATCCTACCAAGTCTAAAGATGTGTGACGTAGCTTCTCGATCTTGATCATCAAGCTCTTTGTAATTGTAGGTATTAGTATGAATATCTGGTCTTCAATAGCTTATTGGTATCGTTTGAAAATATATGTAGTTTTATGATTTTAATATGGACATTTTATTACAGTATTTAGTTTTGTACATTTTATTATATATGTAAATTTGTATAATTATAATGAAAATGTATTATATATGTGAATTATTTTTTGGGTGCAATATATGTAAATTATTTGTGTAATATAATTTTTTTTTTCAAAAAATGTGGGACTTTTTAGCCCGAGTCTATAGACCCGAGCTAAAAAGCCATTTTTTTAATTTTTCCTGGAATGACTTAGCTACGGCAGATTTGCCGTCGCTAGCAGCTAGCTACGGCTCTTTGCCGAAGCTACCAAAATTTGCCACCTCAAAATTCGTCACGCCCCCATTTACCGTCGCATTGCCGAAACTAGCCTACTTTTGCCACTCTAAATTGGCCTTTTGCCACGGGAAATTGCCGAAGGAAATTTTTTTTTTTTTTGTAGTGTCCGAGGGACCAGCCTTACGCGACCGACACTACTGGTTTCGCTCTTTTTTAGGCTCATCGATCAGGAGAGCAGTTTCAGCCCCCAACCAGTTGTGTAGCGGGATGACCAACATACCCTTCATCACCGTCAAGTCCTCGCCTAGCGACAAGCTCCCCGAACCTAACCGGATCGGTCTGTCTGAACATCTGAATGTTCATCATCTTAACTCCTAACACAACGCCACTGAAGCATATCATGCCTTTATATCGAGCATCCGTCAGCATGTGTCCGTACACGAGGTCGCCTACCGTGTCGCTAGTATCATGATAAACGAACTCCATTTCTTGAGGTGTTACTTGAACCGGGTCTTAATCGGGCAAGTCCATGATCCAATCGATGAATAGAAATTAGAAACCAAACTAATTAATTAATGATTTTGGATCCGAAAACGGATTAAGATTGGGCAGGAAGAAGTAATTAAGGACTAACTAAGGAGGGTGAATGGAGAAAGGGAAACGTGTGGTGTCGGGTAATATGCAGCCCTACAACGTGCTTGCGTTGGAGTCGTTGGAGGTTGCTTTTTAAGGGCGTGTTTGGTTGGTGGGTCGATATTTTTACCTGTATCCAGTGGAACCCAGAAGGTGCTCCCTTGTTGGATGGACGGCGACACCTGAAAAAGAAGCCCAAACAAACTAAACACTGTTATTATTATTTTTTTAAGAAAAAATTCAATCACATTTTAATTATAATGCAATTATTTTACCTTACTTTATCAGGTTTATGTGAGTGTTTGGTTATACAAACAAAAATCTCATAAAAATTAAAGTAAAATAGTAATTTAATTAAATAATTACATAAATCGAGATAATTAAAATACTTGCATTATAATTCATACATCGTGGAATCCCGATTAATTAAGGTATAAATTTATTAATAATACAAATTTGACGAGATTTTACTCTACCATGGTTGATTTATTTCTTTTTAAATAAAAATCTTTAAATAAATAAATAAATTGTATTTTTAACCCTCTCCATACAGCAAAACATGTTATTTACCATTCACATTTTTTTTTTATGATGATAAAAATTATATAAAATATCTATTTTTTTATATAAAAAATTAACAAATTTGTAGTTACAATTAATAAATATGAAATTGTTTTAAAAAATTATAAAAAAAATAGATATTTTAAATAATTTTTATCATTCTAAAAAAATATATAAATAATAACAACTTGTTTACCTTTTAGAACATAAGATAAATCGAAAATGCCAAAGGATTTAAAAGCTTTGCAACTTGCGCCAAAATTTATTTAAATTAAACCTCCACTAATAAAAGGTATTGGAGTAGGAGTATTATTTAATGAATGCAACCAAATATGAATCTTTACCACTAATTTAATTGGGTGCTATATAATATGAGGGATTGAGTTGAGGGCCTATTGTTTGGATTTGAATCATATCCTATACATACAGTTGAAGATCAAGAATATTTGTACAAGTCTCAGTTTCTTATTAGCTAGGCCTATTTAATACAAAAGTGTATAATCATTAATTTTATTTTGAAAAAAATATTTGGACGTCACTATCTAATTTTTAATATGAATATTAAGGGCTTGTATTCATTTAAGCATCTTTATTTTATTTTATTTTTTATTATTTTTTTTTTATGACGGGGAGGTTCCGAGGTTATCGACTAATCCTCCATGGACCGAGCACTAGCCTGCAAAGCACTCGAGCCGGTAAGCCAAGCGGCAAGCCGCAAGACAGGTTAACCCATGCCAAGGTAAACCAAGGCATGAGTATCCACCATAGCACAAATTGCTCCTAGTGGGGATTTGAACCCTTGACCTCATGGTAGTGAGGCACAAGGAAGCACCTCACTCTTACCACTAGGGTAAGAGGTCATTGGTTGTTTAAGCATCTTTATGAATTTACAATGTGTGTTGAATAGACCTTATGAATTTACATTGTGTTTTGAATATATCTGTCAAAACATGATCTGACCTGAAATGATCATTCAAAAATTTTTGGGTTTTAATCCATTGTTTTATATTCGAGACCCAAAAACGACTCGAACCATAATGATTCGGAAATTTTAGAATCAAGACTCGGTGATCTGTTGGGTCAAAGTTGATCCGGTGAGTCAACATTATATAGACGTCACACATGCACCACCAAATAGACTCCACACAAATTCATTATATAGTTGTGTTCGTTAATGTCATTCATAAGTTAAATAATGTATTTATTTTACAATTATAGTATGTTTGGAGCAATTAGTTGTATAAGTATAATAATTTTTACTTAAAAAAATCTTTTTATAACAATACTTTTATTATAATAATATTTATAAAATTTAATTATGAAATTTTTATGTAGTTTAATTTGATATATTGATATTATAATTTAATTTTAATAATATTTTAATATTCTTAAAATGTATTTAAAAATTAAAGTGTATTTTTTTACCCATTGGGTCGACCCATGACTCGATTGATCCAAAACTTGAATGACCTAAACTCGAAACCGACATCGAATGATAAGATTGACAAGCCTAGTTTTGAATACTAGCTCCCTCGGTTCGACAAAACATGTCATGCATTTTAGCTTATTTCACAAGTTTTAAGGCAATTAACAAATGTACTAATTTACCCTTAATTATTATCCTCATTTTTTACTTTATCGAAAACTACAACTAACAACCCATCAATCATGTCAAGGGCATTTTTGTAAAGTGAAGTGCAAAATACCTACAATGATAAGTTTTTTTGAATAAAAATAACACTCTAAAACGACATGTTTTACCGAACGGATGAAGTAAGAAAAATTAATTATCTAGCATGCATTTGCATGGATGTATTGAAAAATGATGTGTATTACACACCAAAAATAAATTAAGAAATTGAACAATATATAAACCTCGACCAAAAAACTAAATAAATTAAGTAGCCAATAAACTTGATATCATATTTTTTTAAATTGAATTTTTAAAATCTATATATAATATATTAGTATATCTTGTAGAATCTTATTTTTAAAAAAATAATAAATAGGGATTTGGTAATATAATATATATTTATATTGTTTAAATTAAGGTATATATTCACCATTTCTTAGAAGTATAAACACGCAATAATTAGTTAAATTTTATAAATTTGATTTGGGATTTAGCTACAGAGAAATTAAATAACGTCAGCTAAAGTAAGAACAACTTTTTAGTTCGAATATCGCTTAAAGTATACAAGCACTAATATAAATTCCGTAGCTTTCAGTATTAATATTCGTTCATTTATTATGATCTTACCTAAATTCCCCTAAAAAGTATTAAAAATACCCATTCACAAGTGGTTATTTATGTCCCAAAAAAAAATATGCTCTCTCGGCATTTTTTTTACCATATTGGAATCGATTGCCTTTTTTTTTTTTTTTTTTTTTTGGATATAAAACTACTCAAACATTTTATTTCGAAATTATAAGGTCTCCAAAAACAATATAAAAAAAAAGAAGGTAAATCAACTTCCAAAGTAACAAAGTAAACTGAATCATGTCTAAACTTAAAATTCGCCGCTTGGTTGCCAGCACGCCTAGCATGACTCCAAATGCATTGCCTCAAACCCCTTGTCGACTGATGGATCCTAAGCAGTAGATTACCAATCACTCCGGCCTCTATATTGGCGATTGTTGCATGTGTGAAATAAGTTGATCAAAGTTCAAATATATACTGCACAGAGCAGCAAATAAGGAAAAGTTTAAGAGGAAGAAGTTGTAAATCAGTGATCCATCATCACTGTTTCATTGATCAAAATGGGAAAAAATGCAAAGGCGGCAGGAGCCCTTGGTTCCCTTCACCAATTCCCAAAAACCTGCAGAATCAGTGGATGAGCCCAGCATATATAGCGTGGAATACTCATCTATGATTGGACGATCACAAACAGACAAAAGAGCAAGCTGTCCTTATTACAGTCCAAAAGAAATGCAGCTAAAATGACAGAGAAATGAAATGCAAATGTAGCTCTGTATGAGCTAGGATGAGCTAAGGTCTGTATGCATGGAGAATGCACATGTATAACTTTCATATCCCCCCCCCCCCCCCTCAAGTTGGGTTTGTTGAGAATCCTACAAGACCCGACTTGAGAGAGAAGAATAAGTGTTGTTTCTCTCCCAAAGGTTTAGTGAGAACATCATCAAGCTGCACTCCTGTTCTGATATGTTGGGGATGAACAAATCCAGATATGAGATATTGGCGTATGAAGTGGCAATCAATCTTCAAATGCTTGGTTCTCTCATGGAACACTGGGTTCTCTGCTATGTGGATAGCAAATCTGTTATCACAGTACATAGGTATGGGTTTTGGCCCATCAATCCCCAATGCTTGAAGGATACCATCCACCCAAATTAGCTCACTAGTGGTGGTAGACATACTCCTATATTCAGCCTCATCAGAAGATTTTGAAACTGTGTTTTGTTTCTTTGTCTTCCAAGAGATCAAGCTATTGCCCAAGAACACACAGTATCCTGTCAATGACTTTGCACTAAACTGGCAAGTGCCCCAATCAACATCACAATAAGCTGAGATATTTGTTGAGGAAGACATGGGATAAAAGAGACCAACAGCAAGAGTGCCTTTCAAATATCTCACAACATGCAAAGCAGCTTCATAATGAGGGAGTCTGGGTTCAGTCATGAACTGACTAAGATGTTGAAAATCATAAGTGATGTCTGGTCTTGTGAGATTGAGGAATAATAACCTCCCTATCAATCTTCTGTAAACCTCAGGATCAACCATAATCTCCCCTTCATCAATGGACAGTTTCAATCCTCTGGGAAGAGGGAAAGCTGCTGGTTTGCAGTCTAATAAATGGCAATTAGATAATATATCAATCACATATTTTCTTTGATAAAGGTGAGTGCCAGAATCATTTCTAGAGATTTCCAATCCAAGGAAATACCTTGCATACCCCAAGTCTTTGATGGTGAAAGCATGGTGCAAGGCTAGTTTGGTTTGATTAATGCATTCCTCATCATCACCAGTTAATAATAGGTCATCCACATAAACAAGGGTTGTCACAATCCCAGTTTGCACTTTCTTCACAAAGAGGGAGTAGTCACCAAGGCATTGCATATATCCCAAGCTTATGAGAAACTTACAAAGCTCAGCATTCCACTGCTTGAGCCCATAAAGAGATTTTCTGAGCCTACATACTTGATGAGGCTTAGACACATCATAGCCCTCAGGTGGTTGCATGAAAACCTCCTCTTCCAAATGCCCATGTAGGAAGGCATTATTTACATCCGGTTGATGTAATGGCCAATTCTTAAGTGTTGCTAAAGCCAGTATCAATCTCATAGTACTGAACTTTGCAACTGGAGAGAATGTATGCTTAAAATCCTTTCCCTTTATCTGATTATATCCCTTGCCAACTAATCTTTCCTTGAACCTTTCTACAGAGCCATCAGGTCTGTATTTAATTTTGAACACCCACTTGCTCCCTATAGCTTTCTTTCCTGGAGGGAGATCCACCATCTCCCAAGTTTTATTTGCTTCCAGAGCTTGAATTTCATCTTTCATAGCTTGTACCCAATGATCTTCCTTAACAACATGTTTGTAGTGAACAGGTTCATGAATGTTTGCCATAAGAGCAAAGGAAGAAACAAATGTAGGATCTCTGTCATGAGACTGATCAAGGCAAGTGGCAAGAAAACTTTGGGAGTGAGATGAATCACTTCTTCTATTTTGACAAACAAAATCCTGCAGGTGCTTTGGTTGGGTAATGTTTCTTGATGATCTCCTTAAGGGAGGAAACTCAATTTGATCATCTAAGAAACTGGTATGGGTTGGTGTTTGGTTAGATGTATAGGTATGTGTTTGAGAAGATGGCAAGGAACGACTGTGTGTTGTAGATGAGGTGGTTGTATCTGGAACCACTTCATCAACAAAACTTTGTATTGGACTAGGTGGGGGTGGAGGGAAGGTATTAGGATAATGTGTTTGGGAGGGTGTATCTGTGGCAGGGTTCACAAGGGGTAAGGCTTGGTATTCATGGTTTAATGCCTTAATGGTGCTGGTGGCTATATTTTCTCTTCCTTAAAAGGGAAGATTTTCTCCTGAAAAATCACATCCCTGCTAATAAAAGTGACTCTGGAGTCAAGATCCCGGACTTTGTAAGCTTTCTGTCCATGTGGGTAGCTAAGAAAGATGCATCTCCTGGCTCTAGCAGACATCTTGTCCCTTCCAGGTAGATTCACTGATGCATAACATAAACAACCAGGCACTCTCAGTTCATCATAAGAAGCAGACTTTCCAAATAACACTTCATAGGGTGACTTCCAATTCAGGACTTCTGTAGGCAGCTTGTTAATCACATAAGTAGCAGATAAGATACATTCTCCCCAAAATTTAATTGGCAAACCATCATGTAGTCTCATGCTTCTGGCAGTTTCCACAAGATGCATGTGTTTCTTCTCCACTCTCTCATTTTGTTGTGGAGTGTAAGGCACTGTTTTCTCATGAATGATACCTTTCTAAGAAAACAACTCTTGGCACTGTCTTGATGTGAACTCTGTACCATTATCTGTTCCTATGCATTTCACGCCACATTCAAACTGATTTGTCACATAAGCCAGGAAATCTGTGATAGTCTTGTACACCTGCATTTTATTTTTGAGCAAAAATGTACAAGTGATCCTTGAACAGTCATCTAGAATAGTCAAAAAATATTGGAAACCATTATAAGTGAGACTCTTATATGGTCCCCATAAATCTTAGTGGATAAGATCAAAGGGCTTATCTGCCTTGCTCAAATTTCTCTCAAAAGGGAGCCTGTGATGTTTGCATAAAGCACAAGTATCACAATGAAAATTATCTAAGTCTGCCTGCCTCATAAACTGCAATTGTCTCATTTTTGAAACTGAACTGTGTCCAAGTCTAGCATGTGTTACATCTAAATCACAGCTAGCTTTATTACAAGAAACTGAAGGTAAATCATAATGCTGCTTCATGACTCTCCAACTCTTTGCTTGATCTACTGATAGCACCTTATAAAGCCCATGTTTCCTCTCCCCAGACAGCATCACCTTCTTAGTTCCAGGGTCCTGAATATAACAAGATGTACGAGTAAATACAGCAATCAGTTCATTATCATCTAATAATCTCCCAACTGACAATAAGCTATGCTTGAAGTCTGGCACCAGCAATATATCATTCAACCAAATGGTGTAAGTGATCTGCAATCTCCCTAACTCAGTGACTGATTTCACAGTGCCATCAGGTAATCCTATGAGCACAGGTTTACTAAGCCTTACTTTGTTTTGAGAAAAATGATCAATGGGCATCATATGATCACTGGCCCCTATATCTACAATCCACTCTTCTCTGGCTTGTAAAGACAAGTTAACGGAACTAGCATAAGTTAACAGGTTACCTGCAAAGTTAGCAAAGGCACTATCTGCTTGACCCTTGCCTTTCATCCTCTTAAGCACCTCCTGGTAAACAGCATTCACCATAACATTATCTACCTGCCCATCTGTGCTCTCTGGACTCTCTTCAAGAGGGTTATTCATCATACCCCCATTCATAAATCCTGCTGCATTAGCTGAGCTCTTCCCTGATGGATTGTTCCTCTGACTCTCCTTCAATTCTTTGAACCAATCAGGCACCCCATGCAATTTAAAACACTGATCAGATGTGTGTCCCTTCCAGCCACAATGAGTGCATTTAGATGCCTGCTTGATTCTCTTCAGTTCCTTCCAGTCTCTTTTCTGATTTTGTGCACCAAATGATGCACTGTTCTGAGTATAAGATCCACCTCCCTGGCTATTGTAAGACTGGTTCCCCTGACTAGAGTGATAGCTTTTGTTAGCTAGAATTCCTGGCTCCATCATAGCTGTCATTTAGACTTGCTAACAACTGCATGAGTCTGTTTCTGTCCTCCATCTCATTTATCTGCTTAGCCAAGTTGCATCCACAATTCTTCATGGCTCCACATGAACATTCTGGCTTCTTCTCTAACACTTGGAGCTCATCCTAGTGCTTCTTGAGAGTATTGGACAAATCTGCAAGACTCGTGTTCCCCTGATTCACATTGTTCAGTTTCTTCTTTATGTGAAAAATCTATGGAGCATTAATCTGACTATACCTTTCCACTATTTCATCCCATAATTCCCTAGTGGACTCAACATACATTAAGCCCTCAACAATATTTTTGTTCATCGAATTCAGTATCCAGCATCTCAACATATAGTCGGCTCTTATCCACCTTTGAAGGTTAATCCCTTCTTCAGTAGGCTTCACACATGTTCCATTGACAAACCCAAGTTTGCATTTGGCTCCCAAGGCCATCATTGTGCCTCTACTCCAAGTCATGAAGTTTGTTCCATCAAAAGGGACAACTACTAGCTGAGATCCTGGGTGATCTGAGTTAGACAAAAACAAAGGATCATTCAAGTTACCTTGGTTGTTGACATCTGCATCTGTTGGATTGACAACATTTTATAGATTAGCCATTTTCTTCCTTGCTTATCAAGTTGCGGAAAACTTCAGATCGAGAGCCTAAGCTCTGATACCATGTGAAATAAGTTGATCAAAGATCAAATATATACTGCACAGAGCAGCAAATAAGGAAAAGTTTAAGAGGAAGAAGTTGTAAATCAGTTATCCATCATCACTGTTTCATTGATCCAAAATGGGAAAAAATGCAGAGGCGGCAGGAGCCCTTGGTTCCCTTCACCAATTCCCAAAACCTTACAGAATCAGTGGATGAGCTCAGCATATATAGTGTGAAATACTCATCCATGATTGGACGATCACAAACAGACAAAAGAGCAAGATGTCCTTATTACAGTCCAAAAGAAATGCAGTTAAAATGACAGAGAAATGAAATGCAAATGTAGCTCTGTATCAGCTAGGATGAGCTAAGGTCTGTATGCATTAGGAGAATGCACATGTATAACTTTCATAGAAACCAAGTGGACAAGATGTTGACAGTATGATCAGTGGCGGCCGCATAAATTGTTGGAGTAGGGGGGGCGGAATTTTTCGTTTTGAAAGAAAACCATAAATTATCTTATATACATATGATATTTTATTATAAAAATTTATACAATAATTTACATATATGTGTGTACTTGATTAAGAATTTTTTTTAATATTGAAAGAAAATTATAAATTTTTTAAAGAATTTGTCATTGGTAAATGAAAAAAAAATTGATAGGATTTGAAAAATATGACAAAAACCTCATAAATTGTGGTTTAAATATGAAATTAATAGTAAAAAAATTTCATATGAATAAAAATTTGAAATTTTTTTAAAAATATGTGTAACATAATGAATTATCTTATGAAAATATTAAAAGAAAAATATAAAATTTGATTTAAATATGATATTTATAGTAGTAAATTTTGGTAGGAATAAAAAATAGTACAAAAGAGGAAGGAATGGGATTTGAACCCATGACCTCTTTCACATTTTTTTTTTACCTTTTTTTATTTTATTTAAAAAAATACTACGATCTTCCATCGCCAAAAGGTGGGACAGCCGCCCCCTACACACCCCTGCGGCCGCCACTGAATACAACTCAATCACAATACTATATCCATCCCGTAGTCATCCACTAGCTGAACCACCCATAGCACAGCCTCTAACTCCATGAGTAAGTTGAAGCATGAATACTCGAGTCTCATAATTTCGAGTTTCGATCATTTTGAATTTTTTTATATACTTTGATTTTCAAGTAGTCATTTTGATGAGATTGTTTGGTCTCATTCTCTTCAACGGGTAAAAAATAAACATTCGATCATTTTGAATTTTAGTCTTTTAAGTTGTGAATGAAGTGTGATGACTGGTGATAAGTGTTAGAACATATTATTTTAGGATATTTTATATTTGTGCATATTCACTGTACAGATATGATTGTACCCCAGGGTTTTACCCTAACAATATATATACAGGAGTATAATCTTCTAAAATCCGACAGAAACTCAGTTATTCAAACATTTACATGGTATCAGGTCTTCCTTCCGCTTCACAAAACCTTTCGATCCTCTAGCCACCGCTGCCGCTTACAATAAGCTTGATAACAATATATCAGAATCAAAGAGAAAAGAATTTGCTTTAAGTGCCCTCAATTTTAAGAGAAAAAAATAAAAGTAAAGTCGTACGTATGTTTCTGCTACACTTCACTTGGTTCAAGATTTTAAGCACGAGTTTTTAAGTTAAAGTTAATACATTTGGAAAGTTACTTCTGCCTAAAAAATAATCAAAAAATATATATATAATGAGATTCCGTATACATAACATTAAGGAATTTCAAAGAATTGTTCAAAGATACCATATACTAAAGGGTGATTTTGGTACTGGGCCTTTTTTAAATATCCAATTAGTCACCTAGCCCATAAATCAATTTAATTAGTTTTGCCCTAGCCCCCTTCCCAATAGGATGGGTTGGTCAATGGTCAACCGTTTGACCATTAACCGGTCAACGGTTGACCGTTGACTGGTCAACGTTGACCAACCCATTTTGATGCCAACTTTTTTTTTTTTTTTTTTTTATGTCAACTTTTTTTTTTTTGTTAGTGATGCCATATTTTACCGTTTTGATGCCAAAATTTTACTATATTTTATTTTCACTTTGATGCAACTTTTTTATGTCAATTTTTTGATAATATTTTTTTTACCGTGGTGCCATATTTTTGATGATATTTTTTCAAAGTAGTATTTTTGATGACATTTTTTTCTTTAATGTGCTACAAATTTTTCAAAATGGCATCAATGGTCAACGTGACATTAGAGTAAACAAAAAATGTCATCAAAGTTTAAAAAAAGTGTCATCCAATAATTTAATTAGAAAAGTGGCATCAGAGTGAAAATAAAATGTAATAAAATTTTGGCATCAAAACGGTAAAATATGACATCACAAAAAATGTCATCAATGTTTTAAAAAAGTGGCATTAAAAAAAAAGTCATCCAATCATTTCATTAGAAAAGTGACAATAAGGTGACAATATTTTGATTCCACGTTTTAAGCTCTTATGCCATCAATTATATAAAATTGTCACCACAAAATGTTGGCATCAAAACGGTAAAATATGGCATCACTAAAAAAAAAAAAAGTTGGCATCAAAAAAAAAAAAAAAAAAAAAGTTGACATCAAAATGGGTTGACCGTTGACCGGTCAAAAGGGCTAAGCAAGCTAAAAAAACAATTAATGGGCTAAGCATGCTAAAAAAACAATTAATGGGTCTATCTAGCTAACCAAATATGCTTAAAGGTCCATTTGAACAAAATCCCTCTATACTAAACATTTAATATAGCATATGAAATTAATGTTTAATACGGAGTATAACGTAGTGGAAGCTAAGAACGTGTCGACCTCTCATTTAGATTCTTATGCTTCCACATATAATAATGTAAAGAAATGATATTATATGATTTTATTTTATATTTATAATTCGAAGGAATCAACTAATTAATACGATCCGGCGATCTAACTTTGACCGACTAATTAATTTACCTTTGTGGGGTGAATAAGCTCAATAAAAACTAAATAAAATATTCTACGGCTTATACAACATTATGCAATTTGTTTTCACTCACAATATTTTTTTTATATATATTAAAAATAGTAATCTAATGGTAGGCAGGCACCATGCACAAAAGAGAAATATTTTAGCCATTTTATAAATAAAGAAAAGTCATCTATATGAAATGAATACTTCTCCTTAGTATTTTTACTCCATTGAATTTTTACCAATTAATTAATACAATGTAGTAATGTATGATGAAGATAAAATTTCACTTAATGAATATATATATATAACAAATAGCTATTTATTATGTTTTGCATACTCTATTAAAACTAAATTAATTAATACTCCTCACTAAAACAAAAAACTCTATCAATCCTTGATTTTGGTAAATATAAAGTGACCATATCTGGGAATCTAACCGGGACCATCAGATCCTATCCTGAGATTATTTTCGGTTCAACCATCCTGATATAGTTACAAACTCTATCAATCCTATATATTTATATAACATCTTATCTGAATATCTTAATGGTTCTTGATGAGTTCTTTCGAGTCACTGTAACATTGGGGTGTAAATTCCTATTAATACTAAATTAAGTAATCCAATTCCAATATTTTTTTATTTAAATCTTGAAATATATAGTTTTTGTGTAAAGGCTCTATCATATCTAGCTTCTATAGATGATGGTAGGAAGATATATCATTGGACACTCTTATGGTTTGTGACCATATCTATTTGACTTTCCCCGACTTCTAAAACCATTATCACCATCGTGTATCTGGTGAGATTTTGACTGTGAAATATCAATTAGGCTTAAATATATTGTACCGATTATGTTGATGTAACATCGAGAATCTTTTTTCGTCATATTCTTACGGCATTAGTGACGGATGGTTTGGTGTTTAGTTCCTTTAAATATTGCCTTCCAAAATATTTTGGAAGTACTTTATTTAGTTAACGTTTCTGTATTCATTTTCAAATTCAAGCTTAATTTAGTGACGGTCTTGTACGTTTGTAATGATTGAGGATTTTAGTTTTCATTTCTGATCGAATTTGATAATCTTTTAATGTTTATAAAATTAATTAATGTCATTTTATTCATCAAAAATTGCTAAATCAAAATTAATTACGAAGTACTATGAAGTGAAATTAGTTCTAGCTAAAAAATTATTTTCCTACTCGATCAATCAGACGGGGGTTCGTATAGGAGAATTCATGTTGGACCTCGAGGATACAACTTTATTAGTTATTCTTAGTCTTCTTACTCCCTCGATCTTTCCAGTAAAATGTGTCATTTACTATTTAGGTACATTTTTTTAGGTCGATTTGCGAAAATACATCAAATCAGTGTCTTATTTACAAAAGTATACTCGTTTTGTAAGAATAGCAAAAATATGATAGGTGGGTCATTTATGCTAAAAATAGGATAAGTGGGTTATTTGTTTGCAAAAGTAGAACCATTCCGAAATAGTTCAGTCGGAAAGGACTTGCAGGTAGTACCCAAAGGTCCCTGGGGATGACCGCTATCTGTTTACCAAAATCAAGGGTCATTTGTGCTAAAAAATAATGGATGATTTTACCTTTAAATTTAAATGTAAAAATCTTTAAAAGGAGAATTATGAATTAAAATAAAAGTTAAAAAATATTTAAAAAATGAAATATCAAATATCTATATATAATGATTTTAATATTTTTTTCCAGAAACTTTCAAATAATAAAACTAACTAGATTAAAAATCAATATATAATACTAAAACAGAGGCGTGGAAATCCTATGTGGCGGGCTCTGATGCGATTCGCTTACGTGTCTTTTTCTGGTGCAATCTGGCCGGATTTTTTGCCACGTCAATTAATGACGATCCAATATATTTAAGCCACGTTAGACGATAACCTCATCTATTTATACATGTGTTATCCTATGTGTCCATTTCAATTAATGATTAAATTAATTTTTAGTATAAATCTTCAACCTCATATCTTACAAATCTTATCTTTTTACCTCTAAGTTTTATTATAAATATTTTATCTAGAAAAAAATCTTTGAACATATTATTTGAAGAATAAAATCTAATTATCAATTAATCAATGACTCTTTTCCCTTTGGATTGAATTTTACAAAAAGACTATATAATAAAAATCTTATCGATCAATATAATATTGATATTTTGGGATTAAATAAATGAAAACAACACAAAAGGTTGATAGATTACCAATTTCTTTAGTGGTTTAGAGATATAATCGGCTCAAGACAAATATTTACAAAATCATTGATTTTTTTATTAATAGGCTTCATTCAAAAAAATTATAAAAAACAATTAGATCGATATGTAAATAAAGCAAAATACTCCGTACCTTGATACAATATGATTTAATATATCGCATTTTTATGGTCTGATTTCATCTTCTATTGGCCATTTACACCTAGATCGATCATTAACTAAAACATTGTACGAGTTTATATATTCCATTGTGTTTTTAGAGTAGGTTCAAAGTTTTTTATTTACATATTTCATAACTAGCCAATATCAATAATATATTTTAAAACAAATCAAATTATACAAACAACCCTTTTCTTCTTGGTATGACCTACCGTTATCCATATTTATATATCTCTAATTGGAATTTAGATATTCACAATGAAATAAAGGAATAATAAAAATACAATAAGTGTTGTGCATAATTAAATGTCCATAACATATTTTCCATGAATCATTTTAAATGTAAACTTATTTGTTAACATAAATAGCTTACCAAAAAAAATTTGCACTTTTTTAACAAGAGATCAAATATAATATGGGGTATATTAACAAAAAGACTCGTGTTTACAATAAAAAAATAACACAATTGAGGATATAAAAATTTATTCTCCAAAGAAAACATGGGTGAAAATTTTCTATTTTCCTTATTAATTTATTTAAATCAATAAAAATTATTTTATATAAATAAAAGTTATAAAAAAACCGCGTACGACGCGGGTAGTAAGACTAGTATTGTCTTAAAGTAAGGGATTAGAAAATGAATGTCAATACATGCTTATTCATGTACACTATTAAAATTTCACTTTGACAGAATAAATGTTCATTATGACAGAACTGAGAATTAATATTGATAGGATGAAATCTATAATCGGGAAGAGACTAAAGATACGATTTTATCCATAACATAACTACTAGATTATTAACCATGGTTAGAAATTTAAGGCATTTCCAAGATGACAAAGTTGATTATTTACATTGACATGATTAATGTTTATGGTGACAAGGCTAGATATTTACATTGATAGGATTGAAGTAATAATCGGGGAGAGATTGATTAAAGATACGGTAAATCATATATACTTGATTATTAACCATATTTAGAAAATGAATGTCAATATGTTTCTAAAAACCATAACATTATTACACTGACATGATGAATATCAATGTTGACAAAGCCAACTATAAACATTGACAAGATGTATTCGGAGGGTCGGGGGTTGTTCGGGTAGGGCGCCAACGAGTTAACACAGTAGAAGAGGTCGGGCAACGATGGTGCATGGTAAGGGCGGTGAAGTGGACTGATTGCGCCGGAGGGTGAGATCGATGGCTTTGGAGGGTGAGGGCGGCGAGTCAAAGCCCGAGCCGGAGCCAAAGCCGGAGGCTAGGGAGGGCTAAGTTCAGAGGGCCTGGGGTTGTTTTGGTTAGGGATTGGGGATTGCTGTTATTACTGGTTAGGGATTGGGATCGAGTTGTTCTTGTTAACATTTTTTTTGGAAATCATATATTTATTTTTTATTATTTAATTATTTAATATAATTTAAATGTACCGGGAAAAAATACCAAAAAATATTTTACCATTTTTTATTTTCTGATTTTTTTGGGTGGTGGAGTAATTTTGCTAACTGAATATGATATTTTTGCAAAATTTTATATATGGGTGCAATTATTTTCAAAAGTAGATTTTTTACAAATCAATTATGAAAGTGGGTATTCATTACTAATTACCCTTTATTATTTCTGGGGGCGCAGCTTCGTCCGGTTTGTCGTTGATGTTGGTGAATGGTGTGGGCAAATACAAGATATTTGGCCCAGTCGGGGTGGCTCACTGGTGGGGAAAAAGGGGGAATGTCAGGAGGTCTCGGGTTTGATCTCTACCTTACTTCCGTCCTTTTTCTTGGATTAAAATCCAATGTTTGTCTTGCTCCTTTCCAGTGAGTCGAGTCGGTCGGCGTAAGCCGGTTTACCTAATGCGTGACCCTTATCTGCTGGATCATGTGCTCGGGGTTTGCCAGCAAATGTGGGTTCCTCGTCATCAAAATACAAGCTATTTGTACGGTAAAATCATCTATATATGACTTATTAACTCCAATAAGTACATTATTGGTCTTTGTTTTCTATGATTTTCTAACCTATTCCCATAAGTTACGCATGTCGATTTAAACAAAAATAAAATAAAAAAATTACTGATTTAGGCAATTTTAAAACAAAATTTGAAAGGCACTCATTTTTACATATATTTTTTTTAAAAAAAAAAAAATCACTCATTTTTGCAATTTACATTTGCTATTATCGCATAATCACAGTTTTGATTAGTTTGTGAAATCATTTGTTATTACATTTTATTTGAAAAAGAACAAAAAAATATTACTACCTCAGTTCGGTGATAGACGTATTTTTACTTTTCAATTAAAAATTATATAAACAATAATTGCTTTTTACAAACTTTTGAACCTAAGCTTAAATTGGATTGAATCAATTTTCTTAAATCGGATCAAATATTGATAGCTCTTAGTACTAGGGATGGATCTTCTTTGAGATCAGGGGTGTCAATTACCCTCCTTTCCAAGTAAAAATAAAATTTAATATGCATGTTTCTCTCGCCAATAGCTTCGATTAGATATATTAATATGCTCAAATCTGACACTTGAGTAACAAGTTATAAATGTTTCAACACTGAATCTATATAAGTTATTTTCCATGTCATTTACAAAGCTGATATACTTCTATCATAATTAGTTTTTGTTAAACTTCGTACATTAATACTATAATTAAATCCGAAAACTTCAAATTAGTATGTTATATATTAAAATATTTAAAAACCGTGAAATAAAATAGGCATGATTTTTTTTTTATTATAGTTACACATTTATAATATTGGTGATTTTTTTTAAAAAAAAAAGATTATGATTAATTAGTTTTTCGCTCCCTCAACTAACTATTTCATAATCCGCTCCTCTACCGAAGATAACTAACGATTACAAACCCGTACCGGATTCATTGCCTCGGTCGGGATCGCGCTCGGTGCTTCATGCATGACATTGCAACGAAAACTAACTTGCTTCCTAGTTCCTACTTTATTTAGTACTTCATAAGTTCATATTTTCATAACATCATAAACTTCAAACAAGACAATACTAATTACGCGACTATCCCGATGATTCGTCGACCTTTTCGGGATACTTCTTCGCTAGATGATTCTTCAAATTGCCATCATGTTATTCGTTATCTTGTACTTATCACCACAATAACGACACTCCGCTTCGATTTTCCCCGGGGCTTGGACAACCTTGTTGAAATGATTGAACAACGAGGAGCTCGAGGATCCGCTACGGTCGGCTATTACGACGATTGACGAGAATGAAATGTAAGTTGATTGATGGGATATTGAAGTAAAATGAATTGGGGAGAGACCGGGTGCCTATTTCTAGGCTCAAGTGGGGCCCACAACGGTCTCAATTTTAAAAGGTCACTCCGTTTGACCCGTCGGGTCACGTGTTATCTTCACCCCGACTCTGACCCTCAACCCGAGTCAACCCTCCGACCTTTTAACCCTAACCCAAGCGGAACGGGTCACGTGTTATTTTCACCCCGACGGATAGTGTGTATACTGTAACAGTTCTATACATTAAAAAAATACTTTCATATACAAGTGGAATAACTTAACGGCGGAAAGGGACGAGGTAATTAACGAGAAAAATAAAGGAAAGAGCCAAATATTAAGTGGTGGGTCCCACTCTAGTCGGATACCAGGGGCCGCGGGAGCCACGCGCCCCCAAACCATACGGTGGGACCGTCCACACCCAATCCCTGCCCCCTTCCTCTATAAAATCACTCAACTGCCCTGCCTCCTTCCTCACCCTCACACTCCCCACCTTAAATCTCTGCTTCCGATTCGAGTTAATTTCCCGGGAAAAAAGCCGTTACGAATCCCCGAAATTACTCGAATTTGCCACAAATCGCCCCAAATTTCCCCCAAAACAAACACACAGCCTTTTTCAGATTCCTAAAATGACCGTTACAAACACGGTTGTCGGCGACGCGGATTCCAAGCCCGGCCGCGAGATCTCGCCGGCGGCCTACTTCGACGCGCTAAACAGCGGCGGCCGTATTGAATCCTGGATCGACTCCATGAAAGCTTCCTCTCCATCTCACCTCAAATCCGCCCTGTCTCTTTCCGATCAGATCGTAAGTATACATACTTCCTCTGATTTGATTTCTCAATTTCTCGATTCGAAACTTCAAAACTGATTAATCGATCAATTTCAGCCGCACAATCATCCGTCGGCGCTCGAAATGTTCGAGCAGATCATAAGCGCGTCGAAAGGAAAGCAAATCGTAATGTTATTAGACTACGACGGAACACTTTCCCCCATCGTTGATGATCCGGATCGAGCTTTCATGTCCAGCGCCGTAAGTGATTCATCTCACATCTCTTACTGTATCACATCTTCACATTCAAACTCTGTGTTGAGTTTTTGCTTTGTTGCTCTGTGAATCAGATGAGGAAAGCCGTGAGAAAAGTTGCGAGGTATTTCCCCACCGCCATTGTCAGTGGAAGATGCCGCGACAAGGTAACTACTAAATACATTTTCGACATTTTTATTCATCACAAATCCATTCGATTTCATTCTTTTAATAAAAAATGTACATCGTTACTTTCGGGTAGGTTTTTAGCTTCGTTAAGCTAGCAGAGCTTTTCTACGCCGGAAGTCATGGCATGGATATCAAGGGCCCCGCTAAGGGCTCAAAGTACTTGAAGGGAACTCAAGGTGTTCTTTTTCAACCCGCGAGCGAGTTTCTCCCCATGATCGATGAGGTTGGTGTTTAATTGTCGTTTTTCGTTTGAGATTGTAGAGTTTCAAGTCACGAAAGTTGTGTTTACTAAGGACGGTTTTATTATCTATTGCTGTGACATGCCAAACACGCTCTTATTTTTCGCTTTGATTTCTAGGTACATGATGCATTGCTTGAGAAAACCAAATCCATCATCGGAGCTAAGGTGGAGAACAACAAATTTTGCGTTTCTGTGCATTTTCGATGCGTGGATGAGAAGGTTTGTTTGCTTGTTAGTTCTTGAGATTTTTCTTAGATAGAGAGATAATGACAAATTAAAGATTAAAACGAAGATTTCTTTTTGTGATTATGTAGAAATGGAGTGAACTTGCTCATGAGGTTAGGTCCGTGCTAAAGGATTACCCAAAGCTCCACCTAACTCAAGGCAGAAAGGTAACTAATTATTTTTTTTCTTTTACAGTAAGATACAGTAAGATAAATAGTAGGATGTCTTTGACCCAGAAAGATCATCAATTTCCTATTCAAAGGAAGAGTGCTGACATTACACATACGTGTCAGCATTTGATTTGATTCTCTATAACAATATTGCAACTAATTACTTACTTACAGTGCTTAAAGATTGAATTGATGTCTTAATCATCATAATCATTGCACCTTAATCACGATGAGAATGACTTAATTGGATAATTAAATGTAGGTATTGGAGATTCGCCCAACCATCAAGTGGGACAAAGGGAAGGCCCTTGAATTTCTCCTAGAATCACTAGGTAATTTCATGAGTATTTTTTTTCCCCAAAAAATATTTTAATGATTTTAATCCACTAATGTTTTTATTATATTAACCCAAAAGTTCCAATTAAAAATAATTTTATTTTTGTGATTATTTAATTTATAGGATTCACCACTTGCTCGGATGTATTTCCCGTTTATATTGGGGATGATCGCACCGATGAAGATGCGTTTAAGGTATCCAATGTTTTTATTAATTTATTTCCAATGTCATTAATCTATAATATTATTTAATAAATATTAATTTCGTTTTTTTATTTCCTCATTTGGTGAAATTAAGGTATTGAGAGAGAGGGAACAAGGTTTTGGAATTCTTGTCTCCAAAATTCCGAAAGATACCAATGCATCATACTATTTACAAGAGCCATCGGAGGTAAATTAATTTCACAATTACTTTTCTTAATCATGTTAATTTAAGTATTTGATTATATAATTATAAGTTCTTTGATATTAGGGGTTTCATATTAGGGGCTCGTTTGGTTGACTGCCTACTTATTGGATTTCCGTGAAATGTATTTTTTGAGAGTTAATTTTGGTGTTTAGAAGTATAAATAGAAAAAATTACATGAAAAAAGTGGAAGTTAAACTTATCTAGTCTTCTAGATAAGTGAACACCCTCCAATTTACGATAATTGAAACTTCTAAAAAGTTAAATTCCTGTATTTTTCTGTCAATCAAACACATAAATTTATTGTACTTTCTGAGTTTATGAACTTCTTGGATTTTTTCTGAATAACCAAATGAGGCATATGTTAAGATTTTGCATTTGAAAATATTTCAAAGCCATTATTATCAAATAAAATACTAAACAATTAAATTTATAATTAAAAAAGGCCTTCAAATTTAAAATTTTAATCTATATCTTTAGAAAATTTGATAATTGTATAATTTTTTTTTTGATAATTGTATAATAACTTGGACTAATTAACCTTGTAATGTTAATTGTTTGCATAGGTGATGGATTTTCTGCAGCGTTTGGTCAAGTGGAGGAGATTCTCATTAATAAGGCAATTTGGACTATAATCCGAAATTAAAATTGGATCTTAAATTAATTTGTAATTAAACTGCACGTTTTGATCATCCATCTTTGCATTGGATGGCGGCAAAGTATAAGTGTATATAAGTGCAGTATATGTAATTTTATAAATATTCTATAGCATTATCTTATATTCTAGTTCATATTTTAATTAAAATTACGCCACATGTACTCATTTATAGATCAATTTCCGTGCATTTTCCTTGGGCAAAATCAAATAGGCCTTACATTTAATTTCGTTTATCAAAAAACTAATATAAAACTTAATTTCAAAGATATAAATAAAATAAAATTCTAACAAAAAGAAAAGTTAGAGATGAAATGTGCAGTTTTATTGACAAGATTAACATATAAATCAAACTCGAATATGAAAATTTTCTTTATATTTCATCTCGCGTGTCTCTTCTTTCGTCAAGATGTGAAGCTGGAATGAATAATGATCCTATTTTTTTCAGTCGAAATTAGTTGTTTACTCCACCTCACATCAAATATTTTCAATAAAAATCTTCATTACAAGAAAATATATATTTCGTTCTTAAAAATTCAAACTCAAAACTCGTTGTGGATTATGAATCCTACTTTAAGTATGCCGACTATTGTCGACCAACACGACCCACCAATAAAGAGTAAGACAACCTTTAAATTTTCATCCAAAAATATAAACGGAAGAAAAGATCAAACCCGAAACCTTCCATCGTCCCTCTTACTCCACACCACTAGACCACCCCTTATGATTCCTACTTTGAAACAATGTGGCTAACAGCTTTAGCATTAGTCTAAAAGAAAAGAAATCATTACTTTTTTTTCAGGATAGATATTTTAACCAAATAATTAATGCACTTGCACATATAATTGAAATCAATTAATCAATTACTCCGTATCATTATTTAGTTAATTCGTACTTTGTTGGAAATTAGTGAGTTAATTGATTTGAATTAGGCTGGGATCGCTTTACAGCTGGGTTAACCATAATCAGGACTGTGCATAAGGCATGCTTTATCTTTTTTGCATTATTAATTATTTCAGTATTCCATTTATTAGAGTATTTAATTCATATTTTAAATTATGTAGCGTTGTCTCCTTTTTCGCAAACCGTGGATCTGAGGACTCCCTTCCGTGAAACAAGCGGCATCCAAATTTAATTTAATTACGAAAAATTATACTTAGATATATACTGTAGATGTGTATGTTTAATTAGATTTTATACCATGAATTAAACCTTAATTACCCTTATCATGTGTTTATATATTTAATTAGATACTAAATATATACAAACAAAGTTCAGTATATTATAATCAAGGATTCATGCATGTAACCATATTTCTATTTACTCCTTATTTATTAATAAAGGAAATTATTTCAGTTTTTAAGTCAAAATTTAGGTGAAATAATTATGCAAGGAAAGATTTGACAAAGAAAAACTACCAAGTATATATGGAGATTTTCATACCATATATGAAATATTGACAATTATGTATGGAGTTTAACCTAAACTCATTTTAAATAATGAACTCATTTAAAACAGATTTACCTTATATAATTAACAAGTAAATAATGAGTAATTTTTTAACCGGCTCTTACATTTCTATAAATATATTATAAATTTTTAAAAAATGAGCTAGGCTGGTTATAGCACATATTAATTAGTTCCAGCTCACCCCTAATTACGTGCTTAGAGCAAGCCCAACAGCTTATCTAAAATAGAGAAAATGAGAGATTTTAGAGAAAAAAGCCAACAGCTTATCTAAACTCATATCTAAAATAGAGAAATTGATGAAGAGAGGGGAAAAATCTCTAAATTTAGAGGAATTGTTAGAATCTGTAAAATTTAATGCGTTCACCCCTTTCAATGACTAACTATTTGTTCATTGGTTGTTGTCTATTGATTTAATGAAGTTATTGAAATTTTATATATTAAATTATGAATTTATGCATTTATTATATAGTGTATAATAAATGTAGCAATTTGTATAATAGAGAATCTGTTAGAGTTGTGATGTAAATTTTTTAGAGATTTTATTATTTTGTTCTCTATTTTAGATATTTTTTAGAGAAGCTAGTTCTTAGTAATCCCAATTAAACACATTGAGAAGACATAAACTCAATGAATATAAAAAACAAAACAGTAAATATACATGATTGGTGAGGCAGATAAGGTCACGTTTTGGGCGACCCCGGCCTTGAGGGTCGTGACTGGTGTCCTCTTCTCCCACTTTCCATGCGTTGACCCGATCCGATTCCTTGTCCAGGCTTCATTCTAATTAAACCCACCTCCACAACCTACTGTTATTCCAATTGTTTAATCCACTTTTATATATTTTAAATGAGTTTAGATTCCAAATGACTTGTATTAATATAATTATTTTATTTGGAGTATTTGGTTCTATTATTATTTAATCTTATTTTTATAAAATAATGTTTTTTTAAGGTAAACATACTCATATAAATCGAGATAACATAATGGTAAACGTACACACTCACATCTTTAATGTTAGAAACATCAATAAATCTTCTCATAACTTGCGACTCATTTGAGACGCACACAACTCAAGCGTTATATGATTTTAATGACTCAACTGACAGATTAAAGACCTAATTGGAACAATAAACGAGCGGTAGGGTTAAAGAGTTACTAATACTATACACACAATTCTATACAATATATTTTAAATTTGCGTCAATTTGGCTGGGATCAATCAATATATAAGGAAGTTAAATTCGTGGTCTAGAGGTTTAGGTGGGGTTACGTCTCGGTGTTTAATACTGTATGTGCGCTAGTAGTCTAGCACGTACAGAATTTTTTTTTTTTTGGTGGGAAGCACGTACAGAATTAGATGAGTGATGTTTCATCTTAAAATAAATCGGTCATAAAGAAGTAATCCATCAGTTTATATACTAAGACGTATTATGATCAACTTCAGATATGAGACTCTTTTAGTCTCATTCATGTATATGAGAACATGTAGTGTTTTTATTGTATTGTAAGACCACGGGCAACGGAGATTCGCCCGACTCCAATTGCCCAGCCACATCAGCAAAAGGTAAGAGGTGGAGGGGAGAGAAAATTTAGCGTCGAGGGAGGGACACTGTATTTGGAGTCGGTTGCAATCTGATTTCTTTTTTTTTTTTTTAATTTTTTGCATGTACAAAAACACGGAGTTTTGGGCAAAACAAACCCAAAACGCCGCGTTTTGAGGCTTTTACAGCCAGTTCTTGGCTGCGCGCTGGCGCATTGCGATTGGTCAGATTTTAGCCAATGGCAACACGCCACACGTCAGGGGTTTTAATTTTTATTAAAACCCCCATTTCACCCATAAAAATATTTTTAAAAAAAAAGAAAAAATTATTTTTGAATATTATTTATTTTTCTCTATCCAATGACACCCATTTTGCATATAATTGGCGGAATTTTTTTTTCCTAAATTTACCATATGTTAAAGATTTATAGTCACATAAACAACATTAACTTAAATCAACATAAAATTTCACCGTAAAAATACATAAATTTTAACATTAAATAACAATACCCACTACCGGAGATGACATTTAATTTTATTGTACGAGTGTGTGTTGTTTCAAATTTAATATGTTGTTTTGCAAGTTTAAGTTGTGTAATTTGTTTTGGGTGTTTTTCAGTGTATCAAGTTAATAAAATATTTCTAAATTTAATTGTGACTTTTTATTTTAATGATACATATTAATATTAATATTAATAATATCATTAGCAAAAAAAATTAAGTCGAATAAATCAATATTTTGCTTAATAAATAAAAAAAAGTGTAAAGTGAAATAAGAGTCGCGCGACTCTCTGTTGTGAATGAAAATTGTAAAAAGCTGAAAAGTTAGTGGAAAGCTGACGTGGCAGGAATAGTTGCTGATGTGGCTGAAATGAGTTAAGAGTCGTGTGACTATCTGTTGCACATGGTCTAAATAAGGGCCCAAAGTATTTTGGGTTTATTAGAATCCTAGGCATGCACATGAGACAAGTAACCCAAGTTCCCTAGTTGACAAACACTTGGTAATAAAAAATAATAATAATGTTGAAATTAGTTTATTAATTTTTCTTCTTCTCCTCCTCCAATGGTTTGATCCTCAATTGGTGTCTAAAAAAAATGGCACCCTGGCCGGGTTCGAACCGGTTTGTGATTGGTCCGATCCGGTCAGAATCCACCTGGTCCTAGTCGATCGATCAAGTTCTAATATGCCAAAAGAATCTCTTTTTATATGTGTGGCTTTCACATGAAACACGTCCTAATCCCTCTTGCATTCATTATTGAATATATATTTAACCCTGAGATTCTTAATTTATAGTAACACCAATTATATGAACAAAATTTTAATTTTATTCAGATACTGTATCTCCAATCCATCTTCTTTTAGAAGGGAATATTCGGTAATGTATGTGTGCATAAAATTACTGTTCTTGGTGTATGAAGAGCAAGCTTCCGTTGACCATTTGAATCTTACAATATAGCTCGATCAAAGTATAAATATTCGAACTTGATTTATAAAAATCATTTTACTCCTTTGTCTATAAATAAATCCTCTCTATCTATATGATGGAGATGGCGTGAGCGGTTTTTCCTGTTTAGATTCGGATTTAATTCGTGAAAAATAATTTATCTATTTATAGGACTTATTTGCAAAATAAACCAAAAAAATAATAATTATTTTTTATATATTTTAAATATTTTTTGACCCTTGAGTAGCACCAATGACCTCTTGCCCTAGTGGTTGGGTACTCATGTTGCTTTGCAGGCTAGTGCTCGGCCCGTAAAGGACTAGTCGATAACCTCGGAACCTCCACGTCATCAAAAAAAAAAAAAAAGCGCAAATTAAATACTTGACTATTTCTATTTTCTAACAACCAACTCTGAAATTAACACGAACCCGAGATAACTAAAACCAAAATCTAATACAAAGATATTATAATATCCTTAGTCAACTGAAAGTACGTGTTTGTGTATTGGGCTGTGTGGGTTGGGCTTGACATTTTCAGGCCTGAACAGTTAATCCAGCCCAATTATGATGATACACAATTTGGGCCAAGCACACCCACAAGTCCACAACCACAAGCTCCATTTCTCAATCAATCACTAGCCGAAATGTATTTAACCAAATGCTATTTAATGGCACTAAGAGAGGCGTCAATGCTTCCCTTAAGGGTGTGTTTGACGGTGTATTTCAGAGATTACGGAAAAAAGAAGAAGTTGCTTGCGCTGGTGTTTGGCAGTGCCTTTTGAGGAAGATTATGAAGCTTTCGGAGATTTTTTTGGGCGAAAATGGAAGCTTGGGGATCAAGGTTTCGGAGATTTTGTGGAGCTTCTCGAAATCATCCAAATTTAAGCCCGATCTGAATGACCCGACTAACAGGTCTACCCACCCGTTTTTGTTTAAAAAAATACCAAAAAAAATTGTTTTAATCTTCACCCTCCACTCCAAGTCTCCAACTTATTAAAAACTCTAAATTTGTTCACAAATTATAGAAGGTATTTATTTGTAGATATATATATTTTTCAAGGAAGGAGAGATAGATATCTCACACAGTTTTATTAATATAAAAAAAAGAGGCTAAATTTATAAACTATGGACAAAACCAAACCCTTTACAAGTTTACATTTTCTAAAATAAATCCCAAGTAGGCCTCGAAAAGGCAACATGGAGGCACGTTGACAAATATGGTTATTGGTTATTTGTTAATTAACACGCTTATTTTGAAAAGTTTTGCAAGAATCTAGTCGCTCATCACAACAACCACTCAACCAGTGGGGAATCATGAAATCTTTAGTTGAGAGGACGGAAAATTGATCTTAAATTTTTTTTCCGAAAAAACTATCAATATTTAAATTTTTCGGATTTAATTATAGTATTAAGTTACGATGTTTAACAAATGATAAGTACGATATAAGTATATTAATTTGGTAAATAATGTGAAAAATAATTTATATCGCTTCAGTTTTAAAATGTTTATAATTTTTTTACTCAGTTATCGGATTTGAGCTTATAATATATCAAATCGAAGTTATCGACGAGAGGAATATGTATATTAAATTTTATTTTGATCGACAAATATGTCAACGAAACATATATGGAGCGGATGCCAACCAAATATGGACTTTCGAACTAGCTTGTGAATAGAAACTGGACGAAGGCTTTCTTGTCATCTAATTCTCCCAATCATGGTTTCGCACAGAGACTGGAAGAAGGTTCTCGTGTCTAATTCTCAATGATGCTAACACCGCGCTAAATCCTCGACGCCGTGCGAGGAAGAGGAAGTACTCAAGGGCGTTGCCGAAGAAACGTGGGTACAGCAAAGCCATCCATTTTGCGGCCGAAAGGGAAACAAAGACACCACATAGGATGGGCTGTGCAATGTCAGGGATCAGCAACAGAAACACCATCAAAGCAGAGGAGAGAGAGCCGGAGAAAACCATAAGGCGTTGAAGAAAAACACGATGAGACGGGAATTCGAAGACGGAGATAAAGGCGAGGGAGTAGACGAGGAGGGAAGATATGGCGACGGACATGGTGACGGGGTGGGTGTCGAAAGGGGAAATGCCTGCGGCTTGGTACTTGAGAGGGAGGAGAGTGATGAGGGTGTTTGCGGTGAAGTTGATAAGGGTGTGTATGTTTTGGGGGTTTATTGTGTTTGTGGGGAGTGGTTGATGTAACGGCGGCGGATTCGCCGCCGTATAGAAGAAACACAAGTAGTTTATCATCGTCTTAATGAACTACAATCTGTTGGAATGGTGGATTGTCCCACATTGGTAGTTTAGAGAATACTTGAACAACATATAAGGTTGGTGGGCTACTCCTCTCATTGCCAATTGGTTTTGAGATGGAACCCCGTTCGGGTTTATGTGTTGTTCGAGTCCTCCCGTATGTGGGCCCACACACACGACCTCCCTCCAGCTTGTCTTTGACCCCACCGAGCCCAGCCGACTTTCACATGGTATCAGAGCCGGGTTTGGCTAGTTGCGGTCTGGGCTTCGGATTAGTGGGGTTGCTGGCCTTGTTGACATGTCGCGGGCATTGGTTCCCATATAAAACCAATTGGTTTTGAGATGAAACCCCGCTCGGGTTTATATGTTGTTCAAGTCTCTCGTATGTGGGCCCACACACACGACCTCCCTCCAACTTGTCTTTGACCCCACCGTGCCCAACCGACTTTAACACAATCTGCCTAAAACACCTTTTTTTCCTTTCTGATTTTGTCCTTCACATGCTTTCAAATATCAATTTCAATATCAATAATATACAGGAGGCCGAGGCCAGCAGGCTAATAGGGAAACAAATAAATAGTCCTATATATACTCTGGGGAACGGAAGGCCGGAAGGGGGTTGTTGGCCTGAAAAGTGATAGGCTGTAGATTTTTTAAAACAATTGGTCAAAAAAAAAAAATGATCGATTTTTTTTTTTAAGGGGGGAATCGCTCGACAGATTTAATTAGGGGTGAAATCGGTACAATAACAATTAGTTTTTGTCGTTATCACGTACTAACCAATTATAATTGTTAGTTTTTTTTATTTAAGATTAATAATAAAAAACAATTAGATTTAAAAATTAAATTACTAATTAACCTAATTGATATGCCATATCTAAAATAACTAACTAACCAAAACGTAATCTTATTGTTTGCATGATGATATATGCAAATCCAGAATCTAGAAACTTACGCAGATCTTATCACTTTGTTTTTTTAATCACCAATCTTATCACTTTGTAATGTAATCTCTTACTGGATCTATTGTAATCTTATCACTAAAATAATTTTTACAAAAATCAGATTAGTCCATTCCAAGTTTCAGATTATTATTAATCAGATTAGTCAATTTTTATTTTTATTTACAATTATTTATTAATTCAAAGTAGATATCTAAAATCAATGATCTCTGATTTTGTTAAACTTTTGAATTTTGAAATCAGTTTTTGTTTTTCCAATTCTTTAGATCAACTAATCTGATTTGGTTACAATTTTGAATATTGAAATTTAAAAAAAAGTATTCACATAGCTAAAATCGTAGTACTACGGTTATAAATACTACCTTAACTCTTCTTGATTCAAGTGTTCACATTTTTACGGAGTATATTCATTTGCTTTTGTGTTGCTTTTATATCTTAATCTAACATAATCATATTTGCAGATGTAGGTTATTGATTTTACCATAATTTACTTGATTTTAATCCCACCTCAACTTCCCTCTCTTATTGTCCTTCTCAGTTTATCCGATTCATTACGATTCCATTGATTTTACTTGGAATTATGTCCAATTGTGCTTAACTACTCGGAAAATTGATGTGAAATCGATCGACTTTGTGTTGCTACGTGGAATCCTTAGTCAAGATGTACGTGAAATCATTCAACGTAACACTAAATACTTCCAATTCGATTTGATTTGAAGTTATCTAATTAATCTTTTGGTTTCTTCTTCTTATCAGTTTGCTAGCTAGAGAAAATATATCTGTGACTCTTTTTTATACGGATGTTTTCCATCACATGCTATATACAAGAATTCAAATCCCTATTCATTTTTGTATGCAAGATTATTATCTCCATATGTATGTTGGATGGTTACAAGTAATGCTTACAAGTTTTGGTATCAATGAAGAAATGATAAATGAAATTATATAAACACATATTTTTAAACAAAGATCCGTGCATTGCACGGGGTACTAAGCTAGTAAGCTATATATAAGACTAAATCGCGATTGAAATTACGTAGTGACTCTAGTCTAGATTTAAAAAATAAAAAAAAAATTCACAGTTGAAAATAACGACTTTTTTATTTAAAAATAAATAAATTTCTTTTTCCTGAATTTCTTGTTATTTTATATACTCCGTATTTAATAAGTCTCAAAAAAATATGGGCCAGATTAGTTAATTATACATTTTTTAATTTTTTTTGGTAAATGTATCCATTAGGTTTTTGTTTTGTTAATTATACCTTTTTTTTACCTTTAATCACCGATTTACCATGTTTTTATTGACACTCCCAACTTCCTCTAATCAGGGCTCGAAACACCGCTCGATAGAGTTTGGATTAAATCCCATTTGGATTTGACCGGTCCGTTGTGATCGGTGCTTCGCGGTTTGCTTTGCTCGGGTGACGTGCGTCTTTGCTTTGGTGCGGCTTGGAGTTCTTTTTCTATATATGTAGGGGTTCTGGCTGTCGGAGTCAGGTTTGGCTGGGATCGAGGTAGTGTGTACGGGGCCACTTCATGTTCGAGAAGGAGCTTCCTGGAGGTTCGTCTTCACTACCCACAGGGATTCCTGATGTATATATCGCCGACCAGCGATGCTGTTTTGGGACGGTGTTTGGCT
The DNA here is from genome assembly GCA_963922045.1 of Persicaria maculosa. Classification (NCBI taxonomy): domain Eukaryota; kingdom Viridiplantae; phylum Streptophyta; class Magnoliopsida; order Caryophyllales; family Polygonaceae; genus Persicaria; species Persicaria maculosa. The sequence continues at coordinate 2,133,761 of OY998254.1, read as the reverse complement.
TTCGTCCGTAGTCTACGTCCCCTTCGTGTTAGATTTAATTTTCCATGACTCGTTTCTTGTAGGGTGCGTTTCCACTTGTTGTATTGCACCACCTTTTGTTTTCGTTTTCGTTTGTATATTTTGACGGGTTTCCATCTACCGACTTATCAGCCATCGAGATTCAGGTATATCTGCTCTCGAATTATTTCCTAATAAAAAAAAATGGATATTGTAACTAAATAACTAATAGATCTACTTCCTTCAATTGATTCTCCTTCCATAGGATCGAGCTTTATACACACTCCTTCAAACTTTTATACTAATATATTGATTCATGATTAATAATAGTCCATACAAACTATTAATCATGAATCAATATGAATATATACGAACTTTAAAATTAAAACTACCCCTATACCATTAGGGGTTTAGGGTATAAATACCCGTAGCTATTGTAATTGTAGTTATCCAAGAATCAAAATCAATTTACCCCTATCTCTCTCTATCTCTCTCTCGTCTATCTCTACCGAACAACCCAACTCGACATCGACAACCGACGATCACACCAATCCGAGCTCGATCAAGGGGCTGAACCACGGGTCATTGCATAATACAAACTATTTCACATTAAACCCATTTTGAAACGGGAATAATTTCGGTCGATTTTAGGCCAAATTTTCGCAAGTCAACTAAATGTCCTCGATAGTCAACTGAATGTCCAAAAATTTAAGACATAACATGGACGAAACTAGGATTAGATTTTTGGATGGGCTGCATCCGGGTGAAAAAAACTAAGAGGGGATAAAAAGAGGTAAAATTTTGCTTATGGGGTAATTGAAACTGGGCAAGGAAGGCAACATATTGTATTCACAGCCACTAGACCAAAGAAACTTACGCGTACATTACTCTTTGTTAGATATTTCTAAATTTCATTTACTACCTTCACATTATTTTATCTATTTTTTTAAGTTTTCCATGAATTCTTCTTCTTTCCTAACCTTTATGTCATCAATACATCCGAAATAAAAAATATTTATATTATTAATATCAATAACTTAATAAATTCAATACTCATACTATTTATGACTTTGTCAATGATAACAAATATTTTTGAACCACATCGATCCTTTTATGTACAGAGGACCAGGGGCGGATCCTCTTTAGGGCCAGAGGTGGCAGTCGTCCTCCCTAATTAAAAATAAAATTTAATATACATATTCCTCTCATCGATAACTTCGATTTGATATATTATAAGCTTAAATCCGATAACTGAGTAAAAAGTTATAAACGTTTCAAGATTGAAGTGATATAAATTATTTTTCACATCATTTACCAAATTTAATACTCCCTCCGTCTCGAAAAACAAGTCGTTTTAGCATTATGCACTAGTTTTAGTAAAACACTCACTCATCAATCAACATCATCATTCCACTAACTTTTTTCACTAATTTTATTATTTTTAAATACCCACTATATTTTTTAACCAATCAAAATCTTTTAAAAAGTGAACAACACAAAAACCAACACAAATCATTACTATCCCCTACCTAGAAAACCTAAAACGACATGTATTTTGATACAACTACACTACTCTAAAACGACTTGTTTTTCGAGACGGAGGGAGTATAATTCTATCATACTTATCATTTCTTAAATTTCGTAACTTAATACTATAATTAAACCCGAAAAGTTTAAATATTGATGGTTTTTTTCGAAAAAAAAATAGAGATCAAATTTTCGCCCCTCAACTAAACGCTTCAGGATCCGCCACTGCAGAGAACTAGAGGAGTTTAATCTGCACCATTTAAATCACATGATATATTTTTTTACCCTCGAGTATCATATTTGATTCCAATAATGCGCAAATTTACCAATGAACTATTTCTACCAACCAATTCTAAAATTAACATGAACCCGAGATAACTAAAACCAAATAATGTGTTTGTGTATTGGGCTGTGTGGGTTATGTTAGGCTTGACATTTTCAGGCCTGAACAGTTAATCCGGCCCAATTATGATGATACACAATTTGGGTCAATCACCCACAAGTCCACAACCACAAGCTCCATTCTCAATCAATCACTAGTCGATATGTATTGTATTATAATGTTTATAACTAGAATCCAAACACTTTTTTAGAATTCAAATATAAGTTTAATTTAAATAGTCATCTTACCAACAATCAACACGTCAACAAAACAAATACTTGAATTAATAACATACCAAGATATATGTAGCTGTAGCTTACACTGAACAAGAAACCTCCAAACATCTTATGTGAATATGACCTTATATGCTTCCAAAAAGATGAGTACTGATCAATGTAGGTGGCCACACAATTTGATGCAAAGAGGATCAATTTTAATTGACATTTTATTACCATCCAAATAGATAATATACATATTATAAGCCCCTCATTCCTCATTCATTGGTATAAAGACAATAACATAACTACATGTCCATATGTAGGCAACGAGCGGCTCAAGTTGAACACGACCCGTTGATTGCAACGGCGAATCCCTCAAAATATCGCCGAGCACCGTGAATCTATCGGTTTTGTCAATAACAATTTTGTCATCTTTCAATATCATATTTACGATAGTCATTTATTCTAACACTTTACAAGATGTCCTTGTGAAAGAAGGGCACGAGCCGCATTAAGAAATGTGACGATCCTTCTCTCAACACAAAGTTTGAAACACTATTCATTGATCTCTAAATATTTTCACTTGCATGTTATACTATGCTCTTAACCAAAACCCGTAATTTACAACAGATTACACATCGCTTCTTTCTTATCAACAAGCAAATAAAGCCAAATATCATATGAATAATCATCGACTATTGTCAAGAAATAATGTGCACCACAAAAAGATGAATTAAACCACAATAAGGAACTAATAGTAGAGTTGCCCTATTTTTTGTCCCCTCTATTTATATATGCCATTAATTACAATCATCCAATAAAAAAGTGGCTTACTTATCATTTATCACATCTCAGTGTTTGCCATATGGAATCCAAACACCTCTTCTTCAACCTCTTCCTCCTTCTCTCCTCGTCCGCTTCAACCGTCGTTTCGGTAAGCAAATATCATACTCAATACTCATGACTTTGGATAAAGACCACTAGTAGAGAAGTATTCGGAAGACAGATTTTTAGACTCCCGTGTTTCTTGTTTATGTCTCTACCTTAAATTTTAACTGCTTTTATATCTGCTTTATTGCACTCCTTATTATACCTTTCTTTTCTTGTTCTATTGGCTCTTTTGAAAACACTATATCGACTAGTTTGAGAAAGAGTTCGTACATTCTGACTTTTAAGACTCTGCTTGATTCCAGGAAATATTGTTGTTGTTGTTCTTGTGTTATCTTCAAAAATAGAATGAAATTTATTCTTGATTTTATGGCTTTAGGATGATAATTGCATGTACACGATCTACATAAGAACGGGATCCATCTTCAAGGGCGGGACCAACTCCATCATCAGCCTCGAGCTCGCCGATGCGTTCGGCGATGGCATGACGATAACGGACCTGGAGGCGTGGGGCGGGGCGATGGCCGCGGGCCACGACTACTACGAGAGGGGCAATCTCGACATTTTCAGCGGGCGGGGCCCCTGCTTGAACGCCCCCATCTGCGCCGCCAAGCTCACCTCCAACGGGACCGGGCCCCACCACGGCTGGTACTGCAACTACGTGGAGGTCACCACCACCGGGCCCCACGTCCCGTGCGCCAAGCGGCTCTTCACCGTCCGGCAGTGGCTAGCCCGCGACTCCCCGCCTTACGCGCTCACTGCCACCCGTGATTACTGCGATTACGACGACAATGTTGCCGGGCGCCGTCGAGATGAGCTGAAGCCGGTGCCGGAGAAGTCGGTTGAATCTTCCGCTATGTAATGGCATGGGATGAGGATGGGGTAAAACTCTGCCGGGAGATTAATTAATAAAGTTGTACACTATCTATTTATTGACGAACTACTCCCGTCACCCGACTCAGTAGCTCAATTCAGCCAACCACCCACTTTTAGTTTCACTCACCCCATTCTTCTATCATTCAAAAGGTAATCGGATTCTGGTAAAAATTCGGGTGAACCATGTCGCATCAAATTCAACCAATTTTTTCTAAAAAGAACATTAATACAATGTTAAACAACTAACTTAATCATATCAAATAAACAAGATGCATTATAAACGAAATCAAATAGTACGTATAAAAGTAAATGTAACGATTTTTTTTATAACCAGATGTTAAACAATATTATTTAATACGGTATACTAAATGGAATTAAGGTGTGTCTATATATATATATATATATATATATATATATATATATATATATATATATATATAGATATATATAATATGTGTCGAGTGATGGGTCAGATGGCGGGTAAGGTGATGGGTCAAATGACGGATGAGAAATACTTTCACCCGTAAAGTCGTAACTGACCCGACCCATCACTCGCTTACCCATCACCCATTTAATATCTTAATTATATCGGATTGTCATACCTACGGCGATCCATCCGAACCCAAACCCGACCGAACCCGGAAATCTAGCATCATACGCAATCCGAACCGGAACTCGAGTCCGATCCATTTTCACCCGATGCCCGAATGGACACAAATAAAGACAAACCCGGTCCGACTAGTACTTAACCCATCTTTGACCCGACTCGAACAAGACTCGACTCATCCTTGTAATTACTTTAATTTTCTCATTTTTAAACACACCAATAGTGTGAATTACCTATAATAAGATATAATATAAATAATAAATAAAATTTAATATTCAACAATTAAGATAAAATGATAAATAAAAGAATAGCCATCGTTTTATAATAAAATAAACTATGACTCGGCCTAAACCTGAACTCAACCCGAATAACTTGAAATCCATTTTGACCCGAACTTATCAGACTCGAATCCGATCCAAATCCGAACACACAATATATCTGACTTATAAAATAACCCGACATTGACCGAATCCAAATAGATATACCCGAATCCGACCCGATCAACCGAATTACCACATCGTCACCATTTTAGGACATGTAATTAATTGATTAGTTTGACTGATGAAAATTTAAAGTTTAATTGATTGATTGTCCAACGAAATGGGAGATTAGATTAGAGCGATCAAATTAAGAAAGCATCATACATAATTAGTAACAAAAAAAAGAAGTGAAAATGAAGGTGCCACCTTAATTTGCGTCAACCAACTTATCTCAATGGTTTCCACGACAAAGTCCTCCATTTTGGGGCCTTTGACCCTTCTTCCTCTGTCCCTTGCGTATATATATCTCTTCATCTCTAATCATCTCTTCATTCACACATTCAAACCTCTTCTTCTTTCAACCATTTCTCCTAAATTGTAAAACAAAATCCCATTCCTCGCTGCAGGTAATGCTCTTCTTCTGCACCTTTTGATGATTTGCATATCCTTTTTCGTTATTGTTTTCATATTGATCCGTTTTTTTTTAAGACTCTTTACGATAATATAGATATGTGGATGTCTGTCTTATTTGCAATATTTGAATCAATTGAAAACATTCTCCAAACATAGTCGCAGAAAAGATGCGTATACTTCCACCCTGCAACCTGGTCTAAGCGAGATATATTGAGTTTGTTGTTGTTGTTACGAAAACCATATTTTCATTATGCCTTCTTTCTTGTTTGGTTTGTTCATCTTTTCGGATTTGGAGTTTTAGTCTAGGGCTTCTTCTTTTTGGTACGATTATGATTCTCGGTCTCTTTAGGGTTTTGATGACATATTGTGGTATTGTTGTGCTTATGAATAAATGCACAAGATTGTTTCATACTTATGATTCAGATTCATGGTGTTGTAGTATTGAAATAGCTTTTTTCACATGACAGATATGAGTAAGCCAGCTGATTCCAAACTTGCTTCACCAAAACGCCCTGTCAAACTGAACGAAAGGATCCTTTCTTCCATGTCTAGGAAATCAGTTGCCGCCCATCCGTGGCATGATCTTGAGGCTGGTCAGTTTGCTCACTCTAAACCGAAAAAAATGAATGCTTTGATTGATTTGGTTATGATCATATGCACTGATTATGTTTTGATGTTACACCTTGGTAGGGCCGGAAGCACCCAAGATTTGCAACTGCGTAAGTTTGTGTTGTCGAATTTGGTGTTGCATTAGCGATTGTTTAGTAGATGCATATGTAAAGTCGTTGATTATCGTTCTCTTTGTCATAGGTCATTGAGATCACAAAGGGAAGCAAGGTGAAATACGAGCTTGACAAGAAAACGGGGCTCATAATGGTATTAAACAAAGTCACTAGCACTTTCGCATGTTTAGACCAACTTCAACATCTTCTCTAAAATTTCTCTAAAATACTAATTATATTTCCTAAAAAACTCTAAAATGGAGAAGCTGCTAGGGATGGTCTTATAAACTCTTCTTATTCTACTATTTGTAAACATTTGTGATCTCCTAACATTCGCAAAACTTTTGTTGCCTCTAATAATTTATAGGTTGATCGTGTCTTGTATTCGTCTGTCGTTTACCCTCATAACTATGGATTCATTCCCCGCTCACTCTGCGACGATAATGACCCCATGGATGTCTTAGTCCTCATGCAGGTAATATAACATTATCCTTCATAGCTCCATTCATTCATCAAGTTATAGATTTTTAACTTTCTCTCATAAGAAAGAAAAGTTTAATTCACTAGATGAGCTTATGAATGAACAGGAGCCAGTTGTGCCTGGGTGTTTTCTGAGGTGCAAGCCCATTGGCCTAATGCCTATGATTGATCAGGTATAGTATTTTTTCGAGGATCGGATCTCTTCCCAATGTGTTGTTCATTCAATCCTAATCAAGAGAGTTATAAAACTAGGGAGAGACAGATGATAAGATCATAGCAGTATGCGCCGATGATCCTGAGTACAAGTTCTATAATGACATCAAGGAGCTCCCCCCTCATCGGTTGGCTGAGATTCGACGCTTCTTTGAAGATTGTATCCTTTCATTTCCTCAACTATATATGTTCACTAGATAAGTATATTCCTAGAATGAATATCTTATAGTGTTCTCAATTGAACCTTAACGACAACGATAAACAGACAAGAAGAACGAGAACAAAGAAGTTGCTGTGAACGACTTTCTACCCGTGCAGAGTGCACACGAAGCGATACAACATTCCTTGTAAGTGATTCCTTTAGACATCATGAATTCTAATCTCTTCCTCTTTGTCAAAATAACATCCTCTAACTCGTTTCGTATTCGATTGCTTGCTTCAGGGATCTCTACTCGGAGTACATTGTCCACTCCCTCAAGAGGTTAGGAATCTTAAGCACACACACTATATATATAGTTGTCTAATTTCATTCATGGAGTTTTTATTTTATTTTTTATATGTTTCTTGAAAGGGTATGTTTTGTGTTATGGTTAATCATTTTAAACATTGCATTTCAGGGATGCTGAGCTTGATGATATTAATCAGATCTAATTGGGGCAATCATGAGATTGGTCTCTTTGTGCTGGTTTCTCTTTTTAAATAATGAGGTCTTTGTACTAGGGTGACGACGTGTATTACGTCCGGGACATGTACTGTTTTTGTATTAAATATGCGATGAGATTGTAGTTGGTGAATAACGCTAACACAAAATCAAATTTGTAATGATGTATCATAAACGAGATCAAATAGTATAAAAGTAAATGTTAAACGATATTATTTAATATATTAAATGGAATTAAGGTATATATATGACTATATAATACTCCCTCCCTTTTATTATATTTGACGTTTTAAGTGTTTACACTATAATTAAGGAACTACTGTACACCAATAATTAGTACTCTGAATTGATAGTTAATAGGGAAAAAAAATAGTACAAAAAAATCAATTCCACTTCTCCTTTTTGTAACTCAGGTTGAATACCAAATAAAAAAAGGGAGTATATGCATAGATACTGATGCAAATTAATAGACCTTCACAAGTTGGTGTAGTGGTCATGGGGCTACATCCCATGCCTCGAGGTTCGAAGTTCGAATCCACGTGGAAATATGGAGACGCTTGTGAGTGGGAGGGTCAACCCCTTAAATGGGCCTACAGTAACCCGATCCAGATGAAGAGTGGGCTAAGCCCACTTGAACTGGAAAGAAAAAAAAATAAAAAAATTAATAGACCTTCTGGCAAATCAGTACTCCGTACTAATTAATTAAGGAAAGCGTCAATTAATTTGCTTAACAGGTAAAATCTCAAAACGTCAAGTATAATCGAACAGAGGGAGTATGTGTTGGGTGATGGGTCGGATGACGGGTATAAGGTGATGGATCAGATGACGGATGAGAAATACTTTCACCCGTAACTGACCCGACCATCACCGATTTAATATCCGAATTATATCGGATTTTCACCCACTTTGTTAGGTTGGGTGAAACGGATATCCATTGGTTGTGGGTGAGATTGTCATCCCTACGGCGACCAATCCGAACCCAAACTTCGCACCCGAAAATATAGCATCGCACCCAATCCGAACGAAACTCAAGTCCGATCCATTTTGACCCGATGCCCGAATAGACACGAATAAAGACAAACCCGGTCCGACTCTTACTAAACCCATATTTGACCCAACTCGAACAAGACTCGACTCATCCTTGTAATTATTTTAATTTTCTCGTTTTAAACACATCAATAGTGTGAATAACCTATAATGAGACATAATATAAATAAATAAATTAAGTTTAATAGTCAACAATTAAGATAAAATAAACTATGACTCGACCTGAACCCTAACTCAACCCGAATAACTCGAAATCCATTTTGACCCGAACTTATCCGACTCGAACCCGAACACACAATATCTCTAACTTATGAGATAACCCGACATTAACCGAACCCGAATGGATATACTCGAACCTCACCCGATCAATTGAATTACCACCTTTTCACCATTTTAGGACATGTAATTAATTAATGGGTTAGTTTGACCGATGAAAATTTAAAGTTTGATTGATTGATTGTCCAATGAAAATGGAGATTAGATTAGAACGATCAAATTAAGAAAGCAACATATATAATTAGTAACCAAAAAAAAAAGTGAAAATGAAGGTGCCACCTTAGGCTGTGTTTGTTAAAACAATATTTGTGGGTAGTTGTAGATGTGTGAGAATATGTAGGGGTATATGAGTATTTATCGGTAGAGGTTTGAGAAGTTGATAAGAGAGATTTATTTTCGTTAAAAAATCTTATTGGGTGTTTGATGGTTGAAGATTTGTCGTTAGATTTTAAAGGATAAATTACAAAAATAGACATTAATTTTTTCCTTTTTACACGTGAGCCATCATCATTTTGGCCTCTCTTTCCCCTGCCTTCAACCATATACGGATATTTCAAGGTGAACTGTTGTTTGCCTTCATCCACTCCCACATCCACCTTATTTCAACTCCAATTTAAGATTCACTAAACCTTCACCCATGCACTTGTATATTCAATTTGAACAAAACAAATTGAAGCCTCAAATCCCCAATTCCAACAAAATACAACCCTAGTCCTAAATTCATCTGTAAAATTGGAGCTACGTTTGATTACGGTCTGATTTTGCTTCATTGAAAAGCCAAAAGAGTAGTATTCGAATCGAATTCCTAATTTGTTCGATAACCCATGAAATAACATATTGAATTTCCATTCATCAATGATGAAATTTTCTGTTGGTGAGCGATGGAGAGATTAGAGGCGGTGCGACTTACGCTGTTGGAAGGAGGTGAAATAAGTAGAAATCAGAAAAGGGTAATATAGGGAGAAAAGATATTGAAATCTACTCTAATCTAGTGCAATCTTGCCTTCCTAAGCTTTCAGAAAATCACATTTGGTTACTCCACTAATACACAGCTCTATCTCCATCTTCTCCCAAATCTTTTCCACCAAACGTATAACATGATAGATACGTACTATTACCAATCTCCACAAATCTATAAAAATACAGAAGCAAACACACGCTTAATTTGCTTCAACCAATTTATCTCAATGGTTTCCACGACAAAGTCCTCCATTTTGGGGCCTTTGACCCTTCTTCCTCTCTATCCCTTGCTTATATATATCTCTTCCTCTCTAATCATCTCTTCATTCACGCATTCAGACATCTTCTTCCTTTAACCATTTCTTCTAAATTGTAAAAAAAAAAAAAAATCCCATTCCTCGCTGCAGGTAATGTTCTTCTTCTGCACCTTTTGTTGGTTTCCATATCACCTTTTGTTGTATCCTTTTTCGTTATTGTTTTCATTTAGATTGGTTTTTTTTGGACTCTTTACGATAATATAGACATGTGGATGTCTGTCTTATTTGCAATATTTGAATCAATTGAAAACATCATCTTGACATAGTCGAAGAAAAGATGCGTACACTTCCATCCCCTGCAACTTTCTCAATGTGAGATATTATGCCTTCTTTCTCTTTTGGATTTGTTCATCTTTTCGGATTTGGAGTTTTAGTCTAGGTCTTCTTCTTTTCGGTATGATTATGATTCTCGGTCTCTTTAGGGATTTGATGACATATTGTGGTATTGTTGTGCTTATGAATAAATGCACAAGATTGTTTCATACTTATGATTCAGATTCATGGTGCTGTAGTATTGAAATGGCTTTTTCACATGACAGATATGAGTAAGCCAGCTGATTCAGAACTTGCTTCACCAAAACGCCCTGTCAAACTGAACGAGAGGATCCTTTCTTCCATGTCTAGGAAATCAGTTGCCGCCCATCCGTGGCATGATCTTGAGGCAGGTCAGTTTGCTCACTCTAAACCGAAAAAATATGAATGGTTTGATTGATTTGGTTATGATCATATGCACTGATCATGTTTTGATGTTACACCTTGGTAGGGCCGGAAGCACCCAAGATTTGCAACTGCGTAAGTTTGTGTTGTCGAATTTGTTGTTGCATTAGCGATTGGATTGTCTAGTAGATGCATATAGTAAAGTCGTTGATTATCATTCTCTCTGTCGTAGGTTATTGAGATCACAAAGGGAAGCAAGGTGAAATACGAGCTCGACAAGAAAACGGGGCTCATAATGGTATTAAACAAAGTCACTGGCACTTTCGCATGTTTAGACCATCTTCAACAACTTCTCTAAAAAATTTCTAAAATACTAAATATATTTCTTCAAAAACTCTAAAATGGAGAAGCTGCTAGAGATGGTCTTATACACTCTTCTTATTCTACTATTTGTAAACATTTGTGATCTCCTAACATTCCCAAAACTTTTGTTGCCTTTATGAATTTATAGGTTGATCGTGTCTTGTATTCGTCTGTCGTCTACCCTCATAACTATGGATTTATTCCCCGCTCACTCTGTGACGATAATGACCCCATGGATGTCTTAGTCCTCATGCAGGTAATATAACATTGTCCTTCAAATGTCCATTCATTCATCAAGTTATAGATTTTTAACTTTCTCTCATAAGAAAGCAAAGTTTAATTCACTAGATGAGCTTATGAATGAACAGGAGCCAGTCGTGCCTGGGTGTTTTCTGAGGTGCAAGCCCATTGGCCTAATGCCTATGATTGATCAGGTATAGTATTTTTTCGAGGATCGGATCTCTCCCCACTGTGTTGTTCATGCAATCATAATCAAGATAGTTGTAAATCTAGGGAGAGACAGATGATAAGATCATAGCAGTATGCGCCGATGATCCTGAGTACAAGTTCTATAACGACATCAAGGAGCTCCCCCCTCATCGGTTGGCTGAGATTCGACGTTTCTTTGAAGATTGTATCCTTTCACTTCCTCATCTATATATGTTCACTAGCTAAGTATATTCCTAGAATGAATATCTTATAGTGTTTGAAATTGAACCTTAACGACAACGATAAATAGACAAGAAGTTGCCGTGAACGACTTCCTACCCGTGCAGAGTGCACACGAAGCGATCCAACATTCCTTGTAAGTGATTCCTTTGGACATCATGAACCCTAATCTCTTCCTCTTTGTCAAAATAATATCCTCTAACTCGTTTCGTATTCGATTGCTTGCTTCAGGGATCTCTACTCGGAATACATTGTCCACTCTCTCAAGAGGTGAGGAGTCCGAAGCACACTCTATAGTTATCTAATTTCATTCATGGAGTTTTTTTATTTTATTTTTGATATGTTTCTTGAAAGGATATGTTTTGTGTTATGGTTAATCATTTTAGACATTGCATTTCAGGGATGCTGAGCTTGATGATATTAATCAGATCTAATTGGGGCAATCATGAGACTGATCTCTTTTTGTTGGTTTCTCTTTTTAAATAATGAGGTCTTTGTACTAGGGTGACAGTGTGTATTGCGTCCGGGATATGTGTTTTTGTATTAAATATGCGATGAGATTGTTGTTGGTGAATAACGCTAACACAAAATCAAATTTGTAATATGTATTATTATAAATACTATTATTATTATTGTTACTACTATTATTATATAAGTTTTATAATTTTGTTATATTAACATGAAATCAAATTAAGAAACCGTAGTTAGAAATAATAATTTCCCTAAAAAATATAGAAAAGATAAAGTAAGTTTGTAGTGGTCAAGTATTCAAGACCTCGCTTATTCTCGAGGAGGTAAGGTTTGTCTGGTTCTCGAATTATTTCCTGATCAAAAAAAAAAAAGTAAAATTCAAGAACTCGCTTAACATTTGCCGCTCTATTCACTCTTCACTTAAGCTCGTATTAGATCTTATAACACATAAGATTCTGTCACATTTAGGTTCTAAACCTTCACTTAAATATTTATTGTAAAGGATTCATATTCGGGTTTTGGTTTTGCTGTGTTAGTTAGAACAAGTGGGCTGGTTTTAGGCCCATCAGTGTAGTTTAGATAAGGTTGTTTTACAACTTTGTAATTCAGATTGGATGAATAAGATTTTGTACGTACTAATTAACCTTTCACATATACACACGTGTGATTAGAGGACTTAATAGTTAATACACAGCATGGATTATTGATTATTTATTGGTAAGATTATTTCTATTGTTTTTAATAGAGTGAAAAATGTAAAATTATAGTATTAGGGTGTTATTTGAACACGAGCAGTTAGAATTCGGCTCGTACTCGGCTCAATAAAACTTGGCTCGAGCTCGTTCATTTTCTAAACATGTCAAGTATAACCACATTTTTAAGATCGGTTCAAAGTTTGACTCGTTCGAATTAAGCTCAAATAACTTAAATTTTATGGAATTTTTAAAATTTTCTTCAAGTTACTGTATATAATGAGCAAGTAGAACCGTTTAAAGCTCGAAAAAAGCTCGTCTCAAACTTGCTCATTTTCTAAACGAGCCGAATATGAACTCTTTTTAATTCGAGTCAAAATTTAAGTTCGGTTCAATCTCGTTCTTATCCTAAATGAACAAAATATGAATAAGTAATACTCTATTCCTAAGTGGAAGAATATGCGAATATGGCCTATGAGCTCCCAAGAAGATGAGTACTCAGTAAGTGGCGACACGATTTGATACAACGAGGGCCCACTTTAATTATTTGACATTTCATTACCGTCCAATTTAGGCTATTTACATACATGCCCCTCTTCGTTCAATTCATTCATTGGTATAACGACAAATATCATTATTAGTCATCCTTTTGCAACCTCTTTAATTTTTTTTTTGGATTAGGTACAACCTTTAATTGATTGCTCCATGTGTCACATATATATTCATTTTATTGTGAGATTTATTAATTTTTTTCAATTTAAGTTGCAAACAGCCGTAAGTCAATGAACTCTTATTTTTTTTTTTTTTTTTGAAACGGAAAAAATTTGACCATAGAGCTAAGCTCTATCAGCCAAAAGCATCCTTACGGATGAGACTATGCAACAGAGAGTCATTAGGAGTCCAATTACTGTAGTAGGCTGTAGTGATACGGGATAAGCGATCAGCTACCGAATTTGCCTCACGGAAGACATGACGAATCTCAATAGAACCAAAAAAGCCCAGCGAGACTAGAGTAAGTCAATGAACTCATAACGCCAGTTACTTGGGAAAATATGGGTTAAAATTTTTGAAAAGGGATGAATCTCATCCATCGAGTTTATCTGAGTGAGTCAAATAAATTTGGATTATCTTCAATAAATATTATTATAAAATATCTTTAAAATATTTAAATCTATTTTTTTAAAAAAAAATTAGGTTTCAAGTTTTCAACTCTAACCGTTTATAAATTTTACAATTTTATTTTATTTTTTTTTTGAGAAAAAACAACTTCATTCATTAAGAAACTCCAAAGAGGTTTTCATACACAACTGCAGGTAGTAAAGAAGTTGAAAAAAACAGTGTGTCAAGACATGGTCTATATGTGGCCAGTGAGTGTGCCGCCCTGTTGCCGCTCCGTCGCACATGCGTCCATCGAACCTCACCCAGTCCTCTTGCTCTCTCCTGTACGATCTCTACTAGCCTTCCAATCACCCCCAAACCCTTGTAGCCTTCACTAATCTTGGAGATAATGGACATGTATTTTATAATTTTTGGAAGGGTTTGTTAATTTCTTTAGAAAAATTCATTTTTCTATTTTACAATATGCAAAATCTATTAGAGTAAATAAAACCCCCTATTTCCTCAAAAATTTCTTATTTTCTATTAACGATCTTTCTATCCTATTTCCTTAGGACATATGATAAGAATCAATTCGGGAAAGATTCCTTACCAAAAATAAGTGTACTCCAATACTCTAATTTAAAATTTAGCTAAAGCAATTAAATAAAGGAAATATTTTTTTCTAAAACGAAAATCATATTCTATGCCCATGTGGCATAGAATAGATAAACCGTTCTTTTAAATACATGCTTTTGTTAGAAATGCTCTCATGTCATTAATCAATTTGTTATCATTAATTATTTTTTTTAAATCTTAAAGTCGAACGAGCTTTCATTCTAAAAAAAAATTAACAATAAAAGAAGTAGCTCACCGACTTATATATTAAAGCTTGTTAGGTTCAACTTTCGACGTGGACATTTCGACATGGACAGTCTCATTCACATCTCTAAACAATATCCAAATTAGCCTCTATAAATAAGTATTTATTGTAGAGCTACACTAACTTTGTCTTTTTCACTTTCACTTCATATAGGACCCTATAAACAATCCCTTTAAGAGGTTGGCTTAATTATCACTTATCATCTCACTATATGTGAATGTGAGGCCTCACACCAACTCAAATAGACACATCTCCATAAGAGGCAGCCATGGCATCCACCCACCTCTCCTTCACTCTCTTCCTCCTCCTCTCCTTCTCCACCTCGATCGCCCGACCGGTACGGTATTTGTTCAATTTCATTATATTTTTACAAATTAAAATAAAACCAACAATTTCTCCCTCTTATTCTGATTTCAGGATGGCGATGATTGTGTGTACACGATCTACATAAGGACGGGATCCATCTTCAAAGGCGGCACCGACTCCATCATCAGCCTGGAGTTGGCCGACGCTTCCGGCAACGGCGTGCTTATAACGGACCTCGAGGGGTGGGGCGGGCTGATGGGCCCGGGCCACGACTACTACGAGAGGGGCAATCTCGACATTTTCAGCGGGCGGGGCCCCTGCCTAGGCGCCCCTGTCTGCGCCGCGAAGCTCATCTCCGACGGCACCGGGCCCCACCACGGCTGGTACTGCAACTACGTGGAGGTCACCACCACCGGGCCCCACGTCTCCTGCGCCCAGCAGCTGTTCACCGTCGAGCAGTGGCTCGCCAGCGACGCCCCGCCTTACGAGCTCTCCGCCACCCGCGACTACTGCGACTACGACGACGACGTTTCCGCTGGCCGCCGCCCCGCTGATCTGAAGCCGGCGTCGGTCTTGTCCTCCGCCGGAGCTTCCGCTCAGTGATGATGGAATATGTGGTGCAGGTGATTAATAAAGGATTTATAGATTATTAATAAGATAAGAAATCAACGAGGTGTACGTACGATCTATATATTTGTGTTTATTTTTATAAGTTATGTTTTGATAATGTTGTACATTTTTTTTTGGGCTTTGTATCATGATAATCCTTTATTGCTCAAAAAGTGAAATCGCTGATCTCGGACGCCCCTCACACGTCAACTCGACGAGGATTTGTGAGACGAGATAAATTATGATCCAAAATATTATATGTTGGGACCGAAGGTATTTAAATGTGGCGGTTAAGACTTAAGAGCCTACATTTTGAAAGATCATTCAAAAAATTTAATTATTTTAGCTTATTTTAATAATGTTATTACTCAGTATGTTTTATTTAACTTATATCTTTAGTAAATATGTTATAAATACCGTAATTTTAAAGATGATTTTTTTAATTATTTTAGTTTAGTATGATTGCGGGGGGGGGGGAAATAGAATTCTCCTAATCTCTACTTATTTTTCAAATTTTTAAAAGAACTTTCTTATAAATACTTTTTCAAATCTTTGAAATTTAAAAAATACGAATACACTTTTCATTTTGGAAATTTTTTCAAATTATTGAACACTTTTATCTTCCTCAATGTCTACATCGACTGGTACACAAGTATTTCTATATTCTTAGTGTCAATCATGACCTTATATCGTCAAATATATTATTTGAAAATATGGACTATCGGTCATCAAATATACCAACTCTACAAAAGCAATAATGAACAACAAATCCAAGCCGGTATAGCGCAGCGCAGCCCAATCAAACACATATAATCGGCCCATTGGGCCGTGATCTTCCTTTATGCCTTTTTTTTTTCCGTAAGCAGAGCTAACAAAAACAAATAATCGGTAAGTCAAATTAGTTAGCGAGTCGTCACGTTGGGACTGCAAGGGGTTGGAATCTATCTTTTAACTTGAAAACATATGTCAATGTGTGGAGTTTCATCCTTATATTATCTAAAACCTAGCTATTATAAATTTATAGATAAAAACATTTATAATAAATTTTATATAGATAAAAATATATTAAATTCAAGACATTCCAACAAATCTTCACAAATGTACCATACACATTTGATGAAAATCTCCACGTTGACTTGAATCATTCAAAATGTACCAGATTTTAAGTTAATACCCAAAAATACTGAGAATGCATTATATGTACTCCATATTACTTGATGCCCAAATGTACCATATTATCCTCTCTCGGACCAGATTTGACCCACATGATCCCCTAAAGGGAAATCAGATTTGCCCTCTAATGGAAATTTAATAGCTACAAATATTAGCAACCCGATGACAGTCTCTTCACTTGAGTCTCCAGTGATAACACCATCTTCAAAGCACGTCCTATTGAGGGAATGCACCTTCTCCTTAGAGTGGCGATCTTAGCGGTTTTGCCCTTGTTGGACAACAAGCCTCATAGGTTATATTGTTTCAGTAAAGCTCGTATCTTGATTTATTAGATACTGAAAATCTTTCTCCCGGTAAATTTGTCAATCTTGATGTTTAAAGCAAACATTTTTCTCACTAGATTACAAATTCCAAAATCATAGCTTTGATACCTGTTTGTTGATGACAGATGGTGAGAAAGAAACAGATATTCAAACAAATAAGACCGACACACAGATTTACGATGGTTCACCAAATTGGCTATATTTACTCTGAAAGATTTTATTGAGGAGTTTTCCGAAATTAACTAGATGAAGATATATACAATATATGTCATGCGCCTCTAGCGTATGACGGTAGGAGAATATATAGCCTTGATTAAATATAATCGTACTAAAATCACCCGACTTCAAACCTGACTTGTGATCAACCGGATGTGAAACTGAAAACTTAAAGATATCTCAAGTCACAAAGATATTAATTAAACAACATATAATTAATTTTGAAGCTTAATTCATCTAACCCCATTGCTTAATTGTGTCAAAATTTTTGCTTTAAAAAAACGAAAAAACGCTCTTGTACCATCAACATCAATTTGACCAAATATCGGACCATCAACATGGCTACTCTTATAGCGAATGGGCATCGGTTGGAGTTTTTAGGATCTTAAATGACTTGGGTCCACCATTTGTCCGTTTCAAATTAAATGTCGTTTGTCGTTTTCTACAGATTTTTTTTAAGTTGAAAATCGTATACAAAGTCATTTAAGATCTTTTCTGCATGCTAAAAACCAGAAAAGTTACTATAAATGCTCCCTTCGTTCCTTCGTTCGTTCATATGGATATAAACATCCTTTCTAAACCATATACAAAGTTAAAGAGGAAATCATATTTTAAAAAATAACAAGAATATACAAATATAATAAAGATGAAATATATTATTATGTTGCGCGTTTATACAACTTTATTTTATCAAATGCCCTAGTCCAAAGAGGAACAAGAATGACTCGACTACATATCTAACCAACGCAAGTACAAGTACTGGTTGAACACTTGCCCGCAGGACGTTGCATCTGAAATAAACAATGATCGTAGCAATCCTTATCCGTGCAACTTCCAGGATCAGTCCAATAGTTATCGCATGCATAACCAGTAGAGACAAAGAAGGATATGAGAAAAATAAAGTAAAAGACAAAAACTATCAGTGATGAACTAATATTGTTCTTCATTGTTGCAAATACTTCTTCTCATCAAGGATGAAGCCGGAAACAAGAGTTGTCGAGCATGTTTGGTTGCAATATTTTGTGTGTAATGGTTTATGTATATACGTACTCTTAGGCATGCCTTTTTATAACATGAGATGTTGATCCTTGGAAAATATAAAGAGTAAGTATTTAAATTGAAATAAATGGTTTACTATAATGGAAAAGACAATATGGCATATAATCTTATAATTATGTCTCATAATTATTTGTTACCTATTTCAATGTATGGGAACATTTATTGTTCGTTAAAAAAAAAAATTGAAATCAAATCTTATTTAAGTATATATATCATGAAATTTAGATATTATTTAATTCGTTCTTACCAAAACTTAACGTTGTTCCACTAATGGTGGAATTTTTTTACAAATATTTAATATATTCTTTTCCTTTATGTTTTGATTTTTTTTTTTGGAAAATAATTGTAATATAAAAGGCGATGTTTTAAATGTTAAATAATTGCAGGCAACTTGAATTGTTTTTTTAATGATTGGAAAGATTATAATAGCCTTTAATTAACAACGGATTACTCTATCTCTTTTTTATAGTTGATTACCGTAAAATAGACATGGTTATATTTATATAATGATAACAAATCACGGTCGTGCCTAGCTCAAAATCTGTCTTTTGTGGGTACTGCAGACGGACCTTCAATTCAAGGAAGTTCCTTTCTGAATACGGAGTCGTTTTGAAAGTATCACCTTGACCCCAGTCAGTCTTAACTCCGGACTCCATGACCCCAGCCAATCAGAAGAACATCTAGAGACGTCGAAAGTAGAGCCACACTGCTCGAGCAAAAAGGCCAATAAGATTCAGCAAATCGAATACGAAATTTGATCAAGTCTTTTCGGAATTTTAGTTCAAACTCTTTCGAGTCCTTTTGGAATTTATTTTAAGCCCTTGATTTCGAGCAGGATTACAAACTCTTATGGAATTTGTGGAGTTCCTACATATTTATGTAAATAAATATATAAACGTTCCTTTTTTTTAAGGGTGAATTACATTTTTGGTCCCTAACTTTCTTTAGTCCCCAACCTTTGAAACGTTTTAAAATAGTCCTTGACCTTTCTATTTCGTTTTATTTTAGTCCCTAATCTTTCAAAGGTTGTAAAATAGTCCCTAACCTTACATTTTTTATTCGTTTTAGTCCTTGATATTAAAACATTATTTGAAATAATTACAAAAAACCACCCTAAAGTTATCATAATTTAAATAAAATCATTCATACAAAGAAAAATTATAAAAAATCATCTAACTCTATAATTTTAATTTTGAAAAATACTTAACTATTTTACTATTTATCATAAGAGTATATTATATGAAATTATTCATAAATTTGTTTTCCACAAAAGCTCTCATAAAATTTATAGATCTTAATTGTGATTAATTTGAGAGATGGTGGGATATGTTTTTTTTCTTATTTACCAATACATAGATCCAATATATATGTGTATTAATCCATTAAAATAATGAATTTGAATAATAAAAGAGATCTTTTAAAAAAAAATCATAAAGTTGGATATTTGTTTTATAATTATTCTTTATATGGGTAATTTACTCATTTATATACATTATGATAACTTTAATTAGGGTGATATTTTATAATTATTTCAAATAATGTTTTAATATCAGGGACTAAAACGAATAAAAAATGTAAAGTTAGGGACTATTTTACAATCTTTGAAAGGTTATGAACTAAAATAAAACGAAATAGAAAGGTTAAGGACTATTTTGAAACGTTTCAAAGGTTGGGGACTAAAGTGAAACAAGTGATAAAGGTTAGGGACCAAAAATGTAATTCACATCTATAAAAACTATTGTATGCCGGATTACATTTACAGCTATAAATGAATTTCGTATTAAAACACGTATCTCTCATAGACACGGCCACGGGTCACGGGTCGGGCGGGTCAACCCGTGACCCGCCGGGTCAGGGTCCACGGGTCCGAGGGTCGGGAAGGGTTAAGGGTTAGGGTTAGAGTCGACTAAATCTGAACCCGTGACCCGGCGGGTCGACCCGGATCGACCCGCCGGGTCAACCCGCCATTTTAAAATATTTTTTTTTTGAAAAAATTTATTTTTAATAAAATAAATTTATAATTATTATGTAAATTATATAAATCATTCTTAGAATAATTCATAAAATTACATAATGTAAATGCAATGGCAATGTGAGACTTAGCACCCCCATGCTTCTCCTTTTATAGACTTAGCACCCCCCATTTCCTCTAGTTTTCAATGTGGGACAAGAACAAGGGTAGAAACTAGAAACTACACCATGTCTTCAATCTCTACCATTCGGTTTTTAATGTCAATCCATACTTATAAATTTTTATCATATACAAACACTAGTACTATACTTTATATAAATATTATTTAAAAAAAAATTTACTTATCAATTATGAAAGAAATAACGAACGGGTAACAAGAAAGTGTGAAGTTCAACAATATACCTTAAACATTTGTGTTATTTGGTGGATCCACTATAAAATCATTCTATATCATTCTATATGATACTAAGTTAGGAGTCTTTATGATATAATTTCAAATAATACAAATATTGTTATTGATAAAGCCGTTACACTTGTATAGTATCCTTAATGTCGAGTTTTCGTTTATTTTCAAAATGATATAGAACTTCGGATTTTCAAACACAAGAATGAAATATAATATTGACAATACTTTTTCAATGTGTCTTTTCATGTACGTTATAACAAGCAACCCAAGTATGTAATTCTAATAACATCATCATTAAGTGTATATACAACATGTGGCTAATTCAACTTTAAACGAGAAAGTTTAACATATCTATATGAAGAAGAACCTAGATTTGAAATCATTGATCAAGAAATTAACATAATAATGCAAGTAAAATAAAATACTTATGATTGATTAATGGATCAACACAACTATCAATTAAATTAAATAGAAAGATTAATCCAACATAACTTGATATATTGTATCATGATGTTTCATCACCATGTGTTATTCATTTCATTAAATCCTAAGAGGTAAACACTTTAATTATATTATTATATGTTACATCATATAATCCAAATACTTAAATTACATTATATTCCACCATATAATCCAAACACTTTAATTACATTACATTTTACATCATATACTTAAATATCAATTTCTCACATTTTCTTTCATATCTCATATTTCTGTCCCACATCGAAAGTGGGCTACATACCTCTATTTTCTCTATATATAGATCCTCATACCCTACTTGTCATTCCCACAATCCAACCTTTTCTTTCCCACATCTAAAGTGTGATGAAATGATGGGAGTGGAATGAAGATATCTATATATATATATCTTCCCACATACCATGTTTTGTCAACCTCAAATCTTTCCATTTCGAAAGTGTGGTGAAAGACTTGAGTTGAGTTTTATTTTGGGTTTAAAACATTTTTTTTTTAAAAAAAGAAATGGTTGACCCGGCGGGTCGACCCGCAAAACTCATTGGGTACCCGATTTGGTGCCACGTGGCCGACTCGTTGATCCGCCGACCCGTCCCAACCCCGGGTCAGGGTTAGGGTCACCCTCCCCGGGTTGTTGACCCGGCGGGTCCGATCCGTCGACCCGGTGGGTCGGACCCGTGGCCGTGTCTAATCTCTCATAGCTGTTTTTGATTCTGAGTGGCGGGCAAAGTTATTACTCTGACTCTCTGAGTGCTTCTGCAGAAATTCTTATTTGATATTGGAATATTTTCAAGGATCCACATTTATTTCTTTATTACATGCACATCCTTTTTAATTTTATTTGGAAAAAATTCGAAATATCCGATAAATTTTTATCGGTTTTTATCAAATAAATCAACAGGTTATATGATTGGAAAATAGATAGACAACCATAATACAATGAAATGTTATAGCGAGAATAATAAAAGTGAAGAAAGATATAGAGATTTACGTGGTTCGGTAACGGTGTGTTACCTATGTCCACGGGTAGAGAACCAGTTTTGTATTAGAGGAGACGAAAACAGATTAGGTTTACAAGGGGTCGGCGTTTAATGAGTATTTGAAGAGATTCATGAAACCTTAAACAGATAATGAGAAACTAAGCAAAGATCAGCCACTATAAGCTGATCTTGGAACAGAAATATAAGCAAATCAAAGAGAATATTCAGCATCATTCAAGAGCAGTAATAGCGGCAACAAAGGCAACCTGAGAGCTTCATTCTAGGCGGTAGCAATCCCCAAAACCCTACCTCATAAGGTATGGGATGCAAGCTTTTATATGTGTCCAAACAAGGATCATGTGCCAAGCACGTGATAGAGTCTAGAAGAGGACAAAGTCTCTTATTACACACTACAAGACAAACATAATAAAGGGGAAAGGAAATGATCCGGAAATGACTAAGGAAATGACATAATGAAGATTAGCTAATCCTTGATCAAAGGCATCTGATCCTTGTTTGGACATAAGTAGCTGGCTTCCCAAATAATCTTTCATGAGGTGATATCCACCCCAACACCTCTGTAGGCATCTTATTTATAAGATGTGTAGCAGAAAGAACACATTCTCCCTAGAACTTTATAGGTAAACCAGCATGCAATCTCAGACACCTAGCAGTCTCAACTAAGTGTATGTGCTTCCTTTCCACCCTCCCATTTTGTTGGGGAGTGTAGGGAATAGATTTCTGATGAATAATGCCCTTAAGAGCAAATAAATTTGTACACTGTCTTTGCACAAACTCAGTGCCATTATCAGTTCTCACACTCTTCACTGAAGTGCCAAACTGGTTCTCTACATAAGCAATGAAATCACTGATTGCCTTGAAAACCTGTGTTTTGTTTTTAAGCAACAGAGTCCAAGTGACTCGAGTACAATCATCAACAATAGTAAGAAAATATGAGTAACCATCATAAGTGAGACATTTATATGGACCCCATAAATCCATATGTAATAACTCAAAAGGCCTATTGGCAATATTCACACTTCTCTGAAAAGGAAGTTTGTGATGCTTAGAAAGAGAACATGACTCACAATGGAAATTATCCAAAACTGAGGGATTAAACATTCCCAAATGTTTCAGTTTACCAACTGAACTATGACCCAGTCTAGCATGAACTACATCAATGCTTGCACTAACTTTATTACAACTTCTCATCAAGTGTTGCTTGCTTTCTTCTGTGTTGACCCCCTTTGACTGTATCTTGTATAATCCATTCTCTCTGATCCCTGACAGATGCACCTCTTTAGATCCAGGGTCCTGGAAATAACAACAAGATCTTGTAAAGATGGAAATGAGATCAGTATCATCTAAAATTTTCCCAACTAATAGCAATCTGTGCTTGAAATCAGGTACAAGTAATACATCATTCAAGTTAATTGAATCTGTCAATTTCAAATCTCTATGTTCTGTTACGGATTTAATAGAGCCATCTGGCAATCCAATCTGAACAGGTCTACTGAGTCTTTTCTTATAAGACAAGACATGAGAATCAGCCACCATGTGATCTGTAGCTCCAATATCAATTATCCATTCAAGCTGTGACTGTTCTTTCAACACAGTGTTAGCTATATTAAGGGGAATCATACCTGCAAAATTGGATGAAGAGCTATTGCCACCTTCACCCTGGTTCTTCCCCTTCATCTTCTTAAGTATCTCTTGATAGACATCATTGACCATTGCTGAATCAACACCTCTTTCCATCTCATCGTCTAAAGGAGAGTTCTGAATCTGAGTGTTCATAGAACCTGCAGCATTGGCAAATTTTCTTCCAGGAACACCATTGCTATTTCCAGCAACATTACCACTACTCCTCTCTTTCTCTTTAAGTTCCTTGAACCAGCCAGGAATCTCATGCAGCTTGAAGCACTGCTCAGATAAGTGTCCCTTCATGTTGCAGTAGGAGCAAGTTGAGTTAAGCTTAATCCTCCTAAGCTCTTTCCAGTCTCTCACTTCCTTTTTGAAAGGTACATTGCTAGTCCCCGAGGGTTTGTACTCATAAGAATTAACATTTATGTTAGCAGCCATGGCACTAGAGTCAGCATTCATGCCTTGGGTACTCGGATCATTAGCAGCTTCACTGCCTCTCTCAACTTGTTGCAAGATATAATAAGCCTTGTTAAGACTTGGTAGTGGATCAGTGGATAATATAGAATTCTTAGCAGCTTCATACTTGTCATTCAAACTCATCAACAATTGCATCAATCTATTCCTGGACACAATCTCTGCATATTTCTTCTTGAGATCACAAGTACAGCTCCCTGAAGCAGCACATACACACTTTGGCATGCTCTCTAAAACCTGCAGCTCGTCCCAATGTCTCTTGAAAGCATTATACAAGTCAACAATAGACATACTTCCTTGTACAATGTTTCCAAGCTTCTTCTTGATTTGAAAGATAAGGGGAGCATTAGTTTGACTAAATCTTTCTATGATTTCATCCCATAAAGCCTTGGATGAATCTATAAACACAAATCCCTCTGCAACTGTCTTAGTCATAGAGTTTAAGAGCCAACACCTCACCATATAATCTGCTCTCATCCACTTCTCAAAATCAGCATGTCCAACAGCAGGTTTAGCACAAGAACCATTGATGAACCCAAGCTTACATTTGGCCCCAAGAGCCATAGTCACACCACGACTCCATGTCATGTAATTTGTACCATCAAAAGGAATAACCACTAGTTGTGCACCCGGGTGATCAGAATTAGACAAGAATAAGGGGTCTCCAGGATTACCTTGTTGTGCCATATCCTCTGATTGTCTGTCCTCAGAGTTGGTGACCGTGAACATAAGCTACTCATCAAATAGAAGATATAATAATGCCAATCTAAAGCTCAGATTTAACCTCTAGCTCTGATACCATGAGAAACTAAGCAAAGATCATCCACTGTAAGCTGATCTTGGAACAGAAATATGAGAAAATCAAAGAGAATATTCATCAGCATTCAAGAGCAGTAATAGCGGCAACAAAGGCAACTTGAGAGCTTCATTCTAGGCGGCAGCAATCCCCAAAACCCTACCTCATAAGGTATGGGATGTAAGCTTTTATATGTGTCCAAACAAGGATCATGTGCCAAGCACATGATAGAGTCTATAAGAGGACAAAGTCCCTTATTACACACTACAATACAAACATAATAAAGGGGAAAGGAAATGATCCGGAAATGACTAAGGAAATGACATAATGAAGATTAGCTAATCCTTGATCAAAGGACTTTACTAACTTAACTAACATATAATCTTCATAGATAATGGACTGAAAGCCCAAAACAGATAGACGATAGGCCCGTTTACAATAAACAGATTAGGGTTACAAGGCCCCCCGGACCCACCGATGTGTCGACGGTCAACGATGATTCAAGGCACATTAACACGAAATAAAAACAAAAATAAAACCAAGTGGAAAAAAAAAAGAACAAAGAAATTTCAATCTAAACAGCAAGGCAACCGATGTTGAAGTCGAAGAAGACTAGCTCGGGAATGGAATATGAAATCACGAGATAGTTTTGTAAGAGTAGCTTCTATAAATATTTATATAGTTCATGTGTGTCTCGGGTTTACATATATATTAAGTCCACATGCATACGTATATTATTGTTATGATTTTAATATAAGAGTTGGAAATGTGATGAAATGGTACCGGGTTAAAGATATTACAACTAAGGGTTTTTAATTAAGAACAGATCTCCCTCTTCTCATGCCTAACACATAAGTATTCACCACTCTGTAGAACACCATAAGTCTTTGTTCTTGCGCTTTTGTTGTCGCCTAACACTCAGTCCCATACAAGATTGCAGGTCTGACCACCACTCTGTAGAATTTTCCTTTGAGTTTTGGGGACACTTTCTTGTCGCATAGGACTCCTGACGCAACCTCCACTTCTGCCACCCTACTTGAATCCGATGTCCGATGTCTTTGTCCACACCTCCATCACTCTGCATCACCAATCCTAAGTATTTGGAACTGTCTTTTTTCGATACCACATCCTTGCCAAGCATCACATACTGGTCCGCTTCTCCCTCTTCTCCCCCCAGCCCGAATTCCAAATATTCTATCTTTGTTCTGCTCAGCTTGAAGCCCCTGCCTTCGAACGTCTCTCTCCACGGTTCTAACTTACTACTTACCCCTACTCTCGTCTCATCTGCTAACACAATGTCGTCCGCAAACAGCATACACCACAGGACCTCATCTAGAATAGGTCCCGCCACCACGTCCATAATCAAGGTGAAAAGGAAAGGGCTAAGGGCCGATCCCTGATGTCCAACACTCACCGGGAAGTACTCAGTATCCCCTACAAAGGTGTACACACTAGTCATGACACCTTTGTACATGTCTTTGATGATCCTGATGTATGTCTCCGAAACATCTTTGGCGCCCAAACATTCCTAAATGAGCTCTCTCGGTACTTTATCGTACGCTTTCTCCAAATCAATAGAGACCATGTGCAAATTCGTTTTCCTTTCCCTGTATCTCTCTACCAGTCTCCGCATCAAATGCAATGCTTTTGTAGTCGATCGTCCTGGTATAAAATCAAACTGATTCTCGGTCACGCAAATAACCCTTTCTAACCTCAGCTCAATAACTCTCTCCCATATCTTCATCGTGTGGCTAAGGAGTTTAATACCTCTGTAATTCCCGCATTGTTGCACATCACCGTTGTTCTTGTATACAGGGACTAACTTGCTACGCCTCCACTCTTCTGACATCCTTGTTGTTCTTAGAATAATGTGCATTCAAAACCCCTCACCCCCATACACTTCCATACTTCAACTGGAATCTCGATCTGGACCCACTTCCCTCCTACTCTTCATTCTGCTGGCAACCCTCTTCACTTCCTCAAAAGATACACGTCTACAGAAACTGGCGTTGCAACCCCTGGGTAAATAATTAGATGATCTATAACCCTCATTGAGAAGCTCCGCGAAATAGCTCTTCCATCTCTGTTGAATCTGAATTGAAGCTCGTCCACTAACACCGTGCCCAACTCATCTTTGATACAACAAGCTCTTCCCAAGTCCCTACTCATTCGTTCTCTAGCCCCGGGCCAGAGCGAGCAAGAGTCTTTCCCCGCCCTTCTCGTCCAAGAGCTTTGTACATTCTCTCGAAAGCTCTCTCCTTAGCCTTGGCAACAGTCACCTTAGCTGTCTTCTTTGCCTGCTTGTACTCCACCAATCGATCAACCCTCTCCTCCTCACAAGCACTACTCGCTAACATTTTATAAGCCGTCTGCTTTGCCTTGACGTTTTCTTGCACTTCTTCGTTCCACCAAACCTCGTTTCCTAGCTCCATGCTTCTTACTATCCTTGTAGCCTCACGACACACCCAGAACACTAGAAGCCCCTCTCTGAATGCAATCCGCCTACAATCCCACATCAAGTCTGCACTCTCCTTTACTTCCCCGCCACCATTTTTCATATACACATAAAAGAATTAGTCCCCTAATAAAAAAAATAAAAAAATAAAAACGTACAGGGGCTACAGCTACTGCTTGCCCCATCGATCATCATATAATATATAATATACTGTATAATATATTCCATGAAAAGCAAAATAATAGTTTCTCTTTTAATTTATTCATTGCTACGAAAAAACCATTGTTTTCATTATTATATAGTACGTGTTTACGTGTGGAAATAGAAGACGTGAGGGATGGGAATTGGTATCTTCTGTACGTGGCCCCCTTTTCACGAGGGACAAAAGTAAAATTAAATAGAATTAAATTAACAAATTTTTAAGGTTTTTTTTTTATAGCAAAGTGCACAAATTAAATAACCACAATTAACAAAAAAAAAAAACGTAATATATTGATAATGTTCACATTGTACGTTTACTTACATTGACTATTTAAAAGTCAAAATGTTTCATATGTTAAAGTTATAGAGTAAAGTGAACAAGTTAAATGATTAATTAATCACCTTTAAAATATGTTATCCTTACAATAAGTGGCGGAGCTAGGGGGTGCTCGAGCACACCCCGATCCGGAAAAAAAATACAAAAAAAAATAATTTTTTTACATATATTTAGTATTTTTAAGGTAATATAACATCTTTAAATGATGTTTGGAACAAGGTTGTTATCTAGCTAAAGTGGTAAAGTAAGGAAGGAAGGAAAATGTCTTGGGTTCAAATCCCAACTCCTTCACTTTTTTATTTGTTTCACTATATCATTTATTTTTCTTGATTTCTCTCTCTATTTTTTTTCTATCAACTATTTCATTAAAACAATGTCATTTATGTTTCAAATTAAATGTTTAAATTAAAAAAATTCAAAATCTTAGTGTTTTTTCAATATTTTTTTAAAAAAATCTTCTTAATAAATATACACCAAAAAACAATATTTCAAAAAAAAAAAATAGCACCCCCCTAGTCAAATTCCTGGCTCCACTACTGCTTACAATACAAAAAAAACTTTAAATAAGTAATCATAAATTTAGTTTTCTTTCGAAAAAATAATCCAAGATACATTTTTAATTTGTGTAAAATATGTTTTAAATGCTAAACCATCACTTTATATATAACAAGGATAACTGTGTTATTCGGGATCATGCATTTCTAAAGCAAATTATTATTTTTTTGCTTATATATTTCAATTTCATATAAAAGCGACTAAGAAGATAAATAGAGTCAATTTAATATATTTATCGAATTTTAAAGATAAATAAAAATATTAAAACTTTTAGAGATAAAAATATTAATAATAAAATTACAATAATAATATATTAATTAAAAATATATATTTAAAATAAGTCTCATGCGTAACAATGCTCACTAGTACAACTTAATTGCTTTCCCATGATATTAATGATAAATTCATTTATAAGGGTGGAAAGGGGGAATCAAACTCCTAACCTCCACTCTCCTCATACATGCATTCTACCATTGTGCTACAATTAGACCTGTCAAACGAGTCATTCGGGTCGGGTTCGGGTCGAGTCACTTCGGGTTTTGGGTAAAACGGGTCTCGGGTAAAACGGGTTCCGGGTTTTTTCGGGTTGACTCGAACTCGGGTTTGACCGGGTTTCGGGTCGATTTCGGGTTTGTCAATTTTTTTTTTAAATTAAAAAAATCATAATTTGATAATTTTGTGATAAATTTTAATTATATATAAAAAATTTTAATTATATATAATTATAAATCAACCGGGTCAATCGGGTCAAAATTACCGGGTCGAAACCCAGATTACCCGAAAAATTTCGGGATTTTCGGGTTCGGGTCGAAAAAAAATTTCGGGTCAAAATTTCCGGGTTCGGGTCGAAAATTTTTCGAGTCGAACGGGTCGGAACACCGGGTCGGGTTATTTTTTGACAGGTCTAGCTACAATGTACATTTGTATTATTAAGACCTCTTTTACTATATATATATGTAATATTAACTATATATATATATATATATTTGCATGAGGGCTCGAGCCACCGCATGTATAACTATATATATAATTGATAGTTAATTTGACGTCTATCAATACCCCATATTTTACAGATAGTATCAAAGCTAACTATGAACTTTAAGATATTTAATTAGTATAATTAAATACGCTCTACTCGAAAGACAATCTTATGGACTTGACAAAATCATCGGTATTTTTCAAACGAGAGAAATTATAACATTTCATCTCACATCGAATATAAAATCCACCTAATACGGTGACTTCTAATTTTCACCATTTAGTTATTGGAGGAAGTCAAGTACTCTTTTTCGGATCCAGGAAACAGCTCTCAGAGATCTTTTTTCCTTTTGGAAGATAGAGGAGCGAAACAATCAGCCTATTGATATTGGAAGACCGAGTAGTGAAATAGAGTGTGAAGTAGAGATTTAATATTTTTTTTTTAAATTCTCCATTGAGGAATATTGATGTACAGAGCTCTCTCACTCTATCTCATATTGATAATGGCCGACCCCACTCTCTATCTAAAAGTTGAATTGTGAGCAGCCGCCTACTTGTAGAACTCGCCCACGCAAAAAAATGATCAAACCCCACAACCCTTTTTTTTTTAAAATTTAAAAACATTTTTCATCCCCATTCTCCATCCATGATCCATCTAGTACGTTGTATAATACCATCTCCAATAGCTTCTCCAAATTTTTTTTCAAAATGAGGAATTAAAAGACATATTCTCTAAATTATGTTTGCTCCACCTCCAATAGCTTCTCCATTGTTAGAGATGTGAATGAGACCATAAGTGTTCCACATCGGAAAGTTGAACATATCAAACCCTAGTATATGAGTCGGTGGACTACTCCTTCTATTGCCAATTGGTTTAAGAATGGAACCTCACTCGGCTTGTGTGCTAGGCTACTAGCGCATGTGCGTCCGTGCACACGACTCCCAGTCATCGGTCCGAGTCGGACTTTGATATCCATTTCGACCATTTGGGAAATCATTTAGTTTTAGAGAATGCTGCAGATTTGGGTAAGCTTCTTCATTTCTTCTACTGCTTCCCCATTTTGGATAATGAAATGGGGAATCTATTGGATCTAAAAAACATCTAAAATTCCCCCAAAACCACCAAAATCCCTATTTTGAAGAAGCTGTTGGAGATGCTGTAATGTACACTGCGGTGCTTAACTTCGTTCTTAATCTACATTCTAACTTTCTAGATTTATATATGTTTTGATTCGTCTTTTATGGATTTCTTTTTTGCACATTTTTCTGTTTTTTTGTTATATATTTGAAGGTCTTCTGTCTACCGACTTATCGACCTATTAAGATTTAGGCGTGTCTTATATTGAATTCTTAATTCATAAAAAATTGTATAATATATATATACACACGTATAGTAATATGTTTCATGTCCTGTAAATGGAAGTATATTTTAAAACGACATCTCTTATCTATAAAAAAAAAATCATTTAAAATATGATAAAAATAATAAATCTGAATTATCCAAAGTGAGTATTAGACTAATAATGATCCAAACGTGTGAAAATATAAAATAAAAAACTAACCTAGATATAATTAATTCACTCTACCAAAAAATATAAATATAAATAAAATAAAAACTATTAAATAATTAATTTCGATATAAATAATTTTGTCAGTAAAAATAATCTAGATATAAATAAAATACTCCCTCCGTATCAAAATACTTGTTGTTTTAGTTTGGACATGTTTTTTAAGAACGATAAATACTATATAAAATATCAATGATTTTATTAATTTTCAAAAATAATTTCATACTTAATATAATTATCTATAAAATTACGAAAACAAATAAAAAATTAATATTTTATAGATTTTTTCGCTTCTTAAAAAGCGTGCCAAAAAGTAAAAAGATAAGTATTTTGATACGGAGGTAGTAATACTTATCAAATATTTATCTGTTAATATTTTTGGTTATTATGACTATGAAATATATAGTTTTGATTTATATTTTTATTAGTTAACTAAAATATAGATAGATAGATTGTGGGCCTTGTGGCTTGTGATTTTTTTTTAAAAATTATGATAATAAATTATTTTAATTATTTTTTTTGGTAGAAGATTTTTCTTCTAGAATCGATCTTAACACATCATATAAAATGGTATATATACATCGATTTTAGTATATATATATAGGTTGTTTGGAGTGGTGCAACGTGTTCACATTTTATTTTACGAGATCAATATAGTGGTTGATCGACTAGATTAATTGCCTAGTTACTTCACTCGATGGACCATAATATCTTCCTCTTCGATAAAAACTTCATATTCTCATCTACAATAACGTTCTGAGATGATAATCACATTCAAATTATTATCCTCTATATATATATATATATATATATATATATATATATATATATATATATATATATATAAAATCTATTATATATTTTATATACAATAATAGAGAAGTCGTCTATAATACATGATTGTAGTTGTATTAACCAAAAAAAAAATTATCTATTCGCTTTAATCAATCTTAAGATAATAATTTTTCTTTTTTTTATATATATAGAAATATTTTTGAAATATCTAGCTTGCCCCTGTAAGATTTGGATAACAATTATATATAATCAATTATGATTATGTATTCTCATGACATTATTTTTTTCAAAAAAGTTATTTGGGTTTAATATATTAATATATTAGATGAGATTTATTTAAATTTAACCTTTAGTTTATTTTAGAATTATAGATCTTAATTAGAAAAAATGTGTATTTATATATAATTTATTTAAATTAAAAAATTAAAAGAATATATATATAGATATTTTATAAAAAAAAATTGTTTTATCCTATATTAATTAGGTATTAAATAAATTAACTAACTGTTAAACTTCATTAAGTACGGCTACTAGTGTACTGTGTATACATATATATACAGTGTGTCTCAAAGGCCCATCCTCTCCACTCCCCTCCCCTTTTCTGCAGAAAAAATGAAACCCTAATCACAGAGGGTGACGTCTCATATCCCAAAATAGAGTTGCTTATAGGTGGTGATGGCCTTCCCTTTCCCATTTATTCTCTAAAAGCCTCCCCTCCCTCCCTCCTGTGGGTTGCTTGCTCTCCATCTCCATCTCCATCGATCGATCAATCAGAGTCGATCACCCACTCCCACCCACAAATTAGCCACACACCCAACTGGTTCTCTTAAAAAGATCGATCTTTCTCAAAAAGCCTATATAGATTCAAATCAGTCCTTTTTTTGTTTCTCTCCTACTACGTTTGCTTTTCATCACTACCTCCCATGGGTACTTTACTTGAATCTCTCTTCCTTTGATTTCTTTTATTGATTTGATTTCCCCATTTTTCGAATTTTAATATGTTGATTTGAAAGTTCACACCTTTTTATAATTTGTGATGGTAGGAGACATGGATTCAGGTAACAGTGGCAGCCTGCAGTCTTCCAGCGGCGGCGACGACGACTACGAGTCCTCCCGCGGCCCCGCCGCCGTGGATTCTTTCTCCTCCTTCTTCACCCCACCGGCCCCTCCCGTGACCCTCGGCTCCTTCCTCCCCAGTAATCACCATCTTCCGTCGCAACCGCCGCCGCCGCAGTCTTACTTCGACCCTCTAGCGACCTACTTCGATCACCTCTCCAGATCCAGCAACCCGGACCCGGTCTGGCCGAAGGATGCCCGGCCCGGCCCGAATTCTATGCCTCCGTCGACTTCCGATCACCTGAATCCGTCGTCTTCGGCCGCCGGAAAGCAGGGGCGGAACCCGAGGAAGCGGACGAGGGCGTCGAGGAGGGCCCCGACCACCGTGCTGACCACCGACACCTCCAACTTCCGGGCGATGGTGCAGGAGTTCACCGGGATCCCGTCCCCGCCGTTCGGATCCTCCGCCGCCTCGCCCTCCTCCCTCTTATTCCCGCGAACACGTTTCGACCTCTTCGGTAACCCCCGCGGCGGTGACGCGCCTCCGTACCTCCTCCGGCCGTTAGCCCAGAAGCTCCCGATCCCACCTCAGCAACCCAACAAGAACAGCAGCGGTGACGTCATGTATCCGGACCTCTTATTCAAGTATCCGGACGCGGGCCCGGGTTCGGGTCCGGGTCCGTCTAAGCCCGGGCCCGCATCCGGCGGGGGGTCGCTGGAGCTCCCCATCACAATAAGGCCAAGCAACAATAATGGGAGCGATCAGCTCGGCGGGATAACGGCGGGTTTCGTAACGGCGTCGGACGGCGTGAGTGGTTCGGGCGGGAAGAGTAACGGTAACGGGGGGCCGTTAGTGTGGGCGGAGGGGCTGGGATTGGGTGCGGACGCGGGTGCAGGTGGACCTTCGCATCATCAGCCGCACAATCTTGGATTTGCCCATCAACACATCGGTTAATTTAGTTTAGATATATATCGAGTCGACAGGTATGTTCATTAATTATTCAGATGAGGATTACTTAATTAAGGTATGATTTTAAGGTGTATTATATATTATTAAATCTATAATAATATGTGGAGAAAATTATGAGAGAGGGAATTAAGGAATGTGAAATTTAAATTTTAAAAGATTGATTTTTGTAAATATTGATATGAAATATGGAGTTGTAAGTTGCAAAGTGTGAGCCCTCTCATGACTCATCCACACGTCATATATTATGCATATATAGCTAGAATTATTTCATTTCATTTTTACAACTACTTAATTTGTTCTTTTTTATCATTACATCTTAAATTTTTTGGAAATATATTTGTAAATCTTTTTTTTTTAAGTTTGTTGGATATAAAAGAGGTTCGATGTTTGAACTATAGGTCTATAGGTTTGCTTGAATTTTAGATTTAAGTTGATTAATATATAGTTATAAAATATAATATTATTAGGCATGGGCAAAAATATTAGTGGTTAGAATTTGATCAATTTTTTTTATTTGTATTTATTGGCTAAAATGTGTATTAATTACTCATGTTCTTTTTCAAAGAAGACAATAGATTATCTTGTAATTTGTACTGGTTTGATATTTGTATTTTTTTTTTTATTTACATTGATTTGTTGAAGGGTGTTTTAATTATCTTTGATCATGATGGTAAGATTCCACCACGCTTTCCCATTTTCTATATAAAAAAAACACCTTTTAATTTTAGAGAAAATCCTCCAAAATGAGAT
The DNA here is from genome assembly GCA_963922045.1 of Persicaria maculosa. Classification (NCBI taxonomy): domain Eukaryota; kingdom Viridiplantae; phylum Streptophyta; class Magnoliopsida; order Caryophyllales; family Polygonaceae; genus Persicaria; species Persicaria maculosa. The sequence goes on along the minus strand of OY998254.1, from coordinate 2,098,770 downwards.
CAAATAACCCTACACTTGCATTATAATTAGGTTAAGGTTAGGTTAACTACTTTCTTTTTCTTTTTGCAACTTTTTTTTTTTTTTTTTTTTTTTTTTCTTTTTTTGAATCTTGATCTCCCTATACATATCCATCCATCTACATATTAAACTATAACTTTTGATTCTAATTCAAAAAGACACTCTTTGATTCTATTTCAAAAAGACACTCTTTGCCTTCTTTGCTGATAATTCAAAATACGATTTGATATATACCACCCAAATTGTTGCCTTTTTTTTTTAAAAAAAAAGAAAGGATATCATGTAATTGCTTGTGTTAAGGGTATTTTCCCTCCTCCAAATGTATTTTTTCAATAGAAATACTTACATTAAGGTATAATTTCGAATATATTTTTTCATAGTTTTTTAACTATAAAACTTTATTTTTTTCGTTATAAAATAATTATATAATAGCTAAATCAACTTCACCCTAATTTTTAATTTCTTTGGAGAATCAATATCTCTAGGATTTATATTTTCAACCAAAAAAAAATACGTTGTATTTTTGGTAATAAATGGCGACTTAAAAGAGGAAGGAATGCTATAAAATGAGATTAGTAGGGTTGAGGATAGTTATTCTATGCATTAAGTTTAAGAGATCTCAACCATATATATGATATATCTAAACAAATTTTAATGCTTAAATAAAATTTATTTAGCTTTTTGTTTAAAATTTTAGAAGGTTTTAAGTTTTGCTGCTCCAAATATTACCGAGTACTTCAATAATTTAACGGATTTTTGGGTTACTTTGTATATTTCCCTTAACAATTATAAATAAAGTTTTACAAAAATAAAATGATAAGGACGGACTAGTCTAGTACACTGTACACCTATGAAATGTAAACTTCTACGTATAAAAGAAAGAGAAATTTTTATCAACATTTTTCATATTTTCCCTCTATACTAGCTCCCTATTTTTTTTACTTTCTCCAAAATTATAACTAATTAACAATATATCACCTTATCATTACAAGGACCTTTTTATAAAGTAAAAATTAAAATACATACAATGACTTATTTTTAATAAAACTAACACTCTAAGGGTCTGTTTGGTTTAAATTTTAGAAAGGTAAAAGAAAAGGAAATGAATACAATCTATTTATAATTCAAAATACATTATTAAAAAATTTAATCATTACCATTTTATCTCAACTTTTCATATAAAATTGGTTTTGCACTTCCCTAATGATCATTAACTTTCCTGTGTCTTATTTTTCATATAAAAATATATTACTCCGCAAGGTTCGTCCACGGAGGGTGAGTCAGTTCTCTTATGTAGACTCAAAAAATTTATATATAATATATTTTCTCATATAAAATTTATTTTTATTCCGTTCACCTTAAATAATCTTATACTAAACGAGGCTTAAAACTAACCATATATCCAATATTGATGAGTACAAGGATAAAGTAAGTAATTTCCTAGTATACTGATGAGTGGTGATTACCCCAACAGATTAATAGATCTAGCTAGGAGGACTCCCAACTCCCAAGTCACAACCATTTTAATTAATTTGTTAGGTACACCAATTATCAACAAACAATGTTATGTTAGGTATATGGAGTTTAATTATCCCAATTAATTGTACAATAATTACAAATTCAGCAAAAAAAAATTAATAATCTAATGATGATTAAGACCATTTCAACCCATCCCGGTCATGTGGTTGTTTTTATTTACCCCATCTCATGGTAAGAAACTTGGAACGTACTAATTGTGACATAGTCAACTTTCAGCATATATTACTCCCTTATTTAAAAACACTTATCTTTTCACTTTATAACACATATAAAAATAAAAACTCAGACCTATATAAAATATCAACTTTTTATTAATTATTTTTATAATTTCACACTTGTTATAAAAACAATAATAAAAAAAACTTACTATTTTATATATTTTTTACTTCTGTTATGTCTTACTATTAGGACATAACAACTTCTTAAAAATTATGCCAAAAAATAAACGATAAGTATTATTTAAGAGAGGGAGTATGTTTGAGGAAATCATATCTCAATATACATCATTACACGTGTTTTGTGTGTGTGTGTTATATGCGCTATTTTGATTTTTTGCAATCATAAGAAATTATAATATAAGTACATGTTAGTAAAACAATTGATAATAAGTTTATAGTGGATATTGACAAATTGCTAATTAAATTAAACATACTCTACACATCAAACATAAAATGAAATCTACTTGGATTAATCTTGGCAAAATGATATTAGTAATGATATGAGTTAGTAACTTGCTAATTGCTACCATGAATGATTGATCCCCAATTCCCCATCCAAATTAGACCATTGAAATTTTAAAGTGAACTTTAATTTGAATACAAAATGATGAGGTGGAGATAGTGAAAAAGACACTTTTGTGTAGCACCCCCTTTGGTTCTGAAAGATGGATGGTAAAATCAACAAAGCTTTTACAGTTTCGAGCAGGGAAAATTTTGCATTTTCAGATTCTAATGATTTGTGGGACAAAAAGAGAAATGATTAGACCATTGATTTTCTTTATTTCTTTTAGGTTAAATTAAAGAGTATCAATTTTAAAATATGTGAATTTTCACAAAACTACCTATAAAATAAAAAAAATTAGAAAACAACCCAAATTTTATTTTCTTCTAAAAAGAACACGGATCATGGATGGCCATTTTTAACTGTAAAAAAAATGTACAAGAAATGGTAAATTTTCGATAATTCTTTTCTTATCAATTTTTATTTTATTTTACTGTATGATAAGGTTATTTTAGATAGACAAAATTAGATTTTAAAATGGTTTCCACATCTTTTACACATATAATGAATTAATGGTTGTAGTTGGTTCGTGGATTTCTGCTTTCCGTCTTTCCGGCGGTGAGACATCGTGTCAGCTATGCTGTCCCATGCGCTCGCTATCCACTTCTCCATGCTGGGTCTCCCACTTCTCGCTGCTGTGTCCGCTGGTGTGCTTAGGGTCTGGGGTTTTCCGGGTTTATTTTATGTAGTTCTTTTGTTGTATTAGGTGACTGTATTCTGTTTCCATGTTGTATTTTCTTTTGCTATGTTGTATGTTTAGACGGCTTGCCGTCTGCCGACTTTGTCGGCCTCTCGAGGTCCGGGCCTGTCCGGTCTCGAATTATTTCCTAATGAAAATAATAATAATAATAATGGTTGTAGTTGGATAAATGCAAGTGCCTCAGCTTTCAGTGGGGTTTGGACACAATTCTCGCATATCCAATGTGGATAGGTCATCACTCATCATGTCCAATCTTTGATATAATGTAGTCGACGGAGTTCGACTAAGGGTGTTATTTGAGCCAAGGAGTCGAGCTTGTCATGTTCAACCTTGTCATAGGGGAAACTAGCAGAGCTTGAACCCATAATATGTACGAATTTTTTTTGGGGGCTGAAGCTCGGCTTGCGAGCCCAACTAAATGCTCAAGCTCGGCTTGCTATGCTCGGTAAAGCTAAAGGAACGAGCCTAAGCATGTTCAAGATCGTTGCCCAAGCTCGTTCAGACTCATGGTTGGTTGATTGTTTAAAATAAAAACAAATTGTGTATTTATTTTTAAAAAATAGAAATTATAAGTGCTTCAATTAAAATTCAAATATTTTAAGGTTAGTTTTTTGTAATTTACCTATTTATTTTTATTTTTGGGATTGGACATTTTTCTCTTTGCTACTCCATCTTAAACATTATGCTGGGTGGCCCATGCCAGTTTTAATAATCATGGCTATTCTCTGTCAACTACTCAATAACATAAACAACTTTCTCCAAATTACAGTAATGTTTGGGAAAAAAAAACACTTTTTTTTTGGCAAACAGTATATGTAGAAATCTTTTTGTCTGACATAAAATTAGCAATTACGGAGTAAATTGGATATCATTTATCTTAAATTAGCACTTAGGGAGTATGTTTAATTAGGAATAGAAAATTTCCAATCATGGAGTACAACTTACTTTCTTTCTTTCTTTTTTTTTTATGACGAGAAACACACCTTTGGTGGCAAACCCCGGACACGTGATCCAGCCGGTAAGAGCCACGCACCCACTACCAGTAGCCACCCCGACTGGGGCATGGAGTACAACTTAAAATCTAGTAGGGATGTTAATTAATTGGTTCAAAATTGGATTGAACTAGGTCGAATCAATCCAAACATAAAATTAAAATTTCAAAAACATCAACTTGAATATCGAAACACCACACTAGTTTCCATCAACTTCTCTAACAATTATGTTTAATTACCAAACACCACACTACCTTATTAACATATTAATACAAATATGAAATAATCAATCAATTTCCGCTATCCAATCAGTTTCAGCTACATCATTAGGCAATCAACTACCTTTTTTTTTTTATACTCCCCCGTTAAGAAAAACATGTCGTTTTAGAAGTAAAATCTTGTTAAGAAAAACATGTCGTTTTAGAAGTAAAATCTTGTTAAGAAAAACATGTCGTTTTAGGTATTTTGATGTTCACTTTCCAAAATTACCCTTGTCATGATTAGATGTTTGTTAGTTATAGTTTTCAATAAAGTGGAAAAGTAAAGTAATAATCAGGAATATAAGTGTATTTTTGTTTGCTTTTATTTGTTTTTTTAAAAATTGTGTAAATATCTAAAACGACATGTTTTAATTAACGGATAGAGTATCAAATATAATTATATAGCTATACAAGTTAGTAATAGGATTGAAAGGAGGGTAATGAAAATTAATAAGGTGCAAGTTCAACTATTCAAGTAGCGAGGTCTGTTTAAATTGTACAAAATCTTTTTTCTAGATTAAAAAAAAAGGGACTTGCTATTCGCACCGTACCGTCTCGCCAAAGGCACGGTTCCGACCTCGGCTGCTGGTGTCGGTGGACCCAATGCCGACTCCGGTTGCAGGTGTTAGGAACCATCAACCGATGCGGACCTGAGATATCGGTGAACATTACAATGTGTTGAGTAATTAAGGAATCTACGTAATTGGGCCAAAAGTTGAGATGGGCCGGAAATGTATTAGAAGGCCCAAGTCAATTGTAGCCTTCATTGTCTGAAATTGTATAATATGAAGATCTGCAGACATCGGAGGTCGACACCGGTGAAGATGATGGAGGGGATGGCGATGAAATTTCTGCCGTCTCCGGAGGTCGACATCAGTGTCGTGCGGATGTCAATAATATGACCGTCCATATAACATGCCCCCAAAAAAAAGGTATTAGGAGAATTTTATTATTTAGGCCTTTTTGGCCTCCACCAGTAAAGGGGAAAAGGCTAAGCAAGCAAGGCAGAGTACATATGCAAATTCCCTACATATTTATTTTTTTGGAGGACAATAAATATTGTTGTTATTTGATTAATAGAGAAGTAAGTTTTTGTATTTAAATGGATATATAAACTTTGAGTCAATGTACTATTTTTGTTGTTGTTGTTAATGTAATACTACTTCCGATCGGAAATATTTGATGTTTTGACTTTCTGCACGTATTTTAAGGAGCTAAAAACTGTATAAAATATTAATCTTTTAATTAATTTTTTTCCACGGTTTAATACTTATTACTAATAAATATTAAACTATGAACAAAATTAATCAAAATAAATAAGATTTTATATAGTTTTTAGCCCCTAAAATCACGTGCATAAAAGTCAAATATCAAATATTTCCAACTGGAGGGAGTAAAAATTTGGTTGATTACTCTATTCTAATGTGTAAGTTGAACTCATAGAGATCGAAGACGGATGACAAGGAGATGGCAGGGAGGGTCGGTGTGATTTGAAATTTAGTGGCACTCTGTGTAACACTTACACTATATGCAATACTACCGATGGTTACAGTGTTGTGAGATATCGGCATGGGCGGTTGGAATATGGGGTTGTTCCACATTGAAAATATTGAGATATCATAGCGGACTACTTCTCTTATTGTTAATTAGTTTTGAGATAGAACCCCGCTAGATTTGTATGTTGTTCGTGTCTTCTGCGACCGACTCTAACAGGGGTCGATCTGTTGTTTTGTGAGAACTCGTGCGATTTACATATTGTTACTTTTTTCTAATAAAAATGGAAAAATACATCAAATCTTAAGTCATTACAACAAAATTGTTAACTAAATACAGAGCTTAACATTACCAAATATGAATTATCATTACCATTATTCAATTTAAACACGAATTTCTTTGATTTCGAATTTTTGCTCTATAAAAAAGAACTATTTAACAAGAATTGTCAACATAATGGTTTCATGAATGTTAGTATTTCATTATAGATGTATCGTTTTCATTTGATAATGTTTTTTTTAAGGTGAAAAGATCAATTAAACATTTAATCAATTGGAAAACTAAAATATTTGAGGTCCTGTTCAATTGCACACTTTACCCTTCTCATAAGTCGACCCTAAATGTCGGCAAACTAGGATAAGGATACCCTTCATGGCCTGGGATATGCATGTATGGGAGGAAAGGACATGTCACTTGGGACTAAGAGAGCCTTGTTTGGGTTTTGGAAGTGGAGAAATCAACCGGGTTGGCGGGTTTAGGGATAGGTTAAGAAACTTCAATTATAAATGTTTTTAAATATTTTTATTTTAAATAATTGAATTGCTAGAGTTCACAATTTTTTAGATATGGATTCATTTTAATTAAGGTTTTTAACTTATATCCGAAGAAATACTATTTTTAAAAAACTATGGATGAAATTTTAGAACTTCCGACAAGAGCTGCAAGATGGCCCTCCAAAAACGGGTGGGATCACCTATCCATTTGGACAAACCCCCCTTATTCACCTCCTCATCCCCTTAAGGAGTTAAGGCCTTAATTAAAGAAAAAAGAAAAGGATTAAAATTTAAAAAACAAAAAAATAAAATAAGTAAAGGGTGGATTTTGTGAGTAGGCACAGGGAAACGGGGGGAAAGCGAGACAGTAGATCCGCTCTGCTCATGCCTTTCCCAATCATAAAAAAATAATTACATCCAAATGCTTGAATTAGTAGGTTAAATTATACAGTATTACTGTAAAATAATTGACGCACAATGTACTATTGACTGTGGCAGTCCAAAAAATTTCGAAGGGGACACAATTATACAGTTGCGATATCATTTTCGGAGGATCATACATAGACCTGTCAAACTGGTCATTCCGGTCGGGTTCGGGTCACTCCGGGTCTCGGGTAAAACGGGTCCTGGGTAAAACGGGTTCCGGGTTTTTCGGGTTGACTAGAACCCGGGTTTGACCGGGTTTCTGGCGGGTTCGGGTCGATTTCGGGTTTGTCAATTTTTTCTTTTTTAAATTAAAAAATTCATAATTTGATAATTTTGCGATAAATTTTAATTAAATATAAAAAAATTTAATTATATTTAATTAAAAATCAACCGGGTCAATCGGGTAAATCGGGTCAAAATTACCGGGTCAATCGGGTCACCGGGTCGAAACCCAGATTACCCGGAAAATTTCCGGGTTTTCGGGTTCGGGTCGAAAAAAATTTCCGGGTCAAAATTTCCGGGTCTTGACCCAAAAAAATTCGGTCGGTCGGGTCGGGTCACCGGGTCGGGTTGTGTTTTGACAGGTCTAATCATACATATAGGTAGTTTCACACACCCCGGGAGGCGGCCACTCACACTCAACCACTCAGTCACCTTAGTCTTAAGTACATAACGTACTAGCTAGGCTTACTTATAGGCTCGACATTAGCAACAAATTGAAAGTATTAATTATAGATTAATCTAAATTCTCTGTGACACAAATGACTAGTGATATATGTTCACCCCAATTGGCTAGAAAGATCTAGGCTTGATCAACTCCTTCGGGCATCTTCAAAGCACCCAACTCATTTACATACTTCGATAAAAATTACTCACATAAGAATGGGCTTCATGGGCCGGGATAGCCCATTATTGTCCCAAATCCAAGTAATGAACTAGCCCATCATTCATGCCTTTTGGATTGACATTCGGACTAAATGAATCGAGTATTATTTGTTAATATTCAACTTATTTAAAAATGAGTCCAACTCAAGTTGAATATAAATTTGAATTTGCGCTTATAAATGTGCTCATATCTAAAAGGCATGAATGAGCTCGAGCTACTTGGATTATAAAACAACCCTATTTACTCATATCATAGAAATATCTCGGGAAAATTTTAACAATCTTTCTAACTTCTAACAAGCATTAAGCTATCCCTAGCTAATTTACAAGGTCGGTTGGTTGTGTGTCCGATGGGACGCATAAGATACAAGAGACCAAAGCTTGTTAGTGAGGAATAAATGAGGTGAACACCTAATGGCTTTGTAAATATATCAGCGACCTGGAGTGAGAAGGCACATATATAAAACGTTATTCTAAAAAATCCTTCAAGACTACTGCCTAAATAGCTAAACCTTTGACTTTGCCCTACCGCCAAGGCCGTTAAGGTCGTCAAAAACCATCTAAACTGTAAAGACCCACCATGAAATCCGTCTATATCTCGCCTAGACTCTTAATTCTACCCTACCGCCAAACACTCACCAAGTGTATGCATTTTTTAGAACATTGGACGTGTGAATATCATATCATCCTCAACCATTCCATGAACAAAGTGTCCATCAGTCATAATATTCTTTGTACATCCATGGAAAACAAGATTGAAAGCAAGTTAGAGGGCAGCTTTGTTATTACAATGCAAGGAATAGGGAGAGAAATAGGAACCAAGTTAGTCAAAACACATTGAAGTAAAACAATTCAATCTCACTTGTGAATGATCTTACAGTCTCAACTAGGGGCCTATGCTTTCTTTCCACCTTGCCATTTTGTTGTGAAACTTCGATCAAGTACATATTCTTGATGTATGATTCCCTTAATTGCAAGCAATTTAACACATTTCCCTTATGTGAATATATGGAAGTTTGTTTTATCTAAGTTGGTCTAGATAGAACTTGTTTTGAACTTTGTTGTGATTGAAAGATGTTTGTCCCACATCGAAAAAAACGAGAATCTAAGCCTTGTATATAAGCCGACGGACTACTCCTCTTATTATTAATTGGTTTTAGAGTGGAACCCCACTGATCTTGTGTGCTTAGCTTGAGTGTGCATGATGGGCTTGGAGGTGCGGAGCCCCCACATTATATGACCCACCAAAATTTGTTTTTTTTTTATCATGGTATCAGAGCGGTGCGGTCCAAAGACAGTTTCTCTTGAGGGGACGTTTTTTTTATCATGGTATCAAAGCGGTGTGGTCCGGAAGCAGTTGCATTTGAGAGGGCGTATTTTTATCATGGTATCAGAGCGGTGCGGTCTAGAGGCAATTGCACTTGAGGGGACGTGTTGTGATGTGAAGGATGTTTGTCTCACATCGAAAAACGTACACGAGAGCCTACTCTTCCTATTGGTTTTAGAATAGAACCCTACTGGTGTACTGTCGAAGATGACGAGGAGGAGCTTGCTCGTGAATTAGAGGTAGTCGTATGTTTCTAAGTTTGTGTTCATGTTCATTGTCAATATTGAGTGTTAGGTAAATCTACTAGTTTTTTTTATTAAAATTGCTAAGGGATGTAGTAGTTTTCATCCCATACTAGCTACTAGTTGGTAGTTTAGGGTTTTCATTCCCTGGGTGCTTTTTCGCCTATAAATCTTTAGTACCACTAACACATCTCTAAGAAGATCCAACATTCTCTTGAACAAGTTGGGCATTCATCAAATCTATGCTTCAACTTAAAGGAGAGTTTTATGGAATATAACTATGTTGTATTTTACATACTTTAATTATCTAATATCTTCTTTATTTGGATTGAATTTTCCATGTAATTTGGGCATACATACTCAATTCAATCAATGAAAAAGACAGATTTTACCCTTCCAAATTTCTTCATAAATTTCATAGAGAAACTTCTAGGGATAGACCAAGTAAGAACTCCTGCACATACATTAACATGACTTTTCTACCACCAATTGACACAAGTTGTAAATTCTTCATATGCTTGTTCAAATACCAGTAAAAAAAATAATAATTCATGAATCAAAGGAAAAATGGAAACAATGGTTCAATGTTTACAACACAAGATGTGGCAAAAGACTAAATTTTACACGATTCAAAGCAACAGAAGTATAAATAAAGTGCATAGAGAGATTACCATTCTTCAAATAGAGCTCTTCATGCAATGCTAAGCTTTCTTCAGTTCCTTCTATTTGAAGTTTTTGAAATCATTGATACAGCATGCCAAACACATCTATTTACAATTTCTCCACCTGCGAAGTTTCTTTCCCAAAAGATGAGGTATCCCCAAACAGATCCAACAAACATTCCACATATGAATCCCATCAAAACAACCACCCACACATGGAAGCCTGAGTTAGGTGGTTCGCCGTTGGTTGGTTTTGAGTTGGGTGATTCACCCTCCTTTATGCATTTATTTGTCAAAAGTTCCCCACAAAGCCTTGGATTGCCAAGATAGGAGCTGTCTGAGAATGTACCAAACTGTTTGGATGTTGGCACTTGCCCTACCAGATTATTTTCCGAGACATTGAAGATTTCAAGATAGTTTAGATTTACCAATTCACCAGGAAGTTGCCCATCAAGGTTGTTGAACGACAAGTCTAAAGATTCCAACAGACTCAGATTGCCCAGGGACGGAGGGATCCTACCTTTGAAGTTGTTATGAGATAGGTTTAGCCACCGGAGAGAGACGAGGTCTCCAATGGCCTCAGGGATGGGTCCTTCAAGCCTGTTCTTGGACGCATCTATGAATACCAAGGTATCCAATATTTCACCAAGTTCGCGGTTGAGCCCTTTGATCCATGCTTTTATTGAGTCTTGATAGAGTAACACACTCATGTATGGCAGACTCGAGACATTGAGTTCAATCATTGCTTTCAAGCTCATCAACAGACTATTTGGTATGCCACCGGTGATATCATTATCTGAGATGTCAAGAATTCGCAGCTTCGGAAATGTACTTGTCAAGTTGGAGCTCAGTAGTGGACCTCCCAATTCATTGGAGCCTAAGATGAGCACTTCCAGATTCGGAAGAGCATCCAGCCAGTTAGGGAATGTACCGTTGAGCTTGTTGTCCCCAACATCAAGCAGTTGAAGCTGTTTGCAATTCCTCAAAGACTGTGGTATTGACCCTTTCACTAGGTTCCCACTCAAACTAAGAGTGCTCAATGACCCACAATTTTTGAAGATTACAGAGGGGATTACACCTTGAATTTGATTTTGCCTGAGATCTAGTACGTCAAGCCCCCCTTCACTAATCAGGTTAGCAAAGCAGATTGGTATGCTTCCACTCAAGTTATTATGAGACAGATCGAGTGTTAGTAGTCTACTAGTATTACATACCGAAGAAGGGATCTCTCCGACAAACTGATTGTTCGAAGCCCAGTAAAAAAGTGTTTGGATCGGAGGGGTAGGCACAACTCCTTGAAGCGTGTTGAAACTAATGTCGATATACACCATGTTTTTCCACAGAAGATGCCCTAATCCACCTGTTAGCGAGTTATGAGAAAGAGACAAGTACATCAACGAAGTTGTACCTGAGAGTAACCACTCAGGCACTAAACCATGGATGCCACAATTGGAGAGTTCCAACTCTAAAAGGCTCTTCTGTCTTCTTAAGAAACCTGGAAAGTGGCCAAGATTGCAAGAAAACAGATCTAGATTCGACAAGTAAGGCCAGAAGGAGGTTGAGTCATCGCCCATGTCGTCGATAATGGACAGATTGTTATCAGACAAGTCGAGGTCAATCAAGGTCTGGAGGTTGTGAAGCTTGCTAAGAAGAATGGTTCCGGTCAAGTTGTTTTGACCAAGGATTAATTCTTGGAGGCTACGGAGCTCAAACACGACTTCTGGAATCGGTCCTTGGAGCTGATTATCCCTTGCTGAGAACTTCACTAACACCGACGAGCTAGCAGCTGCAGTGTTGTTGGTGTTAAGGGCTTGGCTCAGCCCCGTGAAGAGATTAACATATAGCTGCAAGGAATTCAACGATGGAAGGGAAAACACCCATGTTGGTATCACCCCGGCGATCATGTTATCCGAAACGTCGATAGTGGACAATCTAACTAACGACCCCGGTGAGGAGGCTGCAGCTGAGGTCTAGCTCGATCACGTGACCAGATGAGGGGTCGCACGTGACCCCGTCCCAACGGCAGCAATCGATGCTGCCGTTCCTCCATGACTCGGTCTTTGCGTAAGGCCGTCCACAATTGGTGGAGACGCCACCGATTGTGAATGCAGCCTTGAATGCGAGCAAAGATGCACGTTCGTCGTCGTGGCATGATTTCACGATCGTCGCACGCAGTGAAACAAAGAGGAGGCGTATGATGATGAATCGTAAGATTGACATGTTGTTGCAAAGTGTTGAAGAAATGTGAGTCTTCCAAGATGATGAATCGAGAGTTGTATATTGTGAAAAAATGGGTTCAACAAAGTCTTCCATCAATTGATCAAAGTCTTCCTTCAATATATGTAAAAACAAATTAAGTGTGAATGAATTTTCAATTTAGGCCTACTTACCATTCCTAAAATTGATGAATTACTATGAAATTACTTTATTGAAAGGCTTCCATAAATTGATCAAAGTCTAATTTCAGTAAGTGTTCCCACTAATCGTCCAAGATGCACGTTCCTCCGAGTTGTTACATATTGAATTCTTACTATTTCTATATAAAATCCCTTTCTAAGAAATTCCTAGTAATTGCTAGCTCTAAAAATTGATTAAAAAAATTATTTGGATTAATTTAGGTATGTAGAAATAGAAATAGAGAAAGAAAAATGTTTTGAGGAATGTGTTTTCTTTAAAGTTTTCACTATAATCTGTTGTCAGTATAGAAATTAAGGGTGTGTTTGGATTTCAAAATGCATTAATTATAATGTATTATTTTTACCTCGATTTATGTGTATGTTTGGTTGCATAATTAAAAAAATCGTAAAAATCGAGGTAAAATATGTTATATAACCAAACATGCAAATAAATCTAGGTAAAAATAATACATTATAATTAATGCATTTTGGAATCAAACACACCCTAAGTAGTCACATGGTTTGTGCATTGTGCAGTGATTTTTACTCGAAATCAATGCTTTCTGCAGGGCCTTTCTGAGAAGAGGCCAGTGGAAGTTGGTAAAGGACTCAATGATTTATATAATTTTTTTTTTTGATTTTAAATATAGTTTTACGCCGTTGCTCAAACACAATGCATGGCTTTGAGGTAAAAGAAGTAATTGAGAAGAGTTGCAATGACGCAGGTGTTTGGATTTCAATTATATTATATTTATAATGCAAATAGATAAGGTGGTATTTGGTTAGTACAGTTTTTAAGGTATTTAAATCAAAGGTGTGTTTGGATTTTAAAATGCATTAATTATAATGTTTTTATTTTATCTCGATTTGTGTGATTATATAGTTAAATTACTGTTTTAACTCGATTTTTTATGAGATTTTTTTGTACAACCAAACATTCACTTAAAACGAGGTGAAATAATTGCATTATAATTACTAGGGGTGGGCATGGGACGGGACGGGACGGGATTGGGGTGATCCCGCGTCCCGTCCCGCGTACTATTTGCGGGACGGGATCGGGACGGGATTGAACTTTTTTTTTTCAAATCCCACCGGGTCTTATCCCTCACGGGACGGGACGGGACTTGTCCCTCTTAAAATAAGATTGCGCCTAAGTCTCACATATACTACATAAATATCAAAATTTTACAAGATTCCAGAATTTCCATAGCAAAATCAACAACTGTAAATAGCAAAAATAGTACAGTATTCCATAAGAAGGTCTTACTGCTAGTGCTGGGTGTTTGCATTTGCCGCTTTGCTGTAAGCTAATTGGGTCTATTAGCTTATTACAGTATGTATTATGTATAATGGTATATAAATGTTGGAAAAATATACTACATAGTACATACATATATATAATTTTAATGTTGGGTTTAAATATATTTTAATATATATAGTATTAATATATTCTTATATGTTTTTATTAATTTTAATTACATGCATATATATATATAATTTTTAATTTATATATATGCGGGACGGGACGGGATTTGCGGGACGAGAACTCTCCGTCCCGCGTCCCGTCCCGCGTATTTTTTGCGGGACGGGATTGAATTTTTTTCTTCCAAATCCCACCGGGATCGGGACGGGATCGGGACGGGATGCGGGACGGGACGGGATTTGCGGGATTTGTGCCCACCCCTAATAATTACAATGCAATGGAATCCAAACACACCCGGTGTATTTTATATTTTGGTTTTCCATGCCCTTTCGGGATTTTCGAGCCCTTTTGAAATTTTGATACTTGTTTCTTCAAATGAAGGGTTTTATAAAATCGTTTGCAAATGCTCTTATAATATTAGAAGCCACAATTCCCATCGATCTCTTCTATCCTGAAAACAACTGCCTAGGATTTTTCAAAAATTTTGGGTGCATATGCATATAGGGACGAATTTATAATTTAGCTGAAGTTAAATAAAAGTGGTGTATCTTGTTCACGAAAATATAAAGAACCCAAAGATAAGTTGAGGTTTAAATCAGAGTGGATCTGTCGTTCCCAAATTTTCCCCGTCTCTCTATACCCTCGTACAATCCACTCCACCATTACCATTTTATTTTTTTCAATTTTTTTTTAAACAAATTTGGGTGGTGAAGAGGGACATCCGGACACGCTGGGGCAGCTGCTTTTGAGCATAGGTGATCTCAATCGGGTTTAAATGCCCCATTAGAGCATCTTTATCCATGGTACTCAATTCAAATATCATATCTTATATTTTTTCTTGCCACATGCATCATTTTAAGATACCATGATACTCACAAAAGTATCTTAAGATTCTTAACATACATATCATTTTAATTTTAAATCTTTGTGGGTGTAGAAAAAAAAAAGTGGTCCTCACCTATATTATTTGTTCATTGGATAAAACTAATGATATTATGTAAGAGTGAGTATAATGGTATACTCACTTGTAATGATTGACTTGATTTCCATCCAAACTCTTACATTTATTTTTATTTTTTATTTAAAAATAGGTTTATAGTATTTGGTATTCCAAATCCAAGTACCACCATTAAAGATGGTATTAAGATTAGGGTTGGGCGGTGGTAGGAAAATTACCATACCAACCGATTACCAACCGTACCAACAGGTCATTGGTACCAAGAAGTCGGTAACCGACTGAATCGGTAACCGAAATCTCGGTACCAAGGGTAGTCGGTACGGTAACGGTATGGGCAACAACCAAAATATTGTGGTACCGGTGGTTACTGAATATATATTTATTTATTTTTTAAAAAAAAAATCTATCATGTACCATCGGTACCGATGGTACCGATGGTAGAATCTGTGAATGTGAATTATGTGAATCTGTCATTGGTACCATCGGTACCGATGGTACCACAGTGTATAAAACGAAAATCGAAGAATGAAAATAGTGGCTTCGGTACCACGGTGCCGACATTCGGTAACCGATACTTTCGGTACCGACACTATTCGGTTGGTACGTGGTACAGAAAATCCCATACCGAGGAGTATCGATACGGTACGTAGTAATCGAAAATTTACCATGGTACCGTACCGTGCCAGCCCTAATTAATATCCATGAATTTCAGGCTTTTTAGCAAGATGTTTGAAGTGGTAAGGATTGTTCTCATGCACCGATCCTGCCCCTATAGTTTCAATGCGAACGAATCTTACTGTATGAACGTGCAATCTAAACTCTCGGAAAATAAGGCTGCAAAACTAACACGACAATTATATACGTACAAAGACTGTGATAGATTGTGTCTAGAAGTATTGAGCACCGTGGTCAACAAGCTCAGAGAAAAATTATGCCTATTCATAAGCTAGTTTGCTTAGTTATATTTTTTTTAATGGTAGTTCATGCACTAATTAAGTTTAGTTTGATAATTTCATATTATAATAGAATGCGTTTTGACTGAGTTTGCACTGTTTTGTATTGTATGTTTTCGTTTGTAGACGGTTGTTCCGTTTGGCGGTTTGACCGGTTCTCGAGTTTCAGATATGTCTGAACTCGAATTCTTATCTAATAAAAAAAATCAGATTATAAGTGGAAAAATACTCTTTTTTATTGACCCTATCCACCGAGTATATAACATGTGAGTCATCAACATGGGATGGTAGATTGGTACAAAGTTCAAAATTGCTCAACTCTTCAAGCAGTAAAAGGTAAATTAATTAGGGTATCGATGGGCTTATAAATCGGTTAAAGTTGAAAAATGATTTTTGTTTTTAATGCCACCTAAAATTGTTGTCTTTACGTGAGATTCCTAGAAACTTATAAAGTTAAGATCCATCCTTTTAGCACAAAAGTAGAGAGTTCGAAGGAAATCAAGTTCAGATGAGCTTGATCATGGCGACAGAAAAACAAAGAAGAAATTGTAATTTCTGTTATTATTGAATGAATCGATTGTACACCTTGACAGACTAATTATAAACTCCGAAACAGAATTTGCGACTAACTAAGTCATTTGACTAGTTGACATACTCGGCGAGCTAACTAACTCTTCAGTTGTAGTTGCTAAGCTTTTCTTACAAGCTAAGCTTGTTCGGTAAGTTGTAATATGTTCAACATCCCTCCTCAAACAAAAGGCAAAGGAAATCGAATTAAGCTTTGACTGAAGAGACATAGCCAACAAAACCAACACAAACATGCCCAACTTTCCGACTAGATTAGTAGAAGGGATAAAGTGATGATTGATGAAAGTCCATCAATATTAGGTCACCTATGCAACAAACACGTACTACCTCTGTTCAAAAATATAAGTTATTATAGACATTTGCACACAAATTATCCACAATCCTAATCGACCAATAAAATTTAAGCAAAAAGTCAAAAAGTAACAATTCTTATATTCCAGTACCTAGTAAATCTAAAAGAATTTATATTTTCAAACAAAAATCTAAGTCTAAAAGGACTTATATTTTTTAACGGATGAAGTATATAATGACTCGATTTGAAATTCTCTCAACTTTCTATGCGAAATTTAAATCTTTTTATTTTCATACACACCACAGATGTAAAACTCTGATCACTACTCGACACAAGACTCCAAACCGCTCTTTGATGAACCACTCAATTCATATGATCTTGACAACTCCTCTTCATTTAATCACATACAAAGACCAACTCACGCTCAACCACTAACCTTAGTCACAAACATAATGTACTAGGCCTATTTATAGGCTCCAAGGTCGGTTAACACTAGCAACAAATTGAAAGTATTAATTCTAGATTAATCTTAACTCTTTGTGACCCAATTGATTAGTGATGTATGTTCACCTCCACTTTATATTCCATAGAGTTATTAAAATAATTTCAGGTAACGTTTGTTATATTTTAACCATTTAATTATAAATAACTGGTTTAGATTTAAATTAATTTTGTCATTTTATAATTTACTTTTTAGGGTCGATAAAATTATGTAGGGTAATCCTATTAATTCCACAGAGTTCAACTCTATACGATCCTTACCGATTCACCCCAATTGGCTAGAAAGATTTAGGCTTAATCAACTCCTTCGGCCATCTTCAAACAACCAACTCATTACTTCGGAAAAAAAAACCTCATTGACATAAGAATGGGCTTCATGGGCTAGCCCATTATTGCCCCACAGGCAAGTAATTAACAAGCCCATTATTCAATTTATAAATGGAAATGTGAATTGACTCTAAGACTATCCACAATGGCTTTGTCTATAATGTATACATTTGCACAAGATGTGTAAAAATACATCTTGCTTTTTGGTATTTTACTCCGATGGTCAAATGTGTATTTTTTACACATCATTCAAATACAATTGATTTAAAACAAAAAAGTAAACAAAATTCATAAAAAAATACACCAATAAAATTGTCTTACTTTTTGAAAAAGTTTTTGCACATTGGGGAGGTGATGTGCTCAAATTTGCACATTATATGCTCAAATGTGCACATTTGCACACCTCAAAAGTAACCAATGGAGCTAAAAAATGTCTAAAATATACACATTTAGACATTTGCACACAACCATTGGAGTTAGTCTAACACTACAAAATACAGACATTTAAATTAAAAATTTAGGTTTTTTCTAACATATTTAAATAAAAATTTATTGTTCATATATACATATAAAAAAATTATCATTTTTTTTAGCCCATTAAAAAAAAATCTGGATCAGTCACTGATCTGAGTTGAACGAATTGAGTATTGTAGTTATTCATGTTCAGCTTATTTACAAATTAATCGAGCACGAGTTGCGTATAAATTTGGATTTGTGCATAAAATGTGCTCATATTCAAAATACATGAATGAGCTCGAGGATGGTATATAATAAAAGTTTTGGATAATTTACCGATAAAATAGTGCTTAAAGGGGTTAATTTACTCTTTTTTTTATCGCTATTTTTTCATTACTCATAATTTTTTATATAATTTAATTTTTATAGAGAGAATTGTAAGTATGATATTTAAAAATAATAATATATATTTTTAATATTTTGTATTTCCTTCATTTTGAAAAACATATTACATTTGTTAAAAAATAAAATAAAAATAGACATTTATACACAAATGAAGGGTTCATCTGAATGACCAGTGCACAATTGTGCATTATAATATACATTATAATGCAAAATTCTACGTTTACGATGGGAGGACGACTTTCCCAGGGTAATGGCGGCCTCTTCCTTCATCGTCGGTAACGGCTAAAATTCTCCGCCCTTCCAACTTTATTGGTTTTTTCCCCAATTAATTTCAATAATTTAAACAATAACCATATAGAATTCGCCGTAACCCACCCACTACCCCCGATCAAATAAATCGGTAAGAACTCGACTCAAGCACTAATTTGTTATTTCTCTGGTTGCATAACCAGAGAAACTGCTCTCGGTCTTCAGATTTCCAATCAAGTCAACTCCGAATCGGTCGTCCTCCCTCAGAGGGCAGTAAAAATCTCATCTTTTTACAGAAATCAACCGAAAAAACCCACCGGAGAAGAGCAATGAAGGTGAGATCGGAGACGGTGACGCTGGTGCTGGTCAACCTCGCCGGGATAATGGAGAGAGCCGACGAATCGCTCCTCCCCGGCGTATACAACGAAGTAGGCGCCGCTCTCCACACCGACCCCACCGGGTTGGGATCTCTCACGCTCTTCAGATCGGTGGTTCAGTCGCTCTGCTACCCACTCGCCGCCTACCTCGCCGTCCGCCACAACCGCGCCCACGTCATCGCCCTCGGCGCCTTCCTTTGGGCCGCCGCCACCTTCCTCGTCGCCTTCTCCTCCACCTTCTTCCAGGTCCTCCCCTCCCCCGTTGACTTTTTTATGCTCTGTTTGAAATCTTGACCGGTGAACTATCCCTCTGAAATTTTGTCCTTTTCCGTTCTTACACTTTGCGTCCCTATAGCAATTTATTCGTACAATTAAGAGTAAAATGAAATGATTTGGGGGTAAAAAAGTGATGAAATACTTAAATTAGATTCATAGCTAGATCATCAATTTAACAATCTCGCCTAATTTTATGCTATGTAGGATTGTTACTAGAGTGATCAAACCAACCGAGTATTCGTTGCTCATATTTCGCTCAAATGAAAAAGATCGAGTCGAGGTTAAATTTGTACTTAAGCCAAAAAATGTACTTATAATATACTCAATTAGTTTAGTAAATCAACAAGTTCGAGCCATACTTTTCTCGAGTATATAGTATCCTATTTGCTCATGACATACTCCGTAGCAAATAAGAGGAAATTTTGTAAATTTTATAAAATTCGAGCTTGAAAATGTGTTTATACTAAACTTGTGTAGTAAACGAACGAGTCACAACCAAATTTTTTTCAAGCCAAATCTGAGTCGAACTCAAACTATTCAGCTCATATCACGTCTCTAGTAAAATATGAGCTAGAAAGAAAAAAAGTGCTTAATTGCAATTTTCAATCATACCCATTTGCTAAATCACCAATAAAATGTGCTCAATTGCAATTTCCAGCAATACCCATTTGCAGATCCATAGCTATGAAATCAATGAAATGTGCTTAATTGCAGCTTTTCAATCATACCCATAAACTAGATCCTTTCCTAGATCATCAATTAGTTCATCACAACACACGAATTGATACTTTGAATCAGGTGGCAGTGTCGAGAGCACTAAATGGGATAGGCCTTGCAATCGTAATCCCGGCAATCCAGTCACTGGTCGCCGACTCCACCGACGAAAGCAACCGCGGCATCGCGTTCGGGTGGCTGCAGCTCGCGAGCGGCATGGGTTCGATCCTCGGCAACATCTGCTCCATCATGATCGCATCCACCTCCTTCATGGGAGTCCCCGGCTGGAGGATCGCCTTCCATTTGGTCGCAACCGTTAGCCTCGTCGTCGGCATCCTCGTTGCGCTCTTCGCAACCGATCCCCGCTTCGCAAACTCCCCTTCCAAGTTCAAACTACAAGTCCACGGAGATGATCAAAACGCGTCGTTTTGGTCAGAGTTCAAGGAGATGATCGAGGAAGCTAAGTTCGTGGTGAGGATCCCGTCGTTCCAGATCATCGTGGCCCAAGGCGTGGCTGGCTCTTTCCCATGGAACGGCCTCTCGTTCGCGCCAATGTGGATGGAGCTCATCGGTTTCTCCCACGAGACCACCGCGACATTGATGACTATATTCATCGTCGGTGGCTCGTTTGGGAGCCTGTTTGGTGGCAAGATGGGTGATGTGCTCGCTAAGAGGTTGCCTAATGCCGGGAGGATCATACTGTCGCAGATAAGCGCTGGCTCCGTCATTCCCTTGGCGGCCATTCTGTTTCTCGGATTGCCCGATGATCCCTCCAAGCGAGTTCTATACGGTGTCGTCTTGTTCACCATGGGCTTTCTCGTCTCCTGGAACGCTCCCGCGACAAACAAGTATGTTCCGTTTGGTATTGATATCGAGATATCAGATATCGAATATCAGCTCCCCAATATCTGTACTTGGGGACATCTAACTAACTATTGGAATTTGTTGGAATTTGTCCATTTCCGCGACATCTAACTAACTATTTCATGGTAATAACAGCCCGATATTCGCAGAAATAGTGCCGGAGAGGCACAGAACAAGCATATACGCGCTAGACAGCTCGTTCGAGTCAGTGCTTTCGTCGTTTTCGCCTCCTCTAGTAGGGCTGCTTGCGCAGCGAGTTTATGGGTACAAGCCGGTTCCGAGAGGGTCGACAGAGACGGGTAAGGTTGAGATAGACAGGGAGAATGCTGCTTCCCTTGCAAAGGCTCTCTTCGCCGTGTTCTTGGTTCCAATGGCGGTTTGCGTCTCCATCTACTCGTTCCTGTACTGCACGTATCCAAAGGACAGGGACCGCGCCAAGATGCAGGCCTTGATAGAGTCGGAGATGGGGATTTTGACTGAGAAGCATCACAAGGCTGTGTCGATTGCGAATTACTTGGAGCTATCGGATGAAGAATCCGACGAGGATGCTAGGGAAGCTGGTGCTGCGTATGGAGGAAGAGATCGTCGGAGCAATGGTGTTGATGATGATAATGACCAAAAGACTCTGCTTGCTAACCAGGTGATGTTTTCTGACTACTCTAGCAAACATTAGTACCTATGAGTTTTTTTTTTTTTTTCAAATGCAAGAATTCGAAATCGCAAACAAAACATTGTCTGACAAATTGAAACTCGAAAGGTCATATAAAAATAGCAAATGGGAAAACCGTCGAAATGAAGAGCAAGCAAAGGTAATTGAGACTGACAGATGAAGATGGCATGGCAGACAGAAAACCTGAGTTTTGTATAATAGCATGGAATATGTTCAAACGGATTGTACTAGATTTTATTTTATTTTTTTCACATTTCCACTGCAACTTGTTAGAGTTCATGAGCATCCAAGGTTATATACTTCCATTTACTGAAGATTCTTCAAGATATAAACAAAAGTTTTTATCCATTTCTTTGTAAACAGAAGATGGCACCCACAAAGATGGTGTAAAATGTGGAAAATTTTCTTTGTGAAACTGTTTCCCATCAATGAAAGACCCGTTTTGCAGTACCCTGAAAGGCAATGCAAAATAGTGCTTTGACAGATTTTGTATAACATGAGATTATATGTACACATTGTCTTTCAAAGTTGCAAATTGTGATTCTATAACCAAGAATTCCCTCAATTGCCTTGTAAATCAAAGCATGAACACTAATTTCCAACAAAAAAAAAACGCATGAACACTAACGTCACATTGAGGATGGCCCTGTGATATTTCCTAAGAGATGTTTTCATCATCCAAGAACCAGTTTTCCAGGGTAACTTGTAAGTCTCATAGACATATATACTCCCTACTAATTACCAAATATACTATTATCACATCTATTATTACTTTACTCTTCACTTTGTTGAAAATGACCATCCAAAATACATAATAATTACAAAAACAGATACTATGTAAAATACTCCGTAGATGCTAAGATTTGTAAAAAAAAAAAAAAAAGACTTGACATTAAGAAGACTACAAAAACAAGAAAGTTGTTTCCTAAGAGCTAGGGCCCAAAATCAACCAATCATGATGGGCCAATGAAAATGACCAAATTGTGTCTCTGTCTGGATCTGAACAAACTTAGCCCATTGACCCAAAATTGTTGATAAAACAAACCAGGGAATAAAATTCATGTCCATCCTGTTGGTTTTGTACCAAAACAACCCTAACTTGGTTCATTTTTATTGTCAGCTTTCCTTATTATCGCTAATTACTCATGTAAAGTAATTAGAAATTTAGAGTGAAACCCACCCAACCCTAAAGGCAAACCACCCAATTAGTTCATTAATGGCTAATCTACCAACCAATTTCAGTAAGGTAATACTCCACATTGTAGTATTAGAGCCTAGAGGTTTGTTGTTTTCTTTAGCCATGGAAAGAGACAATAAAATAAGCAGCTACCCATGTCAGCAAGCCGCGTGGGCCAGTGTTACCTCTTTTGTCATGGAAGAGGTGACTACCACCATGTGTCCTCATCTTGGATTCTCACTCTCTCATCTTCCTCTGCATTAAATTCCTCTCCTTCCACATCTCTTCACTCAATTGAGAGAGAGCAGCTGCTGCAGAGTGCAGATCCAATCCCACTCAAAGCCCCAAAAAAATACTCCCTACTTTTTCACAACCTTAATTTCTTTGCCTCTCCCAATACCCCATTGGATCTTGAAAATTCCTAGTACTGCATAGATTTCCAGTACATGGGGCTCAGCAATTGCAGAAAGGTGGTTGCTCTCTTCCTCCTTTTAGCTGCAGCTGCTGTCTTTTCATGCCTTTCTGTTGCTTCTGCCTCCTCCTCAGAGCCACAGAGCCACAGGAAGCTTCTCCTTCTTGAAGAAGATGGAGAAGCTGAAGGAGTGGTGGTGACCACCAAGAAGAAGACCACCAGTACCACCTTATCCTCTCTGTCTGCAACCAAGAACAAAACCAAACTCCTTAAGCCATCATCTTCTTCTTCTTATGATTCCACCGACAGTAAGCCAGTCAAATCTAGCTCCACTGCCAGCAAGAACCAGACCAAGCTCATCAAGGCTGTTTCAGGCTCATTGAAGAACAAGACCAAGGCTGTCAAAGCTGAGGGAGATGGCTATAGCTTGGACAAAATTAAGCTTAAGAAGCTTAATTCAACCTCCAAGATTAAGGCCATCAAATCTGCAGATGATTCGTCTAGCAGCAGTAGCAAATCAGAGAGTGTTGATGGTTTAAGCTTGGGGAAGATCAAGCTTAAGAAGCTGAATTCCACTTCCAAGGCATTGTCAACTTCTGATTCCGCAAAATCCAATTCAATTTACGCCAAAAAAGCTTCAGATCTGCTCAAATCCAGCTCCAGCACCAAGATCAAAACCTCCAAATCCATCGCCGATGATGAAACTCAACCGGCAGCAAAGAAGATCAATCCAGATCAAAATCAGAAGAAGAAACCGCAACCATCCAATTCGAAAAAACTCTTGCCGCCCAACTGGCTCTACAACTCCGACGAAGACGACGATCTGGTCTCGGAATTCCGAGATCTCCCGACGAAATTCCAGAAAACGTTCATACCGGACCTCCAGAGGATCTCAACCTCCTCCCAGATCTACTTCTCCAAAGCGAACAAGCAGATCACGAACAACTTCAAACCCTACGTCGGCAACAAGTACGCCTCCCCGGCGGCAACCGCCATCTCCTGCGCGTTCATCATCATCCCCTTCCTGCTCGTCTCCCTCCTCTTCAACCGAATCAAGGCCTTCTTCTCCCTCCAGAAGCTCCTCATCTTCATCCAGGTCTACCTCGCGATCTACTTCACGATCCTCTGCCTCTCGTCGCTCGTCACGGGGCTCGAGCCGCTCAAGTTCTTCTACGCCACATCGCGGTCCACCTACGTGTGGCTGCAGGTGCTCCAAACCCTAGGCTACGTCCTCTACCTACTGTTACTGCTCATGTACCTGATCCTGGTGTTCTCGACGGCGGAGAGTGGGCTGGGCTCGAAGTTCTTGGGCCTGGCCCAGACGCTCGTGGGCTTCGCCGTTGGGCTTCACTACTACATGACGGTGTTCCACCGGGTGGTGCTCCACCAGCCGCCGAAGACCAACTGGAAGGTCCACGCCGTGTATGCCACGTGTTTCCTCGTGATTTGTCTGTTGGCCGGGGCTGATCGCCGGAAGAAGGCGTACTTGAGTGAAGGCGGTGAAGAGGGCAAAAAGAGCTGATTCGTTAAACTTACAGTTACAGTTACAGTTACAGTTACGGACTTAATACCGTTCTATTTTATTTTATTTTATTGTTTATTTATAATCGATCTTATAACGTAAACTATAGGGAAGAAAGGCAAAGAAAGGAAACATTGCCACTTCTTTAATTAAAGTTTTATTTTTATTATTATTGAAAATTTTAAAATTTAGAGTTTTCAGCAGCAACATGTGGGTTTCTTTCTCATTTGATTTGTGGAGGTGCAAAGTGAGGTTCATGTGGGTCTGATCACATGTGAAAGGATTAATTCCACCTTTTGGAATAAAGTAGTCAAGTTTTAATTAATTAAAATATGTTATTGTATAGATTTACATTTTTTTAATATAATAAATTAAAATGTATTTATGCCTCTGATTGCTATTCTATTTTCCACTTTAAAAAAAATACAATTAATATTTTCTAATTATTATCAAGATGATTTTAGAAAATTAACTCCATACATAAAATGATCATATTAATACCTAATAATAAGTTTGAAATTATTAATAAAAAAAAAAAGTTGATATTTTGGTATGGTTTTTAGCTCCTTAATGAGTTAAAAAGTTAAAAACGTGTATTTCATGATGGAGGTAGTACGTAGTATTAAAGTCTAACTCGAACTAATGACCAAGGGACACGCATACGAAAAGTCTAGTACACAAGTCAAGTGAGTTTGTATCCTATAGTCGATTAGCACTAGGAAGAGTGTGACTTATATCCAAGACTTGTTTACTCTATGTTTTTTATGTGAAAAACATCATTTTAGATATTTTGATCTTTATCTTCTCTCTCTATATCCTTACATACTACAGTAATATATGTAATAGTTTCCTAAGTAGATTGAAAAATTATGGTAGGATAGTCATACACTTAAAGCATAATAAGTTCTCTATTTTGAGGATTTTAAAGTTGTTAGAAGAATTTTAAGTCTTTTTTTTTTCTGTCTAACTATATTTCTCATCCTATTCTCCAAAATGAGAAAAAAAAAAAATAGTGTTCTTCAAATCTGTAACATTCTTCAAAATCAAATAATTCTCCAAATCTTATAATAAGAAAACTATTGGAGTTGAAATCAAAATAATTCAAGGAATATATATTCTGTTTCACCATTATCAAATTTTATAAAAATTGTTAGGAGATCGATCGACTTATACTCCCTCGTTTAAGAAAAAGAAGTCACTTGACCACTTTACATTTTACAACTGTTCTGTCAACAACGTACATCGGGGACTCTATTTCCTCTAGCTTTTTGCCTTTTCTTTTCCTCTTGTTTCATATAGATCAAAAGGATCTAACTAACTTAGGATGGTTTAATTATTTTGAAGATAAATTTCATTGATTACTTAGATTTATTGTGATAGGTGTGGCAACCGGAGCCTAAGGGTAGAGAGTACTTTGCCCCAAGCCAGAGTAATATTGCTACTGCCACTGTCGGTGCACTACAAACCAATTGACATGTGATGTTAATAGTTTGGAAAGCGAAATTTAGTGGAAGATAAATATTACGGAGTAACTTCTTTATTAATTTATTTTATATATATAAGAAAAAGGTTCAAGAAATAAGGTAACAAATTGTCTAACACCTTCGAAACGAATTTTCGAGGAAGGAAAAATATTAATTTTTTTATACAAGAAAAGGTTCGAGAAATCAGACTACAAATTATATAATTTGGTCTCCTAATTTTTTATTTTTGGTGAGAATTTGGTCTCCTAAAATTGACTACCCCTTAATTATTTCACTCTCATATTTAACATAATTAATGGAGCATCAACCTAACTACGCCCTCCGTCTCGAAATTCATGTCGTTTTAGCTCTTTAGTTTTGTATCAAAATAGATGTCGTTTTAGGTTTTCTAGATAGTGGATAGTAATGATTTGTATTGATTTGTGTGTTGTTGACTTTTTTGAAGGTTTTGATTGGTTAAAAAATGTAGTGGGTAATAAAATTAATGAAAAAGTTAGTGGAATATGATGTTGATTGATGGATGAGTGTTTTTATTAAAATTTGTGCATAAGGCTAAAACGACATGAATTTCGAGACGGAGGGAGTACTAACTAGCGCATTAACGTTGAAAGTAAAGCCTAGCTATCTAGATTTTCATTAGCCATCAAATTATAATTAACTCAATAAATTGCGTAGTCAATCAATCTACCACTAATCTTGCTCAATTAATATAATCTTTTTTTTATAGGTATATCCATGTTTAAGATGATTGAACTGGTATTACTGCATCCGATCCAAAAAGGATGTCGTTTGAATTTTTAACATGTATTTTAAGGAGCTAAAAACTATATAATATATTAACTTTTTTTTATTATTTTTTTATAATCTAATCATTATTACCAACAAATATTAAGTTGTAATAAAATAATTTTAAAAAAGTTGATATTTTATATAGTTTTTAGTTCCTTAAAATACATGTTAAAAAGTCAAACGACAATTTTTTTGGATCGGAGGGAGTATTGAATTTTTGGTCCTCTACTGGTCGAGGATTGGTCGATGTCTCCCTCGTTTAATTAGTGGGAGCCCCACAATTTTATTTCTGTCTATATAGAATACTCCTCACAGTACTCTCCAATTTCGACCTAAAAAATTTAACAACTCGATCAATAATGACGAGCAAAGTTCTATCGATCATTATCCATATTGCAACGATATTTGGTCTCAGTGTTAAACATTGCACCTATTATTGACGACCGAAATCATTATTATTAAATGGGCCCATATAATGTTTTCATGCATGCTAGATTAAAAGAAATTACACATGTTTGTGTTTTAATTACGATATTATTGAATTGTTTATTAAATGCCAAATTCATTTTTTCTTCATTATTTTGTTTTAATTAATTGATCTTTTAAATCTATGCCCTAAAGCCTGATTCCTTTTTTTTTTTTTCGTGCTGGCTATATACACCTCAAATCATGCACGTACTTAAGGACGTGCATTTTCAGCCTTTGGATTTGTGGTTTATATAACCACACCTTTTTTTTTTGATATGACCTAAAGCCTGATTCCTGAAGGAGAGTAAAGGGTGTGGGTGTGTGTTTATTAATTAGACATGTCATTTGAAAACACCATCTCCTCTTAAGCAGGGAAAAAGTGTACACTACGATCCTTCAAAGTCTTAACCCTGCTCTAAACAGGATATACTGGATTTATGTTGTAGTATTTATTTGTGAGTTAAAATTATACCTCAAGCTAATAAAAAAAGAAGCTACTAATTGATTTCAGAAAATCAGAAGATGGAAATGAAGAGCTAGGAAGCAATTCAAGAAGAGTAACAAACTTCCAACTGATTCTTAATTGCAGAAGAACAAGCTTACAACGTTTTATATAAGAAGAAGAGTACAAGTAAAATGACAATATTGCCCTTGCTTTATATATGTAATTGCATCACTCTATCAAGTTAAGATATTTAAATTTTGCAAAATCTGCATAAACTCTAGAAAGAAGTTTGGTATAGGATGGGATATTAGCCGATATTGTTGAAAAGGGGATTTATACATTTGATGGACTTGTAGAACCAAATCTGTATAGTATTTACAAATCTATAGCTATATATAGTATTAGATTCTAAGTGGGAATGCCAGGTCTCAACATTGACATTTGGTTACTTGTTATTCAATAAAGACAATATATTTAGTATAGCACACTCCGTATATTGGTGCTTTGGTGGGTCTTTCTATGTCAATCAAACTTCTAACTTTAATTTAATTAATCATGATTCCAATTGGTGTTCCCTTCATTTTTTAAGGAATTAAATTTCACAAGAAACAAACAAACAGTATATAATTAGATTAAAATAATCATTCTTAAAGACTTTTATTTGGCAGGAAATCACTCTTTAAATTCTTAACATAGAAAATTAAATGAAGTGGATCTCAAGAAGTAGAGTGCAGAGCTCCCACCGACACTCCTTAAAATTGTGAGTTCATTTAACTCCAAAAATAAAATCAAATAAAATAGTGCGTTCTCGTATTGTTGTTTTCTTAATCATTTTAACTACTCGGTGCCTTCGGGTAGAGTTGTCTCGCCCGAAATTTTTTCCTAATCAAAAAAAAATAAAAATAAAAAAATTTAACTACTCGGTTAAAAGCAAATACTATTCATTTTAACTTTTTTAACCACTTATTCTTATTTAGGAAATAACCAGAGCAAGCCCAACAATTTCTCTAAATATTCTCTATTATGAAGAGAAAAATATCAAAATCTCTATAATTTTTATACTCTAACCTCAACAGCTTCTCTATTTTACATATTTATACATTTATTATACACTATAATAAATGCATGAATTCATAATTTAATAAATAAAATTTCAATAAATTAATTAAAATTAATTAAATCAATATGTAACAACCAATGAATAAATGGGTAGACATGGGAATGAGTGAATGCATTTAATTTTACAGATTTTAAGTCTTCCTCTAAATTTAGAGATTTTTTTTCTCTTTCCTCCCATTTCTCTATTTTAGAGATGGTTTTACAAAAGCTGTTGGGGTTAAAAAACCTATATTTCCTCTAAAATTGCCTATTTTCTCTATTTTACATGAGTTGTTGGGGATGCTCTCAATCCGTCTCGAAAAACAAGACGTTTTAGCATTGTGCACTAGTCTTAATAAAACAATCACCCATCAATCAACATCATAATTCCACTAACTTTTTTCATTAATTTTATGGTTTTTAAATACCCACTATATTTTTTAACCAATCAAAATCTTTTAAAAAATCAACAACACAAAAACCAATACAAATCATTATTATCCCCTACCTAGAAAACCTAAAAACGACATGTATTTTGATACAACTAAACTAGTTTAAAACGACTTGTTTTTCTAGACGGATGGAGTATAAATTATTACCAATCACAGGTTAATGTAACCAAGAGGTTCAATGTTCGAATCCTCTTAGAAACATGAATCGTTTGTGAGTAGGAGAGTCAACCCTTTAAATGGGTCACACATTACCCGATCCAGATGTAGAGCGATTGAGTTGATCGAATTGGACTAAAATTAAAAAAAGGCAAGAAAATATAAGTACTGTATAAAAGTTGGATTGAGATTGATTACTTTTTTTCTGATTAGGTAAAAACTCGAGTTCAGACATACCTGAAACTCGATGGCCGAACAAGTCGACGGACGGAAAACCGTCAATATAAATAGGACACAATACCCCAAAACATCGGAGAAAGAAAAACTCAGTCAGGATCGAGATTGATTACTAATTTTAGTGAAGTGAGTTTCATTTGTTTATTTATTTTATAAATAAAATACAAAGATTAAAGTCACTTCTTTATTAATTTTTTCATTTATTGAAAAAGGAACCTAGGGAAATATCTGTACCTAGACATGCTATTTGTATAATATATAATATTTTTATATCTACCATTATATACATATTGTGATATAAAAGATGATAGAGACATATTATATTATCACACTTATTTGATTAAATCGAAGATTAATTAATAAGATAAAGACATTGATTAGATATATTGAATCTTGTAGAGAATGATAATGTGGAATTATTATAAACTCAAAATATAGGAATACTGGGCTTTTTTGGGATCTAGACCAGCGTCTTCATCAATTGGGCCAAGCAGTCCAAAATTTACTGGGCTTTTTATATGGTCCATGTAAAATGAAGTGAAACAGAAAAAAATTAAAATGGAATAAAAAATAAACGACTCTGCTGGGGATCGAACCCAGAATCTCTGGTTTCGTAGACCAGCGCCTTATCCATTGGGCCACAGAGTCTTTGTTGACATTTTCTGAGAGTTCAATAATTAATCAATAAAATTGTTATAAAACAGATAATCCGCATAATGAAATTTACCTTCTCTAGCTCTGAAAAATCAGGTGTCCTACAAAATAGATCCATATAGTCACAACAATTGAAGAAATGTAAGAATACAACAAAGTTGCACATACAATGATTTGATACAAATGTAAAGTAATAAGATTTGGATTTCAACAATTTGTCAATCTAAAGCCTGAGAGTTATTCTTTTCTTTGAGGCTAACAACGCCTAATGAGAGTCCTTGGAATTGAATGTGCACTTTTAGCCTTCATTGTAGGGTTTTGGTGTCCATTGAACACCAAGAGCAAACGACCAAATGGATCGATGTTCTTCGACTAAGAAGTATCCCACTCCACTGTCTCCACTGCTTTAGTGGTGCTACACACCACACTTAAATCGCCTAAAATTGGTTGTCTTCTAAGAGCCTTTTTGAAAATAATGTTATTACGCAAAGAGGAGTGGAACCACAAAAGTGACTCATCCGATGCCTTGGAATTTAAGCTGAATGCAACAGATGTTTTGCTTGAGAGGGTGAATACAAAGAGCATGGCTAGCTAGACCTAACTATAAACCATGCATTTGCAATCAAGTTTCGATCTATCGATTTGGCTGATCATTTCTGTCTGAATTGGTAAATGTATTGACGGAATTGAAACATTTATAAAAGACTCAGACCAAAACAAGGGTCTATTGTCAAAACAAAAGATCACCAAGACGTCGATAAAATAGCTCACGCGAGGCCGGCCTACATCCCAAGGCATCACCATTTCTTCTCATCAAGAGACTTTTATATATGTTGGTGTAGTGTTGTGGGCCTACATCTTATACCAAGAGGTTCGAAGTTCGACTCTCATTGAAAATATGGACTCGCTTGTGAATGAGAGGGTCAACCCCTTATCCGATCCAGATGTTGAGCGGTTGAGACGATTGACTCACTTGTGAGTGGAGGGTCAACCCTTCTTTGATCCAGATATAGAACGATTGAGTCGATCGAATTGAACTAAATTGAAAAAAAAGAGACTAATATCTATTGGCCCATATATGTTTTTATGTGTGCATTGAAATTTTATTGGTAGAAGGGCTAAACAGAGGAAAACCCGACTCCTACTGGTTATTCTACTATTTTATGTGATGACTTACGGGGTGTCGCCTTGCGGCCCTTGCCCCGTATTGTTTATGTGGACTAAGGCTAGCTTTAAGTTGTTTGTAATATATACATAAAAAAAAACAAAAAAAAACAAAAAAAAACATAGTAATATTCTTAATGTAAATTTTTTTTTTCATTTTTAACTTGGCCCTTTTTTTCAAGGAATTTCCACCTTTTAATTTATTTTTTTAATCATTAAAAAAAATATTCTCTTTCTCTCTAAAAAAAACATACAAAGCCCCTTACTTAGAGAAATTAGTTGAATTTCCCCCAAAATAATTAAAAAAATTAGTGAACTTATTACTAAAGTCATATAATTTTTTTTAGGAAAATCATATTTTTATCGTGTTTAAAGAATCAATCACAACCATTTAATATTTAAAAGAATGTTCAAAGGCTTCAAATTTTTACCTTATTCCTATTTTAATTAATTTAATGTAAATAAAGTTGATTTTGAATTACAACACTTACAATCGATCCTTGCATTGACATTTTGATATCTTTTTATGCATTTTGTAAATATAAATAGGATCATTGTTAATTTTTTAAAATAAAAAAATAATTATATATTTTTTACAATAACAAAACAATTTACATAATACAGTATATATATAAATAAGATAAAATTGTTAACACAATATATAAATAAGGTCTAATTGATAAAATAAGACAAGAAATATGTAGAGAGGAGAGATTGTATTGTATTGGTGTGTATCACAATGAGAACTACAAGGCCTTATATAGGCATAGATGGGGAAGGTTACAAGATAAGATGACCATCAATATGGACCTTTGGTTTTCCACCATGTGGGTGTTATGGAATAGAAATAATGGTGTGGGATATGAAGAGGTGTAACATCACCTATAATTAGTAGTAGTGTATTATATCACTAATATTATAACACTCCCCCTTGATGTGCACCTCGTACATAGTTTGCGTATTGCCTCGTTAAAAACCTTGTCTGGAAAAACCCATTGGGATAAAAACCAAGATCAAGGGAAAAAGAGTACAATACTAGAGCAAACTACTCCCCCTCAACTTTGCACACGTCCTTCAAGCATCGCATTCCCATATTGTGTACCAGTTGCTTAAATACCCTTGTAGGCAATGCTTTAGTGAACAAATCTGCCAGATTTTCACTTGATGCAATCTTCTGGACATCAACTTTGCCTTCAACCTGGAGTTCATGGGTGGAGAATAATTTCGGCGATATATGCTTGGTCTTGTCACCTTTAATGTAACCTTCCTTGATTTGGACGATGCAAGCTGCATTATCTTCATACAACACTGTCGGGTGTTTTACAATGGACTCCAACCCGCAAGATTCCTGAACATATTGGATGAGTGATCTGAGCCACACACTTTCTCTTCCTGTCTCATACAATGCGATAAGCTCTGCATGATTTGATGATGTAGCTACAAGAGACTGCTTTGTTGAACGCCAAGAAATGGCAGTTCCACCATACATGAATAAGTACCCCGTTTGCGAGATGGCCTTGTGAGGATCTGACAAATAACCTGCATCAGAATAGCCAACCAATTTTGCATCATGTATTCCTTTAGATCTTTCAAAATATAACCCCATATCACTTGTTCCACGTAAATAACGTAGAATGTGCTTGACACCATTCCAATGTCTTTTTGTTGGCATTGAACTATATCTTGCTAGCAGATTAACTGCAAAAGCTATATCTGGTCGGGTATTTGTAGCAAGATACATTAGTGCACCAACTGCACTGAGATATGGTACTTCAGGACCTAATATCTCTTCGTTGTTTAGTCGAGGACGAAAAGGGTCCTTGTCTACATCAAGTGATCGTACAACCATAGGTGTACTTAATGGATATGCTTTGTCCATGTTAAAGCGTTTTAGGACCTTTTCAACATAAGTTGACTGATGGATGAAAATTCCATTTCTTGTATGCTCGAACTGCAGGCCGAGGCAATACTTGGTTGTTCCAAGATCTTTCATTTCAAATTCCTTTTTCATGTAATTAGCTGTTTGTTGAATCTCTTCAGGAGTCCCAATAATATTTAGGTCATCAACATAAACTGCTATAATTACATAACCCGACTTTGTCCTCTTTATAAAGACGCAAGGGCTTACTTGGTTATTTACAAAACCATGTCTTAGTAGGAATTCACTAAGGCGGTTATACCACATGCGACCTGATTGCTTCAACCCATATAAGGACCTCTTTAACTTGATGGAGTACATGTGACGAGGTTTTGATCTTAATGCTTCAGGCATTTCTAATCCTTCGGGGATTTTCATGTATATATCTGTATCTAATGATCCATAAAGGTAAGCAGTTACTACATCCATAAGTTGCATTTGAAGTTGTTCAACAACCGCCAAACCAACTAGGAATCTAAGTGTTGTTGCATCCACTACAGGTGAATACGTTTCTATATAATCCACTCCTGGCTTTTGTGAAAAACCTTGTGCAACGAGTCTGGCTTTATATCTTACTACTTCATTACGCTCATTGCGTTTACGTACAAACACCCATTTAAAGCCGACTGGTTTAACGCCTTTTGGTGTTGGAGCTACTGGTCAAAAAACACCGCGTTTGTTTAGTGAATCCAGCTCTACTTTGATTGCACCTTTCCAACTCTCCCAATCATTTCGATTTTGACATTCCATCATTGTTTGAGGATCATCGTCATCTTCATCCATGACTTCTATTGCCACCGTATAAGCAAATATGTCATCTAGGACTATGTCATTTCGATGCCACCCCAAATCGGTAGTTGCATAGTTAATTGACATCTCAAAATTATCCTCGACATCCTTTTCTTTGCTTTCAGGGTCCTTGGATAATATCTCTTCTGAGATTATATCTTCATGGATGTTAGTGATAGGAGTATCAACACCTTTATGTGTTGTTATTGTTTCTTTCCTCTTCCGGGGAAATGTATCCTTAGAGCCTAGTGGTCTCCCACGCTTCCGGCGTGCTTGAGAATCGCTAGCTATTTGTTGGTTTGGAGTTACTACAGGAATCTCCAATCGAGCTGGTGCATTTTCAGCTGGTATATGTGACATCGTCACCTTCTTGGCATCTGTAAACGCATCTGGTAATCTATTTGCAACACTTTGCAAATGTATGATCCTTTGAACTTCAAGTTCACTTTCATTTGTTCTTGGATCTAGAAATGATAGAGGAGTGGAATTCCACGAAATCTCTTTCTTAATTATCTCCTTATCTTCTCCCCCTAGAGTTGGAAATTTTGCTTCATCAAAGTGACAATCTAAATACCGAGCTGTAAATAGATCACCAGTCATAGGCTCTAGGTATTTTATAATTGATGGGGACTCAAACCCCATGTATATTCCCAACCTTCTTTGTGGTCCCATTTTAGTCCGTTGAGGGGGAGGAATAGGGACATACACCGCACATCCGAAAATTTTCAAATATGAAATATCGGGTTCTCTTCCGGAGACAAGCTGTAATGGGGAGAACTTATTATTAGCGGTCGGTCTAAGACGAATCAAAGATGCAGCATGCAAAATTGCATGGCCCCAAGCCGATGAAGGTAATCTAGCCCTCATTAACATCGGTCTAGCTATTATCTGTAACCGCTTGATTAACGACTCTGCAAGGCCGTTTTGGGTATGGACATGGGCCACCGGGTGCTCAACCACAATACCAATTGATTGACAATAGTCATTAAAAGACTTCGATGTAAATTCTCCCGCATTGTCTAACCTGATTCTTTTAATCGAATAATCAGGAAAATGAGCCCTTAACTTGATAATCTGGGCTAGGAGCCTTGCAAATGCAACATTCCGTGTTGATAGCAGGCTTACATGTGACCATCGTGTTGAAGCATCTATCAACACCATAAAATATCTAAATGGTCCACATGGCGGTGTAATCGGTCCGCATATGTCACCTTGAATCCGATCAAGGAACATAGGAGATTCTGCGTTGACCTTTGTCACTGACGGCCTTGTTATTAATTTGCCAAGAGAACAAGCCGTACATGTCAAGTCACCCCTTGATAGGAACTTCAGGTCCTTTATCGGGTGTCCGTGTGAACTTTCAATGATCCTGCGCATCATTGTATCACTTGGGTGACCGAGTCTATCATGCCACAAAGAAAATTTTGCATTGTCAACTAACTTCTGGTTTGTGACATTGTAACTCTCAATGGGGTATATAACTGTGCCATATAAACCAGGTGTTAATGTTCTCATCTTTTCCAAGACTTGCTTCTGGCCCGTCTTAAAAGATGTGAGGAATAGATATTCCGTATCATTCTCATTCATGGTTTCCATGTGATAACCATTGAATCTTATATCTTTGAAACTCAACAAATTCCGTTGTGAGTTACTGGAATACAAAGCATCTTTGACATATATTCTTGTTCCTTCGGGTAACAAGATAGAGGCTCTTCCGGAACCTTCTATAAGATTACTTGTTCCAGATATAGTATTGACACTGGTCTTCGCCATTTGCAGGTTCATGAAAAACTTCGGGTTTTTCAAAATAGTATGAGTCGTGGCACTATCTATGAGACAAAGCTCCCCACCATTGAACTTTCCACTTGGGTGATCCATTCTATATAAATAAATAAAATATATATAAATAAAACCGATGTTGCTCAAAACTTAATTTAAAATGGAAATAAGTCCACTACATTGAAAAAAAAAAAAGGGAAATAGCAAGCAAGCAAACTTTAGGTAAATATAGGATGCGAAATTGAAAATATGAAAATAGCCAAATAGTTCAAGATTTAATCAAAGAGGGTGGTGCGATCATTCGGGAGATCGGCGGCATCATCGGCGGCATCATTTGGGAGATCTTTCTCAAGCATGGGTGAGATCTTGTCATTTCCATCTCGTGGAAGGAAATCAGATGCCTCAAGATATGCATCCTCAAGTCCGGCAAAGAAAGAGTCGTCAGGGCCCTCTCCTTCGACAAAATTAGTGACAAAACCTTTACCCTTGGATTTCGCAAAATCTTGATATAATTTCACAAGGTGGGGTGACGTACGACAAGTACGGACCCAATGGCCAGGTGCTCCGCATCTATGGCAAAGGCTTTCCGCCTTCGGGCCAGGTTTGTCAAGCTGTTTCTTGGACTTGTTCCCGTTATTCTTCTGGATATCGGGGTTTACCCATGTGGGATTACGACCTTGGTCATATCCACGACCACGTCCACGACCGTGACCGCGACCACGACCACCACGTCCACGTCCTCTTCGGGAGGATGTAGCATTCGCTTCAGGCGTGCCTTGAT
The DNA here is from genome assembly GCA_963922045.1 of Persicaria maculosa. Classification (NCBI taxonomy): domain Eukaryota; kingdom Viridiplantae; phylum Streptophyta; class Magnoliopsida; order Caryophyllales; family Polygonaceae; genus Persicaria; species Persicaria maculosa. Next base: position 2,061,898 of record OY998254.1, on the reverse strand, counting down.
TGTTATCAGGAAGTGGTGCGGAACCTGTGGGTCGTTTCTCATGGTTGTTCATAAGCAACTGATTGTTCTCTTCCGCTAAAAGCAAGCTTGAGATGAGTTCAGAAAATGTTTTGAACCCACGTTCCCTGTACTGCTGCTGGAGCACAAGGTTTGATGCATGGAAAGTTGAGAATGTTTTCTCCAACATATCCGCATGTTGTATGTTCTCTCCACATAATTTCAGCTTAGATGCAATGCGATGTATTTCAGAGTTGTAGTCCAAGACCTTCTTGAAATCTTGCAACCTCAAGTGCATCCACTCATACCTCGCACGAGGCAAGAGAACGGTCTTTTGGTGCTCATAACGCTCTTTGAGACTTGTCCAGAGCTCTGAGGGACTCTTCACGGTCAAGTATTGAGCTTTCAGGCTCTCGTGAAGGTGATGACGCAGCATGATCATCGCCTTAGCACAATCCTGCTTGGATGCGCTATTGCCTGGTATGATAGTCTCTCCCAAATTCTGGCTAATCAAGTGGAGTTCCGCATCCTGCACCCATGTGAGGTAGTTTCTTCCGGAAACATCAAGGGCGGTGAACTCCAACCGTGAAAGGTTTGACATTTCTATAAAAAAACATATAAAATGAAATCAACACCATGATTATCTACTTCAGGAGATAATAACAAGATGAACCATCCGCTTCTAGGGATTAATCATCATTGAAACAAATTATAATTTCTATCAACCATCCACTTCAGGGGAGGTGATCTATCATCTCTACGAGGATGCTTAATATTACATGTATATCCACTTCGGGGGATGATACATATTTTTGTCTCTTCAAGGACAATTTTCTTCAAATATATATAGTATATCCGCTTCGGGGGATAACTCAATATTAGTTAATCTCTTCAAGAGATATAACAAAATGAAACAACAACAATATATATACGGCACACAAACACAAATAATTGATCGGTCGAACACACGCAGGCATGTATGGACTCAAATTTATGCATTCCGGCTAATCAAGTATTCAAGTGCATGTCAAAAAAATTAACTTTATGCAGGCATGTATAGAATAAAAAAATAATTAATGACAACATCAAATAACAGGCATATCATATATCATATACTGCATTCACATGTTGCTTAATCAAATTATAATGCCGGTTAATAACAAAATCAAATGCATGCATATCAAAAAAAATGCAGTGGTCGAGACTATATATGGGTGGGAATTAAAATTAATAAAACTGTATGCCTATGTAAGACTAGTGCCGTGAGAGATTAAGGAAACAAACTGAAGACAATATAAGAAAACAAACTGCAGGCATATGAGTACATGGGTACGGCATGCGCAATGTCGGTGAAACCTTACCGAGCAATCGTGCTGATAACGTGATAAAATAAGACAAGAAATATGTAGAGAGGAGAGATTGTATTGTATTGGTGTGTATCACAATGAGAACTACAAGGCCTTATATAGGCATAGATGGGGAAGGTTACAAGATAAGATGACCATCAATATGGACCTTTGGTTTTCCACCATGTGGGTGTTATGGAATAGAAATAATGGTGTGGGATATGAAGAGGTGTAACATCACCTATAATTAGTAGTAGTGTATTATATCACTAATATTATAACACTAATTATTTTTTTTCACATGGCCCCAAAAAATATCCGCATCCCCCTTCTTCACGAGGATTCCATTTAAGCGCAAGTACACCACATACGAACGCCACTAGGGTTAAAACAAGGGAAAATATTAATTGTATGTCACCCGCAATTGCCACGCCCATCGAGCTTCTATTGCCTAGTCTGTCTCTAAATGCGTAAATGATCAAGGCGTACATGCCCATCAGCATCGCAGTCGTATCGGAAGCAAGGAACAGTTGAACAGAACGATGGTTTATTCGCAGCAGCTGGCCAGTGGTTTGATCATATCCCCCAGGAATTGTGAATGCTGCTGCAAAGGTGATTGTTACCAATATAGTTGCGGTCAAGGTCATGTTGCTAATATGTTGTTTCAAGTCCTTCTCCGTCATTCTCATCAAACTTCTACCAAATAACCAACGCAAGATTACCGCATTGACCATGGCCATGCGTGATGTATCCCATCCGCGACGAAGAAGATGAATGGAATTATAGCGTCTCGCCTACCGTTTAATTAAGACAATATTTATTTGTCAGACCACATAGTAATTAATGAAGATATGGATGAATCTATATTCTTCAAAATGCCAAATCACTATCTAATTTTAGAAAAATGGTTAATTTTTTTTAAAAATGAAATATTTCCAATTTATAAATAAAAATTGTTGTAAATATATAAAGAAGCTGGATTAATATGGAGAATATAGGCTTATGTTTTACTATTTTCCTTAGCTTATTTCCCAAGTGTTACACACAAGGTTAACATTTTCATTTCCTTTTTTGTAGGGTTTTGGGGATCAACTCCCATCAATCAAGAGAGGCGGCAGATCGACCTCCTTTTTCATCAGCATTTTGGCTCTTTAATGGAGCAGTAAAAGAAGCTCTTTTATTCTTCAAAATCATCAGATCACAACACTGTAAGTGCAGGATCATAGTTGCTGTTGCTACTCATTACATGGTATCAGAGCTCGACGGTTTTGATCGCTTCAAAGCTCATGCTCATGCTGGTTACAGTCATTGATGTTCAGTCCTCCCAGACCTGAGAAGAGCATCAATCAACTGAGGGAGATATGGCCAACCAAGGTAATCTTAATGACCCACTTTTTTTTTGTCAAACTCTGATCACCCAGGAGCTCAGCTTGTCGGGGTTTCATTTGATGGAACAAACTTCATGACTTGGAGTAGAAGAGTGACAATGGCTCTAGGAGCAAAATGTAAACTGGGGTTTATAGAGGGTACCTGTCTGAGACATGCTGATGGAACTGAAAATTTACAAAAATGGATTAGATCTGATTATATGGTTCGTTGTTGGATCTTGAATTCTATGGCAAAAAATATAGCTAAGGGACTGATGTTTGTGAGCTCTACAAAGCAACTATGGGATGAAATAGTGGAGAGGTATAGCCAGACAAATGCACGAATGATTTATTAGATTAAGAGGAAACTTGCAAATGTTTCCCAAGGAAATATGTCCTTATCTGATCTTTACAACAAGCTGAAGAAGTATTGGGATGAGCTCCAAGCCTTGGAGGGAATCCCTGTATGCAGTTGTGGAGCTATGATAAGTTGTAAGTGCAATTTGGTTAGAAAATTTGAAGAAATGGAGCAGAGAAACCGGTTAATGCAGTTGCTTACTAGTTTGAATGTTGGGTTTGATGCAGCTAAGAATTAGATCCTAGCCACAGATCCACTTCCCACAGTTAGCAAGGCTTTCTCCATCCTACAACAAGTGGAGACAGGCAATGATCCAACCACTGGAGGACAGTCTGGGACATCAGAGACAAGTGCTTTTGCTGCTATGAAAGGAAATTCAAGTCAACTGGGGAGTAAGACTTATGGAGGGAACCAACAACAGAGATCATCCTTTCCTAGCTCAGGTGGTAGTCAATCATCCAACAAGGATTGGAAAGAGATTAAGAGGCAGCTAAAGCTTCAGAAAAATTGTACTCATTGCAATATGAGAGGCCATACAGTTGAAGAGTGTTTTAGGATACATGGATATCCTGAATGGTTCAAAGGAACTAAGGAAAGAGAGAAGAATGACAATGCTCACAAAGGATATGTGAATGCTGCAGGTTCAATGAGTAGAGGTATGCAGAACAGTTCCATGGATGAGTATGATGGATCTGATGGAGGCAATCTGGACTCGAGCATGGTAAATGCTGTTTACCAAGAGATAATGAAGAAGATGAAAGGCAAATCAGATGCTTCTTTTGCCAATTTTGCAGGTAAAATACTACCTTATTCTGCTAACATAGTGATGGCAGACAATTGTGTCAAAGATTGGATCATAGACACTGGGGCCAGTGATCATATGATGCCAGCTTGTGACAAATTTCTCATAAAGAGAAAACTTGATAGACCTGTGCACATTGGTCTCCCTGATTGATCCATCAAAATTGTAGATGAATTGGCTGTATTGCAGTTGACAGACAATCTTCTTCTTGATCATGTCTTACTTGTTCCTGATTTTCAACACAGATTACTGTATGTGGGCAGGCTGCTTGATGAACATGACATGATAGCTCACTTTACTCGGTTATCTTGTCTAATTCAGGACCCTGGGAGTGGGACTGAGAGAATTGTGCTAAAGGGAGTCAGGAAACATGGGCTGTATAGAGTGCTATCAGAAGATCAAGTTCAAGAATGGGAGCAGTTGCAGAGAATTGACAAGAGCATCAAGAAATGTTTTGATTACTGCCGAGGCAGTTGTAATAAAGTTAGCACTGATTTGACAGTTGTTCATGCAAGACTGGGTCACAGCTCTATGTCTAAGATGAGACATCTACAGTTTGCTAGTCAGTTGAATTTTTCAGACTTGAATTGTGATATTTGTTCCTTGTCTAAACATCACAGGCTTTCTTTTGAAAGAAGTGATAGCATTGTTGATAATCCATTTGATCTGATTCATATGGATTTATGGGGACCTTACAAAGTGTCTACCTATAACGGGTTTCACTATTTTCTTATAGTTCTAGATGAAAACACTAGAACAACTTGTACCTTTTTGGCCAAAGAAAAATCTCAAATGTTCAAACTCATATGTGATTTTGTGGCATATGTGAGGACACAATTTAACAAGAAAGTTAAGTGTCTAAGGACAGATAATGGGACTTAGTTTGTTTCCAAGCAGTGCAGAGATTTCTGTGCTACAGAGGGAATTGTCCATCAAAGAAGTGTTCCTTACACTCTCCAACAGAATGGGAGAGTGGAGAGAAAACACGGGCACCTGGTGGAAACAACAAGGGCATTAAGGCTACATGCAGGTTTACCTCTCAAGTTTTGGGGAGATTGCATTTTAACAACTACTCATATAATAAATAAACCCCACTCACATCCTCACATCCCAAACCAAACCCCTTATGAAAAGATGTTTCAGAAACAGGCTTCATATGATGAGATGAGAGTTTTTGGGTGCCTATGTTATGCCAGTGTACCTCATAGCATGAAAGATAAAATGAAAGCAAAGGCAAAGAGATGTGTTTTCCTTGAATATCCTCATGGTCAGAAGGCCTACAAAGTCTGGGACTTAGAGAGACAAACTGCACTTATGTGAGCAGAGATGTCATTTTTCATGAACATGTATTTTCTTTCAAGGAAAGTGAGAGCCCATCCTCACATCCCAAACCAAACCCCACTCACCATACATTACATCTAGTCAACCCTGCTGATGACAATCAGTTTCAACCATTTCCTTTCCCAACTCCACAAAATACCATTTCTTCCAACATAAATATACCACCAAACAATGACTTTGTCCCAAACACCACTTCAGAGATCTCCTCATCCACTCCTAATTATAATCCAGCCATCAATCAAATCCATTCAAGCTCTGTTGATCAACCACCAATCAATTTTCTCAGTGATCCCATAGCCTTCCCACCTCTTAGAATATCTGAGAGGAAAACTATTAGACCAAGAAGGTTTCAAGACTTTATAAGCCCTTATAACCCACACAATTCATCAATGTCCAATCCTTTTTTAGCCACATGCCTGACAGATGTTCATGATCAAGACCCAACATTCCATCACTCATTTGTTTGTATGGCAAATGTGTATGAACCATCCCATTACAAGCAGACCTGCAATGATCCAGGTTGGATTAAGGCAATGCAGTTGGAGATCCAAGCCTTGGAAAGCAATGGGACTTGGGATCTTACAGATCTACCTCCTGATCAGAAAGCCATTGGGAGTAAATGTGTCTACAAAGTGAAATACAAGCCTGATGGTTCTGCGGAAAGGTTCAAAGCTAGATTGGTGGCAAAGGGGTACAATCAGATTAAAGGGAAAGACTACAAAGTCTACAAACATACATTCTCACCTGTAGCAAAGTTCACTTCAGTGAGAATTGTAATTGCAGTTGCTGCAACAAAGAACTGGCCTATACATCAACTTGATGTAAACAATGTCTTCTTACATGGACATTTAGAAGAAGAGGTTTACATGAAACCTCCAGAGGGGTACCAGTTGGCTAGACCAGGTTAAGTATGTCAACTAAAGAGATCAATCTATGGTCTCAAACAGGCTTCAAGACAATGGAATGTGGAGCTTTGCACTTTTTTGACTCAAGCTGGTTACACCAGAACCATGGAAGATTACTCTATGTTTGTCAAGAAGGTTCCTACTGGAATTGTGGTGGCTCTCATATATATAGATGATCTGCTCCTAGCTGGAGATGATTTGGGAGAAATTAAAGCAACTAAGAAGGCACTGCATAGAGCCTTCACAATCAAAGATCTAGGAGAGGCTAGATACTTTCTTGGCTTGCAGATTGAAAGAAATCACTCAGGCATTTATTTACACCAGAAGAAGTATGTGCATGACATACTTAAAGATTGCTCCATGTTGGATTGCAAAGCATCCTCTTTTCCCTTGCCCAGTGGTCTCAAACTTTCCACAGACAGTGGAGAATCATTGACTGATCCAGAGGTGTACAGAAGACTAATGGGAGGCTCCTATTTCTGAACTTGACTAGACCTGACATCTCCTATGCAGTTCAGCATCTTAGTCAGTTTATGACTGATCCAAAGGACACTCATTATCAAGCAGCATTGCACGTGATGAGATACCTAAAGGGCACATTTTCTCTTGGGTTATTCTACTCAGCATCTACACCATTAGAGATCACATCATTTTGTGATGCAGATTGGGGAGCTTGCCAGTTTAGTGCTCGATCTCTAACATGCTTTTGTGTATTTATTGGAAGCTCCTTAGTGTCCTGGAAGAAAAAGAAACAAAAAACTATATCCAAATCATCAGCTGAAGCTGAATACAGAAGTATGCCCAACACAACAAGTGCGATAGTATGTGTGGAAGGCATGCTAAAGGCTTTGCAGACACAGATTCCCCTACCAATTCCTTTATAATGTGACAACAAAGCAGCCATTCACATTGTTGAGAACCCAGTTTTCCATGAGAGAACAAAGCATCTCAAAATTGATTGTCACTTTGTGAGAGAATGTCTGCAAGAAGGTTTTGTTCAACCACAACACATCAGAACTGGTGTCCAGGTGGCTGATGTTTTGACTAAGCCATTGGGAGAAAAGCATCATTTCTTTCTTGCTTCTAAGTTAGGCCTGATTGGTCTACCATCATGCCAAACTTGAGGAGGGGATATGGAGAATACAGGCTTATGTTTTCCTATTTTCCTTAGCTTATTTCCTAAATGTTACACACAAGGTTAACATTTTCATTTCCTTTTTTTCTCCTTCAGTTTTGTTGCTGTAAATGAGTTGTCATGCTCAGTAGTGACACTCTCCTTTCACGTGATGGATCATGTGTGTGAGGTGATGGTATTTAAGGAACATGCTCTTGCATTTCCTGATTTGTAGGGTTTTGGGGATCAACTCCCATCAATCAAGAGAGGCGGCATGCCTCTTTTTTCATCAGCATTTTGGCTCTTTAATGGAGCAGTAAAAGAAGCTCTTTTATTCTTCAAAATCACCAGATCACAACACTGTAAGTGCAGGAGCATAGTTGTTGTTGCAACTCTTTACAATTAATGTACATACATCTATCATAGTTATGCACTCTGGTACATTTCAATGAAAACTATCAACCTCATGCTCCTCGGTTATTCCTTCTAGAAATGTCAAAACATGACCGACCCGAAAACCCCGAAAACTATCAACCTCATGCTCCTCGGCTATTCCTTTTTTTTACTCCAACCATGAGTTTATCTTGTTACCTTTATTATATATACTAATTCAGTACTCGCACCGTGTGCGGTTTTTTTTAATTTAAATAAATTTGATATTAATACCTGTTTAATCAGCTAATTAATTTTCTTCAATACTTCTTAATTGTTACATAATTAAGATATAATTAAGAGAAATTATTATAACATATACATATATATTCTTTAAATTTTTTTGAATTAAAAAATTATTATTAATACCCATTCTTCTAATTTGATATAAAATAAAATTTTATCTTATGCATATCTATATCTATATAATCTATATCTATATCTATCTATATCTATATCTATATTCTATATCTATATATAAAATACTAAAACAGAGGCCGCTGGCGCGACCTCGCGGCCACGGAATTTTCTGGATTAAACGGGATTATTTTTGCCTACGTGGCATTTTCTGAATTAAAGTTGTATTATATTTCTGGGCCATCAATGAATAAACCAATATAGTTAGGTAAAAACTTATCTTTTTAGGTCCAATAATCTATCCAATAAAACCTTATATTTATAATATTAAAATTGTGATTTAAGATTCTCACGTGATGTTAATTTATTGGGAATGTTTTTTTGTGATAAATAAAAAGGATTTTTATAATATTCTCACGTTTAACAATGTTAAACCATATGGCTATATATAATCTATCTATCTACTACCATCTATATATGTAAGTAAATCCATACAAATATAAATCGATTTGAAATTTATCAATTGGCGTATTTTATTTAAAACAATAGTGAATTGAAATATATCATGATAACTACGTAGTTTGGTATAGTAGCCTTGAAATATATCAATATATCATGATACATGATTAGCTTTTTATGTTAATTTTAGATGGTATTATTTGAAAAGGCAAAGGTTAATTAATGGAGTTTAGTTTTGCTATAAAAACAATCTTTACATGCCAAGATTACAAAAAGAGCTATAATTATATTAAACCTAATTGATTTTATCTTTTGTAAGATTTATTCAAATAAGTCATAAAATTTTATCAAAATATAACTAACAAATATATGAAAATATTTTATTATTTATAATATTAATATATGCCTTATAAAAAAACGGATGGAGTATAAGATATTTATATATGACTATCTATAAAAGATATCCATCTAATTAAAGTGCATGCAATGTAGTCAAACATTAATTTCTAGGTCCATGAAATTGAAAATTGGTATATAAATAAATCACATAAATTAAAATTGCCATTAAAAAACGAGCCATTTTTATCAAATCGAGACATATTTGATAAATTGAGATCATATATATATATATATATATATATATATATATATATATATATATATATATATATATATATATAGGTCATTAACTATGTGTGACATTCTATCTTAATTCGTCGTTAAATTATACGGAGTAAGTATTTGAATATTATTTATTTTTATTTTTATTAGATATGATTTAGTACAAATATAGTCAAACTTCATCATATAAATAAGTTTGAAATTAATAAACATAAAAATAATAAGTTTGAAATTAGATATGAAAATTTATCAATTTGATATATTAATAATGTTATATGCTACAAGATTTGATATAGATCTTTTAGCTAAATATTAATCAAGATATGACGATATTTTAATTATATTTTTTTTGTTTAAATTGTTTAATTATAGATAGAAATTAAGGTGGACACATAAGATGATATGTGGTTAAAATAAAGTCATTATTAAATTAAATTTAAATTTAATTTAAGGGATAACTATCTTTTTTAGTAAATACAATAAAATATATTGTTGTATAATAGATGTAATGTGAACAAATATAATAAATAGGAAGAAAAGAGAGGTAAAACTATACACTTTTTTTTTTACAAAATTAACAATTAAAGTTAGACATTATCCATTCGTTCTATATATATTTATAAAAAATTTTTATCACCAATAATAAATTGATATTCATTTAAAGCTATTTCAGAAAATTAAATATTAAACAAAGTAAAATAAATAAGATAAATAAACAATTTTTTAAAAAAAAGTCTTTTTATTAAAGGTTTATTGTGATTTTATATATTTAAAAAATTGACCCAAAAGAAGAAAAACTCTACTTTATTTGGTGAAATAAAATAACTACTTAATTTAGTTTATAGTTAGATGAAATCTTCCATTGAAATATTTCAAGTAATCTATTTTAACCTTCACACTTTAATAAAAAAAAACTTAATATAAAAAATATAAAGTATAAGTATAAAGAAACCGCACAACGGGCGGGTAGTATAACTAGTAATATACTAAAGCAGAGGCCGCTGGAGCGATCTCGCACCCACGAAATTTTCTGGATTAAACGGGATTATTTTTGCTTACATGCCATTTTCTAGATTAAACTGGTATTATATTTTTAGGCCACATCAATTAATAAGCCAATATAATTAGGTAAAAAACTTATCTTTCTAGATACACAATCTCTTTTTTTTTCCCAATAGTGCTCGGTCAATTTGGGTTCGTTTGGTTCAATGTGGGAATTGAAATTCCCGGGAAGTTACATCATAGGAATTGAATTCCTGGGAAATCCAATTGACGGGAATTCTAAAAATATGTTTTGTTGATTTTTTATTCTAGGAGATTAAATGAAGAAAATGAAAATTTTCAAGTTAAAAATAGGGGAAGTTGAACTTACCTAGGGGGACTAGGTAAGTGAACTTCCTCCATTTTGGGGGAATTCAACTTCCCGGGAAGTTGAATTCTGCGTTTTTTAATTTCAAAAATACTAACCAAACACAAGAAACAGCACAACGGGCGGGTAGTAAAACTAGTATTGGTTAGTTTAAAAATTTGTGATTGATTCATACGACTAATATCCATATCTAATGAAATTGTGTCAAATTTTATCTTATGCATATATAGATATATTGATTAAATAGAGTTAGAATAAAAGTTTATCTCATGCATTATTGATTATTTAAAAAAATTGTGATTGGTTCATACGACTACAATTAAGGGGAAAATGTCATGTGTCTCAACCGACTTTTCCTTTATTATATATAATAATTGATAGATAGGTAATAGTTAGATGTACCATCATATATTATTGTCCATTCTTTTTATTTGTAATTTTATAATTAAAAAAAATTAACAAGTGCTAAATATTAATATATTTTATTTATAATTTTTTAGAAGATTTGGATCATTAGAGATATTTGAGATGAGTGGGGCCGTGGATATATTTGGATTATTGTGATCCATAATTAAGAAAACTAAATGATAGGTGAGAAAATAGGTGCAAAATACAGTAGTCACAAGATGTGTGTGTATATATATATAGGTAAGATATACATACCGGACTAAGATCACCATATCTGAATAATTCAAGGCACAAATCAAGCGGTGTCTGTTGCTTGTTGTTCCTAACCCAAATGTTGGCGCCTCCTTCTACCAATTTCTTCGCCCAATCAATATTACCGTCGCAAATGGCCCGATGCAGTGCCGTGTTTCCATCCATATCAGTCTCATTGAATAAATAAGAGCTCTTTATCCAGCTATGGAGATAGTATTTGGGGGGCTTCTTAAAAAGGTGAAGCGCAGTTCCGTTGTTTATAACATCCCAAAGTTCTGCAGAGTGCGGGCAATTATTAACTATGGATTTCACACATTGATTGAAACCATTGGTTGCTGCTCTGAGAATGGGGGTGAAGCATTCATTGTCGTAGACAAATGCTGCTGATTTATCATGTTGTAACAGTTCTTCCACCATCAAATGATTATCTACCTCTACTGCATAATGTAGCGGAGTCTTTCCCACATTGTCTATCTTGTTCAGCACATCTGGCAGTCCCTTTATCAAGTCAAAGCTTATTCTGCTATCGCCTTCTATTTTTCTGTATAAATTGTAAGGTAACCCTGCATGAAAGTTTAGTTAAAAAATTAGCTGTATTCATTTTGGGATAATTCAGAAGAGGAGTTTCAACATAACTACCTGAACTAATCACAGCAGCATGAAGAGGATTTTTGCCATCTGGTCCGTTAATACAGTATGTATATCCTCTATTATGCCCCAATATTTCTTGTATAACAAAATAAGATTTACTTTGGGCGGCAAGATAGAGAACACTTTCGTTTGCTTCATTAACATAAGCAGCCAATCCAGGATCACAACTCAGCAGACGCAAAGCGACACTTTCATGTCCGTTTCTAACAGCTTTGTGAAGGGGTGTGTCTCCGTTTGTTGACTTCATCCTCCATGGCTTGATATGTGCATTCTCATAATTGACATGCCCGTTTTCTACCCGTATAGACAACTGATTTCCTGTTCCGTTAGTTGAAATGCTCAGATTTAAAATGAGTGTTACAGCTTCTAACTGTCCATATTCTGCAGCCATGTGGAGTGGGGTCTCCCCTTTTGAGTTCTCTCCTGAGAGTAGTAATAGACATGAGGAACTTGACTCATGGGCTCTATTAATGATTTCCTCGCACCCATTTCTGGCTGCTATGTGAAATATGGTATTCTTTTTGTGTCCTCGGTAAGTATTCAAATCCCCCCAAGAGTGGATCTTCAAAAGGTCTTCCAAATTCTTGACATTCTCATGATGAAATATACTCATATTTATGACCTCCTTTCGGCTCCATTTTGATTCTAGAAGGTACTGATAAGAATTGCACAAGAATATTCATTAGATAAAAAAGACAACAATATATATGTTGTTACGGTTTATCAGTTAAGAAGCTACGTTAAGAAAGATTTTTCAAATTTAAATGATTTAGTCATTTTTAATAAGAGAAGTATACATGCTTTGTAAAAATTAGTAAACTATACATTTTATATTTTTAACCCTAATCTTAAATTAAAACAACCCCCAAATCTCCGAGCCCCCGTCCATCTCTCTCATGGTTGCTTCTTCATTCCGATGCCTCAGAACGCTCCTCCTTCCCTCCTCCGATCTCTGTCTTCCTCCCCGCTCTTCCTCCCGGTGCCGCCTGTTCTTGGCGGAGGTCCGATTTGATGGTGCAATTTTCGACCTCGTCGTGGCTGCGTGCTCTCCGTGCTGTTCTCGCGTGCTCTGTCGGACATTCTTCTTCCTTTGCTAGCTCCGCCTGATTTCGTCCTCCCTTGCCTTAGGAAGATCCGGCTCCCATCGAGTAATCGAAGGAGAGGAGGCAAAAGTCAAATAGATTTGAGGAGTTAGGGTTTGGTGTGAAGTCGAAGAGATCTGAGAAGTTAGGGCTGTGCCGTTCAATTTCAAGTAGGAGTGGATTCTTTCTATCGAGGGTGCCGCCGTTCAATTTCAATGGCCAATAGATGCAGAGGAGTAAGCACATCTCTCAACCTCGTTCCTCGTCGATTTGTCGTTCCTTGTTGATTTCAGGTTTTAGATCGATCTCGTTCCTCGTCGATTTGTCGTTGGTTGTTGTTGACGACCATAGATCTAGTCCACATCTCTCAACCTCGATTTGTTCTCCTCCATGTGTGGCAGAGTCTGTTGGATACTACTTCCGGTAATGACAAGCTGAAGAGGAAGGAGTGATTGGCGCCAATTTCAGTTGGTCAATTTTCGGCTACAAAGTTGTTAGATTGTGTGGTTTGTTTTGTAACAACTATGTGAGCTAGAAGAGAGAGTGTTTTGTCTATAAATACAGATCACTCATATACATTTGTAATCAAGAAATTCAGTTCAATAAACACAGAACTTCATTCCTCCATTTTCTCTCTCGGATACACCTTGTAACATGGTATCAGTCCGGAATTTGTTCACTAGTTGGTCTCCGATCAAGGAAGCGTTGATCAAGGTATGATTGTCAGCATTCAGTTCCGCCCCTGGCTTAGGTATGTAATTGTGTCCTGTTACACTTGTTGTTAACATCAATTTGCTTTGTCAAATTTCCGCCTTTACAATTGCTGCTGCTACTCGATATGAAATCTGAATCCCTGATTTCTCTCTCTGTGTGTGTTGATGTTTTGTTTCCTATTACTTAGCAATTAGAGATTTGAAATGCAATTAAGATTAGAGAGGCAATGTCCATTGTGCGAATATCAATTCATCTATATTTGTTTGTCACGTATAAGAGGAAGAGGAAGGGGAAGATCGAGCTCCATGTCAGCAATGACGTTTGTTTGATTATGCAGGTAGCCAGGTACTAATTTGTATTTTATTTATCATCAATCTGTTGAACAACCTTTGTTTGTGAGTGGATATTTGTGTTGAACCACCTTTGTCTGTTTGTCATGTGGTATTATATATGTTGGTATATATATGTATGCTTAGGAATCTCATCATGTGACAGTATGTGAACCTAAATGATAGATTACAATGACAGTATGTGAACCTAATTTATTTACATTTTACCTTATTTATTTACATTTTTGAATCACTGTATTTGAGATATTGCATTTGTCTCATCTCTTATTAATTTTGAAAGTAGGATACTATTCTTTGGCAATGAGACATTAACTGATTTTAATATAAATTTAATATTGAAATGTCAAGTAGTGAAATCTTACCACTGAAATACAAAGGAATTTAATATAAATTCCTTATTCCATTCTTCAAATCATATAGTTTTTTACTTACGTGCTCTATAAATAAATTGGAATTGGTTTACTGTAAGTTAAAGCTTTAGGTTGATTTTTTTTTGTTGAGTAATACAATTTGTCTCCAATTTATTTTAGTGCTGACATCGTTTTTAGTTGGATATTATATATGTAGGTATATTTATATGCTTGAGTCCTTAATTAAAAATTGGTTTGTTTTTAGTGTTGACATTGTTTTTTTTTGCGTATTTTTATGTGTTGATATCGTTTTTATGCGTAATTTTTAGTGCTGACATCGTTTTTATGCGTATTTTTATGTGCTGACATCATTTTTAGCTGTATATTATATGTAGGTATATATATGCTTGAGTCCTTAAAAATTGGTTTTTTTTATGTTGACATCATTTTTATATGTATTTTTATGTGTTGACATCGTTTTTATGCGTATTTTTTAGTGCTGATATCATTTTTATGCATATTTTTTATGTAGGTATATATTTTCCGACATCATTTTTGCAATATAAGAGATGGAGGAGGAAGGACGTCAGCATCGTCAGCAAATTCGGTGTATCCAGTGTCGGCGTCAGCAAACTACTTTTGAGAAGAAGGGGATTGACTTTCTATACTAAATTTGTTTTAATTGCTCACTGATATTCTTTGTTTCTCACTACCAAAAATAAAGTAAAATATTCCTTTGTTTCTTTTTTTTGGTGGAACATTCATTTGTTTCTTTGCTTTCCCCTTTTATATTTTATATAAAATTTCTAATGTTATTTGATTTGTGAAATCCAAATAATTGGTAATGACTTAATACATCAAATATATTGATCTCCGATGTCATCACCGTCGGAGTCAGCATCCTCGTAAACGGTGTCAGCAATGACGCACGGAAAAAAAAATTCGACGTTAGCGTCAGCAATGCTGACGTCAGCATTCCCGACGTCGGCGTCAACACTGACGCGTGCGGAAAAAAAAATGCTGACGCGGAGGGGGGTACACAGGAGGCGAGGGGGGCACGCAACAGGGGGCACAAGGGATGTATATTTTTCTAATTTTTACCAAAACTTGTATATTTTTCCTAATTTGGCCAACCAATTTGTATATTTTTCAAACTGTCCCTTTTAATAATGCTTTTCTAGGATACATGTATCCAAATATAACGAAACTTTTCCAATATGATTTTTATATCATAGGCTTTGATTCAAATTGTAATCGATGTGGGAAATCATCTTATCTCAATGCAACAATTAGAAATCATAAAATCATAAAGGAGTGTTGGATTAATTCGTACCAATTTTCTAGGAAATTTGTCTTTCGAGCTGAATAAATCCATAGGTGTGTAGCCATCATTGTTTCTCAACCTCCAATTGACGCCACCGACTTCTAGTAGGGCATCCACAATATCTAGATTAGAGCTCTTAGAGGCAAGATGCAAGGGTGTGTTGCCTTCATTATCAGCCACATTGATGAGCTCTTTAATTCTCGTGTTCCTTATCCATGCCGGGAAGGAGGGATCGTCCATCTTGGCTACATGGAGAGCTGTTTGGCCTTCACTTGTACGAATAAATATGGATTGTGGAGAAAGCTTTAATATGATAAGAACCATTGAATACAAACCCATCTTGGCAGCCCTATGAAGAGGCGTCAAGCCATCACCATCACGCAGGTTTGGGAGGGAGCTTTTTGCCTGTAGCAGTATCTTCACAATCGACTCTCGTTGTTCTTCTACTGCATAATGAAGGACTGTCTTCCCTTTTTGGTCTTTGACTGTTACCTTATCTTTTCCTTTTTCAATTAATTTTGACATGATGTCCCCTGCAACAACATCATTTTTTTTTAAATTACATATGAATTGTATAAAATCAATTTTGAAGAAATAACGTACTCGGTTCATAAAGATATAATATTGAAAAAGGCAATGTGATAACTTGCCTGTTAACTTTCTGGTTGGATGAAAAACGGTTTGTCCCAATGGTCCCGAAAAACTGTTATTATTTTGGGCATCACAAATGGCGTCCAAATTTGTCTGCAGAAATTTGAAGCAAA
Source organism: Persicaria maculosa (assembly GCA_963922045.1). Lineage (NCBI taxonomy): Eukaryota > Viridiplantae > Streptophyta > Magnoliopsida > Caryophyllales > Polygonaceae > Persicaria > Persicaria maculosa. The sequence continues at coordinate 2,045,535 of OY998254.1, read as the reverse complement.
AATTGTCGGCGGCAAGGTATGCTGGGCTCTCATGGAGGTGGTTACAATGGTTAATCAACCCTCTATTCTTTTCCAGCAGCAAGACTGAAATATCATCGTGTCGGTATCTAAGAGCCCTATGAAGAGGTGTATCTCCATTCTTATCACTCCTGTTCCAACAATATTCCCCGTTAGCACACTTCCCACCGGTGTCATGGGCGTTTAGGAGTAATCTAACAGTATTCTTGTTTCCAGACTGAGCGGCCAAGTGTAAGGGAGTCTCTCCTTTGGAGTTTTGTTCGCAAAGAAGGTCATAAAAACGACTACGAAACTGAGCAAGAACTTCCCCCATAAAAACTTCGTTTTCGTACTGGGCCGCTATGTGGAGGGCGTTGCAATCTTCATCCAGGGTTCGGTGGAGGAGAAAATCAACATCATCAGATGGAGGAATTGGTGTATCCTTCACCCGTGCTGCTTCATAGAGATTGTCCTCCATTAACCTCTGCTCTTCCAGTATGACCTTTTATGATGCAATTAGTTAACAACAATGTCAGCAAACTACGGAGATAATATATCCCAAATTATATAATGCATTGCATATATATGCATGTTGAGAGTTATTCGGGAAATGGATTCGTATATTCAAGACTATGCTCCGATGGACTATTGGGCTAACATTGATAGTGTCATTGTACTAGTTTATTCCCGTGCTATGCACGGATTTAATGTAAAAACTAGTACAGTCCCCGCACCATGACGCGTATTTTTTTTTAAATAAAAAAAATTATAAGTATAAAAAATTACAACTATAAATTGAAATAAACTATTACCTTTTTTGGTCAAACTATTACCTTACATTAACACAAAATAGAAAAAAATAGATCTGAGTGTCATATATTTGGGACGTACTATAATATTTTGAAATGATATTGCACAATTAATATAGAATGAAATAATATTGTATAGTTAATATTAACTTTATCAAAAAAAAGTTTTGAATTAATCCCATTGTTTTAAAAAACGTAGTATGAAATGATCTTGTGTAATTAATATAAAATGGAATAATATTGCATAGTAAATATTAACTTTATTCAAAAAATAAGTTTTGAATTAATCAAAAAAATAGATTTATATGATATTGTGTAATTAATATAAAATGAAATAATATTATATAGTTAACATTAAATTTATTATAAAACTATTTTGAATTAATCCAATTGGTTAAAAAACATATAGCATGAAATGATATTGTGTAATTAATATAAAATGGAACAATATTGTGTAGTTAATTTTAAATTTATTTAAAAAATAAGTTTTGAATTCAGCCCATAACCCATTGATTAAAAAAATGTAGTATGAAATGATATTGTCTAATTAATATTAGATAAAAATAGGATATATGATTATATATAAATATATCTATAAATATATATATCTATCTAATATATCTAATATCTAATATATCTAATATTCTAATCTAATATACAATACTAAATCAAATGTTGATGATGCCACTTGGAGACGTTTGATTACAAATAGGATTACGTGGCAACTTCTAATGAATCATGGTCCCACCTTTTTTAATTAATTAATTTTTACTAATTAAATTAATTAATTATTTATTCAAAATATTTATTTGAAATTGAAAAGTTGTTATGATCCTTCCGAAATACAAATTTGTGAAAACCTTTATCATCTTTTATCTACAAAATTTTTATTTTAATTACCAGCAATTATTGTTCCACCAAAAGATAAAGGTTGTGTAGTTATTATTATTTTTATGTTACTATAATTGTTGTTGTTGTCGTCAACGTATTTAATCATAACAAATCAATATAGTAATTTTCAAATAAAATCATCTTGCTAATAGTTTCAATGATAGTTTCAATAATTTATTATTTGTTCTTTTGACTTACTCATGGTTTTTATCTCGCTATATATTCATAATGGTTCATATTTCTATATTGACTCCTACAAATTTAATTAATGTATGTTCTTCCTCTATTTAATTTGTTTTTCCTTTTTTATCTTCATTGTTTTAAATTTTGGTTACCTGTTAACAATTGATCAATATTTTTAATGTACATATATAACATGATTGTGTTCATAACACCCTTAAAAAGAAAACTACTCCAAGACTCCTAACTACAAAGTTCGAAGGTACATAAAGAACTAGAGGATGATATATAATATGCAATTAATCAACTTCATATTAATCTACTAATCATATTAGTAAACAAAATTCCCAAATATCTACATGTGTATAAAGTAACAAATTGCAGTTAAAATTATTTTATTTTATTTTATTTTAAAACAAGAAGTTACAAATTATTCTTGACTAGCAAAAACTAGATTTTACAACTAAATATTTATTTTGCCTAAAAATTCAATTTATGAGGAAATTCTTCCTTTTCATAACAAAGGAAATTCAATTTTTATACAACCAAAAATTTATATCAATAAAAATGACCCATTATTTATTAAAAATAAGTCAATATGTATTAACCAAAAATAGCATTAGATAATAAACAAAATGAGCATTTTTCTATAAACAATAATGCATATAATTAACACTTAGAGCCAATTTTGATTTGAATTAAGTAGTATTTTAAGCTTAACATTTCCCAATGTTTGATAATCAATTATAACTTTATAAGTATGATGAAAGGATATTAAAAATAGAGTCACTTACATTTTGATGCGTTTTCATCACATCAGAATTTAAAATAGTATAATATAAATGGATCAAATTGGATCCAAATTTATAATTTGTGATTATTAAGAAAGGACATGCGTGTAAGTAGACCTGTCAAACGGGTCATTCGGGTCGGGTTCGAGTCGCGTCACTTCGGGTTTCGGATAAAACGGGTTTCGGGTTTTTCGGGTTGACTCGAACCCGGGTTTGACCGGGTTTCAGGTCATTTTGGGTTGATTTCGGGTTTGTTAATTTTTTCTTTTTTAAATTAAAAAAATCATGATTTGATAATTTTGTGATAAATTTTAATTATAAATAAAAAAAATTTAATTATATATAATTATAAATCAACCGGGTCAATCGGGTAAATTGGGTCAAAATTACCGGGTCAATCGGGTCACCGGGTCGAAACCCAGATTACCCGGAAAATTTCTGGTTTTTCGGGTTCGAGTCGAAAAAAAATTTCGTGCCAAAATTTTCGGGTTCCGATCGGAAATTTTTCGTGTCGTTCGGGTCAGGTCACCGGGTTGGGTTGTGTTTTGACAGGTCTACGTGTAAGGCATATGACAAGAGTCACTTAAATTGTGATTAAAAGGATATTAATTTATAAAACATAATTGTATAAAATATCCCTCCGGTAAAACTATTAGTACATATACAAATCCTAATATATTGGGCTCACCTAACATTTTTCGAATGTGTAGTTCACTTAAAAAAAGTGTTTGGTTCTACCTTTCAGCTTATTATGACAAAAAATATTTGTTTAATGTTCAAAAGTAAGCAATCATGTTACAAAAAAATTAGAAGGGGAAACACAATATTTAACACTCTACATAATTAGTTCATGTGTCTATCTAGAAAGTTGAGACATTGACGTTTTGCCATATATATTATATAGTGATATAATATAAGCATTATTTTTTTCCAAATGAATATTAGTTGGCTATATCATTTTTAGATCATTATAATATTATAATATATCTAATACATAATGTAAATAAATTATGATAATATCTTTTAACCAATATAACATATTTTACAAATCCCGTGCGTCACGCACGGGTACTGCGCTAGTTATTATAATACTAAAGGAGAAGTCGCCTACGACATGTGGCAGCTTCTCGTTTAAAGTAGGGTTTTATTTTTTATTTTTATTTTGTTAATTAGATTAATTGATAGGTAGTTGCTGATTAATAATTAATAATAAAAATAATAGTAAATGTTTTTTTTAAATGGATTAATTGATAGGTAGTTACTAATTAATTATAAAAATAATTTTTGATAATGATTTGTGTATGCAGTTACCAATTGTTGATAAGGATTTGCCGGATTTGCCGTATGTAGTTACTAATTGTTGATAAGGATTTGTCGTGGGGTTTTTTATTTTATTTTTTTGTTAATTAGATTAATTGATAGGTAGTTACTAATTAATAATAAAAATAATTGTACATGTTTTTTTGTTAATTAGATTAATTGCAAATTAAATTAATTATATTAATAATAAAAACGAATTAGATTAATAATAAAAGGAAAGATATGCTAGGATTTGTCATAGGATAGGTAGTTACTAATTGATAAGGATTAATAATAAAAATATTTTCTTCTCTATATATTAGTTAGTGATCCATGGTATTCGTATGTCGTATGAAGAGTTTTTTTCAACCGAGCTATATTAGATTTTCTACAATGATAAGTAATAAAGGTAAGGCGCTCATAGAGAAGAATAATAGAAAGTTTCGAAAGAAAGATATGTTAAATATTATTTAGTTTATGCGTTTGTGCGATTATTTAGGTTATGTGTTTGTGGGATTAAGTTTTTTTTTTAATCATCAATCTTTATCACTTTGTAATGTAATCTCAATCTATTTCAATCTTATCTAAAATAACAAATTACGCATACCTAATTAATAAATTGGTTTGATCGAAAAAAACAATCAATTTGTAATTGTAGATAATAATCAAAAGATATGAAATCACACATCTCCAATTAATTAATTTATTAAACAACTAACTAGCGATCAAACACGTAACTAAAAAGATATGAAATCACTTTGCTCCAATTACTTAATTACTTAATTAATAATTTCAAATTGTGGTATATATCTAAACAACTAAAGAAGATATGTTGAATAACTAGAAAGATACGGAGTACATCTCTTCCCTATATATTGAAGACGTGATCCCATCCAATGCCGTATCATTTTTTTTTTTCAACCGAGCTAGATCTTTTTGTTAAGAAGTCCATAGAGAAGAATAATAGAAAGGTTTAAATGAGAGGTACATTTAATTTATACGTGTATTTTACCTATATGATCTTTTTTTGTTATCGGGCATTACAATGATTCATCTTTTTTATTTTATTTTTTACGGGCGATGAAAACATTGATGGTAGTAATTGAAAATTTTATTACCAGATGAGTTGCTACCACAAAAACTAAATATCACAGGAATCCGATGGAATATTATTGTTCAATTTTTAAGAATATCGAGATCACTAAACTACAGTGATAAAGATGAAAAGTTAATTGTGTTTAACGATTGATTAGTTTATTTATACCATAAATTTATTTGCACCCCTACAAGTTATTCTCCTGGTCATATTGTTAAATTTGAGGTAGGTATTATAAATATTTAAAATTTTCAAGGAAACAAGTATATATTAATATTATTTATTATTTGTAGTTGGTGGTGCAACGATTCGACCTCAATGATTTGCAAGAGGCACGCGACCAAGGGATACCATAGCATAAATCCGCCCCCAAACAAGGACGTTGTACGTCTAGCTACTTTTGTCCTCAATGCATCTTAGTCAGATATATATGCCTTCGAACTTTACTACTGAAGCATCAATAGGACGATGTGGGCTTGACCAACAACTTAACTTTGAAGAGTTCAAACCACATAGTATATATACAAGCTTTTTGGGCATTAGTGATGATAGAGTGTTGCGAATCTATAATTGAGAGATCCAAATGAAATTTAGGGTCGATGGTGGACGACATCAATATTTTGCTCAAAGGTTAATTTTGATATTTAGATATTTCTTTTTTTAGACTTGCTTTGTATGTTATTAAATATATATAGAGAGCTTGAGGATTGATCCATTATAAATGAATAGGTACGACCGTATAAGTAATACTACATCCGATCCAAAATATATGTCGTTTGACTTTTTAACACGTAATTTAAGAAGGTAAAAACTATATAAAATATCAACTTTTTTAAAATCATTTTTTTAGTACAACTTAATATTTGTTGATAATAAGTATTCAATTGTAAAAAAATAATAATAAAAAAGTTAATGTATTATATAGTTTTAGTACGTGTTAAAAAGTCAAACGACATGTATTTTGGATCGGAGGGAGTATAATCAATATATCTATCTATTTTCATAGATGTAAAATGAATTTTAATTTTTTGCCCGAACATGTCAAGTGATTCAGTTACGGTCACAACTCACGAGTATCGGTGAGATTTGTGATGATCCAAAATGAATTAGCTAGGGTGCTCATTTTAATTATTTTTCTTCTTATTTATGGCAATCTATTTCTGATCATAGTATGCCTAATAACTTCCTAATGAGAAGATCACATCCGTTCAAATAAATGATTGGCTCAGATTGATTCTCCCAATATCAAACGTAATTTCCTAATTTTACGTATCCTAATTCTCGCTCTCTTCCCTCAGATCCTCTCTCGCACTCCTCTCGCTAGAACATCTCCGTAGTTCTCCGTTACCGAGCCATGTCGCCGATGAGTTACCGTCTTTTCGCAAGGTTCAAAGTAGATGGTCGAATCACAACGCAGTTGTCCCTTGTGGTGGTTCTCTCATGCTCCATAGTGCTTCCTCTTTACGTAATTAAACATAGCGATGTCCTTCATCTTTGCCCATCCCATTGTCGTAAGTCGTCATCCTCTATTGTCGTCATCCCTCACATTGATCGCCTATTTTTATCTATCTTCAAGGTTTGTTCATCATCAGTTCGCTAATTATATGTGTATGGTAGGATTTAGGATTTGGGAATTAGGTTTAGTATAGTTCCAGAATTGAAATGTGTGACTTACGGCTAGATTAAGTTTAATTCTAATCATTAGATATTTTATTAGCTTCTTCATGGACAATGGACATTAATTAAGCCAAACCTATCGATTGAAATTCATCATCATTTTTCTCTGATGTTCTTTCTCTTTCTTTATGCTAATGCATTAAGCAATCCGGTTAACTATCAAATTGATGCTTGTGTATAAATTGATGCTTTTGTTTATCAGACTCCTTATATTAGACAGTCTAAAAGCAAAATGAGCATGGATACTCTCTTATATCTCGTATAATGAATTAATGATGAATGTTCTTAACATCAGTCTGATAAAATATTCTTAGGACAATACACAAATCCATTGATTGGGGAAGACAGAATCAAGTCAAATGGAGGAGACGATCTGGTTGAGGAATTGGAACGTGAGAACTGAGAGGATGTGTTTTTTCTTTTCTTTGGTTTTAATTATGTGAGATATAATCTTATCCGTTAATTTATTTCAATGGTTGAGAGTTTAATTAATTAAATTATTTAGCATAATCCAATTAAAATTTAAGTCAATATCTATCTATCTATTAATCTTTATTAATATTATAATGGGATTGACTCCGGTGAAAACCTCAAATTGTGGTAAAAACCCGTGAGGACTACTTTATATCTCGGTTATTTTAAAACCTGTGCTAAAAACATCAATCACACGGTGACTTTACAACTCGGTTCAACCTAAAAACCGTGCTAAAAACTCTAGTTTTAAAATAACACATGACTTTATAGTTCGGTCAAACCGAAAAATCGTGCTAAAAAGCTAATGTTTTAAAATTACATAGTGACTTTATAGCTCGATTTTATTCAGAACCGGGCTAAATTTTTTGACTTTATAGGTCGTTTCTATTCAGAACCGGGCTATAAAGCAAGTGAACCATGATAAAAAGCCGGCCCTCACAGGTTTTTACCGCAATTTTGGTTTTCACCGGAGGAGTGCATCCCATATTATAATTAATAATACTAATTGATTTTGATATCTGATAATTATCTTTACCAATTATTCAAGGGATCGATCTTATCCTAATAATTATCTTTACCAATTATTTTACTTATCTTATTTAATTTAAAACATTTTCCATTTCTATTTAATCAATTCCATACCGTTAACCATCATACGTTTGAGGATAATCGAAACCTCTACTCTGATCATTCTATTGCTTTTCTATCAAATTCTAAATACTCATTATATTGTACAAATTAAACAGCTTAATGTTATCTACGTACCGGATATGTCCGATGAGTCCGATAACAGTTGATTGTTTTTCCTTAATGAGAAATTTTAAATTGGTTCATGTTAATTTATATATTTTGATACTTTGAGTAAGTTGTAAATCGTATTGATCCACAAAAAATTACTTCTACTTGGTGGTGGATCGATCTGGGTTTTGGTCGGGGTGACTGAAGTCCGCAATCAACTGATTTTATTAACTTTAGGGATTAAAAAAATACGGAATTATAAAAGCAATTTAGCCCTTTTCTTGCTGAGTCTGACGAGAATATGAGATAAGATGAATTTAGAACTAAAACAGTAAGTCGTCTAATCCATGTGGCACCTTCTCCTTTAACGTAGGGATTTTTAGTTAGAGTTTAATTCAATTATTTACCATAATTCAATTAAAAATTAAGTCAATATATATATCTATCTATTAATCTTTATTAATACTATAATTAATAATACTAATTGATTTTGATATCTAGATATTATGGTTAGTTGGTTTAGATATTCAAAGGATCTTATCCTTAATAATTATCTTTACCAATTATTTTAATTATCTTATTTAGTTTAAAACATTTTCCATTTCTATTTAATCCATAGCTTGACCATCATATATTATACGTTTGACGATAATCGGTGAGTCACGTTTCCATTTCTTAAAAACCTCTACTCTGATCATTCTATTGCATTTATATCAAATTCTAACTATATTTTTGTAATTTTCAATTTTTGTAGGTATTCGAATTACATTTTTTTTATTGCTTTATAATCGATGATAACAATGCTTTTTCCTTAGGTCGAAGATGAAGAACGGTTTAACTTTATTGGATGATCTAAATATATTCAAAATAAATGTTTCCAAAAATAACTTTGCGCAAGGGGAAGACACGTGGCATAGGTGCTTTGCTTTTAAGTAATATACTAGTGCAGATCCCGTCCCGTGTACGGGAAATGTGTTAATCTAAATATAATTTTTTTTTCCTCCAAAAAATAATATAAATATAAATAAAATTAGTTCGATAGGTTATATATAATCTAAATATCTTTTAATTAGATTCTCTCAAAATATAAATAAAATTCAAAATTATAAGGTACTACGTAAAAGTTTTTTTTTTATCTAATCTATGGTTAATTAAATCTCATGTAATTTAATTAGATAGTTGATTTTTAAAAATATTTTAATATTTTTTTATTAAATATGTAGTACATATTTATTACATTAGTTTACTAAAATATCTATGTACGGATGGATTGTGGCTACATATATAGCTATATAATATTTTAATTATTTATTTTGGCCTCAAAAAATAATATAGATAGATATAAAATAACAATTATTAAATGATTGATTTTGATATAAATAATTATTTCCACCAAAAAATAATCTAAATATAAATAAAATAGCACATCAAATATTACATATTCATCTATTAATATTTTTGGTAAGTATGACTATGAAAATTAGTTTTATTAATTATTTTTATTATTACTACTACTATGTTTAATTATATTGATATAGTTTTTTCCTTATATAATATTTACTCTTTTATAAGATATTCCATCTATCCAATTATATGTGTTAATGGTAAAATAAAATAATTATTTTTATTAGATTTCCTTTTTGACGGGAGAAAGCTTTGCGAGACGCACTCTCGCGCCGCCACGTAGGCAGATTCACTCACGTGCCGCCACGCAGGCCCAATGCATCGGTTTTAGTATATGTACTAGTATAGACCCCGTCCCGTGTACGGAGAATGCGTTAATATAAATATAAATTATTTTTTTCTTCAAAAATTAATATAAATATAAATAAAATTAGTTCGACAGATTATATATAATCTAAATATCTTTTAATTAAATTCTCTCAAAATATAAATAAAATTCACATTTATAAGGTAATACGTAAAAGTTTTTTTTTCTAATCTATGGTTAATTAAATCTCATGTAATTTAATTAGATAGTTGATTTTTAAAAATATTTTAATATTATTTTTTTATTAAATATACAGTATGTATTTATTACATTAGTTTACTAAAATATCTATGTACGGATGGATTGTGACTACATATATGGCTATATAATATTTTAATTATTTATTTTGGCCTCAAAAAATAATATAGATAGATATAAAATAAAAATTATTAAATGATTGATTTTCATATAAATAATTCTTTCCGCCAAAAAATAATCTAAATATAAATAAAATAGCACCTATCAAATATTATATATTTATCTCTTAATATTTTTGGTAAGTATGACTATGAAAATTAGTTTTATTATTACTACTACTACGTTTAATTAAATTGATATAGTTTTTTCCTTATATAATATTTACTCTTTTATAGGATATTCCATCTATCCAATTATATGTGTTAATGGTAAAATAAAATAATTATTTTTATTAGATTTTCTTTTTGACGGGAGAAAGCTTTGCGAGATGCACTCACGCGCCGCCACGTAGGCAGATTCACTCACGTGCCGCCACGCAGGACGCTACGCATCGGTTTTAGTATATGTATATAGATATAGATAGATATAGATATAGATAGATACTTTAAAATTATAATAGTTATTTTCAAATTTAATTACAAAAGATATTAACCTTCAAAAATAAATAATGTATATTCATCTACAAACAAAAAAGATAATCTATATATTAAAATATTTTTTATATAATTTAATATTAATTTTTTTTTAATAATTATAACAACAAAGGAAGTGTTTTTAATGACCTTCTAAACCCTATATATAACATAAGACCTTCTTTTGCTATATATATATATATAACATATTTTTTTTTAAAAATTTTCAGGTGCTTGAGCAACCGCATGCCCTCCTCCCTCCGCCCCTGGATTGGATATATGGATTTAGGATGGTCGGAGAAGTCGGCAATTGAAGAACAGTACGTATCAGATTGGGAAAATTTGCAGTAGTAATTAAAGAGTTAACTTAATTTGAGAGTATACGATATATGGAAGATTAAATTAGTATATAAAATAGGGGCGATAATATTGCACATACCTTGTTAATTTAGCGTGTATAGGAGATTGGATCTACTGAGTTGAGATCATCAACATTACAATCTAGCTTTAACTAGCAGCTGGGGGTTTTGATTTCAGAGAGAGAGATGAATTGCTAGCTGTTATATAGCCACTTAGCTACCTTAATAATAATAAAAAAAGAGAGAGATGGAGATAAAGGAGATCGATATGGGATCGGAATGTGTCATGTGTGGATGAACTAGGTATGAAACAGCCCAATTTGCCCAACTAGCACCGCAATGCTTGAGCATAGCCAACTAATTAATCTATATACATACATATACTAAAACCGATGCATTGTTGCCTGCGTGGCGGCGTGTGAGTGCATCTGCTTACGTGACGGCACGTGAGTGCATCTCGCAAAACTTTCTCCCGTCAAAAAGGAAATCTAATAAAAATAATAAGATAGTTCTAATCTATATAATTAAAAATAATTATTTTATTTTACCATTAATTCATATAATTGAATAGATGAAATATCTTATACAAGAGTAAATATTATATAAGGAAATAATTATATCAGTATAATTAAACACAATAATAGTAATAAATGCGTGTCGGCGTGTGAGTGCATCTACTTACGTGGCGGCACGTGAGTGCATCCCGCAAAACTTTCTCCTGTCAAAAAGGAAATCTAATAAAAATAATAAGATAATTCTAATCTATATAATTAAAAATAACTATTTTATTTTATCATTAATTCATATAATTGAATAGATGGAATATCTTAGACAAGAGTAAATATTATATAAGAAAATAATTATATCAATATAATTAAACACAATAATAGTAATAAATTTGGCATATACAAATATACAAATTGCCATATAAGTGTATCTCCATCTGGATTATAAATAATCTTTCCAATGGACGGTTTATATATAAACTTGGCATATGAACGGTTTATATATCGATTATTTTTGGTGGAAAGAATTGTTTATATCAAAATTAATTATTTCATTGTTATTTTATTTATATCTTAGGAGAATGAGTTATTTAGATCTAGATTAATTTTAATCTTATATTTCCAGTTATTAGTTTAATTATCATAATGTAATTCATATTTATTTATTTATTTATTTTCATATTTATAATAGGATTTTTTTTATAGATAATAAGTGAAATTTTATAATATTGTGTTAACATATTCCCGTGCAGGGGACGGAGCATACACTAGTTAGTATATAATTAAGGATTATTACGTCAGACTACTCGTCAGAGCGAGGTAATATATTTATGTTGATCGATCAGTCAACCATTTATTTTGGTTGTACCCCGCCATAGTTTCTTCTTATGGAATTAATCTCGTGTTTGCAAAGTATATATGATTAATCATTTTTAGTTCGATCTCATAATACAAGACCACCAAAAAAAGGCCGCAGAAAGTGAAATATATTTGAATTTTTTTTGGAAATGGCAAAAATCGTAAAATAATTGGGAAAATAGCCAAATTCTGAAACATTTCAGTGTTTTAGCCAAAACAGGGTAAAGTCGCTGTTTGTAACAGCGACTTTACCTAAAGTTTAAAAAAAAATATTAAAAAATGTAAGTCGCTGTTTATAACAGTGACTTACCTTATTTTGTTTTTTTTTATTAATTTTAAATTATAAAAAAGTAATTTATTTAAAAGCTAAAAAAAAAGTTAAATACTGGGAGAGTCGCTGTTTAAAACAACGACTCTCCCTTTTTTAATTTTTTTTTAAACCTAGAAACAATCTCCGCCCGGCAATGGAAGACGATGAAGGGCACCAACAGTTACCACCTTCGCCTCCGCATGGGCTCTCTCCTACCGCCTCTACCAAGGCCCTCTCCTACCGTTACCGCCAATGCCTCCGCCTGGGCTCTCTCTTATCGCCTCCGTCTGGGCACCGGCAATGGAAGACGAAGGGCACCAACAGCGATTCTCTCCTACCGCCTCCGCCTGGGCTCAGCAATTACCGCCTCCGCCTCCGAATTAGGCTTCCTCGCTTTCGACTTCGGCTTCCTCGACCGCAAATCAGCGAACCTCGCCTCCGAATTCAACGATTTCGCAGGGATTTCGCAGCAATTTCAATCGATGTTTTGATGTTCGAACTTGTTTTGTTCTCCGACCTCCCCGCCTCCTGTTTTGCTATTCGACTTCTCCGACCTCTTCGAAGGCCTGGGCTCAGCGAGAGTAATTATCGCCCCTCTTCGATTGCTGCTCGTCCTCCTCGGTGTCTTCTCTGGCTTCGCTGTCTAGCGCCGGTGGCTCGTCTATTTCGATGGCGGATGTCAAGGGTGAAGGGCTGGGGCCGGGGTTTGTGTTCATTGTGGATCTTTGTACGGCCGAGGATGAGCTTCGCGCGTCGTGGATCAAGGTTGCCGGAGAATTCGATGGTGGCATGTCTGGTTAACTTCGTTTTGGAGAAGGTCGGAGGAAGGTTTTGAAAAAAAAAAAAAAAGGGAGAGTCGACTCTCCCAATATTTAACCTTTTTTTTAGTTTTTAAATAAATTAATTTTTTATAATTTAATATTAATATAAAAAAAAAAAAAATAAGGTAAGTCGCTGTTATAAACAGCGACTTACTTTTTTTAATATTTTTTTTAAAACTTTAGGTAAAGTCGCTGTTATAAATAGCGACTTTACCCTGTTTTGGCTAACACGCTAAAATGTTTCAAAATTTGGCTATTTCCCTAATTATTTTACGATTTTTGGCCATTTCCAAAAAAAAATTCAATATATTTTCAATAAAAACTGGGTGGAAGTAATTTGGTTGAAGCTTCTCCTTTTTGTATTTTTCTTTCTTTTTCTCCAGATCGGAGATATGGAGTATGGAGATGACGAAATATCTACGAAGCCACCTAATTAACACTGACCGATTCAGGAGTCAACTACGCGTGTATATAAAAGAAATACAAAAAAATAACCAAAAAGTCATAATAATAGATATATTATTATTATATTATTATTATTACTATGATTATTATAAGAATTACTCCATCCCTATCGCAATACTTGTTGTTTTAGCTTTATGCACACTTATTAATAAAACTCATCTTTACTTTACTTTTATAGCTTAAAATATCTAAAAAGACTAATTATTACATATAAAAAGAGCAATCATTACCTATAAAGACAATAATTATAGCTAAAACAACAAGTTTTTTGATACAACTTTAACACTCTAAAACAACAAGTATTGCGATACGGAGGGAGTAACAAATAACAATAACTATGACAAAAAAAAACTACAATTTATAAAATATTTATTAAAGTTACTACAATTGCTTAGATCGGAAATAAATTAGACACAATTTAAAGAAATATGGCGTGTTTTTTCTTGAAGTTATACAATAATCACTTTATAATATATTCAAAAAAATAAGAATTAAGAAGCATCCATTGTATTGGGCAAGAAAAAAACTCCTCATAGTTGTATTTTCTTCACACATGCACCAACAATAGAAAAAAATAAAGTTACTGGTAGCTAACTAAGTAGCCATAATTACCATTCATCTATCTATCTATCTATCTAGAGAGGTAGCTAGATAAATTTTTTTTTTTTATGCGAAGGTAGCTAGATAATTAATAACAATTAATCTTCATAATATAATATACTGAAAACACAACACGGGAAAAGTGGCGCCCACCGATTTGACAGATTAAGTCCGAATATTTTAATTAGGAAATTAATACTCCCTCCGTTAATCAAAACATGTCATTTTAGACATTTGCACATTATTTAAGAAAGCAAATAAAATCAAACAAAAATACACTTATACCCCTAATTATTACTTTACTTTTCCACTTTATTGAAAACTACAACTAACAAACATCTAATCATGACAAGGGTAATTTTGGAAAGTGAACACCAAAATACCTAAAACGACAAGTTTTTTTTAACAAGATTTTACTCCTAAAACGACATGTTTTTCTTAACGGAGGGAGTATTATTTTCTAGGGTTTTCTTATGCTGGCGTCTATGCCTATTTAAAGAGTTTTCGCAATAGGTTAGAAAAAATCATCTCATCTTTCATTATTAATTCATCAATTGTTCGTTAGATTATGAGCAAGTAGCAACTAAACTCATTGTTGCGTCTACGATTTGAAGATATATTTGATTGGTTGAGTTGTGAGGCTTTGATTTCTCAATTATTCCCTTGGTTGTTTCATTACCTTTGTGCTTATTGTTGATTGTTAATTCTCTCTTAATTGATCACCTTGATAGAATTGCATCTTGTTAGGTTTTAATTGATTCGTCAGGATAATTATACCTTTTGTAGCAAACACAAGTAAGTGATCCCATGAAGCAGATCTTAGTCATGTAGGGTAACGACGGCTTGATTAAATATCGGTTCCTAAGTGATGGGTTAAGGGGAGTGACAACTTCTTGACTTCAAACTAGTTATACTCATGGGCGGATCCTGGACCGTCATTCCGGGGATACTTGAAGGTAAAATTTTCATCATTCTGAGAATGTTTAAGGGTAAAATAAAATTTCTTTTGTAATTTTTTTCCCGGGTTGGGGATGCTTGACGGAAAATATTAAGAAATTAACACTAATTTTTTTTTTTTTGGGATGCTTGAGCATCCCACATGTAACAAGTAGATCCGCCCCTGGTTATACTGCCATTCTGCCAAGTCCATGCAGGGCTAGGGTTGCATATCGAGAAGAGGGGCATACCAATTTTTAATTGCAGTAATAAAGGCTGAGACTTTGAGACTAGAGTATATTGTTTCTTGATTCGCTGCGAGATCAAGAAGTGGTATGGGGTTGACCCAAGAGTCCGACCAGAAGTTAATAGCTTTACCGTCGATCCAACTCTCCAAGAGAGACCTCCTTGTCTGAATAGGGGAGAAGTTTAGATAGTTTAGTCAATTGCTAGAAGGCGTTACTCTTTTTTAATTTGTGTATGAGAGAAGGTGTTTTCCTTTTAGGTATTTTCGATAAATGAGCATAACCAAGGAGTTATCAGGATCGACAATGATTTTCCAGAAAAGTTTTAAGTATTAGAGCCGAGTTCCTATCTTCGGAGCTATGAAGCCCAAGCCCCCATTAAATCGAGGTCTAGTTATACATATACATCAATATATGTTAAGAATACACAACAACTTACCTACTGACTAAATAATTATTACGAAGTATTTTTTTTCCTATCCTTATTTTACTATTTTTATTTCTTCTCCTATTTCATATATTTATTAATTAGTTTTCTTATTATTAAATAGAAAGAAGACAGTGTTTTCTCTTTTGTACTAGTAAATCTTTTATATTTTGTTGCTATTGTTATGGTATCGAACACATTGTGTGTTGGATAATTTCTTGTTATGTATTGTTGTTCGCTACTGTGTGTCTCCGTCCTCGTAAATTGTTTGCTTTGTGAATTGGAAAGAACATATTTAGATTCAAGCAAGAACACGAATCCATGGTTTCTTACTCATGATGTGAAATCGAAAATCTGTTACAGAAATGAAAATGAGTTGGATGAGTCGAAGGAGAGGAGCAATCAGGCTTATAAGCCTTCGGTTGGGCCGGCCCATACTTGAGGCCCAACTCTTATTTACAATACTAACGCATAAAATGAAAGCTATATATATGTCATTATAAATTCCGTCACTGCTCTGACTTGCATATGAAATGAAATCCATTGACACCGATGTGAATTTCCTTACGACGTCTTTCCCCTCGAGTTAATTTGTAGAGCTCCTACACATCCAGTTTCATAATCTTAAATGTTAACGTTTCTTATTGTGTCTCTTCGTGATGACATGTCCATGTACAACTTGTCCGGTTTCTTGCTACAATGAGATTTGCTTGATTAGATCGAACCTCTTTTCCATTTTAAAAGGAAAAAAGAAAAGACCATCCCTTCTGCCTCCACTTCGCTACAATGAGATTTGCTTGATTAGGAAGAAGGGTTGTCCACTTCGCTAACCTTCCGATCAAGCTCCTGATGCCTTCGTCTTTCACCAACATCACCGAAATCGTTCTGAAGACCAGCTGCTACTTAGCTTTCAGATTTGGGTTTATCTTACTAGTTGCATACTCTTTTGATTTGAACTGAATTAGGTTCAGATGCATAACTCTTTGATGTGAAATGAATTAGGGATGGATGATTTTGAATGCGAATTGCGACTCAAAATTGTTTGCATACATTGCCTTTTTTTTCTGTGAATAGTTGATGTTCTCCAAGTATCATATAGTTTGCAGTTTGTTTGAATGCAATACTATATCTTAGCAAGAATGTCACTTGTAAGTGTTTAGGTATATAATACGCTGGCACGATTTCGTCGATTTGTAGATGAAATGCTCAACAAACAACTTGGGGATTCATTGGGTTAAGTTGCTAGGTGTTTTCCAAAAGGATTTCTCTATTGATGTTTTGAATCTATTAGGAGACGGATAACCTACTTCTAAGGCTTATTTTAATACCGTTTGAAGTTTGCTACTTTTCTGCCAAGTGATTGGAGCTTGTTCTCGTCTTTCCTTTACAGTCTAACCTTTAGCATGAGTCGCCTAGTTCACTAGTAAGCTTTTTGTACACTCTAAACTCTTTACATTTTAACCTTCACAATTAGGCCATGGCAAACCTGGAAGTTTCTACGAGACGGTTGAATGAGTTGCCTATCGTCTCAAACGTACTTAACAGTGTTTCCAAGGAAACATTGGTCTGATTTTATTCTAAACGCAAGGCTATTGATCTGTATCACTGGATAGGTGGATCTGATATCGGATATTCATGTTCTCGGGAGTCCTTAGGGAAGATCTAAGGAGGGTGGGATAAGATATGAAATGTGTTTTTTTCGGATACAATGTAAGTATTTGGAAGGCGTGAGGTTGATCCACAATGACATCCATTCTAAGTTCTAACTAGGAAAAGGAGATCTAGGGTGCGACATGACATAATTGCCTCGTGCTCCATCTTATGTCATAACTCCACCACTTTGTTTGCCACCTAGTTGAGTTCACGGAAGATATAGTGCAGGATGACCGCTCAAAATGATGAAGTAGTTGCAGAATGTCCGTGATTGTCATCTTGATCTCCTCCCAAGGGCAACTCCACTTGTCAGTGATGGAGTTGATGACCGTTAAGCTGTCTCCCTCAATCATGATGTGAATTGAATATGCCAAAAAAAAAGTCGCTCTTATTGAGTTTGATGCATGTGCACATCCGATGGATGCCTTTGAATTTAAGCTGAATGCGACATGTCTTTTGCTTGAAAGGGTGAATACAAAGAGCATGGCTAAAGCCCTAAATCTAGACCTTGCATTCGCAGCTGAGTTCCGATCTATAAATGTTGTTGATTAGTTCTGTCTGATCGTGGTAAATGTATTGACAAAACTGAAACATTTACAAAGGACATATATCAAAACAAGGGTTTGTCGTCAGAACGAAAAATCACCAAGACGTCGATAAAATAGCTCCCGCGAGGCCTACATCCCAAGGCTTCACCTTTTCTTCTCATCAAGAAACTTTAATATCTACCAATCACAAGCTGGTGTAATGGTTGTGGGGTACATCTTATACCATCTCATTGAAAACATAGACTCACTTGTGAGTGAGAGGGTTAATCCCATCACCTGATCTAGATGTTGAGCGACTAAGTCGATGGACTCACTTGTGAGTGGTCAGGGCAACCCTTACCTGATCCAGATGTATGTGTGCATTGAAATTTTTCGTGTGGGTCAAGCAATACATGAAGTCTTAGATTAATATTAAAAGCATAGTTCTTGAATTGGTAAATAAAGAGTAGTCATTCTGGGGTTCAAACCGGGGATCTATGGGTACTACCCACAAGTCCTTTCCGGTTGAGCCATTCCGGAATGGTTATTACAAGCATAGTTCGCTAAACCATCTGCTACGTACATGGGTTGCCTCTCTATAAATACGGAATATCTAGTCCTTACAAAGAAAGTCATGCTACCTCCTTATAGGTCAGCAACCGATATTTAGGGGGTAAACAGAAATATGCCTCTAGATCAGCCAGCAACCGATATAGAGGGGTAAAAAAGAAATATGCAACAAGGAAATACCCAAGTATGACAACCATAATGAATATTCCGATTGCGTTGTTGGATGCAAGCGCATATATACCAGATGCGAACGCCACTATGGTAGCTTCAAGAGAATACATAAAAAATATGTTACCCCAAACTGCCGCGGTCATCAAGCTGTGATTGCCACTAAATGCGTGAGTGTATATGAGCAAGGCACCCATGCCCATCAGCATCGCCAACACATCAAAAGCAAGGAACACTTTAACAGAAGGTTGCTTCATTCGCAGCAACTGGCCAGTGGTTTGATCATATCCACCAGGAACTGTGAATGCTGCTGCAAAGGTGAGTGTTACCAATAGAGTTGTGGTCAAGGCCATGGTGCTCATAAGTTGTTTCAACTCCTTCTCCTTCATTCCCTCGATGTAACGTCCAGGAACAACCAAAGACACGACCATATTGAGCCAGGCCGGAATTTTCCATTCTTCACGAAGAAGGTTAATGGAATCATAGCGTCTTGCCTATCATTTCCGACCATATTTATTTGTCAGTCCACATATAATGAAGATATATATGGATGAATCTATATTCTTCAAAATGCCAAATCCCTATCTAATTTTAGAAAAATGGATTTTTTTACATGAAATATTTCAACAAAAAATTGTTGTAAATAAAGAAGTTGCATCTATATCTATATCTATATATCTATATAAACAGAAGCATTTTTGTTACGTGTCACAACCTTAGAACAAGATATTTATAGAAGTTAAATTATTACAGAATCAATTTATTTTAGTCAACTAATTAATATATCCTTTAATATATCCATGTATCATCTTAATTATGTCAACTTATTCTTATTCTTATTCTTATTTATATATTTTTTTTATAATAATATTGTCTTCTTATATAATTTTATTATAATTTATCTATATATTTGTTTATCTATATAATATGTTAAACTTATTCTTATGTTTTAAACAATGGGATTAATTCAAAACTATTTTTCTCCGGGAGTTAGGCTGTTGTACTAGCAGTAACTCCCAATGTTTGGCTACTGTAAAAGAAAATCAAAACTATTTTTCAATAAAGTTACATCATATATTAACGAATAACTATTTAAGAGAATCATTTTATTTATTTATTTCTGTACTTAACATGTTAAACTTCCATATTTTTTAATCATTTTTAACCATATATCTATATTTAATTATTAATGAAATGAGAATATTTTTGCTAATGTGCCATAACCACCTTCATTTTTTGGTTTTTACATATTTTTTACTTTATCAACTCCCTACATTTATTAGTCGATGCTACCTTTGTTAATCGTTTATTTAATTATATAATAATAAATTTTTTATTATTAATATTTTTTTAACAAAACCACGTCATGGCGCGGGCACTGCCCTAGTTAATATTGTACAACTATCTATCTATCTATCATTTGTGCACAAGCCTTAGAGTGTGCACTGTGCACAAATATTATTCGGTTAAATGTGAAACATTATTCGGTGAAATTTGAAACATTATTCGGTGAAATGTGAGTATTGTTTAGGGGAATGTGAAACATTATTTGGTGAAATTTGAAACATTTCATATAAATTGTAAGTATTGTTTAGGGAATTGAGGTTTTTTTATTTGAAATGGATGAATAAAAAAAGTAAACATTATTCGGTAGAATGTTTCACACTTCACCGAATAATGCTTCAAATTTCACCGAATAATATTTGTGCACAGTGCACACCCTAAGGAGGGTGCACACCCGAAACACACACACACACACACACACACACACACACACACACACACACACACACACACACACACACACACACACACACACACACACACACACACACACACACACACACACACACACACACACACACACACACACACACACACACATATGGGGGTTGGTTCCGGTGTACTCAACCCTTAACGTGTATCATGTACTCAGAAATTATTCATTTATTTGTTCATGATTATTCATCTGTTTTCACGTAATTATTCATCTGTAAAAAATGTAAATTTTATTCTACCGAATAATCGCCCAATACCACTGCATAATTTCATTCTACCGAATAATCTTTCAATACAATCGAATAATCAGAAGTTACTTTTAATCTCATCTGTTGATCTTCTTAATTCAATGGCCCAGATTTGTGTACATGATACACGTTAAGGGCTGAGTACATATGATCCATACTCTGTATATATGTATGTATATAGACAATAGATCAAATGTACACAGCTCTTATTGTGTATCATGTTAACAAATCTGGGCCATTGAATTAAGAAGATCAACGAATGAGATTAAAAGTAACTTCTGATTATTCGATGGTATTGAGAGATTATTTGGTGGAATGAAATTATTTGGTGGTATTGGACGATTATTCATTAGAATAAAATTTACATTTTTTACAATTTTTTTTGCTGATGAATAATTATGTGAAAACAGTCGAATAATCATGAACAAATAGACAAATAATTTCTGAGCACATGATACACGATAAGGGATATGTACACCGGAACTAACCTCTATATATATATATATATATATATATATATATATATATATATATATATATATATATATATATTACAACTTTCATAGTTGGTATATATGCACTTACTCAGCTAAGCAAATTGTTCTGGATTCCTTCTATACAAGGATCCGCAGAAGAAACCGGCCGACAGCAATTGAAACGGCCAAAATAATCCCATCGGGTCTAGGGGCACCATCGATCGTCTTTTAGAGGGTCGATCACTTAACAAGAACTAACTTGAGCATCAAAGAGCTGAGTGTTGTAGGGAGACAAGTCCCACTCTAACCTAGCTCATTTGTTTCTGTATTCTAGGATTCGGATCTTGGTCTCAAACATCATCAATGGTGCAAATTTTATGCATCTTAACTAGAGGTTGCAATTCAGTACGTTGTTCAGGTCGGATTCGGTTATACCCATTCGGGTTCAGTCATATGTCGTGTTCGGGTATACCCATTCGGGTTGGTCATATGTCGGGTCGGGTCATATTTCGGGTATATTGTATGTTCGGTTGAGTTCGGGTCGGGTCGTGTAAGTTCGGATCAAATGAATTTCGGATTGGTTCGGGTTGGGTCAAGTCGGGTTACATTAAGTTTTATTATAAAATGATGGTTATTTTTTTGTTAATCTTAATTATTGACT
This sequence comes from Persicaria maculosa, assembly GCA_963922045.1. Lineage (NCBI taxonomy): Eukaryota > Viridiplantae > Streptophyta > Magnoliopsida > Caryophyllales > Polygonaceae > Persicaria > Persicaria maculosa. Next base: position 2,023,373 of record OY998254.1, on the reverse strand, counting down.
ATTAAACTTCATTTATTTAGTATATTAACTCTCATGTAATTCACATTATTTGAGTATTTAAAAATAAGAAAACTAAAGTAATTATAAGGAAGAGTCGGTTTTGTTCGGGTAGGGTCAAGGACGGGTCGGGTATGGGTTGGATCAGGTTTGTCTATGTTCGTGTCCATTCGGATATCGGGTCAAAATGGGTCGGGCTCGGATTCGGGTTGTGCATGACACTAGATTTTCGGGTTTCGGTCGGGTCTGGGTTTGGATGAGTCGGGTCGGATTTTCGGGTCGGGTAAGATTTTGCTAGCTCTAATCTTAACTTTTAAAAATACTAAGATCATCCGCAACAACGGAGAAACCGTTTCCCATTTTTTTCTCACTCTTAATAATAAGTTGACACATCATCTATTTTTTTCTTTAAATTAAATTTAACTTTATCTACCCGCTCTCTTAAAGTTACCTCTTTTTTTACTACAACTATATGGATATTTTTTACAGTATGCAAATAATAGAATGTCTTGGTAACGCGGGGTTCTTTCTTGATCATCCGATCCGTAAGGATGATGTTAATGAGGTTCACATGTAAGGGTAGAGTACTTGCTATTAATATATTGTATTTATAATTTTTGGGTAAATTACACATAACCACCCATAAATTATGTTACTTTTCACATAACCACCCATAAAAACTTAAATTACAATAAACCACCCATAAATTTGATTTGTTTTCATATGACCACCCACACATTAAACCTCTATTTGTTTTGTTTAAAATGACTAAAATACCCTAATTCAAGCTTATTTGTTTGTACTTTGTAAAGGAAAGATGTTGCATGTATATAAGTACGTGTTTGGATTCCAATTGTATTATGTTTATAATGTAAAATAGACAATGTCATTTTGGTATACAAAAAAATTTAAGATAAATTAAGGGTGTGTTTGGATTCCATAATTTATTAATTATATATAATGTAATAGTTTTATCCCGATGCATGTGATTATTTGGTTAAATTACTATTTTAACTCATTTTTTTATGAGATTTTTAGTTATAAAACCAACTGCTCACATAAACCGAAGTAAATAATTGAATTATAATTAAAATGGAATGTAATTCAAACCCACCCTAAATACTCCAACCAACATATATCTAAAAATGTGAAGAGTCGAGACTTGCAATAGCTCATAACAGTCTCATCTCCTTCAAATATTGAATAAGATAGGGATAAACTCTAAAATAAAACAAGATTGTTGCTTTAAAAGAAGGGTAAATTAGCTCATATCTTAAATTACAAACCATATCATTTAAAAAATAAGCTAAGCTTATACATATCATTTGACAAATTAGCCGAACATGAATAATTTTATTATAATTTATCCTTTTTAAAAGGATAACCGGATTATTTAACAAATGGGAAATATGTTGAAATTAAATCATTGTATTAAATAGAAATAAGCTTGAATTAAGAGTCTTTTAATATTTTTAAACAAAACAAATAGAGGTTTAATGGGTGGGTGGTCTTATGAAAAGATAACTAATTTATGGGTGGTTTACTGTAATTTAAGTTTTTATGGGTGGCTATGTGAAAAGTACCATAATTTATGGGTGGTTATGTGTAATTTACCCATAATTTTTTGGAAGATTTGGATCAATAGAGATTTTAAGATGGGTGGTTTTTTGAATTATTATGATCTAAAGTTAAGAAAATGATAGGTGAGAAAATAAGTGCAAAGCATAATAGTCAAGATGTGGGTATATATAGGTTAAAATTGGGCTCAAATTATAAATAAAAAATAAACTAATGGTAAATTTATTTGGAATAATAATAAAATATATAACATTTTAATTCATTTTAATCATCATTACAATTAATAAGCATGGATAAAAAGAGTATTATTACCTTTTTCATTAAAAAAAAAATCGTCGTGGCGACTCATCTATTGATGCCACTTGTGTAGTTGTGTACGTAGCCATGAGTAATTTGAAGAAGAAAAGAATTTAGACATATGCATGGGAAGATATACATACCGGACTAAGATCATCATTTCTGATCGATTCAAGGCACAAATCTAACGGTGTCTGTTGCTTGTTGTTCCTAACCCTAATGTTGGCACCTCCTCCTACCAATTGCTTTGCCCAATCAATTTTTCCTTCCCAAATGGCCCGATGCAGTGCCGTGTTTCCATCCACATCAGTTTCATTGAATAGATAAGATCTCTTTTTCCAGCTATGAGGAAGAAGATAGTATCTGGGGGGTTTCTTAAAATGGTGAAGCGCAGTTCCGTTGTTTATAACATCCCGAAGTTCTGCAGAGTGCGGGCAATTATCAAGTATGGAGCCCACACAGGCCTTGAAACTATTGGTGGCTGCTCTGAGAATGGGGGTGAAGCCTTCATTGTCGTAGACAAATGCTGCTGATTTATCATGTTGTAGCAGTTCTTCCACCATCAAATAATTATTTGCCTCAACTGCATAATGCAACGGAGTCTTTCCGACATTGTCTATCGTGTTCAGAACATCTGGCAGTCCCTTTATCAAGTCAAAGCTTATTCTGCTATTGCCTTCCATTTCAATGTAATTAGTGTAAGGTGAGCCTGCATGAAAGTTTAGTAAAAAATTTAGTTGTAATGTTATGTGGGAGATGCTCCCTCATTCTTTCGGCCTAACCGGGATTTCTCAAAATTTAACAAATTTGAAGAGGATTTCAACATAACTACCTGAACTAATCACAGCGGCATGAAGAGGATTTTTGCCATCTGGTCCGTTAATACTGTATGTATATCTTCTATTATGATGCCCCAATATTTCTTGTATAACACCATAAGATTGACTTTGGGCAGCAAGATAGAGGACACTTTCGTTTGCTTCATTAACATAGGCAGCCAATCCAGGGTCACAACTCAGCAGATGCAATGCGACCTTGGCATGTCCGTTTCTAACAGCTTTGTGAAGGGGCGTGTCTCCGTTTGTTGACTTCATCCTCCATGGCTTGATATTTGCATTCTCAAAAGCATTCTTTAAAGCATTCTCAAAATTGACAGGCCCACTTTCTACCCGTATAGGCATCTGATTTCCTGATCCGTCAACTAAAATGCTCTTAATTAAAATGAGAGTTACAACTTCGAACTGGCCATATTCTGCAGCCATGTGGAGTGGGGTCTCCCCTTTTGAGTTCTCTCCTGAGAGTAGTAATAGACATGAGGAACTTGACTCATGGACTCTATTAATGATTTCCTCGCACCCATTTCTAGCTACTATGTGAAATATGGTATTCCCATTGTGTCCTCGATAAGTATTCAAATCCTCCCAAGAGTGTATATTCAAAAGGTCTTCCAAATTCTTGACATTCTCATTATGAAATATACTCATATCTATGACCTCCTCTTGCTTCCATACTGATTCTAGAAGGTGCTGATAAGAATTGCACAAGAACACACATTAGATAAAAAAGATAACAATATGTATATGACTATATGTTGTTACGGTTTATCAACTAAGAAGCTACATTTAGAAAGATTTTGCAAATTTAGGGCCCGTTTGGTACTGATATACATATATCAGATATAGATATGGGTATCACTCATACCCATATACCTGTGTTTGGTAAATTAGTATATGGGTATGAAAGTGATATACCCATATTTCCATTCCGGCCTTCATGTTTTTCTCTAATTCCATATACCCATCCAAGGAGGGATATGGAAACAGACGCTGAAATCTTTCTTCTCCTTCCTCCTCTTTCTCTGCCTCCCCAATTTCATTGCTTCACCGCCTAGCTCCCTCCTCTTTCAAATCCTTTCTCTTTCCCCAATTCGCACTACCACGCTGAAATCCCAAATCCTCTTTCAAATCCTTTCTCTTTCCCCAATAGGCGAAAGATGTGCCCAGAACATGGGTCAGTGGGTGCTGGAGGGTGGCGCAGGTTGGGAGGTGGGAGGGCGTCGGGCAACTGGGTGTCACCGGAGGTTGTCGAGGAGTGAGCGGCGTTAGGTCAATGGGTGCTGGAGGGCGTCGAGGAGTGAGTGGCGTTAGGTCTGAACTCCACATTGCTAATTTTCTGAAACCCATATCCTCATATACTACCACATACCAAACAGATACCGGATATCAGATTTGATACTCATATCCATGATATCAATATCTCATACCCATATCCGATATCTGATATACGTATATGGATACCAAACGGGCCCTTAAATGATTTAGTCATTTTTAATAATGCTTTTCTAGGATGCATGCATCCAAATACAACGAATCTTTTTCAATATGGTTTTTTATATTGCAGGCTTTGATTCAAATTGTAATCGATGGGGGAAATCATCTTATCTCAACAATTAGAAATCAGATAATCATAAAGGAGACTTAGATTAATTCGTACCAATTTTCTAGGAAATTTGTCTTCTGAGCTGAATAAATCCATAGGGGTGTCGCCATTGTTGTTTCTCAACCTCCAGTTAACGCCACCGACTTCTAGTAGGGCATCTACAATATCTAGATTAGAGCTCTCAGAGGCGAGATGCAAGGGTGTGTTTCCTTCATTATCAGCCACATTGATGAGCTCTTTAATTCTCGTGTTCCTTATGCATCTCGCGAAGGAGGGATCATCCATCTTGGCTACATGGAGAGCTGTCTGGCCTTCACGTGTACGAATAAATATGGATTGTGGAGAAAGATTCAATATGATTAGAACCATTGAATACAAACCCATCTTGGCAGCCCTATGAAGAGGCGTCAAGCCATCAACATCACGCAGGTATGCGAGGGAGCTGTTTGCCTGTAGCAGTATCTTTTCCTTTTTCAATTAATTTTGACATAATGTCCCCTGCAACAGCATCATTTTTTTTAAAAAAATTACATATGAATTGTATAAAACCAATTTTGAAGAAATAACTCAATTCATATATAGAACCATAAAGGCATGGATGTGATAACTTGCCAGTTAACTTCCTTGTTGGATGAAAAACAGTTTGTCCCAATGGTCCCGAAAAGCTATCATTATTTTGGGCATCACAAACGGCTTCCAGAGTTGCCTGCAGAAATTTGAAGCAAAAATTGTCGGCAGCAAGGTATGATGGGCTCTCTTGCAGGTGGTTACAATGGTTAATCAACCCTCTATTCATTCCCAGCAGCAAGACTGAAATATCATCGTGTCGGTATCTAAGAGCCCTATGAAGAGGTGTGTCTCCATTCTTATCAGACATGTTCCAACAAGGTTTCTCTTGAGCATGATTCCCATCATGGGCGTCGAGGAGTAATTTAACAGTATTCATGTCTCCAGACTGAGCAGCCAAGTGTAAGGGAGTCTCTTCTTTGGAATTTTGATGGCAGAGAAGGTCATAAAAAAGATCAGGAAACTGATGACGAACTTTCTCGATAAAAACACTGTTGCCGTACTGAGCCGCTATGTGGAGGGCGTTGCAGTCTTCATCCAGGGTTCGGTGGAGGATAAAATCAACATCACTAGATGAAGGAATTGTATCCTTCTCCCGTGCTGCTTCATAGAGATTGTCCTCCATTAACATCTCTTCGATCTGTATCCAGTATGAGCTTTTATGATGCAATTACTTAACAGCAATGTCAAAAACCAACTGCGGAGATAATGTTTCTCAAATTATATAATGCATTACATTCGAGACTTATTCGAAAAATGGATTCGTATGTTCAAGACTATATGTTCCGATGGACGATTGGGCTAACGTTGATAGTATTATTGTATACTCCCTCTAGAATCATTTTATTCTTGATTGTAAGAGCACCTAGCTTTTACTGTGTAAACTGTGAACTGGCATATTGTTCGTATGTCACAACAAAATTATTTGTACGACGTGCTGAAATTATTTATATGTACTAACTATCTTTTCATATGAAAGAATTATTTATATGTTGTCGCATACGAATAATTTTGAAATTCAAAATTTTCTTCAAATCTCATCCGTTGACCTTTTTTATTCAACACTTCAAATTTGTATGAGTTACATACGAATAATCACGTTGTTGCATACGAATATTCAATCATGTTTAAATGTTTTTTTTATTCAATTTTGATGGTTAAATTAAAGAAAAAATTTGTTGAGTTGTCCATTTTCATAATCACTTTAAATAGATGTCTATTTTTAAAAAAAGTTTTAGTAAATGTCTATTTTATTTTCATAATACTAACTTTGCTTTTATTTTAATTTACTCATCCCTTCCCCCTTAAGTCATTCAGATATGAGAATCGAGACCTCCATGGCTTCCCTGGTAACAGAAGAACTCTTCTGCATGTGCCTATAGCAGGGAGATAAGCAGCTTGTTGTGGGTCCAGGGCCGGAGATTTTACATGTCTGAGGTGAGTTACGAAAATTGTGCCCTCACATGATCTCAAAAGATTAGAATAAGCAGCAGATTTCAACTTTGCCATAGTAAACTAAACATAAAAAATGGTTCTTTTGAAATTGTTTGAGATTAAAATTATAATTCTAATCTAAATCCTAATCAAATCCTAAATCTTGCAGATTAAAATCCAAATTCAAATCCTAATTCCTATCGAACACTAATCTTAATCCCAAACTCTAATTCTTAATCTAGGGTTGTTCAAAATTTAGTTCAAATCGAAATTTTGGACTGAACCGAGTCAACCAAATCGAATCTAAACCGAACCTAGCTAAGAGATTAAATTTGGTTGTATATTTATAATTTCTAAACCTTCGGTTTAGGTACGTTTTGATCCAATTCAATCTGGTTTTGAACTAATAAGCAGCCCTACTTAAATCCCACAAAACCAAATCCAAATAATGGAACAGTTGAACATTTGAATTACATGTCACCGATTCAGAGCGGGTATCGAGTCGGAGAAATGGAAGAAAACGTACCGATTCAGTGATTTAGTTCGCACTGCCGCTGCCGGTAGTCAACGCTCCACCGAGAGTTTCTCCCGAGTTCTGGGTTTTGATTTCGATCAAGTTCTGCTTAATTGTTTCATAAGAAACAAATAAACAGATATATAATTAGATTAAAATAATCATTCCGGCAGTCGACGCCTCCACCGAGAGTTTCTCCCGAGTTCTGACTTTCGATTTCGAATTCTGTTCGTTTCATAAGAAACAAATAAACAGATATATAATTAGATTAAAATAATCACTCTACAAGACTTTTTTTTGGCGGGAAATCACGCTTTAAGGTTTTAAGTCTTAACCTACTACGTGCCGATTTTATTATAGAAATTAAAATAATCACTCTTTAAGGTCTTACGTCTTAACCTACTACGTACCATTCACGTGATTTTATTATAGAAAATTAAATGAAGTGGATCTCAAGAAGTACAGAGCGGAGAACTCGCATCTACACTCCTTAAAATAGTAGTGTCGTCTTTTAATAAGGGTGTTGATAGATACACCGTAAATTAAAAGTTAAAAAATGCACGTCCTTAACAACGTGTAACCCTTCTGATTAATTAGCGTTTTAAAGAAATTAATTAATCCTTTTAACCATGCATGTCCTTAAGGACGTGCATGATTTGGGGTGTATATAGCCAACACGTTTAATTATGCGAATGTTTAAAAGACTTACTTCTTTGTACACCACATTTGTTGTAGTGTATGTTCAATGGGTGACGTTCCATAAGACAATATAAAATTTTCAAGTCGAATTTGGTGGTGACCCTTGAAACCGCAACATATACATAATTAATCATGACTGGATATTGGTTTCTTTAGGTGCAAATCAACTCGAGTAAGAGATTGCCCTTGATTTTTTGTTAATTGTCATGACAAAACAAACAACACGGGGAATTGCATGTCTTCTTTGAAACATAGATGGTAAAGATGTTGTATTTGAAGGGCAAGTGAGCATTCAAGTTATGAAGACTTACATTTCGTCCTGACATGACCTTCACCTCAATGACGAGCCGAATGATAATATAACATAATATTGTTTACAATTAAAAATGCCATAAATTTTTATATTAAAATATATGTGTGATAATATACTTATAGAATCACAATTCAATATATATATAATATGTGTGTGAAAAAAAAATCGAGAGTTTTGAAAAGAACAATGCCATTTTTGACCTTTAATTTATCTCGAGAGTTTTGAAACATATTTGGGTAAGAAGTTACGTAAATTTACACTTTTTATACACTGACATATGTTAAGAGTACAACAACTTACTAAATATTATTATATTTTTTTTCCTATCCTTATTTTGTTATTTTTATTTCTTCTTCTATTTCATATATTTATTTAGTTTTTATTTTTTTTAAATGGGAAAACCGACAACATTTTATCTTTTACACTAGTGAATTCTTTTATATTTTGTTGTTATTACTTATTGTTGTAGTATTGAACACATTATGTGTTATATGAGTTCTTGACTTCTTGTTATTCATTGTTGTTCACTACTGGTGTACCCGCCCTTGTAAATTATGTCATTGCTCCAGGCTTGCATATATATGAAACCATGACACCGATGTTTTCCTTAAGACATGTTTCCTCTTTAGTTCTAGAGCTCCTTTGGGGTGTGTTTGCATTACCATGTTTTATGACTTATAATGTACAGTATTATAATGCAATACTGTATATTTTAGGTTATAAAACATGGTAATCCAAGCATGTTGGTTTCATAATCTTAAATGTTTCCGTTCCTTCTCCGTGTCTCTTCATAATGACATGTACATGACTTGTCTGGTTTTTTGGTACAATGAGGTTTGCTTGATTAGATTGAACCTTTTTACATAAAACCACTCTTAAATATCAATTTTTTCATATAACCACCCCTTAAATTGAATATTACAACAAACCACTCTTTAAAGGGATTTTGTCAACAAACAATCACCTGTATTCCTATTCCGTTTGATGGGCAATGTACGTCCACTCTACTCTCATAATTCGATATATAGATCAAGAGGAGCACATAACTATTGAGTGATTGTTGATTTGAAGCTTCAATCCCAATCTCTTTCTTGAATTCATGGAGTAGGTCAAAGATCAATTTCACAAGAGATAGAGATCAAAGCTAATAGAATTTTGATGACTATGTCAACAGAACTCTAATTTCACTAAAATTCATTCGATCTCCTAATTCAATTAAAAAGCTGAACGATGGATTGAATTAGGAATCCAGTAGCTGGATTGATCGAACTGAATGATCAAAAGTTTAGATTCAATTAACAATTGAATGATTCCAATTTGCCCAACCCAACTAGTGAGAGATTTGAGATTATCAATTTAGAGAGTTTAGTCAATTACTAATTTACTATTGGTGAGATTTGGAGGAGACGAAGAGCGGTTTGCCTCAGCCTTTCCATAGCCATGACCACCTGCTTCAATGACACCTCCTGAGACGGTTCTGCATGGGCTATCGGCGCTGCATCTAGCTGCGGGGTTGAGGTCGTCATCCGCCTCATATTTTCAAGCAACAAATCCATTATAGTGCACTCATATTCATATATGAAGACCAAAAGAAGCAAGCTATCAGAGAGAGCAAGGCATGGGTAGGGAAGAAGATGAAAGTTGTCAAAGAAGTCGATCTATTGGGCAAGCATTTCTAGATCTGCAAAGAACTGGAAATAAAAAAAAAATTTCCTTTGGAAGACTAGGCTTAGAAAGATGGGGGCATCAAAAAAAAAAAAGTGGTCTTATTCTATCAACTTAACAACATATCAAACGGAATATGAACAGGGTGGTTGTTTGTTGACACTTGACAGAACTCTTTTAAAGGGTGATTTGCTGTAATTTTCAATTTAAAGGGTGGTTATGTGAAAAAGTTGAGATTTAAGAGGTGCTTTTTATGTAAATTTTCCAAAAAGAGAACCCATAATTTTAAAAAGAAAAGAAAAAGGGGTTGCCGGTGAAGGCAGTGTAGTGATCCTGATTCCTGAGGGTTTGGAGCGGAAAACAGGAGAGAGGAGGAAGCCATGGGAAGCAGGTTAGGAAGAAGGGTTGTCCACTTCGCTAACCTTCCGATCAAGCTCCTCATGCCTTCGTCTTTCTCCAACATCACCGAAATCGCTCTGAAGACCATCCCTTCTGCCTCCAAGGTAATTTTCTCGGTTCGATTTCCACTTTGTCATTTCCAATTTCGCTTCCGATCGTTCTCCTCAATACCGAAAAGCCGAAATTCGCCGCGTTTGCTAATAAGATCACTCTCAAGGTATTGCCTTTCTCCACTTTTATCACCCTTAAGAAATTACCAGACCTAAGAAATTGAATCAGGACTTCAGTTTTGATAGAGTTTCTTCATCCAAATAAATCTCAAAACTTTCTCTTTTACTTCTCCTCGTCGTCAGCTGAACCGCTTTTTCCTTCTCTTTTCTCTGCAAAATTGGAGTGTCGCCTTCTTTTTTGCAAGAATGTAGCCAAGGAGTTGATGTTTGATTCACAAAAAACAATTTGCTGATTCTTGTAAGGATCTGGCGGAGACGTTCAATTTTTCCTTCTCCTCTTCCTATTGTTGGTTTGCGTATCACCATCCCGACGATGGGCAATCATGGACGTACGTTTTCAAAATTGCTCTGAAATTATTGTTTATAGGTGCTTCATGGTGTGTTTAGATGTCGACAGCACCGACATCGACACCGTCACACCGCCAGTCAGCCCATTATGTGATTTGTACTGGAAAAAAAGCCGGGAAGGTGAGTTTTATCTTCTCAATTCAGATTTCAGATCTCAGTTCAGATTTCAGATATAATATCTGAAATGACAATCAATTATTACAAATTTCATATTATTGTTTACAAATTTCAGATTACAGAATTGAGATATGAATTGAGATATAAATCTGAAATCTGAAATTATTGTTTACAGATTATTGTTTTCAGCATGGTATTATATTAGATTGTGATTGTGATAAGATCTGCTCATTGATTGTGCTTTCCTCCATATTTGGTTGCTCACCTCTAATGGGTTAACGTTCACATTTTGCTTTGATGCTTGAAACTTGTATACCTTTTTTTTTGTTCTAGAGCATTAGATGAAGTATGTTGGCTTCAAGAGAAACAGAGGAAGCTTTGGGTGTAATGTTGTGCATGCCACATTTTGTTGTTTGTAGTTACAAAGGATATTTCATTGGATTTCTTATGGGATAATGTGTTTTTTCCCCTTTCTTCTGCTCCTCTCCTATAGGGTTCTCTAACTTCTGTTACAACTTACAATGTTTTTTAACTTCTTGGGATGTTGGGCTGCTCTGCAAATAGTAAGGACAAGGGATCTCTATCCTCTCTATATGTTGGAATATCTAATATTTATTCCTGATTTTAAAAAGATTTATTTAATTTTGATGTTCAAATAATAAATACTGTTGTTTAGGTTCATTTCCCCGGTATTTCTATATTTTCTTTCCTTATATGTCTTTTATCCACTCGGTATGTTGGTCTGCTCTTATTAGCTGTTTTTTCTCTCTTTAAGTTGGCTGCTTTATCTATGTTTTATTGCTTTGGACTACCTTTTTTTTTTGGGTCTCCATACTGCTTTAGACTTAAGAGTGGCCAACTGTTTGGTAGTTGTCTATTTGCAACATCTTTGAGAACTATGGTTTTTTCAGTTTGGACTATTTGATATTATTGTATTACTCGTAGGTTTTTGAACTTGTGGTCACGTGATTGACTAGATTTGATGGGGTATGTTGATGGCCAACGAGCAAGCAGAGAGGATGTCCATCCATAGATTGTAGTGGCACAATGAGAGTAGCTTATATATCCCAAGGGATCCAAATGGCCTTTATTGCTAGAGTTCCTTCACTCATATGTTAATACGTTGATTTTTATGTGTTAGGTTTTGTTGCTCATCGGCCTTTATTGGTTTGGTGAAGTGGGGACTACTATATCATACAATATACATATCCAGGTTTTGAATCAAATGAGCAAATATCTTACACCTGGATTGGTCTTGCGATTGTAATGGTGGGTATTATAATGATATATTGAAAACTTTGTTAGATTTTCCTTAATAGCTTAACAAAGTGAAATGCTTTTGAGATGAAGGTTATCCATTTCAATATCCTAGCCTTGAATGTTAGAATTGTCTTTTTTTTTTTAGGTATGTTTATATCTGTTCATTTATTTTTCTCTACTATATTTGACAGGAAGATAGATTCCCAAATGATTTCTATGGCCAACTCTATAAAAGGAGCTTTAGTTCTAGTCAGTTTTCTTATTCTAGTAGAGATTTTTCCTCTTGCTGCTTTCGCTAATCTAATTATAACCGTGTTACAGCTGCAAAATTTTGAGCGGTTGCAGGCAGTCTCTTGCAATTTGTTTCCAATGCTAATTCAGCTTCTGTGTTACTGGTTTTAACACATTTAATGTGTTACCGGTTTTAGTAGCTTACACCGTTTTAAGTGATATTGAACTGGTAAGATGTGACGTTGCCCTTTCAGTGACTAATATAACTGTATGCTTATATTTGCAATCTTAGTGTTACCCTTTTTCCGAGCATTTATGCTGTAATTTTGTTTTAATACAAAGGTTGAGCAATTACAGTACGAGGTTGCCGAGCTTCAAAATATTCTTGCTAGCAAGCAACAGCAAGAAGCAAACATGTTGAAGGTTTGGTTTTCCTACTTCCTTTTGATGATATTGTGTGGATAAAGACTGGGGAGTCCCACCTCTATTTCCTCATGCAGTGAATTTGTATAATAGATGAATTTGTTTAGATCCTCATGCGTATGACGCAACAAAAAAAAGTAACTGAAGATGCTAGACTTGCAGCAGAGCTCGAAGCATCCAATGAGAGATGTGTTGCCCATTTGCTTCAGGTGCTTTTCATTTGATTCCATCATTTTCCAAATATGCCTACATTTTTGGGGCACTCATTTTGCTTGTGTTCATTTCAGAGGAGATGTCGTGCATGTTCTTTTGCAAAATCCATTTTTCTTTTGTCTCAAGTGAAAGATTTGAGCAATACTAACATAAATTTCTATCTTACCCTGATTTTTTGGTAATGAATTTGTCAGTTTCTGGAAGATAAACCTAGCTTATACTCTCTTTTTGTACACAGGTAATGTGTGCAAAGAGTTGTGTACCAATTTAGTTACTAAGTAACATCTTCTGATTTCTGTTTCTATAGATTTAAGTCTGCAATTGTCCAATCTAATAACATTTACAAATTCAATATATTAGAATTGAATTTCATATTAGTTATTTTTTTTGGTTTAAACTTTGTGGATAAACAGTACTATCACAATGAAAGAGAAATAGGGGTAAGACAGCTTCTAAGGAGAAGAAGTTTTGAAGGTTGTAGATGAAAGGTTAGCTTAATAAGATATCTTCACCGTTGACATTGGTGAAAATGCCTGGTAGTTCTTGCAAATGGATATGCAGGTAGTCCAATGCTACAGAACTCCAGTCTTAATTGGTTGTTTTTCACATTATGAAGTGTGGACTGCTAAGAACTCTCTAACCTCATCGAATAACTTATTAGTCTGCAGCAGCTGGAAACTTACTAATGCAGATTTCCAGTTCTGCTGCATAAGTTGAATTTTGAATGTCCTTGGGCTGAAATCTAAGTGTGTTGATTTTGTTTATGTGAAACATTACCATCTCAATTGTTTACATTCGGATTTGTGTAGCTTAAACTATATCCAACCATTGCACTGCATTTACTATGTCCATGAGTTGGCAAAGCTTAAGAAATCTGTAAATGATGAAGCAGATGAACTTCGATCTGTAAGTTTCTTGTCTTTTTTCGCCCCCGCCTATGCAAATCTTGCGCCTGATTTGATTTTATTTGGCTTTAGGAATTTCAAGACCTGAGGACAACCCTTTTGCAGCAGCAAGACGATGTAACTGATGGTTTGAAAAACCTTGGGGTAACTACCCTTCATTCTGCCTAATTATCTCACTCAACTATAAGAATTCACCTTGATGCAATATGCCCTCCCTTTTTATAGTTGTAGGATACTTCGAAGGAGCCTCCGATACCACTGAATAAAGATGTAAAAGAGGGCAGCAGCAAAGATTATGGTGTTCGAGCAAATGAAGAAGATGATAAGGCTGAGTGTTGGTAGGGGGAAATTGTACTGGAATTGAAACTATGCTCAAACTACACGATGTTTGAAGGACTGGAAAAGAAGTGAATATAGTTTATGATCTATGAATGACTCTACCTAGATCCATATTTGATTATTGCAGGGGATGGGTAGGTTTGTAACTTTGGAGGCCTTTTCCATTTTAGGACATTATCATATACGGAGTATGTCCAAAGTTAGAACTTGGAAGCATTATTTATTGATATATACATCTATTATTTTATTTTATTTTTTTGAAAATTTTAAGGTAGTGATGGGAAAGTGCCACATCAACATCATGTCACTGTAAAACAAATTCTTATAGGATGGTATTTGGGTAACAATAGTTAAAGGATGGTTTACTTGTAGAATTAGGAAGCCACCGCTAGGCACCAAAGAAATGGACTCTGCAGGTGAAAATGGACACTTTCATGTGAAAATCAAAAGCCTATGGAATTAGGATGTGAATTCTCCCTGGACTCTGTATGCTATTAAAGCTTTGGTTTTCATCTATTTCGAAGCCTCTAAAGAAATGAAGGTAGCTTATAAATTACATTATTTGATACGAGTGCAATTTTTTTGGTTTCCATCTATTTCTATGGTTAATCTTTGCTTTTATTCTTATTTCTGGGTTATTTTTTAAAAAAATAAATTGACAAAAATAAAAACCAAATCAATAAAGCGATTTTAGCAATGTTAAGAGTAAATTGTTCAAATCGATCTATTTTAGCATTATGCACTAAAAAAAATCATGTACAATAAAATGATATATGTTCTTATAAGTCCCGTGCGTGATGCTGCAACATAGATAATATAGATGATAAAGCAATAATTTATAAATCCCGTGCGTTGCGTACGGGGTACTGAACTAGAAGATGACATGCTGACACTCTTGCTGTCATCCCAATATGAAAATTTAATGACGATGTCTCTATTTAAAAATCTAAAATAGATAAATATGAAAATCCAGAAAATTTAGTATATAACAGAATCTAGCAAGTTTACTCTTGCGTCGAGTAACTTGTCATCCTGCTGCTCTCTTTGTTTCATTTTTCTATTGGCATTTGCATCGAGTAATCTGTCATCATTCTGCTGTATTTGTTTCATTTTTCTATAGGCATCTCATATCTTGAGCTTAATTGTTTGAATTTTCCATGTCTAAAGAGTACCTCTTGAACTATGATCAACTATGAGTTTTTTGCCCAAATCATTTATTTTTTTTATGTCTATGGGTTTTGCCTGTTATGAGTTGGGTCTTCGACGTTCATCCTTCTAATTTTCAATGTAATCAAACGCAACATATCTGTGTGTTTCCTAATTTCCTTCTTTATCCCTTTTATATAAAAAAAAATCCAGGATTTTTTATTTCTTCTAATGTAACATTTACTTAATCAATTATGTCACAATTTAAGCCTATTTTTCTTATAATTTTTTTGAATTTTTCTTAAATGTATATTATTATCATCCTTTTCTTAGTTTTTGTTATTGTTGTTGTCTAAAAGTTTATCAGATTTTAATAATTGTCCTGGAGATATTATGATGAGTACTATGATTTATACATCGTTTAAAACGGATTGATTAATATAATAACATCTGGAAAAAAATATGAGTTTACTTAGGGGTTTTCTATGGAAAGATGGGTTTATGTAGTTTAATAATAATGTATAAATTTCATGTGTCATACATAATACTATAAAACCCGATAAATATTATTTGTGCGTTTCATATGGTTTTTAAAAATCCCGTGCGTCTGCGCACGGGTCACTGACTAGTTATTATATTACATTTGTAAAAAATAGTATAAGGAATGATTTGATGGGTTCTTTAGTAATAAACCTTTAAACACCATACTTGATGGGGTTTGCATGGATATGGAGCCAATGAAATTGTATGTGTGGGCCCATGGAAGAGAGAAGGGAAGAGAAACATAGAGGTGTGGTGGGGTTCATTTTATTTTAAATTAATTGATTTGTTAGTAAATTGGGTTGTATGGATGTGGGTAAAAATTTGAGTTGAGTTTTTAAAGAAGAGAATTGAAAAAAAGTGGGGTTAAGGAACCTAGTGGGTTCAAGGGTTGCGGACTTGCGGACCCTCTTATACTAGGGTTTTGTAAGGGAGCCAAAAAACAGGAGACAGGAGGAAGCCATGGGAAGCAGGTTAGGAAGGAGGGTTGTCCACTTCGCTAACCTTCCGATCAAGCTCCTGATGCCTTCGTCTTTCACCAACATCACCGAAATCGCTCTGAAGACCATCCCTTCTGCCTCCAAGGTAATTTTCTCGGTCCGATTTCCACTTTGTCATTTCCAATTTCGCTTCCGATCGTTCTCCTCAATACCGAAAATCCGAAATTCGCCGCGCTTGCCTTTCGATTTCTTCCTCAGATCGAAATCAAGAGGGTTCTAGAGTCGCTGTACGGGCTCGAGGTCGACAAGGTGCAGACGCTGAACATGGAAGGCAAGAAGAAGAAGAGGGGAGGGGTTTTGCTCGCCAAGCCGGACTACAAGAAGGCCTATGTAACCCTAAGGACTCCTCTTTCGCTCTCGCCTGACCTTTTCCCCATCAAGGCGATTGAGGAGGAGAAAACCGCGATGAACAAGCAATCGAAGACGAGCATTGTTGGAGATGATGCGAAGAAGAGCTCTCATTGGTTGGACTGCAAGGAAAGCCGTCGATTGAAGCCGGAGAAGAGTCCACCTCGCCGCCGCGCTGATCGCCGAGACGAGTCGGTTAGGTTTCCATGGAGCAGTATGAGGTCAGCTGCTACTTAGCTTCGATCCTGATTTTGATTGTGTTGCTTTCAGATTTCGGTTTATATTGCTGGTTGCATAATCTTTTGATTTGAACTGGATTTGGTTCAGATGCATAACTCTTTGATGTGAACTGAATTAGGGATGGGTGATTTTGAGTGCAAATTGAATCGAAGTTGTTTGCATACATTGCACTCTTCCGGTGAATAATTGAAGTTCTTAAATCTGCTATCATATAATTTGCAGTTTGTTTGAATGCAATGCTATATCTTAGCAAGAATGTCACTTGTGCATTTGCCTTTGAGTAGTCGAGTAAGTGTTAGGTATATAATGTGCTCGCACGATTTGTAGATGAAATGCTCAACAGCTTGGGGATTCATTAGATTATGTTGCTAGGTGTAATCCAAAAGGATTTCTTCATTGATGATTTGAAGCTATTAGGACATGGGTAAACCTTCTTATGAGGCTTATTTTGATACCGTCTTGGTTTGAAGTTTGCTACTTTCCTGCTCAGTGATTGGAGCTTGTTCTCATCTTTCCATTACATTCTAACCTTCAGCATGAGTTGCCTAGTTCGCTAGTAAGCTTTTTGTATAGTCTTTACATTCGAACCTTCAGCATTAGGCCAGGGCTAACCTGAAAGTTTTTACAAGACTGTTGAATGAATTGCCCAGCGCTTAAGGACTCCAAATCAATGGTCCTGTTCTGAATAAAACTAGACCAATGGTTCCTAGGAAACATAGTTCAATAACCCGACTCCTAACATCATCAAGAATAAAAGATAGATCGCACCCTAGGGGTTCAAGCAATACATGAAGCCTTAGATTAAAATTAAAAGCATAGTTCGATAAACCATCTGCTTCAGTAGATGCAAGCGCATATATACCCCTAACTGCCATGGCCATCAAGCTGTTAATGCCACTTAAAGAGTAAGTGAGCAAGGCGCTCATGCCCAGCAGCATCACCAACACATCGAAAGCAAGGAACAGTTTAACAGAAACCTGCTTTATTCGCAGCACTTGGCCAGTGGTTTGATCATATCCCCCAGGAACTATGAATGCTGCTGCATAGGTGAGTGTTAGAAAAATTAGCTATTGTTGAATCGGATTCGGCTATGGTTTCAGTTTGTAAGCTTTTGGGCACCAGATGCACTCCTCCCCACGCCGGCTACCGTCTTGTGGATCAATGTCACTGCCTCATAGACACTGGCAGTTGGGAGGTGAAGATTTGCAACATCCGAAGGCAGGCGAACGGAGTAGCAGATTCACTGGCTAACTGGTCGCTACAGCTCTCCAATACTATGTTCAACATGATAATTTGCCTAGCTTTATTTCCTATGATAATATTGCACCCAACTTAAGGGATTAGCTAAGGGCTACAGCCCACTTTCGCCCCCAAAAAAAGAAAAAAATTGGTTAATTTTTTAAAAATGAAATATTACCAATTTATAAGTAAAAATTGTTGTAAATATAGAAGATGTACAACTTTCATAGTTGGTATGCACTCTACTACATATTTCAATGAAAACTATATATCAAACTAAGCTAATCGAATTGTTCTGGATTCCTTCTATACAAGGATCCACAGAAGAAACTCGAGAGCAATTGGAAGTGCCAAAATAAGCCCATCGGGTATAGGGCACCATCGATGCCTCTCGATGGTCTTTTAGAGGGACGATCTTTTAACAAGAACTAACTTGAGCATCAAAGAGTCCTATAGGGAGACAAGTCCCACTTCAACCTCATTTGTTTTTGTATTTTAGGATGTTCAGATCTTGTTCTCAAACTTCGTCAATAACAATGGTGCAGATTTTATGCATCTTGACTTTTAATAATGGAGGGACCCACCCTATTTCAGTATTTTTTGATGAAAACTCAGTGACATACCATCTAGACCAGGTTTGATAAGTTAGGAATCACTTTCTAATGTATTTTTGCTCAGCGGAATCGATATCTAAAAGTTTTTAGATGCTTAACTTTTGCTTATTGACTCCAGTTCTAATGCTAAAAATCCAACATATGTTCCCTTTAAGCAACCGTGTTTGCAAAGCTTGATAAGTTAGGAATCCCTTTCTAATGTATTTAATTGTTAGATCAAGATCTTTTTAGTAAGTAAGTGCACTTTTGTTTCAATCAAATAACTCAAACAATCTTAAAGTACACGAAATTGCTTTTCGTTATTCAATATCAACAGTGCTGGTTCCTTAACCGAGTACATGAGCAAAATGTGACCTTTAGTCAACAAGATCACGATGAGCAAATAGATCGACAAAATAAGCAAATGCTTAATTTACTAATCTCTAAACTTCTTTTCCATTAAGGAATTACAAAATTTAAGCAAAAGGGGGAAATCAAATCTAGATCTCCATGTTCGAACTAAATAAAAAAATCTAGATCTCCATGCCATGTTCCCCATTTTTTCTTCCTCTATGCATCATCTAGCCAAGTTGAGGCATGGTGCAATGGATGTTGTTGAGATATCGTCAATCTATATAAACCAATGTTGAAATAACTAATTGAATTGAAATAATTAGAAATTGAGTCAACGATCATGAATACCAACCATTGTTGGGAAATCGTAGGTGAAACATTTCACTCTTATTGTTATCAAATCATTCACAATTCCTCTCTTTATTGCTTTTGTTTATTTCATACTTTGCAATCTCTCTATTTGGTTACTTTTAGTTAACAACGAAAGCACATAGAAACGGTATCTCTCCTCGTGGATTGATTTCGGACTTACTGACTTCACTAGTTAGTGAGTTTGAATTATCTTTGACATGGAACCAACGACTTCCAACCCCGTCAATTTTCTTCCCTCTTTGGGTCACTATCGATTTGTGGACAGTGAGAGAAGAATGCACTATATTGTTTCATATCCAAGCTTAATGTTTTTTCGCACAATATGTGAATGAACTCGTTGTTGTGGAAGAAAAAAAGATGAGTGGCATGTCGAATGAAAAGAGCATATATATATATATATATATATATATATATATATATATATGATGCTAAAGAAAACAACAGAAAAGTTATTGAAGAAGAACTTTGTGGCTTCGTGCGGGAATTTGTGGAAGGTGTCCTAGATTTTCACAAGGGTGATCTAGATCATGGAATGATAATCCCGTACATGATTGTGGTTCATGGAAAGAGGGCATACTTTATATGTAACCCATTAGATCCCAAAGAGTACAAGGGATATGCACAAGAGCTTAATGATTTGGGCAAATCGTTAAGGGTGGCATTTCTAAAGAAGACGATCACATACAAAAAGGCAAAGGCATTGTCCTGAATTATTATTATTATTTTAGTTTATAATAAAACTTTATTATGATGAAAAAGATTTACATAAAGTTAAGGAAGCATCGTAACAATTCTATAGGACAATTCTCGAAGAGAATGACCGACATTGTGATTTTATTGGAGGAGGTTGAGACACTGGAATAGTGCAAAGTAAACATAGTTATCGTCATGTCCCCAACTTTGTACTTGTAGTGGGAAGAAGAACACCAAGTTGGTCCTCGATAGCTATCGTCATGTCCCCAAGACAACCAAAGTAAACATAGTTACTGCTAGATTTATTGGTGACGCACGACAATGGTGGTTGTAAGTGATGGGTTATGAGATAGAGATGCCTACAGTGATTCTTGATCGAGGTTGAGAACTTCAATGCAACACTGATTCCCTTAAATAACGTTGAGTTGGAGACTGTATAGTGCAATGATCTTCAAATGGAGATTCCTGATAGCTTGGAACTCATAATGACCCCGACATAGTTTTTTTGTGAACATAATTTGGATATCTTTCGTCCAAATTCATTTTACCCCAAATAGAAACGGGTGTGCTTCGGGATGGTTTTGCAACCGTTTATTACAATTGATTATACGAAATTGATCACTAGAGGAAGAGGAAGACATTGGGGTAATCAATTTTGGATTTGCCTATAAAAGTTGCCAATGATCCTGAGGGTTTTATTAGGGAGCGAAAAACAGGAGACAGGAGGAAGCCATGGGAAGCAGGTTAGGAAGGAGGGTTGTCCACTTCGCTAACCTTCCGATCAAGCTCCTGATGCCTTCGTCTTTCGCTAACATCACCGAAATCGCTCTGAAGACCATCCCTTCTGCCTCCAAGGTAATTTTCTCGGTCCAATTTCCACTTTGTCATTTCCAATTTCGCTTCCGATCGTTCTCCTCAATACCGAAAATTCGAAATTCGCCGCGTTTGCCTTTCAATTTCATCCTCAGATCGAAATCAAGAGGGTTCTAGAGTCGCTGTACGGGCTCGAGGTCGACAAAGTGCAGACGCTGAACATGGAAGGCAAGAAGAAGAAGAGGGGAGGGGTTTTGCTCGCCAAGCCGGACTACAAGAAGGCCTATGTAACCCTAAGGACTCCTCTTTCGCTCTCGCCTGACCTTTTCCCGATCAAGGCGATTGAGGAGGAGAAAACCGCGATGAACAAGCAATCAAAGACGAGCATTGTTGGAGATGATCCGAAGAAGAACTCTCATTGGTTGGACTGCAAGGAAAGCCGTCGATTGAAGCCTGAGACGAGTCCACCTCGTCGCTGCGGGGATCGCCGAGTCGAGTCGGTTAGGTTTCCATGGAGCAGTATCAGGTCAGCTGCTACTTAGCTTCGATCCTGATTTTGACTGTTGCTTTCAGATTTCAGTTTATATTGGTTGTTGCATAATCGTTTGATTTGAACTGAATTTGGTTCAGATGCATAACTCTTTTATGTGAACTGAATTAGGGATGGATGATTTTGAGTGCCAATTGAATCAAAGTTGTTTGCATACATTGCACTCCCCCTCCTTCATTCCCTCCATGTAATGTCCATGACCAAACCAACTCTCCAACGTACCTTCAATAGACTGCTTTGCTCCAATGCCGACCCAATGTATTTGCCCATCAACACCTCTCTCCACAGTCCCTCCTTGCCCATAATGAATCGCCATCAAAGTTTAGCGACCAACGCCAAATTTAGATCAGCCATCGACCACATTCAAAGACCTCCCAAATCTTTCGGTTTGATCACTTCCTCCCAAGCAACCTTATGTATTCTCCTTTTAGTCTTAGTTGATCCCCAAAGGAAGCCCCTACATAGCTTATCGATCTCATTGCACACACCCTTAGGCAGCAACAAAGCTCCCATACAATAGACCGGTAGCGATGATAGCACCGTCTTAGTGAGAGTAATCTGCCCTGCAAAACTTAGGAGGTTTGTCTTCCAACCCGACAATTTCGCGGCAAATTTTCCAAACACAAATTCAAAATCAGCTCCTTTTATTCTCGAGTGCAACGGAGGAATGCCAAGATATATTCCAAGATCCAGAGTAGCCTGAATAACTCACTCTCTGAATACGAGACACCAAGTCAGTTTTCACAATATTCCAAGAGACGAAGAATTTAGATTTTTGGAGGCTCACTCTTTGTCCCAAAACTTCACAGAACGAGCCTAAGCAATCCCTGATAACTTTCACTTGCCCCACCAAGGCCTTAGCGAATAGGAGGATATCATCCGCAAAAAATAAGTGTGACAGTCTAGGGCCACTTCCGGCAACCTTAATTGGCTTCCAAACACCCTCTTCAACAGCCCGGTTGATCACATGACTCAGTCGTTCCAAGCAGAGAATGAAGAGATAAAGAGACAATGAATCGCCTTATCGGATACCCCTAGACGGGGTGAATTGCCTAGAGATCGACCTCTTCATTCCATAACACTTGCATCCTAGAGCTTCGAACACACTACAAAAAAATTATTTTTTCCTTATTTTGGTTTTCTATTATAGGGAGGAATAAGTTCTCAACCAAGGGAGTCTATAGGAGACGGGTTCATCTCTTATCTACAGAAGAGGATGCTACTAAAGAGGGAGAAGGAGATGATGAAGATATTTCCCCACAAGAATCACCTAGTCAACAAGGTTAAATATGGTGAAAGACCAAGATTAGGATTTTGCACAGCTTCATGAATTTCCTTATGTTCCATGCAGGTGTTCATCAAGGAAAAACTTAAGCTTATGACTTTAAATTCTAATTTAGGTTTTATATCTATATTTATATCTATACTACTATAAACATGGGTAGGAGCAATCCCAGCCTTTCATAACTTATATGTGTTTTTATCAATGGCTCACAACTCTCCCACTATACAATGTCTTATTTGCCCCTTAAACATTGAATTTGAAATTATTTATTTTTTTGTTTCAATGGCCTTTTCAGTCTTTTCATCTGATCTCTTCTCTCCCCCCTCTCCTGACTCCTGTGTGCTCGCCGATTTCCATCTGAAGGACTCTCTGCCTCTCTTCGTTTACCCCAATTTTCCGGCTTCATTCATCCCATGAAATCTTCCTCTTTTTTTTCCTTCGAGTCTCGCGATAAGATGACGGTCCTTCGAGTCTCGCGATAAGATGACAGGCAAGGTGAATTCCACGGCGGAGGAGAAGCAAATGGAGGAGGTGAAGAAGGGGGCCTGGCTTGCGAACGGGAAGAAGCACGAGAAGGATGAGGAGGGCCGTTGTCGAGGAGGAGGAAGCAGATGATGGACAAGAGGTTCTTCAGTCCACCGGTGGTCCTCTGATTCACAACATCAACGACGATGAAGACGAAGAGGGCGATGAGGATGACGAGGGAGGTGACGACGACGAAGGCGAAGGAGATGAACAAGAGTTGAATTAGTAAATAAATTTACCAGGTTTGATTTTATCTTTTCAATTTCTCTTTAGGTTTTGTAAATCTGCTCTCAATTGGGAAAGTTGACTTGGAGGAGAAATGATATACTAATTGAATTCGATTCCCAGCGAGGTTCAGATTGAATTGGCAATTTTGATGCTGAAACTGGTGACATACTCATATTATTGATGTTGTGCTGAACAAATCCTTTTGAGGCTAGGTCTTTTTTCTTTCCTTTTTTATTAAGTTGTACATGTGAGTTCCTGAACACCGTCTATGTGTCTCCCTTGTCCTCAATGTGTGGAAAAGTTCTTTTTCTTGGGTTTTTTTGGGGGGTACTAATTGAAATTTGATTGCTATATCAGGTTGGATGTCTATATACATGATTATTTCATGAAAAGGAAACTCCTTAATTCTGCCAAGACTTTTCAACAGGAGGCCAAAGTCTCCACAAATCCTGTTGGTAAGCTTTAATAGAACAAGAAACACTATCATGTTTATGGCGTACTGGGTGTCTTTTCCTCAATACTGAAAACAACTTATTCTTAGCTTTTTGTTGTTTCTAGCTATTGATGCACCAGGTGAGTTCCTCTTTGAGTAGTGATCTGTCTTCTGGGACATATTTATTGCGAGAACAAATGACAAGCACTCTGAATCAGCTGCAGCGTATAATGAGGTGTTGTTCTAAACTCTTTTTTTTTTTTTTGGTTTTGGAAAATTCTCCATGATCATGGATGAGTTAGGCAAAATATTCTTGCATTTTATGGCACATGATCCTTTGGGTTGCACTAATATACTTGCTGTAAATGTTAAAAGATCACTCTTTTTGTAGCCTGTTAGCCTATATCCATTCACTTTCTGCTGTGTATTGAATCTATCTTTATTCATTTTGAACTTCTAATTTTGAGTTCAAAGGTGTAGATTCCTTTCTTTAATTGAAATTTAACATCATGTTTAAGATCACTGAAAGGGAATAGACAAGCTAAGTCATCGTATCTCTTGTACATTTATTTATTAAGCTATGCATAAGTGGAAAAAAGAATTGCTGATTAGTTATCCGAACTTGCTTGATTGCCAATGATATTGGAAGGAAAAGAGAAGATAATATAGACACTGGAAAATAGGTGGGTGTGTATACCTTGTGGCACTTCCAAACTGGGTATTGAGTTGCATTATTGACATTATGATGATTGATGAGAAGGATTTAGGAGTGGAATGGTTTCTCTTTATTTCTATATACCGTGGTCATAATATGTTAAGTTGGACATAACTCATAGGCATGAGCTACACTGCCTCCATTAGCTTACCATCATAAGGGTATTAACTTTGTTTAATTTTCATTAGGCTGGCGCAGGTGTGGATAGTGAGGTGAGATTGGGAGCGTGGTCATGGTAAGTTCCCGTTAGGCATCACCCTCTTATGATAATGATGACCACAAGGTGCATACTAGGTCCAAATTTCTGCACTTTTCATGTTAGTTGTGAGGTGGGTTCTACATAAGAATGAGATCAATATAGGTACTCAACATAATCTGATTGCTTGGTTCAAATAAAGTCCCAGAACCTTATGGCCGTCTTTTCTTCCCTCTTATCTTCTTCTTTTGCAAGGGCTAGGATAAGCTAAAAGCCCCAAAATAATCTTGCGCTACCCTATTCTCCCAATTTGTCTTCCAACTCATAGCTGAGTCACCGGGTGCAGATATAACCGCCTTCATCTAATGCCATTCACCACCGACCACCATTGACTTTGCCGTTGTTTCTCTGCATTCTTCACCCCTTCGCTTGTCGTTGTTCTTGTCTCCTTTCATCGTTTTGACTATTCAGGTGAGTGAATTTCTGATTTCGTTACTGATTTTGAAGCTAGGTTTTCTGATTTCTTGCCATTTAATCTGCAGGTTACCATCTAATTGATCCAATTTCCTTTGCATGAGTTGGAATTTCAACTATTTCATTGTGTTCAGTTGTTTTTCCAGTTCTGCATCAATTTGGGAATTGCATTTACAGGATATAGAAATCGAAAATACAAGGGATGTGAGGAGAGGCGGAACACTTAATTCATCACTTTCATTTCTTTTTTTGTTGTTCAGTTTCTGTTCCGAGTTGCTATCAGTGCATTAAAAATTCACAGTACTGTCGTTTGTGTAATTATTGGAGACATTTAGTCAAAATGCAGTCAACGCTACTGCTTAAATTTTGTTTTCCCTAAGGATATCAGATTGAACATGTTTTCAGATTAATCTTCATCTATTTCTCATGCTGAAATTTGTATCTTTCAAGCCCCTAACCAAGGATGAAAGTCAGTTCAGATTAATGGTCAATCTGTAATATAATTTATGTAGCTGAATTTGAACAGCTAATTGGTTATGACTGGGCTGGAGTTATAAGGAGGTATTTGATGCATCCAGTTGATATGTGGTGGCCTGCAAACCTTACCCAGGTGAAACCTTTAATTCATTTCTTTGACATCAAAGCTTGAATTCTTTAGTCCCTTTTAGGATTGGATAATTCCTCAAAAATATTGGCTTCCTCTCATATTGATCCGATTGAACGATATAGCTTATCTAAAGTGTTAATGTTGATCTCAGGTGGAAAAATTCAAACTGCAGCTGGTTACTTTTAGAAAAGAATCATTCATTCGAGATCTAAAGGAAGACCTTTCTGATTGTGATTACAACACTTGAAATCATTCCTAGAGAGTGGTGAAGATTTCGGGAAATGTGGACAAACAACGAATTTCTGTCTTGGCCGGGGCAGCCTCATTCCCTTTGTTCTGCTTGCTGAGTGAGGTTGCTATGAGCCTTGATCCTTGCTCCGATAGAACTTTATGTTTCTTGGAGCGACTGTTAGAATTTGCCAGAGACAACCGACTGTTAGAACTTTATGTTTCTGAGGAGAGAATATGATGAGGTTGTGCATCTCTTTGAGGAGGCTCTAAAGGCTGGGCATGTGTATTCAGTTGCAGGTTTGGCTAGGATAAGGCACATCGGAGGTCATAGAAGCTGGTCTTATGACAAACTATGTTCCATAATTTCGTCTTCCATCACTCCTCTCGGTTGGATGTACCAAGAAAGGTCTCTCTGCTGTGATAGTGGTAAGAGGTGGGAGGACCTTCAGAAAGCAACAGAGCTCGAACCAACACTCACTTACCCGTTTATGTATTAGTCATTTAGTAGTTCCTTGAAAACTATGGCGTATGTGAGCCTGTGATCTTCATCTTTATGGAGCTATGGAGCGTGATGGCATTCTTTGATGTTCTTCAGGGAATCTGGATATCAACAGAAGTTGATATTGGTTTCAAAGTTGAGAGAACTGAAATAAGCACCATTATTCAGGTTCACTCACCTTCTTTCCTATTATCTCTTTTCTTTTCTTTTTTGAAAGATTTACTCATCTCTTTTGGTTTATATGATCGATTCGGGATTTATCTGGCATCAGTGTGTAATTGTTTTCTTTTTGCAGGGTGTGCTGCTTGGCCTTCTTGTCTTTCCATTATTTTATAAATTTATGTTAAAATTCATGGATTCCTTCTGGAGTTTGAGCTTTTATGATACTGGAGAATACAGTGATACTGGGAGATCTATCATTTTCTTTGGGTCATGACCATTTAACTTCACCATGATCATCCCATTATGGGTGCAGTTTGTGCATGATTTTCAAGTGCATCCTCTACTATGGTAATCTTCTTATTCTTCCTACATACATTTTTTTTTGTACTTTTTTTTGTTATTTTTGCAAGGAGTTACCATTCTTTGTAAAGAAACGAGTGAAAGTGACACACTCTCAGCTTGTGAGTGCTTCTTTGTTATCGTGAACTTACTGCCAAAACTGTTTTGATAATTCTGATGATTACCTTGTCTTGTTTCTGATCTTTTCATTTGCTTTGTTTTATTATTCATGCAAGATAACACACATTAGCAAGTAGCAGCTCAAGTATACATATAAATATCCTTGGGCATTTTCAGGCCTTGAATTGATTTAATTGTGTCTGATTTGCATGGTTCTAAATTTTCTTGTCTTGAAGTTTTTTTTGGGACACTTGATCCGTCCTTTCTGCAGACACTATTTCAATTTAATTTCTTCTGGCAGTCTTGTACTACCATTTCTTCTTGATAGAAAGTCTTGCTCTTCTAGATTTCTGTGCGTGAAGACTGGTGGATTATCTTTTTCCTGTGTTCCATAATGATGATTTCATTTTCACAGGGTGTTCACGTTTGTTTTCTCTGAACCACTGAAGAGATTTTTACTGTGCGACTATTGGATGAGTGTTATTTATGTGTCCGTCCGAAGGTTCTAACCACATCTCTAAGAATAGTAACATAGAGAGGATTATGCTTCGTAAGTACTATCATCTGATGGCTGTGCTGATGTTTGTGCCTGCTCTTATCTTCCAGGTAGTTCCATATTTTTGTATATTCTGCGTCTTTTCTCTTCTCTTGCATTTATTAACCTTCTAATGCTTCTTTTTCATAAAATTCCAGCCAAAGTTTCTGCAGCTTGCATTTGGTGCTGCTTTGGCTGTCTTTTTAGTTGTGGAAGTTATTCGTGTAAGTCCATAAAATCTTAGTCCTTTCTGTTCTGTTCTTGAAAAAGCCCTGTCTATGAAATCAAGATTCCAAAAGATATCATAACAGAGAAGGAAAATATACCTTCGTAGCCCTTGGGAACATTACCTTCGCTTCAACATGAGACTGACAGTAAATCTTTTGATTTTGATTTATTGGGATTTTTTCTCATAAAGTTGTGAGTTCGTGTGCAGATATGGAGAATATGGCCACTAGGAGATTTCATTAATCAATTTATGAATGCGTTCACTGATCATCGTGATTCTGATCTTCTGGTTGTCAGGTATGCCTTCATGTTTCTTGTTATGAATGTAGACCCCCTTGTCTACACGATATAGCCACTACTGTTGTGTCATCACAAGCCTTGGCCTCCCTTTTTCTCTAACCAAAGACTGTAGTGGTAGAGGCCCTTTCTAAAGAATTGGGGCTTCATAATCACTAGCCAGTTTTTTTTCGTGTTTTTCTTAGTTCTTGGGTTTGATATTCAGTTGTTCTAGGTATAGATCCTCAACTTCGTGGCTAAGTGAAGAAACAAATGAAATGGAAGATAAAAACCACTTCATACCCACGAAATCGGGATTTTTGCCACCTATAATTCTACCAATTGAGTATCTTCTTTCACCATATGCAGCATATCATTTTTCTCTGATCCTTGCTTGAGTGTCCGACCACTATCATCCCTATAACACTCCATCTGCCTTCTACATTACGCCATCTTGCCTTGCCTTTTTTTTAAAAAAAAATTTAAAATTTTTTAATTTTTGGGATGTGGTGTTTTCCTATTCCCGAAAAGAAAAAATAAATACATACTGTTTGGATTGCCCTGCTTTTTCTGATGATTTTTATCATTGGAATGTCAAGTAACCATTCATAAGAAGGAGACAATTACGCCCCTTCAAAAGAATCCCCCTTCCCTGCCAGAGGCAGCAGCTGTTTATTGTTCAAATTATGAGATCCATTATGCCATTAAAGTTCTTTATGGAATACGGACGTGCATTGTGATATGAAAATGAAAGTAAAAAGGAAATTCCGTTCACCTGACTTTTAATGTATATATTTCTTGCAAGTAGTAATGTAAGATGGTGAATGGTGATCAGATCCCAAATTCTTGAGGCATACTGTATGTAGGGCATGTGCACTCATTACTGTCATTTTTGCCAATGACTTCTACAATGAAATGCAAGGGTTAACAGCTTTGACTATTTTTTCTTAAGAATGTTCAACCTATGTATTTTTATGACAATAACATGGAAATGGTATCACTTGCAATCTTCTCTTGTTTCACTCTGAAGGACGAGGTTGTTGCTAGAATTGAGCAAAGAATTGCTGCTTCGACATTTATGATGTGTATCTCATGTGAAAAGAATCAAGCAGGATGTTCATAGATCAATCCCACAAAAGGTTCCACAAAACGTTGGAGATTATGTGTTGTATGCTTCCACTTCTGCCTTTAAAAATTAGTCTTTCTTATAGGTTCGAGTAGAAGAAATTTCTACATTGAGGAGCTTTAGGACAAATCACCGCCATTATTTCGAGTGCATAAAAGGTGCTTATGCTTTTGCCACTGGTGAACTTCTGAATCTAATTAAAGAAAACGTGATGTTTGACATCAATCCTATTTTCTAAAGAACTTTGTTTACTTTTCTTACTTTTGTAATTGTGTTTTGTTCATTTCCTATTACTATGTTAATTTTTCACTTATCTCCGTTTCTGCTTTTCATGTAGTATGATTTAATGGGGAACCTGAGATCCGTAAAGCACTATCTTCTACTTGGTCAGGTAAATCATGAATTTTGCCACAAGTTTGTTCCACCTTTTCATAATGCATATAGGTTTGCTCGTCTCCTTCTTTGTTACCTGCCCGTCTATGGATCTCAAAAACCTCAGACCTTGCATCTGTTTTAAATACTCCTGTGAGATCAGTTCTTATATCAAGAGGGATGGAAACCATATTTTCATTTATACATAAAAATTTTAGGTTGGGAGAACAACTATATAAGGAATGGGAAAGAAGAGTGCAGGAGAGCGTGCTGGACCAGCGTGTCCGCCTGCGTTCCCACGACGGCTCTAAAAAATTCACATTCAGCAACACTGCCAGCCTGCGCGACTCACAATATGCCCAAGACATTTTCTCCAAACGAAAATCGGTGGTAAGTTTCTGGTGGATGCCCGCTGCAAATTGTTTAGATTCAATTCAATCAATATTAACATTTACCATGGATTCGGCAGTCACATTCGAGAGACAAGTAGCATAGCAAATTGTGGGATGAGAGGTCACACACGGTCAAGGAAGTGAAAGCCATGTTGCAGAGCAGGAGAGGGGCTGTTGCTGCTGCTTATGAGCGTGATAGGAGCTCGTTTCGAGAGGATGGTGAGCTCGATCAAGATAAGCCGAGATGGCTAGACAGTTGGATGGCAACAAGGCACTGGGAGGGTAGGGCTTCCGTTGACCACTGCAGATCAGAACCCAACTTCAAGACTGTCGAAATGCATCCCTCCTCCCACCAGCAGCTGCCTTACACTTACCTGCAGCGTTCTCCGAGAAGAGCACACTCTCTGATCCAACAGCAGCACTACCAGCAGTGCCCTGCCTCTCCTATTCACCACATGGCTCACAGGCACAGCTCACACCTTCACCAGCAGTCGCCGGCCACACCTTCTCCCTCCATAACGAGGCCGATCCAGGTGCGCTCATCCACCCCTCGCTGCCTAAGGGAAGACGTACGCTATCATGGTTTAACCCAAACCCCGATACCACAACGGTTTCCTCAATCGACAAAACAGGGGTAGACTGGAGGTGGCATTGCATGTCTTCAGTTGCTGCAAACTATGCAGGGATGGGAGGAGCATCAATACCCAATTGCAAGACAGCCTCAGAGTCAGCCAAGGCCCGGATTCGGTACCAGAGCGCACCAAGGCAGAGGTCTTCGATGCCGGATAGGGATAGAGGAGTTGGGTCTGTGAAGAAGAGGCTGTCGTTTCCGGTACCTCCTGCTCCGGAGGAATACGCTGGCGGGGTGTTCGGAAGAGGATACAACCCGAGAAGTGCGAGTTTCAAGAGTATGAGTAGAGTACCATCAGGATATGCTGAACAACAATCCATCTATACTTCTTGTTATACAGATAGCCTCGCCTTCTTCAGCGAGATGAGAAGGTGGTTGACATAATTGCAGATTTGACATGCTTCACCACTTCCGTTGGCTAGATTGTGAGTTTCATTGTGTTTAGAGGTCTAACTTCACCACACATGACACATTTTTTTTAAAAACTGCGCACGGTTCACTACTAGTACTTTCAAACAACAATCTAGCTACTTGTTTGTTTGATTAGAATATACTTTTTTTTTGGGTCAAATTTGATTAGAATATACTTTTGCTATATATATGAATTTAAGTTAACGTGTTGAATATATTTATGATGATTTGTCCAATGTTGGTTGTGCATATCTTAAATTATTTAATTGTAACTAGTTTGATTGCCCGCGATCTTCGCGGTTTTTTTATATAACTTTTATTATTTATGCACAAATTGTGTAAGATCATAAAAATTATATAAAAATTATTTTTTGACATTTTAATATATATATATATATATATATTATGCATACTTACTGATAAAATTTAATCTATAGGCCAGATTAAGGTCATTTAATTTTAAATTTGTATGATGTAATTTCATTATTCTTTTGCTATTTTTTTCATAAAACAAAATTATTTTATCTCTAAACAAAGTAATATGTATAATGGATCTAATATTTGTATAAATTTGGTTTATAAAACTAATCTAACCTTTTTTCATATAAAATAATATAATCTAGATTTTTTCTAGATAAATTAATATTTATAAAATAACTTAATTAGGTAAAATGATAAGATTTGTAAACACTTAAGATATGAGGTTGAATATTTATACTAAAAATTAATTTAATCATTAAATTAAAATGGACACATAAGATGACACATGTATAAATAGACAGGGTTATCGTATAACATGGCTTAAATATATTGGATTATTTATATATTATCATTTTTATTGATTTAAAAAAATTAATTTTTATTTATACATAAAATACTCGCATTTCATTTTTATATATAAAGTAATTTTCTGTAGTTTATCAAAATCACAAATAAAACTAGGTTAGATTGCACCAAAGAACGACACGTAAGTGAATTCAACCAAAGTGCACCATATAGGATTTTCACGTCTCTATTTTAATATTATATAGTATATAAATATTTGATATGCAATCCGCTAGTGTTATAATAGGAAACATATCAATCATACAACTTAAAATAACTTTTCGTCCAAAAGGGTAATTTATACCATCTTCACTTCTTTAGCTAGTGTTTCTCGTAGTTGTAATTAGATCACCAAATGAAATGATCTTTCCAACAACATCTACAAAGAAAAGGTTATAAACTTATAATTAAATTGATGGATAGTTTTATACTCCGTATTAAATAACACAAGCAATATATTACAATGTAATTAGTAAATAAAATAATCAAATATATAATACTTACCTATACCTATGCAACAATGTTACGGCAAATAAAAAATATCAATTTGAGTTCGGTAAATCTAGGTCTAGCAAACAACGATCTTTTTTAAATATATCTTTAAACTAATTGGAATATTAACCAAGATCTTTTTAACAAAAAATATATAAAATTGATTGAAAATAACTTAATCTAATGTAGATTTTTTTCTAGATAAAACATTTTTAAAATAACTTAAAGTAAAATGATAAGATTTGTAACTATTTAAGATATGAGATTGAATATTTATACTAAAAATTAATTTAATCATTAATTGAAATTGACACATAGAAACCTGGCCAGGTTGCACCAGAAAAAGACACGTAAGCGAATCGCGCCAGAGCCCGCCACATAGGATTTCCACGCCTCTATTTTAGTATTATATATTGATGATGATTGATATTGATATTGATGATTGATATTGATTGATGGTGAATTATGGTAAAAAAAATATAGAAAGAAATTAAATATATAAAATGAAAACAGATCAAAATACCTAAAAAACTTTGTGATGGCAGGTACCAATGGTAAAAAAAATTAATATTAGGAAGCACCTTTTTGGCGACGGAAAGCAACCGTCGCAAAAAGGGAGAAGAGGCGGGAAATGTGGTTGGAAAGCTTGGCGGCTAAGAATTTATTTAGTGACGGGAGGAATGCTGTTGCTAATATTTTGCCATTTTTGGCGACGGCAAGAAACCGTCGCAAAAAGGGAGAAGAGGCGGGAAATGTGGTTGGAAAGCTTGGCGGCTAAGAATTTATTTAGCGACGGGAGGAATGCTGTTGCTAATATTTTGCCATTTTTGGCGACGGCAAGAAACCGTCGCAAAAAGGGAGAAGAGGCGGGAAAATGTGGTGATGTCCGTTGATGCCTATTGATCCCTTGAGTGGCTCTTCTAGATCAA
This sequence comes from Persicaria maculosa, assembly GCA_963922045.1. Taxonomy (NCBI): domain Eukaryota; kingdom Viridiplantae; phylum Streptophyta; class Magnoliopsida; order Caryophyllales; family Polygonaceae; genus Persicaria; species Persicaria maculosa. Next base: position 1,989,986 of record OY998254.1, on the reverse strand, counting down.
TTTCCACACAAACTCTCGTGAAATGACCACGCCCTGTGTATAGAATCCACGAACAAACCATGTTGTTACATCTAATCCACGAACAAACCTCATTACGAAGATACATGCCTTCAACAAGTCACGACTTGTTCTTGACAGATAAAGCTTTGATCATAGACTTTCTCCATCTCTGATAATTATCTCCAGTAAGTTTGATTGTAGAGACAATCATACCTGAATTATCCGAGGGATGAATGAAAAAGGGATTCTGTAGATCAGAGGCAGTGATATGCTCTCGACGCCTTTCTCCAGAGCGCTCTGTGATTGTTGATGACGACAATCAAACGACGAGCAAGAAAGAACAAGAAATCGACAGATCAGATGAACGCCAGATGCGGAGCATAAACTACTCTGATACCATATTGACAACTCAGATTGAAGATGAATTTGTGTGTGATTGAACAAAAGAAAAGGCAAAGAACAATTCAATTGAATGAATCTGGAATTGAGATATCCGCCATTGAAGAAGCGGGAAAGCTCTCCAGTGTGTCTCTCTCTTATTGAATTAATGAACAACAGACAACAATTCAGCTCCTTATATAGTGGAGCGCGTTCCATTACAAAGGAGAGGATCTCCTGTAATGCACCTACACTAAGGATTCTAGGTGCTCAATCAAAGAGCTACATCAATTGTCTTGCTGTCCACATGAACAGAGACTCCAGCTTGGAGAAGGACGTCCTCCTGGAAAAGACGAAGTGGAAGATCGACGATTCTAACCCATGCCGGAACCGTTTTGATTGCATCTTTTGGTTTGAATTCTGGTGTCCACGCACAAACAGCCATACATCTCCCAAAAATCATCCATGGTCCTCCCGAAAGTGCCTCTCTGTATTGAACCTCATTCTCAAATCTCACAAGGAAATTTCCATACGGTAGGTCAATAATTTGGATCTTTTCATATCTATTCCATAATGCCCGGATCTTCCTCTCCATAAAATGGAAAGGTATTGGGTTGCCAAGCAGTCTCACGACCAGTGAATTTTTGCATACACTAGCAAGCGCTTCCATTACATCCTCTTGTATATGGACTCTAGGATCTCCTTTCTTACCAAAAGGAAACGTAACCGTAATTTTGCCTTTCAAGAAATCGCTACAGATGGTGGTTCGTGTTTGCGCAACCCCTCCTACAACCAACCACAGTGTCTTTCTACGATTGCTTTGATGGAGTTCAAACGAACATCACCAACCTCAGGCTCACCTCCCTCTTTGCTACCATTGTTGGTGAGCCTGTCAGCATCAAAATCATCCGGAAAAAAAATCCAATTTAATTGGAAGTTTCTCTCAGGGGTGTTCAACATATCCCCATGGCGAACTATTGGTTCAAGCTTAGATTTGACGACCTTGCTGAGGTCCGAGAGAAAGCCTGGCTTGGGCCACATTGCGAGCCATCTGATAATCATCCGGCCTCTCCAAAACCCTGTCCGTGCTCCTCCTGTTGGGGTTTCGGACGAGAATCCTATGGAAGATTGTTAGGAATTAGAACTAAGAGATCAGAAATTGGGTTATAAATACCCACAAGGAATCATTGTACGGACCATGAATGAATTACAGAAACCCTTCCGTATCTTCTTCTCTATGAACTTTACCTTCCTATGTCAAATCCTCCATTGAAGGCCAAGCATTCACCTATCCGACGTTCGGGTCCTGACAAAGATGGAACTGGGGTGGCGGTTGAAACGGATGATGCTCAACCATACTTACAAAGGATCAGGATTTGCTAACATTTTAAGCTATGGATTACGTACGGTATGATATATAATTTGTTTTTACCTATTTGCTCTTATAAAATCCATTATAAATATCATGATTATTCAATTAATGATTTTAAATCAAATTTCCTATTTAATTTAAAATAATATTTAAGACAAATTAAATAATTTTCATCCCTTCAACTTGTTATATAAATTGTAACACCTTAGGAAAGATGATTTACAAATTATACAGATATATATATTGAGATAATAATGGATCGAGTTTGCTTACCAAATTTACCAATCAGCTAAATAAATTCTTATTTTAATTTAGAATAATAAAAGTAACCCAAACTTCATATTATATACCTTTTATAAACTTGCATGAGTTAAAAATAAATCAAAACCATTTTCACATAATTAATATAATACAAAGGAAATTGATTTATTTAAATTAGAGTTGAAATACCCAAAAATACTATGGCATTTCACCATACATCTTTTAACTTAGAAATTTTTATCGAATCAATAAACAAAGTTTTGAAAATAAATAGAGGTTGTAGCCTGTAGGTGCTAATTATTAGTTTGATATTTAAGGAAAATTCTATTTTGACAAAAACACCACTATAAATGCGATAGAATTAATGTTACACTGCTAACAAGATGTCTTGCGTTTCTTGCGATCTCTTCATCAATCCTTTGAGGGAGCGGCCGATCAAGGGAGAGGTCCTCTAAAACTCAGCCAAATATATAAGGGTTGCACCATGGCTTTACTCTTAGTTTCATGATCTTTGGTGTTCATCTCAAGTTCCACTTTCTTCAATCCTCGAATTCGATCAGAACTTAATTTGAGAACAATTTTATCCTAATTTCCTTGATTTGGCTCCTTTTTTCTTCTTCTGAAAAACAACTAGTGTAGACATCTGAATCTATAAAATTGAAAGAAACTAACACAATTGACTCACATAATTAACTAATGTGTTATGATTCTAATAGGACCTTTGTAAGATTGAAGAGAAGATAGAGATTAGAAAGGGGATTAGAGGAAGAAGATGAAGGTAAGAGGGAGATAGAGGAAGCAGGAGAGGTAGAACGAGATAGAGAAATTAGACAAAGGAGGTAAGGGGTAAGTGCTTGATTATTCATTTGATGCCCAATTACAATGTATAACGGTATATTTATACCCTAAGCTACCCTAGTCTAGTATAATATCTAATACATGGGATCATAACATAATGACTCTAGCACACACACAAAAACTACTCAAACTAGACACGCTAAATAGTGCAAAACTAAGTGTTATCAAACATATACTTGTTTGTGTCATACGTCATGTCCATCATCAACACATCTTCTATAGCGTGATGGAGTACCGGTGGGAGGAAGAAAAAAAAACCACATCTGCAATATAACCTTGTTAAATATGCATCTTATTTACATTTATGCACCTAGGTCCTATGCTAACTAGTGTGCTCTCACATGTAGGTGATCACACTTGTAATATAAATAAGGGCAAAACCCTACTTGACAATCAATTTTGAAATTTGTTCTATCATTCCATATTCGGCAGCTATGATGAAATCAATGTAACCGTGAACATTGATCATCCATCTATATCTCTCTCTCGTTCTTCATCTGCAATATAACCGTGAACATTGATCATGCATCTTATTTACATTTATGCACCTAGGTTCTTTCTCTTGTTGCTTCTTGATTCAACAATCTTCAAACCTTCATCGTCTAATCAGATCCACAAGAAGATATTAAGTCATCGTTCGACCACCCATCAAATTCTTCTTTAATCGAGCCCTGACACTGTATATTTTCTCCCTTGAAGTAACATTTGATGGGTAATCATGCCATAACTTATTGAGAGCATAACCACCCTGCAAATGAATGGCCTATCAACTTAATTAGGTTGAACCTTATGGTTGTAACCACCATGTATCACCTCGATCTTCCAAATCCCTTCGGAAACTTTCGACCATATACAATTCAAATTTGCATATGCTTTCTTAATTTCTTGTATCAAGATTGGTACCCGATCGAATCATTAACATCATCCACAACTCTACGCCCCATACCATGTAATGCTCACAAAATAAAATATTTCTACCATACCTCATATCATAGCCCTTCCGCGAACTTGAAGGTGGTAATCACAAAGTTTCTTTTTGTAAGCACTCTTACAAGCTCAATATCCCTCAACAATTTCATGTGGGATCAGAGTCTTTCAGTTGTGAAACCTATTATGTTATTCATACCTTCATTTATGCAAGCATTACACAAGATAATAATAGCGTAAACAGTCAAATATAGCAAAAAATATATAAATCAAATTCATGTCTAACTACCCCAAAATTATCGATCAAAATATCAATTAAGCATACAATTTCGTCTATCATTCTATTATAAAATGTACATGTAATCATCACCAAATAAATCAAAACATTCAATTTCGACTATCATTTTCCATACCCCTAACCATAATTAAGCATAAACCATAACCTAATCAATTCAATCCCGCATAATAAAACATGAAATTCTATAATATCAAATATAAATTAAGAATTCGATCTCATCTAGCATTTATTATAATTTACATATAATCACAATCATCAAATATATCAAAAAATTAAATCAAAATATTTAATATCGACCATCATTGTACATAACCCTAAACCCAAACAAATCATTCAATCTCGTCTTGTATAAAGTGAATAAAATCTTCTAAGATATATGCTAAGTATTCAATATCGACTATCATTTCATATAATACGGAGTATAAACCTAAAATTTTGACAAAACATAATAAATAATCAAATAAACATATCCGTGTTTTTTTCGGTTCAATATCGGATTTATCTTCCTCTTCTTTAGACATATTTGAATGTTTGAAAAGGGTGGAGTGAGCTTCGAATGGAAATGAGAAAAAAAAAACATCGATCAAATTTTGGGGGCTTATATAGAGAATATATGGTATCTAGCCATTTTAACAGCCAGTTTGAACATATAGAAACGCATCAATTCAAGGATACGTGTGTATATGTTCAAACTAGCACAACGTCGTTGGTCAGATATAGTTGTTATACAATATCATAACACACGCATTATACGCATTATACGCATGCAGGATGAGTCTACTTTAGACCCATTATGGATGTTTGAGTTGAGCTCCAAAAGAAAATATACAGATATAAATGTGTCGGTGTATTTGCTTTTATATAGCCCGATTTCTCTTGTTTTTTAGCCCGGTGGTTTTGTTGTACTCTTCCTCTCACCCATCAATATCATGGATGCGCGGTGAGAGGAAGCTATTGCTGTATCAATTGTTCATTTTTTATCCTTCATATTAATACATACTACCTCCGTTCGGTAAAACATATCACTTACTATTCACGCACGCTTTTTTAGGAGATAAAAACTATATAAAATATTCATTTTTGTATAAAGTTTTTTTTAACAAGTTTGTAATTATTAATAATAACTACGAAATTGTTAAAAAAAAAATTATTAAAAAATTAGATATTTTATATAGTTTTTATCTCCTAAAAAAAGTACATGAATAAAGTACATGAATAGTACGTGATATGTTTTGTCGAACGGATGTAGTATTTTACTTGCTAAAATTATAAAATAGGAAGTTGTTACTATATATCAATTGTTCAACGTCGAAACATAACAAGGGAAGCTCACCGAAAGCTTGGGAAGACCTGAATGGGAAAATTGGACAAAAGATACTTGTACCGGGGGGGCGAAGCTTTTCTCCATATTTAGCTAATAAGATGTACTCTGGTAAATTTCAAATGCAAAAAGTGGACAAAATTAGAATTAACTCCAGCTATACTAGTTCCACTGTCTTTCAAATGACTTTATTTGACACATTTTGGCAATACTCAGAATCTCAAATTAGCAATTTTGCATAATATTCTTGTGTATTAATTAATGAATTAATGGACCTTACTTAAGTTAATACTCACTCCGCTCAACAAAACATATCGTTTACTATTCACGCACAAAACTATAGTCCATCCGACTCTTAATTTAAGTCACCTTGACATTTGACATATTTTTTTTAATGAGCTAAAAACTCTATAAAAATATCAATTTTTTAATTAATTACTCCCTCCATTTCAAAATAAATGTCGTTTGGCATTTAGTGTAAGCATTTCAAGGAGCCAAAAACTATATAAAATATTATTATTTTTAATCAATTTTTTTTTAATTAATTACATGTTAGTATGAAGTATGAAATTTTTTAAAAAAATTCGTTAAAAAAAATAATATTTTATAGAGTTTTTACCTCATTAACATGCGTGCCGGAAAGAAAAGTGACTTTTATTATGAAACAGAGGGAGTAATAAGCATGAAATTATTAGTAAAATGAATTTTAAAAAAAAAGGTTAAGATTTTATAGAGTTTTTAGCTCGTTAAAAAGCGTGTCAAAAGTCAAACCTCAACCCAAGCTGAGCAGCTCTATTCATTGATACAAACTTGGTCATTTTCTCATGGAAGCGTTCACTGGCCTGATCATACAAACAGAGAGCGAAACATTTTCAACATCTGAAATACAAAGATATCAGGGGGTCAGAAAAAAGGCAATATGTGCATAACGTAGCTCAAGCCAGACAGGATCATGTTCATCCAATAGGACCTCCTCCTTTTCTGGAGGCCCCCCTGTTTTGCTTGGAACCTGTAGGAGAAGACAAATAACAGCAGATTTTACATGCCACAAAAATGAACAGTTGAAGGGGCATAACTTGCATAAGGCATAAAATAGAAAGAAATACCTCATGCACATATTTACTTCGCTCAATATTTAGCAAATCATGACACATGGCATCATAGGTCCACTCATGTATGATTGGAGCAATCTAGAAACATGAACTCAAATATTCAGAGAATGGATTAACAGGAAGTTATTATGTCAAAAATAATCCTTATATGCATCTCAAACCTGATCGACTGTACGATCCAGAATGAGCAATTCACATGTTTCTGTGGGAAGTTGGAGATGGTTGTTTTATATTTTGATAAATAGTTCCACGCTCCAGCAGCTAGCTTTGTAGGAATAAGATCACGATACGTTGTCATAGTATTTGCATCAAGAGACTTGGCAGTACGATAACGTACAAAAGGAAGCTCCTACAAAGTCAGGAAAAGTTTAGAAAACCTTGGTACCAGATCTTCACTCATTAAAAGACAATGTATCTATATAGTACCCGTAATTAAGCAAAAACTTTCAAGCATGCATCACCTTTCCGATGATTGTCCTCGTTTCCAAAGAGCTCCTCTAATGCCCTCTCATTATCAGTGAGAAAACCCTGCCAAAAAGTTACACGTGGACTATGCTTGACATTGCTAAAATGTTAAAATATCAGAGCTGGAAAAGAAAATCCCGATAACCTATGATGTGTTAAGACTCTGTTTGGATTCCAAAATCCATTCTAAAAAATGCATTTTGACAACTTATTAGCAGGTTTTTTTTTACGTATAGCGACACTATGAGTTACCTTATAATGCATTATAAGCAAAAGGTATCATATGACACCCAAACAGACACATACCACATATATTATTGTGATCTATAATAAATCCTTTCTTCTTAGAAACATATCCCAAATGTTCAAGGTAAACAAGATGAAAACTAATGTCCAAAGCATACATTCAAATCAAGCCTTGTAAATAGAAATAATGAAATATTTCCTTCTGCACCTTGTCCATGATAGTAATATTTATCAAAGAAGATTTCTCAATACTATAATGGAAGGAACTAAATAAAATTACTTATAGGAGTTTTGAGCACAATCTGGGATTAAAAAATTATTGTTTCCGCTCATCATTCTCACATTATATTGCTAAAATATCAAGAGGAATTCCATCTTCACCAATCCAAACCCCTCAACATCCAAAGTACAACAAAGAATATAATAAATCTAGGCCCCCCGTGCAAAAAAGAGGAACCACACATTTCCAGCAGATCAGGTAGCGAAAAAAGAAATAAAAGTTAAGCCCCATTCACATCTTTCACAACAAAAGTCCATGGGTAGGAAGAAATCACAAACCTGGCTATCAAAAGTAAAATACTCCAAATTCAACTGCATATAAATCAGAAGCAAGTCAATATCCAAATACAATATAAAAGGAAAATGTATGTGGAAATTTTAAGCACGCTTTATACACAACAATATACAAATGATACAAAGAAGATGAAAGTTTTTCAGATCATAACCTCTCTCAATGCATCAATGCGGGGCAAAACTGTACCATCCCGCTTCATATAGGTAACAAGTTCTTTGGAAATTGATGAGCTGAAGAAAACATATGCTCTGCAGGATCATGACATAGAATACTGAACCTGAAATGATTTTAAAATCTAAACCATAGCAAAACCTAGCCTAGGATCAAAATTGACGTACTTCTTATATAATGGCTTTTTTCCTGCCATGTCTGACACAAAAATCATGATACTGCAAAAATAACCAAGAAAAAGATCAAGTAAGAGAATATATTCAGAGGAAGAACAAAAGGAGGGAATCACTCAAGAAAAACATAAAAGGCACAAAACAGCTTCAAACAAAACACAAGGTAACACCAAGTTTCAAAATCCATACAATAAATTCAAAATTATATTAAATTTGACTTAGCACATGATCCAATAACAATTCTGATGAAATCACTACAGGCAGGTTCATAAAAAAAGAAGAAGAGTAAAATCACACAGCTGGACTTCTTTCGTGCTTTCCTTGCAGATTGACTGCTGTATTTGTGAAAGACAAGTGCAGCAGCAATAGCAACAGTCACCAAATAACCCACATAAGCAGGGTTTGGGGAGTCCACAAGCAAAACTAAGTTTGGAAAATAGTTTTTAATCCAGATAGAACTCATTAGGAGTTGTTTTTATTATCCCGAGACAATAAGCAGTCTGAACAATTGAATATTCAACTACTAAATAGTCCATATCCAGATTATAATCTACTCCCCAAACATAGCATAGCCTAAGTATTGTGATAAGGGATCAACATATACCGAAAAGAGAGATTTCAAGCGTAAGTTATCAACCTTAACAAGTCATGCATACTCATCCTTCACCATCTCCAACAGATTAACTTTCAAGTATGAATGGATTGATACCATCAATATCTGCCAAAATGTCTCTCTATCTTCACAGAAATTATTTTATGGTTATGCTCAAACCCTTCGGAAATATCTAGTGCCAATATAACCCAAAAGCAGACAATACAAAGAAAACATCAATTTCTACAAAAGCAAACAATACAAGACTTTATCAATGCAAACGATACTTCTTCTGATTCTAATTTCTTCTCATTCTTAGACACGTCTATTTCTACCTAATTTTTAGAGCAACTCAAGCAATTTGGTACCAAGAAAACATCAATTTCTAAGGAAGTAAGCCGTGCAAATGCCTCTTATCTCATAAACAACTACTCCAAGCTATCCTGAAGTTCAGCATATTAGCTAAGCTCTCAGCTTTTAGTGTTTAGCATTTTGGATTCCAAATTGTTTCTCATAAAAGGTTTTACAATTTCATTCCTGAGGGCTGAGATTGATAATATTAAAAGGCAACACTTCAATAATTTCTTCAAGAGACTTAGAAGAGCCTGATCACAAAGAAATATCCTTCCAAAATATTCAACAAAAAGGCAAGACTTGATAATATTCAAGTACGAATTATCAAAGTGCTTGGTGATTATGTCTTAAGGGGAAAAAAATTATAATTACAGTATTACACAAACTTTATGATGTGTGCTACAGGTGATACCAACTTTTTTCTAATTCTAAGAACACATCCTTAATACGAGGGTTCAAATATGAAAACAAGACACTATAGTCATTAAGATGAGGATGCATTCATCCAGTTAAGATGGAAGAAGGTAAGTAAATTTCAGCTGTTGCAGAGAAGCCCACAAGAGCATCCAGTATAGAAAAGACACGGAGATCCAGCAAGCAATTGCAGTTATTTGTTTCAGAATGGACACTCCACACAGAACAATTAAAGAATGTAGAACGAAAAGAAAAGAGTAGAAGATATTACAAACAGTTAATGAAACAATACTATTAACTTCATATTTAACTACAAAAATTTGAAGCGGGGAGAAATTGAGCCTTACTTCTCTTTTGATGGCTGCATAAAGTATATAGCATCCATTGTGGGCAAAGGCTGCCTTCTCTTGTGTATGTCCTCCACCACTGAATCCATATAAATTATTACAATCAGTTCAAATAATTATCTGCCATGAGCTGCTGATCACACTTTAGAATATGAAGCCTTAAGAATTCTAGATGGTTTTCATCTCAAAAATAAATAATGGCTTGTAATAAGGAGAGCATCGTTAAAGGTATGTAGCAAGAGATTGTACATCAGCCATCATGTGACATAAACAAAACCAACTGGCAAGACAGACATCAGCTAAAATGTGGCATAAACAAAACTAAAGGGCAAGATGGACATCAGCTAAAATGTGACATAAATAAAACTAAAAGGATCAGGGTTAGAACAAATGCAAGGGCGGAGAAACAAGAGAGAGACCTTAAAACAATCATCAATATCTTTTAGCCTTCCCTTCACCCCCCAGAGGCTTTTAATTACCTCCTAAGCCCTAACATGAAAAATGTAAATAAAAACTAGAAATCTAGCCAAATGTTTCATAATAAATGAATCCTCCCTATAACTTGGGAATTATGGGAATATGTTAAGAACCAAGAAATGAAAATAAAACGATAAAAACTGATAGCAAGTATCTCGCTCTAGCCAGTGAGGAAACGAACTTCACTTTCATTCAAATTCACGTCTATATGAATACAAGTTGCTGCTCATGTTTTTGTATTCAAGAAACAAAATAACTAACTCCTAATACGGAGTAATAAATAAAAGACTTATTGAAAAAAATTAGGATAAATGAAGAGAACATGGAGAAAATAGGGGAAATGGGAAAGTGCCCAAAAGCTAGGAAGGGAAAATGGGAAATTAATGGAACTAACTAGGAAATGGAAAAAATATAGATGATAATTAATAGTAAACTTTGGGTGTGTAGGAATGCATCCCCTAAAAAGTTGCCTTTTACTCAAGGCAAAATTACTCAATGGATCCCACATTGCTCATTGGTCCATCGCCTTGTTCTCAGAATGAACAGAAATTTTGGATATCTTTCACATTCCCGTTGTGTCAGATTTCTTGCATGAAGTCTAAACAGGTATGTAAGAACAAGTCTCCCCAGTTCCCAGAAAAATGGTGTTCTTGAGATCGTCGATTCAAAGAATACTGAAATCAATGCCAAGGAAAGATGAGAAAACATCTCTGAAATTTTTATTTCATTAACTACATAACCAAAAGTCTGCCCTTGTTCTTCAGTCGCATATTTATAACACTAGTAAGTAAAAGAAATGAAAATCTAATCAAATATAAGAAATACGGAGTATAAGAAATCTTTATTAAAGGGAAACAATCAAAACAAACAAAAATTATATCCCTGAATAGGCACCTGTGCTGCATCAAAATCACAACCAAATGCATAAGCATTCTGTAGGTTGTGTCAACAATTGACAAGAAAGATTATCAAAAGGGACTAATGACAATAAAAGTTAGCATTTTAAACAGTAGCACAGATTTGAATAATGATAGCATTTCTAGTTTTTTCTCGTCAAGTTAAAAATAAGATGTGTATGGATGCAGTAGTAGCAAGGTATTATTGAATGCCTATGTTGACACGAAGAAGGAAACTTCAAAAGGATCAGATATCAGCACAACAGTCTCACTAATGGATAATGCAAGTTCAAACTTACTGAAAATAAAATTTCTGAAACTTACATGACACTCCTTCTCGGTGATGTCTGCCATCTTGCAAGCACATGACACTATTCTGACAGTAAGTTTGTCCATGATGAGAACCTAAATCAGACGAGAAGAATTCAAAGTATCAAGAACAAGAATTTTAATTTTAATTATAATTTTAATTAACACCCCAATAGAAATTCGATTTTCCTACATTTATTGTATCAGAGATATTGAAGTTAAAATCATTGAAAAGTACTACCAAGTGTAAAAGGAAATGTAAATGAATTAGTAATGGTTAAACAAAAATACACAATTGGAAGTTCTGGAAGCAATCTAGTAAGAAGTCATTCAAGCATATAAATTACATTAATAAATATATAACGTAAGTTTAAACTACCTTCCAACTTGATTTTGAACCCCCTGATTTTGTTGATCGAAGCATTTCATGCAACACCCCTGAAAATTAGAGAATGAGAAAGGAGAGAAGAAATAATGCCAGAAGTGTGTTGTTTAAGAAGATTTTTGTATCCTTCAATTACTAGTGTCACACTATCACCTGAGAGTTCCACAGCTACAGAAACATTTAGTAGATGGTACATATTAAATAACATTCAATAATTTCCTAAACCTTGAGAGGAAAGAAGAAAATGAAGCATTTTACCCATACATGAAGTTAAACTAATAAATCCAAATTGAATAAATATACATTAGGTGAAAAAGCACAAATAGTTAAACCTGAGGAGAAGGAAAAATAAAAATCAATTTTCACAATGAAAGAGTACAAGAAAATTTTACACGCCGTGTCAGAAATCTCATTTGAAGGAATAGTTGTGTCCACATCTTTCTTCCAATTATTTTTCTTACATTCTTAGTTACTTCCCTTCTTTTCACTTTCTACAGGGAGGGATGATGAAGCCCCATTGTTTTTATGTCAGAACTAAAATTCCCCCTTCCCAAATGATTTGCATGAATATTCAATTGCTTGGAGCACCTCCAGATTTATAGCACAATCTGAAATGTTCAATTCTAGATGTCCCCCGACCCCGAAATCCATGCCAACAATCATTGTTGGAGGCCAAGAGGGTCTAAAACTCTAGCTTATGTTGTTCCGATCATCTATTTTAATCTTAAGAGGAACAAACATCACCATTGATCTCTTGTTATCATAACTGAAGTGGACTAATAATATTCTTCAAAAACAATCATGGTCAAACTTCACATTAATCATAAGCACAGGGGTCCTCTAACTGCACTGCAGTCTACATATAGCCTACCCTTATGTTCTTGCATTCATCCACAAGATCACTGATTGTTCATGGAACCATACTAACATTCAAACCATCTATTAATGAATTCTACATAAGTTTCGTGTTTCAACAATACCAGCACCAACATAGCCCCCAGAAGCCCAGTTTGTCCGTCATGGGGCAAAATCCATCCGATATCTCAAGGGACCACATGTGAAAACCAGATTACAGTATATCTCACCTAAAACGGAACAAATTAGCTAATATGAAATTTCTTTGTTACATTTCCACTGCGCATGCAGTTTTCAACTTTCTTCAAGTCGAGAGCTAGAAAGTAGAAACGCACAAGAAGCACGAAAAATCATGACAGTAGCAACACAAACCATTCCATTCCAATGAGTTCAATCAACAAATCAAACAAAAAGTGCGGTCATCTAATAATGGTGCCATGAAAACAGATCCCTTCCAGGGGAAAGGTCTCAACTAGGTATGCGCAAAGGAGGAGGACAGAGAAAGCTTACGATCCCGGGTGATTTGCCGCCAACTCTTGCAGTCGCCAGCTACGGAAGACGAATCGGAATCCGACAATGACATTGACATGATTGGAGGGGGCATATGAAACAACCTCTGATTTCAGCAAATGCGGGTTTGATTCTGGATTGGATGAAAGCTTCGGAGGACGGTTGCAGCCGCTGAGAGATTCGAAATGGGAAGGAGAGAGGAATCGAGAAAATTTGAGACACCAAGAAGTGGTTTGGTGTTCGTGGTGAATGTGAATTGAATTGATTTTTGTTTGCCCCGATGAAATTGGGGATAGAAGGGAAGGTGATGACTTGGGAAGTTGGGAGACGGTTTGGATCCAAAGTGCTTTTTAAAAAAATGGTTGAGATTACAATGGTATTTGGGATCCAAAGTGGATTTTTCTGCACACCCTAGTTACAAAGGGTATTTGAGAGGAAAAAGTCTAGTCATGGAGATGATGTGTTCAGAATGCATTGTTTGTGCTCTTAGATTTGCTAAAAGCTAAGGGATGGGATCACCTGTTTACTGAAAAGTGGTGATTCAATGATAAACTGGTAAAAGAGTTCTCAGTACCTAAAAGCTTGAAGGAGAGGAGACAAGTATGGTAGGGAAGTTTTCAATCAATGGTTGTTAGAGTACACATTTACTAACAGGGAACTAGGAAAGATTCTCAAGTCCAGCTTTCTGGAAATGCAACTTATGCCAAGTTGAACTGGCTAAAAGGAGTTGACAAGAAAGAAGTAATGTTGCTTGTTACAGTATACGAAGGGAAGGGGTGAGTTCTGTCACCACAGCATCACAAAATAAGATGAGTGTGAGTGTTAAGTGTTTCCTGATGTATATGATTGCTAATGCGTGTCCAAGAAAAGAGGGACGAAATAAAAATTGTTGTCCAAGATTATCGGGTAGTAAGTAAAATGTTGATGTACGGGCAAGTTTCCTTTCTCAAGGAGTCAAGGTCATGATGAAGCATCTACAACTACAACATGCCATAGAGACTAAAGGTCATGGAATTCCACATGGTGGACTCATTGCAAAGATCCTGTAAGATCTGAAGTTGTATCAAGAAGCAAACAGACCTCGTGTCCTTGGAAATTTGCTTGATCTTCGTTGCGTAAGACAGGCCAGATTTATCATGAAAGACAGGCTATGGGTATATGATGAGAAGAGGAAGGCAACAGAGGAGGTTGGAGTAGTTAAAAATAGTTAGACCGGGCAATCTTTTTCGGTTCATGTACCATTAATAGGGCAATCCATTCCCTTAAAAACGTGTAACAAATTTTCAGGAGACTAAACAACTTGCTCGCGCTTAGATTTCTCTCTAAATTGTCATGAACTAGTAATGTGGAGCACGTTTGATGTATGAGTCGTGTTTATGAATGATTGCACTGACAACAAAAACATGCTAGTTGATGCAACATAAAGTAGTAAAGATGCAAACAACAAAAATGTACATCTCCGACAAAGAGAGATCAATTTATGGATTCGAGATGCTTGCACCGATTAATCAGCTTAGAATCAGTTTAGAGGGCTGGTTGTTCAAAGCATTGTAAAGAAAACCTTTCCATTTTTCACTAGAACGGGCAAGTTTGCCACAAGAAGAACAAAAAAAAGGTAATTTTTGGCTAAGAGGCCTAATGCCTGCCTTGTATGAAGTACCTTCCCTTGGGTCACCCACAAAGTCAATTGTTACTATTTAGTAATTCCATACAAGTAGTTGTGTTTCCAAAACCCAAAAAAACACAACTAAACACAAGTGGAGAAACACAAGGAGGTCTTGCTGGTATCAAACCAGTGACATCGTTGCCCTTAATAATGTCGTCAATGTTATCATTCTCATACTGCATATCTACAAAATTAGTCCTATGTAAGTGTATGGAGTCCCTTCTCTTAATCACATTTGCAAATTTCTCTTGCAATCCGAGTCCACCTTGATAATCCCTAAGCACAACGGGTTAGTAGTATGAGGTACAATGAAAGTAGACAATAATACCTATCCATACTTTATAGAATAAATACAACATAACCAACATAATTCATACCTCAAGCTAGATTTTATTTGGAAATAAAATATCCTCCAAATAACGTATTCCATCAAGTCTTATGCCATCAAGATCTTCTTGTGTGTAAGTTTCCTTACCCTCATAACGCTGTAAAAATATTAAAAATCATTCATACAAACAATTAAAACTATTAATTAATAGAAAAAATATTTTTTATGCTCCTAAGCTGGATAAATGGTACATGGTATTAGGAACAGAGTTAGTTTAAAGTTGAAAGGTCTTACGTTCTCCAAAATAACGTCTGAAAGATCGGCAGTACGTCGTTGGTATATTCCCCTCATCGTTCTTAGCACAAAATATCCACAATCAATCCCATTTGTTTGGCATGGGCCCTGCAATTCATTAAAATCTATTTCTATATATGTAGTATACTATTTCATAAGGAAATAAGAGGATAGAAAAAAGAAGCTTAACCATCAATTTAGTCCACTGAGGCGATCTTTTCGCAGAGGGAAATGCTCGAGCGTAACTCCTATTCACAAAATAGTTAAACTTTCGTAAGAATATATAACACAGATTTCATTTGCTAGGTAAGAAAAGGTAGAAAAATATAGGGGAAGTGAAATAAATTTTGTTTATTTATTTCTACAATTATACTGATTACCTTTTAACTAACTCCTTTGCGTCCGGCTCTATATTTCCACACAAGGAATCTATCCAGTACGCTTTACATGTATGAGGAAGTAATACCAGCAGCACCCAATGATTGCTGCATATATGTGTATTTGTTTATACATATGTATCAAACTACCCGATTTAGGTGTAGAATAGTTTTAACCAATCTAATCAGACTAATGCCGAAATAGGATTTAGGTGTAGAATAGTTTTAACCAATCTAATCAGACTAATGCCGAAATCAAACTAATTATTATCATCAAACAATGAATAATTAAGTTGTTACCTGAAATGATACGGTGCCAATAAAACATTTCTGTTAGGTTTGTTTACAATGACACTGGCAATGTATTTGACTCGTTCCTCCATAGGTGCATGATTTTGGCTAATAAAATCAGGCGATAGAAATTGGAACATATCTGACCAGTGCATATCCCATAAGAATCTGCAATTATTGCGAAATATATATTAAAAGAATGAAATCCAATAAGAATCTGCATTTGAGAAATGTCTTTCCAGTAGGAAGGATCTTTCCAATAAGAATATGCAATTATCGTTCTAGTTTTGTGGAGAAAAAAACTAATTACCTCATGTAAAGACACATATGTGATGATTCTAGCTGTTCTTGTTCAAACCATATCTGACCTAATTCTCGGTTAATCACAATCACACTCTCATCTGGAAGGCCAAAAATATCAACAGGTAATTTAATTGGCACATCTTGGGTTTCCAACACATATAGTAGGAGTTTATGTTTGTGGACTGAATCCTTATCATCACTTGCAAAACGTATATGTGGACAAGTTGGACCGACCTGAGAACAAAAAATTACCATAATTAACCTAAAAAAACACTCATAATAATCAAGAGTTGATCGTCTAGCTGCCATGTACAGGACTAGAAAATTTTGAGTCAATTTACGCACCGGTAAGGATAGTTGTGGTGAGGAGGGTAGTGGCAGGTGAGAATCAAGAGAATATGCATCCTTATCCTATTTATTTAGAGGAAATCAATTATCAGCAACAATAATAAAAAAAAATAGCTACAATGCAATAATAATAACTATTAAATGTAAAAAACTCTCATTAAAAGATAATCTGAATTACCTCCAGTAAACAAGGTATGTTTTTTGCCATGAAATTGAAAATATTATTGAGAAGTCCTTCCGATATTTGGTCAACGAACTTGATAAATAGAGAAGGTTTCAACAAGAGAGCTGAATAATCAGAATGTCTCCTTCCATAATATGTCTTTAACTTTCTTTCATTCAAATGGCATGTGCAGTTCCTTAAAAACCTCAACAAACTATATTTGTCATCAAACCAACACGGAGGCTTACTGCTATCTGAACTCTGAGAATTAAGTCCACTGCTGCCAGAACTCCGAGTAACAGGCGCACTGCTGCTTGAACTCTCAGAAATAGGCTCAGAAAAACTGAGATGATGATCTAAACATGATATCATTTCCCGTCTTCCATTCAAGCGCACAAACTGTTCCCAATTCTTAACTTCTTGGCTTTTTAGAACTCTCTTGACATCGGCATTGTTGCATGCTAAATCCTGAAATCTCTGAATAGATAAATTTACATTCATAAAATCAGAGAGAATAAGTGGAGCATAGCACATCCATTTGCACTCTTCCAGCGTCTTAACCCCCTCCAATAAACGCACAAGGTCGGTCATTCTCTTCGAGCATTGTCCTATAATATAACAACACTCGTGACCGTCTTCTCCTATTTCTACGTGACCGTCTTTCTTTGGAAATGCTGCCCTTAACGATTTTCCCAAATCCTTAAGCTCTTCTGCACATCCCTTGTACTTTTTGGACTCTAAGGGGTTGCATATAAAGTACGGTCTCTTTCCATACACCACAATTGTGCAAGGGCTTATCTTTCCATGATGTAGATCGCCCTTGTGAAAATCTAGAACACCTTCCACAAATTCCCGCACAAAGCCACAAAGTTCTTCTTCAATAACTTTTCTGCTGTTTTCTTTAGCATCATATATGCTCTTTTCATCCGTCATACCACTCATCTTTTTTTCTTCCACAGCAACAAGTTCATTCACGTATTGTGCGAAAACCGTGAACCTTGGATATGAAATAGCACAGTGCACTCTTCTCTCATTATCCACAAATTGATAATGACCCAAAGGGGGAAGAAAATACCTAGAACCAGGCAGGGGCTTCAGCGAGGGTGTCGCGAAATCGTGTGTGAAGAGAAGGGTGCAACTATAAAATGCATGCTCATAGTTGCATAAAAACCATCCATAATGCTCTTCCTTGTATGAACCTTTACAGACTATCTTCTCCATCTCCGAAAACGGGAAGTTGTGAAACGTAACTTGGAGGTGCGTGTGAAGATCATCTAATTCACTATGTTGCTCAACCCCCTAAATTAAATTTCGAAACAAGTGAAAATGGTTAAGAGATAAAAATAAAAAAATATATTGGTGATATTGTAGTTAAGAAACTTTTCTCTAGGTTAGTTATTCACAATGGTGGGAAACATTAAAATAATATATATAAACTAGAAGGAACTAACTAATAATGCAGAGAAGCCGAGATAAATATACAAGATTAAACGATGATAATGAAACAAATAATTTTATTCATTAATATTACATACTATGATCGAACCTCAAGGATAAATTGTTCACTGAATTTACCTCAATTTTAACCACATATGGCTGCTCAAGCCTCAAAGAATAACTCGTAACTACTTTCTTCAAGTCGTCCCCTGACATGGTATCTGTTTAAAAAAAATTGACAACAAACAATTGGAACTCGAATTTGACGACTCTAATAATTAGTATGTCAAAAGAGCAAAGACTTATCAGTGCAGGAGAGGAAACAAGGATAATTACGGAATTACCATAACCTATTGACTATTACTTTATCAGTATTAGTATATGCAATGCAACATGTTGATGAGACAGCCATAAGAGAGGAATAACATCTAAATACTAGTTTAACCATCCATAATTCAAACATAGATTGCAATTTAGAACAAAATCCAACAAGAAATACAGAACACATAATATAACAAGAGAAATACAAAATTGATAAAAAAAAATGATAGTAAAGATTAAAAGAACAAGCCTTCGCCCCTAGTATAAACTGATTTCTACATAAAACATAGATTGCAGTTTCACCTAGAAACTGATTCATGTTCTTTTATACAAACTGATTTGTAAACTTCAGCTCTGATTCAAGTTGCTCCATAATTTAGTGTGATGCTAAACGCCAAAAAGCACTTCAGGAAAAAAAATTCAAATATTCGTATACCTCTTCATTATTTTATCCATCCATACTACCTTCATTGCAACAGCAATAAAAAAAGATCAATTTGACCTTGCAATCCAAAATATCCAATTAAACGATGGGCATAAACACCTAAAATAGAGCACAGTTACACTACCTGACTTCGCAGGGATATTGACGGCTGCACTAGGACTATCTATATTCTCATGATCCCCCGATGGTAAATCATCCCCCTTTGCATCTGCATTCAATTCCCCGCAGCCCTTTCTATTGTCGAGGTTTTCCAGCTTCTTCACCGCCTTCTTATTCCGTTTCTTCTTTTTCTTCTTCCCCTGCGTCATATCTGTTGAAAAATTGACAGCAAACAATTGGAACTCGCAATTTGACGATTCTGATAATTAGCAAGTCCAAAAAGCTAAGACTTACGAGTGCAAGAGAAGAAAGAGGCAATTACGGTATTCACAAATGCAATATATTGACGAGACAGCCATAAGAGAGGAATAGCATCCAAATGTTCAACTTTCCAAATACTTGTTTAACCATCCATAAATCAAACATAGTGAACAATCTATCTATCATATCAGAACATAACAAAAAAAAAAAAAAAAAACAATCCAAGAAGAGCAAGTTAAAACAGAATCTAACAAGAGAAATACAAAATTTATAACAACACTAGTAAAGATTACAAGAACAATCCCTCGTATAAACTGATTTCTAAAGAAAACATATACTGCAATTTCACTTGAAACTGATTCATGTTCTTTTATACAAACTGATTTGTAAGCTTTTAGCTCTGATTCATGTTGCTCCATAATTTAGTGTGCTGCTAAAACCAAAAAAGCATTCAGCAAAAAATATTCCAAATATTCATATACCCTCGTCATGGAAAACCCTTGTTATCCAGCCAAGGTATCAGCCTAAGTTTCTAAGACCTTCATTGCAACAGAAAAAGAGATAATTCAACCTTGCAACCCAAAATTTCCAATTAAACCATGGGCATAAAATCCAAAAATAGAGAATAGTCATAATACCTGGCTCCGGAACGATATTGAGGACTGGTGTCTGAGACACTCCTCCAATATTGAGGGTTGCACTAGCACTATCTATAGTCTCCGACGAGCTTTCATCCAGTAGAGGGAGGATGTATGGATTCTGAATCTGCGCCTCTGGTTCGTGTATGTGGAGGTCTGGCATCTGAAACTGAGAATCAGTTGTCATATTCGCCAAGTAGTCCGAGTCTGGAGAGATATTTGGGGCTGCACTATCCATATTCCAATGGTCCCCATTAGTAAATCGTATGTACTAAAAAAGACTTATCAGTGCAAGAGAGGAAACAAGGACAATTACGGAATTACCATAACCTATTGACTATTACTTTATCAGTATTAGTATATGCAACATGTTGACGAGACAGCCACAAGAGGGGAATAACATCCAAATACTAGTTTAAACATCCATAATTCAAACATAGATTGCAATTTTGAACTAAATCCAACGAGAAATACATAAAACAAAATATAACAAGAGAAATACAAAATTGATAAAAAAAAATGATAGTAAAGATTAAAAGAACAATCCCTCGTATAAAACATAGATTGTAGTTTCACCTAGAAACTGATTCACGTTCTTTTATACAAACTGGTTTGTAAACTTCATCTCTGATTCAAGTTGCTCCATAATTTAGTGTGATGCTAAACACCAAAAAGCACTTCAACAAAAAAAAAATTCAAATATCCATATAGCTCTTTCATGATTTTGCCCATCCATACGACCTTAATTGCAACAGCAATAAAAAAGATCAATTTGACCTTGCAACCCAAAATATCCAATTAAACGATGGGCATAAAAACCTAAAATAGAGCACAGCTACAATACCTGACTTCGCAGGGATATTGACGGCTGCACTAGGACTATCTATAGTCTCATGATCCCCCGATGGTAAATCATCCCCCTTTGCATCTGCATTCAAGTCCCCACAGCCCTTTCTATTGTCAAGGTTTTCTGGCTTCTTGGCCGCCTTCTTATTCCGTTTCTTCTTATTCTTCTTCCCCTTCGTCATATCTGTTGAAAAATTGACAGCAAACAATTGGAACTCGCAATTTGACGATTCTGATAATTAGGAAGTCCAAAAAGCTAAGACTTACGAGTGCAAGAGAAGAAAGAGGCAATTACGGTATTCACATATGCAATATATTGAAGAGAGCCATAAGAGAGGAACAGCATCCACATGTTCAACTTTCCAAATACTTGTTTAACCATCCACAAATCAAACATAGTGAAAAATCTATCTTTCATATCAGAACATAACAAAAAAAAAAAAAAACAATCCAAGAAGAGCAAGTTAAAACAGATTCTAACAAGAGAAATACAAAATTTATAACAACACTAGTAAAGATTACAAGAACAATCCCTCGTATAAACTGATTTCTAAAGAAAACATATACTTCAATTTCACTTGAAACTGATTCATGTTCTTTTATACAAACTGATTTGTAAGCTTTTAGCTCTGATTCATGTTGCTCCATAATTTAGTGTGCTGCTAACACCAAAAAGCATTCAGCAAAAAATATTCCAAATATTCAGATACCCTCGTCATGGAAAACCCCTGTTATCCAGCCAAGCTATCAGCCTAAGTTTCTAAGACCTTCATTGCAACAGAAAAAGAGATGATTCAACCTTGCAACCCGAAATTTCCAATTAAACGATGGGCATAAGATCCTAAAATAGAGAACAGTCATAATACCTGGATCCGGAACGATATTGAGGACTGGCGTCTCAGACTCTCCTCCAATATTCAGGGTTGCACTAGCACTAGTCTCCGACGAGCTTTGATCTAGCAGAGAGAGGAGGTCTGGATGCAGAATCTGAGTCTCTGATTCGTGTGTATGCTCTGGTTCGTCTGAAACAAGGACAATTACGGAATTACCATAACCTATTGACTATTACTTTATCAGTATTAGTATACGCAACATGTTGACGAGACAGCCATAAGAGAGGATAACATCCAAATACTAGTTTAACCATCCATAATTCAAACATAGATTGCAATTTAGAACAAAATCCAACAAGAAATACAGAAAACGTAATATAACAAGAGATATTCAAAATTGATAAAAAAAAATGATAGTAAAGATTAAAAGAACAAGCCTTCGCCCCTAGTATAAACTGATTTCTACATAAAACATAGATTGCAGTTTCACCTAGAAACTGATTCACGTTCTTTTATACAAACTGATTTGTAAACATCAGCTCTGATTCAAGTTGCTCCATAATTTAGTGTGATGCTAAACACCAAAAAGCACTTCAACAAAAAAAATTCAAATATTCATATAGCTCTTTCATGATTTTACCCATCCATACGACCTTAATTGCAACAGCAATAAAAAATATCAATTTGACCTTGCAACCCAAAATATCCAATTAAACGATGGGCATAAACACCTAAAATAGAGCACAGTTACAATACCTGACTTCGCAGGGATATTGACGGCTGCACTAGCACTGTCTATAATCTCATGATCCCCCGATAGTAAATCATCCCCCTTTTCATCTGCATTCAATTCCCCGCAAACATTTCTATTGTCGAGGTTTTCTAGCTTCTTGGCCGCCTTCTTATTCCGTTTCTTCTTATTCTTCTTCCCCTTCGACATATCTGTTGAAAAATTGACAGCAAACAATTGGAACTCGCAATTTGACGATTCTGATAATTAGTAAGTCCAAAAAGCTATGACTTACGAGTGCAAGAGAAGAAAGAGGCAATTACGGTATTCACATATGCAATATATTGACGAGACAGCCATAAGAGAGGAACAGCATCCAAATGTTCAACTTTCCAAATACTTGTTTAACCATCCATAAATCAAACATGGTGAAAAATCTATCTATCATATCAGAACATAACAAAAAAAACAATCCAAGAAGAGCAAGTTAAAACAGATTCTAACAAGAGAACTACAAAATTTATAACAACACTAGTAAAGATTACAAGAACAATCCCTCGTATAAACTGATTTCTAAAGAAAACATATACTTCAATTTCACTTGAAACTGATTCATGTTCTTTTATACAAACTGATTTGTAAGCTTTTAGCTCTGATTCATGTTGCTCTATAATTTAGTGTGCTGCTAACACCAAAAAGCATTCAGCAAAAAATATTCCAAATATTCAGATACCCTCGTCATGGAAAACCCCTGTTATCCAGCCAAGCTATCAGCCTAAGTTTCTAAGACCTTCATTGCAACAGAAAAAGAGATGATTCAACCTTGCAACCCGAAATTTCCAATTAAACGATGGGCATAAGATCCTAAAATAGAGAACAGTCATAATACCTGGATCCGGAACGATATTGAGGACTGGCGTCTCAGACTCTCCTCCAATATTCAGGGTTGCACTAGCACTATCTATAGTCTCCGACGAGCTTTGATCCAGCAGAGAGAGGAGGTCTGAATGGAGGTCTGGATGCAGAATCTGAGTCTCTGGTTCGTGTGTATGCTTTGGTTCGTGTATACCTTGCTCCGCGACGATATTGAGGACTGGCGTCTGAGACTCTCCTCCAGTATTGACAATATTGAGGGTTGCACTAGCACTATCCATAGTCTCCGACGAGCTTTGATCCAGCAGAGAGAGGAGGTCTGGATGGAGGTCTGGATGCAGAATCTGAGTCTCTGGTTCGTGTGTATGCTTTGGTTCGTGTATACCTTGCTCCGCGAAGATATTGAGGACTGGCGTCTGAGACTCTCCTCCAATATTGAGGGTTGCACTAGCACTGTATATATTCTCCGACGAGCTTTGATCTATCAGAGAGAGGAGGTCTGGATGCAGAATCTGAGTCTCTGGTTCGTGTTTATGCTCTGGTTCGTGTATATAGAGGTCTGGCATCTGAAACTGAGATTCAGTTGGCATATTCACCCAGTCTAGAGAGATATTCCAATCGCCCCCCGTTAGTAAACAATGCGGCGTGAGTGACGTCTCCGACACTTCTCCGATATTGGGGTTGTCCATGCTATTGTCGGGTTTTTTAGCTTCCTGGCCTCCTCCTTTTTCTATTGCTTCTTGAGCTTCTTCTTCCCCAATCCCCATCGTATCTGTTGAAAAAACAAATTGACAGCTCTGATAATTAGTATGTCAAAAGAGCAAAGACCTACGAGTGCAAGAGAGGAAATAGTGAAAATTATGGAATTACCATAAACTATTGACAATTACTTTATCAGTATTCGTATATGCAACATGCTGATGAGAAAACCATAAGAGAGGAAGAACATCCAAATGCTCAACTATCCAAATACTAGTTTAACCATCCATAATTTAAACATAATGAAAATCTTTCGTATCAGAAAATAACCAAAAAAATAATAATCCTGCTAGTAAGTAGTAACGATTAAAAGAACAAGCCCTCGTATAATTTGACTTCTAAAGAACACATAAACTGCAATTTCACTCGAAACTGATTCATGTTCTTTTATACAAACTGATTTGCAAACTTTAGCACTGATTCATGTTGCTCCGTAATTTAGTGTGCTGCTAAACGCCAAAAAGCAATTCAGCAAAAAAAAATCCCAAATGTATATACCCCTGTCATGGAAAACCCCTATTACCCCGCCACACTATCAGCCTAAGTTTCTACGACCTTCATTGCAACAGCAAAAGAAATCCATTCGACTTTGCAACCCAAAATTTTCAATTAAGCAAACGATGAGCATAAAAACCTAAAATACAGCATAATCACAACACCTAACTTCGCAGATAAGTGAAGAAGGAGTGATTGGGGAGGAGACCGAGCAAGGCTGGGAGAGAGAGCACAGAGGAGTGAAGAGAACAACAGTTCTTTTGTCGGAGAGAGAGAGCGCCGGAGGTTGTGGAAAGCAAGAACTAGGTTCACCGTTTCATTTTGCGCGCATAGTTACAGCACCTGACTTCGCAAAGAAGTGAAGAAGGAGCGATTGGGTCGGAGACCGAGCAAGGCTGAGAGAGAGCGCGCGCAGAGGAGTGAAGAGAAGAACAGATTTTTTTTTCTTTTTAAATTTCTTTGAAGATGGAGAACAACCCGTTCTTTTGTCTGAGAGAGAGAGAGAGCCGAAGGTTGGGGAAAGACAGAGCTAGGTTTAGAGCGGTATTCGAGACGAACGAGCCGAGCTTCACATTTTTAAGTTTTGTTTATTTGTCAAATTAGCTCGAGTCGAGCCGAACCCAATTTTTAAACAAGTTTTCTTTTTTGTTGTTTTAGTAAATGAACGAGTTCGAGCCGAGCTTTTTTCGAACCTTTAGTAGCTGTACTTGGTCATAACATATTCACTTAATAGAAATTTCATAAAATTCGAGCTATTCGAGATTAAATCGAACGTTCAACCGAGTTTAAAATCATGTTCAGGCTCGGCTTGTTTAGGTAAGTGAACGAGCTCGAGTCGAGCTTTTTTTCGAGCCAATCCCGAACCGAGATACAACAACCCTAGCTAGGGGTTCACCGCTTCATTTTGCACGCGTCTAGTCCTCTACTTTTTTATTACTAAAATGAAGAATGGAACGCGTTAGTGCGTTAATAACTTAAGGTCAATTGTATCTCTGTCGACGTAGATTTATTGTAAGATCCATAACTTCAAGTTCTCGTCCGGAAGGACGCTCTATGACTGAGATGACATTTGTTTGATCATTCCATCTCTAATTTCTTTCCTCGTAGTCAAAGAAGAAAAAAAACTTAAGGTCAACTTTTCTCTTAAGTTTCAATATTTGTCCCAAATAAGTTTTCAAATAATTTGATTCTCGTTTTCGCAAACTATACACCGCTAAATATTATCGTTAGGGGCGATCTTCAATGTCGTTAAATACATTGTTCAATATTGTTAATGACTTTGCTTCATTTGCATTTTTTTAAAGGAAAATAAAAGGCGAGATAAAATAAGATGTTGATATGCAACATCTCTATCCACATTGCTTCGTGAAGCCTGGTGGATTGAGTCGAGTTAGAATGAATTTAAAAATGAAAAAGAGTAACGTTTTAGTTGAAAAGGCGACGATTTTAGAGAACGTCTTTATTTTTATAAAATCTGACAAGAGAGATGAGCGGCGATTTATATGTTTCCTTATTTAGTTTTATCTATTGAATATTATTGGGCTTGTATTGTGTATTATATATGGGGCATATAATCTTACTATTATTTGGAAAATTATTTTTTTTTTTCGAGAAAAACACACTCACAACAACTTTACAACTTTTATAATTTAAAGACGAAAGCTACTTTAATATACTTTTCCCACTTCAGTTACATTATAAACTCACTCCCTATGTAGTCATTATATTTCATATGATCTATGTAAATTAAAATAATATATTTTAATTGGAAATATCCAATTAATTATTATTATCTTCAATTAGCTTTTTTTATATTTTATGAATTATAGATATAGATAGATTTATTGTTAGTAGTAGTTAAAAATTGTTGATTTTCTTCCACCTATTTCCTATCTTTTCTTATGACTTAATCTATATATTTTATACTACCTCCGTTCAGCAATAGATGTCGTTTGACTTTTTGGCACGTTTTTTAATGAGCTAAAAATTATATAAAATATTAATTTTTAAGTAATTTTTAAATATAATATAAATACTTATTAATAAAAAGTTTCATATTATTAAAAAAATTGTTAAAAAAATTAATATTTTATATAGTTTTTAGCTCATTGAAAAACGTGCCAAAAAGTCAAACGACATCTATTTCTGAACGGAGGTAGTATATAATAAAGGAGAAGTCGGCTGAGACACATGTCGGCACCCATGTACCAAACTTAATCTATTATATATGTTCATACATGAAAATTGGTAAAATTTTATCTTATATAATAGTTTTTAAAAGTAGTTAATATCTTCTAAAAATTTATCCATATTGATTAAATAGAGTTAAAATAAAAAGTTATCTTATGCATATATTTTAAAATTAGTTAATATATTCTAGAATTATATCAATCCATATCTAATCAAATTGGGTCAAATATATTATATATATAGATATATTGATTAAATAAAGTTAGAATAAAATTTTATCTTATGCATATATTGATTATTTCAAAAATTAATGATTGGTTCATATTATTACGATTAAGGAGAAGTCGTCATGTGTCTCAGGCGACTGCTCCTTTATTATATATAAATAAAATATAAAATAAAATAGATTTGGGAATTTCTCTTCTTCATATATATTATTATTTTTTTCCACTTACGAAGGGAAGGATTGGGATCTAACAATTAAATACTGTACATTAGGAGTAGATTTCTAACGCATCAAGTGGTATTATTTTCCCTCGTGCCCTATACTTGTTTTGTCTTTGTATTTTGTTATTTTAGTTTTCCTTTTTTGTCGAACATTTTAAAAAATAAATAAATTTTTGTCTTCGGCGCCACCATCAAACATCTTACCGCCACCATCTTTCCCCACCACCATAATTAATGAAACATTGAAACCCTACATTTTCATTGTTATTGGTTTCTAGCACACTTAAGATCTAATGCTGATATTTTAAAGTGTTTTATTGAAAAATTGGGCACTTTGATTTGCTTGAGAGATTTTGTATGTTTGATAAAATCGAGAACAACGTACTTTCTTATTGATTGCCTTGCTTCTTTCAAGCCTTGCGTGTGAGAGAACTAAATTTAAAATTGCGATTTTTAAAATCAAATGGCAGATAAAATTCACGCATGGTAGTCTCTTTTTTTTTTTAGCGGATAAAATTCAGGTAGACCTCGTCATAAATTTTATTGCAAAGAGTAAAAATCACGCAACTGTCGCATTACTTTTCGTCAATTGGATAAAATCCACTTGATCCACTTAATTAAAGTTATAATAAAAGAGGATAAGATTCACTCGATATTATTGAATCGCTTGCTTGATTTTAGTGCATAATTGCGCGCTTGGTCTAACTCCCCTTCCTCGTCGTAGGTGATCATCTAAGGATTTAAAGTCTCAAATTTGATTTCGAACACCTTTTTTTATTGCTTGAGAAAGTGTTCACGCATGAAGTTGTTTATCAAAATCCTTGTTTTGTGATTTCTTGTATGTTTTGAAATTTAGGGATATAACCTATCATCCATTGAAATCCGAAGTTGTTATAAGTGGCGGCCGCAGGATCCAATTTTCTAGTGTGTACTGAGATATTGACATTGAATAAAGGTCTTTACCTAAGCTAGGAGGCTAGTAGGACTTGAACCCCAACCTTTAGTCTAACATTAGTTTCCTTCCTTCCCACCAACCAACTAAGCAAAGTAGACTAATTGATTCTATATTCATCCTAGTTTTACTTATTACAACACTTATATATATATAAATTTTATTTTATTTTTTTCAAACCCCGGGGCACGTGGGTCGAACGGACTTTGTTGTTGTCATTTTTGTTGTGTTGCTAGCTAGTTGTTCTTGAAGTGTTTTCCGTTTATCATTGGCGTTATTTATTGATTTTTAGTTTCATTCCACGAGTTCTCTCAGGTTGTTAATTAGTATTTTTGCTCTCATGAATCATGTATTACTATGAGGCCGGAGCAATTAATGTTACTATGAGGGGTCATACCATGAACCCAGGAACCCAATATTAATTGAGTTATTTAAGGGAACATCAAACCCAACTTTTTACTTGTAGTGGGAGAAGAACACCAAGTTGGTCCTCGATCGATAGATATCGTCGACATGTCCCCAAGACAACCAAATTAAACATAGTTACTGCTAGATTTATTGGTGACGCACGACAATGGTGGTTGTAAGTGAAAGCTTATGAGTTATGAGATAGAGATCCCTATTTTGATTCTTGATCGATGTTGAGAAATATATATATATATATATATATGGTGAGGTTAAAGTGAAAAATGGGCTTAAGATGAAAATTTTGCTTAAAGTGAAAATAACCTAATTTTAAAACAAAATACCTGCGTTCCATTCCAACAGTAGATCGAAGGAGGCGCGCTCTCGGACTCCCGCACCCACACCCACCTCGAGCCACCTCCGGCCACCAGGGACCAGCCGCCCTCGAGCCCACCGCTGTGCGCACCCCCGAGCCCAGACGTGGCCCCATTCGAGCCACCTGCTGCCCCCGACGAGCCCAGACGTGGCCCCGACGAGCCACCTGCGCGCTCACCAGCATGGGTTCGCTGTCGGCCTCCCACGCCGCCCCACGAGCCACCTCCGGCCACCAGCCACCACCTGCTCGAACCCCCTCCCTCAGCCGCACCCCCCGAGACCGGAACCCACATGGTTCGAGCCCAGCCGAGCTCACACCGAGCCCATCTCCCCATAAGTGTTGTTCGACATTTTTCGCTCGGAATACCTTCGAAATCCCGATTTTGCTCCTTGTTTGATTTAGGAGCGGAATTTGGGGCTTTTTGCCAAAAGCCAAATTGATTGAAATTGATGATATTGTTGTGTTGTTGGGTTGATTTTGAGCTAATTTCATGTTCATATCATTGTCAAATTGTTTATAGATCATTAGCTAATTGGATTTTAGAATTTTATATTGCGATATGTTTTATAATTTGGGGCTTTTTGCCAAAAGCCAAATTGATTGAAATTGATGATATTGTTGTGTTGTTGGGTTGATTTTGAGCTAATTTCATGTTCATATAATTTTCAAATTGTTTATGGATCACGAGCTAATTGAATTTTAGAATTTTATATTGCGATATGTTTTAGAATTTTGGGCTTTTTGCCAAAAGCAAAATTGACTGAAATTGATGATATGGTTGTGTTGTTGGGTTGATTTGGAGCTAATTTCATCTTCATAGCATTGTCAAATTGTTTATGGATCATGATCTAATTGGATTTTAGAATTTTATTGCGATATGCTTTAGGTCGATTAGGTTCTTCTATTTTAGCATGAAAATCATAATTTAGCCTATTAGCTCAATTGGTAGAGCAATGTGCGTTTGCACAAAGATGTAGGTTCAAATCCCACATAGGTTACATAATAGACAAGAGCGCAAAAATCGCAAATTGTTAATCATGCACATTATAATCTTAGTTATGCACAATTGTATACTACTTTTGCACAATCCTATCTTACTTTTGCACAATTGTATTATTAGATATGCACAACATAATGTTACATTTGCAAAACATAGTGTTATATTTGCACAACTTAAAGTTATATTTTGCACAATATAATGTTATATTCGCACAACATAATATTATATGTGCACAACGTAATATTATATTATTAGATATGCACAACATAATGTTACATTTGCAAAACATAGTGTTATATTTGCACAACTTAAAGTTATATTTGCACAATATAATGTTATATTCGCACAAGATAATATTATATGTGCACAACGTAACATTATATTATTAGATATGCACAATATAATGTTACATTTGCAAAATATAGTGTTATATTTGCACAACTTAAAGTTATATTTGCACAATATAATGTTATATATGCATTATATCATCTTATTTGTGCACATTATCATTTTATTATTGCACTTTATAATCTTATTCATGAACGGGAACACAAAAAAAACAACTATAAATAGCTTATGCGGGATTCTGAACTCGAACCTTTGTGCATTGGCACATCACTATACCATTTTTTGAGCTAATAGGCTTTTAATGGCACATGTTGCATTAAAGTACAAAACTGTCATAAAATAGCGGTCCATAAAGAAAATTTTTGGTATGACACATTATGAAAATGCACATTTATAAATAATAACATTTATTGTATTATTTGTTCACTTTATATATTGTAATCTAATGTTTTTCCCTTTTTAAAATAAAGACAAAAATTGTGATGTAACATTCTTGTTGTATTTTTTTAATATTATAGTTGCACCTAACAATATTATTTCAAATAAAAATTACGGGCTAAAATCTGTAATTTTCATAATTGAAATAAGGGCAATATTCGTAAGAATGGAAAGTTTGGGGGGGCGTGTGAAATTTACCCCATAATTAGGGTCATTTAACTATTTTCCCATTTACTCATAAAATTAGGCCCATTTACATCAAAATTAGGCCCATTTAGTAATTACTCATTTAATTAGGCCCATTTACCTTTAAATTAGGCCCATTTACATCCAAATTAGACTATTTTCTCTTTAAGAGGGATTTTCATCTTAAGCCCCATTTTCATTTGAACCTTTACCTATATATATATGTCAAATTTAGAGAGGCCGGGATAAAACTTTAATAGATTGGTGGTGGAAGCCTCATATATTAGAGAAGGCAAATACACGTTTAGAATGTTATTATTCAACCCTTTATATAGGGATTACAATGTTTGGAGGATAAGTAATATAAAGATATCGATAATCTAAACCTACCAAAGATATATATATTTCTAACCTAACTTAACAATATCAAAGATTATATACTAACAAAATCATATCTAATATATCTATCCTAATATATCTCTAATAATATATGCATATGTATACAGTGGCGGAGCCAGAACCCGAAGAGGGTGGGGGCACACCGGTGATAAACGAGAATGAATAACACGAATTCGTACAACACATAACGCGCGTCTTTAACACTACAAAATAGCGATAAAATAAAAGAGTTCACTAGTATAAAACAAAAATTCTTCATTGCTAAATAGAGTTTTATAATGAAATAGTTCAACTCGGGATCCATTTTACCGGTTTTCATACCCTAAAAATGTTAAATGATAACCTCTTTAATTATCAATGCGCTTGAAAACATCTTTTTCAACCTAGCAGACAAAACTCTTATAGAGAAAATCTTATCTTATTGCACAAATATGACTTGATCGATAATACCCATAGTGGATAAAGCTTTTTCCACTATAGTTTTTTCAACCGGTAACACTAAAACTAATTCGATGAGATGATATGTCAAATCAAAAGCTTTGTGAATTCCTATTTTGATCATCTTTTTAGAAATTAAGATCACTAATATCTTACAAAGTAGAAAATCTAACATTTTTCTTCATTTAAACTTTCGTAATTTCTTTCCTAATTGTCGAAATGAGTAATATAACCTCCCATTTCAATGATCTGAAGATAAATTATAGTATCAGAATGTCAATCTAAATAAAATATAAAAACATTGTGGGTTAAGTTATTTTTATAAGATTTAAAAGTTTTTGTTTGCAATTTAATTAGCTCATTTGAAAACTCTTCCTTCCCTTACATGAGTATGTTTAGGAATAAAAAGAGGAGTCAAATATTTGCATGGTTACAAATTTACAATCAGGGGCATGAGGTGGCTTGAGTCCCCCGGGTCGGAGAAAAACGTAAAAAAAAATGTATCTTTTTGTATTTTTTGATAATTTAAGGGTTAAAAATAGTTAAAAAAGAGTAATATATCAATAAGTATGCTTAGTTTAGTTGGTATGAGGTAGGAACTTGAATGATGAGGTTCTTGAGTTCGAGTCTCCGTTGCTCCAATTTAAGGATTTTTTTCCCTTCTTTTAGCTTTTAAAACTTAAAATAGCTATTTAAATCATACATTTAATATGTGCTGCGGCTATATACACCCCAAATCATGCACGTCCTTAAGGACGTGCATGATTAAAAGGGGTTAATTTTTTTTTTAAAATGTTAATCAGACACAAGGCACGTCCTTAAAGACGTGCAATTTTAACCTTGTGATTTGTGATGTATCTAGCAACACCCTTAATATGTTTTCTACTGTATTTTTTTACAACAAAGATTGTATCTTATATATATCTTCAAAAAAAAAATCGATAATATAGTTGAGCCCCTTCTGGATTTTTTTTTCTGGCTCCGCCCCTGGTTACAATCTTTGGAATTTCAGGTCATTCTAAGGTTATTCGATCTCATATTGTTTACTTTTCTACATCTTTTTTGGATTTCATGTTACCATATGTTATCGTAAACTTAAGATATTTAACTATTTATCCATCTTCATAGTGTTCATGTCATCTTACGTTTCATTGTTCATAGGAAGTTTACTTTTCTTTGTCTCCATGGATTTCATGTCATACTTGGTTATTTAGAGATTTTTGGTACTTATTTTATTGTTCTCTTCTAATGTGGAGAATTGCTCATCTATCAGTCAATTCGAGGACAGGGGCGGCCCCAGGGTGGGGCGCGCGTACGCGCCCGCCCCACCTTTCGACCCACGAGCCCCCGGAGTTTAGAGAAAAAAAAAAATTTATATATGTGATTTTGTTGTAATTAGTAAAATTAAAATAGGAATTGAATCAATTAATTCACTTAGTTCAATTGGTAAATGGGAAGGAGTGAGAATTAAATGATACAAGAGGGCTTGGGTTTGATTCCTTGCTCCCTCTTTATTTCTTGTTTCATTTTTGTTATCCTTTCCTTTATTTCAATTTTTTTTCCTTATATTCATTTTACCTTTGATCGTAAATAATTATAGTGAATTTAGACATATTATCTCTTTTATCTTATTAATTATGATGATGGTAAATAATTTATTTATATTAGAATATTAATTATATCTTTTTATTTAGCATATCTTGAATGTTTTTTTTTTTGCCCAAAAGACTCAATTATAGGATGATGACATTTCAAATTATTTTTCTCGACTTTAGTAATATATAAGATTTCATAAATATTTTATACTTTTCAAAAAATACAACATTCAAAATTTCAACATCCTATTAAACAAATAAAATTTACTTAAAATTAATTAGAACCCATAAAATAGGCAAATTAAAAATTATAATGAAAAGAGACTTATAATTCATTGAAACCTTTGTAGAAAAAGATAATTTATATTGTATAATGATCTATAATATTTGTACTATATCATATGACATAAATATAAACCTTTTATTGTAAAAAATCTCTACAATGAACTCTATAGCCGAAAATATTTTAAAGTTATGAGAACTAATTTAGTTTGTAAGAATTCGAATACTATTAAATACATAATAATATTAATTTGTATAGGAATCCAAGTGCCAAGAATGACTATAATATCATAGGCCTCATTTTAATAATTGTATAGGGCCCTCAAAATTGATTGAACGCTCCTCCAAATCTTTAGTCTGTAATTTCGTCTGTAGTTTCGCCCCACTTTTCAGAGATTCCTGCGGCCGCCACTGTTTGAGGATGAACTGAATCTTATAAGGGGAGCTAGAATGATGACACCCAAAATAGCCTTCCTCCAAGAACTCTTCACCGTGCATCATCAGATGAGCAAAAGAGGCTAGAGAATCAGCAAGCAAATGACTTATGTACAACTTTGACGATGAGGACTTTTCCAAATTAGGCATGTTTAAAAGTTTAATTCTAATGTCTCATTATATGTACTGTAAAAATCAATATTAATTTATGAAGTGTGTTTTGCATGAAAAAAATAAAACATATTTTATACTTTATCCCCTTCACATTCTAGATGTGTGATTGAATAGGGAACAAAAGGGGTACCGACCGCTGCTAATGTCGCCGAGCTTAGGGCCTTAGGCCGTCTATTTTTCTCCAGTGGATATCGGCTCACTGCCATTCCTTACCCACCTGCTCTTTTTCAAATATGGGTTGGGAGAGATAAATGAGTACGTGCTCGTGTTGCTTCACCGTCAACACCCGCGACCATTGGCGATATCTCAACAACATCCATCGCACCATGCCTCTCTAAGAATGTAACTGTATGATATTCATTCCATAACTTGATTACAATAAATAGCACAAATACAAATTATATCTTTGAGACTTAAACTACTACATAAAAGGGCTATGGTAGCGGCTAAAAACCGCCACAAAAATAGAATAACCGCTACTTAAAGGCTAATGTAGCGGTTTTTTAATCGTTACATCTGCTGCCGCTGCATTAGCTTAAAGGTGGCGTTTTTTATAGCTACTGTGACGGTTTTTAGTTGGAAGTGCAAAACCGCTACTGAAACTAAAATAATCGCTACAAAAGGCAGAGGTTATTGCAGTAGTTACAAATTCCAATTGTAGCGGTTTTTAATGTATAATGCGGCGGTTTTAATAATAAAGTAATGGTTTTTTTAGCTTATTATGGCGGTTTTTAGTTGATCATGTGACGGTTTCTATCAAACTTTTTGTAGCTGTTCATTTTCCATTACTTAAATTATAAATACTTTTAAATAAGAATTCAAATAAGAAATATTTAATAAAAATATAATGTATTTCATCGTAAAAATGAAAATACAATAATCTTTAAAGCTGAATAATATAAATGATATCCGTACATAAACCTACAATAATTTATTCATGCTCATGAATTGAAACAAAATATTTACATATTAATCCAAAATACGTGCAAGTGAAAGCAAGCTTTCCCATAACCACTTCTCTTTTGTTTGAAGCCATCAGTAAGTTCCTATTTATCACCTTGGCCAATGTGTGGGCTCATTGCGTATTGATAGAGATAAATAATCAATCTTTGGTACCTCTGAGTTTTTGACAATTCCGATCGGTGTCCCACTCTTTTTTTGGTCCGAATAATACCCTTAAGTTTTGTCAAAAGTTTGGTTTATGCCCATAACTCATATTTTCTTCTTTTTTAATGAATAAAACCGCTCTTTATTATTACTTTCTTCACAAAAAAAAACCCATTTGCTTTTAACATTGTACAAAATTGCATATTATTTGACCAAATTCAATACAAAAGTGACAAACCCACCTTTATTTTTAAAATAGTACAAAATCACATATTATTTTCAAATTTTTTATCGTAAAATCACCCTTGTTTCCAAAAAAAATTAGAACAAAATCACTACGGTTTTTAAAATTGTACAAAAGATCTATTATTTTTTCATACTTTGCAAAAACAAAAAAAAAACACTAATTATTTTCCAAAAAAAAAACATTTACCACCTATTATTTTCCAAAATAATATTTAATCTATAACTCACTAACTTAAAACATTTGTAAATGTGATTGATCAATTTAACCAAATACTCGATTATAATTTTATTGAAAAAGAAAAGTAAAGTTTATTTGTTTCATTTTATTCTCTTATAAAAGAAAAATATAATAACAGATTAATCATTCTTATCTTATTAGGTTTTATGTATTCCAAACAATAGAAATGAATAACGCCTTCTTTTATTATACAAGAAGTGGTTTTGTTCATTTTTTAAAGCATAAAGGGTGGTTTTACGCAAAGTATGATTTTATGAAGTATTTTTTGTAATTTACAGGTTAACTATTTTTGTTCATATAATAAGAGGGTGGATTTGTGCAAGATTTTGTAAATAATGGGTGATTATGTTCATGCAATGTTTGACAAATAATGAGATTTGTTTTTTACAAACTATGAAAAATATATAAATGGATCTTTTGTGTGTAATGTTAGAAACAATGGTTGATTTTCTTTAAAAAAAATTGGAAACAATGGGTGATTTTTTGCTAAAACTTTGGCAATAATGTATGATTTTGTTGATTTTAAAAGATAAACATGGTTTTGTAACTTTTTGTGTTGAATTTAGTTAAATAACAAGTAGTTTTATTCATGTTAAAAGCAAATGGGTCTTTTCATGAAAAAAGAAAAAATAAAGGATGGTTTTATTTATTAAAATGGAAAAAATATGAGTTTTGTACTGAGCCGAACTTTTGACAAAACCCATGATACTATTCAGATAAAATAAAAGGCAAAAATGCATAAAACCACCCACTATTCATTGTTGTTTGCAAATAACCACCCCTTATTCAAAATTATCAAATAACCACCCACTATTCACTGTTGTTTGCAAATAACCACCCCTTATTCAAAAATTGTCAAATAACCACCCATTAAATATAGATTGTTTGCAACTAACCACCCATACCCCTTTTCTTGTTAAACCTCACTTAATTTAATATGAAAAGACAATTATACCTCTATTATTTAATGTTTCATTTTTAGTAAAAATACAATTATACTTCTCTTTGTTGCTTGATTTTTCAGGTATTACAATTAGACCTGTCAAATGGGTCATTCGGGTCGGATCACTTCGGGTTCCGAGTAAGACGGGTTCCGGGTACATCCAGGTTGTCTCGAACCCGGGTTTGACCGAGTTTCGGGTCATTTTGGGTCGATTTTGGGTTTGTGAATTTTTTCTTTTTTAAATTAAAAAAAATAATGATTTGATAATTTTGGATAATTTTAAAATTCTACAATTAAAGACGTTGTTCATAAATCATAGTACTTGTAATTATATACTATATCTGATCTAAAATATTTTATTTTTATTATTTCTCATAATTTTTAATAAAATGTAATAACATATAAATATCAAAATTTAAAACAGTTTTATTTTTTAAATTGGTATTTTATATATTATTACATCTTATTAAAAACATTTGATTTTTATTATTTCACGTAATTTTTAATAAAATGTAATAATATATAAAATATCAAATTTTTTCTTTTTAATAAAATGTAATAATATATGATTAATTTTGGGTCAGAATTTTTTTTATTTAAAAACATTTGATCTTTCATTTTTTTTTTAATTTATTAAAAATGTTTTCCGAGTAATCGGGTAAATCAAATGTCCCGAAACCCAGATTAAAAATTTATTAAAAATTGGCAAACCCAAAATCGACCCAAAATGACCCGAAACTCGGTCAAACCCTGGTTCGAGACAACTTGGATGTACCCGGAACCCGTTTTACTCGGGACCCTAATTGACCCGACCCGAATGACCCATTTGACAGGTCTAATTGTAATACCTGAAAAATCAAGCAACAAAGAGAAGTATAATTGTCGTTTTACTAAAAATGAAACATTAAAGAATAGGGGTATAATTGTCTTTTCATATTAAATTAAGTGAGGTTTAACAAGAAAAGGGGTATGGGTGGTCAGTTGCAAACAACCTATATTTAATGGGTGGTTATTTGACAATTTTTTAATAAGGGGTGGTTATTTGCAAACAACAATGAATAATGGGTGGTTATTTGACAATTTTTGAATAAGGGGTGGTTATTTGCAAATAATAATGAATAGTGGGTGGTTTTATGCATTTTTGCCAAAATAAAAAGTCTGAAATAAAATGACATAAACTCAAGGGCTTTCCCATTTTTTAAACGCCCTACGTGAGAAACTAGATAATCGACGACCGAACAGCGAATCCCCAAATTTCTTCGATATTTCTCCGCTCCGTCCTCCCCGACTTCGAGACTCCGCCGGACCGCGACTCCCCTCTTTCCGCCGTCGGAGTTGGCCTTCGCAGGTGGCAGCATCCCCTCTCCTCCTCCCACAGGCGACCGGATTGGGTATTCGGAATCGGGCAAGTCCTCTTTCG
The DNA here is from genome assembly GCA_963922045.1 of Persicaria maculosa. Taxonomy (NCBI): domain Eukaryota; kingdom Viridiplantae; phylum Streptophyta; class Magnoliopsida; order Caryophyllales; family Polygonaceae; genus Persicaria; species Persicaria maculosa. The sequence goes on along the minus strand of OY998254.1, from coordinate 1,951,565 downwards.
ATTTTGATGAATTATTTCTAGGATTTGATATTGTTTGAATGTTGTTTGGATTTAGGGTATGAAATTGTTGAATTTTGGTTGAATTTCTTTATTGATTTGGATATCTAGTTAAGGTTTTTGGCTTTGAAATTCAGAATTTGCTTGATTATTTGGTCTCAAGCGTATTTGTACAAGTGAAAACTTGGTTAGGGTTTTAATTTGGTTAGGGTTTTAATTTGAAATTGGTTAGATTTTTAATTTGAATTTGAGATTGAATTCCATATTTGTGATGGAATTGGATCCTGCACAGCCAACAACTTCATCACCATCTGCGATGGAGGGGACTTCAAGCACCACCACCCTGGTCAACAACACTTGTCTCCAACTCATCCGAAAACGCATTAAATCTTTGCAAAAGCGTTACAAACGCCTCAAACTAAAAGAGGAATCTCTTGCTCAAGGAAAATCCCTCAGCCAGCAGGGTATCCATGCCGCCAAGCTCCGCATCCTTATTCGCCTTGAGGAGTTGAAGAAGCTCTTTAGGGCTTTCAGTGTAAGCCCTCAAGAACAGCTTTCTTCATACCCCAATAACACTGCTAATGCAGCCATATGCAATGAGGAGGTTGCTAAGGGTTTCAGGTGCTGTCAGCAATCAGGAGTTTTGGAGGAACTCACGAATCTGCAGACCTCAGAAGCCGCATGTACTCATGCTTGCCCATTTAAGGTGCCACTCTGTCAATCCTCTATTCTCTTATTTGTTTCATTTCTTGACAATTTTGGTTGACATTTGCAGAAAATGCCAAGCTTGAATGAGACTGATCAGATTATTAATCCGGCTCCTCCGTTGGACAAGGAAAGGTATCTTTGTGTTTCGGATGGTTTTGTGGTTTACTGCGTAGATCTCAAGATCGGCAAAGATGGGTCTGATGGCCTAGAGGTCCTTCCCACAATCTCTACTATTGATTTCCTGGAAAAGGATCTTCCTATCTCAATGGGCTTGTTCAAATTGGGGTCCGATGTTTTCATGGTCAGCGGGCAGGAGTTTCCCGGTTTCAAGAAGCACCCTGATCTTGACCTTCCTCATTGGCTCTATAAGAAATACGGTGTGAAGGGCTCATCCCGTAAAGCCTATCATTTGTCACTTGCTGATAGTCGCCTCTCTCTCTCTGAATGCAACAACTTCCCGCGGCTGAAAAAGGCCAAATTCTGGCCCATAGTCTTGAAGCTTGGCAACCAAATGCACATGATCGAATCTATTCCTTATTGCTTACCCCTTCCGGAAACAATCCCCTCTCATGAGGTTCTCGACCTTAATGACCTTCATGATGGCTGGACAAAACTCTGGCACATGCGCTACCCTGGCAAGGAAGGTATATTCATAAGGGATCCCTTGGTAGTTGGGGACCAGATCTATGCAAGGACTTGTCAGTATTCTCCTCGATTCGTGGTCTTTGACTCCAGAATAGACGGATGGACATGGAGTGAAGATAGTGGTGAGCACTCCGCCTACCACGTGCTGGACGATGATGATCTGGTAGCTCGCATTTGTACGGGGAAATTTATGAAGGAAGAGTCAGGGGAACCCCTATTTGTGGTCATTGGAATAGGTGACGCTAGTCCGAGTGTACCAGGAAGTGAGCATAGGGAAATGATTGCCGTAGCATATCTTGTCAATGGAACGGGGCAGGTTGTTTGCTCCCAAAGCCTGCCTCATTTCTTTGAGAGGATTAAGGAGCCCTGTTTCGTTAGAGAAGCAAGCCTGTTTAGCGTTGACGAGGAGGGAGAGACTATTTGTTCCGTTGTTCTAGTAACGTTCCTGGAACCTGGGAAGGACTTTCTTGTGATCTCTACCTTTACTGTGGATCTGAAGCCTGACTTCTTGTATTCAGATCTCTTGACACAATGTGACCCATATAGTTATACCAAGGATTTTGTGAATGTTGTCTCGAAGGATTGGCATGTGTATGAGGTGGGAGGTCCACGCGGCTATCCCCTACGTTTGAGCGCGTGCTTCCTCTAGTTAAAGATTTTGCTGCTGCAACATCGGCGTTATAAGTTCCTTTGAATTTGCTTTAGTTTTTATGTTTGAATTAATTAACTAATGTAGAACACACTGGTCAGCATATTATGTACGTTTGAAGTATGAGACTGAATTTGCTTAATGTTTTTCAAGAATTATGTGTGTTGAACTTGCACATTGGATCCATATTATGTTGGTTTCAGTGCATTGTGCTGTTTGTTTGTGATGAAAAGAGTGAAAGGATCGATGTCGAGGAAAAAGGGTGGAGGCAAGGTGTGGTAGGAGCTAGAGATGCTTCAGAGGGATCTTCAGGAGTTGTCCTCTGGCTTGATCATTTGGTTTAAAGTAAGATGGCTGAGAAGGGTGGGATCTTGACGATGATTTGCTATATACTGTATATTATTTTGTTCTCGTCTTTATTTTATGTTGTTTCCATTGCATTATGCTGTTTGAGATGATATCATGATAGTTCTACACAACAGGTATATATGACTCGGAGAGTTGAAGCCCCGCTGCCCCAGTTTTAAGCTGGGAAAGAGTGGGAAAAATGGTTGTCAAGTTTGAACTAAAAATGCCCCCTCTTTTTGCTGGTGTGGAGATTTTGGTTGAGCTTACTCTCTCATGTACTCTACTAATTGACCTTCACTTTTCTTTTTTTGATTAGGAAATAATTCGAAGGGCGGGCAGACCCAACACCTCAATAGGCCGATAAAGTCGGCGGAAGGAAAACCGTTAAAAACTTAAAGCATAAAACGAGAAACCAAAAAAAAAAAAAAGGTGACCTTCACTTTTCTTGGGTAAACAAAAGAGTTGAAAGCTAGACATGGAGAAAGCTTATAATAGAGTAGATTGGAATTTCATAAAAAAAAATTTAGAAAAATTCGGGTTTCACCCTACTTTCATCACGTGGGTTATGAAATGCGTAACGACTAACGACTGTGTCCTTCTCTGTGCTAGTTAACAAGTAACAATAGCCCTACTGATATGTTCTTCCCCTCTCGTGGTCTGCGCTAAGGGGATCCTCTGTCCCCTTTCTTGTTTATCTTAGGTGCAGAAATAGTGTTACTGTGGGACAGAAAGTTAGAGGAATAATTGATGCATATTTTAAAGTTTTTGAACAAAAAGTTAATTATCATAAATCTAGTTTCCAAGCCACAAAAGACATTTCGAAATCTAGGATCTCAGAACTTAGCTGTTGTTTAAGTATTACAAACGAAAACTCGTTGGAAAAATACCTCGAATGTCCGATTATTAATGGTAGAGTAAACAAACACACTTTTGAAGACATCATATGTAAATCTAAAGAATAACTAAGTAAATGGCGAGCCAACGCCCTATCACAACAGGGACGTGTAATCCTTATTAACTCAAACTTATTAGCCAAACCGTTGTATACAATGCAAAACTTCTTGTTACCTTCATCGATCAATGCATAAAGAGCTTGACCAGATTAACAGAATGTTCTTTTGGAATAAAGATCTTCGACACCGCCCGCTTATTAGCTGGGATAGGATTTGCAGACCGAAAAAATATATGGGGACTGGGCTTAGGAAATCGAAAGAGATGAATGAAGCCCTTCAAATGAAATTACTATAGAAAATATTGGCAGAACCAGAAAATGTCTGGGTTACACTCATTAAACAAAAGTATCTACGTTCAACTAACATCCTTGAATACAAGAAAAGTGGAGATTCGTCATGGCAATGTGCCAAACTGACAAATCTCATTGATAAATTTAAGACATGACTAATTTGATCAGTAAAAAATGGAACCTCTATTAAATTTTGGACGGATAATTGGATTACAACTTCCTCTCTGCGGTCTCGGAAGGATTGCCCCCTAATTAAAACTACATCCGTCCAAAAATACATGGACTTTTTACTATTCACGAAAGTTGTTTTAGGAGTTAAAAACTATATAAAATATTAACTTTTTTTTTTAACAATTATAAACTTATTGACAATAAGTTTGTAATTGTTAAAAATATTGAATAAAAAAAGTTAATATTTATATAGTTTTTAACTCCTAAAACAACGTGCGTGAATCCTAAAAGTCCATGTATTTTTGGACGGAGGGAATAACATAGAGGAAATTGTTAGTGATTATATTTTAGGTGGTAGATGGTGTATGTAAAAACTTAACAATGTATTACCAAATGACATAGTCAAAGAAATCCTGGACATTCCACTTCCCGTTTCTCACTTTGAGGATCGTTTCTACTGGTGGCCTAACAGGGTTGGTTGGTTCACCATGTCGAGTGCATACAAGTTACTCACAACTTAATCCTCTCTGAACGTAGACAATAACGTCCGGATATGGAATTTGGATATTCCACCTAAGGTCAAATTTTTTTTATGGAAAGTTTGTCAGGATGGCCTCCCAACTGCCTCGAGGCTTGCCCAACGAGGGACTTATGTACCTTCCAATTGTAAATTGTGCAACTGCGTAGTAGAAGATGATGTTCACCCCTTACTAGAATGCCAATATATACGTGCACTCTCTGTTTCGTTTGCCTATAAACATAAACTCAACAATATCCAGTATGATAAATCATTCACAGGAGATAAAACCTATAATTTCGTTCATCAGGATCAACCTTACCCCGGTGGCCAAGGTGGAGCTTGCCTTTTCGTGGTGGACGGCTTGGTACATTCGAAACCAACATGTTTTTAGACACGTCTCCATACCTCACAGAGACAGTTCATTACGTATTATTAAAACCCAAAAGGAGAATTATAGTAAAACATATCGCTTCAAGTATCGTTTAGATGAAGACTTCCCCTTACGCATACGAAACTCTAATCAACAAAGGAAGAAAAATAAGCATGCTAACATTACATGGCGCAAACCACCTAGACGAACTCTCAAGTTAAATTTTGATGGATCCACAATTGTAAACAATGAAAGCTCGGCTGGAGCCATAATCCGGGAGTGGGAAGGATGTCCGATACACATCTATTATCAAAAACTTGGCAAACAAAGCTTTTTGAAAGCAGAAGCTCTTGCTCTTAAGCTGAGAATCCAACATGCTTTACAACTCCGTATCGACAAACTCCACATTGAAGATGACTCCATTATAATCATAAACCACCTAAAAAAAACATCTAATTGTCCTTGGGAACTAGGTGAACTGATCTTATCAGATGTTAAACTCTTACCATCGACTATTAAATAAGTTTCATTTTTTCATGTTCCCCGGTTAGTCAACAGAGTGGCTGATAAGGTTGGACACCTTTGCCACTTTGCCTGAAGTGTCGATATTTACAACGATTCTGGTCTTTTAGACCTCATCTGTAAGGATGCTGGCGGGTAGAACTCATTCGTCCGAATTATTTCCTAATAAAAAAAAAAGTTAAAAGCTACAATTAGAGGGCATACACATACTCCATCAAAGCCCAAGCATGTTTGTCTATGTATTGACTCAAACTCTCAACCATATAATTTCGTGTATGACCAACCGACTCACCCGATCCAATTGTACGGGCGAAAATCTGATAAAAATCGGGTGACGAGTGATATATATTTTTCACCCATCACTTAACCTATTTAACCACTCGTTAGCCCACCGGTTATTAAAGAAAATCTTAACTCATTACCCGACCCGTTTAATTACCCATTAGTTACCTGTTATTAGTGTTTGCGTATATATAACTTAACATACGGAAATTTCGTCTGGTACCCCTGTGGTATTGCTTATTTCACGTGGTGTACAGAAGATTCACTAAATTCGCGTGGTACCCCTTAGTTTTATACGAATTTGGCCTAATACCCTTGCCCGGTTAAAAGTAACAGCAGCTGCAATCTCCGTTAGATTTAAGTAATTAAAAAAAAAGAAACAAACGAGGTTAGTGTTGAAGGCGATACAGAGGGGGCGACAAGTCAATTGCTACACCGGAAGCGCCGGAGGAAGGTGGTGGAGGTGTCGAAGGAGGGTGGTGGAGGCGCCGGATTGCTGTAGTTGTTCAGGTATGTTGAGTTTCAGTTCTTCGATTAGGGTTTGTCTGTTCGAAATGGGGGTTCGAATTGGCTGAGTTTTAACGCTTCGATTGTTGAGTTTCGAACCTCTTTTAATTTGTTGTGCTGCTATTTTGGATGATTATCCTTTTGTTTGTGGAAATGCCAATTGATTTCAATTTTCCTTTGATTAGTGTTTGCCAAATGATTTCAATTCCGAACCCTTTTTCATAAAATTAGGCTTTCGAACTTCGAATTGGGGGCTGATTAGTTGTTGAGGTGGTGTTCTGTTTTGAATTTGGGGTTTCAATTTGAGCATTGGCACTAGGGCTTACCGGAAAAATTCACAGTTGGTGATAATCGCAATATTTCCATGTTAAAAGATCACAAAAAACTCATATTTGCAGCTCTGAATGCTTGCTGGTATGCTTTATATGTTTATGACCAGTAAATCGCAGTGTTGAATGCTTGAATGTAGTTGATATATTGTTCATGGGTTTTGTTTCTGAGTAGAAAGTCCAGTTACAAGTTGATAGAATGAATTGTACTATCATCAAAACTATGTAACTCCATTTTTAGGTTTTTAGGTTGATGGAGTTAAGTGTATTTTCTTCAAAATTAGTCTATTAGCTCAATTGGGAGAGTAATGTGCTAGGCACAATGATGTGGGTTCGAATCCCACATAGACTATCTAAATCAACACTAAACTTAAATGTTTGACGCCTTGACGGTGATGCTCTGAACCCAAGGATAGAGAACAAAGGCTTGGAGGTGAGGGGCTAAGGGCTAACTAGTATTTAGAAGTGAGTTATTTAGAATAGGAGCTCTTTTACTGATGACTTCTTGGGTTCTTGTTGCCCTTGTACTGATAGCTTCTTGGTGCACAACAAATTTTTCTTCTTGTTGTGTATAACTATTTTAGGGAGTTGGAATGTTCCAGGATAAAAACCAATTTCCCATCTTTTAGAATTAAGCACATTCTAATTAGGGGCTATTGGCTATGTAGATTCATATTATAAGCGAAGAAGAAAAAAGAGGTTTGTTCTCATAATTGATCACATACTTGCTTATTTCCAATGTAATTGTTGTTGCTTTCGGTTTCTTATCATCTCTTCTTTTTACATTTTTTTAAGAATGCCATTAAGTGCTTTCATTTGTGTATGATGAGTGCCATTTGCATAGTGAACCTAATATCCCCTTCTCTATTATAGTTGATTTAGTATATAGATGCAACATATTCGAGATCTCGTGGTGGTAGCAACACTTTGAATCGTGTTTGATTAATAAAGGGATTTGAAAGCCTTTATAGATTGTGTGGGATTTGAAAGCCTATACGGGATTTGAACCCGTATCTTTATACATACGCACATTGCTCTACGACTTGAGATAATAGGCTTAAAATTTGTTAAGGTAGAATTAGAGCATTTCAAATAATAAATCCAACAAGTTTAGTAAACTTACACATATTCATTCTTAAACACAGGAATTTGAGCTATACAAATTCTCAAGCACAAGAATTTTTCAAGAGTTCAAATCGGAAAAGAGTATTGTCTATAAATGTCATATGTAACTTGTGTCCCGAGACTCTAGTTTCTGGAAAATAGGCGACCAATGAAAGCATAGAAGGTATAAGAAATTTGAATTTGTTATAATCAGTAAGGTAGAAAAGTCACTTACATTAATGAAAGTTTTATTTGTGCTCCCAAGGTCCATTATATAAGGGTTTACTTGCACTGACATGGTATCATCAAGTTTCTCCTTTTCAACTTGTCTAAATTGAAGGATGGCATGTTGCTTGCTGCCCGAGGGGTGATATTTTGGGATATTTTCCAGACTGCCACCCTTCTTTCTCTTTCGAATAGAGAAGCAGCTTTGGCAATGGACATTTAGTGGCTCGATTATTGCTTCACTGGCCTTGAATACATACTTACAATCTTCATCTAATTCACCACAAAATAGAAACCTTGCAAACTAAAAACCATCACTCATGTTAACCTTATTGTTACAAAACATTCAATCCACATGTTATTAAGAGAAAATAAATGGATTTTAAATTTCAGACACAAATCTATGGTTTTATTTGTGCTCCCAGGCGAAATTTCTGTAATGAAAATTACTTTTCAAGAAAATTGATGGATCAACTTTAGTGATAATTCAGAAAGGTCAAAAGCAAGGTACTTTGAAGTGATTTGAAAGGAATTAGAATGGATCTAGGGGTATGCCGATATGGAATGTTTATTCACATTAGTTACTGGACCTTGAGAGGGTTTATCTATTCCTAAACACAATATAATTGGGTACCTAGATAAAAGAAAACGAGCACTCAAAATTACTTAAAAAGTGAAACAAAATGAGCAATGGTGGGGAGTGGCCTAGATTTGGTGTATGTGTCCTTGTATTGCTGTTCTTATCTTTAGTTGATGACATATAAGCATTCAACTTTGTCTTTTCAGCTGTAAAAGGAAGTATAAGTTTTAAAAAGTGAAACAAAAAGGAAGTATAACTCCTACTGGATTGTATCTTATGAGAAGGGAGTTTGTACTTTACTGTCATTCTATTCTAATGCACTTATACACTACTGCAGAAGTGCAGAGGGCTGTCATCAGAGAGAGAAATCATCAAAAGCAAGGCATGATTTAACCTGGACAATTTCATACTAGATCCAAGCATCTGTCCAACAATCGGTTGTTGTATGTTTATTATTGATGTTTGTTGTTTAATTATTGTGTATGGCTGAGATGCAGAGAGGTTATTTGCTTAACTGAAATTCACGATAAATTAATGGGATGACCAACAATCATAGTATGTCAAGATGTATGATCGTGCCTTCAAGCAAAGATAATACGGGAAGGCATCGATCCGCTCCTAGTGTGGAATTGAAAGGCTCCACAAAGTTGCTTGAGGTGTGAGTAGCAACTGAAGCTATATGTCATCAGTTCAGTAGAGTATTCAAAATTTACAGCTTCAACAATTTTAACTAACCATAATTAGAACTAACCCCAAATCGACTAACCCCAAATCCCCAATCAAAGTGTCAATTGCAAACACAAACCCTAATTCGAACTAACCCCAAATCGAAGGCCCATATCGAAATCCCTATTTGCAAATTTACCTGGCTGGCTGGCGGCTCCACCACCACCACCTCTGTCGAGTCGAGCGGCTCCTCCTCCTTCCTCTTCTTCGACAGGCCGGGCTCGGGCTCTCTTCACCACCACCACCTCTTGACTCGGTTCGTTTGGTGTTGTTGATCCCTCCTCTCCAAGTGTTCCTCCAGGTCGGGCTCGGGCTGTCTTCGCCGACGGTTCTCCTCCGGTGCCCTTGGGCTGTCTTCGCCGACGGTTCCTCAGTCCCCTTCTTAATTCGTTCTCACTTCTCCAGATGCCAAGCTTCGTTTTGGCATACGACTGAGAGGAAAGAACAAACGGGGGCAACGGAGTCTGTTAGTTATAACTCACTAGGAGCAAGAGGCGAAATTCATATAAAATTCAGGAGTATCACACGAATTTAGTGAATCTTTTATACACCACGTGAAATAAGCAATAACACAGTGGTACCAAATAAAATTTCCGCTTAACCTACATAGCCTGCTTATTTCTCCCTTCCTACCTCTAGGCTCTAGATTATCTATTATTCTTTTGTTTGTTTTGCATGCTAGCTCGTTGACTTTATATAGTGACATTGTTGGCATTTGCAATGACTTTTCATACGACTTGTTTCATTTGGTAATATTCCCACATTGATGTGGATTGTAAAATGATCGGATTTAGGCCTTGTTTGTTTGAGTAGAAAGGAATGAAAGGAAAATGAATCAAATTTTATATGGAAAATTTGTATGAATAACACTTTTTTGTGAGTCTAGAGAAGGGGAGAGGTAGACCTGGCAAACGCGGGCTGGCCCGTCCGGCCCGTCCCCCCCGCCCGTGAAATAGGACAGGCTTGGGTAGGGGCAAAAGCCCATGCGGGTCGCTAGGTCCGGCCCGCACCCGCAGCGGTGCGGGATTGGACAGATTAATCAACCCGTTACGGGCCGCTAGGCCCGTAACGGGTACCCGCCTTTTTTTATTAACATTAATATATATATAACAAATAATATAATTAGTATACTGTATTATTATATATATATATACACTAATTAGTAAATCTAATTAGTAACTATAGTTACTTTTGTTATCAAAAAAACTATAGTTACTGTTTTTAATATCAATTAGTTTAGTTACTAATATATATGTACATTTTATTAGATTTATTAGTAACTATATATAGTTATTATATTACTGTTTTTTATTACATATATATATACTAATTAGTAAATCTAATAAAAACAGTAACTACATATATATATTACATATATATGTAATAAAAATCTAATTAGTATAGCATTAATAAGAAAAAATGATTAGATTTGCGGGCACCCGCGGGCTACCCGCACCCGCATTTACGGACGGGCTTGAACACGACTTTTATCCCGTTAAGCGGGCTTAGCCCGGCCCGCGCCCGCAACAACGGGATAAAATCTTGGGTAAAGCCCGGCCCAAGCCCAGCCCGCGCCCGCGTTTGCCCGCGTCTAGGGAGAGGGTAGTCAGAGCATCATAGGGGATATAGTTAACCTATGCTCAAAGTAGGTAATAAAATGGGGGAAAGGAAATATATTTTGTATGTAAAATGAGAGGGAGGGTAATGATTAAAACAATGATCAATGTATCTTAAATTAAAAATGGACTAGATTCGGAAGAGTAACTATTACCTTTCCTTACCTTAAAACAAATGAGGGGTTAATTTCTAAGTATTTCTTTTATTGTCGAAATAGTTACTTCATGCTAACATGAACCAAATTTCATATCAATAAAGATTTTCACATTGTTTTCTAATTGTTGGGCAGCGGTTATTGGATTATGTCTTGTGACCCATCCGTTTTTAATATACCAGTTCACTACTCATGCCTTGCATGGGCCTTACTTTTGAAATATATTATATATAATATCATTCAATATTTATAATATAAAAAAAATATAAGTCTTATTATGTATGAAGTAAAAAGTGAGCATTTCCTAATATATTGAATATGAAAAAATCAAATGTTAAATAATAAGTAAATTAAAGCATTACAATCAAATATACGGTCAATATATATATATATAAATCCAATAAATATAATGACTACAATCAAAGTAAATAAATAAGGGAATGCAAAAACTCAAACCGACGAATACGTTTGAGAAACAATTAAAATAGCTTAAAAAACAACCTTTTTATTATTTGCACGGCGTTATATCACCATCGGCACGGTGCCGGTGCCGGACTCCCAGATCGGCAGTGTCGGATGCAGGTGCCGGACTCCCAATGTGGCATGGTGGATGCAGGTGTCGAACTCCCAATGTGGCATCCAATGCCCGAGGTAAGTTCGAAAGCCTATATAAATAAGCGATGCCCTGGTTCAACTACAATGTTTTCGATTCAAAATCCATATTCTAACATCGGAGGAAATGGCGTTACCGGAAGAAGATGGCGGAGGCGGTTTACCGTTCGACATTTTTAGCTATAGCGATCCGGAGAAGCTCGTGAAGAATCTCGGGGTAAGTTCCTACATATTGTTACAGCAGATCGTTTATATATAGCGGAACCTTTATATAATTATGTTTGAATAGAATCATATTATAGCGGAACGTTTATATAGAGGGAACCTTTATATAATTATGTTTGAATGGATATGTTGTTTGAATCGAAACATAATATAACATAGTTTTGTAAAACGAAACCATCATATAATATAGCATTTTTGATAATATTTTGCGAAAAAGTTCTTAGTACATAAGTGACATTATGCAGGAACAAAACCAACCTCTAGATGTGGGTACAGAATATGGTTCGATGTTTACAGTCGATGGTTATTGGGCTGATCAAGTAAACATGAAGGCATGGGCTAGATACGTAGGGAAGATTAAGAACATGGTACTTGTGATCACTCGGTCATGGAAGAACCAAATGAGTGGATTGGGTACCTTTCGTCTAGTGTGTGATAAGTACGGAGGGGGTAGAGATATTCCAGATGTCGACAAGGATTTTTCGCCCGCAGTGAGTAGGCGAGGGAGAACGACGAAGATCGGATGCTTGTTTGAGCTGGAGGGTCGTCAAAATGATGCTGACAATTGGACCATGAAGGTTATATGCGGTGTGCATAACCACAAGCTAAACGATGTGATGTTAGGACATCCCTATGCCGGTAGATTAACTCCAGATCAACATCGGCAGGTTCGACGTGATACAGTGATTGGGATAAAACCGGGGGATATGCTGCGCGGGATGAAGTATGATGATCATGACTGCGTGACGGACATTCGTCAAGTCTACAATGCACGAGCCCAGTTGCGGAGAACCGCTGCAGAAGGACGGAGGGACCTGCCTCAAGCGCTTCACAAACTCAAACAAAAGGGATACTTTATCGCCACACGGAATTCCTCTAAAGCAGGAGTAGACGAGGTTACTAATGTGTTTTTGTCCCATCCTAACTCCCGACATCTTCTTCTGTTGTTTCTGTATGTTATCGTGATGGACTCGACCTACAAGACGAACGAGTAAGAGGAATTACATTAATGTCGACTACTTTTATATCTGTCATACGTTGTAGCAATTTGTTTGACTAATTAATGTTCATGTGATAGGTACGAAATGTCGTTGCTAGAGATCGTTGGGATTACTAGCACGAAGAACACATTTGCAATTGCGTTCGTATTCATGGTAGGCGAGAGCGCAGAACACTATAGTTGGGCACTACGGCGACTACGCCATTTGTGCGGTCAACGACTCCCAGAAGTAATTTTTACAGACAGAGAGTTGGGTCTTATCAAGGCTCTTCGGGAGGAGTTACCCATGGTAAAGCATATGTTGTGCACTTATCATATTATGTGCAACATTGAAATGAAGGGTAGGATCACGAAATCTACCGAGAAGCGAAACGCCTTCTACAATGAATGCAAGGCCTTATTTGAGTCAAAGACTGAAGAAAGTTATGAAGGTCGTCTACAAGTGATGAAGTCGAAATGGGAGGCACGATGGGGTCTTATGAAGTACCTTGAAGACACCTGGCTCATAGAATTCAAGGAGGCGATAGTTCGTGCATGGGTTGATAAGTTCCTACATCTTGGTGTGCGAACTACGAATAAGTAAGTGACATTGAATTGTATAAAGTTGTAATTATTATAATATTTTAAGTATCCTACATAAGTGAAACTAATATATTTTTTATGATATAGTGCTGAGTCAGCACATGCAAAATTAAAGTCCATGCTAGAGACGGCTGTTGGTGGGTTCATTGACGTAACAGAATGCATTGACAACTTGGTCAATGAACGGGTAGACCAACTCAGAGGGTTCCTTGAGAAGCCACGGCTGACAATCAAATGGTGTGTCATGAGTGAACCAATATTTGCCCCGCTATTGATGCTGGTGACTGATGAGTGATTCGATCTTCTGCTGGCCAACTACAACAAGGCGAAGGAACTTCCGGCTAGTCATGATGGTGTCTGCAGGGATCACCATTGGAGGGACGCTTACGGTGTTCCATGTGTACATGAGTTCTTAGAGGCGATCGCAAACCGACAACCTATTAGGCCCTCGCAAATTCATCCCTTCTGGAAGCAAGTAATGTGGGATCCAATAATTCCTCCCGAAGAATCCAGTGGCGGCAACAATGACGCAACTCCTAACAGTCAGGAATATGTCAGCCTTCGGAGGGATATTGATGGCAACAACCTCACGCCTAATCAGCAGGATTTGATGGGCGAGCCATACTTCAACATGAACAACCTTGGGTTGTCTACCATGAGAGAGCCAATAGGGATCCATCAATAGGGTCGTCCCACAGGGACCCACAGGGAGACGATCATTGCAGCGTGACCCATCTGGCTTTGAGCACGGGAGACGAGAGGGTGTCGCTCGGGCGCGTGGTAGAGGTCGATCGAGAGGTAGAGGTCGGCAGACAGATCGGGAGGTAGATCCTTCGGTATTGTTGACAATTCACATCCATGACTTCATGCTCAATTTTGTTGATAGAAGTAGCCCGGTTTCAGCTGATGGTCATTGCGGTTATCGTGCCTTAGCGGTTGTTCTTGGGTATGGAGAAGACCAGTACATGCGAGTCCGAAGAGAGGTCGCTCAAGAGCTTCGAGGGAATCGGTGGCTGTACCAACCAGCAACACTATTACACTCCATTGACGATCTCATCGAGAATGTTGATCTGCAAGACCCAGCTCCTTGTTTACATCGTCATCAAAACTGGATAGAGGCACCTATGGTCCCCCTTGCTGTAGCAACCTTGTACAACAAGGTCGTTGTTGTCCTAAGTGTCGACCATCCTCACACCTGCTTTCCTATTGTCGCGAATGGGTCGAACCAAACTCCACCAACTGATGTGATTACAGGTGCCTGGCTAGCAAGCGTCCATTGGACCCCCGTGTGGCTGAAGCAAGGGTCACCACTTCCTCCTACTGCACCTGAATGGTCTCATTTCCACCACCCGAGTGTGAATGGCTGGGATACCCCATACAACGAGCGCATTCAACAATACATTAATTGCCGTCAAGTTGAAAGGGCGGCCCAGTAGTTGTGATGATATTATTTTCTCGGATCGTACTTACTGTATTTGAAATGATCCAGCTACGCATTTTTGTATTCTCATGCAATATCAAAGATGTAGCAATGTTGAAGACGTACAATGTGTTTTAAAATTGCAATGTCCATACCAAAACATAGTACATGAATCACAAATACAACTACCAACAAATACAAGACAGATACAACAATAAGGCTAATAGTAGCTGACAGTTCCATGCCACTCCTCAGGCATTTGGCATAAATTGGAAAAACTGCGATGCCCGAACCTGAGTAGGCGCCAAAGGCACCTCTCCACCCCGCCCTTCTTCAACGTACTCCCGAAGCTCTTCTGTGGAAACCCAAGTGTTGAAGGGTAAAATTTCACGAATTTAATTATTCGTGACTTTATGCTTAAATTACCAAGTTTAATTATTTATTTCATGATTAAATTTGGTGACAAACAATTTGGTGGAAATTGTGTTAATGGGCACAAAAATAGAAAGTAAAGGAACCCAATTCAAAGTAGTCCAGAGTTAAATGAGTTGGATTTACAAATGGGTTTCTATGAAATTGAACAAAATTAAAATACAGCCCGGCCCAAGTGAAGAGAGGACAATCAATGCTGAAATCAGCAACTGCTCAGTCTTACAGTTATTAAAAAAAGGCGAAATTGCAGGAAACCACCCTTTAAATAGGATAGTTTGCATAAAACCACCCTTTAAATTTATTTTTGCGGCAAACCACCCTCTAAATGTAGTAGTTTGCGGCAAACCACCCTTTAAAATACATTCATTTAAAAAAAAACACCCATCAACACTTTTAATTAAAAATCTATTAATTAAACCAAAATTTCTCTTTTACCCGCGAAAATATATACGGAGTATTATATTTCAAGGTTGTTAGAACGAAAATAAATTGTATTTGTATGCTTTTAATTGTAATCTAATGAATGTCATTACATTTGAAATCTCTTCTTTTTCTTTTCTCAAGCATTATGTTTGAAATCACTTGAATCTATATTTAAATCTTTATGTATTATATTAAATATATATATATATATATATATATATATATTAATTTATAAGAATGTAAGATGATGTGTCATCTACATGTACTATTAATATATAAGTCTTTATGATGATTTAACATAACCCACTTTTTTTTTAGAATCCCATAACCAATTTATTTTTAGGTGTTTAAATCAATAAGCTTCAGTTACAATTATATTTTAAAAAAAATCCTTAAGATATTCTACATCTTTTTAAATCAATGAGTTTAATTCAATACATTGAATTAATATATAATCTATATCTATATCTAAATATTTATATATTATATTAAGTGACTTAAGCCAAAGCATTTTTTAATGTTTATTCTCTCCTTGGATTGATATAAAATTATATTTAGTTAAATATTTTAAATAAGGTTACAATTGCTATATTAATAACGTAAAAATATAACAAAATTTTCTTTCTAACAACCTTAAAAGAATATATATATTAAGGGGTAAAAAGATAATTTCGATTTACTTGAGAATTTTTTAATGAAAAGTGATGATGGGTGGTGTTTTTTAAATGAATGTATTTTAAAGGATGGTTTTCCGCAAAAATAAATTTAAAGGGTGGTTTTCTGCAAACTACCCCATTTAAAGGGTGGTTTCATGCAATTTCGCCTTAAAAAAACTGTATGAGAGAGTGGAAGAAGAGTAACCGTAGGGTAACTGCTCCTATTGCTCCTATGGCTCTCTATAAAATAGAAAAGAAGTAAAGCTGCTGGAGGTTTTTGATCTGCCTGCTTCCCACCATTACCAAAAGCAGTAAACCCATCTTCCAACCGGCTGGCTTCTCATTCCCTTGGGTTGATTGAACTGCAAAACAAAGAGCAGTTCCTTCCTGATTTTTCCCATTCCTCTCCCTCTTCCCTCTTGCTTCGGTGCAGTTACCTGCAAACATAAAGAAACACGCATCAGCAAACAAATCCAACAACAAAGCTACTGCAGTAGAGAAGAAGAAAGAAACAAGGTAGCTTTAATGGCTTCCGAGACCCCCCCTTACAAAGCATGGGCTTTAAGTAAGGGTTTGGGTTTCGGAATCATCATTTAAGCTCTAAATTAAGGAGGAAATGCTGCTGATTTTTGCTCAAAAGAAACTCAACCGCTGCAGGAAGTCGATCCTCGGAATCCCCTCTTATAAAGCATTGAGCTTTAAGAAAGGGTTTGGATTCCGGGATCATCGAATCGCTCTAAAAGAGGGCGAAATGCTGCCCAAATTTCATGAATTGGCCAACTAGCAATCTCAGACAAGCTGTAAAAAAATTCCATCGCAGCCAAAATGAGGTTCCAATTAAGGGCTAAATTGTGCTCTACTCAAAGGCTAAGTTCTGCTGAAATTTCCCTAAATGAAGTTTTAACAAATGAGCCTAATTAATTCACACAAAGTGAAACCGTAAATTTTACAGGCCAAAATCAACAGATTCAAAACTAAATCAAGATTGAATCTCAAAACCAACAGGGCTGTCAAATTAGCTGAGCATGCTGAGCCCTATTTGTTGTTTTCCAAATCCCCAATCGGATTAAATTAAAGGCAAATAGCAGAGAGAGGAAAAGAAACGGCAAACCTGATTGTTCCTCGGGTTGCAGAATCTCCCAGAGTTCTTGTTTACAGGAGCCCGTTTTTGTTCTTCCCTCATCTTCTTTTCAGTCTCCCCCAAACCTCAAATCGGCCTCCTCTTTCAATCTCTTCAACCAAAACGCCCCAAATGGCACGAACTAAAACCCTAGAAATTGAAACCGAAATCGGTCAAATTTCGAAATTGAACATTTTCTTGGGAGTAGATGGAAGAGATAACTCGAAATTTGGAGTTCCAACCACCCAAATCTTAAACCAAATGGTAAATTGAGGCTTTAAAATTGCTAATTAGGAAAAAACCCTAGAGCATACCTAGGGGGCAAAATACTCGTGGCGCTTTTCCGGTTGTTAAAGCCCGACGCACGTCGCTCCCCCTGCTGCGAGCGCCCGAGCTGAGAGCTCTCTGCTGCTGCGTTGCCGTTGTCGAATGACGCCAAGACAGGTCTTCAATGGTGGTCTATCGATAAGAGAAAGAAGGACGGCTAGCTGGCTAAGGTTACAGAAAAAAAATAAAGAAATACGTAGCTTCTGTTTTGACTAAGGAGGTGTTTGGGACTAAAATTGGGCTTATTGCAATCTTGGGCCTTAGTCCATTCAAATATTTCCTTCAATCTTATGCAGAACATGAAATACGTTAAAAATTCCCTAGTAAAGATTTGCTAATTGGGATTCATAGACTTTCATTTGACGAGTATATGTATGATTTGGCAATCGTCAAAGTAAAATGGGTTTAATTACACATTCGACCCGCTAAAATATAAGAATTATAATTGGTATAAATTAAGAATTCGAGTTTGATCAAAATATAAAATTAAACTCGTCAAATATTCTTTACCAATTAATTCTAGTGGGTCAGTCTCAAATCGGCTTCAACAAAAACGAAGTCAAAATCTCAAATCAAGTTTCACCCAAATATAAACTTGGTTTTTTAAAAGAACTACGTAAAGACTTGACGCCGTAAAAACGGCTACGTAGGTAACTCGATATTAAATCCTAAAAATATATCGGGTACCGTCGTCAACCTCTAAATTCACTCTCAAATGAATATGAGGTTAAATCCCACCAAAGTAAATCAGTTCATATACAGAACTACGCAAGATTTGATCCCGTCCAAACGGGTGCGTAGGTAGCTCGACATAAAGCAAAAAGCTCGTCGGGTTCAATCGTCAAATAAAAATTAAACCGGTTCAGGTAGAACTACGTAAAGACTTGACACCGTAAAATCGGTTACGTAGGTAACCCGATATTAATTCTAAAAATATATCGGGTACAGTCGCCCGCCTCTAAATTCCCTTTAAATGAATATGAGGTCAAAAAAAAAAACAAATTAAATTTCTCTCGTTGAGAACTACGGGTGATTTGATTCTCTTCTAAGAGATACGTAGGACACTCGATACAAAGCTAAGGCTCGTCGAGTTCAATCGCCAAAAACAAATTCAAATTGTCCATTCCGACTCGATACAAAGCTTTTGCTCGTCGAGTTTAATCACCACCCTCAAATGATCTCTCACGATCAAACTCAAATAAAAAATTCATTTCTTGTTCCGAACTACGGTGACTTGATTCCACCAAACAAGTGGATACGTAGGAAACCCGGTGTAAATTGAATTCTCACCGAGTCCAGTCACATCCAAACCTTCAAACAAATCTTTCTAAATTCATGTGTCGACTCTAGTCGCCCCAGATGTTAAATCTTCCATCAAAATCAAAGTGTCCGCTCTAACTCGATACAAAGCTTCCGCTCGTCGAGTTTGGTCACGACCAACATTCAAAATCAAATTCCACCGTTCCCAAATTGACCTTTAAGTCAAACCTCAAAGTCAAATCAAATACCACATTAAATCGTTTTCTATGCAAATGATAGGCGGGTCACTTGAGTTACCCTTTCGAGAAGGTGGGCTCAGGTTACTCGGGTGGAGTGTTGTTCGCGCTACCCTTCATAGAAGGTGGGCTTGAACTTCATCCTATGATGCATACGAGAAAACGAAACCAAATCCAAACTCAAACACTCTGAACTACGTAAGGCTTGATTCTCTTCCAAGAGATACGTAGGCAACCCGTTAAAATTCGGGTGCAGCCCAAATCACCAAAACCACTCAAATCTTGGTATCGATACGACTTCGAATCAAGAGGATAACCAAAAGGGGTCGAACTCAAATATTAAAAATCAAATAAAATGTGTTGTGTACGATTATTGCGCATTTTTGTCCAACACCAAGCGTCGCCCCGAGCAAGCACAACATCCAGACGATGAAGCAACATCCCCATTCGCTGCATTTCAAACAATAGGATGGTGATAAATAACATTTGATTAAACAACTCAACGATAACGAAAGGCCATTGCTATTATTCAAACGTACCTGGTGATCGTAAACTGCCACTGGCGGAGCAATGTTTGGTGGAACCTGGTGGCTTGAGCTTTTGAAAAGAAATGGATGGCCGTGCTCACCAAACCACCCCATATACTCAGCAAAAACAGCTTGTGGCTCAAGCGCTGCTCTATGTTGGTTGAATGATATGTACACAGTTGGAACAATTAAATGGTCATCCCAACGGTCGTCCACTGGGTGCCAGTTCAGCTTCAGGCCCTTGACCTGTGGTGGTCTCTCTTCTCGAAGTGGGAGGATTCGCTCCATGGGGATCGTCTGACTAGTTGCGCCATGTGGAAATCTAGGCTTCCATGGTAAAAAGCATTCCCACTTCGTACAAAGTCGTGAAGGCCAAAGCCTAATTTTTCCATCATCCACGCCTGACGTAGCTGGTTTGAGCTGTTAGGGACCATGGCGCGTCCGTCGATGGCAAGACCAGACAACTTGTGCACATCGTGCAAGGTAATTGTCATCTCCCCCCATGGGAGATGGAAGCTGTTGGTCTCTGGATGCCAATGGTAGAGAAATGCTTGGATGAGACAGTGATCCACTGTGTCCATCCTGATGTCATCCAATTGATATAACCCACTATGTCTCGCTACATACCACCAGTGCCACTGCCCAGGTAAACGAGGCCAGCTGCGCACTGACTCCACCGGTCTGCACGCCTTATGCTCTTGAATGTCATCTCTATCTCCTGCAAGACAAATAATAAGAGTATCAACTGCATGGATACCACCGGATACCACAGTTGCACATAGTATACCCTTAAATGTGACCAAATCGTTCATACATTAACACACACCTCACTTAACCACAGGTACTGACACCTGTGAGTCCTGTAGTATCGAAGTGGCTCCACAAACTTGGGGCGGCCGTCGTCCACATCCCTACTGTTCAACTCGTCATTCATCCCAGGATGGCAGTTGGGGTTATGCTCGGGATCTGTACTGGAAATACCCCCAAACGTGTCAGCAACCCCGAAGGGGTTAGACGCGCGTGCCGTTGTACCAGCAGCTGGGTTTGAGGAGGATGCCCCCTCGTCCCGGATGGGCTGCTGAGTCATGCCCGCCCAGTTCGGCCACGATCCAGATCCCCCCACGGTCGAATAAATGGGGGGGTCTGGTTGATTTCTGGTTCCCACGTATTCGAATGCTGCATGAAACCGGTGTCGACCTCGTCCGCTGGCGTATAAATGGGGGACTGGGGGATTTCGGGTACGTACGGAGTCTCTGGCACTTGTGAAGTGTCGACCTCGTCGACGGTGTAATTGTTGAGGGGTAAATTTGCATGATATTTTGTTAAAGAAAAATTCATGATCATGTATAAAATTTCATTGAATTAATTATAAGTTAAGAATATGGTTAATTCATGAAATTAATGTCCAAAATAGAAAGGCTGTGAAAAACAAGGAATTGGGCCATCGATGAAAAGATCATTCGGAGCCCAGAATAGTGTGGGCATGACCCATTTATTATTATTTGTTTTAAATGGGTGCTTCACTTTCCATATTAACTGTGCCAACCTGCAGTTACACAACTTACTTACACTCCTTGCCACCTTAAATTCCCCCACGTTCTGAGGAAATAAATCAAATAAATAAATTTTGTTTAGTGGGCAGTTTATTTACAAATTAAAAGTAACTGTTGTTCATCTGACTATAAATATGAAAGGTGAGAACTGCCAATCGGTTTTTCCCTGCTCATGTGAGGCTGGCAACTGTGTGCAAAACAAAAAAAAAAACAGAGAGCTTTCTCCCTTCAAACTCTGGCCCCTCGGCTGGCTTTCTTCTTCCTCTTGATTCCTCCTCTGCTGGCCTCCCATACCTGCAGCCACCAAAACACACAGAGAGAGAGAGAGAGAGAGAGAGAGAGAGAGAGAGACACTGCAGCAAGCCAAATTGAAGAAGAAAAGAAGTGTTTAAATCCTCCAAAACTCAACAGAGGGTAGAACTCTATTTATTACTTTCTTCTTTGTTTGCAGGTACAAAAAACAAAATTGGAAATCAAATGGATCCTAGCGGCTCGAGAGTTTAGTCTCTCGTCGCTACCCCGATCCCGGCATGGATCGACTTTTCAGGTCGAAGTGTTGCCGGATTTCACACAGGATTATCAAGGGGGACAAATTGAAAGAGAAGAAATCATATGTCGTGTCGAGGAGGAGGTTAACTGGCATCCTAAAGATTATATACTTTCTGCAGGGAACACTTGTAAAAGGGCTTCCTAATGGACAAGATATTAATCAATCTCCAACAAGGACGCAAAGTTCATATGAGTGGTGCTGTCTCGTTTCCTAAGACTGAACAGAGGAACAAATCTTTCGTAGATCCCTCCTATTTCTACCTGTGTGCAATTATCTTGGAGAAGGAAAAATCACCCATTGATTCCCAGATAAATCAAAGAAGCTGTGAACAACAAAAATGGGAAAACGAATTCTCTACAAATCAAATTGCACACAAAGAAAAAAGTACTGAGACAATTTCAAGTTGATAACTGAAGGGAGCACGCTTGCAGGAAAAGCACAAAGAAAGAGCCTGCAATCTCTCTAATTGCTACTAAATTGCAGTTACTCCCTAAAGTTACTAATTCAGTGTTCAACAAAATTGAGGTTCAATGGGGAGCCATGATATCAGACACACATGAAACAAATTCAAAGACTGATGTCCAGGTTCATCAACTTGAGGCAAGCACTAATCGAAACCCCAGATGAGACCAAACTTACCTGGCCCGAGAAATCGAAGTGCTGCCGGATTTTGCCTGGAACTCACAAGCAATGAATTGCCGAGTTCCATGGACTATCGAAAATAAACTGAATATGGGACAAGTTGTGTTCTGTCAAATAACAACACAAGATCAGGCAAGGCAGTCAAAAGGCACTAGTTGCTGGGACAGAAAAATGACACCCGCATGAACAAGCAAAATAGCATCAAGCTAAGCTGAGCACCATGTGAGGCAATTAAAAAAAATGATAAAAACATCAATTTGGGACTTACAAGAGCAATTCCAGGAACTGGAGCAAGCCAAAATCAGCCTATGTCTACCCAAAATTGAGATCCCGATTCGGAAGAGACAAAAGAGGCAAATTGATTGCCCTAAACAGCACAATCCAAATCAAATAAATCCCAAACCCTAGCTAATTGCTAACCAGCAGGCCAACCCCTAAACTGTGTCTCCGGTTGCTACCAAATTGCAACTAGTGTAAATTGGGCATAAAAAAAAAGGGGGGAAAATTAACATACCTAGTTGAGGCGGCGTCGGGTGTGGCTGTTCGGGAATTGCAATGACGTTTCCGAAGCCACAAACGAGACCTTGTCGTCCTGACTTCCCCCGAGATGCTCAAATTCAGAAGCCCTGGTGACGGTGCTCGAGTCGCATGAGCCTTAGCTCCGGCCGGCCTCCTCTTTCGACTGCCTATCCAAACCCAAAAATCCCAAATTACAAAGTATCAAAAATCAACCCTAGATGATTTCTCAAATCCCAAATCATCCAAATTAGGGGCCAATCGCAAGGGAGAGGAGAAAACCAAACCTGCTGCACCCTTTCTTCGCACAAACCCTTGACATCTCCAATTGACGGAGGCTTGTTCCGGGTTGCTGAAACTAGACCCGCTCCGCTCTCGCTCCACCCTCCTCCGTTGCAATTGCACAAAGCCCGTGCTTCACGCCTTCAAGGTGGCGTGTCAATTGGGCGCTGTGGTTGCTCTCGAAAAACACCGTAATGCTCCTTTGTAGGCAGGAGGAAGATGAACAGAGAGGAAAAAAGCGTCTCTGTTAAGGAGGAAATTAAAGGGGATGAGTTTACTTTCACTTGTTAGCTAATTAAGCCCGGTTAACAAATGTGAATTTGGGCTTTACCCATTACAATTATATGGGTTTGGGTCAGTGCCAACCGAAGCCGGAGTGTGTGCCCAAAGCAATGTGGCATATATGTGCATTTATAAAATGCTACGTATAAGTTTATAACTCCCAGCTCATTTAATATAACTTTTGTTTAATTACAAAATCTACCCACTAAAATATATGAATTATAATTGGCACACGTTAAAAATTCGAGTCTATAAATTTTGACTTATAAAATTCTTTGCCAATTAATTCTAGTGGGTCAATTTTAAACCGGCTTCAATAAAAACGGAGTCAAAATCTCAAATCGAGTTTCACCGAATATAAACTCGGTTCGTAAACAGAACTACATAAGATTTGATCCCGTTCAAACGGGTATGTAGGAGGCTCGACATAAAGCAAAAAAGCTCGTCGGGTTCAATCGTCACATAAAAGTAAAATCGGTTCGAAAAGAACTACGTAAAGACTTGATACTCTTTTACGAGTTACGTAGGAAATTCGATATTAAAATTCAATATATATCGGATTCAGTCGTCTACCTCTAAATTCTCTTTAGATGAATATGAGGTTAAAAACAAATCAAATCAAATTTGTTCTTCTTGTAGAACTACGTAAAGACTTGACGCCGTAAAAACGGCTACGTAGGTAACCCGATATTAAATCCTAAAAATATATCGGGTACAGTCGTCCGCCTCTAAATTCTCTTTAAATGAATATGAGGCCAAAACCAAACAAATCAGATCGGTTCGTTTAGAACTACGTAAAGACTTGATGCCTCATATCGGCTACGTAGGTAACCCGATATTAAATTCTAGAAATATATCGGGTACAGTCGTCGATCTCTAAATTCCCTTTAAATGAATATGAGGTCAAAATCAAACAAATTCAAATTGTCCATGTCGACTCGATACAAAGCTTCTGCTCATCGAGTTCAATCATCCCTCTCAAATGATCTCATGATCAAACCCAAATACAAATCTTCTTTTCATTCCTAACTACGATGACTTGATTCCATCAAACAAGTGGATACGTAGGAAACTCTGTGTAAATCAAATTATCACCGAGTCCAGTCACATCCAAACTTTCAAATCAAATCTCCTCAAATTCACTTTTCGACTTTAAGTCGTCCCAAATACCAAATTTCCATCAAAGACAAAGTGTCTCCTCCGACTCGATACAAAGCTCCCGCTCGTCGAGTTCGGTCACGATCAAAACTTCAAAAACTCAAATACCAAATTCAAATTTGTCATTTTCAAGAACTACGTGCGATTTGATCCCTTCCAAAAGGGTACGTAGGAAACTCACAAACGAGTTCAATCACAACCCCCAAATTGACTTTTCAGTCAAATCTGAAATCAAATCAAATTAAACTCCACCATCAAAATCAAATCGTTTTCTATGCAAATGATAGGCGGGTGCTTGAGTTACCCTTCCGAGAAGGTGGGCTCAGGTTACTCGGGTGGAGTGTTGTTCGAGCTACCCTTCGTAGAAGGTGGGTTTGAACTTCATCCTCTGATGCATACAAGAAAGCGAAATCAAATCCAAACCAAACACAAATTCAAACACTCTGAACTACGTAAGGCTTGATTCTCTTCCAAGAGATACGTAGGCAACCCGTTAAAATTCGGGTGCAGCCCAAATCACCAAAACCACTCAAATCTCGGTATCGATACGACTTCGAATCAAGAGGATAACCAAAAGGGGTCGAACTCAAATATTAAAAATCAAATAAAATGTGGTGTACGATTATTCGCGCATTTTTGCTCAACAGTAATCTCCCAAGAAATCCTCGTCCTCACGCCCAAGAAAGGACGTGCTAGCCCTAGCGGGCTCCTGTAGAGGTGGCTCTATGGGTGGTTGTCTTATTGCCGATGTGCTGGCTCGCGCCGGCTCTATAGGCCTATCCCCTCTCCTCAAAGAGGTCGTTGGCCTTACCCGTTCCCGCTGGGATACGGCCCGCCTCATCATCTACAATATAAAATTCCATATCCATTATGTTAACATATATTCCATATCTAAATTTCATAAATCTACATTATCTAATTTCATAAGTGCACATAAATCTACATTATCTAATTTCATTTTTGCCAATACATCATATTTATCCACTACATTATGTTAACATAAATTCCTTGTAAATAATAATTTTTTCTACATTCCACATAAATCTACATTATTATTGTGACCTGAATCTGCCATGTTTTACAGTAACTTTTATATCGATTTCTGTATACATTGCATTCATTTGGGTTTAGATAGTACAGAATCTATGTAGTTCATGTTTATTTGCCAAATTATGGAATCTACACTAGTTTCTGTTTAATTTGCAGAAATCGAGGCATTTTACAGCAAGTCTACAGAAGGTCGGAAAAGCTCGGAAAACAGCTACAGAAGTCCGAAGTCAAAGCAGCAACAGAACCAGTCGAATCGAGCCGAGGAACCAGACTACTCGACCTCGAGTAACCTTTACTCGATCTCGACAAAGCAGGTCCGAGCAAGCCTTGTCGACAGAGCCTGATCGAGAAAACCAGACCAAACCGAGCTCCGGACCCTACTCGATCTCGAGGACCACTGGTCGAGATCGACGAAGCCTCAGCGCCATGCCCGGAGTCGACAAGGAGAGAAGCCGAGGACGGAGCCGAGGACGACCAGGGATCACTCGCTGCCAGCGACTCGACTCGCTGCAGCGGACCGCTCGCTGCCGCGGAAAAACTCGCTGCCAGCGGGATTCACCAGGCCAGCAGAAGAGGCAACTCGCGGAAGCGGAAAGGGAGAACACCATTCTACTCGATCTCGACGAAGCTTGGTCGAGATCGACGAGCGCCTGAGTCCAGATCCGAGCTTGTCGAGGAGAAACACCCGAGGAGACCAAGTCGACATGGCCACTCTACTCGACATCGATGAGTTCTGGTCGAGGTCGACGAGCCCAGGAAGCCATGTCCGAGCCACATCGAGCAGATCTAGCCGAGAAGCCAAGCCGACCAGGATTCCTACTCGAGGTCGACAAGGGCCTTGTCGAGATCGACCACGAGTCCAGAGCCGCGTTACTCGTCTCAACGAATCCTACTCGACTTGGGATTCCTTGGGCGCGAAGTTGCTGAATTCTATCCGAAACTATCAAGATCTATCATGAAGAAGAAGATTTATCCATTAAAAGACATTTAGATATATTTAGATTTAATTTCCTTATGTCTTTTATTTATCCTTAAGCATTTTAGATAAAGTTTTAGATATAGATAGATATCTTCTTTCCTAGAATAGCTAGGGAATGAAGGCTATAAATAAAGCCCATGGGGCTCAGTTTTATGAATTGAATTTCAGAGGAAGAGAAGTAGTTCCAAGGAGAAGTTTTAGGAGTTCGAAGTTTTTAGGGTTTTGGCAGTTTACGAAAGTTGATTGCCGGGATTGTAAAATCATTGGATTTAGTTTTATGCAAGTTGTTTCTTTTCAATCGATGATGTCTGAGTTTGCGATGAGGCGTGAGTAGTCAACCCACTTCTAGGGTTGGGGCGAGCCCGACGATAGCCATGCATAATTGAGGTAAAGATCCGACCTTTATCATGTTTTGAGCATTTCCTACTTGTTTATGTGTTTATTGCCCATCTAATGGAGATCCATGCTAACAACTTGGATTATAAACATAAAATCGGTAGAGACAATTAGGGTTTCTTGAGAGAGTTGTCTAATTGTTGGAAAAGGCGAAAGCTTAATCCTTTAATGCGATTCACATAATTATCTGTTTGGTTCTACCTTATGCATGCTTGGTTATTGTCGTTGCAAACCCCAATCTTGGAAGTCTTTTTACATTAAGTTTAGTCGAAACCCTAAAAGCATTTGTTCTTTATTTTCTTTATTTTCATTCGTTTTCATCCCCTATCTACTCGATCTCGACCAACTGTGGTCGACCTCGAGTTGCTGATTCTCGACCTAGAGTCGCTGTTGCTTACCTGTGCAGGAATCGACGAAGCCCAACTCGACCTCGACGAGCCTTACTCGATATCGAGTAGACCTGGTCGATATCGACCACCCTTTGCCAACCTGTTCTGCCTTGTTCGACTGCCTGATCTCCTATCGACTAACCTTAGTCGAGATCTAGCACCTGTTGTCGACTTCTGCCCGTGAGATTACACCGCTGCCTAGGATCCGCTGACACGCTTCCTCGTGGATCGATCCTGACTTCCCGTTGCTGCATCAGGAGGAGGTCTTGTATTTATTTTGCGTGGGCATAATCTGGCTTGAATTATTTTGTTATATTTCATTCTTGATTTCCTCCTACAACAATTATCTACTTTCATAATTGCATTACAAATTCCCTATCTACATTTTCATTCAATAAATATTCCTTAGGTAGTTTTCATGCTTTAAGAATTTCATATCTAATTTTCATGCATAATTATATCTATATCTATTTTTCATGCATTATTAATTCCATATCTATATCTAATTCCATATCTATATCTAATTTTCATTTAAATGTTGACAAATAATAACATAAAATCAACATAAAATCTCTACTTACCTCGGCGGCGGCTTGCGCTCTAGGATCATTCGGCGGGGGTTGTATTGGCTCACGCTCATCGGGAGGCGGGGTCGCTGGTGAAGAGGATCGCGGACTTCGCCTAAACCGGTCTAACAAGCTCCCGAACTTCGGCAGTTCTCCTTAGAAAGTATTCCGGACTATCGACCGCTCCAACAAGCACCCTAGAAAATCTGCGACGTAAGAGGAAGGAGAGTGGTGTGTTTGTGTGGTGCACAAAATGAGGGCGGGGCTCCCTCCATTTATAATATCTCGCCACCATCTATGCCGGACTGGGAGCTCGACAGCGGCAGGGCAGGATATGACGTAAAGCTGCAGGGAATCTGCAGCTTTTTCAGACGATTTGACTGATGTGACCATGGAAGATCCGGAGTCCGGCATCGGCGTCAGTGTCCCGGCGTCAGCTTTTTCATACGATTTGACTGATGTGACCAAAGCTGCAGATTCCCTCCCCCTTTGCCGATCTGGGAGTCCGGGTGCGGCATCAGCTTCTGCCGGTTTGGGAGTTCGGCACCGTCACCGTGCCGATGGCGAAAACTTCGCCGTGCAAATATCAGAACCGAAAAACAATGAATATGAGAAGTAGATAAAGGTAATAGTGAAAATGTTTTATAATTCACGGTGAACATTCACTTCACTACTCTTGATTATAGAGTCATCATCTACATGAGAAAAAAAAAAGAGAAAAATAAGAGACATTTAAATTGCTCCCCCAGTTAGAGATCCTTCTCTTCCATAAACTTCTCTTAATTTGTTTTCATCGCAGGTAAAAGTTCATCATCTAAATAAATAATTTCCTCATCTGAATCTTCATTATAAGAGACATTTAAATTGATTTGGTTGGATTGATCCATCTATAGATTGAACAAAATTGAAACAAAACAAGATTGATAACACCAACAAGACCAAAACAACAAAATTGATAACACAAAACAACAAGATTGAAACAAGATCCACAATGCATCTAAATGTAAATGAAAACTCACTCTTTTTTAATTGACAACTCATTATCTCTGATTCAAATTTTTTTTTCTTCCTGATGGATGAATTGAAGAGGGTTAAATGTTTTTTTAAAAGGCAGGGTTAAATGTTTTTTAAAAAGCAGCTCAACATTTCATCAAAAAAAAAAGCAGGTCAACAAAGAAACATGGCTAAGAGCATGCACAACAGAGGGCCCGAGGCTCGGGCCCTTAACTTACTTTTTCTCTGTCACATCAGCTTAAGGGTCTCATTCCAACCTTTTATTATTTGCACTCTCATTTGAGAGCCCGACCCTCGGACCCTTAAATTACTTTTTACTATTTTTTTTTTCAATTAATTAATTATTATTATTATTATTGTTATTTTATTATTATTGTTATTTTATTATTATTATTATTATTATTATTATTATTATTATTATTATTATTATTATTATTATTATTATTATTATTATCATCAAATCCTACTACAAGAAATTAGTGGGCCGCCGAGATACAATCTGAGCTCCCACCCCCTTAGCAATAGCAAAACTAAGTCTAGTAAAAATATAGGCAGTAGCACGGGCTTCGGCATCCTGAGACACCGAGAATTTCTGAATCCGCTTCAGCAAAGAAACAACATCTGTATCCAGATCCCCCAACGAAGAGAAAGAGAAGGGTAAGAAATCGTAACCAGCCTTCGCGCACAAATCTCGATACTTGGCACACTTACGCTGCATAAGAGCTTAGCCTACAACTCAGCAGACTGTAAACGGGGCGCCAAAAAAGCATAATGTAGGACATCCCCAGCAGCATACACTCCGAGCCCACCAAAATGAAAAGGGAAGGTGGCAAGCCGCCATTGCCAATCTCCAAACCCAGGCCCAGACGCAGTGACAATACGTTCCAGGCTAGAACGGAGTGCCACATCAAATGAAAGCTGGGCTGACCCAAAGACACGCAGGGAACAAGTACGCAAAGCAAAGTAAAGTTTAGAAATACCCGTACAAGCCCGAAGCAGTAATAACTCATACTATGGGTCATCAATCCTCACGACAGAATCCATAAGCTCTATGGTTCTAGTCACTCTCTTCTCCACAAGGTCGCTACCGAAAGTAGGGCATACACTGACAGGCCCACCCAAGACTTTGACGCCGCGCGAAGGCCGAGCAATAGAGGGGGGGGGGGGGAAACCAGGAAGACGACTTTTGGGGTCTTCTGTAGGCCAAAAAACCTCGGTCTTATCCACATTAAGATGAAGGCCAAAGCGGGGACTATCCTCCATAATCAGATCCAAGACCTTCCCTACAACCAAAGTGTCCCCAACAACAGTGCCATCATCTAAGTACCAAGCCTGCAGAGTAAGAGCAAAAGAGTCTCTGATCTTGCAAACCAAAGGATGCAACACCAAAGCAAAAGGCAGAGGACCCAAAGGATCCCCCTGTTGAACCCATCGACAAGACCATAAGTTATGCTCCCCATAATACAGTCGCGCAGGACTAGAATAGCAAAACTCAACCCACCGAGATAAAGCAAGGTGGTGACGGCGAACTTCATGTAACACGGCACCCCGGTCGACTAAGTTGAAGGCATTCTGAAAGTCAACCAACAACATGGAAAGACCCTTCTCACTACCACGAGCCTCAACGAGACGATTCAAGGCATGCAGAATAGCCTCTCCTCCACTGGATACCCCGAGCCCAAACTGAAGACCAGCAAAATAACCCGCCAAAGAAGGACCAACTAAACAAGCACCAACCGTAGAGACAAGGCGTCTCCAAATAGTGCCAACAACAATAGGGCGTATACCACCACCTGGTTTAACAAGCGGCGTGAGTGGGGCACTAGCAATGTACTCACCTAGAGCCCGTGGACAACGGCCCTCAAGGAAAAGATTAACCACCCGAGTAATAGAGGTGATCAAATCATCCGAAATAGCAACCGCAGCTCCACCCAAACAATCAAAAAGATGCTGAGCACGGAACCCATCCCTCCCACATGACGTGCCACGTGGCAAACTCCTAATCATATCCAAAACAACGGTCGAAGAAGCAACGAGAGAATGGTGATCAATAGGCAAAGGCGGCAAGCTGGGAGACGCGGCAGTGGGGTGCTTATCTCTCAGAGCCTCAAGAGTGGCATCAGAATACGGGGCAATACCTGATGAAGAAAGCACCCGAACAGCTGCAGTGTAGTGACCATCACAAATCTTCCTCCGACATTGCCGAAGGTTGAGCTCACTCAAATCAAGGTCCTTATCCACACTAAAAGAAGGGGGAACCTCAGCTAAAGTCTCATGTAGAAGCTGCGAACTGCCACCAGGCACACCCCAAGCACGAATAGCACTAGCAATACTCTCATCTTGACGCTGACATTATTATTATTATTATTATTATTATTATTATTATTATTATTATTATTATTATTATTATTATTATTATATATTAACCAATTACTATTTACAAGAAATTTGTTATTATTATTTATAGGCGAAAACCATGAAACGGGTGAAAAAATTAGCTTTTTATATGGTAAAAATAATAGTATATGGGTATTATTAACATATTTATAAAAAAACATATACAAAATGGATGTCTATGGGTAGATAAAATTAATTCACATTTAAAAATAATTTTTTTTGTACATTTTTTTACATAAAAAGCATAAAAAACGATTTAAAAAAATGGAATTTACTGGTGCTCCCTCGATTAAGCTGCTAGAGCCTCAATTGAATGGGCTCCTATATAAGGGGTTTTCTCACCGAGCCCTTACCTCCAGCTGAATTTTCTTTATTTTTTTATCCGATGTGGCGGGTTTTAGAGCCTTGGGGCCCTGCGTTGAACATGCTCTAACTCTCTAAGGCCATGTTTAACGGGTTGTTTCCAAGCAGAGGTACTAGGGAATTTAATTGTAAAATACTAAAATATTCAAACAGTGGCTTGAGTGATAATCAATACTAGCGGAGTATTGATACTAGGGGTATAAATTAAATGTGTGTCAGGGTGAGCTGGTGGGCTTTGAAAATTTTCGGAGAAACCACAAAGAAACGACGTCGCATTGCACTACAAAGGGAAGAAGCGTTGCGGCGAGGCAATGTAGGCTCTGCAAAATTGAGAAGCAAGTGGGGACACGTGTCAACACTCCATTCGCCTGCAGTCCGGGGTTGTGCATGACTGCCACATGTCCCGAGATGGACGGCCTAGATTGAATCTGGTGGGAAGAAGTTTTACTAACGGAAATTTTGCCTGGTAACCCTGTGGTTTAGCCTATTTCGCGTGGTAAACAAAAGTTCCGGATATTTCGCCTGGTAACCCTGTGGTTTCGAAATCTTTTGTCTCGCGTCCAAAGGTTTTGTTTTGGTTGAGAAATAAGAGTTTGAACTTTGATAGGGTGGTTTTTTTGTAATATTGAAAAATTAGTGGGTTTCTTTAAGAATAATTCATAAGATCTTCTAACTTATGGAAGCGATACTCCAGAGGGCGAAACACAGTAGAGAACACGAAGAAGATGAAAACTTGACCGACCCGAAGCACTTCGGAGCTCTGGACCTGGTGCCTGGTAACGGGGGTGGTGGTGGCGAGTCCGGCGGTGCAAGCTTTGGACTTGGCGGCGGCGG
Organism: Persicaria maculosa; assembly: GCA_963922045.1. Taxonomy (NCBI): domain Eukaryota; kingdom Viridiplantae; phylum Streptophyta; class Magnoliopsida; order Caryophyllales; family Polygonaceae; genus Persicaria; species Persicaria maculosa. The sequence goes on along the minus strand of OY998254.1, from coordinate 1,919,077 downwards.
ACGACAGACATCATTTCGAAGCACTTCGAATATATGCTTTGTGTCGAAGTACATGTGAGTTTTGTGTTTTGTGTCGAAGCACTTCAAATAGCTCCAAATTACCATCGAAATTTCTCTTCATGTATTCAAATTGATTAACATAGTATGAAATCGAGGCCAACTGTTGCTTGAAATTTTAGAATTAGAAAATTTAGGGTTTAGTATGTCGAAAATTTGGGGTTTTTTTTGTGTTCTTTTGTAGATTATACAATGTCATTGTTCACAGGATGGGAGAAAAAATATTGTTACGGATGCGTTATATCCATTCAGAATACGTTGAAGTAGAGGTTGAGGATCCGGATAAAAGCAATCTTCTCGATGTGTATGTCGACATGCTTGTAGGGGCTGCACGGATTGGGATGATTCTTCCAGAACACCCAACTCTATGGTAGACGGATTCATTCGGGGTTGTAGGGGTTTCATTGGAGTAGATGGATGCCATTTGAAAGGCAAGTATGGTGGAGTAGTGTAAATATGTAAATCTGTTAATATGTTAAAAACTGGAAATTCTGTAAGAGATGATCCGTAAACAGATTTACAAAAAAAAAAACTGTAAACTTGAGTAAACTTGAGTCTGTGTAAACAGATTTACAAAAAAAATCTGTAAAAAAATCTGTAAACAGATTTACAGAAAAAAAATCAGTAAACTTGAGTCTGTGTTAAAAATCAGTAATCAAAATCAGTACACAGAATTAAAATGTGTAAACTTTTGAAGTTGTAAAAGATCTGTGTAAAAAAATCTGTGTAAAAAACTGTAAAAAAATCAGTACACAGGAATTTCATGCCATGGACGATGTGGAAAATGAGTTGTGTGATGAGGATAACATGTTGGTTGCTTCAATTTGAGTTGTGAACTCCTCTCTTCCAGTTTTGCAGGATAAAGGTGATTGCTTCAATTTCAATTCATGTTTTTGTTTAAATTTGATCTTGTCTCCCAATTTTTCCAGGTGTTGAAATTAGTATTTTAGTTATTGAATTTGAGTTGTGAATTGTTTGTTATCATACAACTTTCTCTGCTCCTGAATTAGATTGAATTTTGGTTTGATTAGTAGCTTCATACTTTTGTTATTTGCTCAGTTAGTCTCAGATCTCACGGATTAGAATCATAGCTGAATTTTGACTTACTGGTAGGTACACATATATCTATTTTGTTTATTGTACACACATATCTATAACAGATAACTTATGGGGTTGCTGAATGCTGATCTGGTGTAATAGTCTTATATGCTTTTATAAGTAGCCTGTTAGCTCAATTGGTAGAGCGATGTGTTTCTGCACATTGACGTCGGTTCGACTCCCACATAGGCTAATACATTCTATTAAAAATCTGATTTACCATTTCCTTGAGCAATGTCTGGGAAGATTGGATGATTATTTGAGAGTTAATGTCTTTTCAGATCGGTTAGATTTAAATAAGATATTAGTCTATGTGGGAGTCGAACTTACCTCTTTGTGTGGAACCTCAAAAGATCCCAATATCCTGAATTCTGGTTCACTTGGGCTTGCACAATCTGTAATAATGGTTTTTTTTCTTGAACCCTTGGCATAAACACTCTCCAGAACCACAGAAGTAAACCTTTTTGCAATGCAGTCAATTTGGTACACAAAGGAGCTTAACATTTAATCCCGTTGATAAGCCTATGCGGGATTTGAACCCGCATCTATGTGCCTGAGCACATTGCTCTACCCTTTGAGCTAATAGGCTTAAAACTACATAAACCTTTCATTGTGCACGCTAAAAAATCAGTATTGATGAGTTTGTATCAAGGCAACTATATTGATGAGTTTTACTTTGACTATAGACATTTCCACAATGCTGTCATACAGACACTCAAACAGTATATATGGGCCATCATATATAGGATACATTAATCCAAAAAATAAACAGAAAAGATAACACCATCATATATAAATGGGAAAGAGAATTGAGACACTCTGTTAGCAAATCATTTAGATGAGAAAAGAAAAGGCAGGCTACAATAGATCATAAATGAAAAGCATCTCACATAAGTTAAATGAAAGGCAATAATAATGCTCTCAACTCGATCATTTTTTGCAGGTTCGATACAAACCAAAGGATGAGTGTAGGATAATAGGGCAGGTCCTCTTATCAATACTCCCTCCGTCCTAAAATACATGGGTTTTTAGGGTTATAGGGTAATTATTACCCCTAAAAAAGTACAATAGTACTTAAAATTAAAGAGTTACTCTCTCTATAAAAATAATGACATTTAAATATAAATAGGTTTTCTTAATTAACGTGTAAAGGTCTAAAAGACCATGTATTTTTGGACGGAGGGAGTATGAGTTTGCTTAATAATGTAATCAAAACATATACCTCATGATGTCTTTCAGCACCGAAGGCTAAAATGACGAAGAAATTGACTCAACAATAGTACCAGAACACATACGAAAACCCCCCAAACTTTCGAAACCCTAAACCCTAAATTTTCTAATTCGAAACATGCTATAATTGGCCCCGATTTCATATCCTAGTGGATACTCATAATCAATTTGAACACATAAAAAGAAATTTCGATGGAGCTATTAGCAACCCAAAACACAAAACTCACCTGTTTTCGAAGTTGAAATACGAAGAGCTGCCTGCCCCCACCGCCGCCAGGCCCGAGGCTCGCGCTGCCGTCCATAGCCGCCGCCACCCCCGCCAGGCCCGAGGCTCGCGCTGCCGTCCCTAGCCGCCGCCACCCCCGCCACCGCCAGCACTCTCACCTTCTTCTTCGCGTCTGTCACGTTTTGGTTCTTCGCTGTTCTCTCCTTCGCAAATCATCTGTTTGCCTCCGAGCATATATTCAGGAAGTTAGAAGAAAATAGGTTGAAATTATTGGTTTTTATGAAATGCCTCCACAAAAGTTAATAATATCACAATACTCACCCTCCTATAAATTTAAAACACAATTATTGGACAAATTCAAACTTGTGGGCGCGAGGCAAAACATTTGGAAACCACAGGGTTACCAGGCGAAATATCTGAAACTTTTGTTTACCACGCAAAATAGGCTAAACCTCAGGGTTACCAGGCGAAATTTCCGTTTTACTAATTTAAATCAATATTTTAGTCTTAAAAATGTAAAAAAAAAAAATTAAAAAAATTACCACAATACTAGATTCATTTTTATCTATATATAGACATCAATTTTGAATATATTTGATTATATATTTTTTTAAATATTTCTCTTTGGTTATAAATATGTAAAAAATGATCCAAAAAATTGAATTATAATTATGGAAAATTTTGAAAGAATAAATAATGTAAGAACATAAAAATAATTAATTATTAAAAAAATATTCGTCAATATGTGGAAGTTGATATGAACACTTTTGCCTATAAATACATAAAATTATCGAGAATGAAAATAATTGTTGGAGAGGAGTAAATTTGTAAAATGAGATGGGTTATAAGATGCTATGGATGCTATTGATAAAGTGGGAAAAATGAGAATGGGATGCTAGGATGATGTGGTGGAAAGAGAATAATAAAATATTTAGTATTTCTAGTATTCCTAGTGTCCCTTGATAAACATGGACTAAGGGGTTTAGATTAGTTGGGAGATAGAAAGATAATTAATGAAGGGTTTAAAAATTAAAATTAACGAGGGTTTAGATTAGTTGGGGATAGTAATTAACATAGATAAAAATAGGGTGTGGTTATATACACCACAAATCCAAAGGCTGAAAATGCACGTTCTTAAGGACGTGCAAGCCTTGTGACTAATTAATATTTAAAAAAAATTAATTAACCCCTTTTAACCATGCACGTCCTTAAGGACGTGCATGATTTGTGATGTATATAGCCGGCACGTAAAAATATTACAACTTAGCTTATTTGCGTTTTTTTACTGATAACTCATTATTTTTTTTAAAAAAATGATGATGTGGCAAGGGGTGGTAGAATAGAATGGTATGTCAAACATGCTCCTTGATTTGGGTTTTTTTTTAATAAGGTAAAAGTTCGCTTGGACAAAACCTAGCCGATAGCATCTCTTCGGATGAAATCGATAAGATCTGAATTTGTAGTCAATGACTCAATGCAACCCCGCTTACAGAGCAATCAAAGTGTACGACCTTGTCAGCCACTCTGTTACCTTCGCGTGGAACATGACAAAATTTTACTTCCTAAAATGTGTGGATTATTAACTTGATATTTCCCATAATCAGTTCTATTTCCCAAGGCAACTACCATTTACTTGCAAGTGTTTTATAATTATTTGAGCATCACCTTCAAGCTCTAGTTTTCTTATTTGAAGTTCTCTTGCTTTCTTAAGGCCCTCGTGTAATGCAAGAGCTTCTGTAACGAGAGAGTTATGTCGTCCTACATTTTTGTATCCTATATTAGTCGGACTAGCTTCCCAGTCTCTGAATATGTAGCCTATGTGGTTGTCCCCCGTTGGAGTAGTTGATCCATCAAAGTTTAGTTTTATATAATTGTTTTTTGGTTTTCTCTATTTGACAATGTTCTAGCTGAATTATATTCATCCTTAACTTTTTCGCTTTTCTCGTTGTCTTGTGTTGTTTGTACGAATCTTGTGATCTCCTGGGTAGACGGGATTTGATTTTCTCGGGATGTTATTTGATTTCTATAGAACCAAGTAGTCCACCAATTGATTGTCAAGTTTTCTTTCTCTTTCTTTTCAAGTTTCTCACCTAAATGACTCATAACAGTTTTGATATCTCTTGTGGAGTTTAGGGTGGTTCATGTAACTTTGGTAATTTTATCTATTTTAAGACATGAACCACCCAAAAACCCACACTCGATGAACAAATGGGCTTCGTCTTCTCCATGGTTGCCACAAAAAGAGCATTCATTAGGAATTGGAATTCCTCTATTCACTAATCTCTCCTTTGTAGGTAGTCCTCTATGACTAATTTTCCGAAGGAAATGTTTTATTTTCGGAATCGTATCTATTTTCCACATCCAAGTATTTGGGTCATCTGGTGTTCTATCTGGGTTAGTTATGATTTCCATTGCGCTGGCCGTAGAGAACCATCCTTCACGGCCAGACCACCAGTATTGTCTATATGAGAGTGCGTTGCTCGGTAATGGAATATTAGTAATTTCCTATATTATATCCTGGTCTAATTCGTCGTTTAGTTTTTCCTCCCACCATTGTCCACCTATAATGTAGTCGCTAACCTTAGTTGTTCTATCGATTGCTCTGGTTGGGCTAACTCTTTTTATGAGAGGAGTGGTTGATACTCAATTGTCTTCCCAAAAGTTTATTGATTTACCATCACCTACGAACCACACAAGGCCCATTTTTAATTTATCTATCAGGGAGCTAACGTTATGCATTGCCTCGTCTACTATAACAAAGTATGTCAGTTTCTTTTAAGTACTTATGTTTTATGATTTTAACCCAATAATTTTCTTGTTCAGCTAGGGTTTTCCAGAGAAGTTTCATTTGAAGCGCTTTGTTTATATGTTTGGATTTTCTTATTCCCAAACCGCCTCCTTATTCCCAAACCGCCTCCTTGATTTGGGTGTTGGAGTTGACTAGCTGAGAGCTTGAGGGAATGATTTCTTTAACTTTTAAAAGTTTATTTATTTCTGGTTTTATTTTCCATTTGACATTACTATCATTAAATTATACTAAAACCCTAATACGCTCTCAAAGAGAGCGTGTTTTTGGTCCACCGCCGCCAACCTTCCTTCACCTTTTGCCGGTTGCGTCTTTTCGTCGCCTGGCCTCCAGCCCTCCTCCGGTATTGCTCCCGCCTCTGCGGTTCACCTATTGAACCGAACCTGGCCTTTCGCCACCATGGTTCACCACCGTCCCTCTTCTTCGCTCCCTTGGTTCACCTCTGATTCGCTCCGACCTCCGCCGCCGCCTCGGTCACCGTCGCCCCGCTCCTCCTCCATGCCCCCGGTGCCATCCACCTTGGCCCATCGTCGTCTCCACACCGCGCCCGCCGCGCACCTTCACCGTTGGTTCCGCCTTCGACCTCGGCGAACCCTAGCCTTGTGCATCGACGCCTCTCGCTAACCCTAGCCAAAGGCCGCCCCGGCTCGCCGGCCAACCCGCCGCCCTATCCAGCAGCTCGATGCTCGATGTTTTGATTTCAACCGCTGCTTCGATGTCTCCGCCCATCTTTTGCGCTCCTGTTTCCCGCGCCTCGAATTTGGTATCCGCCATGTCCGAGTTTTCTCGATGATATTGTCGCCGCCCTCCTTGGTGGTGGTCTTCGACCACCCTCTACCGCTTCCGGTTCCTCCTTCCGCCTTCCTCGACTCCAGCCACTTCAGGGCTACCGCGGCTCCGCCCTTCGGCTCATCTATTGGTTCAGCCCTCTTCGAGTTCTCCCTCGCCTCTGTCCTCGGCTTCGGTCTCGGTCGGTCCTTCTCAGCGGCGCCACCAGCCTTTTTGTTTGTTGTAGTATGCTCTTTCAGTCGCTTTCTGGTTCATCTCTGCCCGATTTCTCTTCCTTGCCTTGTTTTGTATCGCCTCTTTTAGGCTTATCCTTGTGATAGTCGCCCACGATTTTATTATCGTCCTTGAGGGCTGAGACGAGGTCTTGGGGTTGGATTGTGCTTGGGTGTGGTTTGTGGTTGTATTACGGGTTAGTGTACTGTGTTATTCTTGTTGTGTTGCAGGCGTCTTGGGAGCGTTGATTGATGTGTCATGTTCGATGACGTCGTGGACGTGCGATTGACATCTGAAGGCTCTTCGAGTCCATAATCTAAGGTGTCCGCTGGTCCCCAGAGTTCGTTGTGTGCGTTATCCCTTTGGCCAGTCGTTTCGCTTTTCTTTAGCTTGTGTTGCGCAGTGTAGGATGGCCCGTACGTTCATTATTTTTATTTTCTGTCATTTGCTTCAGTTATTTGCTTCTGTTGTACATGATGGTTAGTCCATTCACCGGCTTGTCCGGTCTCTCGGTTTCTCTAGGCTTATCTAGAGAACTGAATCACTTATCTTGCTTCAAAAAAAAACCATTAAATTATACTACATCCGTTCATAAATAAATGTCGTTTGACTTTTGACACGTTTTTAAGGAGCTAAAAATTTATATAAAATATCAACTTTTTAATTAATTTTTTACATAATTTTATAACCGCGAGTTTTTTTCCGATCTTGCAATGCTCTTGATGTCTATTGATAATTTGATAGTACTTGATTGTCATGAACAAAGTAAAGGAAGTAAGAATTAGAAATCTTGATAGCATGAAAGCAAAAGTTTGGATTGATAATGGAAGAACCCTTAGCCAAGGGATTCTCCAATTCTATTCAATCTGAGTTTTTCCAAAGAGATGAACGTATGTTAAATAGACTTCCTAAGCCATTATCTCCTTGCAAAGGATTGATACGGCTGAATAAAAGTAATATTAAATAAATAAAAACCCTAGATATGAAGAGAAAAGTCAACTACTTAGTGGTTAATGAAAATCTCAAAGATATTTTCCCTTTTCCACTTTATTTACCCTGGTAGAAAATATAAAAGAAAACTAATTAGAAATAATATCAATTAACTGAAAAGTCAACTAATAGATGTTATTTTAATTTACATTATTCCTAAATAAATATAATGCTTAAATAATAAATTAATTATAGAAATATAGGTAAATTCGTCCATACAGTGACTGCAAAGATGATGATTTTCGCCATGCTTGAGGTTGATTCTGGAAAAACCTTCAACAGAAAAGTTGTAGATCTTTTCGTCCTCCTTTCAACAAGGTATGAGATGACCCAATTCGGTAAATATGGAATCCAAATGACCCAATCCGCTAATTCTTTTATTTTCCTTTTAAAAAAATTGAAAAAAAACTATGACATGGCAAACTTATAATTTGGGTGAGGTGGCAAAAATGGATGCCAAGTGTGTTTTCCGACGTCTATGTGGCGTCAGCGTGTTTGGTCGGAAAATTCACCGTAATACACATATATATTATTTTCGTTAATATGGAGATAGTTCGTATATGAAACAGTCAATTTCAAGTTGGTATTATTTTTGGGCAAAAGTTGATACTTGGTATTGTTTTTGTCTATTTTTCCTAATTTTAATGATTTAATGGAATATGGACGGAGCTTTGGACGAGAACCTAAGGGCTCATTTGTTTGGCAAAAAAAACCAAGAAGTAGAAAATCCCAGAAGGTAGAGTTAATATATGTGTTTGGTTAAATTTTTTGTTACGGAAAAATCCAGAAAGTTGAATTATTAGGAATTTAAATTCCCCATTTTAGAAGAAGTTTACTTACGTAGTTTCCCCTAGGTAAGTTTCACTTCCATCCTTTTTTATTAAAAATTTATATATACTTCCCTCATTTTAATTCTTGTATTCCAGATCAAACCAAACACATTTCCCAATTCTCATGATTTATAATTTATGGGAATTGAGTTACTAGAAAGTTAAATTCACGGGAATTATACTTCTCATATTTAACCAAACGATAGGAATGATTTTAAGCAATTAGGCTTATAAGAGGTGTTTTTGAGTATAGCTGACAATTCGCTTGTTCGGGTCGGGTTTGGGTCTGGTCACTGACGGGTCGGATCAGTTCGGGTAAAAATTGTGGTCAGGTACGTTGGGTCGAGTTCGGTCATAATGAATTTTAGATTGGTTGGGTTTTGGGTTAAATCGGGTGATGTCCATTCGGGTTCGGGTCGAAGTGGGTCGGTCTCGTTCAGGTTTCGGGTCAATATACGAGTCAGTCTCATTTGGGTTTCGAATCAAAGTGGGTATAGTTTGTTTGGGTTTTGGGTCAAATCATATTCGACTTGTTTAGATAATTAGATTGATTTTGACTCAGTTGGATTTCTGAATATGTAATTTATTAAAATAAATAATTGAGGTAATTTATTTTTAATTTAGGTACAATACTTGGAATTTTTTTTCAAAATATTCATGGAAAAATAAATAATTACAAAAATATTCACACTTTTAAACTATTTATAAAAATATTCATTTTTTGCAGGTCTGACAGAAAAACGCGGTTTCAAACCGCGTTTTATTTATAGGGTAAAAAACTTGAAATTGGAGAAAAATATGACAAAAAAAAACGAAAAACCGCGTTTCTATGTTAATATTATTTATAAAAGAATTATGTCATTTTTTACCAAAGAGACGCGGTTTGAAACCGTGTCTCTCTTTTTTTTTTTTTTTTTATTTTTAAGGAAAGTGAACAGAGGGAGAGGGAGAGGGAGAGGGAGAGTCGGTGGGGAGCCGCCGAGGCCGCGTCTCAAGAGGAGGAAGGAAGGAGGAGGAGAGGCAGAGGCCGGAGCGCGGAAGCCTGGAGGCCGGAGCCCAGAAGCCGGAGGAGGAAGGAGGAGACACCGGCAGCGGCAACCCCAAATCTTCCCGTCTCAGATCGAAGCTCGTCTCGAATCGATAAGGGAGGAAGGCTCGTCTCAGATCGAATCGAAGAGGAAGGCCGTCTCCGCAGCACCATCGATCACCACCTTCGACGATTTGCCCCTCTATCCTACATCGCCGTCCTCCTCACCGGCCGCCCCAAATCCATCTCCATCTCTTCGCCTCTCCGCCCCCGAGGCCTTCTGACAGCATCTCCTCGCCTTGGCCGCAGCACAATCACCGCCACTGGCGACTCGCTCCCCTCTCCTACGTCTCCGCCATCCTCACCGTCCGCCCAACTCCGCCTCCATCTCTTCGCCTCAGCCTTGGCCGTCATCTTTCCGCCCTCGGCTCGGCTTCTGGGCTCCGGCCTCCAGGCTTCCGCGCTCCGGCCTCTGCCTCTCCTCCTCCTTCCTTCTCCTGAGACGCGGCCTCGGCGGCTCCCCACCGACTCTCCCTCTCCCTCTGTTCACTTTCCTTAAAAAAAAAAATAATAAAAAAAGAGAGACGCGGTTTCAAACCGCGTCTCTTTGGTAAAAAATGACATAATTCTTTTATAAATAATATTAACATAGAAACGCGGTATCATACCGCGTTTCTTTCGTTTTTTTTTGTCATATTTTTCTCCAATTTCAAGTTTTTTACCCTATAAATAAAACGCGGTTTGAAACCGCGTTTTTCTGTCAGACCTGCAAAAAATGAATATTTTTGTAAATAGTTTAAAAGTGTGAATATTTTTGTAATTATTTATTTTTTCATAAATATTTTGAAAAAAAATTCCAATACTTGAATATGTAAAATTAATGATTCGGTTGAATACTTGAAGTTGAAATCTTGAATCATATTCAATCCATTTATTTTAAATTTTGTGGATCAAATAATAAGTCCATAACAACAAATCAACAATTAAAATGTGAAAATAAACTTATACAAATTTATTATATATAACCTTAGTGACCTAGTCAGCCGGTTTTTAAAAAAGTCATGATCGGCATTCGACCGGTCTATTTTGTTTTTTAATTACTAGTAGTGTTTTTTTTTTTTACAAAATAATCATTTTTTAAATTTTAAATTTTTAAAAAAGTTGGCCTATTTCATTTTCAACTTTGACCCGGCCCATTTTAGTTTTCAGCTTGATCCATTAGTTTTTTTTTTCCATTATTGTTATTATTATTCGGCCCATTAGTTTTGTGATGAGGGTAGATTTTAATTATTAGGCTAATGCGGTTAATAAACTTTATTTGTCATAGACCTCATAATATGTATCGATGTCTTGATGTAGGGTGATTGATTCGTTGTTGTACCTATTGATTTCACTTGGTTTTATGTTGACGTTGAACAACCATTTCAAATCGGGTCAGGTCGGGCCGTGTTGAAAGTCGAGTCGGATCGGGTTTGATTTGGGTCGGGTCAATTTTGTCCGTGTTTGGGTCTATTTTCGAGTGGAGTCAGGTTCGGATTGGGTTCGGTTTTGACTGTGTTCGGGTCTCGGGTTTCTCGAGTCGGGTCAGATTTTGGTGGATATAGTTTTGAGCAATATTGCATATTTTATTTTAGGGGCGGCTTTACACTTTTACGCAGTTTACCCCCAAACAATACTGAGGTTGGAAAACAGGAGGAGATGTGAAGAAGGCCCATCGAAGAACGAAGAACTGAAGAACAAGATCTGCGAAAACGAAAAAAGCTCTCGGTGGAGCGAGGTATGTTTGCTGCTCTTGATTCTTCCCTGTCATTCGACTTTGAAGCCCTATAACAGAATCTGCGAAATCTGCTCCTATTGCTTTCTTCCATGTCTCAAAGTGCCTTCTACGAAATCTGCGATATGTGAACAAAACCTCACCTAGATTGCCTTATCTTTGGGTTTAGGTATTGGGTTTTACGGAGTAGTAAATAGGGTTTAGGGTTTAGGAAATAGGGCTTTAATTTGTAGTTCTAAATTTGAACACTTCAAATCAAGCCCTAGAACATATTCTGCTGCGAAATTTAGCTATAAAAATCTGCGAAATTTGAACAATTTGCGGTTTAGGAATTAGGAGCAGAAGGTTGCTTATTTGATTTAGTTGTTCTTGATGAATAATTTTCTGTTTAGGCGAAATTTAGCTGTTGTTGATAAAGAATTTGCAGTTTAGGAGCAGAAGGTTGCTTATAGTGATCATTTTTTTTAGGGAAACAAATTGATCATTATGCGAGCTAGGTCTCATGCCATTCAAATCACAGGTCCAGCTATGATTAGGTCCCTGCCCATTGTTGGATCAATACTGGAATCAGAATATACATCACAGCAGAGAGGCTGGTATCTATATTGTAAACTCATATTGTTTTGTGGTGGAAAAAACTTTATTGTTGTAATTGATTCTGGCCATAGCAGTTTACTAGCCTTGATGAAAAAGCCAGTTGCATAGATGTAAAGAGAAAGTGTGATTTTGTGATGGAATTGGATCATCTCTCCCAAGTCCCAACCTAAGCGGTAGAGATTGGAAATAAAAGCTACCCGCCTGATAGATTTTCTGTCCTTTTATGCATTCCTGTGCCTTTTAAGCTTCCTACCTGGTGGTTTGGAATGGATGATACCTCTTTGTTTTTTTCCACCCATCACTTCTATATTTCGTTTTTTTTTTTGTTTTGTTTTCATTTGAAAATGTATTATTTCGTTTCACATTTTTCCAGTCCTGCACAGCAAACCACTTCACCACCATCTGCGATGGAGGGGACTTCAAACGCCAGCCCAATCACCACGACCGACCGGTGTTTAATCTTTTCTATCAACAACCGCATCCAATATTTGCAGAAGCAGGAGGCTGAATACAGGCTGCAACTGGAGAAATCTCTTTTTCTTGGCAAATCCCTCAGCAAGGAGGAACAAGAGGCAACCCTGCGTTCCATCACCATTTCCGTCGATGAGCTTAAAAGGCTCCTTACACTTATTGGAGCAAGCTTCCCGGGGCAGCTTTCTTCTAACCCCCATGTTCATGCTGTCTGTTGTTGCCCGTTTCAGGTGCCAATCCACTCATCTCTTACTTCTTTAAATCCTCTTTTACTATTGGCTCAGTCAAGTTTCCGTTTGTTATTTGGTTGTTTTAAGATTGTGAAACTGAAACTACATTGCATTTGCTCTAACACGTTTGACATTTTCTGTTGAAAATTTTATTCTCTAGCTTGTGTCGATTCCTCACCATTTCTATGCTCCATTTTAGTCAAAATCTTGGAAAAAAGCATGCGATTTGTGGTATCAATGTTGGCCATGTACTTGATATGATAAATACACTTAGGATAGAAATTGGAAATTGTGTATATATGAAGTGTTTGACTTCATCAATGAAGCCAGTTTCATAGTGGGGGAGAGGGAAAATAAAAAGGCTTCTTGTGATGAAATTGAGTTCGTGATGGGTAATAAAAGATAACAATATAAGCAGACATTTTTATTTTTTAACCTTGTATTTTACACTGAGGCTACATGTTTAGGCTTTGCAAGATTTGATGTTGCAATATTTGTTATAGCTTTTGCAGGATTTGATATTGTGTTATATGTTAATATTTGGAGGAAATTAAGCCTGTGTTTTAAATGGTCTACCTTCCATTATTTACAGATGCTACTTGTTTAGTTTTTGGAAGAATTAATTGATTTTGTATTATATGTTTATCTTTTGCAGCAAGTGCAAATCATGAATCAGAATACTAGAAACGATATTGTTGAGCCACAGGACAAGGATAGGTATCTTTGTGTTTCCAATGGTTTTTCCATCTGTTGCTTGGATTTAAAACAGAGCAAAGATGAGCGAAATGACTATTGTTCTAGCATATGGAAGGTTCCCTCCAAAATCTCTACTCTCATTTTGCCCATGGACGGTCTCCCTCATTCATTGGGTTTGTTTAGATCTGTTTCCTATGCATACATGGTGGGTGGGCAGGAGAGTTCGGGTTTCAAGAACTCTGAACTGAAGGTTCTTAGGACCTTAAACAGGGATTTCAGTGTGAAGGGGTGCTCTACGATAAAAACCTATCACTTGTCTCTAGTTGATGGTAGTTTATGTCTTTCTCAATGTGACAACATCAGGTTGCTGAGCAAGCCCAGATTTCGGCCTATAGTTGAAAAGATTGGCGAACAAATACATGTGATCGAGACTCTTTCTCCTGCCGCCTTGGATCACTTTAAGATTCCATCCCATGAGGCCTTCGACCTTAATGACCCCATTCGTGGCTGGATTGAACTCTCACCCATGCTCTTGAGTAGGGATAAAGAACGATCAATGCAAATACCGTGTCACATTGTTGTCGGTCACCGGATCTATGTATGTGACCCTATCTATGGTCGGGAATTCGCGATCTTTGATTCGAGAGAGAACAAATGGGAGCTGCGTGGATATCCTTGTGATCCTCCAGATGGTAGGAGGAAGAGGCTGACCAACATCAGACATGTGGTCGAACTAGCACGACTTGGATTTGGAAGTTGCATTGGAGAGTATCCGTATGGAGATTCAAGATTTAAGTATGGAGATTTAAGATTCTCCCTGCACGTTGTCCTGGCAATAGGGCGCAACAAAATGGGAGGAATGTCTTCTGTAGCTTACCTAGTGACGGAAGAGGGGCAGATTCTTTGCTTTCAACGACTGACTCGTTTTTTTGAGGGGTTTCCAGAGTTTGAGGGGTATCCAGAGTTTGATGGGACAGTGATCAGCGGTGGGGAGCAGGGAAAGACCAATTGTGTCATTGTTCGAGGACCTGACAAGGTTTCTCTATATATCACTACATTTACATGGGAGGAAGTAGAGGATGCTGCGAAGGTGGTTGCAGGTGTCGCCTTGAAGAAAAGGAGTAAGAATGTTGCTACCGATAGATTGCCATCTGTTGAAGAGGAGGATTTCATAAATGTTGTAGTCAAGGGATGGTATGTTTCCGAAGGGGGAACTGACTTGCATCCATATGAAACTATGCTAGAGAGGTCCACCGACTTGAGCGCCTGCTTCCTGTAGTTTACCAAGATATCTATGCTTTCTTTTTGAATTGCTACATTTGGTTGCTTGAGGTGTTGAATCTGTGATGAACTGCAACTGCATATGTGGTTTTTGTGTATTAAGTTGAACCGTTCTCTCTTTATCCGTGACCTCAGTTTCTGGTCAGGTGCAACAAATTTCCTAGCCAATCATTCCCTCTTCCTGCAGTTCCTTGAAATCAGGCAGCGCTCTGAAAGAGGCTACCATTCACAGGGAATCAAATAAAATCAAACAAGGGACTTGCTGAGAGGGAGGATCGGTGAACCATGGAGATTCAAATTCTTCTTTTTCTGAAACCTTGTTTTTGTCCGAGAATGTTCGTCGAGCCAAGTGCACATTTTTTCCCTTATCAAACAACTATCGAGACACAAATCTCACATTACCGGAAAGAATAAAATTCATTTTGCCCTAGTGGTAAGGGAGATACGGTCTTATAAGTTACGAGTTCGAATCCCATATATATATATATATATATATGAACACATACGATAAGCCATAAAAAGGTTACTAGCAAGAATGACCCTGAACATAAGAAACTCGCAGATCATTTTGGTTTCAGGTCATTTCAGATTGAGACAATTCGAACTGGGTTGGATCAGATTGTGTTCTTTTAGCCATTGATTCTATCGAATGCAGTTGGATTTTTGGGTTCGATTCGGTTGGGGAATTTCGAAATTCGGTCAAAAATAAGTTTTATTGAATCAAGTTTTGGTTAAATTGGGGGTTATTTGCACAAATACCACTTTTTTTGTGTGGGTTTGCAAAAATACCACTTTTTTGGAAAATTTGCACAACTACCATTGGTGGTATTCTTGCAAATAAAACTGGGAAGGGCTAAGCCGGTTGCAGGTTTCCACAAGGGGGAGAGAGAGAGGGAGGGAGAGAGAGAGAACCACCACCAGATTGTCGGCGGCACTGTCGGCTGACTTGGACGATGGAGCCCCAGCGGGAGACTCCTCCGGCGCAGCGATCATTGGAGCGGGAGGTGAAACCGCCGGCGTCGGAGAATCGGAGGCCGGAGCATCTGCTGGAGACGGAGAGAGAGATTCCGGCACTGGAGCAGGTGCCGATGTGGGAGACTTGCCGAAGAGCTCCTCGGGGAGGAGCACGCTGTCGACGGTGAAGATGACGACGGGAGGAGCGGAGACGTCGTCGCCGACGGTCTTCACTTTGAGGCCGTATTTCCCGGCGCCGTTGGTGGCGAGCGTTGTGAGGACGTCCTTGTTGGTCTTCAGAGAGCCCTTAGGGTTGTAGGTGTTGAGCGCGTGGTACTGGAGCAGGGAGACGATCTCGGCGTTGCTGAGCTTCGACAGATGGCCGCCCGAACCCAAACCTGCATAATGGAAACCCGTGTCACCCAATGTCAAACCCCTGTCACCCCATTTCGGAACCCTTCTCTACAAAATGGAAACCCGTGTCACCCAATGTCAAACCCCTGTCACCCCATTTCGGAACCCTTCTCTACAAAATGGAAACCCGTGTCACCCAATGTCAAACCCCTGTCACCCCATTTCGGAACCCTTCTCTACAAAATGGAAACCCGTGTCACCCAATGTCAAACCCCTGTCACCCCATTTCGGAACCCTTCTCTACAAAATGGAAACCCGTGTCACCCAATGTCAAACCCCTGTCACCCCATTTCGGAACCCTTCTCTACAAAATGGAAACCCGTGTCACCCAATGTCAAACCCATGTCACCCCATTTCGGAACCCTTCTCTACAAAATGGAAACCCGTGTCACCCAATGTCAAACCCCTGTCACCCCATTTCGGAACCCTTCTCTACAAAATGGAAACCCGTGTCACCCAATGTCAAACCCATGTCACCCCATTTCGGAATCCTTCTCTACAAAATGGAAACCAGGGACGAAGAAGACGAACAGGGACGAAGAAAGATTTAGAGAGAGAGCAAGCGGCAGGTGAGAGAGAACAGGGACGAAGAAGACGAAGTAGAGAGCGAGAGAGCAAGCGGCGCCCACGCCTTCCACCGCCGCCGGCCTCACCCTGGGGCCGACCTTCCACCCACCACACCACCGCCGAGGAATAGCCATCTCGCTGCAGCGATCCGTCGAACCAGGAAGGCCGACATTACTAGCCCCATCTCGCCTGGCTCACACCCAAGACCACCCCCTATCAGCCTGACAACCAACCTCGGACAAGCGGCGGCGGAGAAACCCTTACCAACGCCCAGATCTGAGAAAAAGGCAAGAGCGAGGGAGAGGAGAGAGAACAACAACAACCCAGAGCGCCAGAGCCCACCTCTTCCACCGCCGCCGGCCTCGCCCTGGGGCCGGGCCGGACAGCCCCGACGACGCCCACGAACCACCACTACGAACCAAGGCACCCAAACGAGGGTTGACAATGCCTGTAATTTAAATTTCTTTTTTTGGGCATAATAACCTAGAATAGCCGGTTTTGGGGGAGGGTTTACCTTGACATTTTTGCAAATTTTTGGAAAAAATGGTATTCTTGCAAATTTTTCCAAAATGGTGGCATTTTTGCAAAGATTTTTGAAAAAGTGGTATTTAGTGCTATTTCCTGTTAAATTGGACCTGTATAAATCAAATTGGATAAATCTAATCAAAAGTTAGTTAAATTAGCCTTCTATTTCATTGAAGTTTCAATTTGATTTTAAAATTTGGTTTATAACTCAAAATTAACGAAATTGTTTCAGATTTTTTACTCATATTTATAAAAAAAAATTGAGGAAATTGTAGTAAATACCACAATTCCAGAAAAGTTTGCAAAAATGCCAGCAAGTTGGAAAGTTTTGCAAGAATACCATTTTTTGCGCAAATTTGCAAAAATGCCACGGTAATCCCTCCCCCAAAACCTGCTATCCTAGGTTATTATGCCAAAAAAAAATAATTAAATTCCAGGCATTGTCAAGGTTCCCGGATCTGCGTGGTTGCCGACGGTCTTCGCCGGGGGGCTTGGTGGAGGGGGTGTGTGGTGGTCGATCTCGGCCTGGATCTGGCCGGAGATGGGCTCTGGTGCTCTGGGCTGTTGTTGTTCTCTCTCCTCTCCCTCGCTCTTGCCTTTTTCTCAGATCTGGGCGTTGGTACGGGTTTCTCCGCCGCCGCTTGTCCGAGGTTGGTTGTCAGGCTGATAGGGGGTGGTCTTGGGTGTGAGCCAGGCGAGATGGGGCTAGTAATGTCAGCCTTCCTGGTTCGACGGATCGCTGCAGCGGGATGGATGTTCCTCGGCGGTGGTGTGGTGGGTGGAAGGCCGGCCCCAGGGTGAGGTTGGCGGCGGTGGAAGGTGTGGCCGCCGCTTGCTCTCTCGCTCTCTACTTCGTCTTCTTCGTCCCTGTTCTCTCTCACCTGCCGCTTGCTCTCTCTCTAAATCTTTCTTCGTCCCTGTTCGTCTTCTTCGTCCCTGGTTTGAGGTTCGAATTGGGTGACATGGGTTTGACATTGGGTGACAGGGGTTTCCATTTTGTAGAGAAGGGTTCCGAAATGGGGTGACAGTGGTTTTACATTGGGTGACATGGGTTTCCATTTTGTAGAGAAGGATTCCGAAATGGGGTGACAGTGGTTTTACATTGGGTGACATGGGTTTCCATTTTGTAGAGAAGGGTTCCGAAATGGGGTGACAGTGGTTTTACATTGGGTGACATGGGTTTCCATTTTGTAGAGAAGGGTTCCGAAATGGGTTTCACGTTGAGTGACAGGGGTACAGTGACATGGGTTAGTCTGTTAGGTGACAGAGGGAGATGAATATAATTTGTAAACTGACTTTGTTCGTCTGATGGAAATTGCAGGAAAGAAATGGTGAGGACAAAATACACAGAGGAAAGAGAGTGGCTGAGAGAGAGAAGATGAGTCAAATCGTGAGGAAGAAGAAAGGCAGGTCGTGAAGATAGATTTGGCAGCTAGGGCGGCGGCTGAGTCGAACTCCGGCCACCGCAACCATCATCGGCGGGATACTGAGGAGGAGGAGCGGCGAGAATCTTGTCGGAGCCTCCGGCGACGGAGTTTTGTCAGGTACGACCTCATCGACTACGACGACGAAGACTACTCCGAATTGTTCTAGACTCTGAAGGTGAATGGGACGAAGAGGATGAAGAAGAGGAGGAAGAAATTAGGGTTGTGAAAATCCCCCACCAAAACTCTCTCTCTCCTTTCTCTCTCTCCTTGGGACAACCTGCAACCAGTTTAGCCCTTCCCTAGTTTTATTTGCAAAAATACCACCAATGGTAGTTGTGCAAATTTTCCAAAAAAGTGGTATTTTTGCAAACCCACAAACAAAAAGTGGTATTTGTGCAAATAGCCCAAAAAAATTTGACAAATTTGATCAAATATCCACCTTCAAAAATTATTTGAGTAATGGTCCTCTATTTTAGACCTAAGCATTTTGTCCACAAATTTTATTTAATAACAGAATTCCATTGTTTTAATTTTAACCCTTCCCTCCTACTCTCTTCCTCTTCTCGATGAAATAGATCCCAAAAATTGGACAAGGGGCACGTGGCACTGTCCATGGAAGATTGAAATGATTATCTTGGATTGGTCATGCTCTTCAAGTCCCTCGATTTAGCTTCACGTGAACACGTCCTGAGAGAAGTCATCAAGATAGTTGACAAGGTGACTCATCTACGACTGTTGTCAGATCCCCATCCTTTAGCTTTCCATCCTGAACTTTTTTGGTACATCATGTTTGTTACATCATGTTTATACAATGCCTTTAACTTAATAAGGTCAAACAAGGTCTTTTTAACATTTACGGTATAAGTAGGTAAGGTTTACCAAACGGACCTATGACAAGGAACATGCATAATAATACTCCATCCGATCGGAAATATTTGATGTTTGACTTTTGTGCACGTAGTTTTAGGAGCTAAAAGCTATATAAAATCTTATTTATTTTGATTAATTTTTTCCTAGTTTAATATTTATTAGTAATAAGTATTAAACATTGAAAAAATTAATTAAAAAATTGATATTTTATAATAGTTTTTAACTTCTTAAAATATGTGCAGAAAGTCAAAACATCAAATATTTCCGATCGGAGATAGTAGATTACATGCTAACAAATCTGAAAGAGCCAAGCTGTATTAAGATTACCAGATGTAATATAGGCCATTGAGTGGATGCCTTATATCATCCTCCCCCAGGAGCTCTATTTGCAAAATCCGTCCAATGCTGAGGACTGATTTTGGTAAATGGAATCTTTGGATGCCCATTCTCTGTTTCCAAACAAGTACACAAAATGAGACTTGTGTTAAAACTCGAGGGCACATAAAGAAAATATCGCTGAGCAGGAATCTTGGTCGCATCAGAATTGGTAAAAGTTTTATTGTTGTAGTTGGTATCAATTTGCAAAGCGAAGATGCTTTACAAATTGCCAATCAAACTAAATTTATATGCTAGTTTGATCCTAAAGCAAAGGAAATAACTTGGTGCTGAAGAACCCACCGACACATATACGTTGTTTCTTACCGGTCATTTCACACCCACACAACATCACGTCGGTCGAAGAACCCACTGACACACCCGACATTCCTCAATACACACACAGTTAAGAGAGATGGATAGTAGACCCTGAATAGATGATTTCAACCCCAAAAAAGAATGACAGGCGACCGATGTCCTTGAGGGCAAAACACTAGTTCAAGGCCGTTATGAATCGACTGACAAACTTTGAGTCGGAGCCAGTAATAATGATGTCGTCAATATAGACGATGACATAAGTGATGGCAGAAGCATATTGCAGAACAAATAAAGAAGTGTCTGAGAAACATGCCTGAAAGTCGCAAGAATGCAAATAAACGCGGAGCTTATTGAACCACGCCCGGGGAGCCTGTTTCAAACCATATAAGGCCTTATGAAGTTTGCAGACATGAGTAGGGGATGTGTAGACCCGGGCAAACGCGGCCGCGGGCCGGGCTTGGGACGAGCTTTAGCCTAAATTTTATCCCGATGTTGCGGGCACGGGTCGGACTAAGCCCGCTTAACGGGTTGAAAACATTGTCCGAGCCCGTCCGCTATTGCGGGCACGGACGACCCGCGGGTACCCGCCAAATTTTACCCTTGAGTGGTTGTTGTTTTTTTTCCACGTTAAATAAGAAAAAAAAAGAAGATATTTTTTAATTAAGCATATACTTTTCATGAAAGTGGTAAACATTGGAAATAAATATTACAACCGATTCAAATATGTAGTATATGTTAGTTCGCAGAAAGTATATATTGATATTGATGATTAATAATAATAAAAAAACAAAGTAATATATTGATTGAATACAATTCAATAAACTATAACAAATGAAAAACAACATTAAATATGAATTACCTAGGTATATTAGGCATACAAATATTGCTGAGCAGTAGCAATTTAGCTAGGACTAGGAATTAGGGTATGTCGTAGATATTTTATTATTGTTGTTTTTATTCTTATAATTAAAAATGTACATATATATATATATAAAATAGCGGGTACCCGGCCCGTAACGGGTAAATTGGTCTACCCGATCCCGTACCCGCTGCGGGCGCGGGCCGGGCTTAGCGGCCCGCTTGGGCTTTTTCCTCTACCCAAGCCTGTCCAACAAAGCGGGCGGGCGGGACGGGCCGGGCGGGCCGGCTCGCGTTTGCCCAGGTCTAGGGATGTGGGATCAACAAACCCCTTTGGTTGGGACATGTAGACCACCTCATTTAAGTCACCATTAATAAACGCATTATTGATGTCAAGTTGATGGATACCCCAACCTCGTGACAGAGCAATGCACAAGGCAATCCGAATCGATGTAGGCTTAACTACATGGCTGAAGGTGTCAAAATAGTCCACTTCTTCTTGATGAAACCATTTGGCAACCAGACGTGCCTTATAGTCTTATATCATTCAATGCTCTCATCAGACTTACGTTTGATGCGAAAAACTCATTTGTTGCCAACAATGTTAGCGAGAGGAGGACAATGGAAAAGAGACCAAGTCCGATTTGCCTGAAGAGCATCATACTCGAATTTCATGGCGACACGCCAGTGATCGGATTTGGCAGCAGTAGCAAAGGTGGTCGGCTCCTTCTCAGTGAGGAAGCAAATCGGAGACGGGTGGCGGGTGCTAATGAAGTTGCGGGGTTTAAGATCCCCAGTCCTAGCCCGAGTGGGCATGTGATGATGAGAATCCTTTACAGGCCGAAGAAAACCAAGCTGAGGTTGCTCGTGCGCGGTGGCTGCAGGGATCGACGCAACTTCTGAGAGGAGCTTGAAGAAGACGGACTAGGAACGGGTGTGGGTGAGGCTCCAGTGGAGGACGCAACAGAGGGGTTAGGGGACGTCGGACTGAGGGTTGAGGGCGTGGGAGAGGACGGGGGAGACACTGGTGGTGATGGGGATGACGAAGAAGGGGATGTAGTAGCTGTGGCATGTTGAAGAAGGCGAGACGAGATAGAGAGAACATCAGGGAGAGGAGACGGTGGTTGGGTAGGCGGACAAGAGGACGTTTTATAGGGAAAACTTTCTTTATTGAAGATCACATGAGCAGATATGTAGGTTATCCCGGTAGGCAGATGCAGACAAACATAGCCCTTGTACTTGGAGGTGTACCCAAGAAACAGACAAGGTTGAGATCGATAGGCAAGTTTAGTGGAGTTGTACGGTTTGAAGTACGGGTAACACAGAGACCCAAATGTTTTAAGGAAGGTGTAGTCCAGAGACTTGTTGTATAATCGTTGAAAGGGAGAGGTGTGGTGTAGGAGAGGGGTGATGGGTGCGATTTGAAAGATAGACGACAATATGGAAAGCTTGTTCCCAATAGGTAAAGGGAAGGCCAACATGAGGAAGAAGGAAGAGGCCTTTTTCTTGGACAATTCGATGACGATGTTCGACATCGCCATTTTGGGATGGGGTGTGAGGACATGAAATTCAATTGTTCAAACGATAAGAAGTTCAAAATAATTAAAATCAATTTCACCCAAAAAAATCAAAATAGGTGGCAGGTCTACAACAATCATATGTGCAACAAAAGCCCCAAATTTATAATTGATAGGAAGACGATGGAAAGGATGGTGAACGTGTTTCTCCGATAACTCTTGTCCAGTCGGTTTCAATAGGAGGCAGGTCGTTTTGCTTTGAGTGTCCAGTTAAAACTAACTACTTACACGTCAAACTGCAAATAAACCCCCGCCCACTTGCTTCTTCTTCGATGATTTTTCTCTGAAACTTAAGCCTCTACGAAGGCTCATCCACTTCGATTCCACATCCTCTACTCCGAATCTAACCTCCACTTGCCTCGAATTGACCTGGAAAAGCTACAAGAACGAAGGTGAAGGATGAAAGCGCCAAAGCGGTGCTCTGGCGGCGATTCACACCAGCGGCGCACACCGAATTCAAGCTCCCATGGAGATCGCGTCACCCTCGAAGGCAGAGAGATTGAAGACAGAGAAATCAAAAAATAAATGAGCTCTTCAATGGAGCTCTTCAATGAAGAGAGGTGGAGAGAGGTAGAGAGAGAAAGAGTTTGGAATGGGTGACAGTAATGGAGAATAAATGACACTGTTGCTTCTCTCTCTCCACCGGTTGCGGCATGTGAGATAACGGGAGATTTTGAGGGGGGAGGGTTAGGTTTAGCAAATTTTGTGGATAGTGGGTAAGGGGTGCAAAGGGGGTCAGATTTTAGGGTTATTTAAGCAAATCCCTCTTGTTAACCATTGTTTTTAGGGTGTTTTTACATACACCGCAAATCCACCCTAACAAATGCACGTCGGAATTGACGTGCAATCTTTTCTGATTAATTAGCACTTTTGAAAAATTAATTAATTCACTTTAACCCTGCACATCGGAATTGACGTGCGGGATTTGTGGTGTATATAGCGAAAACGTTGTTTTTAACATTACACAAAAGATCCATTTATATATTTTTCATAGTTTGTAAAAAACAAATCTCATTATTTGTCAAACATTGCATGTAAATAATCACCCATTATTTACAAAACTTTGCACAAATCTACCACCTTATTATGTGAACAAAAATATTTAAACAGTAAATTACAAAAAATAATGCACACAGCTCGGTGGACGCGGGTTGCTCCCCTCCGGGTGGCTTCGCCGGCAGTGTCACAGGCGCGCCAGATCTGGCCTAGGGTTGCCTTGTCACTTTCCTCAGCTACCCAATCCCACCGACGTCAATGTTTTGCTAACCCGGTGAAGATGAAGCCGAGGAGGGGTTGTTGCTAAACCCAGTGAATATTATTAAAGGTCGAGAGTAATATTGGTATTTCACGCCATGACATTTAAAAATAATCTCCAATCAACCAAACACCATACAAGATACTTTTGGAAATTAATCCCCACCCTTTCCATCTCGTAACAATGTAACATATATATCTCCACCCTTTTCATCCCTTAAAAATAATCTTCACCCCTTAAAAAAAACTCGCAAGAAAACACAGCCTAATTATTCCAAATTTTTGTAATAAACGATTGATGACATCGTTTAAATTCTTTCATTTACCACAAATTCATACTGTGCATTTTGCAACTCAAGACTACTAAATACTCGTTTTATACCTCAAATGCTTTGGAAAAAGCTTGTATAGTTGTATGCGATATCCTTGTTTAATTTCTGCTTTTTCATACAAAATTTTATAACAATATTGTATCAATATATAAAATACAACTTTCGAAAAACTACAGAGAAATAGAAGGCAGAAATAGTTTTAAGAACACAGTAGGAGATATAAATAGAAACACTCTAGAAGGGGGATGCATAGAGTATGGAAACTTTTCGCAAACTTTCTGCATAAAAACTTTCAAAGCCTTGGAATGGACTTTAAGGTCTTGAACCGGATGTCAAGATCTTAAAATGATTCCAGAAACCTGTTCAGTTGTACGAAAATTAATAGTTAATATAAGATGCGGAAATTAAAAATACAAAGGACACACAATATGTTTACTAAGTTCGGCTCTAAACCAGCCTACGTCTCCGCCTAGGGTTATCCAACATGTATGATTCAAACAACTATTATTTCACTCTCTTGAGTCCTAGATACAAGTATACAACATAGAAGAACTTCATCTCTTCTAACAACTTGTAGCATAGCCCGCTACAATCTAGTCAACTCACAACCTAGTGAAATAATAGCCCCTTAATACCGAAGTGTATCTACGTTTGAGTAGGCGAATATTCTTAGTAGAACAAGAATGACTTATCCTATATCGCTCTTGTTTTTCTTCTCTCAACTTAAGATAAAACAATTACATCAAGGGAGAGAAAGAAAATAAATGAACAGCAAGAAGATCAATTGCACTGGAGAACGCTTTGCTTGTAGATTGAATGCTCGAGTTCTAATCTTCTTCTCCGCTTGCACCGTCTTTCTTATAGGCTCCAGGAGCTAAATTGTTGTCGTTCGAAGTTTGAATAGATTCCACCAACATATGATTTTTGGTTCCACCAAATCTTCAATTCTTAAACAGCCGTTTGAATTTGAATACTCCTCCCATGAAATCAGTCCATGGTCTTCAACAAATTCAGCCCTGCATATCTTAACCAAATAGATATCTCTAAAACAATATCTAGATAAATGTATTAAAATAGAATTAGATAAATTCAAACCTTATTTTCGGTTAAAGCAAATCCAATAGATAAAAAATGAATTGAAGTTAAACTAAATTTGGATAAATCAAATCTGATTTTGAAAACCAATTTAAAAACAATAAGCAAATATTTATTCAAATCAGAAACCGCATATATCTTTATTCAAATTAAATCAAATTTAAATAAATTAGCAAATCTTTTTAACTAAATCTGATTTAAGTGTATATATATAACCGCAAAAATCTATCTAATTGATATTTGTATAAAATAAATGCTACTATATATATAACCGCAAAAATCTATCTAATTGATATTTGTATAAAATAAATGCTACCAAATAAATACTACCTTATCTTCTTCTTTGTCTTCCTTGAATTTGTAAATAAAGAGCGGCCATATCCGGGGTTCGAACTGGGGACCTTTGGGTACTACCCGCAAGTCCTTTCCAGTGAGCCATTCCGGAATGGTTCTTCTTTGTCTTCCATCATCACTTTAAAACCATATTATAAATACACACTGTAATATAAACCTCATCAAGGTGGAATTATAAAACTCCCCCTTGTTGGAAGACAAAACAAATATCAATGGTGCAAGATGATAAAGCAGTTCTCAAACCGAGAATACTCCGAATCGTCAAAATACAAAGGTAAGTCTTCTGACCCTAGTAAGAAATAAAAAATACTGACTTGCTTTGACTTGCTTCGAATGTGGTGAAACAGATCATCTTGTGAAGGAGTGCCCACAAAAGAGGAAGAATAAATATCAGAAAAATGACCGAAAGAAGAGTGATTCAGATTCCTCCAGGGAATCATACTTTGAAAATGGTCAAGTAAACCTACATAATGATTCCAACATAATATGCATCCAATGTGCAAATTCAACACACATAATTCTTGAAAAACATTAACCAAATTTCGTCTCATACTTCAAACGTACATAATATGCTGACCAGTGTGTTCTACATTAATTAGTTAATTAATTCAAACATAAAATCTTGAGGTATGAATTATGTTATTTATGTTGTATATATGTATTTGGTCTACCTTCATTGGACCTCATACTCCTAACTTGTTGGGCTTAGGGATTATCAAAGGTGGGCTCGGATTGCAAGAGAAATTTACAAATGTGATTAAAAGAAGGGAACTTCATACACTTAGATAGATAGAACTAATTTTGTAGATATGCAGTATAAGAATGATAACATTGACGACATTATTAAGGGCAACAATGTCATTGGTCGGGCTCAGTTTGATACCAGCAAGACCTCATTGTGTTTCCCCACGTGTTTAGTTGTGTTTTGGAAACACAACTAATTGTATAGAATTACTAAATAGTAACAATCCACTTTGTGGGTGACCCGGGGGAAGGTACTTACTACATACAAGGCATTAGGCCTCTTAGCCAAAAAAAATGACCTTTTTTTGTTCTTCTAGTGAAAAATGAAAAGTTTTTCTTTACAGTGATTTGAATAACCAACCCTCTAAACTGATTCTAAGTTGATTCGTCGTGGTGCAAGAATCTCGAATCCATAAATTGACCTCTCTTTGTCGGAGATATACATTTTTGTTGTCATGGCAATCATTCATAAACACGACTCATACATCAAACGTGCTCCACATTACTAGTTCATGACAATTTAGAGAGAAATATAATCGCGAGCAAGTTGTTTAGTCCCCTACAAATTTGTTAAATGTTTTCAAGGGAATGGATCTCTCTCCGACAAAGAGAGAAATCTAATAACGTTTCAAATGAATGGATTGTCCGGTCTAACGACTCTAACTATTATTAACTACTCCAACCTAGACCAAGAATTACATTTTATTAGGAGGTATTGGTAGTAAATAGAGGTGGCAAATGAGTGGACCGGGCCAGGTTATGTTTGGGTTTGGTCATTTGAATTGCATACCATTTAGGTTTCGGGTAATTTCAGATAATTTGATCATTCGATTTGGATTAGGTCGGTTGAATATTATTTATACTTATTTTGGGTTTCGGTTATTTCGGATTTCAGTTTATAGTCATATTTTATGCATATGTTTGTATATTATATTAGATGATTGATTTCATGCATATTTTAGGTGTTTGTAGATTATATTAGATCATTTCATACATATTTTACTTGTTTTAGAATTGCAAACCATGCGAAATTCCATGACCCTTAGTCTCTATGGCATGTTGTAGATACTTCATCATGACCTTCAGAAAGGAAACTTGCTCGTGCATCAACATTTTACTTACCACCCGATAATCTTGGACAACAATTTTTATTTCGTCCCTCTTTTCTTGGACATACATTAGAACTCTTTTACCAGTTTATCATTGAATGACTACTTTTCAGTAAACAAGGATGGGATCACCTGAGCTTTTAGTAAATCTAAGAGCACAAACAAATGAAACAATGCATTCTCCTCTAACAACTGACTGTCAATAATCCAAGAATCAATACAGGGTCTTCCGAACACATCATCTCCATGACTAGACTTTTGTAATTAAGGGTGTGCAGAAAAATCCAACACGACTGACACAACACGACAATACGACACAAAAAAACACGACATGAAAAACCCAGATGCCAAACAGAGTGTTAGAGAAAACATTTCAAACTGGAGGCAAGTTACCAAGGTTCTAAAGTTTGTGAACTCAAAGTGGGAACCGGTGGTAGTGTCCTTTCAGGCTCGGGCTCATACTAAGAAAGCATAGATATCTTGGTAACCTACAGGAAGCAGGCGCTCAAGTCGGTGGACCTCTCGAGCAAGTCAGTTTCCCCTTCGGAAACATACCACCCCTTGACTACAACATTTATGAAATCCTCCTCTTCAACAGATGGCAATCTATCTGTAGCAACATTCTCACTCCTTTTCTTCCAGGCGACACCTGCAACCACCTTCGCAGCATCCTCAACTTCCTCCCATGTAAAGGTAGTGATATATAGAGAAGCCTTGTCACTTTCTCGAACAATGACACACTTCGTCTTTCTCTGCTCCCCACCGCTGATCACTGTCCCATCTGGATACCCCTCAAACTCGGGAAACCCCTCAAAGAAACGACTCAGTCGTTGAAAGCAAAGAATCTGCCCCTCTTCCGTCACTAGGTAAGCTACAGCGGTCATTCCTTCCATTTTGTTGCGCCCTATTGCCAGGACAACATGCAGGGATAATCTTATATGTCCATACTTATATCTTGAATCTCTATACAGATACTCTCCAATGCAGCTTCCAAATCCAACTTGTGCTAGTTCAACCACATGTCTGATGTTGGTCAGCCTCTTCCTCCTACCATGTGGAGGATCACATGGATATCCACGCAACACCCATCTGTTCTCTCTCGAATCAAAGATGGCGAATTCCCGACCACACAACTTCCATTTGTTCTCTCTCGAATCAAAGATGGCGGATTCCCGACCATAGATAGGGTCACATACATAGATCCGGTGACCGACAACAATGTGACACGGTATTGGCATTGACCGTTCTTTATCCCTACTCAAGAGCACGGGTGAGAGTTCAGTCCAGCCACGAATGGGGTCATTAAGGTCGAAGGCCTCATGGGATGGAATCTTAAAATGATCCAAGGCTGCAGGAGAAAGAGTCTCGATCACATGTATTTGTTCGCCAATCTTTTCAACTATAGGCCGAAATCTGGGCTTGCTCAGCAACCTGATGTTGTCACATTGAGAAAGACATAAACTACCATCAGCTAGAGACAAGTGATAGGCTTTTATCGTAGAGCACCCCTTCACACTGAAATCCCTATTTAAGCTCCTAAGAACATTCAATTCAGAGTTCTTGAAACCCGAACACTCCTGCCCACCCACCATGTATGCACAGGAAACAGATCTAAACAAACCCAATGAATGAGGGAGACCGTCCATGGGCAAATTGAGAGTAGAGATTTTGGAGGGAACCTTCCATGTGCTAGAACAATAGTCATTTCGCCCATCTTTGCTCTGTTTTAAATCCAAGCAACAGATGGAAAAACCAATGGAAACACAGAGATACCTATC
Source organism: Persicaria maculosa (assembly GCA_963922045.1). Classification (NCBI taxonomy): domain Eukaryota; kingdom Viridiplantae; phylum Streptophyta; class Magnoliopsida; order Caryophyllales; family Polygonaceae; genus Persicaria; species Persicaria maculosa. Next base: position 1,890,211 of record OY998254.1, on the reverse strand, counting down.
CTTGTCCTGTGGCTCAATGATATCGTTTCTAGTATTCTGATTCATGATTTGCACTTGCTGCAAAAGATAAACATATAATACAAAATCAATTAATTCTTCCAAAAACTAAACAAGTAGCATCTGTAAATAATGCAAGGTAGAACATTTAAAATGTAGGCTTAACATATAACACATTATCAAACCCTGCAAAAGCTATAACAAATATTGCAACATCAAATCTTGCAAAACCTAAACATGTAGCCTCAGTGTAAAACACAAGGTTGGAAATTAAAAATGTCTGCTTATATTGTTATCTTTTATTACCCATCACGAACTCAATTTCATCACAAGAAGCCTTTTTCTTTTCCCTCTCCACCACTATGCAACTGGCTTCATTGATGAAGTCAAACACTTCATATATACACAATTTCTGATTTCTATCCTAAGTGTATTTATCATATCAAGTACATGGCCAATATTAATACCACAAATCGCGTGCTTTCTTCCAAGATTTTGACTAAAATGGAGCATAGAAATGGGGAGGAATCGACACAAACTAGAGGACAAAATTTTCAACAGAAAACTTCGACCGTGTTAGAGCAAATGCAAATATGCAATGTAGGTTCAGTTTCACAATCTTGTAACAAACAAATAGCAAACGGATCGAAACTTGACTGAGCCAATAGTAAAAGAGGATTTAAACAAGTAAGAGATGAGTGGATTGGCACCTGAAATGGGCAACAACAGACAGCATGAGAATGGGGATTAGAAGAAAGCTGTCCCGGTAAGCTTGCTCCAATAAGTCTAAGGAGCCTTTTGAGCTCATCGATGGAAATGGTGATGGAAAGCAGGGTTGCCTCTTGTTCCTCCTTGCTGAGGGATTTGCCAACAAAAAGAGATTTCTCCAGTTGCAGCCTGTATTCAGCCTCCTGCTTCTGCAAATATTGGATGCGGTTGGTGATAGAAAAGATTAAACACCGGTCAGTCGTGGTGGTTGGGTTGGCATTTGAAGGCCCCTCCATCGCAGATGGCGGTGAAGTGGTTTGCTGTGCAGGATTGGAAAAATGTGAGAAAGGAAATTATACATTTTCAAATGAAACTAAAAAAAAAACCGAAATATAGAAGTGATTTGGAAAAAAAACAAAGAGGTATCATCCAAACCATCAGGTAGGGAGAGATGATCCAATTCCATCACAAAATCACACTTTCTCTTTACATCTATGCAACTGGCTTTTTCATCAACTGCTATGGCCAGAATCAATTACAACAATGAAGTTTTTTCCATCCCAAAACAATACAGTATGAATTACAACAACAGGCAGGGACCTAATCAGGGCTGGACCTGTGATTTGAATGGCATGAGGCTGACTACTAAAATGGGGACCTAGATCGCATAATGATCAATTTGTTTCCCTAAAAAAATGATCAATATAAACTGCAAATTGTTCAAATTTCGCAGATTTTTATAGCTAAATTTTGCAGATTATGTTCTAGGGCTTGCTTTGAAGTGTTCAAATTTAGAACTACAAATTAAAACCCTATTTCCTAAACCCTAATACCTAAACCCAAAGATAAGGCAATCTAGATGAGGGCTTCAAAGTCGAATGAGAGGGAAGAAATCAAGAACAGCAAACATACCCGAGAGCTTTTCTTTTCGTTTTCACAGATCTTGTTCTTCAGTTCTTCGTTGTTTTCTTCGTTCCTTGATGGCTTGATGGGCCTTCTTTCAAAGTGTTATTCAAGCCGAGTGAGTTCAAACTTGTTTCGTTAACGAGTTGTTTTATTTTATTTTTTAATCAAGTTCGGTTTGTTTAAAAAATGAACGATTCTTTTTCGAGTTTTAAGAAATTCTCCTTGTTCATAACATATTAACTTAATTTTTTTTTTAGAAATTTATAAAATTCGAGTTATTCGAGCTTAAATCGAACAAGCCGAACTTTCAACTGAGCTTAAAATCTTGTCTAGGCTCGGCTTGTTTAGGTAAATGAACGAGCTCGAATCAAGCTTTTTTCTAGTCAATTCCAAGTCGAACTCGAGCGGTTCAGTTCATATAACAACCATTTTCACATCTCCTCATATTTTCCAAGCTCAGTATGGTTTGGGGGTAAACTGCGAACCACCCCTAAAATATGCAATATTGTTCAAAACCCCTAAACGGAAATTTCATCTTGCGCTAAACAGAATTTCCGTATATACACACTAGGGTTTTCTTTAATAACAGGTGGCTAATGGGTAATTAAGCGGGTCTCAAGGTTTTCTTTAATAATCAATAGGCTAACGAGTGATCAAACGGGTCGAGTGATGGTGAAAAATATATCACTCATCACCCAACCCATCACACTTATTTCACCTGACACATCACCCAGTTTTTATCATATTTTCGCCCGTATAATTGGATCGGATGTTCTCGCCCGTATAATTGGATTGGATGAGTCGATCCTACACGGAATTATATTGTCAAGAGTTCGAGTCAATACATAGATAAATATACTTGGGCTTTGATGATGTGTATGGCCTCTAACCGTAGCTTGCTAACTCTTTTGTTTACCCAAGAAAACTTAGAAAAATGAAGGTCAATTACTAGAGTACATGAGAGAGTATACTCAACCAAAATCTCCACACCAGCAAAAAGAGGTGGCATTTTTAGTTCAAACTTAACCATTTTTCCCACTCTTTCCCAACTTAAAATTGGGGCTTGAACCCTCCAAGTCATACCTGTTGTGTAGAACTATCATGATATCATCTCAAACAGCATAATGCAATGGAAAACAACGTAAAATAAGGACAAGGAGAACAAAATAATAGTATATAGCAAATCATCCTCAAGATCCCACCCTTCTCAGCCATCTTACTTGAAACCAAATGATCAAGTCAGAGGACAACTCCTCAAGATCTCTCTGAAGCATCTCTAGCTCCTTCTACCAGACCTTGCCTCCACCCTTTTTCCTCAACATAAAAACTAAAGCAAATTCAAAGGAATTTATAAAGGAGATATGGCAGCAGCAAAATCTTTAACTAGAGGAAGCACGCGCTCAAGCGTTGGGGATAGCCGCGTGGACCTCTAGCAAATCATCTGACCTTATCAGTCATTTACTTGAAACCAAATGATCAAGTCAGAGGACAACTCCTCAAGATCCATCTGAAGCATCTCTAGCTCCTTCTACCAGACCTTGCCTCCACCCTTTTTCCACAACATAAAAACTAAAGCAAATTCAAAGGAACTTATAAAGGAGATGTGGCAGCAGCAAAATCTTTAACTAGAGGAAGCACGCGCTCAAACGTAGGGGATAGCCGCGTGGACCTCCCACCTCATACACATGCCAATCCTTCGAAACAACATTCACAAAATCCTTGGTATCACTATATGCGTCACATTGTGTCAAGAGATCTGAATACAACAAGTCAGGCTTCAGATCCACAGTGAAGGTAGAGATCACAAGAAAGTCCTTCCCAGGTTCGAGGAACGTTACTAGAACAACGGAACAAATAGTCTCTCCCTCCTCGTCAACTCTAAACAGGCTTGCTTCTCTAACGAAACAGCGCTCCTTAATCCTCTCAAAGAAATGAGGCAGGCTTTGGGAGCAAACAACCTGCCCTGTTTCGGAGACAAGGTATGCTACTGCAATCATTTCCCTATGCTCACTTCCTGGTACACTCGGATTAGTGTCACCTATTCCAATGACCACAAATAGGGGTTCCCCTGACTCTTCATTCGTAAATTTCCCCGTACAAATGCGACTTACCAGATCATCATCGTCCAGCACGTGGTTGGCGGAGTACTCACCTCTATCTTCACTCCATGTCCATGCGTTTATTCTGGAGTCAAAGATAGCGAATCTAGGAGAATACTGACAAGTCCTTGCATAGATCTGGTCCCCAACTACCAAGGGATCCCTTATGAATATATCTTCCTTGCCAGGGTAGCGCATGTACCAGAGTTTTGTCCAGCCATAATGAGGGTCATTAAGGTCGAGAACCTCATGAGAGGGGATTGTTTCCGGAAGGGGTAAGTAATAAGGAATAGATTCGATCATGTGCATTTGGTTGCCAAGCTTCAAGACTATGGGCCAGAATTTGGCCTTATTCAGCAGCGGGAAGTTGTTGCATTCAGAGAGAGAGAGGCGACTATCAGCAAGTGACAAATGATAGGCTTTACGGGATGAGCCCTTCAAACCGTATTTCTTATAGAGCCAATGAGGAAGCTCAAGATCAGGGTGCTTCTTGAAACCGGGAAACTCCTGGCCACTGACCATGAAAACATCGGACCCCAATTTGAACAATCCCATTGAGATAGGAAGATCCTTTTCCAGGAAATCAATAGTAGAGATTGCTGGAAGGACCTCTAGGCCATCAGACCCATCTTTGCCGCTCTTGAGATCTACGCAGTAAACCACAAAACCATCCGAAACGCAAAGATACCTTTCCTTGTCCAACGGAGGAGCCGGATTAATAATCTGATCAGTCTCATTCAAGCTTGGAATTTTCTGCAAATGTCAACCAAAATTGTCAAGAAATGAAACAAACAAGATAATACAGGATTGAAAAAGCGGCACCTTAAATGGGCAAGCATGAGTACACGCGGCTTCTGAGGTCTGCGGATTCGTGAGTTCCTCCAAAACTCCTGATTGCTGACAGCACCTGAAAACCTTAGCAACCTTCTCCTCATTGCATATGGCTGCATTAGCAGTGTTATTGGGGTATGAAGAAAGCTGTTCTTGAGGGCTTACACTGAAAGCCCTAAAGAGCTTCTTCAACTCCTCAATGCGAATAAGGAGGCGGAGCTTGGCGGCATGGATACCCTGCTGGTTGGGGGATTTTCCTTGAGCAAGAGATTCCTCTTTTAGTTTGAGGCGTTTGTAACGCTTTTGCAATGATTTAATGCGTTTTCGGATGAGTTGGAGACAAGTGTTGTTGAACAGGGCGGTGCTTGAAGTCCCCTCCATTGCGGATGGTGGTGAAGTTGTTGGCTGTGCTGTGCAGGATCCAATTCCATCACAGATAAGGAATTCAATTTCAAATTCAAGTTCAAAACCTAACCAATTTCAAATTAAAACCCTAACCAAGTTTTCACTTATACAACAATAAGCTTGAGACCAAATAAGCAAGCAAATTCTCTATTTCAAAGCCGAAATTCAACCAAATCAATTCAACCAAAATTCAACAATTTCAAAGCCTAAACCCTAACCAACATTCAAACAATATCAAATCCTAGAAATAATTCATCAAAATCGAAAGAGGACTTGCCCAATTCCGAATACCCAATCCGGTCTCCTGTGGGAGGAGGAGAGGGGATGTTGCGACCTGCGAAGGCCAACTCCGACGGCGGAAGCAGGGGAGTCGAGGTCCGGCGGAGTCGATTATCTAGTTTCTCACGTAGGGCGTTTAAAAAATAATAGAATTGGGCAAAAATAAAATTGTAATTAATACAGTACCGTAGTAATTGTTTTGAAGAAACTGAAAATTTAATTAATTTTATATGACAGATTTTTTTTTTTAACAAGATTTAATTTTAGTTAATGGAGTGAGGGAGTAATATCAAGCTGTCTAGTAGAGCAAGTGTTGCTTGTCCTTGTTCACCCTTCGTTTCTCCTTCATTTCCAAAACTCGATAATTCGCATTAGATGTTGTATAAAATCATTTTAGGTGTAATTTGTTGAGTAAACTCCATCTAGTTTGACCCAGTTGAGCAGGAGACTCGAATTAATCCAAATGATCCGACCCGATTGCTTGGTAATGGTCCTAGAAAGCATGTATCTGAATACCTATTCAGTAGGTATATATCTGAATAATCTGATGTTGACACCAAAACAATTGAAGAAAAATGATGGGTGTTATGTGCGTACAGTAACTGCAATCACATCATTCTGGATATTAAATATTAATACACCGTTTGGTCTCCTCCTTTAATTGTCTGGTCCTCCATTGTATATCCCTTCAAACTCGGACAACATGTACCACTGTTTTAATTGTCGATCGGGATAACATATATCATATATGCACCAAAGTTTGAACCATTCCATTGTAATACTTTCCTCCAAAAATATAGGCATATTGCATATATGAATTGTGAAAAACTAATTTCACCTGCAATCGACGTAAAGGTAAAAATCCAAAAATAAAAAAGGTGAAAAGTGGATGACAGGTGGAATTGGATGTGAATGATAAGTCAGTACTCGGTAGAATGATGGTCTACTCATAATAACCCGCTCATCCATTGAAATAAAGTAGATATGAATGGTAGGTCGGTAGAGTGATAGTCTACTCATAGTAAATTGGATGAAATAGGGTTTATCCATCAATCGTCCCACCATTGTCATCTCTAGAGAAAATTAACATAAGTAATGTGTCAATTGGCCAATAATAAGAAACCTTTTTGACAAGTGTTTTATAACTTTATTCATAAAAGTGTAAGATGTTCTTTGTGTTTTGAAAAGACAAAATATGGATATAATCACACTACATAAAAAAAAGTCATCTAAACTTTAAAATTGTTTCTTGGGCTATTGTTTGCAACTTGTAACATAATTGATACAATGTCATTTTTTGGATCACACTTTAGAGTTGGTATTATTTAGTGCAATTTTCCTAAAAATAATCAAAATAACAAAGGGATCAAAACTTTCACTCCACACAAATACATCTTTTCTTTCAACCTCCTGAACCAATTCCACAAATCTCATAAACATCTAACTCCTTTTCCTTCATACAAGAAACTTAGATCTCTACTTGATCTCATGGGAAAAAACAAAAAAAAAAACAAAAAAAAGGTAAAGAAAAAGAAATGAACTCTTCCAAGCTCCAACTTCATATCAAGAAATGGAATTCCTCCACCTCCTTGGAGTCTTCCTGGTCTGATCAGCCTGTGAAAGATCAGCCCCAACACCTTCATGGCCTTCATTCCCCATTTTGGTGAGCTTGCTGAGCTTCTTCCAGCCACTAGCCCATGCCGACGAAGGCTTGCTGTTATTCGGCTTATTCCCCATCTTGTCGAACTGCCTGTGAAGGGACTCCACCTCATTCTGCAGCTCGGCGTACTTATTCTTCATGCTCTCGAGCTCGAACTTGAGTGTGTTTATGTCCTTCTTGGCCGCGGCCCAGCCTTCTTGGAACGACTGCGGAGTTCCTTCCAGGAGTGTCTTCCTGTTTGGGATCATTGGCTGCAGGTAGTTGTTATTGCTGCTGTGGATTTGGGGGTGATCATCTCCTGAGGCTTCGGCTTTGATGGCGCTGTTCGCCAATGCATTGCTGATCTTGACTTGCTCCGAGAACAGGACTTGGACGACTACTCGTAGAGGCAGCCTCTCGTTCTGCGCTGCGTGCATACACGCGTCTATTGACAGCTTCTGGCAGTCCATCACCCTGCATAGCCTCTTCCTTTCATGCTCCGACAGCGTCGGGTGTGCCTATTTATGGGTTCGTATGGGGCGGAGATAAAAAAGTAGCTAAAATTTAAAAACAGTTGAAATTGAAAATTTCTGTAAAATAAAAGTTGAAAGATTATGGAATAATATAAACACCGTATGGGACGAAAAAGAGTTTATTCGTAAAAAAAGAGTTTATTTGATTGTTATCAGGGATATTATGGTAATTTCAAATCAAATAAATAAAATAAACACCAGAAAATCAGGTTTCATTAGCTTATTTTTAAACACAAATTTTCAACCACAAACTCCAAAAAAATAACACTGTTGTTGCAGCATAGACTAAGAAAAGAAAAGTTACCTTAAGATATGAATCAATAGCGCGATATAGGCCATCGTCACAGCTCCTAGCGGATTCAGGCAAGGCCTCGGCGAGGACTTGGAACTTGGTGAGGGACAGGTTGCGGTCCCTTGCAACCTCGGTGAGGTAACTGTCGACAAGGCGGGCCACCCTGGCCTTGGCATTGCTGCTGCTGCACCGCCCGTCTTGCAGCATCTTTTCAGGCGGCTGCAGCCTGCTGCTGGGACTCGAGCAGAGATCCGCAGGCTGCGGCTCCTGGACCAGGAAATGCTCGAGCAGCCTCTGCACCAAGTCCACATCATACATGGTGGCTTCCGCCTTGTTGGAGTGGTTATAACATGGGATGAGGAGATCACTCAACAATGCCTGCTCGAATTGCATACCGACCCTCTTCTCGAGCTCGGTGACAAGGGCTGGCGCCACTTTCAGCTGATTAGCCATCCTCAGCAGCCTCAGGAGGAAGCTGCAGGATAGGCTGTCCTTCTGGGGAGGCAGGATGCTGATCAGGCTCTCGATGATCATCCTCCGATCCTTGGCTTGCGCTGCCTGGGACGACTGAGTCTCGTAGCTATCCGCGACTATCATGTGGAGGCCTCCACCCTTCCAGCCCGAATCTTCGACAATCACCTCGGCCTTGACCAGGCCAGGTAGCCATTTGGATGCATAGTGCATGATGGAGGCTCCAATGAGCTCAAACCGCATTCCCTTGACCTTGATCGCAGTAATGACACGCACAAAATGATCGATTCGAAGCACGGAAACATCCTCAAACCACCAATCTGGAGGCACCAGATGGGAGGATCTCCCAGGGCTGGGACTATTGGGAGTCGAGGTCGAGTCCTTGGACATGATCTGATGATCATTCCACCGGCTTGGACTCGAGATCTTGGCTGCAGGCCTGCCAGTGTAGGCCCACCGGATGCCTTTCGGATTGGCGCAGGCCTTCCAAGCGATGGACTCGCTGCACCTCCTCACAATCTGGAGGTTCTCAGCCCAAGGGGAGAGCCTCTCACAGCTCTTGAGGACAACTATGGAGTCCCTCCATGAGGAGAGCACCACATAGCTCAAGAACGCCTCTGTCTTGAAGATGAGGTTGCCTTCTTCCAAGTCCTCGGTCATCTCTAGATACTCGGCTGCACACCGGAGCCCCGAGATGTTGGAGGCTGTGAGATCCACTGCAATGCCATAACAGAATTTCGCCGCCAGCTCGAATGCCTCGCCTCCGCCGGGCAGCTCATCTAGGATCACCTTGTTCACTTCTCCACTGCTTGTGTCATAGATCAGTCTGTTGAGCTTCCCACTTCTTGAGATCAATGGGTACTGAGAGGAAACAAACCCATTTAAAGATCATCCTTGAACATCCTTACGGAAGATATTACAGAAACAGTTTAAATTTTGTACCTTGTGTAAGTGAAAACCAGCATCACCAATTTCAACAAGGAGATCACTTGGGATGTCAGTGGCAACATACCTTAAAGATGAACAAGGAAAAAAAGGAATATAATATTAAAAATAAATTGCTAGAAGCTAATAATTAGTTAACAACAAGATGATGAGATTACCAACTCTGTCCTCTCTGTTCAAACCCATCAGTCTTAAGGCCTTGTTTGGCAGAGGCAAGGGAATCCATGGCATAATCTCTGCCAGAGACAGATTCACTTTCAGAATCCCACATGGTGGATAAGGAGGGCTTTTTTTTCTGTAACTTTTTTTGCAGGAGATTTAGAGGAAGAGACACAGGGAGACTTAGGGAGGGGAAGGTGAGGAAAGAGACAGAGGGAGACACAGGGAGTGTTGGGGATAGCGTCACAACTCAGGAAGGGGACATACCTCCTTAGGGGTACATCGAACTACATCAACGGGATATCAAGGTGTCCTTGACGATGGACGAGTTGTTTAACGCAATGTCTGCAATCAAGAACCCTAACTTGGGTGATGTGCTTTAGGAGCTGCTGAAGGTTTTGGTGAGACACACAGGGAGATAGAGGAGGTGAAGATGCTTAGAGGCTTTAGTGGATGATTGGAAAGGAGAGGAAATAAACTGCACATGGGCATGGCTTGGAGTTATCTTTCGATTGTCGGCCTATCGATCGAAACCGATTCAATTATAGGATCAAATGAACAAACAAGCTCTCTTTCTTAGTTGTTGTTGTTGTTCTTGTACAGGCTGTGAAGAAATGGGGCTCTTTGGAGTTCATCTGCTCTTACTGTTTCTTGGAGGGTCTCCATCACATTTGAACTATTTTAGCTAACTCTTTTTTCTTCTTCTTCTTTCTCTCCATTTTTGGTTACACTTTTACACACACTTCCTAGTCAGACTCAGCTTTTGCCTTTCAGTCCTTTTGATGCTTGCTTTTTGTTACCATTTGGAAACTGTTACTATAGGATCAGTTAGTTGATAGTAAGAATTTCTTCTTATGTCATGTATTGACTCTTTACCAAATTAGCTCATTTTGGCCTATTTGTCACCCAAGTACCAAGGTACACACTGTAACAGGGTTTATATGATTTTTGTTTTTTGTAGTGTGATGAAAAGGAGGGTTTTTATTCGAGCCGAAAAAGCCGAGTATTACTTGTTCATATTCGGTTCGTTTAGGATATGAACGAGCTCGAGCCGAGCCTAAATTTTGACTTGAGCTTAAAAATGTGCTTATATTCGGTTAGGAAATGATTTCGAGCTTTAAGCAGTTCTACTTGCTCATTATACAGTAACTTAAAGAAAATTTTAGAAATTTCAAAAAATTCGAGCTATTCAAGCTTAATTCGAACGAGGCGAGCTTTGGACCGAGTTTAAAATGTGCTCATACTCAGCTCATTTAGAAAAATGAAAGAGCTCTAGTCGAGTTTTTATCGAGCGAGTATAAGTCGAGTTTTCACATAACACCTCTAATGAAAATAGTTGATGCAAAAATTACACTAAAAATGTTTTATTGAGGGACAAATAACCTAAAGAAATGAAGTTCCTTCACACAAGTGGAGATCAATTATTGCTTGGTAAGAAAATAGCAACAACAATCACTGGGTAGTTAAGAGGAGAGAATATAAGCACAAGTTCATGGTGATAGTGGAGAAATGATCAAATGGAAGCCAAAATTGACAATCTTATCTTGACCCACAAGTGGATCTCTGATTGAAAGAAGAGGGACCCTTGTGAATGAATACAACTGGAAGGTGATTAAAAACACCCCTCATTCAATTCAAAGCAAAATCATTTTTAAAATTTAGGGGTTTTCTTCATTGAATCTGCTAAAGGCAAATGGTTGGGGAGCCCACCTGGTTATGGTGATGGTGATGGTGTTAATGTGTTTGTGTTTTGTGGGGTAAACCACTCCTCCAGTAATAAGAGAGTCTGAAACACAATCATTCAGGGTTGATTCAGTCGAAAAGGATATGCGGGCAATACTCAAAGATCCTCGATTTGAATCCCCACTCCGAATGGCAATTAGAAGTTTAACTGGTCGTTAACTCCAGGGTCCATGAAATTAGTCAGGTGTTAGTAGCCTCGGCTACTAACACCATTACCATGTAAATTCAAAAAGAGAGCCTGAAACATTAACCATCCTTGGTTGGATCAATTGGTTCTCAACACGTACAAGATCCGAATCCTAAAATAAAAAAACAGATGAGGTTGGAGTGGGACTTGTCTCCCTAGAGGGTCTTTGATGTTCAAGTTCGTTCATGTTTTGGGCCTATTTTGGGCCTTCAAGTTGCTCCTAGACCTGATGGGCTTATTTTGGGCCTTCAAATTGCTATCGAGTTTCTTCTGCGGATCCTTGTATAGAAGGAATCCAGAGTACAATGAATTGGATTAACTGAGGTTGATAGTTTCATTGAAATGTACTAGAGTGCATACCAACTATGAATCTGGATTGGGTAACGGATTGTCTCTCTCACTCACAAGTGAGTTCATGTTTTCAATGAAATTCGAACATCGAACTATACGATGTAGTCTTACATCCACTACACTAACCTATGATTGGTAGATATTAAAGTCTCTTGATAAGAAGAAATGTGAAGCCTTAGGATGTAGGCCTCGCGTGAGCTATTTTATCGACGTCTTGGTGATTTTCTATTTTGACAATAGACCCTTGTTTTGGTCTGTAAATGTTTCAATTCCGTCAATACATTAGCACTTCAAACAGAAATGATCAACCAAATCGATAGATCGGAACTCGATTGCGAATGCATGGTCTTGGTGATTTAGGGCTAGCCATGCTCTTTGAGTCTTTGTGGCATTCAGCTTAAATTCAAAGGCATATATCCATCGGATGTGCACACACATCAAACTCATAACAGCAACTTTTTTGGGTATTGTGACAGGTAAAATCCATCCAATTAATATTTCAGTTTTTCGGCCACAAACTCAACTCTCTCAACATTCAATTCACATTTCATAAGTTTGTAACTTCTCTTTCTCCATTTTCCTCTTCTGTGTTCTTCCGAGATCCATCCATGGAGGTTGTCAACTAAGATATATCCTTGATCTCAAATCAAGAATCTTTCAGTTACCATGGATCCTGAGAAGATTAAAGAAACCCATTGGGCAGACCACTTAATAGCAAGCAGCCCCTTCAACTCAAGTAATGTTAATGTGCCTAACGAATGTTGATCGGCGACGCATCGGTGGTCTCGCTGACCGGTCAACGAGTTGGGGGTCCATGGGGCGACGCGCCCCTGCCGGGGCTAGGGGGCAGCGTCACCCCGCCTTTACGGTATGCGATGTTTATTGTAAACGGGCCTATCGTCTGTCTATTTTGGGCTTTCAGTCCATTGTCTGTTTAGGGTTCCATGAGTCTCTTCATATACTCATGGAACGCCGACCCCTGTAACCTAATCTGTTTCGCTTCCTCTAATAAGAAAACTGGTTCTCTGTAGGCAACACACCGTTGCTGAACCACGTAAATCTCTGTGTTGTTCTTCGCTTTATCATTTTCGTTATAACAAGTAAGATGAGGGAGCATGCCTAGCATTTACTCATGGAACTTTAAACAAGTGAATATATACAAGAAAACAAGAATAGGCAACAAATATGACAAAAGAACTTGTTGAAAAAAACAATAGCATGTATCTTTGAAGATCGAATTCGAGATCTCTAACTAAAGAAGATACATTTCCTCCTTATTATGGTCCTATGCTTATCATCTAGCTAGCTAGTCTCAGGCAAAATAGTTCACTAGTGTATGATTACCAATAGTATGTATCTTTGAAGATCCATCGCAAACTACTGAGCCTAAAACTTATATCAAACAAATACAAGTAAATGTTACATGGATGAGGCATGGAATGGAATACAAGAGATATAAGAATATATTCATTGAAACAAATAGCTTTGAAATGAAAAACTCGCATTCAATTTTATCATACCTTTCAAGAAAAAATGTAATCCTCCTAAAAAATGGCTGATGATTTTTAACTCACTTTTTGAATATTTTAATAGAATCTGTATATTTGTATTTAGAGAAATAGTTTTCAATAAAAATCATGTGTATATGCTGATGTCTGAAATTCTTATATTCATTAATATGACCAATTTATGTGTCTCCTTCAAGGAAAAATACCTCTAATAAATTCATTAAAAATTCATTTACTTTTGCCTAAAGATAGAGGATACAATTGGGAATAAAAAGCTCAAAGAGGGGCAAAATGGGAATGAAATTGGAAGAATTTATTTTACCAATTTTGACTTTGAAGTTCCCTCTGCCGTCTTGTTTCGTCTAGTTGGCGGTTCTTCTAGCTTGCCCTATATAAATAAGAATTCGATCAAACCTCTCTCGCTCCGTTTTTCAAACAGATCTCCGTTGCTCTCTCCCCTCCGTGATTCATCACAAGCTAGAGAGAGAAACTTCGAATCGAAAGTCCATCTCCCATGGCGGTTGTATCACCGCTAGCGAAATACAAGCTCGTCTTCTTAGGCGATCAATCTGTCGGCAAGACCAGCATCATCACTCGCTTTATGTACGACAAGTTCGATGCGAATTACCAGGTCAGTATCAGTATGTAGCTTACTCGATCCTCTTCTGCTAGATCTGAGATTTTGAGCTCGTTTTTAATTCGGATTCTGAGTTTAATTTGTGCTGCTGTTTGATCGGATTCCCTGTTTCCTTAGGTCAAGTGATTGTTTTTAGCTGATGATGCATCAAAATCAATTACATTTACAGCATGATCGGGTTAACTATCTGCTTAATTCGAAGTAGTTTAGGTTCCTGAATCCTGAGACCTTAATTGTGAAAAATCTCCATTAGAGATCTTGGATTAAAGGTAAACTGAAGAGAAAGGTGTTTACAGAGAGTAATCTGTTAGTTACAACCGAAGGATTAAACAGCTTATATAGGCAGCTGTTTTACATAATTGTCCCTAACTTTTTTATCTACAAAATATGACCCTGCACACACATATCCTAACAAACAAATTGTACAGTTTCTGCAAAATCTGACACTAGTACTTGAAATCTAATTTTCTTCATTTTAACTTGATAAATCCTAGTCATGTTGTATCTTAACAGCTTAATGCGGATCGATAATTCTAAGAATTGAGACGCTGAAGTTTTCTAATGTGAAGTCCTGAGTCAGGAGAACACTTGAAATACTGAGATTTCTACTTTCTAGAGACATTTGTAACATAAAACTTTTCGCATTTCTTGATGAGGTTATTTCAGTGAGACAATACGAAGTACTGTGCTTGATTAATTAGAGTTTTGGTGGAGTGGTTTAATGGGATGCATCATGCATCTGTTCTTGTGTGAATTGCAGCCTACAATCGGCATTGATTTTCTGTCAAGGACAGTGTATCTTGAAGATCGAACAGTGCGTTTGCAGCTATGGTAATGCCTTGCATATTTACTTGAACCTATCGTAAGTTTATATGAGCTATTTGTTAAAATGTGCTGAATCTTGATCTTTGAATAAGGAGCAGCTTTGTTGAACACTAGTTATTCTTCCGTTTTGCAACAACTTTGTTCATCTGACATATTGCATTATGTTGCTACTTTATTAGTTACTTAAGGCTTGAATGTGCTTTTGCAGGGATACAGCTGGACAAGAAAGGTTCCGTAGTCTTATTCCTAGCTACATCAGAGATTCATCGGTTGCAATCATCGTCTATGATGTAGCAAGTGAGCTCTTTTCAATTTTCTTGTTTCTTACGGGTTACAAGTGATTTGGCAACTTATATAGCTTACAAAGAATCTCTGCAGTTTCAAGTATAATTTTTAATATGATTTTTGCAAGTATACAGATGTGTTTGATAATCTGCTATGGATAAGCATTGGATGAATTTGTAGCTAGTCCTGAGATCAAATTTCCTACCTTTTGAAGCATAGGGAGACATATATCATCACATTTTGTCATGCAGATCGACCATCATTTTTTAGCACTACCAAGTGGATGGATGAAGTGCGTACGGAAAGAGGTAGCGATGTCATAATTGTGCTTGTTGGAAATAAAACCGACCTCGTTGATAAGAGGCAAGACTCAACCAATACCTAATTTTGTTCATGTTACTTGAATCCTAAGAGTGGATAGATATCATCCTTGATACATTTCAAAATGGTATCTTCTGTTGTTGTCCCTGATCTTGTGTCTGAAGGAAGTTCGTATGCTTGTTCGATCATCCATCAAAATACTAACAAATAGCCACTAAAATCTTTCATGAAACTTGAATAACATGAGTTTATGTAAACTTTGTTGCTTTCCTGCCTTAGGTTAAATGGATTTATTTGAATTGATGGTAAATCCCTTGTGTGCAGATGCACCTGTCTCTTTAATTTGCTGCATCAAATTAATCCTTTATTTTTTTTAAACATTGCTTAAACAAACAGGCAAGTCTCTATAGAGGAAGGAGAGTCAAAGGCTCGCGATGCCGGGATCATATTCATGGAAACAAGTGCTAAAGCAGGATTCAATATCAAGGTAACGTAGCCTTTACATACATGTCCTTTCCTTCAGCCGTAAACAAATGAATGCAAAATTAATACTTCAACCGTTTCCTATAAAATTTAAAGAATACAACAACAAAAAATGTCAAAATCTTGCAAAATATACTCTGTTAATGGTCCTACAGACTATGTCTAGAGGCTTTCTTAAACTCTAGCAGAACAAAACATATAGCCAAAATCATAAAGTTGGCCTAATTTCTGATATAAAAAAAAATTACAAACCAAACACATTTTCACAGTGAAGGATTTGAATTTACATCCATGACCTTGATGAACTTAAGTTGAAACTGCAGACTCTATTCCGAAAGATTGCTTCATCCTTGCCCGGGATGGAAGCACTTTCATCTGCGAAACAAGATGATGTGATTGAAGTTAACCTCAAAGTTGCGAACAATCCGTCCCAGAATATCCAGCAAGGAGGAGGCGGTGGCGGTTGTATGTGTTAGGGAGGATGATATGATAGAGGAAGCCGTTTTCATTGGAGCTATTAGGACAATAAATGCCAAATGAACAATTGCGAAGAGACGATGCACATACGAATATGATCGAAACCTGCCCTAGGTTTGCCTGCTTCCATAGTTGCCTCCTTGGTTGTCATTTGAATCATTAAGCCGTTATATCTTTTCTTGATGCGTTGATCACCATTTCTTGGTTTCTTCACAAAGATCAAATTAGGAGAAGTTGGAGAACACAGCTTGTAATTGGAATCGTCCTTTATAATCAACAAAATATATTCGCCGAATACTTCAAATAATATATACATGATTTTATAGGGTATTTTATTGAATCATGTAACACATCAAAACTATTTGTCATTATTCAGTAACGCACAAGGGGCACAACATTACAAGAAAAAGAAGAAAAATGTACACAAGTGCAATTCTATGTACTAATGCACACACTATCTGAGACTGAAAACAAAAATGTAACAGAAAGTTTACACAGCCTCCAGAAGATTCCTCAAGAGATGCGCAGCTGCAATGCACAACTGATATCCGATTATCCGGTCACATTAGGACAAGGCCTTCCCCAGCCTGCCTAACTCGCAACGTCAAATAAATCAGAACTAGTGTTCCCATACTTGACCTGGAAAGACAAAATTTGATTCAGCAATGAAATCACTTGTCACATAAATAAATGCTAGCTTGTAATGAATGACAACGTTTTCAGATACTAAAGCTTGTTTAATTCACACTAAATCAAGCCGTTTGGCTTTATAGCTTTATTACCATGCTGAAATCTGTTGGGACTCGTGGTAAATTATGAATGACACCAAATTTCAGACTGGTGTGGGTTGGCATGAGCAAACTTCCATCTTATAATCACCATGTTTTTTACGTTGACAATTATTAACTTCTTCTGGATTTTAACAAACAAAATGTGAATCAAATATTACCTGCAATTTGGTTCTCAAACCAGTAAGGGCGAAGGTAATTAACCAGGTTAAATTATCCTAACTAGAAGAGGTTGAACTCTAGATGTATAAGAAGACCAGGTTACAGCACGAGAGTTTGATTGTTTTCGACACAACATATATATTTGCAGTGCAGCCTCCCTCCCCGCTTTCTATCCAGTGTAATAGAACTATATTGAATTTTGTGGATTGTACACACTAGTCTTCCTAACATAAATTAAGAGAGAACACTGTGCAGTATAGAAGATCAAAAGATGCTGTCGGGTTTAGAGCTTACATAATCGAGAACAAGAGAACAATCTGTCTAGAATCAAATACACCTGGCCGTCTGTACTTCTTCCATCTGTTGCTTGGAGTTTCATGAGCTCTTTCCATTGCTTGTTTATCTGGAGAAGTGCCAGCAAAGGGGAAATGAATCAGATCATCTATTATTGTTATCCTGAATATATGCTAGTAGTGCCAACAAGTTATGACAGTGACTTTTCTGTTTGCATTTAATAATTAAGAAAACACCATAACTACTTTCAATTATTTTGTTTTTAATTGATGCAAAGATCTAGCACAAAATTCCCAACAACTCTTGAATTAGAGATAGTACTTGAACATAAAATTCAAGATATTTTTAACCTTTCGAATCGAGCTTGAGTAGCATTAGGATGTGATTTACAAAAGGCTGTACAGGTTCTCCTGCAGGCTGTAAGCTGTTCTGT
Organism: Persicaria maculosa; assembly: GCA_963922045.1. Taxonomy (NCBI): domain Eukaryota; kingdom Viridiplantae; phylum Streptophyta; class Magnoliopsida; order Caryophyllales; family Polygonaceae; genus Persicaria; species Persicaria maculosa. The sequence goes on along the minus strand of OY998254.1, from coordinate 1,872,453 downwards.
CTCCTCAACGCCTTCTACGGAAGGGAAAAAATGCGGGATAAGCACATCGCGCTCAATTGATCAAGGATAACAGTATCATTTATGAGAAGCATATAGTCATATACTTACTGTCAATGCAATTTCAGTTTTTATGCTCCCAAACATTTCATCATTGACTATCACCTTATCAAGATTGCCTTTCTCAATATCCACATTCATATTCGCTGCATTTTGCTTGCCATATGAGTGCATCTGGCTTCCTTGAACTGATATGTAGGTTGACATGGCTACCTGTGGCTCACACTGAACACTCCCCATATCTTCACCGTCAATACTAAAACACAGCAGAAATTTCGAAACTGCACAATTGGTACAAGTAACCACAGCAGTTGAATTTAGATCAGATATAGAACACCTGCTAGAAATCACGAATCAATCAAATCAACTCAACACTCGACGGCAAAATTAAGTCACATCCTCGAATGGAAACAATTAAACCGAACAAAATGCACACTGAAATTCCACTAAATGAGCTCTAATTTTTTGAAATTCGTCAAAAGATTTGCACAACGAGTTACAGTACGAACTGAATCTCATACAAAAGAGAGCACGATTAAAGCAAATAATCAATCGCATAATCTTAAAATTCCACGAAATGAGCTCTAGATTTAAAATTTCGTAATGCGTTTGAATCGGTTTGATTCACTCCCCGCCGAAGCACCGAAAAACACGATAGGAACACTCAAATGACCGAAATAGTTCAAACTTCAAACATGAAATTCTGCATTCAGCTAAAACAAGGAAAAGTAGAAAAAGTTCAGCAGCGCAACCGAATCACATAATCGAACAGAAATGAGAAATCGGTGGTTACCTACTCCGGCGAATCGGCAGCCATTGTAGAGAGACGGAGTGTATCAGAAGGAGAGAGAGGGAGATAGGGAGAAAGGAAAGGAGTAACGAAGAGAGAGCGGCGAGGTGTCTCTTCCTCCAATCTACTCTTCTCTGCACAAAGAAGGAGGATGTTGTTGGAAAGAAATTGCTATTTTAAATACTAAAATTGAAACGGACAGACAGAGAGTGTGGGGCCGTGGGGGGTTCGTGATGGGCCTAACTGCCGTGGTTTTTTTTTTTAATAATTATTTATTCTAGTTCGATCGGATTTAACCGTTGTACATTTAAATCAGATATATTGTATTGTAGGTGTGTGTGTTTTTTTTTTTTGGATTAGGTAAAATTTCGGGTAGAAACGAACCTACCCGATATCATCATTTCGGATGAGGTCTAGCAGACCTGGATCGTTGAAGATCTCTCGTCCCATGGCAAAGCGGCTAATGTGTGCAATCTTATCAGCCACTTTATTGCCATCTTGGGGCACATGAGAGAAAGATACGTTGTCAACTCCTTGAAGGAGCGGTTTAATATCTGACATAAGAAGTTCGATCTCCCATGGGCAGCGAGAGTTATCTCGCAGGTGTGTAATTATAATTAGAGAGTCTTCTTCAATTTGGATATTTGAAATGTGAAGTTGCTTGACTTTTTGCACTCTTAGCAGTAAAGCAAGAGCTTCAGCCTTAATAGGATTTTGTTTCCCCACGTTCGGGCACCCAATAACAATTGGGTGCCCAACCCAATTCCTAATGATGTATCCACATGAACTATCTTGGTTAGGTGTTGTGGACCCATCGAAATTTAATTTGACGAAGCCAACGGATGGTTTCTTCCATTTTCTACTCATTTTGTTGTTATGATTTTTATTCGGGGCTCGTTTCGGGGCTTGGTTTTGAGATCTGGATTCCATGTCATCGTTAAATTTGCAAGCTCGATCCCAATTGTCAGTAAATCAGTGAACCATCTTATTGAAGTCCGAATTGGTTGGGATTGTTGCGTTTGAGAAGGTGGTTTTGTTTCTGGTGAACCAAGTAGTCCACCACCTTGTCGCTAGGAGGCTTTTATTTTCATTTGTTAGTCTGTTACAGATGAGTTTAATTATTGGCCTGATATCTCTAGATTGGCGGATTATGGCTTGGATGTCATGTTGATCAGTTGTTGTGAGTACCCCTTGAAGGGTGTGTGTTTGACATTCTTAGAACAAGTGAGTTTCATCTTCGATTGCATCATTACAAAATACACAGGTATTTGGAACCGGCACTCCTCGAAGCGTCAATCTAGCCTTAGTAGGGAGGCCAAGTTGACATAGTTTCCACATGAAATTTTTAACCTTCGGAGGAGTATCTAATTTCCAGATCCAGTTAGTTATCTCTTCCCCCATCATTCTATTTTGAGATATTAGATTATAGGCACTTGACGTGGTGAAATTTTTAACCTTCGGAGGTGTGTTTTCTTATTATGTTAGATGTATGTACATGATGGTTCTGTTGAATTATTCGGCCTCTCAATAAATCATTTATTCATTTGTGAATATCTTTTACAGTGTAATCTATAAACAAATTTGAAGCGTTGAATTATGTTATATGAAATATATGAACATATTAACATATCTCAATATTCATTCATTTCACTCCACTGTTATACCGTATTTTTTGTTTCACGTACTAAAGCTCCCACCTTTTTCTTTCTTTTATAGTTTTTAAATGTGTGTCTATTAATACATTAAAACTATACCAAAAAAGAAAGAAAAATCCTTATAAAATTATCGAGTTGCAAACTTATGTCTAACACTATGGGTTAATTTCACTACTATCAAACAATGTTGTCTATAAATAGACATTTTTACTCATAATATTAATCCAACCCACACTTCTAGCTTGTAGAAGGGGAAATCCACCCTCTTTACCCATTGCAATGTGTTTAAGAATCCTTTTGAATGAAATAAAATCAATATTTGAATTGAAATTTTTTGAAGCCAGTAAGAATAAAAAAGATTTTAATACATCAAAATTAAGAGGAATAACAAAAACAATGGATGATGGATACGACACCATGTAAACAATTAATGTAGTCGAATAAGCCACAATCGATCCCTCCAAGTAGCTAGCTAGAAACTAGAAAGTGATGAAAACTTATCATAAGAAACAACAATAGAAACCTCAAATTTTAAATTATCACAAGAAACAACAAAAACCATTAAAATTACATATTCACGCCCAATTTGCACTAAAGGATTAGACAAGTCCACGACTATGCCTGAGCAACAAAATCGACTCGACCCAAGAGACGTAGAAATACCATCTTTCTCCAAAACAAAAACAAAAACAAAAATGAACGTATTTGATTGTTAGGTATTTGTCTCTTATGGTTCAAAATTGTTAATAAGAAATAAGTGATATTTTGATCTTTCTATGTAGCCGTTGATGATCCATCTCATTTTTCATCCACACTTTTAAAATTCACATAGTATTTGATATGATATGATATGATATATAGCAATAATAACATACATGATTTTAATAATTTATTTTATGACCACATGAACCTATGATAAATGGGCATGAGACCCTTGTCGATTAAAACATGTCGTTTACTATTCATGCACATTTTTTACAATGATAAAAACTATATAAAATATCAACTTTTTTATATATTTGTTTTTATAAATTCATATTGAACATGCAATAATAAGTATGAAATTATTTTTAAAAAGTATTTAAAAATTTAATATGCTATATAATTTTAACACCTAAAAAAATTGTGCGTGAATAGTAAAATGATACTCCTTTATAGCCTAATACATAACACTCTATGTTTTAATTAACGGATAGAGTATCCTTTATAGCCTAATACATAACACTCTATGTGACGCTCTCTCATAATTGACCGATAGATTTACAAATTAAATAGAAAACAGTTTTATTGATAAATAAAATAATATGAAATTCAATATATATGCCCAATCAAAACAATGTTACATCAATTGTGTTACATAGAAATGTTAGATCATGGGAGATAAGATAGAGATGTTGGTATCGGATACTCTTCTTCTCCTTGTTGTTTCAAAAGATGAAATCGCTCACCCCGGACGCTCCTCACCCCCGGTCCGAAGGGGATTGTAAGAGGAGGTAAATCATGGTGACTCAACCGACCACAAAGGCCAAGACCATACTCTTCTTCTCCTTCAACAGTTCGAGATGGTGTGATTCCGCCACGTTTTCCGCTATATCAACATTATCGCAGATAGGATTATTGGCCTTCTCCATTATGTACGTGACCCCCGAAGATCATTTCTCCATTCCCAAAACTGCGTGTTCTTATTTGTAAGAATGCACTTAGATAATGGTATAATATTCTAGTCGGATCAAATCTTACCAAATCTTTACCTTATTAAAAAAAATCATTTTTAGTATACACTATTTTCCTTCGCCTAGTACAACCACATGAGATATAAGTATATCTACAATCAACTCAATTATACAATAGTATTATTTTTTTTTTATGAATGTTAAAAAAAAAAGAGTTTTTTTGGGTAAAAAACATTTATGGGGAAAAACTGGCCCAAAACATTTAAGGGTAAAAAACAGTTACTTAGCAGTTAGCACCACTGACAACGGACAAGTGACAACAGCTACCCCATGGGAAGATCTACCATTCCACTTTGGTATCCCTTAAAATTTCTATCAACCTTGTATATCATTGTATGTTAATGTTTGACTTGTTTCTTTATTTGGTAGTGACCTCTTAATTCACCAAGCTGGGCTGATGCATTGAATTGTGTCTTTATTTCCATTTTTTATTTAAAAAAATCTTATAAAATACTCATTTTACACTTGATATAATGCATCATATCCTCATTTTACACTTATATCAAGTATAAACACAACAAATCTCATCAATCGATCGAGATCGTGATTACCGGGATTCTTCTTATTCTACAATTGTTCGAAGTGGTAAAGTTCTTTAATGTCTTCAAGGCTCGCGCTAACGATCTCTTCCAGACATCCGCCACACAGGAGCCCCTTGCAGACATAGAGCTTGGTATCTACATTTGTAAGGATGTCATTGGTTGATAGCCTAGTCAGGACTAGCCACCTTCAAATTTTTGCATGTATAAAAAAATCTCATCACAACGTCATGAGTGAAGGGTCGTATTTGTCAGTATTATATCCATAAAATTAATTTAAATTAAAAAAAAACTAAATTAATTTAAAATTTACTCGCTCGTTTAAAACTAAATGACCAAGTTTTCATTTGAAAGAACGTTATTCGATTCGATCACTCCATTCGAAAAAATATGTCATTCATATATTCATATAAATGATACTCCCTCTGTCTCAAATGAAATGTCTTTTTGCTTTTCGGTACACTTTTTAAGAAGCGAAAAACTCTATAAAATATTATTTTTTTAAATTTTTTTATATATAATTTGATACTTATTAGTAATAAGTATAAAATTATACTCCCTCTGTTAATTAAAACATGTCGTTTACTATTAATGCACGTTTTTTTAAAATGATAAAAACTATATAAAATATTAACTTTTTTTAAAATTTGTTTTTATAAATTCAAACTTAATACAGTAGTAATGAGCATGAAATTGTTTAAAAAAATTTATTTAAAAAGTTAATATTTTATATAGTTTTTAACACATAAAAAAACGTGCGTGAATAGTAAAATGTCAAATTTCAATTAAGGGAGGGAGTATAAAAAATAATTAAAAAATAATCCTTTATAGAATTTCTCGCTCCTTACAAAGTTGAAAGAATGAAAGAATATGTAGAGATTCATAGAGTCTCACATTGATAATATAAACAAAGAAAGTCTTAGTCGGTCCGGAAGTAAATAAACCTTATGAGTTATGACCAATCAAATCATGGCCTTATTTTGTTTTTAACTTTCTGGGATCTCATAATGATACTTGTATAACGGGAGAAGGTTTCCGATCCGACCGATCCAAGTAAGATTTGGCTTCTGATGTACAATGATTTGATAAACAAGAAGGTCACAATCAAGGGATCCACCTCCAATGACCGTATATGGGCAACATCCAGAAGAACAGGGTCAGATGGGATGATTGCGAACAGTACACCACCAAGCAGTCGACACCGCACCCGAAGACAATGCCATCGGACCAGTCCACGCCAAATTTTTGGTGGACGAGAGCGAGCCCAAACGGTGGGTGTGGGTCGTCAGCCCACGCCTCTCCATTTTGGCTGATTCCCATTCTGGAACCGATTCGATCAAATTAGGTAGGGTCGATCAAATCACTCCCGTCTAAATCAGTCATCAAAAGTAGTACAAAACAACAACAATCAATCAATAATTAAATGAATAAACCGGATTAATATCCGAAATCAAATTATTTCTCATTCGATCACCAACTAAATAAGAGAGGTAAAGATTGAAACTAAAATTATATATATAAAAAATTGGATGATTTGGATCTCATCATTTTAAAATTAAGCAAGATAATAATTCAGTCTAGATAAATCGATAGATAGATTAACCATCATGTACAATCAAAAAGCAAATTTGAATCCCACCATGGGTTGCCAAATCGTGGCAAGTAAGTTTGTTTTTTTTGTTTTATTTTATAAATCCACTTTGTTGGTTTTAGTTAGGAAAATACTTCTTATGATTTGTGAAACCGTAGCCATATGATCTCGTTACTGTTTCTGAAACTGTGGTCACCTAAATCTCCCATTACTTTATAAAACGTGATTGTCACCGTATATTAGGCGAGATTTTCATTGTGTCAATAGTATCCCCCGAAGAAAAACTCATCAATTATTATTATCATTATTTTATTATTATTATAAAAATGGATTACATACATAAAGTTTATTGGAAGTCTCGCAACAAGAGCTCTAACCAACTATGAAATATGAAATCCCCATTATCGGACCCTACTCCATGTCATGACTTTTCGTAACCGATTGAACCTGCTTCATAAAACCAATCCCAGTTCCCCAAAAGTAGAGAATGTAAATGCTATGAACTATGGAGCAATACCCCTTAGAAGTGCAAATATCTGCAAATACATACTTCTTCTCCTTCCTTTCAGTGGCTTGGGAAACCACCTTGTCGGGTACAAAGGAGTCATTATTGGCTCTAGTTGTGAACGGCGAAGCCCCAACCACATCGGCACAAGTGTTTCTTCCCTTATCCCACTCATAAACCAATAAATCACTCGGCATAATCTCAACATCATCATCATTGGTCATACTGATACATGTATGCACTTCCTTATGAACTATGATGCCCACTTTATAACAAATATCTGTTAAAACATCTCGGACCATGTTGTTGTTGTTATTTACATAAATTTTCTACCATTTTCAAGGTTTATAGTAAAGATAGTGTTCTTTATTCAAGCTTTGAAGATAATGATATAAAAAATTCTTCATCCGAATATATTATAATTAAAAAATCGAAATTAATTAAGCAAAAAAAGTCACAATGTTGAGAAGACACGAGCTGAGTGCGAAATATTATATATAGATAGTCATAAGCTTTGAGAGAAACAAATACAATAGCCAAAAAAAATAGCTAAAGCATGATGTACATTAAAGGAAATCGTTTGTTGGGTTATATGCAAAGAGCAAAGCTTCGCTTCAATCATGTTTAACTGGAAAGAACTTGCGGACAGTACTCAAAGATCCTTGATTTGAATCCCAAATAACCGCTTTCTACTTACCAAATTCAATAAAGAGCAAAACTTCTCAAAAATAATTAAAAAGAAATCATACAAGTGCCGGACTTGTAGACGATCCCACATGTCCAGGTTCAAGGCTTGGCATTTACCTCAACAAAATTGAGGGAGAAGAAGATCGAAATCATCATACAAGTAAAGCGAGGTAAATAACCTCCTCTACTATCGTTGTAATTTGATTAATTAGTATTCATTTAAGGCAGGGATGGAGCCAGAAAGTTTTTTAGCGGAGGGTCACCATAGTAGTCGACAATAAGATTAAAAAAAAAAATCGCAAAACACAATGTGATCGATAGTACAAACTAGTATCAACCTATGATTTCGAAAATACTACAAATATATAAAACGAAAATAAGGATAAAAAACGAAAAATAAAGATATAAAACGCAATAAATAAACATTGCATTATTAACATGTAATAATGTATAACTTGATATAAAAAATTTAAACTTGCGTAACTTCTTACCATATTCTCAAAATAAGTAATATAACCTATGGTTTCGAAGCTCTTGAGATGAATTATAATATGTGAATGTCAATTTAAGTAAAATATTAAAGTATTATAGTATATTGAAATAAAACTAAAGTGATTAATACTGCTGTAATTTTCAAACATTCATAACTTTTTACTCATATATCGGATTAGGGCGTATTATATATCAAAACGAAGCTATCGACAAGGAGAATACACCTAGATAATTTGTCAGATGAGGAGGGGGTCACGTGACCCCTAGCTCCGCCTCTGATTTAAGGAATTTTCAAAACGTGTAAACCCAAATGGCCAAATCTAGATAAGCAAAATTACCTAGCGAATCTGCCACCTTATTTCCTTTCCGAAAAAAATGAGCAGACGTTTGAAATTATGGAGTTCTCTTTTAGTGCCAACACAAGAAAACTTATAAATCGTAGTGAAAACCTACTACTCGATCTACTACTATAATTTATTATCTACGTTATTCTTTCATTATTAAGCATTTGAAATCTTTTTAACGCATAGATCAGCCCATGACGATAGACTAAAATCTCTGATACTATTAACATATGCTCATAATATAAGTTAGAAAAAATCTTTAATGAGCCACACGGCCCACACATTATCCGATTCAGATGTAGAGCGACTGAATCAATCGAATTGAACTAATATCAAAAAGAAAATTTCGTTTAAATGACAACTACAGGCGTTTAAGAATTACTCTATCCGTAAGATCTAAAACCGGTTACTAAAATGTTCTATGAATAAATGAATAAGAGAGATGTCACAATCAATATATACATCTAATAATGTTGAAATTAACTATGCTTCACGGGTGTGTTTACGGCTGTGCATTGCATCTCATACTTTGTTGGGCTGTATTGGGGGAAAAAACACACATTACAGTATTATACATAATCGATCACATGTAGTTTTGTACGTGGAATTTGCATTTAGCACTCCATCGTTTTACCAAAAAATTAAGTGTTCACTTGTAAATTTGTTAGAGCATCCCTAATAGTGTCTCTAAAAATTCTCTAAAATAGAGAATAAAATAACAAAATCTCTAAAAAATTTACACCACAACTCCAACAGTTTCTTTATTATACAAATTTTTACATTTATTATACACTATAATAGATGCATAAATTCATAATTTAATAAATAAAATTCTAATAACTTTATTAAACCAATAGGCAACAACCAATGAACAAATAGGTAGACATTGAAAGGAGTGAACACATTTAATTTTAGAGATTCTAACCCTTTCTCTAAATTTAGAGATTTTTTTTTCTCTTTTCTCTCATTTCTCTGTTTTGCAAATTGTTTTAGAGGAGCTGTTGAGGTTAAAAAACTCATATTTTCTCTAAATTTGTCCAATTTCTCTATTTTGCAAGAGCTGTTGGGTTGGGGATGCTCTTATATATGTTTGTAAATAAGGTAATATATGTTTGTAATAAGCTAGTATAAAGTTTGTCATATCAAATAAAATTTGTATCCATTTATTCTATATATCAATGGTGGCTATAAATTTGTTCTATCTATATATTTTTATTTTCATCTAAATCAATTATATTTTCATTTTATTTTAATTTTAAAACAGATAATTATTATCTTTCCAAATAATTCTTTCATCAGCATATAGATCTCCTACGTACATGTCGAAGTTCATAATTAAGTTAGACTCGCAAGGTATATAGAAGCTCTTGATTCGTCCAAGATAATTATTTTTAAAAATATAAATTTAGCTTCTATATAATTATTATAACATACTTCAAAGCTTAACTCGTCCAATTTTTATTTTTTTTTTCATTCTGTGATTAATAAGGGCAAAAGTATTTCATCACAGGTTTTTAAAGCTTTTTTATTGACAAGATTTGAACTCGGATTATTGGGTAAGAACTCTCATACCAATTTATATCGGTCCCAATTTGATATTTTGAATTATACTTTTTGAAGACCCTACGATTGATATTATGAAATTTTGTCTTTTGATGTACCTTGCACGGGACTACTACACCAATGATTTAATTGAATAAAATCAATTAAATCATGCATGCATGAGTGCTACAATTGATATATTTTTTTATTTTTATTTTTAAAAAAAAGTGCCATGATTTGATAGAGAGAATAATTAAAGATCGTAGACGAGCCTAGAAACAGAGAAGTCCAATGAATAATGGACTAACCATAACGTGAACAAGAAACACAAATAAACACAAAATATAATAGAAAGAAAAGATAATAACAGTAACAGGCCACCCAGTACCAAGAAAATAGAAGCGAAAGGAAAAATGTCGCTAATTCACATTTCTTCGGAGATGTCTTTTCCCATGGCGGACTTCTACTCTTGTCTTCCAACGTCAAGACGCACAACGTCAGTCTCAAGACTCACCTATATTCTCAGCGTTCACTTTCTGCCTCTTCATCGTCTCATGCTTTTACGCGGACCAACGTTCTTCCCCTTCGACCTTAACATGTTGTATGCGAGGCTATAGTTTGTTTCTTGGTTGCATTTTGTCTGTTAGCGGGTCCCCTTCGACCCTCTCGATTTCTCAGATAATGATGTTGTCTGATATTTTGAATTATTACCTTAATTTAAAAAATATATATATATAACCAAAAGTAAAGCAAAATAGGCTAAGCTAAACATACGTTTGATGTTGTCTGAGATTTCGAATTATTACCTTAATTTTTTTTTGCCCACCAAATAAAAAAAACATGTGTTTTTTCTCTTTTGATGGCTCATTGATTCATGTAACCATTCCGGAATGACTCACCGAAAAAGACTTATGGGTAGTACCCATAGGTTCCTATGCCGCCGCGTTTCCCAGTCCTTTTCTTTTAGTGCTTTGACCCGAAGCGATAGCTTCTAGCTAATTCAGACCTCGAGCCATCACGCTCTTTTGGACCTGAAGAAGGGAATTCCATTCAATCTTGTGAACTAATCGAGACCGAAATTGGAGAAAGAGATACGAACGGAGAAGAATAATCAAATCTGGTACGTACTTCGAAGAAGGGTCCCCGATTCGAACCCCGAAATGGCCGCTCTTTAGTTACCTATTCAAGGCTCATTGATTCATGTGCGTAGATTGTTGTGTGTTTTGTGTGGGTTCCTCTATTGGGCCAATGCTTTGGGCCTTGTTGTTGGTAGTTGTGGGCTGTATCTACGAATAAAAATTTGTTATTATGCAAACCATCGTCAAGGAAATGTATTCTTATTGTATTTTGAAGAAACGGCTCAAAAAATGGCAATGGAACTTTTTAGGCAATATACAAATTTATGTGCCCAATTCAAGAGTTCATTTGTAAGTACCCGACCTTAAATTTTAGCTCAATAATGAGTCAGGGAAATTAGCTGGAATCAATCATACTAGACAACAGAATTTGTTGAAATCATGGGAAATTATTCCGACAGCCGGTCGTATGGAAAGCAAGTATCGGCTCATATCGTCATTAGTTTCGTAATTATAAGAGGTTGAGATCTACCTTCTAATACAAAAACTTAAGTCAATATATAGGAATTCACCCTACAAATTAACCACTATTTTTTCGAGGGTAGGTCTCAAATACCCATATCTCAGCAAATCAATGGCAAGTCCTAATGAGAATCTAAAGAGCATACTCAGGTGCAATTATAGTTCATTTTCATGATAGCTCTATACAACCCATCAATTACCTTCTTAAAAATCCATTCATTGCAAGTATAGTTCATTTTCATGATTTTCTTACAATCTCAAGAGCACCTCCAACAACTTCTTTATTTTGGAAATTTTGGAGTTTTTGGACAATCCGGCTTTGTATGTAACAAAATTTATAAATTGGCTGAAATTTATAAACTTTGTGAAATAGCGGTTGTCCGGTTGAAGAGTTATAACTAATATAAACTCCGTATGGGGTGAAAAAATAATTTATCTATAAAAATTGGGATTTATTTGGTTGTTATTAAAGATAGTTTTGTCTTTTTATACCAAACAAACTGAAATAAACACCAATAATTCGAAAACAAGCTTATCCTGTAAACTCTGAAATAATTCCTCATAATACACAAACACATGCCCCATTCAAGGTTTAATTTGGGTGTGTTTGGATTTCTATGCATTTTAATTATAATGCATAAGCAATTGAATAGTGTTGTTGAACACATTTCATAATGTATTAATTAAAATAATCTAAATTTTAAATAAAATATTTATAAAGTGGGTTAATCCTAGAGTATTTCATAAGAAAATACATTAATTTAAAAGCAGATTTTTAATCCTATGCCCTAACGATATAGAATATGAAGTTAAATTGGAAAATATTTTTCAAAGATTTCATACTCCCTCTGCTAATTTAAACTTGTCGTTTACTATTCATGCACACTTTTTTAGAACGATAAAAATTATATAAAATATTAACTTTTTTTTACATTTGCTTTTATAAATTCATACTTAATATTACTAAGTATGATACTCCACCCGTTAATTAAAACTTGACGTTTTGCTATTCACGAACGCTTTTTGAGGTGTTAAAAACTATGTAAAATATTAACTTTTTAATAAATTTTTTAAATAATTTCATACTTATTACAATTAAGTATTAATTTATAAAAATAAATGTAAAAAAATGTTAATATTTTATATAGTTTTTATTATTCTAAGAAAGTGTGCATGAATAGTAAACGACAAGTTTTAATTAACAGAGGGAGTATTATTTTAAAAAATTATTTAAAAATTTAATATTTTATATAGTTTTTAACTCTTAAAAATACGTTCGTGAATAATAAAATATCAAGTTTTAATTAACGGAGAGGGAGTATTATTTAGTGGGAAAACAAATTAAAATACCCCCACCTTTGGGGGTATGGTAAAAATATATCTTCAACTTTTAAATGTAATAAAAATATCCCGACCTTTTAGGGTAGTGGTAATATATTATCACGGATTTTCTCATGGGTCAAAAATGTTGACAAGGCAGCCTACGTGGATTTTGTTTCTGACAAGGCAGCTTATGTGAAAACATTTTTACAAATTAGCACCAAAATCGGGTTTTCTTAATTAAACGGTTTCCTTAGGGAAAAAATGCACCCACAACATAATTAAACCCGAAAAAATGAAATTGATTCAACCAAGCAACTAATCCGGTCAAAATTGTCTCAAATTAACACAACACGAATATTCCTAACACCAAACCGACAACAAAACTAAACCGAAAACAACAGCAACAAGAAAGAGGGAAAAAAGACTTATTCAGCTAAGTCCGTGAACGAATCAAAGAGGAAGAAGATGTGAGAGATATAGCTCAAGATAGGCGACCACAAGAAAGGAAGACTGTCATTGAAGAGGAACTATGAGCTGCTTGGAAGACCGTTCAAGGGGCGATCATGAAAGAAGATAGGAGGGATGAAAAGACATTGTGTGTGAACCCGGTCCAACTCTTTATTTTTTTTTCCTAAGGAAACCGTTCAAGAAAACCCTTGTAAAAAATCAACGTAGAATGTCTTGTCAGCATTTTTGATCTTTGAGAAAACCCGTGGTAATATATTAATATTACCACTACTATCAAAGGTCGAGATATTTTTATTACTTTTGAAAGTTGAGGATATATTTTTACCATATCCTCAAAAATGGGGTATTTTAATTAGTTTTCCCTTATTTAGTTACAAAATACAGCTTCGTTTATGTCGCTTTGTCCGCCTTCAGGCTTCATCCCCTTTTTCCAACGAAAGCACCCTCTTTCTCTCTTCTTAATTAGTTTCCTTCCCACCCACCGCCGCCGCTACCGCCGTTAGCCGGAATTTCTAAATTTCCGGCACACACGAGCAAATATACCACCTCCGTTTCCGGCAATGCTCGAACTGGATCTACCGCACGAGCTCGAGTTTTTCAGGATCACCAATTCGATCTTCTTCGATAAAGGCTCAACCGCCTTTCTCTGCGGCATTTCGTCGAACAATTCGCCGACACTGCGCTCGTGTTCCATCTCCTGCTCCTCTCCCGCTCCCAGCTCGTCCCTTCGGAGCCGCCAGAGAGGGATCGATGTCGAGATTCGGCGGCGAGACTCGGATTTCCTGTCGATCAGCCTTTCGATGAATCAGGACGGGGACGAATTTGATGGAGATCCGAACCAATTGGCGGAAAGCAATGGAAGTAGTAAGGCCTCCGATGAGGCCGTCCTGGTGTTTGATGAGGTTAGAGAGAAGAGGACTAGGGTTTCGGGTGCGTTGAATACCACCAAGCATCTGTGGGCGGGAGCTGTGGCTGCTATGGTTTCAAGGTAGGTAAAATCCCTTTTCTGTATTCCGTTGATCTTTTTACAATTTTTGTCTCGATGTAGATTTGACCTGTCAATTTAATCCCTTTTCAGTGTTGAATTGGGAGTTATGGGTTTGCAGTTGCCGAATTGACATATAATCTTGAAATGACTGATACTGAGAAAAAACGGAAACACTTGGCACATGCTTAAAATTTGTTTTGTTACCTTGATTGAGATGTGTGATACCTTGATGTTTAAATGAGTTTCTGAGATGAGAATGAAATCACTTGAACAAATGAACTGACTGTATGTGTACATGGATCTAAGATTACCTTCATTCCTCTCCATGAACTGCATATCAAAGTTCCATATCATGCAAAGGCGTTCATCATCAGTGAATTGATTTTATAAGAGGTGGAATTGTGAATCTTTGATCTTGAAATGACTTGTACTGAGAAAAAACCCTCGGCCTCTGCTTAAAATTTGTTTTGATCTAAGATTACCTTGATTGGGATGTATGATACCATGATGTTTAAATGAGTTTGTGTTAACCTATAGGTTTGAGATGATAATGAAATCAATTGGAAAAAATGAATTGACTGTATCTATATGGATCCAAGATTACCTTCAATCCTCTCCATGAATTGCATATCAAAGTTCCACATGTAAAATTATTCATGATTAGTGAATTGATTTTATAAGGTGGAATTTTGAATCTTTGATCTTAGTGTCTAATCCAAGCTCGAATCTTTTGTAGTGCACTTTTCGCAAAGTGTAGGCCACTGATGGTTTCAGCTGTGGTGATCCTAGTTCCTTGTTGTTCTTTAAAATTGACATGGTTTCTTATAATCTTGGCATCCATTTTATTGGGGTTGTATCAGAACATTCATTGCTCCGCTTGAACGTTTAAAGCTGGAATATATAGTTCGAGGTGAACAGAAGCGTCTTTTGGATCTCATCAAGACGATAGCAGCTAAGGAAGGGATAAAAGGTTTTTGGAAAGGGAATTTTGTCAACATTCTTCGCACGGCTCCATTCAAGGCAATAAATTTCTACGCATACGATACTTATAGAGGCCAACTGCTGAAGATGTCCGGAAATGAGGAAACTACTAATTTTGAGAGATTTTTGGCTGGGGCTGCTGCTGGAATCACTGCTACCTGTCTCTGCTTGCCTATGGATACCGTAAGTGGAAACAGCTCTTTGCTAGTTGGATTTAATTAGTTGAATTTTAGTACAACTTTTCTGTCTTATCTTTCCATGTGTTAAAACGGTGTGCTTGCCTTGATCTGGTTTAGTTTCAGAGGGAAAAAAATCTACGATTTTAAAAAATAAATACTTCGAATCATTGGATGTTACATCCAGTTTGTTTGTATGAAACCCGTGCTGTATAGTGTGCTGATATTCAAAATTATCCAGATCAGGACGATAATGGTAGCGCCAGGTGGTGAAGCTCTGGGAGGTGTAATTGGTACTTTTCGCCATGTAATTCGAACAGAAGGGTTCTTTTCTCTTTATAAGGGCTTAGTGCCATCAATTGTTAGCATGGCTCCTTCTGGTGCGGTCTTCTATGGTGTGTATGATATGCTAAAGTCTGCTTACCTGCATTCACCGGAGGGAATACAGCGATTGCAAAACATGAAACAAGGAGACGAGCTCAATGCCCTGGATCAGCTTGAGTTGGGCCCTGTTCGGACATTACTCTATGGGGCAATTGCTGGTGCTTGCGCCGAAGCTGCCACCTACCCTTTTGAAGTTGTGAGAAGACAGCTTCAGATGCAAGTCCGGGAAACAAAACTCAGTACTTTGGCAACTTGTGTGAAGATTGTTGAGCAAGGAGGGATTCCTGCTCTATATGCTGGATTAATCCCTAGCATATTGCAGGTATGACAAAGATCATTTTTATTTTTATTCAATATTATATCTATTCGCTGTAGCGATAGAATCATCTTCGCTGTAAGACCTTTTTCCCAATGTTCAGTCAGGTGTTGGAATGACAGCATGAGAATCTTTGCTTAGGACTTGTCGTTTTGATTTTTTTTTTCCCTTGAACTTCTGCAGGTCTTACCTTCTGCTGCCATTAGCTACTTCGTCTACGAGTTTATGAAGATAGTCCTCGAGGTGGATTCCCAATCTTAAGCAATGGGGAAATAGTTATATCAAACTGAGTCCGACGAGGATGTTTAGAATGGAAGGCTTTCTGCACTCACTTGGCGGTTGGGAATCTTTCGTTTTCTTATTGGTCTTGGGGCTTTTCATTCCTATTCTACGACGATTTAGTTGAGCACCTGGTAGACTTAGCAGAACATCAGAAACATTATGGATGTAGGATACGGCACAAGTCTTTAGAGATTGGGCTAACGCACAAACTGCATCATCTCAAGAGGCATGAATGAGGTTTGATTTTTTTTTTTTTACATGAAGTGAATCTTGATAATACATATTTTGGTGCAATGATTATAAATGCCACAATTTGATAGATTGATGCAAATATCAGCCCTTATTTCCCTAGCGATTCTTTATATTGTAGTTTACAAAGGTGCTATAGCTTGAGATATGTGGTCAAGTGAAGTATAGAAGGAACTGCCTTTGTGGAGTATTCAACAAAATTCAAGAAATTTAATCCTGACCTAAAAAACACAAGCATTCACAAGCATTTGTAAGCACCGATTCATTTTGTTTGATGCTTGTGGTTTTAATGTCCGTGATGAAATTTGTTTAACTCATCAACTCAAACTTTTCATACCAATTTTTTCATATTCACAAATCTATTCTTTCATAAGCTAGTTTGGATCAGTTACTTGCATTCTATCAGCTTCAAGCCTTCAACTACTTCATCCGGTCCGTTTGGCAACGCAGGGAGCTTTTCAAACCTTTTGATTTTAATATTCTATAGTTTTAAATAAATTAAATATATGTTAGGATTAGAATAATAAGGGGTCATATGTGTAATTACTAAGAAATTAGGAAATGGGTTATAAATACTCACAAGAGGTATTGTACGGTTCATTCATGAATATACAGAAATTCTTCTATCGTCTTCAACCTCTCGCTCTCTCCTTCTCTAATCTCTCTTCTCTCTCAATTCTCCATGGAAGCATACTCAAGGTCCTAACAATTGGTATCAGAGCCTTTCGGTTCTTCGACCAGAGACGCGCAATCGGAATCGCGAATTCGTCGATTAATGGCAAGCATCGGCCAACAGAAATTTCAGATTCTCAGGGAACGGGAGGAACGATCCATCCTCATCAAGATCAAGTTTAAGCTCTACGAAATTTCAACAGAAGTGTTGTTGGACGTGTTCTCTACATGTGGCAACATAGAAACGTTGGAAATTTTCAGATCTGAAGAAGAGTTTCATTCAAGGGTTTGCTTCGAGGATAAAGATTCGGCAATTAGGGCACTCGATTGCTACAATGGAAGATGCTTATACGGGTTATGGTGCGAATTGGAACTGTTTCAGGGATTCCAAGTTACCGGTCAATCGAGAAAGACGGAAGTTCCGGCCAAAGAAACCAAAGAGGTTCCAACAGAGGATGATGACGCCCAATTCAGTCGGAATTCGCTGAGATGTTTTGATCAAAAATTCGAGTTGTTTTCAGATATTGTTCTTGGAGATTCGAAATCAGAATTGAGCAAGATCCAGGAATTCAGTGTTGAACCGAGCGCAATTGAAGTCTTCGCAAACTCGATCACAGACGTGAGGACAGAAATCTCTTTCAACCCATCGGAGTTGGACATTCCCAGGGAGGACGAAGACGAATCAAGTGTGCCAAAAATCGAAGAAATTGAACCCCCGATGACATACGAAAAGCGACTGGAAGACCCGATTGCAGAAGGGAAACAAGAAAGCAAGTCTTCGCTGAATGCGCCGGAGTCGCCACCCTTGATGTCGCGTACAGGTGTTTCCCTTGGAGCTGGGGTAAAAGAACTAGAATTTGTCAGACGCAGCTGTGCACCAGTCAACCTCCGTCAAGAGTGTAGTGATCCTACGATTTCGTGGGGAATCAGCGTTGGAAGAAATCAGAAAATCAACCGAGAACGGGTCTCGGAGTTTTCGTCATGGCCGCAGCTAGAGAGTGAAACACAAAGGCAAGAATTTCAAACACAATCCGGCTCTTCAGAGGTAATTCCCTATCCCCTAACAGTTGTAGCGTTAGAAGAACTAGACGAAATGGATGTTTCAAAGGGTAGGATTGCTGTCTGGACAGAAAACAGTGATAACAGTGATGCATATAATGTGTTTGTGGAAATGCCTGGGATAGATGTTGAACCATTCCAGGAAATTGGTGCAGTCATAGGCAAACCGAGGATGGTAGAAAGGATTTTGATCTTTGATACAGGGATTAGTGTGTGGGTTATTGGAATGGGATATAGAAATGAGATAATTGGATTGTTTCTTGATCTCAAGCTCTTAAGGAATAGTTTGAAATCATTTCCGTTTGATGGGGGAGGGGTTATTGATTGTTTAGTTGAAGTGAAGGTTTATGGTAGACCAAGGCTGAGTGATGTGATTAGGGGTGCGGTTGCTGTTGCTAGAAAGCTTTTCCAAATTGTCGATAGATGTTGCTGGTGTGGTGCAGAAAGGAGGGGTCTGTATTGGCTTTCAGATTGCATTCTCATCTTTGATCCAGGGGGAGATGGTTCTACTTTCAGGAAGATGAGGCAACAAATGCAAGTTGCAGTGTCTATAGTGATGGGGAATGGCCTTGTATCTTCAAAGTGGCAGTACTGCAGGGGGGAGTCTTATGAAGCTGGTGCGGATGGGTGCTATTGGGGTCAAGGTGAGCTGCTTAACAACTATCTGAGCATCATTCATCAGCTGGAGTAGAGGAACCCTTTGTGGTTTGTCTGGAGACAAGTCTTAGCATCACATGCCTTTGTTTTGCTAAGTGCCAAAAACATGTTGAGATTGGCTGGTGATTGGAGACTTGGAGTTCTTATTCGAGTGCTTTACCTAGATGCTCAGTGATGGTAGTGTTGTGTCAAACAAGACATCCAAATTTTTTTTACGGGTGACTAGTGGTAATGACTGATGTGTGGTCACACAAGGTACATTGCTGCTGTCATGGTCACTGCTGGCCACAACCATGGAATTGTGGTCTTGGATGGAATTGTTGCAGGGCTACAATTTATAAGGAGAACCGACAAGCTTTTAATTGTAGCTACTGGTGTAGGGAGCTGCTGTCCATTTCCATGTACTGCACACAAAGTCCATCTTTTGGATTTCCAAGGAGAGAGGTAGTGGTTGTGCTGCATTTGTGCTGTCATAATCTCATAAGGAGCAACCAAGGTCCTTTATTTTTTAGTTTGTATTTTTTAATAAGCTTGAGGAGAAGCTTTCTTAAGGAGGAGAGTATTGTTAGGATTAGAATAATAAGGGGTCATATGTGTAATTATTAAGAAATTAGGAAATGAGTTATAAATACCCACAAGAGGTATTGTACGGTTCATTCATGAATATACAGAAATTCTTCTATCGTCTTCAACCTCTCGCTCTCTCCTTCTCTAATCTCTCTTCTCTCTCAATTCTCCATGGAAGCATACTCAAGGTCCTAACAATATAAGATTATAGTTTAATTAGCATTTAAAATTGGATTTTCAGCGGTTACTCACCGCAAGCTTTTTCAGAACTCTATTCATTTTTTCCTATCTCATCGGCTAATTTGTATCAACTACCCTATACACCTTACTTACTAGCTTAGTAACACTCTAATTTAACATATATTAACACCCTTAATCCATTAGCTTAAGCTATCTTATCAGTTTAAACTATCCCATCAACTACGCGTTAACAAAAAGACCGAATATGAGACCAATGTATATGTATTAAATCAAAACTCAAAGATGAACGCAAAATAGAAGAAAATAAATGATCAAGAGTCAA
The DNA here is from genome assembly GCA_963922045.1 of Persicaria maculosa. Lineage (NCBI taxonomy): Eukaryota > Viridiplantae > Streptophyta > Magnoliopsida > Caryophyllales > Polygonaceae > Persicaria > Persicaria maculosa. The sequence continues at coordinate 1,852,275 of OY998254.1, read as the reverse complement.
GACTGGCACGACCCAAGTGACCATTTTTCGTCTTCGTTACGAGAGCCTGAGAGTCAAATTCGATTTGAACTTGGTTTAAGCCCCGCCTCCACCACAGCCTAGATGCTCCAAGCATAATTTAGAACGCTGAATATTTGAAACTTACCTTTTTCTTGATATCTTGCAATAATCATCCATGGTTTTAGAAGAATCCCTCTATTTTTGTACTTGGCACTTTATTATTCATACCTGCTTTAATTTTTCTTATTAATTAAAAAAATAATTTCATATTTATGAAGTATGAAATTATTTAGAAAAATTAATGTAAAAAATGATGATAAGTGTCAAATAAAAGTGCATAGAGCATTTATTTATTTATTTTTGATAAAGAATTGACAATGAATTAACGTGGACGCTACCGCAAACTATTGTCATTTTGAATGTTGTTTAACGCCGAATTGGACATTGAACAATGTCAAATTTGACGTTTTTGAGTAGAAAAATTATTGGTGTTACTTGATGGCTACCGAAGGATCGAGGCGGGCTGGGCAACAACATCGGATTAGACGTTGCTTAGTACCAGTTGGATCGGACCTAACATATAATATTGAAAAAATGGTGAGAATTGTAAGGTCTATGGAGAATATCATGCCTTATTCTCCAATTCCTTTCCTCATCTATCTTCCTTTGTTATTTCATCCTGTTTTGGGGCAAATGTTGTAATAAGACCAAGATGTCTCACGTGATAGACGTGTGATTGAGGTCATATAAATACCTTGATTGTCTAATGATTAGGTAGGGTTTTTGGGATTCTCAATTGAATGAAAGAGCAGCCGACAATGGCTTTTCAGGAAAACAAAGTTTCCTTTTTTCACCTCTAAGCTGGTCACTGTTCCATTGGAGCAAGAAGTTGTGCTCAGCTTTTCATGGTATCAGAGCGAGCAGGGATTCGATCCTCTACAGGCGATTAGATCGCAGGTGATTGATGTTCAGTGCTAGCGGAGGTGAAAACTCAGAGATCAGAATACCAGACGAAGGAATGACGACGCAAGGTAATCCCAATGATCCTCTATACTTGTCTAACTCTGACCACCTAGGAGCTCAGCTCGTGGCAATTCCGTTTGAAGGCTCCAACTTCATGACATGGAGTAGGGGTGTGACCATGGCCTTAGGAGCAAAAAGCAAACTGGGGTTCATAAATGGCTCTTGTGCCCAACCAGCAAGTGATTTTGCAGACTTGCAAAGGTGGATCCGAGCAGACTTTATGGTAAGATGCTGGTTATTGAATTCTATGGTCAAAAATATAGTTGAGAGTCTTATGTTTGTGAACTCTGCTAAGCAATTGTGGGATGAGGTTATAGAAAGATTCAGCCAGTCAAATGCTCCTATGATCTTTAGAGTTAGAAAGAAGCTAAATGTTGTCTCTCAAGGCAGTATGAGTCTTGCAGATTTGTACAATACCTTGAAGAGGTATTGGGATGAATTGCATGTTCTGGAAAGTGTACCTGAATGTTCATGTGGAGCAATCAGTAGATGCACTTGTAATTTAGTGAAAAAAATAGCAGAGATTGAGTCTAGAAACAGATTGATGCAGTTATTGATGAGTTTAAATGAGGGATATGAGGCAGCTAAGAATCAAATTCTGGCAATGGACCCATTGCCATCTTTGGGAAGAGCTTATTATATTCTCCAACAGGTTGAGAATGGAAATCCAGTGCCTGCAGGGTCAGGAAATAGCTCTATTGAATCCAGTGCTTTTGCAGCAGGGAAACAGAATCAGGGAAGTCAATCTTCAGGCATGTCTGGAAATCAACCTTTTAAAAAGGACCGGAAGGAGATTAGAAGGCTACAGAAGCTTGAGAAGCTGTGTACTCATTGCAATATGAGAGGTCATTCTGTGGATCAATGCTTTAAGATCCATGGTTATCCAGAGTGGTTCAAGTCTTCTAAGGACAAAGACAAGGGGAGTCAGTCAAGTAGAGGAGCTATGAATGCAGAGTCTAATAGAAATTTTGGGGATATGGAAAGCTCAAGAAGCCATGCTCATGAGAACAGTCCTCTGGATGATATCAGTTATGATAGAGCAGGCTCAAATCAAGTGGATTAAGCAATGGTGAATGCTGTTTGTCAAGAAATTATGAGGAAGATGAAAGGGAAGAATTTCAATGAGAATTCTTTTGCCAATTTTGCAGGTAAAATGGCCATCTCTAATGCTAATATTGCAGCTGTATCTCCCACTCATGAATGGATAGTGGATACAAGTGCCACTGACCATATGGTACCTGAATCCTCTTGCCTTGTTAATAAATCTAGAACCAGTAGAGCAGTTCATATTGGATTGCATGATGGGACTATAAAGTCTGTTAATGAAATGGGTAACCAGAGATTGTCAGAGTCAGTTAATTTTAGGGGTGGAATTGGTACATTACCGATTCTTTTTTTCGTTTACTATGTACCAACCAATTTGAATTGGTAATCTTAAAATCAGAACCATTACCAACCACCGAAGAGGTTGTACCAACTTAATTGGTTACCAATTAAGTTGGTTGGTACGTGTTGGTAATGGTATTTTACCATGTTTTGGGTGTTAATGAAAAAATATACAAATAGTCAAATACAATACAGTTTAATTAAAACTTATAAGTGATTTAGTACAATTCAAGTACCAACAACATAAATACTTAAATTGTTCATGTATTTAAGCACTAAATCAAAATAAAAACTTAAATATTCTCGACAATATTCAAAATAACATGTTCATGTACTTTCAAATAAAGTTTAGGTTTTAGTCTGAATTATCGAGGTCGAGCTAGTATTCCTCCATTGATTAAAAGCATTTTATGAAAATAACAAATACAAAAAGAAATCAAGTTAATAGGTAATACTTAAAATAAAAAACAGTAAAACAATATACATTTTTTGAGCCCTAGCATAACATAGGTAAATGAACTTAGATCTCAGAGGGTGACCGTCATTAAAGGGATGAAGCCGAATGGTGAAAAACCTAAGGCTATGCTTTTTTTTTTCTCTCTTTATTTCCCTAATTAAATTTTAGTGTTTTACATAAAAAGTTATGGACTTACATTAAAACTTAAAACAATTAAAATATAAATCAAAAAATCCTAAATATATATTGGTAGGAATTGGTTGGTAATTACCGTATCAACCAATTTCAAATCGGTTGGTAATGGTAATACCAACTTTTCTGTTTCAATTACCGTTACCGTACCGACTTCTGAAACTTGGTTCGGTATACCGTACCAATTAAATTGGTAACCAACTTAATTGGTTACCAATTTAATTGGTTCGGGTGGCACGAGTTGGTTCGGTTTTCGTGGGAATTTTTGCCCAGCCCTAGTTAATTTGAATGAAATTCTTATGGTGCCTGACTTCAAATACAACTTGTTATCAGTTGGGAAACTGCTTGATGATCATGACTTAGTTGCTTATTTTACTCGGCATTCTTGTTACATACAGGACCCTGGAACTAAGAAAGTTGTGCTTTATGGAGAAAGGAAGCATGGACTTTACAGAATCATGGCAGATGATCAAAGGGAGCAACTGAGGATGCAGCTGGGAGTAGATAACAGTAGAGATCTTTTTCTTTCAAAAACATGCATGTAACAAAGTCAGTATTGACTTGAATGTTATGCATGCTAGGCTGGGACACAGCTCTATCTCAAAACTGAGACATTTGAATATGTTTAATCAAAGAGTTTTGAATGATTTTGCTTGTGAGACATGTGATTTGTCTAAGCATCATAGATTGCCCTTTGACAGGAGTGAAAAAATGGCAAATGATCTATTTGCTTTGATTCATATGGACCTATGGGGTCCCTATAAGATTCCTACTTACAATGGTTTCAACTACTTCTTGATTGTTTTAGATGATTATTCTAGAACTACCTGGACATTTCTATTGAAGGACAAGGTGCAGGTACCTAAGGCAATTTTTGATTTCATTGCCTATGTCAAGACTCAGTTTGGAAGGAAAGTGAAATGTATTAGAACTGACAATGGGACAGAGTTTATGCAAAGACAGTGTATAGATTTTTTTGCCAAAGAGGGCATCATCCATCAGAGATCAGTTCCTTATACTCCCCAACAGAATGGGAGAGTTGAGAGGAAGCACAGACACCTCATAGATACAACAAGAGCTTTGAGAGTTCATGCTGGTCTTCCCATTAGATTTTGGGGAGAATGTGTGTTGGTTGCAACACATCTTATTAACAAACTTCATAGTGTTGTGATAGACTGGTGCACTCCTTATGAGAAATTGTTCAAGAAGCCTGCAACTTATGAGGAATTGAGAGTGTTTGGTTGTCTTTGCTATGTTGCAGTGCCTCCATCACAGAAAGATAAATTTGGGCCAAGGGCTAGAAAATGTGTTTTCATGGGGTATCCACATGGACAGAAAGCTTATAAGTTATGGGATATAGATGGAAGATCTATATTTGTTAGCAGGGATGTGATCTTCAGGGAAAATGTCTTTCCCTTCAAGTTGAGCAAGTCTGAGCTAGATGAGCAACAGTTACCTAAGGAAGTGATTTCTCTTCCTCTTGTGAATCATGCAGAAGATCAGGATTATGAATTGCCTCAAGTTATCATGGGTGAGTCATCACAGGTTGGGGATCATGATCAAGTTGTCAGTGACACCATAGATCAGGAGATTCATACTCAGAATCAGTCTCCTTCTCAGTCAAGCACTGGTGTTCAGGCCTTACCACAAACCTTTGGAGATTTTCTCCAAGATCCTGTAGAATTTCCTCCCTTGAGGAGATCTACTAGAGCTGTTACAAGACCTGCAAGGTTGAATGATTTTGTTTGTCAAAATCATAATCAACATTCAATGTCTCAATCTTTTTTGGCAACTTGTTTGGGACCAATAGCTGCAGAAAATCCTCAATACACCAGTACCTTTGCCTTGATGAGTTCTGTTTATGAGCCATCACATTTTTCTCAAGCTGCTAAAGATTCAAACTGGATGGCAGCTATGGAAAAAGAGTTACAGGCTTTAGAAGCAAATAAAACCTGGAGTATCACTGATCTTCCTGAAGGAAAAAAGGCCATAGGGAGCAAATGGGTTTACAAGGTCAAGTACAGACCTGATGGAAATGTGGAGAGATTCAAAGCCAGGCTAGTGGATAAGGGATATAATCAAGTGAAAGGGAAGGATTACAAGCACACCTTCTCTCCAGTGGCAAAATTCACAACAGTTAGAGTATTGCTTGCCATTGCCACTATGAAAAATTGGCCTTTACATCAGTTGGATGTAAATAATGCCTTCTTACATGAGCATTTAGATGAAGAAGTATATATGAAACCTCCAGAAGGATTTAAGCTTGGTAAACCAGGGCAAGTTTGCAGACTACACAAGTCCATCTATGGATTGAAGCAAGCATCTAGACAGTGGAATGTAGAATTGAGTAATTTTCTATCTCATTTGGGGTTTGTGAAGTCCATTGAGGACTATTCTCTCTTCATCAAGAAGGTGCCAAAGGGAGTGGTTGTTGCTCTTGTATATGTGGATGATCTGATCCTAACTGGAGATGATGAGCAGGTTATTTCTCACACTAAACAAGCTCTACATTCTGCCTTTACAATTAAAGATCTGGGGTTGGTCAGATATTTCCTTGGCTTGGAATTGTACAAGGATGAGCATGGTCTTTTACTTCATCAAAGGAAGTACATTGTAGACATTCTGAGAGACTGCAACCTTACTGACTGCAAGTCTGCTCCTTTTCCTTTGCCAAGAGGATTGAAACTGTCTACTGATTCAGGTGATATTATGCAAGATGAAGAACCTTATAGGAGGTTAATTGGCAAGCTATTATTTTTGACACTCACCAGGCCTGATATTTCTTATGTTGTTCAGCACTTAAGTCAGTTCATGACTCAACCAAGAGAGCCTCACTATGCAACAGCTCTTCATGTAGTGAGATATTTGAAAGGAACTCTCTCCGTTGGACTGCATTATGCAAGCAATTCTGATTATACTATGACAGGGTATTGTGATGCAGACTGGGGTGCTTGCCAGTTTACTGCTAGATCACTTACTGGATATGGTGTGTTTCTTGGCACCTCCCTTGTGTCTTGGAAGACAAAAAAACAACACACTGTGTCCAAATCTTCTGCAGAGGCCGAGTATAGAAGTATGTCCATGACCACAAGTGAGTTGGTTTGGATAGATGGTATTTTGCATGCCTTTTTTATCAATGTTCCAAGGCCTATTCCCTTGTTCTGTGATAACAAGGCAGCCTTACATATAGCTGAGAACCCTGTCTTCCATGAGAGGACCAAACACCTAAGAATTGATTGCCACTATGTAAGGGAAAGATTGCAAGATGGCTTTGTTCAACCTCAGCATATCAGGACTGGAATTCAGTTAGCAGATTTGATGACAAAGCCTTTGGGAGAGAAACAGCATTTCTTCCTTTCATCCAAGTTAGGACTTGTAGGATTTTCTCCAAGTCCAACTTGAAGGGGAGATATGGAGAATATCATGCCTTATTCTCCAATTCCTTTCCTCATCTATCTTCCTTTGTTATTTCATCCTGTTTTGGGGCAAATGTTGTAATAAGACCAAGATGTCTCACGTGATAAACGTGTGATTGAGGTCATATAAATACCTTGATTGTCTAATGATCAGGTAGGGTTTTTGGGATTCTCAATTGAATGAAAGAGCAGCCGACAATGGCTTTTCAGGAAAACAAAGTTTCCTTTTTTCATCTCTAAGCTGGTCACTGTTCCATTGGAGCAAGAAGCTGTGCTCAGCTTTTCAAGGTCGTTTTTTTAGCGTGTGTCATATAATATAATATTTATCCTAGCAATGTCCGATCTAATGTTGCTTGTCTGATTGGCCCGTCCGTCCATTCGAGCAATGTCAAAAAATTCTCAACTCAACATCGTAAAATTCAACGAATTTACAGTGTACCCCGTATGTAAACACCCATAAATTTATTTAGGCGAGGAATAATTGATGCGCCAAACAAACCCTGCTCATGGACCCCGCGTTTGAACGATTTGGCAGTAGTACAATTGTACCGAACCCGCCATTTACTCGCTTCAGCGCTTATTTTGACCCAATTCTTTCAATTTCCCTCCTGCTGCATCGCTTCAACTTCAAACTTCAAATTTCAAACCCTAGCTCGATCTATTGCAGTTCCCTGAAGATGACATCCATGGCCGATTTCAGTTTAGTGCGGTTCGCCTTGTAGCTTTCCATCTTCTGTGAAATTCTGGACGGTTCCTGCACCCGCTGCGAAGCGGTCATGCTGATGAGTGATGGCTGTGATCTCCCTCACGTTTTACGATTTCAGCAAGTGCACTTCAGAGAAGATGCGATCTCGGAGGTCTGCGCTCACTCCAGGTTACCGAGTTTCGCTAGGTGGCTTCCTTATTTTTACTGATAATTTACTGAAGTTTTCGATCCTTCTCTCGCTGCGATGCGGCGAAACTGATGCTCGTGGTTTCTCTCTTTCTGCGATTGTAACAGATGCTAGTATGAGGAGATGCGATTTCAAATCGCAACACTGATGATCGTGATTGATCTCTTTCTCGCGTCGGCGATTGTAACAGATGCTAATATGAGGAACTACGATTTCAAACAGCGACGCTCCTTCCAGGTTAGTGCGGTTCTCGTATTTGGCAGTTGTTCTTGTGTTCTTTTGAAATTTGGATGGTTAATTGGTTCCTCTAATGATGATGGATTGATGGGGATATTTATGATCTGAATGCTATTTTAGGTTTTTGTTGGAATGGAATTACGCCGTTGTTTTTTCTTTTGGCTTTGCTTATGCTTTGGTTTCTGTTTATGGAGTTTTGTTGAAGTTCCATCTGGACATTGCTTGGTCCATGAACTTCTGATTTCCAGATTTATCCGATGAAAGTAGCCTTTCACTAAACAATTCAACCTATGCTAGCATTTTTTTTAGGATGATTGCGATGCTGAATTGCTGATTGGCTTGAGATAGATAATTTGGTGCTTTAATCATAGAATTTGTTTTCTGTGGATTATTATTTGAATTTTGCTCATCTTTCTTTTTCAAAGATTCATGATCAAGTTAGGTGATGTTTATTGATGTGAAACAATTGTGTCGTCTTTCTAACTAAAGATTTGTAACTATTGGAATTTCATAAGCTAAAGTGAAGAATAGAGTATGACTAAGGAATTTTTTATTTGTACTAGAATCATAAGTGGGAAACCCCAGAAATTCTATTTGAAATCATCATAATCAAACTTCCTTTTGTTTGGTACAAGAAGTTTGTTTGCACTGTTAGTCTCTTGCAATATCAATTCATGATAATCTTACCTGTTGAGTTTGTTTTGAGGTTCAACTATTTCTAATCGTCCATCAACATTTGCTCTATTAGATAGATTAAAGAGGATCAGCATAATCTGGAATTTTCAAATTTATTCCTAATGTAATTAGTTTATTTTGTTTATAACCTGGCTTGGTTTGTTTATGTACTTTATGAAGGACTTGATGCATACTACAGGCTAAAATCTTTAATGAGCTGATTCCTCCATTTTGTTATACTCTTCAACAATCAAAGAGGTTTAGAGATATAATTAGAAGTTATTGGCTTCTAAACTTCTTCTGAACACATCTGTTCTGAACTTCTCGTCTCATTTCTTATCTTGTCTACTATCCTCGGTTCTCATCTTCTGTTTGACCCTCCTTGAAGTCCCATCCTACAAGGCAAACATGGTTTAGTAGCCAAATTTTTTTTTTAAAAAAAACAAGGTTTCCTTTGAACACAAAAAACTTAAACCATCATACCTACTCTCCAATCCATACCAAAAGCACCTTAAATTAAAAAAAAAAAGCTGATTTAGGGATCAGTTGTGCTTCTTGTTTCGGTCTTTTCATACCTGTTATTTAGTTGATTGATTTGAGGTTGAAACAGCACTAGATTCTGATCATATTTAGCACAAATAAATGTATTTTAAACTCAATCATTGAATTTGGATGGGTTAAAAATTAGGATTTTCAAAATTTCACCATGTGAGTCATTTTTTCAACTCTATGGACTATGGGATCTCATTCCATATTGCATAAATATGTTCTGTTTCCACAATCACAGAAATGGTTGGTTATGTACATAAGTTGGTTCATTACAAGTTTCCTAACTCTTCTAGAGTATTATTCCATTTAAGAAATACAAACCAGAATGTTTATTTATCTACAGTTTGATGGCTGTTTTGCACTGTTGCCTTGTCACTCATGAAAGAAACAAGTGATTAATAATCTCTTTTAGGCGAGTCTTAGTGGGCCTTTCACTAAACACACAATGAAGTTGGTCCCAAATCCGTGTACTGTTATTTGAAACGTTTAAATTACTTTAGGCCCAACTTCTCTGGCCCACTGATTTCATTTGATACAAGTTGATAGTTTCTTTCTTAACCTCCATTCTTTTTGCTTCTCTTTTAAAAAAGTCGACTTCAACAAATCCACAGGTGAGGGCATTGATCCATTTTGTAGTCCATTCATTTGATTTTTAATTTATAGATAATTGATTCCTTCCAACACGACACTTCTAAGATATGATATTGGGTATATGCCCAGAAGTGTCGTGTTGGTTGGCGATCGGCTTTTCTCCCTTAATTAGATATTTGAATTCGAATTCTTAGACCGATAAACATCATCTGTGAATCACAGAACTTTACCACTTTGAATTTAATTCTTTATTACACTTACCCGTTGTGAAGTAGATTAAATTATAATAGCATATGATTATAAATTTTTGCACCATAACCCATTCTATAAAAACCATTCCATACGGTAGTTGATGTTTGATTGTTCCTTGTCCACGTGATTTTGGATTTGGAGTACATGAGATACATTGCTAATTAATTGGGGCCATGCAATTTTTAAATTCGATTATAAATATGTTTTTGTCTCACATAAATGTAGTATGTGGTGATGATTAACTATCAAAATCATGATATTTCACTTTCCTTGGTTGTTTGGATGACGTCTCTAGGGGAAGCTGCAAAGAAAATTGAAACGTAGTGGTTGATTGCTAAGAAATTTGGACATAACTTTCAAGGTGGAGGGCATTATATATGGTTATTATATTAAATGTGGGCTATTATATTATCTTTTATTTGGGTATAATACTATAGAATTAATGTGTATTCTGGAGACCATCTACCATTACACATCAAATGTGTAAAATATAAATGACTTTTTAGTATTTTACTTAATTGGTTAAATATGCATTTTTTACACATCTTTTAAATTAGATTAATCTAAGGGAAAAAAATCATGAAAAATAAATAAATTGAATTGCTTTCACTTTTGTTAAAGTTTATTGGTTCATATCAGATATTCAAACATGCACATTTTAATAACAAAAATTAATCAATGGAGCCCAAAAATATTGTTAAAAAATACTACATTTGCATATTTGATGGTCTAAATATATCAAAAAATTGATGATGGTCTAAATAATTTATTCGTATTCTTCGTGTTGGGGTTTAATTAACAATTATTATAGTCATTTTTTTTTTCTATAATTAAATGATTGTGAGTGTTTTTTTTCCCCCATTTTTCTCGAAATTATTATGAAAGAAATTGAAACTTGGAAGTTGGAACTAAAAGTCTAAAACTAGGTATTAATTACACCAACCATTTATGCTGAGGTGCTCCAGTCATCTGTGCACTTGTTTCTCTTTTCTTTTTGGTTTGGTTATTTACCCGTGTGACTTAATATTTTATGGTTAGGTTATCTACGGTTTGTTCGGTCTCTCATTTTCTCTATCTAGAGAAGCAAATTTCTTTATTGATATATATATATATATATATATAAAACTAGCCGCCAATTCAACACGTACATTTTTTGTTTGGCAAGCTAGTTTCTAGTTTGTGCTAAAAAAAAGCTAGTTTCTAGTTTCTTTTCAACTTTTCTAATATTTTCGATAAAAAGAACTACACTTTCAAAACTTTAACTAGTTTTTTCAAAAAAAGAAAAAAAATTAACTAGTTTTTCGACCGGCTGCCAAACAAGCACGGAAAATATTTTTCTTATGTTCAAGTTTATATAACCTAGTTCCCCATTCCGTTTCAGTTTTCATGCCTTAGTCTGTCTATTCCAGTGTGTCATCCATCGTCGTTTGTTAATTTCTTAGGGTTACAAGTTATTAAAAGCGACGGGATCGAAAACATAGCGGAGATAGTGAACTACTGAAATGATAAATTGTTTTTGGTTCTTGGTCTTTAACTACTGCGAAATGATCCAATACAAGTTGGAATTGACTGAAGATGTGGTTTAATAGGCAGACTAAATATATATTTCTGTATAAAAAATAAAAAACCGTGTTTCTTCGTGTCGTGTATTAAGGTCGCTTCAAAGTCCTAATCCAGACGTATATTGGGTAGAAACCCAACAGAGCAAGCAATTAAGTTGTTAAACTGATTATGTAAAATTAGTGTGTTACTTTAGTGACATCATATGTTTTATTTAATGTCTATTTAGAGAAAAAATGAAAATGTAATAATAAAATGTTTTGTTCATAGATATTTTTTTTGGATGTGAGACAAGATCTAAGGTTCTCAAGCAAAAAGAAATTACTTTGAAGTTGAAGATGTTTGAGAAAGGCCAATCCTTCTTCTCTCATAGAATCTCATTGCTTTGTTATCGATGATAGCTCAGTAATTGAAAGAATACGTGATTTTTATAGCGAACTAAGATCACCTTCAACTATATGTTTACCTCTTCTCTATTTTTTTTCATCTCCCTTCGTAATATTTTGACATCTCATTTTTTATTTTAAATAATTTTTCACTTTATCAACTTCTTCCTTTTATGGTTTTTCTTTTATTTTTACTCTACCATGAGTTCACCATCTTTTTTCTCATTTATCTATATCCATCATATAGTTTCCACAAAGCATAATATTTTTAGTTAAATAAAAAATATAAAAATAAATAAAACATCAACTTTTGCACATAGTACATGTACTTTTTTATCTCTCCACACCGAGGAAAACTCTTGGTGTTAGGTCTGTAGCAATAAGGGTGGGGGAGGATTTGATTGTTGTCGACACGAAGAATCGACCTCTTATACAGGCATTGGTAGACGACTTGTGTTCTTTACTTTGCTGCAGCTCTAGAGACCATGAGTAGGGAATTGAATCTTTTTCTTTTTTATAAGGTAAAAACAGATCTTGAATATGGTAATTTCCCCTGAGGTATAAGTGTCTAATTATGCAAATTTGCTTGTCACTTAATTTGTTAAGCAGTGTAAGACTTTTGATATTATCAAATCCATATATTAAATCATCCTAATATCACTTATACAAGGATGATAGGGTTTAATCCTTGTAGAATTTGATTGCTTTTTCCTAGGTAGCTTCTTAAGCAAGGTGATAAGTTAGTCCTGATTATAAACAATAAAATAGGGAAAGCCGTTAAAGGTTTGTTTGGAAATGGGTAAAACTTGTGAGATAAGTGTGTTGAAAAATGGGAACAGAACAGAGATTTTGACATAAAAATAGCATATAAACAGAAACAGTGTTTGATGGCTCAGAAACATGTGTTTATTTGAGTTTGACCTTATGCAGCCATTGTCCACTGATGTGATGCCTTTAATGATTTTAGGTTTGATAATTGTTAGCTTGCGGTTTAAGACAAGAAAAATAAGGCTTCATTTCAGCTTATTCCTTGAAAGGTTTTATTTTGGAATTCAGTTAGTTCACCCTTGCAAGTTATGATGCATCATCGATTCTCATGTGTTTATTACCATTAGTATTTTTGCATATATAGTTAAATTACAATTAGAATTTGTTTTATGAAATTGTAAGTTACCTTCCTTTACTACTAGAGCTGAAAAGACCCGATCGGAATATGAAAACCTAACCAATTAACTTGTCTGAAACCCGATTGATCGATCTAAATCGCCGAAAATTTAGTACAATACCATCACCCAAAAACCCATCTGATCATCCGACCCAAATGAACTGAACGTACTCGTTGTAATAATGAGCAATATGCATGAAATTATTTCAAAAATTAATAAGAAAAATTAATATTTTATATAATTTTTATCTAATATAAAGAAATGTACATAGCTATTATCCGTACAGAAGGTTTTGATAGGAAGAATTGAACCCCTACTCTTGTGTTGTGGCTGTTGACGTGCCACCACCACAACCTTCTCATATATTTCAATTTTCAACCGCTTTGCCTATGGGGACATGATAATGATATTTTTAGTTCTAACTCGAGAGCCGTTGATCATGATTTTATTCACACTATTTTCCCATATATAGTTGTCCATATATCCTAGTTCAGGTGATCGATGTATCGTGGGCACAAAATATAAGGAATGAAAGCCATACACATCGACTTAAACTTTTGTGTTACAAGCCAAAAACAAAATAAATCAGACACGGCTCTCGTTTTCATACGAAATTTCACATTAGTGTAATCTTATCTTAAATCTTTAATTTTAGAGTTTTTGGCGGGATGATCGATATTATGGGAATTAAATGCGGCACATTGGGGGAATTATATATAACTCTACTAAAATGTGTTAACATAAACTTCACCTAAATGTTCAACTTTAGTAGTTATATGACCAAACAACTACATATATATATCCATGTTGAAACGGCAGTGTAGTTTAAGCTTAATCAGTTAATCGGCATGAGTGCTTTATACAATTTGCTTTCTCTAATAACTAATCTTATCAACACCGTTTACATTATTAACATGTTTGTCTTAATTATATTATATCCCACTTACCTAATGTAGCTCAATCTAATCATCATCCTACATTTTTAGGGCTATATTGTTCATATGCAACTGATAAATGACTCAATTACTCAAACTAACATGATGTTTATGTTGTCGGACTCAAGCAGTCGGGTTATGATCCATCACCAGTGCTGTGCCTGTAATTAATCCTGCTCTTCCCAGACCTTCAACATATGAATCATACTGATGAGTACTATAATTTTTTAGTCAATTTCTGTGTCGGTCTGTAAGAAACTAAGAATCAACTGATCAGCCATAGCCAGATGATCAAAACAAATGCATAGAGACAAAACCAGTAGTGGATTGCTTGAAAGAACTTCTCACTACTTTTTGCAACCAACAAGAAACCATCTCACATTGCATATTTATTACATTTGATTGGCACAGTCAATCCCTTTTTTCCTGATTTAATTTACTTTACTTTTATATATAATTAACCTTTAATTGTTCCAGCTAATACACAACCTTATTCCTTCCAATTGAAGCAACACTGCACTTCTCATTCCTGATATTACCAAAGATTTTGCCTTGCCATCATTTTCTCTCTAGATTATTTGGGTTGGATCTTCATCTCTTTCGACACCTTAAGAACAGGACAGGGAGATAATGACAAGCTTCCATGAATAAAAAGCCCCCGAGCCTCGCTAAATCTTCGGGTTTTAGAACAATGACGTTGCTTAAATGTTGCTTCTGATTTCAAAGATGGTAGAAATTAGAGAGTTTGCTACACCAACTACCCCTCTAACAAGCCTCTCATACGGTCAAAAATGACAAGTTGTCAACCTAGCTCTTTTAATATTCATCCTCTCTTCATCTCTGCATTTATACTATTCATACTATATAACCTAGCTTTTCCGTTCATCTATATATATTCATATATTGTTTCTTAATCATGCTTGACCTTTATTATTAATACATTATATCTATGGGGTGCTTAAATTCAAAGTTTCTGTTGCTTTTGTTAATTAATGTTATCCACCTTTTAAACCAAAGCACTTCCGAAGTAAAAAGAAGAGAAAAAAACTGCATTAATTGAAATTTAAAATATATAATAATGTATATTTATAATTAAAATAACGTGAATTTTAAATAAAATACCTTATAAATTGTATATTTAATTACATTACATTTATACTACAATATATTATAAACTTTATACAATAGTAAATGTTTTGTTAATGTGTGTACATAGTTTACAAGACATTTTATTTTGAATTCACTATTTAAACACCAAGATCAGTTGTGTTGAGCAAACACTTGAAAAGTGTTTGTGTTTATAATTAGTACTTGAAATCCAAACACACGCCCTATATTTTTTTTCAAGTTCCAATTTAATTACTTTGTGGGTTCTAGATCACTGGATAGGGACAACTTAAAGAGGTGCATTCGGACTGCTGATGTTTAGAGTTATGGGTTTTGGTTGTTGTGTTGTGTCCTGTTGTCCTGACTTATTTTCTGACATCTTTTCCACTTTTTTACTATTGATCTTATCCTTCTGTGAAGTTTGTTATCTTGTGGTACCTGTGTATTGTTTTGGATCTATCGGAAAAACACTCTCTACTTGTTCGGTTCGGGGTAAGAGTGCGTACATCCTGACCCCAGACCTTGCTTAATCACGGGTTTTATTGGGTTAGTGTTATTGTTGTGGGTTCTAGATCGAGGAGGCAATTGAGATCTTAGGTTACACAAACGGATACGACAATATGTGACATTGTTCTATAATTGACAATACATTTGGGAATTGAATAAGATCTTTTTATTCTTAAATAAAACAATAATACAACATAAATATAATCAATCAACGCAGGGTTAAAAAATATGCCATAACTAGCAAGAGAACGCTATGATTTGGAGTCGGATCAACTCAAGACATTGCAGGATCTATAGCTAATACAAAAATCTAATAATGGACACTATAAATTCACATCGACTACAACTTAATTACAACCAATATATTTGTCAATTTGCACTTGTGGGTGTAGAGATTTTTCAATTATAGTATCAATTTATAGTTTTGGCCAATAGTGTCCAAAAGGAAATATTTGGTCCCCAAAATGGCAAAATTATGGTTAGAGAACGTTCATAAAGGCAGTTTGCCATGCTAGTTTTAGGGTCTAGTCAATGTTTAGTGCACCCAATTGTTTCTAGGTTCCTCCTTTCTCTTCTCCTCTTCCACCTAATTATATCTTTCTAATCTTTATTTTACTTTTTAATGTGTGTATATGTTTTGCTTTAGTAAGCTCATTCCATTTCATCAAATTTTTTAAAGAAGTATATTTGTGCTATACATCCTTATGTGGCTTCCTTCTATCCCTCTATGCTGATTTTGAGGTCACTCCACATTTATATATATGATGTTTTAGTTTAGTTTAAAATCTTAAATTCTTTGGCAATTAATGACATGCATATATCTAAGCCTCTAATTAAGCTATTTGTTAAATAGCCCGGATTATGTATTAGTGGGGCAATCCTAATGTCGGCAGGATTTATATATGTTTCGATAAAAGTTTCCAAATATAATATCTTTTATTAACAATAGTTAATCTTTTTTTAATTAAAACCATGCACTGGGATTTTGTAAAACCATTAGGAAATTATGTGAAACCACCAAATCATCAATCACTCTTTTTATGATAAAATGTTAAATTATAATTTAACATTAGGATATTATGTGATAATTATCACTTTATTTTTAAATATTTTGATTAATTTATTTTTATGATAATATTGACTTTTATGGAGAAAGTGGCTTTTTTATATAAAAAAAAAAGAAAAACCAAATTTATGGATAGTAATGTAGATATTTATAGAAATTCACCTGACAATTGGGTCCATTTGGCAATGCAAGCAGCTTTTCGGAGCTTTTGGTTTAAATATTCTATAGTTTTAAATAAGTTAAATATAAAATTTTAATTTAATTAGCTTTTGAAATTGGATTTTCAACATCTACTTATCCCAAGCTTTTTAGAACTCTATTCATTTTCTCCTATCTCATCAGCTAGTTTTTATCAGCTACTCTATCAGCTGAGTTACCAAACACTTTACTAGCTTATGAATACTCTAATTTAGCATATATTTAGCACACTTAATCCATCAGCTTCAGCTATCCCATCAGCTACGTGTTACCAAACTGACAAAAGTGTTTGAAAAGACTGAGACCCTAGCTATCACTCAATTTCCCTTTTATGGATTGTCGATCATATATATTGGAAACTATAAAATCGTCACACAATGGCTTAAGCGTTTAATGTGAATCTCAACTTTATAAAAACAAAAACAAATCTGACACGACTCCTTTCATACAACCCGATTGAATTTCCGGGAATTGCACATTATTTTAGGAGGCTAATGCTAGGAGAACAAACCCATCAATAATAGACCTACGTAAAAAAGGAGTTTCATTGAGAAGCCATGCAATGAATGACGAAACCCTAGCTCTCTATTTCTTAATTTCTATATATCTGTTGCGTGCATGGACAAGTTCCTCTAACCATTGGCGGCACGCCACCTGGCACACACAAAATCGCAAGGGGCATTTTTGTCATTTTACACTAAGCAAAAGGGCAAAGATTGGTCCACGCCATCAAATGGGAGCCCTTGACATTTGTAAATTAGCTCCATACATTTTTGTCCATCCCACAAGATGACAAATAGGAAGAAGCTATGTATGTATGTATATATATACAGAGGAGATCAAACAGTTATATATAATTGGTAGGACAAGAGGGGAGCAAACACCAAATCAGGAGGGTAGGCCAGAGAGAGAGAGAGAGATTAATATATATAGAAGAGGAGGTTTTCTGTGGGTTTTGGAGAGAGGTTAAATAACTAATTGTGGGGATCTGGAAAATGGGAAGGTCTCCATGTTGTGATGAAGCTGGTCTCAAGAAGGGGCCTTGGACCCCTGAAGAAGACCACAAGCTTGCCTCCTACATCCAAGAACATGGTCATGGCAGCTGGAGAGCTCTCCCTAAACTCGCAGGTTTCTGTCTATCTATCTGTCTGTCTGTCTATCTATCTGTCTGTCTATAATATATGATCTATATAGATCAAACCCCTAAGTGCATGAATTTGTGTTTCGATTTTAGGTCTCAACCGCTGCGGAAAGAGTTGCAGGCTGAGATGGACTAACTACCTAAGGCCTGATATCAAAAGAGGCAAATTCACCCCTGAAGAAGAGCAAACCATTCTCAATCTTCATGCTATTTTGGGCAACAAGTAATAATATATGCTTCAATTCTTGATTTTTCCTTTCTTGATATCAATCAAATATTGAAATCAATGATTTAGTTGCCATTTAAGTCTTTGTGATCTTGGTCAACAAAAGCTTCTTCATTTTTCCTTATATGTACACAATGAACAATGCATACTTTTGACAAAATGCAATAAAAATAGAATGAATACTTGTTACTTTTTCCTTATATCACATTATTGCATATATACTTAATTTGATCTTGGTCAATAAAAGCTTCTTAAATTTTCCTTATATCACATTACTGCATATATACTTTTGACAAATCATAATAAGTATTAGTAGAATGATTCATTAGTAGTATTCTTAATCTCCTTCTCTTTTTGTTTTTGATGATTAGATGGTCAGCCATAGCAACACACCTTCCGGGGCGTACGGACAATGAAATCAAGAACTTCTGGAATACCCACTTGAAGAAGAAGCTGATCCAGCATGGAATCGATCCGATGACCCACAGGCCTAGGACCGACATCTTCTCGAGCCTCCCCCAACTGATAGCCCTCGCGAGCCTCAAGGAGCTCATCGAACAGAACCAGAACCAGCAGCCATGGGAAGACCAATCTGTGAGACTCCAAACAGAAGTGGCCAAACTCCAATACTTGCAATACCTACTCCAGCCCAGCCCTACAATTAATTACCAAAATGCCATCAACCCCACCCCGGCCTCCATCACTGACATGGACACCCTCAACCTCATCAACTCCCTCTCCAACTTCAAGGATCAAAACGCAGCGTTGAGCTTGGAGACTATGAGTATCACCCCACAATCCTCAAACTCTTCTCCTCCTATCCCCAACAACCCCACCCTCCAAGACTTCATCCATGACCCTTCGTCGATCGGCTTCTCTCACTTGCCGGAGCTGCACTCCCCTGGAGTCAGCACCGGCTGCTTCCACAACCCGATTAATCCTTATTCCAACGTCGCTATCAAAAGCCAAGGAGAGCGCAACTCGCCTGCCTCTCCTTGGCTTCCTTCGTCCTCGTCTCCCTCTCCTCCTCCAATGATCCCTCATCTAGGTGGAGGTGCAGGCACTAACAACCCTTCCTTTTGGCCCGATTTCATCCTCGACGATCCCTTGTTCCACGATATCGAGTCGCTTTAGCTCGTCTATGTGGTTCAGAGGTCTCGAGTTTAAACCCTATTGCGCCCTTGTAGTATATTATGATCGAGCCGGCCGCCTTCTTTTTCTTCTTCTTTTTTTTTTACCTGTTTTATTGGAATTGTGGTGAGTACAGTGTTGTTCATATACGTACAATCTCATATCATCCTTTGTGACATAAATAATCTCTTTTTGGATTACATATCTTTTTTTTTTGGATTACATATCTACATACAGTAACTACTTATACTAGCTAGCTAGCTAGAGTTGCAACGATTAGGGACTTTTGTACGTTATATAATACTCTGTACCATGTTGTAATGCTTCATTTGTATACCTCTTTTAATTGAGTTTCCATGTTGATTGACAATTCATATCATGCACTTTACAGTTTACATGTACAATAAATTATACGGAGTATGTGCTTGCCTATTACTAGGAATTTTTTTTATATATATTAGTTAAAAAATATAAGTCATTTTTACTCTTTTTTAAATATTTTTTAAAAAGCTAAAAACTTTATATATATAGTATTAATTTTTTATTTAAAATTTTAAATAATTTAATACTTATTACTAAATTATTTTTAAAAATAAAAAAGAAATTATTATTTTAAATAATTTTTAGCTTTTTAAAAAAAAATATCAAAAAATGTTTTTTTATTGGGGAGATCGAGTATATCGTAACAATAATTAACGTGTTGTCCTTTTTTTAACAAAGGAAATAAATTTAACATCCTAGGACACACGCGCATAACTCTATCCTAAAGCGTCCTTACGAACGAGAATTTGAAGTCCTGTATTTTTCACCATATCGATCTTCATCGACAAGAATACTATGTAAGTAAGATGAACAATCCCATCTGCAATAGCATTAGTTTCACTTACATGGCTTCTATTTAATTGTTCTTCTCTTTCCAACTAATTCATGGGAAATTCATGAAATTAACATAAGTTTCTATATATACATTATATAATCTGCAGTAGCTTTCAGGTAGTTATATGTTACCTGTAATTTGATGAATTGAAATGAGAGTTACAGCGTGGTAACTTAACAGAGATGAATTTCTCATGTCCTAAAGACTCTGACAAGACTAATAATATAATGAGATAAAACTTTTGACTAAACCCCTTACAAAGGCCAACCACTCTGAGGATTATATACGTTTCCACCCCATAAAATTTCAACCCTTAAATTCATTTCAATGCAAGAAAACCCACGTATGAGTTTCTTTCTCCATAATCTCTCCTCTGCACTCTTAATTAATCTCAAATGCCAAAGAGACAGAGGGAGGGGTAGGTTGACTAGGAGCCTAAGTGTCAAAACGGTGACGTATAAGGATCCACAAATCATAAGATATGGGACCCAGGTAGTTAGGAAATGGAAAGAAAGGGATAGTGGATTAGTGGGGTTGGAAGGTGTATTAATTAAGTTATTTTCATTTGTTAATTATATTTATATGTGTGTGTGTATGGCTTATTAAGTCTCCTCCTCCCTATTATGTGACCCACAAATTGCATGGACTTTTAATTGCAATGCAATCTCAGCTAATTAATTAGCTCTTAGAGCTAATAAGGTGTTGGGTAATAGTGTGAAACCTAGAAAGCCATAGCATGACAAGAAGATCCCCAAATTAATTATAAGACACTTTTTTTTTACTTGGAAGGTTGCATTTGGATGGTAGATTTTTCTTGTTTATGTACAGCATTGTTAGGTTTCTATAGCTATCTTTGTCTAGCAAACATATACATATTTATAAATATTCATTTTGAAGTTAATTACCTATATATGTTTATATCTATATATGTTTGGCACAAAATTGCACAATCAGTTAGATTTTCAAAGCTTGGGGTTTTGTTATTATATAGTTTTAAATAAAATAAATATAAGATTGTGGTTTAATTAGCTTTTGAAATTGGAGCTTTTAACAGATATCACCCCAGTTTTCAGAGTTCTTGATTTTCTATTCACAAGTTTTCAGCCATAAGGTGTCCTAACCACACTAGGTTTACCAAATATCATACCAACTTGTTAATATATATTTAACACAAATAATCCATCAGCTTCAGCTAACAAAGTCATTTAGTACATGGCTAGAATCACCAACGTTGTAGATAAGATGTGAATTTCTCGATTTCATTGGTTCGAACACCTGCAGAGACGGCCATGGACATTATCGACAGACAATGAAAATTTCTATCAATATCAATACCGCATGTATGGAGGCAAACCCTTGGGGATTCTCGGTGTGGTAGAGACATACCAAATAAAAGTTGGATAAAAGGCATTCATCGAGACTTTTCACTATTGACCTTAGATGATATAGCCATAGACTGGGATCTATGGCTTTTTTTTAGTTCTTCCTTCTACCATGTATGTTTTTCCTTTGCATTTGCTCCTTATCCCGACCCCTTTCGATCTCATCAACTCTTAGGCCGTTTTTGGCAGTAGATTTTATTTTGGAGATTATCTTGAGAGACGTAGATTTTTAGGAAATGGAGATTTTTTTTTTTAGATTAAGGAGTTTATGGAGATGGGGATTTTTTTTAAAATAATTTTGGTATGTTGTTTGGTGTTTATGAAATTTTGGAATTATTATTTTGAAAGGAAAAGACGAAAATACCCTTCCTTTACTACCCTCCCATGAGAATTGCCCAAATTAAAATAGTCTTCACAATCTACCATAATCTTGAGGAATCAAGATTTCAGAATTGCCCAAAAATAATCGCCAGCCATCGCCATAATTTCCATCTCCCCCGCGCCAACAATCTTCCACAATCACCTACCAAACACCGAAGTGCTACGGTATTTTTTTGTAAGCTCCGTAATCTACCACAATCACATGCCAAACACGGCCTTAGTCTTTCGAAAATGTCTTTTCGAAAATGTCTTTGCGTTTATCTCAACCCTGTCAACTCTAGTTGTGGATGGATTTGTTTTATTTGAGATAGAAGTCTGCCGCTAGGGATATGACTAAAACGTAACTGCTTCAAAAGTTGAAACCGGTTCGCTTATTTCCTTATAGACTTTAGGCGGCTTTAGATTTTGAATTTATAGGTGTCATAGTTAATGTAATTAAGTGAGTTACATAACAATACAATGAGTTTTTGAAAATTTCCAACTGAGAGCATCAAGGTTTGGAGAGTTCAGCCTTCATCATATATAGTAATTAATTTAAATTAAACATTTTTCACTTAGGTATTTTCTTTCATTTTGTTGATATAATTTGTTGTCTCAAATCGATATAAAGGGGATTGATAAATATATCGCTATTTTCAGAACCTGTAGTGGAGTGGGTCTTATTGTTAGATACCCTAAAAATTCAAGACAAAAAAAAAATATGGGCGGAATTCCCACACATAAAATAAAATAAAAAGTCCATGAAATAGTACGTTGCAGACGTCATGAGATAGGTTTTTTCCTTTTAAAAAAAAAAGCACGGGACTTGTTGCGAAGTCTCTATTTTTTTTTCCTTTACAATTTTAACACCTCTGATAAGGTACTCCGCGTGTTGCGGAGTACGCTTCGTAATAAGTTTCGGAGTTTAGTGTTATATCCAATAAAAATTAGTAGTGTATTTAAATATTAAAATAGCTAAAATATTACTATTGTATAAGGTAGGAGTTTTTTTTTTGATAAGGCAAAGATTCAGAAGCCAGACAAACATGGCTCCCCGAGAGGCAGACGGATTAACCGTCGAAAATAATACAACTAAAAGTGAACCAAAACAGGCGCAACAAAGATTGAAACTAAACGTATAAGGTAGGGGCTAGTAATAGGGCGTTATGGTTGACAATTCCTCCTTTTATTATATTTTGAATTTTAAAATTCATAAGGGTCTTCTTACACATACATTATACATCAATCAATTCGTTTTTCCAACCTTTTATAAAAACAATTCTTCTTAATTACCAAATCACGATCCATGTAACTATTTTCAAAACCATGCCTTTGTAAAGTTGTAAAATGTAACTGTATTACATTTTATATCACTATTTTGATGGGATAGATTGAATTTTATAAGTTGGAATTGCAATATGTTTATAAGTTGGAATTGCAAAATGCTGTTTGAATTCTAAAATATACTAATTATAATATAATAATTATACATTAGTTTATATAAATGTACAATTATTTTTATTGTATAACCACACTCATATGAAATAAAATAAAATAAAATAATTAATCTAATTTGTTAAGTGAATAGATCGCGAAAAGCTAAATACATCGGTAATTTTTACTAGATACACCGCAAATATTCACAACTTGTTACGGATCTTACTCCGCAACGTGCTGCGAAGTACCTTATTAGAGGCATAAAAAAAATTAAATATGAGAACTCCGTAAAAAAAAAAAAAAAAAAAGCGCTCAAGAATTCCTGCTTGACTAAGTTTAAAATTTAACCATGTATCATGAAAAAATTAGTGATATATTTATCAAAACCCTTAATGAAATTGGATAATATTAATTTGTTGAATGTAACTGGATAATTTGTTGAATGAAACTGGATAATATTATTTAATCCCATGTAATTTTTTGAAAGAAAACGGTCATTTTATTCTCACTCTACTAAACAGGCCTACTTTGAAATTTGTACATTGACGCGACGAGGCCGGGATTAAGACCCTCACTTGATTCCTATTACACCCATCAAAATATAATCCGATTCAAAAAATCTGATCCAAACATACACCACATCCTAAAGAGGTAAATATATTGCTGAAATTTGTAACTGGGTTACAAAAGACGTAGACCATACCCAAGGTTTAGTGTAAAAAATATGAGATGTCAAGGCCACGCAGGGCCTAACCTCCCCAAAAGTATACCCAATGTAACCTTCTCTAACTCTCCTAAGTCCTACCCCATCGACCTCACACGAATTCGTCATGCAATTGTGTTCGTTCATGTCACTAATAAATTAAATCACGTATATATTTTATAATTATATTATGTTTAGAGCACTTATTTGTATAAATGTGATATTTTTATGCTTAAAATATTTATAAATTATTATTATTAAAATATTATTTATAAATTTGATTATAATATTATTATTTAGTTTAATTTGACATATTAATATTGCAATTTAATTTTGATAATGTGTTAATATTCTTACAAATTCTTTAAAAAGTTCTAGTTTTTTTTGACCCGGTGGGTCGAACCGAAATTGGGATAAACCCGATCTACTCGGGAACCGGAATGATCCATGACCCGATTGATCCGAAACCCGATCTATCAATCTAGAACCCGAATTGAATGACCCGAACCCGAACTGAATGACTCAATTGATAGGTCTAATTCTGATACTTACTCAATGAAGTTAAATAACCACTCCATTAAAAAAAAAACACTATTGGGGTTTAAGTTTTATAATTTACTAAGACTATCCACAATGGTTTTGTTTATAATGTATACATTTGCACAAGGTGTGTAAAAATACACCTTACTTTTTGATATTTTGCTACAATGGTCAAATGTGCATTTTTTACACATCATTCAAATACAATTAATTTAAAACAAAAAAGAAAACAAAAATCATAAAAAACACACCAATAAAATTGTCTTGCTTTTTGAAAAAGTTTTTGCACATGGGGGAGGTGATATGCTCAAATTTGCACATTACATGCTCAAATGTGCACATTTGCACACCCCAAAAGCAACCAATGGAGCTCAAAAATGTCAAAAAAATGCACATTTAGACATTTGCACACCACCATTGGAGTTAGTCTAAACATTGTTACCTGATCAATCCAAATTTTCTTAACATGTCTACATTACATTATAAGACCCTTTCTTTCCCATAAAGTAAGATTGCAAATTTGCAATGCCGTGCTCCATCATTATAACCCTGATTTCTAATTATTTATAAGTTTAGTTACTAACCCAAGGTCAAAATTTTGGAGTAAAATCCACAATTAAGTTGGTACATTGGAAAACCACTGTTATATATTAATATTACATATACTAAATAATGATATAAATGTCAAAAAAGTTACAAAGATATTGTCCACCCCATATAATACGCCCGGGAGATGTTACCTTCCCTATGCCTATTCAATTATTCATGCAAATTTATTTTATTTTTTACTACCAATTTCCTGGAGAAACTACGGGAGACATTTAGGACTAATGAAGAGTTTTTTCACCTATAGATGTTTTTTTTTATAAAACTACTAGGATTATTTATGATTTCCCAAAAGGCAAAATTACAGAAAACCACCCATTAAATATGGGTGTTTTCACTTAACCACCCCTTAAATTCAAAATTACAGAAAACCACCCTTTAAATGGTATTTGTTTACAACTCACCACCCATTCAACTATTTTCGTTACTTTATCATTAAATATATTATATTTTAATATTTTTAAACTCAAATTTGATTGTAAATATATTCAAATTTTGAATTTAAGGATCCAATTATATTTTAGGGAATTTTGTATTTATTTTTAAAAATAATAATCAATAAAGCCTAGAATTATTATCTTAATTTATGTTTGAAAATGTTTATAAATTTTTAAAACATTATGTAAATTACTCTTATAATTTTTAAAACATTATGTAAATTACTCTTATTCAATGAGAGTAATTTCCATAATATTTTAAAATTTTATAAACATTTTCAACCATAAATTAAGATAATAATTCTAGGCTATATTTATTATTATTTTTTAAAAATAAATAAAATAATCCCTAAAATATGACCGAACCCTTAAATTCAAAATATGAATATATTTAAAATCAAATTTGAGTTTAAAAATATTAAAATATAATATATTTAATGATAAATTAAAGAAAATAGTTGAATGGGTGGTGAGTTGTAAACAAATACCATTTAAAGGGTGGTTTTATGTAATTTTAAATTTAAGGGGTGGTTAAGTGAAAACACTCATATTTAATGGGTGGTTTTCTGTAATTTTGCCTTCCCAAAAATAAAAATATGGGTAGGTTGATTTTATAGGCACGTATTTGGGCCGGATAACCTTTGAACGAAAGCCCGTATATTGTAATGGTAGACAGAGGCCCAGAAATTATATTTGCTTAGGTACTAAAAAAAATAAAAGGAGATTAATGGGGTGAGAGAGGCTCGAACTCTCGACCTCAGGATTACTCAGAAGCTATGAGACCTACGCGCTAGCCAACTGCGCCACCACCCCTTTGTTGTGATTTACTGATTTAATAATTTTTTTTAATTTGAATTAAGATATTTTTTTATATTTTTATTGGATTGCCTGGCTAATCGGGTGGAAGTGGATTTATGTCAAATCCACTATTACTTCTACAAACTTTACCAGGTTTAGGGTTTGTAGAAGTAATAGTCGATTTGACCTAAACCCACTTTCATCTGAATCTAACACGAGCGAGCCATTTGGGTGTTTTGAATCGCATACATTATAAGGTCATTATGTATTTTTTACATTGAAAAGAAAGGTACATTATAATTAGAAACAATGATCAAATTGTAAACAAGGAGAAATTAAAAACCTTATCAAAATTTTACCTTGTATATAAAAAATAAAAACAAATCAATTTATAGGGCAATTATAGGAAAAGCAGACATACAACAAAGGGTCATATCCGCCACGTCGTGCTCTCTATGCTGATGTGTGTGCAAGTTCTTCGTTGTTTATTGCAACCTTGAAATCCGTTAACTTCTCGTTAAGGATTGGGTTCCGATTTACCCCAAGGAAGCTTCTTAGATTGTTTGTTTTGGTGACGAGAAGGAAAGGTTATGAGAGGGTGTCCATACGCAGGAAGTGGAGGCGGATTTGTCACCGCCTTCATATTCCACCCACTCCAAGAAGGGAAACGAAGCTAAAAAACATATATTTTGATCTTCTACTCCACTATGAAACCCTGTATTGGCTCACTGCTTCGCACTAAGTCGGTTGGGCCCGGTGGGGCTAAAGACAAGCTGGAGGGAGGTCGTGTGTGTGGGTCCACATATGGGAGACTCGAACAACACATAAACCCAACGGGGTTCCATCTCAAAACCAATTGTCAATGAGAAAAGTAGCCCTTCAATCTTATATGTTGTTCAAGCATTCTCTATATAACTGATGTTGGATAACCACGTTCCAACAATCATTCCTTTTTAGTTTTTCCAAATGCTCACTTGGATTTGGGCTTTTGTGTCTTAGATGCACCCCACTTGTTTGCATTTAGCAACCACGCTAGCAGTGCTTCCCACATGTTGGCTTCGAGATCCTAGTGTTTTGAGCTACATATCTGGTAAGGAGATAATTTGCTTTATCCACAAAATCTAGAAATTAATCTATGACCTGATCGGTTGCTTACTTCATTATCCATTCATGTTTATTACACTGGTCCAATGCCCCAAGCTGTCATGCACCATGTGCTTAAATAACACACTCTTACTTTTTCGATATATATGTTAGTTTTTACTTTTTACGTTGGAAATCTATTATTCTAGAGCTCCAATATTGATAATAAACTTCGGGGACAGTTTATAATTCACAATCCATAGTTTATAGTATAAACTCTTAACTATCATTTAGTGAAGTCCTTTTGATTATCATGACACTGTCTTTATCATTCCCAAATTGTAATTTTTCATCCTAGATGTGTTTTCCATTTTTTGCATGCAACAAGTGTACTGCCAAGTTTGATGCTTTGTGTCATCCTTGATTAATGCAGCGGGTGGAGTGATTGCTTCGATATTAGTGGTGTTATGCTTATTTTGGGTTGGTTTGATTGATCAAGTTGGTCATGATGAAAAAGGTTCAACACTCAATTTTGGTACCCTGCCTGTAGGACTGGACCTGAGATTTTAGATGCTTGAGGCGAAATATAAAAATAGGACCCTTTACTATTATTTTTTTGGAAATTTTTCTTTATCATTTCGTTGCTTTAGTTTAATTAATTAGCTATTTTTTATGTTAAAAAACTCAATATGGGTGGTTTTAAATAATTTTTTTATTTGTGATTTTGGGTACTTATTTTTTTAGAAAGGGTTTGTGAAAATCTAAATATTTGTTTAAAAAGTGAAGTTGCACAAGATAAAGGGAAATAAAATATTAAGAAAATTTTGTTTATTTTTCATAACCATATATAATGGATAATTTCTATTTTATTGGTGCTTTTTAGTGATTACTAAATGAAATTTTGGAAGAAAAAATGCAACAAAATTAATAGAGAACAAAGAGAATTAAACATTGGACTAATTAATGAGAAAGAGTGAGGTTTTTAACTAATATACTATATATAATATGACTTTAATTAAACTTATTAATAGAAAAATATATATGCCTAAAAAAATTGGGCCCCTTTCAATTTTGGGCCCGAGGCGAAGGCCTGTTTTGACTCCCCTCAGGTCTGGCTCTGCCTGTAGCTATTGGTCTCTATGGATATTACTACTCAGGGCATGCTGTCTTTCCTAACATCTATACTTGAATGGTGAAACCAAACCAATATCCATCAGTCCTCTTGACTAGGTAAGCAGCTTAGAGGTCTTGTTGTGATAAAAAGGGGCTAGCAAAAACCATTGATTTCATGTCTTTTCAATTTGCATGTAGTTTTATGATACATATTGTCTGATAGTCTGAACTCTGAAGACAGACAATCACCTGATCCTGATTTTATCCTCATACTTACCTTTGCTCTTTTGCCTACAAAGAATATGCTCAGTTTTCTGCATACAAGGTTGGACTATAAATCATTCTCTAGTGCGGAATCGAATAATATAACTCCTTCTCTACTTCTCGAGTGCTCTACCAAGATGGTGATTCCGATCAAGTGTCGTTGCACGTGAACGATTTAAAGTTGTTCACTATGTACCTTGATGTATGCCGGTGTTGCTGTTTTTGGGTACTTGATGTTTGGTGAATCAACACAGTCATAGTTCACTCTCAATCTGCCTCAAGATTTGACAGCCTCCAAAATTGTTGTATGGACAACGGTGAGGGGATTAGCCTTTATTTGTTTCCTTCTGTTTTACCTTTCTGGTTAACTCAGACAAGTGGTCTTTATTGGATATTAGTGCAAATGATCTAGGCTTATTATCCCACTATGAAGTTCATCCTTTCCGGCTAGTTTCTGCAGTGCAGTTTTAGCTCCTTAGACCATCCGTATTCATGAATCTATTTTCAGGCTCATAACTTACTTTTTCACTGTCACATTAGCTTAAGAACCTCACTTTAGATTATTATTTTTTCACTCTCCATTCATGAATCCGACCTCGGACTCGTAACTTAATTTTCTTTATTTACTTTTTTTATTAAATCAAATCTCTATATATTAAACTCATACAATAATCCACTCTCATTAAGTTTATTAATAATACTAATTAGTAAGCTTTATTATTAAATATTGAATATTCTTAATAATTTAATTATTCATGGTTATTTATTATTATTATTCAATACGAGAATAATATACGGGTATTTTTGACATTATTTTTTTACAAAAAGCATATGCAAAATGGATGTCTATGGGTAGATAAAATTAATTCACACTTGAAAATATTTTTTTAAAAAAATTATTTACAGAAAATACCTTAAAATTATTTTGAAGACTGGCCATTTTTATTTTCTTGCTTGGACAACCCATGAACCCTGCTTTGAGCATCATCACTCATGGGGTAACCCCGTCCATCTCCCTCCTCGTAATATTTTGACACCTCATTTTCTACTAACTATACCCCATCCTTTAAGAATTTATAACTTTTATCTCGCATCCAAAAGTTACCCCATTACTATTTTTTTAACTATATTTATACCCCACTACATATTTTGACTAATCAAATTTTAACTCACTTAATAAAAAAATATATAACACACTTTTATAATTTTTTTTTTTAAAATAAAAAAGAGATGGGGAAGGGGTGGGGTTACCTCATGTCACTAAGGTTGCCCCTTCCCCTTTTCATGGGTTTTACGGTTTTACCCCATGTCACTAAGGGGTGGGGTTACCTAGCAAGTGTCTCATTACTCTCGTAACATTGACATTAATTTTTGTGGTTATAAGGATTCGGAATCCACCTAAGGATAAGCGGACATACAACATATGGGCTTATATAACGAGCAAGCAAGTGTTGGGTAACATCGTCTTTAATTTTACTAGTTATAAGGAATCGAAATTCATCTTTTAACACAAATTAACACAAAAGATTAATTCAATAATAGGACTTCACCTTACCCTTGTAAACCACTATTTCTCCCCTTGTTTATTTGACATGAGACATTACCCGTCTCAACGGATCCAATAATGACTTGATCCCGAAGTGACCTAACCCTAACCCGATCGGTTATCTACTTATCTACTGTCACTTATACTTGTGGTTATATATTCTTCTTTCAGTTTTTTGCCACCAGTTATTTGTCATTTTCTTTTAACACTTTCCATGGGAAATCGCCATAGGAATTGGATTAGCTTGACTTCTAAAATGTGCAAGTCTAAATAATTGCTGTCATTAAGGAACTCGCTTTAGATGAATTGATGAATTTTTCTTCAAGTGTTCAGATGAATTTAAGAATCTGTTCAAGATGATATTACAACTTGATAAAAAAAAATGCATCATTCAATCTGTCACACAGTGGTCAGATGCTTTTACTACTGCAATACACGAGAATATAACCAGCACATAACGGCAACACAGTATAATATATATTTTGCCAATTTTTCTCCCTCGTCTTTACATAAACAGATGTATGAATTCAAACAAAATGTATATAACCATAGATGAATGGATCACCCTAATCAATTTTGTGGGTCATCATAGTTAGGCAGCGACCACTTTTTGGAACGAGAGCTCCAAGTCTTTCAATCTGCAAAATTGGCAACCAAGAAATGCAGCATCAAGAATCTATACATATCTCACATTCCCACATGACAGGAAACGGGAAGTAGTCGATACCTTACAGAACTGAGATCAGGGTACACTGCTATTGCATCACTAAAATCCTACAGTTTTGTGAACAAAAAATAGAGTTTCAGTAGGGAAGAGATGAACACAATTATATAGCAACATTGAACTCTCTGTCTCTCTCTCGTCGAATTCCATGAATTCTTGTGCATCAAGAGAGCAGCTCACCTGGTTAGCAGTTGACGACGTGTATGTAACTATACAAGACATTCCAGCTCCTGTAGCTGCCTGCAGAGATGAATTTGACTTAGAACTAAATCCAGAGACTATACTCATCCTAGTTTGCAGGTATGAACAAACCCATCTTATCACAGCAAAATGGATTCATCCTAGTTTCCACGATACTTTATGATCAAAGTTACGGTAAAAATTGTGAACTTTCTGAATAATTTGTTTAACAATCAGTTTACCTGTAGACCAATGACACTATCCTCCACCACCAAGCAGTCCTTTTCGGAAACGCCTAAATTCTGTGAGATTAGATAATCTAATCAGAATAACAGGATTCCTTGAAGTTAAATAATTTGAAACAACTGCCTTCTGTAATAACTTAATTGGTTGTCTTACTTACCTTAGCAGCCGCTATATAAATGGATGGATCGGGTTTCTTTTCCTTCACATCATCACCTAGAAAAAAAGACTTTACATTAGATGCTAATTTGAAAGTGTGCCATGATTAGTTGATTACCATCATTAGCTGATTAAACAGTAAGAAGTACTCTGTAAAACTCAACATAGATGGTTAAAAACCTGCGAGGAAGCAATCAAGACCCTGAAAACGGTCCTGGAATGAACAAATAGCAGAGGAAAAACAATCAACTTTATTAAGAGATCAATCCATGATGAAGAGAAGAACACTTAAACGGATATAAAGGGAAGGCTTACAAGTCCAATGAGATTTTCAAGGCACATTATAACAGAGCTCTTAGTTGCTGCAGAGCAAACTGCCAACAATTTCCCCTAGAACTTGGAAGAAGGAAATGGCTTGATCAATACACATATATTAAAATCAGGGAATATTTAACTTCAAATTCACAAAAGAAACAATTAAGATCTTCCAAATCACATAAATTACTACAAGATGAAGAAATATTTGTCATAAATAAATACCAGAAAGAGAACGTATCGTCATTAAAATGCAAGTTATCTTACAGCGGCCTTGGCATCATCCATCAATCTCAACACTCCTGGTCGGGGCTCCACCTGCACAACATAAAACATATACATACATAATGTTGGTCGGCGGTGGCTTATCACTCATGACAATACCATGTTTTAGGTAAATGCTCTTACAGTGCCGGACTTTATAATCTCTTGATACCTTTCTGTCTTCCAATCCTGACAAATACACACAATTCAAGCTTCAAAGTATGATAAACATAACCACATCGTCAAGTATCTCATAAGAATTGCATTCGGAAGCTCGCCTAGCACGCGTCCGTATACACACCTGAAGGATATCAACCAACTTTGCTTTATCAGCATCATTTTCTGGAGCGGTCTCGAATATTTTTGAGGTTGGCCAACCGTGCTCCTTGAAATACCTTACAAATCAACTTTCAAACCAATCAATTATAAAGACTGATTTGTTCAAGTATTAGTGACAGTTTCATCACAATGCATATTCCATCTTTTCATCAACACTATCCGTATAATCAATGTCGATTCTTCAAAACATAAACCGTAGCAACCCTAACCTAATAAGATTTGTTAATGCTCTCAGCTACAAAGATTTGCCAATTTCAGTTTCAATTCCCCTAACTGCTGTCATATTACACAGGTAGAAATTCCATCCATTGCCTAAATTTACAGAGTTTAGCCGTAATTCAAATTGAAATCAATCAAATAAGCATCAAGTAAAAGCTGAAATTCAGAACAGTACAAAATTCAAATGGAAATCGATTGTACCAGCGCATCTTGGGCTTGCCACCGCCAATGAGATTCTGAAGCTCATCGTAGAACTCAGGGTCCCAGACGAGCGGATCGGAGGAGGAGGAGGGAGAGGAAGAATGGGAGGAAGGGCAGCGGACGCTGAAGAAATCGAAGGCGTCGTTGTAAGCCTGGCGATGCAAGTGCTCCGACTCCAGTATGACACCATCGCAGTCGAAGATTAGGGCTTTGAACGAAGCCGAGACAGCGAGGGGCCGGGGAGCTCCGACGGCGGCAGCTGCGACGGAAGGAGGGCGGCGGAGGGAGGAGAGAGAGGGGGAAGGGGAGCGAGAGAGGAATGAGGAGGAGCAATTGAGGAAGCGGGGAGGAGAGAGGGCGGTGGATTGGCCGGAGAAGGGAGAACAGGAGGGAATGGGGTTTCGGGAGGTGATGGTGGAAGACGCCATTGATGGATGAGAAGCTTCGAGCTTCAAGCGTTGCGCTGTGTGGTAGTGGTGCGAGAGCGAGCTAACTACAATTTGGATTTTGTGGCTTACAATTGTTAAATATCATCGAGTTAAATAAAATAATAAAAATATACTAGTTCCCGCGACAGGCCGAAATCTTTTTAATAAAATTTTAATAATATAAAATTAAATAAAAGTTAACATAAAATATGAAAAATACAGTTAAAAATGTGAATATTTTTTTAAAAAAATTAAGTTGGTTATAACACGCAATTAAAAATGTTTTTTATTCGATAGTTGAGAGCAGTACACAGTTCATTACGTGAGATAAAAAAACATTGGAAAAAAAAAAGTCTAAGCAGTTCATCGTTTGTCATACTATTGTGGTGCTTAGCTTGATTGTTCGTCTGTTTTTCAACTGGTTGGTCTTCACGTCGCTTGAGGTTCACTTTAAGTACGAGGGTTCAATCTATTGTTGTGTTTTTATTTTCTGTTTGTGTTTTCCTATTAGTATTATATCATGAAAAATAATTCGTTTATCAATCCATCGATCTTTTAAGAAATCAGTAACTCATTGAATATTTTCATCTATATGTATATAAAAAAATTTAATGAACTAGAGTATTTGTACTTGTTTATACTACTCCCTCGATTCAGCAAAACTTGTCATTTTAGCTTCTTTCACAAGTTTTAAGACAATTAATAAATGTATTAATTTACCCTCAATTATCACGCTCCTTTTTTACTCTATCGAAAACTATAACTAACAAACCATCAATCATGCCAATGACATTTTTGTAAAACGGAGTTCAAAATACCTACAATGACAGGTTTTTTTTTAAGAAAAATAACATCCTTAAAATGACATGTTTTACCGAACGGACGTAGTATTATACTCCCTCCGTCCTAAAATACATGGTCTTTTAGCATTTTGCACAAGTTTTAATAAAATACCTTACTTTTAAAAAAAAACATCATCATTGCACTAACTTTTTCATAAATTTTATTATTTTTTAACACCCACTACACATTTTAACCAATCAAATTATTTTAAAAAGTCAACAACACACAAACCAATACAAATCATTACAACTTTTTATTTAGAAAACCTAAAAGGCTATCTATTGTTGGACAAAAATTTACCTCTAAAAACCCATGTATTGTTGGACGGAGGGAGTACTTTGCAGGTCGGAGCCTTGATGGATCAGGAATGTGATCCTCTTCAGTCGTCCACCTCTACTCCAAATCTTTGAGGTCAGTACTGAGTTGCCTTCGCAATTTGCCACCAGACCGAGTCTTTGACTATTGGCATTCCCAAAATCCTGATCGATTTGACTTCACTCACATCCCATTTCGTAGCTTTTCAGAACATTCAAATAAACTACTCCTCCCATAACGTCAAAACCATACCATATACTCCATTTTTTGGATTGGCCAGGTTTCTTTGTCTCCCTCGATAACTCAAAAGAGGGGAAGTCTTTGCGTCACATCCACTAAGCCCGTTACCCTTTGTCACCCTTCGGTGATCCAATACTTTTAGCTAGCCTGCTAGGTTAGGTTTTTGTTTTAACCGGTTTGATATTCGTACAACCAAAATATGATCAAGTATACAATCACGACAATGATTTTCAAAATCGGTGGACATTTTTATTTTAAAACAGCTTGTTGACACCGGTTTTTAGAATAGGTGGACATTCTGCCAACTTAGAAAAATAGTGACAACATGACGTTTTCTAGCAAAAAATGTCTACTGATTCTATAAGTCGGTATCATGATCGTGCAGTTGACGATATATGTTGGTCATTTGTATAATAACTTCTTATTGATAGAATAAGGCTCTTTTAGCAGCTTTTTTTAGCATTAGGTAGTTAAGACTAAAAAGGATCTTTTATACTGAAATAATGTTGTTTCTAACTAAAATGATGTCCCTTTTTTTAGAAAGACCTTGAGGATCGCTAGGGAAATTAATAAGTGTTTTGATGATTGTAAAACTCTCGATACTTAACATATGTGTTGATTGTTTTTATAGATGCTCATAGGTTATGAGCTGAAGGAAATTGTGAAAGCCGGCCTCAAAAGTAAGAACTGAGCAGCTAAAACAGATATCACGTGAAGATCTAAACGATTCCAATGAACTCGTTTATAAAGAATGTTTCTAAATG
Organism: Persicaria maculosa; assembly: GCA_963922045.1. Taxonomy (NCBI): domain Eukaryota; kingdom Viridiplantae; phylum Streptophyta; class Magnoliopsida; order Caryophyllales; family Polygonaceae; genus Persicaria; species Persicaria maculosa. The sequence continues at coordinate 1,816,801 of OY998254.1, read as the reverse complement.
ACATGGTCGCTAAATGATAAAGCAAGAAGATTGTCACGATCTTTAGTGAGCTTCACAGCATATCATCGACACGTACTCTCTGTTCGGTAAAGCATGTCATTTACTACTATATTAGGTAACAAAAACATATATAATTTACTATTCACATACATTTTTTAAATGATAAATTATATAAATATCGACTTTTTTTTAATTAATTTTAAAATAATTTTATACTCATTAGTGGTAAATATAAAATTATTTTTAAATAATAATAATTTATATATACTCCATCCATTCCTAATTAAATGTCGTTTGCCCTTTTCTGCACGTTTTTCGAGGAGGTAAACACACTATAAAATATTATTTTTTTAATCAATTTTTTTTAACAATTTCATACTTGGTAGTCATAAGTATAATCTTATAAAAATAAATTCATTAAAAACATAATATTTGATACTCCTTAACAATATGCGTGCAGAAAAGTCAAACGACTTTTATTTTGGAACAGAGAGAGAATCATTTTTAACTCTAAAAAAACATATATAAATATTAAAATGACATATTTTGATTGAGGGAGAGAATACTCATCAATGCTCTATTTTTTTAAAGCTGATAAAATATTTACTATATATTACTTAAACTTTATATTATTGTATGATGATTGCAAGCCCCAAAAAATAAAATAAACTAGTTCTAGTATACTGTTGTGCTTAACAGCAAACATTTGCATGTGCAAATACAAAATTACTATATGTAGATAAGAGAAATAAATGCCACAAAACATCAATGCTTGACAATCATTCCCCACCTTTTCTAACCCCACACAAAAAAATACAACTCCTTATATAAATACATTGCAATTAGGATAAAAATTAATTAGTTTACATAAATGGAAATTTCCTATATAGTATATATAAAACTGATAAATTAAGGGTTGAAGAAATGGTCCTTGCAGTGGCACTTCCAACCCAATGGCTTGTAATTGGAGTACCTGGAAGAGTCAAGCAACCCCACCTCATGGCTCGGTCCGGTCTGGCTCGGACCCGAGTCAGGCCGGCTCTGACCCGGCACATTTGGTACTTGAACCGCCATACATGGGTGGCACTGGTTGCACTTGTTGTGACAGCTTGGTGGCCTTGAACCCAGCCTTGATTTCTCTTCAAACAACAGATCCTGCCCATTGATTTCCATGTATCAATATTAATCCAATGCAATTAATTCCAAGAAAATAATTAAATCAAGAAATTAGCAAAAGGGCTTATTAGTTATTACCCTTGGAGTGGCAGAAGGGTAAATAATGAGAAGTTGGAGAAGTAAGATGACTACAATGTGTTGGTTGTGGTGAGGTGAACTCATTTTCCATTACATCATAATTTCAAACACCAAAGTGACAAATGTGAAAAAAGGGCAAAAAGGAAGGGTTTAATTAGAGAGGAGGGTGAAAACAAAGAGCTTGAAATGAAATCTCAGTTGCTGATGAAAGAAGCCATGGATGGAGGGAGTAAGCAACCAAGCAAGGGAGGAAGATAGAGAAAAGGGGTAGGTAGAAGTAAATGATGGGCAGGACTGGAAATGGGTGGGAGGGATGGTGATTGGTATGGACCGTATGGTCTTAAATTAGGAGGGGAGAGAGAGAGTAGAGAAAGGTGAAAGGAACCACACAAGGGAGAGAGAAAGAGGCTACAAAAATTGAGAGAATTGTACACTTCAATATGGAATGACATTTTTGTCCTCTCCCTCTCTTTCTTTTACCGACTTACTATCCGCACGGTTTCGTTTCGCTAAATATACAACGAGTTCACTGACTTCCAGTGTCGACAAACATTTTTGTCCTGAAAAAAAGCTTGTCTACACGGAAAGCCGACGTCGACTTCTTGTATCGACAAGCTTTTTTTAGGCAAAAACACTTGCTGCCACCGAAAGCCGGTGAATAACAGTGCATTTGGCGAAATTTTGGTTGTGTGTATAACAAACCCTTCTTTTATTAGAGCATCCTCAATGACACGGTGATCCAAAATTTCTTGGCATTTCCTCGTTCGCCTATCTCAGTAATTTTATTTTCAACCCTCCTCAATTCATTTTTTGCTTTCCAGAACAATCGAGTTTCTTAAATCACTTTTTTCATCTCATCCCAATAAAAAAAGAAATAAAAATAATTTATCATGGGGACACATGGTATCATTTGATTGATTTCGAACTTGAAAAAATTATCAATATATATTGAGGCATCCAAAAAGTGAGAAAGTTGTCCACAATGGTCAGATTATCCAAATCAGATAAAAAAATGGAGAGGATGATTCCCCACCATTAAGGATGCTCTTAGTTTGAAGAAAGCGTTATCTTTGATCGGGAATAATAACAATACATGTCGTTTTAGATTTAATGATTTATACACCGATAAAGATCTCATTGATCGGCTTCGAAAATAGAGTAAAATGACTATTTTAGCGGTCATAAAATTCATATGGGGTCATACAATAGCTTGTTAGAAAGTAGACTCGATTAAGGGCTACAACTAATTTCAAATTCAGCCATGAAGATAATGTAACGGTGCTTAAAGTGCGTGACATAAGAGAAACGCACGATCATTTATCTTACGGTATTTGAAGATTTGAAAAAATATTAAATTGTCCACAATAGTAAACGGGCCGAAGCTTTGGGCATCAAACAGTTGGGCCGTAGAAGCTGGCCCATTTAAAGTAGGGCCCATTAGTCCCATCCACATCCGAAGCCGACATTGTCGATCAACTCTATTTGTCTGAAGTCTGAACTCGCCATCTACTGCGTCGTATAAAGCGATACGATAAATTCATTGTACCCGCCCCGTCGCAATCGCCGAGGAGTTGAGAGAGAGAGAGAATGGAGGAGGAAGAGCACGAGGTGTACGGCGGCGATATCCCTGTCGAGGGAGATTTGGAGGGAGACATTGATGGCTCTCACGCCGACGTCGAGATGGCCATCGCCGACGACGACGCCGCTGTTAAGGTATCTCTCCCTTTGTTGCTCAATTGATTCATTCCTGATTTGGATTGATTTGAAATCTGTGGTCTGAGAATTGCTCGAATCGCGTGTCAGGAGTTGGACGAGATGAAGAAGAAATTGAAGGAGATGGAGGAAGAAGCTGCTGCCCTCCGCGAGATGCAGGCTAAAGTTGAGAAGGAGATGGGCGCTGTTCAAGGTGTTTTTTTCATCTGATCTCCAATTTCGGTTTTTTTTATTGTTATGATGCATTGAAAATATGTGTTTCCTTTGAGTTCTCAATTTTGATCAGTGGAAATATTGGACTCTGGATATTTTTTTTATAGATCAGATGAAAATTTGATCTGCAAGTTCGGTTTTCTTATTGTTATGATTTACTAAGATGTGCTTTTTCCTTTGAATTCTCAAATTTGATTAGTTGAAATATTGGATAGTGGATTTTTTATTTATTGATATCCTCTTTCTCTTTGTGATTAGGGTTTATATTATAATAGTCCAATGCCTGTATGAATTTGCATTTCTTTCCAGCGTTTCCCATCCTCGTCAATTGTAAATTCAATTGAGTAGAAAATTGTCTAGATCCTGTTTACATTTAACACAAGCTATTTTCAATGACAAAATTTATTTGATGATTTTATCTTACTGTGGATTTCATTCCTTGTTTTTACATTTGGAGGAATTAACTTTACGATCTTCGTGTAAGGTGATGAACAAATGCATTTTGAAGATGAATTGCATAATTGTGAATTCTTAGTGCGTATTTTTTTTTCTCACAACATACATTTTGATTGGTGCTTTCCTGAATTCCTTTTCTGAAGAAGGAAAGAGTTATTATAATTGCCATTGTTAAGTTTTGTGGTCCTCAATTTATGATTTTTTCTTGATGTTCTGAAAGTAACTGCATTTATTAAAACAACAGATCCGGCTGCTTCTGCAAATATGGCAAACAAAGAAGAGGTTGATTCGCGGTCGGTGTTTGTGGGCAATGTGAGTATAAGAAACCTGTTCTTTTGTACTGGATTTTGTGTATTATATTTCACACATCTTGGTTGTCAGTTGTCATGTAGGTTGAATGGTTTAGTTTTCAATGTTTCTAGTGGAGTTTTTATTGGTAAAACTGTAAAAGGGTTCTAATTAGTTGGAATTATGAAAGTTATTTTCCTTCCCCTGCAAGAGCATTTTTTTTAGTCTTTGATGTTTGGCTCTTTAGTGTGTTTCTCTGAAGTCCGAGTTGAACAGCCACTCATATACGAAATATATATTTTGAGGGTCTCAGATTTTTGAGAACGAAGCTTTATATGATTTTCTGTTCATTTAATTTAGCAAGTGAGTTTCCAATTTTTATTTTGATGCACAATCTTGAGAACATGGCTCATATTCTGTCTTACAAGTCATATATTGACTTAATGTCTTGCTAATGTCGCAGGACCCTTCATTTGAAGTTTGTATTTGTTAGTGGTGCACGTTTTATCCTTTACTTCGAGGAGAGTGGAATTAGTAGATGTTTAAGTTTGCATTCTTGCATTTCAGTGATTAAACATAAAAAAAAAAAGGAAAAAGGTTGATAAGATTGAAAAAAAAAGGGAAGAAAAAGCATGGGAGAAAAAGAGAAGTTGAGAAACTTGTAAAAAGGATGAAAAAACAATATGTCATTTGTCTCCCTGAAAAGAAAAAAAAAAGTGAAAGAGTAGTGTGAGAAGAGGGAAAATAAGCTAATGAAAGGGAAAAATGAAGTAGAGGGAAAATATGGTAGTTTTTCCCACTTGTTAGGGATTGAAGGTGCTGAAGTTGATGAAGATGACTGATGTGTAGTACGCATGAAGTAGTGGAATGAAGCAAGAGGATCAGTCTTCAAGGGAGCAGCCATTGGAGCATAGTTTGGTCAAGCATCATTGAGCTTTTGGTCCTCAAGAGTGTGACCACTTCAGAAGGTGTGAAGGGTGATATAATGATGTCTGGCCTTTATAATTCTTTATTATTCTCTCCTTTTTCTCTACTCCAGGAAACGGGTTGTAGAAAGAAGAGAAAGAGAAATATGCAAATCACACGTGAAGCTAATTCCACAATACGTAAGCTGATGAATCTGTAACTTACAGGGATTAGGCTTGAAATGCACCAAGGATGATAAAGTTTAGGCGGGAGATAAATGAGATAATTCTATAATGTTGGTGGCTTGATGTTAGTTATTTCTACACTGAGTAGAATGATATCATAATGAAGATGCATTATCCTTCATTTTACCCATTGTCTCAATACTTTTCATGTTTCAGCGATCATAATCTAAACGGCTGAATGTTGGAAATAGTTTAAATCATAGCTTGAAGCAATATGTGGTGTTTTTGAATTTGATTGATAATGACCAAACTACGATTTCCGGATATGAAGGAACTTCTTGTGTTACATTTTAGCACTTCAGAGACTACAACAATTCATGTTTGTTACCATTGCTCTCATGCTACTTGTAAGTGTACACATAGCCACAAGGTTGAACTGTTATTCTATATGCTAAAAATTGCTGAATGAATAGACTTGATATTCAGTGTCTGGTCTGTTTTTGTTGAGTAACCTTCATTTCCATTCTGATAAGATCTGTTTGATCTCCTGTGCTGCCTGAAGTTCATAACACCCACCTTGACTTGCATAAAGCTGAAAACGTATTTGTTCTTTTCTTTTGTTTATCATATTAACGGTCACAACCTTTCGACTTCTGCACAGAATCTGGTTTATTCTCTTATTTTCTAATGTGCATTGTTGAAATATTTGCTAAATTCAGATTATCCAGTAATTTGTTAAGGCAGGTCTTTCTTAATGATTGTAGCATTGCTCCTCCTGAATTCATTCTCATTGGAAGGAATAACTTCCCTTAGTTGCTGTGTTCGTATCCTGCTTTTGCGTTATCTGACTTGTATTTTGTATTGGACATTGTTGCAGGTTGACTATGCTTGTACCCCTGAAGAAGTTCAGCAGCATTTCCAGTCCTGTGGCACCGTTAATCGTGTGACTATCCTCACAGACAAGTTCGGCCAGCCCAAGGGATTTGCTTATGTCGAGTTTGTTGAAGTAGAAGCTGTTCAGGAGGCTATTTTACTTAACGAATCTGAATTACATGGCCGTCAACTGAAGGCAAGTATCTTAACAATGACTCTTAGACATCATTGAAGCAGCGTAATAGTCATGGTTGAACATGGTGTCATTGTTGTGGGTCTTCCAGCATTACAGTTTTTTTCCTGTCTAATTTCAGGTAATGCCCAAGAGGACTAATGTACCCGGGATGAAGCAGTTTCGGCCAAGGCGGTTTAACCCTTTCATGGGCTTCCGAGCCCGCAGGCCACCACCATACTTCTATGCCCCTTATGGATACGGGTATGCCAAAGATTTACATAATTCGTTCTACGATTTGCTCTGTGCTTCATGATCCGTATCTAACATTGTTACCGGGTTACCATATACTATCCTGCAGAAAGGTCCCCAGGTTCAGAAGACCGAACCGATTTATGCCCTATTATTAGTGAACAATGGCAGCAGCCAAAACTGGAGCTTCCATGAACCCTTCTTATATGGCTTATGGCGGCGACTCGAGCCCTCCTTTTCCAACGAAGACTGTCAACCTCGGTACATTTGATGCTTGTATGCACTCTAAGATGATGCATGTTATGTGTTGTGACATTTTTCAGTGGTCTGATGTGTACACAATTTTCAATATCCTGGAGTGTTTACTATCCAAATTTGGTTGAATAATTATGTGGACTGGGAAGTAACAAAAATATTTAGGCTCTATTTGGCGTTGGAGTTAGCTCATCAGAGCTTTTGGTTTTAATATTCTATAGTTTTAAATAAGTTATAGCTATTCATCCCAAGTTTTTTATATATTTTTTATATTTCAAACACCGTACTAATTTATGAACACTAATATAAAATATACGGAGTATTTAACATACTTAATCTATTAGTTTCATCTATTTTATCAGCTTTTGCTACGTGTTACCAAATAGGCCCTTAAGTCTTTCCTTGGTCATTAGTTGGTAGTCTATTTTGCATCATGATCATTGTTCTAAAAAATGCTCTTGATATTTGTTTAGACACTCTGATCATTAAGATGTTTGACATATGGTGGGTGCCAATATGTCGCTAGGCGATGGTTTGTATAAAATTTGAGATTAATTTTTGTTGGATGATTGTATATGGTTTGTGATCTTTATTTAAGCATCTTTTATCTTTATTTCACCAACCAAGAATCTCCCAATAAAATCGACAAACCGTCTTGATGTCTGATGATACCTCACTTCCAAGTTACGATCCATCCAAATCTATTTGAATTTTGTAAGTGATTTGTGATCATGTACACATGCTACGAGTCTCGAGGATCATGGCAGTGTCGAACCAACCCAAACTTTTTCAAGAAAACAAACAAAAAAAAAACATTTTTTTTTAAAGTTGCCTCTGCTTTTGAATTCATCCATATTAACCAGAGTTTTAAGCATTGTTAGAAGCAAATAACAAGACAGTTGATCAACTAATTATGACCACTATCATACTCATAGACTCACACAACATTTCTTAACCAAAACCCACCTCCTTAACTACCATTACTTCCACTAACTCCTCAAACCCAACTATAAAAGCCTTCACACACAACAAGCAATCTTCAAACCCTCACAAGAAAAAAAACACTCACCTCTTCATAACTTGATCAAAGCCATGGCAGCTTCTCACACCCTACTAGCAGCCTTTACTATGTGCATTATCGTCACCGCGTTGATGGCAGATCACGCAGCTGCAGCTCGCAATCTCGACGAGATAGTAACCGTGTCCCAAATCCCAGGCTTCTACGTTCGGCTTCCTGATCTTTCGTCCATTGCGAGCGCGTGGGCTGCGTTCCTCCCTCACCTCTCTTCGCAGACAAACCCGACTTTGCCAGCCAGTATTCCTACCGCTGCCAACCACCAGACTGACACCGCTGCAGCCACCGCCAAGCCATGAAGTGCTAGGCGGAAAGATGGATCATATATATTCATATGTACTATATAGGGTTTATTAATTTGGATCTTTTGTGTTTTTGTTAATGTGGGTGTTGTTTAGTTCTATGCCTTTTCAAGTTATTGTGTTTAATGGGTTTCATATGTGTTGTATTTGTATCTTTCTAAAAAATGCACTTGCTTATGGAAGATTGTTGCTTTTGCTTCTTGATGCTTAATGTATTAAATTATTAACTTGTATTTTTTATATGGCCAATAATTCGAAATCCTAAAACCGTCTGGAAAATCAAGAGGCCGAAGGGAAATGTATATATGTACTCATTATGCACGAACAACTCTTATTATAATACGGAGTATATGATTAATTTCAAAATTTTTAACAAGAAAATAAATTAAAAAAAGAATATAATGAGAAGTCGGCATATTATTGTAAACTCATTTATTATACTCACTTATTAAAGAAAAAATAACTCAAAATAATACGAGCTATTAGCTTTTAATAGAAAATAATACTAACTTTAGTTTTAACCAATCCATGTATGAACTCTGTCCATACTAACACACATCAATATGACTTTCAATTCTGACAAATTCCTCGATGATAAGCTTTTTTGGCCTAAAAAAAGCTTGTCGATTCGGGAAGTTAGTGTCGGTAAAATTGGCAGTCATTTTGTCGACACTGGTTTTCGTATTAACAAATCTTTTTCAGACCGAAAAAACTTGTCGACATCGGTAGCCGGTGAACCCACCATATGTTTGATGAAATAGAGCCTAGCATATACAGTAACAAACTAATTCTGCGACCCGTAACATTTGGGGATCTTTTACAATACCCGACCCGTTCACGGCCCAATTTGGCCCAAATAATCTAAACGTCCTGATATTTACACTTTTGCCCCACTCTCCTACTCCTGTTTTCAAATCATCATCTTTCACTTTTTCACCGAAACAAATTCGCTCCACTTCTAAAAATCGAATTCCAGAGAGAGCCATAGAAGCAATTTGGCGCTCGATTCCTTCAATTCCACATCAGTTCCTACTTCTTTCTTCCTCGATTTCTCCCCTCTTTGGATCCTCGGTTTCATCATGGCTGGAGGTAAGCTATCGAAAATCCACTTGTTTCATTGTTTCCTTTTTTTCGTTTCTTACTGTTACGCTGTTCGAAATCTCGAATCGTTGATGGTGGAGCTAGCGTTCTGAATGATCATTGATCAATGACAGATTTCAATAAATTCAAACGACAAAGAAGATCACAATTAGACGTGAGAGAGTTTAAGAGAAGAAGAAACCCTCGAGTTTCCGTAAACACTATGAGAAGCAGCCTTAACGTGTATTGAATCGGACCTGCGTGCGTTTGCTGGCAATTTAAGCATATCATCTTCGTTCTATACAATTATTGATTTTAGTATAGCATGTTTGGATCCTAGAGTTTTGATTGTGGAATTTCGATCCTTATAACACTGCTTGCAGTTTCATGTAGTTCCTTCACTGATTCTAGGGAAAGTCTGAAACAAAGCTAAGTTCTGCTATGATGTAGGAGGCAGCAATGGTGTTTGTATGATGAGCAGCAAGTGGAAAGAGGAGCAACATCCTAACTATATCAGCTTTATCGCGTCTTTCCTTGGAGAAAATTCTTTCAGGCTTAATTTTGTTCCGATTCCACCGGTAAGCTTTCTGTTTAGTGCTCCACCTTAAATGATTTGGAGTGTGTTTGGTCGCATTGTCGCTTACTGGCTTGAACAACTCTTTGGTGGCTTTTCATTTGAAGGACTTCATCTTCAACTGTGGAGGTCAATCAGCTGCATTTATGTTTGTGACAAGCTGGGAGCAGGATAACACTTCACAGGTTTTCAGCAGGTAAATTTGTATGAAACAACACTTTCTCGGACTTTGTTTTTCTGATACGCGTCACTGCAGAGCACTGAAGCTGAAAGAGCAGTTTGCGCGTTTCTATGTTGTGGTCACCCTTCCTACCAAGGAACAAAATGATTCATTTGTTCACTCCTACTTCAAGTAGGTAACTGAATTCGCGTTGTTTCTTCTCTTTTTCCTGAGGGTCATCTTGTTGTCCCAGCTGATCTTGACAGGATTTTTATGTTCATATATTTTGAAGGTCTGGTTTTGATATTGGAAGACCACCTTTTGTGCCAGTTCTTGATTTGGAGATGGGGTTTGAAAAAATTGTGAAGATCGCACATTCTCTTGGAGGTGAGCCCTGCTACCGGAGGGTTGAGTTTCTTCCATCATCCCTTTTTTCTAACCAAAGATTTCTGTTGTAGTCTGCAAACAACAGGATGTCATCAATCGGATGAAAGATGAGGTTAGTTAATCCCATGGTTGTCACAGTATGTATCTATTCTTGTTTGTATGATTAATCAGTAATGATTTCCTCTTGTGGATTTAGAGGAAGCAAGCTATGCAATCAACGGATGCTTTTCTGAGGGTTGTCACTTCAATACCAGGCTTGGACACCCATGATGCACACTCGGTAATCCAGCTGTACTTGTAAAGTTAGAACTTCAATTTGGCCTGGCTTGTGTCGTTCTAATAGGCATTAGCTTATGATTCCATATTCTCTGAGTGACTTGAGTCACTGGGTCAATTTTGTTCAATCTTGATGTCCAGAATAGCATCCAAGTTGTAGCTCAACAATAGCCTGGATGCTTTTACCTAGAACCTCACTATAAAATGATGATAATACTAAGGATATATCTTATCAGACAGCCTGTGATTAATCAACCTCTTGTGAACGATCCACATTAACATAAACGTATAACAAGGCTTTTGTGTTACCTGCTGGTCGATTCCATATTCACAGTTGAACCTTGTGAACTAATGAAATACACACTTTTTTCACCAGCTTCAAGCCATTGGATCAATTGAAGCTATTGCCAAGGCACCAAAGGAATACCTTCTAGAAAACACTGATCTTTCACCTGAAAAGGTGGATACTATTGTAAGGTTTTTCAGGGACCCAAAGTTCTTCCTCAGCCCAAAATTCAACTGAACACTATGTTGCTCCTTACGGCGACAATGTTCTTAGGTAATATGAATGTGTTTAGCTTTTTTATGTTTATACTGTCTATTTGTTATGGTCCTTATTCTGTGACATTTGCATTACTTTGCTCAAGTTCTGCCTGCACCAAACACTTATGGATGTTTGGTCAGTGCTGTTTCTGTGAATCAACTCATAATAATTGTGTTTTATCGAACTAGTGCATGATATATACTTCATTTGTAAGATTCGCCCCTTGTGTTTTTATTGCCACAAGGGTCAAGGGTTGCTCAATGATATTTCCTCATCTAGCATCCATTCAGCTTCTTCAGTGTTCACAATCATACAATCTTACACAAAGTGCCATTGTTCCATTTGGTTTATAGTATACTACATACTCAATTCTGCCTCTGAATTCATTGCTTTCTGTAGGTCCTCAGGCTGAGCAAGGCTCACGTACCTCAAAGCTCACAATTCGACATGACTGAAAGTATCATGCATGTTATCGTCATTCATGTTTTAAAGCGCCGTCTTGGTATGTTCTTTCATTAATTTTCTACTTGACATTATGTTGTGCACAAGATACACTTTCCTATACAACACTTGAAAAGATCGGTGTAGAGTATTTGAAACATCTTAGTAAAACTGTTCTGTAAGACAATACAAGTCAAAAGTCATAACTATAACAGATAATATGTCATTTCCCTCCATAGTAAGAAAATATGTCAAAGACACTGCTAAAAGTAATTAGCTTGGGTAGTTGATCAACTAATTCCCAGTTTACCACTATGATACTGCAGTCAATATTTCTTACCCAAACCCAACTTCTATAGCTAACGAACACCCCTTCTATTTCTTTCAATCCACTTCATCTCCAAACTCACTCTATAAATAGACAACCAATCTTCAAACCCTCAACACAAACAAAAACAAAAACACATCTGTCATAACTCAATCCCCATCACAACCCCCTGCAGCTTCAAAGCCATGGCAGCTTCTCCCAGCCTACTAGCAACCTTAACTATCTGCCTCGTTGTCACTGCATTCATGGCTGATCATGCGGCTGCAGCTCGCAATCTCGTGGAGACAGTAGCAACACTGCCTCAGCAGTCGATCCCAGTCCCGAGTTCTCCCATTCAGCTTCCCGATCTTTCCTCCATTGTAAGTGCATTGGCTGCGTACTTCCCGCAGCTTTCTTCGCTTACTAACCCGACTCTGCCTGCTAATCCAACCGCTCCCGACCACGAGCCACGCCAAGCTGCAGCCACCACCAAGCCTTGAAGTGATATGGAAGAAATGGATCATATAAATATATATATTGATATATGTTTGCATATTTGTGTTTTGTTATATTTTGTGTTGTTTGATTCTCTGCTTTTAAAAGTTGGGTTTGATGTATGCTGTGCTTGTTTCTTTCTATATAATGTAACTTGATTATTGAAGATTTGCTTCTTTTTTTCGAATGGTTTTAAGTTGCACGAAACGATTGATTCAATTTTAGCATGCTCTTATCAATCGGTCCCAATTGTTAGAGATGTGAATGAGACCAAAAGTGTCCCACATCGGAAAGTTGAACATATCAAGTCCTAGTATATGAGTCGGTGGGCTACTCCTTCTATTGCCAATTGATTTTAGAATAGAACTCTACTCGGCTTGTGGCCCCTAGCGCATGTGCGTTCTTGCACACGATATTCAGTCATAACTCGTACTTTGATACAAGTAACCATTTTGAATGAATTACTCGTATGGTTTATAACATTTCAAAACCCAAAATGCTTCAGTTATATATTTTGGGTCGATTTCAATCCGGATCAATTTTTTTGCGCAAAACGGCAAGTTTAATTATGGAGTCACAAGTTTTGAATCCTCGAATAAATTTGATCAAATTTATATGTATGCTATAGACCAAATTATATTAATATATTTTGTATCCATACCATATATATGTTTCAGGACCAAATTATATGCATGGTATAGGTAAAAAAATGTGTTAATATATTAGGGGGGAATTTATACAAATATTAAATTCTATATTTATTAGGAGGGCGTAGCTTCTAAATATGAAAAATCTTTTGTATTCGGGTTGCTCCCCTCCTACCTTTCTATCAAATGATTCAAATGTGCAAGCTAAGCAACTGTGTAAGCTACACCTATGTTACATATATGACTAGTAAAATTAGATGGGCCACACAACAACCCATCTCTAGATCAATCCCTGGTATATGCATTTGTTGTAGTTGCTATATGCACTTCAAGGTGCTGATTTAGATCTGTTCAATCTTTACATCGACACATATCCTATAATCATAGTGAATTATGAAAAACGATCCGTTCAAGACAAAACGGATCCAAAATTCATTTGAACAAAAGAAAAACTCGTAGACGATTCATCTCTTTCATTGGGTTTTTTTTTTTGAATTAAAAAAAATATTTAAGTGTTCGAACATGGTTAACAAATCAAAGATTCGTTTGTCTAAAAGGATCCTAAATCCGTTTGTTTTTTTTTTTTAACAATTCAACTTGATTATGTGACAATTTTAAAGATTGAACGAATTGTAGATCCGTCCCTAGCATTTAAAGCTAGTGTACTACAGAGATTCCACATAAATGCAAATGCCAACTAACATAACACAACACAGGAAACAAAGCTGTCCATGGTAAGTATGGTCTTCTTGGAGCTGCTCACTCTCGGACCATCTTTAACAATGGTACTCATAGTACCATAGCTAATTTAAAACATAAAAAATAAAATAAAATGTCAGATTTTTTATTAAACCAATGTAATTATGTGAGAGGAGTATCATACATATGATACTCACTTTATTGGTTCTCCCCCACTTTTGCATTTTTTATTTTTTTTAATAGGTTATGATACTCAACTAGAGTACCACCATTAAAGATGCTCTCTGTTGACTGTTTCTCTTTATGTGTGTGAGGGTGTGCCCATTGGAGACTTTCTTTGTCAATCAAACCACACATATTTAGGTTGTATTTTGGGTTCATGTGCTTATTAAGTGTTGTTGGTCCATCGAGACAACCTGTGTGGTTGGTAATCCACTCGAGAGCGTGCCTTTAAGAGCTTTTAAAGGTTTGAACTAGCGGTTATATTTGTTTGTGATGATGTTTTCGTCCATCGATTTTACTGGTCTTTCAAGACTATGTGTTGAGAGGTTTGGTATGAGAGTGTCCCTCCCACATTGATTATAAAAGAGTAAAAATGATGGGTTATAAGGAAGGGTGGAACTCTACACTTGGAGGATCCCGACCTTATAATCGCAAAAATAATAATAATAATAAATCAATGTAACCCGACACAGTGTCCCTCCCACCTTGATATAAGGAGGTGATCGATGAGAGACTTTGGCCAACACTAACATCTTCCTAATTTATCAATTAACTGGTACCGACGCATTAACGGGGAAGGAGCAAGCCGAGCTTGGCGGATAGAGCACCGGCTCCAACTCACTCCGTCGAAGTTGCCCCCTTTCTTGTTTTTGAGAATTACAGAAACAGATGGACCTGGACAATGGCGTTGTAGATGGAGCTTAGCGATGGCATTGGACATGAAGCTCGGCGTTGGACCACCACAGATCTGATCGGGATGACGAGTCCTTTGGCAGTCCGAATCGCTCTCTCTCATCGGACTCGACCTCTCCTTGTGAAATCAATAGCCCCCGGTGGAATATTGAGAGGGAGAGAGGAAGACGATTTTTTATTTGGGGATTAATTGATTTAGGGAGATTTAATCTTAGCCCTTTATTTTATTCAATGGTTGAGATCACTAAGATATTAGGAAGGGTTTTATTAGGAGAGAATCCTGATCCCAAATAATGTGAATACTTTGAGAATGATTCTTGCAGCAGCAAGCTCAAAACCATGTTAATACTAATACTTCAATATAAGTATATCATACACAACCATTCCAAACACCACATATATCATTGTACCTTATTGGGGTATTGGATTATCAAATACCAAATGAGCCTAAAATCTTCTATTTTAGAGTTTATTTGTTATCAATTCTTAAAAAGTATTAATAGAAATGGGAAATGAACGATTTCAAGGGTGGTTTTTTTTTTATTTAAGAAAAAAGTTTAAATTAAGTTAATATTTGGTTTGGAGTTTGGTATAGACAAAAGTTGAAATTAAGTTAATTAAAAGGGTTTAATTCATTCCAAGTTTGAGTGATTTTTCATTAAAAAAAATTGCATGGATCACTCATTCTAAATTTTCGATTATAATAATTATAATTTATACTAGATGGGTCTTATTAAGATTCCATAATTGACAATTTAACATGTCATTTTATTGTGTTAACTTTATTTAAAAAATGATTATTTTATGTACTTTATTATACTCCATCCGTCTCACAATATTTGTCATTTTACATTTGACACGTTTTTTAAGAACAGTAAAAATTATATTAAATATCAATGATTTTATTAATTTTAAAAAATAATTTCATACTTAATACAATTGTCTATAAAATTATGAAAAAAAATTATTAAAAAAATTACTATTTTATAGAGTTTTTAACTTCTTAAAAAGCGTGTCAAAAAGTAAAATGACAAATATTTTGAGACGGAGGTAGTAATTATCTAGTGAATTGTTAATTATTGTTTTTAAGATTTTAAAAAATAATCGAATAAATAAAGTGTTAAAAATTACTGTATTATATATAAAATTAAAATGACATACGGAGTATAACATTAAATTCTCACTTAAGACAGTTTTGAGCCCACTTGTAAACTCTATAATCATACAAATACGTTGGCTTATTACAGTGTGAAAGCTGTCACCCACACACCGCCAAACCCCCAATCATCACTCTCGTCGGCAAACCCAAAAAACTCCATCCCCTCTCTACTGAAAATCTCTGCTTTTTCTCCATTGATTTCACTTCCTTCCCGTGCCGCACCTTGAGAGCAAGCAAGGAAGAAGCTATGGCGAGTGGCGGAGGTTACGGAGATGCAAGCCAGAAGGTGGATTACGTCTTCAAAATCGTCCTTATCGGCGACTCCGCCGTCGGAAAATCTCAGATTCTTGCTCGGTTTGCTCGCAACGAGTTCAGCTTGGACTCCAAAGCCACCATCGGCGTTGAATTCCAGACTCGAACGCTCGTTATTCAGCATAAGAGTGTCAAGGCTCAGATCTGGGACACTGCTGGCCAAGAGCGGTAATTTCTCCGTCTCCTTTTATCCGATTGAGCTTGAAAAAAAACCCTAGCTTTGGGCTTCCAAGTCCCTTTCTTGATCGATTCTCTTCGGTAATTAGACGGTTGTGCTT
Source organism: Persicaria maculosa (assembly GCA_963922045.1). NCBI lineage: Eukaryota > Viridiplantae > Streptophyta > Magnoliopsida > Caryophyllales > Polygonaceae > Persicaria > Persicaria maculosa. Next base: position 1,800,583 of record OY998254.1, on the reverse strand, counting down.
CTGCTTTACTGTTCATCTTGTTACTTTTGTGTTGATCTTGATCTGAGCTTCAATTGAATGATTCACGCTGATAAACGAGTGAATTTCCGTTTTTTGAAATTAGTTTGGGCGGGGCTCCTTCTTTATCGGATCAGGCTGTGGCCTGTGGACCATGTGAACAGACCTTAGTTTTAATCCTGTTGGTGCTTATCATGTTATGCTGATATTCAATTCATGCTCCTCATTGAATTGCAATTTGCATCTGATCTTTAAGATTAAAGATATGTTTATTGATGCAACTTGTTGATGACGATCAACAAGTTGCTTGTTCAGTAACCTTGTCCAACTATCCTAAGCATTTAGAAAGGGCTAATGATATCATATTGATTTGAGAAATGCGATTGTTGTCCAACTGTCTTGATGCAATATCTTGTCCAATACCTTGAATTCTTAGTTTCAAATCATGCACCAAGCAAAAGAGTTATGATAATATAGTCACCTGGCGGTGGTATGTTTGTATGTCTTGATCCTAGTTTAATGCAATGGTATCATATTAATGGTTAAGTTCAAGTAAGTTGCTACAACATTCATTATCTTTTGGTTTCTTGGTGCATTTCAGATCTTATCCCAGCATTCCTTTATTTTTGTTAGACTTTCCTGCTAGATTTCTAGTGAGAAATTTCGATTATATGGATCCAACTGTAGTCTAGGGGCGGCTGCTGACTTGCCGAGATCCAGCTGCTTTGAGCCTGATTCTCCTTGCTTCGGGGAAATAGCGTGCAGTCTATGCTCTAGCTGAACAAATGAAACACTGCCTATTTGTTCATCCGATAGATACTATATATTCTTCTACTTTTGGGCTTTCTTTCAAACCTATCTTGACAAAAACTTTGAAACATTGTACAGATATAGAGCAGTTACCAGTGCATACTACAGGGGTGCCGTTGGCGCGCTACTGGTGTACGACATTACCAAGCGCCAAACCTTCGAGCACATACCCAGATGGCTGGAGGAGTTGCGGGGTCATGCAGACAAGAACATTGTGATCATGCTCATCGGTAACAAGAGCGATCTCGACAATCAACGAGCAGTCCCCACTGAGGACGCAAAGGAATTCGCTGAGAAGGAAGGTCTCTTCTTTCTAGAAACCTCCGCGCTTGAAGCAACCAACATAGAGACCGCTTTCACCACTGTTTTGACCGAGATCTTCAACATCGTCAACAGGAAGAGCCTTGCTGCAAGCGAGGATCAGAGCAACGGTAACCCATCGTTGTCTGGCAAGAAGATTCTAGTACCGGGCCCTGCACAGGAAATCCCAGCAAAGAGCGGTATGTGCTGTAATTCGTCTTGAGGAAGTTAGTTTTCGAAGTTTAAACTAGTGTGTTTCGGATCCATTTATTTTTTGGTCGAGGGATGTGATGTTTCTTGCTTTTGTACATTGTTTCTGGGATTATAGCTTAAGTCGTGTTAGGCCGAGTTCACTCATTGAAAAATGGTTTGCAAATTTGATGATGATCGACAAACAGCTCTGAATTCCGACTGCCCATTTCTGAGTACAATCCAAATCTCAAACTACATGTTAGATGTTGCCATATTGCTTGTAGCTATCCTAAATATGAAATGTATTTTCTTGTGATGGGAATGGAGATTTGGTTGGTTAAAATTTCTTTGTTTCTTTCAAATTTTCATCCCTTTATCTTCTGTGATACACACACCGTCCCTTTGATGCCAAAATTTCCAAATTTTGATCTCCAAACATGTGATAACATGTGCAATCTGAATATCTGATCCATGGGAACAGTTTTTTGGTAATCTCTTGTGCAAACTTTTTATTTAAAAAAAATTCGAAACTTCTACCTTGATGTTTTGAATTGAATCCATCTTTGCTTCAAAAACAAAAACTCTGGCTGTAAATTTTAGCTTAATCGTAGCAAATCATCAATTAATAACCACCAAAATTAACGACGCCTAAAATATCAAGACCACAAAAAAGGATCACTTTTATTTGTACTGCTGTAGATTGTAGCATACCAACAATCCCCAATGGCCAAAATCGGATACAAGGACTCGGAAATCGCTAGCTCAGATCCGAGAAATAAGGATCCTTTGGCAGCAACGAGCACCAGGCAAGTACCCTTTAGCCAATGGAATACGTTAGCCTGTTGTCGTAACAAGATGGTCTAATAACAAGTCAACAAAGAAAGTATACATAATTGCTTTTTAAATACATCACAAAGTTGAAATCTCCTAAGGGTTGCAAGGATAGGGAATGTGCTCATGGAGCATTCGTTTCATCCGGAACAGCTGCATCTGCTTCCTTGGATTCAGCCTCACCTGAAGCTTGTAAAATGTCCGCGCCTGCCTCAGAGAGCGCGGGCTTTTTGTCTTCCAAGAAAATGCCATTGGCCTCCAGACGTTTAACGAGCCTATCTAGCAGATCTTGGCAGTCAATTGAGGTCACCATAACTGATATACTACTTCTACCCTTCCAGCATCCGATTGCTATAGTTGATGAAGTCACTTTGACTGGATCAGAGACGCTTTGCTCAGCTGAAATTGTTTGTTTTTACAAGGATAAGAAGTTAAGCCTTTCAGTTATCACATGATAAAAGGAAGAAGATATAATTATCAATGATTCAATGTTAAGTTACAAAAATAATGTTTAAAGAAGCAGAACCCACAAACCTTCTCTTAGAACAACCACACAGCAACCCATTGAAAGCTCTGATGCCTTCTCGCCAAATTCAGCATCGACAAAATCACCAAATTTGATAGAGTTGTACTGGAGAAGATGTTTGAAGTCGATTGCAGAAGCTTGAAGGATTTGCTTGGTTATGAAAGGAAGAAGCAAGGGCAAACCTTCCGATGATATCCGGAATGAGCATGGCGAGGAAGTGCCCTCCCTTGATGTTTGACGTTCCTGTAAGAATTACAATAATAGATTAGGCTTTTCGGTTCCAAACTAAAAGTATATACACAAGAAATATTCCAGTGGACATGTATGCTTACAAACATCTTCAGGCCAATGGATGCTATCTTCAGTTGATACCCTGCTAGGAAATTCAATTCAAGAACATCCTTTACTGGCTTCGATATATAGTATATTCTCTTGACGTGGTTAGTATCACTGTTTCTGCTCACAAGATGACCGTGTAGGGGAAAGGAATCAACGATGCCATAGAACACCTTTATCTGATTAATGATCTTTTCGTCCTTGAACAATATAACAGGATCAATACCTTTCCATCTGTCATTCGCCTTTAATTTTCTCTTGGTGCCAGCTTTCTCAGCGTCAGTTCCTTGATTTTTAAGCTCATTAGGCTTCACTATTTGCACCTGCTGATCCTCCGATCCAATAATGGCAGATGTTGGGCAAGGCCCATCATCCAAAGAAGGTTTTTCAGACTTAACCACTAGAGTTTCAGACAATTTCTCTGTACCATCAACCATATCAGCATCTTGTTTACCTTCATCATTAGTAACTTCAGACTTCTCTGTACCATCAACTATATCAGAATCTTGTTTAACTTCATCATTAGTAACTTCAGGTGATAATTTCTCACAGTGCCCATTCTCATCATTTTTTTCCTGAACAGCTGCACAAGCACACAACAAAAATGAATTTCGAAAGGGAGAATAACATAGATTTCCCAGCTTTTAGTTCTCAGAGAAGACACAACAGTCACAAATAATAATAACAAAAAAAGAGAGAGAGAGAAAGCTGCACAGAGTTTCATATGATGAAACTCCTAGTGAGTAAACGGTCTGGCACAAAGTTGTCCCCATGCACGCTCAATTTTATGTGTTCTCACCACTCATCGGTCAAAACAGAACTTCACTCTTCTTAGTCTCTAAACTCAGCAGAGTCTAATTGTGGAACTGGGTATAAATTTATGAGTTTAGATGGAATTCCAAGTGATTTTTCTGCGATGGTATGGACTTCTAAGGATTTTTTTATACTTTATTTGTAAGTGTGTGATGAACATGAGCTTTTGTTTTATTTTCCTAGTAAGGCCCAAGTATAAAATCTTAGCACACACCCCAAACTCATTGAAAAAGATTCAGATAACTTGCCACCTGCTCAGAAACCTTCTCAGCAGAATGAGCCTATAGTGAGTAGAACCTTCAGAAGAAACTTTCTTAGGAGAATTTTCCTTGAGAAGAAAAGTTGCAAGCATAGAAAAACCTTGGCACGTGCAGCTCATAAAAAAAATTCCTGTTTGAAAGTTGGAAAAAAGTGGCCTCAACCAATGCTTATAATCCGCTCGCTAGATATCATTTTAACCCTTATCATCTATGGCAGATAAAAGTATGTTATTACTTCAAATCAGTAGACAACACGGCTGTGAGACTAAGCATATCTAACGAAATATAAAAGTTCTAAATTCAACTTACAGGGTAATTGTGAATGCTTGTGAAAAACTGCAATGAAGAATGCTCCAGTATTCTGATCATGCGGCACTATTCTCATGCAACGTTCAAGAGGAAGGCTAGAGATTTCCTCATCAACAGTATCAGCAAGAGATATAGTCTCAGAGTTAGCATCAATTTCACACTCTTTCATTTCTTCTGAGCCAGGACTATTAGTTTGGTTATTGTTAGATATCTCAACTTCACTTCTCCCTGAAGGAAACATGCTAGGAACAATTCCAGCACGACGATACATTTTCACATCCTTATGGGAACCAAGCCAGGCGCCTTTGTCCCGAACCTAAATACCAAATTACCAATGATAATGGTGTCATCATAAACCTTTCAAAAGCTAAGTATTATCGTAAATTACTCGATGCTCTGTCTACCTTCCACTTCTTCAATCCAGGACGGCGAACCAAATCAGGGAGCTCCATAGACACATCAACAAGCTCAACAGAATCCTTGCATCGTCGGAGAATCTAAAGAAGATTCAAGGGGCAGATTGCTTTAGTATCACAAAATTTAGTATCACAAATCTAAAGAAGAAAGGATCTTGAAATTTTCAGTAGTTGCAATTAAATAATATATTTTCTCAAACTGTAGAACAGTAGAAGATTTGAGAACAATGGGCAACTGAACCAAGTGCAGATGACAGGCTGAATGAGATAATGAATTGCAACATCTAACCAAGGGCATAACTGTGGAAATGAGAATGAACAAGTGGAAATATTAGGTGTTTACCTCAGCAACAACAGCCTCATTTTCCACTGGATTCATAGAACAAGTTGAGTATACCATTCTCCCACCAATTTTAAGCACCGATAAACCTGGAAAAAAAAAATGAGAAACTTCTGCAGTATCTATTGACAAAATCACATTTCAAAAGCAAATTAAAAGCAACTAAGAAAATGTTCAAAGCAGCATTAAGTGGCAAAACGAATTGCCAGTCTTTGGCCATATCCTCGTGACAGTCCATAGTTCCATACTACAAATGTTCTTCGGAAGGAAAACAATCTTGGAAGTAGGAAAATTCATGGTTTATAACCACTTTTGTCCCCTAAGTTGGAACTTCAATATTACTGAATTATCGACTTTGGCTGAGAAACAAACATGATAAAACAAAGCCTACCTCTCATGGCTATCTGAAGTTGCAGGCTGTGCACCCCATTACCTAACCCAACATTCCTGAACAGGAAATAATTCAAACCAAAATTAAGATGAAAAAAACGAGAGTTCCTTTTTATCAGCAATGGTCTTTTAGTGCTTTAGATTATAACTACCATTTTTTCCACATGTCTGGAGCCTTCCGAAGTGTTCCATCACCACTGCATGGTACATCACATAAGACACGATCAAACAAGAGTTGATTCAAAACTGGTGCCTCGGTAGTTTTAGCATCAGAGGCCTTATAATGATGTTTCTTCAAGGTGCAGCCGGGGAAATTCTGTGCTTCATGATTTGTCACTATCAAGTTGGAAGTACACATTCTCTTTGTTTGGTGAATAAGAAGGTTACTTCGTTGGACATCAACATCATTTGCCACAACCTTGCAAAGGAATTAAACAAATTAAAGTTAGCCCAACAATTATAATGAAAATCGTCCACATTTTTGCAGTTTTGACAGGAGAAGAGTAAAATCCCTAAATCTAATTAATAAAAAGAGAGAATATGAAGTAACCATTCCACTTGGCAATACTCCAGGTTCACTTGACTTATGAATAATCTCAAGTAATTGAAATGTCTTTGATCCAGGTGCAGCACACACTGCATAAAGTTATCGACACAATTAAAAAAAATATGCGATATGAGTTTATAGCAAAACAATGAAATGCTGCCCAAAAAAGAAGTAGTACACAAGCAGACATATGGCCAAGACTCATACTCAAAAAGAAAAGAAAAGAAAAAACATCAGATGATAATCCAAAACTTGAAGTATCTTAACATGCTTACTATCTAGCACAAAATGTTCCGGATGTACATCTAAGAACAACGGAGGTACCTGTGTCAAAAAATGATAATCGATTAAATTAGTATCATTTGATACTAGCATTGAAATACAATAGGTTCATCAATCCTGTCCTGTATGATAGAAAAAATTACCCACCATGCTCACAGCCTCCTGTCTTGTGATGTTTCCAATCTCATTTGCAAGCTTAAGAAACTCATGAAACCTATATAATATGTCATAACAATACCAGATGGATTACCAAGCTCGCCAATCACTTTATTAATAACAAAATATGGTCTGCCTTGGCAAAAGATGGAAAAATATTCTACAATTCTTCATTTATTTTGACAAACATCCTAATTCGTCCTTTCTCGTGTAGCCGTAAAAAATCAATCCAATAAAATTTCTGGGGACGGAAACACCATTCCCGTTTAACAATTTTAAATGATGTCATTCATTTCAAATTATCCAATATCTAGGAGATATATTTTTTTTTAAAAGAAAAATGAGAGAATGTTGGGAGGAATCCAGAACAAATTCAAGTAATTGCACAAATAACCCAGCTTTTCATAGAAAATATATCAGGAAAGACTGCCTATAGTATTGGCCTGAGTTGCCTGACTATAATCCTTTGTCTGCATGAAGTCCAGCACATCCTTATCCTGAATTCAGTTTTCTTTTCTCCCCTCTCCAGCCTTCTTGACTCCACCTTCCCTCCACAGCTCTACCCCAGCTCAATCCCATTCCAATCATATGCAACAATCTACATCTCTCCTCGAAAACTCATATACATATAACTCAGGTTATTCTTTAGTTATTTTATGTGCTACTCTTGTCCTCTTTGTAGCATTTATATAATTGATAAGTTAAAACATAGGAGGCATCAAAGAAAAGGACCAACTTGGCCCAACCTTCTTTAGTTTGGAGTCTATATCCTCTCAAGAGTTACCGGATTTGAGATATATTATTGTTCTTTTTTGCTGGTATAAATAGTAAAAATATTAACCTGTATCATTGAGTTCAAAATACATGAGTAGATGCATTTTGATAGCTGAAAATACAAGTGTGCACCCTCCTCAATTCTGAACAGATTAATAAAAAAGAGTTTGTGAACCCAACTCCCACCCCCCACCCCAAAAAAAAAAAGAAAAAAAAAGGGCACACCTTGCAAGAGTTTGGTTCTTCCTCAACTGATTGCGTGAGAAATTAGAATGCCAAGCGAGATTCTCAGGATACCAAGGCAACGGCCTAATGGCCTCTGCTTCATCCTCGCCAGTGAACTAAGTAGAACAAATAACAAGGTAATAGCATCAATATAGAGCATGATTTGCTGATACAAGTGGCAGTTGCGTAGACAAGGAAATCAAGCTTAGCTAAATTACCTCTTCCTGAAGAGTTTTAACAAAGTCGTTCTCCAACTGAAAGCGGATATCCGCACAAAACTGGCCACTGTACATTTGCATTACAAGTAGTATCAGTAGATCAAACGCTTGATTGATTGAATAACCGAAAAAAATAAACCAAATTTGAGCATAAGCGACCTCGAATTAATCCGAAAAGCAGCAGGCAACGGCTTCCGAAGACAATCCATGAAAGTATCCCACTCTTCATTAGTCACAATCCCTTGCCTCTGTAGAAATTAGGGTTTCAAAAGCTTAGCAACACATCAGATTAAGCGAGCAAGAGCAACGAGAGAGAGAAAGAGATTAAATCACCTTGTAGTATTCCTCAAAAGCGGGATTTTGAGTTGCAAAGGGCTGCCAGTGAATGTCTCGGGTCTCTTCGCCATTGTTGGTGGTGGTGGTGGTTCCGTCGGTTGAATCATTCTGAGGATCGGATTTGCTGCGCTTCCAGACGTTCTCCCTGCTCTCCTTGAAGTGCTTGCGCTGCGTACGGCTCTTCCGACCTCTCCCTCTCCCCATCTTTAGCGACGTCGGCGGCGTAGGCGGCGGTTGCTCAGCGGTATGTAGGCAAGAGAGCGAAAGAGCGCGCCTCACCTGGGGTTTGTCATTTGATGTGTGTGTGTGCGCTTTTAGTGGGCCGAGTAACTGGGCTGGGCCCATATATGTTGGGCCTTTGCTTCTACCAAGCCCATAAAAATGTACAAGGCAAGGTATGGAAGTCAAGATGATGCCCAAACTAACTTTCCAACTAGGTCGAGAGGGTGTTTCTCAGTGACCTAATAATGTCCTAGAAATATAAATCGGAAATTTCGCCTGGTAACCCTGAGGTTTGACGTATTTCGCGTGGTAAACAAAGGTTTCGGATATTTCGCCTGGTAACCCTGGGGTTTCTAAATGTTTTGCCTCGCGCCCACGAGTTTGAATTTGTCCATTAATTGTGTTTTAAATTGATAGGAGGATGAGTATTGTAATATTAATAACTTTTATGGAGGGATTTCATAAAAACTCACATTTTCAACCATTGTTGAGACGATTCTCATTTCTCGGAGACAGAGGCGATTCTCAGAGACAGAACGCGAAGAGAAGGGGAAGAAGGAGGTTACCAGGCGGGTCCGAACGGCGGTGAGACTGTCGGCGGTAACGGGGGTGGTGGTGGCGGGTCTGAACGGCGGTGCAAGCTCGACCTGGCGGCGGCGGACAACAGATGGCGAGTCCGAATGGCGGAAACAAGTGAGTTTTGTGTCGAAGCACTTGGAATAGCTCCAATTTACCATCGAAATTTGTCTTCATGTGTTCAAATTGATTAACATTGTAGGAAATCGAGCCCAATTGTTGCTTGAAATTTTCGAATTAGAAAATTTAGGGTTTGGGATTTCAAAAATTGGGGGGTTTTTGTGTTCTTTTGTTGAATCTGAGTAAACGCCCAACTCCGGCCACCGCATGTGCCGCCTCCGCCGGTCGTCGCCCCTCCGCCGGTCGCCGGTCTACCCTCCCTCTGCAAGCGCTCGTCTCCTTCTCTCCTGTTCGTTATATCGCGAGGTGGGTTCGTCTCCTGTTCGTTGTATATAGCTCAAGAATGGTTGAAAATGTGAGTTTTTATGAAATCCCTCCACAAAATTTATTAATATTACAATACTCATCCTCTTATAAATTTAAAACACAATTAATGGACAAATTCAAACTTGTGGGCGCGAGGCAAAACATTTCGAAACCCTAGGGTTACCAGGCGAAATATCCGAAACCTTTGTTTACCACGCGAAATACGCCAAACCACAGGGTTACCAGGCGAAATTTCCGAATATAAATAGACAAAATGGTTATGCATAAAAAGTGACGAATGAGAAGAAACAGATGTAGTACAAATCAAGCTAAAGTTGTTTACAACAGTCTTAGATAATGTAGAGTAGGCTGAGTAGTCAAGCAAGTATGGTTTTTGCTCAAATTTGAAGTTTGGAAAAACTTCAACTTTTGGTGGACTTGGAGGCTCTCCTGTGACCATAATTGACACTGTACATCACAGGGACTCCTGATGTACCGCTGGCATGCGGTATCGCTGCATGGTAGTGCTTGGCTTCGATTTGTAGTCTATGTTGTCCCTAATGTGTTTAGGTTAGGTTTGCTAGGCCGCTCAGAATTGTTTGCTTATCTCTGTCTAGGTTGCACCTTTTGTTATTTTTATTGTATGTTTGACGGTTCGCCGTCTGCCGACTCTGTCGGCCACTCGATGAGTCAGACATGTCTGACCATCGAATTCTTACTTTATCAAAAAAAAATAAAAAATTAATTGACATCGTACATGAAATGAGAGTTGTGTCGGGATTATTTATTTTCATATTTTAAAGTCAATATCCACAAAGGATATCCTAATACAAAGGATATGACCACCTGAACAAAGTGGGTCTCTTTCTCAATGTTAGAAATAGCTAAACATAACTTGAAAATATAAAAAGAAAAAGGGAAATCATACATATTTTGTCAAGATTTATTCATTAATGTATTTTTAAACATAACCATGTCATATAAAAAAATTTGTCTCGGTCGGATTCAATTGGTCAAAACCTATTGCATGTATAACTCATTTAGACGCAGTTCATCACACTTACAAATGACTCCATAACTACGTTACACTCTATCTATATAGCCTAAAACCTTGTAAATTTATTAACGTGCATATTAAAATTGAAACATTAGAAATCCAGTTTGATACTGACACGATCAAAATATCATCAAGGAAACAGTTACGACACCGATCTTTCCAGTCAACTTAGATAAAAATATCTACCGATTTGAAAGGCCGGTGAAAGTGAAGTGGTATTAGGCAAAAAATATTGAAGATATTTGTCAAAATGTCCATTTTAATAACCCTCTTTTGCAAAATGTCCACTTAAATCACTCTTTTGCTAAATGTCCAAAAACATTTCATAATACCAATATTACCCTCATTTTAATTTATCCCTACCCTCCCGTTCTTTCTGTTCTACCTCCCATGGCTGCCTTTCAATTTTGATCGCCTCCGGAGATTTTCGAGGCCGTCATGAGGGGAAAGGAGCGCCGCTCGGAGAGAGAAGGGAGGAGGAAAGGAGCGCCGACGGGAGGAGGGAGATATCTGATGGAGATTTCAGAGAGAGAGGGATGGTGACAGCAGTGGCGAATTGAGGTTGAAGATGAACAAATCGCTGCTCGGAGACCACTAGCGATTAAGACGAAGATGAACAGATCTTGAAGGAATCAACCAGGTTTGCAAATTCATCTAACAATTCCATCTTGTATGCAATTTGTGTCGATCTTGCAATTTCATGAATCTGTTCAAAGGTTATACCAAATCGACGTTGATGATAGAAATTAGAGGTCCAATCGACCGCGGTTGAAGATATAGTTCAGAAAATCGATGTCGGGATTGTTGTCTGTCACTGGCGGCAGTGGCTTCATTGGCTCATGGCTTCCGTGTGGTATTACCTCTCTTGTTATTTTGGATGGGCTGCAATTGCTGCTTAATTTGGTTTCTGTATGTGACACTCTTGCCTTAACTGTCTCAGATTGATGGACTGAATCTGTATTTTACATTATATTCACCTTAGTTGCTCTCTCTAGGTCTTTTCTGATTACATGATTTTGGATGGACTTCAGACCCCTTGTAATTTGACCTTCTTTCTCACTTAAAAGTCGATTACAGTGTTACTGATTTTGCTGATTTGTGCCGGACTGCTGGTCGATGATTACAGTGTAGTGTAGACCTCATCTTACTTTTTATTAGATTTACATATGCTAAAAAAAGTTAATTAATTTGTGTAGTGTATTTTGCATTTGCATTTCAGATTTACAATGCATATATTCATATGATTTGTGCAGTATTATTATGATGTATTTGTGCATTTGTGCAGTATCTCTTCAAACCAGATGATGTGTACAGGTGCTTTTCTTTCCCTGGTTGTCTGTGATGCAAAAGAAAGTACTCGTTATGTTACTCGGTCAGACAAAAAGAGTCAATTACATAGTTTTGCATCAGCAGAAGCAGTGCATCCTACATTTGCTGTCATAGATCAGTTTGCGAGTGATGAGAACACAAGCCGATGGAATGATCAACAGAAGCAGTCATTGCATCCTACATTTGTTGTCATTGATCAGCAGAAGCAGTGCATCCTAAATTCAGGCCATCCTAAATTCATTGTATGATATAGCAGTAGGTTTTGTTTTCTTTCGATTTAATTTGATGACAGTAGATATATAGGGGAGTGTATGATTGCAATTTGCAATTCGCAATTACAGACTTATAGTTCAATCGACTCATTTGAAGATGAAGCATCATGTTTCTAAGATTTTGTTTCCTTTCTCAGATTTGAGCTTTGAGGGCTATATACGTGCCTTCAGTGACTCATTTGTTCAATCACTTCATTTGAGGCGTCATTTAGTTGGTTTGGGAAGAAAAGGGATTTGATTGTGTCTCAAAATTTAAATGGGATTGGATTTCTAAAACCAGCAGCATTAGTCAATTATAGAACGTTGAATTTTAGGGACAAGATGTTGAAGATGATTTTAGTGGCTCAATATTGCCCGAGTTTGCCCGAAATCAATGTCACCAAAGGTGACACTTGATCACCACATTAAATGGTGACACTGACCTTGTAAAAAATATATACAAAAAAAAAAAGTTGTGTCACTACTTAAAGGCTATAAACTGGATATTATTGGTGTGAATATCTCTAGTGACAACTCTAAATTTTCATTTGGTGACAGTATTGATGACATTTTTTTTTGTCTTAGGGTCTTCCTTTGGTGACAGCATTGATGACACTATTTTTCTTTGATGACACAACTAATAACACTTCCATTCTTTCCCTTGATACACTTGTGGTGACACCACTTTGAACATTTGTGGTGACACTATTTTTCTTTGATGACACGACTAATAACACTTTGACCATTCTTTCCCTTGATACACTTGTGGTGACACTATTTTTTTTTGATGACACGACTAATAACACTTTAAATATTTGTGGTGACACTATTTTTTTTTGATGACACGACTAATAACACTTTAAATATTTGTGGTGACACTATTTTTTTTGATGACACGACTAATAAAACTTGACCATTCTTTCCCTTGATACACTTGTGGTGACACCACTTTGAACATTTGTGGTGACACTATTTTTCTTCGATGACACGACTAGTAACACTTTGACCATTATTTCCCTAGATACACTTGTGGTGACACCACTTTGAACATTTGTGGTGACACTTTTTTTCTTTGATGACACGTAATAACACTTTGAACATTTGTGGTGACACTATTTTTCTTTGATGACATGACTAATAACACTTTGAACATTTGTGGTGACATTATATATTTTTCTTTGATGACACGACTAATAACACTTTGAACATTTGTGGTGACACTTTTTTTCTTTGATGACACGACTAATAACACTTTGAACATTTGTGGTGACACTATTTTTCTTTGATGACACGACTAATAACACTTGACCATTCTTTCCCTTGATACACTTGTGGTGACACCACTTTGAACATTTGTGGTGACACTATTTTCTTTGATGACACGACTAATAACACCTGACCATTCTTTTCCTTGATACACTTGTGGCGACACTATTTTTCTTTGATGACACGACTAATAACACTTGACCATTCTTTCCCTTGATACATTTGTGGTGACACTATTTTTCTTTGATGACACGACTAATAACACTTTACCATTTTTTCTCTTGATACACTTGTGGTGACACCACTTTGAACATTTGCGATGACACTATTTTTCTTTGATGACACGACTAATAACACTTTGTTATTTATCTCTTAATGTATCTTAGGTCTTTCCTGTAGTGACGACAATGGTTACACTTTTCTATTCCTCTCTTAATGTATCATAGATCTTAGCATTAGCAATCACTGAGTATGTATACATAATCAATCATGTTTACACCAACAAAGCAACCATAAAAGCTTTAAAAAAAGAAGCAACACCAAAAAAGATATTTGTAATACATTATACCCAATCTGTAATAGAAAACTCAAACAACTAAGTTGAAGGATTCAATTGTTCAAAAAAAAAAAGAATACCAAAAATCTGCAAAAAGAGAGAGGAAAAGTGAGGTCGAGATAGGAGGCGGCGATGCTTCAATTCGTTCAACCCTTCATCTCCATGGCAGCACCCACTGGCGGGAGGAAGAATGAGGTCAAGAGAGGGTTGGCGACGGCGAGGCTGATGCCGGTGGCAGCCGCTTCTTCCTGTTGCCCCTCCTCGACGATGCTGGTGGCAGCCGATTCCTTTTGCCGCTCCTCCCTGTTGCCACTTCGAGAACAATAGACGTCAATTTGCCATTCCACAATGGTATTTCAAAAGTATTTAATTTGTTTCTCGCTTCAACCGCTCGCCATTGCCGAGATCGGATCTGCAACTCCGGATTCGTAACTGATTTCGCACTGCAAAATCGAAATCGGGGAAGAGATGGACTGAAAATCGGGGAAGAGATCCTTTCAGTCAGAGAGAGAGCGAAGCCTGCGGGGAGGACGGCGGCGGAGAAGAGGGCGAGGGAGGCGAGGAAGCAGAGCGGATCTGGGATTGACAACGCAAGCCTCGAATTTGGTCCTGCAACGGCGAGAAAGTGAGAGGAAGACCAATGCGAAAAAGAGGAGGATATTAAAGCTAGGGGTAAAAATGTCAATTTAGGACATTTTGCAAAATCCACTCTAAAAATGGACATTTTGCAAAACAGTCCCCATTTTTTGGACAGTTACCAAAAAAATCCAAAAATATTTACCAACCTCAAAAGGCTATATTTTAGCCATAAGAAAAGTAGTAGAGAAATTGATGAACGTACAAGTGAGTAACCTACCCACAGACAAGCGGACAAACCGGGGAAGTAGGGAACAATTTCATTCAAATAAAATGTCACACAAAAATGACCAAAGAAATCAAACCTACTCAAATAAAATCAAATGTAAAAAAGAAAAAGAAAAAGAAAAAGAAAATCAGTGCATAAAATATCTTTGTTCATGAAAGTGCCAATTGAAAATGACACACTCGTGGGTTAGGCGCCAATGGGGCTGGATTTGGTTGATTCCTTATAGGAAGCCGTAACAACAACGTAACATACCCTCCCTATTTTTCACTTCTCCCACAACACTCTCTCTCTATCACTCTATATAATATATATAAATATATAATGTTGAATAAGTTCATTAATAATGTTATTAATAAAAAAACAAATCTTACTTTCTTTAAATAATAAAATAATAAAGTTATTAAGAGATTTTTTTTGGGTCTGATATTAAGAGATTATTATTTATTAGTGTGTTGACATGACTTTCTTTTATTACGTTTATAAAGCGGATTGAGTTATTACAGCGCGTATTTAATCAATATCAATATATAATACTAAAATAGAGGCGTGGAAATCCTATGTGGCGGGCTCTGCCGCGATTCGTTTATGTGTCTTTTTCTGGTGCATTCTGACCGGGTTTTTTGACACATCAATTAATGAATGTCCAATCAATTTAATCCATGTCATACAACCGTCTAATCAATTTATCTACGTGTAATTTCAACTAATTTTATATATTTTATGTTAAAAAGATCTGCAATTCAAGTGATTGAGATATGCTTCCATTTTTTTTATATTCATTAAATAAAAATTTGGTGCTTTTTTATATTTAATTTAAATCCAAAGATTTCAAATAGGTTTTATTAAAGATTAAAGATAGATTAGTTCACGATTAATAATAATTAATAATAGGTTATATTAAAGATTGAATGCTTCCATTTGATTTTGCCGGCTATAGAATATTTAGTTTATAAGTTATACGGAGTATTAAAGATAGATTAGTTCATGATTAATAGGTTATATTAAAGATAGAATGCTTCCATTTGATTTTGCCGGCTATCAATTTGTAATCGTATGGATGCGGGGATCGAATTGATATTTGATTTTGCATGTGATCACATTGTTGATATATTTACCTGTAATTAATTTTTTAGACCCCCAACTTCCATTTTTTTTATATAAATTATATAAATATTTTATAGTAGCGGGTAACAATGCTTATATATCGAGTGCAAGAGCAATTTTTTAGATTAGATTAATTTTATAATTTTGTTTATCTTTAGACAATCACATTTTATAACCATTAATGTGTTGTGATCTTAACAATTATTATAACAATAAGTCCGGTATACAAGTAAGAAGTGGATGTTTTTCCAGTTGATTGATCCGTCTTTGTTTGAATTTAAAGCTATAATTTTAGTTTATACTCTCGATTGCACGTTTTTAAAATAAATTTTATTGTATTATATCAATTACATTTGAATTGATGTAAAATAATATAAATGTTACATTTGATTTTTGTTTTTCTCTCTAAATATTCACTAAAAATATTTAGAATATTCACTAAAAATAATTATTTAACAAAATATCCACACTTTTAAAATATTTACAAAAATATTCATTTTTTTTGCAGGGTTGACAGAAAAACGCGGTCTATAATAATATTTTTCCTTTGATTAAGATATGAGATTAATATTTATATTATATATATATTCATAATAAGATTTTATTGTTCAAATGATAAAAATTAATTTTAGTTATTAATTAAGGTGGATACATAAGATAACACGTGGATAAATAAATGTATTTATGTTTACAAAAAAAAATGTATTCATTATCTAACGTGGCATAAATTTATTAGATAATCATTATATATATATATATATTACACAATTTGTGAATGAATAATAAAAGTCATATAAAAAAAGCCGCGAAGATCGCGGGTAGTAAAACTAGTCTTATATAAATACAGACTCCGTATATAGGAGAGAAATTGATGCTAAAAATTATTAAAATAATATTTTATCATAACTTACAAAAAGTTCTCATAAATTCTTAATCTCTAATTCTTTTTAGAATTTTGAGTGTTTTTTTATCTAATAAGTTCTTAATCTCATTATTGAAAATAGAAAACGAGCAGAAAAATTAAAAAGACAGCCAAAATCTATAATATTCTCCAAACTTTTGATGGGAGTATCGTTATTCGAAATAAAAAGTCATTGGAATTTAAGTAGAAATAATTTTAAAATGTGACTTTTACTTTGGTATTTTTTTTAAAAAAAATTCAATAAAAATTGCTCTTGGTGATTGAAATAAAGTCTTTGTCACTATTACTCCAACTATTATTGTTACCCATTGACACACCAAATGTGCTCACATCAAGACACAACTTCTTATTAATTTCAATAGCATCACCATCCATGTCCCATGGGGGCCACCATCCATGCATAGCTCTCACCCTCTACCATCATCATGCATCATGTCTTATGGACAATGGATTCCAAGTTGAGCCTACCCAATCCCTAATATAGGCAAGTTTCTTGAGCACTCTATATATGTAGTGGATTCCTTTTTCTTTGTTTTTTGATGTAACCTTGCAAGTAATGGATTGTATTTCGGGCAATATGTTTATATATACCCACTGAAATTGAAAACCCATATGCAAATATTTGTATTTATGGTAAATAATAGCGTAAGAAAGTGGAGAAAAAAAAACAAGAAAAAAAAAACTTTATTTGCATTTGTTGATTTTATTCGATTATTGTTACCGTCTTTCTATCCATAAGATCATAAATTGAGAAAGATTCCCTATATAAAAAAAAAAATAACCTAGTAATCTAATTTTAAAACAACTTTAAACTAATTAAATCAAGGGAAAATGAAAAACAACTATATACCAGATCTAAATATAAAATTATAAATACATTTCTCTATAACCCAAGTAACCCCACACATGCACGGACATAGGGGCTGGTTGGAGTCCGCTGCAGCCCGCTCTATTTTTACAAAAATAAAATAATAGGTAAAAAAAAATTAAGAAAATAAAAACATTTGGCCGAAGCCCAGCCAGAAAGTGATGACGATTTGAGTAATTAATAGATAAAGCTTATGTGTTTTCAAAAAAAAAAACACATTCATTTATTTATTAAATTAAGGATTTTATTAATAAAACTGATGTGTATGACAAAAATTTAGCGAATCTATCTCACTCGAATTTTAAACCAGTATATCACCAACCAAACATGTCCCCATTTCCCCTCCCCACCTTTCTCCTCCTGCTCCTCCTCCGCCTGACAGCCACCGCCCCTCTCCGCCCGGGCTACTACTCCGCCACCTGCCCGGACGCCGAATCCGCCGTCCGAGACTCCCTCAAGAAGGCCATGTCTAGGGAGCCCCGAAACGCCGCCTCCGTCATGCGCTTGCAGTTCCATGACTGCTTCGTTAATGTATCCCCCCAAAACGGCGCCGTTTCTTGAAATCAATTTTTTAAAATTTTTAATTTTAATTTTTAATTTCTGTGTGTGTTCTTACAGGGGTGTGACGGATCGTTGCTGCTTGATGATACGCCGACCATGTTGGGGGAGAAGCTGGCGCTGTCGAACATAAATTCCCTGAGATCGTTTGAAGTGATCGACGACGCCAAAGAGGCCGTTGAGAAGATCTGCCCTGCGACGGTTTCCTGCGCCGATATCGTCGTCATGGCCGCCCGAGATGCCGTTGCTCTTGTGAGTTCAAGAACCCTAAATTTCTTGATTTCTTCTCTTTTATTTTCCCCTTTTTTTCAATCTTTGTTTTAGTTTTCTATTTGGAGTAAAGAAAGTTGTGTTCTTGGAATGGGGGTCAAATTATAGATTGTCCGACAATTGAGCATAATTTAAAGTTGTGTTCTTGGAATGTGGTCTTGATCACTTGATGGGGTTTAAGGGCCCGTTTGTCCGACAATTGAGCATAATTTAAGATCAAGAAATGTAAAATAGCTAGATAGACTGATAGTAGCCATTTTGATTAAAATTATCATTAATGAATTTAAGAGTTATATACTATTTCGAGTTTTATTAAATGTATAGAAAATTGTTAAAAACATAGTTCAATTTTTATTTGTGTTAAATACTGTATATGTTAATAAGTCAGTACGATGTTTGGTAAAGTGAGTGTGGTAAAACCTTGTATTTATTTCAATTAAAAATTATATAATATCAGTGTATAATATCAAAATCAAAAGTCGCGAAACGTTAGTTGATCTGTCAAACACAGCCTTAGACTCTAAAATATCAAGCAAAGTTGATCGGAGGGAGTAATAGATTAGATTCGTTTCCTTTACTTTTCCGTTTGGAGGTTAAAGTTGATCTTGTGATCATCAAATTGGACTTTTGAATTATGATCTTCTAGATGGGAATATGGGTGAGGGTCATAAAAGGCAAATTTTTATTTTTTTTTGAGAAAATAGTAATGGAGAAAGAGATGTGAAACTGAAACCAGCTTTGGCTAATAAATTAGTCTACTAACCATATCTCCTTGCCTTCAATATTGCTGCAAGAAAAGTGGGATTTTTTCCTCTCTATTTGACTATGGATATTATATTTTTTTATGTTTTAGTCACAAGTTTTAAGAAATGTATCAATTCGTTTACTTTTGTAATTACTATATACATCTTGTCACATTATTAAATGTACGTTCTTTATTTAAGCCAATCAATAAACAATTTCATAAAAAAGTAGTCAATAAAAACAAGTCTCAATAAAAATCTTGTAACTCAATCATAATTATTTGCCTAAAATACCTAAAATGACGTCTAAAGTTGATAAAATTTTCTACCGTCACATTTTGTGCAATTGTACAAGAAATACTCATGTTATTGCTTTTCTTTTTGCATAATCTCATACTTTAGTAGACTCTGCATAAAAACTTTAGGAAGTTTTGCAATTAGCAATATTGTCTATGTGCTGTCACATTTTGTGCAATTGTACAAGAAATACTCATGTTGTTGATTGTTTGTTTTCCAATATCCCACACTTTTATAAACTTTGCATAAAATTTAGCTTACCCAACCAACCCAAAATTTAATTTCTGGTTTCGTGCCTGATTTTAACATAGAGTGGAGGGCCGGATTGGGAGGTGAAGCTCGGAAGAAAAGATAGCCTAACGGCGAGCCAAGAGGATTCGGACGACATAATGCCAAGCCCAAGAGCAAATGCAACCTCTCTCATTAGCCTCTTCAGGAGGTTCAACCTAACAGTCAAGGATTTGGTGGCACTTTCGGGCTCACACTCGATAGGCCAAGGCCGGTGCTTCTCTATAGTCTTCCGGCTATACAACCAATCCGGGTCAGGCAAGCCGGACCCAACAATCGAGCCTGTCTTCCGGGAGAAGCTAGACAGGCTGTGCCCAGCCGGAGGGGATGGGAATGTGACAGGAGACTTGGATGCTACACCAATAGTGTTTGATAATCAGTACTTCAAGGACTTGGTTGCCGGGAGGGGCTTCTTGAACTCGGATCAGACGCTTCACACCAACGAAGACACGAGGGAGTGGGTGGTGCGGTTCAGCCAGGACCAGGATGAGTTCTTTGAGGCCTTTGTGGAGGGGATGATCAAGATGGGTGACATGGATTCGGGTAGGCCTGGCGAGATTCGGAAGAACTGCAGGGTTGTCAATGGTGAGGCTCAGGGTGGTCTTTTGTTGGCCTTTTGAGAATGCAGTGTTATAGTTCAGTTTGAAGGATATAAATCATTAGGGAAAAAAAACACTTTTGTTCTCCCTGATGAATGATGAGTATGAATGCCAATGATAAGAGTTCTCTTTATCTCATATTTTGTTTAGGATTATCCCTACAACTTATCAAATGTGATGCTAGAGATTGCTTTACATGTTTGAAATAAGAGGAACAAAATACTTTGGTAAATTATGTGTTTTGCCCTAACACTTTAAACATTCAAGTTTAAGGGTATGTTTGGATAACCAAGCATTATAACTTATAATGTACAATATTTGATCAAATTTAGACTAAAGTATCAAGTAAAGTTGATCAGAGGGAGTGATCTGGTGTGTTTAGATTTCAGTTGTATTATGTTTATAATGCAAATAGACAAACATAATACAAATAGATAAGGTGGCATTTGATTAACATAATTTTTAAGTTATTTAAATTATGTGTTTGGATTCAACTATATATTACTTATAATGCAATTGTTTTATGTCTAAATTTCAGTTTGAAAACGACTTTGGTAAATTATATGTTTTGCCTTGACATTTAAAATGTTCAAGTTTAGGGTATATTTGGATTGGATAATCAAGCATTATAACTTATAATGCATAATATTGTATTATAATGTAATAGTCTCTCCATTTCTCTCTTTCATTCTCCAAAATTAAAAAAAAAAAAAAAAAAACTTTTTACCTGTAAGATTTGATTCATTTTCTCTCCGTTCTATACTCTACAAGCAAACAGAACCTCAATGTACAATTTGACGAAATTTAAACGATTTAAATAAAATCGAGGACTAAACTTGGATGTTTGAAAGATTGAGGACAATCCTATAAGGGAAAGCGAAAGTCGGGGACTACACGAATAATTTAGCACAAGACATAACATGGTGGTCCATCGATGAAGGAAGGAACAACCAATGATCTCTGTGGCAATTTATGTGCAATGAAGATTTCAAGAAGAGGTGTGTACTCACACTTTCTAAATCTCATCTTTCTTCATGAGTGTGACAGTTCAAAAGGGACACAGTTGTTGTTTTTGCTGGTAACTCGGCCCCCACCGGCTTGTCCCGATTGAATGTGTTGTCAGAAAATGGTTGAGCTTCTACTACGAACTCTGACGAAGAAGGAGACAAAAAATATTTACATTCAAAGTGCATTGAGATCAAACTACTTGATGGATTCATTTGGTTTGCGTTTGATGTTTGAATGCTCGGGGGCGAAACTCGGAACCAGCTAATGCTACTTTGGTTTCTTGCAAGCTCTTGTGTAAAGATTGCTTGAACATGATAAGAATCAATGATCTCTAAGATTAGTGGCAAAGATGATATATATGTCATGCATAATTTTTTTTAAAAGAACATTGAAAAAAATGAAAAATGTGATTTTTTTATGACGAGGAAACCCATCGTATAGTGGCAAATCCCGGGCACCTGACTTAGCCGACAAGAGCCCCGATTCAACCCACTAGTAAGGGACAGAGGCAGGGATCGAACCTTCGGAGTTTTGATGGGATCTGATGCATTAGTGCTGGTATGGTTGCATCGAGTTCTTTATTTTAAACTTCATTTAGTGCTCTTATATTATTACACTATTACCTCAAAAAAAAAATTACGAGTACTATTTTTGTATTTTTTTTCCTCTTGTGAGAGGGTGTTGAAGCACTTGCGAGTATTACCGTTCTGTCCATGCTTTGTAGACTAGTGCTCGATGTATGAAGATTAGTCGATAATCTAGAAACAAAATAAATAAAATAAAATTTTAAAAAGAAGAAGAAGAGGAATATAAGAATAAGGCAAAGAAATGAAGATAAGATGTGGTTTGCCACAATATGAAAAGGTACCAACAACAGATGCCTATATATTCCTGCAGTGAGTGGCTACTTGAGAATGATCTCAACTTGGAATGTTGTTTAACAAATGCAAGTGGAGAAATTATATGGACAATGGGTACTGAGTTCAGCTTTTTATGTACCAAAAAATAATTGAAGACAAAAAAAAAAAAAGAACATAAAATAGTAGGGTAAGGGCCCAAAAGGCCGTCCAAAGCCGATTAAACATCAATTGTTCATCATGATACTCTATCTTAAATTCGATTCTTGTTGATCGTTATTGAAATCTTTTGTGGATGAACAATAGGTAAGTAGTGAAAATGCTTCTTGACCATGGGTAAGGGTCCAAGAGGTCGTGCATTGGTTGCGACTTGCGAGTGTTAAGGCATCATCTCAAAAAGTTTTGGAGAGATTTGGACCTGAATCTCCGAGGAACGATCAAGTAACAGGAAGTAAGTTTACCTAGTAACAGAGTATGACAATTGAAAAAATCAATGAAGATATTGCTTCCACTTGCTACTTGAGGCACTTGAGTAACCCACCCATAAAAATACCACTCGGAGATGGGCAGCAGGGGATTTTTCTGTTAAAGATTATGTATCTGCAGCAAATCAGACATAGAGAAATAATATAGCATGACAAATTGAACTGCAAATAGATGTTGATTCCATAGCAATGCAACAAAAGGAATCTTAACACAGCCATAACATAGCAAATGAGTCGAGTTCAATTGAAAACAACTAGAAATGCTCATGGGTTCAGTTTGAGAAATCACAGGATATAATTCGAGGTCTGTAAGAGAAAGACACAAAGATAACTAGTCTTGCATAACAAACTAAAGATGCAAAGATAACTCTTGCATGACAAACTATCAAAAAAAGTTGGGATTCGAGCAAAAACTTAAGCAGCCACTGATGGCTTGGAGGCAGCAGAGAGCCTGGATCTCCTCTTGGCCATGCTCTCACTGCGACGATCACGCTGTTCCTTCAACCTTGATGCAAGAAGCTTCTGGTACTCAGCAGCCTCCTCCTTGGCCTTTGTGATTCTCTTCTTCTTCTCAGCAATTCTGGCTCTCTTCCTCTGCAGGGTGAGGGGAGTCACCAGCCTCTGGATCTTTGGTGCCTTACTAACGTTCTTGCCTGAAGATCAAAAAAATTCAGAGTATTTTAATCATGGAAAATCTAAGGCATTCTCTACTGCCTACTGTGGATCCATTTATGTTTTTGCAGTTTTAATAATTCAATACTTATGGTGCAAAGCTGATAAATGAATAAAAGGTCGCCCAGGGAAGAGTCAAGACTCACCAGTTTTGGAAGTGAAGTTTCTACGGTACGTGTTAACATACTTCCGGACGTCATCCTCCTTTGAGAGATTGAAAAGCTTTCGGATCTTAGATGCCCTTTTTGGTCCCCTCATTCTGGGTTTCTCAATGTCAGTAAGGCCTGGAAGATCATTGTCTCCCTTCTTCACAATGACCAGGTTCAAAACTGAAAGGTCGTGGCTGACAATGCATCCACGAACAGACTTCCTTCTCCTTTCTCCAGTTCTCCTACCATAACCACGGAAACATGGAGTGCCTGCACATAGACATACTCAATCATCTATTTCACCAGAGAAAAAGCTAACCAACAAAATGCATTCTTCTACTCACCAAGACATGGTTACTTCACAAAATTCAGCAGACAATAACAAAAGGGCAGAGAAGAATTGAGAAAATGCAAACAAATGAAAAAATACCTCTGTGGAGCAAGAGACGAACACGGCCTGGGGTCAAAACTCCCTGCTTCATGGGAAAACCCTGCTTGTCACAGCCTCCCATAATCTTGAATACATAGCCCTTGAACTCCTGCAGATCAACAGTCTCATAAGTCAAGAGATTGAAAACAATAAAAAAAATACAGCAAAACCAGCAAAGCACATACCTCCCCCAGTGCATCACCCTGGACCTCCTGTGAGATCCTCTTGTCAAAAAATGCACGGCTGTAGTGTATAATAACATAGTCAGAATCAGAGTAAAAGCCAAAGATGACATAACAAATAAGAAGCAACAGCTATAGGCCAACATTAGCAAGGCAATACAGTTTGCTTTTATGCTTTCCTCTCTCTCAATCAAAATTAATAACTGTTCCGGTTCTAAGTATACAAACGTAACAATACAAATGCATGATAAATGTGGGTTTACAAGATGAATCTCATCATGCTCCTAACCAGTATCCTACTCCGAATATTAGAATCCAATACTATCTTCTCTCATAATCAACAGTTGTAGAGAGTTGAGACTATCGAGGTGTACATTATGCATAACTTTTTCACAGGCAAAGATAAATGCCCAAAGCACACACCACAAAACTGAGAACAACAATTTTGCAGCAAGTAATCCTCGAAGAAGTGTACTAATTGCAAACAGATCCTTGAAAATTACATCCAGAAACAACTCATCCATATAAAGAAAATCATACATGGCAATACAAAGTTCCAACAATCCAATACAAAGTTGAAAATTTGAAATCCCTTCCACATAATCTGAAACAACAATTTACAAACACAATCACACGCCGAATGTGCAGGTACAAAGCCCTAAACAGCTAATCGGCTCAAAAGAAAGCACTTTCGCACAGGCTGCAACATAGTTTAAACACTGTAACTTCGAATCTATAGGTTTTTATGGAAATCCACAATATGAAATACCGTAACAACAGGAAAGTGGAGGCTTACAGCTTCTGGTCATCGTCGATTTCCAGCTTCTTCTGGCACCCGGTGGTGGGGTTCGCGATGTTAAACTGAGAATCAAACCAAATGAAAATTTAATTCCATAAGAAAGAAAGAGGAAAAATAAGGCTTCATTCATGTCGCTGGAACTGAAAAATACCTTCATTGTAGCCGATTTCCAACGCGAGAACTCGCAACCTCGCTCTGATGGAAGTGCAGGGAGAGAGGAAGAAGAAGAGAGAGCGCCGTGCTTTAACTGGCTTACCCTGCAACGAGTTAGGGTTTTTAGTTGCTGCCGCTATGAAACAATACCTTAATGGGCTGTATGGGCTGAGCTGCTGTTGTGGACCTTTGATTGGGCTGGCCCGATAAAAATAAAATGGGTTTCTGCTAATTCTAAAAAATTTGACATCTTTTCTTGCAAGAGTGTTTGACATGTAAAAGATTTAGGGTAAACTGCAGAAAACCACCCTTTAAATTGGGTGTATTGCTCAAAACCACCCCCTAAAAGTAATATTACAAGGAACCACCCTTCATATTGGTTATGTTAGCAAAAAGCCACCCTTTCTCTAATTTCGTTAGGTTTATTTTCCAAAAAAGTATTGAATTACCAAATCACCCTTATCACTTCATCAAATTCACTCTTCACTGCCATAAAACTAGAAAGGGGATCTGTCAATCTGAGCACCTTTGCAATTTTGACTTTGAACTATGAAACTCTTCAAATTTGAAGCATCTAATAATGCATTAATAAGCCTCTCAATTGATTGATTTGAAGTTGAAAATTATATAAATTATAATACCTTAAAAAATCAGGGTTTATTAACTCCCAAAACTATTAAAATACAGTACTAGTCTACTAGATAGAAGTTATGTTGAATTAAAGCAAAATCTCAAAGATTTATATTAAAAGCAATGATTTTAAGCTTTTATAAAATATATATATGAGATAGCGCTTGAGGCAACGAGTCTTCAAAGAGAGAGGAAGCTTGGAGGCTATTTAATGATTTGTGGGCATACGGCCGGTTGATAATCTACCATTCCAGACATCGTTTCAAGCCTACGAGGAAGGCGGGGAGGGTAGCGGCATAGCTTCGAGTCCGTTTGTAGTCGCAAATCACAGGATCGAACTATAATGTCAACGAATTCGCCATCGACAAAGTCGAGCTTTCGGAGAGATTGTGTATGTGTTTGAATTGAAGGGTGCAATTTCTAAATTGAATAATCCTGATAGATGGGGGTTTATCAAATAATACTTGCAGAAGAGGAGAAGCGATGGTGAGTAGCGGCGAGAAAGACAGGGGAGCAAGAGGGAAGATACATTGTAGGGGTAATTTTGGTTTTTCCACTATATTTAACGGAACCCTAACCGGGGATAGAGGTGGGGTGGTCTTCGGTTAACGGAATCTATATAAAGGGTGGTTTTCGATAATATTAATTTTAAGGGGTGGTTTTGAGCAATACACCCTATTTAAGGGGTGGTTTTCTGCAGTTTACCCAAAGATTTATCCAAATGTGAAGGTTTGAAAGATTTCAAGGGGAGGTTTTTAAGTGCAAAAAAATAAAATCTAATAGAAAAAGCTTTGCTAGATTTTAAAAAATACTACGTATATCATTTTCACCATTTTCTCATTCTCTTAATTACCATTTATTCTTTTTTTAAAGTATGGTCAAACATCGACAATACACCCTCAATGGTAATTTTCACCCAACTCACTTAACAATGTTTTCATATAGATTTTTCTTCTAAAAACATAAATAAAATGCTCATTTACTCTTGCCTTAAACCTTCACCCTACAAAATACATATCCATCTACAACTACCAAAAACATTCTATTTACCAAACACACGTTAAGAAATTCACAATGTATACGTTGTTGTGCTAAACAAATCTCAAGTGTGGTCATTCATAAATTTGTATCATTACCTAAAACCTGTGAACGGTAAACACGTTATCTTTTATAGGCCCTACTCAGTGCTGCCACCAAAGTCGATCAAACAATAGATGATTTATTCTTTTATGTGTCTTGCCTTTATTAGGCATTTTGTGTGTTATTTATTTTTTATGCTCAAAAAAACAAAAGTACAATGTAATCCATCATAATTTATGCGAGACGGAACGGGATTTATATGATAAAGAATTTTCATCTTACGTGATTTTTACGGGATAAGATTTTTTTTTTCAAATCCCTTCTTAGCTCATATAGGAACCAACTAAACTGGAAATCCGTCATTTTTTTTATTATTATTTTTGTTAACGCGGGTAACCTACCCTTGGTGGTAAACCCCGAACACGTGACCCAACTGACAATAGCCATGCGCCAGGTAAATCGATTTGCGCCAACCGCTAGACCAATGTAAATCCTTCATTTGATATGACTTTGAGATTGAACAATCACACATTGCACCAAAAGATCCTCAATTAGCTTTAAACAACACATTTATTGACATTCATCTAACTAACTCTATCCACTCTTCAATTATTGATCTTTAAGGCATAGGGGCATACCCAACAGTGCCAGAACACACCCCTACCAAACCACACAAAAAGAAGCAAACAGATCACAAAACGCTGCGTACAACCACCCCTCCAAAACACACCCAACAGTTTCCATTCCATCCACAAAAAAAAGCACAAAAATCAGCTTCTTAGTAACATCCCTTTGATCTAATCTTGTAGCCATCACAATGCACATACAAAGTCGCCACTCGCCTCCATGTCGTCTATGTCAGCGTCTTCCTCCAAGTCGTCGAGCTCCATGCTCCCTATAAGCAAGTCCCCGGCCAGCCTCATCCCATTGGCCGCTGGCTTCCGAGCCTCCTCGATTATGGGAAGTATGTCTTCGATACGCTGCGTTGAATCCTCTACGCCAATCCCTCCTGTTTCGTCGTACTGCATAAAGTCTGCCGGTAGCTTCTTCGTAAGCCATGGGTGCTTCTTCATCTCCTCAATTGTAATCCTCTACATTACCCATCAATGTCACCAGGCACGGAACCAGAAATTAAAATTCGGGTGGGCTAGATAAACTAAAATATTCTCATACGCACAATTTTATTAACAAAACCCTTAATTTAACTACAGTATTATTTTATTTTTGTAAAAATGGGGCGGACTGGAACGGACCCCGCCTGCCCTGGATCCGTCCCTGAATGTCATACATTTAAGTCCAATCAACCAATTCATGTATGAACCTCAAATGTACCTTACCTTTTCCGGGTTAGCCACGAAGATCCGCGACAGGAGGTGCTTGCAATCTTGCGAGACTCGGACATAGTCAGGAATCGAGTAGTGCGCGCTTAGTATTCGCTGCTCCACATCAATCCAAGGCCAACATTATTCAGAAAAATTGGATTGATTGATCAATCAATGTATTATATAATAAGATCAACCATACCCCAATTGTTTTTTTGAAATTTCTGGGCTCATCAGGATCTTCAAAGGGGTAAGCACCCACCAGCATCACATATAAGGTGACCCCACATGACCAAACATCTGCAATCTATCAATGGTTTTAAGAGATTTTAGTTAGGTGACCAAGAAACAGAACTTGACAAGCTGAATTCATAGTTCACACTCTTTAAAGTCTTTACCTTCCCATCATATTCTTTCTTGGATAAGACCTCAGGGGCGATGTAGGCCGGTGTTCCCACAGTCGATTTCGGCTGAGAGTGGAGCACAGATGACTGTAAAAGGAGAACAAAAGACAGTTAAAACATAAAATGTTATACTCCAAAATTGATGATCAAGTAAAAGTGTTGCCTTGGAGTAGCCGAAATCGCATATTTTGAGGAGTGGCGCCTTGCTGCCATCTAAGAGCGTGTTTTCGAGCTTAAGATCTCTATGACAGATTTGCTGCATCAAATAGAAATTGATGAAAACCTCGGGAAAAATATGTCAAATTTTCCAACGGTAACCAACCCGAGATGAAGTACCATTGAATGACAGTAACTGACTCCAGATATCAACTGTTGGAAGTAGTACTTTGCCTGAAGTAGAAATGAATCGGCCATTAATTTTGAATTCCAAATTCAAATCAGATCAGTTTGGTTATGACTTATAAGTTGAAACGAACCTCATCCTCGCTGAATCGGCCAGCTGTGCAGATCCGTTCGAAGAGCTCACCGCCTGCAGCGTATTCCATGACTATGGCTAGATGAGTCGGCGTTACGAAAACCTTGCACGCACGAAAATCGTCGATAAGAACATGCTAGAACACAATTGAATAAATTCTCTGACCAGATCTTAGAGCCAGGTCAAAGTTTCCAATGGTGATGGTTACCTCTTTGAACCGAACTATGTTTGGATGCTTCAAAGCTCTGTGATTCATAATCTCCCTCTGAACATGCTCATCAATCTGCAAACCACACCATAAGAGGAAATCAGATTGAAATCGGATTGATCAGATCAAATCAAACAGAGGAAAAAAAGCCCCAAAATTCACTTCAATTAAACAGATTCAGTATGATCATCAGTCAATTGATCATGATAAGGAAACAAATTCACTACCTTTTGGCCCCTTTCGATGTACTTGACTGCGTAGAGCTTTCCAGATTGATGATCTTTAACAAGCTTGGCCACACCGAAGTTGCCTGATCCTAAATCCTTCAGTACTTCATACCTCTCCATCTCCTCAAATCAATCTCTTTCTTTCTCTGTGTTTTTTTGTGTTCAAATTTCAGAGTATTCACCTCCTCCTGTACTTCTTCCTCTACTACGGATTTAATGCAGCTTACAATTTCTTCATCTTCTTTTTTTTGCAATTTCTTTTATAATATATAAAAAAAATGGTAGGTAATCTGCGATATGGTGACCACTGACCAGGGTGTTAAGGACCACCAAGACGGTGGGAGGTTTAGAGGGTGCCTTATGATATCAAACAACGACTTATCGAGGTTTTAGGTTTAAGTCCCTAACCCGGGATTTTTTTAAAAAAAATAATATTTATATGAGTAAATTTCTTTTAAAAAAATCATTAAGACAGTTTAACTTAGTTGATAGAGGGTGAAAACTTAAACTATACTGTAAGATTTATGGATTCAAACTTCTTTGGTTTTTTTTTTTTGTGATAATTATTCCCTTTCACTTAAATTTAGGGTTTGTTTGGATTGTCACTTGTCAGGTATTATGATTTATACTACCTCCGATCCAAAATGTAAGTCGTTTGACTTTTTAACACGTATTTTAAGGAGCTAAAAACTATATAATATATTAACTTTTTTATTATTATTTTTTTACAATTCAATACTTATTACCAACAAATATTAAGTTGTAAAAAAATAATTTTAAAAAAGTTGATATTTTATATAGTTTTGGGCTTCTTGAAATACGTGTTGAAAAGTCAAACGACTTATATTTTGGATCGGAGGGAGTAGTACACAATATTATATTATAATATTCCCTCTGATCATAAATGTAGGATTTTTTATTTTTGTGCACGTAGTATAAGAAGGTAAAAATTATATAAAATATTAAATTTTTTACAATATACTCCCTCTGTTAAAAAATATAAGTCTTTTTAGGCTTAAAATTTTGTTTGGAAATATAAGTTCTTTTAGGTTTTCTAGGCATTGGGTTAAGAGAAAAGTAACTTTTTAACTTGTTTAATGAAATGTTATTGGTTGTTAGTGGTTGTAGATAATTAATGAGGGGTATAAATGTAATAAGTTTATGATTTTCTTAATTTATGTGTAAATGTTTAAAAAGACTTATATTGTTGAACGGATGTAGTAATACTTATTAATATAGTTAAAAAAATAATAAGTATTGTATTGTAAAAAATATAATTAAAAAATTAATATTTTATACTCCGTATAGTTTTTACCTCCTTAAATTACGTGGAAAAAAAAGTAAAAAATCCTACATTTATAATCGGAGAGAGTATATATTATAATGCAAAAATGTGCATTATAAATTATAATAGCTAGTCATTCAAACATATCCAAAATACTATTTTCAATAAATTTAAACAATTTTTTTTGAAACTCAATCTCAATTTTGATAGAGTTTACCAATTTTTCAATTTTTTTGTATCTATAATAAAAATAAATAGCTTAAATGAGTTGAGTGATCCCGTTTAAATTTTGATTTTAAATTAACTGAGTTGAATTTCAGACTTAATAGTAACGGGCAAATAAGGATGAAGTTACCTGAACTTGACGAGGTCTATCGAGATAGCAAAAAAAGAAAAAAAGAAGAAAAAAAAAAAGTCTAAATATTAGAGGGTAGTTTGGGTACATAACACGTGTCGCGCAGCCAGCGGCCGAAATTTAGAGCGGGATGACAGTTGAAAACGACGCCGGGACGGGCCTACGTGGCGGTGGCGGGACTCGGCCTAGGCCTGACCACGCGCGCGAGTCGTTGAGTGACATGCAACGCGCCGTTTCATCACGAAAACGTGTCTGCATTGCTAACTGTGAAGTTCTGTAACTAACACACGAATCGAGAAAATTGCGGTGGTTTTGCCACGTCGCCATCAACCTAGAGGGTGTGAATAAAGCACGGTGTGGAATTAACGTGGTGGACGGTAATGAGAATTTTTTCTTTTTCTATTTGTTCGTATTTTTTTCCCTGAGATTTTCTATTTTTGTTCAAATGTATAAATAATTGGATCGAATAATTGAAGTTGACGTATTCCATATTTAATGTGGATAAAGCACCCTTGCTTTGAGTAACCGGTCATGAACTCAACAATTTGAGTTCAGTTTGGGATCAGTTTGAAAAAAACTCGATTTGAGTCTGTTCACTTATCTAAACAAGTCGAAACTGAACAGAATTTTAACCTCTGTTGAAAATCAGGCTCGTTCAATTTAAGCTCGAATAGCTCAAACTTTATATATAGAATTTCATTTAAATTCATATGTTATGACCAAGTAGAACTGTTAAAAGCGCGAATAGTTCAAACTTTATATATATTCGCCATTTAATTTGGTATTATAAAAATATATATGATATTTTATATAATTTTTAAAAATCGTTTATAAATAATAAGATAGAATACGATTATATATATAAATTGATAAGGTTATGAATTAAGGGGCTTTTTCTTATCTCAAGGTAATGAAATATTTAGTCTATGTGGACAAGGCAACATATAGAAGTAGGGTGTATATTAAAGAAAATCCCTATATGTCAAGTCTTGCTAGCTTAGTTGGTAAGGATGACATGAGTTCGAATCCCCCTCCTCCAATATTGTAATAGCCTAATTGCCTACCTTTGAAAAAAAAATCCTTATATCTTTTTTTTTAAAACAAGCGAAAACTAATTAAAATATCCCCACCTTTGAGGGTATGGTAAAAATATATCCTCAACTTTAAAATGTAATAAAAATATCCCGACCTTTGAGGGTGGTGGTAATATATTACCCTGTGTTTTCTCACGGGTCAAAAATGCTGACAAGACAGCCTACGTGGATTTTTTTTACAAGACAACATACGTGGAAGCCTTTTTTTTTTTACAAATTAGCACTAAAATTGGGTTTTCTTGATCAATTTACTTAGGATAAAAAATAAAACGATAACAAATTAAACCCGAAAAATGAAATTGATTCAACCAAGCAACTAATCCGGTCAAAATTGCCTCAAATTAACACAACACGACTATTCCTAACACCAAACCGACACACAAAACTAAACCAACAACAACAACACCGAAGAGAGGGGAAAAAAACTTACCCACCCAAATCCGTGAACGAATCAAAGGGGAAGAAGATGTGAGAGAGACAGCTCAAGATTGTAGACCACGATGGAGGAAGACTGACATTGAAGAGGAACCATGAGCTACCTAGAAGACCTGGAAGACAATTCAAGAGGCGACCACGGTCCACGGAAGAAGATATGATGGAGAAAAAAGCGTTGGGTATGAACCCAATTCAACTCTTTATTTTTTTCCTAAGGACACTGTTTAAGAAAACCCTTGTAAAGAATCCGCGTAGGCTGCCTTGTCATCATTTTTGACTCGTGAAAAAACTTGTGGTAATATGTTACCACTACCCGCAAAGGTCGGGATATTTTTATTACATTTGAAAGTTGAGGATATATTTTTACCATACTCCCAAAGGTAGGGGTATTTTAATTAGTTTTCCCTTAAAACAATTATCTAGCTAGGTTGATCAAGTTCTTTTTTAAGTAATTAATATTATTAACTTTTTGGCGTTGAAGACAATAATTAAGTTCCTATTAACCACTCCTTTTCCTTTTAGAAGTTGAATACGTGGAATAGAAAAAATTGATGGACTTTCTATTATATTATATACTACCTCTGTTTCAAAATGTAGGTTGTTTAATTTTTTAACACATTTTTATAGAAGTTAAAAACTAGTATATAAAATATCAACTTTTTTTTATTAATTTAAAAAAATAATATTATATGTTTTTTTATTAATAAGTATAATAAAGTCAAAATGACCTATATTTTGAGATGGAGGGAGTATGACTTAAAAGTATATGCGTCATACTCTCTTAATTTACTTTTATTTGTTTTTCATTTAATTTTATCTATTGTTTATTTATACATGTGTTTTTTTTAAAATGATTAAAAATATAAAATATTAATTTTTAATTATTTGTAAAACGATTTCAGAATTAAAATCTACTATTTTGATAATATTAATGAATTAAATAACTTTAAATTTATTTAACTAAAATGCACGGCCAATCACATTGTAAAAAGTTCTATAAATATTGTATTGTCGATTCTTTTGTACATTTTCTGTATTTATTGTATGTCTGACGGTCAGCCATCTATCAACTTTTCAACCTCTCTGAATTTTTACTTAATCAAATAAAAGTCCTATATAAATATTTTTTGATTACTTTTAATATATTTTTAGTCCACGCTCGGATAGAAATTCAGAAAATTAAACACAAGTTACAAGCTTTCAGGTAATTTAATAATTAAATACAGTAAGGTGTCTAAGGTCTATGCACCTATCTCATCTCCAGTATAGGTAAAGAAAAATGTGTATCCTTGGGCTATCCTTCATTTGATTGGCTATAGGAAGATCAGTGGGCTAAGAAAAGAAAAGTAGAAAACTACAGGTTGTTAAATGCGGATGAGTCACTACCAAAGTAATGTAATTGGATGACATCGTAACTGATACATCTCCACTTACAAGTCCTTTTATTTGCATTCAATTTGTCTAATTTATGCTTCAATGGTGTAAGTTAAATTTCTTTTTGAATAGTAAAAGAAAATCGATAAATTCTAAAAAAAATCAATTTTTTTTAAAAAATTACATTTATATAATAATTTGTTTATTTTACATTTTATAGCACGGGTCGCTTTGAGCCAAGGACTTTCCCATGTCTCAAAAGGAAGGATCGGCTGGTTTCTTGTGGCCCATCGAAGAACCTGCACTTATTCACATCTGAAGTCGCACCGGCGCCTACAGAGGGGTTCATTTAACATGGGAGATTTATTCTGCTGGGTATGGATAATATGATCTGTTCCACTATTATTTACATTTTGATGCAAACACCAAAGTTGAGAGGAGAGACCTTTGGGCAGAACTAATGGTGTTCTTCCCCTGTGCATTGTCTAACCTGGTCAAGAATGGGGTGGAGGAACTCGTCAAACCAGATAACTTGAAAGGAAAGCTCAATTGTTTGTTTTTCCCGTAAATATCCGCTGAACTTTTCCCAAAGGTGAAAATGCCAGTCATATTTGAAGTAGGTACTACTACTGATGGTGCCTCTTCCGGAATACACACATTGCTAATCGTGCTTTGGTTCAACAAAACACCAGCTTCAACACCAATGCTGGTGTTGAAGCTGGTGTTTCCAACGTTGAGAAACGTAATCCCCTTTGGTGGCTTAACAGTCTCATTTGCCTTGGATGTCGAAACATTGTCATTTATGTGCTCCATTGGATATGCTTTTGTCGAAGCTGTTGTTCCTTGGGATGTTCCGGTAGGAGCAACAGCTTTTGTTATCTGATGAGAAAATAAACAGGTTTCGCCTCTGTTGCAAAACCCGGTAGACACATAGTTGTTGCAAGGATACTTGGATAGCTGATGATCAAATGGACAGTCATCTCCTTTCAAGCACCCTTGTCGCGCAAAATGACGGCATGGCTTGGATTTTGTCAAAGGAACTACATCATGAGAAAATTTGCAGGCCTCACCCAAGGTGCATCTTCCCTTTAGATAGTGGCGGCAAGGAGATACAGGTTTTTGTTTCTGAATCTGTTGAATTCCCAGTCGCTTAACCCCAAGTTTTCTGTTCTTTTCTGCTCTCTTCTTTGCTTTATCCCCTGTTTTAGGCTCTTCCTTATTTGCATTTGCAGTGATGCTATTGCTTGACACCTCTTCTTGAGCTTTATCCACTGTTTTAAGCCCTTCCTTTGCATTCACAGTGATGCTTCTGTCAACTAAGATGGTTCCAGGGTCAATGATCTGATTGATTCTGCCAAATTCCACCTCAATTTCTTGATTGATTTTCAGGATGATAGCCTCAGAAAGAGATTTTGCCTCTCTAAGTTGTAACAGTTGATCTCTAGAGTACTGAATATGATCACTCCTGCGATTATTTGTTTTCAATCCATCTGCACTGTTGCTGCGTGTTGGTGCAGTAGTGGTCCTTAATACTGGCTGCTGTTGTTGACATAGCAGTGACTGCCTGCAACTCATGGGTGGGGGAAGATCACCTTGTCCAGACGCAGACCAAAAATTGTCACCAAAAAGTCTAGGCTTTTTCGTTTCCTTAATAAGATACTTCTCCAAATTACCAGGTCTGAGATATTCTGGGGGAAATTGCGTCCAACCAGACCTCTCATGCTCCGACCCCAAGTGCGCATTGAAGAGAGACACTTCCCGGGAGAAATCAGTTTGCAGTGGCCGTTTCCAGGAAATTGAAGAGGCAGGCGGTTCGACGGAGACAGGATTGCGCTGGCCGGAGTCATGGGAGGCGGCCAAGCTCTGAACCGCGGAGAAAAGACGCTGTAGCCTCTGGTCCCGAATCTCCCGATCACCGACGTTAGGGTTAGGGTTTTGGTTGCCGGCGGTATGATTTTGATATGCGGCAATTGGATTCTCCATCGGAATCGCTGGTTACGGTGGTGGAGCAGTTTGGGAGGAGTGAAAACCCGCCGTTGGAAGGGTTTTAGACCAAATATTTTTTTAATCTATGTGAACAAGGCAACATATATAGAAGTGGAGTGCATATTAAAGAAAATCCCTTTATCTTTATCACCAAAAATCCCTTTTATCTTTTATCTTTATCACCCAAAAAAAATAAAATCCCTTTATCTATTTTTTTATTAAAAAAAGCAATTATCTAGTTTGATCAAGTTCTTTTTTAAGTAATTAATAGTATTAACTTTTTAAGCGAGCGTTAACCGGAATGAAATCGTCTGACCTGTCCATCCTCCTGTTATAATAATTCATAAGAGATAGAAAGAGTTTGTTAAATTTTAAAAAGATGTGAGTTTACTATATATTTTAAAAAAAAATATATAAGTTGATTTTTTAAGATTTTTTTTTTCAAATATGTTATCGTATGTAGAAGCTAAATATATTTTTTCAAATATGTTATCATAAGTATGTAGAAAAACTGAACTATATAGACTCAAGTTATTCATTGCAAGGAATTAATTGAAACATAGCAGATGTGGCCTATGAACCAGTTGACTTAATCAAGGTATTTATGGCATTAACGTACTGAACTATATAGTCTTAGAAACATATTATAGATAGACAAACTGATTCTGAACCAGCATCCCAACAAAGAGCCAGATATTTATGGCATTAACAATAAAAGATTGAACACTCCTAAAAAAAAGTTAGCCTCTGTCAACTTTTTATTTCAGTAAGCAGAATGACATTGGCGAATTCCATAGGTGGTCATGTTCTGACTAGAATGTTCATAACAATAGCTAATTATGATGAGTTTACGAAAAACAAGTTCAGAAAATGCACCTGTCATGTTGTAAGTGTAAATTGTAGCACTAACCTTGGACCCTGCAGTGCGACTGTGCGAGTGCCTTCACGAGAATATCAATAGCTTTTCCACAATTCCACATAAGAATATAAGATGGTTGAGAATGGCATCATTAAATGGAATGTAACCATTGAAAAATAGCATGTCACTGTAATCAACAAATTGGCACAAACAAATC
Organism: Persicaria maculosa; assembly: GCA_963922045.1. Classification (NCBI taxonomy): domain Eukaryota; kingdom Viridiplantae; phylum Streptophyta; class Magnoliopsida; order Caryophyllales; family Polygonaceae; genus Persicaria; species Persicaria maculosa. The sequence goes on along the minus strand of OY998254.1, from coordinate 1,763,642 downwards.
ACTTATCCAACCAAGGCTTTCGGTTATCAAAGCTTTCTAATTTTGAGGGAATTTTTCATAGTACTCATGTCGAATAAGAGGAAGGCAGAGAGAGTAGCCAGGCACCAAGCAAAAGATGTTCAAATAACATATGAAGCAGGACGAACCAAGATTTTATAAACTACATCATTGATCAACAAAAAGAGCATCAATGTCAGATTCAGCTTCTTACAAAGCAGCTGCAACCAAATTCAAACTACAGTGTAGTAGTACAATAGCTAAATGGAAGAGGCAATAGATATGGACTCATATTTCATAAAAATAGCAATGGAAAAATTAAAGAATAATATGGTGCTTTGTCATTTCCCTTTTACCTTTTTAAGGACAAATACATACTGTTTTCGATTCGAGGCATTTGAGATGAAGCTTTTGAATACTTTCAGGCAAAACACAGTGTAAGTCTATTGAATAATTCCACACAAGTGTGCAAATGTGTAATTGAGGCTCCAACTTGGGGATCTGACAACATATATTGTATGTCATAAACACATTAAGCAAGTACATGGCAGATAATCCCATCCAGACTCGGAAGTTGAGAAATCAGTTCATACTATATCAGTAGCAAACTTGTTAGACAGATGTAATTTGGAAATCTTGGCCCTTTTTACCTTGCTTTATCCGATATAACATTAGTAGCAAGCTTACAAAAGTAAGCTAACACCTCCTTTATGCCACAATCCTCTTTCTATCATAGGCAAGGTAATGGTATACTGAACTAGGAACTTGCTGACAGTATCGTTGCCATTCGGCAGATTCCAAATGAATCGCCTATGAAGTCCCTCAATTTTCCGAATGACAACAAGAGGTAAGTGGATAATCTGAATCCATAAATTGAGCATCCAACAAAAATAGATTTAATGAGTTGGACTGTTGGAGCCTCCTGAAACAGGAAAGCTTTCAGTTAAGGACATTTCCCATTTCATATTTCAGGACCAAAAAATTCTCAAGGTCACTCAATTACTTTTCGGGACAAGAACACGTTAATTTCCTTCTCCATTTTCGGGACAGAGAACAACTATTCTCATTTCATGGGACATAGAAATAAAGCTTCTGAATATTTAGCAGCAGCCCCAGATATGTTTCCAGTGGAACACAGTATAAATTGCCTTCAAGCTTAACAACAAATGCATCAATTTGTTTTATATGGAGATCCTCTTATGTCATGCTCTTTTCCAATTTTCAATTTCTGCCTACAACTCATAAACTCCTCGATTTGCCTTTTTATCTGATAATATAGATGGCTTTCTTCCTTCTCATTACATATAAGATCAGACAATCAATAGCCATTTATTGCATTTCCATATTTCAAACCATCCTTTTCTTTTTTCGGGACATAGACAGTTGATTCTCGTCGAGGGAATTGGACTTTCTTTTTGGGACTTGGACATTCCGTTACCTATCATTTGGGACTCTGAACAAGTCTATTGACTAATTCCACACAAGTGGTGCTGATGTGCAATGGAGCATACCTCTTGGGGATTCGATAACATATACTGTAAGTCATAAAGACCTTAAACAAGTACCTATCTCTTTTATATTCGTTGTTATTAGGAAGCTGGTGCTAAATCTGCCCTGAGTGACCAACCAAGTTAAAACTTCATTGGTACACTCCTACCCTTTCCATAAAAGCTTCATCAACCCAAAAGGATACCTTTAGTACCTACCGAATGGCAGATTCTCCCATCCAAACTCAGAACTTGACAAATCAAATTGTTTTGACAGTTATAATTCAGAAATCTTAGCCCTTTGAAGTACATTGCATTATCAGGCATGACATCATTAGCTAGCACCTCCTTTGTGCCAAATCCTCCTTCCATTATAGGCAAGGTAATGGTCCATTGAACTAGGAATTTGCTGACACTATCATTTCCATTTAGCTCATTCCAAAGGAATCGCCTACAAAGTCCCTCAATTTTCTGAATGAGCAATCCACCAAAAACAGCTTTACTGAGTTGGTCCTGAAATATGAAATTCTCAAGGAAACTCATTTTTGGGGAGAATGTTCCTATTCGGGACAGTGACACCAGTCATTTCATTTTTATTTCGAGGTAAGTTTGCAAGCTTCGAATCTTATGCATATTGAACACCTTCCATGAGAGTATGCAGATATATAATGGGGCCTCCCTCTTGCGGATCCCACTGAAGATACTATATATGATGAAGAGCTTAAACAAGTACATACCTCTTTCTTTCAGTTGTTCTCAGAAAGATAGTGATCCCATTCAAATCACAATATCGTCATAAAAGGCTAGCAGAGAGAATTAGTTTTATATATTTGGATAAAACTTCACAGCAACATAACCATTTACCAATGAAATTATTCCGAAATTTCCTACGACACAAAGGACACAATGGGACATATATGAATTCGAGGCATTTAAACATTACTTTCCGGGACGGAGAATATCTATTCTCATTTCGAGACAATTGAATACGGAGTATTACTTTTCGAGACGGATAATAGATATTCTCTTTTCGAGGCATTTGAATATTAGTTTTCAGGACGGAGAATAGCTATTCTCATTTCGAAGCATTTGAACATTACTTTTTAGGACGGAGAATAGCTATCTCACTTCGAAGCATTTGAACATTACTTTTTGGGACAATAACTATTCTCATTTCGTGGGATTTGTTCCATTTCCTTTTCCGACGCTTAAAATAGCTATTCTCATTTCGAGGCATTAGGCATTTGAACATTACTTTTCGGGACGAATAATAGTTATTCTCATTTTGAGGCATTTGAACATTACTTTTCGGGACGGACAATAGCTATTCACATTTCGAGGCATTTGAATATTAGTTTTTGGGACGGAGAATAGCTATTCTCATTTCGAGGCATTTGAATATTAATTTTCGGGACTTCGAGGCACTGGAATACTACTCTTTGGGACGGAGAGTAACTATTCTCATTTCGACCCATTTGAACATTAATTTTCGGGACGGAGAATAGCTATTCTCATTTCGAGGCATTTGAGAATTAAATTTCGGGACGGAGAATAGCTATTCTCAATTCGAGACATTTGAATATTACTTTTTGGGACGGAGAATAGCTATTCTCATTTCGAGGCAATTTAATATTACTTTTCGGCACGGAGAATAGCTATTCTCAATTCGAGGCATTTGAACATTATTTTTCGGGACGGAGAATAGCTATTCTCATTTCGAGGCATATGAACATTACATTTCGGGACGGAGAAGGGCTATCTCAATTCGAGGCATTTGAAACTTACTTTTCAGGACGGAGAATGACTGTTCTCATTTCGAGGTATTTGAAGATTACTATTCCGGACGGAAAATAAGTATTCTCATTTCGAGGCATTTGAACATTACTCTTCGGGACGGAGAATAACTATTCTCAATTCGAGGCATTTGAACATTACTCTTCGGGACGGAGAATAGCTATTTTGATTTCGAGGCATTTGAACATATTCTTCGGGACGGAGAATAATTATTCTCATTTCGAGGCATTTGAACATTATTTTTCGGGACGGAGAATAGGTATTCTCATTTCGAGGCATTTGAACATTTCTTTTCGGGACAGAGAATAGCTATTCTCATTTCGAGGCATTTGAACATTTCTTTTCGGGACGGAGAATAATTATTTTCATTTCGAGGCATTTGAACATTTCTTTTCGGGACGGAGAATAATTATTTTCATTTCAAGGCATTTGAACATTTCTTTTTGGGACGGAAAATAGTCTCATTTCGAGGCATTTGAATATAACTTTTCGGGACGGAGAATAGCTATTCTCATTTCAAGGCATTTGAATATTAATTTTCGGGACGGAGAGTAGCTATTCCCATTTCGAGACATTTGAATATTACTTTTCGAGACTTCGAGGCATTTGTAAATTATTTTTCGGGACGGAGAATAGCTTTTCTAATTTCGAGGCATTTGAACATTACATTTCGGGACGTAGATTAGCTTTTCTCAATTCTAGGCATTTGAATATTAGTTTTTGGGACGGAGAATAGGTTTTCTCATTTCGAGGAATTTGAATATTAATTTTCGGGACTTCGAGGCATTGGAATACTACTCTTCGGGACGGAGAATAACTATTCTCATTTGGAGCCATTTGAACATTACTTTTCGAGGCGGAGAATAGCTATTCTCATTTCGAGGCATTTGAAGATTAAATTTCGGGACGGAGAATAGTTATTCTCAATTCGAGGTATTTGAATTACTTTTCGGGACGGAAAATAGCTATTTTCATTTCGAGGCATTTAAATATTACTTTTCGGGATTTCGAGGCATTTGAATATTACTTTTCGGGACGGAAAATAGCTATTCCCATTTCGAGGCATTTAAACATTTTTTTCGGGACGGAGAATAGCTATTCTCATTTCGAGGCATTTGAATATTACTTTTCGAGGCATTTGAAATTACTTTACGGGACGGAGAATAGCTTTTCTAATTTCGAGGCATTTGAACATTACATTTCGGGACGTAGATTAGCTTTTCTCAATTCGAGGCATTTGAATATTTGTTTTTGGGACGGATAATAGCTATTCTCATTTCGAGGCATTTGAATATTACTTTTCGAGACTTCGAGGCATTTGTAAATTATTTTTCGGGACGGAGAATAGCTTTTCTAATTTCGAGGCATTTGAACATTACATTTCGGGACGTAGATTAGCTTTTCTCAATTCTAGGCATTTGAATATTAGTTTTTGGGACGGAGAATAGGTTTTCTCATTTCGAGGAATTTGAATATTAATTTTCGGGACTTCGAGGCATTGGAATACTACTCTTCGGGACGGAGAATAACAATTCTCATTTCGAGCCATTTGAACATTACTTTTCGGGGCGGAGAATAGCTATTCTCATTTCGGGGCATTTGAAGATTAAATTTCGGGACGGAGAATAGGTATTCTCAATTCGAGGCATCTGAATATTACTTTTCGGGACAGAGAATAGCTATTCTCAATTCGAGGCATTTGAATATTACTTTTCGGGACGGAGAATAACTATTCTCAATTTGAGACATTTCAACATTATTTTTCGGGACGAAGAATAGCTATTCTCATTTCGAGGCATATGGACATTACATTTCGGGACGGAGAAGGGCTCTTCTCAATTCGAGGCATTTGAACCTTACATTTCGGGACGGAGAAGGGCTATTTTCAATTCGAGGCATTGGAACCTTACTTTTCGGGATGGAGAATGACTATTCTCATTTCGAGGTATTTGAAGATTACTTTTCGGGACGGAAAATAAGTATTCTCATTTCGAGGCATTTGAACATTTCTCTTCGGGACGGAGAATAGCTATTCTCAATTCGAGGCATTTGAACATTACTCTTCGGGACGGAGAATAGCTATTCTGATTTCGAGACATTTGAACATATTCTTCGGGACGGAGAATAATTATTCTCATTTCGAGGCATTTGAACATTATTTTTCGGTACGGAGAATAGCTATTCTCATTTCGAGGCATTTGAACATTTCTTTTCGGGACGGAGAATAGCTATTCTCATTTCGAGGCATTTGAACATTTCTTTTCGGGACGGAGAATAGCTATTCTCATTTCGAGGCATTTGAACATTTCTTTTCGGGTCGGAGAATAGCTATTCTCATTTCGAGACATTTGAATATAACTTTTCGGGACGGAGAATAGCTATTCTCATTTCAAGGCATTTGAATATTACATTTCGGGACGGAGAATACCTATTCTCTTTTCGAGGCATTTGTTACATTTTCTTTTCCGGGACATAGAATGGCTATTCTCATTTTCAAGGCATTTGAAAAGTACTTTTCGGGACAAGGAGACACTCCTTTTTTTCCTTTCCTTATTCGGGACAAAGAACCATTTTAGTTTTGAGGCATTTGAACTTTAAGGGACAGGGACATTCTTGTTTGTGAACTTTAGAGTTTGTCTTATTACTTACTTCCATAAGTGTGCAGATTATAAGAGTGTGTGTGCAGATGTGTAATGGGGTCTCCCTCTTGGGAACCCACTGCATAAACATTAAACAGTATATCCTAGATACCTTAAACAAGCTTCCCAGCAAAACATATTTGGAAAGAAAGAGCTAAACTCCAACTGAAATTTCACAGCAAAACAACAAATTACCAATTTCACAGCAAAACAACAAATTACCAATTTGTTGAATGATGAAATGAGCAAGCAAAAGTTCTGAAGAATTTAGAATTCTGCTGCATAAATAAAACCTATTTTACAACAGGTGCTTGTAATGATGTAGAATATATACAGTATTTAACACTAAACATACATATTGTTCATTCTAATCATTTTCAATCTTAATACATGTACCTTCAACCTTTTACAGAAATTTTCTAACTCTATATTTGTGAACACATTATCTTATGATTCTTATCTGTGATTAATGGGAGAGGGTATGTAAAATGATTTATGTTCATACTTTTCTTCCATATCATGTAACCATTACAAGAGATGTGGGAAATGAAATGATGGTTGTAACTTGTAGTTAGCGTAGGTCTATGTTCATACACTGGTTTATTATGAATGCATTATGAGTTATGACACATTAATTCTAATACAGATACTTGTAAAATAAGGCCACTAATATATGATCATGCTAAGCATACAAAATATGAGATGTATAAAAGGAAAGATGAACTTTAAAGAAAAACTGATCACTCTAACCACACATTCAAGTAACTGTAAGCGGGAATAAGAACGAGTATGTTACCAGATTTCTCAACTTGGATCTCCAGTGTATGAAATCAAGAGCTGGAGTTTTCTGAGGGGTGGTGAGGTGAATTGGAGGGGAAGGCGCCAGCAATTTAAACACAACATCATCTCCAGCATCTTTCCCGAATATGCTTTAGCTCCAGGTCAGGAATTCTTATGTATATACACTCCTAATTACCAATGAAACTCAACTGAAATTTCACAGCAAAACAACAAATTTCCAATTACCAATGAAACTCAACTGAAATCTCACACAAAATATATTTGGAAAGAAAGAGCTAAACTAGATATTTGACTAAATCTTCACAGCAAAACAACAAATTACCAATGAAAATCATCAAAGTATCTATCTCCTTCCTGTTGTTGTAAGGGGATCCATGTCAATCAACTTGCTGCCACTTTCAAACTTTAACAGGAAACAAATTTAGGCAAGAAAGAGCTAAATTGGAGTTGAATTAAACAATTTAAGAAAGAAGTTCTCTAACCTGCAAAAGATCATAATCGAGCAAATAGCAGATAAATAAAGCAAACTATTGAACAAAATAAAAACTCAGCCACCCAGGAAGAGCTACTTTAATGCTCACAACCACCGAAAAAAGAAGCACGAATCTAACCCTAGAAAACACAATGTCGAGTTTTTCGGGATTAAAACAAACAATAATTGAGATTGACAAATAGGAAACAGATTTACCTCTAAAGTCTTGATCTTGCGTCGGAAGCGAACGGGGTTGTGGCCGTTTACAAACGTCGTTGAAAGAATAAGCCGACGCTGATTGAAGCCGAAGGAGAGTTCGAATCATAAATATCGTCGTTTGTTCGTCGATTCCCAAAGAGTTAATTATCTGCCTTTCTTCGATTGATGTTGAATGAGCGTGCGTACCGTTTTAGGGTTTTGCGCCGAAATCAGGCAACGGGGCGCGAGGATGGAGGAACGAGGAGAGAGAGAGAATGAAGAGATCAAGTCAATCGATCGATCTTCGATTCATGACAGGGGAAGGAGAAATTGAGATAAAGAAGTTTATGGAGATCGAGAGCGATGGCCGATGGGAGAGCTTGGGGCGCCGAAATCAGGCAACGGGGAGCGAGGATGAAGGAGGAGAGAGAGAGGGAGAGGAGATCAACTCATCGATCGATCTTCGATTCATGACAGGGGAAGGAGAAATTGAGATAAAGAAGTTCATGGAGATCGAGAGCGACGGCCGATGGGAGAGCTTGGGGCGCAAGGACTTCCCGTAGCCATAGATCTGAACCCTAACTTAAGAAATTGAGATAAAGAAATTTATGGAGATCGAGAGCGATGGCCGTTGGAAGAGCTTGGGGCGCAAGTACTTCCCATAGCCATAGTTTCCTTTTATATTATCCCAATTCGAAAACAATAATAAAAAAAGGAAAAAGGCAAAAGCGTTAATAAAACCCGTTAATTACTTCCCTGATTCGAAGTTCGAACCAACAAAAACAGCTTACAAGATCAGTTACATATTGTGAATCAGCATCTGTAAATTTGTAGTAGACGATTGCAATTTGAGCTGAAACTGGTTCAATTTGACCTAATTTGCAATTTGTTCTATTAACGTATCTGTACTTGTAATTTATACTAGGAGTTGAATTATTAAGCAATAATGTTACAGATTCATAATTTCTCACAGATTTACAAAATGTTCTTTAGATTTACAAAATCTAGGGCTACACTGATGCTGCAGATATCACTGAGTTGCTACCTCCTTCTGATGTAAGTTCTGGCTTTGATTGCTATGGTGGTTAGGGCTATGGCTGTAGCTATGACTATGGCTATGGCTATGGCTATGGCTGTGGCTGTGGCTATGGGTTGAGTTCTTCCTCTTCCAGAGGTCACCAAACCTCCTGAGCAAGACACTCTTCTTAGTACTGTGAGACCCTGCTCTCTCAACCTCCATATCATCCAAATGTGGCCTATCATTGTTATGCTCAAACTCGTCCGAGTGGATCGACTTTTCGTCGTCCAACGACGATGCTGTTCTCCGGTGCTTAAGCCTTTGGTGTCGCTTTGGCTGCTCGACAACGAGGTCGAATATCGAGCCCGTGAGGTCGTCGTCGCCCTCGCCTTCGTTCGACTCTCCCACCACTCTGTACTTGTATGATGTCCCTGCTATAGGAAGCATCGATTTCGGGTCGAAACACATCAGCTTCGAATGGCCTATAGCTCCGGGTTTGGTGGTGTCCTTGTCCATGGTCATGGATGATGTCTTCTTCATCTTCTTCTGTTCCTTGTCTTCTGCCACATGTGATGACTTCTGATCCTTCTTCGAAGAACACGGTGTCGAGAACGAAAGGATCGCCGACCTCCTATGCTCCTTGTCCTCTCCTCCATGGGATTTCGACTCCTTCTTGGATGATGAGCTTGTAACATACTTGTTGGAGGAGGAAGTTGTCAACATTTTGAGCTCCATCTCATCCGATCTCGACTCCGGAATCAGCCTCTTGTGCTCCTCTTCTGCACCGGATGATATCGATATCGATTTCGATTCCTTGTTTGTCGATGAAGTATCCTTCTCGTATGCCCTAAGCCTTTGGTTTTCTTGGGTAAAGATTCTAAGTCTTTTCTCGTTCTCGACGAGGGAGTCGATGAGCTCGAAACTCTCGGCCTTGGCTATCTCAGCCTCTTCGTAGCTCTCCTTGAGTGCTTCTTTTAGCCTCTCGGTGTCGTCTTTGAGCTTGTTGCTCGTCTCTTCGAGGTCGGTTAGGGCTTCGGATAGCACGCTGATCTCCTCTTGCAGGCAAGCCTTCTCATCCTCTTCCTTCTTGATGCACTTTACGAACTCCGTTTCTTTAATGTCACACATTGCCTGTGACTCCTCAGCTTCAATCCTCAGCTCATCAATGGTTTTCTTCATCATTTCCTTCTCCTTCCTCGCCTCATCAAGAGCCATCTGCCACGCCCTTGCTTCGACAAATGCCACATTCTGGACCCTAAGCTGCTCCTCAGCCGAAGCCAGCTTCTCCTTTGCTTGCTTTGCTTCGGCAGCAACCTCGCTTAAGACCAATGCCAGCTCATCCATGGCTTGCTTGCTGTTCTCCTCCGCCTCCATGACCGTCCTCAGCTTGTTTCTCAGCATCACTACCTCGTCGGTTGCAGTCCTATTCCTCTGCAGCAGGAGCTCGTGCTCCAGCCTATCCACCTCCGCTTTCAGCCGACAATTCTCATCCGAGCTACCCGCCTTCACCTTGTCCTTCAAGCTCAAGATCTGAATCCTCAAATGCTCGATCATGTTGTTGGCTCGTTCGAGCTGTTGCGATTGCACATCGTTGCTGTTCTTCGTCCTCTCTACCTCGCCTTTCAAGTCCTCAACCGTCTTGTCCCTCTCGGACAAGAGGGTTGAGGACTTGTTCAGCTCCTGCGTCATTGCATCTATCAAGGCATCTTTCTCCGCCAACGTGCACTCCATTTGCTTCACCTTCGATACATCGGATTCCATGGACTTGATCATCTGTTCCTTGTGCTTTAGCTCCTTGTTGGCCTCCTCTATCGGCGTTTTAAGGCCACTGATGCCTACATTAACATCATGTTCGCTGTTGGACCGGGTATTCGGAGCCTTAGAGACAACCTTCTTCATGTTGTTGAGCTCGGACAGCGCTTTGTCCCGCTCAACCTGCATCCTTTGGAGCTCGGCCTCGACCTGCTCCATGTTGAGCGGATCATGCTTCATCGTCTTATCGCGCCTAAAGAATCCCAACCCTTTTGAAACAAATGCACATTTTTTCGGTTTTTTTCGGGTTTGGAAGAAAACAAAAGCATATGATAGGTGCGATATCACAAATTGTGTACAAGATGGATGAACAATGATGGGATACAAAAGAGGAGAAAATAACAAGTTTTTTTATGAATCTAAAAATTGGGTGCTAACGGAAGATTTTTCCCGCAATCTAAAGTTGCAGCAATCTTACATTGTAATGAATGTTTGTGACCAAAAGGATAAAACAGAAATTGAAAAAAAAAACCGTTGAATTCGAAATTCGTTGTCTTCACAAGATTTTCCCGCAATTATCGGTCAGCCTAACCGAGTTGTAGGCTGCCGCAGGAATGAATTGTGTCTCTGTTGGTGAAAATGCAGAGGTTTCATGATATTTCCATTTTCCAATAATAATATATTGGAACTTTAATGTGTTATCAATTCGATAAGTTATAGAAGTACTCATGGAATGGAAGATTAAGATGATTGGTTTGGATAATTTACCAATGTTTCAATTCTTCAACGTGGTTCGTTTCTATCATGTATTATGAGAAGTCAACGCCTTGACTTCGTCGTTTGGTTGATCTTATCGAGAACATTTTAGAATTTCATGTTCTCGATAGCTAATCTAGAACTTTACGTTTTCATCCGTAAAAATGCTCTAAGTTGATATTCTTGACATTAGTTGTGGATCAGCACATAAGTTGTAAGAGGTCTGGCAACAATAACATGGTCTAATAACGTGGTAAGTGCTAATAGGTTTTTACTTGATCCAATCAAGAACAATGAACTAGAATAGACCCAAAGGATCCACTCTAGCAGGGAGGGTGGTGTGCAAGCGCTAGAGGATTAATGTGGTTTTTAGTGTAATTTTCAGGGGTAACAAAGAAGTGTTTTTGAGGACCAAAAAGTAAACAAAAACTTGGAAGGGGTGCAGCTAAACATTACATGAGGAGATTAGGTGTGTTAATTCCTTTCATTAGGTGTTTACAACAGACCAAACTAGTACTTAATACAATCTTAAGTCCATTAAGAGACGAGACATCCACAGTATAATGTTCAAACAAGGTGTGCACAATAGAATGTTTACACAAGGTGTTCAGACATATTGCAAAGAAAGACATATCAAAAGAGGTTATCAGTGTCTTCATAATATCACGAGATGATGATCACCACGATTAACTACACAAACTTGGTTCTATCTGCAGTCTATCAATAATACCAACCATAAAACCATCAAGATTATCTTGTCCTAAACAACCTAGACATTTAAACTATCACTGCAAAAGCAACAAAAACACAAAACCCTAAAACATTTAGAGACATTTAGGTGTAGGCAACAAGCTTAAAAGCTTAAGCACGTTCACCCCTGATCCTCCTAGCGAGCTGGATATCCTTTGGCATGATCGTGACGCGCTTGGCATGGATGGCACAGAGGTTAGTGTCCTCGAACAATCCAACAAGGTATGCCTCAGCAGCCTCCTGAAGAGCAAGCACAGCATGGCTCTGGAAACGCAGATCAGTCTTGAAGTCCTGTGCAATTTCACGAACCAGCCTCTGGAATGGCAGCTTACGGATCAGAAGTTCAGTGCTCTTCTGGTACTTGCGGATTTCACTGGATATCAACAATAATAACAATGACAATCAACTTCAAGCCAATTCACCCACTTAACTTAAATCAAATAAAAGAAATGCATATATCAAGAGAAAACTCACCGAAGGGCAACAGTACCAGGGCGGTATCTGTGGGGCTTCTTCACTCCTCCGGTGGTGGGGGCAGATTTACGGGCAGCCTGATCAAATACAAGAAGAAAGTTAATTGTAGGAAAATGTTATCAAACCCTAAAAGATAAGAATTCCATTAAACAGCGGATACCTTGGTAGCCAATTGCTTCCTAGGAGCCTTTCCTCCAGTGGACTTACGAGCAGTTTGCTTGGTACGGGCCATCTACGTTGTAAATTGTATAAGTCAGCAATATTGAAGATTAACCCTAAATTCACAAATTCTGGGCTAGATGAATGGATTATCACAGGCCAAAACTCGAAAGATCAAAACCCCAATTCACTCACAATCAGGTCTAATCACATCCAAATGCGAGATAATTACCATTAATAAACAATTAAAGACTAAAATAAACGCACATATCCTAGAAATCGATCAATTTAATCACTTTTAGAAATCACAATTGAAAACCCCCAAATCAATGGACTGCCATTAGCCAAAGTCTCCATGAATCGAATTCTAAGAGGCACAGGAGCAGAAACATACTACAGCTCTGAAAGATCAAATCCTCAATTCACACACAATCAGGAACAATTAAAACTTGGACAAACGCAGCAACTAATTCAATCATCGGAAACCGTGCTGGCGAAACCCTAAATCGATTCAATACACGGATCGAATTCTAGGAGTAACAAATGCAAAAAACTAACAGAAACTGTAAATTTGAAAGACAATTGCTACGAGAATGAAACGAATAGAAACGAACCTCGAGAACGAGGTTTCTTCTTCTTCGAAGCGAATCGCTGAATACCTTGGATCTTCTCCTTCTCTCTCTTGCAAATTTGCAGAAGCTTGTAAAATTGGGGATAAATTGGCATTATATAGAGGCGGAGGTATGTCGGCGATAAGTAATGCTTTGACGACACGTTCTATGTGCTTTCCCGTTCCGTTATCTGACGGCTATTACTGCAGTTAATGTGTGTTTTCTCCGTTTCTTGGACGGCTGAGATTAAAAACTATGAGATACGCACGGATCACTAAAATACATTCTCCACCTCCTATTGGTTAGATTTTTAGGACAAATCTACATTCCCAATTAGAAAGTGTCATATGTTAATTGAAGAAAACTTAATCTATATTATTATAATACTAAAGGATAAGTCGCCTAAGACATGTGGCGGCTTCACCTTTAATGTAGCATTTTTTTTTAGATTAATCGATTTATTTTAATGGTTTGTTCATTTTAATTGATTTATTTTAATTGTTTGTTATTTTAATTTTAATTAGATAAATTTAGATCCTAATCAAATCTTAAAAATCAACAATTTAAATATATACTATTAATTTTGATATAAACTTATCTAATCAAAGATTTGGTTTGTATCGTAGTCTACCTGCCTAATCTTAATATACATGATTGATTTGGATCCCCTAAACCTAGACCTGTCAAAACACAACCCGACCTGGTCGACCCGACCCGACCGCCGGGAAAATTGTCGACCCGAACCCGGAAATTTTGACCCGGAAATTTTTTTCGACCCGAACCCGAAAAACCGGAAATTTTCCGGGCCATCTGGGTTTCGACCCGGTGACCCGATTGACCCGGTAATTTTGACCCGATTTTACCCGATTGACCAGGTGACCCGGTTGATTTTTAATTAAATATAATTAATTTTTTTATATATAATTAAAATTTATTGCAAAATTATCAAATCATGATTTTTTTAATTTAAAAAGGAAAAAATTGACAAATCCGAAATCGACCCGAAACCCGGTCAAACCCGGGTTCTAGTCAACCCGGAAATACCCGGGACCCGTTTTACCCGGGACCCGTTTTACCCGAGACCCGAAGAGACCCGACCCGAACCCGACCCGAATGACCCGTTTGACAGGTCTACCTAAATCCCTCATCCGGCGTAGCTAAATCTTTTTTTTAATTATAGGATTTGTTAATTAGTAGGATTTAGTGGGATTTGTTATTAATTGTTAATATTTATTAGTTATAAAATCTTAGTAGAATATAATCGAATCTTAAATAAGATTTTTTTTTATTATAGGATTTTTTGTTATTAATTATTAATATTTATTAGTTAGAAAATCTTAGTAGGATATAATCAAATTTTAAATAGGATTTTTTTTATTATAGGATTTGTTAATTAGTAGGATTTGTTATTAATTAGGAAGGATGGATATATCTCTCGATACATATATAGAGATCTAAGATCTGTAATCGATGTGAGGTTAATTTGTTGTTTTCAATTTTGGTTGTTGATCCAAGCCAGGTTACAAGATGAGGTAGCAATAGTGATAGGGGGTGCAAGCGGCATAAGAGCCATCACGGTTCGGCTTTTCGCTGAGTACGGTGCCAAAGTCGTCATCGCCGACATCTAAGACGAGCTCGCGGTGACACCTTGGTCGAGCCGCCGATCCGTTATCGATCTCGATCAACTCGGTCATTAGTAAGCGGGTGGCCGAGAGAGAAGCTGGGTTAGTTCTCTCGGATGATAATGATGCTCTCGATGCTTTTCTCAATGTCATCCATCGTAACAGTGGACAGCTTCAGCTTATTGACATCCTACAGTTGTTACTGGTATAGTACCGTACATTATTTTGAATTTGCTTAATGCAGCAGGCTCATATATATACACTATGGAAGCATCTGTACTTCAGATCAACATTATTATTTGAGAGAGTGAGCACGACTGGGAGGCGAGCACGACTGTTCCCATCGGCTTCATCTTGCTCCCATCGGCAAAGATCGACGGCGGCGCCACCACACCAGTGCCCTACATGGCTATTGTTGTAGGATTCTTTTTTATTATTATAGGATTTGTTATTAATTTTTAAGATTCGTTAGTTAGAAAATCTTATCTCATTTAGGATATAACCAAATCTTAAAGTAGGAATTTTTTTATTATTATAGGATTTGTTAATTGGTAAGCTAGATTTATTATTAATTGTTAAGATTTGTTAGTTAGAATTTAGAAATTGAAGTTCTCTGGCTTCTGATTTGATCTCATCGAGTTGCAATCACATATTAAAGGAGAAGTCGACGACTTCTCCTTTTAAAGTAGCTTTTTTTTTAGGATTTGTTACTTAATTAATTAGATTAATTACATTAATAATAAAAAAAGAATTAGATTTAAAAATTAAAATATTAATTGATTTTTTTTTAATTAATTGATTGTTATCCCACTTATCCAATTAGTTTTAAGATATGCCGAATAATTGATTGTTGAAGTAGGGTTTTTTTTGAATTTGTTAATTAATTACTCTAATTAATTTATTTAATTACTCTAATTAATATATGCCGTTAACACATGTGGGAGCCTAAAGTGATAATTAATATATGCGATAGGATTTGCCGATCAGGCGATATAGGATTTGTTAATTAATTAATTTTAAATCAAATTAATGTCCTTATAAACGATAGAGTATTTAATAATTAATAAATAGAAATAATCATATATACCGATAGGATAAATACAACTATGATTTGCCGATCAAGTGGTTATGATTTGATTTTCATATATGCCGATAGTAATTAATTACAAATTCAAAGATATAAAGGTAAGACTCGACTCTCATAGACTTCATTTTTTACCGTTAACTATATAATAATTAACAATGTTTAGATGTGAGGAGTATTTAGAGTTTAAAGTTTACTTACAGAAATTTATTATACATTTTTTTAATATTAAATGTATTAATTTAAAATAATATACCGCACAATAGTGCGGGTACTAAACTAGTTAATGATTTTAAAACGGTTTAAATTTTGAAATTTTAAATCATTTTATTTTATATACTAGAGATTTATAATGTACTACCTCCGTTCAGAAATAGATGTCGTTTGACTTTTTGACACTTAATGAGCTAAAAACTATATAAAATATTAACTTAACAATTTTTTTCAATAATATGATACTTATTATTAATAAGTGTTTATATTATATTAAAAATTTACAAAAAAAATTAATATTTTATATAGTTTTTAGCTCCTTAAAAAGCGTGCCAAAAAGTCAAACGACATCTATTTCTGAACGGAGGTAGTATGTTTTTTTTGTGTTTTTTTTTTTATCTGGAAATAATTCGAGTGCCGGACAGACCCGACAACTCGAGAGGCCGAACAAGTCGGTAGACGGCTAACCGTCAAAACAAGCAACATAAAACAGAAAAAAAGGTGCGGTACAAACGGTGGAAAGCACACAAGTACAATCACTCAAGCGAACCTAACCCGAACAAGCTGGAGATAACATAGATTAAGAGCCGACGTCAAGCACCACCAAGCAGTGACACTGCTGGCCAACAGTACATCAGGAGTCCATGTAGGCAGTGAAGACGATCCTCCAAGGAAATTTTCGTGTCGTCGAAGTCTTCCAACTCAGAAGAGGAACGCCAGAAACAACCATAATCGCAGCAAAAAACCACCCTTGAAAAGCGCACCAAGAAACCCTTTTCAGGATTTTAAAACTCTTGCGGTATTTAATCAAGCCTTTTCAGAATTTGTGTGTCGTTCTATCAAACGGGTTTACTCAAATAATGAAGATAATAATTAAATCCAACCAAAAACATGAAATCGGATTTAATTAAACCTCCATCCCAATTCGTTTTTTGTTTTATTTGATTTTTTTTAAATACCTAAATCCCCCAAATCAGGGCAAAAGTGCACATGAGCAGCACATCACCAGCCCGAAGGAGGACGGATTCACAAAGCCAGCACAACCATGGGCGGAGGGTAGCAAGTCGGAGAAGACAAACGCCACCCAACCAAACCGAGGGCGAACCCCAATGAACAGTGTATGCATGAGGTGGAAGACTTCGACGACACGAGCAACCAAAGATATCCAGTGCACCGGAAACCAAAATGGCGGCAAATACCAGCGAAATCAGTTGAGGGGAACTCAAAATCAGACACAAACCGACCGATTTGGATAGAGGAAGACAGATTAGGGGATGGAAACAAGATTTAGGGTTAGACGGGGAACCGGAAGTCGCACGAACACGGGGCCCCCGGGGGTTGACGAGGTTAGTGTGGTTGTCCGAGGACGACACCAGACGGAGAGGGAGATGTGATGGTGGTGGACATGGAGGCTGAGTGGTGGTGGTGGCGGTGGATTTGTGGGATAATGGTGATGTTAGGGTTAGGAACTTATAATGTATGTTAATGATTTAACCTAATCTATACGAAGTATATTTGATGTAATCATATTTTTGTCTTATACTCCCTCTTTTTCAAAATAAAAGTCACGGACCTTTTGGGCACGCATTTTATAGGTTCATACTAAGAACTAACAAGTATGAAATTATTAAAAAAAAATTGATTTAAAAAATAATATTTTATAGTGTTTTTACCTACTTAAAAAACGTACACTAAATGACAAAAGACTTTTATTTTGTAACGGAAGGAGTATATATTTTGTTACTCTTTCATAATATCTTAACAACTAAACATGTCGGTAATGAAATTGACTCCACCAAACTTAGCTAAATACTCTATTTGTATCAAAATAGTTGACATTTGAATTTTTTTGATATAATTTTTATGGAGTTAAAAACTCTATAAAATTTAAAATTTTAAAAATTAATGACTAATATATAACAATTTCAAAGACACTATTTTAATAAGTACAAAGTTATTGTAAAAAAATTAATGACTAATATATAATAATTTCAAAGACACTATTTTAATCTTCATACTTTAATACAAAATAATAATTAAAATGTGATATTATTATTATTACAATAAAAATACATATTATAATCTATTATGAAATTGTGTCAGAGAGCGGGTAACAATACTACTTATTTTTGCAAGGTATTTTTTGAAAAAGGTCCTTTAATTATCATAACTAAATTATCTAATATTATTTACACAATATCATTTTATACAACAATATTTTTTAAACAATGGAATTAATTCAAAACCTCTTTTGCACAATGTGATTTTTTCGTAAACCAACCCCTTTGGAATGACCTATAATATGCCCAGATTACAAATTTATATATATAAAAAAAAGTTATTTTTTGGGCATTTTCAAGGTTGGTTTCACAAGAGTCAACTATAGTAAATTCGTAACTGTTGGAGTTAGCTTTCCAACAAGTGCTCGAACGCCCCGATCGGATCAATGCAGCTCTTGTTTCGAACAAAATACCGAGCATGTGTTTGTAAGTCCTATGGTAAGGAATATGACTTTCTTTCCATAGATTTTTTGACATCTTGATTGGGTGTTTCATGGGCGTCCAACCTTAATAGCATCACAACTTGCCCATAGCAAATGATTTTAGAATTTTTTTTTTTAGATTTTATGATTTGTTCGTGGACTAACCTCTATGAAAAAACCTATAATTTGTCTAGATTACAAAATGACGAAAAAATGATTTTTTTTGAACATCTTCGAAGCCGATTTCACAAAAGTCACCAGTAGTAAAATCGTAGCTTTAGAAGTTACCTTTTCAACAAGGGTTAGAACGCCCCGATCGGACCAACACATCTCTCGTTTCGAACAAAATACCGATCTTGTGTCTATAAGTCCTATTATAAAGAATATGACTTTCTTTCTAGGGCTTTCCTGACATCCCGAGTAGGTTTTTTATGGACATCCAACCTTAATAGCATCACACCGTTTTTTTACACGTAACCTTATTTTAAATTGCTTCCAAACGCTATAGATAAAAAAATATACGTTGGTAGACCATTTTTTGGGCAAAATTGTAGAAAACCACCCTTTAAATAGTGTGTTTTGTCGAAAACCACATGTTAAAACTAAAATTGCATAAAATCCCCCATTAAAACCATTTTCTTTGCAAAGTTACACCCCATCACAAATTTCCGTTAATTAATTGTTAATGTAGATCCAAGACCCTTTGATTAGGATCCAAGATCTACGAATAGTAACTTGAACAAAAACAAAACCACACACGAACAAAGGAGATGTTTACGCGATTCGAGATATGGCATTATCAGTTTGTTTAGTGGACATACCTATCAATAAAGGCTATTGACAAGAAAATTATAACTAAAGTACATATATGCCCTTTTCATTTAATTTTTTATTTTGATCCAAGTTTCAAAAATATTATTAGTGCTTCTAAAACTCAGCTGCAAAAACTAATTCATTCATGAATTGAAAATCTTTATTTACGTCCTTGGATAGACCACCATATCCATGGTTGACAAAACTTGCACCCAAGTGTTTGAATCCATTTAAAATGCTCATGTATTCTCCTGTTCTTGCTTTGTGTCTATTCCCATATGCATAGCAGTCTATGTTATCCGAGTTACGTTCTCCATAATCCATCATAGGTTGTCATTGCTGCATTAATTGAAAGGCCTTTTGACAGTAGATGTAAATTTGTACTATTAATTAAGGGAATTTGTACTTTCACAATTTCTTGATATAAGATGAGAATTCAAGTTGAGGAACTCTTGAAATCGTCTTTAATTGAACCTAGCCGATGGCCTCGACCTCTCCTCTGCGGCTACTGAAAACCGCAAACTACAATGAATACAAGTATCCATAGGCGAGATCTCGGTTTCATTCGCAGTCGAACAAGAAAATATAGAGAACCCCCAAATCTCAAACTCCATCTTAGACTTCCGTAGACTCTAGGATAATTATAGGATGATTCTCGAACTCCATCTACAAACCAAAATCAAGACGAGTTTCAGTTTTCCATCTTAGGCTTCAGTAGAATCTAGGATAATTCTCGATTTTCCATGCAAAATCCGAGACACAAAATCTCAATTTTCCAATCTAGGTTTTGATCCACGAAGAACATAAACCAAAATCCCCATTTCGAAGAAAAATCCCTAAAAAAATACACCATAAATGCAGTCAAGAATGAATCAAGCCCCAGTTTCTTCGAATTCTAACCCAAATTGCTCATATCAGTCAAACCCTAAGCTTGAAATTTAGAGTGTTAAAAAAATATTTAACCTTTCATGTGCTAAAAAGGACATTTTTAAGAATCTAAATGAAATCACCACCATAAACATCTTGAAACCTAGTTTGAATTGAACAACCTCACTGAGGGAAGCGGGAGATCGGAAATGGAGGGGAGACGGAATGAGTATGAACAAAAGTGGTGAAAGGACATTTGCATAATTGGGTAAACATAATCTTTTGTGGTCATTTTAACATCTTGCTAGCAGCCTCACTCTTTTCTTTTTTTTTTTCATAAAATCGATGACTATAAACATTGCTAAAAACCAAAAATTTAACGAACAAATATCAATTGCCAAACAATCATCAAGATTTGATAAAGGTAAAACTAATTCAAATAACCAAAACTTTATTAAGGTGAGCAGGTAGCACCGTTAACTTTATAAAGTGACAAAAATAACCCAAATTTTTACTAATACATACTTATATCACCACCAATTACTTTTTTATTTTAAAAAAGACATTGGTGGTGACATAAGCACATAGTAGTAAAAGTTTGGGTTATTTTTGCCACTTTATAAAGTTCATGGTGCTACCTCCTAACCTTACTAAAGTTGGGGTTATTTGAATTAGTTTTACTTTAATAAATACAAGCATTATGACTTATTTATTGACTAGGCCCAAAAATTAATTTTTTTTAGAGGGAAGCATACTTTGATGTATTGTGTATTTTTTGCTCCAAATAGGTACGGAAATTTGAATTTTGAGGAAATCACTTTTTCAACCTTTTTCAAAAGGCTATAGACCATAAAAATTGATTGAAAAAACTCAAAATTTTAGATATAGGTATCTAGAGCTAAAAAATTATGGACATAAACTTATTTTAAATTTCATCCATGGTTGTAGACCAAATGTTTGTGTCGATATCTAAAAATATTTCAAAATGGCATAGGTTGTAGATACATCATGCATGGTGTTTGTAATAATGCAAGGTAAAAAGAAAATTGAATTTTGAGAAAATCACATAATCTTGTATCCCACATGTCTCACATAAACATAAAATAGTCAATGACCATAAAAAATGTGAGTAAAGTTGAGAGAAGTAACGAAAATGCAACGATTATCATGTTATGCATACTTTATAATGATACAAAATATACTAGACACATTATTATTCATGGTGTTTGTAGTGATGCAAGGTAAAAAAAATATTGAATTTTGAGAAAATCACATAATCTTGTATACCACATATCACATAAACATAAAATAGTCGATGACCATCAAAATGTGAGTAAAACAAAGACAAAACAAACATGAAACTAATATTTTACCGAAAACAAAACATCAAAGATAAGACAAGATTAAGAAGGAATTCAGGATTATCCAAGATTTAGCAAATGTACTGCAGAAATAAGATTTCCTAAACTAGTAGTGCAATTTAGGCTTCTTATCTAGTAGTGCAATTTAGCAAATTTTAGGCTTATCACTACATCTTGAAAATTTAGTGTTGATATTAATCTGTCTAGTAAAATCATATAACATATTCTCTGAGCCTTTGGATGAATATCCAGGATGCAATCTATGAAAGGAGGTCAAACAAAAGAATAAAAATTCAAACATTGGTAACAGAACAAAATCCAAGAAGAATGTAAAAAAATGCCCCAAACTGGATTCCCCCTTAAGATACATCTTATGTGCTGAATGGATAATTGGATCAACATCCTCCAGAAATAAGAGTCCAATTCAATTTTAAACTCAAAAGCAGAAAGCAAAATTTCACCGGTCTTACCTTCTTTGACTTACCATAGGCATTATAAAATTCATTCGAAGAGACATTGTCAAAATAAATGTGTATCGGCAAAAAACCACAAATCTGAAGCATGCACTGGATCTACCCTCAGGTCCTTAGGCAAAAGCAAATAAAGCATATTTTAGAGAGGACATTGTCAAAATAAATGTGTTGTCCAATCATATTACCGAACTGAGATGGAAGCTACTACCTAAACTTGTGAGCATTAGTGTAGCAGGAAGATGACCAGTAGAATGAAAAAATATTTTCCAAACGAAGAGAGCCCAAATTATTTGAACATACAACATAGACTAACTTGAGGCACGTGGGAATCCTCTTCCACTCTAGCAGCAAGTATTTAGGATCCAAACAAGGGGGTGGAATACTCTTGGAAGGGAAGAGCATTAAAAAAAAATTGGCAAAACTTTTAACTTTAGTGGTTAGTCTTTAAATGGAACAAACTAAGCCTAAAAAATAACTCTATAAGATCATTGTACAAAGTAGTATAAGTATTTAGAAATGCAAGAGTTTTAAGCAACCGTAGAAAAGGTATTTACCTCGTTAGCTTGATAAAAACGTATCCGAACTTATCCATCACCTCATACGACCAACATAAGCCTCAAGTTTCTTTGCGAGTCAGCATACCTCTGCTGCTCCTTTGATCTTGCATTAAACATTGAACATTCTTTAAATAATCAAAACAGGCGAATGATCACGAAGAGAACGAAATATATACGAGTAAGCAATTGATCATTATCATCACTGTTAACGACTTACTGCTGCAGCAGAGTTATTGGACGCCCAAGTTGGTAGTTAGTTCATGATGGACCTGGTCAAATATAGAATGTAAGCATATGATTTAAAATTGAGAAAGCAGAAGGTGCAAACTAAAGAAATAGGTAGGCAGAAGGATGAAATATAACATTACTCATCAACCTGAACTGATCTACAATTGTATGAAGAGTGAAGACCCTTGTCACATATGTCAACATCCAAAAGGTTCCTTGTTGAGACAAGAGCCTATAACTCATGTCACCCATCAAAATATTCTCATGTAGTCAAAAGAAATAAAATGAGGGCAGACAACCAGAACAACTTGCAAGCATAATCAATTCTAACTAGTTGAAAAATGGCACAAGACAACGGAAAAAAGCATCAGATAGAAAACCTTTTTTGAAAGTACGTGTAGCTCTTTGATGTTGCAGACGAGGTTTCCTGCTTTGGTTGGGACTGACATAGAGATGATACACTAGCTATAACTGCTTCAACACTGGAAGCTGGTTTCTTTTGGCGCAAAGAAGCTGTAATAGCTATGGTGTTACCACGTAATAGCAAGACGGATACCTGGAAGGAACAGCAACGCAGGTTAAATGAAGAAGAAAAACACCACAACGATATGGTGTTACCACGTCATTTTTAATTAGAAAGTTGCATATTGAAAAAACAATAATAGGAAAAAGTCAACAATAGTAGAGATTAGAGAGTAGAGAGCACAGCAGTGTAGAATCAAATGCTTTATTCATCTTAATTATCAGTTACTATCAAACAGAGGGCTATTGGAAAGATTCAGGTGAAACCCTCAAGGACCACTTTGATGATAAGGCTTAACTTATTTTAATTCAAGATGAAAACAAGCTAGAAATACATTTTTTAACGAAGATAAAAACTCATTCATTCAACCAAAACATATAAACACTACAAAATCAGTTCTATTTGCTTTGCAGTTGATTGGTACCATATTCTTCCACAATTTGGTTTTGAATATCTGCTTGTAGTTGGCGAATGTTGACCCCTTTATGAAAGTAAACCCCAAAGCAAATAGAACAGACAATCAAGAGGGAATGACAGTCAAGCTGGCATATCATTTTGCATATGATAACTACTCATATATTGGAATCATTGAATATGGTGGGATATGTATAAGCATTTAAGGTTGGACCATTATTCAAGTAAAATTTGTGACATGACGAATTGGTTGCCCGAGTACAAAATCACATTTAATTTTAGAAATCAGAATTGTTACTTTGGAATTAGGATGTAGCTAATATTAAAATTAAAGTTCTAAAGCTAAAAGTATAGCAGTAAAAAAAAAGTTAAGATATGTGCATAGTTAGAAAATGTTTAGAAACCAAAAAATATAAAACTATCATAAGCAAAATTCATTTCTAATTAGTGTTATTAAACAAATGCAGGGCATTAAACTATCGGGGTATTGAACTATCTAGTCTTACTAATAGGTTTTTAAAGCAAATTTTCTATAACAAACTAACAAAGTTTAAATTAATGAACACATTTGATTTTTCTTTTTTTAAGAAACATGTGTGGTTATTTTCATTCCCATCTAAAGAAGCTTTAACACTATTCATTGGCTGTACACTCCAAAATTTTCACAGAATAAAGAGGCATTTATTTATCAGAAATATTGAAGGAAGTATCAATCAAATGAATGAATAAAAGTTTTCATTTATTTATTTACTTTGGGAATAAAATAAAGGAGTGTAATACATGGAGTAAACCTAAAAATAGTAGCAAAAGTCATTTAATCCCTTGAATGTAAAAAAAGGGGGTAACCTACAAGCAACTTATTTCTAAATTCTAAAATCTAAATCTTCAAATTGACATCCTAAAGTTCACATAGATCTATATCATAACCTCTTTATACCAATAGTTTTATGAAACAAGCATAAGACAATCACAAATTCACTCTCAACTCTGCATTACTAATGTTCCAAGCAAAATAAAATCTGACCTCCAAAAAGAGCTTTTATAGTGAGCATACCTTATTTCTTGGAAAATGTCATATCAA
Organism: Persicaria maculosa; assembly: GCA_963922045.1. Classification (NCBI taxonomy): domain Eukaryota; kingdom Viridiplantae; phylum Streptophyta; class Magnoliopsida; order Caryophyllales; family Polygonaceae; genus Persicaria; species Persicaria maculosa. The sequence goes on along the minus strand of OY998254.1, from coordinate 1,739,016 downwards.
TCGATCTTATCAGATGAAACAAAATTGTTCTTGATCATCTGGGAAAAGAGAGACAATCCATTCATCAAAAGTATATCTAGAACCATCAAAAATACAACTGCAGTCATTTGATGCATAGTTTTGAGCATCAAAATCAAACGGAATGAATGTACAAGGTTATTTATCAAGTTATTTTCCCAACCAACACAAATCAAAGCCATCAAATTACAACCCAGATGAAAAAATCAGACAATTTTTATAATTGAGGAGTCTTGCCAGAAATCAACAAAGAAATTACAACCAACAAAGGTTGTATAAGAAGAATCAATGAAACCTGGGACATACTCCATTAATGGCGTTATGAAATTACTAAGAGTATGTTGACTTGCTATTTTATATTAGAACCCAAATTATAGCCATGAATTTCCCAAATTATCAAGTATGTTGACCTGCTATTTGTTGGAATGCTTTAAGTAACAGAGTAACAAATCCAAGGAATTCCTTCTTATCCCTTCTCCCATCATATGACCACCTAAACAGCCAAGCATCTCAGAAGATCAGCATGTGAAAACACAACTTGGGAAGGGGAATAAAACAATCAGCTCATTGTGACTACCACAGAATCCCAATATAATCAAAAAGGTTTTTTCTTCAATTTATAATTAAAGAATAATAATTTGTGAAATTGCATCCAAAAAACAAGCATAATACAACAATTTCCTTCTTGACAAGCGAAGTGATTCTAATACTACTCTTTAAATTCATACAATAGTTGAGAAAATATCATATAGACCCAACAGATGTGACTGCAAAAGAAAAATATGCAGCAAGATGAATTTCGAACCTATAAGATTGCCTGCCATAGTTCCATGAACTCTCTAGACCAAATTACATTGTTTAGGATTTATGTGCAGATATTCTTGCATTTAAAGGATAAAACTTCATATTCCACTTTCTCAAAGTCAAGTATTTGAACATTTGAAGGAATCAAGGACCAAAGAATAAAAAGTGATGCCTTTTATCTACTTCCACAAGGAAAGTAAATATAATATTCAGAACTTTCCTAACCTATTTAACCAAGTAATGATTAGCCATCTCGTACTATAAGCTAAGCTGAATAGCATATAACAAGAAGCGCGTTCAGTAAATGCTCCTAATCCTAACTCCCCAAATCCTCTCGCCCATATTCAGAATCTACATTAACCGATAGGGGCAAATTAACATAAGGAGGGGTACCTGCAGGCAGAGAAGGCCAAAGGAGGCTGCCTAACATTTATTCTGGAGGAAGCTAAACTGCGCGCTCCACATGAAATGAACCTCCACAAGATTTCTCCGGCTCCCCAAACACTCATCAACGTTGAGCTTCGGAGGTATCTGAGAAATCATGGCCACCGTAAACGCCACTGCCGACGTCATTGAACAACCACAGAGAATAACCATTTCTCCTGCCGCTTTCCACTGGAAATCAATCCTCTTCGCTGTCCAAGAGCAACGAAATCAAAATCAATAACTTTAAATAGTCCTAATTTCTTTTATACATCCAATTGAGAGGAAACGATGCATCTAACTGAGAGGAGCAACTGGTTATGCTTGTGTAGATTATTTTATAGTTGTTTCATCTATGAATAAAACACTCAAAAGCGCAACCTCTTTCTATCGGAAAAACATATGTAGCCCAAACTCAAAGTAACCAATTGCTCCTCTCAAAGAAAGTGAAAACTCTAATAAATGATACAAATCAATTTTACATACCCATTTGACCCCCCTATCATTATCCATCCAATTCAGAAAATTTTATATATAGTTGTATATATAATATATATACCCAGGGGTATTCTCGTATTTACTTGCAAATTACACATTGAAATTACATAGGTATATTAAACTGAAAATTCATGAGAAAAAGAGATATCATGAAAATTCTAGATACATACGGTTTTTAATGAGAGGTATATAAACTTCTTGAGAATCGGCTTTTAATTCCACCTGCAAGAAAGGTTGAAGAAACACCAGATTCGGAATAAATTAAAATCAGAATATACAACAGGAAAAACAATACAGGTTCAATAAGGCTAAGGAGTAATGTAACAGCCAAAAAAATGGCATTAAAAAGAAACTCAAAGGTAGTGAAGATAGTCCATGAAGAACATATCATATATTGCAAAATAAGAGATGCACCTACTCGGTTTGAAATTTTCTTTCAAGACAAGCAACTAACACAATTTGCACTTAAAAACAAAAACAACAAGATAAGAACTTGCATAAAATTGGTTAAAAATGTGAAAACTAACGGCAATAGAACAGAAATCCATTTGTATATTCAAAAACACCGCAAGCCAAAAGGAGGAAATCATCTAAAAGGAACTAAACACTAATCAATCAATCCAAACTTTCTCACTCCACGTCCAACTGGAATTACACTAATTCGAGCCATAAGCCTGCAACAAAAAAATGAGTACAATCACTCCTTGCCTAATTTCGGAGAGAAAGAGACACAAAACATACTTGATAACGATCAGAACAGGAAACAGTTCAAGGAACTCCTTCACCGAATCTTCATTCTGCATCCCTGCTATCACCGACTTTCAGTATCCTTTGATTTAGCAATTGAAACAACTTAGGGCACAGACGAAAGATGAGAAGTGGGGAGATTAATCCATTAAAGAAAAGGAAGAAAAAAAGAGTAATAGATCAAAATTACCAGGAAACCGAGCAAAACCGAAAGCAACTTTCAACAACTGAGATGGAGAGGCGCCTCCTCAGATCGCCAATCGTTCTCATGTCGTCGTTGTGGATGGCATCCGTCCTCCTCAAATCGGAAGAAGAAGAATTGATGGCCTGACTTCTGCTGTGCAGTATACATACCGAATGACAAAGAGACCCAATCTAATCCAGACTAACAAATTAACATCGGAAGAACATGTGAAAGAAACAAACAGTGAAACAGAGGGAGGTGTAGTGGGGAGGGGAGCTTTCTCCAGCCGGCTACCTAAAATCAAAGACATAAAAATCTAAGTGAATATACCAACCAAAATCATTCAATGAATAACAAAAAAATGTAAATTTTGTCTCAAAAAAACAAAGGAAGCTGAAATTTGTGTGACCTTGCAGCTAGTCCAACACACACGGTGGAAACATCAGGACGTATGTCGTATGTGCCTCGTGGTGTCAAAGATTGCCATACCTAAATGTAGAGAAGGAGAGGTAAAGATATTTATGCTGAATAACTAACACATAATGAAAAGTTGTTGCACATTAATGTAATGGTTAAAAGAAGGAAAGTGAAGAACAGTTGTAACTACCTAAAAGTTGATATCACCCTAAAAATTTCAACATCTTTAACAACACATAAAAGTTGGCATTGTACTTGTACGAATTCTACTAATGCTCATTTGATCTTTACTTTTCAACATTCCTGAAATAGACAAAAAGATGCGAATGAACACCATAAAAGTTATAAAAAATACAAGTAGGATCTTCACAATCGACCAAAAAATAAAGAAGAAGTACATGCAGTTATCACAAGACCAGCAGGATCTTCGCCTCCTTTATCATGACCATGCTCATTTTATCTTGGTTTCAGCATTGCTGAACAGCAGTACCTGATGACATAGTTTACAAACAGAACATTGGTAAGTGATTAAGAAAACAAGATTGGTGGGTACACTGACAAACAGTACAGCAGTACAGTTCTAGACTTCTCTAATTCTGAGCAGGATAGACCTCTAGTCCAGAACAGGATTTGAAGTATTCTAATGATTCCATTAAGATGTCTATGGAGCCCTCTATCCCCTCTTGAAAGGAGAATAAGATCTCTGCATATGTCAAATGAGTAATCTGCAATATGTCACACTTTGGATGAAATTTCTAGTTCTACTTTTTAAGATCCTATATAGGTAGTCAGAGAACAGAACAAAAATTAATGGGGAGATAGGATTTGCTTGCCTTAGCGCTCTTTTGCCTTGAAAATAACCCTGCAAGTGACCATTAATATTCAAAGAGAAAAATGATGTGCAGACGCGTTGTAGAGTCCAATTGATGAATATTGAGAAGGGAAGTTGAGATGGACAATCATTTCTTCAATAAATTTCCAAAAGAGTGAATCATAAGCCTTTCTTAGATCAATTTTTTAGGGGACATCTTGGGCTTATCCATTTTCGTGAGTAGCTTCTCATCAGCTCCTATAATAGCATAATTTTCTCACCCATCAACCTTACTTCAGTGAACCCAGATTGTGCAGGAGAGATAGAGAGTCTATTAGTTCAGGGTTTAGTCTTTCGACTATTATCTTAGAGGTGATTTTATATGTGACATTAGAGCAAGATATAGGCCTGTAGTCTCCCACAGTTCTAGCATTTGTTGTTTTGGCAATAAGTGAGATGCTAGTGTGATTTATTTGTTTCAAGAGTTGGCCAGAATCACAAAATTCTTAAACAGCTCTACAGATCTGAACTCCTGTGGTCTGCCATGTCGCTTTGAAAAACTTGGAGGTGTATCCATCAGGGGCCTCCCCCGGAGACAAGTCCCCGGGTCCAGATGGTTACACTTCGAAATTTTTCAAAGAAAACTGGGGTACAACAGGGAGACAACTTTGTGATGCTGTCCTTGAATTTTTTTGAAACTGGCAAGTTCCTCAAACAATCAACCACACCAGCATATCGCTGATTGCTAAGACACAAAATGCCAATAGAGTGGGAGATTTTAGACAATATCATGCTGCAATGTAACCTACAAAGTCATCCCAAAGATCCTAGCTTCTAGACTCGATCTAGAACTAAAAGATCTCATCTCCTCTGCACAAGTTGGATTTATAGAAGGAAGGCTCATGGGAGAAAATGTAATGCTACTCCAAGAACTCATAAGGAAGTATACAAGAAAGAGGATAAGTCCAAGGTGCCTTCTAAACCTTGATCTTAAAAAAACATATGATACCCCTCATAGAAATTCATCAAAGAAATGCTCACTCGTCGTTAACTTGCCTACACTATTTATTAATTGAATCTTGAATGCATTTGCACAAAAATGACTCAAACATTAAACATTAGTCCATCGGGATTGAATCACATATTTAATCAGTACTTCTTAATGTTAATAAAACTTAACCTAAAGTTATCCCTAATAAGAAACCAGTACACAGATGCCCACAATGTAGACAAACAAGGAAGCCAAAAGGTTAAAACCATAAGTTCTCAGGAGTAAATCATGTGTCCAACTACCTTAAGATCCTTATATCAGGCATTTCTTTCTTGTGGCTTGAAAGCTAGCAACCATCATATAGAAGAAAATTTAATCTTAAAAATGGCACTTGAGAACAAAAATTGATGAAAGAGAAGCAAAATAAAAACTACGAAGTACTAATTACTATACGTCTATACCCCGAAGAGGGCATTCAAGATCAACACAAGTAGCTTTGTAGGCTTTTAATGAATCGTAGAAGAAAATAAGAGGGCATTCAAAATTAAGAAAAAAACGACCATGTAAACCAAGAGCAATTTTTAATGAATCGGACTTCAACTCACACCAAAATTATAAAATAAAAACGCCAACAATTAGAGATCAACACGTACAAAGGAATTAGGGTTTGGAAACAGCGATTCCAGTGAGAAACGAGAATTAGGGTTTCGAGTTGTGTGTCTTAGCGAGCGAGCGAGAGATGGATTTGACAGAGAAACAGCGCAGATAATCGAAAAATAATCCGAAGATAGAGAGAGGGGAAGGAATCGATGAACCTGAAGGGGCTTCATTCGCGGGAGAGGAAGATGGAGATCGTTAAACCTGGAGATTCGTTCGCGGGAGGGGAAGATGGAGATCGTGTTCGCGGGTTTTGAGGCACCCTAAACCCTAACTAAAAGATGAGCGGCGTCTACATAAACCCTAAACCAGATCAAGATTAGCGGGAGATCGTATATATTTACAGAACTTTAAGAGCATTCCCAACAGTTTCCCCAAATTTTTTAGAAAATGGGGATCAAAATTCATTTTCTCCAAATATTTTGTGTGTCAATTTCAACAGATTCCCCATTTTAGAAAATTATAAATTAACACTATCACAGGCCACAAAAATGAATCCACTGAGTAATCAAATCTATGGACTAAGAGAAGAGCATAACCAAGGCTTATTTATATGCTAATTATGCAGAAGTTGCAGCCAAGTAACTTTAGCATTCTATCCTCAAAACCAAATCGTAGAATTAACGGATGATTCATTTAGTTTCCATATTACCCCTGGTTGAAATATATGCCCAGATACACAAGTACAAGAATGCTATCCCATATAATATCCAAAGGTATGTAATCAAATGCCTGATGAAAGCAAACTCTCCCCTTTAGTGTTTATGGAAGATAAAATTAATTCCAAGGTTTATTACAGGAAAATTGCTCAACCAAGATATTTTTATGCATCACATAATTAAAGCCCCAATACAACAGCAACAACAAGGGAGTATTTGGAATAACTGTTTGAAGAATACAAACCTAAAGTCGTAAATCACTATCAAGTGAGATGACGTTTCCGGCAATCAGTAATTCCATAGTCATCTTCAACTAGAAGAAAAAGAAGTCGGCAAAATTTTTCCGGCGATGAAGAAATGGTGGAGGAAAAGAGGCGGTTGAGTCGGCCGAACAACGCAACTAGGATAAAAAGCAGTCGGCAAAATTTTTAGCGTTTGCTGCAAAAATAGGGAAGGGACTTTAATTTTTATTCCTCATCTCCATTTTAGAGAATGGGTTGGAGAATCTGTTGGATTGAAAATAGGCCCAAAATTCTCCAAAAGCCCAAAATTCTCCAAAATGGAGAATCCCTTAGGCATGCTCTAAGTCGGTGGGATTGGGATAAGGCGGTCAACTGGTCAACATTAGATATTTTCAACTCTGGAGTATATTTTTGGAAACATTCATCCGTTGGACTACGGTGAGATATTCTACTTCATGTATCTTACTCTCCTCCCTACGGTACAAAAATATTTTAATATTTAATTAATCTTAACAAAATTTTAAAAATTATTTTTATATTACCAACATTTATTTTTATATATTTATGAAATTTTATTTGAAAAAATCATGTTTTACAATTTTTTAAAATTAAAAAGGCAATAATATACAACATATAATTATTAAAAAAATTTAAATATGATTTCTCAAAATAATTTTTTATAAACATACAAAAATAGATGTTAAGGATATAAATATAATTTTTTATATTTTTTTACATTAGATAAATGTTTAAAAAAATAGTGGAGTTGAGAGGGGTGTAGAAAATCCAGTTTGGTACGTTGGACTATGCCAGCCTAGGGGTGTGTATGGTTCCAATATAAACAAGTTAAAAGTGTAAAATTTTTAACTGTTAAAAAAATAAACGGGTTTAAACGGTGTATGGGAACAACAAATAAGCTTTAGTCAGTTAAAAAAAGGGTTTATAAATAAGCTGCAGATTGAAGCTTATTTTGAGGTTTATATTCCATAATTACTATTTTACCCCTTCTCTTTTATCTTATTTGGTTTGAAAGTACCACAATACCCCTCATAAAAACCAAATAAACTCCACTTTTTACAAATAAACTGTTTTTCGCCCCATACGGAGTTTATATTTTTTCATAAATTTTTAACTACTTTTACCAACAGTTTATAAATTTTTACCCTGTTTATAATTTTAGTCAGTTTATTAACCTCTTCCCATACGAACCCTAGATGTTGTATTTTTGGTAATATCTTATCGTTTCAAGTCAGATTTTCCACATTCTTGAGAATAATTCTCAAATATCATCAAATAAAAGTCATTTAAATACTACGTAGTATGAAATATTTTTTGAGAGAAAAAAGACATATTTCGCTCTCATAAATCCAATTTTAGTTTTGACTTTGTATACATTTTGGTAGTTTTTTTTTATTAGGAACAAATTCGAGGTCAGACATATCTAAACCTCGAAGGTCGACAAGTCGGCAGACAGATAACCGTCATAAAAAACAAAAATACAACGAATGTGCAAAATACAAGCAAAAGCACTCTACAAGGGAAACCTAAACACAACTAAATCGAACGAGATGGGGACGTAGACGACGAACGAAGCCAAGCACTACCCATAAGTAGCACCGCATGCTAGTGGTACATCAAGAGTCACGTGTGGGGAGTGAAGACGAACCTCCAAGGAAACAATATTTCGGGAAAAGGAGACGCCTCGATACAAACTATCACGACCCCAACATGTCCCGACACCAAACAGCAAGAACCCCACCAAATGGAAAAGCTAGTCCAAACACGCCGAAAGTAGAGCACCCCTCCACTTGAATCCTAAAGCACAAGAAACCGTAACGGGATTTAAGCGAATTCTACCGAAATTATTTATTTATAGATATATATTATTATATATTATTTTATTCCAATTTTATTTATTCCCAAAACAAATGGTCAGCTTTGGACCCAAGCAAAGCATTGGGCCCAAAAAACAAACCTCAGGCCCAAGGAACAAACACTAGTGACGAGTGAGGAAGGTTGATCCATGCCAAAATGGGAACTCAAGTCGAGAACAAGAGACGGGACGATGCCAAGCGGCCGGAACCAGGCGAAGCGGGATGAAGGCAAGTCCACCGGCCGGAACAAGGTCGGAACCAAACCGGAACAAGGCCACTGAAGTAGGCCAAGCGGGCCGGAACCAGCAACCGGAGTTCGGCGGAGCCGATTCGAGTAGAGGTCGAGGACAGTATAGGCAAGGAAGAGCACTACGACATTAAACAGAGCACTAAAATAGTCTAAACTCACCCGAAAGATGAGGGGGAGGACCTAAAACCAACAACAGTCCTTACCTGATTTTGATTTTTGGTTGAGTCTGCTGATTGAAATTCGAATAAGGGGGTTCCACCACCACCGAGGCGGAGAACACCACCATCGAAATCTAGCGTAGGACCGCACACACCGAGCGGTGCTGCTAGATTCGAGGAGAGGTGGAGGTGAGCAGATGGTAGCGGCGGCCAAAGCCGAGATTTTTCCCGTTGAGAGACGGTTTGGTGGCTCCCAGAGAAGATTTAGGGGCACCTGAAAGAGGGGTTTGGGGCTCCAAAAAAAAGCGTTTTTCACTGTTCTCACTCTATCATCTGGCTTGCTTGGGGAGTTCGCCCATTCAAGAGCATGGAAACCCACTAACCGATCAAATAAACTAGAGGAAAACAAAAACAGCCATGGTTGCACCTCCAAAACCGCACACGCATGCAAAGGACGGACAAAAGCAAGGCCAAACAGGAGGGGTGAGACTTGCGGTGGTTGGTTTACATTTTGGTAGTTAAAACAGGCAATAAATTGGTTATAAAAATAAATTAATCTTTTTCAACTAGTTTAATAAAGGTAGGTTTATTAAACTGTTCAAAAACCATATCGAAAGAAATGTCAACTGCTACATAAATAGAAACTTACCAAAGGGCAACATGGGAATTAAAATCCACAAAGATAAACCTAAATACAAGAGCATATTCCCTTGTAGACCATAATGAGTCAATGATTACGGGAAATAGTATGGCCTAGACATGGCCACAGGTCACGGGTCGGGCGGGTCGACCCGTGACCCGCCGGGTTGGTGACCCGTCGGGTCGGTGACCCACCGGGTCAGGTTCCACGGGTTCGAGGGTCGGCTCGGGTTGAGGGTCATAGTTAGGGTCGGGGAAAAGATAACCCGTGACCCGGCGGGACCGACCCGGATCAACCCGCCGGGTCAACCCGCCATTTCATATTTTTTTTTTGAAAAATTTATTTTTAATAAAATAAATCTATAATTATTATGTAAATTATTCTTAGAATAATTCATAATATTACATAAACTAATATGCAATGGCAATGTGGGACAAATGAACCCCTTTCTTCTCCTTTTATACACTTGAAAGTCTTTCTTCCATCCCCTCATTTCCAATATTGGGACAAACACTACATCCCACATCGAAAATATGAGGTTAGAATGAGAAGCCATGAAGTTATATATATGTAACCCACTGTCCTATTTCTCCCACTTCACTTGTTTCCTACATTGGAAATGAAGACAGTATCATCATTTTTAAGTGTTCAAATTATTGTCATGATAATTAAAAGGGGAGCATAACGTGAGTCCATACCATAATAAATTAGGCATAAATATTACGTATGGGCCTAGAGGTAAGGGAGAAGCAATGCCTCTCCCACCCCGTAAGGGGCTATCGACGCAGAATTACGAGACCACCGTCTCATACCTAAGAAAGAGGAAAAAAAATCAATAAAAAGCAAAATAAATACAAATTTTAGTTCATAGCATAGCTTACCATCTCCTACGGGCGCCCAGTGCGACGCGGTGACCCAATATAGGGTCTCGTAGTGGAGTAGAATATCATAATATATCTTTTTCAGCTTCGTATCCCTTCTTGGAATGGCCGGAATATGAAGGCGGTTACAAATCTGCCCCCACTTCCTGCGTGTGGCGACACTCTTATAGCCCTCCCTCCTCGTCACCAAAACAAAGAGGCGAAGAAGCGTATCAGGGATGAATCGGAATAGGCCAATAGTCGGGTACCTAAAAAAATAAAAATTAATCATCTATTCTTTAAAAAAAACATTTAACCATTTATTATTTATTATAAAGGGTGGGTGATTTATACTACCTGAACGCTATCCTTAACGAGAAGTTAAGGGATTTTAGTGTTGCAATAAACAAAGCAGAATTTGCACACACGTCGTCATAGGTGGCATGGCGTGACGGATATGGCCTAATATCTGTAGGCATACCCGCCAACAAAACTCCTGAAGACATCTGCAAAATAAAATTGTAAAGCAAGTGATAAATATGAAATTCGGCGTACAAAAATAACCACAATTAGAAGATAGATTTGATTATGAAAAGCTGAGGTCCACCCTAATTTCTATCACCTAATGTATATTTTAGCAATCTGCAAACCTTATATATGTAACATCTAGACCCCAAATATGGTAACAAATTGAATAACAATTATGCAAAAGTCTCACAATGTAGACAAACCCACAATGTAATAAAATAGATCATTTTTTGTGTAGCAGAAGCAACTAGAACTAAAAGAAATACTCCCTCCGTTTGAATATGTTTGTCGTTGAAGGGGTTTTAATTCTTTCTGAAATTAATTGTCGTTTTAACACCATTTAGATTTAAATTAATTATGGCTACTTTTTTTAGAGTAACTTTTTATTCTCCCAAGTGTAAATAGTACTTCTCCCCCGTTCTTAATTAATTAACACTAATTTCAAAGCATTTGATCAACCATTGTGACCCCTCAACTTCCCTCTTTCATCTTCTTTCTCCTATTTATTGCATTGCTAATTGGAAGTACAGAGTAATAGTTGATACTCTATTAATTCTTGTGCCTAGCATTAGAACGTCAAACATATTCAAACGGAGGGAGTATAAAACATAAAAGATAATATAGCGTTAAGTGGATTCAATGGTGGATACCTACGTCTTTACAATCCTCACGAAGCTATGTTCTGGTTCTTAATATACTTTCACGTGCACATATCCCTGAAAAGTATGTTATCTCGGCTACATTTCTCAAAATTCAATGGTCGTGTTGCCAATGTTGCAAAGTATGTAACAGAAGACCATGAAACACATACAAAAAGAACAAATTTCCTGCAATATCAATAGAAGACAATAAAAAACACATTTGGAGGCAAACCACAATTCCAAATCACAATCCACAAATTTACTCTTCAAAACCACAATCACAAACCACAAATTCACAAATTTATTTCTCAAAACCACAAAATTTAATCACAATTTCTCGGAATTTATTATCAAAATTCCAAACTCTAATCGAATTTACACAAATTTACTCTTCAAAACCACAATCACGAACCACAAATTCATAAATTTATTTCTCAAAACCACAAAATTTAATCACAATTTCTCGGAATTTATTATCAAAATTCCAAACCCTAATCGAATTTACCCCAAATTGATTCGAACTTGGGTCTATGCGCTCCAGTTAAATTCTTCCCATTCCCTTGCCGTTGAGCCAAAGCGTCATTGTGTTCACTAATCGACTTTACTTCAATTAATTAGAAAAATACCAGATATATAAAAAACATATACGGACCATTTTTCGGATGGGGGGCTTTAGCCACCTCGAGCCCCTCGTAGATCCGCTCCTGAAGTGATGAACCTGAATGGGGCGAGTGATGCGGTTGCGAGTTCAGAGATGGAAATTCTGAGAACGAGAGAGGGGAATGGAAGCGTTCGCCCTGGAGACTTCGTAAACCCTAACAAAAAGATGAGCGACGTCTACATGAACCCTAAACCAGATCAAGACTAGCGCCGAGCGGGAGATCGTATGTACGGTCAATTAGTCAACATTATATATTTCCAACCCTTCAATATATTTTTGAAAACATTCACCCGTTGGACTACGGTGAGATCTTCTACCCCACGTATTCTACTCTTCTCCCTACTATACAAAAATATTTTAACATTTAATTAATCTTAACAAAATTTAAAAAATTATATTTATAATACTAACATCCTTTTTTATATATTTATGAATTTTTTTTAAAAAAATCATGTTTTACAATTTTTTAAAATTAAAAACGCAGTAATTTACAACATATAATTATTAAAAAAAATTAAAATATGATTTCTCAAATAAATTTTTATAAACATACAAAAATAGATGTTAGGGTTATAAATATAATTTTTATATATTTTTACATTAAATAAATGTTTTAAAAAAATAGTGGAGTAGAGAGGGGTGTAGCCGTGTAGGGAAGAGTGTAGAAAATCCAGTTTGGTTGGATTATGCCAGCTTAGATGTTGTATTTTTGGTAATATCTTACTGTTTCAGGTCATAATTTTTTCACATTCTTGAGAATAATCCTCAAATATTATTAAATAAAATTCATTTAAAGACTATGTAGTATGATATATTTTTTGAGAGAAAAAAGACATATTTCGCTCTCATAAATCCAATTTTAGTTTTGAACTTGTATACATTTTTGTAATTTTTTTTATTAGGAAAAAATTTGAGGTCAGACATATCTGAACCTCGAAGGTCAACAAGTCGGCAGACGGATAGCCGTCATGAAAAAACAAAAATACAATGAATGTTCAAAATATAGGCAAAAGCACTCTACAAGGGAAACCTAAACACAACTAAATCGAACGAGATGGGGACGTAGACGACGAACGAAGCCAAACACTACCCATAAGTAGCACCGCATGCCAGCGATACATCAGGAGTCACGTGTGGGCAATAAAGACAAACCTCAAAGGAAACAATCTTTCGGGAAAAGGAGACGCCTCGATACACACTGCCACGACTCAACCTGTCCTGACACTGAATAGCAAGAACCCCACCAAACGGAAAAGCAAGTCCAGACACGCCGAAAGTAGAGCACCACTCCACTTGAATCTGAAAGCACCAGAAACCCTAACGGGATTTAAGCGAATTCTACCGGAATTATTTATTTATAGATATATATTATTTTATTTCAATTTATTTATTCCTAAAACAAATGGTTAGCTTTGGACCCAAGCAAAGCATTGAGCTCAAATAACAAACCTCGGACCCAAGGAACAAACACTAGTGAGGAAGGCTGGCCACTGCCAAAATGGGAACTCAAGCCTAGAACAAGAGACGGGACGATGCCAAGCGGCCGGAACTAGGCCAAGCGGGATGAAGGCAAGTCCACCGGTCGGAACCTGCCCGGAGCAAGGCCACTGAAGCAGGCCAAGCGGGCCGGAACCAGCAAGCCGGAGTTCGGCGGAGCCGATTCAAGTAGAGGTCAAGGACGGTATAGGCAAGGAAGAGCACTATGACATTAAACAGAGCACCAAAATAGTCTAAACTCACCCGAAAGATAGGAGAGGAGGACCTAAAACCAACAAGACTTGATATTGATTTTTGGTTGAGTCTGCTGATTCAAATTCGAATAAGAGGGTTCCACCACCACCGAGGCGGAGAACACCACCATCGAAATCGAGCGTAGGACCACACACACCAAGCGGTGCTGCCAGATTCGAGCAGAGGTGGAGGTGACTAGGTGAGCAGGTGGTAGCAACGGCCGAAACCGAGATTTTTTCTGTCGAGAGACGGTTTGGTGGCTCCCGGAGGAGATTTAGGAGCTCCCGAAGGAGGGGTTTGGGGCTCCAAAAAAGAGTGTTTTTCACTGTCCTCGCTCTATCATCTGGCTTGCTTGGGGAGTTCGCCCATCCAAGAGCATGGAAACCCACTAACCGATCAAATAAACTAGAGGAAAACAAAAACAGCCATGGTTGCACCTCCAAAACCGCACACACAGGCAAAGGAAGGACAAAAGAAATGCCAAACGGGAGGGGTGAAACTTTCGGTGGTTAGTTTACATTTTTGTAGTTAAAACAGGCAATAAAATGGTTATAAAAATAAATTAATCTTTTTCAACTAGTTTATCTCTTAAAAGGTAGGTTTATTAAACTGTTCAAAAACCATATCGAAAGAAATGTCAACTGCTACATAAATAGGAACTTACCAAAGGGCAACATGAGAAACAAAATCCACAAAGATAAACCTAAATACAAGGCCATATTCCCCCCGTAGGCCATGATGAGTCAATGACTCGGGGAAATAGTATGGCCCGTGCTACTATTTTCTAACCATTTCATATTTTCCAACCCCAAACTATTTTCAAGCTGAACGGTTTTATCGACTTCAGTGGCAAAATTGCTGACAAAGATAATCTGAGAGTTGGAGTTTTGAATCAACAGAAACGTCCAGTCACAGAAACCTAACACATCAGACACAATTGAAGTATAAAGCACGAATCTAAAAGATGCAAAAGCAGTGATGATCCAAGGGCAAAACATATACTCCTCGAAGCTCTGTAAGCCACAGATCTATAGGCAAGAGTCATTCAACTGCAAACAAAAGTTTCAAACATTTGTAAGAATACAGATTAAATGGAATTCAAACATATAAATAGCAAATTGCGTAACAAGAGTCTAAAGGGCAGTATATTATATCATATAACTATATTCACAGTACAAAGGGATACACTCATTACATAACTGAGCTACAAACATTGCCAATGAAGTACACCAGGAGAAAGCAGAAGAGACGGAAAAGGTTATGGAGTCTACATATAGACGGCATGCGTTATTTGATCGTTTTTCATCAAGTAGACAGATAATAAAAGTTCAGTTTAGAATATCTTCGGCTCATTTAAGCAAAGCTTTACCATTCATAGCACACGCATTATTTGCAAACAATGCTCTGAGCCATTATTTGTAAAAGAGTCGATAGACAAAGAAACCATCATACGAATGGACCACAAGCTTTCATGCACAGCTAAACACTTTTGTTGCCTATAAATTACAGCTAAACACTTGACTGCAAAGAGCTAACAGAAACCAACTCGTAAGACATGACACTGTTTTGGATATGAAGCCGCAACAATGCCTGAGTGTTGAGAGGATAAGTTAAATAAAACAAATTTGCACACGGCGCATAGACATACTGACACACACATACGAATCCTATAGCGGTTTGATAACAGTCTTTAAAAACGAGGTCAAGGTATCTTTGTTTTGCAATAACCTACCAAGAAATATACCATAATAATCTGTAACATGAAGCACAAACTCTATTGCGCATCTCATGTCTTCCAACCAGCAAACTCTCATAGCTCCACTAAGTCCACTAACTACATTATGATCCAATCAAAAGTTCAGCCACAATGTCGCCCACACCCAAATAAACGGGTCAAAACAATAACCATTCATTCGCAAATCACAATTTCCTCTACTGCACATCTCATATCTTCCACCTAGCAAAATCTCTTAGCTCCATTAAGTGTACTAACTACATGATGATCCAATCAAAAGTTCAGCCACAACACCACATACACCCAAGTCAAGTAGTCACCAAACATCCAATCAACCCTATCGCAAAGATCTAGCACCACTTCATGGAGATCATAACATAATAAATAAATAAATAAATTCAAAACTATAACCATACGTTCACAAATCACAATTTCCTCTATCAAGCAATCTCACTTTTACTTTTACAAGACACCACATTCCACATAAATATATGCTATTATGGATTAAGCTTTTAAAAAACTAAGCATCAGCACCAAACAAGCACTATTTTATCAACACAAATAACGCAATCCACGGAGAATTCAGCTTAAAAATCAGTAAAGTGTGGTTTGAAATACCTTAAATGTTGCTTGGGTACATGAAAACCCTAACCTTGTCTCCCTACAGAAACAAATAACAGCAAATCAACACCTCAAACAAGAACAGGGCCAAACAAAACCAGTTTACATAAGAGGAAATGGAGAAATCACCATGGATTTGGGGGGCAAGTTCGAAGTGAACTTAGCACGAACAACGCCGGTATTACCATGAGGTCTGGCGACCTTCCCCCAAATGCAACGGTAGTGGGAGCCGTTCCTCTTGATCTTGGCCTTGTATATGTAAGCGATTTTCTTTCCCAAGTACCAGGCAACCTCTTCCTTGGTGTTAACTCCTTCGACCTGGATCAACGAAGTGTTCGGGTACTGGTTCGACTTCGACCTGTAATCAGACAAAATTCAATCCGCATTCAACAATCCAACATAACGAGATTATATTTTTTTTAAAAATGTAATTTACCTCTTGTATCCGAGGATTGATCCTCTGACATAAAGTCTGCAATCGAAAAATGAGAACGAAATCGAAATCAGAAGCAATCAATCAAACGAGAATAAGAGCGAGCAGGAGGAGGAGGGGAATTTGATTAACCTGACACGCTCTCCTTGGCGGCCCTTCACCATTTTCGGAGGTTTTTGGTTGCACTGGATGCAGAGGGCGATTGGGAGAGACGACTCGGAAAACCCTAGGAGAGAGACTGTGAGCTCAACTTGGTTCTTAAGTAGTGTTTGGGCCTCAGCTAATGGTATTGGCAAATAGTACAATGCTCACTTGTGCAAACACTATAAAATATTGTTTTTATAAATGTAAAAAATATATATATAACACTATTATTTTTTTAATGAATATATTTTGATAAGTTTATACTTACAAGTTACAACTACCAAGTATGAAATTATTACAAAAAAAAATTGATTAAAAAAAGAATATTTTATAGTGTTTTTATCTCTCTAGAAAGCGTGTAGAAAAAAACAAACGACTTTTATTTTGAAACGGATGGAGTATAAGATTTCAAGGAAAAGTTGAATAATTTTCTATTGAATATTTTTCAATCGATTAATTTAACTATGGCTTAAGATACATGTTAGAAAACCCAACATGGTGTTGAGAGGTTCAAAATTTAAATATTTTTAAACATGGGAACGCTTGTGAACGAGAGGATCAATTATTTAATTAAGTCCTTGATTTTGAAATAGAGTGATTAAGTCAAATACTCCGCATAAGATGAAAGAGTAATCAAATTAGTTCGATGGGGTTCTATCAAGTTGTTAGGATTCAACAACTAGTGAGAAGTAGTTATAGGTGCAAGTATATAAAGTAACTGAGAAGTGAACTAGAACTAATTGCACTTGAAAAGGCGTGTTAAGAATCATACGGAGTATTACTCCGTGACATCTGAGAAATTGGCTTCTTTCGGATGAGTATACATAACTCACGGTCATCTAAACGGACAATCCTATCCGTCATTGTGTTGATTTCGCAAAAAAAATGCGAGTAGCAATAACCGAATGTCTGAAATGATGACAAACTCATAGGATTTCTATTATTACTAAATTTAGACTTGTAAATTAGAATAACTGTTTAAAAAATCACTGAACGATCAAACCGGGAATCTTCACTCTACCCAAAAAAACAAAACAATTAAAACCTTCAGTCACTGAATATTCATTCTTTTTTATGGGTTAAACAAGAAATCCTTTTCAATACTCGCTCGGCAATTCACCCAAAATAGAGTCTGACAGAACATTCACCTTGTGTATGGAGGATCCGTGTACACAAATAAATAGCCAATTTCACAGTTCTTAAAATGAAAACTAAAAACATGTCAAATGACAAAAACAGAGAGTTAGAAACCCATCTACAGAAACCCATCTTACAAAATTCACATGATTTAACTTATTTTTCCCACGTTTTCATGTGTTGTTATTGAAGCAGCCGCTCACTCTAAGGTGGTCTGCAAGCCGGAGAATGCTAGATTGCACGACATCTGCATTTGGGGATACTGAGTGCGGCAGCTCAGGCAGGCAAACTGGCATGTATTGATGGCGGTCCTCAGGGTGGTGGAAGAGGGAGAGAACAGCACGGCAGAATATGAATCTGAAAATTCGTTGAATGCAACAAGTGTCAGTCGTATTTCGAATGCATGAACTTGGACTTACATAACCGTTACTTATCATGTACACACAGGACTGAAGAGTTGGGATTGACAGAGAGAAATCCATAAAGAGCAAAGATACTTGCAAAGTTGCACACATTACACAAAGCTTGAAAACTTTTGGTACTGATAATTTGATACCATTACCAATGACAAAGTTTCGACGAGGTGGTTTCATACTTCCGTTTAATAATAAATTCTTACAGATTTATATCTCAACCTCCAAGCAAAAAAAAAAGGTGGGATTCGACAAATCAATAAAACAAGGATCTATTCTCCCATCAAACTAAACTTCATATAGGGTTTCCTTTTTTGAATCACACGTGTGAACAAATGGCATAATCAGCTTGGTCAGTGGACATACCTAAGAATAAGCCGCCGCAGGAATGGATCTGACAGAACTTGAGCCCAGACAATGTCAATGCTTGGCGTGGTACAAAGCATGACTTCCCATTTAGAAAAGGAGTTGGAAACTATGTTTTCAGCTTCCTCATAAACTTCCTGAGAAGCACAAAATGCAGAATGAATGAATATTAGAAATTAAAACCTAGCCCCATAAAGATTTACAAAGAAGTAAGAACTTGTTAGCAACTCACTGTGTCATGATCAAAGGAAGAGACTCCAACCAATTGACAGAACGCTAGTACAGGAGCAGTCAAGAAAAAGGTGAACTGGCTTCCACCTTGTTTCACTTCAGATGGGTTCTTGAATGATGGTCTTGAAGGGGAGAGTAGCAAAGCAACAGCCTCCCCTCTCTCCGAACCATGTAGAACCTGTGAAAGGTAATGACGAGATGTAAGCAACTGAAGAGAACCAATAGGATATGAGATTCTATAATAACCAATTAGTTACAGATTACTCCTCAATTATATCTTCATGCATGGGTTTCATATCAGAAAAGTTTGAACACCATCATGGGCCATGTTATTAATCGACAACCGATTAACCTCAATGGACATTACAAGTATTGACAAACCTTGCCTTGAATGCATTGCTCGTGTCGCTGTCAATTATCAAGAAGAGAGGCCTTCTAGTGAAAGGAATCAAATCACCAGGGTAAAGGTTATTGTAACCTGAAAATCCCAAACAGGAAGCATAATATGGTTGGATTCAACAAGAAAGTCTATATCCTAAAATCACAACTCCATACATACAAGAGCCACCAAAAAGTTCTCCTAAAAATAAGATCCGCCTTGTTAGGGGGAAGAAAATTAAACTGACACACTCTGATGACTTAATTATAAGATAACTGGATGGCATTTATTTATACAGTAATACAAACCTCCACTAGCCCTTGGACCCAGGGAGAGATAATTCTCATAGTAATCACTCAAGTATCCCTTGTGGCATTCTTGAGCATCAGAGAAAGAATTCTGCTCATGAGAGGCATGTGGCACGACTTTAAGCTTTGAAGGTCTCTTAGAGCCTCCAGAGATTTCGACTTTTGAAGCAGTAGAAGAACCACCTGGCAGTAGTAAAAGGTCATCGCAATTCTAGCAACGCATTAAACAAATCTTCATGTTAAATCATAGGAATCTTATTAACCTGCAGATGATACATATATAAGCATAATTGATTCCGGAGGAAGTTCCTCGCATATTGTAGACATGACCTGCCAAAATAACATGGAAGCATCCAGTGAGTACCATATGGTGCATCAGAATCTTACTGATGAGAGAAAGCGCAATAATAGCTCCACAGGGACCATTTATACTCACTGCAAGAAAATTTGTAACGGTTGGGCGATAAAGAACGGCCTTTCTTGGATTTGGGGGCAACGTTGGATCAGTTAACTCAACAGACAAGTTCACATCAGTCAATCCAGAAGCACCAGAATAATCGTTCAAACGGATGTTCTCATTATCTTCAATAGGACGCTTTTGGTAGAAAGATCCACTAGGTTCCCATTCCAAAGACTGTAGCATCCTGTAGGTATCCAAGGTCAGTTCAGCAAACTTGACCTGACAAGAATCACACTTGCAAGTTAGACAGATATCTTCCACATAAAGAATCATTTCTTAGAATGATGAAAGAATAAGTTGAAGCATCGTGTATGGCCAAACGGAAGTAGATATGAAACCAGCACCTCGTTTCGACGGTATCCAGTCAGTACAGCATCATGCAACTTGAGAACTTTCTTTGCATGAAATCGGGCTAAACATGTTGAGGAATCAGGATGGACATCAAACAAAGCACAATATCGCAGTGGCCTACCATTTGCTGGGGGTGAATGGACTTTCATAAATTGAATGATTTCTTGCACCACTTGCTTCCATTCTTTAAAATTGGTTTCCTGATAAACAAGAAAATCAAAATTACCAATCAAGTTGAGATTGTTCAAGAAACCAAGTAATTCATCCATGGGAGTTGCTGAAAAACACGAGGGTGAAGACAATAAAACATTTTTGTGGTCTTAGTTGAATTTACAGTCACAGGACTCTCCAATGATTCCTTCGTTCAGCAACGTTGATACACAACATACCATCCATTATCCGATAGAAAGAAACAGGCAATTATAAATACCATGCATAACTCCATCTACAGACATCCAAATCAACCTGATAATCACAATTCTCACAAGCTGGCAGATTGATAAAATCATGAACCAATAAACTTATGCTCAGTTGGGGTAACAGATTCATAGCAGGGGAAGAGAAAAATAAATCAATTCGCTCAGCACACCTATTAGCCACAAGATTATTATCATACCTTTGTAACTATGGTGTTTATCACCTTATCTCTATATTTACCTTTTCAAGCCACAAGATTATTATCCATGCTTACTTCATCACAGGTGGACTAAATCAAAAGCCTATAAAACTTAAATCCTCAAATTGAAGAAATGTAAGGAAATGTAGCAATTAAACAAAATTAAATTAAACAAAATTAAAGACATCCAAATCAACCTGATAATCACAAGTTGGGATTATCAGGTTGTGATTCACAGCCCTCACTAGCTAGCAGGTTGGTAATATCATGGACCAAATAACTTACGCTTCAACGGATTCATAGCAGGAATAGGAAAAATCAATAATCTCAGCTCACCTATAATCTATTCCTATAAATCCTATACATCAAACTCAAATCCTCGATTTGAAGCAACTCAAGGAAAGGTAACAATCAAACAAAATTAATCCAATTCAGACTAAAAAGATGTAACATACCCGAAATGTAGCCTTGCTATCATCAACTAGAGCCTTGAAATTGTCAACAAGGAGGCGAACCATCTCTCGTCGATTCAACAACAACGAGACCAGCAAAAACCTAGCGTAAAACCTCAACTCCTTGAACCTCACACTCAGATCCTTCACCGGTCCCTTCGATCCTTGAAAGTAACCTCGGTACAGAATCGCTTCATAGAACACGTAAGATTCAAGCAAAAACCTAGCCTCGCTGGTCCTCATGTACTGTCCGAAGTAGATCTGGCCGATGCGAGAGGCGACCTCTCCTATCTCCCACCTCTGTAGCCCCGATTCCACCAGCTTCGCCCTGTTCTCCTGCTGGAACTTCCAGAGCCTCATGTAAGCCTTGAACACCTTGTGAAAGTCGTGCTCGCTCGCCGCAGTTGCGCCGGCTCCCCGCGCGGCGTACGCCGGCGCATCCCGCACTCTAGCGAACTTCTTGTCCGCGCTCTCAACCAGCGCCCGGAACATTGCCTGCGGGTCGTCGGTCGCCATATCCTCCGGCTGTCAACTCCGCCACCGCCACCAATCTCCGGAATTCATGATGAGATGATTCTCTAATTCTCTTATTCCCCGCTGCTGGCTATGGCTTCACCGTCTCATCTGTTTACTTACCTTTTCGATTTACTTCTTAGGATGAAACTCGGAGGGATTGTCAATGGAGGCGATGGATGGACAGCCGGGAAATTGGGTGATCTGAGCTGTGAGACACGCGGGGGATTGCGAAGTTTCTGGTACCAGAAAGGAAGAAGAAGAGGGTGGAGGGATTGTATGCGGGCGTGTGCATATGGAATTTTAATGGTTGAATCCTGACCGTCGGTTGAGGTTCGGTCGAAAGTGGATCGGACGGAGTGAAATCGCCGTGAAGGGCGGACGGATCACTTTTGCGGTTTGTCGCCTTTATTTTGTCCGTTAAACTTAAATCTAGCCTGCTTATTTAAATTCAGTTTATTGATTTAAGAAATTATATCACGTAACGGGTACCCGTTATTTTATTAATATATATATTATTAATTATAAAAAAATTAAATAAAATATCTATACAAAGATCACAAACCTACGGTATATCTTTTTTTTGGTGGGCTACTGCATACGGAGTATGGACTGCCGATTTACATTTACTTTACCCTAAATGCCTAAAACCCTAACTAACAAATTGGTAAACTTTGTTTTGCTCACACTCTGTACTTGCAATATAAGAGCACGGAGCTCGCAGCAGTGTTTATGATGAGGCTAAGGCAGTTGTGCACTTGTGCACAAAAACAAAGCGACCCCATAAGAAGTTGAGGTGCAAATTACACAATACCGCAAATATGGTCTCCCTGAAGACAAGAGGTTTAATGGAAAGAAAGGTAGACTTGTCCTTGCAATTATCCTCTCTTTAACGAGTACAGCAGTACGGGGAATTAAGCGGGTACCCGCGGGTTGCCCGTAACAATAATAGCGGACGGGATCGGACAAGATTTTCAACCCGTTAAGCGGGCTTAGCCCGGACCGCGTCCGCATCAACGGGACAAATTTTAGGCTAAAGTCCGGCCCAAGCCCAGTCCGCGCCCGCGTTTGCCCAGGTCTAACTCTTGTTACCTTAGTTGTTAAATATGACGTATAATGATTAATAATTTACGAGTTCAAATTCCCCTCCTTTTTATAATGCCCTAGCCCCTTAGAACATTTCCAATAGATTTTGTTAAAATAGATAATGAAATACTAAAATATTTTTATAAATTGTGATCAAACTTCAACATCTCTACATTTAATATATATTTTGAATGTTACTACTTTTATATATTTAAAAAAGATATATAAAATTTTATTTTCAATTTCATTTAATCTTGTGCAGACATATTTGGAGAATTTTTACCATTGCTACAATTACAAATATAGAAAAAAATTGAGAAAATTGGGTAGAGTATACCCTTTTAAAGTTTTTTTTTACTAACTATACTCCTTGAGTTTTTTTTAGGTAATTGTACTATTTTTTAGATGGAGATTACTTTTATACCCTTACAATCAAAATTTATCATTTTAAAAAGTAAAAACAAATTTTTTAAAAAACAAATTCTATCCTTTTAAAAAGTAAACGGTTAAATAATTGAAAGATTTGGTAGATGAAGATATTTTTCTCATCGTGGAATTGATTAGGGTTTTAATTAGTTACTCTTGAATCTTCAAATTATTTGGTTAGAATTGTTTATTGACGGTTGTATTTTACAAACTCTAATTCATGTATGGGGTCGATTCTTGTAAGACAATATAATTCTTGTATTACAATATTATTTATGTAATAGAATAATGTTCTTGTTACAAAATCATGTAATAAAATCTCATTCTTGTGTTACAATAACATTGTTCTAATACAAAATTATTCTTATATTACAATAGCGTTCATGTAATACAGGATTGTAACCACGTTCCTGTATTGTTAATCATCAATCAACCTTGTATAATCAAACATGTAATACAAGATTTCGTGTATTGAGTGAATTCCTGTAATGAGCGGAGTCTTGTACCTATTACTATATCCGTAATTGAATTGTGGAGTTGAGTTACAATAAATCACCTAAATGAATCGATTATTGTAACAATATGTAGCGATTATTGTAACCTACAATTATTGTAGTCATAGATAGCAATTATTGTAGCCTAAAATTATTGTAACCAAATAAGCGCTTCATCAAATCACAATAAACAATTATATATTGTGAATATGTTCTTAAATGAAATCAAAAAAATAATCCTAGTTGAAGGAAGCGTTGCATCTAATTATGAATCACGACATAAATCACAAGCAATTCATCAACCTTGGTTGACCTCATAACCGATCCGTTAAAGACAAATTTGGTGAGTTTTCAAATTATAGTAACCGGTGGAAGTCATATTAGCAATCACTTGAATAAATAACACAAAACCAACCTTCAATATCTTCACAAGCAATACACGTGCTTGAAGGGATGTGCATCTACGAACCTTTCTTGAAAGAGGGGCGTCAATTAAAAGAAGAAACGTCAATAGAATAGGCGTCAATAGAATAGGAATTAATTAGGAATTTGAATATTTATTGTTACAATCAAATTATGGGCAAATCTGTCATTAATAAAACAAAATCTTCAAAGGTATATTTACTAAAACAAAAATTAAAAAAGGGTTGGTTAACCAATTTAACCAAAAAAATTCCCTCTCTCCCCATTTTCTTGATTTTAGATAATTGAATAAAGGTTTAAAAAACACCTTATTTTATTCAAATTCTTCATTTTATCTAGAAATAGAGGTTCTATTGGAGATATTCAAATAAAATAATATATATTCCACTTTTTATAACTTTGAAAGCTTGAAGGTCTTCGAGGTAATATCAGTTGATGACTGATGAGTTATACAAAGGTATCTAAATAGAAATTTGTGTTTTGTAAAAAAAATGTACATGAATATAACTTTTTTCAGTGGAAAGTGATACGTTGATTTGGATGTGAGAGAGAGAATGAGGGAGATTGTGGAATACGTTGGGGTGTTGTTATCGGAATAAATGAGCTGGTTTGGTTTATATGACGGGGCCAAATACCAGATAGTAGCTACCTTGTGTCGTCTACCTACCTATAGTGTCGTCCAAATGTCACATTGGTGTTCCATGGTTGATTGGGTCAAGAGGATATATTCAACACCTCTATGGATTTTCTGTGCCTATATTCAACACTTATATAAAATGATGCACATATATATTATTTAAAATTTTTTTGGTAAGATAATAAAAATACAATGTATCATTTTAATCCAAGCGTGTAATGTTTTAATCTCCTAAACCACGAACCAGAGCCGAGCTATGCCCACAGGGGACTCTGCCACAAGTGATGACCTCGCTAAGATGATCCCGAATGATAAAATCTGCAGCAGAGGAACCATCCGAATTTCTGGTTCCATCAAAATTGATTTTGAATGTGCCAGGAGACGATTTCTAGCTACCATCTTAAGTTCATTCGTCTCCTTTAATTCAGTGTTTTGGTTGTTGTTCTTTGTTTTCTTCGTCAGGTAATTTTGTGTTCTCTCAGTTCTTTAGTGTTTGTTTTATTAGATATTTCATTTTTTGTATTGTCGTTGTGTTGGTATGGTCATATATTTTTCGGTTTCTACTTGTCCAAATGCTCCACCATGTTGTAGCCATCTTCGTTTTTTTAATTTGCTAATTTTTTTTGCAAATGCACCTCTTTATAGAGTTATTATTGGTACGTATCTGTATTTTATAATATATGCTCAATGGTCTGGTCAATACTTTTAACTAATTCAAGTGTGCGGTGACATTTAATAAACAAATGTAATGGAGTCTCATCTATTTGATCACACAATGGTTTCTTCTTTTATTTGCTAGTCTAATTTTTGTAGAAATGCCAAGACAACTTCCATATAATTTAATCTTACTCTATTAAGAATAAGCTCGTTGTGGTAATGCGTCAGGATTTTATGCTACTCGTATTTGGACGTTTGGGCCGACAATTGCAGATCGAAATTTGAGTTGGGCCACCGGTGGCGCATCTCTTCAGAAATTGGGCCTTGTCCATTTTCCACAAACCACTCTTTATATTAGGGCTATTTATAAAGAAAAAAAAAAAAACCTTAATACAAAAGGATGAAAATGTAATCCGGGATTTGGAAGTGCCTGCGTAAGATTGAGATGGGGTTGACGGGCTGTCTCATATTGTTTCATGGTTTTGACCTGACTTTCTGCAAGAGCTGTTATATGAGCTGAACAGTTTGAGTTCGGTTCGAAAAAAGCTCGACTCGAGCTCGTTCACTTATCTAAACAAGTCGAGACTGAACATGATTTTAAGCTCGGTTGAAAGCTCCACTCGTTCGATTTAGGCTCGAATAGCTCGAATTTTATGTAATTTCTAAAATTTTATTTAAATTAATATGTTATGATTAAGTAAAACTACTTGAAGCTCGAAAAAAGCTCGGATCGAGCTCGTTCATCTACTAAAACAAACCAAGCTTGAACAAAAAAAGAAAGCTCGTTTAGAAAGTGAGCTCGGCTCGGCTTGAGCTCGTTTACTAAATGAACCAAACTTGAACATGCTAAGTTCGGCTCGTTCGGCTCGAATAACACCCCTAGAGCCCTGCAACCATGTGTTCAGGGAAATTAATCAAATCGTCAACAAGGTGGATCATCTTTGCTTCTTGATGGATAGCACTTCAATCGTCGCTCACCCAAAGTTTTGTACTCTCGTCTGTAAGGACCTATTAGGTGGTCACAATTATGTACTCTTACTTTGTTAAAAAAATGTAACGTGTTCATTGAAGTTTACATTATTATATTTTATGTTCATAATTTCCAATGTGTGTTCCCTTCTCCTTTCGTATTATAATTCAATCTTACACCTTGGGCTTGGGTGATTAGAGTTAAAAATGTCAGACGCCAAACTAATATGGTGTCGGACAGTTTAGAGCATGCCCGATAGATTCTTCATCCTGATTTTTTAGAGAATATTGAGGTGGTTTTTAATTCAACAATTTCCCCATTACATTATCAAAAACAGAGAATGAAGAGAAAATATGGAGATCATTTCCTAAATTTGGAGAAAACCCTATATATTTTGGGGTAAATAAACTCTATAATGGGGAAGCTGTTAGAATTGGACCAAAAAATACTCAGAATATCTGACTTATAATTCTCTATTTTGAAGATTGTTTTAGAGAATCTATTGGGCATGCTCTTACCCAATATGAGAACCCAACTGCATTCAAAAGCATAGCGCCTTTTCTCCAATCCTTTGAGCTCCCTCTTTGAACTACAACATTGTTGTTGGTAAGTAATCAACATCAACTGCTGAACTTGATAAGAGTAATTGATAAAACTATAGTACAAGTGATTGAATTGGGATGTGAATGAGTTGTTGGCCAAGTGATTTTGCAATTGTAGGTACCGAATTTATGTTAATTAGCTAGCTGTGTGTCAATTCCATCAATATTTGATGCACAAATGACAAATCCAGGTGTTGCTTAGCTATCCATTAATTTATAACTATTGCAAATTTTTTGGACTTTCAAGCATTTTTCATTTACATTTTATGGACCTACCTAAATCAATGACCATGTTTACCAATTACCACCTTGCATTTTGTTTGGCCGGTGACCCTCTCAACTCTCATCATAAAGTGTACATCACATAGTACTTTATGGTCCCCTATAATGACTTAATTTTAAGTCTAAATGTACCCAAGTTGGAAATCCCAAATAAATTTCTAGGGTTTGATTTGCGCGTTCAATTTATAATCTCTATTAATTAAAATATGTCATTTTATATTAATGTATATAAATAATAAAATGTCATGTTTTAATTAACAGAAGGAGTACATTCTTGCTAGCATCTTACTACTAGTACATGTATGTGATAACATAAGCTCTAATACTATTAATCTATGTGCTGACATCTACAATCGTTCAAATGGTTTGTCATTGGGAATTGTCATCGTTTTCTTCAGCAATGACATCAACTACATCGATCTTACCAAAACCTTATGCGAAGGGAATTATGCAGCAAATTTCATCAAACCCGTCTACAACTTAATTCTCGACGATTCGTCACATGCGTTTTCGTCGGGTTTGATAGGGACCATTTAGAGATTTTCCTCTTCCATAACTACTTAGCTTGTTTTAATTCCTTTTCATTGCACCTCAAAAGAAAAATCAAATCACCTCTATTTTATTTCTTTTCAAGTAGAATGTGAATAGAATATATCATCACATTACAACAAATTAGTTTTCACATAGATTCGTTTGTTGCGATGCTAATATATTTTAAAAAAATTATCGCGTCAAACAAATCCAATCCATGAACAAATTTCTAACCAAAAACTCAAAAAACCCACCAAAATTGTACAAAATCAATAATTATAACTCTTCAATTACATGAATTATCCAGTTTGAAGATTCACAAATATAATATACCATGAGATTGATTAATTGAAAACAAAAGATCCATCAAGACCTCCATTACAATTTTCTAGAGGAAGATGAATTGATGTCATTAAACCTTTCCTTCATAGTGCTTGAATGCATCAAAACGCCCTTTGTCTTCTTGCTCGTCGAATGAATCAACCTCTTCCAAAACCCAACACTTCCGTTACTCTTCTTTTTACCATTTGCCCTCGTTTTCTCGCCGTTACCATTTCCGTTACCATTAGTACCGTGACAATTGGCGTTACTCCCACGGTAAATCCGCGGCGCGCACCCCACCGACCTGCTCTTCTTCAACACGAGGTCCCCGTCACCGTTACCGCTACTCTTAGCGTCGTTAAGCAAGAACCCCAACGGAACGGCGACGTTTTCATCTGAGCCGTTTCTCCGGCGGTGCGGGCGCCGCGGCGCCTCCACTGCCGCCTTGGCCGCCACGGCCGGCGAGAACGAGGAGGCGGAGGAGTAGGCCGGGGAGGAAGAAAGGGAGGAGTAGTAGGCGGTGGTTGCGTTGGAATCGTCGCCGGCGGCGGCGTTGGTCAGCTTCGAGAGCCTCTCCCTTAGGCAAAAGGAGCACACGCCCGGTAGCTGCTTCTCGTTCCGGTGCCTCCCGCAACCCGAATCCGGGAACCCGCCCATCGATTGCCTCCGAATCGGATCTTTTTGTCGATTGATTGATTGCAATTGCAGGATTTGCAGCTTATCAGCCGCCTAGGGTTTCCTTTTTGTTGAATTTGGGGGAGAAATTTCCCTGGAAACGAAGGAACAGGAAATCGGTAAAGAATTGACAAGGGAGCTAGATTAAGGAAGGGGAGGGGATGGAATTTATATATGGTAGGACGTCGAACGTGGGAACACGAAGCTTCGTTGGGATTTCCCGGTAAGCACAGTCCAAAACTCCGTTATACAACAAACAAGTAACACTCACTTGTTTTGAGTAATTAAATTTAATTTAATATTCATTTACGTGTGAATAAAATCTTTTTTCCTATTTAATTTGTAAATTTATCGGTGATGGTGGAGTGTTTGCATTGATTTATTGTGTTCACTTATCTCTCTTGTTTTGCAAAAGTGTTTTTAGTCTTCAATATAACAAAATATTTTTTAAAATAGTTAAAATAATTATAATTTAAAAAATTCCATATTTTGTTTTTTTAGCCTAAATTTTTAGGTGTGTTTGGATTTCAATGCATTATAATTTATAGCATTATGATTATAATATACTACGTAGTTATTAATATAATTATTTGAATAATACTCCGTATTTGATTAACACACTTTATAATATACTTTTAAATAAAATATATTATAAATTATATCAATCAATTCAATTAATTTTATAGTTACATTGGAAATAGGTTTTATGAAAATATGTAATCACGTTTATAATAAATATTAAAAATAATTATCCCATTAATAATAATCATTGGTCAATTTATTTCTCAATGTACTTTTCCCCTCTCTCAATGATCAACTGGATAAAAAAAAGGGTCAATTACATTGTTAGTCCCTAAACTTTGCTTATGTTTTCTTATTAGTCCCTAAACTTTAAATTGTTCTATTAAGATCCCTAAACTATTATAGTTATTGTGTTTGTGGTCCTTCCGTCAAAGAAACGTCAAACCCTCGTTAAAGTCCCTTTAGAGCAGATGATGTGGCATGATTTGATTAGATGGTATTTAGCTAATTGTATTTTGTGCAATTTTTATATGTTTATTAATTGAATAAAAAATTAAATAAAATATTCTATTTCTATCTAGGTTGGGTTGAAGACTTGTACAATAGAGGCTTTGAAGAAAAGTTACGAGGCAAATTTTTTTGTTTGAGAATTTGAAGATTTTGCATACTATTCATAGTTTTTTTTTTTTTTGTTATGGAAGACTTCTATTTCGGACATATTTATATATATTTTTAAAATTTATATTTAAACTTTATACAATTATATTGACATGTTTGTAAACTTTTATCATGAAAATATTTTAGAAAAAATATTTTCAAAAATAATCCATTTTTATTTATCAATGGTTTTTAAAGCATAATTTTTCATTACAAAGTTTTATAAACATATCAATATAAGCATATTTTTTCTAAAATGTTTATAAACTTTTATAATGAAAATTTGCCCTCTAAAAATTACTGATAATTAAAAAAAATTATTTTCGAAAATAATTTTCCTAAATTTTATACACTTGTATTGATTTGCTTATAAACTTTTGTAATGAAAAATTATGCTTTAAATATTATTGACAATTAAAAAATGGATTATTTTTTAAAATAATTTTTCTAAAATATTTTAATGATAAAAGTTTATAAACATGTCAATATAACTATATAAATATAAAATTAAAAATAAGTTTATCTATAAAAAAATAAAGTATTCCATAACAAAAAAAACTATGAATAATAAAAATCTTACCAAACCTTCAAATTCGAACAAAAAATTTTGGGTCCCAGTCGGGGTGATCCAGTGATGTGGAGCAAGGGGATGATAAGGAGGTCTCAAGTTCGATCCCTGCCTTTGCTCATTTTCTTGAGTGAAAAATCCAAGGTTTGCCTTACTTCCTACCAGTGAGTCAAGTCGGTCGACGCAAGTTGATTTACTTGATATGTGACCCTTGCCAGTTAGATTACGTACTCGGGGTTTAACACCGAAGTTGAGTTACTCGTCATATAAAAAAAATTGCCCTGTAACTTTTCTTCAAAAACCTAGATAGAAATACAATATTTTATTTAATTTTTTATTCTATGAATAAACAAATAAAAGTTGCACAAAATAAAATTAACTAATTACCATGAGATCAAATCATGCCACATCAACTACTACACAGGGATTTAACGAGGGTTTGACGTTTCTTTGACGGAAGGACCACAAACACAACAACTATAATAGTTTAGGGATCTTAATAGAACAAGTTAAAGTTTAGGGACTAAAAAGAAAACATAAACAAAGTTTAGGGACTAACAATGTAATTGACCCTAAAAAAAACGGGTTTTTTTTAACGGACTCATGTTTTGAAAAATGTTTTTCTAATTAAAATACTTTACCCATATTTTAAATTAAATTATTAAGATTCATTCTTTTTTGGGTAAATATTTTTTTTTAAAATTTAAATTCTTATGTTATACCCTTGGACATAGAATAAAAATACCGTTATTTATTTAGGGACAAATTATTGCAGTATATATTTATTACAGTATAACTTTGGGAGTGTGTATTTTTGGAATAATTACATTAATTTATTTGTAATCTAAACACACCCAAGTTGTTTAATTTCTGGTGAATGTGTATTTTTGGCTTTATCAAGAGCGTTTAGATTAGAGCTTGATTTTTTTTTTTAATAAATATATATATAAAAAAAAGATTAGAACTGGGTTAATTAGTAAACAAATGAAGAGACGTGGGAGGGGGATTTTGTGTGTATCAACTTTGACGTTTGAAGGGGCCGAATTTAGTGGACGCCATATCTATGCCAATTTCCAGCCAATTACTTTAAATATATTATTATTCTTATTATTTTATTTTATTTATTTCCCTTCGTAGATTAATATGAATATATGTAGGTGATAATGACTAAATATAAAACTGTTGTCCTATGAATAAAATATATTAATATGATACATCGACGACAAAATGTAAAGAATAAAACCAAATATACCCTCTTTATATTGCTTGTAAATATCTCCAGTATATTAATATCTGAAATACCCTCTCACATGTGTAGTTTGTGAGACCGATTCCCTTCGGCCTCTCGTTTTTTTTTCAGATTTCTGTTGTTGTCTGGGATTGTGAATTATTTCATTTTCAAAAAAAAAAAACTAAAAACTGTATTTGGACCGTTTAGATTATTTTTTTATATACAATATTGAAATTTATCTTTCTAGCTAACACAAAAGTGCAAATAAAAAAAACACAAACCAAAATAAAGGAGGAAAGCGACCCACCACAATTAACCACGATAAAATCAGATCGACCGATGTGGAAGTTGAGAAAGACTATGGGATGGACCGCGAATGTCGAGAAACACGAAAAATAGAAAGGCATAAAGGAAAAGACTAAAGCGACATCTCATAGGAAAATGTGGATCAACGACGTAATCCTTACCTAGATGAGAGATATTCGAAAACCAGGAACACAACCACGATCCTCTCAATCAATAGAGCGCCTGAGTAGTGGAGTAAAGAAGAGTTCCTTGTTTGAAACTAAACTCGATCACAAGAATAACTCCATACAATAGAAAAGATCAAACCATGATTAAGGATGAGTCGCAGATGTGTTTGTCCTTACTTATATTTTATGTTTTTTTTTAATTTCTTGACGTTTTACTATTTACGAACGTTTTCTAACGTGTTAAAAAACTATATAAAATATATAATTTTTACTAATTTTTTTAATAGTTTTATAAGTATGAATTTATAAAAGCAAATATAAAAAATGTTAACATTTTACTGTATATGTTTTTTTATCATTGTAAAAAAGCGTACATAACTATTAAATACTCCCTCCGTCTCAAAATTTAAGTCATTTTAGCATTATGCACAAATTTTAATAAAAACACTCATCCATCAATCAACATCATCATTCCACTAACTTTTTCATTAATTTTATTACCCACTATATTTTTTAACCAATCAAAACCTTTAAAAAAATCAACAACACACAAATCAATACAAATCATTACTATCCACTACCTAGAAAACCTAAAATGACATCTATTTTGATACAAAACCAAAGAGCTAAAACGACATCTATTTCGAGACGGAGGGAGTAACAAGTTTTAATGATTATATTTTATCAAATGAAAAAAAAATACTCCATCCGTATCGTAATACTTGTTGTTTTAGAGTGTTAAAGTTGTATCAAAAAACTTGTTGTTTTAGCTATAATTATTATCTTTATAGGTAATTATTGTTTTTTTATAGGTAATAATTACTCTTTTTAGGTATTTTAAACTATAAAAGTAAAGTAAAGATATGTTTTATTAAAAAGTGTGCATAGAGGTAAAACAACAAGTATTATGATACGGAGGGAGTATAAGTTAAGACTTAGAGAGCGAGATATCGACCGGGGAAACCATGTACTCCGTAATCGCGCAGGAATAGAGGATTGCACGTGTAAATAGGTGATCAAGGGTTCTGGTTACATGTTGTTACGTATGGGGAATGAACTTGGACAATTCTCCATTTACGATTTACGATGACCTGAAGTGGGCCCATGCACACGTTCCGGAGGATTTTCTGCAACTCAGTTTTGCACGTAAGTTCCACCGCACGTGCGAGTGTCCACCCCTCCCAATTCACACCCAAACAACCCTTATTTCCTTCCAGAAATTAGAAACGACCTCTGGACGATTTCATACCAGTAGACTGTAGAGCTGCTATAGATAATAGAGGTGATGTCTCATTGGAGTGGACCGGCAATCGCATATATAGGTTAGTTATTCGAGTAATTTTGGATAATTTAATTATTTATATCAGACTGATAGAATCGAGTTTATTTTTATTTTGGATTTTGATATTTAATATTTAGTCAAGTTTAGACCATTAATGGTGGTACTATGAGTACCGTAGCCTATTTTTAAAATAGAAAATAAAATTAAATGTCGGATTTTTTTAGCAAATCAATGTAATTATGTGAGATGAGTATCATATACTCCGTATATGGTACCCACTTTATTGGTTTAGATTATTTGAGATTTGGATCTTATTGGATTTTGGTTAATTTGTTCGGATTTGAGTCAATTTGAGTTATGGGGTTTATTCGGATGTTGTTTCTAAAAATGGAATGGATCAAGGTCGGATTTTGGGGTTGGGTCGAGTTTTATCCTCTACAAACAATTCTTCTACCTAAACAACTCAAGCTACATTGTAAGTCCCAACTCACATCAAATGAGTAGACATCAAGATTACTAAAAATGCAAATTTCACACACAAACTTATGAAGGTGAAAGTAAACCTATGAATTGAAACAAAGTATATATATAGATAAACGAAGACAATCTTATGGATAGAGAGTGTTATACCTATTTTTTTTGTAACTTTTGTTTTTCTCAGTCTTCTCCTATTAAAAATGAATTTAAATCACAAGTTTAAAGTTTTATCTAATATATTTATATCGATTTTTCCAAACCCCCTAAAAACCATCTTCCTATTATATATATTGGGAAATTGATACCAACAAAGTAACAAGTCCTATAAGAAGCCATATATGACTAAGCAAACATAATTTGATAAAGGAAACAACTGTTGAAAATATGCACATATACCGCTAATTTCTTGTTGGATACACTATTAAGATTCGGAAGATCTTGTAGACCTAGTTATGCGAATTGATGCGGACCTGATTGTCAGAGCAACAAAACAAGTCCTAAACATTATGTGCTCCACAACCCGTTGAGGATCGAGTTCTGTAACCTCTTGCGGAATAGTTGAACAAGCAAATGGGTTCAAAAAGGGGAGTGTTTGGACGGAAAAAGTGTCGAGCTGTTACCCTAGGGAGAGAGTGAGTTTCAAAATTTTTGTACATTTCACAACCTCTTAATGACTCTATTTCGGAACCTTTTGCAGAATAACAACCCGCTAACGCCCATGTTCTGTTTATTTCTATTGTTAGACTGATCTGCAACCTCCAACGAAACTAAATCTCTAACTCTTTACAAAGCTTTGCAATGTATCCAGCAAAAATTAACAATGTATTTAGCAACGTACTATATATTTTCCTCTCAATGACTTCCCTTAACTGTCAGGTGAAACAGCCATGGGCCCTTGACAAGTTTGTCCATCGGTATCATGGCTTGAAATTTTTATTGTTTGATTTGTATAAAATACTCCCTCCGTCCAACAATACATGGGTTTTTAGAGGTAAATTTTTGTCCAACAATAGATGGCCTTTTAGGTTTTCTAGGTAAAAAGTTGTAATGATTTGTATTGGTTTGTGTGTTGTTGACTTTTTAAAATAATTTGATTGGTTAAAATGTGTAGTGAGTGTTAAAAAATAGTAATAAAATTTATGAAAAAAGTTAGTACAATGATGATCTTTTTTAAAAGTAAGGTGTTTTATTAAAATTTGTGCAAAATTCTAAAAGGTCATGTATTTTAGGAGGGAGGGAGTAGAAACGTAAATAGAAATGACCAATTTTTTTGAATGGCAATATGAATCTCTATTTTGTGGGGAAAGGTTAAACCTATCTTGCAAAGTTGGCCCAATTTCTTTTAATCAGCCCAAGTAGAAGCCCAAACTTGGCCCAATTATTTTAATCAACCCCCCTTTTTTTTGGTCGAATTTAATCGGGTGAATTACATTTTTGGTCCCTAACCTTTACCACTTGTTTCACTTTAGTCCCCAACCTTTGAAACGTTTCAAAATAGTCCTTGACCTTTCTATTTCGTTTCATTTTAGTCCCTAACCTTTCAAAGGTTGTAAAATAGTCCCTAACCTTACATTTTTTATTCGTTTTAGTCCTTGATATTAAAACATTATTTGAAATAATTATAAAAAAAACCACCCTAAAGTTATCATAATTTAAATAAAATCATTCATACAAAGAAAAATTCTAAAAAATCATCTAACTCTATAATTTTAATTTTGAAAAATACTCGAACTATTTTACTATTTATCATAAGAGCATATTATATAAAAATTATTCATAATTTTTTTTTCCACAAAACCTCTCATACAATTTATAGATCTTGTGATTAATTTGAGAGATGGTGGGATATGTTTTTTTTTCTTATTTACTAATATATAGATCCAATATATGTGTATTAATCCATTAAAATAATGAATTTGAATAATAAAAGAGATCTTTTTAAAAAAAAAAATCATAAAGTTGGATATTTGTTTTATAATTATTCTTTATATGGGTAATTTACTCATTTATATACATTATGATAACTTTAGGGTAATTTTTATAATTATTTCAAATAATGTTTTAATATCAGGGACTAAAACGAATAAAAAATGTAAAGTTAAGGACTATTTTACAACCTTTGAAAGGTTAGGGACTAAAATAAAACGAAATAGAAAGGTTTAGGACTATTTTGAAACGTTTCAAAGGTTGAGGACTAAAGTAAAACAAGTTATAAAGGTTAGGGACCAAAAATGTAATTCACCCAATTTAATCAACCCCTAATTCAAGAGAGTATATATATATATATATATATATATATATATATATATATATATATATATATATATATATATATATATATATATATATATATATATAATTACATTAGTTTTCTTTATCTTTATTTGTATTTGATTTTTTAAGATTTATCATTTAAAAGAAAAAGAAAAATACCCTAGGATAGTTATATTAAAAATCTAACTTAAACAACATACAATATCGCTAAATCTAATTAGGATAAGGAGAATTTTGCAACCAGCAGTCACAAATATATAGATTTCAAACCTTTGAGGAGGAAACTAATAGTGAAACAACATAACAAAAAAAAAACGTATTAGAAAAAAATTATTAATATGAATCTCTTTTTGAAACAAATATCTAATTAAATAACAAAGAATTAATACAAGTAAAATCCTAATTCAAAACTCAACAACTATAAGCATCGCCCCTTTTTTCATGCAAATAAAACATCATAGCCTCGTAGGCACTAATCATTTAATGTAGTGTTTTTCTTTTGTAGGAAATATGTGTGTTTCTATTTTTCCAAAGTAAAGAAAGCATATTATTCAATTAAAAGGTCTATTATCAAATAAAGAGATACATAATTGTCAATAAAAGAATATTATTTAATTAAAACCATAAAATAGTATCAAATAAAGAGATACATCATTGTCAATAAAAGGTTAAATTATCACCCGTAATTAAACACATTAAATTAAAACTGGGCTACATAATAAATAGAATAATTTTTTTGGAATGGATATGTTATTATGTTTAGTGTAAAAACTAAAAACAACGATCTCTGAAAAGGTCCAACGAGTATTCGCCATGGTAAGATTTTATGAAATAAATAAAGTCAGTCAAGATGATATATAGCATGAATATTTTTATGAACAAGTATTGTCACACCAGAAATAAAATTTTGAATTATAAGAATATTTTTTTATTAATAAAATTCTTAATTTATAAACAAATAAATAATTTTTATTATTAATTTCTCATAAAAATTTTTTTAAATGAGTTTGGTTGGA
Source organism: Persicaria maculosa (assembly GCA_963922045.1). Lineage (NCBI taxonomy): Eukaryota > Viridiplantae > Streptophyta > Magnoliopsida > Caryophyllales > Polygonaceae > Persicaria > Persicaria maculosa. The sequence continues at coordinate 1,701,459 of OY998254.1, read as the reverse complement.
GCAGACCCAACCCGCCCCCTCGGTCCATACCTGCTGCTTGGCTTGGCCTTGGCATTTGCAGGATACTAGAGATTTTTCTTGCATGTATAAGCATGTTGTTGAAGTAGTTTGGAAACTCAAAGTTCCCCAAAAAAATCGATACTTTGTTTAGGAAATCATTGATGGGTCTCACCAATGTTTCGAAAGGTTATTGTTGAAATAGATTCGTTACTTGCGGTTACACCCGTGAATGGTTCGGTGAAACCAAGTCACTCCCTCTTCAACTTGGTTCAGCAATACCAAAACTTTCTTCGGCGCGGTTGAGATGTTCAACTTCACCATGTCTTTAGAGAATCCATCACATTGTAGATTGTAGATATTAGATTGGTTTTATAATAGATCTTCACTAAATTTATACTGTATGTTGGATATCTGACGTACATTTATGCACAACCAGTTACAACTAACTCTAATACAATAAAATTTTCTTAACAACCTTAAAATAATACACACACATATAATGGGTAAAACGGTAATTCCGATTTACATGATAAAATTCTAATGAAAAGTGATTATATGGGTGGTGATTTTTAAATGAATGTATTTTAAAGGGTGGTTTGCCACAATAATAAATTTAAAGGGTGATTTCTTGCAAACTACCCTATTTGAAGGGCGGTTTCCTGCAATTTCGCATAGATAATAAGTTACGCAAATTTTTACACCTAGTTATACATTATTATATGTTAACAGTCCAACAAGTTACATATTGACTAGAGTGTTTATTATTCGAGTCGAATAATTGGGGAATTTTCTGGTATTGCATTTAAGTAATGAAGAAAGATTTGAAGCACCTATTTATACAACTATACTATCGAAGCAACAAATGAGAAACTAACTACTAAAAAAAAGCCGAGTCGTCGGTAGTATCAAATAAAGAGATACATAAATTGTCAATAAAAGGTTAAATTATCACCCGTAATTAAACACATTAAAACTGGCCTACATAATAGATAGAATATATTTTTTTGGAATGGATATGTTATTATGTTTAGTGGAACACATCATCATAGAAAATGAAATCACTTATTGATATTTGAAATTTTGAGCCTTAGCAAGTTTAGCAGATTAATTTACAATATTTAGTCATATTAATCATGAAATCCAGGTTTAATTTGTATAAAATATTATGTCAGCAAGTATATAATATTATATAGTACGAGTTATCTATCTATTTCCACAAATATAATTATTGGTGTGACTAACATAATGTGTGATCTCTCATTTTCTCTAAGTATATCTGGAGAAGCGAATTACTTTCCTGATATTAAAAAAAATATAGTTACGACGTATATTAATTTGTAAAAGGAATGCTTCCTTCTTCCTAATATATATGGGGAAATTTATATCAACAAAATAATACATTTTAACTGGAAAAAAAAAACCCAACAAAGCCGAGCAAAATTACCTGAGAAATTGATACCAAAAGCATACAAATAATGATTCAAAAAAAGTTTTGACAAGTGATGAAGTGATTAAATTAAATGTCAAAAATCTTTCAAAAACAAATATTTTGAGCAAACATCACAAGTTCAAAACTAGGGACCAATTAAATACAAAACCTTGGTCTCAAAATGGGCATTCTGCGTGCTAATTTGCTACAAATTTTAAACGTCCTGATCGAAGGGGACAACTTACTAGTTATAAAGGCTCTTATGGGGGATTAGAAATGCACCTGGACAATCGAGATGCTACAAGCGGATATTTTGTCAGATATTTCGTCATTTTCTTATGTTGCTATTCGTCATATTTTCAGGGAATCTAATGCGGTGGCCGACCACCTTGCTCGTAGTGTCCATACATCCCCTGCCGATGTCAGCTGTGAGGATGATTCAGAACTGCATGTTCTCGTCCGGAAGGATGCGTTAAGAAGGACTTCTGATGCGGCCGATCCGACCTAATCTTTATCTAGCATAAAAAAAAAGGGACCAAATAAATACAAAGTAAAATCAATAATCCCTGTCATGGGTTAAATCTGTTTTACCGATTATCACTTAATTTGTCCAATTTCAGTATTTTATAAAAAAGAAGATAATTAAACTAAAACAGAATTAGTCGATAACTTCGTAACTTCAGATTTAATTATTAAAGTAGAGCCAAATCAATCAATTTGAAGGATTCCCGTCCTTCAAAAAGCAAAGCAAAGTTTATCATCTTGTCTTTGGAGTGGCCATCAATTGAAGACCAACTTGGCACCCCTCTCAACAACAAGGCATATTACTACTTTGATCCCATGGAATCTTATACTAAGTGTTATACGCCACCTTGTTTTATTGTTACTTAATTCAATACTGAAATCATTCTCTGTCTTCTAACTAGCAAAACAAATTTATTTATATTTTGATTAATTTTTGGGGTTCCACTCCACTTATTCTAAAGTCTTAATGACAAGAAGAAGAATTAACTAAGTTGATGCTAGTATTATCTTAATAAATCTACATAGCTATTATATTTAATTTTCGCTAGCTTAATTTTTTGTTTTAGGATATAATGGTATTCTACATCAATTTCTTTTACGTTATGAGAATCCATATATCACATTGTATATAGTATTAGATTTGTTTTAGAATAGATTTTCACTAAACTTATATGTTGGAGATCTGACGTTTATGCACAACCATTAGTTACAATTAACTTTAATATTTATTTATTTTTACCTAATTATCGACTCGATAATAGAATAAAATAGTTCCATCACATCCTAAACAAATGAGTTCAAACTTCAAAGCCTAGTTGGAAGAGGAAAGTAAATGGTCAACTTACAACCTCTCTCAAATAGTCAATAGAGCCTAAAGAAACTAAGAAAGAGATGATTAAGGCTAAAGCTGTACATATTGGACATATTAGATTGGTTTTAGAACAGACCTTCACTAAGTGTTGGATATCTAACGTTTATGCACAATCATCCGTTACGGTTTAACTTTTTTTTTTTTTTACCTAAGTCGACTCACTTATATAATAAAATAGTTACATCACATCCTAAACAATTGAGTTCAAAACCTAGTTGGAAGAGGAAAGTATATGGTCAATTTACAACCTCTCTCAAATAGTCAATAGAGTAGGAAAGAAAGAGGTGACTAAGGCTAAAGCCAGAGCAAGTGGGCAATCGCTGTCAACGTTGGGCTAAAGTGGGCTCCATGGGCCAGCCCAAACAAATGGGCACCCTGGTCCATATGATAAAAGCTCATCTTACATTTGGGCCCCACTTGTTAGTTTATGCACAAATTAGAAGTGATGATGTATAACTCCACCTTGCTAGTTGCTAGTTGCTACTGTGTCACTTTGCTAGTAAAGTAGTTGCATGCATGGTCACTGGTCAAGCAATCAACCAAGCCAATTGAGTACTTGCAAAAGAGCAAATTAAAGTGGAAAGTACAACTTAATTTTTTTAATTTTTTTGTATAGATCGATTATTTGTGGATTTATAACTTGCAATCTCACTACAACTCTCGTTTGGTTCGTCCGTAAGGACGCTCTAGGATGGGGTTAGACCGTCTGTGATCTCCCATTCTAAATCTTTCCTTGTATTAAAAAAAAAACTCTCGTTTGGATGCGTCGGAGTCCATTTGCCATCTCGAAAGATCTAACATTATGCTCAAGCATATGATGGATATGATGGATTTAGCATTGGAGAAACAAGCGTGTTTTCAACAATTCCGGGAGACCGGTGGGAGGAATCAAGTTCATCAACAATAGGACTAAGGAGTATTTGTCAGCGTGGAATGCTTGTAGTCGCCATGAAAGAGGATTTCGAAAGGTTACTGTTGAAGCAAATTCGTCACTTGCGGTTACATCCGTGAATGGTTGGTGAGACCAAGTCACCCCCTCTTCAGCTTGGTTCAGCGATGTCAAGGCTTTCTTCAGCGTGGCTGAAATATGTTCAGCTTCGCCGTGTCTTCAGAAAAGCGATCGAACTCAGTTGCCGACTTGCTTTGTTTGCCTTTTCTTTTTCTATTTTCCGTTGGTTTTCATTTGCTTTTTTGACCCGCCTTCTAGGTGTTTTGCCTTTGCTTGACAAGGATTTTAGGGGCATTTCACCCCTTAACAAAAGAGTTTTGCTCTTGTTCCACACATTGTTGTGCGTAGAAGAGATTGTGCCACCAATCACCATCACAGATATTTCTGTGAGATCCCAACGTTGTTGAATAAAGATATGTTGAAATGAAATACAAATTTTTATTTTTATTTTTAGAAAAATATAAACCAACGAGTTCTTCTACATATTCGGCTAGCTTGGTTATTGTAATTGTAATACAAAAATAATACGGAGTATATATTTATATAGGAATGAAAGTCGTTTCTTATTTAGGCGGCAACAATTTGACAATTAAAAAAAAAACTCAATTAAATGTGTACTATCAAAACAATTTGATAATTAAAAAAACTCAATTAAATGTGTTATGTGTACTATCAAATATCAATCCAGATTGTGTGCATAGCTTTTCAACGTCATTTGTCCACCAACTATGGATTAATTAAAACAAGATATTAAAACTTGAATCCAGATTGGAGGAAACCCAAACCCTTTTGAATTGCACTTTAAACAAATCTTTCATTTAAAAAATATACAATCGATCCCCTCCAGAGATGTCAATTTCGACAAATATATATATATTTTAATTAATTTATTCCCACTGTAAATCCAATATTATTAAATTTATTACTGAATTAATTACTCCCATTTGGAGATCGTAGGTGTCGTTTTCCAAACTTGTCTTAATCGGCGACGTTATTTTTAATTTCCCCAATTATCTAATTACTTTTCCCATTATTGGAATAATTATTTGACTTTTTTTTACTGCTGGATTAATTTTTCTATATAAGCTGCAATTTACACATGCAGAACGTGAGCGATCAATCAACCAAGAAACCGATTCGATTAATTTGTTTTACACATTATTTATAGATTTTCCTAATCCATATATTAAAATCATTAACTAAAATTTCAAATTTGGAAATTATTTTTCTATATATAAAATCGATAATTGAAGTATTTTTCAAATTGGGATTCTTTATCCAAATTGAAAAATCGATAATTAAAACTCACTCGCTCTAATTTAGTAGATACTGTATGACTTATTTAAGGGGTCTATCAAATTCTAAACATTAACTTTATGACACTCTTATAATTAGACTAATAGGAAAAACAAGATAGTAGTTCAATGTGAATGTAATTAAACTCCTTTAATTATCTTATTTAACAAAATTTAAAATAAATAAATGCAAAAATATCGATGTCCTGCACCATAACCATTAAATAGACATCTACGATGCTTCCCTGTGGTGGTGCTTGGCTTCGTTCTTCGTCCGCATCCTCAATGTCACGGTGTTAGTTCTGCTTAGTTTCATTCATTTAAGAGTGCATGTTTGCTATGTGTTGATTGTGCTTTTTTTCTTTCATGTATTTTCGGTTTTTATTGTATATATGTTCGACGATTCATACGTCTACCGATTTATCAGTCTCTCGAGTTTCAGGGAAGTCTGAGCTCGAATTATTACTTAATTAAAAAAAATTGAATAGAAATACATATAAATATAAGTAGGGCGAATCATCATGACATAAATACTTTCCTAGTTTTGATGAACAAATTGACACATGGAAAGTTCCTCAACTAATAATTATCACTTAATAAATTACCAAATTATGATAGATTAGTTAAAATATGAAGCTATAAAGATACCCCTAGCCTACAACACCATCATAAATTGTTGTCATTATTAAGCAATACATTAGGAATATTGGATCAATAAATGTATATTGCATAGGGTTTTTGACACCTTAGCCTATGACATACTTATTATATATCTTGCGTACGAGCTTCTAAAAACTATTTTAGATCGATCGAGTACTAATAAATAAATACAATTAGTCATAGCCTTAGCAATATTTTAGATAGGGTTTGTACTATGATCAGGTCTTTTAATTTATTTAAATTTAATGTAAGAAGTGTCCGGGTGCACCCACTTGTGAAATGGAATCGGAAGTAAATCATTTTAAATTATATTTAATTAGTATTAATATATAATTGGTTATATTCTCTAATTGTCTCCTATTGATATATATAATACTTGTTATTCATATGTAGGCTTAATATAATTATTCATATGTGTTAATAGTTTTTCATTATATATGAAAATTAATTACAACAGATTCTTTATATATATATATATATTGTAACGGCCCAGAATTATGATTTTCGGGTTACGTTTCAAGGGATAAAACCCCTTGTTCGGATCTTGCAATCCAGGTACGGGTCGAGGTTTCAAACTCATTTTAAGATTAGTGGAAACAGGGATTTCAAACCCTTGAAACATCGAAGGGCCGTTGGGTACCCTTAACCTGTCCTAAGACTGTGTCGCGAAATCCAATTCAAACGAAAATAAAGCGGAAGCAAAGTTAAGATACAAAATGTCACGGCAGAGCCGGGTCAAAACCAAAACGTAAGCGTATGGTTACCATTTATACCAAGTTAGAGAATTAGCCATGTTCTTCAATTCGCCAAAAGGAAACCCCGTCACAGGAGCAAGGAGCAAACAATATCTGTAGAAAATACCTTAAAAAACGAACGGGGAAAGGAGTCAGATCGAGCCACTCATGTGGGACCGACAGTCCTCGCTGAGGCCACATAGTATGTGCTATACCTAATAAAGATGCTCTAATGCAGTACGAAAGTCAAACACACTAGCATGCTGCTAGGTGTAATAATGTGCAGAAATACTGTAAAGGGCCCAAGACAATGCCAAATGGCATATCCCTCTCCTACCTCCACCCCCTTCCGATAGGGCGGAGACTGGCCAGCTCGTGAATGCATTCCATCATAATCGGGCGGCACGCATGCCTAACCCGCTCCACAATAAAGCCCGCAGGCATCTCATAATATAAGGAAGTTCATGACTCGATTGACTCAGGGTACCCGATGAGGCTGGGCTACCCTATGACCCTAGCAAAGACTCTAGGACTATCATAGATAACGACCGTTCTGTTTCAAACGCAATAAGTAAGTAGATGCTCATTCAATTAGTGCAACCTAAACAGGATACTACATGTCATGCTTTTATGCGTATGCAACACCTAACATAAAATGCAACAACAGGCATGAATGTCCAACCTGAGTAAGCCCCCTAGGGAACTTACCTGAAAATGCAGAACAACAAGATAACACAAGCAAGGGCCCAAAGGCAAGTCCAAAGCAATCCAAAGGTAGTACACACCTATCATCAAGCCATTTCCATAAGCCACCGGACCAACATTCATACGCACGAAATCCAAGTTCTCAACATACTCAAAACCAATCGATAGTGAAACCGTTTTCCAAAACCTTTCCGATATGATCAACATCAACCAAAATCATTCTTCCAATCAATACCATTGATAAAATCGTACCAACCATATTTTCCAGCTCTTAAATCCCAAATTAAGTCAACTCATATTCAAAATAATTTCTCAAATCATACTTGGCCAAATTCCGACATTTATCATTAAATCTTTAACCAATTTTCCAAAATCATATTATTAAAACGATTCTGGCATGTTTATTTTCGAAATCACATTTTTTTTAAATAACATACTCCAAACAATACTACTTTTAAAACAATTTATAATATATATTCAATTTTCAGAAAGTATATCTATATATCTCACAAATCTCATAATGTAATACTAGTATTAATTATTTATCAATCAACTAGCAATAAATATAAACATCAATAATATACTTAACACAATTTGCAAAATAATATAACCAAACTTAAAACACCCCCAAAGGCCCAAGGAATCAGAAATGAAGAACAACCCGGCCCAACCCAGGACAAAGAAAAGAAGAAGCTCTCCCTCGAGCTCTGACAGAGCTCCCAGCGCTCGGAAAACGGAAGGAGGAAGAAGGGCTCAGGCCCGCCGGCGACGTTCTCCCATCCCGACTACCCCACAAGTTTTCCCCCGACTCCAATCAACACAAGGACACTCAAGCAAATCAGAAGGAGAAAGAAGAAGAAGCTCACCGAGGGATTCGAATTTCCGTCTGAAAACGCTCGCCGTGTCCAATCTGAGTTCCGGTGACAGGGAATCCGTGTCGTCTTGGCCTAGGACGAAGGAATGGGTGAATAAAGGTGTGTTATTAGGGGAATTTCAAATCGAAAATACGAGATCAAGGTTTACCGACTTTGGATTGCGAGAACAGGAGAGGAAAGAGGGGCTTGCGGTGGCGGCGTCGGCGATGCTCCTCAACCTTCTGAATTCTGGGAACACAAGAAAGATAGGAGAACCTTTGAACACGGATTCGAGACGAGGAAGGAAGGATCGAAAGGGATTACCGCTTTCAAAACGAACAGAGGCGGTGATGATGGTGTCTCCGGCGGCGGTCGACTCCGGCTTCGATCTGTCGGAGGAAGTTTCTGCTGCTCGAACTCGAAGGAAGAGGGTGGGAGAGCGGCGAATCTGCTACTCGGAGAAAGGCGGAGGTGCCCAGCTCGGAAAACGTAGGTGAGGGTGGGGCTGCCAGCGCTCACAAGGGGTGCTCAGATGGTGCTGGCGATCGGAATCGGGAAGAATCTGTGATGGGGGTTGCTGCAATGGTAGTGGCTTGGCTTGAAAATCAAGAACAAAAGGCAAGAATCGGTGATGGGGGGTTTGTAGATTGGCAGTACAGAGGAACAGAAGCGGTGATGGGGTGTGTTGCTTGTTGTCGATCGGTCAAAGGGAGATGCAGAGTGTTTGGCATTTTGCCCAAAAGAAAGTGTACATCTTGAGAACAAGGTGATAAGATTTTGCCACAATTATACGACCTTGAGATCAGTTGGAATTAGATAAGAATTGGTGAAATAAGACAAAATCGTGGTCCCAAAGGTAAAGTTTGAATACCCGGAATAAAATATCTTGAAACCCGTTCGCTCGAACCAAAATCCGACTCTATTAAAATAACGCTTCAAAATTATGAAGATATCGACATCCCAAAGTTTATTTCAAATCTCGAGGCAAAACGATAGAATTGTCCTTCACAGTTAAAAATTGGGCCGGAATTCACTTTAAGAGTTTCAATTTCGATTTAGTAATTTAAAGACGAGTTTTCCTTAAAATATCTGATTTTTTTATTATTATTATTTTTTTTTCCGACTTAGATCCATTTTATATTATTTGTTGAAATTTATTATTTAAAAATCCGGGCCTTTACATATATATATATATATATATATATATATACACACTAGTGTAGGCCCCGTCCCGTGTACGGGAAATACACTAATACAATATTATAAATAATTTAGATAGATTTTAATAAAAAATATAAATATATATCAAAATTTCACCAAAAATTAATATAGATATAAATAAAATTAGCTCGACGGATTATAAAAATCTAAATATCTTTTATTTAGATTCTCTCAAAATATAAATAAAATTCACATTTATAAGATACTTTTTTTTTCTACTCTACAATTAATTTAATCTCATTTAATTTAATAGATACACGTTTTTTTAAAAATATTTCAATATTATTTTTTATTAAATGTATAGTACGTTAGTTTACTGAAATATCTCTACACGGATGGATTATAGCTACATATTATGGCTATATAATATTTTAATTATTTCTTTTGGCCTCAAATATAATATAGATAGAAATAAAATAACAATTATTAAATGATTGGTTTTGATATAAATAATTCTTTCCACCAAAAAATAATCTAGATATAAATAAAATAGCACCTAACAAATATAACATATTTATCTATAGATGTTTTTGGTAAGTATGACCATGAAATATTTTTTTATCTATATTTTTCTAAATTAACTAAAATATTTATAGATAGATTGGGACTTATACAACTTTCTATAAACTATGATAACATATTATTTTTATAAATTTTTCCCTAGAATCAACCACATCACACCACTTAAAATGCTATACATCGATTTTAGTATATGTATATAGAATAGAATAAAAAATATAGATATAGATTACATAGTGTTTCTAAAACTCCATTAGACACTCAAACCTTGAATCTAACAACCGTCAAAATGATAGCTTAATTAGTTTTATTATTACTACTAATACGTTTAATTATATTGAAATAGAGTAAAGACATACGATGTGTTTAATTATATCTAATTATATTGAATATACATAATGAACGAATATACATTATATCTAATTATTATTAGTACGTTTAATATTAATTATATTGATTGTGCTATATTGATATAATTTTTTCCTTATAAGATATTTCATATCTATCCAATTATAAGAGTTAATGGTAAAATAAAATAAATATTTTTATCAGATTTCCTTTTTGACGGGAGAAAGTTTTGCGAGACGCACTCACGCGCCGCCACGTAGGCAGATTCACTCACACGCCGCCACACAGGACGCTATGCATCGGTTTTAGTATATGTATATATATATATATATATATATATATATATATATATATATTTGATTAGGAAAGAATTCGGGTGAGCAAGCTCTACCCGGCAGCATCCTTTCGGATGAGGTCAGAAAGACCAAAATTGTTGTATATATCGACTCCCTTGACAGAGTGGCAAAGGTGTACAACCTTATCAGCCACTCTATTGCCATTTTAAGGAACATGAAAGAAAGAAACTTCTTTCAAGGTCGATAGTAGAGTTTGAACATCAGATAAAATAAGCTCCACTTCCCAGGGGCATTTAGTGCACTTTTTAAAATGATTTATGATTATACTGGAGTCGCCCTCGATATGAAGTTTGTCAACTCGGAGTCTCATAGCGTGTTGGATCCCTAATTTTAAGGCAAGCGCTTCAGCTTTGATGGCGCTCTGCTTTCCCAGTTTTTGATAGCATATGGTGATATGTCTACCTTCTCAATCCCTAATGATAGCTCCCACAGAGCTATCTGAATTAGACAAGAGCCATCAAAGTTTTATTTTGCTTTATATATGTTTGTATGAGTTATTTACGAATAATCGTGTTTTTTTAGATACATAATTTTGCTTTTTAAATTTTCATACAAATCTCAATCATTAATTTTATTAATTCAATACTTCAGATTTGTTCACATATTACACAGTAAAATGTTTTTATAAATGATCTATTGTCTATATCTACGTTCCAAACATAGTCTAGGTAGATATTTTTTTTTTAAAAAAAAAACTAGTCTTCTTCAACCTAAAAGGATACTTAAAACTGCATTCAATTATAGTCTTCTTCAACTCTCCTCCAACCCCACCTCACTCTTAGTAATTTAGTACAATTTTAAAGTTTGTATATCGACCTATCACTACTTTTGTAAGATATACAATATACACCGCGGGTCTGTTTGGATTCCAATGTATTATGTTTATAATACATGTATTTAGTTTATAATACAATTAAAAAATAAGTAGTGTTTGGATGATACATTTATAAAATGAATTATAATAATTTTATTATTTTATTACAAAGCTATTACTCCATTATTTGGGTTCTTTCTTCTCCACTTCAATCAAAACCCATAGACTGATACGAGGGAGAGAATCATCAATGGCTTCCATTCTTTCTCCCATTTTTAAATCTGAATTTTGAGAGCTCTTCAATGGCTTTAATTCTCTATCTCCCGTTGTTTTTAGATCTGAATCTTGAGAGCTTATCAATGGCTTTCACCCACTTTTTATGTGAAGAGTGGATTTGCACTCGAACTTTATAGATCTAGAGCTTATGGGTGTTGATTTGTGGCTAAACATCCAGAAGATTTCAGCCTTCAACAATAAAACCCAAGTAGGGAGCAAGAGATTCAGGGGAAAACACTACTGAAATTCGATCCGAAATATGGCTTGAGAGAGAGGTGGTGTGGCTCCGGCTTAGGGATTCGGCGAGGTGGTGGTCGGAAGTGGAGTGAGCGTCGTCTTTAGAGTTCCGGCGAGGGGAGTGGTTCCCGATGGTGAGGGAGGAAGGTAGAGATGGAAAGTCGAGCGATTTCCGACAGATTAAGGCGAGGGTGGTGGCACCATGGCGGTTAGGTTGGTGTCGATGGCTATGCTCCGTCGGCGGCGACCGGTGAACGGCATGAATTGGTGGTCGGCGAGAAAGGGCCGGCGAGAGCTAGAGGAAGGGGGAAGGTCTTCAGAGATACGGAGTACTGACTACTAAGTACTAGATTTTTTTTAATAAGAAAATCAAATCAATTATGTTAATAATTTACTTATCATGATAATACATGTATTTTACTTATAAGTAAAATACAATGGAAATCCGAACGGACCCTGCATTGATTGAAGAGTTTGCGGATTGAATAAGGTTTGTAGGGTTTTATTAGTAGTTCAATTTTATATCGATAAAATGACTGTCAATTTTACACTTTTTATATTGACAAGTCGATGAATAGTTGTGTATTTGACGATACCCTAATTTTTTTTTTTAAAAAAAAAGAAAAAGGATAGAGACGGTGGGATGCGACCGATACGAATTGTTACATGAAAGTTGTGGGCAAAGTGGGAGAGTGATTCTCGCTGTGAATGGGAATTGGGGATGGTGATCGATTGATGACTATTCAATTGAGAGAGTTGAGACTGTGCATTGGGCGGGCCCACCCTCACATGCCCTAGTGGGCCCCCACCTACTTAACCCCATCCCCATCACAGTGTATTAGGTGGAATTTATTCCGCACATACACAAACCATATGTTAACATGAACATATTCTATATATATATATATATATATATATATATATATATATATATATATATATATATATATATATATATATATATATATATACGGGTCAATTACATTGTTAGTCCCTAAACTTTGTTTATGTTTTCTTTTTAGTCCCTAAACTTTAACTTGTTCTATTAAGATCCCTAAACTATTATAGTTGTTGTGTTTGTGGTCCTTCCGTCAAAGAAACGTCAAACCCTCGTTAAATCCCTGTGTAGTAGTTGATGTGGCATGATTTGATCTCATGGTAATTAGTTAATTTTATTTTGTGCAACTTTTATTTGTTTATTCATAGAATAAAAAATTAAATAAAATATTGTATTTCTATCTAGGTTTTTGAAGAAAAGTTACAGGGCAATTTTTTTTATATGACGAGTAACTCAACTTCGGTGTTAAACCCCGAGTACGTAATCTAACTGGCAAGGGTCACATATCAAGTAAATCAACTTGCGTCGACCGACTTGACTCACTGGTAGGAAGTAAGGCAAACCTTGGATTTTTCACTCAAGAAAATGAGCAAAGGCAGGGATCGAACTTGAGACCTCCTTATCATCCCCTTGCTCCACATCACTGGATCACCCCGACTGGGACCCAAAATTTTTTGTTCGAATTTGAAGGTTTGGTAAGATTTTTATTATTCATAGTTTTTTTTGTTATGGAATACTTTATTTTTTTTTAGATAAACTTATTTTTAATTTTATATTTATATAGTTATATTGACATGTTTATAAACTTTTATCATTAAAATATTTTAGAAAAATTATTTTAAAAAATAATCCATTTTTTAATTGTCAATAATATTTAAAGCATAATTTTTCATTACAAAAGTTTATAAGCAAATCAATACAAGTGTATAAAATTTAGGAAAATTATTTTCGAAAATAATTTTTTTTAATTATCAGTAATTTTTAGAGGGCAAATTTTCATTATAAAAGTTTATAAACATTTTAGAAAAAATATGCTTATATTGATATGTTTATAAAACTTTGTAATGAAAAATTATGCTTTAAAAACCATTGATAAATAAAAATGGATTATTTTTGAAAATATTTTTTCTAAAATATTTTCATGATAAAAGTTTACAAACATGTCAATATAATTGTATAAAGTTTAAATATAAATTTTAAAAATATATATAAATATGTCCGAAATAGAAGTCTTCCATAACAACAAAAAAAAAACTATGAATAGTATGCAAAATCTTCAAATTCTCAAACAAAAAAATTTGCCTCGTAACTTTTCTTCAAAGCCTCTATTGTACAAGTCTTCAACCCAACCTAGATAGAAATAGAATATTTTATTTAATTTTTTATTCAATTAATAAACATATAAAAATTGCACAAAATACAATTAGCTAAATACCATCTAATCAAATCATGCCACATCATCTGCTCTAAAGGGACTTTAACGAGGGTTTGACGTTTCTTTGACGGAAGGACCACAAACACAATAACTATAATAGTTTAGGGATCTTAATAGAACAATTTAAAGCTTAGGGACTAATAAGAAAACATAAGCAAAGTTTAGGGACTAACAATGTAATTGACCCATATATATACTATACAAGTTCATTCCTTGCATCAAAGTTTGTGTTATACCATTCAAGAATCAAGATATATGGGATAAAAGAACTCATACTTTTTTTTTTCTTTCATGAACTTAGAATTTGAGATCAGATATATCTAAATCTTGATAGTCGACAAATTGATCGATAGACGAACGACCGCCAAAACATACAATTGAAAATAGAAAAAGTGCAATACAACAAGCGGAAGTAACACACCCTGCAAAAGACAAGCATGAGCAAAACTGAGTCAAACACATTGGAGAGTAAACTATCAATGAAGCCAAGCATCGTCATAAAACAGCACCGCTGACCAGCGATAAATCAGGAATCCCTGTGAGTAGTGAAGACGAACCTCCAAATTAAAAGCTCCTTCCTGATCACGAAGTCGCCTCGTACACACCACCACGATCCCAACCAGTCTCGACTCCGACTGCCAAAACCCCAATGAAGAAGAAGAAACACACAGACGCACCAAAGTAAAGTCGCACGCCGTCCAATCGAGCGAACCACCCCATGAAAGACCGATCGAAATTGACCAGTCATCCTTTATGTTAGTTATAAACTTAAAAAAAATTTGTCTTAGTATATATGGTTAGATACTTAGATCGGCTAAAAATTAAAATCTTCATTTAGATCAGGTCTATTTAGGAGTAAACCCTCCCTAAATTTATTTGGATTATTACTTATGCTCACTCATTATAATTTATCGCAAAATAAGAGAATAAATAGATGGCTATGTTTAGCAACATAGTTGATGGCATAGCTAGAATTTTTTATGGGAGGCCATATATAGAAGCAAACTTCGGGCTGATCGTTGTCAATTAAAGTATGAAATATACCGAGTCAATATACACACAACTTGTCACTTATTTTTCACTAAGTTTTTTTTATATATATATATATATATATATATATATATATATATATATATATATATATATATATATATATATATATATATATATATATATATATATATATATATATATATATATATATATATATATATATATCATTTTCATAAATTTATAGGGTTTATGTTTCAAAACGCCAAGAGACTTATTATCTTTTTTTTTTTTGGGTGTACAAGAGACTTATTATCTAAATGAGACGTGTGATATATATATATCTTCAAATTTCAAGCCCTTGAACCAAATTATAGTAGGAGCATGTTGGAATGGGGTTGTCCCACATCGGTTATATAAATAATGCTTGAACAACATATAACCAGCGTCTTGACTCCATCGGGCCCAACCGAGTTAACATGGTATCAGAGCCGTGTTCGGCTAGTTGCGGTCAGGGCTTCGGATTAGTGGGGTTGCTGGCCTTATTGACATGTCGCGGACATTTGTTCCCATTTTGCGTGTGGCAAGTGCAACTTGTTGGCTAAAAATGTCGCTGCACTTGAGGGGGCGTGTTGGATTGTGGTTGTCCCACATCGGTTATATAAAGAATGCTTGAACAACATATAAGGTTGAAGGGCTACTTCTCTCATTGCCATTTGGTTTTCAGAGTGAAATTTCGTTCCGATGGTTCTGTAGAAAGATATAAAGCCAGGCTCATGGCGAAGGGATTCAACCAAATCAAAGATCGTGACTATAAGGAAACCTTTTCTCCAGTTGCAAAGTATGCAACAGTCCGGATTTTGCTTGCTGTTGGTTCAGTGAAGAAGTGGCCATTGCACCAGCTGGACGTGAACAATACGTTCCTCCATGGTTTCCTCGATGAGACTGTATACATGAGTCCTCCCCTGGCTATGATAAGGCATTGGCAGGTCAGGTTTGCAGGCTCATTCGGTCTCTATACGGACTGAAACAGGCGAGTCGGCAGTGGAACTTTGAATTAACCAAACATCTCACTGCCTTAGGATTTGTTCAGTCGAAAAGAGATTACTCCCTGTTCGTGTTAAGGACCAATTTGACCATGACAGTTGCACTGGTGTATGTCGATGACATGCTCCTTACTGGCAATGATGAATTGGCAATTGCTCGGGTCAAGGCCTCTCTTCACAATGCTTTTATAATTAAAGACTTGGGTCTTGCTCGCTATTTCCTAGGGATGGAAATCTCTCGATCAGACACTGGGATTATGCTAAATCAGCGAAAATATGTGGTTGATCTTTTGTCCAATGCAGCTATGCTTAATTGTCGACCAGCTAAGTTCCCAATGCAACGAAATCTCCATTTGAGTGTTCATGAAGGTGAGGCATTAGATGATCCTGAATCTTATAGACGCTTAGCTGGGCGCCTTTTATACCTTACCATGACCAGACCCGACATTGCCTATACCGTTCAACAATGGACTCAATTCATGTCTATTCCCCGAGCTCCTCACATGAAGGCTGCTCTTTTTATTCTTCGTTACCTAAAGGCGACTGTTAATTGCTCTTTATTCTATCCGAGCACCAGTCATTTGACCATTCGTGCTTACTCCGACGCTGATTGGGGTAGCTGCCAAGATACCAGTAGGTCTCTATCGGGGTATTGTGTTTTTCTGGGAGATTGCTTAGTCTCTTGGAAGACGAAGAAGCAGAAAACCGTTTCCAAGTCGTCTGCTGAGAGTGAATACCGGAGCATGTCGACAACTGGTAGCAAATTGGAGTGGGTAGCTGGTGTCATTGCCGATTTGCACTTGCCCTCATCAGGACCTATACCTCTCTGTTGCGATAATAAATCGGCTCAACAATTGGCTTTGAATCCGGTTTATCATGAGCGTACCAAACACATTCGATTGGATTCTCATTACATTCGGGATCTTGTTCATGAGGGATTCATTACCATGATATTTGTTCCGTCTCACCTTCAGCTTGCTGATTTGTTCACGAAGCCTCTAGGTGCTACACAACACTTTAATTTGGCTTTGCAAGTTGGGTCTTGTGTTCCATCACACCCGTCCACCTTGAGGAGGGGGGTATATGGGAGTATAGGTTAGCTATGCTTAGCTTAGCTGAGTGGTGAGCTTGGATAGTTTAGCTTGCCACTGTAGCTAGACTTGGTTAGGAAGTTTGGAGGTTGTTACAACCATAGTTAACTGAGTTGTTAGGATTACAATTGTATAAATAGGAGCACTTGCTGTAGAAAGAGGATTAATTGATAAAATATAGAAAATCTCTAGAAAACTCTTTGCTCTTTGTTTGCTCGTACTCGACCAAGAGCTTAGCTAGCTAGATCTAGCTGAGACTTTATAAATTAAGCCGCTCAACTTAGTGGCGGATCTTAAAACTTATTCTCAGAGGGGCTAGTAAAATAATTATCATTGGAATATTTTCGGATGGAGGCACGGAGCCATTTTAAAAAAAATAAAGAGAAAATAAAAAAATAAAAAATTAAGATATATACTCTTATCAATTATAAATGCGTAATTACTATGAGTTACTCGTCATAAAAAAATGTATCTAATTTTTATATATAAGTTATAACCTACTGATTGGAAGCTATTAATTGGTTTAATTATAATACCATTATAAAGATACATATGAAGTTTAGAAAAATATAAAAATATCCCGGGTCATTAAATGGTGTGTGGAGAAGTGTGACTAAACTCGATCGAACAGTATATAAGATGGAAAAAATACTACGTATTTTTTTTTTTTTAAATCAGGAAGGAAATTCGATTTTATAATTTATAGATATGACTAGAAAAAATTGAGAGACCACACAAGTCCATAGATACATTGGATACAGCTAAAAAATTCATTAAGTCAGATAAAATCCGGAATAAAGAAAGACTGGAAAATTTTCTTCCCTAAGATGTCGTCGAGAAAATCATTAATAATCATATCCCTTCAAATGATTTCGAAGGCAGATTGTATTGGAAGCCTAATAAACATGGCTGGTTTTCCACTTCGAGTGCGGTTGACCACATTACGAGAAATAAGCGAACCAGTGTTGACCCACTAGATTGGATTTGGAAAATCGACTGCCCGCCTAAGATAAAAACTTTCTATGGAAAAACCTTCTAAACGGGACCCCTACGAAAGTCAGATTGCAAAGTAAAGGAGTCCATGTCCCCCTAGAGTGTCCGTTCTGCAGCCATAATGGTGAATACGCTACCCATATTTTTACCGGATGTCAAACTTCCTTATATTTTATAGGGAGAATGGACAGACAAATCGAGCAAATTATCCGACATACTGACAAAGTAGACAAATCCTATAAAAATATAATCACAGACATTGTTACAAATATTTTGGAAATCAGAAATCGACCCTCGCCTTTTCCCTTTGGGGTATCTGGTCAATGAGAAATAAAATCCTCTTTGACAACAACGACATTAAGAACACGGAAGAATGGATAAAGATTATTAAACAATACATGATTAGTTGGAAAAAAGCACAAAAAGATGAGTTAGAAGAAGACACGATAACTGCTAAAACATGTTCCAGCCAAACCAGCACAAAAAAACAGAAAACTGTTAAATGGAAAAAACCCGCTGAAGGCTTTGTCAATCTTAATTTTGATGGTGCTATGGCTAGCTCTGGTCTCGCTGCCTCGAGATTTGTTATTCGCAATTGTCACGGTTCAGTTATCTCTTGTGGCGCCCGGGACCTTGGTCGTTTGTCCCCTGTACAAGCTGAATGTCGCGGTCTTTTGTTCGGTCTCCAGATTGCTTCGATGCGGGGTCTCACTCGGCTTGAGGTGGAGGGAGACTGCTTGATGCTGATCAACATCTTGAAGGGAATCTGGCGGTGTCCTTGGGAGATTGAAATGGAGGTCTCGGATGCCCTCGGCCTTTGCCGCACGTTCGAGAGTATTAGCCTCTCTCACACCTTTAGAGAGGGGAACCAGGTTGCTGACAGACTGGCGCATTTGGGCTTCTCTACGTCGTTTGCCACCGAGCTGATACCTGATGACATTGACGATGTAGTTTGTCAAGATGCTATTGGGCGATGGTTCAACCGCGGTGGACCATCCCCAAATCTTTGCCTTGTATAAAAAATAAAAAAATAAAAAAATTGGAAGGGTGAAAGTTAAAAGGAAAAGGAAAAAAAGATGCTTCCGACATGGTGACATTTGAGGATCGGGGTGTGCAGGGCAAGTGCAATCATCTCGGCGCGTCTTTTTATACGCCACGGACGAAAGTAAACGTAAGGTTAAAACTTTTTTTTTTTTTTTTTGACTTCAGGTGGGAGCCTAGTAAGCCTGATTTTTAGTTTAAAACTCAATAGATTTTGTACTAACTAAACACACAACGGTGGTAAACTAGTTAATAATGGGAGAGCCTTGTTGAAGATCTATACTTTCTATATACTCCATCTATTAATTAAAATATGTTATTTTATGACGTAAATATATACATTTCTTGTATTAGACAAAATATACATTTCTTGTATTTGATCCGGGGTTGTTGGAGCTCGAGTGGGTAGAGATTGGGGCAAAGGAGAGACAAGTAGGATTTTAACCGTTGATTTTTATTTCAATGATTAAGATCTTATCTACTTTATTAGAGTAAAAGTGTAAACTCTAGTAGAACACATTACTCAAATGAGTGAATAAACAATCGCTAAGTTAAGCTAGTCAACACAAATGGATTTATCTAATTCATGACTTTTGTTAACTAGAAAAATTGTCCTAAATTTACCACACAAGATGGTTTAATTTCCTTGTAAAAAAAAATATGCATTGCCTTACAAATATGGACTTTTGTAATGAGTTAAAAGAGACTTAATTAAGAAAGATTCCTCAAATTTTAATTATTTAATAATTTTGTAGAATTGATTTCCTAAGCTTCACTCTTTTTTAGATTGGAATATTTCACAATTAATACTCTCAATGTATGTTCTATAGGTTAGAAAGAACGTATAAATACTCCCTTAGTTAAACAAAATACATTACTTTATTATTAATGCACACTTTTTAAATAGCTAAAAACTTTATAAAATATTAGTTTTTTTTTATCTTCATATTTATTACTTATTTTTAAAAATTAATTAAAAAAAGTTGATATTTTATACATAGATTTTATTATGTTTAAAAAAGTATATAAATAGTAAATGACATATTTTTCTTAATGGGAGGAGTATGATTTATTGATATTATCTCTTTCTTCTTAAAGTATCTACACCGTGGAGCAAAACTACCCCATTTGATTAAGCATTTGGTTGGACCCTGCTCATTTGCTCAAGCAAAGCTGCAAAACTGTATCGAAGCTCACACTGGTTATAAGGTGCTAAGTAGTCAATCATTTGCGTTTTCTCCATCAATCACTTGAACAAAGTTTGCTTCGGTTGTTACTTGAGCAATTGGTGATAATTAACTTGTCCCTTTTTATTACCTCTTGTTTTGTTTTTAATTACTTATACGAACGGTTTAAAAAATATAAAACTTTGTTCTGAACTTACAATTTGCTTGAATAAATATAGGTGTGTACAAAAATATTTTGCTCCAGTAAAATTTGATCAAGGCTATGTTTGGTGCAAAATTGAATAATCAGATAGTTTTTTAGAGCTTGTAGTTTGATATTATACGGAGTATAGTTTTAAATGAAGTAATATAAGATTTTAGTTTAATTACCATTTGGAATATGAGCTTTTGAACACACTCCCCCAAGCCTTTGGGAACTTTTGATTTTCTAATCATAAATTTTCATCAAGTCATCAACTATCCTATCAACTAGCTATCTTTTTCAAACATTAAGCTAACTTATTAACATATATTTAGCACAAATAATTTATCAGTTTCATCTACCCGATCAACTTCAGCAGCCCAATCAGCTATAGCCTAAAACAAAATTTACTTTCAGATTCACCAATATATATTTATTCGAGCAAACCCAATTTATGAATGAGAATGCTCTTATATATAGTCCACCACTAGATTATTTGGCTTCAAAGTTATGATGTTTAATCATATCATCCAATCAAACAAATTTGGGCAAAATTAATTTGATTTCTTCTAAGGAAAAGCTAAAACCGGCCCTCTACTATAGATTATTTGGATCGATAATATTTTTTAACTATAATTACATTTTTTTTCAAACAAAAAAGGACCATAATAATATTCTACATTTATTTTTACCCTTGTTTGCCTTATTTATTAATCTCTCTAATTAAACAGCAGCGGATAATCCCAAATTAAGTAACTCCGATCGATCAGCCAGGGCACTAGATCCCAAATAACACCATCGTCACTTCCTCCCCCACGTGAACCTGCATCAGTCCCTTTGTACAATTAACGCCGGAGATTGTGAAAAATCGGATCTTTTTTTAATTCCCGGCCCCCTTTCACTGAAAATGGAGTTTAATTTCTCAATTGGCTCTGAAATTCAGGTCCAGGTCTCCGGGGTGTACCAATGGAGGGTCGGAGCTTGGTCCTCGGTGAAGAAATTGCAGCACGGCGCCTCCTCGCCGAAGAAGTTGTGCTCCTCCGTCTTCACGTACTCGCTCTGGTAGGCGGTGGCGGCGGCCACGGACACGGAGGACGACTGATCCGTCGCCGCCGTCGCAAGATTGAGGAACTCGAACCCGCCGCCGCTGTGGAGGTAGTTGTAGCTCGGTGGTGGGGAATTGGAGTTCGCCGGAGCTACAATTTCAGTTTTGGGGCTGAGGATCGCGCTCGTGTCGCTGTCGGATGGGCCGGCGTCTTTGAACTCCATGGAAGCTTGATCCGGTGTCGCGGTGGCTGTGTTGGTGGTGGTGACGGCGGGTTCTGTTGCGGTGTTTTCCGACTCGGAACCTAATCCTTCTTCTTTCTCTGGGCTTTCGTCGACCTCATTCAGCTTCGATTTCAACTTCTTTATCTACATAAGCATCGTCGCCAAAACAAAATTAAGTAGTTGCGGATAATATATAGCGTCGGTACTAAATGGTTGCAAGAACCTATGAATGACTACTTTTAGCGACGATTTATGAATGAAGTAAGGTTACATGAACTACTCTATTGGCAAAATTTTAATTATTAATGTTGATGCAATATCACTATTCAAGATTGATCAAAATCATGTATAGAAATGATATATTATATAGCCATGAATCATATTTTCTACCACTTTGAAAGTTCTTACTATTTTTAGCGACGGTCTATGTATAAAGTAGAAACGTCACAGTAAGAAGAACATGTGTAACTGAATGGTTGCAAAAACCTATGCAAGAAAGGTCTCATATTCATATAGGAATAATGTTTGAAAGTTTGGACTATTTTTAGATTAATAGATGTCTGTTGCAACTTTGAAAGTCGAGACTATTTTAGCGACGATTCTCGACAAATAAACCATATTGTATATTTGTGTATGTATATTGTATACCTCTTTGATGAGAGCTTGGTTGTCACTTTGGAGTGACTCCAAGCTTAGCTTAAGGGAATCATAATTGGCCTTAAGATAGCCATAGTCCCTCTCAAGGGTCTTGGTCTTCCACCGGGCCCGGCGGTTCTGGAACCAGACCGCCACCTGGCGCGGCTGCAGCCCCAGCTCCTGGGCCAGCTTCACCTTCCTCTCCGGCTCCAGCTTGTTCTCCACCTCAAAGTTCTTCTCCAAGGCCTTGACCTGGTCAACGCTCAGCCGCCTCTTCTTCTCGGCGACTCGGCCGGCGCCGGAGTCCTCATACAAGCAGGTCTCCTCCTCCTCATACCCATCCAGCATGGACTGGAATTCTCTACTGTAAACCCCCTTGCTGTGATCCTCCTCTGTAAGTAAGTAATCAAATTTTGGACCACATAAGTTGGGATTTTTGTTTTCTTTCTTAGTTGCCCATGTGACCAATGGCAGCAAAAAAAAGAATCCCACATATGAATACAAAAAAATAAAAAATAAAAGCTAAACAAAAAACCCTAAAAGACATATTGATCAAGAATTCAAGATCAGGTATCATAAACAACAATCCCAGTTTATCCCGCTCAGAGCAGCAAATATAGTAAATATAAATTGAGGATTTTAAATTTTATGGGATTGATTGAATTGAATACCTGTGGAAGGGCAGATGGAGATTAGAGAGCCATGGGGATCTGAGCTGCTAATTGATCTCTTCATAGCTTAAGAGTGACTGAGTGAGTGCATATATGTATAGTTTGATCTTGTTATGGTCTCCACTAACTACAACAGAGAAAGAAAGAGGGGAAAAAAGGGATCTCAACAACACACTCCAAGTAGCTAAAAAAAGGACTAAAAGGGAAGTAATCAATGGGTATTAATTAGGAGATGGAGCAAACTGTAATTAGTAATTACTTGTTGTACCTTTTTCTTGTTTGAGAATGATTACACAATTAGGGTTTCTTAGCAGAAAATGGTGATAGCAGGAATTGAAGTGATGGGAAGGAAGAGAGGATGGGGGGGGGTGGGAAGAGAGAGATGAGATAGATCAATGAAGAAGAAGAAGACCCAGATGAGATCAGGACTCCACCTTACTCTTTTAAATAATAGAAACCTAACTAGGGTTGGATAAGCTGACTAGGGTTAGGTTAACATTTGGTTGCCAAAAATGAAATGTAACCCAAATTGCTCAAAAATGCAATGCAAATGCCATGTGGACCGGCTCTAGCCGGTTGGTTTACTCCTTGTTTCAGAGTTCTGGACAGCTCTGCTGTGATGGTGACCTCTCTTTTTTACTGTCTACCCACACCAAAATCGTTGTTATATTTTTTGCACCGGCCATGTAGTAAAAAATGGATTTTTTTTTTCATGTTATAATTAAATTCTAATCGCATATATAAAATACACTTACGAATTCACTCCATCATAAGATCAATTTTATTGGATATTGATTGTTACACAAAATGGTTATGGATGTTTTTTTTTATTCTCGAGAAAACAAGCAAGCATTCATTTAGAAATCCCAACTCCTCGAAACAAAGAAAAGGGTTAACTCGCCCTAAACTAGCTCAACACTCAAAATCTAATAAGAGTTTAGTACTTGAGTTGTCCGATTCTATCTCCACCTTCCTATAACCTAATTCAAATGCCTAACACATACATATATACCTCATGAGATATCCTCCGCCTCTATACTATAAACATGATAAATCTAGGACTGAGATATTCCTCTAATTGTCAATTGGTTCTCGACTAGATGTAATTATTTGATGTTGCGCTCGTATGGGCCCCTACATTATATCGCCCACGCTATCAACATAATGCCTTTAAATGACCATGTCGAAATTTTGTACATACATTATGAGTATTGTGTTAAGACTGTACAAAGCAGAAGTGTTGGACGACCATAAGGAGACAAGAACAAAGTCTAGTACGTGGTGGCTGAAATGAGGATGCTCAGATGGATGTGCGGATATACGCGTCTGGATAGAATCAGAAACGAAGTTATACGAGATAGAGTTGGGGTCTGCTGCATTAAGGATAAGCTACGAGAAACTCGGTTGAGATGGTTTGGTCATGTGCGAAGAAGAGCCTCGAATGCACCAGTACACAGATGCGATAGGCTCCCAATTGAGCAAGTGTGCCAGAGTAGAAATAGACCCAATAAGTCTTAGAGGGAGGTCATCAGGCAGGATCTAACCCTATTACGCTTACATGAGGGGTTGACAAGAGATCACATACAATATATGGAGAGCTGCAATCAAGTTTCACGAGGGTTAGCCAACGCAAGGGGGGCCAGGGAAGTCGTATCCTTCTACTTTTATGCGCTTATCGTTGGTTTTTTTTAGTCTTGGGTGTGCGTGCATAGTTGTCTGCCAGTACATTTCTGTTTGGTTTTTGTTCGTTCACTTTCTCTTATTCGGGGTCATATGGAAACTTCCCCTCGACCTAGTCGAGGAAAGGAAGCTTACAAAGAGACCCCTAGACCCTACTCTGAGCGGGATTTACTGGGTTTGTTGTTGTTGTTGTTGTTTAAGACCGTTGAGATGTGAAACGACATAAATTGTCTCACATCGAAAGTTTGAACAAATCAAGCCTATTATATAAGTTGGTGGGTTACTGCTTCTATTGTCAATTGATTTTATGATAAAACCTCACCGTGCTTATGTGCTGCACTTTGAGTGCACGTGCGCAATGCACATGATATCCCTTGTCATCGGTCCATGTCGGACTTTAATAAAGACAATTGTGGTGCGGCGCAAAACAAAACAAGCTCGATCCCTTTCAGTACCACTAAGGATGAGAGGCATATTACAGCTTACAATAGGTAGCTAATTAATTAATGATCAGTAAGCAGCAGTTAATCTACTATATATATTACATAACCAATTATTAGGATTGTCCAACTGTATGAGAAAGGTCAGTTAAAGCTACAAATAGAGAGATCTAACATCACTCTCTTTGGAATATATATAAAGGGAGATCACAAAGGGAGATTTGAGATCGAGTGTGTGTACATTTGGGCATATATTAGGCATAAAAATACAACATGATTTTTTGGTCTTAAGGTTGAGTATAGAGAGTGAGCACAAAAGTCACAAAGTACAGTGGTGACAATTTTGTCAAAAAGGTTTGCCTCTATATATCAACCTTGCTAAAAGCAAGGTTCCTGGTCCCCTTAGAAACAAGGGAGAAAAATTCATGTGCCTTCAATCAAGCTTTTAGACATTTTCATATGTATCTAAAGCTAGTTTGAATGTTGTTTCCCCCACCCTACCATGAGAACATAAATGCTATGACCGATGAATCGCGAGCCTAAACACTATTGGTACGTTCAAGTGTTCATATGAAGAATTGTGTGTTAGTTGCTACAAGGACATAAGATGAATAAATGCCTAGCTACATGTTGATTGTTTATCAGAAACTTATTTGTAAAGGGATAAGAACAAGATAGGGAAATGAACATGGATGGATCTTTGAAGATCTCTTGGAACAAAATGAATGTGTTTTAATGGAGGAGAGATGATAAAAGGCTAAGATCTTAGAGGGAGGTATCTTATCGACTTGAAATAAACTTACAGAGTTTTGTTATCTCACATATACTCGAGAAAATTGAACAAAATATAAGGTTTGTAAACTGCTCTAAGAATAATGTCATTTGTTTCTTTTAAGATGACTCGCCTGATTTATATATTGACTTTTTATATATATATATATATATATATATATATATATATATATATATATATATATATATAAATGGATCTTTTGTTCACAAGTCTTAGGGTGTACCTTGTATTGATCAAATTGAATGGATGGACTAGATTAAAAGGAATTTTTTAATTTTAAAAATAAATAAATGGTGGGACCCAACGTGGCAAATTCAGCAACTCTCCATGGGCTGCGCGTGTGATGGAAGTTCAATGTGATTTTTGTTCTCATGGTGGGTCCCGCATGAATTTTAAAATAAATTGAGTTGAAACAAAATATGGCCTCTCTCTACGGTTTTTATTTAAAAATTAGTTGGAGATACTAGGGATAACCAAATCAAAAATGGTACGTATCCAATTCAAATTTTTTTTTATATAAAGATTAAAATGAGATCAATACAAACCACTAATTTGATCCACAAAATCGATTGGGATGTACAAAAATATATGTTTTTTTTTAAAGCACCAAAAAGAATTCCTTTTTTTACGAGGTATATTGTAACGATGAATAATTATATAACCGTTGTGAATAAGTAAATTTTTAAAATTATTCAGTTGAATCGGTCAATTTAACACGTCGTTGAATGATAATTGAAAGATTATTCAGTAGAATTATTATTTTTATGAGGTAAACTGAAACGATGAATAATTGTATAGTCATGGCGGAAAAGTAGATTTTAAGAATTATTCAGTTGAATCGATTGCTTTAATGTGTACATTGAACGATAATTGTGAGATTTTTCAGTGGAATTCGTATTTTTACGAGGTACAAAGAAGCGATGAATAATCACATAACCGTTATGAATAAGTAATTTTTTTTAATTATTCGGTTCGGTCAGTCAATTTCACACGTATATTGAACGATAAATGGAAGATTATTCAGTCGAATTTTTATTTTTACGAGGTATAGAAAAAAAACCCAAAAATTAAAAACCGTAAAAAAAATCACTCAAAATACCGAATAATAGTGTTAAAATCACCAAAAAAATCGCCTAATATCCCCAATTCTTCATAAAAGCTTTATTTTTACCCACTAAAATACTCAATTGGCTAGGCGTACATTGAACGAAGGTGATTTCTTCCCTTCTTTTCAATAAAATGTAAGCAGAGGATGCATGTGGAGGGACGACGAACAGGGCGAACCCTGTCAACAAGTCTCAGTCACTGCTGCTCCCTCGGTGCGCCGCCGCTAGAAATTTCGTCGATGATGCTCCGCCCCTGGAAGCACCGTCGGTGTAGCCGCGCACGTAGCCTTCGTCGCCGGTGATGGATGCGCAGTGCGAATCGACCACTGAATTCGATCCGAGTATGTGCGCCGCCGAATAGCCGGCCCTCCTCTCCGATTCGATTCGACGCCGACTTCGACAAGAAGAACCGCCCTAGCCGCCGATGAAGAAGCCTAATTGTGGGGATGGCGAATCAAGGACCACTGGTGATGACGAACCGTGATTGTGTGGATGAAGAAGCCTAATTAGTGTTTTGATCTTCCCACGACTCCACGCGCCTCACGCTATAGGATTGTGGTGAAGATATTGGGCTTTGTAATTTATTTATATACTGATTCATATAAACTTCATTTCTTTGTAATAACTTCATAACACAAAAAGTGATTTAATTAAGATACTATTTTAACTATGGTTGAATTCATGTGTGCATCATACTCACAGAGAAAGACTAAACTTTCTACATGCTACTATTATTATAGATATTTTTAAACATGGCACGCTGAAGTCATTCATTTAATTAATTTATATGCATCATACATTAAGAAAGATTAAACTTAACTAGCTAGATGTTTTCATTCATACATTAAGAAAGATTAAACTTAACTAGCTAGATGTTTTCATTAAACATATTACATAAATGTTTTTGTTTGTCATGACAAGGATATAACGTACTCTTTGCTTGGACCTAGCTTAATAATGTGGATACGTGATCGGAGCTGGATTTCCCCCTTTTTTTTCTAAACAAAAAAAATTTACAAGATGCTACTATATATCATCTAAGTTTTCTGATTCCTGATATATCGCTGGTTAGCGGTGCTGTTTCAGAATGGTGTATGCCTTCATCCGTAGTCTACGTCCTCAACATGATAAATTTAGTTTTGCCTAGTTTTGTCTTTTGTAGGGTGTGCTTCCAATTGCTGTTTGCACCTTTTTTGTTTCTGATTGTATGCTTTGACGGTCTTCCGTTTGTCGACTTGTCGGCCATTGAGATTCAGGTATATCTGATTTCAAATTATTAATCAAAAAAATCTAGTAAGTTTTCTTTTCTTTTCTTCATTTTTTTATACGGAAAAGATTTGATATTCAACAGGGATTATCCTGGCCTATCGAGTGCATTGGATGAGGTCTAACAGGCTTGGGTTGTTTAACAAAGACGAACCCTGAAAACCCTAATAAAGGTGTGCACCCATGTTGACAACCACACCCTCGTTGTCTCTAATGATATATCCGATAGTGTTGGAACCTCCTCCAATGGTAGAGGTGCCCGAACCAAAAACCTAAACTGAAATACCTCGGTTCGGTTTGGTTCCGATTTTTTCGGTTCAGTTCGGCTCAAAAAACCGATTCAAACCGAATTATGAACAACCCTATTCTCACCCCTCTTAACAAAAATAGAAGGTTTGATGGGGTGGGGATGAATGGTAAAGGAAAATACAGAATCTTAAGACCATCTCCAACAACTTCCTTAAATTTTTTCAAAAATGAAAAAACAAAATATATATTATGCACAAATAGGGAATTCTCTCTATTTTCCCTGCTTTTCCATTTTGGAGAATGTAATGGAGAATCTGTTTTACCAAAAAATACATCAAATTCTCCAAAAACTTCAAAATCTCTAAAATGAGGAAATTGTTGGAGATGCTCTAACCGTTAATTTTGAAATCGACGATTTAAATTTAAAAAATCAAACTTTATTCAAACAGGATCCAAAATGCATACTAGATTAGTAGATTCTACAATCATCATATAAAGCTAGAGAAAGCAATCAAGATAGGGAGGGACATGAGTGAGTGAAGTTCAGGTTTAAAGAAAAAACAGAAACACATCACACGGCCTACCTCTTCAATCTTTAAAGTTTTACCATGGATATATAGCTATGGTGAATCTTGTAGATCAAGTGGGCATTTTTTGTTCAATCTCTTTATAGGTGGTGAGTAGTGTGGCATCATAATCATAAACTGAGAGCCCACCACACCTCCAACACATACCATCAAAGTTTGATTTTTTGTGCAAAAGGGGAGGATTAATGGTGGGACCCACCCCCATCTTTTCAATGACAGCAACACGTGTGAGCTGTCCTCCCAAGTTTCAATCCTCTGCTCTCTCAAAGGGAAACTCAGTTTTTTTAGCATGTGGGCTCTGCCAAGTCACAATGTTAAAAGATAAACAAGATAAAAAAGAAAAGATGGGTTTGAGAGGGTGGTTTGGTGCTTCAACCAACATGAAAGATGTATGAACATGCTGTGCTAGTTGTGCTTGCAATGGCAAGGTGAGGTTCAATTGTTACCGTTAAGAACTTAAGATGGTGAGTTAACTCATATCGATTGTTGTACCATTTATGCTTTAATCTAAGTAGTTTTTCGAAATTTTTGATTTTGATTATATACACGAGTATAATTTTAAATGAGATGAATATAAGATTTTAGTTTAAATTTATCAAGCTTTTTCTTTTATATTTATAAATTTATTCATTTTTTTTCTATCCTTTTATATTTATAAATTTATTCATTTTTTTTCTATCGTTGGCTAATTGTTTCAGCTATACTTATCAAACACCCTATTTTTTTTTTGTTTTTTTTATAAGGTAATAATTTGAGGGTCAGACAGGCCTGACACCTCGAGAGGCCGACAAAGTCGGCAGACGGCGAACCGTCAAAACATACAAAGACAATAAAAAAGGTGCAAACTAGGCAGAGACAAGCAAACAATTCCAGGCGACCAAGCAAACCTAATCCTGAAAGTTGGGGACAACATAGGCTACGAACCGAAGCCAAGCGCCATCTGTTATGTATTACTAAACACCCTATTAGTTTATGGGTTACTCCATCTGTTATGTATTACTAAACAGAACCTTATAGGATTATACTCCATTCGTTCGCAAAAACATGTCATTTTAGTATTGTGCACAACTTTTAAGAAAACCAATAAACATATTATTTTACCCTCATTTATAGCACTACTTTTTTTTTCGAAAACTACAACTACAATAACAATCAATTAATCATTACAAGAACATTTTTATAAAGTAACTGCCAAAATAACTAGAATGACATGTTTTGTTGAACAAAATTAATACTCTAAATAAAACGACATGTTTTCACATTCGGAGGGAGTCTGTACTTTTAAAGCATGTAAGTCCGACGTTATGAGTTTCTATTGACAAATGTAAACATTTGACGATAAGATCCATCTTGGTAAAAAAAAAAGGTAAATAAATAGACAAGGATGTTTTGAGACGATGCTTTGCCTAATGTAACGTTGATAATTCAGTTTCTAACACAAACGTACGCCACCTCATTCATCAATTTTTTTGACTTTATTAGCCACCGTAGACAGAAATTGACCCATTTTATGAGTTCTACACGACAATCGTTAACATTTCTCCATTTATCTTATCTACGATCGGGGATGCTCTAGGGATCTTAGCTCGTACTATCCATCTTGGTGAAAATGAAGATTGAGAGAAACATTTCACCAAAACAATTTAATACAAACCCTTTAGGAATTGGAATAGGCCAAAGGGTTAAAGTTGTTATCAAGAAAACTCAATTGGCCCACCATGAAAGAAAAAACGTACATGTATATATATGGACCATTGATTTTCATTTGCTTTTACATCTTAGACGGTAATGGCTATTACATTTCATCACCTTTCACATCGGGCTTCACAAAAAGGGGCCAAAGGGTTTTTTAGATTGGTACAAAATTTTAGGCTTTTCTTTGACTAGTGCTTGGTGGGTCTTTTTGGTTTTTAATTAAATTGAAATCTCATTTTTTTTTTGTTTATTTATTCCATTTATACTTAATTGATAATGAAATGAAAATTTTTCCATGGATGGATTGATCTTATAGCAAATGTTTTTGGAACCAATATTTAATTACTTGATTGTTGATATATGATTTGGATATGTATGTAAAGGCTCTTGTGATATGGGCCCATGAGATGTGGAAATTTTTGGTTTACAGACTTTACAGGAAAACTTTGATCTTGGTGTGATGCAAGATGTGATCAATGAAGTTGACAACTTTAGCTTCCATTGGATGATTTGAGAACCCAATACCTTGATGTTGAGCATGGTTCTTTACTCTTTTTTTTCTCTCTTTATATAGTTTGATTCAAAGGAATAATAATGCAGATTTAAGCTTTCTTTGGTAACAATCAACATGACTTGACCTACATGCTTAGCTCTTGGACATGGCCAAATGATTGCTTACCAATAAAAACATGAAGAAGATCAATTCCCATGCATCATACATTTCAAACTTTATTTTCATTTCTCGGGGAAATTATAACCTAATTTAGATTATAACCTGTGCCAGACATAAGTCTGGACGTGTAGACCCCCAAGTTATATTGACCCGCCAGAAATTCGTGAGATGCGAGATTAGTCGAAGGTTATATTGACCTCTTGGTTGCTACATGGACTATATATATTGTTGTCAAGTGTCATCACTAAAGTTTTAAATGGCTAGACCCTAAATGAGCCATGAGGGAGAGAGGTCATATCTTATATATGAGGGCAAATTTTTTGCCCACAAGTGTCCAAGACCAAGAAGCCATGGAAGGGAGTGTGTTTATGGGAAGTGGTTGGATGGTTACACATATGAGCACATGGGGTTCTATTCTACTGAGTGTTTAATGTTTCAAAAGGGACAGGAAACAGAGAATATTAATAACTCCACCCACAAACCATAGCCATTGCTTTAGTGGGTATTAAAAGAGAGAGGTCTTTTTGGTGATTGGTAGACCTATGATGTCCTATATGTTATTTCCAAGTGCACAAAGAGAATCCAATTAGGTAAAGGAAACTAATATATTATATATACACATATATGGTGAGTTTATTAAGTAACAAGATATAATGTTAAGTCTTGATATTGTTAAAAGAAGAATTTGTGGACTTAGATATGATTAGGTTTGGGATCTTTGTATTTATAGTGTCTTATAATTTAGACCCCCATTGTGGTAGGCAGCTTTCTCTTTAGCCTTCTTTTTTTCTTTTACTTTTTTTTTTATCAGTGCTGTCCAAAAGTCTAGGCTGAAAAGAAAGAGGGACCTTTGTGTGTTTGTCTTTGTGTAGTGCAAGAAATCAGTTTTTGATCTACATCAACTTTGTGTTTAGAAACTAGGGATGAACAAAGATAGTACTAGATGTTAATGGTAATGTAAAGTTGTAAACCCCTCTTGGTATAAATTGTGAATAAATCTAGAGCGTATGATAAAGAAGATCAATGGGTTAGATTTAAAGACAAATTTGAACAATAAAATTATTTGTATGTAACAACATGATTATTTGTACACAAATTATATGAATAGTCATTTTGCTACATAAATAATTTTCATATGAAAAAAATCATTAATAATACGAATAATTAAATTATGTTGTACAAATAATCAGGTTGTTACATACGAATAATCAATTTGTTCACAGTTTACAACGTAAGAAATTTTTATATTGGATCCATTCCCAAGATGTATACTCCGTATATCATAACTAGAGGGGAAAAGATCCGAACCCAACTCGAACTTTTATCAAAATTCACGACCGATTAAAAGACTCATCCCGAAACAACCCTGAATCCAATGATGAAAAAATAATTCGATTATTTACAATCATTGGATCGAAATAATAATTTTAACCAACCGGATAACCCAACTCAACGTTGGCCGACCTGATAATGCTATAGACCCGAGATTGACTCAACTCAATAATGGCAGCCTGGCTTGACTCGAACTCGACCCGAATATAATGAGACTTAAACATCGTCCTGACCAGAACCCGGTCAAGTCGATTGTCACCCTGCTCATAAGATAAGCTATTGTAACATGCTCCAAATAACTTAATAAGCAATCTGCATTCTGTACCAGATAATAAGGTAAGCTGCTGCAAGCAAAATAGCTTTTCCACATAATCCAACTCAACTTTACAACAGCATTGCTTAGCAGCAAAACTTGATCAACCAATTAAGAATCATACAAATATAAAAGTAATGCTCAACTGTTAACACATCTAACACAAGACAGTTTTCCATCAGAATCATTTCTTTTCTTTGGCCTTTTTGTGTAAGGCTCACTGCAGTCTCTCCCGTCTTACTGGAGCCCTCAATGCGCCTTCTTGCGTCCCTTCCTCGCTCACCACCGAAGATTGCACGGAGTAGGGTAGAACTAGAAGCCTTGTTTTTGTTGCTTTTGAATCTGATTTAATAATCAAATAAGTTCCGGGCTTTGATTTTGTTATGCACTTGAAACAGGTAAAAGACTTGTTTTCACAAATAATACTCCGTATTAGCTATGATTGTGTTAGAAACTTGTTCACTACATACTCAACCTCTTAGTGATTTCTCGAACCAAAGCAGTCGGCATTCATCAATGGTTCATCACATCATCAAACAATGCGGTAGTGGCCATTCATGTGGTGATTTCGTTGTTAAGATCCGCTTCCAAACAACCTAGCTTACGAGTGGAACATTGATTTTGCATTCATCCAGGTCAAGTACATGATATACTTGTTTATTATCTCTTTCAACCTCCATTCGGACAACAACACTAACCAAGGTTAAATCTCTGTCTTTGTTTGTAGTTACTTGTTTGCACTGTAGACTTGTAGTGTTGTTTAAAGTTTAGCAGGGTTATCTATCTCACTTTTAAAAAATCTAGACTTTAAATGTGATTGATGAGCAAGTTTCATTGATTCAAATAGAGAGTATATCAACAAAAACTTCACAGAATAAAGTGCCAGATTGATACACACATTATATTACTCTTAGAAACAACTTACTTCAAAAGATATTTTAAAAATGGATGATCAAGAAGAAGCCGGTGATCATACAGCAACTGCAAAATACAAGGAAGAATCTGCAATTATATTTCCCTTCAATGTATGGTATATTTTAAGATTTTTATGTTTCCCCTTGCATAACATAATTTCTAAACATTGTTGAGATGAAGTGCCTCCATTCTATGATGATGCATTGACATTGTGAGTTCGAATTGCCACTTACCTGCAGGTAGTTGAACGTTCTATACATCGATCTATGTGTTTAGCCATCAAAGTTGGCCTTGGCAACTGCACATGATGAGATATTCCTGTGGTAAAAATGGTAAAAAAACGTATCCATTATCCAAAGATAAAAGGGATGTGGCATATCGAGGAGCAAGATTGCTACACCTTTAGCGTGTTGGGGAAAATGGTTTCAGACTTCATTGAGTTATTGGCCACAAAATTCTTCAAATCTCTTTAAGCTGCAAAAAAAAAGTGGCTTAGAAAGTGCATCTCAACAGCTCTATAATCTATTACTTTAAAAAACAACAACAGTAACAACAACCAAAAAGAAAAGTAAAAACTACTAAAAAGAAGAGGCTCTAAAACCTCAACTGAAAACAAAAGATAGCTAAAAAGTGAGGGGAAAACTCAAGTAATGAATATTGATCAATAGAAATACACATGGGCAAGGACAAAAAGAAACAGATGCATGGTTCAAACAAATTAAAAAAAGGGGAAAAACTGCATAATTGAAGAACAGTATAATGAACCACTTGTAAATTATTGCTACACGAAATTGCTAGGAAGCACATGATTCGATTGTTGTACCTCCAAACTCCAACAAAGAGTCATATGATTCAGATGTATACATCAGATTTTCTAATGGAACAAGGACACCAAGTATGAAGCACTTATTTGAAGGGGGTAAGGTAAAAGTACCGTCTTAGAAGCGCTTCTGGGTTGTAAGGAAAGAGGTTCCTTTTGTGAAGCCTTTCCAAAGCATTTTTCAACGAAAGCAAACATGTTTTGGCCTTGACGAAATACATGCTTTTTACACCAGATCTCTTGCTTTCAGAATCACAAAGTTTGCTTTCAGAAAGCAAACTTTGTGACGTTGATGTCCGCTCTTCCTGGGTTTTTAGAGAACATCTCTGTTTCTTGAGCATTTGTTTACCATCATTTTCAAGATCAAGAGGAAGTTGTACAAACAGTTTCCATGAATCACAAACTTTGCGCAAGCACCTGAGAAGGAACCAAGAAGACAGTGAACTGATTGTATGTGCAAAGGCAACAAGTCACATCACACTATTTTCTGAAGAAGCAGCCTGGATGCCCATATTTTAACATCAAATTACTAATATGTAGTAGCCTGGCCGGAAACAAATTGAGGAAGTTCATGGTCATCTATTGTCAAGGTGAAGTACCAAATTTTAACATCTTGAAAATTAACTCAAGGTGTTAATTGACATCTATTAAATTGATTCAAATAGCAGCTTACTTCAAAAAAAAAAAAGTGCCAGATTGATGCACATCTAATTTTTTTTGGAAACAGCTTACTTCAAAAGATATTCTGCACACCTAGTTCCTGAATCTTTGGAAATGAGATAATCAAGAAGAAGCTGGTGATCATACAATAACTGCAAAAGACAAGGACGAATTTTCAGTTATATTTTTCACAGTTCAAATATACACATTAGGAATTAAACATTTAATTTAAATTAAATATAACAGAACGGTGAGTGAATACCGGTTTGAATATGAAAAGATTACCTCGGCGAGGAATACATGAAACAGAAGAATAGGGTTGAAAAGTTCTGAAATATGAAAAAGCGCATCCTTGTCAACCTCTTGAGATGCACATTCACCCTTGGATGCCCTACTGTTAATCACAAATAACTACAAGAAATCTATAAAGCATCAAGCGGAAAACTAAACTGCTAAAACATAAACTTGCAATGCTTACTGCTTATCAGCATATGTAGCAACATTAAACATTTGCAAAAGCACTTCAAATAACAAATCATCCTGAAGTTCAAGACAGAACAATAGCATTAGACTCTGAGAAATGAAAAGGCTTATCAGAGCCAAACAGACAACATATGAACACAGTCAGTTGAGACAGTAATCAAGTACACAGGCTGCTTATAGAAAACAATGATAAAAGGCACAAGTAACAACCTTATGTTCATTTCATCCAAAAAACAGTATTTTATGCGCTTTCAGCAAGATGTAATACCACTGTTCTTATTCAGGGGATTTTAGGGTGTTTCAATATACATCTAATTGCAGAGGCACAAGTCTTGCAAGCAGAACTTTCAGATTCATTACATATCCAACCCTCATAAGTTCATAAGTACAAAATGATAAATTATAGAGAATTTGGAACATCTTTACATGAACCTAGCTTAAACAATTAACGACTCTACATAAAAAATTAAAAGTAAGGGCACAACAGATAAAGAACAAAATAGATTCCAAATGTAGAAATGTACCTCATGCATGTAGAGCTTGATGAAGGGGGAAGAAAAAGCAATGCACATCTTGACATCAATCTCAGTGTCTGCAATTTTACTAAAGGGAAGATGTGATTGAAGCCACTCATAGAACTCCACTATACACAACCTTCTAGCGCTGCATTTTTCAACAGTTCTTGAGCCAGATGTTAAATCTGAATCTTGTGTGCCACAAGTACATAGTACACCATTTGATTCTTCCCAGACAATCAAGCACATTGAGAGCCTCAGCAAAAGAAAAATAGATTGCCTTTGCAAATGACGTGTTGAAAGATGTATGTTTTCCTGATTAGATAAACTCCATGAAAATGGAGAGCCTTCAAGGCAGCTATCCTGATCATTATCAATCAGTGAGATAGGCTTTGTCAAGAAATCTTCATAGAACTTGTGAAGCAGTTGCAACCATAACTGAACAGTGCTACAGTCCGTCCAAACTTGAGAGCCAAGTCTTGACATCAGCATCTGAGAAGATAAAAGGTAGGATTTCATCAAGGATACTTTATGGTGCAAAGTTAAAGATTTCACGCATAAATTTTTCAAAAGGAGTAGGGCTCAAAGCTTTTAGACTTCAAGCATGTTGCAAGCAAAAAAGCATCCATTCAGTCTATTCACTTGAGAAACTCACCAAAATTTTGTGCTGAAAATAAGGTAATAT
Organism: Persicaria maculosa; assembly: GCA_963922045.1. Lineage (NCBI taxonomy): Eukaryota > Viridiplantae > Streptophyta > Magnoliopsida > Caryophyllales > Polygonaceae > Persicaria > Persicaria maculosa. Next base: position 1,664,076 of record OY998254.1, on the reverse strand, counting down.
GTGCATGTCATACTGGATCCATTCTTTAGCAAGGCACCACTCAGAAATTTGAGGGACAAGAGTTTTGATCCTCTGAATTAATGAGTGTTTATTTTGCAAAGTAGCCGGACCAGCGATTTCATCAACAGTTTCAACCAGTGAACATAAGAGTTGAACAAGACTGCCAAGGAATACAATTCTTGACTCTGCAAGCGTAGCACCCATCAAACTACGTTCACTGAATCTCGCTTGATCAGTGAGTTTCCAATCCCTATGAAATGCATCTAGTGCATTCCATGGAAACTCGGTAAAAAACAAACTTAAAGAACTGATAACTATTTCCAAACTTTCCTCATCATGTTCGTTATCATCCTTTAAATACTTTATCATAGCACGCAATATTCGCAGAATTTCAGCCACAGTGCTCCAGTTTGAATTCTTCAGTCCCAGTTGTAAAACTGGGGGAGCTGGTGGAGCATATTTCAAGTGCTCAGTTTGATTTACTGAAGTGTGCAAAAGTGCATTGGAGATTGACACTTCAAGGCAATTGACAAGCAAGTCAACAAAGCTCCGCCAACTTGCTCGCTGCTACAACAACAAATTGTGATGAAGAATTAAACACCACCAAAGTCAAAGCCAGATGAAGAATTTCTGATTTTTCTCACCATGTTACATTCACCTCCAGATATGAGCTTGGAAACTGCTACAAAAATGTTGCCTACCGAGTGCTTTACATATTTACTTTCCACAGTAAGAAAGCTAATCTGCAAGAGGAATCTACAAAGTTGAAACTTCACCGTTCCACATTCCTAACAGCACAAATGGAGGAAACCAGCAAAATTCAAGAAACCGTTACCAAATTAGCAACAATGGCTGTCAAACACTGATGATTCTCGCAGACAGAAGTGCAGCATTCACCGTTTTTGTAACCTTGCTCATAACTCCATCCATGAATTCGTCGAAAAATCTGCAAGAGAGAGAAAATTAGGTCTAAATGAAAGTGATACTGATGAACTGAATACAAAGAGCGCAACAGATACCTGGGAGAGAGAAATCAGTAGCTTCCTCTCCTTGTCCTTACTGAGTTCAACAAGCTCTAACACTCCCTATACGATAAAATTCAATACGTAAAAAATCAAACAGAGATACGAAAAAGTGAAACCACGATTAAAGATGAAAAGCACGATCATAGCGAGTAATTGTACACCTTGTGATGACGCAGGGAAACTTCGACTAATCGGCAGAGGCGTGAAAGGCCATCGCCGGACATCGGTTACCGGAGATGGATTCGCAACGGGAAAGGGGAGCCGACGAGTATTAGCGACCACCGAGTCACCGACTCCGACCTCGACCCCGCGAACAATATCACGATTTTTGTCTTCGCGTTCGCGAGCTTCCCTGTCGGGGGCACTTCTGTAATTGTGGTCGCTGTACAAGGATGTTTTGGTAAAATCGTAGGTGTAGCACTAAACAAATGGAATAGGAACAAATTGATCGGGTAGCTCAGTTGCTAATAATAGATGCGCTTAATTGTCTCGGGACAGGACAATGTCCCGGGTTCGACTCTCCCAATTGTGGTGCATATTTGGATAAAGGCTGTTAAAAATTTAAAGCCCTTTCTCAATTTTTTTTTTTTTACTTTCACACGCAGACAGGCAGAGAGCCAGAGAGCCGAACGCGAGTACGCGACCGAATCCAGTCCCTCCTCTCCTCGTCCGGCTCTCCACCGGGCACTGCCCGCCTTCGACACGACGACATAGACGCTGACCACCTTCGATCCCGGTTGGCCGCCTTCGACTGTTCGACATCGCTGTCAAGCCGCCAACCTTCTTCAATCAGGGGTTCAGGGATTATTAACCTCTTGAGTTTCGATTCAAAGGTACATTCCCACTCTTTTTATGTTAAAGTTTATGCATTATGAATTAGATTTTCAATTCAATTTGAAATATTTGAAAGTTAGAATGTTAGATTTTCAAATTGAAGTGCAATTTCTGAATAGGGATAGTTAGGGTTTGTGAATTTGAGAATAAATTCCACGAACCTTTGATGTTTGAATAGAATGTTTGTGAATAGGGATAGTTAGGGCTTGTGAATTGTTTATTATAGGAGAAAAATTGAGAAATTTGTAATTCGAAATAAGAATCCATCGATTCCAATTTCAAGTTTTGGGTCTTCCAGTAGTCTCCAAATGTTTGAATTGATATGGTTCAAGATGATGTTGTTAGCGATGATGTGAGGGTAGAAAAAAGAGCTGGTTTTGAAAAACAGTGAGTTATTATTAGTGACTCAGCATTACGAAAACCAATTGCGGAATATGATCCTTTGATTTGAGATGCTATCATGAGAAGACTATGTGATGAATGGTCGTTTGTAGTATTGAGCTGATTTGTATATTGAATTGGTTGATAGTAATGTATTTTTGTCGTCTTTTTTCATTACGTCTAAATATTATATAAGCAAAATAGTTTATCGGCTTTTTGATTTTTCAGCACCCCTGGTGAAATTCCTAGCTTCGCTAGAGGCTCCATGTACTGCTCTCGGGTGTACGGCAACTCAAAGGTACATTCCCACTCTCCTATGTTAAAGTTTATGCATTATGAATTAGATTTTCAATTCAGTTTGAAATATTTGAAAGTTAGAATGTTAGATTTTCAAATTGAGCGCAATTTCTGAATAGGGATAGTTAGGGTTTGTGAATTTGAGAATGAATTCCGTGAACCTCTGGTGTTTGAATAGCATGTTCATTTTGTGGCTTGTGAATTGTTTATTATAGGAGAAAAATGGAAAAATTTGTAATTCGAACTAAAAAACCATCTATTCCAATTTCAAGTTTTGGGTCTTCTAGTAGTCTCCAAATGTTTCAATTGATTTGGTTCAAAATTTCAAGTTTTGGGTCTTCTAGTAGTCTCCAAATGTTTCAATTGATTTGGTTCAAGATTATGTTGTTAGAGAGATGATGCGAGGGTAGAAAAAAAGAGCTGGTTTGGAAAAACAGTGAGTTATTATTAGTGACTCAATTGTGGAATATGATCCTTTGATTCGAGATGCTATCATGAGAGACTACGTGATGAATGGTCGTTTGTAGTATTGAACTGATTTGTATATTGAATTGGTTTATAGTAATGTATTTTTTGTCGTCTTTTTTCATTATGTCGAAATATTATACAAGCAAAATAGTTTATCGGCTTTTTGATTTTTCAGCACCCCCCTAACAAAATTCCTGGCTCCGCTGGAGGCTCCATGTACCGCTCTCGGATATACGGCAACTCCAATTTCTGCTCCAGTGCCCGGTTGGAGCGCCCGCCGGAGCCTCCGCCAGCCCGCCGTATGAACTTCATTGTCGAGCTCCACCCTGACGCCGGCGTCACGGCTTCTCTGGAAGATGTTAAGGTGCTGATCAGGAAATGTAGCCTCCTGCCTGACTCTTATGCCGTTCGGGACTCCAGCCCGGCCCCTTCCCCTGCTAGGTTGTTCTTCACTATGTGGAGCACGGCCCTGAAGACGATGGTGGACCTGTGGGAGAGGCGGTTCAACGGAGGGAAACATGGCGGCTTCTCTCCGTTCCTTATACCGAAGGTGATTGTGGCCTCCGACGCAGAAGAGCTCAACGACCAGCTGAAATCGGTGTTCGTGGACCGAATTAGGGGTTTTCTTAGCGGTGAGGCGGTGGCTAGGTGGGAGAATCGGGTGGATACATTAGAGAGCGAGATTGATTCTGTGTCTGCTACGCTTAGGAAGCATCATAAAATTTGGGAATTTGAGGAGCTACAGAGGAAGAAAGAGGGGCTGGTACGTGAGAAAACCCTAATTCTGAAGAAATTGACAGAATTCAGAGCGGGATTGAACTGTATACTTGCTCATCTTGGCGTGGAAGATGATGATGAAGATGAATTTTGGAATGTTAAGGTTTTTGCCTTTGAAGAGGGAAAGTTCAATTGGGAAAGGATTTTTCAACTGATCATGCGTGAGCTCCGGCGGCTTGACCAAGGTTTGCCTATCTATGCTTTCCGGCGGGAAATAATCTCGCAAATCACTTCTCAGCAGGTGCGTATTTTTTTGATGAATTGATTTATTGCATAAATCACTTCTTGTCTGCTTGGCAATGTAGCTTTAGCCACACCTGTATTTTTTTTGTAGGATTATAATCTTCATGGCTGTAAAATGCACTTTTACGCAGTTGAAGTTCCGAAATATTCCCCTTCTTATTTAGGAGATTGATATTAATTACATCAGCTGAGTGAACATTCATGTGATATTTATTGATTTGGCCTTTGCATCCTTACGATCCCAAATAAGTGAAATAAGTGATATTTGTTGATTGGTGGTTTTCGAAGATGTGCTAGTTATTTGTATGCTCTACTATATGCTACTCACTGAATCATAACTTGTATACAGGTTATGGTATTGATTGGAGAGACTGGTTCAGGGAAGAGTACGCAGCTGGTACAATTTCTTATGGATGCTGGAGTGTTTGTAAATGGGTCTATTGTCTGTACTCAGCCACGAAAAATTGCTGCCGTGTCATTAGCAGAAAGAGTTCGTGATGAAAGCAGTACATGCTATGGAGAGAATGCAGTTAGTTGTTGTTCATCATATTCTTCCAGTCAGAGGTTTAATTCTGAGGCTATATACATGACAGATCACTGTTTGCTTCAGCATTGCATGAATGAAAAAGATTTGTCTGAGGTATCCTGCATTGTTATAGATGAAGCTCATGAAAGAAGCCTAAACACAGATCTACTTTTGGCTTTGATTAAAACTTTACTCTGCTCTAGGCTTGATCTGCGTCTTGTTATAATGTCTGCAACAGCAGATGCGGACCAGCTTTCAGAATACTTTTTCGGCTGTGGGACCTTCAAAGTAGTTGGGAGAAATTTTCCAGTTGATGTGAAATATGTCCCCTGTGTGCCTGTTGCCCCTTCTGTCTCTTCAGAAGCTGCTTCTGGTATTGTAGCCCCATATGTATCCAGTGTGATTAAGATGGCAACTGAGATTCATAGTAAAGAGGAAGAAGGAACCATCCTTGCTTTCTTGACTTCTCAGATGGAAGTAGAATGGGCTTGTGAAAGGTTTCAAATACCTGGTTCTGTTGCACTGCCTTTACATGGAAAGCTTTCTAGTGAAGAGCAGTCGCATGTTTTTCAAAGCTATTCTGGCAAAAGGAAAGTTATCTTTGCAACTAATGTAGCTGAAACATCCTTGACAATCCCGGGGGTAAAATATGTTATAGATTCTGGTATGGTCAAGGAAAGCAGGTATGAAGCTGCCTCTGGAATGAATGTTCTTAGAGTTTCTTGGGTCAGCAAGAGTTCTGCTAATCAACGAGCTGGCCGTGCTGGCAGAACAGAGCCAGGGGAATGTTATAGGCTGTACACCCAAGATGAATTCGAGCTGATGCCTGCCCAACAAGAGCCTGAGATTCGCCGTGTCCATCTTGGCGTGGCTGTATTGAAAATTATTGCACTGGGCATGAAAGATGTTAATAATTTTGATTTTGTTGATGCTCCGTCTGCTGAAGCTATTGATATGGCCATTCGGAATCTTGTTCAACTGGGGGCCGTGACAGTGAAGGGTGATGTGATTGAATTGACTGAAGAAGGAAGAGCTCTAGTGAAGTTGGGTATTGAGCCTCGACTCGGGAAATTGATTCTTAGCTGTATCCGGGAGCGCTTGGGAAAAGAAGGTATTGTTCTTGCCACTTTAATGGCTAATTCCAGCAGCATTTTTTGTCGAGTGGGGAATATTTCTGAAAAGCTTAAGTCTGATCGTCTTAAGGTGCCTTTCTGCCATCGAGATGGTGATCTCTTCACTTTACTTTCTGTTTACAAGAAATGGGAGGGTCTTCCTTTTGGGATGAGAAATAAATGGTGTTGGGAGAACAGTATTAATGCCAAAACAATGAGGAGGTGCTACGACTCCATTTTAGAATTGGAGAACTGCGTAGAGACTGAGCTTCGTAAAATTATTCCCAGCTACTGGCTTTGGAGGCCTGATGTGGTAACAGAGCACGATAGCAATCTTAAGAAGGCCATCCTTGCATCCCTTTCTGAAAACGTGGCGTGTTATTCAGGCTGTGATGAGCTTGGATATGAACTTGCTATTACTGGACAGAACATACAACTGCATCCTTCATGTTCTTTGCTCATGTTCAACCAGAAGCCTAGCTGGGTTGTCTTTGGAGACGTTTTATCAGCAGCTAATGAATATCTTGTGTGTGTAACTGCCTTTGATGCCGAGTTCTTGTCCACCCTTTATCCTCCTCCTCCATTTGATGTGTTGAGAGCGGAAAATCGGAAACTGCAGACACAGATATTGTCTGGTTTTGGTAGCACTCTTCTCAAGAGGTTCTGCGGGAAGTCTAATGCTAGTCTTTCTTGTTTACTATCATGCGTCAGAACTATCTCTGGTGATGATAGAATCAGCATTCAAGTCAATGTTGATGACAATGAAATCCGTGTATTTGCTGCAGTACATGATATGGACATGGTTCTTGATCATATCAAGAATGTTTTGGAGCATGAAAAAAAATGGTTGGAGAATGAATGTATGGAAAAATGTCTGTATCAGGGTGGTGCTGGTGTGACCCCACCTTTTGCCTTATTTGGCGCTGGCGCTGAAATCAGACATTTGGAGCTTGACAAACGATGTTTAACTGTTGATGTGTATCATTCAGATGCTAGCAATATTGATGATAAGGAACTTTTACTGTTAATTGAAAATCATGCATCTGGGATTTGTGCTGTTCGCAAATCTGCTAGTAACTATGTTGAAAGTGGGGACAAAACAAGATGGGGCAGTGTAACGTTTCTTTCTCCAGATGCTGCTCGAAGTGCATTAGAGTTAAATAATGTTGAGTTTCATGGCTCTTTGCTGAAGGCAACCCTTTGTGGGACAAACATTGGGGCAGATCGATCTTTTTCGTTTCCTGCTGTCAATGCAAAGGTTTATTGGCCACGTAAATATAGCAGGGGTTTTGGTTTTGTGACATGTGAAGCTTCGGATGTTTGCTTCATGGTTAATGATTTTTCCAATTTGATTCTTGGGGGAAAATATGTTAGGTGCGAGCGTAGCTTCAAAAGGCAAGATAGTGTAATGATCTCTGGTATTGATAGAGGGATGTCTGAAACTGAAATTTTGAATGCATTGAGGGCTGCTACAAACCGTAGAATTCTTGACTTCTACCTGGCGAGAGGGGAGCCTGTAGATAATCCAGCATGTAGTACCTGTGAAGAAGCTCTTTACAGAGAGATATCATCTTTTATGCCCAAGGGGAATCCTCTTAGTAATTGTTGCAGAGTTCAGGTCTTTCAGCCAGAGCCGATGGATTCAAATATGAAAGCCTTGATTGCTTTTGATGGTAGTGTTACGCAATGTTGTTTCAAACTATACCCACAATTCAATTTCATGACATTTCATATCTATCATAAATGATCAAAACCATGAAATTTTACCCGTCAACAGGTAGATTGCATTTGGAGGCAGCAAAAGCTTTGGAGCAAATTGAAGGGAAGGTCCTGCCTGGTTTCGAACCGTGGCAGAAAATACAATGTCAAAGGCAATTCCACAGTTCTGTCTCATGCCCTTCTTCTGTCTATTCTGTTATCCGCTGTCAACTTGATTCTCTACTTGATCGCTTTAAGCATCGAAAAGGTACACATTAGCTTTTCCAAGCTTTTTTTTTTCATTGTCACAAGGGAGTGGATGACCTGCTGTATTTTCATTTGATTATCTGACTGTTGATTTTGACCCTATATGGTAATCTTATCATTTTGATACTGTTCCATAAAAGAACTCCATTTAAATTTTCAACAATGCCCCAGTGGATCCTAGATTCATTGGAGACAATTGCGGAACATACATGTAACATGGCCAACTCCATTTAAAGTGTCTTCCTTAATAGGGTAAACATGATTTGAAATTCCACTACCTGGGATATGGTGTGGTCTTTTACAGGCTATCTTTCCCACCCTTCCTTATCCAAAGGTGTTGTCTTGTTGGATACCAGGACTCACGGGTCTTTTGTTTACAGGTGTAGAATGTACTTTAGTGGAGAACATCAATGGCTCCTTCCGAGTGAAGATATCTGCCAATGCAACAAAGACGGTGGCTGAACTAAGGAGGCCTCTTGAAAGACTGATGAAAGGGACAACCATAACCAATCCCAGCCTTAACCCCGCAGTCTTACAGCATCTCTTCTCCAAGGATGGTATTCCTCTCCTGAGATCTATCCAGCAAGAGACTGGGGCATACCTCTTCTTCGACCGGCATGCTCTTAATGTCAAGATCTTCGGCCTGCCTGAAAATTTTGCTTCAGCTGAGCAGAAGTTAGTCCAGCGCCTCCTTGATCTCCATGAGAGCAAAAAAATGGAGATCCATCTCCGTGGGGATAAATGGCCTCCTGATTCAATGAAATCTGTTGTCAGTACATTCGGGCCGGACCTTAATGGGCTCAAGGAGAGGGTACCTGATGCTGAGTTCACTCTTAATACTCGTCGACATGTACTCTCCATTTCTGGGGGCAATAAGGAGACAAAGAAAAAGGTTGAAGAGATTATTTATGAGATTGCTGCAAGTGGCAATCATGATCCATCAAGAGAAGCCTCTGAGGATGCCATATGCCCCATTTGCCTTTGCGAAGCGGAGGACAAGTATCTGCTCGAGAGTTGCATGCACGTATTCTGCAGCCAGTGCTTAGTGGACCAGTGTGATTCTGCATTAAGAAGCCGAGATGGTTTCCCCATCCGTTGTTCCCGTGAGGGCTGTGGTGCTCCTATTCTGCTCATAGACTTGCGATCTATTCTCTCTAGTGAAAAGTTGGATGAGCTGATCCGGGCTTCCCTCAGTTCATTTGTTGCCTCCAGCAGGGGAACCTACCGGTTTTGTCCTTCACCTGACTGCCCTTCCATATATAAGGTAGCTGCTCCTGGGAGGCCTGGTGAACCATTCATGTGCGGAGCATGCTTCACGGAGACATGTACAAGGTGTCATGTCGAATACCATCCATATTTGTCCTGTGAAAAGTACCAAGAGTTCAAGGAAGACCCAGATTCATCACTGAAGGACTGGTGCAGTGGGAAGGACAATGTGAAGAAGTGTCCCGTCTGCAGTTATACGATTGAGAAACTGGAGGGTTGTAATCACATCATGTGCAGGTGTGAGAGGCACATTTGCTGGGTTTGTCTGGAGCACTTCGATTCCAGCGATGACTGTTATAATCATCTCAGAACGGTGCACCAGAGCATCACTTGAGAAAAATACCACCTTTACAGTTTGGTGCTGCTTCCTCATCGATAAGGTAAAAAGAAAATCCCATTACCTCTTATTGTGAATATAGATTAGGTTATACACACACACACACACTACTCTATCCTTTTTCTAGTTCTCCTATTCATAAATGGATATGAAATATGCTATGAATAATAGGATATGTGTTATTAATTCATCATTGTGTCAGGAATCCAACATACAGGTTTTGTAAAAAATAATTATGAAAACCAGCTAGGATTGGAGCTACTAGGAAGTGTAGTACCATTGGAAACCCTCAAAATTATGGAAATAATATTAATGAACTAAATAATTATGAGAACCAGGTAGGATTGAAAATTTGAAACTACTAGGAAGTGCAATGCAATCAATGATAGTGATTTTCTTATGTGCATCTGACTTTCTGCCAGGGATTCTTGAACTTGAGTATCAATAATAATGTCTCCTGTTCCCTTTATAAAAAAACCTAAATAATGAAATGAATTTAATGAATCTCTTAAATTGTTTCTTGATCCCACTCCTATCAGTATGACTTGAGAATAAATCTTTTTTTGGTACAATATGGGAGATATTTCTGTGACTCTTTTGTTTTTGTCTCCAGGAAGACTTCTCTTCTGTTGTGGATTGGGCCTGCAAGATTGATCTGTTGCGGTGCATAGCAATGCATGGAGTTACAGAACGGTATCTTTCTGGTCAGAAAGCAGATGCAGCAGGATATGTGCGGATCTTGCTGGGTGATCTCGAATCGAGAATTTCTTCACAATTTAGCCGAGTAAGTCTGGCTGTTGGACTGGAAGTAATGGCTTTTGGTGTTTGCTCACTAGCTTCTTTTTTCCCTCAAGTTTGTTGATGGAGCTTGTCACCAGATAGAAAGAAACGAGAAGAATAATAAGCCAGTCGGCATCTTGCCGTATGTCCCGAGGTATGATTATCATCTCAGTTATGTTTTGCATTTGTTTCTCTTCCTTAATGAAATGCTTTCATTTGGCCTTTTAATGTTATTTTTCAGCTTTACTTTTTTTTCCCTCGGGGTGAGAGCAGTAGATGGATAGATATATTTTATTTCCAAGTAAATTATGGGAACTGTTGAATGAAAATCTTTTCCGGAGTTATTGACTTATGGATTTTGTACATATTGACTAGGTGGGTTTAGGTTTTCTGCTCCCAATGAGTATTATGTACTCCGTATTTCAGATACTGCTGAGTTCGATTTCATTTTGCTCATTTTCTTTACAGATTCGCAGCTCTTGCAGCCCGTATGGAGCAGTACATATCGGGGCAGTTCAGGGATTTGGTTGATCTGGCATACATAAAAATTGTAAGTATTTTTGTGCATATTTTTCCTTGACCATTTTTCTTAATGAATCATTTTGCAAATTGGATTAATATAGTAAGTCATGCAATGTAGTGTATCTTAAGGGTTGACATATTTTAGTGTTTGAAGGCATTCCACTTCAGAGGATGATCCATTGCTTGTTATTTTTTTAATAACCTAAAAGTTTCTGTAAGTATAGCAGTAGAGGATGCTCCATTGCTTGTTATTTTTTTAATAACCTAAAAGTTTCTGTAAGTATAGCAGTAAATGAGTCTCTCATTCATGATATTTCTGTTGTCATAGGCTTAAGAATGCAGATTAAGTGTTTCTGGCAGTAACATGTTTGATTTTTTAGGATATCTAGTACGAATGATATGTTGTAGTGGAACACAAAAAGAGAAGGAAGGAAGAAGAAAAAGAAGCATATGCTGTAGTTGTGTCTGTATTGGAATCTTCATCTGCTATCTCGTGCAGACTCTTAATGAGAACAATATTATTACTGTTTTGCAGGTCTGTGTAATGTTTGCGACATTGGAAAAAATTGCACAGACTGCTGATCTAAAAGTGACTGATATTTTCCTTCTAGAGAATTATGCGTTCTTTCAGCATAGGTATACAATTGATTTTTTTATTATATCTGCAGTTTCCCTATCAATCTTTTAGTTCAAGGGAGATTAGCTCATTGTGATCCTCTACTTGTAGTTTGTATGAGCTGGCTAATGTTGTGTCGACCTTAGCCTAATTTTATCACCAAGCAAGTGAAGCATATGAGCATGCTTGTACTCGCCACATAAGCATGATTATATATTATGTAAGCCAACAAGTTCATAACCTAGGTTTTTCGTTTGTCTATGAAGCAATTCTTTTATTGTCTTGATATTTCATTATTGATCTACATTTACTATTTATGAAGTTTCGAGCTATGATATCCCATTTGCTCATTTGCAGCAATTCGAAAAGCTTTTCCAGTTTGCTAGGAAAGTTGAGGATTTGATGTACACTATTGTTCCGGAAGAGGTGGGTAATTAAGTGCTTCCTTCTCGAATAGAAATTTGGTGAACAACCTTTCGCATTATTTGGAAACGTTATTAGTCAGTATTGATGCTCTGAACCCTTACTTAAGCAATGGCTGTCAAAAGCTATGCTTATTGGGGAGTTGGTTGTTCCTAGTAGGAATCCTACTTCCTATAAACTGGGTGAATTTAGTTTTCTGTGAGTATATGAATTCTCTAAATCAGGCGACCTAAATCTATAATAAAATGACCTCAATGCTTGAGCACTATGCAATGAACATGAACATATTTCTCTCCCTTCCTAAAGGGCTCCAATAGAGTTATAATTTTTTTTCTTGGCATATGTTTGCCCTTGGCTTATTGGGCTGCAAACTTGTAAGGTTTATTTGTCTTTGGTAGTGTGTCAGATGCTGATGGAGCAATAATATTTACCAAATTTAATCAGCCAATTCTTTAGCTTTGCAGTGGCACTCCGCACTCATTGAAATCACTATCCCATACATGGTTCTGATCTCTTTTGTCCAGAGTTCTGCAAATTGAACATTCCTTCATTTAACTTAGGCATCCTAGCACTGTAAAATTCGGAGACCAATTCTTGACAAGGTGGGATTGACGATTGTGTAGCTCTCTTTCAGAACTTATACCTGATCGAGATTATCCCTGTAAATTTCAGATCCCGTTTCAGGTAGGAATGTCAAAGATGGATCTGAGGAAAGTTCTAAAATCTAGCCTATCAGGGTTAAGCCACATCAGAGCTCTTGTGTGGTTTTCTTGTGGGCATTGGGTCAAACTTCAGTGCCAGGTTTTGCTTGACTGTGTATTCTGCTTCCCATGATTTAGGTTGACAAGTCCATTGCTGCAATGCACAAGAAATTGTAAAAGGGTCTGACTTCAGATGAGCGTTTGCCTTCTTTGTTGGATAAATGCAAGGTATGCAAGATCTCTCTTTCAAATATATTCGGCGATCCTCAATCTCATGAATGTTTTTGGAAACTTCAAACGAGGTATAAATGAAGCCCTGTCCAATTAGTAGATACTTCGGTACAGAAGCATAAAGTGGTCATAAGAAAAATGGCCTTGGAAACGTAGGCATTCGACATTTTTTAACTGGGCGCGTTTTTTTCTTTGGCAGAATGAGTTTCTGGATAACTATGACAGTTTTGTTCTGCTTGTGACCAAGGTCTACCCAGTGAGAACATTCCATCTGTGTCAGAAATGAGGGAGCTGTTGGCCTCGATGTAAAGAGATGCTTTCTGTAAAATCGGTTAGTTTTTCCCTTCCATTCATTTTGTTCATAACAAGTCTCAACAATTGTTCCCTTACTTGCATTAGAACTTTCCTCTTTCTCCATCGACGATATTTATAACACTTAGTTTTATGTTTTTATTTTTGAAATCAACATTCAGCTTGTTTGGATTCTTATTACCCAACTAAAAGCATTGGGAATGTAATGCTGTGGCAGTTTTACCATTTATGTTAATGAATTGCTGGTTTGATGGTTTCATTTGTAGCAGCCTCTCATCCTTCATGCGTCACAACGCCATGCCGAGCGTGAGGACTTGCAAACAATCTGTATTAATAACTTGTTTGATGGTTTCATTTGTATCAGAGAGTTGGTGCAAGAAAAGGGTACCATCCTTAAATTTCGTATCAAGTGGTGCAATTTTCCATTAAAAGTATCATCTTTACCACTAATATGAATGTACATGTAGATATTATGGACAAGATTCAAGAGGAGCGTCCTAAATTCAAACTCTTAGTCAGTGAATGCAAACCGATAATCAGCGAGGGAGGCTGGTAACTGCCACGGGACACTGTATGCACAGGACGGAAATGATCGAACTAGACTTTGGTGTGCTCTCTTCTGAATAAGATGTGTGATTTATGATTTACAATGAAAATTTGCTTTGTAAATGAAGGCTCTTGCATTTTGTGTACATAGTGCATAATGATACACAATTTGTATATATGCAAGCAAATTAAACAAATTTCAATGTGCTTTGAGATACACAATTTGTATATATGCATAGCAAATTAAACAAATATCCCCTTGCTTGAATGCATTTGGTGGAAAAATCAACAGTAATCGGTCTCAGAAAGATTTTATGACCTACAACACGTTGGTCAAGATCTCATTGATGGTATAAATCTTAAGGATTTCCAGCTTAAATGGATTCAAAGTAAGATTGGCCTTGTCAGCCAACAACCTGTGTTGTTTGCTTCCTCTATCAGAGAAAACATTGTGTATGGTAAGGACGGGGCTACGGACGAAGAGATAAGAACTGCAACTCACCTTGCAAATGTTTTGGACTCAACTTGAATAGATCTCTATCTACTATGGTCTTACCTTTCACCTTTTTTGAGGGTCTAGACACTTTAGTCAGTGAACACGGTACTCGATCAACTTTCGGGGGGATGAAAGCAAAGAGTTGCCATAGCAAGAGCTCAAGGACCCAAGAATTTTACTTCTTGATGAAGCCACTAGTGCAGTTGATGCAGAATCTGAAATGGTTGTTGGTGCTAATTTCTATTTCCAATTGGTTGAGTAATTATGAGCAATTGGGCCATTAGATGGGTTAGCCCATAAAGGCCCAAATAAAAGGCTGAAACGAGAGGAAGAGCCCAGAAAGCTTATGAAAAGTGGTAATTATTCTACCTTGAGATTAGAGCATGGAAATCTAGATTTCTCTACCTAGAGAAAGCTCATGAAAAGTGTGTGTAATATTTGGGTGGGTGTAAGTGTGACTCTCCTAAACCGGCGTAGTGTGTGGAGTTGTGAGTTGAGTAAATCCTCACAAGAGAAGTGTGAGTGAGTTGTTTAAGATTGGTGAGACTTTTGAACCGTGTGAGGTGTATAAAATACTTTTGCACATTAATATAAGGTCTTTATTTGTAAGTTAAGTGCCTTCCTGGAAGCCTAGGAAGACGAGGGAGACCTCTTCGAGCTTTTGCTCGGTCCACCTGGCCGGAATATTTCCAGCTGCTGCTCATCCATAGACATCAACACTGCTCCTCCAGCTGCCGAATTAGTTGGCTGTGATGATGATGAAATCCCGTGTCAGGAAACCTTGAGTGTGCATATCATAGAGAGCATCATCTAGGAAATCGTCTTTGTGGGATTCAGGTAAATTCACCTTATATAGGGTTAATTCACATGAATCCCACAGATGATTTCCCAGACAATGCTCTTGAGGATATGCACACTCGAGATTTCATGATAGAGGATTTCATCATTCAGATGATGTTTGGCCTTCTCTTTGTTTATTGCTTCCCTAAATCCCCATTTAACTTTTTTTTGTTGTTGTTTTTTTTGTAAGCTCCCAGGTAGTGAGCGAAGCATATGAACACGCTTGTATACTTGTTGGAGTTAAAAAGCTTGGCTCAGCAAAGCAAAATTTCATGACCTTAGTCACTTGGTGAGAGAGGTTTTGACTATTATGAGGCACCACAGTCTTTTTGCCAAGCAATCTAAGTGTGCCTTTGCTCAGTCTCTCATCCTGGTGGCAGTTTTACCTGGTGGCAGTTTTACCATTTATGTTAATGAATTGCTGGTTTGATGGTTTCATTTGTAGCAGCCTCTCATCCTTCATGCGTCACAACGCCATGCCGAGCGCGAGGACTTGCAAACAATCTGTATTAATAACTGGTTTGATGGTTTCATTTGTATCAGAGAGTTGGTGCAAGAAAAGGGTACCATCCTTAAATTTCGTATCAAGTGGTGCAATTTTCCATTAAAAGTATCATCTTTATGTTGGGGAAAATCGGGTAGCTAACACTCTATCATGTGTGACTCGGATGAACCAGACTCCACTTACAAATGAGAACTTGTATTACATATTATGTACATAAGTACACCTCTCACAAATACAAGACTCACATACACCACTCGACTCAAGAGACTAACCTCACTCTTTGGTGGTCCCCACACTCGTGTGATCGAGACACCCTCATGCTCAATCGATCACACCTATTGACCAACCCACATACTCTAGTGTATGATCGAGACACCCTCATTCTCAATCGATCACACACTAGGACTCACATTCACTAGTATGTGATCGAGACGCCCGGCCTCGTGCTCGATCGATCACATACTAGGCTACACAACACCTCACATGATCACACTCATTTGGAGGAGCACTCACCTTGCTCGCTTCACTCAAGACATGTGCTCCTTATGCCTATTTATAGGTCATGCCATCCTTTACAAGGAAAATTCTAGGACATCTCTAGAATACTCCAAGACTAGAGCCATCCCTATGCTTCTAGTCTTCTCCATACATTTCCTAAGGTTCTCCAGACTTCCGGAGAACTCTACACACATCTAGAGACACCTAGACTCTTCACTGTTCCGGAACCTTCCATAAGGTTCCCCAAGCTTCCAGAGACGTCCGCACTCTTCTATAGGCTTCTAGAATATTCCACCACATTCCGGAGTCTTCCGCTACATTCCACATTCTTCCGGAACGTTCCACAATTTAGCCAAAAACACAATTTCATGTATGTGAAATATGAATTATTGTCCAACACTTTACCACTATTAATATGAATGTACATGTAGATATTATGGACAAGATTCAAGAGGAGCGTCCTAAATTCAAACTTTTGGTCACTTGATAGTATCAAGCCTTTGTAAAGGTGGTTTTCAAATCTGCAGCTTGGTGCTGGATTCTTCTGATCATGTTGTAGACAGCAGTGGCGATTTCGTTAACTGTGTTCAGTTGGCATTCATCTTCCTTCTGCACAACACTATCACAAGCATCATCAGAATCCATCCACAGGGAAAGAAAATGGGAGATTTTTGTAACTTCAATTTTCAAGTCCAAACCTTTAAAGAGAAAGTGTAGAGCTCAAATCCATCAATGGAGGTAACGTTAAGATGCAGGATGGTAAGGTGTGCTGACTCCAGCTCAGCCAGCATTCTGAGAAGCTGCTTCGGTTGCTTCCTCGAGAGTATTTTAACTGTTACATACCGTTCCACCACCACCGCCACCTCCACGTCCACCACCGCCGCCTCTGTTGAAGGCGACATCGTTGAGTATTGCGGGAAGCTGAAGAAATTGGAGAACACTGCAGGGGTGGGTGTTTGGTGATGGTGCTCAAGCTTGATTCTCTTGTTGTGGGACTGAAGGTATTGGAGGAATTGCTCAAGCTCCTTCACAAAATTAATGGCGCCTCCCACTACTGATGCTTGGTCTCTCTACATATTGATTTTTCCAGAAAATTTATTGGTACAAGTAAAACAGATTACAGTTATAAAATCCAATTTTACATTTAATGAATATTAATCTATCTTAATACTCCACTATCAAAAAAAATCTATCTTAATACTATTAGGACCCGTTTGGTATCGATATCAAGAAATCGATACCGGTTGATATCTTAATATCAAATAATACCTCTCTCAAATCAGTATATCAAATGAGCTTAAATATGATATCTAGATATTATGCGATATCAAGCACAGATATCAGATATCACTTAAGGTGATATTGATATCTAGGCTATCTAGCTATGTAAATGTACACTAGATATCAGATATCAGGGGTTGTTGTCCGATATCTGATATCTAGATATCAATACCAAACGGGCCCTAGATAATTTCATTATTGTAGGTCCTTTTATGTATGATTTAGTTTCGTTTGGTATTGATAACTCGATATCAACCCCGATATCTGATATCTAGTGTTTGGTATAGACAGATATTGATATCACTTAATATCGTATCTGACATCTAGTGTTTTTTGATATATATAGATATTGATATCACTTAACTTGATATATGATATATATCTAGTGTTTAGTATAGACAGATATCGATATCGATACCAAACGGGGCCTAAAGTAAAGAAAGGGAAGAAAGGAAAACAGACCCTGTGAGAATAAGGAGGAGGCATGAGGGAGGCAAGGAGGGCGAGGTAGTTGTTCATCTGCTTCCGCCGGTTCCTCTCCACCTCGATGTGCATCCTTCTCTGCCTCTCCATCTCCGCCTTGTCCTTCTTCTTTGACCTCTCTTCGAAGTTTCTTGTTCTCGTCCTCCTCTTCCTCCGACATCTTGCTACTATAGTAGTAGTGTCCTCCGTTGCCCCAACCGGAATCACACAAGCTACCTCATTCGAGGATGAGGCTGAGGACGATGAGACGGTATTCGCTGTTGTCGTTGTCGTCGTCATTCTATGGCTGCTTGCATAGCTGCAGCTGGATTGCAGCTGCTGAAATACAACAGCTTCAAGGCTCATTTTCCCCTCTGTGGATGTTTAATTAAGGAATATTATAAGGATGATGATATGTGTATTGAGAGGGAGGTTAAGGTTGTGAATACTTTACATTACTTGGTGTTGAAAATTTTGAGCTTGTACACTATCTACCAAGTAGGCAAGTAGCTATGTTAAATCCTTGAATATATATATAGGGAAAAAATGCATTATTTTTATATTTTTTTTTAATGATTTTTGTGCCTTTTTTTGATAAATTAGTAGTAAAACAACATATATCGACGAAGTACACTTTGGTCAAAATTGTACTCAACCATGTCAAATATCACTAAAGATAGAACTATATATTACACTCTTTATCCAAAAATGCAAGTCTTTTGATTTTTTATACTTTTTAAAAAAAAATATTAACTTTTAAAAAAAAAAAAATTATGCCTATTAATAGTAATATGAAATTGTATATTGAAAAAATGATATTTTATATTGTTTTTAGCTCTAACAACTAATATTGTTGTTTTAAAAAAAAATCTTATATTGACAACTTAATCCTAAGATTGGGGTGACCTCATACAGATCATATATATGTTACTATATTATCTTAGTAGGGCCTCAAATGAATATTTGAACTTAATAATTTGAGTTCATAATATCAATTAATTGCGAGTGTAATAATATAAATGAACTTGTTAATACTTTGGTCGCTTTCGATTTCTCTGTGGAGTTCTAACAAGTAGGCAAGTAGCATGCGAATTCTCGCTATACATCATAAAATCTTATAACGCGTTTTAGAAAAATTACTATTTAGATTATAAAACCCTACAATTCCAAAGGTGCATGTTTTTATTACGACTAAACACACCTCAAATTCTGCACGTCGAAAGTGATGTGCAGGATTAAAGTGGGTTAATTAATTTTTTTAGCGTGCTAATTAATTGAAAAGGTCTGCACGTTAATTCCGACATGCACTTTTAATGGGGATTTACGGTGTATCTAACAACACCCTTTTCTATGTACTGTATCTAACAACACCCTTTTCTATGCACAAGATATATGATATAAATAGAAAAAAAATTGAGTGTAAATAGCATCACCCTAAATAAATATGAATATAAAGATTGCTTAATCTAATCATTTCTGACCTTCACAATAGTGCTTTTAATCTAATCATTTGTTCTCTTTTTTTTTTTTTTGATGACGTTGGGGTTCTGAGGTTGTCGACTAATCTCCCACGGGTCCGAGCTCTAGCCTGCAAAGGACGCGAACCGGGCAAGCCAGGCGGCAAGCCACCTGGCAGGCTCACCCAAGTCAATGAAGGCTTGAGCACCCACTAATTACACAAAATGACCTCTTGCAAGGGTTACCTGTTCCTTACCACTAGGGCAAGGGGTCATTGGTAATCATTTGTTCTCTTTTTGAGCTATTAATTACTTACGTAGCATTATAAATTCAATCATCACATACATATTACAGTACCTATTTTCATTCCGAATTGATATCCCTAAATTAAAATTCGAAGTGGTTATATGCACTCGATAAAGGTGTTATATTCACTTCATACAGACAGATTCTGAATTCACTTTACAGCTGGCAGTGGTTTAAGAAATTTTAGAAATCTTAACAAAATTTTGATGAAATCTCAAACCTATAAAAACTCCCCTTATTTTTTAAAACCATAGTTATACTTGTATATTTAATAACATTTTCACCGTTTAAATAATAATCTTCTTTTCGTTTCTCAAAAAAAAAAATCTTCTTTTCACTACATAACCCTTTTTTTTAAATAAATACATCATTGTAAAGGGTCCTTTCATTAAATGGAAATTAAACTCAAACATGAGCAACTATAAACCTATATTACCATAGACTCATAGTGTGTATGGCAAATAATTCCAGCAGTTAAAATTATTAGCTTTTTAGGTGTTAAAAAATTAAGTTGGTTTAAATGGTGTATGGGCACCAAAATAAAGCATTGTTCGATTAAAAAAATGGTTTAAAAAAAAAGCTGGACATAGCAGCTTATTTTGGAGCTTTTTTTCCATAATTACTATTTTACCCCTTCTCTTTTATCTTATTTGGTTTGAAAGTACCACAATACCCCTAATAAAAACCAAATAAACTCCACTTTTTACAAATAAACTGTTTTTCGCCTCATACAAAGATTATCTTGTTGTTTAAATTTTTAACTAATTTTACCAACAGTTTATAAATTTTACCCTGTTTGTAATTTTAGTCAATTTATTAACTTCGTCCCATACGAACCCATAGAGTATGTTTGCCAAAACTAAATTGATTTATAAACTAAGTGAAATTGAAAATAAATTTTATTTTTAAATAGGTTAGTTTTGTTAAGAGTTTTTTTTTGGAAATACAAATAAATCCCAATAACTTTATGTGCACGATAGATTCATAAGAATCATACTAGTAATATTCTTCGAAAATTCCAAAACGACACAATTTCATCATTTTTTGGGAGTACTTGCCAATTTGACACCCCAAAATATCATGAATTTCAAACCAAATTCCAAAACGACGCAATGAATATATATATATATATATATATATATATATATATATATATATATCCCAAAATATCATGAATTTCAAACCAAATTCCAAAACGACGCAATGAATATATATATATATATATATATATATATATATATATATATATATATATATATATATATATATAGCCAACCATAGGAGCCTGTCATGTCTGTCCAACTTATCCAAAAAGAATATTTAATGGGCCCAATGAGCAAGTATATGGGCCTATTGGCCCATTATGTGCGACCCACTCCTGCATAAATGTCAAATCATTTGTATAATTGTATCACTTGCTCTTTGTGGCTTTTTGATCCATCATAAATTCATAATGTTCATTGCGTCGATGGCTCCTCCTCCCGTAGCCGTTACGTTTAGATTAACGGTCAGTTTGGTAACACGGAGCTGATGGAGTAGTTGAAGCTGATAGAGTAGCTGAAGCTGATGGATTAAATTTCAGCTAATAAAGTAGCTGATACAAACTAGTTGATCAGATAAGAGAAAATGAGTAGAATTCTAAAAAGTTTGGGGTGAGTAGCTGTTAAAAAATCCGATTTCAAAAGTTAATTAAATTAAAATCTAATATTTAACTTATTTAAAACTATAAAATATTAAAACCAAAAGCTTCGAAAAGCTACATGCATTGTCAAACGGACCCTAAATAACTTAAATTTAGTTTTGGAGTTTTTTTTCCTCGTATGACTGTCATCTCTCAAGTGTAAAATATTGGTTTTATTTATTTTGATGGGTTTTTAATCTAAAAACTTGTATTTAAAACGAAAAATTTCAAAATCTTAAAAAATTTATAACCTAAAATTCTTTGCACTAGACAATGTGTGATACTAATTAGACAAGAGCTGCGTTGGTCTGATCGGGCCATTTCAGGGCTCGTGGGAAAACTAACATCAAGGCCTACTACTTTACCGATGACGTCTTCGGAGAAGTCCTCCTCGAAGATGTCCAAAAAAATCATTTTTCCACCAGCTTGAAATGTGGACTTTTTTCAAATGAGGTAGTCCACGGAAAATTTCAAAATCTCAAAAAATTTATTACCCTAAATTCTTTGCACTAGGCAAGGTGTGATACTAATTAGGCAATAGGTCCATGAAACGTCCACCTGAGATGCCCCAAATGGCCCCGTAATGAAGGTAGTGTGCCTTATTATAAGAGTCGTGGACACATGCTTAGTATTTTGGCCATAACAAGAGTTGCGTTGGTCCGATCGGGCCATTTCAGGGCTCGTGGGAAAGCTAACTTCAAGGCCTATGACTTTACCGAGGACGTCTCCAGAGATATTCTCCTCGAAGATGTCCAAAAAAAATCGTTTTTCAACCAGCTTGGAATATGGACTTTTTCCAAATGGTGTAGTCCACGGAAAATCTCAAAATCTCAAAGAAATTAAAAACCCCAAATGCTTTGCACTAGGCAAAGTGTGATGCTAATTAGGCAATAGGTCCACGAAACGCTCACCTCAGATGCCTCAAATAGCCCCGGAATGAAGGTAAGTTGCCTTACTATAGGAGGGAGTACTACAATGGAAGAAAGATGCATGGCAGTAAAACAAGCACCACAACCTGGATACAACTGGGTGTCACAATCATGGAGCAACACCAAGCGGAATTGACAAGTCATAAGTGCTCGATTGGTTTGCCCGACTTAGCCTATACCACTATCCTGTGGGGAGAAAGGATTTCCTCAGACCACGAACTAAAAGATGATTCCTAGAAATCCAATCAGTCTCCATCTCCAAATTCATTCTACTTCATCTTCTTAATTTATTTCGATTTCTCGGGTGGTAGGACCCTAATTTATATTCCATAGGTTTGGAAGAAAAGTAATTTTTAGCTCACCATAAATGCATATACCTCATTACTTCTAATATTTTATCAATTTAAACTTCAAAATTATAGTTTCTTGAATTAATAACAATAATGTCTATCGTATAAATTAATAACAATAATGTCTATCTCATATTTTCCTCGGATCCAACATCCGATTGAAATTATATGGTGTTTGACTTTTATACACGTAGTTTAAGGAGCTAAAAACTATATGAAATATTAATTTTTTTAATTAACTTTTTTATACTATAATATATTTATTAATAATGAGTATTATAATGTAAAAAACTTTTAAATCAATATTTCATATAGTTTTTAGTTCCTTAAACTACGTGCACAAAGTCAAACGCCTTATATTTTCAATCGGATGGAGTATATAGTTAGTGCTTTTTAAACAAGATATAAAATGTATCTATTATCAGGAATGGATCATTGACATATACTTATGAACACATCCATCAAAAATCCCCATAAGTGAAATGAAAATACCAAATTCAAGTTGGTTTAGTGGTTTAAATTCGAAACATATTAGTGTTGCATCTGTTCGGCAAAATATTCGCTTACTGTTTACACACGTTTATTTAGGATGATAAAAACTATATATGAAATATCTATTTTTTATAAAAAAAATTAACAAATTCGTAGTTATTATTAAAAAGTACAAAATTGTTAGAAATTATTTAAAAATGAATATTTTATATAATTTTTGTCATTCTAAAAAAGCGGGCATAAATTAAAAAAATGACATGTTTTCCTGAACGCACACTCGAGGAAGTTTTATGATTTCTCCACATTACCGCTATTCGTATTTCATAGTCCTTCCCTCGGCCATTTTCGATTTCTTCGTGTGGCGATATGCGTAGTTTGGGTTTGAATCTCAATCTTTTTGTGATCTCTTGCATTTCTTTGCTCCTAACATGACAATCATTCTGCCTACCAAACTTTCGACTTCTTGATTTAACTAACATTAAAACAACAACAACAACAACAACAACAATCCCATATATCCCGCTCAAAGCAGGGTCCGGGGTCAAGTTGTACGCACTGTTTCCCCAACTAGATCGAGAGAATGTTTCCTAGTGATCTATGACAAGTCATCAAAGACGAATAATAATCTACATAGACAAGCAACACAAAAAGGAATAAAAGGATAACACACACTTTAGATTCTAAAATAAAGGGTGCGTATAAGCAAGGTGTGTTACTAGGAAAGCATGATGCAGGAAACGATGCACACGTCTAGTATTTGTCAACTCAAATAGCACTCCTCCAATCCACCCAATCTCTTGTCATATTCTCGTATGTCCCAAAACAATCAAGTCTTTCCTAATCACCTCATTTCAATTTTTCTTTGGCCCCTATGCTCTGATGGAAACTTCCAATAGATGAGTTGTCACATCTACCTATTTTAAATCTTTATCTGGTGAAAAAAAACACACACACGTATTTGCAGCCCAACTAGTCACTCTATAGCCCAAAGAACACACGGGCCAGCCCACTGGACCTCACAAAAACAGACCGATCAAAACCAGGCCCAACTTAATCAACACCAACAATTTTATTGTGTTGGCCCAATAGATTGTACCATGAGTATTAAATAATAAAATTATCATACGAGCACAAACGTTCACCCGATAACTGTCAATGACAATGAGTTACCTTTTTCGTGTACAATGGTAGACTTTTGAAAGCTTATGCAAATTTTGGTCAATTTAGTATGTTTTTAATTGGTGCATTTTAACGCACAAAGTTGTTAATTTTTAAAAAAAATAAAAAAATTGATTAAAAAAATAATGGTTTATAGAGTAATACAAATAAATAAAATATTTTTTTATTTCTAATATGTTTTCCCTAGGAATGTGTGTGTGTTTTATGTACAAACTCTTATATTTTATTTAAAAATTAATCTTATAGAAATCATGCATTTTTTTTGTAAAAGTTCTTACGGTTAATATTTTTCCTTAATGCTTTTCATGAATATATATATATATATATAGGGTAAAAAATTATGTAACTTATATGCAAAATTCATTAATCTTATACAAAAATTCATGTATCTTTTTATAAAAGAATGTGCAGGGATTTATACAATAATACGAGATGCAAAATTGTTTTTATACAGAATACAATCATACATGGTTGTAGTCCTCTTTAATTCTTTTTTTTTTTTTTTCGTAGGATCCTCTTTAATTCTTTACATTACCTCTTAATTATTCTCTTATTGGTGGTCGGTGGTGGTGTTGATTTCTTTTTATTAGGAAAAAAAATTCAAAATATCGATGCAAGTTTAAGTTGGTTTTACCTACTACCTCGGTACCTCCCTTCATTCAAAAAATTATTTAATTTTTTACTACTTTATTGAAGTTATTTTTAAAAAAAAAAATTTAAAATTTCATATTTATTCTATTATTCATTATAAAAGTATGCTAAAAACTAATATTTTATAAATTTTAAAATTATTAAAAAGATTATCAAAAAGTCAAAAAGTCCTACATTTACATTTTACATCGGTGGGGGTACAATTATTGATGAATCGCAAGTGGTTCACCTACTTTCACTCTACATTTCAAAGGTGACATTTTTTTTAATTTATCATTTCTTACCTAACAATCAAATTTTCCACATTTATGGCTTCATTATTCCATAAAATTCACCGCTTAAAAATTAAATTCAGACAACTTAAAAATCGAAAGCAAGAATTAAAGAGAGTAATAAGAAATATGAAAACAAAGAATGGAGTTGTATTAAAATGTAAAAAGGCTTATTAATGTACAACGGATTCAGCCAACGTACAGATCGATCTCCACAAATGCCTACATCAGAATCCATCGTCATCTAACCACACCAATCTCAATCAGATCTCACTCCATAATAATAATAATATATATAAACATTAATTAAACATTAATCACCGACTTAACAAAAATAAAATAAATTTAAAGTACACTAAAATTAAAATCCCAACAATTTAATCACAGGACAAATAAATAGCCGAAATTAACAAAACGAATTTCAACGGGAAGAAACGAAAGGGGGAAAAAAATCTCTACGGATCGGAGGTGAGTCTCCTCATCAGAGAATGAGGGCGGCGGCGAGAGATCCGAGGAGGGCGGATCCGGCGACGGCGGCCTTGGAGAGGGAGAAGGCGGCGTTGTCGCTGGGAGCGTTGTTGTTGCCGGGAGCAGGGGCCGGAGAGGAGGTAGATGGGGCCGGTGGAGAGGAGGCAGGCGAGGTTTCGGGAGTGGAGGCGACGGTTGGGGAGGGGGAGGGGGATGTGGTGGTGGCGGGAGAGGAGGCGGGGGTGGAAGATGGTGGAGACGCGACGGTGGAGGGGGAGGGGGTGGCTGCTGGGGGAGTGGCGGTGGGGGCGGGAGTGGAGGGAGGGGGGGAGGGTGCGGCGGTGGTAGGTGGGGGAGAGGCGGTGGTTGTTGGGGGAGACGCGGTGGGGGGAGTGGCGGTGGTTGTTGGGGGAGACGCGGTGGGGGGAGTGGCGGTGGATGTGGGGGGAGAGGCGGTGGAGGAAGAGGGGGAAGCGGCGGGGGATTGGGCGGAGCAGGAGGCGGCGAGGAGGGCGAGGAGGAGGAATGCACTGAATTTGGAGGCCTCCATTCTTCTTCTTCTTCTTGAAATTGGATTTACAGATCGCAATTTGCAAGAGAGATGAAGAGAGAGAGAGAGATTTGAGTGTGTTTGTGGAGCTTTGAAGAGAGTGTGGGGTATAAAAAGAAGAGAGGGGAGAAGTTAATAATACAGTACAATAATAAATTAAAGGATTTAATTTAAATTAAGAAATTATAGAAAAGGAAAATATTTTCTTGGAAATAAATTTCTTTTCTAGGGTCAATGTAAAGCACACTAGAAAAATCGTTTATATTTGGTAAAAAATATTTATACAATAAATATTAGCAAAGTATGAGATTTAAACTACTTGATATGTCTGATACATTGAATCTTTTTCTTTTTTTATATATAGAAAATGTGCTTTTAAAGAAGGACCAAAATTCCTATTTTATTTATATAAAATTACTAAATTTTAGATCTTTTTGATAATAATGTTCTAAAGTGGGACTTTAACATTTTCACATATAAAAGGGATTGTATATGATTTATTCAAAATTAAATAAAGTATATGGAAATGGAAGGCTATAAGTTACTACTATAATGATTTATTTTATAAGGGTGGCTTTAAACTTTAAAGTAAATTACCATAATCCAAATGAATGGAGGAGGGGAGGCAAGTGGGGAATGTGAATGTACAGCCTGGATATATGAATGGGCTAGCTCATCAGGAGCTGTGCTTGTTTTTCTTTTGTTTTGTTTTTGGGTGTCCGGTTGTCTTTTAAGCTAACCTTATCAGTTTTACATGTATGACTCTTTTTGATAAAGACAGCCTGTTTTAGAAGTTATTGTTACCTAATGAAGATATGGTGAAAGGATACATTTGAAAAGGATGATAGAAGGAGAAGTGTGTCAAAGATTATTATCGGAGGCGGATTCTTTTTAGGATTAGGAGTGGCAGTCGTTCCTCCCTCTTCCAATCGAAAATAAAATTTAACATACATATTCCTCTTGTCGATAGTTTCGATTTGATATATTATAAGATCAAATTCGATATGTGAGCAAAAAGTTATAAGCGTTTCAATTTTCATGACTGAACATATGTAAATTAATTATTTCTCACATCATTTACCAAACTGATATACTTTTGTCTTAATTATCATTTATTAAACTTCATATCTTAATAATGTAATTATATATGAGCATTGTTCTAGAAAAAACGGTACCCTTCAAGACTCGCCTAGACCGGGCCCCCGCCTAAACCCTTGACCTCGCCCCTCCTTCTAGGACGTCAAGGTTACCAAATACCAAGACTCGCCTAGATCACAAAGACACACCATGAAATCCGCCTAGACCCTTGACCCTACCCTACCGCCAAGCGGTTTTTAGAATATTATAATACTAGTGGAGGTCCCGTCCCGTGCACGAAAAATACATTAATACAATATTATAATATATGTGTGTGTGTGTAATCAGTTCGATAGATTATATATAATCTAAAAAATAATCTAGATATAAATAATTTTTTACCAAAAAAAATCTAGATATAAATAAAACAACACTTATCAAATACTACATATTTATCTATTAATATTTTTGGTAAGTATGACTATGAAATATTTTATATTTATATTTTTGTCAATCAACTAAAATATATAGATAGATAGATTGTGGCTTATATAACTTTTTATAAATTATGAAAACATAATATTTTATTAATTTTTATCCTAAAATCAACCAGGATGCGCCACATACGATTTTTTATTCTAGAATCAACCACAGTGCGCCACGTAGGACTCTATGCATCGGTCTTAGTATATGTACATAGAATAGAATATATGAGAACTTCAAATTAGAAGGTTATTTTGAAATATTTGAAAACCATGAAATAAAGTATGCAAGATTTATATTTTTATTCTAGTTACACATTCATAATATTAATGATTTTTGGAAAAGAAAATTAGGGTTTAATTTTACAGATAATTTTCTTATGGTTATTTTCCTTTCTTTTACTCGATCTTGAGTGCTAATACTTCAGTCTTTATAGGTGACAATTTCTCACAAATATCCGATATTAATTTCTCACACATATACTTTTGTCACAATTATCATTTGTTAAACTTCATATCTTAATAATATAATTATGTATGAGCATTGTTCTAAAAAAACCTTCATGCCCGCCTAGACCGGACCCCCACCTAAACCCTTGACCTCGCCCCTCCGTCTAGGCCGTCAAGGTTACCAAGACTCGCCTAGATCACAAAGACCCACCATGAAATCCGCCTAGGCCCTTAATCCTACCCTACCGCTAAGCGCGCACCCGCCAAACGTTTTTTAGAATATTATACTATGAGAACTTCAAATTAGAAAGTTATATTGAAATATTTGGAAACCATGAAATAAAGCACGCAAGATTTATATTTTTATTCTAGTTACACATTCATAATATTGATGATTTTCCAGGGAAAAAAATTAGTGTTTAATATTACAGACAAATTTTTTTATTGTTATTTTCCGCCCCTTTAATCAACAATTTTATGATCCGCCACTGATTATCATCTCAATTTCCTATGGATAGCGTCATCTACCCAATATACTGTTAACAACGTTTAGTGAATCCCCTTTAATTTTGATGTGGCTAACACTTACGTCGACCGTTGTCTTTCTTACTCCTCCTAGGAGTGCTAATGCTTCAGTCTTTATAGGTGATAATTTCCCACACATATCTGATATCAATTGTTCGACCATGTTCATCTCACATAATACAACCTATTATGCTTTCTGATTCATCAAAATTGAGTTTAATTTTCCCGTGCATCAGCCTTTTCCATTTGATTTTATTCTCGTTCATCTTGTTCGTAATCGTAGGCCCTTATATATTCAACAATATTGTCTTGTACATCAACTCTTTCACTACACGGTTAACTTACCTTAATTTCTTCTTTGTTGGGAAAATTAAAACTTAAGTGGAGGGCATTTTAACTAGTGGAAGCAAAGAAGAGATTGACAAATGACAAAAACAAAGGACATGTGGAGGTCAGTGATTAGTCAATTATCTCCATCACATTCACATTCACATTCATGGAGGTGGTGGTACGACGTCCTAACTACTATATACCCCCTTTATATTTTATTTCTTATACATATATGTTAGATGGGGAAAAATAATTACAAAATTCATTATATTTGTTGTAAATAAGATAGGACATTTTTTCTCAAATTGGTACAGCTAGTGTGTATGGTGGTGGTAATTAGCTGTATCTGTGGGGGCGCTGTTTCGTCTTCACTAAATTGTTGACAAAGATGCCCAAATTACCCTTTTTTTTTTCAATGATGATACAAAATGTGTTTCGCTGTCAACATTATATGTGTGCCTTTTTTTTAAAGAACATTTTTTAATATGAGCAATAAAATGATAAATGGAGTTGGTAATAAATTTCCCTATTTAATCATTTATCTTTTTTATCAAAATATTAAAATACGAGGATGGAACAGTTTTAGGAATAAAATAAAATAAACTCCATTTATATATACATCTTTTTTATATTTATTATTCATTTTTATGAAAATTTTAATAGAAGCCCAAAAATCGTACTGACATATAAGTTTGATGTTTGCGCTCATAAAGACTTGAAAATGTATTTATTATGTTGGTAAGGAAACTATTTATACTAACAAGGGAATGATATGGTATTTATATATATATATTTTTTTTGATCTTAGTCCAGTTCGATCGATTCAGTCGCTCTACGTCTGGATCGGGTACTGTGTGGCCCATTTAAGGGGTTGACCCTCCCACTCACAAGCGACTCCATGTTTCCAAGAGGATTCGAACTTCGAACCTCTTGGCATCAACGACTACACCAACTTGTGATTAGTTGATATGATATTTATATAAAAATGAACAAAACAACAGATAAATAAAGTGTGTTAATACAATAATACAGAGTATTTATTAGTTTGATTAAGCAACTGATGATAATCCATTTTATGTTACATAAGCCCAAAAAAGGAAAAGGCATTTTCAAAAGTATATATTTATTGTATATATTTATTAGAAAAGAGTACCTTAAAAAAGGGGATAAATCCTCAACAAAATAGATTTTAAAATTGGATAAATTATGAAATGTGATATTTTTTTTTTCCTGTCAAATCTCAATATATTCAATACATGTATTTAGGGTATAGATTAGAAAATTTAATACACTATACATAATTTGATGTTTCTACGAGTCTTTATTTATAGTTTGTTAATTTGGAGTTAGCAATCAAATTAGAACGTGATAATGATTTATTTAGATGGGGCACAAATCAATCAAGAGATTTATATATAGTAAGGGGTGGTTATATAACGTGCTATGGTCGTCCTCCACCGACAAAACCAAACACACAATCGAGAATTTGTGAAAATTGAGTGATGGGTCTTTTTCAACGTCTACATACACTTGTAATTAACATCGAATCCCTAATAATTACGACCCACCAAAACGTCCAAACCGAAATTTATTTTGACATTTGCATAAGAATACAATGTATACCACCTATTCAATTTAGGCATTGTTTGTTTGGGTAGATGGGAATAGAAAAGTAAGAAATCAAATTTTATGTTTAAAATTTGTATAAACAACATTTTTTTGTTGTGAGTTTAGAAAAATGACAGAAGGAGGAGATGGCTAGAGCATCCTAGCGATATAGTTATGATCTCTGTTATGATCGAGGAGGTTGTGAGTAGATAAGAAGGTTGTGATTCCAATCTCTGTTATGATCGAGGAGGTCTTAGACTCTTTATCTTTTCATTATTGTTTCCCTTGAAGTTTTGAAGGGTATTATTTCCATTCCAGGGGTCAGACAACACGCTGATTGATTCACCATTTTCGATTAGCCAAAGTAAGCTTTTATGGCATTATCTCCCAAATTGTTAGAGGATGTTCTTACTTTTGGTCAAGATAGAGAATAAATTTCTACTTTTTACATAGGAGAAACAATGTTTTTTTTTATATAAAGGAAAAAACAAATATAATGAAACCATTTCGGGTTAATTGAATTTGCAGTTATTACCCAAAGGTTTTCAGTTTAAATCTTACTCTGAGTGGTTAGTGGAGGGTTTGTTTGGGCCAGCTCAATGGCATAGCTACTTGCTTAGAACTGATTTGCAAGCCCACTCTTCCAAATGAAACTTGTTTTATAAAACTCCGTTTAAACAGGCCACCTTAGGAATGATAATTAAAAGCATATGTAGCCAATAACAAGTACTCTATCCGTTCTAAAACATAAGTCGTTTGATTTTATGACATGTTTTCAGGAGTTAAAAACTATGTAAAATATTAATTTTTTAAAATAATATTATACATATTAATGGTGAGTATAATATTATTTTAATAAATTAATAAAAAAAAAGTTAATTTAGCTCCTTAAAAAATATGTCACAAAGTCAAATGACTTATACTTTAAAACAAAATAAGTATTAGATTTTACAGTATATAATGTTTTTTTTAATAATATAGAGTTTTTAACTTACTAAAAAAAAATATAATCCCCATCGAAGAGGAGTACAACAATTATTTAGCTAATCATGATCTGATTCAATGGGCCGAATTATAATTGGGCCGAATCACTGACAACGCCCCAATTATAATTGGGCCACAAATTCTGAACACATGTTATATTGAGGCGAGTATGAGCCAAGTTTTTGTCAAGTTAACGAAGGCTTGGTCACCTAAATACAATGATTTACATTACACAAAAAATATTAATGAAGGCTTGGACACTTGTTATCCGAATAATTAACCTTTGACCAATTTCACATTTTTTTTAATAAAGTTTAAAATTAAATGAAAATTGATTAAAATTTTAGCAAATAAATATTGTAAAAAAAAACAGTCCAATGAAAAATGAAGAATATTATGAAAAGTTGGAATATTAATAGATTATCTTGAAAATAAAATACAATTATTGAGATAACAACAACGACAACAATTCAGTAAATCCCACGATTAAGCAGGGTTTGGGGGGTCAGGATGTACACACTCATTCTCCGAACAAGTCGAGAGAGTGTTTTCGATAGACCCAAAACAACAGGGCACATAAATCACATGGTAACATGTCAAATAATAGACAATGAGGCAATAGGAAGCAAAGAGAAAGACAGAAAAAAAGCATAAATGAAAGTTTCACCTAACATATTATACATATATGTAATGATCCTAGGTCTAAGGGGTACCCTTGTAGGGGTGTTGGTATGACATTGATATAAATACTCAATGGGTTGTATTACACAAATCATCCAAGTAATAATCAAATGTTCACTCTCAACCCTCTCATCTAATCTCTCTTTCCTCTTCCCCAACCCCTCTAAACTCTATCTCTCTCAATCCCCATTGACTCTTTCCTCTTCCCCAACCCCTCTAAACTCTATCTCTCTCAATCCCCATTGAAAGTTAAGCTTTCCCTATCCATGTCCTTTGGGACATAACAAATTGTATCAGAGCGAATCGTTTCTCAATTCCGCAAATCACAATTTTTTTTTTCCTGAATTTTGGTGACCTGTACCATGGAGCGACGTCAATGGCGAAAATCGCAGATATGGGGTCTTCGCCCCTCTTCTGAATAATTTTGCCCTACAAATCACATAATTGGAGCGGCGACAATGGAGGATGGGGGTTCTTCGCAGTCATTCGCTTCAGCGGGTGATGAATGGTGGACACGATGGCAAGAGATCGACGAAATTTTCGCCAAACATAGGAAGTATATTGGACTTACTACACGCACGACTAAAGTTTCGCCAAACATATGGTCATCTTTTATAGGCCATGCAATTTCATCTGCACGCGAGAGTTTTACTTCATTTGTTAGATAATTGTTACCCTAGATGTAATTTGCATCTTTTATAAGGCATGCATTATGAATATATTTTTATTTGCTTTAATTTTAGTGTGTATATAACTATATATGGGCACACTTTTTGGGTCCAATAGTTTTATACTGTGTTATTGTCAATAAATGTCAAATAATTACTGTTGTAAAAATAGAATGGCTTATATTTTTGACTTTATTAGAGTAATTATTTTAACTATTTTATGCTATTTAAGTGAAAAGTAGGTAGCTAGCACGTACAATCATTGCTCGTGTTAAAATGGATCACTAAAGTATCGGAATGAAGTGATTTAACATTAATGATAAAGATGAAGAGAACAAATTTGAACCATTGGCAGTGTCCTGACAGAGAAGGTGCACTATTTGATTGAATTTATTTTTATTATCAAACACCTAAGTTTTAATGAACAATATAATCTGTGTAAAAAAAAAGGCTGTCTACATATCCACCCACCCATTACTTGGACAATAGGAAACACCATTATCATACACAACTAGTTCCATGTACCTACCTTGCTCCCATCAACTCTCTAGCTAGCTTGCTAGCTACAAGACAACTGCAAAATGAGAAAATTGCACATCCAAAAACCCTAATTTTGATGATCATTTTGCACACATCATACAATTTGAATAGTTTGGAAATAAAGCAAAGTGAAGAAAACTGAAAAGGAAAAATTAGCATGTATTTGGTGGACTGTATGGTATATTAAAAATCAATTTATATTCAGACACGAATCACTCTCGGCTCAGGATAATACCAAATAAATTATTTTCATGCACATGAAAAATCGAAGATATGCCTCCCCTTACGAACAAGACGACAACGGAGATTTACATCAATTTAAATGACTAACAAGGGGAATAAGGAAAAAGCACGCCATAAACCAACTGGATGGAGAAAATCTCCCAAGTGTACTTTTAAACTAAATTTTGATGGATCAATACCTGCAAATAATGATAGTTGTACTGGCTTTATTATATGAGACTGGGATGGTTGCCTTATTCATATTGGTTGTGACAAGATTGACAAATAGACTTCGCCAAAGGTTGAGGCATTGACAGTTGACACTTAGACAAGGTATTAATCAAACACTACAACTAGCTAGGCATTAACAAAGTACAAATTGAAGTTGACTCTCTCATAATCATAAAAACCATATGAAAAAGAAAACCAAATGTCTTTGAGAAATTAAATTGATTATGTCTGACGCCAAAACCCTGTTGTTGATAGTGAGAGAGGTGTCCTTCTCTCACGTACGTATCCCGTGATGATAATAGAGTGACTGATAAGATTGCACATCGTACCTTAGCTGCTCTGGCTAATGCTCTCGGGTAGGGTTATACCACCCAAACTTTTACCTAATAAAAAAAAAACAATTTGAATACTTTTTTTTTAATTATCCACCTTTCAATTTAGCTCTTTTTTTCCATATATTATGTTGTTATGAATTTGATCGACTAATTTCCTATAAACGTGAGCATTAGTACTCTACAAAGCACTCGAACTAGATAAACCAAGCAAACAAAGAATGAGCACCCACCTTACACGTACAAATATCATTAGTGAAATTTGAACCCTTAACCTCACGTGAGCAGCACAAAGAAACACCTCCTCCTTATCACTAGAGTGAGAAACTATTAGGATAAAAATTTGTGTCCCACGTCGTTTAAGATGCGAAAAATACCCTAAAATATACTACATTCATCTCAAAATATTGATCATTTTACTTTTTGGCATATTTTTTTTTTATTGAGATAAACACTCTATAAAATACTAAGTTTTTAATTAATTTTTAAAACAATATTATACTTATTATTACTCCATCCGGTCGAAAATAAACGATTTTTGACTTTTATACACGTATGTTTAATTAGGAGCAAAAAACTATATAAAATAAATAAGATTTTATATAGTTTTTAGCTCCTAAAACTATATAAAATAAATAAGACGACAATGGATATTATACTTATTATTACTCAAATTGTATATTTTTCACGTAGGTTTAGTGATTGTAGGCGTAGCATCTCTGACAAGATCAACACGGTATTAAGCCAAAACAGATGCATGGACCAAATATTACGAATTCTTGGGACGTCCCTGTCAAAGGAAAACAAACAACATATAATATTCAGATGGTGGACCCTATGGTTTGTTAGAAACCAAGTGATATTCAGAAATGCAAAGACGCCGTCCATTGAGGGCTTTAAGAAATTAATAAAGGATAATATTGATAACTGGAAAAGAGCAAGCGCTTTGGATACGTCAATTGTAGGGGTGCTGCTTCCCCATAACAACGAAAAACGTAAGATAAGAAATAATAAACAAAAAACCACCTTATGGAAAAAAAACCCGTGGGGAAAATACAAGTTGAACTTCGACGGATCCTTTGTATCAGCTAATATTGGCTCTATAGGCTACATTATACGAGATTGGACGGGCAACCCAGTAAGTATAGTAGGAAAGGATATCGGTGGTCTTTCGCCACTAATGTCGGAAGCTCTGGCCCTTAGACTAGGAGTACAAAAGGCAAAAGAATTGAATATCAACAACCTCTTCATTGAAGGAGACTCTAAGATAGTCATAGATTACCTGAGCAAACAGACGGCTTGTCCCTGGGAAATTGAAATTATAATGTCAGACATCCAATCCATCATGGCAGAACTAACAATCATCGGAATCTCCCATATTCCCCGCATTGGTAATCAAGTAGCGGATAAGGTTGCACACCTTAGCTACTCTACCAGGGGAGCAGATATTCAAAATTATTTAGGTCTACGCGACCTCATCCGCAAGAATGCTTTCGGCTAGAGCTGCTGCTCAGCTGAATCTTTACCTAATCAAAAAAAAAAAAGTATTGACAACACCTTATTTGAGAGCCAATGTTTTCACCTAAGACCTTAAGCCAACACTATTGAACTTTTACATGCAATATATAATATTGAATACAAATGAAGGCAATGGAGCAAATTTGAAAAAATTGACAATGTGAGTCCAAAAACGTAGGATTGATTTGGAAATGGATTGTGATTTGTGAGAGATGATCGAGTAGGTAACCCACCAAACACACATAAACCAACAAAAAAGAAAAGGGCTTTTCAGGGATCTGTATGATATGTTCACTGCAACACTCGATCATAGTCACATGCTCCATCATCTACACACTACTACACTACACATCCTTACATACATACAATATAAAATTTCAGATTAAATCCAACCTAGCTACCTTGCTTCTTCATATCATATATCACTAACTATTCACTAAGTAACCAGTAACTACTTATGAAATATATAATGACAACTTCAGGTCATTTCATGTCTCCTTCTGTATTGGATACATTTACACTCATTAATATCTCCGATTTGAGTTAATTACCACACATATCTAGTAAATTAATTCACCTTTTGTTTTTTTAATATTTTTATTTAATTAACATTTTTTTAATTTAACCCCTCATTATTTTTTAAATATTAAAAAAGCCTTTAATTAATGAAAATAAATAAATAATGGGCTCTTTTTTTTAAAAATAATCTCAAAGATAAATGGGTGGTAAAATTAATGCAAATCTACCAACAAATAATAAAATAGTAAAATTATCAAGCCAAACAGTAATCAAGCATAGCTCTCATCATCATCATCATCATCCTATATATGGGTCTCCACTATATACATATATCATCTATCAACTATCAAAATCTCTCTTGACATGAAAAACTAAAAGAGATCTATGATCTTTTTATGGCCTTTAGCCCTTTATTAATTGAAATCATGATGAAGCTGATAAAAATAAATAAATAAAAAATTCAAACCCATAAAAATAGTACTATAATTAAAGAAAAATAATTGACTGCGTTCTTTGGTGGCTTCCTCAGCTTTTCGGGTGTTTGGTCTTCTTGGATCGTTTGTTGTATAGTTTATTTCTGTTTGGTTCATTACGCCTGTTATTTGTATTTATGTTTTTAGGTTACTTTGTTAGACGGTTCGCCGTCTGCCGACTTCGGTCGGCCTCTCGATCGCCTGTCTGACCTTCGAATTTTTACCTAATCAAAAAAAAAAAAAAAAACAAGAAGAAAAGAAAAATAATTAAAACAAGAAAAGGTTTGAGAATCTTTCAAGTGTAAAAAAAGGTGAAAAAAGAAGAATTGAAGATAGAGAATAAGAGAGGAGTGAGGGAGGAGGGTGAATTTGTAAGCTCTATACACAAATTAAAAACCTGCTTACGCTTCCTGCAACGATGTTGACAATACGGTGAAAGTGTGGGGACGAAGACGATCCCTCCACTCTTTTCTATTTCTCTCTTTAATCTTTTTTTTTTTTTTTTTTTTTTTTTTTGCTTTTTCCTGAAATTATTTGTTTAGTTTCTTTGGGTAAATTAATTACATGCATGAGATTGAAACATATTTCCAATTTGGGGATGTATAATGTGGGGAATTAATTTAAGTGTCCCTAATTTTCAATAAATGAGCAAAAATAAACACCATAACATTTCCATGCAATAAAGCATATGTCCTTTATTTCATCTTAATATGGATGCTACTCCCTCCGTTTTTTTATAAGTCGTTTATTATTTATATACATTTTCTTAGAATAATAAAAAAATACATAAAATATTAATTTTTTTTTAATAATTTCATACTTTTTAATAATAAGTATAAAATTAGTATTTTACATAGTTTTTATCATTATACAAAAAACATGCATAGATAATAAATGACTTATAAAATTAACACAGGGAGTATGTAACAGAACATCCCAGTAAATGACTCATTCATCTTATAAATTGGACTTATCGCGTATGCGACACAACTTATCATTTTAACATTGATGAATAGTCTAGTAAGGTCTCATCAACTCTAATAATTCTCCATGGTCGATCCAATTTAAGTATATGTCATTGTTTTTGCAACAACTTAATGAGACATATGTAGAGATTTGGAGGAAAAAAAAAAGAGAAAGAATTGAGGTTTTGAACACGTGAAATTTGATGATGAACTCCACATAGGAGGAATAGGACTATAATGAACCATTTCGGAATGGCTCAATCGGAAAGGAATTGCAGATAGTACCTAAAGATTTCCGATTCAAACCCCGGATGACCGCTCTTTATTTACCAATTTAAGGAATAAGACTATAATAATAGGAGGAGGGTATTAAACTGAAAATAGAAAAAGGTGGGTATGGAGTTTCACTTTCTGTCGGAAAGGAGAGGTTTCCCGCCAGCTGACAACCATAAGAAGAATTTTATAGATGACAGATCGATGCAGTGTGAGAGAGAAAGCATGTCGTATGTCGCATCACATCTAACATTGTTATTTGTTTGCCCCAACCCAACCTCTCACAACCTACCAAACCCTGCATTTTGTAAAGCCAAAGACCGTAAATAAATGCATAATTAAACTCTAATCAAGTATTTAAAAGGTGATTAGTCAAATCAGTTAATCTAAAAAAAATTTAACATATTTTTAATGAATTAAAAATTATATAAAATATTATTTTTATATAATTTAATACTTATTGGTAATAAAGATACAATTATGTAAAAAAAATTAACAAAAAGTTAATATTTTATATAATTTTTATCTCTTAAAAAAACGTGTTAATTGATCGACTAATTGATGGCGGTATGTGCTTAGAGTTTATGTTATGATTTCGTCTGGAAAAAAAATGAAGAAAAGAGAAATACTTATACGTTAAGGGTGATGTGCAGTTGATATAACCGAAGTTTTTTTCATAAAAAAATAGTTGAAGTAATTAAAAAAAAAGTAAAATAATAAAATAAAATAAATGTCTTATGATATCCAAAAATCATTTATTTCCAAAAAAAAATGTAAGGGGTATATTAAATTTTTTATAACTTTATATTTAAAAAAGATAAGTGCAGATAGTATAAGAATAACTTTCATATGATATTCGTTTTTTTTTTTTTTTTTGGTGGGATTCATATGATATTCGTTGATATAGAGAAAGTTTATGATAGATTTTTGGAAGTAAATGAGGTGTTAGAAAGAATCATTGAGGATATATATGATAGAGATTTGACTAGTGACTCCACGTCGAGTGGAGACAAACTACTTTTTGGCAAAGGTATAGGCTTACACTAATGGTCATTAGTCTTAAGCTCGTTTCTCTTTGCAATGGTGATGTGCTTGGTGTAGGGTTGCGTTCAAGATGGGATTATGTGGTGAATACTATTTCCTCAATTATGATATTGTTTTGATTGATGAGTCGAAAGATGGGGTTAGTAGGAAGTTAGAGTAACAAAATAGAATACATGGAGTTTAGTCTAAGAGGAAGAAGAGAAAAGGAATGAGAGTTGATGTTAGGTGATCGAGGATATTATATCAAAGAAAAGCATGTTTAAACACTTATTGTTGATAATGCAAAGCGATTGAATTGGGTGGGGGTTCGGGGATTCAAGCTAGTGGTGTGACAAAAATAGAGAGTAACATTTAGAGTTCTGTGTGACAAGAAAGGACCCTTGAAACTCAAAGTAAATTCTACTAGACCTTGATAAGGCTCACCCTGTTGTATTGTTAGTGTTGGGTAACTATAATCGATTATGGTTATTAAGATGAGGATGATAAATAAAATTAGAAATGATCGAGGATAACTAGCTATGACAAGATGGATGTAGTTAGCATCAATGATCGAGGATAACTAGCTATGACAAGATGGATGGTTGTTGAGATGAGGATGATAAATAAGATTAGAAATAATAGTCATAAGATGAGCGTCTAGAGCGTTTTTTAGAACATCGTCAATAGAATAACACTGAGTTAAAGTTAGGAGTTTGTAACCACGCGCCAAGGCGTTACACATTGTCGAAATTCGACCGGAGTAATTAAATTACCGACAATATAAATCATTTGCCCTATTTTTTTTTTCATGCAAAACTTTGATGTACTATATTATTTATTTAATTTCTTTAATAATAATAATAGTTGAACTTGAATGTTCGTCCTCTCCATTGCGTGAATTTGCCCCCTTTTGGAATGTGATGAGAATTTATTGTAAATACTCTCGATCGATCGATCGGTCTTCTCGTGACTTTTTTTAAGAAGTTGTATTTTTAACATCTGGAGTAAATGCCATTTGAATGTTCTACACAGATATGAATGAGTTTATAATTAAAATTAATAGAATATGTGAATATTAGCCAACGCGACGTCCTGGTTTTACAATGGTTATAAACCAATTCAACGAATTAAGGCCATGTTTACGAGCGGGAGGATATAAAAGATAAATGAATTAACCCCCGATTTGTTTTTTTTTTGGGTAGAGAAAGGTAATGATTACCTTAATAAATCTAGTCCATATTCAAATTAAGATTCATTAGTTTTTTTTTTTTGATAAGGAAATAATTCGAGGCCGGACAGACCCGAACCTCGAGAGGCTGACAAAGTCAGCAGACGGCAAGCCGTCTAAACATACAACAACGAAATAGAAAATATAGCATAAAATACAATAAAAGAGCACCCAAAGAAAACCCGGAAAAAACCCAAGACCCCAGCGGACACAGCATCGAGAGAAAGGAAGTCGTCGCGGAGAAGTGGATAGCGAGCGCATGGGATAGCTCTTGCTGACACGATGTCTCGCCGCCGGAAAGACGGAAAGCAGCAATCCTTGTAAGGCAAAGGTGACACCTAGGGAAGTGTGGATCACACGACGTTCCCCCCACCTGTATGAAGGATCTTCGGAGACCACAAACACCACCAACACAATCACGTCGATCAACAAGGGCCGCAGAACTGCTCCTCTACCGAAACTAACCACGACCAACAGACGAACACCAAACCACACGAGCATATGAAGCTCAGCCGCAAGGAGGACGAAACTTGGGTTAATTTGGGAAACCATTTAAACAACTTACGGACTGAATATATATAATTATTCCATATTATAAAATAAATCTATCCCTATTTTTATTATTATTATTGGGTTAATTTGGGCTCAAGACAAAACTTGGGCCCAAAAATTTACATCCGGGTCTCCTTAGGGCCCAAGGAGAACCCGAGACATTGGCCCTATCAGAAAATGAAGCTACGCCAATTTCTGACCAAGGCAGCCACCGATGAGGACAACGGCGGCCACAGAGGCAACCGAGACGCAAGAACAGCCACGACGTCGAGACGCCAGCGCCACAGCCAAGCGAAACCGATTGAACCAGAACCAGCAGACTAGAACGACGGCTGGAGGAGAGGACAACAGCGGACTAGCCGCGTGCGAACTCAACAACGACACGGCGGAACCTAGTCGCCGGCGAGAGAGGGGTCGGAAGCCAGGGACCGGAACAAGGTCGCCTGAACCGAGGACGGGGACGACCTTAATACATGTCGATTTCCACAGGGAGCAAACCCTAGATTCGAAAATTGACGTCGAATCCGCTCGAAATTGAACAGGAAGGAGACGAAAAGGAGAACTCCAGCCATGGATCTACAAAAGCCCTAATAGAATAGAGCGGTTGAGCAGTTTCAAAGGGTTAAAGAAAGAAAAGGGGGTCCAAACTCCTTGATGAAGGTTTACAAATCGACGAACAACGCAAGCGATAACCACAACTCCAGGCGGTCCGACGGAGCCCAAGAGGCAGCGGCGGACACAACCAGGGATGCACCGGCCAAGCCGAGGTAATATACCCCGAAGGGAGTTGCTCAGCCCCTCTCTCTCACGAATGAGAGAAGAAAGAGAGGTTTTTTTTGAGATATCTGGCTTCCGACCGACCATCGAGTACCACCGCAGTAGTAGGAGACAAGAGGCAAGCAAGAGGGTAAACTGTACACCCGAGGGAGGTGAAGGGGTGGCCGGTGTGGTACGATGACGGTGGCCAACCGGTGGTTTCAGGGGCTGGGCGCAGGTGGCCGGAACCGAGGAAATGGTGACCGGAACCAAAGATTTTCACGCCGATGAAGCGGGATGGTGGCTCCCGGAGGAGATTTAGGGCTCCCAAAGGAGATTTAGAGCTCCCGGAGGAGGAGTTTGGGTCTCCCGGAGGAGGGGGTCGGAGCTCCCATGGAAACCATGGTTATGGCGGCGGTGCAAAACCTAACTCTCAAAAAGAGAGTTAAACCCAACACATATAGAGAAACTGAATTCTTTATTATGGAGGCTAAGAACAACTACTGATTACAATAATATGGTGTTTTATGAGTATATATAGCAATTCATGAAACCCTAATCAAATTATGGATCATAAACTTAAACCCAACACAGGTACCGTCGTGGGGCGCTGCCCCCCGAAGGGGCTCCTTCCCCTAGGACCCATGGTGTTTACTAGTTAGCTGAAGCTGACGAGCGTCCTTGTCTACAACCTTGAAAGACGTACATAGTGACAATATGCTGACTCGAAAGCCCAAAGAAGGAGAAGAGAGATTGAAATCATCACCTTGATTTCTTACGGATATTTTCAAAGACCAACATTAGTGTTGCTATCAGCCAGACTTTCATCTTCCACCTTATAATACGATGGAGCATTGGAGCCCCATTTTTTTTTTTACTACTAAATTGACCCAAGTGAAGGCGGACTATCTTTACCAACAACGGAGTGTATGGATAAATTTACAAAAACAAAAACGCTCTCTCTTCCAAACCCTAGTTGCCCCACGCCGTCACCAGCAACCATTGCCAAAAGCCTCATGCCGGACCTCCAACCATCGCCTGTAACCAGCACAAACCTCCATCTCCACCATCTCCAACCAGGAGCGCTTTAGGATCGGGAAACCTAGAGAGCTTCCGCTCTCGGTCTCCTGCAGTCGCCGCCACCAATTTCATCCTCCCCCTTCCGTTCTCCCGGATTCCGGATCCCGCCTCCCCACCAACCCCGCCTCCCCACCGCTACTCAACGGGCCTCCAACTCGACCTAGTTGATGCCGCCTCCACCCGGCATCACCTTCACTGGTTTGCTCTGACGCTCGTCGTCCTCTTCCCCTGTTTCACTGGTCTCCCCGGCTGCCCGCCGTCACCAACACCCTCGGTTCTGCCAGACATCCTCGGTTCACCAACGCCACACACCAGCCTCCGTCGCCACACTCCGGACTCTGCTGGAGCGTTGGCCATGCAGGGTGATATGCTTCTTTATTATCCTCTGGATATATGAAAATAAAATTAAAATTTTCAATCCTTCTGGCCTGTGTCCTTTCCTTTTGATTGTTTTTTTAAACTTTCGCCTTTTGCTCATCTTGCCTATCTCTATTTTTGCTTGTTTTGTGCAGCCTATTACGATCTTTGTTATCGTCCTTGAGGGGGTAAGATGGGTTTTTGGGTTTGATTGAGCAATGGTTTGGTTAGGATTTAGGCTTGCGGATTGATATGCAGTGTTGTTCTAGTTGTCCTGCAGGCTTCATGTGAATGGTGGTCGATTTGCTATGTTCGAAGACGTCGTGGAAGTGCGATCGATATCTGAAGGCTCTGTTGGAGTCCATAATCTGAGATGTCCGCTAGGTTCCCGAGAGTTCTCTGTGTGCGTCTTTCCTTTAGCCGATCGGTTCGATTGTTCTGCTAGCTTGTACTTTCGGTGTAGTATGACTTGTACTTTTATTTCTGCCTTTATTTTTGTCATTTGCTTCGTGTTATTTCTTTATGTCATTTGCTTCTGTATGTTTTTTCGGTTGTACATGATGGTTAGTCCATCTACCGACTTGTTCGGTCTCTCGATTTCTCTAGACTTGTCTGGAGAATCGAATTCTTATCTTGCTTCAAAATTTAAAAAAAAACAACAACAACGGAGTGTGAAGCGTCACATATATATTTTCAAGACGTACAATATATCTATAATGGTTTCTATTACTTCAAAAGAAAAAAAAAAAAAAAGAATAATTCTTGGGAGGATGAGTGTGTTAAATA
The DNA here is from genome assembly GCA_963922045.1 of Persicaria maculosa. Taxonomy (NCBI): domain Eukaryota; kingdom Viridiplantae; phylum Streptophyta; class Magnoliopsida; order Caryophyllales; family Polygonaceae; genus Persicaria; species Persicaria maculosa. The sequence continues at coordinate 1,620,636 of OY998254.1, read as the reverse complement.
CGAAGGGAAGAGATCGAATAAGCTGAGGGGTAAGATTGCATGCAAATGCAACCATATTTTCCTCAATGATAAGTCTATTCTGCACATATATTAATATCTCAAAACACATGGTCCCAATGCTGACTTTTGAAGCATATGGTAGGTCTTTATTTCGTTCTTACTTACTCGTATATAAACAACTCGATCTTCCTTCAACAACGCCTCTCCTGTTCGAAAATAATCAAACATCTTTCTTTTCCATTCCAATAACGGAAAAAAAAAAATGTTGTTTCCTTTTGTCTGTACTTTTCACATGAGATAGAGTTATGTTGTATTGTTAGTCTGCGGTGTTATTGTTTGATGGTTTTTGGCTTCGTTCTTCACTGTCGTTCGCAACTGCTAGGACTCCTATGAGTAGTTTTTTTTTGAACATTTCTGGTAATAGAGTTTTTTTCTACTTGTTTCCTAGCGCCTTTTTTTTGTTCTCATTATATGCTTTGGGGGGGGGGGGGGGGTTCCGCCTTCAAATTCGTCGACCTCCTGAGAATCACTTCTAGAGCAGTTCTCAAATACTTAAATAAAAAACATGTTCTTTCTAAATAAGCCATTTTGCACTCTAGAAGTCACAATTCAGGCTACAAAAGAGGTCGAATCAATATCATGTCAGGTCATTATACATTTTAATCTGAATCATGTTATTTCAAGTTTGTAACTATACTAGATTAGACCAAAAAAAACTTGAATTGTATATCCAGCTCGGGTCGGATTTCTCGGATCGGATTTGGATTTGGCGAGCTATACTCGGGCCTCACCCGAGATCTTCCAACATATATAGTTGACGGGTGAGGGCGTGTGAGCGACGCGCTAGGCGTTGGGATGTAAGCGGGTGGGGCAAGGGGGGAGGAGAGAGAGGGCCCACCATCACGTCATCTGAGTAGAGGGGGGTGAACACTGAATACGAAAATGCGTGCAGAGACACACATCGAAAACAGAACCTCTCCCCCCCTCCCTCACGCTCGATTTCAGCGCTCCATATAGGGCGCGTGCATCACACCTCCTTCTGGAGACTGCAGTGGGTCGGACGGGTGCGGGCCCCGCAGAAACTGCCACCATCATCCTCCCTCCACGCCATACTTTTTCTGTCCCTCTCTCTCTGAATCTGATTCCCCCACACACAGTAAAAGTCAGACTACTATTCCCTCCACCTGCTTTTTTACCCCCCTTACTCCTCTTTTTACAGTTTTACCTCTCATGGTTAAAAAAAACCCAAACTCATCATCAACTCCATGGCTGATAGTTCTAAGAGCATCCCCAATGGTGGGGTGGCCCAAAACTTCTCTCTCCTTTTATTATTCGCCCATCTCACTTTTCACTAACTTTATTTTCAACCCTCTCCAATTCATTTTTACTTCCCACAATAGTCGAGTTCCCCAAACCACTTTTTCCATCTCACATCAAATAAAAAAGAAAGAAAAAAGAATTATTATAGGGACACGTGGCCTCATTTTATTGGTTTAGGATTTGGGAAGGTTCCCAATATATTGAGGCACCCAAAAATCGGGAGATTGTCTACAATAGTCGGGTTGCCCAAATGGGTGGAAAAAGTAAAGTGGGGAGGCTAACTCCCCACCGTTGCTGATGCTCTAAATGGGTAAATTACATAAAAACAACCCCTAAAATAACTAAAATTTAGCTTTATTTCAATGCATCACCCTATTTGAAGGGTGGAAAAAGTCCTTTTTATGTTCAATAAATCTAAAACTAACACTTTTTTCAAATCAATTTGAAACAAAATTTTAGGGGTGTTATTTAAGTAAATTTCTACATTTAGGGGCAATTTTGTGAAAATTACCCTATTTGAAGGGTTAGGAATTTCTAAAATAAAAATTTGGGTCATTTGTTGTAATTTGCTAAGCAAGAGTGGAATAGCAAATTAGGGTTTTCTCAATTGTATTTTTATTTTTATTTTTTTAATAAGAAAGGAAAAAGTTGGCTTTTTTAATATAAAGAGTTGGATTACATTAATAGGGTAAAGGGTGAGAATGAGAAAGACATCTCTTTGAAACAGGCAACAACCCCTAAATACACAACATACCAGCTTCTCCTTCCTCTTTCACATATCTGCACTTAAATTTTCCAGTTTTAGGCATTTTTATCTCTCAAATTTCATGTGTTGGTGGGTGGGTAGCTAAGTTAAACAGATAAAGTTTCAATCTTTGTCCTTATTAGCTTCAGCTGAAGCTAATTAATTAAGCGAATCGATTGATCGAGAGGTGGCAATGATGGAGTTCGAAGATCATCACGAGGTGGAGGAGGACGACGAGGAGCTCGAGGAAGACGACGACGAAGAGCAGCAGCCGACCAACTACGAGTCCTCGCTCCCGAATTCCTCTTCTCGGCCGTTCAAAATGCCGGTCCCGGAGGCGCCGTCCCGGTCTCAGTCGCCGCCGCCGCTCCCGCTCTCGCTGTCCTTCCCGGCGGGGAAGAAGCCGGCTGCGCCGGCGAGGTACCGCGAGTGCCAGAAGAACCACGCGGTGACGATCGGCGGCCACGCCGTCGACGGCTGCGGCGAGTTCATGCCGGCGGGGCCGGAGGGGTCGCTGGACGCGCTCAAGTGCGCGGCTTGCAACTGCCACCGGAACTTCCACCGGAAGGAGGTGGACCCCACCAGCAACCACCACCACCCGAGCCCCTACCCGATCGCGCACCCCGCCGCCGCCTACTTCCCGCACCCGGTCTTCCAATTCTACCCCTACAACAGGTCTGCAGGCCCCCAACAGAGACCCTTAGCCCTCCCTTCGCCGGCGTCCGGCGCAGCCGATGACGCCGCAGAGATGATCTCCGACCCGATGTCGGCGATGGTTCTAGGCGGCGGCTCCTCCTCCGGCAAGAAGCGATTCCGCACCAAATTCACCGCCGATCAGAAAGAGAAGATGATGGAGCTCGCAGAGCGGCTCGGATGGCGGCTGCAGAAGCAAGACGAAGCGGCGATTCAGCAGTTCTGCGAGGAGACCGGAGTGAAGCGCCATGTCCTCAAGGTGTGGATGCACAACAACAAGCACACCCTTGGTAAGGGAAACCCAAACCCTAGCCCTACCTAGATATTTTTTTTAGCCCCAAATTTAACCAGCTAGCTAGACGACGTCGTTTTGGGTCAGTGCATGGGTTAATTAAGGTATGTGCCTCTATTGTTTGTTGTATAAGTTAATTAGCATCAATTCAACTAGCTTGTTTAATTAATTTATCTATCATGGATCATGAATGTATGTGGTAGCTAGCTAGGGTTAATTACAATTAATCAAGATGATGAATCATATGAATTGACAGTGGTAGTTATATGTAATATCAGTGTGGTGAATGTGATGCACTTTCATCTTATTTACCAGTGCTTTGTCTATACCATATATATTGCCTCATTAACCATCTTATATTTAATGTGCAATTCAATTCACTTAGTGTAGTGTATATATTAAACCGAAATCTCTGCAAATCGATCCTAAAAGCATCTGCGACAGTTTCTCTATTATACAGAATTTTGAAACTTGTTATATCTCATCTTGTCATCTATAGCGGTAGGGCGGATTATTTGGGTCGTTTTAATGCAGATTTTGGTTATGGAAAGGTAAATATAATGAAGAACTTATGTGTATGCAATGTCCATATATATATGGTTTGTTCGTACTGGGAGGAGACCGACTCACTAGGAGTCGGGATCCTACCAATCTCGGGAGACGTCGTCGGTTCGTGACCAAACGCCGTCCACCCATTTATGTCCATATACGGTGATACTGGTGTTATATATCCAAGTTTGAAGAGTTTGGTAAGCAATTTAATAACAAGAGGTTTGTTTATATTTTTATTTTTCCCCTTTAGATACATTTTCGGTTACTGGCTTACTCTTATAAGGGAAAAATATTTAATGAGAAGAAACCCACAAAGTGGTGGGTAGTACAGTTTCTTCCTAGGATAGATATATGTACTGTTTATATTAAATGTGCATTTGTACACATTTATGAACAATATATATGTATGTATATATACAGTGTTTTACAAAATTTAAAACTACAACGGAGTTTATATATGTACATAAAATGAGAGTGCGTTAGGACATTCCCGAGATATGTTTTCAGATACCGCTATACAATTGCAATCCATGGAAACAAAACACCCATGCTTTAGCACATAGTGCAACAACGAGCACCAGCTTGACTTGGGGTGGTGGTGATTTGGTAGCAGCGGGTGGCAAGATAGCTTTGTTACCTATTCCATTAGGAACAGCAAATTTTTTGGTCCATCACATTCATGCATTTACAATTCATGTGACGGTACTGATACTTCTGAAAGGTGTGCTATTTGCGGATAAAGCAAATCTTGATTTTCGCTTTCCTTGTGATGGTCTGATCCGGGAGGAGGGGTATACATGCCAAGTATCCGCTTGGGTTGGGATCATGCCAAGTATTTCGCTAGTCATATTGGTGATGGGCGTTGTAGAGAGTATATATATACAAGTTTGTTGAGTTTTTTTATTTGACGATTAGTCCGTCTGATGATGTGTTGCTTATAGATGGTAGAGGTGTAATTTTAAATTGATGAAACCCTGAAAAATTAGGGTAAGAAGGAGACACCTCGGAAATGCAAGAGCCCCAACTAATTTTGGGGTTATATGAGGAGTCCTATTAATTTATAAGCGTTGATTGTCCCTTATAATAATTTCATTAATTGATTTTTGGATTTATTTAGTAAGTGCAGTTGCAGTGCATTTACATTATGAATGATTTTCGTTCTCTTGGGAATAGGAATTGTAACGCCTGCCTTTGAGGTGTGTGTGGGGGTAATTAAATTCGTATTTAATTACATACATTATGATCTCATTCATATTCATATATATATATATATATATATATATATATATATATATATATATATATATATATATATATATTTATATATATATATTTATTGGGTGTTCAATTTGATATTTAAGAATTGATTAATAATCCAGAGGTGATCGATCCAGGTTTAATTTTCGATGTTGCAGAAGCCAATGAAGATATATATGGAGACATTCATCCGAAACTTGGGTTTTGGCCACTCCAATTCCACTGCTTATATATACTTTAATTTAATCATAATGCTTGTATTTTTTATATATTAAAAAACTACATAATTATTTTTTCGAACATATAATTCATATATAGGATTATCGAAAAATACAAAATGAAATGATGAGCGAGCCTAAAACAAGGGCTCCTCATTTTGCAAAATAAAAAAAAATGGGAATCTAAATGCCTGAGTTTTTCAGTAAAAAAATATATGTAATGGGAGTCTAAATTATAACATTTTGTGATTTTAAATAGTTCTTCTTTAGATAAGCTTAATTCGCACCCATAAATTGAATTTGTTGAAGAAAATAGTGGCCGGGTCCGAAAGTAAAATTTGTTCAAGTAAAACGATTTTTGTACATACCGATTGCTAAGCAAATGGTAGGCTAAAACAAATTTATATATATGTATAAAAAAGAGAAGTAAATCCTCTACTAATTGCTCAAACACTCAGATGAGCAAATTTTGCTCAAGTGATAGAGAGAGCAAATCCAATGATTGCTCAATCAAGCACCTCAAGACCGATACGAGCTCTAAAATAGTTTTGCTTGAGCAAATACGCAAGGATCCACCAAATGCTCAATCAAACAAGACGATTTCGCTCCCGAGGAATGAAAACCAAAAGTAAAATAAATGGCATATAATGCAAGGGCAAGGTAACAGAGTTTACTTCTCTAAAGTCATGATAAAACTAAGTTTCGAATCCCTAGAAAGTAAGCCTTTGCATTGCCAAACCATGCTAAAAAGAAGGTGATTGCTAGCTATATTTCCTCGGATAAGTGCAATGGAAAGCTTCGATATCACTCCTGAACTTGCCCTTCACTCTAATCCTCTCTATGCACATCTTAACAATAGATTAGACTATGCATATACATCGGTTCTTATATACTCCCTTACACTCCATTTCTAGCCCCCAACGGCGTTGTATATAATTGCCAACATCAATTTACACTGTTTTTTTGTTTAATGAGAAATATATCAATCAATCAAGTTGAAGTGATATGTAAAAAGATAAAATTAATTACTAATTATGGAAATTATTTTTATTGTTTAATGAGAAAACTAATTAAAATACCCCCACGAGGGAGGGAGTCTGTCATTGAAGACGAACTATGAGCTGCCTGGAAGACCGGAAGACAGCTCAAGAGGCGATCACGAAAGAAGATAAGAGAGTGGAAAAGGCGTGGTGTATGAACCCGGTCCAACTCTTTATTTTTTTCCTTAGGAAACCGTTCAAAAAATCCTTGTAAAAAATCAACGTAGGAAGTCTTGTCAGCATTTTTTACCAGTGAGAAAAATCGTGGTAATATATTACCACTACTATCAAAGGTCGGAATATTTTTATTATTTTTCAAAGTTAAGGATATATTTTTACCATACTCCAAAGCTTGAGGTATTTTAATTAGTTTTTTCTTGTTTAATTAACGTGTTCTCCCAATTTAGCCTCATAATGGTTTCATATTAACACTAGTGAATTCCGAGTTTGAAATGAGGTGTGTATTATATTGTTTATATATTATACATACATTAATTACATTTTCGAATTCAAACACGCCCATATTGTTTGATAGTATATATTAAGGAAGATCTTATTTTTTTAATCTCGTATATACAAGAAAAGAAGATAGGTGTAATTTAAACACGCCTATGCTGAATTTTATATAACATATTTGTAGTTCAATCTAAAACATTAGATTTTATTTCCAAAGGGAGAAGAATAAGAACTTTAGTTCGGCGGGATGGCATATCGACGGCGGGCTTCATATATCATCGCTTTTAATGGCGGAAGTATTGGCTCTTAGGCCGTCGATAGAGGCTTCCAAGAGCCATTGGACTTAAGAGGATTTTGATCAAAGGTGATAGTTTATACGTTGTCAAATACAGTCTTTGGTGTATGGGAATTTCTTTGGAAGATATATAGTCTATCTTTTTAACGTTTAATTAGTCACACCCGGAGATCTTCTATCTCCTTCATCAAAAAGGATGCACTTGATTGATAATATCTTACAAATTTGACATCAACCAAAAAAAATCAACGAGGGAATTGTTTCCCCTAGAAGACAAAGGTTAAGAAAATATAAATACTCAATTACTCATTCAAGTATAGTTTTGGTGTGTAGGCTCCGTTTGGTAACACGTGTTTGATTGGGTAGTTGAAGTTGATAGAGCAGCTGAAAATAATGGGATAGTTGTGTAATATGTTGAATTAAATTGTGTTTAAGCTACTAAGATGTTCCATGTCCTTAGTTGATAGGACAAATGATACAAAGTACAAACTAGTTGATTAGAGAAGAATTTTGTATATAAAAAGAAAAGATTTGAAATGAGTAGCTATTAAAAATTAAATTGCAAAAGCTAATTAAATTATAATATCGACTTTGGCTCATTTAAAATATATATAATATTAAAATAAATAAGATTCGGAAAACTATTTACGTTACCAAACCTATCCTTAGTCTATTAGGTCTTCTAGAATCATGATCTTAGTTTAGGGCAGTATCATTGGGCCTGGGCTTTGGCAAATAGTTACTGGGCTTGTTTATTTGTAAAGTTGCCTTATTTTGCACCTCAATTACCATCAAAACCCCCTCTTATTTTACACCAAAATAAAGCAAAAATGTGTATTCATAAATTAAAAAGAATTAATTCCAAGTTCATGATATTAAATTTAATATGTCAAGATCGAGTGTTACAAGCTTAATTAGTAAAGATAACATGTATTAACCAATAAGTTACGAGTTCGAATCTCTCCTCCCTGTATTATAATGACCCAAGCGCAACAACTAAAATGCCAAAAACGTAAGGTTCAAAATCCAAAACAGTCTCAAACCCATGGTTTGACATGAATATTGACCATTACATGAAGCTTAAAGTTACCTCTCATTTACATAATACTAATTTCCGTAGTTATGCATCGTCCAACACATATCAGAGGTTTAACGAGAGTTCATAAACAGTGGAGGAGGAGGATTAGATTAGGCTAACCGAGATAGTATTATTTTATACAGAGCTCTTCTCCTCTATTCTTCTACCTGTTTATCTATATTTGTTTTCGAGTGCTTGTCCTTTATTCATGCATTGTTTAATTTAGGCATTTGAACATGTTTGAGTCATACGAAAACTCTCTCAACCTAATTGGAAAAAATAAGCGTACAATAAGACCTCCAGATCCTGCTCTAAGGGGATATAATGGACTTCTTGTTACTCTATTTCCTAGGCTCCCCTATATCCCAAAGTCTACAATTTCCACCCTGTTTTTTTTTTGATAACGAAACTTGAGAATAATAAAATTAGTTCGAGCTCTCGTTAAACGGGATTGAGTTAACGTAAATCATAGATGATCTTGGGTGGTTCTTTGAAAGAAAAATAAATTTATGGGTGGTTTTCTGCAAAATTTTATTTTCAGGGTGGTTTTCTTTAATTTACTCATGTATATATAAGTAGAAATTTGATTATATAAGTTCGTACAGAGTAGGGACGGACCTAGGGGTGGGCTGGGCTTTGCTGCAGCCCACCCCAAAGTTTTAGAACTTATGTAATTAGTAGTAGATTGTAACATAAAATCTTCCGTAGCACAGTTGGTTTTGTATAAAAGCTTGACATGGGTATACCCTGAACTGAATGACCTGGGTTCGATTCTCACCTATCCTGCCCCGTCTTTTATTTTTCATCTGCTACGTGTATTGCACAGTGTGCCTGTATTGTGATTCCAATTCATTAGATTTTTATTTTTTGCCCTGTCCATTCATTAGTTTTTTATTTTATATTTATCTATATTTTGTATATGTGATATTAGTAACTCTTAAATTTGTTCATTGTATATTTTATTTTTCTCTTTATTTTTTTTTCTAGCTAGGTTTGTAGATTTTTTTTTCTAGGTTGGTAGATAAACATGTGATATTAATAACTCTTTTTTTTTTTTTATCATTGTATAACATAATTTTAGCCTACCCCAATTTTTATTTCTGGTTCCGTGTCTGGTAATTACGTTATCGTAATAAATCAAGGCCAAAAAATGAAAATCTCACTCTCAACTCTCAATTTTATTTAATATATTTAAATATAAAATTTTAGTCACATGTGACCATTGGGTATGTTATCACAAAAATAATTTTACCTGGTCTTTTTTATTAATTTGAGTTTATATAAAAACATACATAATATCAAAATTATTAATTTGAGTTTATATAATAAAAACCCATATATAATATCAAAAATTGTTAATTTGAGTTTATAATAGTAAAGAAGATGGCAAAATATCTAAAATTACAAGTTTTTCTTAATAAGATTTACTTCTTAAAACGACAAGTTTTTTTAATTAACCGACCGAGTACTATACATTATAAGTTATACAATCCAAATGGATCTACCTTTAGTTCACACTCAAATGCATTTTAGATATTTTGCAACCGATTTTATATAGATATTTATATTTACGGTTTTAGATTTCGAATTAATATCTCAATTTCATATTTTCATAGTCTACTTATCAAAATTCTCATCTCTATTATGGGACTCTTTTTAATTTAACTGGGCCCCCTATAATAATTCAGCTATTAAATTTTTTATCAAAGAAAACATAATAAAAATCTTTAAAATAAATAATACAAGCAAGTTCAAAATCAAGTTACATATAGTAAGGAACTCATATTTTGTTAAAAATTCAAGTAATATTCAAAAACAAGTTGCACAAAGGAACACATTTTGTTCAAAAGTCGATCAAGTAATATAAAAGGTCAATCACAAAAATAAAAAACGCAAGTTTTGCAACCTAAACATAATAAGAAAACCAATGCAAAGAAGCCACACTTCAAAGACTGATTGAGCCTTATTGAGCCTTGTTTTTAGGCTCCACATAAACACATATATATATAGAGAGAGACTACACAACCAAAAGAGAGGAGGAGATCAAGGAGAGATCAGTACCTGGATCCATCTGCACTGCTGTATGTAGGACACGTACATTCATGTATTGATACAGGTCAAATCAACCAATAAACAGGAGGCAGAAGCTAAGCAACTAAGTTAAGCAACAATGGGCCAACTACTTGCATCAATACAAGTTATAAAGTAAAAATTGCACAATTGGAATCGGATATGAAAGAGTCAATTGGGCATGCTTACTCTTCAAATTTCAAAGCAGAAAACTTCTAAAGTCAATTCTGATAACTTAATTACAATAACTTAATTCATTATAAATATAACAAAATTATTCATTCATCTACAATAACGAGTCCATGAAATTCAGCAATTAAATTTTTTATCAAAGAAAACATAATAAAAATCTTTAAAATAAATAATACAAGCAAGTTCAAAATCAAGTTACATATAGTAAGGAACTCATATTTTGTTAAAAAATCAAGTAATGTTCAAAAACCAAGTTGCACAATAGAACACATTTTGTTCAAAAGTCGATCAAGTAATATAAAAGGTCAATCACAAAAATAAAAAACGCAAGTTTTACAACCTAAACATAATAAGAAAACCAATGCAAAGAAGCCACACTTCAAAGACTGTTTGAACCTTGTTTTTAGGCTCCACATAAACATATATATAGAGAGCGAGACTACACAACCAAAAGAGAGGAGGAGATCAAGGAGAAATCAATACCTGGATCCATCCGCACTACTGTATGTAGGACACGTACATGTATTGATACAGGCCAAACCAACCAATAAACAGAAGCTAAGCAACTAAGTTAAGAAACAATGGGCCAACTACTTGCATCAATACAAGGTAATAAAGTAAAAATTGCACAATTGGAATCGGATATGAAAGAGTCAATTGGACATGCTTACCCTTCAAATTTCAACCACAAAACTTCTAAAGTCAATTCTGATAACTTAATTACAATAACTTAATTCATTATAAATATAACGAAATTATTCATTCATCTACAATAACGAGTAACGAGTCCATGAAATTCACCTACAAGGCAACAAAACAGGAAGGAAAAATTAAATTAACAGTGAATGACAGCAATGAGTCCAAATAAATCGATTTCGGCATCGATCAGTCGAACAAAGCCACCGAGGTAAACGTAGTGAACGACAGCAATGAAGAAAGAGCGTGAATGAGCAATGAAGAAAGGCAGTGAATGAAAGCAATGAACAACAAGGCAACAATCAGTCTAAAATTTAGACTGATTGTTGCCTTGTTTAGACTCTAAATAAATCAACACGCCAAAATCAGTCGAACAATAAGGCAAATCAGTGAATACAAGTAAAGGCAAATCATTCAAATGATGCAAGGAGTAAACACAGCAACCAAACAACAAACCGATTTAAAATCGGACAGCAATTGAACACGATTTGCCTAACATCAAAACCAATCAAACAGAGCCAAGGCAAATCGAATGCATCAATCGAAACAACAAACACATTGACAAGGATGGAGTCGTCAAACAGGACGCTTGAAGTTGAATTTCACCGGGTAGGGAATTGAAACGGGGGACGCATTTAATTTTACGGATCAGAAGAGGAAAGGAATCAATCGAAGACTTAGGTGGCCCGCAACCATAACGATTTGGATAAACAGGACGAAAAACCGAATGGACTAGGATGCTCGAAGAACCCAAGTTCGAGCGACTCGACGTCGGCCAGTGAAGAAGAGAAGTAGATATGGGATTATATCGCATTCAAAGCCACAAGATTTGTGAACTCAAAGCCAAACTGAAGAAGATTTTTGGAGGAGTTTGGCCATAGCAAGTGAACCGAGAAAGGAGGCGCCATCGAGCGAGAGTGAGAGAGAGGGACGGGAACAGAGTGAGTGAGAGGCGCAAAGAGGTGATCTGAAAGATGAACAACGAGACGGATGCGTAAGGAGGGAGATCTGTGTGCTGGTTGAAATTAAAGTCTTAACGGTTAATCAACGGTTCTCATGCTAGTATGGAAAATATTTATTGGATGATAAAAAGAGCACAAGGATCACCTTTTCTACCGTTTGATACGGGGAAATGGTTGGTTCAGATCGATTCTAATTTATATCATTTTTATATTTAAAATAGTGTATACATATAGCAACACTTATAAGTTTATACAATATATATAAGTAACACTTATGAGAAAATATATATAAGTAACACTTATGAGAAAATATATATAAGTAACACTTATGAGTTTATATAATAGTTGATCTATAAGTAGAAATTTGATTAAAATTGATTATACAAGTTCGTATAGAGTAATTCATTATGGTAATAAACTAAGGCCAAAAAATGAAAATCTCACTCTCAACTCTCAATTTTATTTAATATATTTAAATATAAAATTTTAGTCACATGTTGTGACCATTGGGGTATGTTATCACAAAAATAATTTTACCTTCTTGTCTTTTTTTTTTTAATTTGAGTTTATATAATTAAAATACATATATAATATCAAAATTATTAATTTGAGTTTATAATCGTAAAGAAGATGGCAAAATACCGAAAATTACAAGTTTTTCTTAACAAGATTTACTTCTTAAAACGACAAGTTTTAATTAACCGAGTATTATACATTATAAGTTATACAATCCAAATGGACCTTCCTTTAATTCACACACAAATACATACGTACTGTAAATATGTATGGAAACACATTATTACAACCGATTTTTATAGATATTTATATTTACCGTTAAAATTATCCAATTTTTAAAATTGGTAATTTAATATTTAGATTTCGAATTAATATCTCAATTTCATAGTCTACTTATCAAAATTCTCATCTCTATTATGGGTCTCTTTTTAATTTAACTGGCCCCCCTAAAATAATTAGGCCATTAAATTTTTTATCAAAGAAAACATAATAAAAATCAGGAAATTAAAAATTGTTTAAAATATATAATACATGCAAGTTCAAAATCAAGTTAGATATAGTAAGGAACTCATATTTTGTTTTAAAATTCAAGTAATGTTCAAAAACAAGTTGCACAAAGGAACACATTTTGTTCAAAAGTCGATCAAGTAATATAAAAGGTCAATCACAAAAATAAAAAACGCAAGTTTTGCAACCTAAACATAATAAGAAAACCAATGCAAAGAAGCCACACTTCAAAGACTGATTGAGCCTTGTTTTTAGGCTCCACATAAACATATATATAGAGAGAGAGACTACACAACCAAAAGAGAGGAGGAGATCAAGGAGAGATCAGTACCTGGATCCATCTGCACTGCTGTATGTAGGACACGTACATACATGTATTGATACAGGCCAAACCAACCAATAAAGAGAAGCTAAGCAACTAAGTTAAGAAACAATGGGCCAACTACTTGCATCAATACAAGGTATAAAGTAAAAATTGCACAATTGGAATAGGAGATGAAAGAGTCAATTGGGCATGCTTACCCTTCAAATTTCAAAGCAGAAAACACAACCACCTACAGATGCTTGTACCCGATTAATTGTAGTAAGGTTCAGCAAGTGTCAGATTTATCTTGCCTAATTCACTTAATATAGACATCAACCACTAGGTAGATACTTGTACCCGATTAAAAAAGTAAGTTTTGAAATCAATTATTTTTTTATAAATCAAAGAATTATCAGCGTTTATAAATATATTACTCACCAGCCGATACTTGTACCCGATTAAAAAAGTAAGTTTTGAAATCAATTATTTTTTTATAAATCAAAGAATTATCAGCGTTTATAAATATATTACTCACCAGCCAACTACAAAGGGAATGAGGTATTTTGTGGAAGGTAAGAGTTACGAGAGGAGCCGAAAGAGAATCATCCCCGGTTATGACTAGCCACTAGCAAGATCTTGATCTTCATCAGGATTCAGAGACAAAGTTCCTTTTAGAAAATACCTTGGCCAAAAGTTGAGGTAGGAAAATTGAAAAAAAGAGAGAGAGATAGAAGAAATAAACTGGTAAGAAAGTGTACCAATAGTCATAGACCAGGTAGGACCAACGGATCACCACAAGTTCCTCTGTGCTGCATGCAGTAGGGCAAAGGAGGGGCTTCAGCCACCCTGAGTTCCCCCAGGGTGCCACTGACCAGTTGCACTTGATCAAATCAATGTCGTCTCCTTGCGAATGCACTTTATATTAGTTCAGAAGATATATAAAGCAATGCAGAGTTCTTAGATGTAACAAAAAATTATAGACGAAGTGAAATTCAAAGTTCAAACAAGGAGATAGAAGTCGGGAAAGTCTTTAACAGTTGGTGTTCACCTCATTTGCTTGATAAATGGACAAAATCTGTAAATATGATTTGTTCTTTCACACAAACCATACTGATGTTGAATGCTCCATTGGTCCCATATTCAATGTTCCATTGGGGAGTGCAGAGTTCGCCAATGAACTCCATACACTCGTTCACATTTTCAGATGAAACAAACCCCACAGCAACATTGGCACAAGACTATAACAGGGACACAAAAAACACAAAATTAATATTTTACTGCGGGGAAAAAAATTAGTAACATAAGATGAAGATAGAAGATTTAGCAAATGCACTGCATGAATAAAATTTTCACCTTGCTTCCCTTACATATTGACTACAGGTTGAACTTGGAAAGATTCAAAACCTGCAAGATAAGTTGAATAGGTGAAAGTAAGAAAAATTGAATAGGAAACGAAAGAGTATTAAACTTGGAAAACACGTAAAACAGTCACGCTAAAAAAGAGAAAAGTATAGATCACCACCAATTCCTCTTTTGCACAAATCTTTCCAATGCTGCTCACTTAATCTATCAAACCACAATGTAGATATACGAGGGAGCATCAGCAACAACTGGTTTGGAGTTTGGACTGTTAGTCTTAAAACAATAAATTAGGAGACAAGTAGGCACTGGATACTACTACTTACATCTTTGGAGCATGTATATTTTGCAATAATAATTGTTCACCTGCAACGAAGAAAAAATCTTTTTCTTGGGAGTTCCAGAGTGAAGAGGAGGGAATGATGCTTTAAGCAAGCAACACCTACTCAAGAATAAATGTAACAGCTCTATCTTAATGATTGAACAAGTTATTCCAGTCAAATTCAAAGAAGATAAATGCAACAAAATGGTGACCAACTACTAAAGCTCATGCCAGATCAAGTAGCTAGTAACAGTGAGTAGCTGCTGTTGAGTGGCATGGTGGATTATTTTGCTATGATCCCAATGTTATACCAGAGATCAAACTGAATGCATAATAAATTCACAGAAAAAAAAAACCTTCTTTCCAACTAAGATGGCTAGTGTCACTAGTGCTGACCGAAAGGTATTTGCATTTATTAGATGAGGATTAAGTTTATTCATAGTATGCTTACGTATTTCCAACCAAGGAGTTGGCCACAACTGCAGCAAAAGATGTCGGCCACACTATGTACACCAGATTGGATCACTCTCTCCTCGGCTGCACCAACAGATGCATTCACACTGCAGAAGACACCCAAAGGATGAACTTGTCAGGGCTTCACAAGTTTTATAGTCAATGTTTAATTTCCTAACACAGACGATCATTGAATTTTTCTCAAAACCTGTATTGTAAAGAAGGGTATGAATCTAGCCAAAAAACTGATGATCACAGGGATAATTCAAGTATGCTTTGGGCCTACTTATCCCAGATAAGAACACCGATCCCCATGAAAAGATGGAAGACTCAACAACAAATCTTCCCTTATTTTAAAATCAAGGTGCGTTGATAAAAAAAAAATCCAGGTAGTGATTTCATCCAAATCACCATTTATATCGTAGGTTCAAATTCAATGCAAAAGTATAACCAATCAACCTCAAAAGAAAGTGGTTTCAGAAATTTCACCAACACATTTATCACAAGCTTACACTCAAGCAGGCTGAATGTTATTGAAAAATTGATTGTATATCTTGCATCATCATCAGGACACCAAACAATATATACTGACCAACTGAATACGAAAAGAAGAAAAACAAAGGAGCATGTAGCAAGAAAACAGCTGTACATTATTAGACTGCACTTATTATTCAGAAATCATTATTTCGTTGCTCCATTCAGAAATCATTATTTCACTTCCGCAGGATGCTGTTAACATATTTGGTAAGTGTCACTCTTAATCAGGAGTGTAAAATTTAAAAAGTAGTAGCAATAGTAGGTGAACAAACTAATGCCTAGAAACTGAAACAGATTTTGGCTAAATGCATGTAGCTTACTGATAAAGGTAAGTATCCCCAATCTGTTTGATTCTCCTCATATGAGTCATATCTTACAAGCAAGCAACCAACTTCTTACTAGCTCAAAATTACGTCAAGCATGACCGCATCAGGGCATTTATCAGATTAGGATGGTACAAAAGTTAAGGATGGTTAAAATCAGGATTGATCAAGCTTACTAGACTTAGGTACACAAATAGGAAGATGCAAACCACTCACTGTGACCCATCTCTCCAGACTTTGGAGCAGAAAAGCAGTTGTTGACACTGAGACCATAGTAAGCCTGCAAGAGCAGAGAGAGAACTATAAATACTAATTGAAGCATATTCAAACGATATTCTAAAAGGTTAAGGCTTGTATTAGGATTAGAGAGGACAAAGAAATGGTACGGTCTTAGCACGCTTGTTAGGTTTGTTCTCTAATGGCTAACACCCATGCACCTTGCCATACTAGCAGACTTCATATCTCCATTTCTAGCTATAGAGCTGCTCATTTCTCTGCACTAGACTTTTCATAAGAAGATTTAAATTACGATGGATTTACAAGAAAAATAACTTAAATAGGAAAGTTTAGAAAAACATACCTCTCAAGATATTACTCCATATCTTCTTGGTGGACCTGTTTCTGAAATAAGAAAGTTTAGAAAAACATACCTCTCAAGATATTACTCCATATCTTCTTGGTGGACCTGTTTCTGAAGTATTCAGGAGCTTCCAACTTTGAATTTTCCATCAAAACCCCAACTATGCAGTAGCTGTTCTGCAGCCTGCTCACTGCTCAGAGCCTGTTTGAGTTAAAACCTGATCTCTTATAGATAGGACTCTCTTGATGAGTGGAGAGTCATTGAATTTGTGTACATTCCACCTCCAGATATTTTGTTGTTGCAAGTATTAATGATGTATCCATTTTATCCACATGCTACCCTTCTTTCTCAAAATGTCCCAAAGAAGTCCGTTGAGAAAAGCATTGTTCCATGTTTTCAGATTTTTGAGCCCAAGACCACCTTCTTGTTTGGGCAAGCATACATCTTTCCATCAGATACTATGAGATTTCCATAAGAATTTTGCACAGAGGCTGTTGATTTTCTGTATAACAAGTGTTGGTGATGGTAGGATGGAGAACCGAAAAGCTACAATCCCTTTTGGAACAGCTCTGATCAATTCTATTCTAGGACAAAAGTCTTGGAATTCCAGTAGTTAAGGTTAGTAAAAAACTTGTCTATGAGAGGAGAGTATTGAACTATAGTCAACTTCCCGGATGAGATAGGGATACCCAGGTAAGTGAAAGGGAAACTTCATAGGCTAAAACCTGTTCTGGAGAAGAAGTAATCCTTGTTAGCATCTTGGATACCTGCTGAGTAGAGAGATGACTTTGCAGGATTGACCTCTAGTCCCTAGCAGGACATGAAGTATTCTAAGGATTCCATTAAGATGTCTATGGAGCCTCTATCCCCTCTTGAAAGGAGAATAAGATCATCTATATATGCTAAATGAGTAATCTGCAATAGGTCACACTTTGGATGAAATTTAAATGGGGTGTCTAGTTCTACATTTTAAGATCCTATATAGATAGTCAGAGTATAGAACAATTAATGGGGAGATAGGATCACCTTGCCTTAGCCCTCTTTTGCCATGAAAATAACCCTACAAGTGACCATTAATATTCAAAGAGAAAAGAGATGTCCAGATGCATTGTAAAGTCCAATTGAAGGAAATAGGAGGGAAGATTAGATGGACAAGCATTTCTTCAATAAATTTCCAGGAGAGTGAATCATAAGCCTTTCTTACATCAATTTTTAGGAGACATCGTGGGCTTATCCTTTTGCATGAGTACCTTCTGATCAGCTCCTGTAATAACATAATTTTCTCACCCATCAACCTTCTATGAACCCAGATTGTGCAGGAGAGACAAGTCATCAGTTCAGGTTTTCGTCTTTTGGCTATTAACTTAGAGGTGATTTTATATGTGACGTTACAGCAAGATATAGGCATGTAGTCTCCCACAGTTCTAGCATTTGTTGTTTTGGCAATAAGTGAGATGCTAGTGTGATTTATCTGTTTCAAGAGTTGGCCAGAATCAAAAAATTCTTAAACAGCTCTACAGATCTGATCTCATGTGGTCTGCCATGTCGCTTTGAAGAACTTGGAGGTGTATCCATCGGGGGCCTCCCCCGGAGACAAGTCCCCGGGTCCAGATGGTTACACTTCGAAATTTTTCAAAGAAACCTGGGGTACAACAGGGAGACAACTTTGTGGTGCTGTCCTTGATTTTTTTTGAAACTGGCAAGTTCCTCAAACAATCAACCACACCAGCATATCGCTGATTGCTAAGACACAAAATGCCAATAGAGTGGGAGATTTTAGACAATACCATGCTGCAATGTAACCTACAAAGTCATCCCAAAGATCCTGGCTTCTAGACTCGATCCAGAAATAAAAGATCTCATCTCATCTACACAAGTTGGATTTATAGAAGGAAGGCTCATGAGAGAAAATGTAATGCTACTCTAAGAACTCACCAGGAAGTAAAAAAGAAAAAGGATAAGTTCGAGGTGCCTTCTAAACCTTGATCTTAGAAAAGCATATTAGATACCCTCTCATGGAAAATCATCAAGGAAAATGTTCACTCGTCTAAACTTCCCTGCATTGTTTATTAATTGGCTTATTGAATGCATTTGCACTTCAAATTTTTCTTTAAATATAAATGGTAACCTGCTGGGTTTCTTCCTTGGAAAAAGAGGTTTACGGCAAGGAGATCCAATCTCCCCATTGATTTTTGTTATATGCACTTACTATCTCTCTAGGATTCTGAAATGCGAGACTAGGCACCCACATTCTTTAAATTTCATCCTAAATGTGGGCTTCTACATATTACACATCTAACCTATGTAGATGATTTGAATCTGCTTTCCAGAGGAGACAAGGCTTCCATGAAAATTCTCTTAAGACTCCTTAGATCTTTTCAAAGCTGCCTCTGGTCTTGAAGTTAACTTTACAAAATCATCCTACTACTTAGCTGGAGTTCTTGAAGATGACAAAAACTACCTCCTCTCTAGAACAGGTTTTCCGTCAAGGGAGCCTACCTTTCAATTACTTAGGTTTTCCTATTTCCTCGAAAAAACTAACACTAGTTGAGTACTCCCCTCTTCTAGGTAAACTTCTGACCAACATAAGCTACATCAATTTCCACATTAAACCATCCAAGATGTAAATTAAATAAAATTCCAGCCAAATTCATTTGTTCATTATCAAAGGTCTGGAAATCAGTTATTTATCTGGAGGTTTTAACCCAAGAGTGCAGTGCATCTTTTCAACTAACAACTACCAGATGAGGTTGCTTCACAAATATTTCTAGAAACGTAAAAGACAAATCAGCACCCAAATGCTATCTGAATGGCTGCATATGTTTGGCTAGCTCGTAAACTCTAAAGCTTGTGGCAAATATTTAGACAGTACATCAAAAAAATATCTTCCCAAAAGCTAGCTTGTGACAAATCAGCACCCAAATGCTATCTAAATATCTCTGTAAGATCATTAGATGGAACACTGTAAAATAGTAAAAGTAATTAGAATTCAAGAGTTTAACATGCTCTAGCAATGTAAAGTTCCAAGTTTAAACAAGCTCACACAAAAATGAGGGTCTTTACCTCGTCAACTTGATAATAAGCATTCGAACTTGTCCATTTCCTTGCAGGACCAACATAAACCTCAAATTCCTCTCCGAGTTAGCATACTACTACTGCTCCTTTGATCTTAAACAAAACATTGACCATTCAACAAATAAACAAATCAGATAAATTGACACTTAGAAGAGAATGAAATATATATGAGGAGTAAGCAATTGATCATTATCAACACACTTAACGAATTTGTGTTGCAGCAGGGGCACGTAGTAGAGATATTGGATGCCCTAGGCTGGTAGTTTGTTCCTGATAGACCTGGACAGATATAGAATGTAAGCATAAATTTTAAAATTGAGAAAGCAGAAGGTAAAAGTTACAGAAATAGGTTGGTAGAATGATGATATATAACATTACCCATCAACCTAAAGTGATCTGTAGTTGTAAGAAGACCTTTGTCACTTGTGTAACCATCCAATAGGTTCCTTGTTGAAACAAGGTAAAGCCTGGAACCTATATGATAAGTTTAAAAAATCACACTGTTTTGCATCAACTACAGGGTGAAATTGGAAAGATTCAAAACCTGCATGATAGGTTGAAAAAGTAACAGTTAGAAAATTGGAATAGGAGACATGCTATTAATATAGGAGACATTTTTCAACTTGAGAAGAAAATATATACTATACAAAACGTTTGTGAAAGATATCCAGTGAAATCTGAGTTGTCTTCATCTTAATGATGCATTTCATGGCAGAATATATATATTGTCAGCTACATCATGGCATTGATCAAGATCTGCAGAGCGGAGAAGTTAAGGACGGTCAAAATCTGGATTGATTAAACTTACAAGGGCTAGAAATCAACCAGTGCCTAAATTGATTTGCAACAATTTCAGCCATTACCACTGGGACAATCGACTTCATGACCAACTCCAGCCTCATCGCCCCCATCGACACCACACCAAGCCTATTCTTAGCCATCCCATACGCTACTCCCATGCCTGCAAAATCAAAACTTTCCCAGGCCAGAGGCACAAATTAAAATCTATCAACAACATGAAAAAACTTGACTAAATCAAGAAGAACAACATCGCCGAAATTAGAAAATAAACAAAGAGAGATGAGGACGGAAGATGATTACAAGAGAAGGATCAAAGAAAAGGCCATGAACACGCTTTAGAACTTCGAGAACAGTAGCCAGTGCACCATCTACCTTATTCTCGTCACTTTTTAGCTCTGAAAGGGACTTGACATTGAATCCAAATTGACGGCAACTTGAAGAAAAATAATGATATCTGTCCATCAAAATCAGATTATCCTTGTGTTTTTGCCAAACCTGAATGATGCAGAAAATCAAATGATTAAAACAGAAAAAGTTGAAATCTGCAAAAGGAATTATAAAAACAAAAGAAAATATGCATAAAATCGTTTATACACCATATTTCAAAACACAACGACAACCAAATGATTCTACCCATCGAACCAAATGTGAAGAGATAGTACTTACACCTTCCGTGTCATATAAAATCAGAACAGCACTGTCCATGCCAAGCACAATATCGAGTCCCTTCTGATGCCTTTGAGTACAATCGCCTTGTGAGATAACTCTAGAATCAAAATATGTTTTCCCAGGATCGAGCAACAGGGCCATTTCAAATGCATATGACCGTTCTCCCTTTGTGTAAATGTACATCTCAAACAGGTCAGCGGCTTCTTTAAGAAAGGTACGCACAAATGGCTTTAACTTCGTTACCATCTGGCATTGTATCCACTTTGAACAAGCTTCCATTTGAAACATCTAAAATTTCAAAATGTTGAAGTCAGATGAACCGGTACTCATTAAGAATATTAAAGGATGTACGAAGGTCCAGACGCATCTTTATGATTCAGAGCAAAAAACCTAGGGACCAAATTGATAGAGACGGAGAAGAAGGGACTAAATTCACATGAACTTCAGTGCAAAGACAGTATATGTCCCAAACTGCCACCTATCATGGAGATAATTAGGACTCGCGAAGAGATAGAGCCTACTTTTGCAAGATTATATTAGAACCATCAACTACAGATGCAAGGAAATATTATATTTAAAACACAGCCTGTCCAGTTTTAAAATACGGAGTGTAACAATTCATGAACAAACACAGCAAAGAAGAATGTCCCCAAGCTTTAAATGACCAGAGAAACGAACAACTCTACAAGCCAAAGATACCTTGAAGGGAGTGTGTCTGACCCAATAAATATTGCTCATCCGGTGATATATCTTTCAGACAAGTTGAATTCAAGACAGTGTGATCCAAATCAATCACAAGATAAAGCTTTTTCTGTTGTAACATCTTCTTAACATCAACATTCCTTAAGCGAGTTATCTCATCATTAGCAAGTCTCAAATCCTGCAAATAAAGAATAATGTCAATCTTTGCCATGTCTGCATAGTGTTCAATAAATATTCAATTAAAATTCAATAAAGAAGAAAAAGGCAGATGGTGAAAGAACCTTGTGAAAACAGGAACAAAATATTTTATTCATTGAAGAATATCTTATTTCAATTTTAAGAAGATCAAGCAACATTTCGTAAAGCAAACTTGAGTTAATGTTCTACAGGAAATCCACCAAAGTAAACAGGACAGAGGTTGACAATGACGGGAAAAAAAAAATCAATCGAGATTCGACAATAGTATAAGAATTCATCACAGTTATACCTTATGGATGTATCCAAGTGATATGCCCACAGCATCAGCCATCTTTTCCCCACATCTTATACACATATCTCGTAAGAAACCAGGATGTGGACAAGAATCGCCAGCCACCTCTGCAAGTAAAAATAATTCAATACAGTGATCATATTAGAAAACACCAAATCAAAGAACCACTTGCTCGGAGGAAAATTTCCTAAAATACTCCCACAGATGGAAACATCATAAAACCATCCCCAAATTTATAATAAAATTATAACGAAACAGAGGCAAAATGTCTAAAAGAGATATGATTGCAAACTGGCAATCCAGAGACTAAGCTGAACCCATGGGATTAAAGTGAACAAGATAACACGTACTATTGATGGTAAGAAGATCTCGAACAGATTAGATATGGCATCCAAACCATACCTGTCTCCTCAAAAGATCCATACGACGTGCCCTCTACTTCATCGGTTCTTTCCGAATCCAGCTTTCGTCTCTTGATCCTGAAACCAATCCTCTCCTGATATTAATTTTTAGAAGTTTCTACAGCTCGATTATTGAATATCATGAAAGAACTAAGAACTCAAAAACACTAGATGAAAAAACCAGGCCTCTTCTTGAAACAGTAAACATGACTATTAGGCCATCCTGAAAGCGAGTTTGCACATGGGAAGTGGGAAGAGTTCGCACCACAAATACTTCAACTTATAAGTGAGAAAAACATTTTTGCATTCAAATTCAAGTTCAATGAGTCTTAAGATCCTTCTACCTACTTAAAATGATGTCTTTTCAACTTTGCAATGCAATTATACAAAAGCCTCAAATAATGCATTTAGGGTACAATTATGATGAGAAGATGGATAAATGAAAAAATTATCCAATATAAAATAATTTCATGGTTGCAGACACTAGCAGTAGTACCTCTCCATCGAGTCTCCATTATCATCATTCTCTTTGTTTGGTGATGCATCCGATAATCCAGAATCCAGCTCCTCTTCAAGAAATCCAGCGAAATCATCACTGCTTGAAGAGGATATGGGGGAATCTGTAGCCACACTCATCTACCACAATGAAAAAGAATTCAAACTCTCATATATGATATATTCCTTAACGCAGATGTGTGAATGCAAACTTCTCAATGTCGAATTCAAACTCTCATATATGACAAGGCATTTGCTTTGAACAACACATTGCTTAAATTCATAAACTAGCATTATCAAACAGTTAGACACTCTATCAGCAACTTCAATTCATCAATGCACAGTTTAGAAGCAGAAAGATATTAACCAGCAATCAACCGAAATGACGACCTTTATCAGCGATTAGACTGCGTCGTTCTTCGATCAGCTTCCTCGGCGCCGCTGCTCCCATCTCTTGACTTCAAGCAGAAAGCAGTTGTTATAAGTTCACACCAAATTAAGCCTGCACATGCAAAGAACAGCTATAGATATTACAGAACAAATTCAAAAAAACGTATATTAAAATTAGAGAGGATAAAGAAATGACCTTCGTAAGCTCATTAGGCTTGTTCTCTCATGGCTAGTAACAATCCAACTTGTCGTACTCTACCAACAATGTATAGCAAATTAGCAAGAGAAGAATCTGCAAAGTTTTTTTCACAAAGGATAAAGTTAAGGTAAATAATACAACACAAGAATACCAGTGAGTACAAAGAAACCAACCAAGCAAAACAAATCAAATATTGAACTTTCCTGATCAACCAATTCGAGGTAGCATTTCTCCATCCAAGGAGAGAAACCTTATTTATCTCAGAGTTGGATCATCCATTCCTGTAGTAATATAAACTCATCCAGATGCATTGTAGAGTCCAATTGATGAAGGGAAGTTGAGAGAGACAAGCATTTCTTCAATAAATTTCCAGGATTTCCAGGTGAGTGAATCATAAGACTTTCTTACATCAATTTTTAGGAGACATCTTGTGCTTATCCTTTTTCATAAGTACCGTCCGATCAGCTCCTGTAATAACATAATTTTCTCACCTATCAACCTTACTTCTATGAACCCAGATTGTTTAGGAGAGGCGAGTCATCAGTTCAGGTTTTAGTCTTTCGGCTATGAACTTAGAGGTGATTTTATATGTGACATTACAGCAAGATATAAGCATGTAGTCTCCCACAGTTCTAGCATTTGTTGTTTTGGCAATAAGTGAGATGCTAGTGTGATTGATCTGTTTCAAGAGTTGGCCAGAATCAAAAAATTCTTAAACAGCTCTACAGATCTGATCTCCTGTGGTCTGCCATGTCGCTTTGAAGAACTTGGATGTGTATCCATCAGGGGCCTACCCCGGAGACAAGTCCCCGGGTCCAGATGGTTACACTTCGAAATTTTTCAAAGAAAGATGGGGTACGACAGAGAGACAACTTTGTGATGCTGTCCTTGAATTTTTTTGAAACTGACAAGTTCCTCAAACAACCAACCACACCAGCATATCGCTGATTGCTAAGACACAAAATGCCAATAGAGTGGGAGACTTAAGACAATATCATGCTGCAATGTAACCTACAAAGTCATCCCAAAGATCCTGGCTTCTAGACTCGATCCAGAACTAAAAGATCTCATCTCCTCTGCACAAGTTGGATTTATAGAAGGAAGGCTCATGGGAGAAAATGTAATGCTACTCTAAGAACTCACGAGGAAGTATACAAGAAAGAGGATAAGTTCGAGGTGCCTTCTAAACCTTGATCTTAGAAAAGCATATGAGATACTTCTAGAAATCAGTTACTTACCTAGAGGTTTAAACCCAAGAGTGCAGTGCATCTTTTTAACTAAGAACTACCAGATGAGGTTGCTTCACAGATATTTCTAGAAACGTAAAAGACAAATCAGCACCCAAATGCTATCTGAATGGCTGCATATGTTTGGCTAGCTCGTAAACTCTTAAAGCTTGTGGCAAATATTTAGACAGTACATTAAAAAAATATCTTCCCAAAAGCCATTACTCGTCCTGAGATATAGGGGTTCATTGCAGACAATATAAACTATGCCTTAACACACAGGTTTAACAAGGATTATCTTCATTTTGCAAGTATGAGTACTGTTAAGAAGCCCATGATATCCTAGTATCCTCTCAAAGAGTTGAATGGTGACAGTCAATGTACCTGATTGGTGATTCAGCTCACCAGCACAGTGGTAATGTATCATCTGATGCATCACGGGTAAGTTTCCCCTCCATATATTCAAACCTACATTGAAGAATACTTGATGAGCATTGATTCTTAATAAGAAGACGCCAAACTTTACAGGTGATACGAATCACAAGAAAATGATACATACAGAGAGAACAAGGTCAGCATAGACTCGCTTTAGGAAGTATGTGTATGAACTGCCACTATCAAATACTACTCGTCCAGTCGTCCCACGGCATCACCTAACTCAGCTAAACTAATTTTCTTGCCTCCCATAAGTTACTCTTGCAATCTCTGCCTCATAGAAGTTCCTGTGGGAGATAATAAAGTAAAATGAAGCCTAGGCTGCAAATGTACTCTACAATCATGACTGCTGAGTCTCGTTACATAAACATATTTAGAGATAAATAGGTTCTAATACAATACAAGATGAGAAACACACTGCATATGAACAAGAAAAAGCTAAATGCTTGGATGCTAAAGTTTGCTGACACATGGAGGATCAGAAGTAAAATTGTCAATTCAGATTTCACATGTCAAACTCATCCCAATTGATCACACAGCATCTTGCATGTAAACCTTAATTAAGCCATACACATGAATGGCAGATGATCACCAAAAAGAGCATTGATAAAGAAAAGAAGCATTGCCATCATCCACGTTTGTAGCAAAGCAGATACTCTCAAATTCAAACTACAATATACAGTCAAATTCACACAATGAGCGATTAAATAAGGAAAACATAAGGAGTTAAGGATGCAAACCCCAATCCGCGATCTATTTGATGGCGAATCTGTCCTTGCCTTCCGAGCACAAAAGCAAAACCGGCCTGAAAACAAAGATCAAATTAAAATAAAATAACCGACCACATAAAACACAAGCAGAAGAAAGTTCCACTTAGATTACGCTCGGATTAGGATGAGAGAAACTATTTCAATTCAAGAGAAGTAGATACCATCCAAACGAACGAAGAGAAATTCTGAACAGCAACCCAGCCAAGGAACGAAGATGAATCGTGACCGCTGAAAGGATCGGAGCCGCCTTCTCCAACCACCGTCTCCCCTTCGCTCACCTCTCACACGTATCGCTCTCCCCGCCTAGGGTTAGGGCTCCGGTGCAGAGAATGAGTCGCGGAAGTACGGAGAAAGCGGAAGCCGACGGCGCGCTGTTGCGAATCGGCGTAGGGTTAGGGTTTCGTAACTTCATAAGGGAGGAGAACCCGAATTTATCTGCGATTTGGAAGAGAATAGCCGACAGAGGAACGGAAGCGAACGCCGAAAGAGGAACGGAAGCGAACGGCGACAGAGGAGCCGATGATAATCCGAAGAAATTCTGAAAAGTTTAGCGGCGGATCGCGAGGTATGATCGGAAGGAAAAGGGCGATGGGTGCTATATACTTGGACTTGCCGACTTAACTTGCCGCCGATCGACTTGATCAGCTTGCGTAGAAAGAAAGCAGGGTTTGCAGTTGCAGGCGCGGAGAAGTGATACTTTGTTACCATCGATATCCTCTTACGCAAGCAAGCTTAAACAGCTGTCAAATCTCAGCTTAAAAAAACGCTTTACTATTTCATGGCGGTTCAATTCAAAGAAATATTTCCTAAAATAAAAACTTTAATACATTATACATTATGCAATTTTTTACGGTACAAAACGGTTCAATGAAATATTGAATTTTTTTTCCTAATTGGTTAAAAAAGGGGAAAATTGGAGAACGGGTAAGATCTGAAAGTGCTTTACCGGGTACCCTAGAATTGGAGAACAACCACTGTTCATTTACGGAAACGTGAAATCTGGACCCACATTCTATTTTTCAATTTTTTTTTTAATAAATCGCGATCTTTATATTTGAAAATTGAAAAGACAAATTAATGAGTTTAATTGTATCAAAAAAAATTAATGAGTTTAAAAATAAATGAAAACTAGTCTTATTATCCGTGTTGTATGCGATTTTTTCTTTATAAATTTTATTTATACAGTATATAATAATTTTTTGTTGATTTAAATAAATTAATAAATTAATTTTTATTTATACATTACTCACATTTCATTTTTATATATAAAGTATTTCTCCCTATTTTATCAAAATCGCAGAGTAAGATTGTTTTTAATTAATGAAATTATGTAAATGGGGTATATTGTGGTAGAATCTCATAAAATAAAATATCATTTAAAAAAATTATTAATGTATAGTAAATAATTATAAATATTTTATTCTAATTAACCTATATGTTTTGGCCAAATCAAATTTGTAATAGTAAATTGTTTATATTAATCAAGGCAAAATTGCAGAAAACCACCCTTTAAAACTGTTTTCTTTGCAAAGTCACACCCATCACCCAATTTTGTTAATTAAATATTAAAGTGTATGAAAATCAATTATATCCCTTATTTTTATTATTATTTTACTTTATCCAATCGGTATTAATTAATTTTTACCTTTTAACATGTTTTTCAAAAGAAATTTTTTTAATATAAAATGTCATTTTATATATATAATTTCACACTTATTAGTAAAAACACTCTACAAAAAATAGATGTGATTGATGTTTTATATATTTTAAAAAGTGTATATTACTAAAGGGTTACTCAAAGAAAATAAATTTTAAAAAAACGATATGTCATATAGTATTTATTATTCTAAAAATATGTTCACTATTACACATACATTTTTAGAATAAAAAAACTATATGAAACTTTTTTTAAAAAAAAATTATTTTCTTCAAGTAGCCCTAGTATTACACTTTTTTTTTTATATGAATAAAACATAAATTACGTATCAATTTTTATAGAGTTTTTTTGTAAGTATGAAATTATTTTTAAAAAAAACCTTTTTTTGATATTTATAGTGTTTTTTGCTTTTGAAAAACATGTTAAAAAGTTAAATGTCAACTAATATCAATTGAAATGAGTAAAATAATAGTAAAAATAAGGGGTATAATTAAATTTCCACGCACTTTAACATTTAATTTACGAAAATTGGGTGATGAGTGTGATTTTGCAAAGAAAACGGGTTTAAAGGGTGGTTTTATGCAATTTTAGCTTTAAGGGGTGGTTTCACGCAAAATACCCTATTTAAAGGGTGATTTTCGGCAATTTTGCCATTAATCAATTATAAACAATTATAAATATTAATCATTAGTATTCCACTAAGGTGTGTTTGGATTCTAATGCATTATATATAGTTATAATTATAATTATTTTATTGCGTGGTTAAAATAACGTAATCATTAGTATTCCACTAAGGTGTGTTATATATGTATATATATATATATATATATATATATATATATATATATATATATATATATATATATATTAGTTATTTTAGTTATTTTGGTACTTTTGACGATTTTACATATATTAATTTAACTTTGATTAGGGTGCCATCTCTAACCACACCCAATAATATACTCCCTATAGATTATAAATTTTAGTTATATTAAACAAAAATATTTATTTTTCTATTGAATAACATTAATAAAAAAAAATTATTTTTTATGCATCATCCAAGATAAGGAAAGTATGAAATAGATTATGGTTTGTTTAGTAACACAATGCTCATGAAGTAGTTGAAGTTAATAGGATAGTTGAAGTTACGTGAGGGATTAAGAGTGCTATAAATATTTTAAATTAGAGCATTTATAAGCTAGTAAGGTTTTTGGTAACCCAATAAAAAAAAGTTGTGAAAAAGTATGGGGTGAATAGTTATTGAAAATTCAAATCCAAAGTCTAATTAAACTAAAATATTTTATTTAACTTATTTAAAATCATATAATATTTAAAATCAAAAGTGATGAAAAACTAAAAGGGGTCTCAATTAAATAGCATGTCAACGAACGTTATAAAAGAACGGATCAAAGATCCATTTGCCACTATGGATAAAATAAAGTTAAAATGTATCCTATATACTAACAACTACTGCAAACATTCATCATATTAAAGTATTGACTCTCTGTGTGTGGGAGTCGGAAGTGATTAAACAGTATGAATAATGAAATGCCCAGAGATGTTGACCGGTCAAATAACGAGGATGATGCGTCCATATCAAACCGGGTCTAACTTCTGTTTTCTCTGCTTCTTTTCCTTTTTAAAATATTAAATGTAAATATCCATTGTTAGTTGTTGCGAATGGAAATGGTTGATCATAGTAAAATAGTGGAAATGCTATATAAATCGATCAAATTTGGCCAAGAAATCGATATAATCGAAACATAAAATATTCAAATGAAGGAAAAACAATCTAATTCTATGTAAGAAGACAAAAACAACCGAGGCTAAACACAACTTTATGCAAGTAGGTTGGGTTTGGGTGTGAGTCCAATTTTTAAGCTCGGTTTAAATCGAAGCTCGCCTCGAAAGCTCAAATAGCTCGAAATTTGTCAAAATTATAGCTCAGTCACGGTTGACTCATTTCTAAACCAGTTGAATGATTATTTGTGAATAGACCCGAGTCTACAACTTAATCACAACAAACTTCCACATTTCAAAGTGGCATTGGACCCAGAAGTGCTAAATTTTCTTACAAATTTCAATTGATTCATGTCTAGAAAATTGATTCATTTTCAATTTCAACTAATTTTCCTCTTAAAACAGAAGTAGTAAAAATTCAAACTTTTGACTAGCAATAGAACAGTGATTGGATTGCTCTTGATTTGCTTCCCTCATGTCTGAATTTTGTCTTGTCCCTTATTTCACTCCCTACTGTTAAAATAAAATAAAAAATGCAACTGAGCATTTGAAGTGACCTATGCTTTTTGTTTGGTGTTTCTCTTTAACACTTGCAGAAACCCCAAACAAAGTAGTGATAGTAACCAGGACAAAACATGATACAAAGATGATACCCAAATCTCTCTTCTTTTTTTCCTTTTTATTTTGCTTTTGCTTTCGTTTTATTCTCTCTTTTTCCCTTTCTTGATCTTTCATCCAATCATCATAATAAAGATCTACAACTAACAAAATTAGACCAACTAGGAACAAAAAATCAATAGCTAACAAATGAAATGTTTGCCTTCATACCTTGGCAACATGGTATGATTTCTTGATGTATGGTTGCAGTAAATTTATTAACAGCTTATCTCACGCCTCTACCATGATTCCTCTTCATTTCAACTGTTTCACTCTCCATAAGATTTATTTTGATATCATTCCCTTGCTGTTTTCTCTCTCTCTCTCTCTCCCTCACTCACTCTCATTCTGTGTGTTTTACAGAACTTTGGGGGTCCATCTGCAAAAGGACCACACCAAAGATCCAATTCAACCAAGAAACAAAACTGAATTGATGTGTCTCCATTCCTATTTCCAGCTGGTTGTGTTCCTTTTTCACTTAGTTATGAAAAAAGAACCCACCTTTCTTATGATTTGGATGAATGCCCTCTAGAGATTGTATGATCCAATCTCTTCCGCTTGGTGTCAGGAGCACTAGTCTGTGGAGAATTTGTACATGACCCAACTGCTGTTTCACAACTTCTATTGCTAAAACACCTGGCCTCCAAAACCCCAACCGGGCTCTCCGGAAGCAGCGAGGATACCTCACCGCTTCCGCTCATCAGCGAAAAATCCTTGATTAGTTCAATACACTGGACAACTCTATCCTGCAAAATGAAAACCTGACATAAGATATTACACTATGATCATTCTTAAATGGTAATTTAATTTTGGTTTAGTAACACATGCCTTCTGTACATGTATGGAAGAAGAAGAAGAAGATGATGGTTGTAGTGAAATGGCTTTATCAATGTTTCCTGCAGCTACTGAGATGACAACTGCAGCTGCAACTTCAGAGGGTTTGAATTCCAAGAAGTCAAGCCCTGGAAAGTTTCATCCACAGACCAAACAAATTAGGTGTGTCAGAAGTGAAACAATGTAACAGTAAAAACCTCATATGAATGAAATCAAGAGGCTGGATTACAAATTACAAACCTCTTATGGTGCATAAGATGAGCTGAAGTGATTTGTTGATCAAATTTGTTGGTAAGGGATTGCCATCAGTGATTTTGCTAAGGAAGTAGTCTACAAAGGAGCAAGGTGTTATGGCATTCATTTGCCAATTCAATGTGGTCAATACCAGAAGCTCCATTCTCTGGATTGTCTTTGCTTCAAACACAAACTTTGGGTCTGCCACCTAACCCACAAAATTAAGTCAGCAAACAATAGACAACAGAATTAAAAAAATCAAGAAAATGAATTGTTAAAGACAGATGACAAGGTCATCATCTCTCACCTGTAATTCTATTGGATTAGGGAAATCAGTCTCCTCCATTTTGACTGCAATTGATAAACATGCTACAGCAAGTAACTGCACTGCCCAAGCTTTATCTTTCTATGAATTCCAGCAGGCAAAAAAGTGTGAGGAACTATGAGCCTTAAGTTTATAGCAAGTGAAAAGTGATTCACAACAACAGTGCTTGGAACTTACAGGTAGATCATGGAGTGATAAGAACCTGTCCATGTAGTTGATAGATAAGCAAAAGCTTAAAGGCCTAAAGCAGTAATGAGCATGAGCCTGAAATTTTCACATCATTTAAACATCAAATTAACTAAACTGCATTTTCAACAAACCCTAACCAGGTAAAGGATCATCAATCAATAACAGTGCATCAAGCAATTGAAGTCGGATAAAAAAGAGATAAGAGAAGTGAAAAATGCGGACCTTCCAAATCCAATCAAAAGCGTCTTTCCTGAAATTCAAGTTCAATTGGCCACTGCGGAGTCTCAATAGATAATCTTCATTGGGGAAATACTCAATCTGTCTCTCTAACATCCAATAAAAGCTTTCATCGCTCATCAAGGGGACCGGAGCGATCGAAGGGTCGGACCCAAGGGGAGTAGTGTGATTGGGATCGTCAAAGCACGAGTCTTTAGTCTCGTCGCAGAGAAACCTGGAGGAATCATCGGGGTCGAGAGCAATTCCGGCCATCGATTAAGCAAAAACAAGTCTCTAAAAGCCCCCAATTCGAAGATGAACAGCCAAAATCATTTGCAATTGAAGCAACTGAGTTGCAGAGAGAAATAAAGGGGGAGATGAAAACAGAGGGGGAGGAGAAAGAGGGTTTATATATGTGAGGATGGGTAGGGTAAAGGGAGTGAATTGGGCATGGCTGCATTGGGCCTCAGAGGGAGTTGAGGAGGTGGCAACAACACCATCGAAACCAAAAGGTAAAGGTTAAAAACTGGATTGCTG
Source organism: Persicaria maculosa (assembly GCA_963922045.1). Lineage (NCBI taxonomy): Eukaryota > Viridiplantae > Streptophyta > Magnoliopsida > Caryophyllales > Polygonaceae > Persicaria > Persicaria maculosa. Next base: position 1,587,827 of record OY998254.1, on the reverse strand, counting down.
GATACAGCGAAGAAAGAGAGAGTGGGGTGAATTTTAATTTATTTTTTATTTTTTTATAAGGTAAAGATTTGAGTGAGGTTACTCTTCGAAAACATTTTTTCATATAAGAATATGCAACATGCGATCATCCGGGAGGGGAAGTCGAGGAAGTGGGTTAACTAGCGTCAACCAGGCAATTTTATCCGCCACTATGTTAATTTCGCGAAAAACATGTAAAATGTACACCAAGTGGAACTGCTAGAGGGGTGCGGAGAATATCAAGGTTATTATTTGAGAGAATCTTTTCAAATGAGAGATTAAGATATTTGATAAAATCCTAAATTGAAAAAGATATCCTATCAAAAATAAACAATCATAGGAGTCTAATTTAAAATTTGGCTAATGCATTTTAATTAAGGATATATTTTTTCTGAAACGGGAATTTTATCCTATTCCCTTGGAGTATAAAATAGAAAAACCGTTCCTAATATGTACGTTTTGGACAATATTTTCGCATGTTTTTTTTTTTTGAGAATGGACACATTAAGTTATGTTTGTTGTGGACCATCTTGTGCTAAACAGAATTCCAGTAAATTTAATATAGTTAAATTATTTACTAATTAATACATATTTTTTAGCATCAACAATTTTATCTATATTTTTCCTATTAACATCGACTCAATGATAATTAGGATATATAATGCATTTAATTTTATAACTAGTTCTTTTCCCGAACATTGTTCGGGTTTTTTCATAATATTTTCGATCGAGTTTGGTGTATTAAACGAAATATTCGACACATCAATTTTCTACTAACATATTGCACATGATTTTTATCATGTTGTTCTTTGAAATTTTCTTTTCTTGAGATGATTGATACTTCAAATTTGGCGAGGAATAGTAAATCAACCTCTTCCACGCTTCTACTAACATCCGTCCTGATCGAGGTAAAGAAAAGAAACCTTATACTGTTTTACTTAAGAAATTTGAGTTTGGATCCTCTATGATACTTTATCTATTACACATCATGTTGCACCTTTTAAATTGGTCTAAATTATAAAATGATTTGATAAAGATACCTTAAGTTTAAATGTATAAACCCTATATAGCTAAAGAATAAAAAAATGATATTTAGTGTGTGTGTGTTTTATAATGTTTTAGACCCTTAATTGGAAAAATGTACCCTATATTTAAGTATGAACCCTAAGATGTCTAAACATTAAACTCATCAAATCACAGTGATTAAATACTTAGTTGCAATGATTAAACCCGTCAAATCACAATAGAAACCTTCTATTTCACTTGAATAACATCAATATCGTATGATGAAATTTTATCAATAATTTATAATATTCAATTTCACAAATTTCATCAATGGAGTAAACTATTCATTACTATCTAAATATTTTGCACAACAGAAATATATTGGAACCCTTGTCAAACTCCAGGTTTAAATATATGATAGGTTGAGCATCGAATAATTTTTTTTCCTTATTGTATTTAATATTGAAAATCAATTTTCATAACCGTAATAAATTTCACACCATGCTTGTGAGATGGCCTGCAGAAAATGAATGATCTATGTTTTTTACTTGTTTTAAGGTCGTGTGTATTTTAATCGGAACTCAATTACTTCACTTTTCCCTATAATAGACTATTCTTTTTAGATATTTTTTTTTAATATTTTTGGTACTTGTTATTCCTATTGCATTTAATATCGGAACCTAATTTTCATTGTCATAATAGATTTCACACCATGCCCGTGAATAAGACGGAATAAAATGAATGATTTATATTTTACTTGTTTTAAGGCATTGTGTATTTCATGGTAGTCCAATTATTCCAAATGGCATACAATATACGATTTGTTTTTATATGTTTTTGCGTTTTGATTTATTTATTCTTATTTTATTTAGTATTTTAACCTTATTTTACGGAATGAGATCCTCTCAAAATAGGAGATCTCCTTATATCCTCCTAATAAAAATCAATAGCCTAGATTTTCTTTATTAACTAACCCATTAATTGTAAAAAAAAAAAATAAGAAAAAACCATTTAACCCTGCTACTTGCCTACTTCTCCGCCTTACCCACCACCTGAACGTCTCATACCATGACCCGGAGGAAAAGAAACCGGATCTGATGCTATAACCCGGAAATTAGGCCCATACCCGAAACAAAAGGAAAGACCCGCCCACAAAGAAGAGGAAAAGAGGGTCCCAGACCCGCCTCCTTCTCCTCTGCTTGCTCAACGCGGAAGACGACGGAAGAGAGGGGAAGCAACCTCGCCGGAGACCCTTTTCAGGCCGACACCCATCCCCAGCAAGTCAACACACTCTCCCGACGACCCTAGACTCGAATTAAACTCAGCGCAGCAGGGAAGAAGAGAGAGTTTACCGATCGACGCGATTCCGGCTCCGAGGGAAAATCTCCGGTGACAATGGCGGATTCCGACTGTAATCGGCGGGAATGAAGCCTGGATCGAGCCTAGGAAGAGAGAGGAATGATTACGAGCGGGATTGAAGGAGTTTTGAATTGAAATCGACATGAAAGCGATAGTTTTGATACACCCAATTTCAGTTTTTGGTATTGGCAAGCAATAGAACATGGGGAAGAAATTGAGAACGTGGGGATAAAGTGAAAACTGTATTTCTTACCTTTACTCAGAGAATGACACGTGGCTCATTCTTTTACAAAGAGACTGCTTCTAAAATAATAAGTATAAGGGGTGGATGTTTAGTCACACATAATTATAAAGTGATAGTTAAGGTTTAAAGTTTAATTACAAGTAATTTTTATATTTTTATTGTCAAATGTATTAATATATACTATATCCATTCGGATACATGTCATTTATTATTTACGTGTATTTTTTCATAAAAATAATCAAAATTATACATAATTAGTAAATGATAAATTTTATGCGTACAAGTACTAATTAAATTATTGTCTTACATTCCCATACTATGAGAAATTCGGTATGTCTTTTTTATGTATGTACCGGGAACTTATCTTGCATATACTTTTTTTTTTATTATGTAATAATTTGAGGACCAAACAAAACTGACATCTTGAGAGGCCGAAAAAGTTCGCCGTCAAAAATACAATGTAAAGAAAAACGGAGCAATACAAAAAGCAACAACCAAACTGCCCAATTAAAACAGACGAGCCTAACCCAAAACAGCAGGGCAAAAGAAATTATTTTTAGGAAATATATATTCATCTTATGTTATTCACAAGGGAATTCGTTGGGTATGTCTATTTATATGCATGAGTTAGTGAGTTACCAACAAACTGAATTAATTATAATATATGAAATCAACGTTTTTCTCAATTAATACTAGCCATACATTTCTAACATTTCCTTGATCAATTATCGTTATATATAAGATCACCGGAAAAGAAATTATTTTTAACAATATATGAATGAAAGGTTTATTGAAATTAGCCTAAATAAATCTATATCTGTATCTATATATTCTATATAAAATACTAAAACAGAGACCGCTGAAGCGACCTCGCTGCCGCGGAATTTTCTGGATTAAACGGGATTATTTTCGCTTATGTGGCATTTTCTGGATTAAAGCGGTATTATATTTTTGGCCCACATCAATTAATAAAGTAATATAGTTAGGTAAAAAACTTATCTTTTTATATTACTGAAATTAATTATGACTATATTACAAAAAAAAATCTATATAAAATATAACTCAATTTATGCATGTGTGGAGAAATCTGATATTTTCTTAACGAATTATGAAGTTTTTTTTTTAATGTAAGGACGTACATGTTAGACATTTTATTATTTGTTCCTAATCATGGATATCTTACCATTTTATCTTCAATTTAGTTAACTATAAAATCATGGATATATTAAGTGGCTATAAAACTATTAAAATCTATCATTTAGTTAACATAGTCATCATATCGAAGAAATAATCTTTCCAATAACTTATCTTTTTATAATTACTTTTTTTTTTTATCTTTAGTACGTGTTCCAAATTTTCTTATTTTGCACAACTTGTGATATTATATATTAATATGTAAGTGCGGGCATATATATATATATATATATATGCACAATTGATGCACAACTTATAATCGTGGTGAACATTTTGCACGAGTAAAGGTGACAATTAATACAACTTCATAAAATATTTATAATACGTGTTAAATTTATATTATAAAATTTTACAAAATAATTTATTTTATTGCTCAAAATCCATCATTATATATTACTATGTACATCTTTTTAGATACATAATCTATTCAATATAACTTTATAATTTATATTTTAATTAGATTATGTGATTAAATTGGAAAAACTAGAGTATCTACTTAATCCAGAATACGACAACATATAAAATATAACACCATTTTAATCTAGAAAATGTCATGTATACGAATCGCACCAGACCCCGTTTTAGGCCGAATAAATATGGTTAATGTAGATTAAAAAATGTTTACATTCTCAAAAACATAACACAACTGGAAACTATATATTTACTTTATATGGAGCAGAAATTTATTTATATTAATTCAAAGATGTTTTATATAATAAATTTTTTAAAAAAAAACCGCACAACGGGCGGGTACCGAATACTAGTAATACTTTAAATCAGAAGACTTTGATGACCTGTCATCTTTTCCTTGATTTTAGGTAATTTAACCAAGCCCCTATTTACTACTTTTTTATTTTTTCCTCTCTCCTATATTTAATTATTATTTCCTTCAATTATTATTTTTATTCTTCCCTTTATCTTTTTAAATCAATCCTATTCTTTCTTTTATTTCCAACATATTTTTTTAACAATTGGGCTTAATTCAAAATATTGAATTCAATTTAATATAGTTACTGCCTACTGGGCTTATCTCAAATTTATTTCCTTTAATTATTTTTTTCTCCTTCTTTTTATCTTTTCAAACCAATTAAATTTTTTTTATCACATTTACTATATATATTCTTAAAATAAAAGAGTTTTAGCCTATATGATATCCCTATTTTTTTTATCTCTTTAAATCAATCTATTTTTCCCTTTAAACCTATCACATTTTTTTTTAAATATATTTACTAACTATTAGGCTTAATTAAAAACATTAAATTTAATATAATCTAATGCTTACTATTAATCTACATGTAAATATTTATATATTATAAATATCTAATCTATCTATCTATCTATCTATCTATCTATATATATATATATATATATATATATATATATTACTTAATATATAAGCCTTGCTGATGATATGACATGACCAATAGTATCATTTTAGATAACTGTTATACCACATAACATTTAAACAACGTTACAATAATATTATTATTTTTACTAAGTGATTTAAATATCCATATTTATATATTATACTTTTACATGATATTTTATAAAAAATAAAATTTTAAGATATTTATAAGATACATTTATGGTAAAGATTTAAATGAATTTTATATTAACTTTTATTAATATTTTATAATATTATTTTTCATATTATTAAGATTTTAGTTTAAAAAATCGCGCCATGGCGCGGGAATTGTACTAGTTTAACTTAAAGGAGCAGTACGCAAAAAGTATTTACATCTTGAATCACCCCTAGTAATGCATAGAGCAAAATAAAAACACATCTTCGATTTTGAGCCAAAAAGACGGTTTTCAATGAGATCGATGCGAAATCGCTAACAAAAAATGGATTTTCTAACTTATACTCCAAACATAAATATCGCTCCACAAGCATATCTGTCAGGGTGGTTGGGACTCACTGAGAATTCCACCACTCCCAGTGCGTGCTCCTTTCGGCGCCTTCCCCTTCACCACCTTGGCCGGACACGATCAATGGACAAACAATCTGACCCGGACATTCCACAACAACGCCTCCATGCTTAACTCAAACAAGCCCCACCTTCATGCATCCCGCTTTAGGAAAGATTTCACCAGCAAGGTAGCACGTTAGATTCTCTGCAGATTGCCAATTTTTAAATTATTTTGTTATTAATTGACCGTCTTTCTAACCTATATATGCCCTAAGACATAGGTTAAGAAGTCTAATTGAGAAAGATTCGCTGCTAAAATAAAGCACTACTCTAAAAAATAAATATTAAGGAGAATCATTTCTAATTACCATAGTATAAAAAATTCGTTAAACACCCAAATTAGCCCAAACAAAAACAACAAACTTTACTAGATTAAAAGTTTAGTCATTCCAAAAAAGAGCTTTAAAACAACACAAAATGCTGATATATGCATCTCTGCATATATCACTCTAGGAGATATCTTGGCGAGGGCTTGCTCATAACACTACTGGAATTGTTCGATCCGCATTGATTCAACTAGGAGAGTAGGACTAATAAAAATTAGAGTAGGTGGGTAACTTTAATCACACCCAAGTGTGTCACATGCATTGTGAATCTCAATAGCACATCCCACACATTTATATATATTTACTCATGCACGTCTTATTTTATGGCCACTAATGTAGTAAATTAGTAATGTATACTATTAAACCATTCTCAGTATGGGTAAAAGGCCAGGAGGGGCTGCAGGGGCAGCTTCATATTTTACTTTGGTCTTCACCGGCACTTAATTATTTCATTTAGATATAATTTGTCTAATTTGAATTCTAATATCATATCATTTGGTGATTCATTTTGCCTATTAGTTTGCTCCTTTTTCAACATTGATGTTCGAATTCTGAACGTTTTGTTGAAAGGTTGGATTGGGCATGAAGCCATGAACATGTCCTCTAGCTCATATCATCGATCATATTGTTCGACTAGAGGGGAAAAAAAAAATTTTAAAAATATAATATACTTGTGCGTAACATCCCGTCCCACGTTAAATATAATAAAAATGTTGAGAGTGATTTACAAATGATTTACTCCGATTCTTACAACATGAAACTATTGTATTTTATTTTAAACTTTTATGATAGAAAAAAAAAATCAACATAAATGGATATATGATGTAAGAATGATTTCACATATATGATATAGCACAGGTTTGACTTGGATTCATTGTTTAGTTTGAGGTATTGAAAGATTTGGTATGAAATCTCGATCTTAATATACTCGTAAAAAGGAACGATGTAATACGACACTCTTTTGTGCATGACATCTTGAATAATTCACTTCTTTAGACAAACAATTGATTGATAGCTAGCTAGGGTTTGAGTTTCACTGTTTTTCAATACAGAACACCTATTCTTTAACATCTCTACATTCATGATAGTTTCCTGGTGATCAATTCGGTCTTTGGTATGTGACGTTGTTCCTGAAAGATTGAGATGATCGTCTCGGACGCTAAGCACCTTCTGCAATGCTTCGAGGAAGCCACTTAGCCGACATGTTTTCTGTACGTGAAGGGAATCGAGTTGCGGATTTGGTGGCTATGCTCAGGAATACGATGGATCTTGGAGCTTTGTCTTCAATCTTCACATTGGAAGTTTCTTGTCCTCGTCCGAAAGGACGTGATTGGATGGTGTCTCATCAGGGTCTGACACCATCCAAACTCTTATCTTATATCGGAAAAAATCAACCTTGTATGTTAGAATATCTAATTCCTTTGTTTTACGTTCTATGTGAGACTCACCGTGAGTCACTCACGCCACATTCCAACACTTAACCGAATGGGACGTACAAATAAGATTTGGGTGAGTCGTGCAGTTTATAAATATATACATCTTGATTAGTTAACAATCCACACGACCGATCGAGCATTATTTATATATGGTTGTGATCTATCAATAAATTTGAATTCAGAATGAATTTGTTTCCCAAAGAGGAATCTATATAAAGAGTTCATCGGAATCTAAGCGAATCTGAGAGCTGAGCTGATTAGGGGTATTGCCGCATGAATCCCTCTCTGAATTCGTCGCCCTGTTGTAACACCAATTGGATCCGATTGAGATTCGAGCTTATTACTTACTTGAATTTAATTAAGTTTAATCCTTATATATAACTCTCTCATATATATATGACCGAGTCATGAATGAATAGTGGTTTCCACATTAAGCGCTGATCGTCTGATTAATTAAGGTCTCATTTCTTAATTAATTACCTTGTCCTGAATCGCACTGCACTGCACCTATCCTAAGCTTCCACAATTTGCAGTTGTTTGCCAACAAATGTTTGCTCCCTCTTTAACACTCATTTATTTAGTGACCCCTATTTGATTACCCCTTTTTTAATCGAATTGGGATTTCGATCAATTTGTCAAGTTGCAAAGATTCCCATCTTTGTGTTGAGTCGATTGGTGGAGAAAACCACACTTTGATTACTATTCAGACCCGTTTGGTATTGATACCTAGATATCAGATATCAAATATCGGATATCATTCCCTGATATCTGATATCTAGTGTTTGTTATGGCTAAATAGTGTTTGGTATCCCCAAGATATCAAGTGATATCTGGTATCTGTGTTTGGTACCGTCAGATATTGATATCGCTTGATATTTAGATATCATATTTTGGCTTATTTGATATGCTGAGATTGATAGAGGTATCGATCACTTGATATCGATATCACCCGATATCGATAGCTTGATATCAACATATCAATCGATATCGATATCTTGATATCTAGATATCGAAACCAAACGGGGCCTTATAAGACCTATATATAGGTGTACAGGATAATTCTATAGAGATAAGCCAAAATCAAATCTATATAACTAATCTCCTAATTATCTAAATAATCTTTAAATTAATTTATTCTAATATATCCTAATACTCTGTCGTTGGCTTTTCTTTTAATACAGGGTAAGGATTTGAAAAGTATCAATTCTGCCGACCCAGCATCCAGTAGCATATCTCTCAATAAGTGAAATGTGCTCCGGATGCAGAGTGATAACTGAAATACAGAGAAGGGTTTCTAACTGGACTGTTATGGGGTCTCACCCGCCAACGCTCGAATGTTGGCTACTTCAGTTCGATAGGGAGCCGGAGGGGGTCCAGGATCGAGGGAGCCATGTTTCAAGGAAAGTTGCTTACTCTCTGCGCTTTTGTTTCCATGGAGTGGAGTGTAGACCAAGTGAATGTGTGAATTAGATCATAGAGGCATGTAAGAACATGATCGCTATTAGATGTAACTGTAAATCGTTAATAGAAAAAAGATGGGTTAGGAGGTTGATGGGATGAACTTAACGCTAGGAAAGTTGGGGGTATAGACCAGTGATTAAAAAGACGAAGCCCAAGCGAGCTTAAGCCCGCTTAAAGCCCAATGCGCACCTGTTGTAGCCTGTCTTGGCCAAGGCGCAATTCAAAGGTGGAAATGCCCACCCGAAGTGCCTAAGCACATCTTAAGCTACAACCGCATCAAAGCCCAAAGCTATGGACTTTTTTTTTTTTTTTTTTTATTGGCGGATTTAGATATATTACAATCTTGGCAAAATTACAGAAAACCACCCTTTAAATATAGGTGTTTTCACTTAACCACACCTTAAATTCAAAATTACATAAAACCACCCTTTAAATGGTATTTGTTTACAACTCACCACCCATTCAACTATTTTCGTTACTTTATCATTAAATATATTTTATTTTAATATTTTTAAACTCAAATTTGATAGTAAATATATTCAAAATTTGAATTTAAGGGGTTGATCATATTTTAGGAATTATTTTATTTATTTTAAAAAAATAAAATAAATATAGCCTAGAATTATTATCTTAATTTATGGTTGAAAATGTTTATAGAATTTTAAAATATTATGGAAATTACTCTTATTTATTTATATTTTAAATAAGAGTAATTTACATAATGTTTTAAACATTTATAAACATTTTCAAACATAAATTAAGATAATAATTCTAGGCTTTATTGATTATTATTTTTAAAAATAAATGCAATGATCCCTAAAATATAATTGGGCCATTAAATTCAAAATTTGAATATATTTACAATCAAATTTGAGTTTAAAAATATTAAAATATAATATATTTAATGATAAAGTAACAAAAATAGTTGAATGGGTGGTGAGTTGTAAACAAATACTATTTAAAGGGTGGTTTTATGTAATATTGAATTTAAGGGGTGGTTAAGTGAAAACACTCATATTTAAAGGGTGGTTTTCTGTAATTTTGCCTACAATCTTTGTACATATATTACACCCATTATCTCTGACATTTCCTCCAATCCCTAGAATTCTAGAAAGAAGGGGCAGTTATTTATTTATGGGTAAACTGTAGAAAACCACCCCTTAAATGGGACATATTGCTCAAAACCACCCCTTAAATTCAATATTGTAGGAAACCACCCTTTATAAAGTCTCAGTTAGCAAATAGCCACCCACTCTTCAATTCCGTTAAGTTTCTGTGTAAATCTGAATGAAAATGACAAAAATACCCTTGTTTAAATATCCAATTTTCACTTATATGCCATTTAAATCAAGACCAAAACCCCCTTTCAAATTCATCTAAATTAAAGACCAAATCCACTGAAATCATTGAAAAAACGAAATCAAAACACGTACATCCGTTCAATTCCTTCGATTTCAACCATTGTTAGGGGTTGTATGAGAGAAACATGACACACCCGAAGCCCTAGAAACTACTATTGAAGACCCAAACCCCGCAAAACTCAACTTATAGATTCATTCAAACACTAGTTCTCGACTTGATTTCGGTCCTGCTCATCTTATCAATCATGGATTTGGAGAAAGCCCTTAATTTCAATGGCGCTTGCAGGACTCGGATTTTTAATTCTTATCGCCAAGACAAGGCACCGAACAATGAGAGTGAAAATCGAATGTGAATTTAAATGTAGTAACCTGGATCTAGAGAGATGCATCAAATTTTCTTGCAAACTAAATCCCAATGACAAGCATGAGATGATCAATGTCCTCGCTTCTAAGCACAAGATGATGTCGATCCACATTCATGATAGATCTACCCCCCTCTTCTGTCTCTTGTAATTAAGAAATCAATTTGAATCAAGGATATATTAACAACGTTTAGAGTTGGGCTAAATCAATGGAGATTTGGAGGCAGAGATGTGTACAGGCGGCAATTTGGATGGTGATGGGATAGGGTTTCACTATTTTGGGGATGGTGGAAGTGAGAATAATTTTTTTTAACTATGCCATAAATTCCCATTAAAATATAACAAAAGATAAAGGGTATAATTGTAATCCTACGTATATTAACACTAACTTAACAGAACAAGAGGGTTGGGTGGCTATTTGCAAGTGGAGACTTTATAAAGGGTGGTTTCCTGCAATATTGAATTTAAAGGGTGGTTTTGAGCAATATGCCTTATTTAAAGGGTGGTTTTATGCAGTTTACCCTTTATTTATTGATGTTGTTGAATTGGTAAATACTAAAAGAAAATTAGGAGGAGAATTAAAAGATCCATAGACCAAAATGGTGAAAGGATAAAAACCAACAAGAAAAGTTACGTAAAATGCAAGCATTCCATCAAGGAGCATTTATAACTAAGTCAATAATTCTAACCCATATTTATCTAAAATTAGTGGACGATCCCGTGCTGCGTACGAGTTTAATTATTCAAAAATTATTATGTAATTTTTAATTGTTCATTATTTTGAAAATAAGTTTATTTAGTACTCATTACAAAATGAGTTTTAAAAACATATTTATTTTATTATTTCAATTTTTTGTTGCATATATAAATATAATTATTATATTTTTATCTCCATTTGCTATGTAGATATATAACATTTTTTTAATTATTTTTTTACTAATATATGAATAATACTATTATTTTTTTGCTGCATATATGAATAATACTATTATTTTTTTAATTTTCTTCTTATGTTATCTAAAATATAAATAATGTTATTTTATTCTTTTAGTTTTCACCTTATTTATTCTTTTAATTCTTCTCTAATTTTGTCAATTGATTATTCTAATAAGTTTCTTAATTTTATTTAATAATTCTTTTATTGAAACTAAAATTTCAATTATTGATTATTCTAATAAGTTTCTTAATTTTATTTAATAATTCTTTTATTCAAGATAAAATTTCAATTTTATTTAATTTTATAGTATAAAAATTTACACTTAATGAACACTTCTTTAACAAATGTGGTAGAAGAAGAGTTTTAATAATGGTTAAATGAATGGACAATAAATGACCAAAAAAACTTACTTAGTTTTAAGTTGTTTTTTCTCTCTAATATTCAATTGGCCTATTTATTACAAAAAAAAAACTTACTTTACTAGTAGGATAGATAGATAGATAGATAGATGTAAGTTAGCGTTTTGTTGTTCGCACAACACTAAATGAACTTTGGTGTGGAATGTATGTCGTTTTTTAAGCCATTCAGTTGTTTCTTTATTCTCCATTTGAATGATGGTTAGCTATTTCGGATCTAGTAATCAGTTGGCCTTTACTATTTGCAGCTGATGGGAGGAAGGATATTCATGCTCCATTTGAATGTAAGTTGGCCTTTATCTAAAATGTAAGTTAGCGTTTTGTTGATCACTTTTTCAATGTAATATAAACCATATGCCCATAGCAAACTTGATATCCACTTGCCCTAATGTCTAGGGTTGAGTTCTGAATCTACCACGTACTTACTAAGCACATATTTAATTACACTAGGCTCCAAGTTCACCGCATCGATTAATTGTTGGCTACTTATTCCATGTGGATTGGTCGCTCGGTTCTCCAAAATTGAACCAACAATCGCGTCGGAAGTTCTATCTATAGATCACGGGTTATTTCATTGAGCGGTCAATGTAACTCATCGTCAAAGCGACCTGGAGGTTTCCTAGTTTGTACCAAACATCGGGGGACCCCTTTTGAAATACAACATAGATTCAAACAGATCCTCAAGGATGTGCAACTCGGGGCGCCCAACATCTCCACTTAGCAGCCTATAATCCCGAACCAGATTCTCCATCAACTTGAATTTTCTACGATGTTTGAAAATGAAGCCCTGGATCTGTATGGACTGTAGAGTCCGTATAGCGACGTGATAAAGGTTCTCGTCATACTTGCTCAAACAGCAAACTAAATAACCCCATATAAGATTGGGTACAGACACAGTCCATAAGGTTCATGATCGACCTTCCAGAGAATCTGCCTTCAATCCTTTCAACTCCAAGAGATGCCCAAATCCATGGGAGTGGATCACCCCATGTAAGATTAGGTCTTTCATATGCACATAACTGATCTTTTCCTCCCTCCAAAATTCATCTTTAGGTATGATGAATAAGTACATTTTCTTGGGAAGAAAATTTGTGTCCCATCCTACTATTGACCATTTCAGACTTAGTTAAACTCAAAATTCAAACCCTAATTCTACAAAGAAGAGCACTCACAAAAGCCAGCACAATCCTCACGAATTCTTCTTCCATCGTTGGACTCTTCCATCACGTAGCATGGAACTAAGTACCTTCGTTCTTGAATTTCAACCATGAATTTGGTTCGGTAAACTAAAACCCTCAACTCTCCAGTATGAACCTTTTTGAATTTGACAAATTCCCCCGGCCCCATCTACTTGATGCGTTCTCAGAACCCATATCTGGAGATGAACGGTGAACCGATTTTGCACATTGATTCGAACACAATCGTTTCTTCCATGTTTGATCACTTCTAAAACCGAAATTAGAGGAAGGATATAGGGGGAGGTGAAAACCCTAGAAAGAAGAGATAGATGGGGGGTTCTAAAACCGAAATTAGAGGAAGGATATAGGGGGAGGTGAAAACCCTAGAAAGAAGAGATAGATGGGGGGGGGGGAAGTAGAGGATTATCAGGGATTTTTTATCAAAGTCCGACTCGGACCGATTACTGGGGGTCGTGTGCATAGGCGCACATGCGCTAGTAGCCTAGCACACAAGCCGAGTGAGGTTCCATTCTAAAACCAATTGGCAATAGAAGGAGTAGCCCACCGACTCATATACTAGGGTTTGATATGTTCAACTTTCCGATGTGGGACACTTTTTGGTCACATTCACATCTCAACATTTTTTTTACTACTCAAGCCGAACCAAAGATGCTTCCATTCATAATTTTTACATAGTCTAGCATACTTCTTCCACCAAAGGATTAACATCCAAACTCTACTACTAGAACATCCTAGTAGGGGGCACAAAAGGGTGTAAGCCCCTTACATCTCCTAAATGAGACAATATATTCCCATAAATTACATATCTTACACCAAAGTGTGGGAATAACAATGAAGAGAACACTGTGGGTGGCTTAAGACTTACCAATGCAAACGGACAGCTCGAGTTTACATGTCATGTTTCACACTTTCTGGAAGAGCAGTAGGTGAGATTCACTTTTCTCATACTCAACCATTGTTGTAGAAGAGTCGAGCTGAAATAAAGAGACCTCTTCTTCGTCAGAATCACTGAGAATAATTACATCTGCTATCATCACTTGGGCATTCTACTCCTCAAATGTAAGTTAGCGTTTTATTGATCACTTTTTCAATGTAATATAAACCATCTGCCCCAAGGCAAACTTGATATCCACTTGCCCTAATGTCTAGGGTTGAGTTCTGAATCTACCACGTACTTACTGAGCACATATTTAATTACACTAGGCTACAAGTTCACCGCATCGATTAATTGTTGGCTACTCATTCCATGTGGATTGGTCGCTCGGTTCTCCAAAATTGAACCAACAATTGCGTCGGAAGTTCTATCTATAGATCACGGGTTATTTCATTGAGTGGTCAATGTAACTCATCGTCAAAGCGACCTGGAGGTTGCCTAGTTTGTACCAAACATCGGGGGACCCCTTTTGAAATACAACATAGATTCAAACAGATCCTCAAGGATGTGCAACTCGGGGCGTCCAGCATCTCCACTTAGCAGCCTATAATCCCGAACCAGATTCTCCATCAACTTGAATTTTCTAGGATGTTTGAAAATGAAGTCTTGGATCTGTATGGACTGTAGAGTCCGTATAGCCTCGTGATATAGGTTCTCGTCATACTTGCTCAAACAACAAACTGAATAACCCCATATAAGATTGGGTACAGACACAGTCCATAAGGTTCATGATCGACCTTCCAGGGAATCTGCCTTCAATCCTTTCATCTCCAAGAGATGCCCAAATCCATGGGAGTGGATCACCCCATGTGAGATTAGGTCTTTCATATGCAGATACGTCTCCCTCCAAAATTCATCTTTAGGTATGATGAATAAGTACATTTTCTTGGGAAGAAAATTTGTGTCCCATTCTACTATTGACCAATTCGGACTTAGTTAAACTTAAAATTCAAATGTAGGTAACTAGTTAGTGACCTAGGATAAATTCAAAATTCATCTTTAGGTAGGGTTTGAATCACTTCACTTATAAATCACTCCGAACATCCTTATTATATCCAATATGGGATATGGTGTTAAGGGTGCTAAGTGTTTTGAATAATTAACATGTTATTAAGAATTAAGTGACTCTGTTTTAGCTAGGCACCAAATGTAGGTAACTAGTTAGTGACCTAGGATAAATTTTCCAAGAAACGCGCCCAAATTTGTTAGAACCTTATTAGCTCATCCTATATATTGGCTCGAGCCTCATTTCAACAATAAGAGTGTACTTGATCAAAAACCGAAACAATATAAAATATAAAGTTTTTAAGGAGTTAAAAACTATATAAAATATAAAGTTTTTAATTGATTTTTTTATACTTTTATACATATTAGTTATAAGTTTAAAATTATTTAAAAAATTAATTTAAAAAAAGTTAATATTTTATATAGTTTTTAGCTCCTTAAAAAACGTGTCGAAAATTCAAACGACACTTATTAATAAACAGAGGGAGTATATAAATAATATGTTTGTATGATATATTTATAATAGTCTAAATAAATTGGGTCATTAATTGTTGTGGCTAAAAGGAATGAGTCAGATTACGCTAGGATTGGACACATAGGCGAATCAAACCATAGCAAAGTTTGGGTCCCCATTTTAGTGTGTGTATATTTGTACAATGCTATAACTTTTGTTTTGATTAAAATCATAATTAAGGTAGTTTGTTCATGATTAGTATTTTATATATACTTATATAAATGTCAAACATTTAAAAACAAATAATAAAAAAAGTGCGACACACATTAGACCTTCTTAAATGTGAAGCCAAATTTGACCTTCAAATTTAGAGGTAAGCCAAAAAAAATCGAGTAAAATAAGAAATAGCCTATTGTGGAAGGAAAAATAGGCCAAATTCTTTTGTTTTTTTACCCTACCATAAGAGATGCTCTTAGTGACTCAAACAAATGTAACCTATCTGAAAACAAAAGGGTCTTGTTATATGCATAGCCAAGATTTCGTCAAATGCCATGACCATTTATCGGCATCTGGTGTCGAGAATGACAATGATCATTTTACCGATATGGGCTTCCTATGAAAAAAGTTTGTCGACGCCAGCTTTTGAGTGTATTTGGTGAAATAGAGCCATGCATATAGGAAGCCGAAAAAAAAAAGACTTAAAGAGAGAGAAAGGCTTAAGAAAAAAACCTCCGCCCAATCGAAACTCGAAGAAGAAAGAATGTTCCCCTTGTTGGGTTGATTGGCCCATTTGTCCAACCCAATATAGAAGCCCATCAGTTGGCTTCTTATTACAAAGAATTAAAAATGCATTTTTTTTTGCCTTTTTGCTATGGGTGTTTTTAATACACCGCAAATCCATCTTTAAAAATGCACGTTGCTTTCGACGTGCAACCAACCATCACTAATTAGCACTTTTTAGAAATTAATTAACTCACTTTAACCTTGCACATCGGAATTGACGTGTAGGGTTTGTGTTGTATATAGCGAAGGCGTTTTGCTATAATGTACCGTATGTACGACTGTACGAGAGAGTAAGCAGCAACAGTGAGTTCCAGTTGAAAGTTGAAAGTGAGATCCCTAAAAATCAGAACCACAAAAGTGAGGAGGCAGGAAGGAGAAAGAGGGAGAACTTCCGTGATCCATTTTCATCAACAACGGTGTTCAGGACATCCACACTCATGTACTCACCTGGTAACTAGAGGATTCGAATCCACATGTCTATTTTAAACACCCTTAGTTAAAGATTACAAGAGGGCTAAATGGGATGATCCCCTACAAGTGCGTTGGGGCCGTACAATATATATAGAGAGTATAGTATGAATCTTTTGTAAACACCCTTCAATTAAGATGTAATTTGTGAACAAATTTCGACCACTGAAACAAATAAAATGGATGATAGAGATTATTAGAATTATATATATACACCTGTTTTTTTAGGATCCAAAGATCTAAAAGATATACAAAATCTCGTAAAGATAAACTAGAATCGAAAAACAGATTTTCTATACTATGTCCTAAGGGCATAGAATAACAAACTTAATCGGAAAAAATTCTCCAAATTCAAATTATTTTTAGCCTTTTTAATATTGATTTCCTAGGGTCGTTTATTTTTTTAGTAGGAAATCTTTCCTAATTAAGGTTCTAGGCATAGGTTAGAAAGACCGATCTAAAAATACCGTATACTTTTCAAATTCTATCTATAGTGAAATAATACGTAGTATATCCTAATACTAACAAAACACAAATCCCTCTGCGCGAGGATTGAATGAATTGGAAAAGTTTCCTCTCTCTCGCCCCCATGGGAAAGCGGTTCTCTCCGTCGGGTTGAGTTGGAATTGGCTCTAGTTCAGTTGTCCCGGTTGGTGGATCCATTCAATTCGCAAGTCGATCTACAATCTTTGAGATCTAGTCGCGCGGTGTGATCAATCAAAATCAATAATTAAGGATGCTGCAATCGAACAAGTTAGGTAAGAAGATGGATCCCTATGGCTATGGCTATTTATATATTCCCGAACCAATAATTATGAAGATCCTCCTCCTTCTCCCCTTCGAATCCCTTGTAACCTGCAAGCTGGTATCAAAGCAATGGAATGATATAATCAAAGATCCCAAATTTATAAGGCTGTACCATGACAAGCCTCTAGCCTTGTTCACCACTGGAGGCAACTTGTATTGTATTTGGGCAAGCCACCGTACTGGCAGTGGCACTGGTTGTCCTCCCTTGAGGGTGCGTTAGCTTTTCAGACACAAATTCGCGGATTCCGCGCAGCAGATGGTCGCCAACGGGATTGCTTTTGCTGAAATTGGAAACCGTAGCTTCATTTTGTTCAACCAGTTCACCGGAGTCTCCCGCCTTTGGAGGGAAGCACCTGTATTTGATCCGCAGATCAGGACCTGGTCCTGTTATGGATTAGGTCATGATGTTTATGATGGCCAATTTAAGATCTTGCTGGCCTCTGTCTGCGGTACCAAGGGCGTTGGTAGGTTTTTGGTTTGCAGTAGCAGATCAAATCGTGAGCCCTACTACTGCTGGAAGCAGTTCAGCCACTTCCCTTATCATTCGTATAATTGGGGGAGGGGATCTTATCGAGCTTGCTACCTTAATGGAGTCCTTCATTGGCTTGTTCCTACTAATGCAACCAGACTACTAGATGCAAAGCTTTATTTTGTGGTAGTTACTTATGATCTGCATTCTGGTAAATTTTCTGAAATATCCATCCCAGTTACTATTGGTTATACTATTGCTGCTATAACTGAGTTAGGTGGACAACTCTGCTATTCGGGGTGGAGGGGACTCTTTCATGTGTGGGTGATGAAACAGTATGGGGTCCATGAGTCTTGGACGTTGCTGTTTACTATCGACCCGTCGAGGATAGGTATCGAGCCCTATGCTTACCTCCGCCTTCGCATACAACCCTATAAGCTTTTTGAGTGTGAAGATGGCAGAAGACTCGTGTTGCTTGTATGTCACCGCTTTGGAACACTCTATTGGTATGATATCGGCAATGACCAAGTGACTGTCATCCCTAAGCATACTTGGCTGGCTGAGGTACGTTAGAGGTTGAATTGTTCACTCAACAGAAGCTTCAACCGAGATAGCTTATCTTGGATTATTCGATATGTAGCATGAATCCCTCAAGTTCTTATTTATTTTGTTTATCGAATGTACTACTGATACTGATGCTTTCGTCTTAAAATTTGTTTTCTTAAATAAAGTTATTTTTTTCATTGCTATTATATATTGCAGTTTTTCCTTGAGAAAAATTACAGTATGAGGTAGTTCAATCGGTTATGCTTGGGCTATGATAAAGATTACAAGAGGGCTAAATGGGATGATCCCCTACAAGTGCATTGGGGCCGTACAATATATATAGAGAGAGTATGAATCTTTTGTAAACACCCTTTAATTAAGATGTAATTTGTGAACAAATTTTGAGACCACTAAAACAAATAAAATGGATGATAGAGATTATTAGAATTATATATATACACCTGTTTTTTTAGGGTCCATAGATCTAAAAGATATACAAAATCTCGTAAAGATAAACTAGAATCGAAAAACAGATTTTCTATACTATGCCTTAGGGCATAGAATAACAAGGTTAATCGGAAAAGATTCCCCAAATTTAAATTATTTTTAGCTTTTTTAATATTGATTTCCTAGGGTTACTTATTTTTTTAGTAGAAAATCTTTCCTAATTAAGGTTCTAGGACATAGGTTAGAAAGACCGATCTAAAAATATGATATACTTTTCAAATTTTCAAATTCTATCTATAGTAAAATAATATATCCTAATACTAACAAAACACTCAAATCCCTCTTTTTTCCCCTTTTTTTTGGTAAGAGTTGCATATATAAGCTTAGGTAGCTAGCTATGTATATCGAAATAAAATTGACTCTTCAAATCAAGACAAAGTACAACAAAAAGTAACTAATTAGTTGATGAAATATAAAGCCATAGAGATCATTAGAGCACTATGTGTTGACGTACTACTCACAATGATGCATAGTCGATTAATTAAGGCTAAGGGTGATGAGTCGATATCTAAATGGTGTTGCATTTTGATAAGATGAGAGTTGTATGACCGTTTCAAAGTTGAATAATTAAAACGAAACGGCTATCAAATGGGAGGTTAATTGAAAGGGGATAGGAGGATGGGGGCCGCCCCTCATTAATTAATCTTGATCTAGTTGTAAGGATGGTACTTTATCTATTAATAAAAATAGATTAATTGTAATATCTTACCCACTTAAAAAAAGATGTTAACAAGTATTTATCATTCTATTTTATATTTGAAAATTACAAATAATATTAACTACTCCCTCCGTTAAGAAAAACGTGTCGTTTCAAAAGTAAAATTTTGTTAAGAAAAACATGTCGTTTTAGGTATTTTGGTGTTTACTTTCCAAAATTACCATTGTAAATGATTCGAGATTTGTTAGTTGTAGTTTTCAAAAAAGTGGAAAAGTAAAGTAATAATTAGGGATATAAGTATATTTTTGTTTGCTTTTATTTGCTTTCTGTATGTACAAATGTCTAAAACGACATATTTTAATTAACGCAGGAAGTAATAATTATTATGATTATCTTCTAGATGGTACCCATGAGTTTTTGTGAAAATTAGTCTAGTGCTCAAAAATCAAAATCCATCTTTTTAAACTTTTTGAAACAAAAAATAATCCTTTATTTTTTCAATTATACAAAAACACCCTTCACTTTCAAACTTTTCACATAACCACATCCCCACTTTATTTGTCAAACTTTGTACAAAATTACTTATGATAAAATACATGTTTTCTTTTGGAACATGTTCTTCAATTTCTCATTTGCTATTGGTTTTAGTTATTATATATGTAGGTAAACATCCATATTAAGAATTATTTGGATGATTGAAAAAAGTGAGATTAAATATATATTTTCTAAAAAAAAAGGGATTATTTGTACACAATCCTTACAATGTATCATGTTAACGGATCTGAGTCATTGAAATAAGAAGATCAATTAATGAGATTAAAAAAAACTTGTAAGTATTCGTTCGTATTAAGTGATTAATCGCTCTAATGAATTGAAATTACACATTTTTGTACAAACAAATTGTTACATTGTTATGTATGAATAATTAAGTGAAACAGACGAATAATTTATGTGTACACGAGTACAAGTGTACAACGTAAGGGTTATTTTGTACTCGTGTAAATTACACCCAAACCATATTATTAGAGATCTCATTAATTTCACTATATATGAGTGCCTTTTTATGTCGCGTTTTGGAAAACATATGGGCAGATGTGTACAATTTTAAAGCAAAATATAATTTTTTCTAATATTGGGGAAACAAAGGGTGATTTTCGTTTTAGTAAAAGTGAAAGCATTATTGCCTACTGTAAAAAAAAATGGAAAAATCAAAAGTGATGAGATAACAACTAGAATCACCAAAAACTTAGGGATATCTCGGAATTATTTTTTCTGTTTACCAAAAAAAAGCTTTTAAAAAAATAACAAATATATTATGCCTGTCATTGTATTTTATATTTTAAAATTATAATAATCATTAACTAGTAAGTATAAGGAATATCTTACCCAACAATAATTATGATTATAAAATAACATATTTTATTCGCTAAAAAAATACTAGTTTAAATTGCCGTGTTTGGGAGTTTTAAAGTGATGAATACGTAACCTCCCTCCCTTCCCATGTGCCAACCATTTTTTTTTTGGTAAAAAATTGAGATGAGACAGGCCTTAAGTATGATTTTCGATGGATCGATGAGTCAGTATACGAATAGTCCGTCAAATATACAATAAAAAAAAGGAAAAATGTGCAACGTACCAACAAGCATCAAACACTCTACAAAGGACGAAAACTAAACCTATCAAGTTGAGGATGTCGATAAAAAACGAAGTCAAGTACCACCATCAAACACATGTGCCAACCATTCGCTCCTCCTTCTCTACACTACCTTAGCCGTTTTTTTAAATAAAAAAATACAAAGGTAAGCATTTGAAATATTAAACAAAATTGTTGTATGATAAATCGAGAGGTCGATAAATTCGATATGTGAAAAAACGTCAATAAGAGAGTAAGACAAAGGAACTTAAGGCTGATGAAGTTGGCGGCAGCACTGGCGAAAACATAAAAACGAGCACAACTCTCCTGTTAAAAACGAAGGTGTAGAAAGTCAAGTGCTACTGAAGTAGCACTGCTAATAGACAAGTATAGTCGGACACGATCTCATGTGAGAAGTGAAGACTGTGAGAAGTAAAGACATGGCTCTAGGAAACGCTTCCTAAGAGTGGAGTTATTTGAAATACACAACTACGCCTCTGACAAGACATAACTCGTATCACAACTAGTTCAACAAGAAAAGATGAAAACTAAAGCACGCCGAAACCACCAGGCTGAGATGCACCATTTATGTAGTGAACTTCTTGTTAGTGAACCAGTTTATGATAGAATTTGGTTTAAAAATTTTCAGTTTGTGATGGAATCTCACTCAGCTTAATTATATATTTGATTATTAGTGTATGCACCTGTGTTTGTACACATAATCATCAGTTTTGAATTACTCACCTTATATGCACATGTGTTTTAAAATACTTTATCTGTTAATTAAAACTTGTCGTTTATTATATATTCATGCACACTTTTTAGAATGATAACTATATAATATATTAGCTTTTTTTTACATTTTTTTTATAAATTCATACTTAATAGTAATAAGTATGAAATTATTTTAAAAAAATATTTAAAAAATTATTATTTTATATAGTTTTTAATACCCAAAAAACGTGTGTGAATAGAAAAACGTTAACTTTTAATTAATAGAGGGAGTATATAAATATCCCGTCCAAAAGCCATCTTTGATTAGGCTTGGGAAAAATGTGTCGTCTACTAGAACGTTGACATGTACAAAATAACAAAACTCAACATATGCAGGCTTGTGTATTAATTAGTGTATATGGATATACACATACGTATAAATATTTTGACTTTTTATATGTGAAAAAATATTAGGTAATATGTAAGCCTAGCAAGTAGCAACTATATCGAAACAAAATTGACTTTTCGAATCAAGGAAAGTACAACAAAAAGTGAATACTTAATTAATGAAATATATAGCCATATGGAGATTTAATTTTAGAGTTCTACTTGCTGATTTAATTGTGTTTGATAAATGGTTTTTTTTCTAGATGAAGTGTTTTTTTAGATTATAGAGACGTGGAAGATGAAGAATTTTTTTTTAAATAATCTTGTAAATTAAAGAAATGAATGGTGTTTGGAAGTTAATTTGTTATAACCTCATGTTGCAAGTTCTCGGCCCTCCCACTTCAGCTTTTTTTACCCCCCAAATCCCCACAAAGTCTCAAACCCTCAGCCAAACACATGCTAAGGCTATGTTTGGTAAAATAATAACTAATATGATAGCCGAAGCTATTAAAATAGTTATTGGTGGATTATTTGTGTTAAATATATACTCCGTATTAATAAGATAGTATGATATCAGTTTGGTAAACCTAGTTGTTAGTGTAGCAGGTGAAAACTTTTGAATAAAAAAACTAAAACTCCGAAAAGTTTGAGTGTATTATTGTTGAAAATCTTAGATTCCAAAACTAATTGAATTAAAATCTTATATTTATTTCATGTAAATTATATAATATTAAAACCAAAAGCTCTTAAACACTAGGTAATGTTGCCGAATGGATCCTAATACTATAGTATAATCACAATGATGCGCAGATTAAAGGCCATCCCCGGATCTTAGAGAGTACAAACGGACTAAGGCTTCAACATTAAAAAAAAAAGAGTAGAAAGTACAAGTTCGTGTTAATATAAGGGTGAATTACATTTTTGGTCCCTAATTTTTACCACTTGTTTTACTTTAGTCCCCAACCTTTGAAACGTTTCAAAATAGTTCTTAATCTTTCTATTTCGTTTCATTTTATCCCCTAACCTTTCAAATGTTGTAAAATAGTCCCTAACCTTACATTTTTTTATTCGTTTTAGTCCTTGTCTCCTTGATATTAAAACATTATTTGAAATAATTATAAAAAACCACCCTAAAGTTATCATAATTTAAATAAAATCATTCATACAAAGAAAAATTATAAAAAATTATCTAACTCTATAATTTTGATTTTGAAAAATACTCGAACTATTTTACTATTTATCATAAGAGCATATTATATAAAAATTATTCATAATTTTTTTTCCCACAAAACCTCTCATAAATTTTATAGATCTTGTGATTAATTTGAGAGATGGTGGGATATGTTTTTTTTTCTTATTTACCAATACATAGATCCAATATATGTGTATTAATCCATTAAAATAATGAATTTGAATAATACAAGAGATCGTTTTTTAAAAATAAAAATCATAAAGTTGGATATTTGTTTTATAATTATTCTTTATATGGGTAATTTACTCATTTATATACATTATGATAACTTTAGGGTAATTTTTTATAATTATTTCAAATAATGTTTTAATATCAGGGACTAAAACGAATAAAAAATGTAAAGTTAAGGACTATTTTACAACCTTTGAAAGGTTAGGGACTAAAATATAACGAAATAGAAAGGTTAAGGACTATTTTGAAACGTTTCAAAGGTTGGGGACTAAAGTGAAGCAAGTGATAAAGGTTCGGGACCAAAAATGTAATTCACCCTTAATATAATTACCCGTTTGATCCAAGTTTTTATTTATCTTTTGATACGTTTATGGACAAAACTAAGAGCTTGTTTGGTTGAACATAAGAAGTACACTTTCTAGGAAGTCAATTATCATGAATTCAATTCCCGTGAATTATAATTCTCATAAATTTGAAAAAGTTGTTTAGTTGATTTATAAAATGTGGGGATTTAAAAAGGGAGAATTGAATTTTTACATTAAAAAAAGAGTGGAATTTCAACTTACATAGTCCCCCGGCCTAGGTAAGCCAAATTCCCCCATTTTGTAGGAATTGGAATTCTTAGAAAGTTAAATTCCTGTTTTTTTTTCGTGTTGAAAAAAGTAACCAAACACATATATTTATCCCACTTTCTGGATTTTTTAACTTCCTGAGTTTTTTAAATGGTAACCAAACGAGCTCTAATAATGAGTGGGTTCGAGACTTCGAGTCCATTCTAGACTGCCCTATTTTTAAGAAAATAATTTTTTTTAAAAAGGGAAAAAATATTTATTAAATTAAGAATTTTATTAATAAAAAATTATCTATTTACTTATTATTATATTAGGACATTTTATTTATCTAGAATTTTTAATTTATGATTCTATACAGGTGTACCGTGTACGTGAGTACGTCTATGTTAAATGGTTAGGATGATGACTCGATGACTAAACGGCTGTATTTTGGTAAGATTAAAGTTGTATTACCATTTCAAAGTTGAATACATTTAATACGAAATCGCTATGGAATGGGAGGTTGAAAGTGACGGGAAGATTGGGGTGGGGGCCTAATTAATTATTTTAGGGGTCGTTTGGTTACTTTGGTATATGGTGTTGATATATGATGTCTCGATATCAATTATCAATACTAAACGAGACCTTAGTTTTAGGGATGAAAATCATTGAAGTTGAAGTAACACGAATAGACCAATAAACAAAGAAAAATAATGTAGAAAATTGGAGTATTAAGAGAGTATCTTGAAGATCAAATACAATTAATAAGACAAATTAACAAAATTTAAAACTTTTATCAGTAACAATATTTAAAGAGATAAATATTTTATTCAATGAAAACGTAATCAAAAAATTAATTATTCGGATACAAACATAGCAAATCTTTTTAGAATATATAAGTGTTTTAAAAGTTAAAAAATTAATTAATTAATATTTTATTATATTTTTAGCTTTTTAAAATCCTATACCCAAACACATAGGATAAGAGGACAAATTGAAAAATATTTTTCCTATATACACTCAATTTAACCATTTTTAAATTAAATTATTGGATTCTTATATTTTCCTTAAGAATTTTTTTCCAATAAAGTATTCTTATCCTAAGCACTGTGTCACCCAATAAACAAATCGTGTTTAAAAAACGTACCTTTAAATCTTATAAAGATATGTATTTTTAAAATGCCGTGTTTGGGAGTTTTGACATTGAGTATTAGGTAACTTTCTCTCACACGTGCCGGCCACACGCTCCTCCTCTACACTTGGAGGAGCTAATCGTCCATTCGTCCTTTTTTTTATTTGAAAGTGTCTTCCTATACCCACCGGCCACCACACAAATAAAACATCGGATACAATGTACACATATGGAAAATAGGTAGACGGGAGTCGAGATTCAGACTTAAGGCGTATGCGGATGAAAAACTACCAGATCGAAAGTCCGTCCGAATATGGAAAAAGTGAAAAACCCACTAACTCCACCTAAACCCACTAAGTGTGGGAGAGCTCATCAAGCCCACATGAGGGACATGTGTCCCGCATCGAACGACACTTGTCATCGGCCTTGATCGAGACAAGTGTTAGTGGGCAACCGATATACTATCTGGGCTTCCACTCCCTTAGCGATAACAAAGCTAAGTATCGTAAAAATATAAGCGCCAGCACGAGCTTCAGCATCTTGAGATATCGAGAATTTTTTAATCTGCTTCAGCAAGACAATAACATTTGTATCTAGCTCCCCCATCGAAGAGAAGGAGAAGGGTATGAAGTCATAACCAACCGCTATGCACAAATTCCGCTACTTGGCACACTTACTCTAAGCAGCATCAACAATCACACGATTGGGCACAAAGTCAGACATCTCAGACCGAGTCAAGGGGTAGGATCCCGTCGAATCGACACACACATCCCGCCCCTTGTCCCAAGAATAAAAAAGCAAATCCGCCTAACAAAGGGGCTTATTATGCCCATCAACCAAATCGATATCGACCTCCTTACCGAAAGAGATCTCAGACCTATAGCAGATATCTAATAAGATGTCGCGAACGAGATTATGTCGATATTTAATGTCCACAATACCAGCACAGGACACAACATGATCGCCTTAGATACAAAATGATTATATGCACGTAAATAAAATTAAATGATATTTAAAAATGATTTCATTTTATTTATTCTATATTTTTTAAATGCCTGAAATGGCCATTTAAATTATTTAAAAAGCAGGCTTACATTCTAGGGAAGATTGCCCCCAAATCGTTAACGCAGAAGAAAAGGTCGGTGACTACATTTTGGGTGGTAGATGGTGGTCGGAAAAACTTCACAATATGTTACCCACAAGCATTGTTACAGAAATAATGGACATCCCACTGCCCATATCCTCTCTTGAGGACCGTCTTTATTGGTGACCTGATAGAGCCGGATGGTTTACAACGTCAAGTGCTTATAAGCTAATTACTTCGCAATCATCCCGCTTAAATGACATTAATGCCTGGATTTGGCAAATTGACGCACCGCCAAAGATAAAAAAAACTTTCTATGGAAGGTTTGCCAGGACGGTCTCCCAACGGCCTCTAGACTTGCTTCTAGGGGTGGTTCCGTGCCCTCTACTTGCAGTCTTTGTAACAGAGCGGCCGAGGACGAGGTTCATATCCTCATCGAATGTCCCTGCGCTCGTTCTCTTTACCAATTCACTCAACGAGTTAACTCAAATATTACTAACATGATTTATCAAGCTCGAGATATAAAACCTATTATCTCCTTCTTAGGCAGCAACCTAAGTGCTGAGGCCTTTTTGGAGCTCGCCTTCGTTTGGTGGAACCCTTGGTATACTCGAAACCAACTCATTTTTAGGACGATTTCTATCCCTCAGAGGACCACTTCCCTACAAATCATTAAAAATCAAATACTCAATTGGAAAAAAACTTCCCAGTTAGAAACGGATCTAGATGTGGATTCCACATCGCCTACCCGAGAACACAAGCACCAAAACAAAAGGAAAAAGGTTAAGGACACTAAATGGCGTAAACCTCCAATGGGAACCTTCAAGCTAAATTTTGATGGCTCTTCGCTATCTACTGGGAACAGCTCGGCGGGAGCAGTTATCCGAGACTGGGAGGGCAGACCTATAAGCATAAGCTTTCAGAAACTTGGTATTCAAAGTCCCCTTAAAGCAGAAGCGTTTGCTCTAAAACTAGGAATCCAACGGGCCATTCAACTCCGTATCGACAAAATCCATATCGAGAGAGACTCCTCCATAATCATAAATTATTTAAATAAACGCACTACATGCCCGTGGGAAATTGAGCTCCTCCTATCAGATGTAAAACTCTCACTATCGACTTTAAAAGAAATATCTTTCTTTCATGTTCCCCGATTGGGCAATAGAGTGGCGGATAAGGTTGCACACCTTTGCCACTCTGCCTGGGGTGTCGATATTTACAACAATTCAGGTCTTCTTGACCTCATCCGCAAAGATGCTGCCGGGTAGGGTTTGCTCACCCGAATTCTTTTCTAATAAAAAAAAAAAAAAAATTTAAAAAGCAAGCTTGTTGCTGCGGTGCTGCCCATATTTTTTTTTTCCATTCAGAATTTCAGTCTTGGAAACGCAGTGTTTAGGGGGATTAGAGAGCCAAGCACCGTCGTTTTAAATTCACGGACCCTTGATTTCTCTATTAGGGCTGTGCAGAAAAACCCGACACGACTGACCCGACACGAAACCGGGGCGATACGACACGAAACCGGGGCGATACGACACGAAAAGGACACGACACGATAATAACACGAACCGTGAAAACACGAAAATTAATGGTTCGTGTATGGTTCGGACAAATCTTGTTACCGGATACCCGACACGAACCATCGAACCGTTTATTTTTATTTTTTTTAAAAATATATAGCGAGCTGTGTGTGTATATATATATTAGATGTAGTTAATTAGGATCACTAAGTCATGATAGCTCAATTGGTTGGCCGTGTGGGGAGAGTTTCAAAAGAAACATGGGAGTGTGTTGGGTTAGAATACCATTACTTCTTAATTTTTTGTGTTCAGTATTTATTAAAAACACACGAAACCGGTTCGTGTAAATGGTTCGGGGACCCGGCTTGAACCGGTTCGTGTACGGTTCGACAAACATCCCATAAATAGTTCCAGGTACCCGACAGGATTAACCGATTTGTATCGAGTACCCGGTTATGCACACCCCTACTCTCTAGTCTCTATGCCAATGAACCTCACTTTTTTTAGATGCTTGCACTTGAATCCAAACACTCGGATTCATGCTATGACTTTTCCCCCTTTATACATTATTTTGAAGGGAAAAAAAATACATGATCTAGAAAAATATGAAAATTGATGTACTGGATCGGTATTGGATACCCGTAGAGACAATGATCAAATGTTAATTACATAAAAGATTGAAGACGTCTAGGGTGATTGTTCATTGTATTACTGGTCTCTTATTGTATGTTGTTTAGTGTTTGTTTATTACACAAAACAATAATCAAATGTGTATCAACATAATGGAGAAGCCATCATTGATGAGATGTTATCAAAAGCAATCGAATCTACAACTATCCTACACTTTTTCTTTTCTTTTTTCAATGTATGATGTCTTGAGAAATCGACAATCTCCCAAAAGACTAAATTGTCAAACAAAAAAGCACCAAAAGTATCAAAAATGTGTAAAGAAGAAAACTAAAGCAATTTAAAATCATCCTGATTACAGAAAAAAAAAAAAAAACAATATGAATGCCGTCGAAAAAACAGAACATAAACTTCATAATTCCATTGAAAAGTACTCGATTCGATATGGTCAACTTATAATTTCATCATACATAACACCATCACACACTCACGCGTTCTCAATCCTCATTAATCAGACACCTAACAACAACAATGACCGAAACAAATTCCTTTATTTGTAATTTTTCATCATCATCTTCTTCGATTCATCAATCGCCATTGCCAATTCAGTAATCCTTCAGCAGCTTGCGGACCTGTTCCAGTGTGACGAAGAGCACCACAGTGAACGGTCCCTGCCTGGAAATCGTCGGTATGAAGCCCTTGTAGAGCGCCATGGGCCCCTCCGCCTTCACCGTCTGCACGGCGCAGTCCAAAGCCCCGGCGTACGGCGGCGCCTGCCCCGGCTCCACCTTCATGTTCATCACCCTCGTCTTGATCACGTCCACGGGGTTTGACACCACCGCCGCGACGAAGCCCGCGGCGAAGCTCGCCGTCACGTGCGTCCCGAGCCCGTCCTTCATCAGCCCCTTGGCCAAGATCGTTTCTTTGAACTCGTCGTACGACGCCAGCTGGGAGGCCGTCACGAGCATCGCGCGGTTCACCGTAAGCGATGAGCCGCGCCACAGGCTAGTAACCCCCTCGTCCTTGCACATCCGCCCGATTGCGTCGACCACGCTCTTGTAGTTGCGGCGCTGCGCGGCGGGGAGCCGCCCGTCGGCCTGCATCCGGACCATGGCGACGTCCGCGGGGTTACCGACGGCGGCGCCGATGCCTCCGGCGAGAAGGCCGGCGCCGATCTTGCGGCCGAGGGGGAGGATCCCTGACTCGGGATCGGACCACTTCTGTTTCATGATGTCGTACAGCCCCATCCGGGTGGTGGAGTAGAGCGTCTGGCGGAGAACGGTGGCGGAGACGCCGGAGAAGAGCGCGGCGACGCCTTCTTGCTGGACGAGCCTGGCTCCCACGGAGAGGATCCCAACGCGCGGCGCGGGGGCCGGGATCGGGATACTCTGGGCCACAGCGCCGGGCGCGTGGAATGCGAGGGCCGGGCGGAGCTGGACGGCGGGGGCGCTTGCGCCCTCGCCGTGGAGCTGCATCCGGACCTTGATGAGGTCGAGCGGATGGGTCGAGCAACCGGCGACAATGGAAGCAATTCCTCCTTCGACAAATCCCTTGACACCCATGATCGATCAATCAATCAATTGAATTCGTGAATTTGAGATCTGATTTGACAGAAGGAGAGGAAATTAGGGGAATTGAAACACCGAGTCAAATTTGGGGGAAAATCAATTTAGAGAGACCAATTGGAGTTGGAGGTCATCTCACTGGAGACCAGGAGATGAGAATGAAGGCCGAAGGCGATGGAGGAAGAGTGAGGGACACAGGACCTCTGAGACATATGATGGGGATACGAAGGAGGAGATGAATTCAGGGATGGGAGGGATTGTTGGGAGAGAAAGCGAGCTTTTATAGGGCTTCTGGTGACTGCTGTGAGGGGAGGGAGGCGGAAGCTGATGAAAGACGCGATGAAACGTGAGCTTCCGGGAGATAGGGATTTCAATTTTTGCCCTTACGCGCTGCGTAGGGCCCCACCCACAGCAAAAAAAATAATTAATTTTTTTTAACCAAAAAAAAAAAAAAACTTTCCTTTGGGATACTTGAGGTTTTTATTGATTTTTTCTTGTTTGTATGGAAATTTCTTAATTTCTTCTAGTTGGATATGGAAATTTAGGTGGACTATTATTATTAGCATGTGGTGTGCCGGTGGAGATAATTTTCCTAAATTTGTTTATGGTTTCAAACTTGTTCTTTTAATCGGTTTGAAATGGCCGGAATAAGTCACACAAAATAGGTGAAAATCACGTAGACTAATTGAAATTACAACTAAACTTTATTTTTAAATTAGTTTTAACAAAATTATGAGTGTGTTTTTTTCTTCCAAAGATATAGGATAAAATAAAATTATTGGAAAGATTATTCAAATTTAATTTATTTTAGCCATTTTTAAGAATATTTTTTCTAAAAATTCAAATTTGGACAATCTTTTTCAATATGATTTATTCACTTTATAAATAAGGCTACAATAGTTAGGTGAGAACAAGTCCAACAGCTTCTCTATAATAGAGAAAATGAGAGATTTTAGAGAAAAAAAAACAATAGCTTCTCTAAACGCATCTCTAAAATAGAGAAATGGATGGAGAAAGGGAAAAAATCTCTAAATTTAGAGGAAATGTTAGAATCTATAAAATTTAATGTTTTCACCCATTTCAATGCCTACCTATTTGTTCATTGATGGTTGCCTATTGATTTAATGAAGTTATTGGAATTTTATTTATTAAATTATGAATTTATGTATCTATTACAGTGTATAATGAATGTAGCAATTTGTATAATAGAGAATTTGTTGGAGTTGTGGTGTAAATTTTTTAGAGATTTTGTTATTTTGTTCTCTATTTTAGAGATTTTTTAGAGGAGTTGTTGGAGATGCTCTTAGAAAGTCAAGTCTTACTAGTTTAGTGGGTAAGGATGACACGTAGTGACCATTAGGTCACGAGTTCGAATCTCTCCTCCCCATATTGTAATTTTAGGTTAGAAAGACTATTTGATCAAATATAAAACAAATAAAGTTCATAAGTATTCCGAAATTATTGCTCCTAAACATATATAGCCTAAAAGGTGTCATTTTGGATTTTTGGTATCCTTGTTATTTTTCTAGGAGATTAATAAATATATAATTAAATAGATTTTTCTAACCTATGTTATTAGAGTACGAATTAAGTTTTTTCGATTTTGTAAAGATTCCTTTAAAATAATTAATTTAGTCAATTTTTAACTATTATTTTTAGGCTTCACCCATTTTCTTTTAAGGTTTTATTTTCTGATAAAAAATGTTTATCGTATATCATGATATACATTAGACAAATCGTTATTATATAATCATTTATTATTCTATTGTTTTTCACTTTCCTACATCTTGAATTTTGGTAAATAGAGAGCAGTCATATCTGAGAGTTGAACCGGGGTTTAATGGCATATGTTGCCAGAATATATAACACATTTTTGTAAATAGATAAATTTGTAATCTTATACATTACTTCTCATTCTAAAGTTAGAAAACCAGAAGTTGAAGACATTGGCATCAAACTTTTTCTTTGACAGAGTGCATATCTTAGACTGGAGTGTAAGGAATATATTGGTTTATATTTTATCCTGTATATATGTTAAAATAGAGTTTCCTTTTGTAGATATCCCAATGGACACCAACAATCTGTTTGTACATAGCTCAATGCACACCCATCCTTTTATATGCTTTGATGCTTTCGATTCTCTACAAAATGAAACCTTTTTCCTAAAGTTGGCCCTTTTTCATTTTCAATGATCCAAGGTAACCCCATTTTCAAGGACTTATTTGTAATTTTAGAAATCATACATCCTAGAAAATGTTCCCCAATTCGATTATCTAGACAAGCCTAGAGAAATCGAGAGCCTGGACAAGCCGAAAGATAGACTAACTATCATGTACAACAAGAAACAAATGACCGAAAGGAAATACAAGAAGTAAATGACAGAAAGGAAAAGGCAGAAATAAAGTACAAGCCAACCTACATTGTAAACTACAGGCTAGCAAAAGCAAAACCAACCAGCCAAACGACATACGCTCACAGAGAACTATGGGGATCACTAGCGGACACCACAACTTGGACTCCAAAAAGAATCAAAAGGTGTCAATCGCACTTCCACGACGTCTAATAGCTTGGCAAACCAGTCATCGTTCACATGAAACCTGTACCACAACAAGCAAGGCAAAGTACACCAACCCGCAGACCAAAACTCAAACTAAACCATTGTCGAAACAAATCCCCAAAGCACATCTTACTAGTATTATCTCCACGCATTACGCATATTTTTCTTTTTAAAAATAAAAATAAAATTTTATAACTATAAAAAATTAATATTATAAAATTAAATAAAATATTACCAAACATTAACATAAAATATAAAAAAATAGATTTGACAAAGTAAGTAAAAAATAATAATATTCATCCCATTGTTTTTAAAAAAGATTAAATGATATTGTATAGTTAATATTTACTTTATTAAAAAAAGTTTTCAATTAATCTCATTGGTTAAAAAAATGTAGTACGAAACGATATTGTGTAATTAATATGTAATGGAATAATATTGTATAGTTAATACAATATTAACTTTATTAAAAAAAGTTTTGAATTAATATCACTGGATAAAAACTGTAGTATAAAATGATATTGTGTAATTAATATTAGATAATTTAGTGACCATAATTAAATGATATTATGCAAAAAATAATACGTACTTTTCAAAAATAACTTTGTATGAGAAAAGTAATTGCGGCATAAATGCTTCTCATTTAATATAGTGTATAGATAGATACATACTTTCTAACCTATATCCTCAAAACATAGGTTAAAAATGCTAAGTTGAGAAAGATTTAATTGAATTAACTAATTTAATCATTTTGTAAAAAAAAAAAGATTCATTTGTTTCTATTTAGAATTTTATGATTAACCTTCCTATCTTTATAATCATTGGGGTTTTATGATTAATCCTCCTATATTTAGAGTTTTTTAAAAAATAAATGATTTTATTGTTTTTAATGCATTTGCCCCTATAGGGTTTATGCATAGTATAACCATAGGATTTTTCTTCATTTTTATGTTATAATTGTATGTTCATAAACACATGTTATAAAAACCCATAACCATCTATCATTTTACATTGAGTTAATATTTCTCTTTATTATTATTGAGAAATTATTCGTTTAAGTAATTATAAACAAAAATTTTAATAAACCACTATTTTTGTTTGTATTATTCCATTCTTTTCATACATTATTAATTTTTTTATGCATTTTGAACTTATCACTCCAATTTAACTTAAAAAAATACTTAAATTAAAATATAACTCAAAATTTAAACAAATACATGTGTGTAGTACACCGGACTTACACTAAGAGCAAGCCCAATAGATTCCACATCTTGGTTTTTGGAGAATATTGAGATAGTTTTTGGTCCAAGAGCTAATACATTATTCAAAATAGAGAATGAAGAGAAAATATGAAGATCATTCCTTAAATTTTGAAGAAAAAAGACTCTATATATTTTGGGATGAACTTTATAATGGGGAAACTGTTTGAATGAGGCCAAAAAATTCTGAATACCTGGCTTATAAATTTCGATTTTGGAGATTGTTTTAGAAAAGCGGTTAGACATGCTCTAATATACTGTACAAACTACTATTTAATTTAGGCCAATAAAGGCGTAATAATATAGAGAGTAGTATTTAAGTTAGGCCAATTAAGGCGTAATCTAGGGAGAGAAAGTGGTTCATGTGATGATGGGGTTCGTCGTATGTGTTGGGGACACGTGGCAAGCACATTTGAGTTTGACAAACCTTCACCCGCACCGAAGAAAGAGAAGTAACCGGTCCAGTTAGGCACTCTGCGCTCGTGTCGTGATACCAATTCGGATTCGGTTTATTGGTGGGGAATGGGGATGTAATTCGGGTTGCATTCGGGGGAGGAACTTTCTGCAATTGTTTTAATATCGGTGGGCCCAAATCGGGTTAGGCCCACATTTTGTTGCTCCGAACCGAATTCGGCCGACGTTCCACGATTATAGGAACGCTTCTTTTTCCGCGGTCTTACCATTCAAACTACAGCGGTTTAAGGCGTAGCTTGTCACGTTGATCGGGGTTGGTAGAGGTCGATTTTAGGCTTATACAAATGAAATGGTCTATTACGATTCACTCGATTATTCTTATAGTCCATCTCGAATGTCCATATCTTTCTACTTAGTATAACGTACTCTTCCATCTCAAGTCCACTCGATGGCTCTATCGAATAAACATGTAAACAAGATTTAAAAAATAAAATAAGGTTAATAATTCAAAATCCTAGACAATATTTTTTTGGGCGAAAATCGAGAGGGCGAATGAAAACGGCTAACAAATGCAAATAATCAAGACTAACAAAGTGAAAAATCGATTAATACCAACATAAGACTGCGATAATACAAGAAAGACGTCGGGGAAATAGAGGCGGAAATCCATTAGGGGAGTTAGACGTCTCCTGAGGTAGTGTGGTATCTTCACCTAGCTAGACCTAGCTAGACGAGGGATCATATAATATAATTAAGATAATGACGATGAATATCTATCAATTTGGAGAAAATTATGTTCTTTGTCTCAATTTACAAAGGCATATTTCTTTTGATAAGTAACAGAATGTGAATATTTGTCTCAACTTGACTATTTGCCTCTCTAACAAGTACTCCCTCCGATCCAAAATATATGTCGTTTGACTTTTCAACACGTATTTTAAGAAGCTAAAAACTATATAAAATATCAAATTTTTTAAAATTATTTTTTTACAACTTAATATTTGTTGGTAATAAGTATTAAATTATAAAAAAAATAAAAATAAAAAAGTTAATATATTATATAGTTTTTAGCTCCTTAAAACACGCGTTAAAAAGTCAAACGATTTATATTTTGGATCGGAGGTAGTAGTAATATGCTCTCAACCACATTTGACCATGGTTCAAAATTTAACTCCCTCTCCGAGTCTCCATACGTGGGAAATTAATTTGAATATTTCAAAGCTAGACGGAATGTAAATATTCTAGATTGTTATTAAAGCTGAAATTATACTATTGAATTGATTCTTGTTATGGAAAAGGGAATATAAAATTTTAGCTCATTTTTTTTAATATCATCTCATATATACCTCTCTTAGCCTCTTAGGTGATGTTAATGAAAAGAGTTTTTACTTTTTACTGG
Source organism: Persicaria maculosa (assembly GCA_963922045.1). Lineage (NCBI taxonomy): Eukaryota > Viridiplantae > Streptophyta > Magnoliopsida > Caryophyllales > Polygonaceae > Persicaria > Persicaria maculosa. The sequence continues at coordinate 1,551,646 of OY998254.1, read as the reverse complement.
AAAAAAATCGGATATTTACATTATTTTTCTTCTCAGCATATAATTCATGTTTGGTGGGAATTTTTAGATGAAATTAATATGTATGGTTTTGTATAAATAATTCCATGGATTAAATTTTTTTTAATTCATACTAATCCCTTAGTTGACAGATGAGAATCAAAATATAGGACTGAGTCGAGTGACCCAAATGAGACGAGAAGAAAAAATAAATCGACAAATAGATTAATTACCGTCATGAATCTCATGATATATGAGATAAAAAAAAAGGATAAAAGAGATGAAATACTTTTTCAATAATTGTGAATGCCTCACTTAATTGTTACGATTTTGAGAGGTGAAATTGATGAGAATATGAGTTATGAGAATAGATTCTAGTATCCCACATTGATTAAATAGTGAATACAAGCATTGTATATAAGTGGGTGGATTACTTCTCCTAACGCCAATTCGTTTTAGAATGGAACCTCACTCGGCTTGTGTACAAGGATTGCATTCACTTTTTAATCAATGTGAGATCTATCTCACAACTCATATTCTCATCACACCCATCCCACAACTCATATTCTCTTGCATTCACTTTTTAATCAATCTATCCCACGACTCATATTCTCATCACACCCTTTTTGAGACAAAGTTAACCTAGATCAACTACCTCTTAGTAGTCATGTGCATAGACTGTAGACTTATCAAGCAGATATCAGAAGAAATTATAAGTTGACCAGCTTCAACTAAAATCCTAAAATTATCAACACAAAGAGCACTGCCTAGTAGATTTGCCCCATCTGTTCTAGTTCATCACCGTCATGAAACATGAAAACTTGCATTTCGTCCTCGACAATAGCTTCCTCTAGACGAGTTTCATCGGTCACAAGAACATAACCACCCATATGTCCATTGATACTCATTGCTATCATTCTCGGCTACAAAATTGAAACCCTACCATCCATATCGTAGAAACTGCCCATCATGGCCATAGCCTCATAGGATCCCACAAGAGTGATCGGTGCTAGGAGGCCTCCTATTAAATCTGCTCAACCTTCCCGTGGCTCCAACAATGACAACCCTTCTCGGCATACGATTACTTCCATAGTTATATATGGCTCTGATAAGATTTTCTCCATTACGAACATCGATACCGAAAGGAGTCCACATGGTTGCTAAAAACGGTGATGAGAATATGAATTGTGGATGGATCCCACATTGTTTAAAAAGTGAATCCAAACCTTGTACATAAGTGAGTGAGCTCGTCCTCCTAACACCAATTGGTTTTAGGATGAAACCCCACTCGGCTTGTGTGCTCGGTTTGGTTGGCACGTGTTGCGCTTGGACCTGCGTGACCCTCACGTCATATGACCCACCATTATTTATCAGAAATGCTTACGGAATAAAAATCAAATCAAATACTTGTGATTGTTCTAAACTCAATCTAATTTTATTCATCTATTTTTTCTTTTGGTGAAGTTTTTTTTTATTAGTAATAATTCGAAATCAGATATACCTGAATTTCGATGGCCGACAAGTCGATAGACGAAAATCGTAAAAAACATACCATCGAAAATATAAACGGTGCACACCCTACCAAAGACGAAATTAGGCATAAATCATCTATGTTGAACTTTATTTCATTTATCAATCAAAATGTGGTTGATGTTTAACAATTTATTTTTGCCAAGAATAAACGTATACATGATGACAATTACCAATCACATCAAGCTATCACATTCGCAGCAAATATAAAAAATAAAAAGTACAGTCCATGAAGCGTAAGAAAGTGATCTTCCTCCTCTCAATGCCAAATCAATAAAAGTTGCATTACAACTTTACAAGTGACAAGTGAAATGTATAAAAAATGTAGAAAATACAAATGGGCCATAACAAGCCCATGAAGCCCATCAACACCAATTTACCAAGCAAAGAAGGAAACTGATTAGTTTGAAGGAGGTGGAGTGAGGAGTGGAATGGAGGGGATTGTGGTTGGAAGGGAAGGCAAAGTGGTTGGCAACCCTGACCCAATTGGATTCGCAGGCAGCGGGGGCAGGGCAACCCTTGGGATAGCGGGCATTGCCGGAAGCGTGGGCATGGGAAGGGTTGGGATCGCAGGCAAAGGGGACATGGCAGTTGGCTTCGGCATTGAGGGCAGTGGAGGCAATGTTTGTAGGAGATGGCGAGTGGCTGAGCTCGTTTCTATTGAAGAGAGGGCTACCATCAGGCAAACGAAGAGATATAGCTTTGGTGAAGCCATGTTGCTTGAATATATGAACAGGATGAAAGGCGAAAAAGGAATTTTAATGAGAGGTTCTTGTGTATTAGGAGAGATTGATCCTTGTTCTCTGGCTTTGTGATTGAGTTGAATTGAATGTGAAGAGATTATTTTGAGGGATATTTATAGTTATGAAATGTGTGAGGTTGATGAGATGTTGTTGGGAAAACTTGAAGAAGATCACTTTAATGGATGGTTAGGTCAATTTCTCAACGAGTACAATCCTAAATGAGATAAGAGTTAGTTTGATGGATGTGCTTATAAGGACCTTATAATGTATAATAAAGCGCTAGTAGCATAGCACACAAGCCGAGTAAAGTTCCATTATAAAGCCAATTGACGTTAGAAGAAGTAGCCCACTTACTTATATACTAAGACTCGTTATGTTCAAATTTCGATGCGGGACTCTTTATTGTCTCATTGACACATCTCTCAACACAATGGGATTCAAAGGACTTTCATTGAGAAAGTGCTAGGCAGATTTGAAGTACAAAGAGAGTAGCAATCTCTATAAGTACTTACATTGAGGTTATGGTTAGATCAATTAAAGGACTTTATCTTGTACGGAGTACGTAATAAACAATGATCTCCAGACGAACAAATCCGGGCCTTCAAAATTTTAAAATAGATACTCTTGAAGTATTTCATGTTTCTATGTTGCAAAGAATTTATTTTACAATTTAAGGCAATCTTATTTTGATGCTGAATCATTACCTAACATTTGGTTAGCTAATATTTGATTATTGGTCGGCTGATTTACCCATCAAAAAAGCCATGGTTGGGTTCTTAATTTGATATTGGTAGTTCACCTTCTCCCTTGTACGTGTTCTGTGTTCATACACATCAAGTGCAATAATCGACTAAAGTCGATTTAATTTGATTGATCAAAATGAAATGTTTTACAGTATTACTTTTTCAAGGTTCCGATACGAAAATAAAATATGTGCACATCTATAGACGCAGACATGTGACCCTTGAGTGATACAAAGTATATGTTTACTGAAGTGGATTTACTGTCACAAACACAGAGAACAAAGAAGAGCTCAAGAGTTTGAAACGAGAAAGCGTTTTACAACCAAAACGAATAACAAACGAGAGAAAGTAAAGTGACGATCAATTAGCCTCAACTAGGACACCAGTCACGAATGCTAGGACCAGAAAGGCAACGAAGCTACCAATCTCTCAGCTCAAGTGTTTCAATCAATGTCTTTGGATAGAAGAGAGCTCGTTCAACGCTCACTAAGCAACTAGGGGATTAAACCCTATAAATCGCCACATGAGACAAGAACAATGCACAGTAACCCTAGCAGCTCTCTATCTGAATTTAGGGTTTCATAACCCTTATATATCAGAGTCACAAACTGAGCAACGTCGCTAGCAAAATGGAGGAGCCTCAAACATATGCAACCGAGTGGGCTTAAAGTCCATGGGTTTCTAAGATCAGAGATTTGGTTTAAGGCCCAAATCTCCAATTCAATCAAAAGCTCATGCACACATTTATACCAAAACACTTAGAATTAAAACATAGGCTAAGAGATGAGCCTTACATTTACCTTCTATTTGAATCATTTTTTAAGAGTTAAGTGTCCGTGCCTCAGAAATCATAGCTTTGAGTAGCTATGCGCCTCTTTATGCGCACATATTTATTAAAAAAAATGTAACAATAATAATAATTTGTAGTGCCAATAGTAAAAAAAAACTTGGATGTATTTAACACTTGTGTTTCCGAAATTATGGATAAACTTTTCATAAGTTTGTATTAGGTAAAATAAGAATTTGATTTATTATCAAACATGTAAAAGATACATGAGTATTGCACTCCACACAAGCTATCACACTCCCAAAAATTCAAAAATCAAAGGTATAACAATCCCAAATAGCAAACTGACATCTCAATCCCAAATACAATCCCAAATGCAAAATGTATAAAAATCAAATACAAATGGGCCTTAAAAAGCCCATGAAATCACACAACTCAATCTCAACACCAATTTACCAAGCAAGGGAAGCTTAGTTTGAAGGAGGTGGAGTGAGGAATGGAATGGAGGGCATTGTGGTAGGAAGGGATGGCAATGTGGTTGGCAATCCTGACCCAAATGGGTTCGCGGGCATTGGAGGCAGCACAACCTTCGGAATAGCGGGCATTGGCGGAAGTGTGGGCAGGGTGGTGCCGGTGGTGGGCAGGGTTGGGATAGCGGGCATAGGCGGCAGGGCAGTTGGCTTGGGCAGTGAAGGCAATGGAGGCAATGTCTGCAGGAGATTGCGAGCAGCTGAGCTCGTGTCGATTGAGGAGAGAGTCACCATAAGGCAAGCTAAGAGGTAGAGCTTTGTTGAAGCCATTTTGCTTGAGTGAGTAAATTGACAAAGAGTGAAGGCTTTTTGAATGAGTGGTTTTTTTACTAGATGCTTAATTGTTGTATGCCTTTGTGTGTTGGATTTGGAATGGATGTGAAGAGATGATCAATATTTATAGGAATGAAATGTGTGAGGTTGATGAGATTTTGTTGGGCAAACTTGGACAAGTCCCTTTAAATGGATGGTTGGTTCAGCTAAATAAAGAGGATTAATTTGGACTTGCATAACTAAATTAAAATTATTATAATTAAAACATGGTAAAGTACTAAAGTCTTATTAATGGCCGGTGTACGTTGTTGCTTGTTTGGTAAAGTTATTGTTGAGTGTTAGAAATAGACGATTGCTAATTTTTGTTTCATGTTTCAATGCTGCAATGTTTTACTCTTTAGTTACTTGATCACCACCGGAAAACATTTAAGGAATTTATTTAACAATATTGATCTTAAATTTTACATCGTTAAGGTGTCATTAAGTTTTTTGAATTTTTTTAGCTAGCTATAAATGATGGTTGGCCGGTTTTCTAATCAAATAAGCCAAGGGTTGGGTTCTTAATTTGATCTTGGTTGTTCACTTTCCGTATCTAGCTTTGAAGACAAGCTACACAAATTGAGTGAGATTCTATTATAAAATCAATTGATATTATATATGATTTGAGCCACCAACACTTTCAGTGTGGGTAGTTTTGTTACACAAGACTGACAAGAGTGTAGGATTATATCATACACATTTTCATATTGTTCATGTCTAGAGTCGATGGATAAAAAAGGATCCCGACTCCCCTAGGTAACCTAATACTGTTGGGGTTTGTGGGTAGAGTTTCACATTGAAAAATAGGTGAAAACTAAACCAAAATATAAGGGGAGGTGAAACACAATGACTTAAGCTGTTGTGGTAGAATGGTTGATCCTGTACTTAGAGCAACCCTAAGAGCTCTTGTAAAATAGAGAAAGTTGGAAATTTTAGAGAAAATATGGGTTTTTTAGATCCAACAGCTTCTCTATACTCATCTCTAAAATAGAGAAACTTTAGGAAAGAGAAGAAAAATCTCTAAATTTAGAGGAAGATTGCAAAAACTCTAAAATTTAATTCTCTTCAATACCAATGTAAATTCATTGTAATTCATCAACAATTGGACAATTTTTTTTATATTTATGTAAAAATTAAGTTAGGAGTATTTGTTATAATTAAATTAAATTGAATATTTTGCTAGAATTAACTCGATATTTAATTTAAACACGTTAGTTTTAAGTTATGTTAAAACTCATGTTATATGTAAATGTCAAACTTATACTAGTTTACATTTTAAGTTATGTTAAGCCTAAGTATTAAACTTCATATTTCAATTAAAATTATTTACGTTTTTTTTTTAAATTTGAACTTAAAATTCATGTTCATCTAGTTGTATGAAATTATTTCACAATCTATATCTATATCTATATCTTCTATATAAACCTTAAAAGTTGTGTTCATGGGCAATTTATTGCCATTATTAACTCCACAAAAATTTTGCTATTTTTTCTTATATTCTCAATTTGAATCAAAATAACTTCTTTGGCCCAATGGTAGTAGTTGTTGATGAGAATTCCATCATCCAAGGTTCAAACCTCAACAACTACATCTTTTATTTTATTTTTCTACTTAATCACAATCTAATCTAATTAATTTATATATAATAATAATAACAATAAATTTACTTCTATGTTGTTTTGGATATATTTATTTTATGTTTAGACTTTTGTTATATTTTATAAGCCTTTTAAAAAAAAACATATTATTTGTTTTACTTTATCAAAACATCACAACTAACAAGTTACTAATTAACTTATCAAATGACCTATATATGTCGTGTTCAGCGGTTAACCGATTATGTCATTCACTTAGCAATGAAGGTAATTTTCCAATTCAATATGTTTCCGATTATGTCCATTTTAATTTTTAATATTTTACATAGTCATATTAAGTTCTTTATGCATGAGGTTTTTGTTTCAAATCTCATTCACTACTCTTTGTCAATATTTTACATTTTATTTTATCTTAAATTATCATTTTTTAAGGTTTAATTATTTAAAATAGGAATGAAAATAATATATATATATATATTGGAGAAGTATGGAAATAATTTTACTTAAATATAAATTCAAAAGATCTGTATTATACTATATATTATTTATTTATACTATAAAAGTGTTTTAGAATCATTGTTATCTCTTCGCCCAAAAATCTAATATAATAATGACAAATTTTGATTATATTTGCCTCATATTTTTTTTAAATTAATTGTGACTACAATTGTTTGTAAAATCAATAATGACTATAGTTGTCAAACAATGTTTTAAATAGGGTAGTAAAAGGGGTGGAAAGTTTTTTTTTTAATATTAATTTTACTTTTTAAAGATTAATTGTGCCCTTTTTTTTTATGTGAAATGAATAATGACTATAATGTCAAACAATATTTTATAGAGGGTAGTCAAAAGGGTGGGAGTTTTTGTTTTCCTTAAATAAATAATGGATTGAGTTAATTTTACCTTTAGAGATGATAAGTAGGAAATTAAAGTGGGTAGTCCAAAAGTTAGCAGTTTTTCTTTGTTAAATGCTATATTTTTCATATAAATAGTCAGCTATGCCATTGAAACATGTGTTTTGGAATGCACACGAGCCCGTTCGTCGTCAGTACGATTTCAGCGGCAACAACGACTTCATCCGGTTCCTCAAGACCGTCCAATAGGCCGGCCTCTACGCTGTTCTTCGTATCGGTCCCTATTTTTGTGCCGAATGGAACTATGGGTATACTTTCTAACTAAGTAGAAAAACACATTATACACTGATATTGATTTGTGGAATGTCAAATTTTAAGTTTGGCGTACTTGATTTCTTAGTGGATTCCCTGTATGGTTGCACAACATGCCCGACGTGGAGCTACGAACTGCTAATGACGTCTTTATGGTAACAAAATCGATCGCCTATATTAACGTATATGTTATATGTATAGAATGTGTACTAAAGTTTGGGCAATTTTTTGACTTTGTGCAGAGTGAGATGCAAAATTTCACAACTTTGATGGTGAACATGGTGAAGGAAGAGAAGCTTTTCGCCTCGCAGGGCGGTCCTATCATCATAGCGCAGGTTCGAATCATCTTCGATGGTCGATGTATTTTGTAACTGACCGGTTGATATATATAAAGCTGATCTCCAATTTTACTTTGTCTTATGGTTTCGATAGATCGAGAACGAGTATGCAGCGTATGGAGAAGCCGGAAAGGTCTACTGGGACTGGGCCGCAAGGATGGCCGAAGCTCAACACATCGGTGTCCCCTGGATTATGTGCCAAGAGGACGGCGCTCCACAACCGATGGTTCGAATTCGTTATATATATATATATATATGTATGTATATATATATGAACCAAACTTACATACATATATATAATATGCTTAATTGTTAAATAGAATGTGTATTTAATATAATTGTGTTATGTTGTTCATCAGATCAACACTTGCAATGGATATGGTATTGTGACCAATTCACTCCCAACAACCCTAACAGTCCGAAAATGTGGACCGAGAACTAGACCGGATGGTTCAAGAACTGGGGAGGCAAAGACCTGCTTAGAACAGCTGAGGATCTTGCTTACTCCGTCGCTGGATTCTTCCAAACCGGCGGAACTTTCCACAACTACTATATGGCAAGTTCCTAAGATCAAAACAAACCCTAATTTTGATTTTTATTCACTTTGCTTTACAAACAAATGAGAGATGAAGTATATTGTTAGAATGCTAGGTGACACATTCTATTCATTTTTTTTTTCAATTTTTATTTATTTGTTGCTTAGTCTATTTTTAATTGTACTTTCTTATTTCTATTATGAGATTATACATGATTTTATTTTTCAATTTTTATGTTGTTTATATCATATTTTAATTCGTATTTCTTATTTGTTGAAATAATATATGATTATTAATTTTCTCTAATTCCTATTAGGTTTTGATGAATCGTTGTTAAAATACGATATATCTTATTTGTTAAAATACGATATATCTTATTTGTTAAAATACGATATATCTTATTTGTTAAAATACGATATAATTATTATTTTCTCTATTTTGAGTTATATTCTATAATTATAATACTATCGCTCTTCACAACTAATCTTCGAATTCCTTTTCTAATTGCTCTCCTTATTCCTAAGCAATATGCCTTGGCTTTGATTTGGACCACCATTGTTGAAAGAAAATCATATTCACCGTCAATAGAATGTTAACTAGAAATAAATATATTAGTGGAAATTTTATATGAATCTCTCTCTCCCCCTCTCTCATATTTTCTTTTATTGTAGACATTGAAAATTGTGAGTTTTATTTATATGTTTGTATTTAGGACCTTCTAATTCAATTAATGCATTGAAGATAATATGAATAAAAAAAATATAAAGTTAAATAAATAAATAGACATAAATATAAAGACAATAATTGAAAAATCCAAGGAAATGTTTAATCAATTGTAGTCTGTTCAAATTAAAGTGGTAGTAGTTTTGGAGTTTGACATGTAGAATGTAAAGCCAAAACCAGAAATTTAGTCAACAATTTATTTTTTACTTTAATCGACAAATGATGAAAGATATAGCATAATTTGATTAATTTAGATATCAAATTATGCATACATTAATTTCATATATATAAAATGCGTGGATATATAAATGAACTAAGACGCAGGACATGTTTGTTGTATAAAAATTTCAATTTTGAAAATACTTTAATATATTTTGTTATATATTACGTGTTATTTTTGTCTTTATTTATCATATCTGATCTCACTATAATATTTAGAGCAAAATCATATGTCCCGGGTGGTATACTTGGTAATTAATTGAAATTAAACCTATTATATATATAGTATATTTTGATCTTTTTGAATGGTTATAAATTAAGATGATATTTTTTATTTTGAAAATTGTTAGAATATTATTAGTTTTTAAAAATATATTCCTATAAAAATAATAAGAATTAAATAAAATATAGAAAATACTTGCATAAAAGATTCACCATTTAAGAAATTTCTCGATTGAAGCAAATTAATATGCTTGATTATATTATAGGTTCAAGAGAGTGCATATATCTAAATATTTACCAATTGTAACTTTAAGCATAATTTTTTAATTACTCATTTTTTATTAGCATAAATTGAAATTTCATTACCCTATTGTAGAATTTATGCTATGTTAATTTTTTTGCATCATTCACCAAGTATAATATCATTCACATAATTGATATAAAATTATGCCCCGTGCGTAGCACGGGTCTGCCACCCTAGTTTGTATAAAGTTTAAGAATAGCTAAAATAGAAATTGTCTTAAATAGAGAGTATATGTAGTACGTAATAAATGCAAAATTTTGTAAAATAGAGAAGCTGTTGGGGTTGAAGTGTACATTTTTTAGAGATTTTGATATTTTTTCCTCTATTTTAAAGAATTTTTAGAGGACGTGTTGGGCTTGCTCTTATAACCAAAAACAAAATAAATATTTTTTATACCTAAAATGTAGCCTATTTCATCAGTTAATGTACATATATCCTTATTATGATGAGCTTATAACTTACGCCAATATGACCGATTTTTGAAAGTTGCATTTTGGACATGGGGAGAGGACTGGTGATCGGTTATTGTACAAAACCAAGCAAGTAAGCATCACTAATGGTTGTTAAAGTAGCCGTTGAGAAATTTTGATATAATGAAGTTGTGGTCTTTATATGAACACTCTTAACCAAATGCAAATAATTGGTTTATGGTTTGACTGTTCATCCAGTGGCGGAGCCAGAACCCGAAGATGGTGGGGGCACACCAATTATATACGACAATGAATAACACGAACTCGTCCAATACACAATGCCTTCAACGCTACAAAATAGCGATAAAAAATAAAGAGTTCATTAGTACAAAAAAATTCGTCAATGCTAATTAGAGTTTTATAATGAAATAGTTCAACTTGACAGGGCAAATCCATTTATGGATTTTCATACCCTATAAATGTTGAACGATAAGTCGATAATCTCATTATCATTGTGCTTGAAAATATTTTTTTCAACCTAGCAGACAAAACTCTCGGAGAGATCGAAAATCTTCTCTTATCTTGTTGCGCAAATATGGCTTGATAATACTCATAGCAGATAAAACTCTTTCCACTACAGTTTTTGCAACTGGTAACACGATGAGACGATATACCAAATCGAAAGCTTTGTGAATTCTTACCTCGACCATCTTTTTGATTAGAAATATCACTAATATCTTGCAAAGAAGAAAAAATCTGACATTTTCCCTCATTTAAACTTCCGTAATTTCTTATCTAATTGTCGAAATGGGTAATATAACCTCTCATTTCAAAGATCTCAAGATAAATTACAGTATAGAAATGTCAATCTAAATAAAATATAAAAGCAGTGCGGGTTATTTAAATAAGATTTAAAGTGATTAATATACCTTCAATTTTAAAACATGCATAACTTTTTACTCAGATATCGGATTAATGCGTATTATATATCAAAACGAAGCTATCGACGAGGAGAATACATATAAGGGGTTCGTCGGATGAGGTTGGGGGCACGTGACCCCCATGCCCCCGTTTGGATCCGCCACTGTGTTCATCAATATACATTTCACACACCTCATCAAGTCAAATTGACTGATCAATAAAATTGTTTATTGTTTGCAAGAATGGATTGCTTTCAACATGAGAAATTGTCGCCTCGGTTCTCCCTCGCTATCTTAATTTCCTCGAAACTAGTAGTGTTTAACTTGCTTCCCACCTGGTAGATTTTGTCGAGATTGCCATTATCACTTCGTTTTGAGATGAAACCCTATTCGACTTATATGTTGGTCTTCTGGATCAACCGGACTTTCTGATGTTTTATAGCAATAAATTTAAGCAACATGTCATTGGAAATTTCAGCTTGATTACCAAATTTGTGATCTTAAACTTGAAGCTTGTAAATTAACGTAAATGAATGCAGGCTTATTGAGTTTGAGTTTGCGATTCATAGTGTATAGATTTTTTAACAGGTATATATTCAATACAAGACAAAGATTACAAGATACATGATGAATGGATGATCATCACCACACCATATGACAACGTACACAACTCAATCCGGTCAAACAGAAGATTTAAAAAAAAAATACAAAGACGCACTCATGGTATATATGTAATTTGTGTATAATATAACAAACTCAAAATCCCATATCTGTAGTGTATTGCTCGAAATGATAGAGAAACTCAAACTCTCTAGTTTGATGGGGGTGGAGAAAAGAAGGGGATGGAGGGGATGGAGGTGGGAAGGGAAGGAATGAGGTTCGCAGGAAGCAGTGGCAGCGCAACCTTTGGCAAGGCAGGCATTGTTGGAAGTGTGGGGTTAGGCAGTTGGTTAGGGAGGTTAGGCAGTGTGGGCAGCGGATTGGTGGCGGCGGGCAGGGTTGGGATAGCCGGCAGAGGCGGCAGGGCAGATGGCTGGGGCAGTGTGGGCATTGTCTGCAGTAGATTGCGAGCGCCGGAGCTCATCTCAGTCAAGGAGAGAGCCACCATTAGAGAAGCTATGAGGTATAGCTTTGATGAAGCCATTGTGAAATTTGCCTAGCTTTGAATGAGGTGATCAAATTCACAAAGGGACTTATGGAGATTGGTTTTTGTATTTGGAGCTACTTGTGTTGTGTTGTTTTTGTTGGTGCTGAGTTGAGTATTTATAGGATCCATATGTGTTAGTTTGATGAGATGTTGTTGGACAAACTTTAGAAAAAAATATATATTGTAAGCTTTGAAATGGATAGTTAGTTCAACTTCTCAACAAGTCTTTATTTTCTAGCGTTTTATGAATCAAAATTGAAATCAAATATATTGATTACTTTTATTTATACCTTTAAATGTATAGGATTCGAATACATAATATTATTTATTTATTCATTGTTTTTTTTAATGTAAAATTCTACAATTTCTATCCTATTGACCGTTTATTTTTTTAACCATTAAAAAAAATTCCTCCTTTATTATAGTGTTTAGTAAAAATTAGTTGCAAAGAGACAAGAGAAGCCGTAGTAGCACAATGGCTAAGAGATTAAAGCTTCCAGGTTCAATCCCTGGCTACGGCAAGATTTTTAATTTTAAGATTTTTTTTTAGACTATTATCAAATTATACAAAACTTGACATCCACCAATCAATCTATCTATATACCTATACCTATACTAAAATCAATGAATAGCATCCACCAAGGAAAGTTTGTATCCAAATTATTTTTTAAGGAAAGAGAATACCTATATAAAAGCTAATAGTATTAAGTAAGATTGTTATATAATTCCATTAATATGTATTTGATTAGGAAAAATGTGAAGTTAAATTTCATTGGTTGAATGAGCTAGAAATAAGGAGGTTGTGAAACATCAGTTGTTTTTGTGTCTCTAATACTAATAGTCCGTTAGTTATAGATTATAGATAGTTAATTATAGATTATAGATAGATAGATATTTTTTTAGCAAATTATTATGACCAAATTAGTTCGAATCAAAAAAATTATGAGCAAATTAGGGTATTTTTGACATTTTTAAATTGATTAATAGATCTTCGAGTGGGTGGTTCTTTACAAATGATTTGAGTTTTAAATAGTGGTTTCCTACCATTATAATTTATAAGGGGTGTTTTTGTGCAAAAGAGATCATTTAAGGGTGGTTTCCTTCAATTTAGCATATTAAAAAAAAAAACACATGGATATACTTTGGGCCACGACTATACAAAAAAGGGGCATTAAAAGCTAAAAAATACACTTTCTAATAGAAAAATTAAAGCCCAAATCAGCGACAAAGGCGCTGCCTTTTGGGCCCAAAGAGGCCCAACCCGGGCACAAACGTGGAGCAATTGGGCCTGTCGACAACCGCCTTCAACGCTCTCGAAAGCGCGGCGAGCCCTTCCCGGCCGCCGCAGTCGCCCCCGTCCTGCAGCCAAAGGACGCTCTTGGTTCTCCCGCCGACGGTAGCGATCTCCGCCTTGACGACCTTCGCCCTTACGGATTTGAGCGCCCTCGAGAGGTCGGATAGGAGGTCTGGCCTGTCCTCGCAGCTGAGCGTGGCGATCACAACACCGCCTGCGCCGTTCCCGTCGCAGCGGCGCACCCTGACGACGTCGGTTTCTTCCGGGAATATCCTCTCCTCCCTCGCACCGCCTCCGTCGATAGAAGCTGACGGCGTCGTCATCTGTGAGGTGGCCTGCTTCAGCTCTCGCACGCGCCGGACCACCTCTCCCAACAGCGACGCCTTGTCCGTCTGTCCCCACAAACCGCCATGGATAAATAAACGCCATTACTATCACTTTCAAAAATGTAATCTTTTTCTTTCTTTTGAAGAAAAGTTTTGATCTTTTTCAACTACGTGATGAATTATAAAGAAAGAGGGAGTGAATTACTTTGAGGAGATTGGGGAGGAGAGTGCGGAGGGTGGAGAGGTGGCCGTTGATCCGCTTCCGGCGGAGCCGCTCCGCCTCCTTATGGCTCCTGCACGCTGCAGCCGCTTTCGCCTCCGCGGACGTCATCAGCGCAGCAGCCTCCGAATCGTCGCCGGAGGCGATAGGGGTGATTGCAGCAGTTGCAGGCGCACTAATTTGATGAGGTAAGTTCCCGCTGCTGCCATCGCCGCCACCATTGCTGCTGCTAGGCAAGCTATCAGTACAGTAAGCTGAAGATGGAGGTGGTAAAGCAGTATTCATGGCTGCTGTTTTGTGCTGAAAGAGTTTGAAAGAAATGATTTTTAAGAGGCAAATGGAACAAAGAATTCAAAGTCAAAGCTCAAAATGTCAAAAAAGCGCACCAAAAGAAAGACAATTGCTTTTTTGATTGAGAGAGAGATATGGGGATGGAGATCATGAAGGAATATTGATTAATTGCAGAGGATAAGAAAGGGATTTGATTTTGATGGTGTGGGAATCAATCATCAACTTATAGAGAAAGAGGGTTATGAAATGAATGGGAAGATGGAGGAGGTAGGGCATTAAAGATATGGAGAGAGAGGGAATATTTTGGGGATGAATTGAAAGGGATATGAAAAATTGGGAGGGAGATCTCTCTGGGTTCATTCTGATTGCATTCTGGATGATACCCTCAACTCTCTCTATCACTCAATATGTATACAGACAGACACTCCTTTGCATCTCATTTCATTGTCTTTTTCTTTTGGTGCCTTTTGGCATTTTTTTTTTGAGCAATAGAGGCTTTCTTTTACATCAAGTTTTCTATTTTGGCACAAACTTAACTTGATCAAACCTATAGTTGCAATTGATACATATTGCTATTTGTTAATTATGAAATGATGCAAGTGTGGGCTGATAATATAAGTTGGGCAAATTTAGGTACTTAAGTTTTAAAAACTAAAAATAAAAATTGTGTGATAATCTTCTGGTTTGGAAGTATGTAATGTGCAGGTTGAACTCAAAGGTAAAGATAAAGTTACTATATTACTAGATGGATTTCAAAGTAATTCCGAGCTACTATGGCACTACTAGATGGATTTCATAAATAAGTTTGATTTTTAACTTTTGGAGGTTTATCATATGAAAATATTTAGAGTTGAGGGTTACCACACAAAGTGTTGGAAAATAGAAGATATCATAACAAATTTGTAAATCTTAGATACCACATATATGTGAGTTAGGCTATAAGAGAATAAACTATGTTAAATCGGATGGTTCTTAATTAGATCATCTAAATAATATATGAATCGGAATATATATTTAAATACAAAAAATATATGTGAATACTATTATATTTAATTTTGGTTACTTTTGGAATAACTTTATAAAACTCTATTAATTAATTACAAGCCATATATGGAAGAAAATATATATTGTACATGGTAGTGAGGAACTCAGGAGTCAGGACCATTTCTTTACCATCAAGACCCATAGATTTTGAAGTTTTCTGATTGATAATTAGGGGGTGTTATTTAAATATATAGTTGAATAATACATAGATGCTTGATATCAGATTTATTATAACTCAAATGAAAAGATTGACTAATTATTATTTCAAATTCAATGTTTATAGTTGTATTATTGTATATATATAAGACTCTAATGAGATGGAGGAGGAGAAAGCCAAAACATAGAATGCATAAATAGGACAAAAAGAAAAAAAAGAACGAAAATGAGGTTCACAAAGAATGAAAGAGGAGACAAAATGGAAAATGGAAAAGGAAATAAGAGAGTGTTAGGGTTTGGTTTTGTTTGGAGAGAGTCCAATATTCCTTCCTGCCAATATGTTTTATTGTTTGGCAGTCAATGTTATAGCTTTGGGTCCTCCCTCTTCTTAAAGCTATTTGCTTGGCCAATCATTTTCATTTCCTAGTTTTTTCTCCCTTCCTTTTACATTATTAATTAATATTGCCTTTCATATTAATTTTCTAGTATTACATAATCTTCAAACTTCAAAGGGTAAATCTTTAATGGTGACCTAAAAAAATATTGACTTTAGAATAGAAACACTAATCTTTTGGTTTGAGTTTAACAAGTTGAGCCCTCTTGGCTGTCAACTTGTGATTAAGATAAAGTATTCCGATTTTTTAATTTTATTTTTAGTGAAGTACCTACAAAGAAAGTGATGATTTATGGATCTTCTCTATAGGATTAGAAAAAGGAAGCATCTTTAATCATTAAATGTTCTTAAAATGATGGTTAATTGGCAATGATTTATTCCTGTTGATTTACTAATAATCTAATTATCTTATCACCCAAATTTATCAACTTTTGAGTGTCTATAGTAAGTTCTATAGTAAGAAGGTACGTCAGCGTTCTCTTCCAATAACTTAGGTTAATGGAATAGATTAACTGATTAAGAACCTTTATAAAAGAAATTCCATTAAAAATGCATAAACCTTAAGAAAATAATTTTTTATATTTTTTTTTTGGTGTGAAAGAGGTCAATAATTTGAACTCTGTAATGTTGAGTTCTCTCTCTTAGTTTATAAGATTCAAATGCAACAACAATAATGTAGGGTAACTTTTCAAAATCACAGCTGGTCTATCTATTTCATGTCTGGCGAATTTCTGTCTCAAAAGGAAATTATCAATGACATCTCCTGTGCCCAAATTTTATTTTTATTTTTTGAACAAAAATTTCAGGGAGACCACTGAAAGAAAATGAAAGATTAGAAAGGAGGAAGAGACAGGAAACATGTATACTCATCTTTATACCAACATCCACAGAGCAAAAATAATCAAGCATTTTCTCTTTTGAGCTTTTGGGTGAAAAGCTTGAATAACATTGGGAAAAAAAATGCAGAGTTTTGTTTTAACACCCAAACAGCATTTTCAGATTTGCACAATGTCCTCTTCCATGTTTTTGCAAAATTGCTTTTAATGGCCTCTTCTGCAACTGTAAGGGAATGTGATCACTGTCTCTTTTGTTGCTTTTCCTGTGTAACAAATGAAACAAACCTCCAAAAGATTTGCCTGACTTTTGAAGAGGAAATACATTTAAGGGGCACAAAGTTATAATTTACAGCAAAATGAATCAACAAATGAAGCGTCTTTATAGGCCCTCTTTTCCCCTTTGGTGCAAATAAATAAGGCACATGACAAGTACACATATTCAGATCACAAGATTAAAAAGCACAGCTGCTTCAAACTGATTTCTTGATCATCTATTCAGTATATACAGAGGTGGGAATCTCATCTAATCTGAAGTTGATCAAGAATTCAATGCATACATCATCAGTCTAAGATTCTTTGATATTTTTTATAAAGATTGATCTATGGCTCAGATCCTTGAAGTGTTTTGTCACCTTAAAGATGAACTCTTCTCTAACACAAAGTTAGTGTCCTACACACACAAACACAAAATTGTGATAGAAACTATTAATGTACAGAGTTTCAGCTGGAGTTCCTGGAGAAATAGGCCACACCAAAACATGTTTTCTTTTATTGAGAAAAAAGGAGAAATTGAGCTGAGCTCAAGGTGAATTCCACAGAAATTGTAAGTTGTTGTGTACCTGAGCTCAGCTTTAACCGAGCCAAACCCGAGGGATACACAGAGCACATTGGAAGCCCAAGGCAAGAGAACACCAACAGTTAAGAGAGATCATAAAAAAAAAACCAATCTTCTGCAGATTTGGGAAATGGGGAAGTAAGATGAATGCAGTCCATCCCAGTTGTGAAAAAAGAAAGAAAAACTGAAAGCTGTGTCCAAGAGACTGAGGGCAATACTGAAAAAACCAACTATTCTAATTCTGAGATAATGATGAAATTATGAAGTACAGAACAGTAATTTGGAAGGCGGATCAATAACTGTGGTGTTTGCAGATTCAGACACACAACCCAATGAAACCAATACAGATGGGGAAGAGCCCAGATAAGGTACCTGTGCCTTGCGCTTCCACCTGCACCTACTTCACAATTTGCAATGGTCCAAAGACAAAATGATGCTGTCCTGATGGGAATCTGCCCTTTTCGAATTTGGCCTCAGTACTTGTCTAGTCTGGTGTACCTCCTTTGCCCCTACATCATTCACAGAAGTTAGCAACTGTATTTTCTTTTATGCATAATTATGATTTCATTTTAATTAGTTTCCCACCTAGCAATTAACAACTAGCAAGTGCATTACCCCTACATCATTCACAGAAGTTAGCAAGTGCATACTGTGCATTACCATATCATTGTGTACTACTCACTACAGTACCGAGTAATGGTCTTTAAATTAAGCTCAAAGTTGAACCCTATATTGGGTTTGTTGATTTATGAAAGTTACTCTAGAACCATAAGAGTAGTAGGATAGGCCATAGGAACTAGGGAGGCAGACCAGAAAATCAGGTTTTTTCAATTCAAATCAAGAAGTGAGCAAGGGCTCATGTGGACATACATATTTTGAAATGAAGTGCCCAGAAAAATTTTATGTATGGAATTCATCAATCATGAATCATCAGAAGATTCCACCTTTCATTTTTCCTTTGACGGGGAAAGAAAGAATAAATAAAGGAAAAAATACGTGTGAAAAGGCTGGTAAGTGCTTGGTGATTGTCAAATGTCAAGTAGTAGAGCAGCTCTGGATTGTTTAAAGAGTTTTGACCCAAAGCTTTTTTTGACTGCATTACAAAACATGTCCATAATCCAAATTTCAATCCACATTCAAAATTATATGTGCTGTGACAGTCTTGTTTAGTCTGTGTAGATTGATCAATGAACAGGATTAACTTTGAGGCACCCAGCATGTAATTCAGGTAACTCTAAAAGATACCAGGTGAAAACAGGTATCTGCATAAAACATACAGCCAGAGACAGAGAACCCTTTCTGAACTGCACAGAAAGGCAGAAACTACTTACAAATTGGGGGGAAATGGGTTTACTTGCTTGCAGTTGGCCATTGGCCAATTTCCCAGTTTAAGCTTTCAAAGACCAGGCAAAAAAATCAATAACAATGCACATGGTGATGTTTTTGATAGCTTTATAATCAATAATCCTAAAAACGTGAAGGGGATCAACAGCATCAAAGTTGCTCAGCACAGTCGGGCCTCTTAAATAGATGCAAGGTAATAGCAATGCCCCATTGCCCATGCCTTCTTTTTCTGGGATGACCGCATATATGGTTGGAGAGACCCAAATGCACTACCTTAAAGCATTTCAGACATCTTAATTCTCACTATTTTAGCCTCATACCTGGGAAGAAATCACAGATGAACACAAATCCACTCTAACCTGTGTTTTCCCTGCAATTTCAATATGCAAAAGGGGAAATAGAAGACACAGATTTTAATAAAACATACAGATTACTGATTAGTTAAGCCATGATATAAGAGAATGACCCTTCTATCATGACTTTCAACACCACCAAACTACCGAAAGCACAACAACTGAAGCTGCTTTAATTTTCATAATCAGGCAGTAACAGGAACAATGAAACTATATGAGTGAATGCTAGGATGTATGGAGATTAGATAGCATCAAAAGTTTCATATCATTTGGAAGCTCTTTCAGTTTGAACTACAAAAAACACCAGAAGAACAATGAAACTATTCGAGTATTCTCCCTAAAGTTAGCAAAAGTTCCTACATACTGGAAAGTAGGTTGCGAGTGGGCAGCTTGAGGCTAATGTCATAATGCCTAATACTATAAGGACTCAATGTTCTATACTTCTAGTTCTATTTATACATGTAGAAGTCAATGAAAAACACTTCCGCTGGACTATTAGTTCAATCACGTATCCACAAAACACGAATAGAACATCAGCATTTATGCAACAAGAACTACAAATCTTCATCATCTGAAGGCATCTCTAAGAAAATTTCCCCATCCTTCTCAACAAAGTGCATATCATCAGCTTCCGGATAGTATTCATATCCAGCTCTTGCACATTCTTCTGATACGAACCCAAACTCTTCCTCACCCTGATCAAAATTGGCTTCACCGTCTACTCCTCCATTGCCTATGGCATCACTCAAATTTGCACATTTGTTCATCTGAAATACTTTCCCTCTATGCATAAGCTTGTTGCCATTCACAGCAACATGTGATTCAGCCCCTTGCACACTCCCGTTCCCCTGAATCCCACATTCAATCTGCTCCCCTTCGTACTGCATAGGTGTTTCAGAATCCTCACTGTCATCTGAAATCTCAACAAAATCCGTATCAGCATCCAAAGCCTTCCTCTTGGCAGGCGTTTTCTCCACAGGATAACCAAACAAGCCAACAAATGGCGACCATGAAGCAAACTTTCCCCCGTTCCTAGCGCCTTCCATGTGGGAAAACCCTAACGGAAAACAGCCAAAGCCGCTAAAGGGCCGGCCCTGATTCGACCCTACAGAAGTCGGAATCGGAATGGACACCCCTTGGAACACCCTCCTACAACTGGCATTTTGACACCTCAAGCAATAACCCTCAAAAACCCTAGCATACTCGTACAAAAAGTAGCAGTACGGACAAAACGTCCAAAAGCTCCCACTTTCCTCCCCATCACGGCTCTCCCCTGCAAGCCCCGCCATAAGCTGGGAGTCGAGCTCCGATTTCTTATCAGAATTCCCTAGCAGATTCCACGCCTTCCAAGCAGACCTCATAGCCTCATCGGCCGGGGGAAATGTCGATCTTACGGGCTCCAAAAGCAGAAGGAGAGATTTAAATTTAGATCTAATTAGGTTAATGTCAGCGCAGAAGGTGTCGACGCCGAGGACGGAGTAAGAGTTAGAACCTAGGGTTTCGGAAGCGGCGGAGAGGACGTCCGAGACAGAGACGATTCGTTGCGCGCGGAGGCGAAGGACCTCGTCGCCGTTGCCACTGGTAGTGCATTGGAGGCATTCGATGGCGTATTGGCTGCTGAGGGAGTAGTTGCGGAGGCGGAGGTGGGACTCGGCGAGCTGAAGGAGCTCCAACGAGGAGAGAGTGTAAGTTTCTCCTTCGGATTCCATGTCGTCAATGTCGATTTCCGTCTTCGAGAGAGAGAGAGAAAGAGAGAGCGATCAAGATTTATGGTCTCCGATACGCAACGAAGGCTTCGGAGGGGAGAGAGAGTGGGGGTGGGAGGAGATGTGTGGCGGTTTCCGTTTCTTCACACAGCTCTCGTTCTTCCTATTGGACGTAAATGCCCCTGCCGGTTTGTGGGTACTTGTGGGGGCAAATCGGGCAATTGGGGCAAGGGGAGGGTATAAATGGACAACTCAAATTTTGGGGTGCACTAGAAAATTCTATTCCTTTTCGCGCCTTGTACAACCGACGTCGTTTTACCTCGGCAAAAAAGTTTTTTATTTTATTTTTATTTTTATGACGAAGAACCCATTTTTGGTGGCAAACCCCGAGCACGTGACTCAGCCGACAAGAGTCACGCATCAGGTAAGCCGACCGGCTCGACCCACTGGAAAAGAGCAAGACAAACCTTGAATTTTATGAAAACTTTGTTTGCTTCTCCATATCATCAATGTAATTTTAGGGATTTAATGAAAATTTTTGGGTGTGTTCTAACTTCTGTATACAACAACAACAACCCAGTATATCCCGTCGAAGCAGGGTCCGGGGGGTCAGGATGTACGCACTCATTCCCCAAACAAGTCGAGAGAGTGTTTCCGAGAGACCCAGAAAAGTAGGATAAACGAATTACGCGAAAACATGACTCATAGACAGGCTTAGAAGGGAAGCGGAATCATAAACAAAGCAGGAGGCAGATAAAAATGAAGAAAGGTCGAAAGGACAAAACATCAAAGCCCAAAGCACTATCCATCAGCAACCCGAATGCACCTCCTCTAGTGGTCCCTGTCTAAAGTTAAATCTTCCGACATGTTTAGAAGGTTGAGATCCTTCCGGATCCCCTCCATCAAGCTCTTCTGTGGTCTACCTCTCCCTCTACGGATGTCTCCAAGATCCAAACTCTCACACCTGCGAACCGGAGCCGAGGACGGTCACCTACATACGTGCCCAAACCACTACAATCTACACTCTTGTAGTTTGTCCACTATACTCGCAACTCCAACTTTGCTCCTGATGTCCTCGTTTCTGATTTTGTCCAGTCTCATGTGTCCACTTATCCAGTGCAACATTCTCGTCTCAGCCACATGTTCTTGAGCTTTAGTTATCGGCCAGCACTCCGAGCCATACAGAACAGTCGGTCTAACAACCATTTTGTAGAATTTCCCTTTCAATTTTGCCGGAACTTTTCTGTCGCACAACACTCCCGACGCTCTTCTCCATCTTAGCCATCTTGCCTGGATACGGTGATCGATGTCCATGTCTATACCCCCATTGCTTTGAACGAACGAGCCAAGGTACTTGAAACACTCTTTTCTGAGTACTAGATCGTTCCCCGATAAAACCGAATTCCCTGCATCCCTGTCCTCTCAAAAATTGAAGTGGACATACTCGGTCTTGGTCCTAGTCAATCTGAAACCATTTGACTCCAACACACTTCTCCATCTTTCAAGCTTGCGAGTCAATCCAGATCTTGAGTTGTCCACGAGCACAATGTCATCTGCGAACAACATACTCCAGGGAACCTCTTCCTAAAGCGGGTTGGTGAGTGCATCCATAACTAGGGTGAACAAAACGGACTTAGATCTGAACCCTAATGAAGCCCCACTCAAACCTGAAAGTACTCTGAGTTGCCACACGGTGTTCTCAAACTAGTTAGAGAACCATCGTACATATCTCTGATAACTCTGATATATGTTCCTGACACTCCCTTCTCTGCCAAGCATTTCCATAACAGCTCTCTTGAAACCCTGTCATAAGCTTTTTCGATGTCGATGAAGGTCATATGTAGATTCTTCTTCCGATCCCTGTGCATCTCAGTCAATTGTCTCAACAAGTGGATAGCTTCAACCGCTGATCTGCCCGACACGAACCCAAATTGGTTCTCAGATACTTGAACCAACTTCCGAAGCCTTCCCTCAATAACTCGCTCCCATAACTTCATCGTGTGACTTAGCAATTTGATACCTCTGTAGTTACTGCAACACTGGACATCACCCTTGTTCTTGTAGATCGGAATTACTTTACTAAGTCTCCACTCCGCTGACATCTTAGCTGATCCCATGATAGTATTGAAAATGGAAGTTAGCCAGACTAAGCCTTTGGCCCCTAACCACTTCCAAACATCACCCGGAATATCATTTGGACCTGCAAATATATGGTTCTTCGACTTGCAAACAGCAACCTTAACCTCCTCAATGGATATACGACGGTGATAGCCGTAGTCTATGCGATATGTGAGATTGTGATTCCTATCCGAAGTTTCTAACTTCTGTATAATCTTTTTTTTTTTCTCAATTTGTTTTAAGAACAACTCGTGATAATATTATGAAAAGTTTATTATATAATTCTTCTATGTATTCCATATCCATTTTAGCAATTCATTTCATTAAGTACAAATACAGTCTTATTATACATTAGAAGAAAACAAAACCCTTATTTTAACTGTCATTTTATTAAGCTTCTCATTAGTTTCGTTCATCCGATCAGACTGATCTACTTCAACCACCAAAAAAGCTTATACACCAAATATCATAATTTCATCAATTGATTTGAGCGTTTTTAAAACTTTTTTTTTATGTTACCCTATTGAGGCTTTGTTATAAGCAATTGAGATACTCTAATCCATATTGATGGTATTATCAGTGGAATTGATTTTCTTTTCAACGTTCTTTTATACAAAATAACAGTTTTTGATATACTAATAACCCTTTTTTTCCCCACTAACTGATCATCAATGTGGACTACATTGGATTTTTGGAGGGTGTTTGGGTCGACTTTATAGGCCTTGTACTCGAAGTTACGACTTTCTGTCATCAAGATGGCTAATATGAACGAGAGAAGATCGAATGTATTCATCTTGACTCCATAACTGGACAAGTGGTAACTGGCAAATGAAAACTCAGATTCCCATTAAACCGAATTTGGTAGTTTTACAATCCTTAAAGAGTTTCTGCAACAATGGAACTACGGTAAATGTGAACAAATCACTGTAGGAAGGTAAGGCATAAGATACAAACACGTGAAGAGACTTCATGAGTTCATGATTGATAAATAGCTCGCATTGGACGCTCTTCTTACTCTCCTTTTGATTTCGAAAGGATTCTCTTCCTCTGCCCAAGCATGTACTTGTACATATGCGGACTACCTGCAATACAGCGTTGCAGGGTTAGGAATCAGCAATGGAAAATGACAGTGTAATAGAATGGAGAGCGAAAGGTTCAGTACCTGGAACGTAGAACAAGATGCCTAAGATGCTGGCGTAGTAGTAGTCGAAGGAAAAGTTCCATTTGTTGGGCATCCTTATGCAGAAGTTGTCAGATGCCTGCAAATCAAGGAGGTACAATGAAGTGTATGATCAACCATACGACTTTTTGACAATTCGCAATTCTATAAAAAGAAGTCTAGCATGAAGCAGTTAAGATTGCAGTCAATTTCACGATAGCTGATTTTTGGTTGTATAATATTTGAAAATGACATTTCACCAACAAAAACCTAAAATGACTATGAAGATTAAGGCATAAGTTTCTAATACTCGATTTTGAGCTCTAGATATTGGCACCTCAAAATGTTGGGATTAAACAAGGCCTAAAAAGCAACTCACAATGACATTCATTAAATTTTAATGGATGCTTTTTAACAAAGAGTCGAGACAAATCCTTGATCTTGTTCTAAAAAGCAATTTGTAGAATTGATATGCATCCGAAGCTTCCTTACCTTGATATACGGCAGGGCAAGATACGCAAGACCAACTTCACTGGTTATGCCAGTTGGATACAACAAAAGGAAGGTGCTATACCTGCATGAGTCGGATGACCAAATTCTCAACACTTCTCAACTAACACGGGAAAACAAGATTTTGGTCCAAGACAGCAGAAAGGCTTTAATTTGACGCACCTTAGCCACAAGAGAAATGAAGGTGTAAAGCCAAATGCTTCTTTCACACCAAAGAAGGAATATCGAATAATCTGAAAATAAGCCGAACAAAATGAGATATTGGTACTTCAAAGGGCATAAAGGCTTCAGATTAAGGGCCTAGATTCATTTCATTTTTAGGTTATTATTGATTCATCACGATCATAATTCCTTCACAGTTTCCATACAAAATTTGTTCTCATTTCCTCCATTGCATTCGTATTGGACGAGTTTCATCACCAGGGAATCATTCCACCACTCTCTCTCTCTAGAATCACAAACAATTTGCACTTAGCTCCTTATCCAAAATTTACTATCTCAATTCTCTTTTCACTCCTCGTTTCCATAGTTTTCAATCAAATAGGCAAACTCTAGCATGTAATATGGTAATCTGCAGTCAATCCCTAGGAAATGGTAAGTTCCTATTGTTATGATTTATGGAAAATCATAAGCAAAAACCTAGAGATGGTAGTTAGTTACAGAAGTGTATTTCACAATTCAACTTTTCATGAAAACTGCCATGAACCATCATTGTCAGATATGTAAAACCTCGTGAATAGATGATCATCAAAGAGGAATCACAATCTACTCTTTGATGTTGATGACACATAAAATCTACACATGTTTCGAATTCACTAACAAGGCAATCAAAAAAGTAAAAGAAAAGGGATACATTAACAATATGCAATTTGTCAATATATCATCAAATGCTATCTCATTTCATCTCTAACCCTTCCAGACAAATCAACTGTAGTAATTAAGCAGCAATGAAATCAACAGAACACACACCTCTGTTAAAGACCAGCTAAGTACTAAAGATGAAACAAGGAAGTGGGTTCGAATCTGCAAAAACCCAAAAGCTTTTAATCAGCAATAAATTCTCAGGGTTTCAATTATTAAGCAGCTGAAATTTAAGAGAAGATCTAACCTCAGGGTAACTGTACAAAATCCCCCACACCAAGAACAACCTTGATACAATCTGGGGTAGAGTTGCTGAAATCGGAGACCTCACCAAACCTATCAAAACATTCTCCGCTAAAGATTTGACCTTTTTTGTAAAATTGAGATTTTTTGGGTGAGTTTGACTGCAAGCTTTACTTACCTACTAGAGAATGAAAGATCTGTTACAAGAAAGCCAAAATTAGATCATAACATCAGAAAATTGGGGCAATTCAAAGTGGAAATCAAGGACTGGGAGAAGTAGGAGACCTCTAAAACGGCGGCGGATTGAGCAAGCAGGAGGGGTTTCTCGACGGCGTCGTAGACGTGTTCATAGCTACTCTCCTTAAGTGTCTTTGCAGCCAAAAACAGCACTTGTGCCCTGAAGATCAAAATCCACAAAGCTCAAAAACTCGATTCACGATAACGAATTCAATTGACGAAGGTAAAGACAATCAGATAAACGAAGCTTTGTTACCAGCCAAAGAAAACAGCCCAGTTGTATACAGAGAGGTAGACGCGCCTCAGGAGGGAGAAAAAACCCGCCATTTGCGTTGAATTTGGAGCTCCCAAATCCAAATTACAAAGACAGAACCAGTGCGGAGAAATCGAAGTGCTTTAATACCAAATTTTATAGCGATGGATGAGATCGATCGAGGGAATTGATTAGTGTCAGCTCGTAGGTGGGGAGATGAACTAACTAATTTAAGGCTGAGTTGAAATTGGGCTGGGCCTAAAAGTCTTTTATGGGCTGAAATTGAGGCCCATTTCCAAATGTTGGATCTTGGATACGGGCTTGAGATTTTTCTCTGTTGGGCTTAGCCCAAGAAGTAATCAAGGGAGATTAAATCATTAATCTATCCCTGGTTCATATTCCTAAGATTACTTTGGATTAATTTATACAAACGTGAATTTGATTGATTTCCAGCACAAAATCTGGTGAGTTGTGAGGATTTATAAAGTGCTTTTAGCAAACCCATGGCCTTCTGGCGTGCCCTTTACTCTCCTCCACAAATAACGCTTACCACTAATCCTAGTTTAGTGTTTAGAGGTCGAGATTTATGCATCTTTTTTCGAATATGCTGATAAGGTATTTTTAATTGAACGGAATTTTCGCCAAATACCCCTGAGGTTAAGGCTAATTCGCGTGGTGTACAAAAGTTTGACATATTTTGCCAGGTGACCCTGAGGTTTTCATTTTTTTCGCCAAATACCCCTGAGGTTTATATTTTTTCGCCAAATGCCCCTCTGTCGAATTTGTTAACTTTTTTTATTGAAAAATAGTACAATTCCTCCAACATGGCGCATATTTTTAATAAAAATAAAATTTTCCAAGTATAAAAAATTACTATGATAAATTTAAATAAGATATTATCAAATGTTAACATAAAATCAAAAAAAAAATAGATTTGATAATTAAGTAAAAAATAATTAAAATATTTATGAAAAATGTGTAAAAATTACACGAGTTTAAGATTTAAGTAAAATATGTTGATTGGGTTAAAATCCTAAAGTAAATGTGTTTATAACACCTAATAAAAAATGCTTATTAATTAATATTTAGATATAACTAGATTGATTAAAGAAACGTGTACAAGTTTCATTAGTTTGATTTTTTTTTCAAGATTCAGTAGATTGGGAGGAAATTGTGAAATTAAAATGATTATGTCATCTAAGCAAAAATATTTCTCATTTAACAATTAGAATAGATAAATCTCATTGGTTAAAAAAATGTTTAAAAAATTTGTTATTTGAAAATTTATGTAGATTAGGTTGATTGTGTGAAATTCCAAAAATTAAGATTATTATATAAAAAATATTTTTCATTATACACACACAAAAAGAGAGATTAATTGCTTTGGAAAAAAAAAAGAATTCATATATTTGGAACTATGTATTTAAAAAAAACGTTTTGAATTAATCTCATTGTTTAAATAAATAGCATGAAATGATATTGTGTAATTAATACATAATGAAATAATACTATATAGTTAATTTTAACTTTATCAAAAAAAAAAGTTTTGAATTAATTCCATTGATTAAAAAATGTAATATGATATGGTATTGTGTATATAATATTAGATAATTTAATTACAATAATTAAATAATATTTGTCAAATAATACCTTACAAAAATAACAATGAAATAATATTTTCTATTCTTTTTATTTTCAATATAAAAAAACGTTAACAAATTCGATAGAGGGGCATTTGGCGAAAAAATAAAAACCCCAGGGGTATTTGGCGAAAAAAATTGAAACCTCAGGGATACCTGGCGAAATATGTCAAACTTTTGTACACCACGCGAATTAGCCTTAACCTCAAGGGTATTTGGCGAAAATTCCGTTAATTGAACTAATATTGTTATAATACCAGACAAAATAGACGATGAACAACAAAACTTAAAACAATACACAACATAACAAGAACAACCGCGGCAAAGTTATGAATTAAGATGAGGATTGAGGAGTAAGGAAATGATGAACAACTAAAAATAGTAAACGATACGCCCGACTTATATACTTAGGTTTGGTGATCAAACTTTTAATGTGAGACGATTTTTGTTCATTCGTATCTCAGATTTACCTGTTAAAAAATTTATATGGGCCAATCTAAATTAATCGATGATGAGAATTAATATAATCTAATTTGATATTAATCCGACCCTCGCCTCAACCTAAATTTGATAATAACCGATAAAAATCCGATCTAATATTAATATGATCCCAAAATCCCCAAATTGACCTGATTGAAAGCTCGACCCAACCTAACAAGTCTCATTAATGATTTGACATTGTCTTAATCCCGAAATGGTCCTATTGAACCTCTGATAGAGTAGAAGAAGAAAAAAAACGTCGTTCTCATTAAACAAGATTTGTTTTTGAATAAGAAATCGACACCTGTCAATATTCCAAAAATAAGAAAATCTACCTGTCGAAAGCCGTGTATGAGTGATTGAGTGTCGGTGTGATAGACTAGAATATGAATATAATAATTAATTATTATTCTGGGATTTTATTGATTTCTAGCTGTAATGTACTAATGTGGAATTGGGGATGAACATGGAAAACGGTGGAGGTTCGTCGGAAAATTAAAAAAATTTAAAGTACTAGGCCGTAGTTAATAGCGGCAGATGGGGCCATCTTTAATCGTGACACAGTTAATTCAACGAAGCTTTTGAGGCTGGATAGAGCAAATGTTAATGCCTCTCTGTTTACTCACATCGACCTCACCACCACACCACTCCCATTGATTTTACTTTTTGGGTTCTTTCAGAATTTACCCGTTAGAAAGAGGTAGGACCCTTCACTGAAAGGGACACCCACCCTCTTTTCCCCTCCATTTTGCCCAGTTCACAATCCCAATCATCCACCTCACCGATATAGTACTTGGGCTTCAATGGCTGTCAATTAATGTGCAAGCTGCTTCATCCTTCATCCTTTATTAACTGTTATCTAGCCCATGTGAATTGTTGTTTAGTTATTCCCCCCTCTCCGGTTTTTCAATTTCCTGTGCCCCTTTTTTTGGGTTCTGGGTTTTCTGGGTTTAGGGTTTGCTCTTTTCAATCTTGGGTGTATAGGTATTGATTCATATTTCAATCACACCCCTTCAATCGAAGGTGGGTATTGATAATTTTGCTATGAGGGGTTTCAAGGTTGAACTGGTGCTGTTCAATTGGAGCTGGGGATTTATTCTTTTCATTGCTTTGGTTCATGTTTCTTCTGCTACCTTCCCTGTAAGCTCTCTTTCTCTCTTTCTAGTTCAGTTTTATGATAACTGGAGGATGATGTTTGTTTGCTAAATTTGCTATGTACTATTTATGAGAGCAGGTTAGATATATGCTTTTTATTGTTGGGGCAGGTGAGATTATGAGATGAAATATGTAAATATGTACCTTATCTGTTTGGTAGCTTGTTAAAATTGAAGTGAATTTTATCATGTTATTTAGAGGATTGTGAGATATTTTCTGAATTGGTGAGATGCCATTGAGTCTATATAACCCTCACAAAATTGCGTCGGTGCTATAAGAAAAAAAATCCCCTATTCAGTTTGGTTGGCTTTTTAGTGTACATAATTTTTTGATGAACTATGTTGCCCCCTTTACAATATGTGAACATGAGTCAGTCCTAATTTTTTTCGTTGATTTCGGTTTGTCATGCAAATGGATAGTTGGGTTCATGTACTGGATGAAGCTGAATTGCTTGATTTGTTAGGATAAGGGATTTCTTTCCAATTTTATTCAGTATGACTGAAACCATGCTTACTATAATACATGTTGTCTATTCGCTGACCACACCAGTTGATTTGGTAATTATTTTTAAAGGTATCTGGTTTGAGGTTGAATTTTAGGGCCTATAATTCACTTTGACTTAGTCCAACATGTTATCTACTGGAATATGAATATTTCCCATTGGCTATATGCATTAATCTGTTCTTACTATTGCAGGAATGGAATGTAGTTAAACCTAGACACTCAAATCTGCTAAAAGGTGCTTTGCAAAGTGAAAATGTAAGTTGGTGGATCATTGTTAGCTCTGTCGCTGAACTTTCTGGTTTCCGGTTATTCAACCCATGTACATTATTTTTGTGTGCAGTCAAATGGTGAAGAATCTAGTCTCTGGTTCCCTTTGGCTGATCAAGGATGGAGACCATGCACAGACTCTCCAGAGGCACCCAGTAAGTTGCGAGAATCTTATATAGTTATCTTTTCGCGAAAATAGATGGAGGAAGAAATCAAGAAAATACTTTTTGGATCTTCTGCTCATGATTTTTTGTGACTTGATGCAGGAAAACCAGAAAAATCAGAGGGTTATATCCAAGTATTTCTTGATGGAGGTTTGAACCAACAAAGGATGGGGGTAGGTGGAGAATATTTTCTGTATTATCTACAACATATTACTTGTAACCGAATGTGGCATATACAAGTTCCCTTAACATTCAATGTTTTCGTAGGTTTGTGATGCAGTTGCGGTTGCTAAAATTCTGAATGCAACATTGGTCATCCCACATCTTGAAGTAAATCCTGTTTGGAAGGATTCAAGGTCTTACTTCAGCAATGTAGTTTTGTCAAATCTTACGAATTTGTAGTAAATCCATGGCTGAACTGAAAATCTTTCCCTTTTGACAGCTCATTTGAAGAAATTTTTGATGTGGACCACTTTATCAGTGTACTGAAGGATGATATATCCATTGTTAAAGAGTTACCATATGAATATTCCTGGAGCACGAGAGAGTTTTATGCCACTGCCATCAGAGAGACCCGGGTAAAGATGGCACCTGTCCATGCTTCAGCAAATTGGTATACCCAAAATGTTTTGCCTATATTGCAGAGGTTTGTGCTTTTATTGGAAATCCTTTCTTGCTCCATTCATTTGTGTATATTTGACCAAATATCAATCCGATGCATGTGCCCTTCAAGCACGCTTAAATCTTGTTATCTGCGATAATGTCTACTTAATGATGTTTCTGTTTCATCAGTGTCTTAAAGTGCTTAGATCTTGCTCTTTTTCCCCGCTTGTTTTGAACCAGCTATGGCATTGCTGCAATATCCCCATTCTCTCACCGCCTTGCTTTCGACAACATGCCAAAACACATCCAGCGCCTGCGGTGCAAAGTTAATTTCGAGGCTCTTATATTTGTTCCCCATATTAGACAACTTGGGGATGCTCTAGTTACTCGCCTCCGATACCCTTCTTCCAGAGTCAGTGAATTTGATGCCAGTTACCGACAAGACATCATTGATAAGGGAGACAGACAGAGGCCTGGGAAGTTTGTCGTGTTGCACCTTCGATTTGATAAAGTATGCAACACTCTTGGTAACAAGTGCAAAATTTAGCCTAACATTCCATCTAGTCTTAATCGGTTAATCCCTGTGCATAACATCCAGGGACAAGATTTTTTCTATTATCTCGAAAGACTGGAAGCTTTTATCACTGTTTCTTTTATCTTCAGGATATGGCTGCTCATTCAGCCTGCGACTTTGGTGGGGGCAAAGCTGAAAAACTGGCTCTAGCAAAGTACCGCCAGACAATTTGGCAAGGAAGGGTGCTAAACTCTCAGTTCACTGATGAAGAGTTGAGGAGTCAGGGACGTTGCCCGTTAACTCCTGAAGAAATTGGATTGCTTCTTTCTGCTTTGGGCTTTGACAACACTACACGTCTTTATCTCGCTTCCCACAAGGTTCTTATACAGTTCATTCAACTCTGCGCTCAACCTTGGCTATGCACTTTTGGTCTTAACAAAGACTGGTCTTCTTGAGTGGCTCCAGCTATGGCTGTAATCTAAATCATTTTTTGTTTCCAGGTCTTTGGCGGTGAAGCCAGGATATCAACACTAAGGAACCTTTTTCCACTAATGGAAGATAAAAAGAGCCTTGCTTCTTCGGAGGAACGGGCTCTGATCAAAGGGAAGGCTTCCTTGTTGGCTGCTGTTGATTATTATGTTAGCATGCACAGTGATATATTCGTCTCTGCTTCGCCCGGGAATATGCACAATGCACTGGTGAGCTCATCCTGCTAACCAATCTAAACACCTCATTAACTAGCTGGTGTTTGTGACTGTTAGACATTTAACACAATGAGTTCTCTCTTTGTTTTCCATGTCAACAGGTGGGACACCGAACCTTTGAGAACCAAAAGACGATAAAACCCAGCATGGTGTTACTTGGGCAGCTGTTCCTGAACAAGAACATGACATGGGCGGAATTCAGACAGGCAGCGGTGGAGGGGCACCAGAACCGATATGGCCAACTTCGGATGAGGAAACAAAGACAATCGATTTACACATACCCGGCTCCTGACTGTATGTGTCATGTATAGAAGTTGTCATCACCAGGCTAGTCCAATTTACATCCCCTATAGTTGAAATAAACGGCAATCTCATTCATCTGTGTGAAAGTTTTTGGGATGGATCACATACATATGATTTTGGGGGTTGTCATCAGTTATGTATATTTCTCGGTATGATATATGTGTAGTTAAGAGAACAACAAATCCATTGCTATTGCAAGTTATTCTTTTATATGTATCTGTTGCATTTTGTTATCACTTCATTACACCTACAAAATCAATTTCTCCTTTACAAGATGATATACAGAAATAACATACCAATGGTTCCAAGATGACCTTTTGCTGGTGGCTGTTGGGAGTGATAAAGTCTCTATATTCTCCAAAATCATCTTTTTTTTTTCTTTCTCAAATAGAATAGCTGTTGGAGATGCTCTAAGGCTTCTATTTCAGTTGTCTTTGTCAACCTTCTCAATGATCGGAGCTCCATCTCCGTTTTCGTTTGAGTTCAGATTTGTTGCCACTTCCTTTCCCTCAACAGGAGTTGCAGATGTAGCAGGTCGGTATTCATCAACAGGAAGAGTCCTTTTCGAGCCATCCAAGGCAACCTCAAGAACTATGTTCTCTTCAACAGTTGGCCTTGGCTTAGCAGGCGGAGGCTTTTCAGTCTGCGTTGGTTGCGAGCTGGCCGAAGAAGAGGCCCTATTTGATTTTCTATCGCCATCTTCTGACGCTGAGACCTGACTTTCCATCTTAACAGTTTGCTGCTGGGAGTCTCCTGTGCTTGATTTTTTGTCTGAAGTAGAGCTTGTATCAGAAGCTTTCACATCTGGCTGTTTAAATTTGCTGTCCTCAGTAGATTTTTGGGCATCAGCGCTAGAAGCTTTTGCCTTGGTACCGGCTTTAGCTGCTTCTCCAGTCTTAGATTGGGATGTAGATGTAGATGTTACTTTGAGCTTCGCATCGGCCTTCGAATCAGATATTGATGATTGCAGCCTTGAAGACGAGCCATCATCATCATCAGATTTTGGCATTTCTGCGGTCCTAGATTGGGTTGCAGATGATTCTTTAAGCTTTGATTGTTTCCTTGAAGCCTGGCTATCCTGATCAGGTGCCATGGTACCAGATTTTGATGGTTCTCCAAGCTTAGATTTGGATTTAGATCCTTTGAGATCTTGTTGATCAAGTGCCGCGATACCAGACTTGGGCGTTTCTCCTGTCTCAGATTGGGATGCAGATGTTTGTTTGATCTTCCCATCTTCCGTGGAATCGGATTTTGATTGCTGCCCTGCAGCCTGGCTATCTTGACCTCCACCTCGCGCAATGCGAGCTCTTGCAGAGCCCTCACCATTGATTTTGTAGGACGGCGGTTCAATCAGGAAGAAAGGGCGATTTGGAGGCACATGATCACGAGAAAAACCGGATTCTGAGAATGGATTATCCATCTCAGGATCACTGTGATGCTTCTGAATAGTCCGGATTGGAGTAGCTAGACGAGCACCGTGATGAGTGATCACTCTGAGAAGATCCAACAGTATAGCTTCCTGTAAAAATGACAGACGACGTCGTTGATTATGCTATTGCACTATGCAACTCATGCTAAAATGGCATTCCCTTACCTTCACGCACAGGTATTCCTCGTGGTGTGTGGTCTCCACGAAACAGGATATAAGTATCTGTTAAACAATGCCAAGTTAGAGCACTTGAAGCAATTCCATGGTGAAGTAACGCGCAAATTCTTGATAGAGTGCATTGAAACTTACAGTAAGAGCTTGGTTTTCGGGGTTAATGGTGTCCAAGAATACGCGTCTATGCAGCTTTTGCTGCTCTACTTGAGGATTCTTGGCCAAGACCTTTCGCATATCAGCAACAATCGTCTGCGCAGCAAGAGTGCAGGTAAAAGGACAATACAAGGCAATTGGTCTGGTCTGAATTCAGTTTTCTCACATTTATCTTATTGACATCCAAGTGGCTGATTGAAAGACTGGCTCTGATACGCCAGTGAGTTTTTTGACTGAGGTTTCGCACAATGTTCACCGTAAACTTGTGGTTTGGAATGTAAACCGCTTCACGATCTTCACCTCTTATAAGGGTTGGCGACCACCATCCAACATCCTGGTAATGTAAGACATGTCGCAACTCGTGACTAAGATAGCCAAGCATGAAAACTGAAAGAAGATCATAGATGCCTTTGAACAAGTGAGCTACCTCAACAGTTCCAGAAACCTCATAGCCTTCAATCTTGGTCTGAATCCATTCGTTCAGCACAAAAGGTCGCGTTGCTTGGATTATCACGCTTTAAAGGAAGTTTGTAAATATCTGCACCAGGATTATTTAGGTAGTGTTGGCATCATTTTGCGTAATCATAGTGGAGGCGTTGCTAGGTCTATTGTATCGATGACAGTGAATACAACACACCTCACGACCAGCTAATGTCAGCAACACAGTTCCAAGACCCCGGCAGTCAGCCATTTCTTAGCAGAAAAACCAAGCAACTCCATGAATAATGAAACAGCAGCTATCCACACTGAAGTATACACAGCCTTTCCAGCAAGTTGGAATCCCATCTGTCAAAAGTAGGCGAATTTTTCAGGGAAAGGTAGTTTGAAGTTTATAGTGTAGTTAGTTGCTCTCCATCTAAGAAAATAACATCAACAAAGATGAAGAACTTGTTACTTTTCACAAATTTGTAAAACACTATGCATTCGGAATCACTCAACCACAAGGCAGTCAAAGAATTTGTTCTTAAATGCTTTGAGAAAACTGTGCAAAACTTAGAACCGAAACATACACTTCCAGCATCAGGGTGTTCATTTGTCTCGACAAACACTTTGTGAGCCCGTTGAACTGCACTGCATTAAAAATCATCCGTCTCTTGTCAGAATACTGAAACAACTGGATAAATTGCACTACCCTGGTATTAGCACCTTTCTGAAATACAGCCGGTGAAGATCAAATGTGAAGGGGAAAACGAACCATGATACGCAGTAGGCAAGTGCCAACACTGTTGACAGCGATCTTATAAAGGTTATAACACGTTCCTTAATAAGACCGCTCACTTTAGTAGGCATAACAACTGGATCCAGAGCTCTGAAACAAAACATCACACCATTGAACAAACATATAATAAACACACTCATCTTTTTCCTCTAGAAAAATGCACTAAAATTTGTCATTTATGCTGTTAGAACATGTTTGTTACCACCTGCAGACAAGCATTACCCCTACCCACAGAAGAAAAGGTTGAAGATATGAGGTCAGAAGATAATGAGTATTACTACTCCTCCAAGTGGTGTCGTCTTTCTGCAAGTTGAAGTAGTGCGGTAAATTAGGAACTAGTTACATAACACACATACACTTTATCCACACCTAGAAATCCAAACAGGTATAATGGTATATAAAACTTCATGAAGTAACAAAGGTATATATGAATCAAGTGCTAGAGACTTACATGTAGAAACATGTTTCTGCCCGTTCTTACAAGTGGTTGTAGGCCCCAAAGGATAAATACTAAAACAGCAACTGCAAGAACCAAATTGGCAATGGAAGGACTACTAGGTAAAGGAGTAGTTGGCCTATGAAGAAGCACAAAACAAGAAAGAAAGAATTAAGATCGAGAAGCTCAATAAAATGGGAGACAGACAAATCATAACTTGCATTCAGCAAATTCAGTTGAATAAGGGGAACTCAATCATGAACTTACCCTCTAATTGCCACAATAGCGCGATTTACCAAAGGAATTTTGGTAATTGAGTAAGGAATTCTGGTGATTGAGTCAGGTAAGATAGAACAACGGCATTTGAGAGCATTATGACTGTATCGGATGGAGCAAATTGGCCTCTTTATGCAGTCTGAGAGACTCCGAGCCAATAAATCATGATCCTGGAGATGTTTGGGAAATGAATCAATGATATATGAGAATGTCGGTGCGTAGGAAGAAGATGTGATGTCAAACTGACAGAAAACCATACCGAAGTTAGCGTTGATTTATGATCAGTGGATAAACGTAACTTGTCCCTTGTAATGGAACACTGAAAACACACAGCATATGCGCAACAATTAAGGGGGAAATTATCAAAGGAAATAATCTGGTGTAACAATTTCCATAAAGCTTGGACCTTTAACTGCTGATGAGATTTCTGGTTCCTGCAAATTCGAGAATCAGGGATGAAATGCAACAACCTCGTGACAGCCATTCTACAGCAGAGCCAAAACAACTAAACCCTAGAATTAATGGAAGGCATGACCAGCTGCTTTTCGAGATCAGTCGAACCAAATGCCGCAACAAATTGGGGTGAGAAAAGAAAAGAAATGGCGTGGTAATTAGAGATTAATTAGGTCAAAAAATATGAGAAACTTGCAGGAATTGAGCTTCTTTCTCCAAAGGAAAACAGGAATCGCCGGTCAAGAGGTCGAAAAAAAGAGGAGGAAGGTGGGAGGGGGAGAGAAATAGGAGGGAAACCCACAGCGCGAGCGAGAGGCCGATCAATCCGTTCGATTTTTTTGGTGGCAAAATTTTGATTTTAAAAATAGGGAAAATTATAGAAACCACCCTTAAAATTGGATTTCTTTCAATGAACCACCCGCAAGCCCTTTAATGTGTAAACAATGTTAAAAATATGTCAAATTAGCACTTTATTTATCAACTTAAACCTTATTATATTATATACTCCGTATTTATTAAAATATCCATCTTTTATATATAGACGGGACGAAATCGTTGTGTTTTCCTATCAAAACAATATCCAAACCAACCAACTAGTATAGTTAGTAAGTTCAGAGTCGATCCGCACGGAACTACCTTTTCTTTATATGCTATAATTCCCAACAAGAGAAAACAAGGGGAGTAGAGATGTAAAGATGAAAAGAAACACTAAAGAAGCAAGTATGATGATGATTGTAGACAATGATGAATGAGATATTTCACCTATGAATCTATGATTCTCAACGTTGGTTTGTTTAATTGA
The DNA here is from genome assembly GCA_963922045.1 of Persicaria maculosa. Classification (NCBI taxonomy): domain Eukaryota; kingdom Viridiplantae; phylum Streptophyta; class Magnoliopsida; order Caryophyllales; family Polygonaceae; genus Persicaria; species Persicaria maculosa. The sequence continues at coordinate 1,513,968 of OY998254.1, read as the reverse complement.
TCATTGTTTGTCTTTCTAGTTTGTTTCTTTTCTATCGTCTACTCTTATCTTGATTTGAATATATTATTATCCTTGTGAGTTCTAATAATCCTTTATTCCTAAGTAATTTTAACACGAATTAAGGTTCAATCTTAGGAATAGCAATAAGTCTCGAGATCTATAAAGCTTATAATCAATATAAATCCTCTAAAGAACTAATATTTAACATGTAGTCAACTTCCTAGTTCCTACACATTCAAACTTTCCTACAAGGTCCACTAAAACGTGTTCGCTACTTTAGGTTAGGCTTCACAAACGTATGAATCAAAACCCTAACAATTATGCAATTCTAACAAGGTGATCAATCAAGATAGAATCAACACCATGAAGAAATTAAAAGCACAAAAAAGTTGAAATGGACAATAGAAATAAACTAGAATTCGAAACTCGCATTTCAACGAAACCAAGTCTTAGTCGTCGACAAAACACAATGAATTTAGTTGCTCATGCTTCCCAAAGATTTAACCTTTATAAGGTGCAATTCGCCTATGTGTCGCTTTCTGGTACAATCTGACCTGGATTTTATATACATCAATTAATGATGATCCAATATATTTAGGTCACGTTAGACGATTACCTCAGCTATTTTGTACAAGTGTCTTCCTATGTCTACATCTTATATACTAAGTGGTTATAAAATCTATCATTTCAACATAAGTTATTTTTATAAATATTGTACCTTGAATTATTTTATCTTTATTCATTAAGATTGATTATTTTAGTTCATTATATCTAATGATAAAATTTCATTATTAATTAATTATCAACAATAAAATCTTATCATCAAAATATCTATATAAACTCTTAATTTAGAAGATTTTAGGATGATGTGTCAAGCTTATAGGAATTTTAGGAGTCTCGACCAATAATTTTTTTTTGCCATTTTTCTTTTTTTTTTTTCTTTTTTTTTCCTTTAATTCTCTTTTTTCTTTAATTTTACTAACTATTGGGTTTAATTCAAAACATTGATCCTAGCCTAAATTATAATTTTAGTAGTTTTTTCTCTAAAAAAACAACGGGATTAATTCAAAACATAAAATTAATAATAGGAAAACATAAAATTAATACAGTATTAGTAATCTATATCTATATATATTACTTCAATCGTTTTCTCTACCCATGAGTTTAATTCAAAATATTTAATTATCTGAACTTTTACAATTATGTTATAATATTAATTTAATATATTAGTAAGATTTTATTTATAAAAAATCGCGCCATGACGCGGGGATCATGGCACAATTTATATCTTAAATCGTTATGAAGCCTATTATTTTTATCATTGTTTGAAATTTTTATTTAAAAAATTAAAACAAACTATTTTAATCTTCACACAATCTAATAAAAAAATAATTTTAATATAATAAAATACTACCTCCATTCAGAAATAAGTGACGTTTGACTTTTTGACACATTTTTTAAAGAGTTAAAAACTATATAAAAAAATTAATTGACTTTTTTTTAAAAAAATATTTTAAAAAATTGATAAAAAAGTTAATATTTTATATAGTTTTTAGCTCCTTAAAAAACGTGTCAAAAAGTCAAACGACACTTATTAATAAACGGAGGGAGTATAATTTACTAACAAAACGCGCAAAAACACGGTAAGCAAATACTCCCTCCGTTTGAAAATATTTGTCATTTGTCTTGTAGTGCACACTTTTTAATTAGATAAAAACTATATAAAATATATTTTTTTAATTAAATTTTTTTATATAATTTCATACATATAAGTAGTAAGTATAAGATTATGAAAAAAATTTAATAAAAAAAATTATATTTTATAGAGTTTTTAACTCCCTAAAAAACGTGTCGAAAAGTCAAACGACAAATAATTTCAAATGGAGGGAGTACTAGTTTCTCTAAAAGAGGAACCTAGAACCGTCCAGGGGTCTTAAACACAGCGTGGCTTTTCTCCAATGCACGAGGAACGTCCTCAAGCTAGTCGAGAAGGTTGATAGGTGACCTTGCGATGCATTTTGAACTGATAATAAGTTACAATTTGAACTACTAGCAAAAACATGTGCACCCGGTTTGTCAATCAAGGCATCAATGCGCTGCGAAGCATTCTCTAGCTCGTTGCTGTGAAATCATCTATAAATCGGAACATTCTAAAAAACTCTACAGCAAGCCATAAAGATTTGAGCTCAGCATCTGATATAAGTAGCTGACTAGCAGATATGATGATAACATGCTGATACAAACGTCTTAGACAAAAATATGTTCAGCCAATAGACCTGATTTTGGCCTCAGGAAATAAATTAACAATCCGGGTAGACAGAAACGAAATGTAGCCACCACTACACCAAATCATTTCATCCGCACATGTATAAGAAAGAAACAGAAAATGTGAACAGGAAAAACTGAAAAATAATCCAGCGGTGGAGTCAAAATGTACAGCTGATACCAGATTGGAGCGAAAATGAGTTTGGCTACCATGTGTGGAGGGTTTATACACCGCCAAGGGAATTGTACACATAAGAAGACGGCTTCAGCCATCGTATGCCAGCGTAAAACATTTGCATATTTCACAACTGAGTCACCAGAGTTCTTGGAAGAATTGTTGCTGCACAAGAAGTTGAATCCACAGTGAAATCCACAAGAAGATGGGGGTGAATAAGATACACCAAAATTGACTTAAAATTCCAATTTTCAGATAAAAGTACTTGTGCCTAGCCTTGGTCGTCTAAGGATGAATCTAAATGTGAAATGTGAAGAGAGGATTACTGCAATTAGATTATACCAGGAATAAAACATTTAGGAGATTACAAAAGCTGCAATTGTAGATGGAAGCAACTTTTACCTTTCCGAAAAATGGAAGGAGCCTAGGTACTGTAAGAGCTCAGAGCAGCTATAACTGATCCTGTGGTGGAAAGGGTCGAGGCCACATCTGGGTAGTCTTTCCAAGATGTTGTTACCTTGAGAGAAGGGTAAAGCCATCTCTTCACAGAGTTGACAAAGTCATTAGGATCAAAATTAAGGATGGCTTCCCAGTCCACTTGCAAACCTTGTGGGATGCTTCCTGTGAACTCCATGTTAGCTGCGAGAAGTAATCCAAGCAGAACTACGAAACCAACTACAGCAGACCCTCTTGATAGAGGCATGAAATTGTACCTGTAAAATGATTCCAGAATAAGCAAAAGAAATTCAAAGGTCGTGTCAATCAGTTTCATTTCATCCCGTATTTTGGATTTTTATGTGGAGACATTTGAAGAAAACAAAAAAAAAAGTTCTTCAGAATTATCTTATAGTAAGAAGCCTACTCACGCCAAAGCAATCATCTTACCAGTAGTAAGTCATCCTCAAGATAGAATCCCTCACATTTTCTAGCACACTGAAATCAGTAGACCCATAGGTTTCACAGCAATAAGCATTACAAATTGCCTGCACAATAAAAATTAGATAGCAGGCCTTTAGTTGAAGCAGAACCATAGCATATGCTTAATAGGCATGATACGCTCTAAAAAGGCAATTGTATATGCTACAAAGACAAGTCATGCAGAAGTTAAGATGACAAGCTATTAATAAAAAATAAATAGCTAACACAGAATAAAGTATCTTCTCTTAGTGCAGAAAATTAGCCAGATGTCTAGTAGACTAGTAGTAGCTGTATGCAGTTATTAGAAAATGATCAAAAACAACGAAAGCCTGTCAGGCCATATAAAAGAACAGGTATCAGTAAAGTCAAATGTCATAGATTTTCTAACTTGAAAATATGTCATGCACTTGTGCCATAACCCACCCACGGGGGTGATGTTCCAGCTTATAAACAGGCAGATTTGACAATGATATTTACTTCTATGATGCTTTGGTTTCTAATTTTATTAGGATACTACTTATACTGTACAAGTGCAGTCAAGATAGTGGTTTTCAGTTTCAAAGAAAATAAGATGATTTTGTTCAAGTCAAAACAAGGACCAACTGTGATACAAATAAAGTGGGAGGTAAATGATGAGAGATGAACAATTAAACAATGTCATACAATATACTGCAAAGCTGTGGCTAAAAGGGAACCACAACAAAGGCCCAAGTGCAAGAACATCTAAATCCGGTCAATACCTCCCACGCCATTGCCATTTCTGTATCGAATTCATCCCATCTAGCAGGTGTACACGGTGTTCTTATTGCAAAGTCAAATCCCTGCTCTCCCCTGAAAAGAAGTTCAGGGCATCAGCAGCACACATGGAAGCAGATAAATGTAATCCATAAGAAAAATGTGGAATAAGTGAGGAGTACGTTTTCAATAGTGTGATTCTGGTCCCCTCGAGCTGCTTCCTGCAGAGTGAAAAGAAGTTGCAGGAGAAGGCATGTCAGTTCAGGAGCAAGAATTTCAATTACATTTGAATCAGTCACTCAATGTCTTGCACAAACAAAAATAGATGTAAGCAATCTAGCAACATAAGATCTTAAGAAAAGCACAATTACTCTTCAAAAGCTGAACTTGTGCACCACGTAGCCAACCAGAAATCCTCACCAACAACTTTGTACAGATCAGAACATGATTCTGTACACACAAACTGATAAGTTGAAAGAAATTAGTTACCAGGCCGATTGTTTAGAACAAAAAAAAAAGAGTGATAGCCTGCAAATTCATTTTTCAAATTTTCATAAACTCATCTCCAGCATAGCATTTTACAATGGATGATTCAATGAAATAAAAAAACCATGAGCATAATTCAACAATGTGATAACAGTACTATTCTGCAACGTGTGTGTGTGATGGTTGCTATCTAACATTAAATCCATGATGAAATTGCAAGTGAGCATAATATCCAATACTAAGATAAATTTCCATTCTGGTATATAGCTCACTTACATCATTCAACTTGCTACCTCCTGATAGGTCAATAATACTATCTGTCTTGCTACGCACATACTTCTTTGCTTTGGCGACTATCTTAGCACCATCCAAAGTTCTAAAGCATGAAAAATATCCAGTGTCAGTATCATGCCCTTAATATCCATCCATCTAATTGCATAAATAACCAGCCATACCTCTGAAAATATGGTGAGTAACGAACAACTCTTGTCTGTCCAAGAATGAGTGGAGTATGAGATCCAAATCCATTGTTGAACTCTTCACTGAAATACATAGAAGTGAAAACCTTTAAAAGAAGTCATGTAATAAGTAAACGCAGATCAAATCAGATGGATTTCTAATCATCCCAGTAACCCACAAAATGAAGTCTGAATGGGTTGATATGTGATTCCCAGTCAAAGAAGGTTACTTTTAGAAGCACCTCTCCTCTTCTCCCCAAAGAAAAAATACAATAAATACTTGCATTTATGAAAATTCAGATGAGGATTCTAACATTTTTCTTTGGCTCATGTTGCGTTACATGAGAGAAAATAAGGGCTGAATCAAACACAAAGAGAATAAATTGTTTTGGATGAGATAGAGGAGATATTGGTTTGATAAGCAAAGGACTTTGAGAAAGTGGTTTAGTACTTAAGGGGGCAAGATAGGCTTAAGAAAGAATACACACTAGATTTAGTGGAGCCGTTTTATAAAAGCAAAGTAAAAAATCCATATATGAAAATACAGCTTGATCCAGAGTAACTCGAGTTTTAATTGGAGTTAGAAACAGAAAGCTAGCAAGACATGAAAAGCAAAAACTCAAGCCAAGTTTTTTTGGAGTGAGCCACAAGGTCGAATAATATTTTACAGATTTGAGTTTCAGCTGACCAAAGAGCAAGAGGGGTCATCTAACAGGCATTATTATTTGTGTTAACGAGCATTCCTGTTTGTTGGGATGCACCTCCACAGTCAGTGCCTGGATCACTATTCACCATCCGATTCTTATGTATGTAATGATAAAAAAAAAAGTATTTAGGAGTTGATCACGAGTCAAAATGTACCCCAGCTTATTGATCCATACAACAGGATCACAAGGTTCTGAGATTTGCCTCCACTTGACAGCCAATGAATAAACGTCTTGCCATGACAGCCGAGAACGGCTAGAAGACTTTTCTTCTGAACCCCCATAAGAAGTAGATGTTTCAGACGGGCTGCTTGTACTACAACCTGGCCCACCTCGGTTTTGGGTAAAAAAATTTGCATTTTCCTTTCTGCGGGATCTCCTGCCATGCTTCGATGCACCCTTGCTGGCATGTTTCAATTCCGCTTGCAAAGAACGCCAAGCTCGTGAAACCTTTTGTGCTATTTCAATAACAGCCAATCCCGCCATACGATGCTGAGATTGGGACAAGTTTAAAGTCATAAGTACATCAATTGAAATAGGCAATTATATCAAGTTTTTAGTAATATTAGACTTATTGAAGATCATTCTTCGATAAGCTATTCCAAGCTAACAAGACCATCTGAAGCTACATAAGAAAATCTCGAGGCCAATACCTAGCCAGACTTGGAAAGTATTCACTGCTATATTGATTAGGTCCAAGAGAACACTAAAACAACAAGCACACTTTTGAGAAAAACGAGCAACATAAATGAGTAAACCACTATTAGGAGCTAATCCTCAGTTTCCTACAAAGTCGATGAACAAAGCTAACCCAGAATTTTCAACATCTCCAGCCAATATCGAAGCTTACAGATTTAAAAAGCAATATTAGTCTCTAGATTTCCCCAAGTCCAGCTGAAAAATACAGGCAAAAATATAAAAAGACACATTATTAATTAATTTGAACGTTGTTTGAAATTAAAAGGATATCATATCTGAACAATAAAAATAAAATAAAATAAACAGAGTGGGCTGGAAATGCGAAAATAGGCACAACAATGCCTTAGTTGAAGCTTACAGATTATTTTTTTTGGTAGGAGAAGCTTACAGATTATTTAAAAAAAAAAAGAGTTAAAGCTAATGGAATTTCAACTTGGAAATATTTTTATCATTGCTAATTTTTTACAGTTACACGAACACCAATAGATGGATTAGTGACAAGATTTTATCCTCCTCACAGACATCAAGTCACACACGTTTCTTGTATGTTGAGAACCAGAACCTTGTCTGAACTCACTCTGATAAGAGCAGATATCCAGATAAGATTAGAATGAAAAGATCATCATTAGCATGCAAACTTAAACACAAATCACTCCAATGAGTAATTTATTCTAAAACATATGATTGAAAAGAATATCCAGAGAAAGTGCATAAGCCCTATGTAACTGCATTATAAAACTAGTAGAAGAGTGATGAAGCAATAAGCAAAGGATTATGCGAAACTCTCATTTTATGGAAATCAGAAGTATTTCCATGTAAAGTCACCTGACGCTTGTTGTGTAGGAATCCCGGAGAATCATATTGGATATTTTTCCCAATAGAATCAGCTACTTGAAGTAGAGCATTTTTCTGTTTTGTCATGGCAATGTCTTGCTTTTTGAGTTTACCCTTCCTTAGAGACTCACGCAATGGAGGTTGGCGATAAACCTTTTCACATACATCTTTTGGATGTAACCTTTTGCACCAATACTCCTGAATTAGACATTAAGGCAGAAGATGAGCAATTTTCTATAAGCATGCTTTAAACACAGTTAGATTTGTCAGAATATAGAAAAGGAACTGAGCAGCTATGCAGCTGGAACTCTTCAAAGAGAACACTAAAATAAAGTATGACTAAAAGCAGCTGGTCAGTCAAAAAAAAATTGGGTGAGCAAGGACAAACCAGATATGAAGTTGAGAAGCCAAATCACTCTCAAAATGTCCTTAACTCCTTTTATCCCAATAAACTTGACATTTGAATGAAAAATCTTACCACGAAGACTTAGATACCCTTGTTAAATGTTTCCTTCAAATTAAAAATATTTAATATATGAAACAAAAATTTAATACTCCCTCCGATCTAAAATAGATAATTGTTTAGATTTTTTAAGTAGCGGAATGCAATAATTTGTATTGATAAGTGTGTTGTTGACTTTTTAAAATCTTTTGATTAGTTAAAATGTGTAGTTGATACTAAGAAATACTAATAAAATTTATGAAAAAGTTAGTCGAATGATGATATTTTCTTAACCATTTTGGAATGGTTCGGCTGGAGAGGACTTGCGGGTAGTACCCAAGGTCCCTGTTTCGAACCCCCGATGGCCGCTCTCTATTTACCAAAATCAAGAAATATTTTCTTCAAACTTGTGTCTTTTGCTAAAAAAAATCATTTATTTTAGATAGAAAGGGAGTATTAGGAATGAAATTGTTTAAAATTATGAGTTACTAAGATAAAATATACAGAATACTAACTATCTTTAGATTGTAAAAAAGATCACTTTTAAGACTTATTGGATAGTGGGCTTAGTGGCATCTTCCCTTTTTCATCTAATCATAGATGTTATAAAGTTTTGAGGGGAGAATGACAACTAAGGAATTTTGAGGTGTACATGGGTGAACATTAGTTTCTCAAAAGAAACAACTTGAAGCATTTAGCTAAGGATGAAATTTTTCAAAAATCCATTCAAGCATACACACCAACAAAATGAAGTGCGGGGGAAAAATCAGCTGTTATATTACCTTAAAGAAAGGATCAATATCACCATCAAGGTCAAACAAGCAAAATTCACTACTGAGTTTTGAAGCAGTGTACAGAGCTATCTCTTTCTGCATAGGAAGTAGGGACAAAAAGAAATATATAAATGCTAGATAAACAGGCCTGTAAATGAAGGTATGCCTCAAATATGTCAATAAAAATGACAATTGTATTGGAGTATAACTAATGTAGTGTGCATTTAAACTACATTAACTGTATTGGAGTATAACTAATGTAGTGTGGATTTAAACTACATTAACATAAATAAGAGCGTAAGAGCATTACATCTGATTGATACAAACCAAAAATCTGAAGATAACCAAGAATAATCAGTCATCCACACCAAGCATGAAACAAATTAAGGGGACGAAACACCAAGCCTGGATGCTAATAAGACTGGTCACTCAGCTAACCAATGTCAAACGTGAACCATAAAGATTAAATGCACACCATACTCCACAAAAGCAGCCTAAATAGATAATAAAGTTGTGGAACTATATTCTTTTATAATTGGTTGCAGACTAGTGGTACAGATTCCTAGCAGCAATCAACAAGGTACCTGATAGAATGCGAGGCATTGGAGAACAAACTTGTCCATGGATTCGAGTTCCAAATCTAAGGCAGCATCATAATCTTTGACCTATCATTTCATCAACGATCAAATAAAAATACATTGAGATCCTAAACCAAGGAATACGAGAAAAAAAGGGAGCAGAAGTTCTTAATACCGCTTCTTTGAACTCTCCAATAGCATGGTGGCAAGAAGCTCTAAGATACAAACACTCCACATTTGAGCTGTCAATACTAAGCGCTGTAGATAAATCTTTAATGGCATTCCTGATTCACTCAATTGCACAACTTTAAGTTAAAAATAATAAACATGAATTTTCAAAGCTGAAAAAAAATCGTAGTAGTGCGAAGTCTATGCATTGAATTCATTATGGAAAGTCCATTACAAATATGTATAGCCCCACTTTATGATTATCCAATTTGTAGTGTCCCTCTAGGTACCACAGCTGAAGGTAACATGTGAACATCAACCTTCTCAAAGGGATGACAAGACACAACCTAACATGCTCCCCCCCCCCCCCCCCCCCACCCCCCCAACCCAAAAAAAAAAAGAGATAAAATACATATGAAATGGCAAATAATGGGCAAGATCATCAATAATACCTGTGATCTCCCATCCCATGATTAAGCAGTCCTTGCATGTAGTATGCTTTGGAAAACCTGTGTTGGACATCACAAAGAGACAAAAAGTAAATGGATGTGCCTTTAGAAATCAAGATTAATTTAAAAAATGTATTCCAATGCAATCTTACACCTATATCTTCTAGTCTGGTTTTCTTTCAAATGGTATATGTATTCAAGGGATGCAAGGATATCCCACATTCCAGGCATGTACACAAAGTATTCACAAATATACAAGGGTTTTCGTGTTCTAAGAAATGCTAATCATTTTCTGTAGTGATTTGCATAATAAGCCAGATCAGTGTACCTGCTGTCAATTAATAGTACTTGATTAATGCATTCAAAAGCCTTAGCTGTGATTGCCAGATCTTGATAAAGCTGCAAGGTGCAACAGCAAGTAACACAACATTTGCACGCTGAATCAGAAATCATTATAATATAAAGTTCTTCACTTACGTTAGCATCTAGAAGCACATATTTTAAGAGAGATTGTTTAATAAGAAAAAAGATAAATAGCATCATGTGGGAGACATTGTTTAATACTCCCTCTGTTTCAAAATACATGTCTTTTTAGCCCATAAAATTTTGTCAAAAATACATGTCTTTTTAGATTTAATCATTACACTTAACCTACTTTTACATCTAATCATTACTCTAATTTTTACATCACCCTTACCCTCCTCACAAATTAAAAAAAAAAACAAATACAAGTCTAATCATTACACTTAATCTACTTTTTACATCTAATCATTACACTTAACATACTTCTTAATTCCCGCGCTCCGTCCGAAAAAGACATGTATTTTGAGACGGAGGGAGTAAGAAAAAAGGATTTATATAAAGTAAAAGAGAATGTTTGCTTACAACACAAATATCACCAATTTTAAAAGGGATAAAAGATATTGTTTCCTTGAGCAGCAGCTTTATACTATAATGTTTTAGGAACTAAAAATGAAAAAGAAAAAACAGTGCATAAACCCTAAGGGCTAGTGCATTAAAAAAGAAAAAGTAAAACCATCTTGTTTCAAAAAAGTTTTCTAGATATGGGAGTGTTAATGTGTGCTCATGAACACACATTAGAAAAACCCATTTATTATTTCCTACCCGTCAAGGACGTTTTTCTAAAATCTACATCGTACTAGAGGTACTATTTTATTGCTACCTGGGTCAAATGAGTCCAGGCTTCAATGAAAACACCATCAAGCTGAAGAGCTTTCTTATGTGCATCCTCAGCTTCCTTGTATTTGCCTATAGATGACAAAGCAAGGCCCTAACACAAGATTAAAAATATACAATCAATACAACAGAGATATAGGAACAGGATACAACAATAGATATGCTACCTTCTAGTCTTCTGGTAGTACATACGTATATAAAAAAAAGACTAACCAGATAAGTAAATGCAGATTTGTTCACTCTATCCTGTCTAACACATGCAGAAAGATCTTGCACAGCAGCACCAAAATCCTTGAACTTGAAGTTAACAATTCCTGCAACAAGAACATTTACATGTTAAGAAAACTCAAAAGGATTTTACTTTCATAACCACGGAACTGATCAAAGAGAAAAAGATAAAGGATATAAGCACAAAAGAGATATTTAGGGCCTGTTTGACAAAACAAGATTAAGTTTAAGCACAAGTTAAAGATGAAGATCAAGTCTTTCATGTGACTGAATATTGAGATTATAATTTTTTTAATACAAGTGAAAGTCTAATGAGTTTTTTTGGTATTTGAAGATTTGTAGATAGTTTAAAGGGTGGAAATTGCAAAACTCCCCCCAAATCATTTTTGATTTCTTGTCATCCTCTTCACCGAACAAATCCCAGCCAGCTGCATAATGGTACAAAGACTTTAACATCTACTCCTCTTGAAGGTTGGGAAGTTATGGGGAGTACAATTTATGACAAAATTGCTAGCGAGATGCCTTCAAAGGTTCCAAGAACGAATGCATTCAAATCAGATGGTCCTGAATGCAACAACAGGATCCCAAACTTCATCACCCACTTCATAAGCCAATTAAAGTACCCCATCCACAATTAAGCTCGTAACGGGTGCACTCAACACATTCATCAGCCCCATCAAGAACTATTTAAGCACTGGCTCGACTCGAGTGATGCAACAAGCTCCCTGGCCTGGTGGCACAACCTCGGGAGCTGTCACTCGTCAGGGATGTCCTTGAGTCAGAATCCTGGGTGACAGGCCATCCGAGCAGCGGACCTGGGTGACGGTGTGCCAGAGGAGCCGCTTGTGATTGTGAGTGGAGTTGAGGAAGGCGATCTTGAGGTTGGAAAGGCAGAGGAGCTAGGCTAGCCTTAACATTGGGTCCATATGTCCTTGGACTGGGAATGGAAAGATGAGCACAAGGGGGGCAGCTTAATCCTACTTAGGGGATTTTTATTTGTTCTTTGCAAACTGAGGTGAAGGGGGGTTTAGTATGAATTCATAGGATAATAAAAGCTTGAAGCAGGAAAGAGATCAAAAAAGGTGGAAATATAGGGGTTTAGATGAGTGGGGTTAATAGGGAATACAATTCTATAGACTGCCCTATAAACTCTAGAATCTTGGGGAGTGGAGATACCTAAATGGAGTTATGAACTCTTCTACAAACTCCCCCATAAGTTGAATAACCTAAAAAACTAAAAACCCTTCTACTAATGGTAGTGAAACTCAAAAATAACCCCCACCCCAAAAAAAAAAAAAAAAAAAAAAACTCCTACATAAACCATACCAAACATGCTATAAGATTTCAGGCAGAGCTAATGAGTGAATCGTATAAAAAGTTAATGATTATGAATCTGAAAGGGCAGAGGGGGAACGGTACACAATAAATTGGGATGGATTAGCAGAAAACGAATAAGCATGATTTTAAGGGATACAAATAGATTCCGCTCACAATGAAATTTGTTCCTAGAGCAATACCATCTAAAAAAGTGTAATTCCAACAGTTTTTGGTGTGGGAAAACTCAAGTAGGTAAATCTAGCACAAACTTACATGGTACAGAATGTTGTACTTACCCCTTTCATGTAATATATCGGCTGAGTCTTGTTCAAACTCCATCGCCTTTGACAAGTCTTCAATTGCCTATTTAAAGAAAATTTGCCATTCATATACCAAATTTGAGCTTTCAAAATCCAAGTTATTTGATTCAACAAATATGACGCACAGTATCTCCAGAACAATCATTTATTGAGATGCCATAGTAGTTGGGCCTAACTATTCAGGAAAAAGAGATGGACAAATCTCCAAAATCATGTTGCACGTGAAAGAGTTCAAAATAAAGTAAACAAACTATCATTTTATGAATTGCCTCGCATAAAACAGCTATGTCAACGAAAGAAATAGTGACTTTTATAGATTTCTAGGAAGGGATAATTGCTGCAAACTCGCCCTACTTCACGAAATTGTTCAACAAAAACAGACTTGAGATATCCAAGGTATATAACTCATACCCCAGCAAAATTTCCTAAGGCAGCACGTGCTTGTCCTCGTCTTTTCCATGCCTCACCCGCTGATGGATCCACCTTTACAGCCTGAAAAAGTCATTTTTTTTGAAATTTAAACTACCATGCAAAGAGGATTTTGCAAATTCATGTGTATAATGCAGTTTCTTTTCATACTTTTGTAAAATCGGAAATTGCAGCCTCAAGTTCCCGTTGGAAAGCATGAGCTGTCCCTCTGCCAATCAAAGCTTCAGGGTACTCAGGATCTTCTTTCAGTATCTGCAAAGACATCCCCATACATTAAAATAAGGCTCCATAAATAAGCATATATCTGGACTCATTAGCCCCCCAACCAAAAAAAAAGGACAGAAAAAAGACCTGGTCAAAGATGGACACTGCATGTGCATACCTCCCATCATTAACCTGTAGAACATTTATTATTGGCATATTACCAGACAGTTCAAAAATACTTGAAGTGATGTAAGACAGTAGGAGTATTTTGAAACCAATATGTAATCGCAACTCTTATATTAGCAAACAGGAATAACTGCATACTTCTCATCAGGTGGAACACTGGAAGCACAATCAAGCATTAGTTAGGGAGTTAAGCTCATAGACTCGACAAACACAAGCACTTAACAAACCACATTCAAAAACAGTGCAAGACCATACCTCTGCTATACCCCTGGATAGCCGGAAATCAAGATTTATGGACTTTGTCTTCGAAATCCTAGCAACACAAAACTTATTATTCTTCTTGATCTCCTCAGTCCACTCAAATTCTTCAGAAGACTTGGTATCCGACTTGCTAGGAAGTTTAGGGGCATCAACACTACGGCCCTGAGGGTCAGAAGTATCTTCCATTTTGCTATGAAGTTCCAGGTCCTCACTCATTTTTTCCTGTATAATGCTAAACTTCCCATTCTTGCTCACTTTATTTAATGGTTTGTTTGGCAAGTGAGAATCGGACAATCGTTTGCTCTGATTCTCAGATGCATGGTCGGAATCACTACTTTGTTCGGAACCATTGCAAATTTCATGCTCACTACTACTGTGGACATCCACAACAGTAGTAACAGATGATACAGGAGACTCCAATGTTGAATTTTCAGAAGCAATTTGTTGTTCATCACCATGAGAGGCATTTCCATTTTGCTTTGTATTTGCCAACAACTCCTCTAATTCCACTAGTTGCTTTATGTCAGCAGACTGATGAAGAGCATGCTCATAACCTTGCCTCCACACTAACAAGGCATCATCTCTCCTTCCCAGAGCAGAAAATGCATGGCCTGAACTGAGTTCAAATTTCAAGAGTTTAACACTTTAACCTAAGAGCCAATATCTTGAAATAACAGTTATAGCTTCCAACATGCAAAGCATAAATAAAGGTCAATTTATCCCCCTTAGTTCAAGCTTTTGGTATAAATGCCTAGCATGTAAAAGGCCCATATAAAACTAAATGAACTTCAAGAGGTTGACTGAAGAAGTTAAAATTCCATCTAGAAAAGTTACATTTAGCCCTAGTCTACTTAACATAAAGGGTGATAAAACAAGAGTAGTGATTCATTTCATTAGGCGCATTAACCTGATTTCTTAAAACCGACACCTAATGACAGTTATACCATGCTCTGTAGGGGTAGGTTGACAGGCAATGCATACAGACTTTGCATTTACCACAAGACATCTGTTTGTGCAACTATTTTCTGTTTTAAGAATTATATATGGTGTTTAATTTTGCTATAATCATAATAAACAGATTGGCTATTTCTAGTAAAGCAAGTAAACTACGCAAAGGTAGGTAAACATCAAGACCAAGTGATATGCTCCATGAATACCAATACAAATAACAACAATTCTGTTTTGACCCAAAAAAATAACACCAATTCTCAAAACTGACTTCATAAACCTCATCAGGAGAAGCACCTAAATTGATCCCCAAGCCTACTGTTCTCACCAAGTAAATTTGCGATTTCACAAAAACCAATTATATGCAAACATCAATCCTAACCAACTTCCAATAATTATCAGTTAATATAAGGTGATCTCCAGGAGGTTGGTTGCCTATCCTGGATCTTCCTATTACCAAGAGGATGGATGCTTGAAAAAAAAAAACTAAAACAAAACCCGACCTTTGAGAATGTATGCTTGGAGGATTGCAGAATCAAGATCAAGTGCCCGATCACAGTCCTTGATCGCATGTTTATGGAGCTCTAATTGGCTGTAACAATAAGCTCGATTGCTGACAAACAAAACACAGAAGCCAAAAGTGAGAATTGGCCATTAAAACTTCAATCAATCAATCAATTGATGAACATAAAAAAAAATGCCCAAAAATTGAAACCAGATTGAAGGCGAACGAGGAGAAACCAGAGGTCTTGGATGGAGCAGGAACGAGAGAGGAGTGAATCGAGGACGCGAATGGCCTTGGACCAATTGCGAGAGCTGCAGAGCTTGGCGAGCTCCGCTCGTTCGGTGATCGAAGATGCCATTGATGATCGCCGATGGGCGATAGCCGTTTCAGAAATTGAGGGGACAACTGGACAAGAGACTACTGTTCCGTTCAACTTGGAAAATGGAGAAGAATTCAAAACCCTAAATCTGATTTCCGCTTCTCCCTCGCCATTAAAACGAAACTGCAGCCGTTACTGACGAGACTCGAGGAAGAGAGGAGGACTCGGTGAGTGCTGCCGCTGCGCAGATCCCTGGTTCTCCGATGTTAATTGTGATCATCGGATTTTCTTCTCCCTCTTCGTTGCTCACCACCACTTCGACGTCTGTTCTCCGCTTTTGGGTTTGGATTTGGATTTGGAAGAACGGTTTGCCAAGGCAGGAAGACTTGTTAGTTCGGGTTCGGGTTCGGGTTCGGGTTTCGGGTTGGAAATATATGTACGTGGACTACTGGACTGGACCGACTGGTGGGAAGGTGGAGGTCAATGGAGAGATGATTCTTAATCTCTGTGGGAAGGCATGTATTAAAATTAAAATCTATCTTAAAAGTCATGGATTTGTCATATTAAATAATATTTTACTCATTAAATATAATAAATAAATAAAAGTAGATCTTCATCGAAAATTTCTTCTAAATAAATTATAATATTAAGTCGGATTAATCCATTATATGCCAAACATACTGACGATAGTCCAAATTATCGCATTCTCAGCTTATCTATAAGAATTCGTTGTAGCGTAATACAAAATGTACTTATACTAATAGGGTATCCGATTAAAACTCTTCCACATGGACACAAACAATGAGATCGATGAGATGAGTATATTATATGATTCAAACTCGAGTAAATATCCACTTTTTAAAAAATATTAAATTTGAACGAGTATTACGTACACCGTGTATATATATATATTTATACATTCAATCCAATCATCTATTTAATAACACATATTGTGAATACATGTTACAAACCAATTAATTAACCATATTAAACGAGTGAGAGTGTAAAATGAGATACATATGATATATGAATAATATGATTAAAAGGATGGATCACTTGTATTTCTTATCCTTAACGGGGCCTCTTGGGATCCTGCTAAGGACTTTGGAGTCGAGTTTGTTGAACAACCTTCTCATGTCTCTGTTGCCTTGGGTCGCCAGATATTCCACCTCCTTCTCGTATCTTTCATACAGTACTGGTATCGTCGTCAGGCATAGATAACCTTCACGTACATACAACACACATACTCAGTTTCCTCGCTCAACAATTAATCGCGATAAGAGAAGCTAGCAAGTAGTTTACGTACTTATATATGCGAAACTGAGAGCGCTCGTGTAGCTACCAATGACGGATAAAATCCATAGAGAAGTCATGACCTGAGGATGACAATATTATGTATGAACACCAAGCTTTGGTTAGGTTAATATATAGAAAAGATCCAAGTACTGATCGATCATCGAGTGGTGGATCGATCGATACTAACCATAAGAAAGGAAGGCAAGTCTTGGCCACTTGAAATCTGGTACACTCCAGCCAACAACTTGTTGATCTTCCCGGTTATGTATCTTATTGTGGATTCGGAGACTTTGAAGTCGTGCACACTCGGAGGTCGCCTAAAATGTCAAAAGGGCAAATAAGTTTTTGATATATATGAATTAGGGCATATATATAAATTAAGTACTAGTGTGACCTTCTGATGAAATCAGCTCCAAAGTTCCAAACAAAGAGGGTTAAGATGAGACCCATGAGGAAGTAACAAGCTAGGGTGATGAGATGATACTCCACCACTTCAAAGAGGAACCATGTAAAGGTGAACCCGGCTAGGGTTGCTGCAGACATGGTCTTGTCCCTCCACAGCAACACGTCCGCCACTGCCAATACATACATACATACATATATACATATATGTGTCTGTTAAAGTCACAACATCTCGTACCAGTCGACAGCCGGGATGTATAAATGTATGATTGATTACCTCTTCGTCCTCCGAATGTGGAGTACATGGAGCGTTGGAAGCCGAATAGTCTCATTGTTGGTTTGGTTGAGGATGATCTCGAAAGTTGTTGATGATCGTCTTCAGAATCGGATGAGTACGTAGATGGGCATGCTTGTTTACTTATATGGTCGATAAACGTTATTTGAAACGGTCTTGATCGATCAGATGGTTGGAATCATGCATCAATGTAAAGGAGGCGTAGGTTGTATATATTTAAGATGGGTCAATTACATTGTTAGTCCCTAAACTTTGTTTATGTTTTCTTTTTAGTCCCTAAACTTTAACTTGTTCTATTAAGATCCCTAAACTATTATAGTTGTTGTGTTTGTGGTCCTTCCGTCAAAGAAACGTCAAACCCTCGTTAAATCCCTGTGTAGTAGTTGATGTGGCATGATTTGATCTCATGGTAATTAGTTAATTTTATTTTGTGCAACTTTTATTTGTTTATTCATAGAATAAAAAATTAAATAAAATATTGTATTTCTATCTAGGTTTTTGAAGAAAAGTTACAGGGCAATTTTTTTTATATGACGAGTAACTCAACTTCGGTGTTAAACCCCGAGTACGTAATCTAACTGGCAAGGGTCACATATCAAGTAAATCAACTTGCGTCGACCGACTTGACTCACTGGTAGGAAGTAAGGCAAACCTTGGATTTTTCACTCAAGAAAATGAGCAAAGGCAGGGATCGAACTTGAGACCTCCTTATCATCCCCTTGCTCTACATCACTGGATCACCCCGACTGGGACCCAAAATTTTTTGTTCGAATTTGAAGGTTTGGTAAGATTTTTATTATTCATAGTTTTTTTTGTTATGGAATACTTTATTTTTTTTTAGATAAACTTATTTTTAATTTTATATTTATATAGTTATATTGACATGTTTATAAACTTTTATCATTAAAATATTTTAGAAAAATTATTTTAAAAAATAATCCATTTTTTAATTGTCAATAATATTTAAAGCATAATTTTTCATTACAAAAGTTTATAAGCAAACAATACAAGTGTATAAAATTTAGGAAAATTATTTTCGAAAATAATTTTTTTTAATTATCAGTAATTTTTAGAGGGCAAATTTTTATTATAAAAGTTTATAAACATTTTAGAAAAAATATGCTTATATTGATATGTTTATAAAACTTTGTAATGAAAAATTATGCTTTAAAAACCATTGATAAATAAAAATGGATTATTTTTGAAAATATTTTTTCTAAAATATTTTCATGATAAAAGTTTACAAACATGTCAATATAATTGTATAAAGTTTAAATATAAATTTTAAAAATATATATAAATATGTCCGAAATAGAAGTCTTCCATAACAAAAAAAAAAAAACTATGAATAGTATGCAAAATCTTCAAATTCTCAAACAAAAAAATTTGCCTCGTAACTTTTCTTCAAAGCCTCTATTGTACAAGTCTTCAACCCAACCTAGATAGAAATAGAATATTTTATTTAATTTTTTATTCAATTAATAAACATATAAAAATTGCACAAAATACAATTAGCTAAATACCATCTAATCAAATCATGCCACATCATCTGCTCTAAAGGGACTTTAACGAGGGTTTGACGTTTCTTTGACGGAAGGACCACAAACACAATAACTATAATAGTTTAGGGATCTTAATAGAACAATTTAAAGTTTAGGGACTAATAAGAAAACATAAGCAAAGTTTAGGGACTAATTGACCCTATTTAAGATCAATGGGTACGTATTACCTATATAAAATTAAAAATTGGATTGGGTGGGTTTCATAATTCTAAGCTTTGGAGGAAAGCAAGGTGCATTCCAAAGGAAAGGATGGCTTTTGGCAACTCTTGTAGGTTTTGGTCCACATTGTACTCTCCTCTACAACACCTACGTTTTCGATCTCTTAGCTTACACCGAGTTTATACCTTTTCTAATTTTAATAACACATAATTAAGGTTTAAGATACTAAACATCGCCCGAAGACATAGCTTTGTGTGCCTTGAATCTGTTATTGACCGGTAACTACAAAGGGAACCCTGACACTCTATATATAATCATGATATGTCGTGTTATTGTAATCTGTTATGTTTTTAACCTCTCTAACAAAAAATTTAGTTCATCAGCTGCCCGTGGACATAGATAACACCACGTAAATCTCTTGGCTTTCTTTTTTGTTTATCGTTCTCCTTACAACACTTGGTACTAAGTCGAGTAACAATATTGAGAGGCAAATGAACTCATACGTGACCATAAAAACGTACACCTCGTGTCATCTCAACACTCTTTATTAATTTTATGGTGGTGTAGATCTAGCACATCATTGACATGTGCTTATTATGTGGAAGTAACTAGAGGGTAATGAAGACAGGTGCATATAAGTGGACCACTAAAATTAGATCGATCAATATGCTACATTTGAAAAGATAAGGACTTGTCATGGATGGATGCATATATTTGGAAGATGATCAATCACAACTCACCCACTAGTTTGTCTGTCTCCTAATAATTATAGCAAAACTACATCTTATGAATATGCTTTTAACTCGTGTTTGCCTCAAGAAAGAATTAGGATCAGATTGAGACAGGTATCTGATTCAACTGCAAATTAGGCTTCCTTGAGATACACTCCGTATTACTCCGTATATGATTTGCCTTTAAATTAAATAGCAGTGGATGAATGGGGTTGGATCTGTGGTACGGGCTTTGCTGAGCTAATTTATATATGAGTTAATGGTTCTGCGCCATTGCTACTACTTGACAGTTGACATACTGATCTATTCATAGACTTGGGGAATTTGCAGTTCTGAATCCATTTTGCCAAATTTCCATTTAACAATCACATTCATCAGTTAATTCACCACTTCAGGTTCAGTTCTTATGTTGCTGTCACTTATGAAAGGCGGCCTCTTCTGAATTCTGATTTTGAGTTTACACAAGATTGGGATCTAGTTATGTCACAAAACAACTCGTTGAGATTTGTTCATCTAAAAATTAGTGTTTAACAAAATGGGGCAGGAAAGATGCTGGGAATATCTATTTGGGTAATAATACAAAATCCCACATTCATATTACAACCACAGACAAAACTTGATAGCCCTCACATCACCTACCGAATCATTTAAAACTTGGGTAAGAAAAACGTAAATGGCTCTAAATAAACACTGATACGAGGCCGAATGATATAGCCCTACATTCATCACCTGGCCTGAAATGGGTGATCTCATCCTCTTCCTCCAGAACGACCACCCCCACGCCTGCCTCCAGGACGAGGCGGTCCTGATCCTGCTCCTTGGTTGAACTGAGGAGGAGGCAGCGCTTCAGCATTCTGCTGTGAGTTTGGAGGAGGATGTTGCATGTTATTGCCGCCAGGATTCTGCTGTAAGTTTGGAGGAAATTGTTGCATGTTATTGCCGCCAGGACCACCCTGCCCAGCAAGAAGCCCGCTGGAGAGAACTTCAGAAAGCATGGAAAGCTGAACAAGTTGCACCAAGGCCATTGAGAATGGATCTTGGTTCATTGTGTTTGGGACCATGCCTCCTGCAGGCAAAGGCGAATATGGTGGAACCATATTGTTCTGATTTGGGTCAGCAGGGTTGAATGCCTGCTGAAATGGCGGCCCTGAATAAGAATTCATCATGGGAAGTTGTTGAAATTGTTGGTGCTGTTGAATCCACGGCATCTGGAATCCATTGGCAGATTCTCCATTTTGCATTTGAAAAGGCATTCCGTTTGGCTGAGGCCCATTGGATGGGAATCCAGACGGCTGACCCGGCTGCGGGTGTCCAGAGATCATACCTGGTCCATAATTGCAGGCAGGGCTGAACCTGGAGGAGCCAGGTTGGTTACTGCGATCAGTTGGGTGTCTAACAGGAGATTCAACTCGCTGATTCTGACTGTTACCAGTCTGTACAGGAGGTGAATCTTGCCTTGAATTTGAATGATCACAGTTCCTGGATTTTATGTCATTTCTTTTAACGCTCTTTTTGCTCTTCTTGTTTCCTCCAGGTTTCATGTTGGTGTTGCTCCCTCTCTTTGACATTTTCATCATTCTCCTGTACTCAGCCTCCTTCTCGTAATCTGAAAATTCTGCTTCATCCACCTCTTCATCATTATTGCCGGATGCATCCACCTCTTCGTCATTTCTTTTAAACCTCTTGTTGCTCTTCTTGTTTCCTCCAGGTTTCATGTTGGTGTTGCTCCCTCTCTTTGACATTTTCATCATTCTCCTGTACTCAGCCTCCTTCTCGTCATCTGAAAATTCTGCTTCATCCACCTCTTCATCATTATTGCCGGATGCATCCACCTCTTCGTCATTTCTTTTAAACCTCTTGTTGCTCTTCTTGTTTCCTCCAGGTTTCATGTTGGTGTTGCTCCCTCTCTTTGACATTTTCATCATTCTCCTGTACTCAGCCTCCTTCTCGTCATCTGAAAATTCTGCTTCATCCACCTCTTCATCATTATCGCCAGATGCATCATACCCATTCTGGTAGAGATCCTTGTTGTTGAGCACATGATCAACAAATTCCGGAACAAAGGATACCAAAGTGCCTTCATGGATCCCCTCGGGTACCTCACTTTCCAAATTATACCTCACAATATAGTAAGGGTTCTTTACGGGTCCAAATATTTCATCCACTCTACCCAATGGAGATCTTTTTCCAGTCATCCATAAGATGGAGCCTTCACTTAGTGGACTGTGCTTATCTGCCCCTTCAACAATGACTTGAACACCTAATATCTGTCAAATGAAAATACAGGCACATAAAAATTAAACACTGAAAAAAGAGGCGGGAAACCGAGTTATAATGCTGTGTCAGTACAAATGCAACATATAACTGAAAGGGAATATGCTCAGCAACTTTAAAAAGATCCTTTTCGAGACCAATATAGAGATAGCTCCACATTATTGTAACAGATCATTTAATTATGTGAAACTCCACTGGGCAATCCTGATTTCTGGCAAGAAATAGGGCCATAGCCAGGATTGGCTCAGAAAACTTATTCGGCAGAAAAAATCTCAGCCTTCAACAAATAAAGTAATGGATGAGGTCCAAAAGGATAAGATAACAATAAATTATCACTAGCTTTCAACAAACTAATTTCAAATGTTGGATACAGGAAACTCATTTCCTACATATGCCAAACTCATTTTGAGATGTGCAGGTAGTAAATCTCCTTCAAATGACTGGTGTTTGATTTAATGAAACTTTACTTTGTAATAAGAAACAAATTAAGATGAGAATATAAACATGAGTGAAAAAACAAATTCCATACTCAACAGTGTGGCCAAATGACAGATCGCAAGCCATGCTTTCATAAACACATACCGAGGAAACAAACCCCACAGGCAACATTTGATGAGATGGTTGTAATGTGACATCCACTGGTGGTACTGGAGGGAGAACCTAAGAACATTCCAAGCACATAAAGTTAGATATAGTCATTTATTTATAAGCCAAAAAGCAAGAGATAGCATTTCGACTATAGAAGACACAAAATGCAAAACTGCAAATCTTCATCTAGCTTTCACTTTGAAGAATGTAGCTAACTCTCTCTGCATTAAGGAAGCAATTTGCTGAAGGATTAAATTAAATTAATTAATACTCCAGTATTTATCTTTTTATTTGTTCAAGGCTACAAGTTTTCTGTTGATGCCGTCTTACCTGTTTCATTATCCAACTTCAGTTGCTTGATTCTTGAACCCTTTAGAAAGGGTTATGTATGTTGGACTTGATTAATGTAAGAAAAATAATGCACCTGCCTAGTTGAATCATTAAAAGTTGTAGAAACTCGAAAGAGCTAGAAGATTTCCTAATCTCTCCTGTATAAATTATCAAAAAAAAAAATACTTATTAAAACTTAGCAATGAGTTCATATTGTGATCTAATTGTCTCATGTCAGAAGTATGAAACCTATAAACACTTAAAACAAGCTATTGCTCAATTCCATATCAATTCCTGAACTTGAGAAATTTTATCTTTTTTGCTCCATTGTTTGCCTCTTTAGTTGTTGCTACTTTCAAAGCCACTAATCAGGGTGAAATTCGAATTCATTTTACTCATGTTTTGAAGCAGATATACACTCTCCTAGTTTTAAGCTTGCACAGCAGCACAGGTATTTTGCTAGAAACTGCAAAGTTAATACGACATAGCTATCAATTGATTACAAAGCACCCATTGTGCAGGAAACAACCACCAAGAACTACGAAAAATATTATGGAGGAAAATTAGAGGGATAATGATCTGAAAATTGACTTACTCTGAGCTCATTTTTCGACATAATAGGTTCTTGCACTCCACCTCCTTCGTCATCTTCATCGTCCATTAAAAACTCATTGAAAATATCTGCATCATTGACATCATCGTCATCATCCCCATCTTCTTCATCAGTTTCCATTATCTTACCTTCTTCAAGATCCTCTTGCACCTCCTTACTCACCTCTCCCTCGTCCACCCCATCATCATCCTCACCACTAGATGAGGATGAAGAATGGGAACTCTCACTTTCAGCCCCACCTTTCTCCACTCGTAAATTCCCTAAACCCTGTCCAGAATCATCACCCGCGATCAACTGCTCATCAATTCCATCTAGGTGCTCTGTTTTCACAAGGCACGCACCTTTCTCCATAGGCGAATCCTCTAAACCCTCACCAGAATCATCAACCGCGGCCAGCTGCTCTTTTTTCAAAAAACAGGCGCCTTTGTCCACAGGCGAATCCTCTAAACCCTCGCTTTCCTTTCTCAAACCTAGAGAGAGAGGGCGAGCCAACTTCGAGAAGCTACGAGCGCCCGGCGCCGCCGAGCAGCGAGCCAGCGAGAGGGAGAGAGCAGAGCACTGAGTGAGAGGGAGAGAGCACTGAGTAAGTGAGGAGTTTACCAGGTGAGAGCGAGCCGGCAATGAGAGGCTGTGAGCGCCGCCGAGAAGAGAGCCAGAGAAGAGCGAGGCTGCGATCGAGCAGAGAGAGAGGCGGATAGGGTCGCCGGAACGGAGGGAGGACTGGAGGAGAGGGCAGAGCGAAAATTAGGAATTTCAGCCGGAGGAAGGGGACGATTAATTTAGGGTTTTTTTTTTTCAATTAAAAATGGGTGGAAACGCCACGTGGCTATTGAAAAAAAAAATAAAAAAAAAATTTAGGTTGAAAAAAAATTATTTCAAGTATAAATAAACACTAGGATATTTAGCCCCCTAAACATTAAGGGTGTGTTTGGGAACGGGATTGATTTTTGGGGATTTGTTGGATTTTAGGGGATGTGGTAGATGGAGATGGATTTTTGGGATGTAAAAGATGAAAACTCAACGCCCAATTTTTTGGGTTTTGTGTTTGGTTGTATTTTGATTTTTTGGTGGATGGAGTGATGGGCAAAGACCGAATTACCTCCACTTATCCACATGAAATGACCAAATTGCCCCCAAAACATACCCCTCTTGATTTTCATTTCAATCATGGAGATTGAAGGTTGTCGACATTATAGGATTGTACCGTATTCTAAAAAATAAGAAGGAAGAAAAAGTAAAAATAAATAAATCCTGAAACCATATCAATGCAGTTAAAGAATCTATATAAAGCACAAAATAAATCAATGAGCAAAGCACTACCTTATCTTTATCAAAGAATATGGTACAATGCTCATCTAATGTATCTTCAGCCCCTTTCCTTGAAATGCCAAATAGGTCGTAACCTTGAATGATGTCAAAGAACCAACTACAATTAGAAGTGGCAAATGTCCAAGCAGTCTTGGCCATAAAATTACAATTTAGATTTCATTTTCCCTTCGAGTAAGGACTTGCTGCTTGGCAAATCATGCCAAATTTTTTTGTTGAGTTCAAGATCTTCTTGGTTACAATTCCTAATTGGAGCTTAGGATCTATCACTTGTAGTGATTTATCATTCAATGAATGGTGAGCTCGGAGTGGTTAAGATGACGCAAGCCCTACATCTTTTTGATGTTCTTATAAGCATGTTTGGTGGTTGTTCCAATACACAAGTTTCCGTTCCTTTTTTTTTGAAGAAAAAAACACAAGCATTTTTTTAAAATACAATGTTCAATTGCTTTCCTACCCCTATTCGGTTTGAAAGAGCTTGTCTAAGGCCAAAACAAACATCACGTCAGAGCCTATCCTTAATATAAATGTGGTACTGCCCTTGCAGGTGAGCAAAAAATAAATAAATTACATGGTACCACTGAACTTTAGACTTTTTGTACAATTGACATATTGAATTCTAACATTTGTTCATCTTTTTTGACTTGAGAGGCAACCAAACAAAATCCAAAACACTCTAACCTGATGTTGGTGCTCCAGTCCAAGAACCAAAACTTGAGGTACAAGCTCCACAATGGCTAAAGGCTCTATGAGGTTGTTGATTTGGCATGCTCTCATTGCCATGCACTCATCTGTCCTTTTCCCCTCTCTCTTTGCTTTATTTTAACTTCCCAAATCAAGGGTTGGGTTAAAAATGTGGGCATTTTTTTTATAAATGATTTATATGAATTCTTGTTGCTTCCTCTTACTTTTTTCTCCCTCTCACTCAATTCTTTTAGGAGATCTTGAATGCGTATATGCTTTCTATCCAGATAGTCCCTACAGTGTTTATAATCAAACTCCAATGAACCCAAACATGTCTTTGTCAATATTATCATGGTGCTGCCAAAAGCATTTTAAATTCATCTGAAAAGGATTAGAATATGTTGAACTTGTTTTTTCCTGCTACTTGTTGGGCTTCTTCCGAATTTTAATTTGTTCTTAAGTTCTGAGCCTGCATTCTGGAATATGGAAGTGTAATTGTCGTTGTTCTTGTTGATTAACCATTGCGTTGTATATTTTAGGATGAAGTGATGTTTGGCTGAAGCCAAGTCTACAGAAATGACATAGATGTTATTGGACCATTGACTACTGGTGTTTGTCAGGGCTCAGTCACTTATTGATCTTATGCATAGTAGTAGACATAGTTCTTCCTTATAATGGGATGGAGGGCCATCATCTGCTCTTTCTTTTTCTTTCTGTTCATGGCAGTGTCCTCAAGTAGATCTGTAAACTTGTGGACTCTAAACCTGGAGAATGGACCATCATTCTTGCATAATTGGACAATCACCAGCGCGAGCATATTCGTGTTTGTTGCTCTTGTGCTCTCCATGTATAATGTTTTCAAGCAGGTATCTGTTTATAAACAACCAGAGGTGTGTTTCATGTATTAGTAAGATGTGTTGAATACATTAAGTGATTCGCGTACTAAAAAGATTGTTTGCATAAATTTTCCCTACATCTTGTTAAACTTGTATGTTTTTTCTGCTTTTGGAACTGATAGTATTCCTCTTAACTTATTTTCAGGAGCAGAAGTTTATTATCAGACTTAGACTGGTGATTCTTGTCTATGCCATATAATCAGTATGTTTTCTTACTCCCAAACTTCAGCATACTATTCTAAATTGAATGTATGGTTTAGATTTAGATTATTACATCCTATCATCTTTAAAGTGAAAGGAAACAACAGTCAAATGACATATATTGGTGGTAAAATGAACCCTCTATTTAATTGGAAAAATGGACAAAAATAATATCAAGTATCAACTTTTGGCCAAAAATAATACGAACTTTGAAATTGACCGTTTCATATACGAACTACCGCCCTATTAATCGAAAATAATACATATGTGTATTCCGGTGAACTTTCCGACCAAATACGCCAGGTGGTCGCCGGAAAACACACATGGCATAAATTTTTGTCACGTCACCAAACTTGTAAGTTATGTTATGTCATAAATTTATTTTTCATTTTTTTTATAAAAAAAAATTAAACAAATAGGCAAATAGTTACAGTACATTTCGAAACAATGGAATCAAAGGTGGGCGTCTTCACTTTCTTCTCAATGACCTGCTCGTTCTCTCCTCCATTGTTTCAAAAGCTTTTCTTCTCAATGTTACCTGCTCGTTCTCTCCTCCATTGTTTTGAAAGCTTATAATTAAATTAGTGTATGCCTCCTTTTTCCCTTTTTCGTTTCCATGTTTCTCTTTATCGATCAATTACGTTGTTCAGTTTCTTATTTGATCGTGTCGGTCATTTAAATTCTTGACGAGGAAAATCATTAGAATTTGGGAATAGAGGTTGATTCCCTTGAATAATCTTTGTCAATCTTGCTAGTTTAATTAGGATTTCACTTGCTTTGATGTGGTTTACACATTTTGTAATTATGAAAAATTCGAACTTGTCATTCAAAGAAGATGTACATGACATGAACTTCTATTAACAAGTCATTCATGACACAAGAAAAGCACATACTTAAAGCAATCTGCATCTTAATGGTTGACGTATGATCGTGCTTGTCTAAATACTCGCGAGCCGAATATCGTGCCAAGGGATTAAGGGAACAATCAAAGCACATACTTAAAGCAATCTGTATCTTAATGGTTGACGTATGATCATGCTTGTCTAATTACTTGCTAGCCGAATATGATCATGCCAAGGGATTAAGGGAACAATCAGTACTGCATATATGTACAAACGCTGAGGCTAAAATGCTTTACATGACACGTGAATATTTTTACAAAGAGCTTTGTTTACAGAAACTCAGGTATGACTAGATATGCCGGGATCTCATCTCATCGATTCTGATTTGTTCACCAAAGAAGACGAGGAAAATTTTAGTACCAACTCTTGCTCTCTTATTTTCCAAGAAAAATTTGATTTGTTTCATCAATGGAAAGAATAATACAAAAATCAAGGATCAAGTTATAAGAAGATTAAATAAATGATGAATTGGGATTTAGATAAATATATATAATATAATTTAAAGTGTCAAAAACAAAGGAAATCAGGTAGACAAGGGCCTCAGACATCCAAGGAAGGATAGGAGCAGCACAAGCTCTCAAGCCCGGCGAAGGCGAAAGCTCTAAGGCGGCAACTGCGAATGTCTCTTGAGAAACAAGCCTCTCAATTTATCATCACCGGCCTCTCTTTCTTTCAATTTCTCTTTTGAGATATACTCCGTAATTTAAACAAAAAAAATATTTACAAAGATCAAATCCTATATCTAACTTTGGAGAGATCTCAGACATCCAAGGAAGATTAAAACAGCACAAGCTCTCAAGCCTCGGCAAAGGCGAAAGCTCTTAGGCGGCAACTGCGAATGTTCTCGTGAGAAACAAGCCTTCAATCAATCATCATTGATCTCTCACCAATCAACCACAAAAATAAAATAAAATAAAAAAGATTACTACTCGATTCATAGCACAAATACCTCAATTGAGAACCTAATCAATTCGAAATTGAAAGTCAATGTTGAATTGATCCCTGAATTTGGGGGAAATCAAACATTAAAATCGATTAAAAAAAATCATTGGAAATGGAAGAAATTGAAGGTCTCAGATAAAATTCAAACCAGTGCCATCAGAAAGAAAAATACAGTCCCTCCTTCAAAATCTCTATTGACGAATCCATGGATTTTAAATTTTGTGTTGTCATTTAACTCCAGTCTCACATAAAGAAAGAGAAAGAAGCTGATGTCAACATCACAATATATGAGTTACTCAGACACCAACACAACTTTATATGTGAAAGAGTATAGTGAAACTCAAAATCCATACCCACTCAACCAGCAAAACCAATTGCATAAAAAATAAACATTTTAAATTTTAGAAATAGTCTCAGTTAAATCCACGAATATCATATGATTGTAGAATCACCAAGTAGGTTCACCCTGCAAAACAGGATCTTGGATCCCCTACACCTCATTCAGTTGGATTATATCATCCCTGACCACAAAAACAAAAATTCAGACAGATTTTCATTGTAAAGAGAATCTGATTGTCAACATGAATCAAAACCAAACACCAGCAAAACTTGGTACAAAAACACCACACATTAGCAATTATACATTTGACTCAGAAGAACATACAGCTTTATCAATCATGAATCTTCTGAAGCAGAACTGGCATTAGCTGATAATTAATCATCATAGGTCAATAGGAACAAATTTCAAATCAAGAAAGTGTTTACTTCAAACAAAAAACAAACAGCAAATTAATTAGAAATTCAATTAATGGCTCATATCAAGAAATTCAACCATTATTTTCCATTGCTTCATCGAATCGTCAAATCCTCAGAAGCGCGGATAAAATTTAATCATTGCCAAACTAATATGAAAAACCTAACAAACAATTCCCTTGAAAGAGAAATAAATGTATCCGTTGATTTGACGCAGATAAGCCTATGAAAAAGAAAGGTACAAAGGGGCTAACCTGTAACACGAACGGATAAATAATGAATCTAGCACGTGCATTGGGGCTGTCATCTTCATCAATCTAAGAATTCGGAGAAGCCCGGGGTGCACCGTGCGGGATGAAATTCAAAGAAAACAGTTGTCACCAAAGGCAGAAAACCAAAATTGTAGTGCGCTCAGACAGCCAAGGGGTTGTCCTCAACCTCTGGTAAGATACCAGAGATCAGAAACTCTAGTCCACATAGATTCATCACCGCAGCATTAATAAATCAACAAACTCTACATCGTTTCGTGCAAAATCAAAACAATCGAAACAAGGCGGGACTATTAAAAAGAAATTAAACTGAGAAAGATGGGGATTCAGTGTGTGTAACAATCAGATCATTGATTAATATAATCAATCTCACTGAAATCCGCTAAGATAATGAAAATTCTCATCATTAACCCCGAGAGATCAACATTCATGAAACCAGACACATAAGTTACATAACATCAACTAAATTCAAATAAAAAGATCGAGAAAGAGAGAGAACTGTAAGCTCAGACAGCCAATAGGAATCGGCAAATTCTTTTGGATTGGATTGAATTAGAGCAATCGAAAAGTGAACCCGAGATGAGAGGGAGAGGAAACTGAACGATGAGGAGAGTGGAATCATCGAAGGGTTTATAAGGGAGGTTCGCGCCGCCTAATGGTTTATGCTTGAGATTTGATTTTGGGGGGTTTGACTGTGGCTAGGGTTTCTAATAGGGGCACGGGGTACCCAAACGGGTTGAACAAGTGGGCCGATGGGAAATGGGCCTTCAAAGATTTATGGGACATAGTACTGATTTTCAATGTTATTTGTTGATCGGTCCAGTGAGATGGGCCTATACTCAACAACGTGAAATTTGACTTTGTGGGCCTATACACAAACTGATAAGTTGAAAGAAATTAGTTCCCAGGCTGATTGTTTAGGACAAAAAAAAAAAGAGTGATAGCCTGCAAATTCATTTTTCAAATTTGCATAAACTGATCTCAGAATAGCATTTTACAATGGATGATTCAATGAAATAAGAAAACCATGAGCATAATTCAACAATGTGATAACAGTACTATTCTGCAATGTGTGTGTGTGATGGTTGCTAGCAAACATTAAATCCATGAGGAAATAGCAAGTGAAAAGCATAATATCAAATACTAAGATAAATTTGTATTCTGGTATAGCTCACTTACATCATTCAACTTGCTACCTCCTGCTAGGTCAATAATACTATCTGTCTTGCTACGCACATACTTCTTTGCTTTGGCGACTATCTTAGCACCATCCAAAGTTCTAAAGCATGGAAAATATCCAGTATCAGTATCATGCCCTTAATATCCATCTAATTGCATAAATAACCAGCCATACCTCTGAAAATATGGTGAGTAACGAACAACTCTTGTTTGTCCAAGAATGAGTGGAGTTTGAGATCCAAATCCATTGTTGAACTCTTCACTGAAATACATAGAGGTGAAAACCTTCAAAAGAAGTCATGTAATAAATAAACACAGATCAAATCAGATGGATTTCTAATCATCCCAGTAACCCACAAAATGAACTCTGAATGGGTTAGGATGTGATTCCCAGTCAAAGAAGGTTACTTTTAGAAGCACCTCTCCTCTTCTCCCCAAATAAAAAAATACAATAAATACTTGCATTTATGAAAACTCGGATGAGGATTCTAACATTTTTCTTTGGCTCATGTTGTGTTACATGAGAGAAAATAAGTGCTGAATCACACACAAAGAGAATAAATTGCTTTGGATGAGATAGAGAAGATATTGGTTTGATAAGCAAAGTCCATATATGAAAATACAGCTTGATCCGGAGTAACTCGAGTTTTAATTGGAGTTAGAATCAGAAAGCTAGCAAGACATGAAGAGCAAAAACTCAAGCAGGCTTTTTTGGAGTGAGCCACAAGGTCGAATAATATTTTGCAGATTTGATTTTCAGCTGAGCAAAGAGCAAGAGGGGTCATGTAACAGTCATTACTATTTGTGTTAACGAGTGTTCCTGTTTGTTGGGATGCACCTCCACAGTCAGTGCCTGATCACTATTCACCATCCGATTCTTATGTATATAATGATAAAGAAAAAAGTATTTAGGAGTTGATCATGAGTCAAAATTTACCCCAGCTTATTGATCCATACAACAGGATCACAAGGCTCTGAGATTTGCCTCCACTTGACAGCCAATGAATAAACGTCTTGCCATGACAGCAGAGAACGGCTAGAAGACTTTTCTTCTGAACCCCCATAAGAAGTAGATGTTTCAGACGGGCTGCTTGTACTACAAGCTGGCCCACCTCGGTTTTGGCTAAGAAAATTTGCATTTTCCTTTCTGCGGGATCTCCTGCCATGCTTTGGTGCACCCTTGCTGGCATGTTTCAATTCCGCTTGCAAAGAACGCCAAGCTCGTGAAACCTTTTGTGCTATTTCAATAACAGCCAATCCTGCCATACGATGCTGAGATTGGGACAAGTTTAAAGTCATAAGCACATCAATTGAAAAAGGCAATTATAACAGAAGTTTTCAGTAACATTAGACTTATTGAAGATCATTCTTAGATAAGCTATTCCAAGCTAACAAGGCCATCTGAAGCTACATAAGAAAATCTCGAGGCTAATGCCTAGCCAGATTTAGAAAGTAGTCACTGCTATATTGATTAGGTCCAAGAGCATACTAAAACAACAAGCACACTTCTGAGAAAAACGACCAACAAAAATGAGCAAACCACTCTTAGGCGCTAATCCTCAGTTTCCTACAAAGTCGATGAACAAAGCTAACCTAGAATTTTCAACATCTCCAGCAAATATCGAAGCCTACAGATTTAAAAAGCAACATTAGTCGCTAGATTTCCCCAAGTCCGGCCGAAAAATACAAGGAAAAATATAAAAAGACACATTATTAATTAATTTGAATGTTGTTTGAAATTAAAAGGATATCATATCATTCTGAACAATAAAATAAAATAAAATAAATAAAAACAGAGTGGGCTGGAAATGCGAAAATAGGCATAAGAATGCCTTAAATGAAGCTTACAGATTATTTATAAAAAAAAAAAGGAGTTAAAGCTTATGGACTTTCAACTTGGAAATATTTTTATCATCGCTAATTTTTTATAGTTACACAAACACCAATAGATGGATTAGTGACAAGATTTTATCATCCTCACAGACTTCAAGTCACACACATTTCTTGTATGTTGAGAACCAGAAACTTGTTTGAACTCGCTCTGATAAGAGCAGATACCCGCATAAGATTAGAATGAAAAGATCATTATTGGCATGCAAACTTAAACACAAATCAATCCAATGAGTAATTTATTCTAAAACATATGATTCAAAAGAATATCCAGAGAAAGTGCATAAGCCCTATGTAACTGCATTATAAAACTAGTAGAAGAGTGATGAAGCAATAAGCAAAAGATTATGCGAAGCACTCATTTTATGGAAATCAGAAGTATTTCCATGTAAAGTCACCTGACGCTTATTGTGTAGGAATCCTGGAGAATCATATTGGATCTTTTTCCCAATAGAATCAGCTACTTGAAGTAGAGCATTTTTCTGTTTTGTCATGGCAATGTCTTGCTTTTTGAGTTTACCCTTCCTTAGAGATTCACGCAATGGAGGTTGGCGATAAACCTTTTCACATACATCTTTTGGATGTAACCTTTTGCACCAATACTCCTGAGTTGGACATTAAGGCAGAAGATGAGCAATTTTCTATAAGCATGCTTTAAACACAGTTAGATTTGTCAGAATATAAAAAAGGAGCTGAGCAGCTATGCAGCTGGAACTCTTCAAAGAGAACGCTAAAATAAAGTATGAATAAAAGCAGCTGGTCAGTTGAAAAAAAAATTGGGTGAGCAAGGACAAACGAGATATGAAGTTGAGAAGCCCAATCACTCTCAAAATGTCCTTAAATCCTTGTATCCCAACAAACTTGACATTTGAATGAAAAATCTTACCAAGAAGACTTAGATACCCTTGTTAAATGTTTCCTTCAAATTAAAAATATTTAATATATGAAACAAAAATTTAATACTCCCTCCGATCTAAAATAGATAATTGTTTAGACGATAAATTTTGCTCAAGAATTGGTGGTTTTTAGATTTTCTAGGTAGCGTCGTAGCGGAATGCAATAATT
Organism: Persicaria maculosa; assembly: GCA_963922045.1. Lineage (NCBI taxonomy): Eukaryota > Viridiplantae > Streptophyta > Magnoliopsida > Caryophyllales > Polygonaceae > Persicaria > Persicaria maculosa. The sequence continues at coordinate 1,480,013 of OY998254.1, read as the reverse complement.
TGTATTGATAAGTGTGTTGATGACTTTTTAAAATCTTTTGATTAGTTAAAATGCGTAGTTGATACTAAAAAATACTAATAAAATATATGAAAAAGTTAGCAGAATTATGATATTTTCTTAACCATTCCGGAATGATTCAACCGGAAAGGACTTGCAGGTAGTACCCAAAGATCCCTGGTTCGAACCCCAGATGGCCGCTCTCTATTTACCAAAAATCAAGAAATATTTTCTTAAAACTTGTGTCATTTGCTAAAAAATGATTTATTTTAGATAGAAAGGGAGTAATAGGAATGAAAATCTTTAAAATTATGAGTTACTAAGATAAAATATAAGAGTACTAATTATCTTTAGATTGTAAGAAAGATGATTCTAAGACTTATCGGATAGTGGCATCTTCCCTTTTTCATCTAACCATAGATGTTATAAAGTTTTGAGGGGAGAATGACAACTAAGGAACTTTGAGGTGTACATGGGTGAACATTAGTTTCTCAAAAGAAATAACTTGAAGCATTTAGCCAAGGATGGAATTTTTCAAAAACCCATTCAAGCATACACACCAACAAAATGAAGTGCAGAGGTAAAATCAGTTGTTATATTACCTTAAAGAAAGGATCAATATCACCATCAAGGTCAAACAAGCAAAATTCACTACTCAGTTTTGAAGCAGTGTATAGAGCTATCTCTTTCTGCATAGGAAGGAGGGACAAAAAGAAATATATAAATGCTAAATAAACAGGCCTGTAAATGAAGGTATGCCTCAAAAATGTCAATAAAAATGACAATTGTATTGGAGTATAACTAATGTAGTGTGCATTTAAACTACATTAACATAAATAAGAGCATAAGAGCATTACATCTGATTGATACAAACCAAAAATCTGAAGATAACCAAAAATAATCAGTCATCCACACCAAGCATGAAACAAATGAAGGGGACGACACACCAAGCATGGATGCTAACAAGACTAGTCACTCAGGTGTAGCCAATGTTAAACGTGAACCATGAAGATTAATTGCACCCCATACTCCACAAAAGCAGCCTAAACAGATACAGTAATAAAGTTGTGGAACTATATTCTTTTATAAGGTTGCAGGCTTGTGGTACGGATTCCTAGCAGCAATCAACAAGGTACCTGATAGAATGCGAGGCATTGGAGAACAAACTTGTCCATGGATTCGAGTTCCAAATCTAAGGCAGCATCATAATCTTTGACCTATCATTTCATCAACGATCAAATAAAAATACATTGAGATCCTAAACCAAGGAACACGAGAAAAAAAGGGAGCAGAAGTTCTTCATACCGCTTCTTTGAACTCTCCAATAGCATGGTGGCAAGAAGCTCTAAGATACAAACACTCCACATTTGAGCTGTCAATACTAAGCGCTGTAGATAAATTTTTAATGGCATTCCTGATTCACTCAATTGCACAACTTAAGTTAAAAATAATAAACATGAATTTTCAAAGCTGAAAAAAAAAATCGTAGTAGTGCAAAGTCTATGCACTGAATTCATTATGGAAAGTCCATTACAAATATGTATTAGCCCCTCTTTATGATTATCCAATTTGTATTGTCCCTCTAGGTACCCCCCCCCCCTATGAGACAAAATACATACAATTACACGAAACGGCAACTAATGGGCAAGATCATCAATAATACCTGTGATCTCCCATCCCATGATTAAGCAGTCCTTGCATGTAGTATGCTTTGGAAAACCTGTGTTAGAAATCACGAAGAGACAAAAAGTAAATGAATGTGCCTTTAGAAATCAAGATTAATTTCAAAAGTGTATTCCAATTTCCAATGCAATCTTACACCTATATCTTCTAGTCTGGTTTTCTTTCAAATGGCATATGTATTTAAGGGATACAAGGATATCCCACATTCCAGGCATGTACAGAAAGTATTCACAAATATACAAGGGTTTTCGTGTTCTAAGAAATGCAAATCATTCTCTGTAGTGATTTGCATAATAAGCCAGATCAGTGTACCTGCTGTCAATTACGAGTACTTGATTAATGCATTCAAAAGCCTTAGGTGTGATTGCCAGATCTTGATAAAGCTGCAAGGTGCAACAGAAAGCAACACAACATTTGCACGCTGAATCAGAAACCATTATAATATAAAGTTCTTCACTTACGTTAGCATCTAGAAGCACATATTTTTAAGAGAGATTGTTTAATAAGAAAAAAGATAAATAGCATCATGTGGGAGACATTGTTTGATAAGAAAAAAGGAGTTATATAAAGTAGAAGAGAATGTTTGCCTACAGCACAAATATCACCAATTTTAAGAGGGATAAAAAGATAATTGTTTCCTTGAGCAGCAGCTACAAGCTCATGTAAGCAACACCACAGTTTATAATGTTTTAGGAACTTAAAAAAAGAAGGGAAAATCAAGGGTTGTGTGCATAAACCCTAAGGGCTAGTGCATTAAAAAAGAAAAAAGAAAAAAAAAGGTAAAACCATCTTGTTTCAAAAAAGTTCTCTAGATATGGGAGTGTTAATGTGTGCTCATGGACACATATTAGAAAAACCCATTTATTATTTCCTACCCGTCAAGGAAGTTTTTCTAAAATCTACATCGTACTAGAGGTACTATTTTATTGCTACCTGGGTCAAATGAGTCCAGGCTTCAATGAAATCACCATCAAGCTGAAGAGCTTTCTTATGTGCATCCTCAGCTTCCTTGTATTTGCCTATAGATGACAAAGCAAGGCCCTATCACAAGATTAAAAATATACAATCAATACAACAGAGATATAGGAACAAGATACAGCAATAGATATGCTACCTTCTAGTCTTCTGGTAGTATATAAAAAGAAAAAGAAAAAGAAAAAGAAAAAGAAAAAGAAAGACTAACCAGATAAGTAAATGCAGATTTGTTCACTCTATCCTGTCTAACACATGCAGAAAGATCTTGCACAGCAGCACCAAAATCCTTGAACTTGAAGTTAACAATTCCTGCATGAAATGCAAGCAAGAACATTTACATGTTAAGAAAAAAGGATTTTACTTTCATAACCTCGGAACTGATCAAAGAGAAAAAGATAAAAGGATATAAGCACAAGAGAGATATTTAGGGCCTGTTTGACAAAACAAGATTAAGTTTAAGCACAAGTTAAAGATGAAGTTCAAGTCTTTCATGTGATTGAATATTGAGATTATAATTTTTTTAATACAAGTGAAAGTCTATTGAGTTTTTTGGTATTTGAAGATTTGTAGACAGTTGGTGAAAATTGCAAAACTCCCCCCAAATCATGTTTGATTTCTTGTCATCCTCTCCACCGAACAAATCCCAGCCAGCTGCATAATGGTACAAAGACTTTAACATCTACTCCTCTTGAAGGTTGGGAAGGGGGGTTTTAGTGAATTCACAGGATAATAAAAGCTTGATGCAGGAAAGAGATCAAAAAAGGTGGAACTATAGGGGTTTAGATGAGTGGGGTTAATAGGGGAATACAATTCTATAAACTGCCCTATAAACTCAAGAATCTCGTGTGGGTGGGTGGGTTGGGCGGGGGGGGGGGGGGGGGGGGGGGGGGGGTTGAACTAACAATGCCAAGCACCCTTCTACTAATGGACAGTGAAACTCAAAAATAAACCCCCCACAAACTCCTACATAAACCATACCAAACATGCTCTTAGATTTCAGGCAGAGCTAATGAGTGAATTGTATAAAAAGTTAATGATTATGAATCTGAAAGGGCAGAGGGGGAACTGTATACAATAAATGGGGATGGATTTGCAGAAACCAATAAGCAGGATTTTAAGGGATACAAATAGATTCCGTACACAATGAAATTTGGTCCTAGAGCAATACCATCCAAAAAAGTGTAATTCCAACAGTTATTGGTGTGGGAAAACTAAAGTAGGTAAATCTAGCACAAACTTGCATGGTACAGAATGTTGTACTTACCCCTTTCATGAAATATATCTGCTGAGTCTGATTCAAACTCCATCGCTTTTGACAAGTCTTCAATTGCCTATATAAGGAAAATTTGGCATTCATATATCAAATCTGAGCTTTCAAAATCTAACTTATTTGATTCAACAAATATGACACACAGTATCTCCAGAACAATCATTTATTGTGATGCCATAGTAGTTGGGCCTAACTATTCAGGAAAAAGAGATGGACAAATCTCCAAATTCATGTAGCACATGAAAGAGTTCAAATTAAGGTAAACAAACTATCATTTTATGAATTGCCTCGCGTAAAACAGCTATGCCAACGAAAGAAATAGTGACTTTTATAGATTTCTAGGAAGGGATAATTGCTGAAAACTCGCCCTAGTCCACGAAATTGTTCAACAAAAACAGACTTGAGATATCCAAGGTATATAACTCATACCCCAGCAAAATTTCCTAAGGCAGCACGTGCTTGTCCTCGTCTTTTCCATGCCTCGCCGGCTGATGGATCCACCTTTACAGCCTGAAAAAGTAATTTTTTGAAATGTAAACTACCATGCAAAGAGGAATTTGCAAATTCATGTGTATAATGCAGTTTCTTTTCATACTTTTGTAAAATCGGAAATTGCAGCCTCAAGCTCCCGTTGGAAAGCATGAGCTGTCCCTCTGCCAATCAAAGCTTCAGGGTACTCAGGATCTTCTTTCAGTATCTGCAAAGACATCCCCATACATTAAAATAAGGCTCCATAAATAAGCATATATCTGGAGTCATTAGGCCCCCCACCAAAAACAGGACAGAAAAAAGACCTGGTCAAAGATGGACACTGCATGTGCATACCTCCCATCATTAACCTGTAATACATTTATTATTGGCATATTACCAGACAGTTAAAAAATAATTGAAGTGATGTAAGACAGTAGGAGTATTTTGAAACCAATATGTAACCACAACTCTTATATTAGCAAACAGGAATAATTGCATACTTCTCATCAGAATCGAGCATTAGTTAGGGAGTTCAGCTCATAGACTCAACAAACACAAGCACTTAACAAACCGTATTCAAAAACAGTGCAAGTACATACCTCTGCTATACCCCTGGATAGCCGGAAATCAAGATTTATGGACTTTGTCTTCGAAATCCTGGCAACACAAAACTTATTATTCTTCTTGATCTCCTCAGTCCACTCAAATTCTTCAGAAGACTTGGTATCCGACTTGCTAGGAAGTTTAGGGGCAACAACACTACGGCCCTGAAGGTCAGAAGTATCTTCCATTTTGCTATGAAGTTCCAGGTCCTCACTCATTTTTTCCTGTATAATACTAAACTTCCCATTCTTGCTCACTTTATTTAATGGTTTGTTTGGCAAGTGAGAATCGGACATTTGTTTGCTCTGATTCTCAGATGCATGGTCGGAATCACTACTTTGTTCGGAACCATTGCAAATTTCATGCTCACTACTACTGTGGGCATCCACAACAGTAGTAACAGATGATAGAGGAGACTCCAATGTTGAATTTTCAGAAGCAATTTGTTGTTCATCACCATGAGAGGCATTTCCGTTTTGCTTTGCATTTGCCAACAACTCCTCTAATTCCACTAGTTGCTTTATGTCAGCAGACTGATGAAGAGCATGTTCATAACCTTGCTTCCACACTAACAAAGCATCATCTCTCCTTCCCAAAGCAGAAAATGCATGGCCTGAAATGAGTTCAAATTCAAGAGTTTAACACTTTAACCTAAGAGCCAATATCTTGAAATAACAGTTATAGCTTCATAAAGGTCAATTTATCCCACTTAGTTCAAGCTTTTGGTATCAATGCCTAGCATCTAAAAGACCCATATAAAACTAAATGAACTTCAAGAGGTTGACTGAAGAAGTTAAAATTCCATCCAGGAAAGTTACATTTAGCCCTAGTCTACTTAACATAAAGGGTGATAAAACAAGAGTAGTGATTCATTTCATTCGGCACATTAACTTGATTTCTTAAAACCGACACCTAATGCCAGTTATACCGTGCTCTGTAGGGGTATGTTGATAAGAAAATGCATACAGACGTTGCATTTACCACAAGACATTGGTTTGTGCAACTATTTTCTGTTTTAAGAATTATATGGTGTTTAATCTTGCTATAATCATCCAGTAATAAACAGATTGGCTATTTCTAGTAAAGCAAGTAAACTAAGCAAAGGTAGGTAAACATCAAGACCAAGTGATTTGCTCCATGAATACCAATATAAATAACAACAATTCTGTTTTGACATAAAAAAAAATAACACCAATTCTCAAAACTGCCTTCATAAATCTCATCAGGAGAAGCACCTAAATTGATCCCCAAGCCTATTGTTCTCACCAAGTAAATTTGCGATTTCACAAAAACCAATTATATGTAAACAGCAATCCTGACCAACTTCCAATAATTATCAGTTATTATAAGGTGATCTCCAGGAGATTGGTTGCCTATCCTGGATCTTCCTATTTCCAAGAGGATGTATGCTTGAAAAAAAAAAAAAAAACCAAAACAAAACCCAACCTTTGAGAATGTATGCTTGGAGGATCGCAGAATCAAGATCAAGTGCCCGATCACAGTCCTTGATCGCATGTTTATGGAGCTCCAATTGGCTGTAACAATAAGCTCGATTGCTGACAAACAAAACACAGAAGCCAAAAGTAAGCATTGGCCAATAAAACTTCAATCAATCAATCAATTGATGAACAAAAAACAAAAAAAAAAACAGAATGCCCCCAAAAAAGAGAAACCAGATTGAAGGCGAACGAGGAGAAACCAGAGGTCTTGGATGGAGCATGAACGAGAGAGGAGTGAATCGAGGACGCGAATGGCCTTGGACCAATTGCGCGAGCTGCAGAGCTTGGCGAGCTCCGCTCGTTCGGTGATCGAAGACGCCATTGACGATCACCGATGGGGGATTGGCGTAGCCGTTTCAGAAATTGAGAGGACAACTGGACAAGAGGCTACTGTTCCGTTCAACTTGGAAAATGGAGGAGAATTCAAAACCCTAAATCTGATTTCCGCTTCTCCCTCGCCATTAAAACCAAATTGCAGCCGTTACTAAAGAGACTCAAAGAAGAAAGGAGGAGTCGGTGAGTGCCGCCGCTAGGCAGATCCCTGGTTCTCCGATGTTACTTGTGATCATCGGATTTTCTTCTCCCTCTTCGTTGCTCACCACCACTTCGACGTCTGTCCGCTTTTGGGTTTGGATTTGGGAAGCACGGTTTGCCAAGGCAGGAAGACTTGTTAGTTCGGGTTCGGGTTCGGGTTCGGATTTCGGGTTGGAAATATATGTACGTGGACTGGACCGACTGGTGGGAACTGGGAAGGTGGAGGTCAATGGAGACTTGTTAATCTCTGTGGCCTGTGGGAACTGGGAAGTCATGAATTTGTCATATTAAATAATATTTTACTCATTTACTGTAATACTAGTGGCTATCAATTTTTTACTGTCAAATAATTTTATATAAGTTTAAGCTAATAATTTTTTTAATAAATAATCTTAAATTATTTACGTTACCGCATAAAATGTATTTATAATAACCTTATTATATTTCCTACTCATGTATTAAACTCTTATTAAATTCAAATACAAGCGTAATTTTTTTACTCTTCTACCATGTTTATTACTAATATTTTAAAATTTTAAATTTTTGATGAATTTATATATAGTTTATACTAAAACGCTTTTTTAAAAATAGTAACAATTTTTTTTATTTACATTAATTATACTTTTTATCTTTTTTTGAATGTGTATTAATTAATACTTATAAAATTAGTGTCTTTAACTTCTTATAAAGATTGTTTATTTTCTTTTTAGTCCATCTAATTTCTTATAACGATTATTTATTTTCTGTTTTAAATCTTCAATATTTGATTATACTTTTTATCTTCTTTTGAATGTGTATTAGTACTTATAAAATTAGTCTCTTTAACTTCTTATAAATATTATTTATTTTCTTTTTAGTCTCTTTAAATTCTTATAAATAGTATTTATTTTCTTTTTTAAATCTTCAATATTTCTCATTTATTCCACCTCGTTTATGACCAAAAAAAAAAACTTCTTTTACTAAAGAGTAAGATTATACTTTTTATCGTCTTTTGAATGTGTATTAATACTTATAAAATTAGTCTCTTTAACTTCTTATAAAGATTATTTAATTTCTTTTTAGTCTCTTTAAATTCTTATAAAGATGATTTATTTTCTTTTTTAAATCTTCAATATTTCTCAAAAGCTTAAAATTAGTCTCTTTAACTTCTTATAAAGATTATTTATTTTCTTTTTAGTCTCTTTATACTCTTATATAAACATTATTTATTTTCTTTTTAAATCTTCAATATTTCTCATTTATTCCACCTTATTTATGACAAAAAAACTTCTTTTACTAAAGAGAAAGTTACTCGTATAATACAAAAATATAAAAGTATACATCGAAAATTTCTTCTAATTATATTAAGTTGGATTAATTCTTTTTTTTTTGGTAAACAAGTTGGATTAATTCATTGTATGCCAAACATATTAAAGGTAATATAAAATGATGGTCAATATTATCAGATTATCATCTTTTTAGAAGAATTCGTTGTAGCGTAATATAAAATGTATTTGTACTATATAGGCGTATCCGATTACAACTCCACATGAAACACAAACAATGGGATGTATATACATTCAATATATCCAATCATCATCTATTTACATATATTGTGAATACATATTACAAACCAATTAATATTTAACCATTTGAGGGATGGATATATATAGCTGAAAGATTAAACGATCGATATATGAATATGATTAAATGGATGGATGGATCACTTGTATTTCTTATCCTTAACGGGGCCTCTTGGGATCCTGCTAAGGACTTTGGAGTCGAGTTTGTTGAACAACCTTCTCATGTCTCTGTTGCCTTGGGTCGCCAGATATTCCACCTCCTTCTCGTATCTTTCATACAGTACTGGTATCGTCGTCAGGCATAGATAACCTTCACATACAATATACATATTCAGTTTCCTAGCTCGCTCAACAATTAATCGCGATAAGAGAAGTAATTTACGTACTTATATAAGTGAAACTGAGAGCGCTCGTATAGCTACCAACGACGGATAAAATCCATAGAGAAGTCATCACCTGAGGATTATGACATATATAAACACCAAGCTTTGGTTAGGTTAGTAGAAAAAGATCCAAGTATTGATCGATCATCGAGTGGTATATCGGTCGTTACTAACCATAAGAAAGGAAGCCAAGTCTTGGCCACTTGAAATCTGGTACACTCCAGCCAACAACTTGTTGATCTTCCCGGTTATGTATCTTATTGTCGATTCGGAGACTTTGAAGTCGTGCACATTCGGAGGTCGCCTAAAAGGGCAAATTAATATTGCATGAGTTTTTGACATATATATGAATAATATGATCATAAGATGCACTTTTTGACATTGAATTAGGGCATGACCTTCTGATGAAATCAGCCCCAAAGTTCCAAACAAAGAGGGTTAAGATGAGACCCATGAGGAGGTAACAAGCTAGGGTGATGAGATGATACTCCACCACTTCAAAGAGGAACCATGTAAAGGTGAACCCGGCTAGGGTTGCTGCGGACATGGTCTTGTCCCTCCACAGCAACACATCCGCCACTGCCAATACATACATACATATATACATATATGTCTGTTACAGAGTCACAACATATCATACCAGCCGGGAATGGGATATATCAATATATGATTGATTACCTCTTCGTCCTCCGAATGTGGAGTACATGGAGCGTTGGAAGCCGAATAGTCTCATTGTTGGTTTGGTTGAGGATGATCTCGAAAGTTGTTGATGATCGTCTTCAGAATCGGATGAGTAGATGGGCATGCTTGTTTACTTATATGGTCGATAAACGTTATTTGAAACGGTCTTGATCGATCAGATGGTTGAATCATGCATCAATGTAAAGGAGGCGTAGGTTGTATATATTTAAGATCAATGGGTACGTATTACCTATATAAAATTAAAAATTGGATTGGGTGGGTTTCATAATTCTAAGCTTTGGAGGAAAGCAAGGTGCATTCCAAAGGAAAGGATGGCTTTTGGCAACTCTTGTAGGTTTTGGTCCACGTTGCACTCTCCTCTACAACACGTACGTTCTCTTAGCGTACACCGAGTTTATACCTTTTCTAATTTTAATAACACATATAATTAAGGTTTCAGATACTAAGCTTTGTGTGCCTTGAATCTGTTATTGACCGGTAAACACAAAGGGAGCCCCTGGCACTCTATATATACTCATGATATGTCGTATTATTGTAGTCGGTTATGTTTTTAGCCTCTCTAACAAAAAATTCAATTCATCTACCCGTGGAGGTAGATAACACCACGTAAATCTGTGTCTTTCTTTTTTGTTTATCGTTCTCGTTACAACAATTGGTACTAAGTCGAGTAACAATGAGAGGCAAATGAACTCATACGTGGCCATAAAAGGACCTCGTGTCATCTCAACACTCTTTATTAATTTTAGGGTGTAGATCTATCACATGATTGACATGTGCTTATGTGGAAGTAACAAGAGGGTAATGAAGACAGGTGCATATATATAATTAAGTGGACCACTCAAATTAGATCGATCAATATACTAGATTTGAAAAGACAAGGACTTGTCATGGATGGATGCATATTGCATATATATTTGGAAGATGATCAATCACAACTCACCCACACCCACTAGTTTGTCTGTCTCCTAATAATTATAGCAAAACTACATCTTATGAATATGCTTTTAACTAAGGGTGGGCGCGGGACGGGACGGGACGGGATTGAGCCGGAACGGGACTCGTCCCGCGAAATTTTTACGGGACGGGATCGGGACGGGATTGATACTTTTTTTTTGGGACGGGATCGGGACGGGACGGGCCTTGTCCCGCAAATAAAAATAATAAAATATTATATAAATTTGCAAAGTGAAAAGTTCTTTCATAATTCATTAATTTGTATAATATGTTGAATACGGTATTCTTCTCAACTATATTATTCAATAATAATAATAATATTATTATTATTATTATTATACTATTATTAATTCATACAATGATTGTATAATTAATTATAATGTTCAACATATTTGGCTACATTATCTTACTAGATCGGGACGGAAAAGAATTGAGACGAGATTCACCAGATACTGTCTCATTATCGATTGATAGTTGGGAAGAATACCGTATTTAGCTATTTGCCACTTGTAGCACTAAATGGGTATAATAATAATAATAATAATAATAATAATAATAATAATAATAATAATAATAATAATAATAATAATAATAATAATAATAATAATAATAATAATGTCCCGTTATAATTAAAAAAAAATTATTATTATTATTACTTATTTTTATTGTTATTATTATAAAATAATTATACTTTACAAGAAAAAAATATAATATGATATAATAATAATATAATATAATAATAATAATATGATATAATAATAATATAAAATAATTATACTTTACAAGAAAAAAATATAATATGATATAATATAATTTTATTATAAAGTAATATTATTATTAAATTATGTTATAATATTATATAATAATAATAATATTATTATAATCAATTATTATTATAAATTGAAAATTATTATAATTATAAATAATATTTGCTCAAATATTATTATTATTATTATAAACAAATATTATTATTATAAATGGAAAATTATGATTATAATTGTAATTATAATATTTGCTCAAAATAATAATACTAATAATATATTATTATTATTCTATAATATTATCATATTATTATTATTATTATAAAAATTATTATTATTATTATTATTATTATTATTATTATTATTATTATTATTATTATTATTATTATTATTATATGCGGGACGGGACGGGATTTGCGGGATCCCACTGGGATCGTCCCGCGTTTCGTCCCGCATACTTTTTGCGGGACGGGATCGGGACGGGATTCGCTATTTTGTCCTAAATCCCACCGGGATCGGGACGGGACCGGGACGGGATCGGAATTTGCGGGATTTGTGCCCACCCCTACTTTTAACTCTGTATTTGCTTCTCTTAAGTCTTACCCTTGTTTGAAAGTTGTGTAAATAATGCCTCAACATATTATATACGGTATTAGGCTTCCTTGAGATACACTCTGTATTATATGATTGCCTTTAAAATAAATAGCAGTGGATGAATGGGGTTGGATCTATCTATTCATAGACTTGGGGAATTTGCAGTTCTGAATCCATTTTGCCAAATTTCCATTTAACAATCACATTCATCAGTAAATTCACCACTTCAGGTTCAGTTCTTATGTTGCTGTCACTTATGAAAGGCGGCCTCTTCTGAATTCTGATGTTGAGTTTACACAGATTGGGATCTAGTGAAGTCACAAAACAACTCGTTGATTTGTTCATCTAAAAATTGTTTAACAAAATGGGGCAGGAAAGATGCAGGGAATAAACACTGATACAAGGCCGAATGATATAGCCCTACATTCATCACCTGGCCTGAAATGGGTGACCTCATCCTCTTCCTCCGGAACGACCTCCCCCACGCCTGCCTCCAGGACGAGGCGGTCCTGATCCTGCTCCTTGGTTGAACTGAGGAGGAGGCAGTGCTTCAGCATTCTGCTGCGAGTTTGGAGGAGGATGTTGCATGTTATTGCCGCCAGGATTCTGCTGTAAGTTTGGCGGAAATTGTTGCATGTTATTGCCGCCAGGACCACCCTGCCCAGCAAGAAGCCCGCTGGAGAGAAGAACTTCAGAAAGCATGGAAAGCTGAACAAGTTGCACCAAGGCCATCGATAATGGATCTTGGTTCATTGTGTTTGGGACCATGCCTCCTGCAGGCAAAGGCGAATATGGCGGAACCATATTGTTCTGATTTGGGTCAGCAGGGTTGAATGCCTGTTGAAATGGCGGCCCTGAATAAAAGATTGTGGAGGAAAAATAGAGGGATAATGATCTAAAATTGACTTACTTTGAGCTCATTTTTCGACATAATAGGTCCTTTCACTCCACCTCCTTCGTCGTCATCTTCATCATCCATTAAAAACTCATTGAAAATATCTGCATCATCGTCATCATCCCCATCTTCTTCATCAGTTTCCATTATCTCACCTTCTTCAAGATTCTCTTTCACCTCCTTACTCACCTCTTTGTCCTCTCCCTCCTCCACCCCATCATCATCCTCACCACTAGATGAGGATGAAGAATCGGAACTCTCACTTTCAGAATCGGAACCGCTGCTCTCATCTACAGGATTCAACTCCACTTCATCAATCAAACTAGCTTTCCCCAATCCCTCTTCCACCACGGTATTCAAACTCACCAATTCCTCACCATCCCCACCTTTCTCCACTCGTATATTCCCTAAACCCTCTCCAGAATCATCACCCGCAACCAACTGCTCGTCAATTCCATCTAGCTGCTCTGTTTTCACAAGGCACGCACCTTTCTCCATAGGCGAATCCTCTAAACCCTCACCGGAATCATCAACCCGGCCAGCTGCTCTGTTTAAAAAAAAAAAAAACAGGCGCCTTTGTCCACAGGCGAATCCTCTAAACCCTAGCTTTCCTTTCTCAAAGCTAGAGAGAGAGGGCGAGCCAACTTCGAGAGGCTACGAGCGCCGCCGAGCAGCGAGCCAGCGAGAGGGAGAGAGCAGAGCGCTGAGTGAGAGGGAGAGAGCAGAGCGCTGATTGAGAGGGAGAGAGCACTGAGTACTGAGCAAGTGAGGAGTTTACCAGGTGAGAGCGAGCCGGCAAGGAGAGGCTGCGAGCGCCGCCGAGCAGAGAGCCAGAGAAGAGGGCAGAGCGAAAATGGAGGAGTAGGCGGCTATGCTAGAGGGAAATTGGGAATTTTTTATTTTTTTTTATTAGGAAATAATTCGAGATCACTGATTTCGGCAGACGGAAACAGTCAAAACATACAAACGAAAACAAAAAGTGGTGCAAAACAATAAGTGAAAACGCACCCTACAAGAAATGACTCAAGGAAAACTAAATCTAACACGAACGGGACGTAGACTACGGACGAAAGCCAAACACCGTCCTAAAACAGCACCGTTATCCGGCGATACATCAGGAATCCATGTGGGTAGTGAAGACGAACCTCCAGGAAGCTCCTTCCCGAACACGGAGTCGCCCCATACACACTACTTCGATTCAGCCATACCCGACTCCGACTGTCAGAACCCCAACATAGAAGAAGAACCCCAAGCCGCACCAACGCAGAGACACACGCCACCCGAGCATAGCAAACCGCGAATTGAAGAACTAGTCACAACGAAACAAAAAACATAAAGAAACGACATATGCGGTGGAATAAACCACCTGAAGGTACATTCAAAATAAATTTCGACGGTAGTTACAACTACTCTGGCTCTTCTGGTGCAGGTTTCATCATCCGCGACCACACATGTTCGCTGATTGCCTGCGGTGGCATGCAGCTTACCCTCAAGTCGCCGCTTATGACTAAGGCTATGAGACTTCTTCTGGGCATCAAGCAGGCAAATGAGTTAGGTATGTCCGATATTCACATTGAAGGTGACAACCTAACTGTGATCAACGCAATCAAGGGGTACGTGTTGGTCCTGTCCATGGGAAGTTGGGATGCTCACGACATACATTCTTGTATAATTTAGAGAGGGATAAAACCGTAGTACATTGGTGATGGAAGTCTCGTATTAAAGAAGGCAAACACACGTTTATAATGTTATTATTCAACCCTCTATATAGGGATTACAATGCTTGGAGAATAAGTAATACAAAGATATCGATAATATTCTAAACCTACCCAAGATATATATACAGATGTTTCCTGATGTACCGCTGGTCTGCGGTGTTGCTGTTGGTAGCGCTTGGCTTCGTTCGTTCGTCTACGTCCGCATCTCGTCCGATTTAAAGGACCTCTGTTCCTCTTTGTAGAGCTCTTTTACTTGTTTCTTGCACCCTCGTTGTATTTTGTTTCTATTGACGGTTTCCGTCTGCCGACTTGTCGGCTTTCGAGGTCCAGGTTTGTCCGGCCTCGAATTATTTCCTAATCAAAAAAAATAATAAAACTAAATATCATCCTAATATATCTCTAACAATTCTCCTGCTACTCCGCTCCTTCAACCATGTTAACCTCTCGTACTGTTTCCGAGAGATTAACAGATGCGCTGACCACATCTCTCGCCTCTTCTTGTATGCTGCCTGCCCAAATGTTCGGATAGATATACATATTTGTATTCTCATCCGCAATGATGTTCTTAGGTGGTGGTCTAGTAGGGACTAGCCCCATCCAAATCCTTACTTGTATCAAAAAAAAAAATCAAAGTTTTTTTTTTTAATCCAATGGCTGGGTTAAGACCCGGAATTTATTAAAGAACAAAAACACTTAAGAGTTGATTATAGAAGGAATTCCCATTAGAGGGATAATAACATTAGGAGGTGAGGTAATATTCCGTGTGTAGTCACTGCTCGATCAAAGACATTGCCCATTGCGCGAGAGCATCAACGCGTGTGTTGGCTCGGCGGTCAACCCAGGCCGGCGACATAGACTTCCCACACAGCGAGAGACAGCAAGTTGCGACATTCATCAATCAGGTGGGAATAGAAGGGAAACTGAATTGAGTGTTTGGGTGGATAATTTGGAGGAATGGAAAAGATTTTAAACTTGAATAACTACCATATCGGATGGGATTTCACCTCAGTAAATGGGTGGAATTTGATGGGAAAATTCCCTTATTTTCCTCAATTTTCAATCCCTTCCCTTCTCTAAAATACCCACTTGCCAAACAGAGTGTCAGAGTTCTTCATATTCACCAACTTATTTACAAAACCCATGGGTCCCCCATGAGCGCCTTAAAGTAGCCATGCTCATTATCAAACCTCACTAAGTAATAGCCTTTTGGCAAGTTCATCAAGAACATTTTCCCCACTCACCTTCAGAAGTCCCCAAGCCTTTTGTCCATTGTGGCGTACATGATGAATCCTCAACACCTTCATGATATTGATTAGAGACGACTGCCCCATCGATTCCAGTACTAACATGACTTCTTGTAGAATATCAACCATCGGGGCACTATCGATACCACTCGAAAACGTCACAATGAGTCAATGACTTTTTCTTCAGCCTGGAACAAAGGTCCTTCTTGCCTGACTTGTTTCCCCAACAACCACATCTTTCTATGAACGTTGTTTGTCCGAAGGATCCTCCGGTGGCCTATTTTGCAAAGGGGTGTTCTCAATCACACGTTCCGGGTTCTCCGGTGCTCTCCATCTTTCACAGGATGATACAATTATGAATGATCATATATTATGGAATACTATACAAACGATTAACTTCCGTTTTTTTTTTATAAACTGAAACATCTATTAAGTAATTATAAGGTCCGCAAAAACAATTTCAAACATAAAGGTAAATCCTCTTCCCTACGAAAAACAATAGGATTAGGTGGTCTAACTTGCGCTAAAAAAATGTGTTGCTTGGTTTCCTTCCTTTCTTCCATGACTGCAGCCATAGAATTCCTTAGCCAATTTGTGGACCTTGAAAAGCATCTGCCCAGCCACACCTCACCGTCACTCCCCTCCTCACCTTGTAGACGAGTTGGGCACAATCCATCTCCACGACCACATAACGCAACCCCTCCTCCTTAGCTCTTTGAAGAGCCCACCGCTTCGATCTCCCCGACCAATACCTCGGAGCCCTTTATATTGTTTTTGACACAACCCACAACATAACACCATCTTTATTTTTGTTAATATTAACAATAAAGGACCTTCTTCATACCCTTCTTCAAAATAGTTAATCTATTAACCATTCTAGAATGGCTCACTGGAAAGGACTTGTGGTTAGTACCCATAGGGTCCCCGATTCGAACTCCAAAATAACCGCTTTTTATTTACCAATTCAAGAAATAGTTAATCTATTATCTCCAATACAACAATTAATTAAGTAATCTTGATCCTTCGCCTTTAAAAAGAAAAAAATGTAATTGGTCATCAGGAATTGAACATTTACATTTCAAGTGCTTTTGCTTTAATTTCACTTAATGAATTAACCATTGGCATGTGACAATCGTTTCTATTTTTATTAACTTTGCCCTATTCCTACTTGAAGTTCGTTTAACGCCATCACACACAAGTAAACAACGAAAAACGAAAGGAAACACGAGAATTGTTGACGCAGTTCGGGTAAACCCTACTCTGCGGGATCTCAAGAGGGGAGATCCGATCCCAGTATCCACTATGTTGCAAATGAAGTTACAAGCCAAGCAAAACAGGCAGAGCACAAGAACTAGCAACCTAGGAACCTCAAAACCAAGCAAGGATAGAGATGAGAGTAAAAGGTAGAAGAAAAGCCCCCTGGAAGGGCAACCGAGGAACTCTAACAGAGTTCCTCACGGAGATCAGGCCACCAAACCACTGCTGGAGCTCGTCGGACCACCGTCTTCAACCTCTGGAGCTCACACTAGAGCTATCGCCGTTTAGGGTTTACTCTCTCTGCTAGGGTTTGTAAAAGGAGGCTCCAGTTGTACAGTGACCAGAAGGAAGCTTATATAGCCCAAGCAATTAGGGTTATAAGAGCTCTCTCCAACGGTCACCAATTGATGGGCCAAATGACAAACCGAGTGGATCAAAGCCCAACCAAATAGGCCCATCCGGCCTTGACCTGATTTTGAGCCTTCAAGTGATGAAATAACACACTTACACATTAGCTAGTAATATGGTAACATGTAATAGTCAAGGGATCCACACTTAGACATATAAATATGTCTAAGGGTCCTTGCAACCATTAATGTTTCTCCAATATTACCTGCACATGTATATGCATTATTTCATCACTAAGTAAGGTCCTAAAGTTAGCTAATTGTTCTAAGTGCTCATGCCTTACACTTTTGCTAAGCTATTACAATGAACAAGTTTAACATTACAACAAATTGCCCTCTTAAACTTGTCATCAAACTTCATCATTTGCCTTCACAGGGTCCTGGGATCTCTTTCTCCCGTCCGTCCTCGATCCAGGTGTGTGTCATGTGCTAAGGGGCATCCCAAATATGCAGGGCATCCCTGTAGAAAGCAAATTTGTCAGCTGTGACAATTTTTGTGCCAAAATCAGAAGGGTTCAATTCACTTTTAATCTTGCACACATCAAGAACTTTATGCTTCACTTTCTTTCTGATATGGTGGAATCTGACATCTATATGCTTAGTTCTTTCATGATAAAGAGGATCCTTGCACAGATAAATGGCACTTTGGTTATCAAGATAGACAATAGGCAGATAAGTCTTCTTTTCTATTTCCTCTAGAAGCCCCCTGAGCCAAATAGCTTCCTTGGCTGCCTCAGAAGCAGCCATGTATTCAGCTTCAGTAGAGGAAAGAGCTACTACAGTTTGCTGTTGAGATTTCCAAGACACACAATTACCAGCCCAAGTAAAATAATAAGCTGTAGTTGATTTCCTATTATCCTTATTTCCAGCATAATCAGAATCAACAAAGCCTACTAAGTTGTTTCTAGAGCTGTGTTCAGAATAGACAAGACATTTCTGCTCAATGCCACACAAGTATCTCAACAGATATTTCATAGCATTCCAATGGGGTTCACCAGGATTAGACATGAATCTACTCAATACACTGATAACAAAGGCAATATCTGGTCTAGTGCAAAGCATAGCATACATGACAGATCCAACAGCAACATCATAAGGCACTTTGCTCATTTTCTGAATTTCAGTTTGGGATGTAGGGCATTGTTTCTTAGACAACTCAAGATGCCCTCCTAAGGGTACCACAGCAGGTTTAGAGTTAGTCATTTGAAACCTTTCAAGGACTTTATGAACATATTCAGATTGGGAAAGCCACGTCAGTTTTCTTTTTCTGTCTCTCTTGATTTTAATTCCTAGAATCTTCTGAGCTTGACCTAGATCTTTCATATCAAAGTGCATTTTTAAGTCTCTTTTAACACCGGAGATGAGGATCTTAGAATTTGAAATTATAAGAATGTCATCAACATACAGTAACACATACAGAGGAGACTTAGAGCCAACACCTTTGAAATAGAGATAGGTATCAAACTCACTTCTATGGAAACCAAGTTTAGACATACAAGAGTCAAATTTCAGATTCCACTGCCTAGGTGATTGTTTTAAACCATAGATAGACTTCTTAAGTAAACACACATGCTCAGGTTTAAACTTATCAATGAAACCTTTTGGTTGTGACATGTAAATAGTTTCATCAAGATCACCATGTAGAAAGGCAGTTTTCACATCCATTTGCTCAAGTTCCCAATCATACACAGCAGCCATAGCAAGCATCAATCTCAAGGTTTTATATTTTACCACAGGAGCAAATATGTCATTATAGTCTATGCCCTCTTTTTGTGTAAACCCTTTAGCTACCAATCTAGCTTTAAACCTAGGAGGTTCATTAGAATTAACACACTCTTTCAACTTATAGATCCATCTGCACTGAATGACTCTAGCTTTTTCAGGTTTCTTAACAAGAATCCAAGTTTCATTGGCTGTCATAGATGAAATTTCTTCACACATAGCTTTAAACCAGTGTTTGGACTCAGCACATTTAACAGCAAGCTCATAAGTCTCAGGCACAAAAGGATGTAACACAAGATCAGAAGCAAGCAAGCAATACTCAACAATATTGTTCAGAAATTTTTTATTTGGGATTCTCACCCTAGGAGATCTATCTCTTGTTAATTGATAGTCAGAATTATCATGCTGAGGAATAGAAATCACACCAGAATCACATGCATTATCAGCAATAAATTCATGAGTAGAAGAGGAAGAGCTAGGGTTAGAATATAACTCCCTTTGCTGAATTCCCTCCCTTAATTGTTGAGTATGTGAGCTTTCTGCCTCACTAGATTTATCTTGAGAAGTTGTGGGAGCCACAGCAGGCTCAACATTCTCATTGGGTTCAGTCCCCTCTTGGAGGGGTTGAGTAGAGGAATCTGGACTAGCAGCTGCAGGACTGTACTGCCCAATGTCAAATTCTTCTTCACCATCCACTGGTGGAAGGTCATTCTGATTGTAGAAGTGTCTAGGTGGTGTGACATCTTGTTCAGTATCTCCATTGGTGTTCACCTGCTCAAGAGAAGGAGTTAGTACTGTTTTGAAAGGAAATTCAGACTCATTGAATGTTACACTCCTAGAGATGATAACCTTATAGCCATGAGGCTGAATAAGGAGGATCTTATATCCTTTTACACCATCTGGGTAGCCTAACATGACTCCTTTCTGAGCCCTTGGGTGCAACTTACCCTGTGAGATATGAGGGTAAGCTGCACAACCAAATGGCCTGAGATAGGTCATGTTAGGCACCTTCCCAGTCCACATCTCCTGTGGTGTTTTGAATTTTACCACAGAAGATGGGGATCTGTTGATGAGATAGGCTGCTGTTGTAACAGCCTCTCTCCACAAAGAGTGTTTCAAACCAGAACTAACAAGCATGCATCTAGCTTTTTCTAACAATGTTCTATTCATTCTCTCAGCTGTACCATTTTGTTGTGGAGTTCTAGGAACAGTAAGATGTCTTTTAATGCCATGTTGCTTACAGAAATCATCAAACTCAGCATTGCAATATTCAAGCCCATTGTCAGTTTTGAGACATTTTATCTTCTTACCATTTTGATTTTCAACTAAATTTTTCCAGGTTATAAAAGTCTGACATGCTTCATTTTTTGTTCTCAAAAGATAAAGCCAAACTTTCCTAGAATAATGATCAACAAAGGTAATAAAATATCTCTTACCTCCAATGGTTTCAACTTGTGCAGGCCCCCACAAATCAGAATGTATATATTCTAAAGGCCTTTCAGCAACATAAGAAGAAACACCAAAAACATGCTTAACCTTTTTACCAAACACACATGTCTCACAGAAGTCAAGATGCATAGGTTTATGATCAATTAAGCCATGTTTAAACAAATATTGCATGCCATGATTTCCAATATGACCTAGCCTACTATGCAGCAACTTAGTTTGATGCAAATCCATGGAGCCACTATTACTAGTAACATTAACTTCAGGTGAGGACTGTACAAAGTACAACCCTCCCCTTTTAATGCTTTTAATAATTGTGGTTCCATCTTTGATGACCTCCCTAACACCATTTTTAATTTTTATATCAAAACCCATATCATCAAAAATAGATTCAGAAAGCAGTCTCCTCCTCAGTTGTGGTACCCACTTAACATCTTGGAGGAGCCTGACCTTACCATCAAACATACACAGAGGCACATTACCAACCCCTTTGATTTCAAGAGAGGTGTGATCACCTAACATGACCTCACCTCCATTGAACACCTGCAATGAACTGAAATCAGATTTGTTAGGAGTGGAATGCACAGTACATCCTGAATCTAGGATCCAGGAATCATCAAAGGTATGGCAGTCACTAGCAACAAGCAGTTCACAGGGATAATGAGACTCAAGCACAACAGCAGATTGAGTTTGATTTTTCTCAGTGTCATCCCTTTGTTTCTTATGACATTCCTTAATGTAATGACCATAGATACCACAATAATGACACTTTCTGTTCTTCTTATCAGAATTAGAAGAAGATGCAGCAGATTTATCCTCATTCTCAGGTTTCTTATCCTTGTTTTTATTCTTGTTCTTCTTTTTCCTGCCTTTTACCATCAACACCTCAGTTTTAGCCTCAGTTTTAGTGTTGTTACTGTTGTTATTATCAGCCTTGTTCTTAAACACTTTCAGACTCTCATTCTTTTGCACAATAGACTCAAGAATTTTATCTTTAGTTATAGAATCTTGGTTGTACTGAATAACATCTTTTAACACATCAAACTGAGGTGGCAGAGAATTCAACAACAAGATAGCCAAATACTCATCTTTTATAGCATCCTTTTTATCACATCTTTCTAAATCCTGGGTCATTCTCAAGAATTTATCCAAGTTAGATTGAAGTGATTGATTTGTATCCATTTTAAAATTGAACAAACGACACAAGATAGCAATTCGGCTAGGCAAGGATTTTGTCAGGTAAAGAGTTTCCAGAGTACCCCACAACTCTTTAGGGTTAGAAATACTTACAACCTGACGAGCTACGTCGTCAGAAAGCCGAATAAAGATCTCCGAGTGAGCAGCCTCATTCAGATCCTTTTTGGTATCTTCAGTAGCTCCTTCTGGGTACTACCCCAGCACAGCTTTCCAGCATTTTTCTTTGATGAGGATAGCTTTGAGCTTCAGTTGCCAAATAGAGAAATCAGTCGTTCCATCGAAAGGCTTGATTCTCATGGCATTATCCGTCATCGTTGTACCTGTAGAGAATCACAAGTCAGAATTCTCAAGTGAAAAGAAAAACGAGCCCGAAAAGCAAAGACACAAAGTCACAAGACCCAAGCACACACAAGTAGCTAGGGAGACTCAGACAACAGTGGATTGAAGGGAGATCTGTTTTTTTTGTTTTTTTTTTGTTGATAAAACAAAGACAAAGTAACAAGCGGAAGCAGAACAACAAAAGGTGTTCAAAGCGATTTCCAGATCCGAAACCCTAGGTCGAAGACCTCAAATCTCAGATCTGGCCAACTCAAGCTCTGATACCAATTTGAAGTTCGTTTAACGCCATCACACACAAGTAAACAACGAAAAACGAAAGGAAACACGAGAATTGTTGACGCAGTTCGGGTAAACCCTACTCTGCGGGATCTCAAGAGGGGAGATCCGATCCCAGTATCCACTATGTTGCAAATGAAGTTACAAGCCAAGCAAAACAGGCAGAGCACAAGAACTAGCAACCTAGGAACCTCAAAACCAAGCAAGGATAGAGATGAGAGTAAAAGGTAGAAGAAAAGCCCCCTGGAAGGGCAACCGAGGAACTCTAACAGAGTTCCTCACGGAGATCAGGCCACCAAACCACCGCTGGAGCTCGTCGGACCACCGTCTTCAACCTCTGGAGCTCACACTAGAGCTGTCGCCGTTTAGGGTTTACTCTCTCTGCTAGGGTTTGTAAAAGGAGGCTCCAGTTGTACAGTGACCAGAAGGAAGCTTATATAGCCCAAGCAATTAGGGTTATAAGAGCTCTCTCCAACGGTCACCAATTGATGGGCCAAATGACAAACCGAGTGGATCAAAGCCCAACCAAATAGGCCCATCCGGCCTTGACCTGATTTTGAGCCTTCAAGTGATGAAATAACACACTTACACATTAGCTAGTAATATGGTAACATGTAATAGTCAAGGGATCCACACTTAGACATATAAATATGTCTAAGGGTCCTTACAACCATTAATGTTTCTCCAATATTACCTGCACATGTATATGCATTATTTCATCACTAAGTAAGGTCCTAAAGTTAGCTAATTGTTCTAAGTGCTCATGCCTTACACTTTTGCTAAGCTATTAGCATGAACAAGTTTAACATTACAACACTACTAAAGTTAATTAATTAATTAATTAATTCATCTCCTTGATCTATGGTCCTACCAAAACCTATGTACGTGAATTGTCATGGAGAGGTCTATAATGTAACAAGCTTTATACAAAGTGGAGTGCAATTAATATTTAAAATTTTAAACAATTAATTTTAAGATAACATACGTGATTTAGTTTGTCTCGAAGTGGAATAGCATGATATGGGCCGATCGATAAGCAGGAATTTAATTTATTTTTACGTGATTTTCTTTACTATGTAGTTTTTTTTTGGAGCAATCCTTACTATGAAATGAAAACGGCATTTCAATCTATTGTGAAAGAGGAGTATACGTAAGAAATGACAACAATTTTAAACTATTATTTGAAGTTGTATTAGTGGCAAATCCTCCTTGCATTATTATATTATAGATTAAAGCTAAAGTAAGATTGAATACCCTGCACCTGTAGTTTGGTTTAATTAGATATCTAATCCCTCACTTCAACTAGCATTTTTTTTCAATTTATAGATCAATCATTATCATTTATTACCTTTGACATGATTAATTATACAAGGGTAAAGAACTTTTGGTTTTTACATTTTTCCATCAGTTATTCTAACAATTAGATTTCTCAATTTAAATACTACGTAGTATAATGTCTTATATTAATATATATATATAATTAACATAAATAATCTATCGACTTTAGCTACCTAAACAGTTTCATCTCATCTACTATCATTTTATCAAATACAGTAACAAATATACGATCGAACGATGAGATAAAGAGTTGCATAATTTGTATTCGTTCCTATGTATGTTTAATTTATGATTAAAAAAATAAGTGCTATTTAAAATATAAGTGACGAATCTCAATCAGGGCATCCATTTCAATGATCAGATTTGTGGCTTCTTCAACACTTTGAGCTTCATCTACTCCAATCAGTACAATAGGCCAATTAATAATTTCACAACGACTTCTCAATCTCATGCGAATATTTCACAAAATTCACACTACTCCGTACATAATTTAATTTTAATTTGACAATTAATGAAATGATGTAAAATCGGGCAATGAGAGATGTACACGTGTGATTTGTTTGAACCATGAACACACGCAAGTGACTATTGGCCTCATAACACCGACACGTCAACGATTAGACGCCTCATCTCAAGATCCGACGGTGGGAGTTGAGTGACTCTTATTCCAAAGTCTCCTCCAAATAAAATCAACTTCACTTCTGACCGTCCGATTTGTTATCAGTAAGATCGAACCACCCATTCCGGAAATGATCAACAAAAAATTACTTTAAACTATAAATTCATCATCCTCTGCGTTGCTGGAATTATCAGATTTGATGCCTCCTCTCGCCCAGAGCCAGAGAGGTGTGTGTGTGTGAGAGAGAGAGGAGTATGAAAGCGAGGCATTCACCACTGCCATCGCTAGGGTTTTGATTTTGGGACCAAATTCCGGCGTCTTTTTGCGCGCCGCTAATCTATCTTTCTAATTCCTCTTTTTTCTGTTTGCCGGCGGTGTTTGTCGCCTCTCCGATTTCGGACTTCAGTAGAACCTGGAGTTTTAATCTTCATCAAGACAAAATTTCCTGATTTTTTCACTTTCAGTTGCTCGGAATTTTGTTATGGAGGTGTCCGTTGATGGATATGATCACGTCGAGTGATTAATTGGTGATATTAACGAACTCCACGGTTGGATAATCTTTGTTGCAGTTTCTGCTAAAATTTCCCATTTTCGCGCTGAACTCTACTCGGTGTATTTTTTTATTGGCTTAGTTCTTTGCTAGATAGAGTTTAATCAGTTGCAGTTTAGTTTGTAATTTTTTTGCCTTTTTTCGGTACTGTTTTCCTGGATTCACTTCCAACATATTTCCTCAATTGTATTCGCTGATATTTTAAGATTCAACGAAGTGAAATTGTTTCCGAGATAGTGGATTTCGCCTCACTGAACTCGCTCTATCACTGTTTTTGCTCAGTGTTAGAATTTCGTTCAGAAGTGGAACAGGATATGAATTGGTCATTTGGGAGGCGAATTTGCTGAAAAGGAGTTATCTTTGACAAATTCTGGGATTTTGGAGTGAGTTGAGTGATCCCTCTTTCTCAGAGAAGAGTTTCCTGTGCTGAGAATGGCGGTGCCATTTCCGCGCTTTCAGTTGTGGTTCTGGGGGAAGAAAAAGGAGGAATCGCCCATTTCCGACGAGATTTCGATGAACTCTTCCTCCGATTGGGGTTTCGGTGGTATGAGAGAGCCTGAAACTGTAAAGTTTCCAGCATTTTCAGGGCCCAAGATGGGGTCTTCACCGAGGAAGATCAAGAAGAAATGGCAGAGCCGAGAAGACAGGCGAATCGACAGGGAGCATGATATTGTTGTGGTGCCATCTGACGGGGTGTGCTTGTCGGGATCTGAATCGGACGATTCTGACTGGTCAATTGGGTGGCTGGAGCCCCATGGATCGGAATTTTTGAGCGACGATGAGACCGATGATAGCTTTGCGGTGTTGGTTCCCTGTTACAGGAACGATAGCAAGGGCTTAACTGTGGAAGGCCCGACTCATCAGCTCTTTGGCGCTCTTAAGAACCTTACAGACGAGCATTTTACTGGTAAGTGGTAGCAGATCAGTTCTAAGTTGGTATTTTCTGTTCTTGCTTTTATTGCTTTCTTGATCCAAAATATTTGCTTTCTCTGGTGTATAAAACAAACTGTGTTGCGAAGAGGGAATTTGCTGGACCTGAATTTGCTGGTAAAATGGTGTTTATAGTACTGCTAAGGCTAAGGGTTCATTTTGATTGCTTAGTATGGTAGCCTTCCATGGTGTCCAAATGTGCCTTCGGATTCCAAGATATCTTATTGAATTGTTCATTGAATGGGCATCAAAGCTCTCAAATGCTGCATCGGGTTTATGTTTGGTGATTTCTAAAACAGCTTCATTAGCATGATATAGGGACGCTACCTTCATCCAACTTTGATTGCTTGATCACAATCTTATCTTTAAATGCTGCCTGTTTTTAGTTTTAGGATCTATCGATGTTTGATCTCCACTTATTAATTTGGATTGATTCCACTTTCTATGAGGAAATCACTATGGAACTCTTGATGCTTATACTTTTTTTCCCCTCATCTGATAGTTTTGGTAATAGAGCTGGTGGATGGTCACATATGTATCAGGTTGGTGATTTCTAAAAGAGCTTCATGGGCATGATGTAGTTTTAGGATCTATCAAAGTTAGATCTCCACCTTTTAATTTGGATTGATTTGACTTTCTATGAGGAAATCACTACGAAAGTCGTGATGCTTATGCTTTTTACCCTCATCTGATAATTTTGCTAATAGAGCTAGCTAGTGGATGGCCACATTTGATCATTCGCCATGTTATCTCAACTTCTGACTTATAACCGCATTCTTTGAGAGAAGGATACATCTCTCTATCCGAGCATGCAATCGTGTTAGAATTGAAATGTTGAATTCTCCCAAATTCTAGAGTTCAGGATGAAACATATCTCTATAGTTTCCTATCATTCATAAAGCAGTTGACCCTTCCATTGTACGGGGCCTAGTTGGCTAGGATATTTTAGTCTCATTGCTTGCTTAATATCCTTGGTTTGTCTTTAATCTATGACATAGCTGTTATTTTTATCATGATACTGATCTCCGAGTACTGGTTGGTCGCTGGCTATGTGAACTTTTCAAGTTGGGAGTTGAACATTGTAGCTGCTCTCTCCTATTCATGTTTAAAGCTTGTAAGGTCTGTTACCTTCTTGTGATGATTTGCAGATGGAAAGCATTTCATGGAGCAGTGGCTCACATCCCTTCATAACTGCTGATATCGGTTGTCTGTATGATCTACACAGTGGAGGAATGCTATCAAGTACAACGAGATCAGACGATTCAGATAAGAACAGACCTGAACGATTTGTGTGTGAGAGAAAGAGGTGGTTATCAAGTGCAACCCTTCCTAAAATCTCTGTTTATTATCTCTTCTGTTTTCGGTTCACCAAATAGACTAGTAGAACAGTTGTTAATAGCTGGGTGATTGTAACTTTAACTCTGTAAATAGAGTTTTAAAACTAATTACTTTATTATTAATGTTAAGCTTATGTTCATTTGTACATTGTCTGGGAATCACTGAATTGTGATCAGTTTGTTTATTTTATCAAATTCCAACCAAAATAGAGATAAATTACTGAATAAATAAAGGGCTTGACGCCTCTTTAGCGAAGTTTCCTCCACGCCACAGAAAATATTTTTCTGTGACATCTATGGAGTTAAAACATTTGCTTCTCCTCTATTCTCATTTTTTCCGTTCCTGTCTCCGCCCTCCGATTCGTCGAAATATACCCATGTCAATGGCTTCCTCCTCATCTTTTCCTGCTTATTCAATCTGAATTCTTCTCCCAAGATTTGTGTTTCATAAGAAAGGATGTTGCAAAGAGCAGCTAGCAATGCATATTCATGGTGGGTGGCAGGCCATATCAGGACCAAGCAGTCCAAATGGCTTGAACAAAACCTCCAAGGTTGGTTGCCAATCATCTATGTTTTGATGAAAGCTTTTGCACTGTGATGAAATGACAGAATGTATTTTGCAGGGTTGATGAGATTATTTGATTTGTGTTCTTTTCTGGATTCAGATATGGAGGAGAAGGTAACAGCCGTGGTGAAACTCATCTCAGAGGAGGGGGATTCGTTCGCCAAGAGGGCGGAGATGTATTACAAGAAGAGACCGGAGATTGTAAGCTTCGTCGAGGAGTCATTCCGAGCATATAGAGCCTTAGCAGAGAGATATGATCACATATCAAAGGAGCTTCAGAGTGCAAACAACACCTTAGCTTCTGCCTTCCCAGAGCAGTTCCAGTATATCATGGACGATGAAGACGAAGATTTCGAGTCATCCGCGATGCCAAGGAAGGGATATCCGAACCATAGCTCAAACTCGAAAACAAGCCCGAGTGTACCGAAACACTTCCCAACCAAAAACATAAAGGCAATCATTGCACTCGCATCGAAAGCCAACAATAACAACAGCAGCCAGTCACCTAGGAAAGGTGGGCGGAGACCGGGAAACAAGGCTGTTGAAGCACTCAGATCCGGGTTCAACAAAAGCCAAGCTGTCGATGAGATCGACAAGCTTCAGAAGACTATATTGACGAAGCAGACCGAGAAGGAGTTCACTAAGAACTCTTACGAGAGCGGTGTGGCAAAGTACATTGAGATCGAGAAGGAGATCACAGAGATGCAAGAGAATGTGTTAGCTTTGCAGGAAGAATTCGGCGTAGGGAAGGCGATTGAGGACAATGAGGCTAGAACTCTGATGCTCGAAGCCGCCTTGAAATCTTGCCAGGACGCCTTTGCTGAGCTGCAAGAGAAGCAGGCGAAAGCAGACGCCGAGGCTAAAGAGGAGAGGCAGAGGATCAAGAATGCAGGAGACAAGATACTGTCTTTGAAAGGCAAGTTTCAAATCAGCCAAAGCGAGCCAACGACTGAGGGCACGAAGGAGGAGACTCGGGCAAGGATCGATGACAGTGTGAATACGACAAGCCAAGCTAAAGAGGTTGAGATGCTTCGCGATAAGATGAGAGAGCACTTTGAAGGTGACTCATCTTTATCTGTGTCAAAGATGGTAGAAAAGATTGATGAGCTTGTGAGCAAGGTGATCAGCCTTGAATCCGCGGTGTCCTCTCAGACGGCAATGTTAGAGAGGATGAGAGCGGAGAGTGATGAGCTCCAAATGCATATCCAAAGCCTGGAGGATGATAGATCAAATCTGATTGACGGAAAGAACATCTTGAATGACAAGCTCAGGGAGATGGAGCAGAAATTGAAGGGGCTCCAGGAGCTGGATCGTAGCGTGGAGACAAGGAACAAAAGCCTCCAAACGCAGTTCTTCGAAGCCAGCAGTAGCCTTGATGTGATTTCACAGAGGCTGCCTGATCTCACAATGGACGACAATGTTGCAGAATCGAAAGCAAAGCAAGAAGAGGCTGCTGCAGAGGATCAAGATTCGATCCAATCAGTTGAAGAATCAAGAGATGCATCAGCATCACCGCCAATGAAAGGCGGTGTTGCTGTCATTGAACAAGAACTAGATACTCAAGCTTGTAAAGCAGACAAGGCAAAAGAAGATGAGCGAAACTGGCAACAAGAATATGTTGCAGTTCTTCATAATTACAAGCAAGTTAAGAAGCAGTTGAGCGAGGTGGAGAGAAAGAGCCAAGATAGTCTTACAGAGCTGAGAGAATTGACGAATGTGATTGCAAATAAGGACGAAGAGATTCAGTCTTTGCAACAGAAGCTGACTCTCCTGCAGTTTCCCAAGAGCGAAGATAGTCTTACCGAGTTGAGGAATGTGATTGCGAACAAGGAAGAAGAGCTTCAGTCTTTGCAACAGAAGCTGACTCTCCTGCAGAGTGAAGATAGTCTTACCGAGCTGAGGAATGTGATTGCGAACAAGGACGAAGAGATCCAGTCTTTGCAACAGCAGCTGATTCTCCTGCAGAAGAAGCTGGAGGAGTATAATAAGAACATGAAGGAAGCGAAAGAGGACAACCACCGAGAGCCTTGCCACGACAACGTTGAAGTCATGATAAAGCTAATGCGCGTTATTGAAGACGAGAGGGAGATGTCTCCTGTCGAGGCAAAGCTCAGATCGGATGTTGACGAGATCTTGGAAGATAACCTTGATTTCTGGATAAGATTTAGTGCTTCCTTCTCCGAGATACAGAAGTTTCAGAGCCAGGTCCAGGATTTGCACAAGGACCTGGCAAAGGTTGAGGAAAACAACACGAACTCGTCTCAGAGGTCAGATTCCAGGGCAATATACAAGCACCTGAAAGGGATACAAGCCGAGTTGATAGCGTGGTTGGAGCAGAGCATGGGGCTTAAGGAGGAACTACAACGCCGGTTTTCACAGCTCTGCAACATCCAAGAAGAGATAACAAGGGCGGTAAACGAAGGTGCTAAAGATGATCTGATGCAATTTACGAGTCTCCAGGCTGCAAAGTTTCAAGGAGAAGTGCTGAACATGCAGCAAGAGAACAACCGGGTAGCAGATGAGCTACAAGCCAGTCTAGATAATGTGACTAACCTGCAAATCGATATCGAGAGAACCTTGAGCAAATTGAATGAAGAGTTGGGAACGCCTGAATCGAAGAGCCAATCCGGTGGTCATCATCATCACCAAACAGGTAGCAGGAATCAAGTTCCACTACGCTCATTCATCTTTGGAGTGAAGCCGAAGAAGCAAAGAACGTCTTTATTTTCCTGTATACAACCAAATTTTCATAGAAAATATCACCATCTAAAATAGTGTTGTTGGATTTGCATTATGATCAGCCCAGACTCCATCGATGTCTCAAGCTCGTGTAAGATGTTGTAAGGGGTTCGCTCTTTCTTTGTTATTACATTCTTCGTGGAATAGATCGAGTGAAGACCAACTAGTGATCAAGTCATTTTGATCAAACTACACAACAATAAATTCAAAATCAAATTAGAATGGCAATCAAAACAAAGGTTAATAGTTTTTTCCAGAAAATAAAAAATAACAATCTAACAAAGGCTAATGAGTTGAGAAGTATTTCCTCATATATTTAATGAACCACATATTGTTAATTAAAAGAGTATTCATAGTCAAGTTTTTTAGCAAGACAATTTGTTTATGGGTCATTTTTTATTTTATTTTAAGAGTTAATGTATTGAAAACGGAATGAATATTTACAATGTCCAAAAGGGCTGACAATGCCCAAAGGACACTTTGCGTAGCTATCCAAATCATGGAACATACATAAGGTCGTTCCAATCAATGAGTTGTGTTGAACACATGGTTCGGGGCAACTCCTATCTCATCAAGCATCGGCTATCAGAAGTCGGATCCACCCCCTAATTAAGGTTGCGCAAGACTAAATCTCCCTTCGGCTCGGCCATCAAGAGATTTAATCACACACAACCTTAGCACACCTAAACCATAAACAAGTATTTTAAGGACAATAAGTTATGAAGTTGCTGTTATAAAAAACTTAAGACAAAGGCCAGCAACCCTATAGGTTATCATACGACATTAGGAGCCAAATTGGGATCTATTAGACACTTGATGCTCTTTTTCATTTGTCCCTCTTAAATCAGGGTGCATTGTTGCTCTTCACGCTTGTAGATCAGCTCCAGTTGTGTGATCAAGTCCTTCTTGTAGTGTAATTGCTGATGTGAAATGTATGGAGAAATCATGGCTTAGGAACTTGTAGACATGGACTTTGATGAGGTGAATGGTCTGTTCAGGGCTCCTACTTGTGTTGTCAAAAATCTTTTCATTCCGAGCCTTCCAAATGTGATATACAGTAGCTGCCAGTGCCACCCTCTTAGCCTTTGACTGCCATCCAGTACCTCGGGCCTCCTTCTTCATCCATTTGAGTGCACTTTGCAGGGTGTTCATCCCACGCCATATTCCCAACCAGTGCTTAATCTGTGACCACACCGAGGAAGAAAAGTTACAAGCAAAAAAGATATGCTCATGGGATTCAGTGACTTGATTGCAAAAGGAGCAATTAAGGTTCACTTCCCTGGTTTTGATCAGATCACAAGTTGCCAACCTTCTCCTAGCCGCCAGCCATAGGATAAAGGAATGTTTTAGTAGGATTTTGTTGTCCCACACTACTGATGTCCATGGTGGCTTAGGGACCTTTCTCCTTAAATGGTTATAAGCATCATCAATCTTATATTTACCTCCAAGGCTCCATTCATTGAGTTTCTGCATAGCATCTTGTATGGATCATGTGGAAGTTAGCAAATCATCTTTACTTGACAAAATCTTTTTTATGAGTGGTTAGTCATTTTCCTTATGTACTTGCCAATTCCACATCTTTTATGGTTCCATCTATTTTTATCTACATGTCATGCTATATGTTCACTTTAATTGATAATTACATATACTTATTATACTTATTCGCAATTTACATCAATAATGGATCATTTAATCGCTTCCAATTGATCGATTGCACGGAATAAACATTATTTATCAATAAAAATTCCTTAATAATTTGAAAAATTAAATTTGACGGCTTGTATTTTATAGGATGAAATTTTGGGCAACCCTAATGAGTAATGGCCAACGATCAGAGTCATGGATGCAAATTTAACTGAAAAATCCCCTATAGGTTTATTGCAATTCCTTAATGATGTTGAACAATCCACAACCAAATATGTTGAGTCGATCGGAATTGGAGTGGATCGGCTCCCTCGAACAGCAATGTAAGGACGCTGAGGCCAATTGCGCCCAACATTCAGATTTTGGGGTATGCAATGCAACTCTCCTTCTCCAAAACCCTTTAAAATCAAAATTCCCCTCTTTCTCTTTCTAACATGCGATTCCGTTTCGCTTCTGCTAAGTTGAGCCTTTTGTTTTTGGGAGTCGATCGATACTTGTGTTTTAGTTTTGTAATTTCGTTGGTGTTTGATGATTATATATTGGCGGGAAATTTGGCATATTGGGGAACCATTTTGTCTTCTTTCTTTCTGTTACAGATTCTCGATCCCTTCCAATCTGGATTTGTCTCTGTTCAATTAAATTGATACTGTTCTATGCTTCCAATCCTTGTGTATTTCTGTCTATTTCTGGGTATTGTTTTTTGGGGAAATTGACAAATTGGGGGAGGTTCTTTTTTATCGATTCTGTGTTTAGTTTTCGATTTCTGCTCATGCAGAATTTGGTGAAATTGGGGCGCACTTTGTTGTTGATGCAACAGTTCCTGCCTCATAATGATCCGAGGAAGAAGAAGGCGATTTTAGGTTGATTTCTTTAGCTATTATTGTTGTTGTTGTTGCTGCAATTATTTACTAATTCCTTGTGGGTGTCTTGTTGATCGATCTTGATCCAGATGCAATAACCAATCTAGAGGAAGCTATTGTGCTTAATCTCAAGGTTGCTCTTACTTGGTGGGATTTGGGAAGGGCACAACTTTGCTTATCATTATTTTTTTCCGATATTGGGCGGGCTGAAGTTTTCTTTGCCAAGGCTAAACACTATTGTACACTTGCACATAAGGCGGTAATTGTTATCTTATCCCACATTCCATAGTATATTGGTGTTTCTATTTTTTTTACTGTTTTGACTTTCTCAGGCAATGGGTTTCTGTTGTGCTGTAGGAGCCCGATAATCCGTGCTACCTCTTCTCCGTTAAATTCGATAGGGTACATTAGTAACTTCTATTTCTATCCAAGTTTGATTGAAATAAATAAAACGTTCTTTATATGAATCTTTTTGGAACTTCCCTCACTCGCCCTTTTGTCATTGTGTGCTTGATAATACATTGATAATACATTTTTTCTTTCTTTTATGGTATTCATAGATGCATCCATGCTAAGAGGTTCCAAAACTGAGAAATTGTAGCAGTTGCGTCATCTTCATCTTGTGTGACCAAGGTATTTTGTTTCCCTTATATTCTGTCACTTTAAAGCAAGACGTATCGCACAAAGTTATCAATTTAAATTGTATCCCTTATATTCCTTGTGGGTGTCACTTATATTTTGTTTCCCTTATATTCCTTGTGGGTGTTAGATTAGTCACTGCACGTCAAAGCATAATCTAAATTGTATCTTTTACATGAAAGAAATTGGTTCGGAGTGATTTACTAGGTGTCAGATTAGTCACTGCACGTCAAAGCATAATCTAAAGGGAAATTTACAGAAAACCACCCACTAAATATAGCCTTTTACACTTCACCACCCGTTAAACAAAAAAATGCAAAAAACCACCCATTAAATAGGTTTTGTTTTCAAATCACCATCCATTGTCTATTTTTATTAGGTTTTTGTCAAATATATATGATAATACATTATTTTAATTATTATATTTAACTTAAAATCTCAAATACATATCAAAATATATTTGATTAAATTTTAAAAAAAATATTTTTGAAAAAATTGATGTATATATGAACAAATTTGTTCCATTTTATTCCTAAAAATGGTCATTAGTATTGTTTAAATTTAATAATTATTTTGATACTAATAATCAATTTCTCATTTTCTTTCATATTTGTAAACACCAGCACTATACTAAAAACGAAAAAAAATATCGAAATATTGTTTAAATAATATTTTTCGAAGCTCAAAAGTATTTTTATTGAATGTATCTTTATTAAAATTTGTTTGACTTTTTAAATAAAATCAAATAATATTTTCCACATTTAAAGCCTCCGCCCTTCAAATAAATTTAAAATTTGTACACGCTTTTTCCCTAATATATTAATATAAGTGTTTACCCCTACAATAAATATAATTTAAATATATTCAAGTTTAAACTTTAAATTTTAAGTATAAAATATTAAAATATACTATATTTAATGGAATCCTAATTGAATTATGTGCTGGGTGGTGATTTGAAAACAAAACCCATTTAATGGGTAGTTTTATGTAATTTCATTTTCAGTGGGTGGTTAACTGTAAAGGGCTACCTATAATGGGTGGTTTTCTGTAAATTTTCCTAATCTAAATTGTAATTTCGTTTCAGAAATTGTATCTTTTACATGAAAGAAATTGGTTCGGAGTGAGGTTCGGAGTGATTTACTTGTTTTTTTTAATTGAAATGTAATCAATTAGGCCATTACAATATTGGGGGGATTCGAACTCTTGACCTATTGGTCACTACATGTGGTAAGGATGACATGTAGATTGTCCAAGGAGAGTGGTCTCTTAGTTTTGATACTTTGGTGGAGATGGAGATTGCCCAAGACGTGCGTTAATCTGCCATCTTCTAGCCTTTGATACTCTTCCTCGTATGTCCACGGTCCGATCGGTGTTGGAGATCGGGCCAGGCATTTTCAAGCAATCTGTTTAGATTTGAAGCTCACACCCCTTTACCAGAGCGGTCAAAACTGATTGATAGAGTTTATGCTCTTATCGGTTCAACACACCCGAGGCTGGAAGATCTGATTGGGCAGACTCCAATGGTGCAAAGAAGGGGCTGTATTTATCACAACACTGAGCTATTTCCCCTCTTATCTAACCACAAGTGTGAGAATTAAATGCCTTTTACAGCTACATACAACACTGGGGTTGAACCCTTGTCAACAATTTCTGAGGTGATGTTTTCCCACGACGTGAGTTATCTGGCTTCGGGTTGTGATGCACATTACACCATTTGGAGGGTACTAATTTTACTTGCATTTTCCATAAGTTTACTTCGTTATGATGTTCTTACTTATTTGTTTTTTTATCCTACGTAGTATCATATGTATTTATATTATCACATTGATTTTCATTTTATAGGTGGAAAGAAACGGTGTACTCCAGATGCATTGTGAGTTAGGTAGTGCTAGTGCGCACTTTGCTTAGAACCCAAACAATGCTCGACTTCTTGTTTGGGGAGCTCGGGATGGGGAAGGAGGCAATGTGCTGCATCTATGGAATATTCATACGTTGAGAACGCTATTATGAGAGTATCACCATCGTGAGAACATGGTACGAAATACCTTTGACTAGGCCTCATTCGAGGAGGACATTGTTTGCTTCAAGAACTGGATTCATGGCGATCGGGTCTTTGTCCTTCCTCTGGATAAAACTGAAGAGAAAATCTACTTTGAATTCTAAAAGAAATCGTATCACGCATCGCTCAGCCATGACGGCCGCACCATCAGATTAGCCACTGCACGTCAAAGCATAATCTAAATTGTATCTTTTCCATGAAAGAAATTGGTTCGGAGTGATTTACATTTTTTTTAATTCATAGATAGGCACTTACGCCATTACAATATTTGGGGGGGAGGGGTTCAAACTCGTGATCTATTGGTCACTACATGTCATCCTTATCAGCTAAACTAGTAAGGCTTGACTAAGAGTAATTTACTTTTGAGTACTTTCCAACATTGTTATGGATAGTTATTCCATTTATTGTTATGTATGTTTCAATAGGAAGATGAGGAGTAAAATTTTGCTAGTTATTCTAAAAACAACTAATAAAACTTCTGACATACTCTGCATACGTGAAAGAGTTGATTAAAGGGAAGAATATGCTAAATATTGGAAATATAAAATTCCTTCATCTTCGTATATAACTCAAGCCTCACCCTACAAAAGTTCTCCAAAATCGTGCCAACATCTATATATTTCTGAAGTGTGTCACTTGAATCCAACATATTCATGTTAATTGTTCTGAAAGAGAGTTTAAGCTTTAATTTCCTCATCAATTTTTCCTTTTTCGCATAACCTTTTCCTCCAAGTCAATCTCAAATGCTACTACTTTATCCGTGCTGCAATCTCTAAAATCCTTAATGAATCTCTTTCATCTGGCTGTTATCTGAATTATCGACTCAAGGAATTACTCATACACCACCGAAGTGGCAATTCAGTGATCATCACTTTGCGATCACCGATTGTCTCAATTCTTCCGGTAGGCTCATAAATGTCATTTGTTCTTAATAAAAAATTTCTTATAAAGCCTTTGTACAATGTTATCTTCCCCAAAAAAATGTCTAATAGTTTTAATGATATTTTTAGGATTGAAACATAGGATGAATGTGCTCCAGCCACTTCCAATTCCATTAGCCTCGTTGACTAGAACTATTGTACAAATAAGGGCATACCAGTTGGGTTCAACGGATAATCCATTTTCTCTTAGATATGTAAGAAGTACATCATCCTCATTTGGAAAAATATGTCCTATAATATATATCACTAAAATAAGAGGGGATTTATCTTGGATCTACATGATTCTTCCCTCCCTCGTTACGAGCTACGAACTATCCCTGAGGTTGGAAAAGGTTGATGTTATATATTGCTACCAACAAAATCTTGTGTTGTGCCAATAATGGTAGTGGATAAGCCCACATCTCCATGATGGTAAGCTGACGGCTGAGAGACAATACCACTAAATTGAACAACTCCTATTTCCTCAGTAAGGTTGGGCTTGAAAGTATTGAAGAAAACTTTTCACTGGGTGCGTTTTAACCCGTCCATCAATAAGGGTATTGTTCTTCGAATATTGTCCATAAAAAGTAACCAAAACACGACAAATTGGATTTGGAAAATAGAGGTAGCACTGAAGATTAGAAATTTCGCCTGGAAACTATTTTTGGTCGGAATCTCTACCAGAACCAAATAAGTAAACAAAGAAGTATCAGTCGCCACAATTTGTAAATTGTGCGACCAGTATGAGGAATCACCAAATTAAACCACCTTTTCATCAAGTGCAACCACACTTTAGAACTCATAAGGATAATAGACCCGTTTATTAAGCAAATCCTTCAAGCTATAGATATAAGCAACAAGAAAATCAAGAAAAATATAACAGAAACTTTCGGAAAGCTAAATCACAGTCAGAAAGCAACATTAGCCACAACTTGGTGGTGCATGAGGACGAACCGAAATATAAAGATCTTTGATCACAGTAACTCCACGTCGATTCAATGTATGAAAACCTTTACAAAGCAAACACTATGAAACTGGAAAATGTCTAAGAGCATGGACGAAAACCATCAGACTAGCGTTAAAGATCGGACTATGACTAGAAAGAAAAAAAAAAGGTGGAACAAACCACTGATAGGAACCCATAAAATAAACTTCGATGGTAGCAACCGAGGTAGTGGAACTTCTTCGATAGGGTATATCATTCACGACCATCAAGAAGAACCGAATGTTGTTGGAGGGGCACAGACTTGTCTGAAGAGTGCTCTGTTTTCGGAAGTGTTGGGGCTCAAGATGGGTCTTCTAAAGGCAAGTGATCTAACACTTCTATATGTGCTGATCGAGGGCAACAACCTTACCATCATCAATGTCCTAAAGGGTCCTCATCTTATCCTTGGGAGATCAAGATCCTAACCACTGACATTCTCATCATTTTTCGGGAGTTTGAGGTGGTTGAGTTCCACCATATCTAGAGGGAAGTGAATCGGTGTGCATATCGGATACTCTCAATACAAGGGTTAATTAAGAGCCTCTTTCTTAATTCAAATAATAGAAATTTATTTTTCTAAAGTAAGAAAAATGAAAATTAGCACAAAATAAAGAAAATTAGAAGAAAAAAAATACGTTTCTTAATTCAGATAATAATAATACAAAAATTAAAGGCATGCATAAAAACTCGTTTAGATTTGTGGAAGAGATTTTTTGATTCAGACAAATATGGTCAAATAAGAAAGAAAAGACGTCATTGTTTTGATAAATGCAATTAGACCTGAGCATGGGCGGGCTTGAGCCGGGCCCCTGACGTTTTAATGGCCCATTGTACCGGGCCGGGCTTGGGCTAGGTCCGGTTTTTGGGCCTACTATCTCGCCCAAGCCTGCCCGTATTACCGGGCCGGGCCGCCCAGCGGGCCTACCGGGCTTTTCATGACATACCTTGTTACCTAACTAACTTTTCCTTTTAAATAAATTTTCAAAAAACAAAGGTCAATTCAAGACCATAAAACATGGCAGTTCAATTTAAAACAAGGAAATTAAAGCTAAGCTAGTTGAATTCATATAAAGTCCACACTTCAGAATATTAAATTACCTATAATATTTACTACCGTATGATATAAATATTTTTTTTAGTCTTAAATCACATATAATGGAATATTGGTATTATATACTCATATCATGATTAAAAAAAATGTCATTATATATATATAATTAGAGTATGGATCAAATGTTAACAAGTCTTAGGGTGTTTTGTGTTAACAAATCTCAGTCGTTGATTTAGTGTGATTGAATGGTTGAGATTAATCAATAAATTAAATTAATTTTTTTTAAAAAAAAAAGAAAACCCCAAGCCCATCCCTTAACAGCGCGTGTATAAACCTAACCCTATCTTATGAAATCCTCATTCACAAACCGCACAAAATCAGAGAGACCAGGCGGTGGCGATTTGAAGCCATGGCGACTCCTCCTCCTTGCTCCCATGGAGGATATGAGCGGCGCTTGTGTTCCCGGAACGGCCTGCGAACCGCGAGGTACAACGAAGGCGGACGGTCGATGGAGGCGATCGATGGCGGCCAGCAATGACGACCGATGGAGGATGTGAATCCAGTCCCTAGCGGATCTCCGACAACTCCATTGGCGACTGATGGCGGCCAGCGATGGCGACTGATGGAGGATGCGAATCCAGATCCTGGCGGATCTCCGGCAACTCCCTGGTGGATCTTCGGCAATTCCAAACTGCGCCACCAAGCGCCGTCGCCTGCATATGCGATTTCGCTCCCAAAAGACCTAGAATCGCGATCCCGGCTCAGTGGTACCACGTCTCTCTCGCATCTCGACGCCTCTCATCTCGTTCCCACAAGCGTCGTGAGCCTCCCCTTTCGGTTTTGCAAGAGTCGACAGTGCTCTCCTGAATTGGGGATTTCTTCAATTGGGGATTTCTTGAATCCGGTACTCAATTTGGGAATTTCATTGAATTGTTGTTTATTAAGTTGGTTTTGATTGAATTACTATTTAACATTCGGGATGAAATAATCATTCGGTTCTTGGTGTTTGTCAATGTGAAATCTTTGTTGCAAATGCAAATTGTGGTCCGATCAGAATTTTTCTAGTTTTGTTTTTCATTAATTTCACGTTCAGAGCCATTATTCGGCAAGTCAGAGTTTATATTCGTTGATAATAAGGAATTATTCATCTGTATATATAGTTAATTAGATGTGGAAACCAATCATTACATCTACATCCTCTTTCAATCTAACGAATAGTTACTATCAATCTAACGAATAGTTACTATTAATCTAACGAATAGTTACTATTAATCTAGCGAATAGATGCGTGATTTACCAACGAATAATTACTATTAACTACCGAATAATTACTATTAACTACCGAATAATTACTATCAACTTAACGAATAATTACTATCAAACTAGCGAACAATATATAACTGGCAAAACTACCGAATAATTAGTATCAATCTAACGAATAGTTACTATTAATCTAACGAATAGTTACTATTAATCTAGCGAATAGTTGCGTGATTGACCAACGAATAATTACTATTAACTACCGAATAATTACTATTAACTACCGAATAATTACTATCAACTTAACGAATAATTACTATCAAACTACCGAACAATATATAACTGGAAAAAAAAACGTTACCTCCAAAAAAACACACGCGCTTTGTTTCAGCAAGTTGGCTATAAAAGTGGTGGGACCTACTCTTTTTTCTTTAAATAAAAAGAAAAAGTCTCAATTAATCTCACCCATTCATTTCTAATCAATCAATGGCCTATATTTGTTAACACAAAACACAATAAGGGGTGTAAACACCTGAACTAACCTCTATATAATTATATATTATACATATAATATTAATATATACCGGGCCGGGCCTAACGGCCCGCTTGGGCCTCAGACTCGACCCAAGCCCAGAACGGTGGGCCTACCGGGCCGGGCCTATTGACCCACTTGGGCCACCAGCTCTACACAAGCCCGCCTTTTTTCTTGGGCGGGTTGACCCAGGTTTGCTCAGGTCTAAATGCTTATCCTTTGAGAATGGAGTATCTCTTCAAGTCCTTGGTGACCCTTTATTGATTAAATTTGATCGATGTGGAACATGATCCTTGAAGATTATATCATAAATTAATATTCCATGAAACTCGTTTCACTTGTCTGCTCCAACATCGGCTTTATAGATCTAACCTAACGTACGTAGTAAAAAAAAAAAAACTAAATTTTGGTTAGCATCTACAAGATCCGGTCATTGTTATTCAAGGATCACAAGAGTTTTTCATGAATCAATACTTGACTGATAAATACAACTATAAGAAAAAGGTTCACTTGAGAAGTCTTACTATTTCATTTACTACATATAAGTATATAACATAATGTAATATAAGGATATGGGCTTGAAAAAGGTTCACTTGTGAAGTCTTACTATTTCAGTTACTACCACGGTTGAATTACTCGAAAGCATTGGAAATGTTCTTGCTAGGTAGAAGGAGAGGGTCATTTGACAATACTCTAAAAATAGTGCTTGCTATGCATTATATTACTGAAAGGGAATTTTATATATGGCACATGAGATCAAACTCATGAGGCCAGTTATTGAAAGATAATCCTCTAAAGGTTGAGAAAGCAAAGGTGGACTTTGTTAGATAAATATATAACTAAAATATCTAGGTTGATGAAGCATAGTCGAATTTTACTAGCTAAATATCTAACTCAGATCTCTAGCTAAATATCTAACAAATATTTAGCTAAAGATATATCAAAATTCTCTATAGATATAGATCGAAGGCTTAAAAAATGAGGTCGGTGTATTGAGACTAGAGTTGGCTTCGGCCTTCCCCCGATCAGCTTTTCCATCTTTCTTGGAACGAGATTTGTACCTATTTACGTGCACTACGGAGTCGCCATCAGCCTTTCCGATTAGCCTTTCGGTCTTCGAAGGAGCGGGATTTGTACCAATTTGCGTGCATCGCGGAATTGGCTTTGGCCTTCCTAATCAACTTTTTGGTCTTTCTTGAAACGAGATGTATACCGATGTGCGTGGACTGAACCATGGATACCCGGTGTTCAATCAAGGGCGGGTCGTACGAAAAGCCGGACATCTTCATCTATAGCAACAGAGCCCAATGTTGCTTGTTGCTCTGATTGGAGGGCACCATTAGAGATAGTAGTACAAAACTACTTTTTTTTTTAATGGGGAAATGAGAATCGATAAGAAATAGATACCCTTTTGTGAGTTAATTCCCTTATAGTAAAGACCATGGAAACTTGAGAAGCTACAAGTTCAAATTCACTTTCATTGAAAATAAAATAGGACATTGTACAGCCTGTCTCAAGGAATAATTACTAGATGTACAATTTAGGATGCACATCCCACCAATTGTATTTACAATGATAAGAAGAAGACCATTAATTTCTACTCTTACGTTTAGCAAGCTCTAGTAATCACAGACACAACTTAATTGCCTAAACAAATGCGGGCAGCAAAACTATGCCAAGCTCGTCAAAATGGTAAACATATGATCGAATCACATGTAAACTTAACAAATACTGAACAAATCAAAGTATTATTTGCTGAGCAAAACAATGATCCAGTCTGCAATGAAATTAAAGCAATCGATTAATCTGCTAATAGTTCCAGATGTAAATCCTCAACATACAAACCATCTTCATCCATCTCAACCAATACATGAATACATAGTTCTCATTTCTCAAGTCCCAAGTCCTTAAAATTGAAGCAATTCATTAAAATGCTAATAGTTTCAGTTTTAGCTAGATAGAACAGAACCATCAATCATCTGTCCTCCTTATGTATCTTTGCTATTTGACCACAAACGTGAATTAATCAGTAACCAACTAACCAGACTAATATTTTAATTTAAAGCTAAATAGACTTTAAGCAAGTGAGCAAGGGGATGAAACATATATGCAGAAGCTAACTATATCCACTTTGACATGAACATGAAATGAGACCAGAATATAGCAATTAGCAAGACAAGATTGAGAATCATTTAGCTCAACCAATCAAAGAGGTGTGAAATCAGAAAGACCCAGGATCATTACATATTTACATAAACACATTTTAAGCCCTGAGATCAATCAATTTGGGTCTCCTTTTCAGGATGAACATTCCACCAACTGCATCTACTTATCAGACCGGCAGACCCTCCAAACCTAACTCAAGCATATTCCAGCTCAGTGATGAGCCAATCATACATATTTTCCACAATTCATAATCTAAAGTCTAAACTATGCTGAACATCAATTCCGATGATATACCAACTCGGATTTTACCATCAATTAGGGGCTGCATTCAATCTTTATTCGACTGATTATCTATTGGCAAATCGTGAATAGATACCTAATTGATCAAATGGAGAATCTAACGGAAAAGCGCCTCTTCATAAGAACCCTAACTAAGAAATAAAACCAGATGACAAGGCACTTGGAATTTGGAAAGCAATTATCTTGAATCACGATGACAGAGATGGGAACAGATTACATGAATCCAG
This sequence comes from Persicaria maculosa, assembly GCA_963922045.1. Taxonomy (NCBI): domain Eukaryota; kingdom Viridiplantae; phylum Streptophyta; class Magnoliopsida; order Caryophyllales; family Polygonaceae; genus Persicaria; species Persicaria maculosa. Next base: position 1,436,803 of record OY998254.1, on the reverse strand, counting down.
TTAACGCTTCCTATTGACGCAGAATTCATCGCTATTACAAAGGATTGAAGTTAAACAAGCGAAAAGATTCAACAAGAAGAAGAAATGGAAAATGACGGAAAAGAAAGGGGGAAATTACATGTGGTTATAGGGAGAAACGGTCTGTAAGCAAGGGAGAGAAGATCACCGGCGGACGGTGGTGAGGAGGCGAGAGAGGAGGTCCTGCTTCTCCTGGTACCGGCGTTTGAGGTAGGTCTCCAGGATCTCCATGACGGAGACGAAGCGTTTCATATCCTGGAGGCGGCGGCTGAGGGCGGCCTCGCGAGCCCTGGCGCTTGCCAACCTGGCCTCCGTTTCGGCCAGCCGGAGACGCAGATCGGCCAAGAGAGCGTTCTCGGCGGTGGATCGGCGAGACGCTGGCGGCCGGAGAGACTCCCTGGACCAGGTTTCATCGTGGTGGTAGCACATCCCTCCGGTGAATCTTTGCGAAATCGGTTGCAAAAGTTTCCTTCTTTATGGAAATGGGGGCGAGGGCGGTGTTCCTTTCTTGCGTCCTGCTGATTCTGTAATCCTTAGAATTTCGCCATCGAAGACCCCAAAGAAAGCTCCTTTGCAATTGATTTGGGATATATACATATTGCTAAATTACATCAAATCACCCCTGAATTAGGGATTTTTTTACAAAATCATATCTAAATAATTGAATTACATAAACAACTATAAATTGACTTGATAATTTGTCTGTTTGATGTATCCATGGGTAATTTTAGGGTGCTTTCGATCGGATTAAAAGAAAAGTAGAAAACCATTGAAAGAACTATGGATACCGAAACAGTCTCGATTGTGTTTATGTACATGGGTAATTTTATAAATATTGCATTAATTTGCTTAACTTTATTATACAATTTTTCTGATAAAAAAAATTGTGCAATTTATTAATCAATATTTTTATGGAAAATTAAATGAAATGGGAATATACATAAATACATATATATCACATGAAAAATGAAAAACATTTCAATATTATGCTCAATTTACAAACGCAAGGTTTGTGGCTATATATTGGATCGTATTGCATTGAAATAATACATTTTAATTTTATCCATATATAAAATGGTGTGTCTAACCTCTTTTCAAGGTAATAGGTTAAGTAATTTTATTTTGGGAATTGTTTCTTGTATTAAAACAATTGAGACTTAAAAAGTAATCATAGATAAAAATCAAATTTAAAAATACCTTTCTAAATAAGGTTATCATAAGAAAATCTCTAAAAAAATACTTTCTCCGTTCTAAAAAATATACTATCATTTACTAGTTACTTAAATTTTGTATGATGATAAAAAGTATATAATTTTTTAATTTTTTGTTAAATTTTCATAGTTTTAGTACTTAATATAAATAAATATGAAATCATTAAAAATTGATATTTTATATAGTTTTAGTTCCTTAAAAAATATGATATAATGATATAGGGGTATGTATGAGATATTTTATATGAGATATTTTATGTAGTTGTATATTATGTATATATGAGATATTAAATTGGTTCATTTCATTATTGGCCATGCTCATGTTCACACATTATTGATATAGCCAGTATGATTAAATTTGGTGATCATTCTTAATGATATATAATAGGATTAATAGCCAATTTATTAGCTTAAAATGCCCCAAAAACCAAAGAAGCAGCAGCTGCAGCTAATTTAAGGTCACTTTGAGTAAGCCTCAAGTTAGATGATTTTGATTTTTTGTGTAAATTAATGAATTTATGGAGTAATTTTAATTTTAAGCTCATTCACTCATTCTCATTTCATGTGGGGACTGAGGATTAACGGGTTAGGTTAATGTCTAATTGTCTATCCAATATGTCAAAAAGGTCTCATTTTTTTAGTCTGCTCATTCAGTCACTCTGAAAGGGCTTGATTTCATTTTTCCCCTTTCCAAATTCCAAATACAAAATTATGTGTTTTCATCATCTTCTCAACGGCACAATGATGATGAAGACGTTTAACTGCTGCTACTGGAGTAACTTTACCATTTGAAGCTTCCAATTTCATATCCATGAAAATGAAATTCCTTTTGTGAAGATCCTTACTTTCAAAAGCAATTTCTTACAGGAATATCGAAAAGCTAAAAAACGAAAAGAGTCCACCAAAGGTAGGTGGTTGGTGGTGCTCTGGTGGATGCTGCAGCTTCCATCGTCACCTCACTCTCTTTCACTCCTTAATCATACCTGTCGGCTGTCACTGTGAAAAAACACAAGCCGATTTGCATTTATTTATGTTGAGAAAGTTTCAATCTTTATCCAATCCCTTTACTTTTACTCCTCCTCTGAGCTATGTCCCTCATCATTTCCCTTTCTTTAATTCATTATTGCTGTCATTTGTAAGCTTGTGAATTAGTGGTTGTAGAAGTACTTGAAGAAAACATTTCTCATCTGTGTCACTCCTCAGTGCTCACTACCCATTTCAGGAAGGCGCAGATGAGAGGTGGGTCGAGCCGGGGAGCCCTAGATAGGGCCAACAAAGAGAGAGTTGGACTTGGAGGCAGCAGCGGAGGCGGCGAGGAGGAACAACCCTCCAATATTGAACCTTTTGTTGCTAGAAAGGAACATGATCCAAGAGAATTGAAATCTTGGGCTAAGAGGACTGGGTTTGTGTCCGTCTTTTCTGGGGAAACTACAATTGGAAGCTCCATTAATCGGAATCAGAGATCTGCTAATGCTGGTGCTGGTGCTGGTGCTGGTGGTGCAAATGAGAGGGTTTCTCTGTCCCCAAAGATTGAGCTGGATCCAGTTCTTGGGAGGACTAGAGGGAACAGCGGTGTGGAGATTGAGCCTGGTAATGGGATAAATAGGGGTGGGAATGGGGGTAATTGGGAAACCAAAAATGGATCACAAGGGAATGCAAATCAGAGGAAGGTTGTGGAGGAACCTTTGCTGGAGATTAAGGATGAAGGTGGAGTTAGGCTGAATGGGAATGGTGTTGGAAGAGTAACTCCCAACGCTTCAGAGCAGAAGCTGGAGGAAAATGATGGGGTGGAGGAAGTGGGTATCAATGTGTTCCCTGATGGCGAAGAACCGATTCCTCCAACGACTCACAGTGGCAAACAAGTAAAATATGGGGTTACAGACAAACCTGGTTTTGGTGAGTGTTCTTCTTCATTTGTAATTAGCTCTATTTGACTTGTCTCTTTAGGTAATGTAGCTCAATTGCATCTCTTACTCTATTCAGACTTGGTTTTTTGTATATCTGTTGTGAACTGAATAGTTCGGAATGCATTGTTCCTTCAAAAAGGATCATGCATGCGTTGAAACTTTATTGCAGCTCATGGGAGAGAGACCTTAAGTAGAATTTATTTTGGACAAGATTTGCCATCCAACTTGGAAAAGCTTTAGTAGGATACAATGCTTTCTTACATCCTTGAATAGACGGGTTTTAGGATCAACCCAAGTGATGTTGTTTTGTGAAAAAGTGCATTGTTTGAAACTCTTATCAAATTTGATATATAAATTGATAGGAGAAAAGGAAATAGTCGGAATAAAAAAAATAAAATAAGGCTTTGGTGTGCTGTGCTAGAAGAGGAGGGAGTAGAAGAAGAGAAGAAAACCCCCAAAAAAGCAGGAGTTGTTGTGGTAAACTGGACATGTTGTGTATGATCTAAATCATTATATATTAGTTATGTGATTCATTTCATATGTATGGTGTCAAAAGAATTGAGGTTTTCAATTGTGAGATCGATCAACCTGCTTTGAGATGGTGGATACTGGATAACCATAATAGTTGATTCTATCTTGTGTTTACTTTGCTTATGCTTTATGATGAAAGCAATTGATTTTTAAGCTTCCTCTCATCCTTTCTTGTACTTGCAGCCCTACTTAGCTATTACAGCATCCAGCATTATTTGTCAATTACTGGTTCACTTGTCTTCATACCTCCGCTGATGGTGCCAGCCATGGGTGGAACTGATGTGAGTTTGTCTTGCTCATTTTTAAATTTTATTCTTTTTGGAGGACAAGTAGGGAAAAAACTGTCAATCTGTTTGCATATGATATGATTTATGTTCTCTCTTACAATGGCAGAAAGATACAGCTTATGTGATTTCCACAATGCTACTTGTCTCTGGCATTACGACGTTGATCCATTCTTTCCTTGGTACTCGGCTTCCACTGGTTCAAGGAAGCTCATTTATATACTTAGCCCCAGCATTGGTGATAATGAACTCTCAAGACTTTCGAAATCTTACTGAACATGTAAGTTCTTTTTGCATTACTACTTAAAAGAATCCTAAATTCTGTCTGCTGAATATTTTGTAAATATGGTATTTGATATGTTGTGCTTCTCTTTACGAGGAAATTATTCAATTCGTTGTTTAAATTGCTCATGACACTATTTGTTAGGAATGTCCCCCTTTTTTAGATGTGAATAATGTTGAAGGATCATATAAGGTAAACACAAATGTGGGTGTCCCATTTAATATTTTATCTGTTTCCTATTATCATAGATTTGCTGATCTATATCCATGTTTCATACTACAGTAGTAATTAAGAATTTGAAGCAAATCATTTGTTTGTTCCATGTCATTCCGTATACTTTTGTTTCTTCATGCATTGTTGGCTTACAAATTTTTTTCACATAAAAAAAACCTTTGTCAATTGCAGAAGTTTAGGTACATAATGAGAGAGTTGCAAGGGGCCATAATTGTTGGTTCGATTTGCCAAAGCTTATTGGGATTCAGTGGATTGATGTCTCTTGTGTTAAGGTGAAGCAAAACTTTGACAAAATGATTCTTGATGAGCTTCAGTGGTTCCTTGGAATGAAAATTAGTTTTCTTTGTTTACGTTTAAGTCCTCGAATGAGAACATGAGAAAATTCAAGCAACTTAGCGTGTCGTTTCTCTCCTATTGCAGGTTTATAAAGCCAGTTGTGGTTGCCCCTACTGTTGCAGCTGTGGGTTTAGCCTTTTTCAGCTATGGGTTTCCTCAGGCTGGTAGCTGTGTGGAGATAAGCATACCTCAAATTCTACTGCTGCTTATTTTCACTTTGGTAAATTTTATGACTACTTATCTGTGATTTCAGTTTCAAGATAATGAGAATAGAGCACTAGATTGATTGTCATCTGGAATGTCAGTGTGCGAAATACTGACATCAAGCATTCTATTTTGATTGTTTTCAGTACCTTCGGGGAATTTCTATCTCTGGGCATCGGATATTTAGAATATATGCGGTATGCATATCTTACCCTTTTCTTTTCAATCCACAAATTGATTTATGTCAACACTTTTTGCACCAGTGAATTGAACCAACATTGCCTGGTTACTGATTATGACCTTATGTGACAGGTTCCTCTAAGCGTTGCGGTTACATGGGCATATGCATTCTTTTTGACTGCTGGTGGTGCCTACAATTACAAAGGTTGCAGCTCCGACGTACCCAGCTCAAACATCTTAAATGATGCTTGCAAAAGACATTCCTATACCATGAGGCACTGCAGGACTGATGTTTCCGATGCCTGGAGAACAGCTCTTTGGGTCAGAGTTCCATACCCTTTGCAATGGGGTATCCCCATCTTCCATATGAGGACCTCCATCATAATGATTTTTGTGTCACTCGTCTCCTCAGTGGATTCGGTAAGTAGCACTATCATCCAAATAAATCCCAGGTGATCCGAAAGATCATCCTGCACTGCAAAAAGGCTCTATCTCATTGTCATTTTTACAACTCAAACAGATGGCTACGTATCACTCGACAGCATTGCTGATCGATTCAAAGCCTCCAACTCCAGGGATTGTGAGCAGAGGAATCGGTATGGAAGGCTTTTGCAGTATACTTGCTGGGCTATGGGGGACAGGAACTGCCTCAACAACCCTGATGGAGAATATACATACAATCTATGGGACCAAGGTTGCAAGTCGAAGAGCTGTGCAGATTGGGGCCATCTTCTTGATCTTGCTGTCATTTTTCGGTGAGTGAAATCTACTAAGAACTTAGCATACATATCCCATTAGACCCTACTCAAACAGTTGATTTTTCGGTAAATAGGAAAAGTGGGAGCTATACTGGCTTCCATACCCCAAGCATTGGCAGCCGCAGTTCTGTGCTTCATGTGGGCTCTGACAGTGGCCCTCGGCCTCTCAAACTTAAAGCATACCCAAGCATCGAGTTTCCGAAACATGGCAATTGTGGGTGTCTCGTTGTTCCTCGGCCTCTCCATCCCAGCATATTTCCAACAGTACCAACCCGAATCCAACTTGGTACTGCCCAGCTATCTGATCCCGTACTCAGCAGCATCAAGCGGCCCAGTCAACACCGGCAACCAACAGGTACATTCCCGGTGCTGAGATATGAAATTCAGGCTGCATTACAATATTTGCATCATGTGAGCTGATATGTGCTTGTTATTGTTGTTTCGATCGTCAGCTCGATTTTGCCATAAACGGGCTTCTATCGCTGAACATGGTGGTGACATTCATCCTAGCTTTCGGGCTCGACAACACTGTGCCAGGAAGCAGGGAAGAAAGAGGTTCGTATGCGTGGTCGAGACATGAAGACTTGGCCAGCAACCCGGAATCCATGGCGAACTACTCCTTGCCAAAAAGAATTGGTGGTTTATTTTGTTGGGCAAGGTGTTTGGGTTTATGAGACTGAGATTTGGGTATCCATAGAAGGTTTTTTGTGTCCAAATTTGCAATTTTGTGATGCCAAATTGGTAAATGGGCTGTAGATCAAACTATTGGTTAGGTGAGTCAATTTCATAGTGTGTTGTTGGGAGACTTGATATAAGAGTAGCAAAACAGGTAGTTTGAACAAGGTATTGGTAGGACGCATGGGAGCAAAGCCTGACTCAGTGCCTTCTTAAACGAGGGGTCGGGTGGGTGTATTATGTAATTTGCCATCGATTGGTATAAGCTCCGCATTAGTAGCAATAAAGATCCTATACATCACTCTATCTTTCACAATATACATCACAAAATTAATTTAACATAAAATTTATCTTTAAAAAAAATTTAAAAATTATATTAATATTCTAAACACCTATATTTATATGTTTATAAACTTTTATTTTGAAAAATCATTTTTTTTTAAATATGAAAATTGAAAAAGGTGATTATTTGAAATATGTATTTTTAAAATTTTTTGAAAGATGATTTTTCAAGATAAAATTTTATAAATATGTAAATATAGGTCTTTCAAATCTAAATATAATTTTTATTTTTATTTTTAAAATATATTTTAGTTCAAAATAATTTTGTGAAACATCAAATGATGTAGGGGATCTTCATTGTTGTAGTTGTGGTGTCTACAATCAACATATATAAAACGTTTCAACTAATAAACATCAATGGGGGTGTAGCTCATATGGTAGAGCGCTCGCTTCGCATGCGAGAGGCACGGGGTTCGATTCCCCGCACCTCCACCTTGTTTTTTTCTTTTTTAAAGTCCCCTCCCCACCAAGTTTTTACAATAGTAAACATACAAATTTATTTAATTTCCTAACCGATTGATAAATAGTAGTTATATTATTCATTATTTTCCTAACCAGTTTATAAATTTCTCATAAATATAAACTTTAAATCAAAATCAACTCATATACTATAAATAATCTAAATAATCTATATATATATATATAAATAACTTTAAATCAAATTCAACTAATATACTAAATAATCTAGATCTAGATATATAAAAAGAACTTTAAATCAAAATCAACTAATACACTAAATAATCTAGATGTAGATATATAAAAAGAAAAATGTAAGAAACAGGGTTAGAGGGTAGGGAGGGACAATTGTGCCGAAGAGAGCCAACAAGTACTGTGTTCTATTGTTGAATACAAATAGGTTGCTTACCTAGAAATGTCGATAACAAGGTTGGTGTTAGGAGTTAATTGTCTCAACTAGATCACTCACAATGCTGTTAATTTCCCTATAAACACAAAAATGTGGACCAAAGTGAATTTAAGAAGGTTCAAGTGGAACTTAGAAACGATTATTTCAACCTCCCAATGGCAACTCTCCATGTCTTTTTATTAACGATGTATTGATTGTCTTCTTTGATTTCGATGTTTTTGATATTTATGTTAATGGCTTCTTTATATGATTATGCAAAGTCAAGGCTTTGGTCCCGATGACAGTTTTATAAAACTACTTATTACATATCCAATTGAGATTTCGCTCAAGTCAATTCTAGATCCATCAAAGTATATATAGTTGTGCACTATGAGGTATTTATAAAAGACTTTTTTTTTTTCCTTACCTGTTCAAGTGGGTTTTACCCACTCTACATCTGGGTCGACCTCGAGACATGGGATGTAGCCCCATAACCACTACACCAACTTGTGATTGGTTAAAAGACTTTCTATCGATTTATTTATCTTTTCAAAATCCGATAGTCTTCTCAGGTCTAAGGGCCATGCACCAAACTATGCCACCGTTTTGCGCTAATTTACAAATAGCATCCCAATTGATGAGTGGTCATGTACCGTCCTTCGTGAATATACTCAGATTGGGTTTGGAAGGAAACGGGCCGTCTAAGCGGGCTGAAGCCCAATGGACACTCATCAAATATGAAGGGCTATGAAACTTAGGTTGATGGAGTAGATAGGGCCATATAGGGGCGTGGGGTCCATCTCAAAAACCGGAAAAGCAAAGACAAAAAACAGAGTTTTAAAAATGGAAATTAATTAATTAAGGAGGAGTATTAGCCATTAGGGAGTAATTACTCCATTAAAGTAATTTAATTTAATTACAGGGGCAGAAAAGGAGGAAGGTAGGGGCATGTAGATTGTTAGGAGCCGGTGATAATGATAACGGGAATCGTTTTACTGCCATTGGATTCTTTTTCCTGTCGTCACCCCTTTAATTAATTACGGACTACTGTAAATGTAAATGTAAATGTGAATGGGTTCAGCGTCGAATTGAAGGAGACTACCAAAATTAAACACAAAATAAAAATACTGTAGGAATAGAATAGAGATTAATTAATTAATCGGAGTGAGTATTAGTATTGTATTTATTCCGTTTTTGGGAGGAGAGTCGAAGGAGAAGATCTTATGAATATGTCGGGAGGAAACGACAGAGGGGAGTGCACGTGCGCTCCCCCCCGGGTAATCGCCGAGATATTTCAGTCAAAAAGATACCCCGCACGTGCCTTCTGGTCAAACCTCCGGACCCGGTAAGCCTCCTATCTACTGTAGTACATTTCTTAATCATCTATGGAGTATATAATTAATTTAGGATTTAGGTACCTAATTGCATGCTTATTTCATCTTCACTTTTTTTCGATTTATTGTACTTTCATTTTGTCTGTTCACGCCTGATTATTTGATTGATCTTGAGATGGACTTTGTTTGAGTATGACCGAATGAAATGCTCGAGCTCGGTTCGAATTCACTCGAAAAAAGCTTGACTCGACTTCGTACACTTACCTAAACCACAATCATATGCTCGAGGCGGTGCACATAACGCCGTTGAATCTTAATTGCCGTCCGATTCTACCCTTTTCTCGCTCTTGTTAATTAGGCATTGCAAGTGACATTAATCATATACGGAGTATTATTTTTATGAGAGGTACGCAAGTTGGTTTACACTATGTAATTAATTTGATAGTCAAATTGTAGGAAACACCCTTTAAATAGGGATATTTGTACAAAATCATTCCTTAAAATCAAAATTGTAGAAAACCACCATTTAAATAGTATCTGTTACCAAATTGTCTCCCCACACCGCTATTCGATCAAAGTTATGATAAATACTATCAAATGACTATTTTACCCCTATTTTTTATCATTGAAATAAGAGCATATTTTATAAAAATAAAAAGTATGGGAGTAAGAATGCAATTAATACATCTTCCTTCCTAAATCAACACTATCAGACTAGGAAGCCTCATCTCACTGGCCGGCGGCAATGGACTTCGGGGAGGCTTCGGTAGGTTTCTATTCATGCACGTTTTAACATAACTTTGAGTTTTAACATAACTTTGACAGAACAATAGGGAGGGGTGGCGATTTTATAACAAATACTCCCTCCGTCCAAAAATACATGGACTTTTACTATTCATGCACGTTTTTTCAGGAGTTAAAAACTATATAAAATATTAATTTTTTATTAATTCTTTTTAATAATTACAAACTTATTATTAATAAGTTTGTAATTAATAAAAAAGTTAATATTTTATATAGTTTTTACCTTCTTAAAAAAGCGTGTATGAATAGTAAAGGCAGTGTATTTTTGGACGGAGGTAGTACTATTTAAAAGGTACGTAGTTTTCTACAATTTCGATTTTAAAGGGTGATTTTGTATAAAAGACCCTATTTAAAGGATGGTTTCTACAATTTAACCTAATTTTAATTTTTATATACTCGGCCACTACAAAAGGAATTATGTAAAGAGCAATATAATATAATATAGTACGTATATTATACGCTAGCCGCTTATCTTATTGTACGTGTTCAACTAGTCAATTGTCTCATTACCCTCACATGCCATATTTAATTCAACTCTAACTAATTACTCTCTTTGTTCATAATATAATAACACATTTCACATGCTCTACAAAAACAAAACAGTGACCTAAGTTAACAAAAAAAAAAAACTCAGTCACAAAATCAATATATATTATTTTATTCATATTTTTTGTTTCCATTACTATGGCATCAGTATCATACTAGATATTACTTATGTTCAATTGTTGAGAGATGTGAATGAGATCATGAAGAGTTCCACATCGAAAAGTTGAAGATAACAAGTTATAGTATATGAGACGGTGAGTTACTCCTTCATATCCATATATGAGGTTGGTTATAGTCAAGCCCGGCCGTCATGTTCTGTCTCCTTGATGTTCCATGTTGAAGCGAATTAGCACGAAAGAGAAGTTCCTTTTTTTTTTCCAAAGGCGGTCCTTTTCTTTCCTCGGATCCAATCTCTGACGAAGAAGGTGACTTCTTATTTTCGACCCGATTGGAAAGAACTTGAGGTTATAAAGAAAGAGGGCCAGATCATGAGTGAATAGAAAATCGAAAGCCGTCAGTAACTATTCCATTAGTTGTGTGCGGGGAAAAGGACTTTAAAGGTATAACCCGAAACATCAATGTTAATCGAACAATGATGAAATTGTGACCAAGTCTAAACAACATCTTATCAAAATATATTAAAAGCAAACGAGTCATCTTAAGAAGGCAGATGCACTATTATTAAAGCCAAATTGGATATCTAAACCGTCACATTCTAATGTTCACAAGGAAAGATAGATTGGAGATGGAGAGATCTATGTTGAGAATTTAAATTGAGTTGTGGGATAAGGATCCCACATTGATTAAAAATTGAACCCAAGCCTTGCATATAAGCTGGTGGACTACCCACCTAACACCAATTGGTTTTAGGATGGAACCCCACTCGGCTTGGTTGGTGCGCGTATTGCGCTTGGGCGTGCGTGGCCCCCCCCCACGTCGGATATTACCCACCGTAATTTAACAATCTAAGGGGGTGATCAGGCACCGCGTTGTAGGAGAATTAACCGAGAAACTACCCTTGAGTCGACGACTCTCTCTTGAGTTATCGCTTTGTTTGAAGGGGTAGAGAAAGAGAGCGATTAGGACTAATTGTTTGAAAGAGAAGAGTGTAACACATGCACAATCTTGGTGAGAGTGGTTTATTTTTTTATATGGATCCCACTTTTTTTTAAAAAAAAATATAATTGAATTGTATTAAAAGGTCCAGATTTACGTACAAGATATAAGGTTGAGTAGAAACACTATTTTGAAAGGGAATTCAGCTGAATTAAGTATATTGTTGGCATAGTATAGGAATCATAGGATCATCCTCCACACGGACACACCCATTAAGGGGGAAAAGTGAATAAACGATCAAGGGCAATGGGCATAGGGCATGGGCCATGGCCGGGTTTTTATCCATAAACAAAGGATCAAATGATCACGGAACCAGGGGAACTAATCAAGGCTATGCTGTTCATTAAAGTAATTTAACTATCATGAGTATATATTATTAAAAGCAGATTAAAAACTAATGTTAATCATGATGTGATTTGTTGTATTCAAGTAAGACAAATTCTTGACCTATATAGCGATCGTGTTTAGCTTTAATTAAATAATTATTGAGAAATATAGTGTATTATTAATAAATCAAAGGGTAAGAAATAAAATGGAGGAGATTAAAAAGGCCCTGAGGACAGGGATATTAATCAAGTGGAGTAATAAGGGGTCAAGTGTCGAGGCAAGGCGGTGCAACCCCTATTAGTCATCACAAACTAGTGTCTAGTGTTCCCTCCTACTTTTGTATCCTCCTTTTTGGACCCATTCTCGTTTTTTCTTCTCTTTTTTTTGACCATTTTTTGGTTTGTTTCCTTTACTAATTTCCTTATTTATTCACACACACATGACACATACACTCTTCTTTCGGTGAAAACAATTTAATGTCCAAATTTTGAGAATAAATTAGTATATGCGTTTTTTTTTTGTTATGAAATTGAGTTGGAGAAATTCTCTAATCTCTACTCCGTATGATTTGAAGATCGACATATGTTCAAAAATCAAATTTAGATTAAAAAGAAAATTATTCTTTCATTATTTTAACCAAATAAAAAAATTATCCAAATCTTGTTATCATTAGCTAAAAAGAATGTAATATATGAATTGTATACTAGTTCTTTCTTCTTCTTTTTTCTATAGACGAGAAGGCCGGTTGGGAAGAAGAAACACCTCCTTTTCAGTAGAGGTGAAAATGGGTCGGGTGATGGATGGGTGGACCCATTTTTTCACCCGACCCGTCACAAAAAAATTTCACCGACCCATCACCCACCCGTTTAAGGTTTCACCCATCACCCGACCCGTCGGGTGAATCGGGTGGGTCGGGTGGTTAATCGGGTGATGGAATTAAAAAAAATGAGTCACAAAACATACCTAAAAATCATTTATATTCGATAATTTTATAAACCATATCAACGTATGAATCTTACTAAATTAATAAAAAAGACTTATTCATACATTATATCACTATCCTTAACTTACAAAATTAACATTAGAAGTTTAATATCAAACTGAATGAGATGAATATAACTCGATTACTAGACTCAATATAAAAAAATGGTATAGAAAAACTATGTCTTTAGAAAACAGACTCATGTGTCATTTCTTTAATATCTTGATTTGGTAATTTCTTTAATATCTTAATTTGCATTAAGAGGATTATTGTTACGAGTCTCATGACAAATTGGAAAAATATAATTTGGTTAATCATGTATTAATAAGTAAATGCTAACAAAGTCGTTGGAAAGAGCCAAATTGCATACACTCTATCGGTATATGCAAAACAAATAAAATACATTTTATTATTTTAAAAAGACATGGAGTTAAATAATGTAAGTTTTTTTACACCTTTTTAACAAGAACACTTGGAAAATGGAGAAAGTAGAGGTAGAAAAGGAGAAATATGTTAGTTATGTTAAATTATACGTAATATTATTTATATACTGGCCTCTTTTTTTATAATAATCGGGTGGGCTAACGAGTGGTTAAGCGGGTCGGGTAATGGGTCGGGTGATGGGTCGGGTAATGGGTGGAAAATATATCACCCATCACCCGACCCATCACCCATTTCACCCGTCCATCACCCATCCGTCACCCGGATTTTTTCGGGTTTTCACCCTAATAATCGGGCCGGGTGGGTCGGGTGAGTCTGTCACCCACGGGTGATTTCCAGCCCTACTTTTCAGGGAGAGCTAATGCTTGTTGTATGTATGGATGCACCAAAAAACAGTTAAAAAAATAAGTAAAATTAGTTGTTTATTTTTTTTACTAATTAAAAAGTGTACGGACACCCAAAAAATCATAAAAATGGTTAAAAATTATGAGTTAAAAAAAAGCTACTTGAGGGAGCTTTTTTGGTGTTTATGTGCTTTATTTGATTTGCAAATATCATAATACCCCTAATAATAACAAAATAAACTACACTTTTTATAAATAAACTGTTTTTCACCCCATACAGAGTTTATATTTTTTCATAAATTTTTAACTACTTTTACCAACAGTTTATAATTAAATTTTACCCTGTTTATAATTCTAGTCAGTTTACTAACTCCGTCCCATACGAAACCTATATATAATTTTTATTCTCTTTGTCCTAACTCATACTAGAGGGGAAAAAAAAAGAGTAGATCATTCTTTGATAAAGGTAGATGTATAAAGGAGGAGTTGGAGTCAGGGGTGGATCCTGAACCGTCAATCCGAGGATACTTGAAGGTAAAAAATTTATCATTCCGAGAATGTTTAAGGGTAAAAAAAAATTCTTTTGTAATTTTTTTCCCGGGTTGGGGATGCTTGACGGAAAAAATGAAGAAATTAATCCTAAAAAATTTTTTTTTTTTTTTTGGGATGCTTTAGCGTCCCCACACTTAGGTCCGCCCCTGGTTGGAGTGACTAGTGAGTGGTCTTGAAAGAGGTATAAATTAAATCAAATAGATATATGAAAGAGCTAGATCCAATAATAGTACGTTGTATTTGACAAGTTAATGTTAATTTTAATTTTTGTAGACGCATCATGACTCGCAACTCACAAGTGAGGTAGTTAGGAGGTGGTCGAGGGAATGAAAACATGAGGCGGGTCAAGCACTAGGTTTTAGAGGAGAAATTGGTGTGACTAGATATCGATGTCCCCTAGTTATATACCAAGTATTAAATTTCGAATATTGGGCGATATCTAATACTCCCTCTGTTAAAAATATAAAAAAATTTATGATTAAATTTTTGTTTAAAAATATAAATCCTTATAAGTTCTCGAGATATTGAGATATGCGAATTATTAAGTACAAAAGTTATGCAGCTCTGATAAATGTGGTGGGAAAATAACGAATGAAGAACTTTAAGAAGAAACCAAAGGCAAGCTCAAGAGAGCTCGAAGCCACTCCATCAATAGAGGTTCTTTGGTTAGGAGTTAGTCACAGAGAGAGATTGAGGATCTGCTTCTAGCTTGTTTGTATTGAGTGAATGAACATGTACAACACTAAATCACACATTTATACATCAATGACCAATGTGACTAAATGTGTAAATCACACATTTATACATCAATGACCAATGTGACTTAATGTGTAAAGACCATTTTGTCCTTGCCTTACATTACATTTCATCAAACAACTAGGTTATTAAACTTGCATTTGGGAATATTTGGAAGTGAAGAACGGGGTGTTAATTAGGAACCTAAATCAGGATCACTAAAGAAGATGATCGGATTATGGATATATAAAAACGAGTAGCATTGTTGTATATAGCGTTATTGTATGTACATTTACGTTTTGACTAGTTTTTATACTATCAGAGGAGGAATTGGTATTGTTAGATATTGATATTACCTAGTCATATCTAAACGTACTAGATTTTAGATATCAGGTGATATTTAATATCAAGATATCAATATTAAACGGGTTGTGAGCTATTTTCCTGTGTCTCACACTCTCACTATTATGAGATTAAAAGTTCCAAGTCCTACTATCATATTTACACTAGGGCATATACTCATATTTTGGCATAATTGAGCTTATTTGACAACTTTTGTAGGTAAAAATTAGGATGTACTACCGACATCCATAATCATTAAACATGATGATGTTTTGAAACTTACAACAATAACTCAGAATAAAATTATAGCTCAACTGAGATTTCACAAGAAAATTAACTGCACAATTCGCCTCTCTATAACAATGCTGAAAATTAATGATCTAGAAATCTTCGCTTAATGATTGGATTTCTTGAATTATTTGTACAACTTCGGCTTTTTCGATTCGTCTACTTTTGACTCCGATATAACGTCAACAACAAATTTTAATTTTAATTTAACTTAATAAGAAAAATAAAATGAATAAACTTAAGAGGAAATGATGAGTGGTGGAGGGCTCCGAGCAGGACAAAAAACGAGTCATTTGCAGCGTTGTATTTCAAACGTCCGCTACTGCAGACGGTGCATGCAAGACACGTGTCCTCCAATTGATTAAATAGGATAAGCTCACTCTCCCGGCCTCTACCATTACCTTACTTCTCCCATCGGACTACAAACTTTAGGTGAGATGCATTCCAACTAACTTTTCTCCCAAGTTTCGTACTAATTAATTACTCACTCCTATTTAAAATATTTATTTTTTTAAATAAGTTCGTACTTATTAATAGTATTTATAAAATTATTTTAAAATTTTTATAAAAAAATAGATATTTTATATAGTTTTTATATGCTAAAAAAGTGTGTATAAATAATCAAATGATATGTTTTTATCGAACGAAGGGAGTATGAGATAACAATATCAAGTGTTTTTTTAATCGTTTGATTTTTTTTTATTATTTTGTATAAAAAAATTATCCTTAGAGTAATTAGAGAAATTTAGTTATAATTTTTAATAAAGTGAAAAATTATAGTAATAATTAGTGATATAAATATCTTTTTATCTACCTTTATAAAAAAAATTAAAATTATTAAGTTTCATGTTTTAATTAACGGATTAAATATCAATATTAACATTAATTTGTCCTATCTATCGTGTAGAATTTCAGAAAAAATGATGGGATTGTATGAAATATGAGTAGTATATAGTACTTTATTCTGTTTTTAGATTACATATATCATTTGTGGGTAATATTCACTTTTTATATTCACTTTTTTAATACCAAAAATTCAAAAATTATAGAGTACCATTCTTATTCTATGTTATATTTTGTGAAATTTTTTTCTTACTCTCTTAACTGTTGATTTATCTAAATACATTTATCGTCTGATCGAATTGGTAGAAAAAAAGATAACGAGCATTTATCATACACAAGTTATCACTATCTAATTATAATAAGACCCTGTTTGGTATCGATTACCGGGAATAAAAAACTGATAATTAATCGGAACGAGTGATTGCGGGTTTGGTGTTTGGTACGACAAAATCCGGAATAAAATCCATTCCCGGGTAATCCCCTCATCCCCAATTTTGACCAATTTTCATCCCTCTCCTAAACCTAGGTAATCACCCATTCCCAGATTTCTCCCTCCCCAACCCAAACTCAACAGCCCCAACCTTCATCCTCCTCCGATCATCTGTCGTCGTTCCTGCCAGCCACCACCGTCAGCCGCCGCTTCCGCCACAACCACCGTCTATATACGCCATCGTCCGCCGTCGTCGCCACCGCCTCTCTCTCTCCCCCCTCCCTCTCTCCGACCACCTGATCAGATTGTCGCCGGTTTGAGCGGTGTTCAGATCAGTGTTCTCCCTCCCACCGCCACCACCACAATGCTCCAGTCCGACCTTCAGATCGGCGTTCTCCCTCCATATCCAGCCTTCAGATCGGTGCTCTCCCCCGGTTCGAGCTTCAGATCTCCGGTCCGAGCTTCACCACCGGTGTTCTCCCTCCAGTCCTCCGTTCCGCAACCATCCACCCCCCTAATTCCAGATCTGCTACCTCTAGCCTCTTCTTTACAGTTTGTCTCCCCAATTTCACCAATGTCGTCTCTTTATTCCGAAAACCTGCCAAACAACATGTCTCGGTAATGGTTTATTCCCATTTTTTATTTCGATTCCCATTCCGATTACTGCACTCGTACCAAACGGGCCCTAAGAGATCCATATGTTAATGAAAGTATTAATATATTCATTTTGTTAATACTTCGTAATATATTTACAACATTTCTAATCTATATCTTAGAGATATAATTTAACATTCTTATTTTAAAAATTGTTATCCTAAATTTAAAAAAAAAATAGATATTAAAATAAAAAGCTTTAAAACCCTGATATAGTAATAACTTCCTTTTTTTTTACAGTAGGCAAGAATTATGAGCGATTACACAATCTGTAATCTGGCTCCTTGATCATCCTTAAGGAATAACGTCCTTCTTTGCTCTCGATCCATCACCTCTAGCCTTTTTTTTAAAAAATTTTGGAGTATGTTATTTGAAATGGTTATACTTTTTATAGAAATAGTGTGGAGGATCTACAATGTTATTTAGGAGGGTTGAAATTTTTATATAAATATATATAAAGGAATTTTTTTAAATATACTAAAAAAATCTTAAATTAGTAATTTAAATAATTATTTTTATTGAATAAAGTAAGAAGAATAATTTTTTTTCAAGGAGCCAAATCAGTGTGAATTAATAACCTTTTGGTTTAAATGTCTTAAGTATACTAATTTACAAAAAATTTCACCCTTTTTTGTCTTAAAATTAATAAAATGTTTATAAAAAATAACAAACATTTTTTTTTTTCGAGCTATAGAGGCCTTTCACTACTTGGAGTTCCTCAGATCTAGGGGTGTTATTAGAGCCGAACTTGACATGTTCAAGCTTAGTTCATTTGTTAAACGAGTTCGAGCCGAGCCGAACTCCATTTTTACTCGAGCTTTCTTTGTTTGTTTAAACATGGCTTGTTTTACTAAATGAACGAGCTCGAGCCGAGCTTTAAATAGTTTTACTTGGTTATAATATATTAACAGAAAGAAAATTTTATAAATTTCATAAAATTCGAGCCTAAATCGAACGAGTCGAGCTTTCAATTGAGCTTAAAATCATGTTCAGGCTCGGCTTGTTTATGTAAGTGAACGAGATCAATGTTGAGATGTGATGAGACCAAAAGTGTCACATCGAAAAGTTGAACATATCAAGCCCTAGTATATGAGTCGGTGAGCTACTCCCATTACTAATTGGTTTTAGGATGGAACCCCGCTCGGCTTATGTGCTAGGCAATTAGCGCAAGGGCGCACATGTGCACACGAGATGGTCATTCCTAGTTGCACTTGCGGGGATGTGTTGAGATGTGAATGAGACCAAAAGTGTCCCACATCGGAAAGTTGAACATATCAAGCCTTAGTATATGATCGAGTCGGTGGGCTACTCCTTCTATTACCAATTGGTTTTAGAATGGAACCCGAGGGATGACCCACCGTGATTTAACACTCAAGTCGAACTTTTTTCGAGCCTATCCCGAGCCAAACTCGAATTGTTGAGCCCATATAACAGCCGTACTCAGATCTATCATTGACTAAAAAGTGATTTATTTGTATAAAACAATCTATATTAAGAAATAAGAGATGTGATGTTACAATATATGGCAAGTAGATAAAAAAAAAGTTACACACTACACTATAAATGATTAAAGGGGAATTACTAGTAAATACCCCTCTTTGATATTTGGTTTGCAAAAATATCTAGGTTTGAAAATATTTGTATCAATATATGGAAATTTGCAAAAATACTTTATTTAATTATCAAAACTACCCATCACCCCAAAAAATCAGGAAAAAAAGTTAAATATTTTTGGTATTTATAATTTTTCTTATATATTTAAATTATTTTTAAATTATATTAAATAATTAAATTAAAAAATCTGGAATTAAAAAAAAAAATTTCCAATCCCAATCCCTAACAGTTAGCCCCCGACCGACCCAATCCCAATCCCTAACCCGAACACACAAGAGCCGCCTGCCCAACCCTAAGTCTCAGGCGCTCTGACCTTAGCCCGCACTAATTCTCCGGCTCCGTCGTTGTCCTCACCCTTCGTCGCATCGCTCACTCTCCGACGTAGTCATTCTCTGGCTCCGGCTCCATCGTCGGCCTCTACTGTCTTAACCCGTGCTCAACCCCAAGAGCAGCCCGACCAACCTTCCGACCTTAGCCATATCTCTTTACTCGATCTCCCGTCGATTTTTTTATCATATCCTGTCAATGTTCATATTTGGATTGTCAATGACAATATTCATCTTGTCAATGTGATAATATTATATTTTCAAGATACATATTAACAATCCTTTTATAAATATGGTTAATAATCCTGAAGATATGATTTACCGTATCTTCAGCGATTCTCTCCCCGATTATAGCTTCAATCCTGTCAAAGTAAACCTACAGCTTTGTCACTATGAACATTACTCCTTTCGTTGTGAACAAATAACTTTGTCATCTTGGACATAACTTTAATTTCTAGTTATGATATGGATAAAATCGTGTCTTTATTCTCTTACCTATTATAGACTTCATCATGTCATTATTAATTATTAACTTTGTCATAAAGAACCTATATTCTATCAATAACAAATTTTATTCATGTCACTATTAATTCTCTTACTATGACAGCGATTTTAATCCGGCTAGTTTAATTATTTTTAAATTTATGAGAAAAAATATTAAAACATTATTTTAATATATATTTCATTATTTTATATATTTTTTACTTTTTTTTTTAATTCATTATTTTTTAGCACAAATGACCTATTTTTTAGCACAAATGACCCACCTATCTTATTTTTGCTATTCTCATAAAACGGGTATACTTTTGTAAACCGAATACCAATTTGGTGTGTTTCTGCAAATCGGCCCTGATTAAATGGCACAATAAACTCAAGGGGTGAATACAACATTGAGAAATTAAAGCGCAACACTTTTAAAAGCATATCGATCAATATAAAACGCTCCCTATAAAATACATTTACATAAATAACTCAACCACGCATATAATACAACTCTACAAACAATTCTTAATTCAAAAAAAAAAAAAAAAAACTCTACAAACAATTCTATTATCAAACAATTAACAATGTATTCGTAAACAAATAAAATTGAAACAATACAATACACTCACTCTGTTATCCAATCCAACCTTTTTTTTTTGATCAAATTATCCAATCCAACCTATTTGGTCTAACCTTTTTGTTTTTATTTTGTTACCATAATATCATTTGATATTTATAAAAGAATGTATTTTATTACTCACCCAATAGTTTGTTAAAAAAAAAACCTGAAAATGAAGTATATATATAAAAAAAAAGTTGGGAAAAACAAAACGAAAAACAATAATCCTTGAATTCAAAATAATAATATAGGCCGTAAAAAATAATGTAAAGGGGGGAAAACAAATTCTCCTTTTACGGCCAGCCCGGATCTTTCGCGACGTTGTTTCAGACAAATTTTCTTCCGCGCAGTGCTAAAAGTCACCTCCCTCTCTCGCCGTTTTCTTTTCCATTTTACTGTTTTTAATTCACTTCCTTCCTTCCTACATTTTTTTATTTATTTTAATTTCTACAGTATTTCATTTCGTTTAAACGGACAATTAAAAAATTGATATCCATCCCCTCTCCCATGTTCTCAGCGTGCAATGCAAGTGCAAGACTAGAGTTTATCCCCTCTGGTTTTCCTGCAAACTCTCCCCAATCGATCTTTATCCATCTCTCTTTCTCTTTATATATAGATTAATGACGTCTTCTTCCTCACAAACCCCCCTTTTCTGCGTTCTCACCTCTCTTTATTACTCGCTGGGTTTTCGGTTGCTTTGTATTCTCCACTGATTCATCTCCCCTCTTGAGACCGAGTTGATTCACCACCCCCAAATGAGTTGTGGGTTTAGGGTTTAGATGCATACAGTGCTGCATTTATTGCTCCAATCCCCCCATCCCTTTAATTGGATCACTCTGTAACATTAACAGCAATATATTAATCCCCCTGAAAACGAACACTCGTTCCCATCAACCCAGAAATCAGGTGCTTCGTTTGTATCGGCGAGCGAGCGAGATCAAGAGCGACATATAGAAAGAGAGTGAGAGTTTGTTTCTCCTTTATTGCTCTTTGTTTTTCTCTCTGACCGTAACGGTTCCAACAGCTCACCCCACACCACACCACACCAGCTGGGGAGTAAAAGATTGGGATTGAGTTTGTTACTCTCTCTTTCTTTCAAATTCAAACCCTCTCACGTTTCTCCTCCACTGATTTGCCCAATTGTTGACCTCTCTTCCGTTTCTCGGATACTGTTTTCTTCTTTATCTCACCTTTAATTTCATTTCCCCCAAATGCAACTCCCTCTCTCCCTTCTCACTCCGTATCAGAGCTGTTGATTTTTGAGTTTTTGTGATCGATTTCTGAGCTTAACAATGGCTCCAGCTGATAGCAACTGGCTCTCTTTCTCCCTCTCTTCCATGGAGATGCTCGCTACTTCTCAGTCCCCTCACCAGCTGCTCTCCTCCACTCCATCCCTTTACCACCATCACCATCAACCTCCTCCTTCCCACCATTTCCTGCTCGATAACTACTACGCAAACGGTATGCACTGCTTCA
Source organism: Persicaria maculosa (assembly GCA_963922045.1). Classification (NCBI taxonomy): domain Eukaryota; kingdom Viridiplantae; phylum Streptophyta; class Magnoliopsida; order Caryophyllales; family Polygonaceae; genus Persicaria; species Persicaria maculosa. The sequence goes on along the minus strand of OY998254.1, from coordinate 1,414,740 downwards.
TCCTGTGTTAAAATTTGAAATGGCGGATTCGTTGTTAATTTCTTCATTTTGTTGTTGCAGAATGGATGAACTCGAAGGCTGCGGCTGATATGTACCAATCGGAGGGAACGGAGGAGAGGAATCATGATCCGAATAGGGGATTCGGGATGATTACCGGCTACTTCGACCAGCAGCAAATCCAGACGCAGACGGTGCCCAAGCTGGAGGACTTTTTGGGCGGCGATACGGCGTCGTCGCTCAACACTCAAGATTCGTCCACGCTCACTCACATCTACGACCCTAACGCGGCGGCCGCTTCCGCCTACTTCAACGACGTCGCTCAGGATCTCAAGGAGATCGCGATTCCCGCTCCGGCGCCGGTAAGCGGCGGTGGTTTCCAGGCGTTTTCGGCCAACTCCGGATCGGATGTGGACGACTCCGCGTCGATTGGCCGGGCGAGTCAGTTGGCCTGCACCGAGTTCGCCGGTCAGACGATTGAGTCACACAACGAGTTAGGGTTTTCCCCGCAGTTTGCTTCTGGCGGTGGCGCGCTTTCGCTCACCGTTGCCCAGAGCAACTTCGCCGGTCCGGCCGGAGGTGATAAAGCTATCGTTGTCGCTGAATCCGATAGTGGGAAGAAGGTCGCTGATACCTTTGGTCAGAGAACTTCCATTTACAGAGGTGTCACGAGGTGTGTAATCATATGATTCAATTTGTACACTTCAAAATTTGATTCATAGATTCTTGTTAACTTGCATGATCATTAGGGATTTGGTATTGACATTAAACAATTTTTTGGCCCTTGTTTTTATTACAGACATAGATGGACAGGGAGATACGAAGCTCATCTATGGGATAACAGCTGCAGGAGAGAAGGGCAAGCCAGAAAGGGGCGTCAAGGTCATTTTACAATCTCACTCACTTCTATCTCTAAATTTAATTTAAAATTCATTTCATACTACAGTATAAAATTGGTCCTTGGTTGGTGGGTACCACATACGGAGTAACATATTACAATTGATTAGTAAAGTGATTTGTTCTCGTGAATAAAGTCTCCATCAATTGGATTCTATGGACTGAGATTCAATGAACTCCGTAGTTTAAGTAACTGGGATAAATTATGATGGTATTTGAAACGGTTGTTAGAGGAGTTAATGATGAAAGTTCATGGTACAGTTGAATCATAAAAGGGTTTAGGTTTAATGTGTGAACTTAAAGGAAGTGGCATCTGGTAAGAAAAGCATGGATGACTGGAGAAGATCTGAGCAAGGCATGTAGGGTGGGGCAGTGAGGGTTTAGGATTTTCAGGAACAGAGAGTGCCCCAGTGACAAAACCCCATCTGATTGACAAGAGGGATGCATGCAATTTGCAAAAGGCAATACCCAAATTAATGTGGGGGTGGATGGGAACGGGGAGCATATTTTTCACTCCAATCTTATCAAAGTCATTTTCTTTTCAGGATTGATTTGATTTCTCTGATGGGTGTTTTCTTACAGTGTAGGAGTAGTAATTTAATACTCCTACACTCATCTCTTTGATTACTTTGACTGATTTGATCAGAGATTGCAGATGATGTGCCGCCATTTTCTTCTGTTTCAAACTAATGGGTTTTAAAGCTTCGTTTCTCTCTTGAATACCTTTGGTTTTTGCTATGCACTTTGAGTCAATCTAACCTATAAGATGAGAATTGAAAGGCTCTTTCAAATTGGGATTGTTTTTATTTCCTGTTGTTTTGCTCTGAAATTACTGGGTGGGAGGTGGGTCTGTGTTTAATTGCCCATCAGTTGGGATGTTTTCAGACACACCCAACTGGTGTCTGAACAGACTGAAGAAATTTCATCAGTTGCCTTTCACCTTTCACTTTTTTTTGGTTTTTGCTGTACCTTTTCTTCTTCACTCCTCCTGCACCAGAGCCAAAAAAGTGACATCAAGGGAGAGTGAAATAGAGATGTACAGCACATTGGTTTGACCGGCCTTGGATTTTCCTTCACAGAAAAAGAAATAAACCGTAAATTGTGGCTGGTGCAATGCCTGCAATGTCATGTGTTCTAACTTTCATGTGGGGAAATGGGTTTGTCCTACATTCAAGAAACTTTCCTGTAGGAGGTGGAGTTGTTTATCAATGTGAAACCACATTGGGCTTCTATTTGAGTTTAGTACCCTTGCCCCAATTTTGGTAAAATTTCTATTTGAATGTGTCATAATTTGATGAATTGTCTGTACATAACAAGAAAAGCAAAAAAAATTATATATATAAAAAAACTTCCCCTAATACTTTACCTTTTTCAGAGAATCTTCTGGGCTTTCATGGTAATGGAATTACTACCATGCCTTGTTGGGAAACTCATGCTTAGGCTTACAAAGTTACAAGTGGGGTTGGAGTTGATGTTGACTCCAAAGTTTGATGGATTGGCCAAATTATTGAGGCTTCATTTTGTATCAATGGATACTTTAGCAATCTTGTAGTTCATCTTTTAACTCACCTGTTTGAACATTTTGATGAAATATGTCCTTGTCTCACATGTTGATCATTGTTTGTGCTATAACTTATAACTGTGCTTTGTTATTGTAATTGATCCTTAATCAAGAGTTTTAACGTATCTTTCTCCTTCCTGACATGTTCAACTTGGAACGTTGACTATGAATTGCAGTGTATCTTGGTGAGTAAACTCTTAACCATTCCGTTGTGCTGTTGCTTATGCTTTCCATGTTAAAGAGTTGTATGTTTACAATTACGTTTTTGCTTTGTGTAAAGGCGGATATGATAAAGAGGATAAGGCAGCAAGATCTTATGATTTGGCCGCCCTGAAATACTGGGGTCCCTCCGCCACCACCAATTTCCCAGTAATATACTAAACCTTTATCTTTGTTCTGCATGGAAAACGACACGGTCGTTAGTTTATATATTAACGGAAAGTTTGTCCTCTTGCATAGATCTCTAATTACTCTAAAGAAATTGAAGATATGAAGCACATGACTAAACAAGAGTTCATTGCCTCACTCAGGAGGTACAAACAATAGTTGTCCATTCATTTTCAACTACCAATTTTCCAGTGTAATAAAATATAGCTTGATTGTTGTTATTGACATGGAAATTGCTATTTTCAGGAAAAGCAGTGGTTTCTCGCGAGGTGCATCCATATATAGGGGCGTTACAAGGTCTTGTTACTGATTGTATTTTTTTTTTTTGTCGCCGTTAATCTGAACTGTTACTAGTACTAGTTTGCTAGCCAATGATATTTAGTTATGATTTTGACATGGTTTGATCTTGTGCAATTCTGCAGGCATCACCAGCAAGGGAGGTGGCAAGCAAGAATTGGCCGTGTAGCTGGCAACAAGGACTTGTATCTTGGAACATTTGGTAAGTGATGTGTATACAAGCGTTTGACGAATCATCTCTTGAACCTATCATAAGCTATGAAACATCAAAGGTAGGAATTTACTCATCCAGAGTTGTGCATCCTATTGTTTTCAGCAACGGAGGAGGAAGCTGCAGAGGCATATGACATAGCAGCCATCAAGTTCCGAGGCGTGAATGCTGTGACCAACTTTGAGATGAACCGCTATGACGTGGAAGCCATCCTCAAGAGTGCCCTTCCTGTCGGAGGCGCTGCCAAGCGTCTCAAAGTATCACCTGAACAGCCTGATGAGCAGAAGCCGATGCTGAGTCTTGAGCACCAGCCACAGGAGCAGCCCCATGGCGGTAACAGCGGAAACATAAACTTCTCCTCAGTGTACCACCACCAGCAGCAGCAGCCACTAGCTTGCGCCCTGCCATTGGATGCCGCAACCTCGTTCTATCAGCAGGGCTACTACCACCACCTCCACGGAGGCAATGCACTGGCTCCTGACTCGGCAATAGTGAGCCAGGTGAGCTTGATGCCGGCACCGCCTTCTGAGTTCTACCTGTGGCCCCACCCTCAACAGCCATATTGAGCCCGGAAGGATGAGGAATGAGGATGGTTGAAGTAGGCAAGGTGTTATGGAAGTTTGGGGATTAGTATTGGTTGGTCAAAACTAATTTTAGTAGCTCTTTTTAACAAGTTATCGACATCGTCGCGGTTGTAGTACTAGTACTAGTGCTAGTTATAAGTTATTATTAGTGTTTTGAAGGTGTAAGGCAGGACTTAAAAAAATCTGACCAAGAAACATCTGACCCATTTAGCCGTAGGCTAGTTTGGTGGTGATTAACCTCTTTTTGTTTAGTTGAATTGGATGATAACTAAAGGGTTGGTTTTGGGGATTTTGAAGGGTGCTGAAATAGCTGGTTCAGCTTCTTCTGCTGGGAAGTTTTGTAAGTAAGCTTTTATCAGACTCTATTGTCTCTTTGATAATACATTTTCTGGTCAAGGTCAACCATCACCATGTCATGTGGCTCTCTCTGTTTCCTTCTTTTGCTCAACTTTATATGTGGCCCAAAAAGGAAGAAAGAGATTCAGATACTGAATATTCTTGATGCACAAAATTTAACCACAAATATTGTCAGAAAATTTGAAAAATTTTAAGCGATGGTAGCAGATGATGTTTCATTTCAAACCACACCAAAAAGACAAAGGACGCTCCATAGATGATAACAAGAAAGTTAACCACATACTGAAAAGCGCTTGAACAAGTGTTCTAAGTGCTCTAGGAGGATTCCTCCATTGATGAACTTCTGAAGAACAGAGAGTATGCAAGAGGAGAGGAAGGAGAGTTTGTTGTAACTGAATTCTGTAAAGTTCCAACTTGTGTATTCATGAAGTTACAATTGGGTATTTATACACATTTGATACGTTTGATGCTAAATGACCAAACTACCCTCATATACTTCCTATATTCCCCCCTCAAGCTGAGCTTGATGAGTGAACCAAGCCCAGTTTGGATGCTAAAACGGAATGCTGATCAGCCCCTAGAGGTTTGGTTAGGATGTCAGCCAGCTGCAAGCTAGTGCGTATATAGGAAGGAAGTATGAACCCATCAGTGAGCTTCTCTCGAATGTAATGACAATCGAGGCGTAGGTGTTTGGTCCGTTCATGAAAGACCGGGTTCTCCGCTATGTGAATAGCTGCTTTGTTGTCGCAGTGAAGCACAATTGGTTTGGGAATTGATACTTTGAAGGCTTCCAAGATCGAATCAAGCCACACCAGTTCACTTGCAGTCTTAGACATGCTGCGGTATTCGGCTTCTGCTGAAGATTTGGAGACGGTGGTCTGCTTTTTCGTCTTCCATGACACAAGGGATTTACCCAGGAAATTGCAGAAACCTGTGAGGGATCTACCAGTAAACAGGCAATTTCCCCAATCCGAGTCACAAAAGGATTCAAGTCGGATGAAGTTATCTGTTGGGTACAGCAAACCCAGATTGAAGCTGCCCTTGAGATACCTCACTACGTGTAATGCAGCTTGCCAATGTGGAAGCCTCGGATCGCCCATGAACTGACTGAGATGCTGCACAGCGTAGGAGATGTCCGGGCGTGTCATATTGAGGTAAAGAAGGCGACCCACCAGGCGCCTATACTTCTCAGATTCATCCAGGAATTGGCCCTAATTGATTGAGAGCTTAAGTCCCCGAGGAAGAGGGAAGGAAGCTGATTTGCAATCCTCCATTTGAGTGTCCTGTAGTATGTCTAAAACATACTTCCTCTGATTCAGCAATGTGCCATGATCTGTTCTTGATACTTCTAATCCCAGAAAGTATCTCACCTCACCTAGGTCCTTGATGGTAAACTGTGTGTGGAGAGCTTCTTTGAGGGAACAGATTTCTCTCTGATTGTCCCCTGTAATAAGAAGATCGTCGACATAAACCAGTACTGCAACAATGCCTTCAGGAACTTGCTTGATGAAAAGAGAGAAGTCATAGCAGGATTTAACAAATCCCTTGCTCAAAAGGAACTTGGATAGCTCGATGTTCCACTGCCTTGAAGCTTGTTTTAAGCCATACAATGAGCGTCTGAGCTTGCAAACTTGGTTGTTGGCAGCCTTATCAAAGCCATCAGGAACCTTCATAAACACTTCTTCTTCAATAAATCCATGGAGAAAAGCATTATTTATATCAAGCTGGTGAATTGGCCAACGTTTGAAGGTGGCTAGAGCAATCAAAACACGCACAGTTGTGAACTTGGCAACTGGACTAAATGTGTGTTTGAAGTCCTTACCCTTGATCTGGTTATAGCCCTTGGCAACAAGCCGAGCTTTGAATCTTTCAACACTCCCATCAGATCTGAATTTTATCTTGTATACCCATCTGCATCCAATGGCAGTTTTCCCTGGGGGAAGCTCAGTAAGTGCCCATGTATCATTGTCTTCAAGAGCCTTGATCTCCTTTTGCATAGCATCAACCCATCTTGGATCAGTCTTTGCTTGTTTGTAAGTGAGGGGCTCTTTGAGAGACAAAACCTGATAAAGAGACACAACATAATCTTCTGGATAATAGGCTTGATCATCCAGATTTGTGACCATAAAAGAATTAGAAACTGATGAGGTAGTGGGACAGATAAAATCTTGTAAGTATTTAGGAGGTTGGATATTTCTGAGAGATCTTCTAATAGAAGGAAGATCATTGGGATTGAATGAGGTGGATGAAGTGGATGGTGGAGATGGAAGGTTGGCATTTAAGTTGGTGTTTGAGTTGAAGGGGGATTAACAGATGAGGCTGAGCTATCAATGGATAGCAAAGAGTCAGGTGCTATTTGTGGTGATAAAGGGGGGTCTGAGTTAGGTGATGGGGACCTCACAGTGGAGTCCATTTGTGGTAAACTGTCAGGAAGGTGAGCGGGATTAACAAGGGGAAGGGGTTCAGAAGGGGGTAAGGTCTGGGTTTGGGTGGAAATGGCAAAGGGAAATGTGGATTCACAAAAGACCACATCCCTACTGATCACCACTTTCTTCTCATGAAGATCATAGACCTTGTAGGCTTTCTGACCTCTTGGATACCCCAGGAAAACACATCTTCTTGCCTTAGGTGCTAGCTTATCCTTGCTATGCCCTTTGATGAGAGCAAAGCACAAACACCCTATCGCTCTCAATGCATCATACTTGGGGGAGAAACCATATAGTTTTTCAAATGGTGTTGACCACTTGAGGACTGCAGATGGCATCAAATTGATAAGATGTGCAGCTGCAAGCACACAGACACCCCAGAAACCAATAGGCAAATGTGCTCTCAATCTAATGGCTCTAGCTGTCTCGAGGAGATGTCTATGTTTGCGTTCCACCCTTCCATTCTGTTGGGGAACAAAGGGCACAGATAGCTGATGAACAATCCCCTTTTTGACAAGAAAATCCTTGCAACCAAAGAACTCAGTGCCATTGTCACATCTAATGACTTTGACAAGGGCTTCAAACTGCCTCTCCACCATGGTTATAAAGTCACAAATCACATTGCTAACTTGCAGTTTATCTGGTAGCAGGAAAACCCATACTCCTCTACTGAAGTCATCAACCAAAGTGACAAAGTACTTAGCACCATTATAGGTAGGAGTCCTATTTGGTCCCCAAAGATCCACATGGATCAATTCAAATTTTTTTGAAGCAATAGCAGTACTGTTATCAAAGGGAAATGAATGCATTTTTTCCATCACACATGTTTCACAAAACAAAGTGTCATCATGTGGCATAGTGGTCCTAACCACATGTCTCAGTTTGGAAAAGGAAATATGTCCTAATCTGTCATGTAAAAGCTGCACATGACTAGTTTTATTACAAAACAAAGCATTATCCTGAAATTTCTTCACTGCATTACTCCAGCTTTCCACACCTTCCAGCAGTTGTAACTGAGCCCTGTACAGCTGCCCTGGAATTCTCTCAGCTATCAACAAGTTTTGACCATCATGGCCCTGAAAGAAGCAATTAGACTTTGTGAACCTCACATCAACATTTGTGTGGTCAATCAGTTTCCCTACTGATAGCAAATTGGCCTTAAATTCAGGAACATAGAACACATCTTGCAGCCTAAGACCTGACCTTAATTCAATATCCCCTACTTCTTGGACCTTCTTAATGGTACCATCAGGAAGACAAATGCTCACAGGCCTATTAAGCTTGCGTCTAGACCTTAAGAATTTATCATTAAAGGTCATATGATCTGAAGCTCCTGAGTCTATAATCCAAGATAATTCATAATCCTTGCTATTCCTAAAGGAATTCATAGCAGAGATTATACCTGCACTGTTGGTGGATGCTAAATGTGCCTTTCCCTTCATGGCCTTCAGGACTTGTTGATAAATGTCATTGGCCATGACCAAATCAATCTCAGATTCCTGACCTGCAAACATATCCACATCCAGAGGAGACTCAAACATGCCTGAGATAGCTGCTGCAGCTTTCATGGCTTTCTTCCCCTTGGGATCCTTGAACCAATCAGGATACCCAATGATCTTGAAGCAACCATCCACTGTATGACCTTGCATCCCACAGTGACTGCACAGCTTGTCTGAATTTTCCTTCTTAGGCTGTTTCTTGGAGCCAGACGATTTGTTCACTGAGAAAGCATTGCTCTCTTGTGAACTTGTGGTCTTGCTCTCTCCTCCTGCAGTTTCAACCTGATACACTAGAGAGTAAGCCTTGTTAACTGTCGGCACCTTCTCCATTGCAAGAATCTGATTTCTGACACTATCATATCTATCATTCAATCCCATAAGGAATTGAAGCAATTTATTCTTGTTGTCAATTGCTGCCAGTTTCTTGACCAAATCACATGTGCAATTTCCAATTGCTCCACATGTACATTTTGTCACTCCTTCCAAGCTCAAGATTTCGTTCCACAGTTTCTTCAGTTTCCCAAAGTAATCTCCAACAGACATTGTTCCTTGTTCAAGATTGCTCAAACTTTTCTTCAGCTGATACTCAAGCGGACCATTCGATTGAGCATATCTTTCCATCAATTCATCCCAAAGCTCCTTCGCTGATTCTGTGTACATGAATCCTTCCGAGAGCTCAGCAATCATGGAATTCAATATCCAGCATCGGACCATGTAATCGCATCTTTTCCACCTTGGAAGATCCTCTGGCGTTGCATCTTCCAAATGCAGAACCATTTGGAATGGAAAGGTATATTGAAATTCACCTGTACCAAACTCGACCGCAGAAAATGAGCACCATGCCCGAGCACCCGTGTCCGATCACCATGCCCGAGCACCCCTGTCTGATCACCAGGCCCAAGCACCCATGTTCGTAACCAAAACCGCCAATTCAGTGGTATGTTGCCCGATCCCGACAAACCCAATTGTTCCAGAGCCATCCAAATGTTGTTGCCTAAAAAATAGATTTGCACTCAACAACATCCCTCTTGGGGCTTTAGCTAACTGGTTGTTATATTATTGTGATGCAATCGGTAGATAGCTGGAAATTGGAATTAGGCTGACTAGCAATTGACTAAGTTGGCCCAAACACAAGGAGTGAAGTAAAAAAGTCCAGGCCCAAATAGATAATATCCTTTTAGTTACAAAAGAAAAAAATTATAATAATAAATATATTTGGACGTGGCGAATCGGGGGGCTGGAACCTAAAAGGCAGAAACGCGCCGCGGAAGAGAGTGGGAGTCAACTCCGCCGTGTTTTCTTAAGGGTCCGGTCAGCCCGCGTGTGTGAAACCCTTTGACACTTTCCTTTTTCTCCATTACTCACTACTCACTATTTACATTTTTAATAATTGTCCAACTGACATTTGACACGTGTCCCTCTTTTGGACTGCTGTCTTTTTTGGTCAATTAGTGGAGTTGAGTACTTTGGAAGAAATCGTAATTCACCTTCTAAGAAGCTTATACGGAGCCCTCCCTTTCATAATAATAAGTGTCCTTGTATTTTAGTGCAGTCATTTTTTTTATAAAATATTTTTTTTTAAATAATTTCATACTAATAAGTATTAATTTATGAAAAAAAATTGATTAAATAAATAATATTTTATAGAGTTTTTACTTCTTAAAAAACTTACACAAAATTCAAACGACACTTATTTTTAGACGGATAGAGTATTATTTATAGGCCATGTTTTTCCAAACAAAATACCTACATAAATTGGTTTATCAATTACTCAATCCGGTCGAAAATATTTAATGTTTTAAGAGGTGAAATTTGATTAATAATAGTATTTGATATTTTAGAAATAATAATTACACTTTTGTTTACTTTTGTAATAATAACAATATAATTTGTACTTTTTTTTTTTGTTAAACAATTACATTTGTATATAATCAATGTGATGAGGGATTAAAAATTATTTAATGAGTATTTAAAGGTAGAAGTGATATTTTTTAATCTTTATGAATATCTCTAAAATATCAAATATTTTCGATCGGAGAGAGTGTTTGATTTTGTACATTTATGGATCACTTGACATGGTAGAACAATAAAGGAATTGTTATGTTAATAAAAATAATTCTCATACAACTATGAGAGAAACTACAAAAGTACTACTTCACAGAGTTAATAAACTCACTAGGGATAGGACTTGGGGTGAATGTTTTGTTTAAAAATAAAATCACCCAAAAATTACATTTAAAATATGGAGTATAGTATAAAAAAATGGGTACACCGACTAAAAGTCTAAAAGGGTCTATTTGTACAAATAAACCTAAAAACTAATTAAACTGGATTGAATCAATAATTGAAGCAAAAGAAAGGGGTGCTAGTTCCTGAAGCAGTAGAGCTACCACTGCTCTGTTCTTCATGCCCATCTAGCATCATCAACCTCACCCACTCATCCACATCTTCCTGTCCCAATTTCTCCAAATAATCTGTTTTCTCTTCTAATTCCTTTTCCCTCTCCTCCTCTCCTCCTCCTCCTCCTCCATTCGTATCCGAATCTCGATCCTCTGTTTTCTCTTCCATGCTCTGTTCCGCTTCCGCGACTGCTGGTTTCTTCTTCTTCTCAACCTCCACCATGTTGTAGTCGTATAGCGGGAAATTGAGCTTGGCACGAGCCCCACGGAACCCGATTGCGGCCCTATCGTAGGCCATCGCCGCTTCCTCAGCCGTCTCGAAGGTTCCCAGCCACACCCTCACCGCCCTGTGCGGGTCCCTTATCTCCGCCGCCCACTTCCCCCACGGCCTCTGCCTCACTCCCCTGTATTTCTTCCTCGGCTCTTCGGCACCGCCGTAGCCGCTCTTCCTCTTCCGATTGTTCTTCCTCGCTTTCCCCTCTCCCATCCCCTGCCCCTCTGTTTCAATTGGAGTCGCAGTGACGGTTGGAGGTGTGATTGGGTGGAACAGAGGACATCCCAAGCACCCTCGGATGTTGCAGGTCTTACACGTGGCCTCGCCGTCGTCGAATTCGAAGCAGGCCGCGGCGGTTGGCGCTGAATCTTGATCGCCGGAGATCACGTGCTGGAGGGCGGAAACCATTACAGAGAGCTCTTGTTCTTGAGTCAACCGATGTCCGTTGTTCATCTTTCTTCGTTGATGGATGCAGAGAGAGACTTTTCGCAAAGGTCAGAGCTTTTTGGGTTTTTTGAAATGGATTGAGTGTTTGTGTGAATGGCGGCAACTTGGGCGTTTATATACGCGGACTCGCGGAGTATGTGTGTTGTGACGTGGAGGGTGCCAGCTGTATCAAACGTTTTGGCCACGGAGTACTGAAAGTGGAGATATATATAGAGTCACGTGCGATATTTTGGATGGATGTGTGAGCTGCCAAACGAAGGGATGACGCGACGTCACTAGTTGCGTCATGGTATCAGGTGTCAACGCAACGCACACTGGCGAGGGGAGTGCACGCGCCTACAGTGTGGCTTCACGTGGGGCCCGTATGTGTGTTTGTGAACGGGACAGCGATGGGCCCCACTTGTCAACCCTCTCGGGCCCAACCCGGGCCCATTCTTTTAAAAAAAATCGGAAATGATTTATTTATTCCAAGTTTGATTTTTTAGAATGAGAGAGGTTATATTTTAAAGCTACTTGAGACTTGAGTTTAAGCTCGTGGGAAATGTGATTAAAGGTTCTGCTTAGAAGAATATTTATATTTGTCTGGGAAATTAGTCTAAATAACTTAAACGAAGGGTTATGGAACTTATGGATAAACCCACATGCATCCGACCAACAATCACATGAAACATATATTTTTAAACTATGAGGATAGATCCTATGTGAACAATCCTTACCATGTAAAATGTGAGCGATTGTTAGACATTGGATGGATGGAAATGGATGATTGAGATTTAAACAAATTTAATCAAAATATTGATTAATTAAGCCGGGACCCACCATTCACTATCAATAACTCCATATCATAGCGCGTATGTGCACACTCTCAACCCTATTTTTGATATGGGATCCCGTTTTAGATCATCAACCCCTATTCCGCCTTCATCTTCGCATCTCTTTCTTGAGATCATACGTTCTCTCTTAATCTACATAGCCTCTCTTCCTTAATTCAATTTTGAATACTTGTCCATTTGTCTCTCTCTTTCCCTTGTTTGGAATCAAATCATCAACGCCTCAGTCCTCACGAAGAAGAGGAATTTGATCCTTAATTACTTTTTCAATTCGGTTTAATTTTTTTATAACTATAATTCTTTTTCAATTTAGTTGTCGAAACTGTAAGAATCCAAAACTTATCACTGATTACATATTTTATTTTTTTTGGATTTTGCAAGTTTGCGATGAATTTCGGAAAATAATATGTTGATCTTGTCGGATATTTGATACCTTGTAAGCGTGTAGGTTAATGGCAATGGATAAGCTCTTTTTACTTAGTTTTTTTAGTGATTAATTTTTAATTTAATTTAGTTATATTTTTATAGGTAAATGGACGATAATTCATGCGTATGCTATATATTATTCATATGTATGTGCTATATTATTCGTGTGTATATAGATGATTTGAGTATTGTCTAAAGAAATGACTATTTTTTTATATTGTTTTCAATGATATTGTAATTTAAGTTTATTCATAAGTATAAATGTTTTATTCGTATGTATATGTGCTATTATTCATGGCAATAATATGATATTTTTGCCATGTCCATTTTGTTCATATATATATATTGCATATATTTGTATACATTATTACTTATTCGTCACAAATGTGAACTTTATTCGTAGGTAACATGATATTTTTCGATTATAAAAATGCTAAATTAATAATTAATTTCAGGATTATAAAAATAATCTATTTGAGGCAAACAATTAATTAAAAACCAATAATTAATTAACATTCTCAAAATTTTAACGGCAAAAATATATGTTGTGGTAAGACATTTTTTTAACAGCAAGTGAGTTCCACTCTCTCAAGGGGGGAGTGGAAGTAGTTTTTCCATATTTAGCAATTAATTAATTAAAATAAATTGGATTAATCTAGACCACTAGATGAATTCAATCCAATGCTCTATAATTGCTCACATATTACACCATAAGGTTTGCTCACACAAGAACCAACCTCTTTAAACTATTTATATCAAGTATAAAATAGGGGACGTCGTGTAATCTACACTTTATTAGTTCTCTCTTCCTTCATCGTACTTTAATATTTTTTCTCTTTCTTAAATGTTCATATCTTTTTTTTTTGTCGATCATGCATTGTTGATGCACAATCCTCCTTCACTATATGTTAAAACTACATTGCAGACATTTTTGTTTTAATGGGAAATCATTTCAGAGCATGTAGGAGTTGTATTGCTGACATTTTTTGCCTTCGAGTAAGGCATTTGTCAGAAGAAGTGCAATCAACTATTCTTTATGAAACTTGACATATTGATTGTCTCGAGAAAAGATTTTATCATGATAATTAAAGATTTTGGCGTATAATTAACAGTTTTCGATTATCCTTTCATTTGCGATGACTATAAATAAAAGTCAAGGTCAATCAATATCGCATGTGGGGTTGTATCTTCCGAAGTCTATATTCACTCATGGTCAACTGTATGTTGCCTTATCTCGAGTCACAAGCATTCAAGGGTTAAAGGTCTTACGTCTTGGCAAATGTGGGAAGAGTGTCACATTAACAAAGAATATATGTTGTCTACAAAGAAGTTCTACAAAATATAAGATCCTTCTTTCCTTATATGGTAAGTGTTTATATAATAGTGATTAGTGCTTATTTCATATTTTCCTTCATTCTTGTGCGTATATATATAGAATTAGTGTATGCCCCGTTCCCTGCACGGGAATATATTAACACAATATTATAAAACTTCACTTATTATCTATAAAAAAATCCTATTATAAATATGAAAATAAATAAATAAATAAATACTATGAATTACATTATGATAATTAAACTAATAAGTGAAAATATAAGATTAAAATTAATCTAGATCTAAATAACTCATTCTCCTAAAAAATAATATATATATATAAATAAAATAACTATGAAATAATTAATTTTGATATAAATAATTCTTTCCACACTAAATAATCGATATATAAACCGTCCATATGCCAAATTTATATATATACCGTCCATTGGAAAGATTATTATTTATAATCCAGATGAAGATACACTTATATGGCAATTTGTATATCTGTATATGCCAAATTTATTACTATTATTGTGTTTAATTATATTGATATAATTATTTCCTTATATAACATTTACTCTTGTGTACTATATTCCATATATTCAATTATATGAATTAATGGTAAAATAAAATAATTATTTTTAATTATATGGATTAGAACTATCTTATTATTTTTAGTAGCTTTCCTTTTTGAAGGGAGAAAGTTTTGCGAGACGTACTCACGCGCCGCCACGTAGGCAGATTCACTCACATGCCGCCACGCAGGCTTCAATGCATCGGTTTTAGTATATGTATATAGATAAAATAGGGGACGTCGTGTAATCTACACTTTATTAGTTCTCTCTTCCTTCATCGTACTTTAATATTTTTTCTCTGTCTTAAATGTCTTTAGACGATGAGACGTTGCATTAGCCTACGCTATCTCTTGTTCTCACTATTCACTCACCTTTTTCTAGCCTTCTACATCGAGCATTCGAGCAGGTTGTTGTTTGTCCAAGCTAGTGAAGTTTTTTTCATTCCGTAGTTTCCTTTGTTTTTTTCATTATACCATGACAGTCAGCTCGTCTTGCAATAACTCGCCCTCTCAATTTACGAGACAATGGCTTTGTCTGATATTTCGAATTCTTATCTCTATTTTAAAAAATATATCAGGTATAAAGTGTTACAATATAGTTTTATAGTTAGATATGTGAATTATATCACATATATTAATATACTAGTCACATAGAGTATATTTTTAATTGAAATGAGATCGCGTTGAGAAATATAATGGTTGACATAATGACATTATATTTTTATAAAAAATAAATAAATTGAACTTTTAGTAATTTATTAATTCGGTTTTTCTATTTTACACTCTTAATAAAAGTTTTATTTGAAAAGACTTTCTAATATTATATTTTCTTAAAATTGCTTTTATAGGGTTTATATTATATTTGAGGGATGTTGCACCTTTCATTTCTTTTTAATTTTTCAATGGTCATGTTTCATGATGGGTAGTCTGTCTGCTAATCCGTCGGTCTGTCGAGAATCAAGTTTGTTGTTTAATCACTTAAATTTTTTACTTGTAACAAAAAAAAAACTTCTTATTCTATGCTTTTCGACATATGATGTAAATACATTAATTTTATTCTAACCAATTTAAATTGGTTCGTAAGTAATTGATTTATTTATTATGATATATTTTACCAACCCTAAACATACATATCTTTGCAAAGAAACACACCATATGTCATACAACCTAGCTATTATTTTTCTTCAGTTTTTAAATAGTACCCTTTTTTCCAATCATAACATGTTTTTTCAACGCACACACATATTTTTATATTGTTTGAAAATATATATTTTGCGTACGGCTCTCTTGCTGAAGTATTATTAGATAGATCGAATCTATTTTAAGTGTATGTTTTCTTTACCAATGACCCCTTACCCTAGTGGTAAGGGAGAGATAACCTTTGCAAGAGGTCAATGGTTCAAATTCCATTATTTACATATTTGTGTAATTAGTTGGTGCTCATTGCTCAAGCCTTTATTGGTTTGGGTGAGCCTGCCTAGTAGCTTCACGTCTGGCTTACTCGGTTCGCGTCCTTTACATGCTAGGGCTCGGACCCGTGGGGGAGCCATAGGGGGCATGGGAGCACGTGTCTCGTCCCTCATCCGATAAATTACCTAGGTGTATTCTCCTCGTCGATAGTTTCGTTTTGATATATAATACACCATAATCCGACGTCTTAGTAAAAATTAAATTATGAATTTTAAAAAATGTAGGTGTATTAATCACTTTAATTTTATTTCAATATATTATAAAAGTTTTATATTTTATTTAAATTGATATTCGCATACGGTTTTTCTATCATATGCCCTAAGGGTATAGGATAAAACACTAAATTTTGAAAACTGTGTGGAGGATGGTGTCGAACTACCTGCACACCCGAGCCAAGGAGACCAAAGCGAAGAAGGTAGGGAGTGTAGAGGGAACTGCTCAAGCGGTGTGGACACCGCCCGAGCCCGGATGGACCAAGCTAAACATTGATGACGCAGTCCGTTTCCAACACTAACTTCGTCACGGTTTGTGATGTTCTGAACCACAAAGGGGACAAGGTCTATGCTCACCTGCACTTGGCCGCGAGATGCAGAAGATTACTTGACGGCACACCATGGGAGGTGAGAATCTGCCATGTTAACCGAAATGCAAACACAACGGCCGATAGATTGGTAAGGATGAGGGTGCGCTCAGAGGATCTGTTCACCCATTTCTTAACCATTCCAGATTGCATTAAGGATTCGATGTATTTACCCACATATAGTGGGATTTCTGTCCAGAACTAATCAATAATTAAGGCGTTAGCCCACGTTTATGACCAAAAAAACAGGAAAGATTCTCTACAAAAAAAGGCAAGCGACCCTAAAAATCTAATTAAAAAAAAGGCTAAACTAATCAAAAGTTTAAATATCTTTCTAAATTTAGGGTCAAGGGCATAGGATAGAATAATCGATTCACATATTATAATTTATCTCGAGAGCTTCGAAACCATAGTTTATACTCCCTCCGTCTCTAAATAGATGTCGTTTTAGACTAGTTGAGTTGTATCAAAATAGATGTCATTTTAGGTTTTCTAGGTAGGGGATAGTAATGATTTGTATTGATTTATATGTTGTTGACTTTTTAAAAGATTTTGATTGGTTAAAAAATGTAGTGGGCATTTAAAAATAATAAAATTTATTAAAAAGGTTAGTGGAATGATGATGTTGATTGATGGGTGAGTGTTTTATTAAAACTTGTGTAATTTGCTAAAATGACTTAAATTTTGAGACGGAGGGAGTATTACTTATTTTGAGAATTCGGTAAGAAGTTACGCAAGTGTAAATATTTTTTATCTAGTTATACACTATTACATATATATGTTAAGAATACAACAAGTTAAATATTGACTAAATGTTTATTTATTGTGTTTTATATTCTTATTTTGTTAGTTTTCTTTTCTTCGGCTATTTCATTTATTTATTTATATTTATTTATTTTGTTAATTGGGAAAATAACAGAGTTTTATTTAGTAGTATAAACCTCTAATAAAAAATGATGAACTCTTTAGTTTGTAACTAGCTTAGTACCCCGTGCATTGCACGGATCTTTGTTTAAAAATATATGTTTATATAATTTCATTTATCATTGTTGACATAAAATTTACGTTTTTTTCTGCACAGCAGAAAAACTGCTCACCAGTGAACTGGGAGGCTTCGGTTCGGGCAACTCCGAGAAGCTTTGAGAAAAATAAAAGATGTTTCTGACAGAGGGTACTGCAGGGTTTACGCCAATGTTTGATTCGACGGCATCGGACCACGGTGATGGTGGTGGCGCAGCCCGAAAATAGACCAGTCGATCACTTTCTGTAAAAACTTCCGACGTTGTTTCGGACGTCTTTCCGGTGAGCTGCTGCGTCGGGGCTTGCACGGTGGCTTCCTGGGTGTTGGAGGAGACCTGTGGTGGTGGTCATCGGCCTTGAATTCACCGAAATCGTGGTCGAGGACGATCGGAGCTAGTGGTGGTTTGTGATCTTCGGCAGATGTTTGTGGGTTTGCAGAGACTGATGAAGCTGATGGATTTAGAGTGAACGTGATAGATAGGATGAAAGATTGCAATATCCTCTTCAATTTGATTTAAGCAGATCACCTAAAGATAGTATATATCATGCAATATCCTCTTCAGGCGCAATATCCTCTTCAGGCGCGCCAATGTGACAAATCAAGATCTCTAAAAAATTAATTCGGTTATTAATTAATTAATTTGGTTATTAATTTATTTAGATAAGATCTCTAAAAAATAAATAAATTAATTCGGTTTATTTATTTATTCAGATAAGGGAGGATATGCACTAAGGTATGAGAGTTAACTAATTAGATAAGGAAGATAATTACTTAATAAAATTTTCTAATTAGTTAAGATTTGGTTATATCTTCTAAATTAGATATAGATAAGGTAGGATCTAAATACATAATGCACTAAGATATGAGAGCGAGTTAACTATTATATAAAGTAATTAATTATTTAATTAGATTTTCTAGAATTAGGTAAGATGTGGGTATATCCAAAATTCATGGGATTAGGACTATAGATATGGATTTAGCCATATACTCCTTTAATATTATATCTTTAAACGTACACTCCTTTCATATTATATGTGATTTTCCAAATTATATAATCTTTTAATATTTTGTTATGTGTTGTCCTACTTTAATTAAGGTAGATTAGGTTGCTTAATTGTGTGCATTGATTTGCATCATCTCAAGTGGTAAAATAATGCTCTCGTGTATTTTCAATAAATCATCATCTCAAGTAGTTAATTATTTAAAGAATTGGTTAGGATCTCAACTAAATCGGATAAGCTTTAATTTAACAAACAAATTAAAGCTACGCAGGTTTAATCTTCAACTCGAAATTAAAATAAACAAATAAATAATTTAATCTATAAAAAAAGCTACGCCGGATTTATGAAGGAACCAAATCATCAATCATATATACAAAAATCTCAACTAAATTAGAAAATCTTTAAAACTTAAGAAGGCCGGATGAGGGATTAGTATTATTAAAAATTAACATAAATAAAGTAATCTTCAAAATAAAAACAAACCTACGCCGGATGAGGGATTTTAGGGGATCCAAATCATCAATCATAAAACCCAAGATCTCAACTAATTTAGATAATTTCCCTTTTTAATTTGTTTTAATTGTTTGTTAAATTAACACTTATCTAATCGATTAAAAATATTAAAATAAATCGATTAATAAAAAAATAAAAAAGGGGCTACATTAAAGGAGAAGCCGCCACATGTTGTAGGCGACTTCTCCTTTAGTATTATAATATAGATATCATTTGACACTAGTTTATAATACCGAACACGTTGTGTGTTTTACGATTTTTTTCTCAATATCGTTGTCTAGTACTTTTATACCCCTCTTCTCAAAATTTTTTGGCTCCGTCCTGAATAACATCAACAATTAAGGATATCCTTCTTGTAAAAATATTTTCAAGGCCATCGACATAGTAATTTAAAAGTTATAATCGTGCTTTATAAATACAATAACGTGGGTAATTCACAAATGAATTTATATAAAAAGTGATGCATAGACTATAGTTGTTGTTGTTTTATTCATGGTAACTTTATATATGTTCACATTGATGATGATAGCTAGGGATGAATAAGGGCGTGTTTGACAAGCGTAGATTAGGAGATTAAGTAGATTAGGAGATTAAAAAAAAAAACAGAAATCTCCTCGGGGACCGCGTGTGGTGTTTGGCGGCACAATGGAGATGGAGATTAAGGGTATTTCATTAGATGAAATTTGGCCAAAATTGAAATCTCCCAAGGGGAAGATTATGGAGATTTGGAGATGGAGATTCTCCAACTTTCACATTATTGCCCCCCTCTCCACACCTTTTCAGATCTCGAAGGGAGAACGACGATTTCTCGGACCCCATTCGCCGCCGCCTTGCTCCGAGCCGAAGACGATTTCTCGGACCCCTGTAGCACTCGACAGTCGTCGAACTCCATTCCCTCCCGTCGAACTCCATTCGTCGTCGCCTCTCCGCTCCTCCCCATTCGCCGCCGTCGAACTCCATTCGTCGTCGCCTTGCTCCGAGACGAAGACAATTTCCCGGACCCCTGTAGCACCGGCCACGGACAGTCACACCAACTTCGCAATCCAGAGCACAAAGCTCCACTGCATCGCCATATCCCTATTCGAACCCGAATGGGTGGAATCGTGCGATTCCGGCGGCGGTAAGGGGGACGTTGCACCGGCTGCCTAGACGAAAGCCCCAATTTCGACTCCGGCACCCTTATTGCAGCACACAGGCTGCCTAGACGACAGCTCCAAACATGAATTTCGAACCCTAGATGGTTCCTGTCACAAATTTCAAACCTTCGAATCCTAAATCAACCCACCTAATTCATGTCAATTTGAGGTCGAGTGGGGGTCACGGTAGCTGTCGCCGGCGAGAGCCTGTGAGGAGCGTTCGTCAGTGAGGAAGATCGAAAGGAGGACGACGAAGGGTGTTGCAGGTGCTGCCTCTCGAAATTGTGTGGGGAGCAATTCGATTTGGGGGTAGAGGGGTTTTTAATTTCAGGGGTAAATTTGTAATTGTTCACCAACTAATCCACAAACATCTTCTACCCACCAAACACCTTTACGAGATTTCTGGTCAAATAAATCTCCATCTCATACCATCTACAAAAATCCCATTAATCTACAAAATTTATCTCCATCTCCTAACATCTATAAAAATCTCATTAATCTACAGAATCTCCATCTACTATCAAACACGCCCTAAAGGGAATGGGGTAGTGGTGAGACATAACACCACCAATAAATACAGTAATACAACCTTACCTGATGGTTGGTTGGTTGATTGATATTGATCGATGAGCTCATTGTTTTTTGATGAGTATCCAAAAAGGGGAATATTATAGCACCACGTTTTTTTCTAATAGGAGGCAGCAAGCCAAGCTAAGCTAAGCTAAGCTAATAGCTATGGTTATTAGCAGTTATATATAAAAGTATATATATATCATGTGTCCCAGTACTCCACTTTCACAACCGGTCGACATCCGATCATTTCCCGTCCAACTGTGTATTTGTCCCACTTCCCTTCTATATTCTATCTATTTTAGTATGATATATACTACTATAAAAATGTAGGTGGTTTAATTTCACTGCGCATTTCGTCACGTTCATCTACTGGTGTCCAACCGACATGTCTCCATCACCAACTTAACACACAAACTATTAATTTAAAATCCAAAAATTTAGACATTGATCAATAAGATAAACGGGTGGGTTTGTAGTTTGTCTTTACTTGACCGACGACGCTACCCTTTTTTTTTTTTTTTTTTTTTGGAAGCAAGATAAGGTTTAGGTCGGGTCGGCCGCAGCAGAGGCCCTTCCTAGCGCATTCTTCCGGACGAAAACTCGCAGTTCTGGATCATATTCACAGCAGACGTCGATCGGCAGGGGAGACATGGGCACTACGCGCAAGGTAGTCAGCCACAGCATTCGATTCCCTGAAAATATGACGAATAACAACATGAGAAAAGGACGAAATATCAGACAGTATATTCGCTTGTAGCATCTCAATCGACCAGGGACATTTCCAATCCCCTAGTAGTACTTTTATCACCAACAGATTGTCTCCTTCGATCAGAAGTGTGGACAGGTTCAGCGCCTTAGCCCTTGCCAGTCCCATCCTGAGGCCGAGATTTTCGGCATAAATAACCGATATACTTGTGCAAACAGATCTGCCCGCCGAGACAACTGAACCATCAGAGTCGCGGATGACAAAGCCATAAGACGAGTTACCATTCTGGATCACCGAACCATCAAAATTTAGTTTGTAGCAATTTAATGGTGGTTTGTCGATCCCACTTCCCGGACCGATCCTGTGGCCTGGCCTTCGACGCTTTAGCACGATAAGGTTGCTTTAAAATGCCCCCCCGACAGCTGTGTAAGGGTGTCAAAGGACTCGACGGGTTATCATCTAAAAGCTTGGATTGTTTCCAACAGTGAGTGGTAGTGCTGTGAAGCAGTAGAATTTCATTAGTTGTAACCTTTTTCGTGTGATCGAAAACAAGTTGATTCCTAAAGAACCACATGGCCCACCAAGCCGAGGCTAGGTTGGCAAAGGAGCGAGACCCAATCGCACATTTTATTGCAGTAAGAGGGAATATGTTACCCATGCCCCTAGCAGAGATATGCCTAGGGATATGGATATTTAAAGCTTTAAGTACAACAGTAGCCATAGGACAACGAAGGAGAATATGATCTCTCGATTCATTTGTATTGTCACAGAAAGCGCAACCAGAAGGTACAGCGATATGCGACCTCTGTAGTCTTGTCTTAGTTGGTAGACCGTCCCTGGAGATTTTCCATAGAAAGTGTCGCACCTTAGGGGGGAACATCGAGACCCCAGATCCACGCACAATCGAAATCTGGCAAGCCAGTGTGTGCAGATATGAAGGAGCTGGCGGAGGCGGTTGAGAACCATCCATTTTTACTAGGCCCCCAATATAGATGGTCTGTGATCGGGTTACTCGGTAAGGTTATCCCCAGAATGTGGTTGATATCATCTTGTTTTAGCAAGTTTTGTAAAGCGTCGTTTATGAAAGATTTGTTCCATTGTCTGTTTGTGATGAAATGAGCCACCGGAATGTCCGCCAGTTCAACCGGTATGGGTATCAGTGTTTTGGAACTCAATGGCTTTTCAAAAGCCCAATTATGGGCCCAGAAATCAATAGTTTCCCCATTTTCAACCCGCCATTGAAGACCCGGGAGGAACTGATGCCTGATGGACATCAAGCGGGACCATTGCCAAGAGGTGTTACCTTTTTTGTTATAGCTATAGAGATCGTTCCCTTTCAGGTATTTATGTGAGATGACTCGAACCCAGATGTTGTCCGGTTCCGCAATGATTTTCCAGAGGAGCTTCATTTGAAGCGCTATGTTCATAGATTCTGCCTTGTGAATCCCCAAACCACCTTTCATCGTGTCTGAACAGATTTTGTCCCAACTGATGAGCGGCGTAGCTTTAGCTGTTTTGTTCCAAAAGAATTGTCTATACACTTTGTCAAGTTCGTGAAGAATGTGAGAGGGTAGCAAGAAAGCTTGCATGAGAAAAATCGGTTTGGCACTCAGATTTGCTTTGATAAGCACCCGCCGCCCTTCAGCAGAAAGATTGGAGGCTTTCCATTTTGTGAGCTGGTTTTTGGTCTTGAGGACCACATCAGCAAAGGTATCCCTATTGGTCCTACCGTTAACTATAGGGCAACCCAAATATTTGTCAAAATTGTTAGCTTGGGGAATACCTAGTACGGCAATAGTCGAAGCTATTGCGGCAGCTGTTGTGTTTGGAGAGGCTTAGAAGCTTGATTTATGCAGATTAACCTTTTGTCCTGAAATAAGACAGTATCTGTCTAAGATAGTCATTACAGAAGTACATGCCGATTGGGATGCTTTACAGAAAATGAGAATATCATCAGCGAATGCTAGAAAGGGGATCTTGATACCCGGACTACCAAAAGAAATACCTAGATCCTTGCTAACAAGCCCTTGGTTGTGTAGTGTACGTGCTAGTACCTCAGAGGCTAGGATAAAGAGAAAGGGAGAGAGTGGGTCTCCTTGTCTTAAGCCTCTAGTGGGGTGAAAAACCGTGGTTGGTTCATCATTTACGAGGACCGAGTAGGATACTGTTGAAACACATTCTTTTATTTTGTTAATAAAAGGATCACTGAACCCGTATTTGGCTAGAACTTTGAACAGAAACGGCCATTCGATGCGATCGTATGCCCTTTCCATGTCAAGCTTAAGGGCCACCATGCCCGTTTTGCCTTTCTTCATTCTGAACGAATGCAAAGCTTCATGCGCAATCAGGATATTGTCCTGAATAGCTCTCCCTTTTGTGAAGGCCCCTTGTAGGGGGTGTATCAGCTTGTCGAAAATTTTCGTTAAACGTGCGGATATGACTTTCGCAATGATTTTATAGATAGTAGAGCATAAGCTGATTGGTCTGTAGTGGTTTACTGCAGTCGGCACATCACATTTGGGTAACAACGTGATAAAGGTATGTTTCGTTTGACGTAGTAACCTACCACTGGTAAAGAAGGCCTTAATTGCCTTCGTTACAGACGGGCCCATAGTGGGCCAGAACTTTTGGTAGAAACCGGCTGGGAAACCATCAGGACCCGGAGCCTTGTCTGGGCTCATTGCAAAAACGGCCGCTTTTATCTCATTGTTTGTGACAGGTGCAGATAGCATGTCATTGTCAGCCTGAGTTACTATTGTTGGGATCACCGATAGGTCTGTAGATAAATCCGGATCAGAAATCGAGGAAGCTCTGAACCGAGCCTTGAAATCGCGAACAAATTCTTGTTGGATCGTGTGGAAATCAGTTGTGGGCTGACCACCCGGCAGAAGGATGGATTTGATTATTTTCCGGCCTCTCTTTTCCGTAGAGATTTTGTGAAAATACCCTGTGTTTGAGTCATTTAGTTTTGTATGTTTAACTTTAGCCCGCTGGCTCCAGTAGCGACGGTGAAAGTCGAGCATACGTTCCCTTTTGTTGAGTAGTTGTTTAAGGGTTTGGACATCCCGACAGTTGTAATTTGAGATAAGAGTCGTCTGTAAACTGAGGAGCTTTCGATCCGTTACAAGGATTTGGTTGTGAATGTTGCGAACCGTATTCTTATGCCAAGTTTTGGAAAGTCTTTTAAGAACTTTTGCTTTTTGAAGCAATTTAAACATCAGGGAACCTTGTGGGTTTGCCCTCCAAGCCTGTGAGACTAAGTTCCTGTAATCAGCCCTAGAAGCCCAAGCCAAATCGAATTTAAAAGGTCTATTTTTAGGCTGAATGTTGTGTCGAAAATCTGTGGAGATCGGAGCACGATCAGATCTAGTAAACGGATGTATCTGAGTACGCAGTGAATCGAAAATAGTAAGCATGTCCGTGTGGATTAGTAGACGGTCAAGTTTTTCCAGGCAAACGACCACATCATTCGATTTCCGTTGCCAAGTAAACTGACCCCCACTTGTAGGTACCTCTAGTAATGCATGGTTGTTCTTGAAGTCTAGTAATCGTGTGAAGCGGGCGTTTGAAGGGTAGGCTCCTCCAAGTTTTTCTGCTGGGGTGGCTATTTCATTAAGGTCTCCCATAATACAAAATGGAATTACAAGTGACTGGATGTAAAGGGAGATTGTATCCCAAAAGGCTGATTTACGCCTCTCATCAGGAGGGGCATAAACCACCAGAAATGCAAAGGAGCGCTTTGTAGCATAGTCCGAGTAGTTGAAATGAATGAACCGATGCTGAACCGAAATAAGCTCGATGGAACCTTGAGCAGCAGAGAAATCTTTCCAAAGGAGACAGATTCCCCCCTGAAAAGCCAATGGCTGGATCAAAAGCTATATTCGTGAAGCCATACTTACGCAGTATGCTTACAGAAGAAACCTTGTCAGTCTTAGTTTCTAGAAGAGCTATCACGTTTATATTATTAATTTGACAGAAAATATCCACATTTGTCCAGAAGTTACGGCTCCGGATGCCGCAGAAATTCTATGTACAGATATTCATAAAAACCTTATTGGGCGAACAGTTTGTACTAATCTAGGAGTGACTGGCTCAGTCTTAAAACAAGAAACCATAAGTGAGATGGTTCGAATGCAGGAAACGCGTGGTTTCAGTCCATTTGTGGTTCTATAAACTGAGAATGAGGAATCTGTGTAAGGGACTTCTCGAGTAGTGAAACTATGTTTTACGGTAACAAATTTAATTTTAAGCATCCCGTTGGGTAATGGTTTGTCGATCCGGGAGGGCTCATAGGTCATGATTGTAGCCAGAAGGTCCCAAGCGACCCAAATCGATGGGTTGTGTAAAGCGAGATAGGGTTTCCCCGTAGGTGTTGTACTATCTGAGTTTGTATTGAGTCCAGAGACGTCGACTAGGAGGTTAAATATCTTTAGGATTGTTCTCCGAATTTCTTTAAGATAAGCTTGTTTTGTTAAGAACAAATTCCGGTATTTGTATAGCAGGGGGTTATGAAAATCCAGGCAACATGAGCTAACCAATCTGATAACAAAATAAATGCCAATTTGCAGTGTGTATGTTGTTACAAAACCGGGTGTATAAAGGAACCCATTAGTTTGACTGTTAAGTAATCTCTTGTTGAGAGATGTTTGGTCTTGTATGACCCTCACATCTAAATTAGTTAAAACGGGGGGGGGGGACCCTACAAATTTTGAGTAACAAAACCCGGCCAAAGTTCAGCTTGTGTAAGAATTCAATTTCAATTTTATAATGAAGCTTTGATATTAAAAATCCCATTTTGATTGTAGTCAAGCACTTTTGAAGAGTGAAATGGTCCGGTAAGGACAAGGTATGTTGATTGGTGAAAGAATAGGGAGGTGCCCCATAACAATTACAATGAAGATTCATAACATAACAAAGCTCATGTAGGCAGACCCAAAGGGGCAAGTACATACAACAGCACCCCCTGCCAAGATTGGGACTAAAGCAGTAGGTGAAAACAACGTACAGAAAAGGTTGAAACCAATCCAAAAAACAAGCCAAAACCAAAAGGGAAGGAGAACGCTTGGCACCAACGACCAGCAGCGGCAAGGGTTCCCTCCTCATCAGTGTGGGCACTAAAACCATGGCTGAAGGATCCAACATAAGCAGCCGAACAGAAAAGCAACTCACAACACACCAACAAGCATGAATCAGGCTATCCAAGGGCACCACAGAAGCCGAGCCAGCAGCCCCCGACCAACGGAAGAAGCACAAAGCCCGCCCCCAAACGATCCTGCGACAAACAAAAAGAAGACAGCAGGAAAACGAGCAAATGAAAAGCCAGAACTGCCCCGATCCGGGGATCAAACAAACCACACGCAAGCAAGGGATAATCCTGCAATTACATGAATTTATAAAAGGCAAGCGGTAAATAGGCAATTGGTTATGACAGTAGCTGAACACACAAAACAGACATGTGATCTCTGACTTCCCAAGTTGTAACTCAAATGCGCTAGAAGAGGCAGTAATCACCTCGGCCAGTAGTGCAGCAACAGCTTGTGAGCATGAGGGAGACTCGCACCCAAAATTCGGGGTTACCGATATATAACTCATGTACACACGCGTGCTGATTAAGCACAATTATCGGACCTTTGATGTTTGTGAAGAAATTGGAAGTGCAGTACATAGGAGGGAAGATAATTCGAGGTTGACAGTAAAACTTGTATAGATACGGAGCTGGTAGGCCAAAACAAAGCGATCGTATCCAAAAATCGTGACTGTAGAGTCAGATTGGGTAGATAATACCTGATTTGAGTAGTTCTTGGTGTTGAGGTAGATGAGACGGCAAACGCCTAACCTCACAGAACCGCCCGTAAGCAACTTCCCAACACTGAGCCGCCGCCTGAACCGCCAACGCCAAGCCCAAAAACAACACCAGACCGAGGGCCAAACGCCGCCAAAGCCACCGACCAAGAACAGATCTTTACTCTGATTATTTTGATTGGTAGAAGGTTTTTGCTTTCTTTCATGCTTTTCAGATTCACGGGAGCGACTCGCTCGATTGTTTCTTGTGCTCTTGGTTGGAGAAGGTGGCTTCTGCTGAGAGAAGGCGGTGGGCGGAGGTCCGACGGCTGGCTTTTTAGCCGAAATGCTGGTGGCGGCGGGATGGGAGTTAGGGTTTTGGAAGAGAGTGTTTTTCATTCTTTATCGATTCGATCCGTGTATGACGACGCTACCCTTAATTGGGTTGGACTTGGGCCTTTTAATTCAATCTAATTTAATACGGAGTATTTTCATTGTTCATTTATACTTGTACTAGGGTGGCAGACCCGTGCTACGCACGGGACATTGTTTATATCAAATCAACTATCGACTAAAATGTTGCCCGTTGACAGAAGAAAAGGCGAGTGTTAGTAGTCATGGGTAGCTACAAAAACAACAGAGCTCTGAATGTTTTGGAGCGCGAATCTTGTTCACTGCTAGTCAGGGTAATCTGCAAATATAACCCATCAATGGATGCGAAGAGACCCACAATCAGATCAAAATGGCGGTACTTGTTAGTAGAATTAGGCATCGAAACGATAAAGATTTGAGTTTACATACCCGATTTCTATCAGTTGTTCCCAAATCTTGAAGTCAATAGAAGAGTATGCCTTCCAAGCATGAGTATGAAAAGTATAATGGAACAACATTTGTTGTCCACTGTCTCCATGGTCCTAGTGTATCTCTCGTTCTTCCTCCCTAGCAAGAATGCAGTATTGACAATCACTACGACAACCCCATTTCTTCCACCGTACACCAGCTCTTGGTAGTACCATGGAACAACATTGGTTGTCTTTCTTCAGAAGTATCTTTGCAGTTCGGACTTCGGGAAGCTTAGTTCCTGAATGCATCTTGTATTCTCACACTGCCCTGCGCATGATCTAACAAAGTAAAAAAACACTTATCAATGACAACAGGCATGAGAAAATATCAGTTGCAAGAGTGAGAAAACCGAAATACAGCATGTGTCAGCAAAGAAAACTCAGTGAACTGCACTGCATTACAAATAGCACAATGAACTGTACTGCATTAGGAATTCAAATGTAGGAATATGTCTTGTTTACCTAAAAATGGAAACTCTTTGAGTCTCCTGCCTACACACCATACTTCAGCCCAAATCCTGAAATACCCCAAAGTATTTTTGGGTATTTCTGTTTTAAGTTAAGTAAATGAATAACGTTAAAATAAAAGAAATTATAAGATTTTTTTTAATATATATATCTTATGTTTAAGTTCTTATTATTTAGAACCTAAAATTCGGCTGGACATTATGATTTTAAGAGCGAACCTTATTTTAACTAAGATAAAGCAGGACTTTTATTTTTTAAAATATAAATATTAATGTGCGTTCATTATTTCATTCTTTACTATTTTATTTGATATTTATTTTAATAAATTTATTTCAATAACCTCCTTGATATAAAATAAGTTTGTTACAAGTAGGAATTACTTTAGTAGTTTATTTTAAAGTGAAAGGTGCTCTAATTAAATTACCCCAATCTTAATTTTGATATAATGGATGACCCAAGTATTTATATTTAACATCTATCTAGTATAATTGTTAAAAGTTGTGAAGTACTTGTTGATTATTTTCATTACGTTCATTCTCAAGCCTAGAAGCTTATTTCGATTAAATTAACTCAATAAGGATTCAAGTTAGATAATATATAGCTTTTATAGGAACATGTACGTTGGATACAAATTTATGAAACAAGTGTTATATATTTAACAAATTCGTAATATAATTCAAAGTAAATAAATATTTTAGCTAATTATTTTTTTAAAAAAAAAAACGTTTGCATATATTATTATTATTATTATTATTATTATTATTATTATTATTATTATTATTATATATATTATCCAATTACTATTTACAAGAAATTAGTGGGTAGCCGAGATACTATCTGGGCACCCACTCCCTTAGCGATAATAAAACTGAGTCTAGTGAAAATATAAGCGGCAACACGAGCCCCAGCATCATGAGATACGGAGAATTTCTGAATCCGCTTCAGCAAAGCAACCGCATCCGTATCTAACTCTCCCAACGAAGAGAAGGAGAAGGGTATGAAACCATACCCAGCCGCCGTGCACAAATCTCGATACTTGGCACACTTACGTCGAGCAGCATCAACAACAACACGACCAGGCACAAAGTCAGACATCCCAGACTGAGTCAAAGGGGAGGATCCCGTCAGATCGACACAAACATCCCGCCCCCTATCCCAGGAATAAAGTAGCAAATCCGCCGGACGAAGAGGCTTATCATGCCCATCAATCAAACCAATATCAACCTCCTTACCAGCAGAAATCCCAGACCTGTAGTAGATATCCAATAAGGTGTCGCGAACGAGGTTATGTCGATGTTTAATGCCCACGGAACCAGCGCAAGACACAGCATGGTCACCGTAAACATCACCAACAAAGACCCGAGAACAAGCAGAACATGGTCTGGACACCGCGAACAATGGAACTCCCAATCGATAGCTAAGCACACTACGATAGGTCCTTCCATTCATAGTCTGCCCCAACCCAGAAATAGGAACTGCACGCAACCAATCAGATGAGTGAGCACCCTGTTGAGACTTCCATAATGCCACCTGTCGCGGAGTCAATGAGAAAACAGAGTCTGATGTAGCAGCAACCTTCGCGAAATATATATCTGCCAGTTTCTTCATAAGCTTGGGGGCAGCGATTTCACTAGGATCGCGTAGAAGATCAGAACCCGTGACCTCATTAAAAGAGCGACAAGCATCATCAAAAGTAGACCCAACAGCAATGATACCAGAAGAATGCAAGATCTTAGTCTGCAACTCAGCAGACTGCAAACGGGACGCCAAAAAAGCATAATGTAACACATCACCAGCAGCGTACACTCCAAGCCCACCAAAATGAAAAGGGAATGTGACGAGCCTCCACTGCCAATATTATTATTATTATTAATATTATTGTTATTATTATTATTATAGTTTATGTTTCCTATTTTATTTAATGGGTAAAAGATGTTAGCCACTTAACCCCAATTGGCGAGTCAACTCGGTTGAGTTGACCGAGTCAAGTGAGTTGACTCACCTTTCTTCAACCTTCCACCATGGCCAACTCTAGCTCCTCCATTCACCATTTTCATCTCAAATTCATTAATAAGATTAGTCTTAAATGAATTTTGAAGAGTTTAAAACTTATTTCATTCATAAATGGCAGGTATTACATTCAATTCGATCCGAAGAATATTCTACTACACTTACTTCGTTCTCACCCAAATCTGGTCATGGACACGTCGGTTTTGATCCAATTGATGAGTGTTATTGACTAAAGCAATTAATATGATGATAATGGTATATTCAATTTGAGGAATCGGTTACGAAATGGACCCTATTCTAAAAAGGGTTTCGGTTCTGTTCAAAGATAATCCACCATTGCTCGCCCGAAATCCAAGCTCCTAAGCTGCGATTTTACACTCTAAAAACCTCTAGAAACAATCCCCTTCACAAAAATTTCTCAAAAACATCCCGAATTCAAAATCCCCAAATCGGGATTTCGCTCCACCGGTCACCGCCGCCGCGCCACTGCTCCGCCGCTCTCCGTCTGTCGCCACCACCGTACTCGCCTCCTGTCGCCACCACCTTGCCATCCCCTGTCGCCACCGGGTGCATTACCGTCTTCGCCGAAGGTCGCCGTCGAGTCGGAGGTTGAAGACGATGAACAGTGTGTGCATCACTGGCGGGCTGAAGGTTGAGAAGGGGCTGAGTTAATCACACAAAACCTCCCAAACTTTCAGTTTTGGTAAAATACGTCCCTATTTCAATTCGAAAATTATAAAAATTAGCCCGCAGTTTTAGAATGTATTCTCACTCACGTTCAATCTTAAAATTCGCAGCACTTATCTCAAAATCCGACACCCATCCCGAGACAATTTCAAAGGAGGTAAAATTTGTATAATCTCCGACTTTATAAATAATTCGAATTTTAGTTTCGAATTAAATAAGTCAATTTCACATATAAAATACCAATTATTCAATCATTCTTTGTGTCTTGCATTTTATGTCTAGATGCGACTATCGATTTATCCAATTCCGTCACGAAGTTCCTTGAAGTCCATAGTTGGTACCGAAATCCAACAAGACGAAAAAGGCAAGTGACTTTCCGAGCCTTTATGCTCACTTTGGTGCTTTCGTGTCTAGTTGTTTTCTTTTCATTTGGTTGCTTGCCAAGTTAAATAAAATAAATTACAATTCACCTGTTTTGTGTAATTTATTTAACAATCAGTTTGGATTTGGCAAGTAAAATTGGGTAAAGTTATTATTTGACCTTAATATAAAATAATAACATAGTTTACCCACCATTTCTTTAAAGCATGATTTATTATTGTTCTTTCATGCTAAAATATGGTTAGGTATGGAACATGTTATTTTGTTGATGTTTCCATCCGTTATTTTATTTTATTCTATTTGGTATCCATGTTACCTTTAAATAATATGGATTACTTTTTGTAATGTGTGATCACGTAAGATAAGTCATTAATCAATAGTGAGAATGTGAGGATTGTGTGTTACGATCGGAACTCAACTAAATCAAGATCAATTCAAGTAAAACGTATCAATCAATGCAAAGTAAAGTGAATCGTGTAATGTGTAAAGTTAAATGAAAGTGACGTGGTAGAGTCAGGTCGGAGCCGTTATTCTCCGGTCTAAAAGTTTCATGAAACTAACACATTCTGAATGCGCATTTATTATCTATCGGAATGTTACACTACCAAATAAAAAGGTTTTAGGTCGTTATCCGCTATTGAGAGCGGGACCGGTATCCTATGATTGTTAATTAATTAAGAGGTGTGTGTCGAATGAAATGTGTAACCTATCAAAGTGTTAAAATGTGTAACATTATATAAAGATGTGCTCAAGCTATTCAACGTGAGGAAAGTGAAGTTGTGTACGTTCAAGCTATTCAACGTGAGAAAAGTGAAGTTGTGTGAAGAGGAAAGTGAGTGAAGTGTGTGATAGACATTTGGTTTCATAGTGATCACGATTAATTCAAGCTATATCATATCCCATCTGTACTCAGGATATATGGTTCCTAAGGGTGCTTGTCGCCCACTTCTTATGTTATTCAATCCTTCGGGATTATCCGTGTCATAATAATTGTGTTGTCAAATTTTTTTTAGCCCTCTAAAATATTCTAATTAATAATCGCATTCGGGTTTAAATTCATACCATTAAAGGTCAATGAGTATAAATCTGAAGTAGTCCCAGTTTTCGAGCCGTCACTTGCTAGTTCTCGCGAACTAACCGTCCTTTGTTAATTTGGACGGCTAGGGGTTCATTGTCTTCGTACAATACCCCAGTCTCCGGTTCGCAGGTTAAGGTCGAGTCTCCGAAGAGAAATTTAAGAAGAGTAAGAAGACATTTGATTTTCAAGATTTAATTATTTAAAGTTGTTAGAAAATATTGTATAAAGAGTTAAATGTTTATTTTTACCAAGTCGTCCGCTGTAATGTTTTAGTGTATTGAATATTGTAATATTTATTGTATTTTAAGACTTCCGCTATTTATATTTAATTTTATTATCATCTTGTTTATGGGAGCATGGTAGCATGTCCCTATAAGCCTAAGGTGGTTACGAAGACATTAAAGTCCGAGTAATCACTGGCGCTGCAACATTCCCTCGTTTACAGAAGGGGGTGTTACAAATCCTCCACCTCAAACTCGGTGATCTTCCTTTACAGGCTAAACACTGACAGTATAGACAACCAAAACAGAATCGTAAGCAATCCACACAAACTGAAACCCAAGAAATGACTTATCGCCCCTATTGGCAAACATGTCATTCTTTAGTTGGAACATGAAACATCTAAGCTTATTTTTAAATTAGTAAGAAAAGCATAAGTAATTATATAAAACCTAAAATGAAAAGAACCCAATACAAACTCACAAAAAGGGGCAAAATTGATAGATTTTATATCACTAAACCAAGCAAGATACCCAAGAAAGAGTGTGACAGAGAGAGAAAGTGGCAATCAACCACCAGGCGCCTCTGAACCAACTTGAGAGCTCGGATGTGTTTTTGGATTTGTCTCAGGAAATAGGGTACATCATTGTTAGTTGACGCCATCGCCCTTTTTACTCTACTCTACCAATGTCTTGAGGCCATCCGTGACTGCTGTAATTGTTACTCTACAAACTCAAAAACATACACAATCTAAAATATGGAATTAAGAACAATGATCAATTTGTTTGCAAATGCTCAACAAAATGCATAAATGCATAAATGAAATCCTAGTTCCAAACATACTGTATGGGGCTAATATATCTCCAAGCCTAAAAAATATATTCACTATCTATTTTGGATTCAATTTCAATCAATTTTACTTTGCTACCATAAGTGACATCATTGACTAAGGCCATACAATATTAAAAAAATATATATATTCATTGTCTATTCAATATAAAAAAATGCATATGTTTTAGCAAGAGCAAGCAAACAACAACAATAAATTGAACAACAGTAGCAGCAATCCATCATGAACATATATGTCGATTTCCAACAATTACCCTGATCAAATAGAAATCAAACAGCCCTAACAAACAACAATTGTACGTCCATAATCGATCAGTAATAAAACAACCCCGATCAAACAGTAAGAAATAACAAGAGCTCCAATAACAAACAACAATTATACTTGTATTTGCAGGTAATTAAGCTCCGCCTAATTTAGACCATGTTTATCAGTTACTATTTAAGATAATAAAATTACTAATTTTTTATTCACCTCTCTCCACCACATCAGTATAGCATCTCTTCTTCCCTTTTTCCAGTTTAACAATAGCATCCCTAGCATCCCACAATCCATATTTTTTACCAATTCAATTTACGAATATACCCTTCTATAACAATTATTTCCAACATGTTTATAGTATAATTATAATATTATATTAGTATTTAATTACTAAAATGTAATTAAAAATTTTAGATTTAAAATAAAATAGCAAACTCCATTGATTAAAAAAAAGGAAATTACGTGTGTTACGAACTAAAAAAAATAATAATTGGACTTGGTATGAAGTTCCGAATATTGCCAAAATGTTTCGAACACAGTAAAACCCTAATTTTGTTCGTCACGTGATTCCCTATTCGGAAAGGTATTATAATAAGCAATCGGACACCGAATGACCAAGATTCAATTTACCGAGTAAAATTACAATATAATTATATCAAAATAAATCATTTTTTTCAAATTACGTCGAAACATATTCAAATTTGATGTCTATGTGTAGAGAAAAATGAATTTAGTATTATGGTAATTTTTAATTTTTTTTTAACATTTTACATAGCGAAATTAGCATTATTTTCAATTTAATTAACACCGGTCAGATCCAATCGCAGCCGTCCGTTGCATTCAATCACAACCGTCCGTTGCATTCAATCACAGCCGTCCGTTGCATCCTCCTGTGTTGTTGCGACAGCTGGCCCTGTCCCTCTGCACATGTGCATCAGCAACCCAGCTCTCCCACGCAGTGTTTTGTCAAATTAGAGAACCAAACGACGTCGTTTTTTGCTCTTAATTTCCGAAAAAAAGAATTAGAATCCGACACAACTTTAATTACTCCCCTATAGCATCGATGCCAATTTAGAATCGGACAAGCATCCGGAGAACGTTCGACCTTAATATTTTATATTTTTTTAAACCTTAGCATCTTCAACAGTGGCCGATAAAATTGCTCTTAGCTCATATATATAGAAATGGTGGGACTTTGCTCGTATCCAATCATCCCCCATTGAGCATTTAGCCTCTCGTGGACAATAAATTCTTCCAAATCGATCAAGTATGAACTACTGATTGTTTAGATGTAAATGAGATCAAAAGTGTCCCACATCAGAAAGTTGATCGAGCATATCAAGTCCTAGTATATGATTGTCAATTGACTACTAGCGCATGTACGCTCGTGCACACGACCCCAGTAGCGTATGTACGCTCGTGCACACGACTCCAGTCATCGATCTGAGTTGAAATTTAATACCGATCTATAAGAAACAGAGGGAAACTACAAAAAATCGAAGTAGACCAATTAAGTAGTAGGGTTTTGGGTATACATTCCACAAATCTTGATCCCGTGTATTTTTTTTTGGGGGGGGGGGGGGGGAAGGGGTAAACGTACGTGAATACCGTCTTGCAAAAAATTAAGCGACACGCAAATTTATCATCTCAAAAATCTCGTTTTAAAAAAAATATTTTTTAATATATGTGCGAGCCAGGATTTTCAATGTAGATAATAATTACTCCATATATGCTTATTTCTATTTCTTAATTTACTCCATATATGCTTATTTTTATTTCTTGAATTTTTAAATAAAGAGCGGTCATATCTAGGGTTCAAATTGGAAACATTTGAGTAAGTTTATTTCTATTTCGATGTCTATTATTTGTACTAATGGACTAACTTAGTATTTTAGTTCGCATATGATCGAGATATGATCGAGGTATCTTTGATCTTTAAATTTTCAGATAGATACGAATTGAGGGGCATGGCTCGTTAGGGATATTATATGAGCCATGTAGCTCGAATTTGGTTCGGAATCGGCTTATAAAAAACTCAACTTAATTTCATTCATTTTTCAAATGAGTCGAATATAAACACATTTTTAAACTCGATTCAAATTGAGGCTCGACTCGACTCGAGCTCGAATATTGTAGAATTTACAAAATTTCTTGTTAGCTACTATGTTATGAGTGAGTGGAGCTGTTCTAGGCTCGAATAAATCTCGGCTTGAGCTCGTCCATTTAATAAATGTGTCAAGTATGAACTTATTTTAAAGCCGGATCTAAATTTAGGCTCATCTCGAACTCATCCTGTATTCTTGTTTTTAAACGAGTTGAATATAAACAATCACTACTCAACTCATTCGACTTGAATATCAGCCTTGGGGCCCGTGTGGGATTCGAATTTAAAAAAGTGAATCTAATATGGGATTTGTAAGTGTTTTTAAT
The DNA here is from genome assembly GCA_963922045.1 of Persicaria maculosa. Taxonomy (NCBI): domain Eukaryota; kingdom Viridiplantae; phylum Streptophyta; class Magnoliopsida; order Caryophyllales; family Polygonaceae; genus Persicaria; species Persicaria maculosa. The sequence goes on along the minus strand of OY998254.1, from coordinate 1,378,253 downwards.
ATTTCACATTAAATTGTGAATTTATAAATTTTTTTAATAATTTTTTATTTAAAGGGCATGACTTATTTGGGTTTTTTTATATAAAAAAAATCTTGTTTCGTTGCTTCTCATGCCTACTCTATGAAGGATCTAATGGTTAAAACCAAAAGAAGCTTATCGTTTTAAAACGGGCTTGTTATGGGATGGTTCGATCTCACCAAATACACGGCGAACTCATCGACACCGACTTTACGTGTCAGTAACTTGTGTTGTTCGTGGTGCTGTACATGTTGAAGTGGGGGGCGCTGCTGGTGCTATGGTGGGACTGTCAACACTGACTTCACGTGTAAGTGGATGGTGTAAGGGGATCTGATGCAGGTTTGAAGTCGATGGGGTGTTTACCGACTCTGACTTTCCGTGTCTATTGAGATTGGAGAGGTTGTGCATTTGACGAGAAGTTTGTTGTGTAGATAACATCCCATTTATATATATATATATATATATATATATATATATATATATATATATATATATATATATATATATATATATATATATATATATATAAACAATCCTAAATAGAGAGAGTTGTATCTGCAAAATTACCCTATCATGCCAATTTAGTCAACTCACAACTGGTGACTTTACATTTGGCTAAGATGCATGCTTCACAATCTTTCACACACTGTCAAAAAATATGACAATCTCAATCTTTCACACATTGGTGAAAAGCATCGAAATCAAATCCCTTGAAAAAATTATCATAAACAAGATGAATTATACAGTAATCACTAGAACTCGTATTATCCGATGACCACGAAGACAAATAGGCTATAATGACAATATCATAGTCCTATAAAAAAAAGAGTATGTAAGTCTAAGTCAAGATGTACGCACCATTTCTTCAATACAACGATATTAGAAACACTTGTTGTGACCAGTGTTGTTATTCGAGCCAAACAAGTTAAGTATTGTTTGTTCATATTCAGCTCATTTAGAAGCAAGTAAAGTTTGAACCGAGCCTAAATTTGGATTCGAGTTTTAAATTGTGCTCAAGCTTAGTTTATTTAATACGTAGTAATTGAGTTCAAGTTGAGTCTTTTTTTCGAGTATTAAACAACCCTACTACTTGCTTATGACATGTTAACTTGAATGAAATTTTATAAATTTCACAAAATTCGAGCTGAGTCAGACTTTGAATCGAGCCTGAAAATGTGCTCGTAGTCGGCTCATTTAGTAAATAAACGAGCTCGAGTCAAACTTTTATTGAATTGAACTAGAACCGAACTCGAGCCTCTCGACTCATATAATAGCCCTAGTTGTGACTCAGCACTTGAAGGGCCCAACTCGTTACCGAATGCTACAGGAGTTGGTATTTACCAAGAATTTGATGGACACTAGAAAGGGTTTCTACTTTCTAACCATTTCTTTATCATCCACCCTAGATATGGGACGAATTAGAGGTTTTAATGGTCCAGTTTTCTGGGCCCTTGTGCTATTGGATACACCAATTGACTTTGAAGTTATAAATATGGGCCTGTTGTTATACATAGGCCCATTATAAACTTTTCAGGTTGGTATATCTAATGGGCCACCAATATTTGGACTGGAAAACAAAAGTTGAAATTACATTGGAGACTTGGAGTACATCAATTGATAATCTGTTGGTACCATTTTCAGTTGATTATTTATGTCCGTGGATTGTAATTATTCCCTATAGATGCTTGTAAATTAAGGAAAGTCGCTATCATTTTTAGCTTCAACGATTTGATAATCGGATTCGTGATGATAGAAAATTACACAGGACTTGTTATATGTAGAAAGGGTCAACTAAGGCGACCGGCAAGCTCCTGCAATAGGCATGCTGTTCTTAAATTAATAAGCAGTGACATGTCTTGTACTCAACTACTACGATTAAGATAAACTTGTACGCAATTCCAGGAAAGTTATTAACTTATTATAACATCATTAAGATCTTGTTATTAACTTAATAAGTTGTTGTAACTACATATACCATTACCACTTACAGTGCTATGCTTGTTCAATACTCCACAATACAAATTATACAATGATACTAAAATGCAACTTTCAATTTATTTTATTTTTCTACTATAATTCCAAAGCTTTGGCAGTGGCACCCAATTGATTTTGATATTGATTAAACCTAAATTAAATTGCCAGGAACATGCAATTTGAACACAGCCAACAACAGGTCAAAGTCCAACAGTAGAGTAACAGCCAAAAAAGCTCTGTTCCCCAATAGAAAGAAAGACCCACAAAACATGGTAGGATATTTAGGGATTAGCAACTCCAACAAAACCCTAAAAGTAATGGAAAACCATTGACATGAAACAGTAATCAATCAAATTGGGCGGAGAAATCGGCAGAGATTAGAGTATTATACAGTACTACAACACATGACATGACATGATGACACATTAATATCAAACATTAGTTGGGGTTGGGTTGGATCGCAGGGAGGAAGGTCATTTCATCTTCATACTATATTGCAGTAATGTATTTTGGTTAAAACTTGAAAATTGAAATGCAAAGTCATGAGATTGATTATCAACTTCCTACACACAAGGAAAAAGGAGAAAAGAAAAAGAAGAGAGTTGGGAGGGAGTAATTGATACTTTGTTGAGGGAAACTGATAGATTTAATTAGGTACAAGAATGCCTGACTGAACAAGCAACCACCTGTGCCCATTGCTTCAATCTCGTCTTCATCCTCTTCGGATCTTCCCCTGTCCATCCACACACACCACCATCAATACACCATCTAATCAAATCAATTTCCTTACCAAAAAAAATCATTGAATTTGACATCCAATTTTGTTGCCTATTTATTTTGGTAGCTAGGTAACCCCTAATCAAAGCAAAATTGAGAATCTCAATTGAAGAGTACTACTTGGATTGGAATCACAGAATCAGCAAACTAGGAGATCCAAGCAAGATTTGAAAAAAGGGAATTGAATTATACCAGGGCTGAACATGGTGAGGGGGCTACCGACAGGGGAAGGCAAATCCGGATCGGAGGCGAGCAGGGAAGAAGACGAGGACTTGGAAACGTAAACGGAGTCGGTGTTGTGCTTGAACTGACTGTTGACGGCATGGTACAGGCCGTAAGCAGGGAAGGCATGAGATAGCCTCGGATCCAGGTCGGGGGAGTCGAAGCCGAAGCCGAGCTCGAAGCAGGCCTTGAGCTCGTCGAGATCCTCGTCGGTGACGCTCTTGCTCCGCCGATTGGCGCGCCCCTTGCGTTTAAGCCACACTTCCTCCCGGTAGAAATCCGGCGACCAGGAGTTCTGCTTGAGCAGCGGCAGCGGACGGGGGGGATCGGAGGGCGGGGGAGAGGGGGAGGGGCGGGACATGGCGGGCCCGTCGGCCGCCGGGGCGGGGGAGGGCGGCGGAGAGGAGAGCCCCAGGGCTTTGAAGAGATGTTGGGGGGTTTGAAAAGGGTTGGGGGAGGGAGGCATACTGCAAGGGATAAAAGCTTGTGAGATGGGATGCTCCATTCGTGGGTCCCTTTCTTTCTTTCCTTTTTTTTAAATAAATTATTCTTATAGGGGAGAGAGAATTGAGTGTTTTGGTTGGTCCAAGTTATGATGAGCTGTCTATCCCTTTTAATTAAAGTTATGGGCACAATATACCATTAACTAATGGGCCGATTTTAGTGGGAAAATAAAGACTTAGCAAGTTGAGTTTAACTATGGCTTACTCTTATGATTATGATGATCTTATCTAGTTTATATAAGTGATTTAATATTTGTATTTAGTTCAAAATGTGTTTATATTAGCATTATTTAGTAAATAAATGGATTTAACTTAAGGGGTATTTTATTCTAGATGTATTGTGAATATATGACTATGGACGAGTCTAAGTCAAACTTTTTTTAGCCGAGCTTTGACTTATCAACTCATATACCAATCTTGCCTAAACTATGAAATAATTGAACTTATTGCACTAATAGCTAATTTTAACCATAGAAAATGTTAAATATAAAGTTAAAATCTCATAAATCTAGATCATTGATTCTAAATTGAGTTGTTGGGAACTTTTTACATTTTATGAAACAAGGGTAAATAGTAAAAATTATATCCGTTCAAATTTGACCCGCCTCTGTATTTTTGTAATCGCACATTTTAGGATAAATATTTTTATTTGAAACAACCTAAACTCATTTTCCGATTAAAAGGAATTCGAGCCTCTGTATTTTTGTAATCGCACATTTTAGGACAAATATTTTTATTTTTAGTTGAAACAACCTGAACTCATTTTCCGATTAAAAGGACTTTGAACTCGCCATTTGTACAACTACTTATTTATTTAACATTTTCTTATCAACCAAACTAGTGATTTTTATTGTACTCTTATGGGAGGCAATGCCATCCCACCCCCTAGCGGTTCTACTACTAATCACGGGTCAACCCGACTCAACAAATGTTATATTTTATCCGCAAAAATTTATACAATATTAATAAAAACGACTAGGATTACTTAAATACTTCAATAGTACTTTTTTTTATTAGTTCGGTTTGATCGAGCTCAGTTGCTCTATATCTAAATCAGCGTCGTAGGATAAATTTAAAGAGTTAACAGTAACTCCATATTTTAAAGATATAATGCTATAATTCTTACACTGACTTTTTTTTATATACAAGCCGAGGATTTGGAGAAAGGTCAATCGTGGTTGACCCATCGCCTAAGCTACAAATAGAGATCGATATGCGCCAGTATATCAGCAACTTGGTTTCCCTCGTGGAAATTCTTACACCAACTTGTGATTTTGGTAGAATTATAAAGAAGCAATCCTGGGCCGGTAAGGAGTAGGCCCACCAGATTCATTGGGCCATCAAAACCATTACTCGTTGAGTTGAGCCCATTCCGACTTTATTGCCTCCAAACTCGGTGTTCCATTTTCGTGAATTTCAACCACGAGAGAGGTGTTGGTGCACGTACTACAGACACATCGAGGGTTAGGGTTTGGTTTGTCTGAATCTCAAATCTCAATTCACTGCAGAGGACAGAGCCAGACAGGATGTGGCACGAAGCTCGTAGGTCGGAGAGGAAGGTGCACGACCTCATGGACGCCGCCCGCAAGAGGGCGCAGCGAAGGGCGGTGTTTCTCGCCAAAAGGCGCGGCGATCCCATGCAGTCTATTCAAGCCATCGGCTCTCGCTGTCGCACCTACAGAGACGATGGCCTCTACCAGGCCGCCCAGGATCAGCAGGGCATGTGAGTTCCTATCCAATTGTCACATCTTATGTTATGATCATGATGTTTGCTCTTTTACCAATTCGATTCGCCTTTCATCTTAGAAAATTTGGGGATTTCTTCCAACGGTATAGGGTTATGTCAGGATAGTTGACGATTGACAACTTTTTTTTTTTTTTTCTTTTTTCTTTTTTGTGAATTGCGTGTTATGATTCGCTGCTTGCACTTTTAACTTGAGAAATTTTATCGCGTGAGACCATGAGATGATAAGGATTAATTGATTGTTAGATGTGGATCCTGAAATTTTTGAAGCTATTGGCATCTGGTGTTACCTGACTATCATTTCACTGCTGTTTGGTGGTACTGGTTTATATCATGCTTCCACTGCCTTCATGGTGGTAGCTTGTTATCAGTGTGGAAAACCTGATGATTTTTTTGAGCCTGCAACTCCCTTGCCCAAAAACCAGCACTTCAGATGATTGATACTTTGTCTTGTAGCTGGTTCGTTGAACTGTAATGTCTAAATATGCTAGTGATAAATGATAAATCAATAACAAAAGTGGAGTTTTCATCTGGTAGTATTTGAGGGATGCCTAATGAAATTAGTATTACTCGCTTCTCATGTTCCATTCGTTCAAATTTATAATTTGCGATGATAGTGTACTTTTTTTTTTTTCCTTTTCTTATGGGGTTAATGATGGAAGGGTTTGTTTATTCTCACAAATTTTGATAATAAAATGAATTTGCATCATGATCATTTGGATGTTTGATGGTTAAAAGCTTATTTCTTACCCCTGTCTCATCTGTGCTGGTTAATGTAATTATGTTTTGAATAGGATACCATGGAATGGAAAAGAGGATGTTATGATCGACAGGTAGTGTTTAGTTTTGCTTTTAATGCTTTCTTGTTTTCATCTGAAGTTTCACCTTCTAAGAGCCTTTTAATAAAAAATGCTCAGATTTGATGGCCGAGCTCTTCTAGATTTTATCCGTGAACCTGATAGCCGTCGTATGCGTAAGCAAGAGAAGACGGACGAGGAAGAAGAACTCGAAGAGTTTGTCAATTTTGAGCGTTATCGGGATTTAATAAAGCATCGACGTAGAGGATGTCGGTACTTTTTGGATATCCTTGATGTGTGATAGGCTTGAGCTTGACAGACATTTGTTTTTGATATAACTTAAAACAATGTTCACTTCAAATGGAAGATGAAAATGACGAGAATGCATGTTCTGAGTCAATATATGCAATGTCTATAATCCAATTGTCTTTTTTTTTTCCGCAGTTAAGGATGAGGATGGTTTGCAGCATGTAAACCTAGAAATCGAAGCAAAGGCTGCTCCACCATTCCCTTTCGACAGGTTTCTTTCTTTCTAAATTATCTCCATCCAGTCCTTGTACATGCCCTTTTGTCTATGATAGATTGATATCCATGACCGTTCCCTAATTCCTGCCTTCTTAGCTAACTTTAGATGGATACTCGAGTGATACTGAAACAAGTACTATGCCTAAGGAAATACGCCCTAATTTTTATTTTTAATAAATGTCTTCCTTGGGTGAAAATATTGATATTTCTATCCTTCCAACACCCCTCTATCTATTTGAGAAAAGTTTGTACTTTGCACTTTAATTACCCATTTTGTATGTCTTATTCATCTCCTAAAGTATTTGGCAGGTCACAACAGTTACAGGCTTCTGCAAACAAAGGCTCATATTCCCAAGTTGGATTTTCATATGACGTAGATATGAAAGAGGAAGCCCAATTTTCAGAGGGTGATGACGAAGAAGATGATGAAGAGGATGAGTATGATGAGGATTTCAATAGTGATGACAGTAATGATGAAGGTATGGAAGTTATAGCTAAAGATTTTGGTGTGAAGAGATATGGTTGGCTTGTTTTCATGGACAAGAAGGCCAAAGAAGAGGCAAGTAAGCAAAAGGAGGTGATCAAGGGAGATCCATCAGTTGTAAGTATGGCATTGCATTTCTTGCTATATTTGCCTCACTTCCCTTTTTGTATATCTGATGGATATTTGTTGCCTAACCAGAGGAAGTTGAGCCGCAAAGAAAGACGAAAGGCTTCACAGTTGGAAAGGGAAAGGGAAAGAGAAGCTGCACGGGTTTCTGGCTCACGCTCTCTTCATCATGATCCTTATCGGTCTTTCTCTGATCCTGTCCCCTGGCAATTTTCCCAACTCCCGCATGATTATGCATAATGATTTCTTCTTATGTGTGCAGAGAATCGAGACGCAGCCCAACGTATGATGCATATCCACGTTCAAGAAGGTATTCTTGTAATTTATTGGAGATTCTGCACTTTCATGTTTCAACTGTTGAAATCAGCCTTCTTACTTTCAAAGAACCTGATCCTTTTGCAGGTCAAGATCACGGTCACGCTCCTATTCTCCATCCTATCATAGGCGTCATGCTCGTGGTCGTTCCGATGACAATAGAACTAAATCAAAGGCACCTAAAATTGAATTCATCACAGAATTCGGGGGATCTCCTGATAGAGATGGACCAAAGCTGGAGGGGCCTTCTCCGCCATCATCTCCTCCTCGAGTTGATATGACAAACCGGTCAGAGCATTGCACCTTTCAATCTTGTGAAGATATTCAGCAGTCTTTACTCTGTTGAAGATAAAACCTCCCCTTGTTGCCTGGGGAAACTTTTGATGATTAGAATAGGTGAACTTGAGGTTACCCTCTCTACTGGCAAGAGAGGAAAGCAAAGGAAGTTTCTAATTGAAATAAAGTCATAAAATTGACTTTTGTAAGGGTTCCAGCCTTGCGAGTTATATAGTACTTATGCTTTGGTTTTCTGCAGGCCATCATCAGGTTCCATACTTGAGGCATTACATGTTGATCCTGCTGCTGGTGTTTCTCTAGAAAAAGAGAAGAACATGAAAGTGGTGAAACCAGCGTCTAGGTATTACGCTGTCAATCTAGAGAGTGCAGATTATTTAAGCTGTTGACATATGGACCTGCTGGATCAGGAGAAAGATTTTTTTATGCTTTTGGTGCATCCATTGTTTTCTTTGAATATTTTTGCTCATTTGCATTCTGTATATTCCCTGCAATTTGTAGCTCATCCCCAGCACTCACAAAGTTGAGTAAGGGAGCTGCTGGAGGATTAGTAAAACAATCAGGCGAGAAAAAGGAAACACCTCAGGAGAGACTGAAAAGAATCATGAGCAAGCAACTAAACAAACAGAGTATGATCTAACCACTTTTTGTTGTTTGGATAGTAGAGTATTTTACTGTTTGAAATTGTTCAAAAAGTTTTTTCTTGGTTGTTTTTGTTTAATTTTTCAGTTAAAAAGGATGCTGCTGTGGAAGTGGCTAAAAAGCGTGAGAATGAGCGTCAGAGACTGGAAAAGTTGGCAGAGACAAGTCGATTGGGTCGTCACAGACGTCGAAGCCGTAGCAGGAGCTACAGTCGTTCTCCCCCTAGGTATAGATTAGTACATTTCTGATATGCATGGAAAATTGAATGTATTACTCTACTTAGAGTATCCACATTGCACATACTCAAGGAGAGTGTCATAAATTTAAAAAAAAAGGAAAGAAAATTAAAAACCCAAAATGTCAGATATTTGGAGAGAGTAGGTGTCTTTAAAATGGGATTTGTTTCTAGCAGTAGAAACTCTTGGGGTAAATTAAGACACTCACCTCTGACATGCTCTGATTTTTTTTTCATTTTCTTTTTTTTTTTTAACTAAAGAAACTTTGAGAGTATGTGGGTTGTGGATGGCCTTAGACACTTTCGATGCTGTTATTTTTGTTTGCTTGAAAAGCAAATTTGTTTTTCTTCATTCAAACAACCTATCTCTGTTTAGTGTACAAGATTGTCTTATTTCTTATTTATGGTAAAGTTGCTCTTTACTTGAAATGATTACAAAATTTAATGTCTAGGATTATGAGCTAGAAAAAGATACACAAAGTTATGGGCTTATGGCAACTGTATTGTTGAATCTTGGGGCATAATTTAGTTTAAATAACTATATTCTGCAATCTGCGGATACATAATATGTAGGAGAATATAATCATCATTTAAATGCTATGATGTTTAATGTATTATTTTAAAATACCATGTAGTTTGAATAATTTACGTAGGTGACAGGAGGTTTGATTTCCTTTCTTTTTAATCACTCATGTTGCATCTTTTTCTAATGTAAATATATAAAGATTAATTTAAGCTGAAATGACCTGGTGTATTGAATCTTGTTAAATGTGATGTATTTTGGTTCATATGAGTTGGATTTTATTTTTATTTGAAAAAACTTAATAAATGTGTTTTTAGTGTATAGCAAATATGTACGTATCAAATTTTATACAAAATTGTTGATATAAAGGTTTATATTGAGATTTAAAAAAAACAGCTCATGTATCAAATGGATCACATTTAACAAAATCTGTCATGCGGGAAAGAAAAGCCTAGGGGGAGGGCAGATAGTGGATTAGATTTATAGTAGTATATAATCTGTCTTTGGGGTTTGAATATGAGCTTGTTTGGGCTCGGTTTTTGGTTTTACGATAATCTCTCGGCTTGGAGTATTTTTCTGTAAAGTTTTGTCCATATATATATGAATTAACCCGTTCAGAGTCATATATGGGGGGTCATTTTGAGGCTTAAGTTGTGTTTGTATGTTTATTTTGACATAGTAAAAAATTCCACCTGTCTAAAAATAATATCATATTTCATGTCACCTGTGTGAAATTCGTAAAACTGCATTTTACATGTAAAATAAGATGTCGAACCTTGTAGCATCTGAATGTATTTTTTCATAGTAATTATTCTTGGGATTTTGAATGACTGTCACAAGTGTTCTATAGAGTTCCATCTCTCTCTTGCTTCACTTGTAAATTGTAATCTATTTTTCATTATTTGTTTATTGCAGAAGGTATCGACACAGTAGAAGTCCAAGCAGAGGAAGGAGTTCAAGAAGACACCATTCACGGTCCTGGTCTCGGTCTCGCTCTCGCTCTCCATCTCGTTCTAGCTCTCCCTCTTCAAGAAGGTTGTACAAGTTTTCTTGTTGGAATTATCTTATTACCTTGACAGAACCTGGTCGTCTTCTGGCAAAGAATGGGACTGAATGACTTTTTTGCACAGGGGCAGGAGTGGATCAAAGCACTGACTGATAAGACACGAATGCTATCAGGAGGTGCTGGTTGGTGCATTTTCCAGTGCATTCGTGAGTATTTGTCAGCATCTCCATTCTCCACAAACACGTGCCTCGGGATTCAAATCCAAGTGATTTGGTAAAGAGTAGTTGCTTCCCTTGTTTTTATTTTTTATTTTTATTTGTGGTTTTCTCCTTGTTTGTGCTGTGTGCATGTGGTGTTTCCCTTGGATAGAAGAAGAAACTTGCATCTTCTTGTTTGGACCATTATGATCTTGGCTTGTACTGAATGATGCAAAGATAGTAAGGCAATTCAACTGGTCTCTTCTTGTACCATTGATATAGGTTAAATCTGTGATCTTTTGCATGATCACATAAAGCATCCAGCTTGGGTTCTCTTGTGAAAATGTGGGGAAAAATGAAAAGGACTACTGTCAATGAACCCGTAGATTCTTCAAGCGCGCATAAGGTTTGTTAGCATGCAAGTGGGTTGTATACATGTGTCGTGCGTTGCACCATGTGTCCCACGCTTGAAAAATCTTGCAAGTGCGACTAAAGTGTTGCGACTTGCGAACACCTTTTGGTATAGTACATGGAAAAGAGAGGATTCTTTGTTTGATGGGAGGTGCTTTATGCTAAGACCCTACCACACGCACCCTTAAAAGTTGTAAAAGAAAGGATAGTGGGAATTGATACCTGCCTTGATTCCACACCCAACATGCCCACTTTTAGCACTCTTACCTTACCTATATGCAAATTGCAAAGTGAAAGAGATCAATCATCATTCATCAATGGGGGAGGTTACTTGTTAATTTGTGCCTTTGTGGTTCCTTCCATCCATCTATACAAGCTACATAGGCTACACACATTCTGATGAAGCTTTTGCCTTCTTTTCTCTTTTTGCTTTTCCCATCACACTTTAAAAACCTTTTTAACTAATCAAATGGTGTATAAGATATGTAAACCCTCTTCCTTATTATATTAAGGCTACCTTGATCTCTAAACACTAAATTAAACTAATGGCCCATGAATTGGTTTTCCCACTCGTGTGCTTTAGATCTCCACTTAACATTCCTAGTAGTCTAGTGAAATCGGATTGTCTGGACTGTTGCCCCCTAACTAATATTGTTTTACAGCTATGATTCAATTAGTTTAACAAAATGCAAGTTTAAAATATAGGTTAGTATTTGTGTTAGTTGAGATTTGAGAGAGGTAGTGGTTCTCCTAATTAATCTCTCTACCCCACACCAACCAAAATGAAATTATTGAACTCCAATTTCCAGGAGCATGCGCTCTATTCATCTTGATATGAGTAAATAGAAATGTACTAATATATAATGCAAACAAATCAAATTTATAATGATATTTATATTAGTTGGTAACGTTTAATCATACAAATGAACTTGGTCCTTGTGTGATGGAGGACACCTAAAAGATTCGGTTTCTTTCTTGTCCTCATTTGCAATCTACTTACTGTCTTTTCGAAATGGTTACACTCATCTTTATATTATTATCTTTCTTTTTCCATTCATTTTTTTAGCGATCGAAAGAGAGTCAATTATAGCAAGGGACTGATAAATTGAGAACTCGATAGACAAAACCAGAAAAATCAAACATGCATGCATATATATATATATATAGGGCGGTAGTAATGTTAACTTGTGTCAAAGAGGTTTGGTATTAGAATTTCATGTATCGATTATAAAAGATTAAAAATATTGAGTTGTAAGAAATAATGAAATTCTGCATAACAACTTAAAGTTTTTTTTGTTGTTGTTGTTAGTTATTAGATAACGAGAACAATAAATCGATGTAACTCAACGTGTGTTGACTCTTCATTAACCACTCGCCAAATAATTCACATACACCATCAGAGTCCGTACGACTACGATCTTAGAGCATAAGCCGAGTGAGGCTCTATCCTAAAATCAATTGGCAATAGAATGAGTGACCCACTAGTTTATATATCAAGACTTTATCTTTCGTATTTTCAACGTGACTTTTTGGTCTCCATACATTGAAAATTTGATTAACGGAAATGGAGAAAGACATTTTTTTATTTTTTTAATTTGCTATCATACGTAACTTTGTAAGAAGTGCAGTTTAAGTAAGTAACTGGATAATTATATATTTTATAATGGAATATAATAGTTATACGTACTAAGATCCTCACGCAATCCCACTTATCATAACCAATTTGTTTGTTTATTTATTCATCAAGAGAGGCATTTGTTATTCTATAAACGAATTATTATGTGAATTCGGGATCTTAAAAACAATGTTGATCGAGTATAATTAAGGTAAAGAATCTTTAAAGTAACATAAATCACAATTGGTCAAAAGTTTAATCTGGATTTATTTACAAGGTGTGATTTTCATACGTGCTTTCCGATTATTTGTAGGAAAATTAACGTTGAAGCAAATAGATGCCGACGTCATCCCTGTCATGGTGACATCACAATTTCGATGGGCAAATACGGAGTAATTAATTTAATTTAATGGACCGTCGACATCGCAATTACTTAAACAGGAAATTAGTATCTTAGGCGGTCGGTATTAAATACTACTCCCTCCGTCCTAAAATACATGCCCTTCTAGCACTTTGCACAAGTTTTAATAAAACACTTTACTTTAAAAAAAAATCATCATTACACTAACTTTTACATAAATTTTATTATTTTTTAACACCCACTACACATTTTAACCAATCAAATTATTTTAAAAAGTCAACAGCACACAAACCAATACAAATCATTACAACTTCTTACCTAGAAAACATAAAAGACCATCTATTATTGGATAAAATTTTACTTCTAAAAATCCATGTATTGTTGGACGGAGGGAGTAGTTGTATATATAGGGAATTAGGGACCTAATTATTGCTTAACTTATGTTTTACTTGAATTGGTGCACTGCACTGGATTTTGAAAAATATTGTGACTAATTAAGATTATTGTACACTAATACCGAGTTAGAATCACGTGGCTTTCGCATGATCAATATATAACTTAATACGTCTACATAATAACATGTGCTTAGACGAGTCTTAGCAATGAATTAGCTATAGTCCACCAAATAAGTATAATAACTAAACAAATGTCATAATATATAAATATTAATATTATATATGGCCTCTACTGTTTGGAACAAGGTAAATTTTTCGTTTAAAACATGACAAAAATACTCTTATATACTTGAATCAATTTACAATTTACCCACACAACCCTAGCCCCACCCCATTCTCTCTTCTCCTCACGTCAAACAGAAGCACAAGGCGGCCAGCAAGAGCCAAATCCTACAAATCGCCACTTTCAACTCGTTTACTTCCAGATAGTGAACCGAATTGAAAATATCTCGACATTAAGGTAAGTTTTCCTCATTTTCATGGTGATTTCGAGTCTATTATTGTAGATTTTAGGGATTTGGGTGAATTGATTTTAGAAATTGAAAGATTGGGTGATTTTTGGTGCGATTTTTGTGTATTTCGGCCAAAACAATAGTATTAGGTACTACATTACATGGATCTACGCTTGTGGAGGCCGAAAATTGCATTGTGGTCGGTATTGGGGAGGGTTAGATCTGTGCATATGATGAAAAAGATGACTCAGGGTGGCAGCGCCCATAGGGCATCATGTCGCTGCGACCACGAGGCATCCGATCGCTGCGACCACGGGACATCTGGTCGCTGCGACCACGGAGCAGTGGGTCGCTGCGACCAGCAAGTGTTGTGTTCATCTGTTATTTCATCTCACTTCTGATGTCGCATTTAGGCTTTGCACTGAAGTATATGCGCATGTTAAATTTCATAAAATAGAGATTATTATCATTTTTCTGACTGCTGTATGTTTCGATAGGAGCGAGAACCTTTGAAGTTATATATTCGTACGACACAACTTTCAAGGTGGGTTTTGGACGAGGATCCACCTTCCAACATCCCCTTTTACTCTACAAAACTTTCAACATGAATGGACATCCATGTTTTTTCGTCTTCACGCATTTATGGACATCATCTTTCATGGGTGTGTATGCCCCTTCTCTCTCACAAAACATCCATGTACGTCCAAGTGTCTTCGCATCACTCTTGACAACACGTTTGATCACAATGCACATTTGATTCTCTTTGCCTTTATTCTTTACCCATTCTACAACTTTCTCCCTACTGCTGAATGTGTCCTTAGTAGTAAACAGTTCAGTGTAATCTGCTGACCATACCTGAACATGCTCCGTGGGCACTGCATTCTACTCTGATTCATTCCGATCCATCTGCATTCCCGCTGATGATGGGACAGGCAAAGTCCTTCCATATGGGGTACCCAAATCAGATGACAGTTGAACGAGTTGCGCCCCATTATTTTCCTCTCTGACAGTTGACGAGCTTGGCAACAGGGTGTTGTTTGGCACCGCAGTGTCAAAACTGTAATTGATATACAATTCAGTGTCCTCGTTGTCCCCCTAACAATAAACATTGAAACAAGTGTCAACTCGATATACAAATTGATAGAGTGGAAGTAAATTGTGAAATATAAATTCACAATCTATTTATATTTATCTATCTATCTATCTATCTATCTAATCCTCAATTATTTCAATTCATAACATTAAATTAGTATATAATTTATTCATTAACCCTAATTCTTTTTAACCTAATAAAGTTTGCAATGTTATATTATCAATCTAAAATTTCATTAACCCTAAAAAATATTGCAATTTCATTAAAGTTTGCAAGTTTATACTCTTAATGCCATAAAATTTCATGAACCCTGATTCTTTTTAACCTTAGAAATCTGCAATGTTATATTCTCAATCCAAAATTTCATGAACCCTAAAAGAAATTGCAAATTTCATGAAAGTTTCCAATTTTATATTCAATATTGCCATGATATTTCAATTTATTATCGCTACTAATATTTCACTAACCCTACAAAAGATAGCTATTTCATGAAAGTTGGTAAGTTTATATTCGCAATGCCATAATATTTCATTAACCCTAATTTTTTTTAACCTTGCAAAGCATAATTTCATCAATACTTATTAACCCTAATTCTCAATGCAAAATTTCATTAACCCTAAAAAAGATTGTAATTTTATATTATGCACAATATGTTAACATCATCAATACTTATTAACCATGAAAAAATAAACATATTTATACAATATGTAAACATCATCAATACTTGTATCATAACATTCGACACATAAACAAAAGGATGAGATACATACCCGTTGGAGTCCGAATTCCAGCGATTTATCTTCGAGGCCTTTACTCCACTCATCGTTCCCTTTCGACATGTTTACAACTTAATTATTGCTCAGTAGAGAAAATCGCAGTCTTAGGGTTATCGAATATGCTCACGTATTTATAGGCGGATTTAGTTTTTTTTTAATCACGTAAACAAGTTGGTCGCAACAACTAAATCCACTATGGTCGCAATGACCATCTGCACATAAGGTCGCAATAGCCATCTGGACATATGGTCGCAATGACCATACGCACATATGGTCGCAACGACCATCTGCACATCTGGTCGCAACGACCATCGGCACATCTGGTCGCAACGACCATCGCCATATCTGGTCGCAATGGCCAGTTCTGAGATTGGTTGTTGCGACCAGATTGTGGTTCTGTGAAAAAAAAATGGTCGCAACGACCATTTGACAAATGGCCGTTGCGACCATGTGGCCTTGCGCTAAATGGTAAAATGCCCCTGCGCTAAACAGAAACCGTGTATATGTATTATAGATGGACCCATTTTACCTTTCTTTTGTAATCTTATGTATATGGTCATTTAGATTCATTTAAGAGAGATCTAATTTCTCTTTTATCTGTCTCCACGATTTCCCTGATAGAAAAAAACGATTATGACAGGATTCAAACTCGAGACTTTTAAAATGATATTACCTCCGTTCAGAAATAGATGTCGTTTGACTTTTTGACACGTTGTTTAAGGAGCTCAAAACTATATAAAATATTAACTTTTTAAACAATTTTTTTAATAATATGATACTTAAAAAAAATTGATATTTAATATAGTTTTTAGCTCCTTAAAAAACGTGTCAAAAAGTCAAACGACATCTATTTCTGAACGAATGCAGTATTATTTACCAACTCATTTATTTTTTTGAAAACAAGCGAGAGTATTCGCGAGCAATTTAAATTTTCAGTGAACAATCCACAATGTGTTCTTTCTATTCATCAATCAAAAAGAAGAAGAAGACATGCTATTAAAGTCAAATTTGCATTTTGAGTGATAGCTATAGCGTTTGATGACTTTAGAGTTTCTATATATTATAAATATATATAGCTTCATTTTATTTTCTTTTAAAAGGTGTTGTTGTTGCTCACCATCCCTAGCTAGTTAGCTACATATATGTAATGTAGTAGTGAGGCTTTATATTATTGCTAGGTTTACAAAGACAATTTGGTCCCACTTTATTTACATTATGAAAGAAATTAGGAGAGTTTGATTTGATTCTTTTTCGTTCCATTAATGTCAACCATCAAGTTTTTGTCTTTGAATTTTTTTTAAAAAAAAGAGTTTGAATTTGCACCATCAGTTTTGTAGGAGGCATTATTTTCCCTACTTGTCTATTTGGTATCCAATTTAACAGCAATTTTCATGGATCACTATACTCATTATGTTAATTGTCTTGTTCTCTTTGTATGTATCGATCTCCCTTCCTGATTTGAATTTGAAGCCCCCATATCTATTATTTGACGAATCTCCACACCTACCTACATCCCAACACAATGTTCGTCTCACATCTTATATACAACCTACATTAAAGTTACATATCCATTCAATTTATTTGCACAAGTAATAATTAATTATATATGGGGCCGATATATATATATATATATATATATAGGGATTGACTCCGGTGAAAACCTCAAATTGTGGTAAAAACCCGTGAGGACTACTTTATATCTCGGTTTTTTTGAAACCCGTGCTAAAAACCTCAATCACACGGTGACTTTACAACTCGGTTCAACCTAAAAACCGTGCTAAAAACTCCAATTTTAAAATAACACATGAATTTATAGTTCGGTCAAACCGAAAAATCGTGCTAAAAAGCTAATGTTTTAAAATTATATAGTGATTTTATAGCTCGATTTTATTCAGAACCGACTAAAATTTGTGACTTTATAGGTCGGTTCTATTCATAACCGGGCTATAAAGCAAGTGAACCGAGCTAAAAAGCCGGTCCTCACGGGTTTCTACCGCAATTTTGGTTTTCACCGGAGCGCGACCCTATATATATATATATATATATATATATATATATATATTATTTTCTAAATCATGATGCGTCGTTTTAGAAAAATATTGTAAGGGGCGAACGAGTTTGAAATATTGGATCAATCGAGGAACATGTTATGGAGAAGAAATATATGGATGTTAGGGGTAGAGGGAGGAAGACATTGCACTTGACATGTAAATATGATGGAGATATGTGTATATATTCAAATTCAAAGGCTTATTTGGTCTATATATATTGAGAGTATTAATGTGTACCTCCAATCTTGAATCTTCAATCTTGATTCTTGATGGATGGATGGATGGATGTATACATAATGGGCCCTTTTTGCCTCTTTGTTTCTTGAAATACAACAATCCCCATTTCCTAATTTTGTCTTTCCCTTCCATTTTTCCTACACAAGGGGGCCGAGCAAGCTATGCACCCCATTTTATATCTATTTATATTTTATATATATATAAAACGCATATATGAATAATTGAGGAAATCACTAATTATATATCTGCTACGTACTCCCATAATTATAAATGGTATTGCATATATGCTTTTATATAATAATTGTGTTTAATTGGTTGTACTCTTCTAGTTTTTTCATCAAATAATGAATTTCATTAATTATATATATGAAATTGAGTAGTGGAGGCCGGATAGATATACTCTGTATATGATCATAAATCATCACGTTAGTGATCGATGGTATCGCCAAAATTAAAACAATATCAATCTCGTCTAAATTAAAATAACACATCAAAAGTCCAACGAAAAAAAACACATAGAATGTGTAGGAGGACAGATTTAATCTAACTTAAGTTAAAAATAAAAATAAAACAGGCTGGTATATTTATGTGAATAAAAATGCACTAGTGTAAGAGCAAGCCCAACAACTTTGGTAAAAGATCTCTAAAATAGAGATTAAAATATCAAAATCTCTAAAAAAAATTCACTCTAACTCCAACAGCTTTTCTATTTTACAGATTTTTACATTTATTAAATACTATAATAAATAAATGCATTTATGAAAGATATTTAATTGTACATTTCTAAAAACTTAATTTAAACTTAATTCTAACATTTAGTCTCAAACTTGTTGGTGAACTACTATATGTTACTCATCCTCTTGCACGACATATTAATTTTATTATTATTATTATTATTATTATTATTATTATTATTATTATTATTATTATTATTATTATTATATTCTCATGTGATATTCTTTTAAAACAAAATCTAGTGATAAATTTGATATTTAATTTTTAAGTGGTATTAATATTAAATTTAGATTGTTACTATAAAAGTTATCATAAAATTGGATAAAATATTATTCAAACTTATTCTTATTATTTTCAATTAGTTAATATATATTTTAATATAAATTAGATTGGTGAATGATCATATATGATTAATTAATTAAATCAATTAACTAACAAGGCTTAATTTATAATTTATAAAAATAAAATCATTCCAATATGGGTTATGAATTCACATGAATATTTTTTAAAGTGAAAATTTTATAGACTAATTTTTTAATGTGAATTTTATAGTATTAAATTGGATGAAATTAGTTGTGCTGTTTTATTTATAAAAGTTAACATAGAATTACAATGTTTTGTTCTATCTATATTGATTTAACATAATTAATTTATATATTATATCAAATCATATCAATTTGTTAATTAAGTTTTAAAAATAATTATATCTTTATTACTGGTAATTAAGTATGAAATTATATTTTTTTCTATATTATGGGTGAAAATGTGGGGTTGTATCATTAAATTTTATATAGGGACAAGCGAACATTAAATTATAGAGATCAACTTCTCTTCCTCCAAATTTAGAGATTTTTTCCCTCTCTCCGTCTATTTCTCTATTTTAGAGATGAGTTTGGAGAAGCTGTTGGGGAGAAAAAAATGCTCATTTTCTCTAAAATCTCCCTTTTTCTCTACTTTAGAGAAGCTATTGGGCTTGCTCTAAGACCCGTACTTTAAACAAGGGCTTTTAACTAAAATTTGGTGTTAAATATTTTAATTTTAAAGTGTGTATATATATAGTTATATTTATAGTTATGGTTATTTTTATAATTTTAACAGGATATCATATATATATAGTTAGTTATAAGTAAGAAAATTACATCGATAATATAACAATGATCGATAATTAAAAAAAATATATTTATTTAAAATTATTTACAAATAAAATTTAGTAAAGCCTAAATAAGGAGATTTTTGATAAAAAAAAATATAAAGGTTTAAAAAAGAATTTGATAAAGGTCAGCTCATGGTCGAATTAGAGTTGAAAATGTAAAAGATGTACGTATTTTATATTATTTTATTTATTAATAAATTATTTTTTCTGTTTAATTTGAAAATCAATTGATCAATGAATGAAGTGTCATATTGAGGGTTAAATACTACTCCGTAGGTTATACACGTTGACTCCTAATACGGGAAAAGGAGAGATCCATTGTATTTTACGTGTAAACCAAATTAATTACCATTGTATAAAATATTAGTTTTATATAGTTAAAGACACTATAAAATATTATTTTTGAAAGGTATCTAATTAAACAGTAAACATAAATAGAAGTTTTCCACCCAAAAAAAAAATGTATAGGAGTTACAATGAACTTACCTATATTACATACACATTACACATAACATGAATTCGGTCAACAAAGTTCGATATATCTCTTTTCATAGCCAGTAAATTGACTTTTAAGGACCTACGTTCTAATCATGATTGACGGAGCGACTTAACCTTTTTCTCGCTCGGTGAACGTACTTAATTAAACAAAGTTTATTTATATATCAATAGGCATTACTTAGACATGTCAATTGAGCTTTATAAAAAAAAAACATGTCAATTGAGTCATTCGGGTCAGAGTCGGGTTTAAATTCGGATAATTTGAATCCCGGATAAATTGAGTTTCGGATCAATCGGATTACCAGTCGAGCCAAACCAATTCGGGTCGACCCAACGGGTTAAAAAACCTTTAACTTTTTAAAAATATTAAAATATTACTCCATCAAATTTAAATTGTAATATAAATATGTCAATTAAACAAAATAATAATATTATAATTAAATTCATAAATATTATTATAATAATATTTTAAATATAAAAAAAATCATATTTATAAAAATAAGTGTTCTAAACATACTATAATTATAAAATATATACATTATTTAACTTATTAGTGACTTTAACGAACACAATTTCATTACAAATTTGTGTGGGGTCAATCTGGTGCATGTGCGCACGACGTCTACATGGTATTGACTCACCGAGTCGATTTTGAACCAAACGGGTCATCGGGTCTCGACTCTAAAAGTCTAGGATAATTCGGGTTCGGGTTGATTTCGGGTCTTGAGTCTAAAACAGCGGGTCCAAACCTGTAAAATTATCGGACGTACGGGTCAGGTCATGTTTTGACTGGTTTAGTATTACTTCATCCATCCGAGAGTATATTTATCAGCGAGCCTCATTCCGAGCTGTTAACTTACTTGTTATCTGCTACATCAGCTTAAGAGCTAGTCTCAACCCAACTTAAGAGGGTTAAATGTGTAAACTGGAAAAAATGCCTTAGATAAGCTAATAGGCCTTTGTGGAGGGGTATCAAGGAATGAATGAATTCTTACCCTCTCTTTCTACCTTCTTCTCCTTGTTCAACTTACCTCTAACTCTTCTTCTCCCTTTTCTTTCTTTCTCAAACCTCCATCAAACCTTTCATATCTGGTCCTTGGGGACATAACAATTTCATTATGTAATTGAACTAGTATATACTCCTTATATTAATTTGGTAGCAATATTTGTACCTGTTAAGAGATGTGAATGAGACCAAAAGAGTCCATGATTTAAAATTGAGCATAACACCAAGCCTTAGTATATAAGCGATCGTACACATGATCCATTATCACGAATGCCAACGGACTTCAGTAATAGCATCAATCAATCCCTAGCTAATTAATCTTATTATAAATCCAAAGCGAGGCCGGAGTACGTATATAGACCTTTACTCTTAATCTTAATCCTAATTATTCTTATGGTTTGTGGCTAGGGCTTTTATATGAATTGAACAGCTCGATCTCTGCTCAGGATCGATTCGAATTAAAAAAGCTTGACTCGAGCTCGTTGACTTACTTAAACAAGCCGAGCTTGAACAATATTTTAAACTCGGTTGAAAGCTCGACTCATTCAATTTAAGCTCGAATAGTTCGAATTTTATGAAATTTCTAAAATTTCCTTTACATTGATATGTTATGACCAAATATTAAAGCTCGAAAAAAGCTTGGCTCGAGGTAGATTATTTCCTAAACAAGTCAAGCTTGATTAAAGCTCGTATAAGAATTGGGTTCGGTTCGGCTCGAGAGTAAATAAACCAAGTCTGAACATGTCAAGCTCATCTCTTTCGGCTCGAAAAAGACCCGATCCTATTTGTGGCTAGCTAGCTTGCATATGAAAACTAAACAACTACTTACTTAATTTCATGTTTTTATTTCTCAATCTTTACATTTTTTCTAGTTTTGATGAGTATATTACGATCGAATTCGGTTCATACGTACATATTGAAATTTATTAATTAGGTTTAAGAATAAAAAAAGATATAGAGGGGGGTTGGGAGTTGGTCGGTCTGGTGAGCCTTTTACATAAGTATTTATAAATACTAATTATTAGGAGAGGTTAATCTTTAAAATCAAACACGGGTTTTATACTTTGTATACGGTCATACACACCGAATGACCGAACCAAAAAAGAACAAGAGGTGGGTACTAGTTCATTCATTAATTAAATAGATACTATATCAATTTTTAAATTTAAGCCACTTATTATTTTGATCGTACTGTATTTTTGTAAGAACGATTGAAATTATATAAAATATTTATATATTTATTTTAATAATTTTATACTACTTATTATTATTAAAATTTCGGGAAAAAAAAAGATATTTTATAAATTTTAAATTTGGAAAAAATACAAATAAAATAATTATGAAATGGAAGGAATTCATAACAAATAAATAAATAAATAAAAATGAAATAAAGTTAGAAGGAATGCAAAGGATAGGTGCAGCACATGATGTGGGCAGTCTAATTTAAAATCCATATATGCATGTGAATCTATGAAATTACGTACTCTCAAAATCGCCTTTTTTATTAAATTATTTCGTGTGTTTGAATATATAGATGGATAGAAGAAGTCAATAAATGAAGTCACCGACTCCATCTACTTCCACGTTCTACCCATATACGGATTACTCCATTTTCAAATTAACCTAAACTAGTACGATCCCCGCATCATGACGCGATTTTTTTATAAATAATATTTAGATATAGATAAATCATAAACATTAGATTTAATTCAATATTTTTAATTAAACCCATTGATTAGTAAATGTGTTAAAAATAATAGAAAAAAATATACTTGGGTTAAAGAGATAAAGAGAAAAATAAATAATAAATAGTGAAAGATAAAATTTTTGAATTAATCTCATTGGTTAAAAAATGTAACATCAAATAAGATTGGGTAATTAATATTATAATATTTTTCAAAAACATAATAATAGAAAATATAGTTACCATAATAAAATGATATTATATTATTATGTAAATAATATTTCCACAAATAACTTTGAACATGGAGAGGACATGTGACATAAATTAATATAGTGTATAGATATAGATAGTTAGTAAATGAATTTGAGTTAAGCCCAATAAGTAGTATATTAGATTGAATTCAATGTTTGAATTAAGCCCAATAGTTAGTAGGATTAAAGAAAAAAAAGAATTAAAAGAAAAAGAAGAAAAAAGAAGAATTTAAAAAAAATGATTAAAGAGAAAAAAAAAATTATAATTGGTTAAAACCCCTAAAATCTCTCTAATGTTGACACCTTAGCATAAACTCTTCTAAATTAAGAGTTTATATAGATATAGATATAGATTAAAAGAAAAAGAATAAAAAAGAGGAATTTAAAAAAAATGATTAAAGAGAAAAAAGAAAATTATAATTGGTTAAAACCCCTAAAATCTCTCTAATGTTGACACCTCAACATAAACTCTTCTAAATTAAGAGTTTATATTGATATATAGATAGTTAGTAGGATTAAAGAAAAATAAAAGAATTAAAAGAAAAAGAAGAAAAAAAGAAGAATTTAAAAAAAATGATTAGAGAGAAAAAAGAAAATTATAATTGGTTAAAACCCCTAAAATCTCTCTAATGTTGACACCTCAGCATAAACTCTTCTAAATTAAGAGTTTATATAGATTCAACTTCATTCATTTTCCATTATTTTCAAATAATGGCTTGGGTTAATTACAAAATTTCTTTATAAGAATTATTATTATTATTATTATTATTATTATTATTATTATTATTATTATTATTATTTAGCTTAAATATGTATAATTGAAGTTTTTTAATGTACACATATAATAAACTTTTATTTGGGTTTTACTGTTTTAGCCCCAAAGATTTATACACACAATTCCAAGATTTTTTTTAGTTTTTATTAGTTTATCTGTTAATTAAAACATATAATTTTAGAGTTTTGAACACATTTTGAGAAAAAAAATAAAAATACACTTATATCCCTAATTATTACTCTATTTTTATATTAGGAAAATTAATTAAAATACTCCCACCTTTGTGGGTATGGTAAAAATATATCAAGTTTCAATTGTAATAAAAATATCCTCAACTTTTTATATATTTTCAGGAAGTTGAAATTGTTATAACGATTTTTCTATCCTATGTCCACCAAGAGGCTATAAATTGAAATATTTTTCAAATTTAAATGATTTTAGCATTTTTAATAATGTTTTCCTAGAGTCTATGCATTCAAATATATGAAAAAGTCTCTAAAAATTAAAAATTCAAGTTTATAACAACAGTTTTTCTATCCTATGCCACTTTTTCACGATAGAAAAATCGTTTATATATATCAAATACAAATATTTCATTATCCTTAGGGATTTATTCCATTATAATCCAAACGAGCACTTAAACTGATATTGCGAGACAAATATATATATTTTGGAAGTGATTATATTGTGTAACGTAGGTAGTGTTATTTTGATTGTAATCCAAAGAGCACTACTATAGAGTATAGTCTGTAGATCTGATGAATTGATGGATGATGAGAAGGTATGAAGTTTGGTGAAGTTCCACCGTACCGGCCCCGATTCTCAACCGTTCTTTTTCAACATTTATGGTACACTGCATTTATTCATCTCCACTCATTCCATATACACTAGATGGGCAATCCCGCGCTACGCGCGGGACATTACGCGCGGGACATTGTTTCTTATACTGACTCATTTTATTAGACCTATTTTTATAATATTTGATATACCAATATTAGTTTTAATAGGTAAGTTAACTAATCAATGATTTGTAATGTTTAATATTACCCAAATTTATTTTTATACTTTATATAAAAGAATTAATTAAGTTATGAAAATTTCAAATATTTTTTAATCTTCTGAAAAATATAAATTTTATTTTGGCAATTGATGATCACTAAATTAATGTGCATAGAATTATATATTTTTCTTAATTGTAACAACATTAATATAGTCGCAATGACATGTATTTATTTTAAAAATAAATTTTAAATAATAAAAAGAAAAGTAAGATATAATTATAGATTCTATTAGCGTGTTGCTTATATGAAAACTTAAATTAATTGAATTGATGACCACTAGATTAATATGCATAGAGTTATATATATAGATTCTAAAGCTCTTTTTATTTAACTGCACTTATATCTATTTTTTTTATTTCACTTATATAAGAAACCGTTATATAATATTAAACATAAAAAATATGTAAATAATATTTATTTTGTAAATAATGAAAAAGAAAGGTAACATATAAGTATAGATTCTATTAGCATATTCCTTATATTAAAGCTTAAATCAATTGAAACAAAATCTGCCTACAAAAAGGAGAAAAGAAATACAAGAAGGGTAAAATTTATGTCCCATTAGATGAATATTTTGAACGAATACAAAGTTAGGTACCGAGTATTTGTATTCATCCAATAAGAAATACATGCTTTCATGTTCTCTATTATTTTTATCTATTGCACTTATATAAGAAATTGTTAAAAAAAAAAAATGGGAGAAAAGGAGTAGATAAAAGACATTAAATTTATAACAATGGTGTAGTTAGGGGGATTTGAACCCTAGATCTAAATAGTAAAAACTACACCACAAACCACTAAGCTACAACAACTTTTTGATATTTTATGGTAATTTTAAGTATATATTAGATAGATTTTTAAGCATTTAATATTTGCAATTAATTGGGCTTCACCCAACTTTATATATATAGTATAGATATGTGAGGAAGGGGTAAGTCCATATATAGCTTCTTCCAACATAAATATGTAAACCCCAAATTAAATGGCTTTTGGCTAATTCAATACAGCATTTGATTTGATGTATCATCTTCAAAACTTTAAATGCATATTTTCACACTAGGGAGGATTTACGTCCTTGATGATCTGGAAGGAAGGTGATACAAAGTTTCCAATTAAAAGGGAGAGTAGAACCGTTAAAAATAATGTCATATCTTGCAATATAATCTACTACCTTATTGGCTTCCCTGAAGCAATGGTTGAATTTGACCCGATCAAAGGTAGTTTTCATTAAGTTTATCGATCTTCTTCACTTGACGTATAATTTTCCACTTGATATTATCACCATTATGAATTGCCCTTATGAGTTCTTGATTGTCTCCTTCTATGATAATCTTTTGTAGGCTTGTAGCCCTTTCCTTGTTGCCTGTTGCAAACCCATTTAGATTGTAGTAGTCTCTGTCTGGAGAATAGTTCTTTTACATGTCTCCTTATAAAAAGTATCAATTACAATGCCCTTGAAGTCTCTAATGTTTCTCCCCACCTGGCAAACACCCGTGGGTTTTAATTTTGCAGATGGTCTCTTGTAGTTTGATCCACTTAGCTTTTATCCTTTTGCTCTTAGTATTATCGTTACTCTGTTCTACCTCTATTTGCTTCCAAGCGTTGATATTAAAGATGGTTTTATGTACTATGCTTGCTATTAGTTATGGGTTTTTATTGTTAAAGATGAGCCCATTTCTGGCTTCCCATGCCATATGACTTGCCAGATGAAACAAAGATCTTCAAAATGAGGATTTTCCTTTCTTATTTCTACAATACCTTCGAAATTAGCTTGTTTTCCTCTGAGATTTTGGAAGAATTTCCCTGTTAGTTGTTCAAAATTTGTTATTAAATTGTTAGCAAAGGGACAATTAATTAATGAAAAGATATATGGGTGATATCCTCATCCCCTAAGTTGCAAAGGCAACATTGAGAAGACACTCTATTTATGTATTTATTTAGTCTATGTTTGGTGGGATGGCCCTCAATAGCCATTTTTCAAATTAAATTCTTGATCCTAGGTGGTATTTTTAGTTTCCATTATTCCATATCCACTTGTAATCATTGTTACTTTGTTGCCTTCGGTTTATTAGATTTTTTGTTGATTTTGTAGTAAAATTGTCATCGGGTTCCGACTTCCGAATTAACTTATCCGGTGTGTGCCAATCCTGAATTTGGATTTCCAAGATTTTTTGGACAATGTTATGTTATATGAGAACATTCTATTAAGGAGATATATATTCCATTGTTTTTTTTAGCAGTGAATAGGTTATTTACTATCATATTTGACTATTTGAGTCATGATTGTTTAGAAACTCTAATAACGAGGTATCTGGTATCGAAGGGTCATTCCATACGTTTACTCGGCTACCATTTTCAATAATCCTAAGTTGCCCTGGATTGAATCTTTCTCTTACAGATAAGAGTCGACCAAATTGTCAAGAGATGTTCTGGCTGGATCGTGCTCTTATGCCTTCATGAGTTTGAAGATATTTCTCTTTTATAACTTGTACCCATATATTATTTTGATCCGTATAAAGTTTTCATAATAATTTCATTTGTAGGCTTATATTTAAATCTTCCGCTTTTCTAATACCAAGGCATCCTTCATTCTTGGGTTTGCATATCATTTCCCACATTTTACCCAATTAAATAGTAATAATTATTAATAATTAATAAACTTTTATATACGCCTCAATCATAAACTATATATTTAATTAATTAAGCTTAACTAAAAAAACCTATTCCCTCCGTATCGCTATAATTGGTCTTTTTGTCACTTTTTCATGTAAAAAAATATTTGTCCATTTCAACAACATTAATGATAAATTTTTCTAATTTTATCAATTTAACTCATTAATTGTATCAATTTAACTCATTAATTGTATTTGATTTCCAAGATACTCTATTAATACTCCAACTTCTAATACTATTTTTTTTCATTGGTCCATTTTTTTTTTCACAATATATATTTGCTAAAATTTTAGATATTCTTCTTTTTATTTTTAGTTTTTTTTTTTAAAAGAGGTGTGAAATTGACAAAAATGGCAATTATAGTATTTAATTAAGATGTCCCTTTCCCCATTTCCCTTCCCTTTTATTGATGCATTTATAACCTTGATCCATTTTCCCTATTATTTAATAGTAGTATTAAGGTTTATAATTACTCAAGAAAAAAAATTAAGTTTCATAAATGATAACTTGAGCACATACTGTATAATTAAGTGTTACAGTATTTTTTTTTTTCAAAACAAGATAACAGTCAGGTATCTATTTGTATCACAAATGAATAAGGTTAAGAAAAAAATAAAAATGATAATTGAAGGATTCCATAGGACCATAACGGTTATATATAGATCTTCTTTGTTTGTTTAATAGTTGAATGCCGGAGTGTTATATACGTAGTATATAAAAAGAAAGTTGAATGCACATACTATTTCCGTTTTATTATATTTGGCTGTTCATCACATTTTTTAGCCAAAAATGTTGCATCCGACAAATGATCCAATCAAAAGGTAAAACATTAGTGTTTACATATATCTTTAATTAATTGGAGATTCATATATAGAATTCAAAACATGGGGTTGAAGAAATTAACTACTACTGTATTTGTTTCCTTTATATAAAGGATATCGATCACTCTATGTGTTAATTGTAAGGTATTGGATCGATATAATCCAAAGAAATGATCTTAATTTACAGAAGATGCCAAATTATAAGACATTGAATTGAATTGTATTGATGAGTAATGAGTATTGAAAAAGACATGGTAAATTAATTATGAATTTAATTTTTAAGCATGCACCCACCACCTTACACTGTAACTGTGTAACATCATACTATCATATCATATTATGCATATATCCGTTACTTATGTTAGGAGTGACCCGGTGGTGGGTCCCCTACCCAAAGCCATCTTGATCAAGAGTTACTCCATTAATTATGTGAATATTAGCTAGGTTGATCAATCCGATTCAGGAGTAATGAAACATTTAGTACGACAGGATCGAAGTGAAAGAAACCAGCTTCCCCGGCCCCCTCATGTAGTCATGTATATACTCCGTAGGAGATAAGCCTGCATCTGATGTATATACTTTCTTTGCCTAATTGTACGTTGTGTCTTCTTATTCTTATCCTACGTGCTTTTAATTTTATGCTCCACCTATAAAACTAGTAACCATCATTTCCAACCTTGAAATTTGATTTCGGATTAATCTAGAGTCTTAAGTACTGTATATAGGATGATTAAGGCACATTTTCAAATTTGATTCTAAAAAACTCAAAAGATTAGGGCAAAGTCGCCAAAAACAAGTTGAAAATGATAAAACAAATAAAGCAACCCGTAAGAAGTAAGATGGGGCCTACCTGCACTGCACCTGCAAATGAGAGCTATAAATAAGGTTGCTTTTTTATAACTCCCGTCCCCCTATATCTCTTCCTTCTCTTTGGGCCTTTCCCGTTTACACTCCACCCACACCCACACCCCCCCTACCCGATATTCTCGTCTCCACATCAAATCAAATCACTCCCTTCTTCACTTCCAAATTCCAATTACCTCCATTCCCCCACCCAGATTCCAATAATTAACATGGTGGACGTCGACCGGAGAATGTCCGGTCTCAACCCGGCCCACCTCGCCGGCCTCCGCCGCCTCTCTGCCCGCGCTGCCGCCTCCGTTCCCTCCCCCTCCACCCCCATCCCCTCCCGCAACGGCCTCCTGTCCCTCTCCTCCCTCGCCCAGACCCTCATCGCCAACCTCCAGACCTCCGGCATCCAGGTCCAGCCAGGCCTCTCCGACGCCGAGTTCGCCCGCGCTGAGGCCGAGTTCGGCTTCTCCTTCCCTCCCGACCTCAAGGCCGTCCTCCAAGCTGGCCTCCCCCTCGGCCCTGGCTTCCCCGATTGGCGCTCCCCCGGCGCCAGGCACCACCTCCGCGCCCTCCTCGACCTCCCCATCGCCTCCATCTCCTTCCAGGTCGCCAAGAACCTCCTCTGGCCCAAGTCTTGGGGGCCCCGCCCCCTCGACCCCGAGAAGGCTCTTCGTGTCGCTCGGGCCGCCCTTAAGAGAGCCCCTCTCTTGATCCCCATTTTCAGCCATTGCTACATCCCCTGCAACCCTTGCCTCGCCGGCAACCCCGTTTTCTACGTCGACGAGAATCGGATCTTCTGCTGCGGGATGGATCTGCCCGATTTCTTCGAGCGGGAATCGCTCTTCGAGACCCGCACGGATCCCGAGACTCTCCGCAAGCAGAGATCCCTCAGCGAGAAATCCGCCGGATCGTCTCTGTCTAATTTCACTCGGCAGAGCACCGACGGGATCGGATTGGGTGCAAGAACGCCGCGATGGGTGGAGTTCTGGACGGACGCGGCGGCGGTGGATCGGCGGAAGCGGAACTCCAGCTCGGCCTGTTCGTCGCCGGAGCGGTTCTTCGAGATGCCGAGATCGGAGGCGCCCAAGTGGGTGGACGAGTACCTGGAGCAGATCGGATCGGTGCTAATGGAGGGAGGGTGGGGGAAATTGGACGTGGAAGAGATGGTCCACGTGTCAGCGTCAGGGTTCTTCGAGGGCGAGATGGTAATTTTAGACAACCAAGCAGTGCTAGACGCTTTGCTGCTGAAAGCGGATCGGTATTCGGATTCGCTGCGGAAAGCAGGGTGGAGCGCGGAGGAGGTGTCGGAGGCGTTCGGGTTCGATTTCAGGGCGGGGTCGAAGGAGAGGAGGAAGCCGGTGAAGAAGCTGTCGCCGGAGCTGGCGGAGCGGATAGGGAAACTGGCAGAGTCGGTGTCCCGGTCACCCAAAGTGGTGGATTCATAAATACGGCGCGGTTACCGGTACAACCATGCTCCGCATCGAGATTCTTATTACTGGCTTTTTAGTTTTTACCCACACAATAAACCCAAAACAAATTCATTTTAAAATTTCTCAAGTACGGAGTAGTATATGCTTATTTTATTTTTTAAAAAAAGAAGTGTAATAAGGAAATGTCAAAAGGCTGAATTGGGCCTTTTGATTGATTTTCTGTATCTTCATGGATCTGTCCGGACACCGGTGGTATTGGTAAGTGCCTAAGTGGCTTGGGTTGGAGAGGGAGATAAGAACAGATGAGGAGGGGAGATAAGGGGAAAAACGGAATTCCGGAGGTGTAACATGAAGAAAGGGAAAGGCCGTTACTTACAGTTGAATTGATATTTTTGATATAGAAATACTCAAGGTATCCCCTACAGGCTACAACTACAATGTGGACTACTCGTATTAGTTTCTACTGTTTGTTTTACTAGTGCACTGTATATAGTAATAGTACCTACATATATATATAATATATACATGAATTTGTTTACAACTAATTTTCTTCATTCTCTTGACTTGCTGTGATACAAGGAACGGTTTAGAGTGGTGTGTATTTGTGTAAATGAAGGATTAGCAGCTTGTATTTATTAATATGAATGTGCATCACACACCATATGTGATATGTGATATGTGTTTACTTATATTTTTATGTTAAAAAAAATGATGGGAGCATCTATGTTTGGTTTACTTTGTTGGGGAAGACCGAAGAGGATGAAAAGCATTTCACGAAGCAACGTGCAATGCACGTGTGACTGTTTTGGTTTTATTATTAATTTAAACGATAAGGAAAAAAAGAGACGTTGGGGAGAGAAGTGGAGGGGCCCTGCCCCTGCGCACCTGGGGCATTGGACTCTTTTACTGTAAGTTTTAACTGGGGAATTGAGAATTGCTCAAAACACAACAAAATGGCAAGGGTTGGTTGGGTAGTGGTAGTGCCTGTCTCTACTCGATCTCATAGTATCTTACTGTCTACTGTCTACTGGCCGGGTAGATACACACTAGATTTCGGGCTTTCAAGGGGAAGGCTGCAAGTGCAACGCAACGGTTTAGGCATCGCCTCATTATCATACACGGAGTAACATTTGTGGATTACTCTTGCCTGTATTTGGAAACTTCAATTTAAACTCCATTCCTATGAGTGTTAATTGGTACGGAGTAATGAATAATGATACCAAAAGCTGGGGGTAAACAGGAAGATGAGAATACTATTATGTAACTCCAACAAAGGCCAAGATTTTCCATAAAGCTACTCATTTTTTTTAGGTTCTTACACGTTTCGGAGCCAATTACTATTGAACAAAGATCAAGCCATTTTGAGAAGATGTTTCCTTAGGGTAAGATTTTGCTGGAGATGCTAATTTAACCCTTTTTTATAATACTTTTATTAAGACTTGTGTATTTGTATCGAGCTAAATAATTGTAAAATTTAGATTCTTTTATTTTTAAGGTGAAGATATTCATCAAACCTGAAAATTGAAATGTTCCTAAACTATTAAGTGACAAGTGAGTGGTGTTGGGAATTGTAAAAGAAAACAAAAGGTGTGGGGGAGGGAGTACGTGATCGTATGAAATAAAGGAATCAAGGAATGAGAAACTTAAAAATGTAAGTAGCAGGATTTACATAGGATTGGATTTTGGGGTTGGAGTGTGAAAGGGATATGAGGATCAGGGGGGGTCGGGGTCGTGGGTATCAATTCAAGAAAGATATATATGTAGACTTTTGAGAGTCTAAAATCTAAACGGGAGGGGAAGGTGGCAGAAGAAAAAGGGATGGGGTGTTGTGATGTCTGAATTCTCAAGGTGGTGTGGACGGCGATGAAAGCGTAGCTGCTGGACTGTGGCAGGGATAAGGCCTGCCCTGCCGCCGATTGATGCGGGACCATTCACATTCACATTCACATATACGGAGTGGAGTGGAGTGGAGTGGAGTGGACGGACTACTCCGTCTGAATATATCACACACACCTCCCATCCATCCATCGGCCCTCCCCCCATATGTCCATTCTCCATAGTCCATGTGATTCTGTTGTGGGGTCCACCAACCCTCTCTTTTCCATTTTGCACAAACGTTCCGGCTATATACACCGCAAATCATGCACGTCCTTAAGGACGTGCAATATTAGACACAAGGCTTGCACGTCCTTAAAGACGTGCAATATTAACCTTGTGATTTGCGGTGTATATAGCAACACCCTTACACAAATTAACAAAAGGTTATATCATATCATCAGTTTTGCATTTACAGATTAATTGACTTGCTGCCCCTAATCTTTAATTAATTTATTTATTAAAGTGTGATTGCTATATATATATATATATATATATATATATATATATATATATATATATATATATATATATATATATATATATATAATAAAACAAGAAATAAATCAAATGGTAATGGTAATATGGTATGAAAATGACGGGATATGGATGGAGGATGAGGATTGCATATATAATTAAGAAACAGATAGTATTAATTAGGAGAATGAAGACAAAAACAATATCCTTAATGAAAACAGACCCATCATTATAATTTATTTGGTAGAGGCTTTAGCAGACAAAGAGATTGAGACAAGGCCTTGTGTGTTTCGACTTACTACTTACCAATACCAACCGATCAATGATATATTTATCAAGATTACTGTAGCGTGGGTGTGTACGTACTGCGAACCCAAACCCATGTTAAATGTTGATATAGACGAGTATATATATGTAATTTGAGCATCTGCATTTAGCAATTAATGAAAATAATTGAAAAAAGCAAGCATACATGGATGATGGATCCTTATGCAATTTCAATATATTTGGAAGCTGGCGGCCCATCCTAAACTTAACCTAGCTATGTAAATGTAATCATTCCATCCAATCTGGTAGTCGTACTCACTGGGTTGGGTACATGCTTAATTTTGGGAAATTAAAGTGGGTGTGGGTGTGCTTTGGTTTTACAATCAAACCAAATACGTACACTTTAATCCGCAATGTCTGAGTTAAGGCCGGGGGCTGAATGCATAATGTATCCAAAGTCGCTATCGTTAATTAATTTAGACACTAGTACTAGTACTGTTGGAATCATCGAATAATCCCGATAATATCCATATATATATATGTCTTCATTCCTACGTCTTAATTTGGGGACCAGATATGGGGGAGTAGTCTTCAAACAGTTACCCTCTGACTGACTCTGTGAGTTTAGCCACATCCATCACCTTAATTGAATTAAGGGTGGATCCAACACCTAAACTTGTTGTATGATTGAATGATCCATCCTACCCAATGCACTTGCACTTGCTTATATTATATACGACTGTTTTACAGTACCTAGCTTGCTCCAATGAACCCACCTTGTACTCGTACTCCACCCTTATACTCTACTCAATCTTAGCTCCATCTAACTAGCTAGCTGTACGTACGTGATCCACCAACTTGTCAATCATATCCCTCTAAAAATCATGCACCACGTACCATGACCATCACGTCGCCTCCCAACAATGGTGCAAACTGTCTCTGCAATCTGCCTTGTACGTAAACCCTCACTTGCACCTGCAGCAGCTTCAGCCCGTAGATATTATCAAACACATGACCATCTTCTTGCTGGGATCGACAAGACCCAAATACAGAAATGAATCGGGAACCTAGCAACTCAAGCTACAATCCCGCTAATAACCAAGTTCCAAATTTAAGGAACCTCAAACACAATCAAACCAAGCAACACAAGCACACAAACAAACACAAGCAAGAACACAACGATTTAAGTGGAAAACCCTCCCTAACCCGGAGGATCAAAAACCACTGTCACCCGCCAGAGCACCCAAATCCACTAATCAACAAAATGGGTACAAGTGTTCTTCACTTACAAATCTCACACAGGAGATACCACCAATTTCACTAAAATTGGTACAACACCCTTTTCACCAAGATTAGGGATTCTAAACGAGGGAATAAAAGCCGACAAACACGAGTAGGATTACCGAGAACTCGAGGTGAAAGAACCCGGATGAGACAAGGAAGATCCACTCACTTTTTCACCACTTTTCCCCTCTTTCTCCTTTCTCCCTCCTCACTTTTGTGCTCCGATCTTACTCCCGTACAACACTTCCAAAAGACAAATAAAAGGCTATAATTTATCTTCTAAAGGAAGCCTCCAAGAGGGCTCCATTTTGGGCTGGACAAATGGGCTTGGGCCCAACAATCTCCCCCTCCAGCCCAAGGGGAAGACATCCATGCTCGTCTCGGCATCAGTTGCGGATCAGCCCCGCCATTTTGGCGCAGAACTGATGCTTGTCGGCAGTCACCACCTTGGTCAACATGTCAGCCGGATTCTTGTTCGTGTGAATCTTCTTCAAAGCCATCTCTCGGTTGCTCACCACATCTCGAATCCAATGGTACCACACATCAATATGCTTGGTCCGGCAATGGTATGTAGCGTTCTTGCTCAAATCAAGAGCACTCTGGCTATCACAATTCACCACATACTCTCCTTGCTTCAACCCCAACTCTCGAAGAAACCTCTTCACCCAAAGCATATCTTTTCCTGCTTCTGTCATGGCAATGTACTCTGCCTCTGTCGTGGACAAAGCAACACACTTTTGCAACTTAGACTGCCATGAGACAGCTCCCCCAGCAAAAGTGAACAAATACCCCGATGTAGACTTCCTACTATCAAGGTCTCCTGCCATGTCTGAATCTGTGAAGCCTTCAAGAATGGGTTTGGAACCCCCATAGCATAAAGACATCTTTGACGTACCTTTCAAATATCTGAAGATCCATTTCACTGCCTCCCAATGATCTCTGCCTGGATTAGAGAGGAACCTGCTGACCAAATCAACTGCATGAGCAATGTCAGGACGGGTGCACACCATAGCTTTTCTCCACTGAGCTTTCTTCAAAGAACTTATCTCTTCTTCCATGGCTTTTCTCTACTGAGCTTTCTCCTTGTGGGTTTGAGCTTCCTGAAAACTCTCAGGCTCCCCCTCTTCAGTGACTGCAACATACTCAGAACTGGGGTATCTTGTGGACGGACGACGCTCTCTGCTTGATCTCCTGAGCTCAACTGTTTCCTCATCTTGTGTCGGCTCCCCCTGCTCAGAGCCTTCACCAAATTCAGCTTCAGCTTCTGGTAACACTTCATCTGCAGTGGGAATCTCCTCATCATCTCCTGAGTGAGACTCACCACTTGTTCCAGTCTCTTCTGATTGAGAAGGGAAGTAGACTGGTAGCTCAGGATCTTCCTCTGGCGCAGGTGTACCCAAAATCAACATCTCCATAACACAGAAGATGGTCATGTGTTTGATCCCAACATCTTCTTGCTAGCAATGGCATGCCATGGTGGAAAGGGAGAAGGGTACCTCCGTTTCTTTTTAAGGGACTTTTTCAAATCAGGCACGTAGTTTTAGAACGGTAAAAACTATATTAAATATTAATATTTTAATAAATTTTTTTTATAATATTATACTTATCACCAATAAGTATGAAATTATTGAAAAAAATATGTTAAAAAATTATTATTTCATATAGTTTTGAATAATAAAAAGTAAATTAAAAGGAAACGGAGGTACCTAGCTAGTATATATATTGCTCAATAAAAAAAATCAACACCACAATTCAAATAGACAAAGACAATTAATTTCCCCATAAACTAATCTGTAATTCTTAATCAGCACGTAGCTAGAGACTCGCCATCAAACATCAATTCGCCATAACGGATCGATTTCAGCGCCAATTCAAGCTGACGACTTTGCAGATCCTCATAGTCATCTACAGCATATCCTTCGGATTACCGTTAGGTACATAGTCTGTCTCCAAAAGATGATCCAAGGTTCATAATCGGTTCCACGGCCCTTCTCACGCATGCTCGTCCCGTCAACTGTATAGGATTCAGTTTTCACAATATATATGAAAGATTAATCTTGTCATTGATTATAGAGAAAATTTGCTAGAATATCACTTTTGCTAATTCAATTAGGTTATTAGCACCTTAATAAAATAAATTGGCCTTTATAACACCTTATTAACAAAAATTAGCCTCCTAACACTCCAATTGTTAGCTCTCTCTCACGCTAAATCTGGACTTCTCCTCCAACCACTGGTCGGTGAGGAATCCGGCTCGGCGATGTGCGAGGGCGGTGGATCCGACTCGGATCTGGTGAGAGGTGGCCGGAATGGGTGGTCAGAGGTTTTCGGCGAAGCTTCGGGGCCGGTGCAAGGATGGGAGGGAGTTTGCGAGGCTTCGTCGGTGGGCGCTGGGTGTCGGATCGGCGGGATTTGGGCTCGGGATGGCCGGAATTGGTGGCCAAGGAGGGCAGATCTGGCGAGGGAGCGCCGGATCTGGTGTGGAGGCGCCGGATCCGAGCCGAGGACGAGCGAGGCAGTGCGAGCGAGTCCAGATCTGAGCGAGGGAAGGAGGCGGCGACGAGCGAGCGGGGGAGCGAGGGAGGGAACCAGCGGTGGAGCGTCCGGAGCGAGCGAGGTCGATCGGCCGGAGCGAGGGTTCCAGGAGTGGTGGCCGGAGCGAGGATCGACGAGCGGCGGCCTGCGCAGGAGCTGTCGAGGAGCAATCAGAGGTTGAAGAAGCAGTTTTTACAAAATTACAAAAATTAACCCAAAATAGCAATTTTTGTAAAATTACAAAAATTAACCCATAAATATGAAAAAGTTGCATTACATTAAAGAAAAAATTGCATTACGTTAAAGAAAAAATTGCATTACATTAAAGAAAAAATATTGCATTACATTGAAAAAGTTGCATTACATTAAAGAAAAAATTGTCATCAAAACGTTACCTTGAAAAAATATGGCATCACGAAAACATTACATTGGAAAAATATGGCATCACGAAAAAAAAAATATCATCAAAAAATTGATATCAAAAAAGTGTCATCAGTAGTCAACGGTAAAAAAATGGCATCAATGGTCAATGTGGCATCACAGTAAACAAAAAAATATCAGCAAGATTTGAAAAAAGTGGCATTAAAAAAGTGCCATCAATCCAATTTATTATAAAATCAAACGATTTGATTAAAAAAATATCATCAAATAATTACATTAGAAAAATGGCATCAAAACACTGCTTTGAAAAAGTTGCATCACAGTAAATAAAAAAATGTCATCTTAACATTACCTTGAAAAAATATGGCACCACGAAATCAGTACCTTGAAAAAAAATATGGCATCAAACGATTTGATTAAAAAAAGTGAGATAAAATAATTACATTAGGAAAATGGTATCAAAACACTAATTTGAAAAACTTGCATCACATTAAAAGAAAAAAATTTCATCAAAATACCACTTTGAAAAAATATGGCATCATGGTAAAAAAACATATCATCAAAACATTGACATAAAAAAATGTCATCAAAATTTGAAAAAAGTGGCATCACATAACATCAAAAACGCTACTTTAAAAAGTGGCATCACATTAAAGAAAAAAATAT
The DNA here is from genome assembly GCA_963922045.1 of Persicaria maculosa. Lineage (NCBI taxonomy): Eukaryota > Viridiplantae > Streptophyta > Magnoliopsida > Caryophyllales > Polygonaceae > Persicaria > Persicaria maculosa. Next base: position 1,339,996 of record OY998254.1, on the reverse strand, counting down.
AATTATAAATTTGGCATCAAAGCACTATGAAAAATGGTATCAAAAAAGTGGCATCAATTGGTTATAAAAATTTTTTTTTATATAAAAAAAAAACCGGAAAAGTCAACGGTCAACGTTGACCAATTGGGAAGGGTGCTAGCCTACCTAATAAAATTAATTTGAGTGCTAATTATTTAATTAAAGGTTCAAAACAAGCTATTTAGCAAAAACACCCTTGATTAAAAAGTATTAGGAAAATTGGTTAAACACCAATTTAACAAAAGTATTAGAGCAAGCCCAACAAATTCTCTAAAATAGAAAAAATAAGAGATTTTAACAGTTTTTCTAAACCCATATCTAAAATAGAGAAATTGATTGAGAGAGGGAAAAAATCTCTAAATTTAGATGAAGAGTTAGAATCTGTAAAATTTAATGCGTTCACCCTTTCAATGCCTACCTATTTGTTCATTGGTGGTTGTCTATTAATTTAATAAAGTTATTGAAATTTTATTTATTAAATTATGAATTTATGCAACTATTATAGTGTATAATAAATGTAGCAATTTGTATAATAGAGAATCGGTTGGAGTTGTGGTGTAAATTTTTTAGAGATTTTGTTATTTTGTTCTCTATTTTAGAGATTTTTTGGAGGAGCTGTTCGGATGCTCTTAGTATGTACTCCATTTGTTTATAGATAGAGTTTAAATTTAAAGTATCTATCAAATATATTAAAATAACTTTATTTATAATTTTTTTTAATTATGATAATCATAATCTGATCTTATTTATACAACCCGAAAAAAATCATAAGAATAATCTTGTGATAGGATATAATGAAGATATATGATGGAGTATCTCCTAATTGAGATTTGAGGGGACTTAGCAAAATTAACACTGAAAATAAGGAAGGAAATCATGAATCAGAATTGAATGAGATTCTCATTCATCCAATCCAAACGAAGCCTAAAGTTCATTCATCCAATCCAAACGAAGCCTAAAGTCAAAGTATCTTCACCAAAGAATTAAACAAGATAAAAGAAGAGACTGGAACATTCCAAGAATTCGATTTTCACGCCATCCCCATACTTTGCATCGTCTTCTTCCCCCTCTTCTGCACAACACTCATAAATTGCATCCCCCTTCCTTCTGCTCTCTCTACTTTGTGTTGCGTAATTCCCCACCGGTCAGTTAATCTCTCTCCTTTTTGCTTTCTCTTTTCAATTTCCTTTTGTTTTCCTCGCTTTTACTGGATTTGGTTGTCTATTAAATAGAGGATTGCAGTGCAATGGCTCCGAGGTTTGAGGAGTCCGAATCCACGATCCCCTCCTGTGCGACTGCCACTCCTCCACCAACTGAAAGTGGAGACTTTGAATGCAACATATGCTTTGAATTAGCGCAAGATCCCATTGTTACCCTATGCGGTCATCTCTATTGCTGGCCATGTCTCTACAGATGGCTTCATCATCATTCCAAGTGCCAGGAGTGTCCAGTTTGCAAGGCCCTTGTTCTGCAAGACAAGCTCGTTCCTCTCTACGGCAGAGGTAAATCCGCCACTGACCCTAGGTCTAAATCACTTCCTGGTGTCGATATCCCTTCCCGCCCATCGGGGCTGCGGCCTCAGACAGCCCCTTCCCAACCGCTCCGCAATGACCCGCCGAATTTAGGGTTTGGTTTTCTCGGTGGATTCATCCCAATTGCAACTGCAACCATTGGTGGGGATCTGCAGTTTCCTACCCAGTACAACTTTCGGATGAACCTTGAGGGATTTCCTGATGCGGCAATGTATGGAGCAGCACATGGACTGCCGCCATATGGGTATGACAATGCTCAGGAGAGTGGCGCCAATGCAGGTCAAGGTCAAGATTCCCTTGTCAAATGGATGCTTCTGATTTTTGGTTTTCTTGTGATTTTCGCCCTCTGTTCAAACTAGAAGACATAGGGAGAGGCTTATTGTGATATTGTGAGTTTCAAGGACTGAATTTGGTGCTCTAGAAGATTGAATACAGGTTTGTTATACTTTGTTTTGCATTCATTGTTAATACAATAAAATTGCACATCTATTGATGCTGTAACCCACCATGGATTGAAATATAAAACTAGAATCTCAGATTGGGGCAATTACAATTTGTGGCCTTTTATTTGCTTGCACAGGCTTGATATGATGGTGGTTTTTTTTGTATACATTTAAACATGTATTCCTTGAACAAGAAAGAAAAGAAAAACAAAGATGCACGCTTTGATCCATATTCTTCTGCAGAACTAAAACATCAATACATCACCGTTTGAGATCTTGTCATTAATCATCCATGAAAGGAACAGTACTCCTCCATGGTACAAATTCTTAAAAGCAAGGAAAGAATGCAAACTGCAACTGGGTCATATACTTACTCACTGTGCAGAACTTCTTGTGGTTTGGGATGAGATGCTAGCAGCGAAGCTCTCCTGCATCAGTGATGTTGTTAGAGCCTTTGACAGCAACCTCACTATTTCATCCATCCCTGGCCTCCCACCTGGTTCCTTTCTCACACACCTCTGTGCCAACCTCACCATTGCTGTCGCCACTTCTATTGCATAATTGTCCTGCAAGCTCGGGTCCATGAAGGCAGTAAGCTTCTCCTCCCCGTCTCCTTGATCGTCTCCAAGAGGCTTCAAAACCTCAGACAAGTTGAAGGTATCCCCATTGTACAGTTGGTCAACCTTTCTCCCTGTGAGAATCTCCATGATAAGGATCCCAAAGGCATAAACATCCATCTTTGGGGTTACTAGTCCATTCTCAAGATACTCTGGAGCCATGTAGCCTTGTGTTCCTACAATATGCACTGTCAAAGCATACTGGCCAGCTTCGGTCCCTCCAACTGACTTTGATAGCCCAAAATGCGCAATCTTTGCTCTGAACTCTCCATCTAGAAGGACGTGGCTGCACTTTAAGTCCTTGTGAACATGTGGAGGGTTTGTGTAGCTGTGGAGATACTCTAGCCCTGTGGCGACGTCTAGAGTAACCTGGACCCTTTGTACCCAGCTGAGGGACATGGTTTTCCCCTTCACTGTCCTTGATTGGTAAATCCAGTCGCTTAATGGGCCATTGGGTGCGTATTCAAAGACTAGGAACCACACTCCATCACTATAACAGATGCCGTGGAGTGTAGTAATGTTGAAATGGTTGATCTTGTTTAAGATATCGATTTCTTTAGTGACATCCCCATTTGTTTTCTTGATGGCGAATTCTCTTTGTTGATGCTTATCTTTGATGGTGCCCAGGTAGACCGAGCCTCCAATCAACAAACTGGGGCTAAAATTGTTGGTTGCCGATTGCAGGTCCTTGAAGCTGTATACTTTCAGTGACTGAGCCATGCTTGATATGCTGTCCAAGAACTCCAAGGGATCAATGTCGATTATGTCAGTATCGGCCTCTGATTTCCTTAGAATATGCTTTTCGTCCGACAAAGTCATCTCTCCAGGTATCACCACTGGCCCTGCTCTCTTCTTGATCCTTGGCATGAGAAGACAGAAAGCAACTACTCCGAGGATCAACATGAAGCCTCCTCCTGCTATCAGCCCATAAACAAAGTAATTCCATTTCTTGACTGAACTCTGCAATACAGCAGGAGGAGGAGGAGGAGGAGCTGGGGACGATGCCGAAGGTTTAGGTGTATAAGTCATAGAAGAATTTGGTGGGTTATGAAGGGGAACTAGCAGGGTTGTGAAGCTTTGAATAACAGAATCTTGCAAAGATTTATTATTTGCCTGGAGAGTCTCTCCTATATTAGCGTTAAAATTTGAACTGATGGTTGAAATAGTATCTCCTGACTTGATCACATAAGTCATCAGATCGATAATATCCAAATCCACTTGGTTCTTAGTGGGGCATGCACACCTAAGAGGAATCACGAGCGGCTCATTTGGAAAGATATCTGTGGTGAGCCCACTCTTTTGATTCTGAATGGCTGAGCAGGTGGTTAAGCCTTCAAAGGTGTTGTTGGCAATCAAGAAAATGGTGTCGCCCGTTTGAACTACATAGCTTGTATTGGACTGGTAGTAACTACCAGAGCAAGAACAGTTGATGGGGACAATAACTTCCTTACTTGTCACCAAAACATTTGAAGCTGATATGCTATTGATTTGGGCTATCTGAGATGGGTCAGAGCCCAAGAGGGTAGCGATTGAGGAGGCGGTGTTGTAAGGGGGTTGGACTTGATAGATGAGGTATGTCTTGCAGCTGTTCTTGACGCCATTGCAGGCATACCCGGGAGCAGAAGCAGAGGTTGCGCAGCTTGATGATGCATATGCTTGCTGGGACACAACCAAATTGGCGGAGTAGCATATTAGGGCCAGGAGGAGAAGGATTTTGATGAGGGAAAGGAAAGGCATTGTAGGCAAACGGGGATTCACTCTTTCCTTGGTATTGGCAAGGGATTGGTATTTGTTCACTTTTATTTACAAACGGATTTGGATGTTGGCATGTGAATTGTGTTGATGATTGACTTTTTGTATGATAGGGGTGTTGAGAAAGGGAATTGGGGAGGAAATGAGATTCTATGTGGAGGAGGGTGTATTTAGGAAGCAACAGAAGACGTCTTATTTTGACCTGCACATATATTGCTTAGAGGATATTATTGGTGAAGATAATATAAACTATGGAAACAGTCAAAGATTTGATTTGCTCATTTTGCTTATGGTTGTATTTGTAGCCTATTGTCATGTTCAGATGTGGGGAATGATTGGCAACTGGTCAAAGTATGCATCATACTTACCGCTCAATATTGGCGGTTGAGAATTCGAAATGATACATATATATGCTTAAGGCAGTTGGAATATATACTTTTCATACATATATTGATGCTGAGTCCTAGACAAGGACTTGATGAAAGGCCTTGAAGGGCTGCAAACTGGTATTTTTCTTGTTGTCTAGACATTTTAGTTTGCTACAGAAAATAACAAGCTAAGGAAAGACCAAGTACAGCAAGCAGAGATGTTAAAGTCTATCATGTGCAGGTTGTGACCAAGGTCAGGCACAAATATGATTGTAAAGAAGAAAAGTGCTCGGTAAGCACTTTTCGATGATATATTTTCTTTCTTTTTTCCTATGTCAATTTTTTAGTGATTCAATTTTGGTAGCTACAAATTGGAACTCAACTAGAAAGGTCTCTTTCCATTTCCTTTTAGAATTTTGTTCAATAAAAACAGACTGATTTGGTTGAGAGATTTTAGGAACACAAAATTGTCCCTATCAGGCAGCTTTGAAGTTTAAAGATTTGGAGAGCTGAGATGTAAACCTGGAAAGATATAAGAAAACCAGAGATCTGCAAAAACCAGCCTTCAAGCATCTGTCCTGGTCCTATTTCTTGTAACAAGCATCCCAACAATGCCCTCTGTTTATATTGAACAGCACTGCTGGGATGGTTGTTACCAAAAATAGAACCAGGACAGATGCTTGAAGGCTGATTTTTGCCCTGTCTGGTTCAATATAAACACAAATCTAATTATAAGTATTAATTTCGTGGTTCAATATAAACAGAAATCTATTTGATGTAGTATCAATTAACATTGTTATATCCAGGATTAAACATTCCCTCGTCACCCTCTTTCCAAATTGCTTCACGCCTATCTCATCAATGTAATTAATGAAAGAGTGAAAGCACATCAAATAGCGGTCAGAAGTCTCATCCGTAAGGGAACATAAAAGAGAAGGGCCAAAGGGAGGAAAAACAAAATGAATTTGTGGATTGATTTCCGCTACGAAGACACTTATGGATCTAGATTAGTCTTCAAACCTTCAATATAGTTAGGGTTGAATTATGTAAAGTGATTGATTTCATGAGGTGAAATCATATGAATTTTTAACAGTAATCAGTAAAAAAAAATGCATTACATGTAACTGCCAATTAAAACATGTGCAGATCTCAGTTCACTTAATATCAACTCCACACAGAGTCAAAGAACTGCTTCAGAGTTGCATGTTGCAACTTTTAACAATAGACCACAGTAGCACTGACAAGTGATATTTCAAGTTAAAAAATCTGATAGTCTAGATTAAAAGATTGTTTTAGTGGTCATATACTTTATTTTGTACCGATTTCTAATGCATCAATCTGCAGATATCTTATTTCTAGTAGTTGTAGGCTTTTAGCATGAGCACACTCAATCACTCTTATTGCTCTCTTTGGATGAGACTTTCTTACCAAATTATCATTTGATAACTCTGGTCTCTAGTGTTAGTTTAGTTTCCATTGCTGCTGTAAGTTATCTAAAATGCAATACATGGACATATGGGAACTATATGGAAATCTGGTTACAGAAGTAGGAGACTTCAATTGCTTGTCACAAACGCGATGTATTATACATTCCTTGAATAACAAAAAAAAAAAAAAACTATATGGACATCTGGTTACAGAAGTAGGAGAGTTCAATTGCTTGTCACAAACGCAATGTATTATACATTCCTTGAATAACAAAAAAAACAAAAACAAAGCGTAACAAACGATGCACACACTTACATTCAAATTCTTATTACTAATCTCTATACATCTTCTGCTACCAAGATACCCATCTCTACTCCTTGACCTTGATGGAAATCCTTAAAGCAATGAAAGCTTCCAAATTGTTTCTCACATCATATTGCTCAGTGTGCAGAACTGCTTGTGGTCTGGGATGAGATGCTAGCAGCAAAGCTCTCCTGCATCAGTGATGTTGTTAGAGCCTTTGACAGCAACCTCACTATTTCATCCATCCCTGGCCTCCCACCTGGCTCCTTTCTCACACACCTCTGCGCCAACCTCACCATTGCTGTGGCCACTTCTATCGGATAGTTGCTCTGCAAGCTTGGGTCCACAAAAGCCCTCAACTTCTCCTCTTCGTCTCCTTGATCGTCTCCAAGAGGCTTCAAAGCCTCAGACAAGTTGAAGTTGTCCCTGTTGTACAGTGATTCCACCTCCCTCCCTGTGAGAATCTCCACAAGAAGAATCCCAAAGGCGTAAACATCCATCTTTGGAGTTACTAGTCCATTCTCAAGATACTCCGGAGCCATGTAGCCTTGTGTTCCTACAATGTGCTCCGTCAACGCATACTGGCCAGCTTCTTTCAATCCAACCGTCTTTGATAAGCCAAAATGCGTAATCTTTGCTTTGAACTCTCCATCTAGAAGGATGTGGCTGCACTTTAAGTCCTTGTGGACATGTGGAGGGTCTGTGTAGCTGTGGAGATAGTCTAGCCCCGTTGCAACGTCTAGAGTAATCTGGACCCTTTGTTTCCAGCTGAGGAACATGTTGTTCTCCTCATCCTCCCTTGATTGGTAGATCCAGTTGCTTAGTGGGCCATTGAGTGCATATTCATAGACAAGGTACCACAATCCGCCGTTGTAGCAGACGCCATGGAGTGTAGTGATGTTGACATGGTTGATCTTGTTTAGGATATCGATTTCTCTAGTGACATCCCCATTTGTTTTCTTGATGGCGACATCTATTTCTTGCTGCTCATCATTGATGGTGCCGCGGTAAACTGAGCCTCCTATCTGAAAACTGGGGCTGAAATTGTTGGTTGCTGATTGAAGTTCCTGGAAGCTATATACTTTCAGTGACTGAGCTATGCTTGATATGCTGAACTCCAAGGGTTCAGCATCAGCATTGACTTCTGATTTCTTTACCGTAGGCTTTTCATCTGATGATATCACCTCATGCTCCGCTCGCTTCTTGATCCTTTGCGCAAGAAGACAGAGAGCAACTGCTCCAAGGATCAACATGAAACCTCCTCCTGCTATCAGCCCATAGACGAAATAGTTCCATTTCTTGCCTGAACTCTGAGATACTGAAGGAGGAGGAGGCGGTGGTGGAGGTGATGGTGATGAAGGTGGTGTAGGTGAAGGTGTGTAAGTCATAGAAGAATTTGGCGGGTGACGAACGGGTACTAGCAGGGTGGTGAAGGTTTGAATGACGGAATTCTCTACAGACTTCTGATTGGCCTGGAGAGTCTCTCCTACATCAGCATGAAATTTCAAACTGATGGTTGAAATAGCATCGCCTGACTTGATCATGTAAGTGATGAGATACTTGATACCAAGATCCGATTGGTTCTTAGTGGGGCATGCACACCTCAAAGGAATCACGAGCTTCTCATCCGGAAAGACATCTATGACGAGGCCACTCCTTTGGTTCTGAATGGCTGAGCAGGTGGTTAAGCCTTCAAAGGTGTTGTTGGCGATCAAAGAAGGAGTGTCCCCGGCTTCAACCACATAGCTTGTATTTGATTGGTAAAAACTACCAGAGCAAGAGCAGTTGATGGGGACGATCACTTCCTTTCTTGTCACCAAAACATCTGAAGCTGATATATTATTGATAAGGGTGATCTGAGATGGGTCAGAACCCAAGAGGGTAGCGATTGAGGAGGCGTTGTTGTAAGGAGGCTGGGCTTCATAGATGAGGTATGTCTGGCAGCGCTTCTCGGCACCATTGCAGGCATACCCTGCCCAGGGAGCAGAAGTGGAGGCTGAGCAGCTGGATGAGGCATATGCTTGCTGAGATGCTACCAAATTAGCTGAGGAACATATGAGGGTGAGGAGGAGAAAATTTTTGATGAGGGAAAGGGGAGGCATTGTAGGGAGATGGAATCACTCTTCCTTTGGCATTGACACAAAATTTGGTATTTGATGAGGTATTTATTGACAACTAACAACAACAACAACCTCAGTCTATCCCGCTCAAACCAGGGTCTTAGGGTCGGCTTTGTATGCAACCTTCCCTCGGCTACATTGATGAGGTATTTATTTATTTGTTGATTTTATGTACAATGGGTATGATTATTGTTATACAAGGATGAGTTGTATTGATAATGAATTTTTTGTTGGGTATGGCAAGGTAGTTGAGACTTGAGAGGGAATTGACAAGGAATTGGGATTCGGAAAGCAACCTTCCCTCGGCTACATTGATGAGAAAGTGTTTGTTTGACCTGCACATTGTTTAAAAGAGCATTATTGATGAAGATAATATTAACTGCATAAACTATAATAAGTGGGAAGATTTAAGTCAATGATCTGATTTGTTTGTAATTTATTGGTATATTCAAATGTAGGGGAAGAATTCAATGTATACAACATATTTATTGTTCATTACTTTATTACGAGATGACAAGGTTAGAAGTTTCAACCTTTGAAAGAGCACTATTCATGCATTTTATATATTGATGATGATCAAAATAATGTCAAAATCTTAGCTTTATGAGCCGAAGTTCAACAAAGGATACAGATAAGGTCATGAAGAGTTTGAAACTGGTAGTTTTCTGAGAATTGTATTGTGCTGATGATATATCATCACATTTGTAATTTATCTCTGTAGTGAATTTGTATTGAAATGAATTAATTGGTCACGGAAATTGCACATCAAAAGATGGTAGAAGGAGAATGATACAAATAAATATATAAATGTACACTGCAAAAAAAAACCAGTTCACAAAAGCTTTTTTAACCGTTTATAGTATACTCTTCGGACTACAAGTAGATCAAATATACACATCTAATAAGTATCCTACAGAAAAGAATCAACTAAAGATATATGACCAAATCAAATGCAGTGAGGTTTCTAATGTGCAGCTTGTTACCAAGGTCCGAGACTCAAGTACAGAACGGTGAAGAAGAAAAGCAGCAGCATGCTGAGCCAGTAAGCCAAGCAGTGGCAGCTACATACGCAGCTGAACCCGCCTGCAGCATGTATCTCGCTTATGACGATGGTAATGCCCAGGGCAAGACAGATGACTCCCCCTGCAATGCTATAGCGCAGTTCATCAGCTAGCCAGTCCGGTGTGATGATGAAGAAGAGGAACCGAGAAACTGCAAGGTATGTACAAAAATGCTGCGTAAGCAATTTTTATGAGTGATTCTAATTCGGGAGCTACCAATTGGAAGTCTTGTACAAGAAAGGTTTGTGTTGATTTATGTTTAGAATTGCAAGTGTTGAATAAAAACAAACTGGTTAGGTTGTTGAGATTTAGGGAACACAAAATTGTCCCTGTCTATCTATATACTATATATCTATTTATTATAAGAAAGTTTGGAGAATTTGTGGGCGGAGATGTAAACCTGGAAAGATATGAGGAAAGGAGAGGTTGGCGACAACAGCAATGAAAGCGACCCAATATCCGAACTGGCCTCTGCAACAGGAGGAGAATGATGATTGAGTAATTTTGGCATTAAAGCTTTTTGATGATCCAAAAACACCTCAGATTGGGAAGAAAACCACCGGAGTATGTTGAAGAGCACAGTAGGGAAACTGATTACGAGAAATAGGACCAGAAGAGATGCTTGAAAGCCTGATCTCCTCCCTATTTGGTTCAATATCAACACAAACCTACACCAAAAAACAAATATTCAGACAGATAATAGGTAGCTAGAACAAAAACAAGTGGAACAACTTATGCAGATGCTTGACATTCATAAAAAAAAGCTGCATAATATTAATATTATGATTCAGTAACACTGTCAAATGTAGTAGCAACTAGCAAGCAAGAATTGCTAACCATACAATAGAATGCAACAAGTTCCTTATTCATTATAAGCAATCTATCAATGCAAGATCCATTGTATTGTATTGTACAGTAGCACTGTAGCAGTCAGATTAAGAACCATATATCTATATAATCATAAAGGCAGTGTAAGTTCAACATCTCAATTGTCAAGGGGGAAATGGTTAAAAAGGTATTACTGATGAATAGCAATCAAATAGTCAAGGCAAGTTTAAATAAATAAAAACTGGGAACTGGTAAAAGCTAGAGAGTTTTGAGTTTTGAGGGGGAGAGAGGACTAACAGAGCGGAGATGGAAGCACCCCACTGAAAGACGGAGCGGCCCCTGCTGCCACTGGAAGAATCATACGAGGACGACGTCGTTTGGCAACACCAACCGAGTAATGAGTCCGTGTATGCAGACACCGCTGAAACCACATGCTGCATCATGGGGAAGCTAGGAGGCTTCAACTGCAAACTGCAACTGCAACTGCAAGGGATTCAGATTAATGGAGTCAGGGGAGGACGATTGGTTGAGTTGACTGTTGGGTAGTCTTTTATTTTCGCCCTACACTCCCCTAAACCAGGCGTCACCTAACGGCCTTTGATTACATTATTTGCCTTTTGTCTTTGTTTTCTTGCTTTTGTTTTTTTTTTTTTTTTTTCGAAATTATGAATTGCAAAATTTATAACTCCTCCTATAACCATTCCTTGTGAATTGATTTGATGGAAGGCAAGCCCAAAGGAATATTCTGATGTTGTGTTCGTCTAATTTGCTGAATAATAATATAAGCCTTCTGCTTTGCTTATACGCTTGGGTTATCACTTATGAGGTGAGGAGCTAGAGCTACCCCCTTTACTCTCCACTCAGTTTCAAATTAAATTATGATTTTCATTATTTGGAAGAAGATCGAATTAGATAACAATCTTGTTCAAAATAATTTAAATCAGATTTTACTCATTGCATGATCACATTTTAGTAGAAAAGTACGACTCTCTCTTTTTAGTACTATCGGTTTGTCCTAATGATTTTATTGAGAAAGAAACTCAAAAAAAAAATGAGTGGACCCCATAATCTAATTTAAAAATCGATTTTTTTATTCTATGTCATTGGAGCATAGGATAATAGCACTAGTTTGGAAATATTTTTTAAAATTTAATTAGTTTAGCTTTATTTTTAATTAAATTCTTAGGGCTTCTTGTTTTCCTATCCTATGCTCTAAATCGTGTGTATCAGGTAAATATTTCTCAATTTGGACTCTTATCATATGCTCCAAGAGAATTAGATACACAATCTGTTGTACTATTATTAAATTTAAAGGTAACAAGATTAAGAATTTTTTTTTGAAATATTCAAGAAAAAATAAATATTTACGAATATATTAACAAAATCAAAGTATTTACAAAAATATTCAAAAGTTGCAGAGTTTTCAGAAAAACGCGGTATCAGTTCGCGTTTTATTCACAAGTGATAGCTTACTCTCGGAGAAATTTGGTCAAAGTTGGAGTTGTTATAAAAACGCGGACTGAAACCGCGTTTTTATACGTCTTTATTATTTTTTATTTTTAAATTACAAAAAACAAAATTATAGGTAAAAACGCGGCTTGATGTCGCGTTTTACCTTTAGAAAAAAAAAAAGGGAAAGCACAAGACATGGAGGCGGGGCATCTTCTTCCTGGGAGCCGATCGAGCAACCCAGTGCTATGAATCGGAGGAGTTGCTCCCAATTAACCACTGTCAGCCGTCCCTGGTCACCGACGACCTTCAAATCCCCCTCGTCACCGGCGTTCTCGTGAGCAGAGCCCTCGCCAGCGGCCGACTTACCCTTGTCACCGACGACCTTTGTTGAACGGCGCCGCCCACCACCACCTGCGAGACCTTGGCCATCGGAGTTGAACGTCGCCTCCGACGCCGTCGTCGTCATCGACACCATCTTTGCCGCCACCATCCCCGCTCCTTCAATTGCGATTTTTTTAAATTTAATTTTATGAATTTGAAAATTAGCTTTTTTGGTAGGTTAACAGAGGTGAAGTTGCAAATTAATTCTTTGTTAAGTTGGAGTTTTGATTGATTAGGCAATTTATGATTCAATTAGTGAGTCTGTGAGTGTGTAATCTGCAGTTGTTCGATCGGCTCCGGGGAAGAGGATGATCAGCCTGGCCGCCTCCCATGTCCTGCCTTTTCCTTCTTTTTTTTTTTTCTAAAGGTAAAACGCGGCATCAAGCCGCGTTTTTACCTATAATTTTGTTTTTTTAATTTAAAAATAAAAAATAATAAAGACGTTGTATAAAAACGCGATTCCAGTCCGCGTTTTTATAACAACTCCAACTTTAACCAAATTCCTCCGAGAGTAAGCTATCACTTGAATAAAACGCGGAGTGAGGCCGCGTTTTTCTGTAAACCCTGCAACTTTTGAATATTTTTGTAAATACTTTGATTTCGTGAATATATTCGTAAATATTTATTTTTTCTTGAATATTTCAAAAAAAAATTCCAAGATTAACACTGTAGGAGTAGGATGGATACTGTACTACTAATCGATCTACTACTGTATTAAGGTAATAAGATTAACATTTGAGGACATTTCTGAATCGTTGCACAGGCTTGACACTATTGGAATTCAAATATTTAAGAAGCCCATGGGCCTTAAGGCCATTTCCGATTCAGTCTTTTCAGTTCCATGATTAACAAAGCCCAGTATTAATATTCATCCACTCTCTAAACTACTCAGTTTTACATATTTTACTTACACAAACCGAGTTTAATGTACATAGGTTTAGATTAATGTTCTTAATTCCCTCATTGTACTAATATTGAAAATGTGATAAAAAAAAATAACAATATATTAAAAAAAATCCTCCTGAAACATACACAAGCATAGATACAAATTAACACAAGCACATGTATTATTGATTCCCTCTCTTACTGAGAAATTCCATAACGGTAACATTTTTTACATTTTCACTTTGGGGAAACATGAAAAGATTGCGACCACATGTATCCTTCTGTAAAGTATATATTGTAACTATATTTGGAATTGACATCTTTGCGCGTTTATGTGCAGGTATGTTTGTATTCTATTTATCAATAATTTTCTTTTAATATATTATAAATTTGAGTTTGATATGAAAAGTTATAAATTTTTTAAAATGGAACACAAATTCATAAGTTTAAAGTGTTTTAACAAGTCACAATGCTCTTATATTTTAATATTATAATTTAGTTCAAGCTCAGAACTAGTTGTTACATTCTTTTCTATTTTTTGGTTCTAAGTTGTTATATTTCAATTTTACAATTTGGTATGAAACTACGCAGGTTTAAGGTTTATATATTTGGTGACATGTTTTTTTTTTATCACATATAATAACATGCTAAAAGAATAACAAATTACATATTAACTCACTTAGTTTCAAACAATACATTTTCAAATAAAAATAACGTCGGTGTATGCTAAAACGACATAATTTAGTTCATTTAAAGCGATAAAAATGTAAGGCAACAAATGACGCCATTTGAGAAAAAGTCATTATTTTGATCCGTTAGAAATTTTGACTAAAGGGTAATTGAACAAAATTGTGGCCTCTGATAATTAAATTTTTTACTTCGCCAGTGTAACGTGGTGTACTAGGAAAGGTAACACCACATACATAGGGTGTAGTGGTGTACTACGAAAGGTAACACCACATGCATTGGTGCATAGGGTGTGTATGAGACCAATTTTAACAGTTTATAATAAACGGTTAAAATTGGGGGTTTAAAATAAAAATATTGTATGGGGTTGTTTAGTATAGGGTTTTTGATTAAAATTGAGGGTTAAAAAAAAGCTTGTTTTTGAAAGTTTTTTTTGGATTTTGGGTGTTTATTTGATTTGAAAAGACAAGTATACCCCTAATAACAACTAAATAAACTCAATTTTTTACAAATAAACACTTTTTCGTCCCATACGGAGTTTATATTTTTTCATAAATTTTTAACTACTTTTACCAACAATTTATAAATGTTACCCTGTTTATAATTTTAGTCACTTTATTAACTCCGTCCCATACGAACTCATAGCCTATAGCTCTTAATTATTGTTATTCACATTTTAAATCGATCATATATTGCTCCATGCATGTTGCTGATTTCTACACATAAAACGTTGTCACGACTCACGAGCAAACAAATAACCAAACAAACAAGCAACTTTATATTTATATATATATACTGCGTTATAAAGTACGTTGTATATAATCTTGACATTAATTGATTGACCCGAATCGCGAATCACGTATGTAGCACATACATATAGAATCATTGCCTGATAAGAATTCGAAATATCAGACAAAATCATTGCCTGATAAATCGAGAGGGCTACAATAGAAAACAACAGAATGAAGAAACCCGCAAGTTTAATTAGACAAACAATAGAACTTACATGGATAGCTATGGATCATACTAACGTCCGTACATACCCTAGAGATATGGCTTAATTAGCAACTGGATGCATGGATCAATAAACAAAAGCTAGATAGAACTTAATTAATTTAAAATTAGGACATCATCTGGTAGAACTCTTGGAAATCAAGGTGTCCATCTCCGTCGACATCGTAGATCTGTATCATCGCAGCGCACTCCTCGTACGACTTAGAATCCCCCAATCGGCCGAGCATCCTCTGGAGTCCCCTTGGGGTTATCCTACCTGATCCCTTCTCCTGCTCGAACATTCCGAACACCTCCTTTAGGAGGAGGCCATGGTCTTGGTCTCCCTTCCCCTTCCCCATCACCCCAAGGAAGTCCCCGAACCCAAGCAATCCGTCTCCGTCCGAGTCCAGCTCGTCTATCATTCCCTGCGCCTCCTCCTCCGTCATGTTCTCCTCCACCGACGCGAAGTACTCTCTCAGCTCCGAGGCAGATATCTTGCCGTCAGAGTCGGTGTCCAAGTGCCGGAACACCTCCCTCATCTCCTCGTCCCAGGGTCTCTTCGACGCCACGGTGCAGGAGCTCCTAGAGGACGTCGACCCTGAGGTTCGGAAGGATGACCCCGAAAACCTCAGGCTCGAGTCCGACCGCTTGTTGGCCTTCATGGTCTTGCTGGAGAAGCATCTTGTGATGGTCGGGAAACACTCGGTAGCCATTCAAACTATATATATATATATATATATATATATATATATATATATATATATATAAAGCTGCTAGTCTTATATATTATAAAAACAATTAGTTATTTGAAAGGCTGTAGTGTGTTAGCCAGCTTGAGAAAGAAGCGAGGTATGTATATATATATAGACTATAGAGGGTAAAGGTATTTAATTTTAATTTGATATTTGTTATTAATTAATGTAGGTTAATTAAGAACGTACAATTGATAAAATTTCGAAAAAGCTGGTTTTAATTTGTAATTTTTATATTGCTTTAGAAACTTTTAGGGTACAAAGATAACAAATAAAATGATAAATGGAGGGCGAGAAGGGAGGGGTTGGCCAAACAATAACATTAATTATTTAAACTAAAAGTTACGAAATTAGGAAGGTGCAGGGCAATTTCGTAGGTGGGGACATTTCTAATAAACATTTTGGCCAAAATTCATATATACGTAGTATTGTTTGTCTACCTATTTGGAACGACGTTCGTTCTCTATTACATTACATACTTTGATTTGTCCATCCATATATATATATATATTAACGTCATCAATCTAGCTAGCTACATATTTATATGTCATATGAAATGACATTCTCCATCCGGTCATTCATCAATCAACTAATCTCATATATACATATATATAGTACTTCACTATAGGTGCATATATATGTATTGAGTAATATCTCACATCCAAGAAAAATTAGTGAAGAAGATGAACATTATTTAATTTTGTGAATAAACAAATATTCGTTAAAGAGATTATTGATATAGTTGACTGGTTGAATGAAATTAATTAATTAGTAGTTTTCTCTCTAAAAACAGTCACATACTATAAATTGGTTTGTCTACCTATACTTTAATGGTATAGGTTAAAAGTCTGTATTTACTGTTTTCCTAAATAAAATTAGTAAACTCTATAATCTATCTTAAAAATGGCTACACTGAGTGTATATCTAGATAAAATATTTATTAAATTAAAATGTTTACCTTCAGATCTAAGGGTATAGGTTAAAAAAATTTGATTTTTTTAATATGAGTTAAAATATATAATTGGGTCGGTCAACTAACAAACAATTTAATTCTTGTAGATTACTTTTGAATGTTTTGTACATGTCTCTTATGATATATGATGTGGGGAAATTTGTCTACAAATAAGGAACAACACTGCTTATAGTTGTAA
Organism: Persicaria maculosa; assembly: GCA_963922045.1. Taxonomy (NCBI): domain Eukaryota; kingdom Viridiplantae; phylum Streptophyta; class Magnoliopsida; order Caryophyllales; family Polygonaceae; genus Persicaria; species Persicaria maculosa. The sequence continues at coordinate 1,323,225 of OY998254.1, read as the reverse complement.
TTAATTATGTCTGCATGCATAAGATGGAGCTAAATGATGCATCAAATAACGCTCTATTAATTTGTTTGGTGCCGGCCTGTGCAAAACCACTTGTTTTATGTGGTAGGGACTGCTACCTAAATCTAATCCCTCAAATTAACCAATCGATCACCTAGCCAGAGTTTACATATAACAATTTAGATTTAATTAATGTACGTTACTCGATTAACCACATGTACTATATACAAATATACAATCTTTAATTTGGATGCATGGCGTTACCCCACCCCCAATCGCGTCTTTTCGAACGAGGACTAGGAGCTTCAGATGTGATGTGAGAGATTTGAGGTCCATTACGTGCCTGAGTTGAGCTACCTGGTCTATAACCCACCCCACATGTATTAAATACAAAATTGGGAATGGATGATTTCCGGAAATCATTATGATTCCAAATTTTTATCATATACTGTAATACTTAAATCGGAAATTATCCATTATAATTATCAATTTTGATTCCTGAGAATAGATACCAAACAAGCCCTAATTCTTGCACAATATAATTTTTTTAAAAGAAAAAATAAATTAAATTTACTGGGCTTTTTGTATACACAGAAAAATGAGTCCAAAACAAACTATGAGAAGTAGAGTTGGTGTATGTTTCCTGGGCTTTTGTATGGCCCAAAATTGTTTAGGAAACAAGGAAATTAAACAGTATGAATGGATGCGGCCCAAATAATTTTTGTTTTAGGGGGTGGGATGCGCCCCAAATAATTAGTAGGATTTCGGATTACCTACCTTTTTTGAGATCCAACAATCCTTTTATAGCATTTTTTTTCTTTGTGACCGCTCAAGTTGATAGATATTAAAATGCTCTAAGGGCATAGGATAAGTGATTCATATGGATTTACTATGTTTAGACTCTTATTCTATACCCCAAGGGCATAGGTTAGAAAAACAGATTAAAATGAGGTGTTAATTTTCTTATAAATTAATTGGATATGTGGTGTTTTTATCTATTAGCATCAAAAGTTACGCACACTCACTCCAAAAAGAAAAACTAGTAATTGCAGGAGCTACTCCCTTAGTTGAGGAATAATAATTTCAGATTTAATAAGTATAGCTGTATAGGGGAGGGAGTGGAGGTGCTAAAATTGAAAAGAGAGAAAATAAAAAATGGAGGGAGTGAAGGCTGGTAAGAGATAAGGAGGACACGTACTAGTGGAGAGTTGTAGCGCAGCGTCGCTGCTTATCTGTTGGTGCGACGCGTCGTTTTCTGTGTCACCCTGACATGTTACTTTTGTATGTATCGATAAACATTTGAGTATATGTTTGGGTCCCACCCAGTCCCTGCTCCACCACCACCCCCATCCCAATTTTTACTTGAGTTGTTACTGTACAAAGTACAAACTAAGGAAGAAGGGTGGAATGAATTGGACCTATTTTCCCTCTTTGTGTACGTTAAACGATGGAATGAACTTAGACCCATTTTCCTGCTTGTGTGCGTTCCATTACGAAACAAGTAAATATAATGGACTACCGTTGATAGTACCAACCTTTATAGACAATACTACCTGTCAAGTTAATCATTTAGGTCCAGTCCTTTCAACTTAAATACACTACTGTAGTTGGCTAATATTCAAATCGAGATCAATTTTAGATTTTGGTTACTTTGAGTACGTTCGGGTCATTTATTGAATCGGGATATGAGGCTAACACCAATTTCAAAATAATACTGTAATAAATTTATCTTTTTAGTATTGGGTTCTGAATTTCAATGAAATTTCCAGTCCAATCGACTTTATTGACAGACACAAATTCACTCAAACTTTTTTTTAAAAAAAATTTATTCTGTTTTTTTTTTTTTTTGTAACATGAGGGTTCCGAGGTTTTTGTAACGTGGGGGGTCCGAGCTTGTCGACTGATCTCCACGTGTTCGAACCCTAGCCTACAAATGACGCGAACCGGATAAGCCAGACGACAAGCCACCAAACAGGCTCACCCAAACCAATAATAATGGGATTTGAACCCTTTACATATTGCAAGGGTTACCCAAGCCAATAAATAATGGGATTTGATCATTGGTTAAAAAATATATTCTGATAATGTCAAAATATAGGAAAACACATTTTTAAAAATACTAAAAACTCTAAAATAATAATTTATTATAAATATTTTTAATAAATTAATACTAATAATTAGTATGACAATGTGATAAAAAATAATTAGTAAATTTAAAAAGATGATATGTAATACCATTTTAAACTTTAAAAAAGACAAACAACATTTATTTTATTTTTTTGGTAGAGACAAACAACCTTAATGAAAACATGGATATATATGCAAGGAGAGAGACGAGAGGATTGACATTGAATCACATTCCACTTCCACACATCTAAGAGAGGGAGAGGGAGAGGGAGAGGGAGAAAAGCTAGAAGATGGAGAAGATGAAAGGTCTGGGCGGTGTAGGAATAAGACAAGGAATTAACAGAAGCGGATACTGTGTAAAGGAGAGGAGGCCCTGCGTTTGGTGGGTGGAAAAATACATGAAAGACTGCCTTTGCAATCTGAGAGATGAGTTGTCGTTCGGGTTTGGGATGGTGAGCCTGGTCGCCTGGGCCGTCGCTGAAATCCCTCAAATCATAACCAACTTCCGCTCCAAATCCAGCCATGGCGTCTCCATCCTCTTCCTCCTCACCTGGGTTTTCGGTGACCTTTTCAACCTTGCTGGTTGTTTCTTGGAGCCTGCTACGGTCAGTTTCACTTTTGTACTCTCACCTACTTTTCGATCTACTCTTAATTACGGAGTAGTTTTCATCCATCTGCATTCTGCTGATGGATTCAATTAATATATTACTATATTGTTTCATATATTGAATATATATATATATATATTAATTGGTGGCTGTCTGTTTGTATTGTATTTGTAGTTGCCCACTCAATACTACACTGCTTTGGTGAGTATACTTGTACTATCAGTATCATATATAGTATATCTTAATTAATTACTACTGTATCTACTTTCTTTCATTTCCCATTCAAATTAAATTGATCGATCGAGATTCAACTTGAATCGGACTCTTAAATTTGTGTATATTGATCAATTGCTGATCGATATGCATGATAGCTCTACACGATAAGCACGCTGGTGCTACTTTTCCAGAGCCTCTACTATGACCACCTGTACAATTGGTGCTGTCGTCGACGCAAGCTCTCCAAAACTAGACTCACCCACCAGGTTCTTATTTACATTATTATTCTTATCCTTGCTACTAGTCTCATTATTACTCTTTTGATCTTTTCACTTTTTTTTTTTAAAAAAATGACAAATTAACAAAGATGGATCTATCAAACGGGCCCTTGTAAAGAAACTCTCGTTAGGAGAGGACGCTGATCCAATTGTGTAGGCTGTTATATTTAGGTTTGTTCTACTAGCCGTATGATAATTTTTTTCATCCCAACAATCTAATTGATATATATGGCTGAAAAATGTGTGGGGTTGTGTAGGATGATGATGATGATAAGGAGGAGCAAAAGAGAGCACTTAACCCCAAAGATGAGGCAGATGACGACCAAGGAGGAATCCCCATACCCAGCGGAGCCCCGCACTCTGCCCGTCGAGGCCGAGATATCTACTACTTCACGTGCGTCCAAACATGTCCTGTCCCTATATATATATTTATATATATTCTCTTTACCCGCTTAGTTAATTTAATTGCTTGTTATTTGTATTTGATTTCCTACAAACCCAATTAGCTAAACCTAGTATATACTATTTAATTATTAGCAATAGTATATACGGAGCATCATTTTAGGAATATCTGTTGCTAGCTAATTAATCTACTTGTTTGTGTGCATATCTGTGTGGGGATACATTTCGTCCTGTCATATATCATTTATACACACACTACGTACGTACAGTAGTCTTGAAAGCTGATGTTTGAAATATATATATATATATAATGTATAATTCCTCATCTCATGATGATGATGATGATGTTGATATATGTCGACATGTTGATGGTGAGAGGCCAGGTCAGCAAGATCACTGGCTGGGAGCTCCACGCCTCCGTTTCGGTCCTATTTGAGGGCCGCTAAGAGTGGTCCCTCCGCTGTGGTCCTTGTCCAGGAGGACCATTCCTCGTCTGAGGATGAGAACGATGTTGATGCTACCCCTTCCATCCCTCCTGTTACCACCACCCGAGCTGCTGCCAAACCGGTGCCCATCCCAATCCCTCGTGCGGTTAGTTTTCCATTACCGCCCTCTGTCTCGATTGCACACCATCTATATATATAGTACGTTAAGACAACATACGATACAAACTGGGATGCAAACAAACTCAGTTTTTCAGCTTTTTTAATTTCAGGGTAAACGGGGAGTAATTGTGGCTGCTGCTGCATCAGTGAATTTACCAATCCAGGGCAATGCAATGGCTACAGTCTACAACGGACTAATTACTGGGAGGAAACTCTTACAAGTACCACTCATTCAATTTGCCTATCATATATATTACGGAGTAGTTAGTTAGTTATATATATATATATTGTATTAATTGTTGTTTCAGACGAGACGAGACAGCGTGTTTTTATATACATATTCATGGTATTCCGGCTATAACGTACAGGAGGGTCATATCGAGCACAGCGCATTTGGGCAGTGGCTCGGATGGATGATGGCTGCAATATACATGGGTGGCCGTATCCCTCAAATCATCTTGAATGTGAGTGCTACTGCTATATATATCATATTCATATGTATGTATGCATGTATGTATGTTCTCTTTCGCTGCTGGATGGAATGGACTCATTTATTCCGATTATGTTTTCTCTATGTTTAACAGATTAAGAGAGGAAGCGTTGAGGTAATTAACATGTCTTCAAGTTTTCAAATCATAAGATTCAGATGACTTGTTAGTGTACATGTATCATCATCGTGTAAACTGTAACCTTTTTGGTTTTCGAAAATTTGGCAGGGCTTAAATCCACTGATGTTCATCTTTGCTCTCGTAGCCAATGCTGCCTATGTTGCAAGGTCTAATTATAATGATCGAGTAGAATATATATTGATTAAACTGGTTAGTTTGTAGCCAGATTAAACCTTTACTTAATTGTTTATATATGGAAATTATATTAATGCAGCATCCTAGTAAGAAGTACAGAATGGACGAAGATCAAAGCCAACATGCCGTGGCTGCTCGATGCTGTCGTTTGTGTTGCGCTTGATCTCTTTGTATCCTTTTTCTTCTCATTCTCGTTTATTCCATTTCACGTACTGAAAGCTATCTAGATATTGTATAATCCAATCCAAATATTAAATATATATATATATGTTATACACAAAGGGGTACGGTGTGTGCCTTAACCACCAGGTACAGATAATACTGCAGTATGTGTACTACAAGTATATACAAAGGAAGCAGAGTTTTGACGAGGATGATGACCCTAAAGGCCGTTACAATTACATGGAAGCTGAACCCAAAGATAGTTCATCTTGATCATCCATCATCTCAATTCTCAACAACATCCGCACTACTTTGTATATTTGTGTTTTGCAGCAAATAACAATTATTCCATAGTAAGATATATACATTCTGTAGTATTTGCTTTATGGAGATTTGAATCTTGTATTTCTGCGCTATTTATAATTTGTTCATCTACATGGTTAAACTAAGATGTTATATTGGAGTGGTTTGTGGATTCAATTCAAATGCTATTTCTCGACATTCGTTCCTATTTTCGAGAGTAGGAGTGTTTTAAACTAGAGTTGGCAACTCGGCTAATCGGGTTAGGGTCGGATTGGGCACGTTGATTTCGGGTCACTGATGGGTATATTCGGCTAATAGTACACAAATGCACCGATTGATAAAGGTTGTGCCATACTTCGGTTATGTTGGTCGGGTTGAGAGTCAAATTGGGTCTTGGTCTGAGTCAGGTTTGTTTGAGTTCGGGTCAGGTTTGAGTTGGCTTCGGGTTACAAATGATGCTAGATTTATAGATTCGGTCGGTTTTGAATTCAGGTGAGTCGGTCAGGTTTTTCGAGTCAGATGAGATTTTGGTGGCTCTATTCAAAACCAAACAAGGGTAGTGATCCCTATTGATCAGTTTCATTAAACTTTTCTCTGTTCAATTTAATCATACATTTCTATTTTTTTTTTTTTTTTTGGGTGAAATACATTTCTAAGTTTCTAGGACTATATATTTCAATCTATAATTGAACTATAACAACAATGTAGTTGATTATAAAAGATAAACAAAAAGCAGCCAAAATTGAGCGTATAGAGATCTATATCAAATTCGCTAATCGACCCTTAGGGTGGATGTAACGGGAAATTCGTCGATCGATGCTACTTCAAGAGGTGAGAATTGATAAGAAATTAAGAACAGAGACTTGAGATTGGTAATTTGATTTATGAAATTGGTTAATTGCTAGAAGAGTTGGTTACCTATAGAGAGTGATTGATGACGAGTGTCTTTGATTCAGAACCAGCAAAACAGCCTACAAAGACTTAGACCATGTGCAATAGAGAGTCACGCGACTCTTAACTTATTTCAGCCACATCAGCAATTATCCCTGCCACGTCAGGTTTCCACTAACTTTTCAGCTTTTTACCTTTTTCATTCACAACAGAGAGTCGTGCAGCTCTTATTTCACTTTATATATTTTTTTAATTTATTAAGCTAAATGTTGATTTATTTTACTTAAATTAATATTTTTATTGATGATAATATTGTTTAAATATTATTATTATATTTATATTATTTATAAACTAAATAAGGCTAACTATATGTAACCTAATATTTTTTTTTTAAAAGTCGAACTTCATTAATTAATTAAAAAGACGTTACACCAAAGACAACACATAAACTGAAACTCCAAGTTAACAGACAAAATGAAACAATAACACATAAAAGGGGGTTTTATGGTGTAATTTGATGTGAAATTATAAGTTAATACGTATACAAAATGGATATCATTGGATAGATAAAAATAAATTTTGTTTTTTTAAAAAAAAAATTCATTTAACAAATAAAAGGGGTTTTAAATTTAATTAACAAATAAAAATTCATGTAACCTAATATTGAGATTATAGTTTACATTCCTACATTGTTTTGATTTTCTCCAACATTCTCTTGAAACTCAAAGAATCCATTCTCGATCCATTGTTTAAACCTTATTGTGTCTTTTAATATCAACCATAGAATTTTTTGGTTTGATTGTGTTATCTTCTGCTAAATGGGTTCTATAAAATCTTCAGGTCTTTTTTATCATGAATATGGTTCTCACTTCTCACCATTTGAAGAAGTTGATTTCTACAAGTATAGAAGAAATTGTACCGTCTTCACATTGCAAGCTTGTGAGACATGAGGTGGAAAGGCAGAGGGAGATGAAGGAGTCGGCATTAATGGGCAGTTATGTACTAGAGAAGAATAATTATATGTAACTTTACTATACCTTTTGGATTTGTGTAAGGAAACTATTATTCTGGGTAATGCATGTCTTTTATTTATTATAAGGTATCCTTAAATTAATATATATATTATTTCAATATAACAAGTACATGTATATTTATTGAAAATTTTAATTTAAATATAGTAGTTTAAATTAAGAGTAACAATGTTCTTTAAAGGTAACACTATTAATTAGATATAGCATATTTAGCTAATGGTTACTAATCATACAAAGGTAACATTTATTCTAAAATGTAACATTTCATTCAAATGTAATAGTTTTGTTATCAAATGTAACGCTTAATATTGCTAATGAAAAACTGATACATTAGCAAATAAAAAAATGTTACATTAGGTCAAATGCAACGGCCGCAAATGCAATGCCTAAAAAGTGTTACCTTTTCCCCTATTGTAACATTTTTAAGTGGTAATGTAATGTTTTTGAGTGATACATTAGGGCCATATACGTAGTAGTAGCAATTAGGAGCCGCACGCTGCTCCGTTGCAAGTGGTCTTAAGGCCCACTATAAAAAGTAACATAAAAAGCCCAAGTATAAACACTATAAAGAGATTGTTCACCCCCCAAGACTCCTGCTACACAGTGGCAACGTCAATACTCAATCCTCCGTTTGAAAATATAAGTCCATTAACTTTTCGACATGCTTTTTAAGAGTTAAAAACTATATAAAATAATATTTTTTTATTAATTTTTTTACAGTCTTTTATATATTACTAATAAGTATATAGTTATGTAAAAAATTAATATTTTATATAGTTTTTTTTAAAAACGTGTTAAAAAGTCAATGGACTTATATTTCCAAACGGAAGAGACTATAGGGAAGGGAAGGGATTATTAAACGAGATAGAACGCCGAACCACAAAACAAAACCCTTAAAAATATCCTGCACTACAAACTTTGTTTTTTTTTAAAAATAAAAATAAAAATAAAAATAAAAATAAAATAAAAAAAATTGGACGACCGAGGTGGGCTTTGCGATTCAACAAGTCGGTACTGAAATTGGACCTAATCGAATTTGAGTCGTGGAATGTGGACGGAAAGTTGAAAGTTAACTCTTATAAGACTAACTCCAATGGTTAAGTGTGCAAATGTACATATTTGTCCAATGTGCTTAAAAATGCACATCACTTTTTGATGTTTTACTCCATTGGTTAAATGTGCATTTTATACACATCTATCTCTAAATAAATATGATTAAATTAAAAAGGAAAAGAAAAAAAAAAAAATAACCAATAGAAATGACTTTACTTTATTGAAAACTGATAAAAAGTTTTTGCATATGGGGAGGTGATGTGCTTATATTTGATCACTTTGTGTGCAAATGTGCACATTTTAAACACTCAAAAGTAACCATTGGGGCACAATTTGCATCAAAATATGCATATTTGAGCATTTGCACCATGCCATTGAAGTTAGCCTAAGGTGAAAAAGTTTGATTAACACGTTTTTATAAATTATCGATCCCAAATTATGGGCCCCACAACTCTCCTCCTCCACCGTGGGCTTCTTCTTGTATAAACATTAGAAATTAGAAATGCCCCGCACTCCCCAAATTGACTATTCTTTCTCTCCCTCTCACTCCTTGACTAATTCCTTTCTTGCGGTGCTGGTGCTGCTTCTGTGGCGCTTTCCAATTCCAATTCAAACTCTCAATTCCACGCCCCGATATTACCATTCCACCGGCCAGTCGATCACACTTTCTGTATCGCCCACCTATCCATCCATCCATCGATCAATTTTGATCATCTATCCAACTATCCTTTAGCTTGCTTGTAGCTTTGTGTTATCTTTATCCATCAATTGAATCGATTGCTCAACCTGCAGCCCTAGTTTTGGTTTGAATTTGTGGATGATGGCCGCATCGCTCCTCCAAACGGCGACCTACTGGCTGTCGGAGCACCCCTCCATCGTCGGTTTCCGTTGGAGCGCCTCCCATTCATGGGGCTCCACCTGGTCCTTCCTCCTCTCTTCCATCTCCCTCTACGTCGCCTCCTCCCTCGTCCTCCACCTGTTCCTCCTCCTCCTTGGCCGCCGCCGCCCCGTCCCCCTGGGCCCCCTCCCGGCCCTCCACTCCCTCCTCATGGCCCTCCTCTCCGCCGTCATCTTCTCCGGCATCCTCCTCTCCGCCGCCGCCGAGATCCGGGAGACCCGGTGGTTCTGGAGGCGATCCAAGACCCCCATCCAGTGGCTCCTCTGCTTCCCACTGGGGACCCGCCCCTCGGGCCGCGTCTTCTTCTGGTCCTACGCCTTCTACCTCTCCCGCTTCCTCCGCCTCTCCCAAACCTTGTTCTCCGTCCTCTCGAGGAGGCGCCTGACGGCCTCCCACCTCTTCCGGCGGTCGGTGGTGGTCCTGATGTCCTTCCTCTGGCTGGAGTTCTCGCAGTCGTTCCAGGTCCTGGGGATCGTGTTCACCACGCTGGTCTCATCGGTGGTATACGGCTACAGGTTCTGGACGGCGGTGGGGCTCCCGGGGGCGTGCTTCCCCAGCTTCGTGGTGAGGTGTCAGCTGGTGCTGCTGGGCTGCAATGTGGCGTGCCACGTTGGGGTCCTGGCGATGCATTTTGTGGTGAAAGGAGGGTGCAACGGGATCGGCGCCTGGGGTCTCAATTCCGTCTTCAACGCTGCCATTTTGATGCTGTTTCTCAACTTCCATCTCAACAACAACAACGACGACAAGAAATGGAGGATGAGGCAGCCAAGGCCTCTGCCTCTCGTTTTAGGAGAAGACGAAGCCCCACCGACACACACAAACCACAACCACAACCACAAAGATTCGTAGTAATGACGTTTGGATCGTCGTAATGGGTTGGGTTGATTGCATTATTTTTGGCGGGTGATTTTGGAACTTACAACTGTAAATTAATTAGCAATTGGCGTCCGCCCATTTCTGATTTTCGTATATACATATAGTTATGAATATCCCTAGCTACTTGAATTGTTTGATTCTGTCAAAAATAAACTTTGGGGAGCATTCAATTCAATTCTCAACAACACAACACAACACATATTGAAGGCTTTATCTAACAAATTATATATTGTGGGAATGAATATATATATATATATATATATATATATATATATATATTCCAACTGTATACTATACTCCGTAGAATATAATCGCCCGATTTCTGTTTACCTTGTTCAACGTTGCCCAGATACAAATCGTCGGAATCATCATCAACATAATTGTATAGAATTCCACAGAGCGGCTTCTCGACGCCAATTGAAATGTTTTCGTGATTCTCCAACCTTGAAACTATGTATTTGAAAAGTGATGGGAGAAGTGACGACAATGGGGGATCGCGCTCAGATGTAGCGATCGTAGTAGCATTAGGGGTTGATAGATTTCACCTGATAAGAGAGAGTCTTTTGCAAGTAAGTTGGCACCGAGTGAGATCGAGATAATTTTTTTTTTCCTTACAATTTTGCCATGTAGAGTTAATTGTGGAGAGATTCAATAAAACGAGAATCGGATTGACAATTGTACGTTGTTGGAGATTACAATTTTGAGAACACGCACTTTAACCCTAAATAAAGTATTGGATATATCCAGTCGGAGTGGCTCACTGGTGGGGGCAAAGGGACCTCAAGAGGTCTCGGGTTCGATCTCTACCTCCGCCCCTAAGGTTTGTCTTGCTCCTTTCTAGTAGGCGGGTTCCTCATCATAAAAAAAATAAAGTAACTAATACTACGTTCTTTTAGATATTTGCACACAAATTAGGGAAATTATAAACTTATTCTATTTATACAATTCTCATATCCAATACTTAGAAAACCTAAACCTAAAAGACTTATATTTTCAAACAAAAATCTAAGTATAAAATGACTTATATTTTTAAACGGATGGAGTAATAATAATAAATAATAAAAAAAATACAGGGTTACAAAGTAAAATAGTAAAAACACAGGAATACAAAACATAAGAGCTACTGATAAGACAATTAACAAAAATGACTATTGACAAAACGAAATCCATTAAATTACACAATAGTAAATACACATTTTATTACTCGTGCTCCGATTCGCAAACATTTTTTCTAAACATGAAAAACACTTGTTGTATAATTTATCCGATTTTATTTTGTCAATACGCTTTAAAATGTTGTTATTAGCCTTACTGGATCAATACAAAAGATGGAGGAAAATAATGTAATATACTCCGTAAGATGGAAGGATACAAATTACAATTACATCATGTTGTGGGTATAGTTTAAAGTGTAGCCTCACTCGATCAATACAAACGCTTTAACATCTTGTTATCGTCAATTTATTAATTTGAATGTTGTGGGTATAGTTTAATTAAAGTGTAGTAGTAGGAGTAGTTGGAAGGATACAATTACAAGGTTATCAATCACTCGAATGTGATTTTAGTAAATAGAGTACCAGTGAGGGTTGGCCGGCCGGCGAGTCGGCGACTTGTGAGTGCGACACCCCAACCCTTGGCTTTCACAAATTAACTAAACAAAATACAAAACCGACTACTCTGTAAGTAATGTATTGTGTGTCACAGTCTCCAATCAAATGTCGGCAATTATTACTAAACCATCACAAAATTTCGTCCCTGTCATTGACTTGTCCTCTTCTTCTACTACATCATTTTAAAAACAAAGGAGACAAAATTTTTAAAACATAAACCAAGATTTAATAAATAGGCTTAATTTTGTGAATATCCATTTCAGACCTCATTTTTTTATTCTGTCCATTTTCATTAGGTAGTTAAGAAATTTTTCTAAATTGACAATTTTGCCCTTCATTCACATTTTACTTTCTTTCCATTTTTTAATTTGACTATTGACCATTGACCTTGACTTTTGGTGACACATCACACATGTGTTGTGATATGAAACATTTGGTGACAAATTTGACAATTATCCTACCTCTACTTGTTAGGGGAGTCATGTAAGTTCGTTCTGCTAAAGTAATAATATGCTTATTATCATGTTGACACTCAATCAATCTCAAAGAGCGATGACTGAAGAAAAAGAGAGAGAACGATCACATAGTCCGCCCCCCCCCCCCCCCCCCCCCCCCCCCGTCAACTCATCCCTCAAGCTAAGCCACCCGATCCACCGGAGACCGAAGTAATTGTCCCAGTTGCGGAGAAGGAGGCTGTAACTAAGAGCCAGGAAGTGGTTGTTGAAGGAGAAACGGTGTTCGAAACAACCCAAGCATCAACTGAGAAAGCGCGTCAGGATGCATTCCCCACAGTCCAAGAGGCGCAATCAAATGCGTCGAACCCCCAGTCATACAAACAAATGCTCATCCATGGGGCTGGTGGTGCCTTCTCTGTCACGCACAACAACCCGATCTATCAGGAAGGACAAGGGGAACCAGACTACACCACCGATGATGACATTATACCGGAAGATGACACCCGGACTGTCCTACGATAGCACTCAACAAGGCCTAAAAACAGGAACTCAGAAGGCCTTGGAGGAATACTTTGATTATTAAGCTGTTTGATAAGGGTCCGGGATATATGCAACTGCCGCTTGAAGCAGAAATGGGCATTATTGGCTCCCTTCCCTTTAATTGACCTAGGCAACGATTACTTCGTGGCTCGATTCCCCAACTAGGCGGACTACAATCATGTAGTGATGGAAGACCCTTGGATGATTGGAGATAACTATCTCTCGATCAGGAAATGGGTCCCAAGGTTTGATGCAAGCTTAGACCAAATCACAACGCTAAAGGTGTGTGTGCGGATTCCCTGTCTGCACATCGAATACTTCGAAAGAATATTCTTGAAGAAAGTTGGGGAGAAGATCGGAAAGGTCCTTGGAATTGACAACACGATTGCAGCACTCGAAAGGGACCAATTCGCGAGATTGAGTGTTGAGGTGGATCTCACAAAACCTCTTCTCTAGAAATTCAAATTGGATGGGAAGACCTGGCCTATACAATATGAAGGAATTCGGATGCTCTGCTTCAGTTGTGGTAGGGTCAGCCACTCTCGAGAAGAATGCGAGAAAAATAGAAACATGGAGCAACCTCAAGTAAATGTCCAGCCGGCAACGGAATTGGGCAACCAGAAATTCGGAGACTAGATGCAAGCGAAGAAGAGGACTAGGCGAAAGGTGCAATAGACTAGCCCGGCAATGGAAGGGACCAGCGGAGGATCATCAGAGAAGGACCCAATTCCATCGGTGAATCCCTCACCGAAAGTTGCTGATGGGGATACGCCTATGACGGGCCCGTAATCTCAAGGGAGTGAAAATCGCGGAAACTCAGGAGATGACATCATTGGTCAGCTCTCAAGTTTCGCCATTCTTCTAACATATGAAGATTCTGGAGGGGATAAGGGCGGCAATGAGGAGTCTTCAGTTGCTGAGGATACGGTAGCCGAATCTTCTGTGAGTTTGGGAAAGGATAAGGAAAACGTGGGAAAAAAATATCCAAATGGAGAAAAAGAAAAAGAAAAATATCCCAACTACCCAATCTCCCAACTATGCCCAACAACTGAACCCTAATGCTACTAGGAAGACCCAATGCCCACCCCAGGCTCACAGCAAATCCACAATCATTAATTCCTCATCCTCTTCGTCAAAGCCACACCCTCACGCTACAAAAGAAAACGAGAATCCATCATCCGCCCCTACTAAAACTCCACACTCCGCCGACTCGGCCAATTCCGTAAAAGGATCCACCGTCTCCCCACACAACTCACCTTCAAAAAAACATCCCGCAATCCCCCGCCAAAGCATGACCAGCAACGACCCCCACCAACTGCCGAGTCCAAGGGCAGAGGTGATCCAATGTTGTGCAGGGTTGAATTCATGCCCATGCTAATGAAGTCCCGTCCAATGTTGTGCAGGGTGGGGATTCCTCGAGCCATCATTGATGCACTTGCTCGGTTCGCCGATGCTGCTAATGCCTTTCTTGAATCAAGACCTGAAGATCATCCTACGATCCTCCGGAACTTAGCTAATATCATGGTTAATATGATTAAGCTCAGTATATTAGTTTGGAATGCTCGTGGGGCGGCAGGCAACAACTTTTTGAATGCCCTTCGTGAACTGATTCACATCCATAATCCTGAACCAAGGATCAGTGGAGCGGAAGCGGACGTGGTCTGCCACATAATTGGTTTTGATAGTTGGAGAAGAGTGGAAGCGCAGGGCTTCTCTGGTGGAATCTGGGTGTTGTGGCGAGCGTCGAAGGTAACGATCAACATGATCAGTCTTCGGCCTCAAAATATAACCATGGAGTTCACTCGGGTTGGGGAGGGACCGTGGATTTTTTCTGCAATCTATGGAGCACCGAAGAGAGTGAGGAGGCTGGAACTTTGGAATTCCCTGGAGGAGTTTGCTCAGATGAACAAGCCTTGGCTCTTGGCGGGTGATTGGAATGCAGTGCTTCATCCGTCCGAGAGGTCGAGCTCATCTGTGGATTCAAACCGCTCGACCCAAATATTCACAGAATTTGTTGAGTTGCTTTAATTGGTGGATCTAGGGTATGAAGGAATTCCCTTTACTTATTGGCATGTGAATGATGCCGCTACTCGGTACACCGCAAGACTAGATCGAGCGCTCTATTCAACTGACTAGAAATTGAGGTTCCCTGAGGCGGTTGTCCGGCATCTTATGGCGCCCCACTCGGATCACTCACCCCTTCTGATCGAGCTTAATCCATCCCCGGCTAATAGCCATAAGAATCGGCCGTTCAGATTTATGGCTCCCTGGTTATTGCATGAAAACTTTGATGAGCTTTTGAGAGAGCACTGGAAGGGTCAAGTTCTGACAACTGAAGCTCTTGAGGAATTTGCAAAGGATTTAAAGGTGTGGAACAAGGAGGTTTATGCTAATATTTTTAAGCGTAAACGGGAGTTGTGGGCTAGACTCGACGGTGTTCGGAAGAGACTAGCAATTCATATTTCTCGGCACTATAATCTGGAGAAACGTCTTTGCAGTGAGCTGTCAGAAGTGTTGAACAATGAACAACCCCTTTGGTTCCAAAAATCTCGGGCTTCGTTCCTTGTTGATGGCGATAGGAACACGAAGTTCTATCACCTTTCCACAATGGTCAGACGAAGACACAAATAAGGTGTCGGCTTTGCAAAATGCAATGGGAGACTGGATAGAGGAGGAAGACAGGATTAAGGAGCTGGTTTTGGAATTCTTCAAATCGATTTATACAGTCGACGTGCAGGGGCAAGGAGTAACGCCCCAGGCTTTGCAGTCTGACTTCCCTTCGATTGACAATGAGCACGTGAACTGGTTGAGCACCCCTTTTGTGTCTTCCAATGTTTGGGATGCACTGAAAGGTATGGGTCCATATAAAGCACCAGGCCCAGATGGATTCCCATCGATCTTCTATCAAAGGAACAGGGAAACAGTGGGAAATCAGGTAGTGAAGACGGTTTTGAGAATGCTAAATAACGCCACTTTTCCTGACAGAATTGCGGATGCTCTCCTAGTATTGATTCCGAAAGTGCTAATGCTGACTCGACCTGCTCAGCTCCGCCCCATTGCACTTCTGAGTGTGGTGTTCAAGATAGCCACTAAATGCATAGTGAATCGATTGAAGCCGATGCTAGAAGATCTGATCGCACCGACACAAGCTAGCTTCGTACTCGGCAGACAGATCATCGACAATGTGATCATTGTGCAGGAGGTTTTGCACTCAATGTCAGAACGGAGACGAAGGAGATTGATAATGGTTAAAATCGATCTTGAGAAGGCATATGATCGGATCAGCTGGGAATTCTTGCAAGAGACACTGGAGCTTGCTAGGATTCCTCATCACCTGATCAACGTCATAATGAAATGCCAAACGACGGGGAGAGCGGAGCTTCTTTGGAATGGGGAAGTGGCTAGAGGGTTCTCGGCGTCTCGGGGCATTCACCGAGTAGACCCGCTATCGCCTTACCTCTTCGTCATGTGTATGGAGCGTCTCTCGCAGAGCATAGACGCAGTTGTCCAAAGGGGAAGTTGGAAGCCGGTTGAAGTGGGTGGAGTTAGACTCTCGCGTCTCTTTTTCGCCTACGACCTAGTTCTTATGGCGGAGGCTTCAACGGAACAGGGAGCCGTAATCAAAGCTTGGTTGGACACTTTCTGCTCACAATCGGGGGAGAAAGTTAATAATGCTAAAAGCACTGTATTATTCTCCCGCAATGTCCCTGCAAATGCCAAAGATGTAATCAGTGGTGCGCTTGGGGTCCCAATTTTGTATGAGTTCGGCAACTATCTTGGAGTCCCCATGGCAACAGGCTGAATGACTAGGGAACGGTATCACTTCTTGTTAGAGAAGGTGACGAATAGACTTCAAGGGTGGAAGGCGAAAACACTCTCCTTCGCGGGACGGGCGACACTCGCTAATTCTGTTCTTACAAGTCTTCCAGTATATACTATGCAGTCCACCTTAGTTCCGAGGAGCACTTGCGATGCAATTGATAGGGCAGTCCGAGGCTTCATATGGGGTTCATGAGTTCATCCAGCTAGGAGAGGAAGCCCCATTTGCTAAATTGGAAGACGGTCACCGCAGCTAAGAAGGATGGTGGGCTCGGAGTGCGAGCAATGCGGGTCTCAAATCAAGCCCTCCTAGCAAAGCTCAGTTGGCGATTACTAAATAAACCGAATGCGCTTTGGAGCCGAGTTGTCCGCGATGAGTATTGCCATGGGAGAGCAGACGTTGATATGTTCGAGAGAAGATCGAGTTCCTCGAGGATGTGGAAGGGAATATTACACGGGGTTGAAGCTCTGACGCCTCACTCGAGGGTAGCGGTGGGCAACGGGGAATCCACACTCTTCTAGATTCACCCATGGCTCCTTGACTCACCACTCATGGACATTGCTACTCAACCAGTGCCGGAGGCGCTTTTAGGCGCTACTATTGTTGAAATGAAGAGTCCTACAAGCTGGGACTGGGAGTGGCCGGTGTTGTCCCAATACTTGGGTCCGGATATACCTCAAAGGCTGCAAGCGGTCTACTTGAAGGAGGATAGCGGCTGCACAGACAGGCTCGTTTGGGGGTTGTCACCTTCGGGGGAATTCACTACAACTCAGCAACAAGAATGATTCGTCTCAAGCAGAACGGGCCTCATGTGGTGGATGCTTGGCACCACATCGGGAGGACCCCGGTTCAGCAACGAGCGAGAACGTTCATGTATATGGCATCACATGATTGCATCCTATCGAATGCGAACCGGGCTAGGCGTCATCTCACATTGTCGGGGGCTTTTCCTAGGTGCTCCGATATTGAAACGACTCTCCACTTGCTTCTTGACTGCCCGAAGATCCGCGAGCAGTGGGACAAGATGAGAATCTATGATCAACCTTCTTTCTTTTTGGAGATGAATATCAAAATTGGGTGTTCGAATGCACGAGGAGGGAGGACAAAAAGGCAACCTACTTTGCTTCCATGTTGTGGGCAATCTGGAAGTGTAGAAATAGGTTGGTCTTCGACTGGATAGATGAAGTGGGAAAGTTAGTTGTGAAAGCTTTTCAAGACGCTCGCGATTACATCGACAAAGCCATTGCCCCTAAACTGAGCTTGAGCCCCCCTCCGAGAGGGTCGGAGAGTCGATCCACCTGGTGTCCACCCCCATCAGGTTGGGTGAAACTCAACGTGGATGTCTCGGCTAAGGGGAATCCGGGAGATGCCGGTGGCAGTGGTGTGATTACAGGTGATTTAGGGGAGTTCAAGCTCGCATTCAGTTTTGTTGGTGGATACTGCACCCCCCGGATGGCTGAGATGTGGGCAGCATATCATAGGATCAGGATGGCCAAGGCACACAATATGACAAAAGTGATCCTCAAAACGGACTCTATCGAGATCTACGAGCTACTCACCAGGAAAAAGCAAGCGATCGGTCTTGAAGTACATCTTGTTACGCAATGCATGGTGTGGCTGGATGAACTGGATTGGGAAGTTACAATATCCCACATAAAGAGACAGGCCAATCGGCTGGCAGACGCCATAGCCAAGGCTTCCTTCTCCTCTTTTTTTTTTGATCTAGAAGTGGGCTAAGGCCCATTATATATTAATGATAGGATCTAGAGCTAAACACTCCAGGTTTTTGTTCAAAGAATTACATAGAAAGCTTGGGACAGTAGAGTATTCAACAACAGAATCTGGGTTCAAATGGGCAGAATTAGCCATAGCATCAGCAGCTTGGTTTCCTTGGCATTTGATGTGCGTGACATGGACCGTCCAATCCTCCTGATCCTTCAATGTCCTGCACTGGTTGATCAGGTGATAGGCAACTGTTGCACCTCTTGATTTGTTACCAATCAATTGGCATGCCGAGATATGTTCACTTCCTCCATTTTATTCTGCATTTGTAATATGTTCACTTCCTCCATTTATACAAATAAATAATTAAGGCAGTAGCCTATTTTTGAATCAAAAAAAAAATGCTTATTAATTAATTAACGGAATTTTCGCCAAATACCCCTGAGGTTAAGGCTAATTCGTGTGGTGTACAAAAGTTTAACATATTTCGCCAAATGCCCCCGAGGTTTCCATTTTTTCCGCCAAATACCCCTGAGGTTTTCATTTTTTCGCCAAATGCCCCTCTGTCGAATTTGTTAACGTTTTTGATTGAAAATAAAAATAAAAATAAAATATTATTTCATTATTATTTTTGTAAGGTATTATTTGCACAATATTATTTAATTATGGTAATTAAATTATCTAATATTATTTACACAATACCATTTCATATTACATTGTTTAACCAATGGAATTAATTCCCTTTTTTGATAAAGTTAAAATTAATTATACAATATTATTTCATTATGTATTAATTACACAATATCATTTCATGCTATTTGTTTAAACAATGAGATTAATTCATAAATTTTTTTATAAAAAAATACATAGTTCCAAATATACGAATTCTTTTTTTTTTTCCAAAGCAACTAATCTCTCTCTTTGTGGGTGTATAATGAAAACTATTTTTTTATATAATAATCTTAATTTTTGGAATTTCACACAAGCAACCCAATCTACATAAATTTTCAAATAATAAAATTTTTAAACATTTTTTTAACCAATGAGATTTATCTATTCTAATTGTTAAATGAGAAATATTATTGCTTAGATGACATAATCATTTTAATTTCACAATTTCCTCCCAATCAACTGAATCTTGAAAAAAAAATTAAACTAATGAAATTTGTACACGTTTCTTTAATCAATCTAGTTATATCTAAATACTAATTAATAAGCATTTTTTATTAGGTTTTATAACCACATTTATTTTAGGATTTTAACTCAATCAACATATTTTACTTAAATCTTAAACTCGTGTAATTTTTACACATTTTTCATAAATATTTTTATTATTTTTTACTTAATTATCAAATCTATTATTTTTTTTGTATTTTATGTTACCGTTCGATAATATTTTATTTAAATTTATCATAGTAATTTTTTATACTTCGAAAATTTTATTTTTATTGTCTAAAAAGAAAAATATGCGTCATGGTGCGGGAATTGTACTAATTTTCAATAAAAAAACGTAAACAAATTCGACAGAGGGGCATTTGGCGAAAAAATAGAAACCTCAGGGGTATTTGGCGAAAAAAATGGAAACCTCAGGGGCATCTGGCGAAATACGTCAAACTTTTGTACACCACGTGAATTAGCCTTAACCTCAGGGGCATTTGGCGAAAATTCCGATTAATTAATTACAAGTTAAAAGAACAATATGCGACCATACCATACCATTAAAGCAAGCTAGGTTGGAAAACAATCTTTTTTTTAATTTTTTGTTTAGAGAAATTAAATGAAAGACTGGAAAAACAAGCTAAGAGGCAATGGAATAGGAAGAAGAAACAAAAAAGAACTCTCTCATTCAATTTACATGGAGCCGCCGTCGTCTATGTTCACAATTTGACATGGACATGTAGTAGTAGCAGTGTAGGCTAAGTTTCACAAGATGATTACAAAAATTAGACATCAAAAAATTAAAATGCAAAACCAAAGATTAAGCAGGACTAACATAACATAACATCGTTCCTAAAAATGGTTTGTTTGGCCGGTTTCTTCTCTTCTCTTCAATATATTGTTTGGTATGGTATGGGGGGGTTTTCCCTTTTAGATTGAATTTGTATGCATCTCTTTCTTTCCTTCTTTCTTTCACTCCCTCCCTCTCTAAACAATCATTTTATTTTTAATGAGAATTAAAGATTAAACTCTATACTTCGCCTGCTTCAATGACCTTGGATTTCGTTGGTGTTACCTCACACCAAATGCTATAACGCAAACGACTTGGTAGTCGCCATCGAACAAGAATCCGTACACCGATGGTAATCTTTGTTAATCATGTGAGGATAACAAGCCTTACGCAGCTCGTTATACCTGTCGACGTCAAACCCACGGGCCATCATGACCTTCTTCTGCTTAGCCGCAAACCGGCTCTCGAAGAATCCCTCAAACGAGGGTTCCTTGGAGGTTCGCAGGAAGAATCCGTAGCCAGCCATGAAGTAAAACGATGTGACGTAGAAGCAGATGGGCTCCATGACGTCCCATGACAGCTCCCAGAAGGTTAGCCTCATGAAGGCCGCAGTCTGGACCACGAGGTAGCCCAGGCCGAGCCACAGCTCACGGCGAACCAGCGATTCAGCGTGCCTGTCGATCCCCAACTTCTGCTTCTCCAAATCTTCCAACTCCTTTCGTCTCGGGTCTTTAGGGTTTAAGGGTAAGGGGATTAGTCCCTGGATGGCTTTGGCTACCTGTATACACAAACACATCGCAACACAAAAAGGCAAACGTTTGGGTAAAACTTGCCTTCCTTCTATCTTTCCTCTTTGGCAGATTATGAATTATTGACAGACATGTACGAATTCAGATACCATGGAAATAACATGCTCTAATCCTATATCCTATATGTATATAATGCAATCTAATCCCTTTCATTATAATTGTTAATCACATCCTATTGAGGTTCTTCCTATTGTCACCAAATTGGACATATATAAGCTAGGTATATACTATCATGGATAAATGCCAACAAACTTGTCCAGGAGGAATGGGTCCTTTGAGACATCATCAATTCATCATCATCATGTACAAATGATAAGCAAGAGCCAGGATGCATATACATCCGGATCCAACCCCCAACTATATCAATGGATCCAATGTCAACAAAACCCACCAAATATGACTGACTCGTGATTAAAAGGACCTCTTTAGTAAATGTACAGACAAGTTCATTTTCAGAAATACATTCAATTTGCCTCCTTATAATACTAGTCCAGTATTTAGGAAAATTTGACCTTTCAGAAAAGAAAACAGACAAGTTGATTTTCTGAAATCTTACCAAACAATTTCCAAAAACAAATCCTCAAACAAGTCATTTTAATGGGTCTAAGAAACATTTGAAAGAGGTAATTTCATTGGGGATCAAAAAGACACTTTGATTGGTTCAAATTTGAACAAGTAATTTTAGAAAGAAAGGTAATGGAAAACAAAGTTGAAGATGATTAAGCAAAGTTGAAGAAAACAAGTGGAGGAAAAGGTTAAATCTTTGAAATGATGGGGACAGAAAGAAACGAAAACCAAAAAGGCAATAGTCTCTTTCACCGCCACCACCAGAATCATCCTCCATCACCACCAGTTCCACCACCACATCCACCACCACCACCACCACCACCACCTCTCTTTGTCTATCTTAACAATTCAACCCCCTCACTAGCTTTTGTACTGCCCCTCACCCTCTCATTCTGTTTACAGCATCTCACCTTTGATTTTACCTCTCTTCAGTCCTCTCCATTTTGACACCCAATGCCCAAATGAACCAACCTAAACAACAACACTTTATCCTCTCTCTTGGTTTTTTCCTTCATCATCCCAAATGATACACCAATTGTTTTCTTTTTTCCTGGAAAAAATTCCAGAGGGATGGATGGGTTTTAATTTAGATGCCATTTTTATGATATGATGATTAAAATATAAAAAAGCAACAGATGCCTCCTAGTCCATGTGATGATTCTCAAGAGTGAGAAAACCCTTTAAGATCTGGCGTACCAAGGTTTTAATCTCCTGTGAAACAATCAAACAAGATTGCCAAGACAACAAAAAACACACATAATACACCCATCAGTTTTCGGTAGATCTCGTATCTCATAAAACTCAATAACAGCAACCAAGCCAAAATGAAATGACTTGTCAAATCTAAATTGAAATTAGGGTTTGAAATTGAAATAGGAAGGGCGGACAGGAAACCAACCTGGTCAGGGCGCAAGCAAACGGCGCTACCGAGGACGACGACTGCGCCGGAGTCGTCCAGCAATTTGGCCATCGCAGCCCCTCTCTCCTTATCCCCATAACAACCTTCCTTGCAGATTTCAACAAAGTCATGGTACGAGACCCAGCTTTTCTGAATCTCTCTTAACTTCGCCTTAATCGTTTCCAACTGCGAAGCTTTCATCAGCTTTTTAACATCGCTCACGGTCAATTCCTTTTCCTCCGGCGACATAGCCGGCATCGGAGGAGGGAGGAGGCCCTCCAGCCGAATCCGATCCCTCGCAATATCAAGCCCCCTGAGCTTCTGAATTAGCTTATCCCCGGTAGGCATCGAACGCAACCCCGTGGAGGGAGAGGCGGCGAGGGAGGCCTGGTAAATAGGGCGGCGCTGGAGGATCCGCTTGAAAAAGCCGGAGTCTCCAGGATCGGGGGCCATAGAGCGCTTGGCCAGGTCAGGGGGGATTAGGGATTGCTTGAGGGGCTGTTTGGGAGAGAGGATTGGATTGGGGAATCGGGAGACGCTGAATAATCGCTGGAAAAGCGTCTTCTTGAACGCCATTGTTGATCTTTTAAGAGAGAGAAAGAAGATGAAAGAGAGAAACAGGAGAGAGAGGGGTGGGGGAGAAACTGATTTCGGAGCTCCGAATAGGTGGGGGGTGAAACGGGTTTGGATGGGGAGAGGGCATGGATCTGGAGATTGTTTATATAGCTCCCCAAGGAACGGGGAGGATGAGATCAGGCGTCCAGCGATTACGAATTACGATTACCCTCCCCAAGTAATTACTTAAAAAAAGAAACAGGAAAATAGGAATTATTTGATCATCTTCATCTCATAGTCATTAATAAATTAATAAAAAAAATTTATAAAAAAAAAGAAAAGAAAACACCCCACTAATTTTTTAGTAATTTAACTCCTTATTTTTTAGTAATTTTTTTAATTAGTGAGAGGCTACACGACACCGCAGGCGCATACATATAATTTTGATGTTCAAAAACCAAATGTGGTGCTTAATAACATCCGCTTAAATTATTCTAAACTAGTTTTGTATGATCTTTTTTACTCCTGGTGGGCTATTTGGTTCTTTAGGAATCAGATGGCTTTTGGACATTTGCAAAATGTCACTATAAATCAAGTTCGAATCCATATCAACACTACTAAACATAGCTGGTTTGATGCCTCACGGTATGACTTGGAAACTCAATCCTTTCAGCCAAAACACACTGGTATGCCCGGGTTCAAGCGGCGAGCTGATTCAGCAAGATCAGGCAAAAGGCTGATTGCTCGCTGGGTGGCCCCTCCAGCACCGTTTTTCAAACTCAATTTTGATGGTTCCTGTAGACAGTCTGGTGAGGCTTCGTATGGGTTCGTAATTAGGGACTCAGAGGCCTGTGTGGCTTCTGCTGGCTCGGGACGATGTAATAATACATCGATTCTGTTCGCCGAAGCATTGGCTCTTCGGAACGGGGTTTTACGTGCCCGGGAGTTGGGAATTCGACATCTCCTTGTTGAGGGGGATAATCTGCAGATTGTGAATTCCTTACTGGATATTTGGGCATGCCCTTGGTGTATTGAGCTGGTTTTATCAGATATTCGTTCCATTGCTTCTGCTTTTGATTCGTTTTCTATTCGTCATATTTTCAGGGAATCCAATGTTGTTGCCGATAGGGTCGCGCGCTTGGCTTACAGCATCCCTGCCGACGATGATCTGCTTGCTGATCCGGTTTTGGAGGATCTCGTCCGGAAGGACGCTCTAAGATGGCGCTTTCTTCGCTAGGATTGTTCCTTCTTAATTCCTTTCCTTGTATTCAAAAAAAAAAAAAAAAAAAAAGAACAGATTTCTTATCTAATCTACACCGTACTCCGTAATATTTTAATAATAATACACGGAGTATATTTTGAGCATAAAAAACTCAATTATTTTGGTACCAAACTGTTATACGGAGTACTTTTTTGGAGGAAAAAATATAGTCCAATTAATTATGATGATGACGATGATAACGGAATATGTTTGATGCGTAATTAACGGCGTTAAAGGGATGGGTCGATGGGCTCTGAATCTAAAATATATTCCTATTCGGAGTACGTAATTCATAATGAATCGGGGCATATTACCTACAGTAGCATTGTATCCGACAGGTGACGGTGATCCGTTCACGGACGGAGACGGAGTGGTTAAATAAAATAAAATACAAAGTCCTCCCTCCTCCGTAGTAAGGGAGGCTGATTCTCTTACCCAAATTTTGGGTTATCCAAGGGTATTTTTTGGTCATTTTAAAAATATGATTAAAGAAAAAAGAAAAATAAGAAAAGGTAGATCAGCTTTTTCTTTTCCTCCTATAAAAAGGCTACACTCTAGGACTAGACTCTACCCTTGTAATTTATTTTTTATTTTCTTTTCGGATAAGACAAAGTTATAATTCAGCTTTATTTTTTTTTATAATTCTTTAGTTTTTAACTTATTTTAATTAATGAACTTAAGTATAATTCACGTTTTTTATACTTATGTTTATTTCACGTATATTATAAAAGTCGGTCATATAAACGGGATCGAATTATCATAACATCCCGAGTTCACTTAAAAATAATAATTTAGACTCTCGTTGATGGTCCGCTTTTTTTAATAACTAAACTTAATAAAAATCTTTATCCACAAATGCAAAATATATATTTTTAGTTTTAATACGAAAACATTGGAAAAAAAAAATAACAGACATCGGATTTAGCTGTTTTTAATAAATTAATAACTACACTAATCTCGTTTTTCCACAAATGTATATTATGTATTTATTTTTTATACGAAAATAAGAGACAGCGGATTGCCGATAAGCCCGCGGGCAGTTATAATGATACACAGCGGATTGCCGATAAGCCCGCGGGCAGTTATAATGATACACAGCGGATTGCCGATGAGCCTGCGGACATCTCTAATGAGATGAAGCGGATTGCCGATAAGACTGCGGGAAGATATAATGAGAGACAGCGGACTGCTGATCAGCCTGCGGGCATTTATATTTACAGTTATAACGAGGATTGAGGAGCTACTGATATCACGTTCTCCTCTTGGATCTGTTCGCTTGCTCTCTCTACGCTCAGGGGAGGTACGCTCTCTCTTCTCCCGTTATTCTCTTATGTCATTCTTCTGTCTTTCTTCTCTCCTCGGTCTAGAATTTGGCTTGTTGGAATCTGGGATCTCCCAAATTCGAAAGCTAGGGTTTGTCGTTCTTGACTTTGGCTTGTAG
This sequence comes from Persicaria maculosa, assembly GCA_963922045.1. Classification (NCBI taxonomy): domain Eukaryota; kingdom Viridiplantae; phylum Streptophyta; class Magnoliopsida; order Caryophyllales; family Polygonaceae; genus Persicaria; species Persicaria maculosa. The sequence continues at coordinate 1,297,349 of OY998254.1, read as the reverse complement.
ATTAGGATTTGTGCATTTATTTTGGCTTCTTGATTTAGGGGTTTGTTGTTCTTTGGCTCTGCAATTGAAATTAGGGCATGTACAATCTGAATTTGGCTTGTTGGAATCTGGGATCTCCCAAATTCGAAAGCTAGGGTTTGTCGTTCTTGACTTTGGCTTGTAGATTAGGATTTGTGCATTTATTTTGGCTTCTTGATTTAGGGGTTTGTTGTTCTTTGGCTCTGCAATTGAAATTAGGGCATGTACAATCTGAATTTGGCTTGTTGGAATCTGGGATCTCCCAAATTCGAAAGCTAGGGTTTGTCGTTCTTGACTTTGGCTTGTAGATTAGGATTTGTGCATTTATTTTGGCTTCTTGATTTAGGGGTTTGTTGTTCTTTGGCTCTGCAATTGAAATTAGGGCATGTACAATCTGAATTTAGGGTTTGTAGATTAGGTTTGTACAATATGAAATTTGTGTGCCTTGTATATTCGAAATCTGTAGAGTTTTGATTTTTTTGTATTTTGTAATGCGAATTTGTTTCATATCTCAGATATCAAATTCGATTTAAGTGTGGATGGGGCGACGAAGCAGGTATTGCTCTCCTCCATTGGCTTTACTGTCATGAAATCGATTTCTGTTTGCTGTAGGTGGGAAAATAACATAACTTAGTTTGTAGTAGTCAAGCTTGACAAGACAAATGGTGTAAATAAATACAAAGTAAATCAAATGTCATATACATAATTGGCATTTGATTTACTTAGTATTTCTTTACATCATTTGTCTTGGCAAGACTTGACTACTACAAACTAAGTTATGATATTTCTCTCCTCCATTGATGCTTCCACATTGTACAAATACTGTCCTTATGTGAGTTTTCTGTAAGTGGGAAAATACCATTGATGCTTCCATATTGTACAAATTCTGGTATGTTCTTTTTGTGATAAATTATGTGGTCCTGAATATTGTACACTAGATGGATTAAAAAAAATTGTCTTTTGTAGTAGGAGGAATAATGGGAAGAGGCTTTGCACGGATGATATATCTTTAGGAAACCAGGAGACGAATGAGAAAAAAAAGCTTCTCATTCTAGATGTGAATGGGTTACTAGCTGACGTTGTCTCGGACCCTAAACCGGGATACGAATATGGGAAAAAGGTTGCAAATAAAGCAGGTATTTACATTGTTTGAAGACCCCTTCTGTTGTTGTTATATGCACAATCCTTAGGTCAACATGTTATTTTCATTCTTGCAATGTCTAACATACTTTAATCCGTCTGCCAGTGTTTAAAAGGGCGTTTGCTGATGAATTCCTTCAGTTTTGCTTTGACAATTTCAATGTAGGGATATGGTCATCAAGAACCAGGTACTTCTGAAATAGGGTAGCTTCATTAGTCTACCAACTTGCATCTCATGTAATCATGTCAACACCTTTTTGATATCATATGTTATATTCTCTTGCATTACATTATTGCGTTTGATAGGAGGAACTTGGATAGTATTGTGGACTACATCTTGGGAGAGAGAAAGCACAAGTTGTTGTTCTGCTGGGTAAGAATATTAATTTCGTGTTTTTATTTACATATCCAGTTTTGAGCGAGTGTTGACCCTGCATTCTTTGCATTGGTTGTTCTTCTTGTGCAGCATCAGGATCATTGCACCGATTATGGCCACGTGATTCCTTGGGAGAATAACAAACCCCTGGTTTTTAAGGAACTAAAGAAGCTGTGGGACAAGGAGGACCCAGCTCTTCCATGGGAGAAGGGTGACTATGCGAATCTAACACCCTCCTGATAGATGATTCACCACATAAGGCGCTACTCAATCCAGTAAGTAGGAACTGATGTCAGCCTCCGATTCACATAATGGCCTATATCTTGGCCACTTTACTTCAAACCTTTGCTTCATATACGATTCTCATTTTTTCTATTCTTGACATAGAGTAACACGACCATTTTCCCTGTTCCATATACGTACCTGGATGTAGAAGACACACGATTAGGTGAGAATCGCAACTTGAATAAATATGCAAATTTTGGATGATGGAGGGTTTCTAAGTTGATATCGACTGACTTGTAATTTTGTGACAGCGCCGGGCAGCTTCCTTCATGAATATCTTCAATGTATAGCCACAGCAGACCATGTCCAGAAGTATGTTGAGGAAAATGGCTTCGGAAGGAGGCCTATCACACACAATAGTGTGTTATGGCGCTTCTATGCGGAAGTTCTTGAGGGAACCGTACTTGGTGAACCAAAATGGTGATGATGATGTGGTAGGGGCTGTTGTAATATCGCACACTATTGTCGAATCAAGGCATGAAAGACCAACCTACAACAATGTATCGTCAACTTTGTCCTGGGTTTATTTATTTGATTTGTATGCATGACATCTTTAATGACGTAGTCAGTTTTAAAAAAATGAACTCATTTAGCTTCCAAACAAATGTGTATGGAATTTGAATAAAATGTCAGGAACAAACATTTGTTATCGAATTATCATAACATCCCAAGTTCACTTAAAAATAATTATTTAGACTCTCGTTAATGGTCCGCTTTTTTTTTAATAACTAAACTTACTAAAAAGCTTTATCCACAAATGCACAATATATATTTTTAGTTTTAATACGAAAACATTGAACAAACATAAAATAACAGGCATCGGATTTACCTCTTTTTAATAAATTAATAACTACACTAATCTCGTTTTTCCACAAATGTATATAATGTATTTATTTTTTATACGAAAATAAGAGACAGCAGATTGCCGATAAGCCTGCGGACAGTTATAATGATACACAGCGGATTGCCGATAAGCCTGCGGACATATGCACACAATCGACATTCTTTGAATCCTATCAGCGGTATAAACCAACCCTTCTTTCACTATTTGTCTTTGTTCCATTAAGTATATCTTTATATATATGTTATAATAACACATTAGATATAGTATCTGAATTGACCTAACTTAATTGACCAAACTGAAGCAATTTTTTATTCCAACATATTTCGTGTAATACACCGAATCACACACTCGATGAACCCACACTCAATTCTGCACGTGCATTCCTCACAAGAAAGAGCATCATCTTTATCTTCAGCAAGGAGCTGAAATGCTTTCCAGGGGTTTGATCTTCGACAACTCCGAATTGATGTTCCATTGGTGATATTTGTACATGTGTTCCGCTTCCAGTTGAAGGAAGGTCTTCGATCAAAGACGACAATATTGTGAAATAGATCAGCAACTCTCCGGCGACACGAAATTATTTTGTAGCCCAACTTATGTTTCACATTATTAAGTAATGCAAAGCCTTTGGGTTTGAGCTCTTCAGATCCCCAACAATACATAGCTATGCCACAAGCATAGCTTGCCACGTCGTGTCCCAACTCCGACGCCTTTAGAAGATCTTGAATGCCTGCATCGTGATCGCATTCTGTGAAGAATTTAACCTGCAATTTTAAATGAATTGGAAGCTATGAGGAACTATGATCAAGCACACACCGAACCAATGATCCAAAATCAACATCTTACCATTCCTTGCTGAAAGATTGCCTCCGGGTTTCCCGCGTTGATGCATTGTTTTAAAAAGCTTCTGGCATGAATATCATTTCTCGATGCGACTACAAGATAAATTCCCCAGTATTCCAGGTACTCAATTGCCATCTTCTCAAGCACATAATTGTGTTTTCCAACCAAATCAAAACTTTTACAACTGCATCACAATTAAGTAAATCAAATTTTTTGCGAATGCATCCAATAACGAAATAAAAAGTGGAGGCAATACCTTAACCGTAAGTTGAATACATCCTCTACAGATTCACTTGCTAGTCGACCGACAATCTCCAATAGGAGATCGAATGGTAGTGTTTGTAGCGTCAATACAACTGATTTCCTTGCCCTAACGTATCTACCTTGATCCATTGCTGGACACGTTTACTTTCGGTTCTATATGGTAAGGGAGGATGATGCAATTCAAGGGAGAATGGGTTGGCTATATAACTATGCAATGGAGAACGTAACTGCAATCGGAAGAGGAAGAGACGAGACGTGTGCAATGTACTTCAGAGGAAGAGATGAGACGTGTGCAATGTACTTCAGGAGAAGAGTCGAAGGGTGCAACTGCAATGTGCATGCGTTTGAAGCAATGGATGTGGAAGTGGAAGTGGAAGAGGAAGAGATGTTCAACCGTAACTGCTGTTTAATAACTCTCCCTTACTGCATATAGAGAGTAAAAAGCCCATCCGGCCTTAATCACATTCCCTGCAATACAGCCCATCCGGCCCATCGTGATTCCCTTTTAAAATAACAGATCCTATACAATATTACTACATGTCGCATCTGTGTCACTATGCAGCTTCTAGCTTAATTTACAAGTTCTAGACTTATTTGAATTCATAAACTATGAACATGAAATCTGCAGTCCTTGCTGCATAAATGAAGCCTGAACCGTGTTTCTTAGATTCGATGCACTATTTCCTTTTTTTAACATAACATGTTTTATTTTGCAATGAATATTGAAGAATGTATAAAAAAATATACTTCATGTGAGAAAGAAACTTAGAGAAAGAATATAATATCTTTGTGATATATGAGATGCTGTGAACATTGGGGTATATGCATCCCGTGGTTGCAAATCCAACTGAATTAGATGTGTATAAAAATATACTTCATGTGAGAAAGAAAAAAAGTAGGCTGAAAATAAAAAAGAATCACATACAAGATGATAACTTGTGACCATTCTATCCGCGGAAGAAAATTAAACATGATGATAATAATGTTCTAAAGTAGGTTTACACAAAACAAAGGGGTCCAAATACAGTAATCGAAATATTGAAATAGTAGCAGTGGAAACAACTTCAATCGTCTGTTGGATGGTCTGAATCTGCCACTGCATAGCCATTTTACGAATCCAGATGCTTCAGATGAGCACAACCTTGATACGAGTTGTTATCAGCACAATGCCGTAGCATTTGGTTCCAATGACAGTCCTGTGAATTGCCAAAGCACACACCGACACAACAGTTTAACTACACTTACCATGTATCCATCACAAACACAAAAGATACAAAATTCAAGAAATGAGCACTTTCAATGCGAATTACCTTCTCAATGATATAGGGGTTTCCAATGATGACAAGCAATGATTTGGCTCGAGTCATGGCAACATTAGACCTTTTCGGGTTTCTCAGAAACCCCAAACAGAAAGTCTTGTCGAAATCGTTGTGTTTCACGGTTGATCTGACTGTGGAAACAACGATAACTTCTCTTTCCTGGCCTTGAAATTCCTCTACATTGCCAATCTTAATATCACGTATGCCGCGATCCTCAAGGGCCGTCGTTATCTTCATTACTTGCTGCCGATGAGGGGTAATGACCCCAATGTCGTGTTCAGGAACATTCCTTGCTACGAGTTTCATTACGAAATCGACCACCTTTGCAGCTTCAAACCTGTTAAACCATGAAGGGATGCTCCCCTCCATCTCATCCCATCCTTTAATGCCAAAGAACATAACAGGGAACTTAGGGTTCGGCAGCAAATCAGCCCAAGGTACTGAAGATGCCTCACTTTCTTCTCGATATGGAATCAAAGTTCCTTTGTAAAACAGCGTTGACGGAACAGATAGAATTTCAGGATGGCTTCGGTAATTCTTCGCCAACACCGCCACGTAATTTGGATCCCCAGATCTGTAGACATCACATTCGATCAATCTCTCTAGATATGACTTTCCCAGACCATAAGACTCAGCAACTTTAGAGTAGATAACAGGCCCAAGTTGCATAGGATCACCAGCAAGAACAATCACTGTGTCGTCTTCCCAAAGGTTTGATATGGGAATCATTGTCTCCGGCTCTGAAGCTTGGCCTGCATCGTCTAATATGATGTGAGAGAAGTGACCTCGGTTAACCCCTTCTGCATATAGGGAGGATGCACTCATGTATGTCGTTATTATGATCCTGTAGCTACTGAGCTTCCGAAGACAAGCGCAACGGAAGACACCCTCTTCATGAACACAGAACTTCAAGTAATAAGGGTCGACGTCTTCAAAAGGACGACTGCTGGCATTCAATCTTAAAACCTCTTTTTCTTTGACATCCACCCTCGAACCAATGATTTTCTCCAATATGTGGTCTGCTGCGCAATTTGAATATGCACATACCAGAATCCGAGATTTCTGTTTATTCTTATAAAGTTGGAGGATAGCCTCAACTAGTGTTTTTGTCTTCCCTGTACCAGGAAGCCCATGAATCACATAAGGAGCTCCTCCTTTGCATCCTAATATTAATCGAACGGCCATTGCTTGCTCCAGGTTAATATCATGGGAAATAGGCTTCGGGAATTCGAATGCTATTACCCTTTTCCCACCAGACTCAGTTGGAAAGAGGATCTCCTTGTGTAATTTATCTGAACAGTCAATAGCTTGATAGATCCTTTTGAAATTCACTCTGTTATACCCAAAACGAACATTATACAGATTTCCATCTCTGTGCCTTTTGGGAAATATACCAGTAAACTGCAAAGAGACTCCATCAGCCATGACACGGTGGATGCAGCCCTATCCAAAACAACATTTCCTATAAGTTAGAGAATAAAATACAAAACCAACATTTCTTCCAAGTTTAACGTAGTCTATCCGAGCAAGGAGCAACTTGTCAGGGATTAATAAACTACAATGTTGTTTTATTTAAAATGAGCACTCATACCTTGTAAGGCTTGTATGCCTCCCTGGGTTGATAATCATCACTGGCAAGTTGAACAAACACTGAGTCTCCCTGGACAAGTGAGGGTCTTCTTTCAGCAAGTCCAGTCACGTCACGGGCTAAGAAATAACGCCCATTTCGTTTCAAAGGTACACATTCCATATCATAAGCTTTGATGTATTCCTATACAATGTACACATTCCAAGAGAAACATTCCATATCATAAGCTTTGATGTATTCCTATAAAATGAAGCATTTTTGCTCTCTGCTCACAATAAACAGCTCTACTTCTTAGCTAGATTGACATAAATCGGCAAGCCGCTGGCAATGCCTGCATGCAATTCCGAAGCTTTGTTTGCCTGCTAATGTTTTACCTCATAAATTCTATCTAATTTGGTATGACAAACAATATATAGTATAAGAGGGTTGAGATTTATCAAACTGATCACCATGCATCCATTAATATATATATATATATATATATATATCCCGATAGCTAAGTACATTGATGATTTGGAAAACAACGTACAACGTACTGAATTAAGCATAGAGGAAGGATGTCTCTCCCTCGGAAAAAGAAAATAACAATATAGCGAGGGGCTGTCTCCCTCTCGAATTAAAATTAACAGGAATCCTAAAAATACTTAATTAGTAGACGTACTGCATGGCTGGACTCCAACGGGAATTCAAACAAACCGATCAATCATCGTCTAGGTCGATGACCACCGTCTTGGATGGACTCGGCGGCGCCGAGGGTAAATAAATCACAGACGGAGGATTCCAGTAGTAGTAGCCCTCGTGGTTTGAGTGGGTGCAGTCGTCGGAGAGCTCTCCAGCATGAGTCTCCTCTGCAAGGCCACCCTCGAGTTTGGGGTACCGCTGCATTCATCAGGGTTGAGAGCGGGCCCATTGATGTTCGAATGTTCGGCGTCGAACATCCACAGTAGGTCCACCAGGGGCACGTCCCCGGCCAGTAAGGTCTTCAGAATCGGCCCGTGGCCTGTGTTGATGGCCCTTTGGAACAACACCTTCGTCATGAACTCCATGGTTGAGAGTCTAGCAGCGAGACTCTCGTTGTAGTGCTCCATACCTTGTGCGGATATGGGTGTTACCGGCTTCGGTGATGAGGAGGTTGAGACGGGAGTTTTCGGAGAGGGTTTGGCCTTGGGAGTTGCTTTTGCTTTCTTAACCATCTTAGCTTACCAACAAGTTCGGGAATGAGGAAAACAAATGGGTGAAGAAGATTGAAGTGTGAAGAAGATTGAAGTGTGAAGAAGATTGAATAGGATGCCCTAATTTATACACCTTAAGGAGGAGGTGTGTACATGAAACCATAATAATCATTACCTCTATTCAAAGAATTTCATTGGGCAGTTTTGATATCCCAATGGGTTTTGTTCATTTGCAATCAAGATTAGCCTATAGCTAGGGTGATTGAGTGCGCTTAAAATGGATAAATATATCCGGAATTAATATACATATCTATTATTATGTATATTATTTGAAGACATGCTCCATAATCTTGTTGGAAGAGAGAGTGTTTACACCATTATTCTTAGGGGTGTTATTCGAGCCGAGCTTGGCGTGTTCAAGCTTGTTCGTTTTTTAAACGAGCTCGAGCCGAGCTGAGCCTAATTTTTAAACGAGCTTTTTATTTTATTCAAGCTCGGCTTGTTTAGGAAATGAACGAGCTCGAGCCGAGCTTTTTTCGAGCTTTAAGTAGTTCTACTTGGTTATAACATATTAACTTAAAGGAAATTTTAGAAATTCCATAGAATTCGAGCTATTCGAGCTTTATTCGAACGAGCCGAGCTTTCAAACCGAGCTTAAAATTTTGTTCAAGTTCGACTTGTTTAAGTAAGTGAACGAGCTCGAGTCGAGCTTTTTCGAGCCGAGCTCGAACTGTTCAATTCATATAACAGCCCTAATTATTCTCAGTGTCATTGATCTAATGAACAAAGTCAACAAACTTACATATTTAAAGAAACCCTAGAATTACAACTTAACGGTTGTATCGTGACACTAGACTCTAGAGAAAGCAGTTCGGGTTATCCGGTCGGGTCCTGACTGATGAGTTGGGTCAGCTCGGTCAAAATTTCTGAGTTGCGCTTGGTCGGTTCTGGTCGGATTCGGTCAAATTGAAATTGATTTTGGGCGGGTTTCGGTCAGAATCGGGGTGGATCAAATTGAAATTCATATTTGTTTCAAACTTTTAATTGTTTGGGTTGAATTTGTTGAATCATGTTCGTTCGGGACTTTTGGGTAATTACGTACTTTAGTAAGGAAACTTATGTAAAAAAATATAAAATTACGTACCATATATTCATATGCATGTAGTCATTTTGTTACACCATATTCAATTATTTGTGTTTGATTATGAAGTATATAAATAGATATAATTTTCGTTATAAACAAATTACTATGTTATACGTTTAAATGAAGTTATGATTTTATATCTTTTATATTCGTTGCAGATGATGTGATTGGTCATTTTATTCTTCTTAGTTAGATTATTGCATAAGTAAAATTACATTTTATTTTATTTTTGCCTTGTCGAATTTTATTTTTGTTAATTAGATTATTCATTAAAAATGAAATTTCATATAATACAAAATTTCATCTTATAACAATAACAATTGTTATAATTTAGGATAGAAATCACAAAAATCGTATCTTATAACAATAACAAATTAACCATTACTCCGTATCTAATACAAAGGGTAACAAGAGCATACTTTCTTGGAAATCAGCAGTCTGCTGATAGGTCTGCAACAAGATACTGTACTCCGTATCTAATTAAGGGAATTTCGAAATTGGATTTGTTAATTTCAACCTTGGTTAACTTTCATCCTTGGTTAACATCCACATTTGGGTAATTTTGACCGTTGGTTAACTTTTTCAAATATTTACACCTTTAGATTAAAATATTTTTTTTATATGGATATAGGGGACATATGTAATGATAAATATATCAATGTTTTTTTTTAATATTATACAAATATATAGGAGTATATATGATTTGGTTTTATAGAATATACATATATATGATAGTTAAAATATTATATCAATGTTTTTTTAATTTTGGTTTTATCTTAAAAAATATATAGGTATCAAATCAATATCTTCATCTTCAGCCGATAGGACATGCAGCTTTATAGGAAATTGGTTTTTGGTCTGCGGCCTGCGCATTCACCCTGTGGTGGAATAGACAATTGAGAGTATTTATTAATTGAGGTTTATAATATGTATGTACATACGAGAGTAAGAGTGTAAGACCATAAACATGTATGGTTTTCACTTTACACTTTTTTTATTTATTACATTTAATTGTTGATTTATTTTACTTAAATTTTTTTGATAAGGTGATTATTAATATTAATATTAATACGTACATATAATTAAAAAACACAAAGGAACACAATTACATGTAGAAATATATTATGAAATTGATTTACCGCGCAACAACATGAAAACGGAAAAAATAAGGCTAACTATATGTAACCCAAAACTTATTTTTTGTTTAAAAGTTAACATTCGTTGATTAATTAAAATGACAATATTACACCAAAGACAACACATAAAATAAAACTCCAACCTGAAAACCATATGCCAAAATAAAACAACAACAGGTCAAATACGATGTGAAATGAAAGATACTCGGAACATAACAACCGACCAATAACAAACATATTAGTCCATACTCCCGTCAATTATCTTCCCTATCTTCGCTATCTTCAATCGCAACTTGTGGTTCTCCATCGCTAGCTCCGATATTTTTTCCGTAAGCTCTTGAATACGGTTGTCCCTAGAAACAACTTGATCCTCTAGTTGTGGATTCTCCCTCTGCAATCGGTGTTTTTTATCACGCAAAGTTGAGATCCTACGACGAAGAATGTCCATGGCTTCGTGGCTTCCATCATATAAATGCTCTTCAAACTCCTCTTTGTGAAATCGCTTGAGTTGATACTTGTCCTCTGCATCGAACCATGGCTCGCTATATGTACGCGACATTTGAGTGAGGATAGTACGTATTTGGAAGTAAATAGTGAACAAATTCGTTTGTAGACGTAGAAGTTGGAAAAGAAAGGATGAGTTATGTCATACAATACTCAGTGTATTTATAGGCAGACAAACTACAAGACAACTCTACCTTTTTTGTTCAAATTTCAAATATCAAAGTTGAAATTTTATGTACTCAAATTTCGAAATGTATTAAGCTACTGAATTGGTGATAATAATAAGAAAACATGAGATGAACATATATTAAAATATAAATGATGATAATACTAATAATAATTTTAATATATACATACACACAACATATATAATTAAAATTGTAATCGATTTGTTAAGAGTCATTCGGTTAACATCAAGATACCATCTAAGATTTAATTAAATAAGTATTCATCGATTATTATAATGGTTTAGGGTGCCAATATGGCAAAACTTAAAAAGTTGGGTCAGCTTTAGTAATCTAGGGTGGTGATTTGGTCAGAATAAAATTGTGGTGGGTATTATAAGTATATATGTGGGGCACATTTATAGAATTTTATACCTTTTCTACCAAAAAAAAAATAGAATTTTATACCTTTAGCGGGAAAACATGCATATTCTAAAATAATCAATTATAATTCACATTCTAAAAAACAAACCCTCCTTAATAAAAAAAAAAATCTCGTTATGAAAGAATCACATCTTCATCGTCCATTTACTCCAATCTAACGGCCCACAATCCGGATCCACGTGAAGGATTTAAGACCAATACCATAAAAGGTTTTTTTTTTTTGAAAAAATACAATTTTCTTGGGGCGTGGGTACCGGGGACAGCCTATGTCGCAGACTGCGCGTAGCCCTGCTTATCACTTATCCAATGACCATTATGTTAATATATACTATATTTTTTACTCAACTTAATATTATAATATAGTACTCCGTAGTCCGTAGCGAATATATTGGTATAAATATAAATGCTTTGGTGGAAATATAAATGCTTTGGTGTAATATCTCGACATCAAATCGAGAAAATATATTTAATAAATTTCACATTTTATATCTTATGAAGAGAAATAAATGACTTTTCTTGTATGTACATAACTTACTTGTTTATATATATTCAATATGAAATGATTATAAATATTTTTAATTATACAATGTATTAGTCACGTTCCCTTAATTTATTTTCCCAGTGAATATTGAAGCATGTAGGAAACAATAAAATGAAGTAAATAAAGAAAAAATAGGGAAACCCATAGCGCTGCAGACTGCGCGTAGTCCTGCTTCTAAAGAAAAAAGAAAGAAAAAATAGGGTAATTCATAGCGCTGCCAGGATTCGAAATCGGGTTTGTAGAGTGCATAGGAGACGTTGTAACCATTGGGGTATGTGCATCCCGTGGTAACACACCCTACTAAATTTTATTTCAAGAGTAACCATTTACCTGGAACAGATCTTGATCGTCCGTTCGCACTGATCTAACGGTCCACACTCGGAATCCATGGTAACTACTCTCCAACGCCGGCTGATGGTCGGGCGGCCTGCTACTAACGTGATTGATCTTCACATGGAACTTAATTATTTTGAACACATGTAACTACAAAATATAATTATAATCTAGGGTGACTAGCATTTTTTTTGAACACATGGAACTATTGTTTCCTAATCTACAATTATAATTTTTATCAGTATTTGAAAAGTAATTAAACGATTTATATAGAAACACAACCCTAATCTTTCCGAGTGGGTGTTTATATATTATCATGCATGATTGTCAATTATTGTGGATAGGTTATGGCTAACACATAGTTCCAAATCAAGATGAGTACATTGTAGTCCCAACACAATTAAAACATCGATTGAAAACGTCACTAAAGTTAACACGTACAATGATAGAAGAGAACACAAAGACATATAACCAACAAACACGGGGATCACGCAAACACCCACTCGGAATTCACCCACTCTCCATGGAGTCGGATGTGAGAAGTCTTTGACCATGTTCCTCTTTCATAGAGGTCGTATTGAACGAGATACTTCGAACCGTCTTGCTTGCGCTTGGTCGCGTACCCGTGCCACCACATGTCCCGTGTCCACACATCGACCTCGCCGTACTCGAAGACGGCTGCATCCACAGGCATATGGGCTGGCACTGGCCTGATCTTGGAATGATGGACGACCTCCCGAAGGGCCGCAATCCCGTCCTCGGCCAACAAAGACATGTACTCCACCCTAGCATATGTTGACGCTAACACGTTCAGTACCAAGGTCGGAGAGTATGTGCCTACAATGCCGTGACCCGAGCCCATGACCTCCACCATTGTACCGACTGGATAGTGATCCATAATGGGATATTGGGGATCTGCGCATATACCACATGTATATTGAAACTACGCGGTTTGCATGATAAAAGAAGTAAGGGATCATGGTATATATAAATATAATACAACGTCTCTACCTTCTAGATAAGGGAAATACACCGGGTTCACGCTCCATCGATTAGCAACCCACTCGTTGTGGGCTCGCAAGGACGTTGCGGTTACCCAAGTTGCTAAACCATTAACCGGGGAGACAACACGATACTCATCCCCTAGTACAAGCTAAACATGTGTGTGCCACCACACACCCTCAACGTAAATATCTACCTCGTCACCCACAACGAACCCTAGGTATATGAAATCGGGCATAGTCGAGATTGGCCGAACTAGACAAGCGTGGACATCCTCTCGCTCAAGCGCACCCGCCCGAGTTGTGCGGTTAGTGTACTCGACCTCCACGTACAATTCGCCTATTACACGGTGTATGGTCCCCGCCTCGAACGAGCCGGTCATGGTTTCCGTGCCTACGATCTCGATCGGTTGGCCAGGGTATAAGTCATATCTTGACATCCTTCCTTTGTTACGGGGTAAAGTTCTGCAAAAAAAAAATGCAAACATATATGCATCAACGTAAACGGTTGGTGTATTTCAAAACACAACAACATAAATAGTAATGACGAAGGTACGTACATCTATATATGGAGTGTTATTCAATGGGCTACGTTGTGGATGTTATCTTCACCCAAAGGGGTATAAATAGGGAATGTGGTGGTTAGGGGGGGAAGGGGGGGGATGAGTTTACCTAATTTTGAAGAAATACAAAACCTCCACATATGTGTATACTTTTGATCGTTGAAAATATTTACAGGAGTTATTGACCCGCATGCACGTATCATATTATTAAAAAAAATTGTTTAAAAAGTATCATATTATTAATAAATATTTACAGGGGTATAAGTACTTATTAATAAATATTTACAGGGGGGATAAGTACTTATTAATAAAAAGTATCATATTATTAAAAAAAATTGTTTAAAAAGTTGGAATATTTTATATAGTTTTGAGCTCCTTAAAAAATGTGTCAAAAAATCAAACGACATATATTACTGAACGTAGGTAGTATATATGTATATATCATACTCCGTACTAACTACAAGGCATTATGCCATCAAGAGTAGAGATCTCCTACAACACTTATTTAGTGTGCCATTAGATGTGACACGATTACACAAATAAATAGTAATATATATTTGTATAATTATTTCATGAAAAAACATATTTAAAAAAAATATTACTGTAAATGATTTAATTTGCATTATTTTTCTTATTGTAAAAAATGGGGCGATCGGGTGCGGATCCCAACCCGCAACTAGTTTCGTGCTTGAATACGTTGATGATATGATCAGTTTATAAAAACAAATTCGTTGGAACTTACGGAGTATGGTATTTCACATGCATGTACAACTACAACGTATGATCGCTAAATGCACCGAATACATAATTATATACGGAGTATATTTTGAAATATACAGGAAGATTATACAAAACCTACTCCGTATATGATTTTCTTTTTTATAACAGAAAGATAATTTTATCATTTTGGAAATAAGGATGAGTTATGTTCGGAAATGTTCTAGTACATACGGATGAAAGATTCCTTTTTCAAACACTACAGTCAAGTCAAGGGGAGACTTGTGCAGCTTTATAGGTAGTTGTCATTTTGAGTTGACAGCTTATAAAGAATATTTTTCAATATAAAAACTTCTAAATAAGGGATGTTTAGAATATATAGGTAAACTTCTAAATAAGCTAGGGATGTTTAGAATATATAGGTAAAGACCATGGACAGTTATAATATGAAGTATGTATGTAAAATGGAGGTTTCACTTTACACTTTTATAATTATGAAAGGGAAATGTTGATTTATTTTACTTAAAATTTGTTGTTGATGGTCGAGAGTATTAATATTAATATTAATACATATAATTGCAAAAAAGAACACAATTAAATGCAGAAATATATTACTAAATTACTTAAACGGAAAACATGAAAACATTTTTGTAATAAGGCTAAACAATATTAATAATGAAAGATAGTCATAACATAACAACCGACCAATAACAAACATATTAGTACATGATCCCGTCAATGATCTTCCCTATCTTCGCTATCTTCACTCGCAACTTGTGGTTCTCCGTCGCTAGCTCCGATATTTTTTCCATAAGCTCTTGAATATGGTCGTTCCTAACATCAACTTTATCCCAAAGTTTTGGATACTCCTTCTGCAATCGGTGTTTTTTATCACGCAATGTTGAGATCCTACGATGAAGAATGTTCATGGCTTCGCGGCTTCCATCATATAAAATCTCTTCCAATTCCTCTTTGCGAAATCGCTTGAGTTGATACTTGTCCTCTGCATCGAACCATGGCTCCTTATATATATGGGCCATTGGATTGAGGACAGTATTTGGAAGTGAAGAGTGAAGAAATCCGTTGGTAGAAGTAGAATTTGGAAGAAAGGATGCGTCCTGCCATACAATACAATGTGTATTTATAGACAAACCAACTACAAGACAACTATCCTTTTTTTGTTCAAATTTCAAATTTGAACAAAAAAAGGATAGTTTAATATAATTTTATTTTAATTAAGCTAATGAAATGGTGCTTTGTTTTGTTCAAAACTTATGGATAGTTTAATATAATTTTCATCCGTATGTACAAATAAACTCCTCGTACAATGCGATGATGGGGTTGAACATTTTATGCAAAAAAAATCCTTGTAAAATATGGTATTATTTGTGTGGGCATTATAAGTATATAAGTTGTCCTTAATTTTACATGGGAAATTATGCTAACACAATTTTTACGTTTTATAGCTTTATGTTGATAGGATATATTATTTTATATAAACTGATAAGTTTTCTACCTAATTAAGATATAACGTTGGATGTAAATAAGTATTGGGTTCATTATTATAATGGTTTAGGGTGCCAATTTGGCAAAACTTAAAAAGTAGGGTCAGCTTTAGTAATATAGGGTGGTGATTTTGTAAGAATAAAATTGTATATTCACATTCTAGAAGACACCCAAATTGCAATCATATATTCACATCTTGATCGTCCATTTATAGAAATCCAACGGCCCACAATCCGGATCCTAGGGATGTTTTGTCCACCAATACCATAAATTCTTCCTTTTTTTTATATACAAAAGTGATGTAAAACTTCCCCATGTAGCAGTCCGCGGGTAGATCCGCGGCCTGCTTCTCCCTTTACATAGATAATCACATTCACAATCCGGATCCTGGAACCAATAATACCATAACTTTTCCTTTTTTTTATATACAAAAGTGACGTCAAACTTCCTTATGTAGCATTCCGCGGGTAGATCCGCGGCCTGCTTCTCCCTTTACATAGATAATCACATTCACTTATATTGAAGAATATTCGAAAAAGTAAAAGGGGGGTTTTTATAAGGCTGGCAGGATTCGATGGATATATCATATATACACATATATTGTTATGTACTTTAGTTAAAATTATACTCAGTTTCACAAGATATCAATATATTATTAGGTAATTAAGATAATATGTTACTCAATGTTAGTATATATCGATATATTTTTACAAGAAATTAACCAAGTATTTTAACACAAAATTTATTTAAAATAAAAAAAGTGGAAAGAAAACATCTCACATGATTTCGTCTAACGTGACTGTTATTTGTAAGTTGAAATGAAAAAAAAATATCAAAATAAGTTAATAAGCTAAATGTATGTTAATAGAAGATAATCACATTTTAGGAAGTCAAATTAATTAAAAGAAAAAAATGTATATTCACATCCTGATCGTCCGTTGGCAATGATCTAACGGCTCAAAATCCGGATCCTTGTGAAGTAATTTACACCAATACCATCAATTATATGGGTTTTTTTTTTAAAAAAAAAAAGAAAGTGGAAAAGCCTATGGCGCAGACTACCCGCCGATAGGCCTGCTGCTCCCATTTTCCTTCCCAATAACGTGAATGCTTTTTATCTTTCCAGAAATTGTTTTGGTTTTGGTAGAAATAACGACCATACAATATTCGTGAATTATATTACTAAAAAAATATCTTTCCATATTATTTGTTTCTAAAATTTTATTTAAAAGGTTTATACATAATTTAATTGAAATAAAATTAAAATATAATAAATGCATCTATACATTAGAAACCCATACTCCGTATATAACATTAGAGGATTATATGTAGTAATGTTATAGAGTATTTACGTTATTGTATACTAAGGCCACAAAATAAACTAGGTAAAAAAATGAAAATCTCACTCTCAACTCTCAATTTTATTTAATATATGCAAACATAAAATTTTATTTATTTATACATTTATTTGTATGATCTTTATTTCTTATTTCTATACCACTTATATATATATATTTAACTACATGTTTTATATTTTCCAAATCGATGATATATAAAATTAGAACAATATATCTTGTTCTCTATCTCAAATATCGATTTTCGATCTCAATCTCAATATCTAATCTCGATCTCAAGCATTAACTCCTCAAATATCAAATATTACTTTCAAATATAAAATATAAATTATCAATATCAAAAGTCGATCTTGATCTGAAACTTTATTTCAAATCTTAATGACAAATCTCAAATCTCAATCTCAAATAGCAACTCCCACTCTCAATTCTCAAAAATAAAATCTTTCTAGCTATATGGAAACTCCCACTCTCAATTCTCAAAAATAAAATCTCCCTATATGGAAAGTCGATTCATCGATCTTAATCATAATATCAAATCTCAAAGAAAAATCTCAAACCAACGATCGACATTAATCTTGATTTCAAATATCAATGACAAATCTCAAAACTATTTCGCAATCTCTATTTCAAATCTTAATGTCAAATCTCAAAACTATGTTGATCAAATTAAACTACCTCGATCAATCAAAGTACTCTATTGATGAATCGAGAGAAAATATTTGATCAAATTAAACTACCTTGATCAATCAAAATACCCAAAACCATAAACCCCTTATGTAATAAACCTCGCATCTTAGTTTAAATATTTGATCAAATTAAACTACCTTGATCGATCAAAATACCCCAAACCCCAAACCCTAAACCCTAAACCCTAAACCCTAAACCCTAAACCCTAAACCCTAAACAACAAGTTGTCTACCTAATTAAGATATAAGGTTGGATGTAAATAAGTATTAAATGATTATTATAATGGTTTAGGGTGCCGATATGGAAAAATTTAAAAAGTTGGTTCAGCTTTAGTAATCTAGGGTGGTCATTTGGTAAGAAAAAAAATGTATATTCACATTCTAGAAAACCCCCAAATTTCAATACTACATTCACATCCTGATCGTCCGTTCGCAATGATCTAACGGCTCAAAATCCGGATCCGTGTGAAGTAATTTACACCAATACCATAAATTATATGGGTTTTTAAAAAAAAAAAAAAAAGTGGAAAAGCCTATGGCGCAGACTACCCGCCGATAGGCCTGCTGCTCCCATTTTCCTTCCCAATAACGTGAATGCTTTTTATCTTTCCAGAAATTGTTTTGGTTTTGGTAGAAATAACGACCATACACATCAAAGTGGAGTATCAAATTTTATCAATTTGAATAGACACATGAAACATAATTGCAATTCAAAATATAATTATACTTATACTCTCCAATAATTTCCGAGTTATATTTTATTTGAAAATTCAATAAACAAGTTTCATAAACTTAAATGCTTTGATGGATATATCCATTTACGTTATTAGGATGAAATAGTGATTATAAAAAAATACATTACAAATTCACATACAACATTAGAGGATTATATGTATGTTATAGAGTAATTACGTTATTGCAATTCGTCAAAATATAACTATACGTATCATATTTACCTGGGCGATTACAATATTCGTGAATTATATTACTAAAAAATATCTTTCCATATTATTTGTTTCTAAAATTTTATTTAAAAGGTTTATACATAATTTAATTGAAATAAAATTAAAATATAATAAATGCATCTATACATTAGAAACCCATACTCCGTATATAACATTAGAGGATTATATGTAGTAATGTTATAGAGTATTTACGTTATTGTATACTAAGGCCACAAAATAAACTAGGTAAAAAAATGAAAATCTCACTCTCAACTCTCAATTTTATTTAATATATGCAAACATAAAATTTTATTTATTTATACATTTATTTGTATGATCTTTATTTTTTATTTCTATACCACTTATATATATATTTAACTACATGTTTTATATTTTCCAAATCGATGATATATAAAATTAGAACAATATATCTTGTTCTCTATCTCAAATATCGATTTTCGATCTCAATCTCAATATCTAATCTCGATCTCAAGCATTAACTCCTCAAATATCAAATCTTACTTTCAATTCTAAAATATAAATTATCAATATCAAAAGTCGATCTTGATCTGAAACTTTATTTCAAATCTTAATGACAAATCTCAAATCTCAATCTCAAATAGCAACTCCCACTCTCAATTCTCAAAAATAAAATCTTTCTATATGGAAACTCCCACTCTCAATCCTCAAAAATAAAATCTCCCTATATGGAAAGTCGATTCATCGATCTTAATCATAATATCAAATCTCAAAGAAAAATCTCAAACCAACGATCGACATTAATCTTGATTTCAAATATCAATGACAAATCTCAAAACTATTTCGCAATCTCTATTTCAAACCTTAATGTCAAATCTCAAAACTATGTTGATCAAATTAAACTACCTCGATCAATCAAAGTACTCTATTGATGAATCGAGAGAAAATATTTGATCAAATTAAACTACCTTGATCAATCAAAATACCCAAAACCATAAACCCCTTATGTAATAAACCTCGCATCTTAGTTTAAATATTTGATCAAATTAAACTACCTTGATCGATCAAAATACCCCAAACCCCAAACCCTAAACCCTAAACCCTAAACCCTAAACCCTAAACCCTAAACAACAAGTTGTCTACCTAATGAAGATATAAGGTTGGATGTAAATAAGTATTAAATGATTATTATAATGGTTTAGGGTGCCGATATGGAAAAAATTAAAAAGTTGGTTCAGCTTTAGTAATCTAGGGTGGTCATTTGGTAAGAAAAAAAAAGTATATTCACATTCTAGAAAACCCCCAAATTTCAATACTATATTCACATCCTGATCGTCCGTTCGCAATGATCTAACGATCTTCCTTTCTTATAATCCGGGATTAAAATTTGTGGGATATCCGACTTCCTTTCTTATAATCCGGGATTAAAATTTGAACGAAACCGAGTATTGAAGGGGTCATTGAATTGCCATTGACGAGAGGACTGAATGTCCTTAATCAATTTGGGGGAAAGGCCTTATCCTCCACGCCAATTTGACGAATTTCAAATCCAAGTTTTTTTTTAATTTAGACGGAATAAGGGCTCCATTCATCCTTTAAAACACCAATTGATTGTATATTGATGAATAACATTAAATTTAGGACAGAATTGGTGTTTAAAACGTGTTGAATTAAAGCCGAAAATATAAACGCCTCCATGGAAGGGTTGTAGTTCAAGTTGTACGCAGAAGAGAATAGGGACGAGGAAGAAGGGTTAACTCGATCCGGTTTTCTATTTTATTTTGGGTTGGTTTGGTTTAGCCGGATCAACACAATTAAAATTTTGGGGAAATCATATGTAGCAGTCCGCGGGTAGATCCGCGGACTGCTTCTCCAACCTCCAGTTACGTAGAGAATCTCAATATAAAAAATTCGTGATTAAATTACGCAACATGAGTAGATGGCGTAGCGGTATAATGTTTACTACACCTCCTCTTTGTTCTACGGTTCGATTCTCGGTAGAGACTTATTTTTAATTGCCAATGTTTTTGACATTATTTTGTATAAAAATAGGCCTCCTTCTTAGATAGCCCGCGGGTAGGTCCGCGGTCTGCTTGCAATTGCTCTACCGTTCGATTCCGGGTATAGGCATTTTTTTTGTACAATGGATATAACAGAGTGTTTTCCAAACTGTCCAACTTAAAACAAGGATAAATTTCAACAGCATAAACCAACAACAGACCCAAACAATACAACTAGGCCAATTTCAGAAGACATAACTCGAGTCTTGACGCATAAACCAAAAGCAGACAAACAATACATCTAGTCAAATTTCATCAGTTTTAATACAACTACAAACATAAACAAACTTCATATAGAAACACTAGGGCCGACCTCCATCACGGTCTCCTCCGCTTGGTCCATGGACACGAGGAGTCCTACGAAGCGGTGGGGGTTTCTTGAAACAACTTTTTCTCGATTCGCCTCGTGTGGTGATCCGTGTGAGCATATCTTCAGATGGTGAATATGAGTAAAAACTGGGCCAATTGGATCTTGCGTAATCGTCGAATCTTTCAATACGTAAAGTATCCACAGCTTGAATGTCCCGACATGTATCGACCTCAGCAGCAAGTCCGTCTAACCTGTTGTTGATTGAGGCCATAGATTCCTGAAAATCAATGGCCATAGAATCCTGTCTGTGTTCGATACGAGCGGCCATATCGAAAACTGTCTGTTGGTTGCCTAATACCTCCCGAAGTGTCATCTCAATATCAGTCTGTCGGGTGATAATTCCTTGTAACCCTTCCAACACTTGCTGCCATGAACCAGAGGAACTTGAACTACCAGGCTCAGTGTGCCGGGAGATAAGACGCGCTCCTCTTGCCTGCTGTCTTCTCGTTGATTGTTGTTCGTCAGTGTCATTCGGGGCAGATTCATCCACAACCTGAGGCAGCATACGGAAGTCGCTTGGGCTTGGGCCACAGGGGAGTTTACAGGGTAAATAGAGGGAACCCCCAAAGTACGAGGGTGTTATCCAATGCACAGGCCCGACATTTGGATGACTCAGTGCCTTGGCTGTGATGAGACTCTTATCATCGAACAAATGCGAACCATTGTGGGGAGAAAACCAGTCGGGCGGTTCTTGTTCAAAATGCCTGGCGATGAGTGTGATCAAACCTCCAATAGCTAACTTCCCCTTAGGGGCCGGCTTCCCTTGTTCTCGAACACAACTTGTAATAAATAATGAAGCCCAGTCAGTCACGGTATTACTACTTTCGAACAAGGTCCAGAACCATGCCAAATCTGCGACAGTGAACTTGTTTATCTCACTTTGACCCAAGAAAGCCATCTTAATCACTTTGTGCACCAAAATCAAGCATGGATGAATCAACGTGCTGTTCGTTTCCCCCTTCCGGCTGTCGAATTCAGAACCTATGACCGCAGCCCAAGCTTTTGCAGTTAGTTCAGGGGGGGGGGGGGCTTTACCGCATTCTTTGTAGGTGGACGTGAAACCCCTATGATCTCCCGCAACTGAAGATGGGTCAGACTCCGCTCGACATCATTCAGGTTAAAGGTAATCGTCTGCTCCTGATCCTGGACCTTAAGTGTTGATAGAAATTCCAGCAGATATCTTTTATATGTTGGGGCATTTTTCTCCAAAAAACCACCCAACCCGCACTGATCCAACAACATCTTCGTAATATCGAAAAATCCAAGGCGTTGCAGTGTAGGCACATCAAAGAATTTTGTGGGCAGGATATCTATCGCGGCTAACGAGTCCCACCTCTTCTTCTGCACTTTACTAAGTTTAACCAGCTTCATATAATCCGGGGCCATTTCAGACAGAGTTGTATGTTGTCTAAATCCCTGTAACAACCGACACCATTCAAAATCACAAAAAAAATCGAACTCCACAACCCCCCCATGACAAAAAAACCCCACTGTTGTGTACCCCCCGAAGCACATGAAATCCAATTTAACCTAGACAACTAATTGCCAACTACTCGCCTAATTTAGGGCACAATTGCATTACAATAACGGTTAATTGATAAATTTCGGCAAAGGAATCGACAAATAACACAAATTGAAAAGATATAATGAAACCAAATTGTGTAAATCAGCGAGAAAGAGAGAGGGGCGACCTCGTTTGAATGCAATTGGAGTACGAAAACTACTCCTACCCACAACAATGCAAAATCTAAAGAATTCACTTACAAATTTGGTGAACAAACCAGCGAGACAGGGGCGAGCGAGATGTTGTCAGTTACTCCTATGCCTGTCAGTTTCTTACTTGTGTTTGGCGCTAGACAACGCTAGTAGTGGCAGGTTGAGGATGAAGATGCCGATTCCAGTAACTGGGCTTTTTTAAATGGGCTTACTAGGGTTGGGATTGGGCCTTATGGAACTTCCATTCGGGTGATCCCTCTTCCTATTTGTAAGAGAATGGTAAACACATAATACACTCATATTTGTAATAAAATCACAAAATTAAGTCTTACGTTGATAGGATTATAACATGTCCTTCTAAACAAAATCACAACAGCAACGGTGATGTAATTCAAAAGAAAACAAGAAAATCATAAACCGTTTGCTGAATTTGTAGATGCATAACATGTCATTCTACACAAAATCACGAATATGGATAACAACGGTGTATTAACTAAGATGATCTCCGTCATGCAACTTCCGTTCGGGTGGATATGGGATTGCCTCCATCGATGATGATCCCGAAGGTTGTGTTTGGGCAACCTGCATACAAACCATATTTAGTTAAGTAATTCCGATAATTGTCAGCCCACGATGCTAAAGTATTCGACTCACCTGCGTAATACGCAAAGGAATATGACGTCCGGTGTGAGCTCGACCACTTTGTTGGAAGGCTTGAGTATGCATCATCTAGCAAACAAATCGAAAAAATAGTAGTATGAGCTACCGAACATTCATGGAATAACTAGTATGTTAAATACGAAATGGTTCTTCCATGTACCTGATTGTACATGAGGTTCGGAGGGTACGTGGGCACGAAGATCCCGTTGTACTGGCTTTGAACATAACTTGGTCCTGCATGACTCGAGGCGGGGCTGCCTGCCAAGCTTCGCTGCCGCACACGCTCCCAAGCCTTTTCCCTTTCATACCCTAACCTCATAAGTCGCCTGTTTCCTCTACCCCTTTGGTCAACCGGATCTGCCACAGGGGCTGATGCAGTATCTACCGGATCGTCATCCTGGTTCACCACGTTTTCACGTGGGCGAATCGCTCGACGCCCATACACTCTCCCAATGCCGTCGATATTGTGCAAGTGCAGGCCATGCTGCGCCCTTGCAGCCTCCTTGACCATATCTTCAACTTCTGTAAGCCTAGCCATCACTGCTGTGTGCAATTCCGCATTGTACATCGTGTATCCAGCCAAGACGTCGAGCTTACCATGAATATCCTCATACCGTCGCATTCCGTCAGACTTCTTTTTCGTCAAGGCATAGTAAGGTATCGCAACCGTTACGTGTTCCCGGGGTAGATCCTTCCGCCAACGGTTTAGAATATATCACTCCGGTACATAATTCATCTGCTCTTCACTCATCACACGCAAAATGTGTGTGCACAATATCCCCCTAAACTCAAAGCACTTGCACTCACAGTTTATGTCCGACACGGCTTTATGCATTGTCACCCTAAACGTCTTGCGCCGTGTACCACCGTAGGTCGGAAGTTTTACGACGATGTCGTAAGCGCACACATCTCCATTGTCGAGAACTTTAACCGCATTGTTGTACACTAGATTTCGGACCTCAGTTTGGAACTCGGCAAACTTCGCAGCAGTGTAAAACCGCTGGAATACGAGCTCAAACACATGATCGGTCATACACCGAATTGGTCTATTGATGGATGCAAATGTAGCCTCCTCCTCCTCCCAAACCCTCTTCGATAATGCAAGGCCGTACTGCTTAACAAATATCTTCAAAGTAGTATTGATGTTGACATACTTTTTGAAGAAATGATTCATACCTTCACTCCTTTGTGTGCTCGACATTCCGGCCCAAAAGGTGTCCTTGAAGTAGATAGGAACCCAACGCCTTCGCTTCTCATACATACTACACAACCACTTGTTGTTATGCAGCCTGAACTTGTCCAGCATCTCCGACCATGCAGTTTCGAATTCCGCGATACTTAGCGAATCATTTAGAGCCTCTTGGAGTGCCCTGTGTATGCCCCTCCATTCGGGTATGCTCTTAAGATGTTTATGTGCGTTCTGCATCACATGCCATATGCACCACCGATGTGGAGTGTTGGGAAACACTTGCCCCACTGCGTTTCCTGCACACATACGAGAAATAGGAATAGTTGTAAGGCTGCTACAATAGCTATAAGCGTACATTACAGCAACTTAAAACATGCATGCTACAATTAAAACATGCATGCTACAATGTATTAATATACCAACCAAAACGCCTACAATGTATTAATAAATAACTCGACGGAGGAACGTACAACTTACCGATGGATTGGCATTGGTCTGTTAAGATTGCGGTTGGCATCTTTCCGGACATACACCTGAGCCAAGTACGAAACAACCATACGAAGTTCTCTATTTCTTCTCCGACAAGTAAAGCACATCCTAACAACACACTCTGACCATGGTGGTTAACCCCGATGAACGGTGCAAAGGGCATCTTGTATCTATTTGATACGTACGTCGTATCGAAGGAGATGACGTCACCAAACTCCGTATAGGCTGCTCGACTTCTTCCGTCTGCCCAAAACACATTCTTCAATCTGTTGTCGTCATCGACATCGTATGCGTAGAAAAAATTCGAGTTGCTTGAACACATTTCTTCAAAATGTTTCCTCATCGCAACGAAGTCACCCTTATCCATGTCTTCTCTTCGGGCCTTGCCAACTAGGTTTCTAAGGTCCCGCTCATTGAAATCAACATTCTCGTGGTTCCCGCTTTCAATTACAAACGATGTGTAGTTCTTAGCTATAGGCACACCAGCCCTATCCATGTCTAAGATCCGTTTCTTCTTCCCTTCGGTGATGTACCTATATTTTGGAAGGAATCTTGAATCTTTCGGGATGCACTCGTGGTTATGCTCAAGCGAAACTCTAGTCATCCTCCACAACCCCGCTTTCTCACGGACAACCTTAACCCCGAACTTACACCCTGTAATAGCCGACACGGGCCCCTTACTCGGGTCCTTTGACCTCGAGTTAAACTTACCCCCTTTAGAACATTCGATCCTCAACACCTTGTACTTCTCATTCGTACATGGCACATCAGTGCTTCTTTCTTCATCCTTTAACAATGTGGAACTCCGAATTCTTGTTTGAAATCCTTGTTGTTTAGCATATCTATCGATGAAATCGAACACATCTTGTTCGTGTTCCAACACATGCCCGATCTTTGGACAATTAACATCACCTCCAACACCATCATCAGACGTTGGCACATCGACACCCTCTCCTTCATTAGCAACAAGGTCAACGTGATCTCCACTCATGGACGAACCCTCTACGGTGTCATCATCCGAAATCACGACAATGGGGTCTTGCGCTTCCAACCCAACTGTGTTATTAGCAAATGCATGCAACAAATGGTACGTCATTGGATTGATTCATAAATACCCAATGTTAATGGAATATTAATTGAATGAGTCAGCTACCTGCATCGTTGTCGGACCCACTGTCCTCGTGTCCAATGTTAAGATCAAATCCTCGTTCTTGACTCATTAGTGATGATAACAGTACTGTAGAGGGATACACATAAACGTAATGAATGTATGATGGTGTTGAACCAAATCGAGCGCATAAATTAAAATGAAATAATTAAACTCAAACCCTCACAAAACAAGCACTCAATCACCCTATTCCAATGCCTGCAGGCAAATCGGCAAGCCGCTGGCAATGCCTGCAGGCAAATCGGCACGCCGCTGGTAATACCCGTAGGCCAATCGGCAAGCCGCGGGCAGTTTACACCTTATAAACAGCTTTTCTTCTTAGCCAAATTGACACAAATCAGATGCAAGATTACACCTTTCAACCCTTGTTATTCACTAACATTATACTTCCGAGGACCCTAATCACTAATCTTCAATAAACTTGTATTCGAATGAACCCTAACCCCAGGTATTCGATTTCGAAAAATAAGAGGCTAATCTGTTTGTTCATAACCTAATCTTCAATGAACTTGTCACATTCGTGAACCCTAATATACAATCAATTTTAATCAGTGTTTCTCACATCCTTGAACCCTAATCAGTTTGTGCAAACAAATGAAAACACCTCCATTGAAGATTCAAAAGCAACATGCAAACTTGAAACCATTAACGATCCGTTTGTCTAACCTTAAATCGCCAGCCAGGTCGGTGATCGGAAACCTTGATTCCGGCGAGTTAGAGCTTCTCCTCCGGCCAGCACTTGTGAGGAGAAGTGTATTGGAGATGGAGAGTTTGAATAATTTGTGAATTTGCAAACCCAAAACTTGTATATTTGTAATTCAAATCTTGGATAGAAAAAGTAAAATTAAAAAAACCATCATTAACCTAGCTAGAGGTAGGGTAATTATTACACACTTTTTAGATTTTTATTTCCCTTTATCCATTTGAATTATTTTATGGAAGTTACATAATTACCCCTGGGTAACCCAAAATTTGGGTAAGCCAAGTATTTTCAGTAGTAAGTTAAGGAGCGGCCACGTACGTGTTGGCCTGGCCTGGCCCCTCCATCAGAGCCATTGGATTGGAGTCGGAGCTGTCATGAAAAGGACTTGTGGCCGTTGGATCCAAACACGAATGCTGTACATCAAAATTGGCATCTTCATTCTTCAAGACGTGTACGTGTACGTAGAATGGTATTTAGTACTTGGTATTTACCTACTCATTATTCATAAGTTTCCTTTTCATCTCTTCCTAACTTTACCCTGATCGATATATATCATGGCTGAGTGAGATTCAGTATATATAATATGTATGTACATATTAAAGGTTATGAGTTGATACTTGATACGTATGTATGTCTAAACACCCTCACCAAAACCCTCAATGATTTGGATTGGGAAAGTTACCTCCATGGATCAAAATTTAATGTGTATGTAGTACTTACCATTTCACCTTGTACGTACTTATGACACGACTCGACTTACTTCGGATGCTAGTCGTGCGACTCTTAGGCACTTCTCTTGTCTAAGTGACTAAGTCAAACCTGAAAACTCCCAAGACTAGGCAGGATGGAACAAGAAAAGGCTTTAGGAGTTGTAGGAATACAAGAAAGCTTTGTATTGCCTTGTTGGATGCTTACAAGAGAGCTTTAGTTGAGGATTATATGGTTTTTGTCGTGTGTCCTGCAAATGGGAGGGGGCTTGCCTATTTATAGCCCATGCCATCCCTTTTGTACAAGGAAAACTCTAGAACTTATCTTTACCTAGATAATTCTAGAAACGTCCTAGCTTAGGACTCCCCCAAAACTTCTAGGTCTTTCCATAATGTTCTCCGACCTCCCGGAGAACTCCCCACGAGTCTTGACACATCAAGACTCTTCAAGTTTCTAGAACCTTCCGCAAGGTTCCGCTTTCTTCAGGAGCGTTCCGCACGCTTCCGGAATCTTCCGCCATGTTCCACATCCTTCTGAAATTCTCCGCCATATTCCGGATCACTCTGGATAACGTCGGACTCTGCTAGATTAATCTGGAACACTCCTGATACATCCTGATCACTCTGGAATGCTCCATAGTGATCTCCCTCGCTCCCACGAGCTCTGCTCTCTTCTAGGGAGCGCGTACGGTCTTCCGAGGCAACTTGGTCACGGACCGTGACACTTACATGCTCATTTTTATTTTTGATATATATATATATATACTCATTATAGTGTCAACGGGTTGAGTCAGATACAAAATCAGAAATTAAAATTTAGGTGGGCTAGGTAGCCTAAATCCTTTATAATTTTTATTAATAAAACCTTTAATTTAATACATGAATAATTTTTTTTTTATTAATTTCTCTTAGTTTTTTACCTATTATTTTATTTTAAAAAAAAATAGGACGGTGATAGCATGCATTTAGGTAGGCATATTAGGATGCATTTATCATGATTTAGATGTATATAATGCATGGTTTAGGCTAGAATTGCATTTATACTTGTTTTGTTGGTAGAGTCGGAATCTACACGCTTTTATGGATTATTTCAGGTATATGTGGATCCGACGAGGAATGAGGAAGCTCATGGATGAAGGAAGAGTGAAGAGGAGGAGGAAAAGTGAAGAGCTCGGGAGCGGAATCGAAGTTAGAGAGCCTAAGTGAATAACAAGTCAGCAGAAGTTGTCGCCAGACATGCTGAACTTGTTTCGCACTTTCTGGAGGCCTCGGTTGTCCGATTGACTATTATGACCATGCGTTGGAAAGATCTTTTCGAGATCTACAACTTTCGTGTTGACATCGAGACCAGATTCGAAACAGAGAAATCGCTGTGAACAGTAACGCCGCCCCGCGGCCAAGCTAGCCGCCCCGCGGCCCGAAGCTCTGACGAAGGATTTCGCTGATCGCCGGCCGCCCCGCGGCCTATGCAGAAACGCCGAATCTGCCGAATGGACGTTTTATCTCTTTAATTAGGTTTTGAGAATTATTATTTGGCCGACTCTTTTGAGGCTATTTAAGGACTATTAGGGTTATTTTCTTAGACATCTAACTCATCATCTAATTCATTACTTTATTCACTTGGAGACTATCAATTGAGAGAACCCTAGAGAAGAGCCTCCATGGCCATGGAGTGCTAAACTCTTTCGTTTCATCTATGGGTTGAAGCTTTGGTTTGATAAAGTTGTGAGATTTCTATTCTTGTTCTATTCCTATTGATTCGTATTGATTCTTTTGCGAATATTGTTGATTTCTTCTAGTCCGTACAACTAGTTGAGATTATTGCTAGGATTTTGTAGATTCCTCGTAGCGAACCTTAATCCATAGTAGCAATCATGCCTTTTTAGGACTCGTAGGACTAAACTGGTGTGTAGAGAATCAATTATATGTTAAATGCTGACTCGTAGCTTGGTGTTGCATATATCCTGGTTAATCCTTAATCTTAATGCTACTATTAGGTTAAATCTTGACCGTGTTAAGGTTATCTAATTAGTAAGGGTTACTAGGACTCGTAGGACTAGTAATTTACACAAGATCAGGACAGGAACAATAATAGGACGAAAAGAGAACTTGAAGAAGAATCAAGGATCAACTAGTCAAACTAAAGTGGATATTTGTAGATGAAACTAGTCCTTTAATTGTTATCTCCATTATTTGTTTATAGTTTATTTTGTTTTCTTTCTTATTTTCATAACACCAAAACCCCCCTTTCTATTAATTGGTAAATAGACTTAACTTAGGAATAACTTGATTCTCTGTGGGATCGACTCGTGCTTACCACACTACATTAGTTAGTAAGTTCGAATTTATTTTGATACGGTTTAGGCGACTAAAAACCGCTCATCAAATTGGCGCCGTTGCCGGGGAATCAAAGTTTATTTCTTTGTTTTGTGTGTTTATCAATTTTGTATATATCTAATTTGTTGTGAACCTATCTTACGGTTCATAACACCCTTGCTACTAACTTTTTAGATGTTGAGGTTATTGAAGTTTGAAGGTGAAAACTTTCACCAATATCTTACCAGATTGCAGAGATATGTTGACATTCGTGATTCACGAGGTTATCAAGACAGCATCCGAGATATGATTGTTTGCATAATTGACGGGATGACTGCTGAGACACGGACGCTTGCTGAGCACATGAGTAATGGAGGCCTAGCACGATTAGGTTTGTCGGGGATGTGGGATTTTTTTTGTTACATGGGTTACCATGTTGCACAGGAAGAATCTTTCACTTCGATATCTCCACCAATGGAGGACTCTGTCATATATCCGGATGATGAAATCCAAGCCCTTACTCAAGCGATACAGGAGAATGGTCAAGCGATACAGGAGAATGGTGAGAGGATCAAAAACTTGGGGGAACAATTGAGCCAACTTATTCAAACATCGAGCGAGATAATAGCAGATCGGATGGCCGCCCCTCAAGTTGATAAAGAAAGCAAAACCATTCCACCATCCCTTGAGACATTGAAGGATGCAAGAATGGAAGATCCTGTCGAAGTCATTGTTCTTAATTCATTCCATCCTAGTTGGTTTCATAAGGAGGAGGAATTGTTCGTAGACAACGATAGTTTCTTTGACGATGGAGAAGAGGGTCTAGTGCTTCCTGACATGGAATCTCATGAGTCGACGCATGAGGTTTCATGTGTTGTGTCTCCTACTCCATCTGATGCATTCATTCTCAGCCCCCCCGTTGATGAACCATGTCTAGAGTCACCTGCTGAGGCTCAAGAGGTAATAAAGATATACTTTTGCAATTTGGAAGGTAATAGTGATTATGTTGATCCTTTTAATTGCTATTTTGAGAAACCACTAGTGGAACTGAACTGGTGGTATTATATTCCTCCATCAGAGAGTCATGCTCAACTCTTTGATAAATTGAAAAGGTATTTAAGTGTTATATTATATAGTTTCAATTTATTATTGGGGTATGATGTCCTGTTTAAGATGTGTGCACAGGATTATGATAGGTTGTTGAGGGCCTTGACGATGTCTGATAGGTAAGGAATTAAGATTGAGAATAAGTCATGCCGATGACATAAAACAAAGGCGCTGCTTGGGAGGCAACCCAAGGTAAGTAGTTTTAGATTTCTTTTTCTTAAACTTCATTGAATTAGTTTGGTTTGGGCATTTTTCGTGGGGCACTAACACTGCAGGTTGAAAGCTGAAAAGGGAAAAGGCCGTACAACTAGTTGAGATTATTGCTAGGATTTTGTAGATTCCTCGTAGCGAACCTTAATCCATAGTAGCAATCATGCCTTTTTAGGACTCGTAGGACTAAACTGGTGTGTAGAGAATCAATTATATGTTAAATGCTGACTCGTAGCTTGGTGTTGCATATATCCTGGTTAATCCTTAATCTTAATGCTACTATTAGGTTAAATCTTGACCGTGTTAAGGTTATCTAATTAGTAAGGGTTACTAGGACTCGTAGGACTAGTAATTTACACAAGATCAGGACAGGAACAATAATAGGACGAAAAGAGAACTTGAAGAAGAATCAAGGATCAACTAGTCAAACTAAAGTGGATATTTGTAGATGAAACTAGTCCTTTAATTGTTATCTCCATTATTTGTTTATAGTTTATTTTGTTTTCTTTCTTATTTTCATAACACCAAAACCCCCCTTTCTATTAATTGGTAAATAGACTTAACTTAGGAATAACTTGATTCTCTGTGGGATCGACTCGTGCTTACCACACTACATTAGTTAGTAAGTTCGAATTTATTTTGATACGGTTTAGGCGACTAAAAACCGCTCATCAAATTGGCGCCGTTGCCGGGGAATCAAAGTTTATTTCTTTGTTTTGTGTGTTTATCAATTTTGTATATATCTAATTTGTTGTGAACCTATCTTACGGTTCATAACACCCTTGCTACTAACTTTTTAGATGTTGAGGTTATTGCAGTTTGAAGGTGAGAACTTTCACCAATATCTTAACAGATTGCAGAGATATGTGGACATCCGTTATTCACGGGGTTATCAAGACAGCATCCGAGATATGATTGTTTGCATAATTGACGGGATGACTGCTGAGACACGAGCGCTTGCTGAGTACATGAGTAACGGAGGCCTAGCACGGTTAGGTTTGTCGGGGTTGTGGGATTTCTTCTGTTACATGGATTACCATGTTGCACATGAAGAATCTCTCACTTCAATATCTCTACCAATGGAGGACTCTGTCACGCATTTGGATGATGAAATACAAGCCCTTACTCAAGCAATACAGGAGAATGCTCAAGCAATACAGGAGAATGATGAGAGGATCAAAAACTTGGGGGAACAATTGAGCCAACTTATTCAAACATCGAGCGAGATAATAGCAGATCGGATGGCTGCCCCTCAAGTTGATAAAGAAAGCAAACCCATTCCGCCATCCACTGAGACATTGAAGGATGCAAGAATGGAAGATCCTGTCGAAGTCATTGTTCTTAATTCATTCCATCCTAGTTGGTTTCATAACGAGGAGGAATTGTTCACAGACAACGATAGTTTCTTTGACAATGGAGAAGAGGGTCTAGTGCTTCCTGACATGGAATTTCATGAGTCGACGCATGAGGTTTCATGTGTTGTGTCTCCTACTCCATCTGATGCATTCCTTCTCAGCTCCCCCGTTGATGAGACATGTCTAGAGCCACCTGCTGAGGCTCAAGAGGTAATAAAGGTAAACTTTTGCAATTTGGAAGGTAATAGTGATTATGTTGATCCTTTTAATTGTTATTTTGAAAAGCCACCAGTGGAACTGAACTGGTGGTATCATATTCCTTCAGTAGACATTCATGATAAATTGAAAAGGTTTATAACTTCTATATTTTATAATTTCAATTTAGTGTGCTATGATGTCTTGTGGAAGATGTGTGCACAGGAATATGATAGGCTACTGAGGGCCTTGACGATGTCTGATAGGTAAGGAATTAAGATTGAGAATAAGTCATGCCGATGACATAAAACAAAGGCGCTACTTGGGAGGCAACCCAAGGTAAGTAGTTCTAGATTTCTTTTTCTTAAATTTCATAGAATTAGTTTGGTTTTGGGCATATTTCGTGGGGCACAAACACTGCAGGCTGAAAGCTGAAAATGGAAGAGGCCGCCCCGCGGCTTGTACGGGCCGCCCCGCGGCTAGGTCTTGTCTCCGGCCGCCCCGCGGCCTAGCATGGCCGCGGGGCGGCCTCTGACGGGACTGACAGTTTCCTCTCCTCGCCTCCCCTCCCAGACCTACCAACTCTACAATTAGCATGTCAGCTTTCTCTCTTTCCTTCAGATTTTGATCTTTTGTTGTTTTTAATTTATATTCATTGAGGACAATGAAAGATTTAAGTGTGGGGGAGGGATTGCATTGCATATAGATATATTTTGCATGTCATGTTTATTTATGTTTTCATATTTATTTTTACTCATATATTGCATTTGTTAAAAAAAAAATCCAAAAATATCATGCATTGCATACACTTTAGGTCTTATTTTCCCATCTAGGCTACTTGTCCTCTATATTTATCTTATCATGTGCCCCATGACTTGCTTGAAGTGTTTGAAACTTTGAATTGTTTTATAGACTTTTTGGGAACATGATTGATGAGAAAATTGAGCATGTATAGTCTTTGGAATTTAAGTGGTATTGAAGTTCTAACAAATTGACCTTGTGAGTTGTTTTGGCCTTATTGGGACTACACATATATGTCCTCTAGTTTCTTTGTGTGTGAATACTCTCCTTGATTACTTCCTCTTTAAATTGCGTTTAGATATCTCTATTGAGGCTGCATTTATATGATTTTTGCATGTAACCTTAAAGTGATTGAGGCATGATTTTCTTTTAGCCATAATATACACTATCCACCCGTACAGATTATCCTTTGCTTGAAGCCAATTTGAGCCTTATAAGCCTATTTTGTTAGCTCCACAAAATCTTCCTAGCCAATGATTAGCCTGACCCATCCGGGAATTAGGAGAAGAATTGGTGAATATCATGATGTATTGATGGAGTTGCTTTGAGTTGAGAAATTATGTTGGGTGATTCATTTGTACTTCATAGAGATGGTTTTTATGTGCTTATTACTTGGGACCTAAGGAGGATAAAATTCACTTAGGGGTAAAAGTCAAGAAAATAAAAAGAAAGAAAAGGAAAAAATCATTATCAAAAGAAAAAAAAAATGAATGAGTTTGCGTGGTTATTTAAGAAGTATGCTTGCATTGTATTGTGAAGGAGTGCATGTTATTGGAATGGTATATGAAGTGTTTTGGTGTTGGTGTTTTTCTGGTTGTTTACTAACCCTTTTTCCCGGATTTTTAGCACCACATAACCTAAATAATTTCCATACCCTATGTTCCTACCATGACCCCATTACAACCCATACAAAGACCTCATGATTTTGGTTACATGTGAAATCACTAGCGGTGGAGATTTAGACCACTGGCGCAATTTTGTCGTAGCTAAGTTTTCAAGGATTGAGTTTGAGCGTGAATGTTTAACCCTAAACACATGAGCGAGAGTGAAAACACATTTTCCTGGTGAGGTTGAATGAATATGCTTGCTTTATTCCTTGGATTGCACCTATACATGCTATGATGTTAATTGTCAATCTTTATTTCCCTATTTTGAGCTTTTAAGTGTTTTACCAAAGTTATTACATGGATTGCTTGTCTGTGGGGTGTTGATTTGATTTTGGTTTTAATTGCTTGAGGACAAGCAAAGGCTTAAGTGTGGGGGAATTTGATAGCATGCATTTAGGTAGGCATATTAGGATGCATTTATCATGATTTAGATGTATATAATCCATGGTTTAGGCTAGAATTGCATTTATACTTGTTTTGTTGGTAGAGTCGGAATCTACACGCTTTTATGGATTATTTCAGGTATATGTGGATCCGACGAGGAATGAGGAAGCTCATGGATGAAGGAAGAGTGAAGAGGAGGAGGAAAAGTGAAGAGCTCGGGAGCGGAATCGAAGTTAGAGAGCCTAAGTGAATAACAAGTCAGCAGAAGTTGTCGCCAGACATGCTGAACTTGTTTCGCACTTTCTGGAGGCCTCGGTTGTCCGATTGACTATTATGACCATGCGTTGGAAAGATCTTTTCGAGATCTACAACTTTCGTGTTGACATCGAGACCAGATTCGAAACAGAGAAATCGCTGTGAACAGTAACGCCGCCCCGCGGCCAAGCTAGCCGCCCCGCGGCCCGAAGCTCTGACGAAGGATTTCGCTGATCGCCGGCCGCCCCGCGGCCTGTGGTGGCTGCCCCGCGGCCCTGTCATGATGAATCCTGCGATGTATTGGTCGTCGTTAATAATATAATAATCAATTCAAAATTTCGGCTTGTGATTAATCCATAGATAAATAATGGAATAGGTTTTGAGAATTATTATTTGGCCGACTCTTTTGAGGCTATTTAAGGACTATTAGGGTTATTTTCTTAGACATCTAACTCATCATCTAATTCATTACTTTATTCACTTGGAGACTATCAATTGAGAGAACCCTAGAGAAGAGCCTCCATGGCCATGGAGTGCTAAACTCTTTCGTTTCATCTATGGGTTGAAGCTTTGGTTTGATAAAGTTGTGAGATTTCTATTCTTGTTCTATTCCTATTGATTCGTATTGATTCTTTTGCGAATATTGTTGATTTCTTCTAGTCCGTACAACTAGTTGAGATTATTGCTAGGATTTTGTAGATTCCTCGTAGCGAACCTTAATCCATAGTAGCAATCATGCCTTTTTAGGACTCGTAGGACTAAACTGGTGTGTAGAGAATCAATTATATGTTAAATGCTGACTCGTAGCTTGGTGTTGCATATATCCTGGTTAATCCTTAATCTTAATGCTACTATTAGGTTAAATCTTGACCGTGTTAAGGTTATCTAATTAGTAAGGGTTACTAGGACTCGTAGGACTAGTAATTTACACAAGATCAGGACAGGAACAATAATAGGACGAAAAGAGAACTTGAAGAAGAATCAAGGATCAACTAGTCAAACTAAAGTGGATATTTGTAGATGAAACTAGTCCTTTAATTGTTATCTCCATTATTTGTTTATAGTTTATTTTGTTTTCTTTCTTATTTTCATAACACCAAAACCCCCCTTTCTATTAATTGGTAAATAGACTTAACTTAGGAATAACTTGATTCTCTGTGGGATCGACTCGTGCTTACCACACTACATTAGTTAGTAAGTTCGAATTTATTTTGATACGGTTTAGGCGACTAAAAACCGTTCATCAGACGGGATGGAGCGGACCTCATCCCGCCCCTCAGTCAGTCTTTGAATTGGGTGGCTAAAAGCCTTCCCAACATAATTAGTAGAAAATTTTTAAAAAAAATTATGTGTTTATTTTTGCACTAGTACAAAATTGTTCTAATATCACGGATATTTAAGGTATAATATCACGGATTTAAGCAAATATACGTCGGGGCTTTAGCTTGGTGGGCTAATAGGGCTGGCAACCTAATTAATATCACGGACCAATACAAGCACACGCCCGGTATATTAGGGTGAGTTTTTTTTTAAGCTTTGAGCCTAATATCACGGATGATAGTGTACACACCTGGGATATTAGGTGTGTAATTTTTTCATGCTTGGACTAATATCAAGGACCTATACCATTTAGAATGTTCGGGCTATTTGTTTATATTTTGTTTTTAATATATTTCTTTTGTTTCTGCAATCGCATATGTATGTTTCACAAGTAATTTCCAACTCACACAAGTAAACAGTTTCCGCAATAAATATGTCTTTTTAATTGAATTGAAAAATAGAAGAATTCTTCATTACAACCTAAATTGATCCATCACTAAACCAAAGTTGATTCTACTAACTGGAATCATTTGGCAGCAACTCAAACTTAGAAAACTAAAGCCGAGTGGAAAGCATTAGAGCTTGCTGACACCGCTACTCTAAGAAAGATGTCGAGTACATGCTCCGAAACTCGATCACATATCGTCAACTTGAGAGTGAAACACAAAACTCGAAAATGTCTCTGTCAACAAATATAGGCAAACATAGTTACATTACGGCAACCATTTGAATATCCGAACTATAAACTTGAATTCAGTACTACAAAAGGCCGGAGGTTATAACTTACAAATAGCACAACTATATTTAACAACAATCATGTTAAATTAAAAGGGATAATAGGTGTCTCAAGAAAAAATCAAATGCAACAGATCTTACAGAAGTCGCAGATAAAATAAAGACATTCAGCAAAGTGGCCAGGAGAGTACACCATGATGTTTATTCCTTATAAGAGATCCTACATGCTTGAATTTTCAAAAGCAGCGCATCTTATTAATTAAACGACCTTAGTTAAATGTGAACCACGGTTTACATTTTCAAAACAGCATATATTGTAATTGATTGGCCGGATAGCCTTCTGTCCCACATAAGTACCAACTAAGAAGCTCATTTCACTTTGTACAACACTCGATATGCATTCTATAACATGAGACAACATTATTATGATTTCTACCTTGCAAAGCTAATTCAAATCTTTTTACCTGCAGCTACAAGTGCTGCAAACACTTGTAGCCAGGGTTAACTCTACGTAGTTCAAAATTAAATAATCGAGTATATATAAAGAGAGGAATTGTTAGCTAACTGACGTGTAAAACTAACCTTTGTGCAATCGCCGAGTATATAAAGAGAGAACTGTTTTGATTTATCCTCTTGAAATTTTACAAAAAGGGAGAATATCAAAGGGAATAGAGGTAATAGACTATCCATGAAAAGCTCTAATGAAGGCTATGGAGCTAAAACTAAAGGTAACATAGAAAGAAGGCTTGAAGCAACTAAATAAGAAGAGTTAGTAAAAAAAAACTAACATAAGGAAGATAAGCATTTGTGCGCTCATTTTGAGATTTGGAAAAGAAAAACAATAAATCTAAGAATACAAGTTTTTCGGATTCAGCATTATCCTAATAAAAAGAAGAAAAAAAAAAGATTTAGTATCACCTTATCAATCTTAAGCAGCTTTTGGGGTAATGAACACAAGTTTCATGACCTCGTCTATAATGTTGTGATCCAAGAACTGAAATAATTTCTCTATCCACTATTTTCTCCTAATATACAGTCACTAACTCTAGCTTCCATATTTGTTTGATGTGTAGGATTGATCCTTTTCATTAGTGGAGTTGTTGATATTCTTCCCAAACTTTAATTGATTTACCATCCCCTATGGACCATACAAGTCCCGTTTGAAATTTTTCAATCAAGTTGCTTGAAAGTCTCCATTAAGACGAGGCTGATCCTTTACTCTTATAACGCGGTACGTACTTGAGTCTTATGATTTTAACCCATAGATTTTCCCATTGAGCTAGTGTTTTTCAAAGTGGTTTCATATGGAAGGTTTCGTTCATGTCTTTTGCTTTTCTAATGTTCAATCCTCTCTTGTATTTTGGTTTACAGATTCTATCCAGCTAATTAATGGTAGTCGTTGAATATATTAATGTGTTCCAAAAGAAAGACTTGTTTATCTGGTCAAATTTATTATGGACATTTGTTGGAAGTATAAAGCTTATATAAGGGTTTAGCTGACAGATCGATTTGAATTATAAGGACAGATTGACCTTATTGAGATAGAGCATTAGCCTAATAGCCTTCCATATTCTTGTATCTATATGACTATATATACTTATGAAAATAATTAGGTTTGGTATATATAAAGGACGCTAAACTAGAGTTAGAAAACTAAAAGTCTGTTGGGACTTGTGACCGAGGATCGTATATACGTGCATTCCTGCGCTAATAACCTAGCACATAAGTCTATGAGACCTCTAATCTCTCCATATATATCAACACATAACATTAATTATTAATTGTTTAACTTATAAAATTAGGAAATTGTCGGGTAGGTTCGGAATCAACTAATATGGTTTAGATTTGTTTTCGGGAATGGTGGCAATTCAATTAGGATTGACAGATCAGCTATTAAAAAAAAAAGATAATTAAAACAGTCTCTGTTCTATCATTGCACGCATCTCTTCTTGTAGTTTTCCTATTCCTAAACGTGTATGGAGGTTTGAATTCTCATCCAACTAGCTAGTTAATGGGATAATTAATTTCTTAGATGGGTTATATAATAATTAATAAATTTTAAATAGTTTTGACGGACTAAACTGAACAAGCTAGGGCGAAAAAAAAAACAATACGGAGTGGAGTATATGATGACATATATAGATCCAAATTGACAAGGTAAATGAACTCTTAACAAGTAAGAATCATAGGAAAATATGAGACGCTGACACACAACTATACAAGTTAGTAACATACGAACTACGGAGTATTGAGGTTGGGTTAATGGGCCCGAATAATGGGCCCATGTCCTCTAGAGTTACATTTTCATCTCTTTGGATTCATTCATCATTCAAGGAGGTAAATAATGGCTATAGCCTATAGCATACCAATTAGAATAAGAAAAAAAAGGAGGGAAATGGAATGGATTATGGATGGGTGACTCAAGTGGCCGGCATGAAATGAAACGAAGCCATACAATACAATATAAGTGAAGACAAAACAATTCAACTAATGTTGTTCCAAATAATTTTGAGTAAATAAAAAAAAAATGGAGGAGTTTGTCCTTGCTAATGCTATTTGCGTAATTGCCTATTGGAATGATTCCCAAGAATGAATGAATGGAAGACAGTCAGCAAGGTGTAAGCAACGATTCGGCGCCGGTTGTTGCAATTATGAGTAAACGTATCTGTTTGTGGGACATTTCTTGTTTGCTACACTTATCTAGGCCTCACGATACCCACCCGACTCCGTTTTAATTTTGACGAAATTTATTGTATCGCAAATCTATCTCGTCTCGTTTATATATACAAATAAATAAAGGAAAAATGTACAAAAATAATACCAACTATCACTCGTGAACAAAAAAATAATACCAACTTTAAAAATAACTAATTCGTATAGAAACTATTCCCTCGTAAACCAATTTTGATATGTCTAACATTATTTTACTAAAATTGCAATAAAAGTGTTGGTTTAGTAAATAGAGATAAACTTTGGACTTAAAATAAAATTAACCTAAAATTTAGGGAGAAAATGTCTAAAGGAAAATTATACCTTCTTCCTCCCCGTTCTCGACCTCCCTCATGAGTCATGTCCATGGAAGAATGTAAACCAGTCGTTCGGCCCCTCTATCTCCCTCATTGCCACTCTCTTCTGGTCTTCGTTTTCAAATCAAATTAATTCCGAGCAAAGAGCCAACCATGGAAGCAACTCCGCCCCCGCCCTCTCGTGTTCTTCGCCATTATCGTTCCTTCTTGTGTTCAAAAGTCATCTAGAATTTGACTAAGTTTTTTATGGGATTTGATTAGAATGATGTTGTTGATGTTTTCTATGATGTTTTTGTGGATTATTTGGAGAAAATTGGTTTCAATTTTGCATTTAAAAAATTAGGGTTCTTGGGTTTGCATAATCCAATCTTCCATGTGAGACAGTAAAGTTCGAAGTGGTCTTGCCTTGCCCTGAAGTTCAATTTTTCATTAAATATTTCCTGCAAAATTTTATGTTATTTATATTTTAAGACCTGAGTATATCTTCAATTGCCAAATCAACCCTTTGATTGGAATTTTGGTTGTCATCAAAATGTGACGAGGGAAGATGTAATTCAATTAGTTCAACTGGGTTTGTTTTACATTGGGCCTTAGCAGTGGCGGAACTAGACTTCTGGTGATGAGGGGGCCGAAATTTTACATTATATTATTTTTGTTTATCAAGGACAAATTTTTTATAAAAAATATTAAAAATGCAATAAATTTGTAGTTTAAATATGCAATTTTTTTATGAAAAATCGAAAAAAAAGGGACATACTAAAAAAATGTGGATTTTTTTAATCATAAATAAAAAATTATAGTTTAAATGTTTAATTTCTTTCAAATAAATGGTAAAAAAAATTGAAGGCATACTAAAAATTTCTTAAAAAATTGTTTTTGTTTATCATCAAAAAAGTATTGAAAAAACTATAAATTATTAGGTTAAATGTTTAATTTAAAAAAAAAATCATCGATACAAAAATTTGTCCAAACTAGTGGTATGAAGACTTGAATCACTAATCTCTAAATTAAAGTGGTTACCCTTCAACAACTAAATCATTTATTATTTTACTCTTTCATTATTTATATCATATATAATTACCTATATAAAATTATAAATAGTACTAAATATATAAATTACCCATATGTTAAAAAAAAAAAAAAAAACTTGTGGGGGCCAGGGCCATCCCTGGCCCCCAAGTAGTTCCGCCATTGGGCCTTAGTCCATCTCTGTATTAGTCCAGGCCTAACTTCAGGTGTAACTGAATATAAAAGAGCCAAGCTCTCGTTGTAACAAACACACAATCAATACACAGATTTTTCCCTCCATCGTCAAACCTTCGAGTTCATCAATGGCAGATCTCATTTCGATCTGTTGAATTCGTCAGGTTTTCTCATGGTATCAGAGCATTTGAGCTCGATTTCCTTTTCCGCAAACACAATCGTCCTCTAATCTCATCTCTTCTTCTCAAATCCGTCCAGTTTTCTGTTTTCCAATTCAAGAAATGGCGACCGAAACCCCAAATGCAACAGATAAGCTCACAATTGAAGCTACAGATCCTCTGTATCTTCAGTCCAGTGATCATCCTGGACTCGCAATTGTTACTGAAGCATTCGATGGAAGGAACTTCGCCAAATGGAAGAGAGCTGCGAAGATAGCACTAAGTGCAAAGAACAAGCTCCGATTCGTTAGCGGAAAACTGCCGAGACCTGATGATGAAGATCCAAAGGCTGAGATCTGGAACAGATGCAACGATATGGTCATATCGTGGTTGATCAATATTCTGGATTCCGAGATTCGTAGCAGCGTGATGTATGCCGACACAGCAAAGGAAGTCTTGGATGAACTGGAATTCCGATACGGCCAAGTCAACGGAACTCAGATCTTCACTCTCCAGCGAGAATTGAGTACCTTCTCGCAAGGTACGCTTACTGTCTCTGCGTATTTCAACAAGTTGAAGACGCTTTGGAAAGAACTTGATAACATTAGGAAAATTACATCATGTGGCTGTGATTCTGGGAAAGAAAACATGAAGATAGTTGAGGAACAAAAGTTGATGCAGTTTTTGCTTGGATTAAATGATTGCTATATTCCTGCAAGAGGATTTGTGTTGATGATGCAGCCTCTGCCAAGTGTTAGTGTTGCTTATTCCATGATCTCGCAAGAAGAATCACAACGCGAGTTCAAAAATCAAGTGACGCCGACCTCAGATCCGACCTCTTCATTCAACGTTGAGGTTAGGAAAGGAGATGCCAAAGGAGATCTCAACACAGCAGCTAAGAAGACAGGAATGTATTGCACACATTGCAAGAAAACGAACCATGAGGTTGACAAATGTTACTTCATTCATGGCTTCCCAAAGAAGAACACAAAGAACAAGAAGGTAGCTGCCCATACAACAGACAATGGAGATCCAGTGAGTATTCCAGAACTCACACCTGCTCAGTATGCTCAATTGTTTGATCTGCTCAAGGTCTCTGATCAGAAGCACAAGGATGTTTTGAGTGGAGCTGACAAGGATTTTGCTGGATTTGCAGGTATGGCTCTCGATCATGGCAATTCTCAATGTGTTTGGATACTGGATACAGGTGCAAACAGTCATATGTGTACAAATAAGTCCATGTTTGTGACATTGACTCCTATCTCCAAGCTCTTCTCGATCACACTGCCTACTGGTTTCACATTATCAGTTGATACTATGGGAAGTATCAAGCTGACAGATGGGTTGGTTTTGAAGGAAGTACTATTTGTACCTCACTTCAAATGCAATCTGTTATCAGTAGGAAAGCTTGTGAAAGATACGGGCAGAGCTGTGTTGTTCACACCTCATCTATGTCTAATGCAGGGTGTTCAGGGGCAGAGACCTCTAATGCTTGGAAGATGTAGCCAAGGGCTCTACTTCCTGGAGAAGAAGGTTTCAGAGTTACAAGTTCCTTGGCTTAAGAAGACAGTAGCAGGTGCAGCAATAAGTGCTCAGATATGGCACAACATGCTTGGTCACCTGCCTTCAGCAAAGTTGGCCAGTTTATTTTCTGATATTGGTAATGTAGAGACCATCTCTTCTTGTGAGATTTGTGCTAGAGCACGCCAACATAGATTGTCTTTCCCTAGAAGTGCTATTACAACTTCAAGACCTTTTCAATTGTTACACATTGATGTTTGGGGTCCCTTTCAAGTGCAAACATACAATGGCAATAGATATTTTGTTACCATAGTGGATGATTTCAGTAGAACCACTTGGGTGCATTTGATTGGTTTCAAAAGCAGTGCTCTATCTGTGATTCAAAGGTTTGTTAACATGGTTGAGACACAGTTTGCTTGCCGAGTTCAAATAATTAGAACTGACAATGCCCAAGAATTGGGGCTAAGTCATGCATCCTCTGAGTATCTGCACAGCAAGGGGATAGTTCACCAAACTTCCTGTGTAGCAACTCCTCAACAGAATGGCATTGTGGAGAGGAAACACAAGCACATTCTGGAGGTAGCAAGGGCACTGATGTTTCAATCAAAACTTCCCTTGAAGTATTGGGGAGAGGCAGTCTTAACTGCTGTACATCTCATCAACAGGCTCCCTAGCACATTGTTAAAGGGTGTAAGTCCTTTTGAGATTTTGTACAACAACAAACCTCATTATGAGAGGTTTAGGAGCTTTGGTTGTCTATGCTACAGCTCCACATTGAGACAAGGATGGCACAAGTTCATGTCAAGGGTTGTGCCTTGCATCTTCTTGGGATACCCAGTATGGACTAAAGGGTTTAAGGTTCTGAACTTGGACACACACTGTGTTCAAGTCACTAGGGATGTTGTTTTTCACGAAAAACATTTCCCTTACAGTGATGCCTGCCCAACCTCTCCATCACCATTGTTTCCTTCTCCCACAGATGTAGACCTGTCCAGTGATGATAGGTCCATTTCCTTGTCTATTCCAGCATCTCCTACTACTGGCCAGCAACCCCCTTCTTCTGGTTTGCAACCTGAGCCTCTTCATGCCATACCTCCTCCCATCACTATGGAACCTCGCAGATCCACCAGAATAACTCTCCCTCCCAAACATCTTCAAGATTATGTTTGTTCACATGTGCATTCTCACATTGGTGTATGCTGTCACACCATTACTACCACACTTCAATTAGGTACCACTCACTTATCTGAAGTGAAGCCTAATGTGGAGCCTGTCAGCTATCATCAAGCCAGTAAGATCAGAG
Source organism: Persicaria maculosa (assembly GCA_963922045.1). Lineage (NCBI taxonomy): Eukaryota > Viridiplantae > Streptophyta > Magnoliopsida > Caryophyllales > Polygonaceae > Persicaria > Persicaria maculosa. The sequence goes on along the minus strand of OY998254.1, from coordinate 1,252,645 downwards.
TTTGGGATACAGCCATGAGGGAAGAATTCAAGGCTCTAGAGCTCAATCATACTTGGGAGCTTGTTCCTCTCCCAAGAGGTGCTAAACCCATTGGTTGCAGATGGGTCTACAAAGTCAAACATAAAGCTGATGGTTCTATAGAACGCTACAAAGCTCGACTAGTGGTCAGAGGTTTCACACAAAGGGAGGGGATAGATTACACAGAAACCTTTTCTCCAGTGGTGAAAATGACAACTGTCAGAGCTTTGGTTGCTGTTGCTGCAAAACGTCGATGGAAATTAGAGCAGCTAGACGTCAATAATGCCTTCTTACATGGTGATCTCCATGAGCAAGTCTTCATGAAGATTCCTCAAGGCATGAGTGCTCCCCCAGGCTATGTTTGCAAGCTGAAAAAGTCCTTATACGGGCTCAAACAAGCATCCCGCCAATGGTATGCAAAGTTGTCTCATGCTTTGCAATTTAAAGGCTACATCCAGTCCCTCAATGACTACTCCTTGTTTGTCAAACATTCAGCTGAGAAGGTCACCTACATAGCAGTTTATGTGGATGACATTTTGATGACTGGTGATGACACAGTTGAGATTGAGAACATTCGTGGCTTTCTGGATTCAGAATTCAAGGTCAAGAATTTGGGACAACTCAATTTGTTTCTGGGAATGGAATTCATACATACTGATGAAGGCATCTACATCAGTCAAAAGAGATTCATTCATGATACCTTGCTTGAATTTCAATGTGAGAATTCATCTCCTGTTACCAGTCCCCTAACTCTTGACACAAAGTTGATAGTTGAAGGTGGTGATCTCCTCCCTGATCCAACTGAATTCAGGAAATTGGTAGGCAAACTGAACTTTATGACTCACACACGGCCAGACATTAGCTTTGCTGTACAGTTCCTCAGTCAATTCATGAAAACCCCTCGAGTCAAGCACTTTGATGCAGCCATCCGCACACTCAGATACCTTAAAGGTACTCAACACAGATCTTTGTTAATGTCTCGTACAGCCTCGTTTGATTTACAAGCATATTGTGATGCCGACTGGGCATCTTGCCCCTTGACTAGAAGATCTGTGAGTGGCTTTATAGTCATGCTGGGTGGGAGCTTAATTTCCTGGAAATCCAAGAAACAGACTACGGTCTCCTTGTCTTCAGTTGAGGCCGAATACAGGTCAATTCGAAGGGTGTGCACAGAGGTTGCCTGGTTAACAAGATTACTGTCCGAGCTTGGTGTTTCCAGCATCACACCAATCTCTGTAAAGTGTGATAACCAAGCAGCCATACACATCGCCAAAAATCCAGTTTTTCACGAGAGAACGAAGCACGTGGAATTGGATTGTCATTACGTGAGGGAAAAGGTCCTTGATGGCTTAATTTCTCTTCGACATGTTGCCTCTAAAGACCAACTGTCTGATTTGCTTACTAAGGCCTTACCTGGCCTGAGCTTCCCTCTGGTTCTAGACAAGCTCGGAGTCGTCGAACCTCCTCCAGCTTGAAGGGGGGTGTGACGAGGGAAGATGTAATTCAATTAGTTCAACTGGGTTTGTTTTACATTGGGCCTTAGTCCATCTCTGTATTAGTCCAGGCCCAACTTCAGTTGTAACTGAATATAAAAGAGCCAAGCTCTCGTTGTAACAAACACACAATCAATACACAGATTTTTCCCTCCATCGTCAAACCTTCGAGTTCATCAATGGCAGATCTCATTTCGATCTGTTGAATTCGTCAGGTTTTCTCACAAAATTGGTTTATTATGAAATAATTTGTATACAAATTAGTCATTTTTAAAGTTCGCATTAATTTTGGTCTATAAGTGATAGTTTGTATTATTTTTGGTTATTTTTTCATAAATAAATAGATAAATTATTAATATATGAAATAGCATCTCCTAGTCTCCTACCTACCACTATTCTATTTTAGAGGAAACAGAAGATTTTAGAGAATATACAGATTTTTCCACTCCAACCAAGGGACCATGTATCTTTTATGCCAAAATAGAGAATTGGCCGGTACAGAAGAAAATTCTACATATTTGTAGAAATGATTTCAAAAACATTATCTAAACACTTCATATTAAATAAAGGTGTAAGATCTGGTTACATGTCATAGAGAATTGGGGATAGAAAAGAAGTTGATACCGATCAACACAAATTTTCGACTCGGTATCTATATATTCCGACCCTAGCATCATGAAAATTTTTAAGTCGGGATGTTTTAGGTTGGCGTCAAGATGTTTAGGTTGCCATCACGAAAAACAAAACTTTATGAAGTTTCGAGTGGACATCCACATGTTCTGAGTCGGTATATATCTAATCTAGGTAATTCATAATTTAATTTGGAAGAAATCCGATGTCGTAGCCACCTTCCTGGTTGGTATCCGAGTACCTTATGGGTTGGAATGAGTTCTCTAAGGGTTTTGACCCGAAATCCTATAGTTCTTAACAAAAACTCTGGTGTGTCTTTCCTGTTTCGATATGGATTCATGTTTTATGATCGATCTTTTTGGATCTATCTATATGTTTATTTTAGGATACTTTTATCTTGTTATCATTATAAATACCTTAGATTAGTTAGGTTTTAGGTGGGGGGAATTCAATTCAATTTATATTTAATTTATACACAAACAATCATAATTTTAGATTATTCTAAATATTTCTCAGAGGTTGTTTTGTTGGATTTTAAGACAAGTCTTTTGAATCTAGTTTTATGTGTTTCCATGATGATTTATTCAAGGGAAATTTTGGTTGGTGTCACTGTAGTTTAGCCAATTCTGGATGGTATCCAAAGGTTTTTCAACTTCCAGTTGGTGCCCCTGTATTTTTGCATAAGTTCGGCCCGCACCCTTATCGTCAAATGTTAAAGTTATTTTATAGAGGAGAAAAAAATATAGAAAATTCATTTTAATTAGGGGACATTTTAGGGGGGGGGGGGAACGACATGGTTTTTTACCGTAACTTCAGCTCATAAGGTACTCGGATAAAGTTTATAACTTTATTGAAAAACTGGGATTAAACTTGAGAATTATTTATGAGCAATCTATTTAAATCTATTGAGAAATAATAAAATATCGCAGATAACCTAGGTTATATGGATCGCGCATGCGAATGTTTGATCAATTTTTTTGATAGGGTCTTAAGTGTTTAAAAGTCCAATTAAATTAATATCTTATACAACTTGCATTAGCTAATTGTAATAATGAATTTAGATATTTTACCTTCAAACTATATATTTTAATTTGTTCTGACATGAAAATCAAATTGATCTCGACGAAGCAGCGTAGTGGTGATTCTTAACTCTGAAATGTTTTCCATCATATTATTATAAGAAACTTGCTTTTGTTGTTATTTCTTAATTTCAAAAATTCTCAAAAATCAACACTTTTATTTGACTTAGTAAACTAGTTGAGATTTTGCAATTGATATTTCACAGTTCTTGAGATTCAATACTTGTAATACTACAATCGACATCGTATGCTTGGGGAGTTTCTAAATGTGGAATGGATTCAATGCCAAACAAAAATAAAGCCTTAGTGTGTGTTTGATCGTAGGTGTGAAGAGGTTTCGGAGGTTAAAAAAATGGAAGCTCTGGAGTATGGTGTTTGGTTGCGTCTTTGTGTGGAGGTTTGGGAGGCTAAGATTGACTTTGGAAGGTTAAAGTGGAATTTATTTTTGTGTGGAGGTTTGGGAGGTCAGTTTCGCCCTCCACTTTCTTTGGCCCCTGTTCTCCCGTACCCAAAACCACCGAGCCACCACACCTCCTCCGTTTCCTTTCGATTTCGACCACCAGCCAGTCAGCCACCACCCTCCTTCCTCCTCGTCGACATCGAGCAACCCACCCAACCTCCTCGCCATTCTGTTGTCGCCCAAGAAGGAGGAGCAAAGCCCCTTTTCACCGAAGAAGATCGCCCGTCCACCGTCGTCCTCCTCACAGTAGCAACTTCTCCGGGCTCCCTCCATTTCCCGGAAGGCCGAAGGAGAAGATGGTGCAGAGGGGATGAAACATAAATAAGGGTAATTTAGTAATTGTAACCATAAACACATATTCTAAACCTTATACCCACCAAACACCAACCAGATTTTTTACAAGGTTATTTTACAAAAAAATATTTCCACCCCCCACCTCTCCCTCCGTAATACAAAAAAATAAACTTCACGCACTAAAAAATACTCCATCCCTGAAAAAAAAAAAAAAAAAACCATTTTGCCGAACACGAGCTTAGCAGCAATTAGTCGGATCCGATCAAGTGAATTGGGAACGACATTAAATTTTATTCATATATCAAAACACCAAAGCAATTCAAGAAAGTGAATCCCTACATCTAATTCTGTCTAGTAGCAATGAAATCAGCCAATGCAACCAAAGGTGCGACCTTTTCCTGATCAAACCCCGCCAGTTGATCCCCTGCCTCCCGTTTCAACTCCTCTGCAAACTCCCTCGATTTGTCTATCCCCAACAGCTTCGGATACGTCAGCTTATCGGCCACCAGATCCTTCCCAGCCGTCTTCCCCAACTCCTCCGACGACTTGGTCACATCCAGTATGTCATCCACCACCTGGAACAGCAGCCCTACGCACCTCGCAAACTTCCTCAGTCTCTCAACCTGTCTGCAACTTCCACCTCCCAGGATCGCACCCATCACCACCGCCGCTTCCAGCAGCTTGGCTGTCTTGTTTATGTGGATGAACTCCAGAGTTTCCAGCCCAATGTTATCGACCCCGCCGGAGTCAATGTCCAACGCTTGCCCCTCCACCAAAGACCCAGTGGCCATCGCCAGTTCTCAGAGGGCCTGGACGACCCGGGAGGGGGGAACAGTCTCCGGGGTGGAAGTGGCCACGTGCTCAAAGGAGAAAGCCAGCAGACCATCGCCGGCGAGGAGGGCAAAGTCCTCCCCAAACACATTGTGGTTGGTGGGGCTTCCACGTCGGAAGTCGTCGTTGTCCATACAAGGAAGGTCGTCGTGGATGAGGGACATGGTATGGACCATCTCGACGGCGCACGCAGCAGGCATGGCGGAAGACTGGTGGCCGCCGACGAGCTCACAGGCAGCAATGCAGAGGAGGGGGCGGACCCGCTTGCCACCGGCGAGGAGGGAGTAGCGCATGGCTTGGTGGATCCTTTCCGGGTGTTTAAGGTCAACGGAGGCGTCAAGGGCTTTATTGACAGAAATGATTTTCTGAGCAGCGTAGGAGTTGAAGTCGAAATTGCCCGGCCCCGGTGGTGTGTTGGTGAGAAGAGCAGAGATTGTCAAGTGGGTTGAAGAGGAATTAGAGGTGGACACGGAACGAGGCAAAGACAAGACAACTCCATTGTGGATTGAAGATGTGTATGAACCAACAACCCCAGGCTGCTTCAATGTTGGGGATGCATTGAAGTTGAAGATGCTCATTTTCTTGGTCCAGACTTTGAGAGATCACAAACAGGAAGAGTAAATACTACAGTACTGAAAACACAAGGATGAAATGGAAGAGAGTTGCTTTGAAATAAGAGTGGACAACTGCGGAGTGCGGATGGTATGTAAATGTATCCAATGTACACCCCACTCCACACTTCCCACCTAATCAAAGCGGATGATCCAATACAAATCCAAATCCAAATACTGGAACATAACTTGTGCATTTGTGGGGTGGGTGAGGGTTATTGATAGCATGCATTTAGGTAGGCATATTAGGATGCATTTATCATGATTTAGATGTATATAATGCATGGTTTAGGCTAGAATTGCATTTATACTTGTTTTGTTGGTAGAGTCGGAATCTACACGCTTTTATGGATTATTTCAGGTATATGTGGATCCGACGAGGAATGAGGAAGCTCATGGATGAAGGAAGAGTGAAGAGGAAGAGGAAAAGTGAAGAGCTCGGGAGCGGAATCGAAGTTAGAGAGCCTAAGTGAATAACAAGTCAGCAGAAGTTGTCGCCAGACATGCTGAACTTGTTTCGCACTTTCTGGAGGCCTCGGTTGTCCGATTGACTATTATGACCATGCGTTGGAAAGATCTTTCCGAGATCTACAACTTTTGTGTTGACATCGGGACCAAATTCGAAGAGGAAAATTCGCTGTGAACAGTAAACGCCGCCCCGCGGCCAAGCTAGCCGCCCCGCGGCTCGAAGCTCTGTCGAACGATTTCGCTGATCGCCTGGCCGCCCCGCGGCGTGTGGTGGCTGCCCCGCGGCCTATGCAGAAACGCCGAATCCGTTAAAGGACCTTTTATCTCTTTAATTAGTTTTGAGAATTATTATTTGGCCGACTCCTTTGAGGCCTTTTAAGGAAGTTTTAGGGTTTTATTTGAGGGATCTAATTCATTAGTTTATGCACTTGGAGACTATCAATTGAGAGAACCCTAGAGAAGAGCCTCCATGGCCATGGAGTGCTAAACTCTTTCGTTTCATCTATGGGTTGAAGCTTTGGTTTGATAAAGTTGTGAGATTTCTATTCTTGTTCTATTCCTATTGATTCGTATTGATTCTTTTGCGAATATTGTTGATTTCTTCTAGTCCGTACAACTAGTTGAGATTATTGCTAGGATTTTGTAGATTCCTCGTAGCGAACCTTAATCCATAGTAGCAATCATGCCTTTTTAGGACTCGTAGGACTAAACTGGTGTGTAGAGAATCAATTATATGTTAAATGCTGACTCGTAGCTTGGTGTTGCATATATCCTGGTTAATCCTTAATCTTAATGCTACTATTAGGTTAAATCTTGACCGTGTTAAGGTTATCTAATTAGTAAGGGTTACTAGGACTCGTAGGACTAGTAATTTACACAAGATCAGGACAGGAACAATAATAGGACGAAAAGAGAACTTTAAGAAGAATCAAGGATCAACTAGTCAAACTAAAGTGGATATTTGTAGATGAAACTAGTCCTTTAATTGTTATCTCCATTATTTGTTTATAGTTTATTTTGTTTTCTTTCTTATTTTCATAACACCAAAACCCCCCTTTCTATTAATTGGTAAATAGACTTAACTTAGGAATAACTTGATTCTCTGTGGGATCGACTCGTGCTTACCACACTACATTAGTTAGTAAGTTCGAATTTATTTTGATACGGTTTAGGCGACTAAAAACCGCTCATCAGTTATGTATCCAATGTATACACGTGTTACATACAGTTCATCTTTATCTATCTATTTACCTATTTTCACATTTAATTTTCATTACCTAGACAGAAGAGTATATATTATACTTCGTATTATGCAACCCATATAAAGTTGTAGATTCTGTCCAGTAGAGCAAGAATATCATCTTGACCAAAAAAGAATATCATCTTACCACAAAATAGGAATGACTCCACCCCACCCCCACAAACCCAGTTTTCATCACCATTCATGTATTCTCGTTTTCTTACTTTTAATGGGGAAAAATTCCCTCCACCATGTCAGGGTGTTTGAGCCGGAAAAGATTTTAGGGTAGTACCCGTTGGTTCCCGATTCAACTCCCAGACATGACCACTCTCTATTTATCAAAAACAAGGAACAAATCCCCTCTTTTTTGAAGCCCTGTTTTCAATATGAGAAGTAGGGGTGGGCACAAATCCCGTCCCGTCCCGCATCCCGTCCCGATCCCGGTGGGATTTGAAAAAAAAAAATTCAATCCCGTCCCGATCCCGTCCCGCAAAAAGTACGCGGGACGGGATGCGGGACGAAGAGTTCGAATCCCGCAAATCCCGTCCCGCGAATCCCGCAAATCCCGTCCCGTCCCGCATATATAAAAAAAATTATATATATAATTAAAATTAATACAAACATATAATAATATATTTATATTATACCTTGACACTTATTTAAACCCAATATTTAAAATTTAAATAATAATAAAACATTAAAACATCCAAGAAATATTGAAATAAGACTTTTGTATTTTGTAATGGGATTAATTATATGTATGTAGTACTTACTGTATTTTTTTTTACTTTCTATTTTTCTTACTGTATTTTATTTCAATTTTACTTATTGTAATTTTACTTACTGTATTTTACTACTAGTATTTCATGTAATTATGTATTTTGGTGTTTTGATAAACACTTACTGTTTTTTAACTTTTTTTTTCAAGGTAATTGGATTATTTTTTAATTATTTTTTACGAGGGACAAATCCCATCTCGTCCCGTCCCGTGAGGGATAAGACCCGGCGGGATTTGAAAAAAAAAAAATCAATCCCGTCCCGCAAAAAATACGCGGGACGGGACGCGGGATTACCCCAATCCCGTCCCGTGCCCACCCCTAATGAGAAGTCAAGTGAGGAGAGCAAGTTTTCAATACAGGTCTGTTTTTAAGACCAGGGCTAGAAGTTAATAAAAAGCATGCTCGCTCGTGGTCAGCTTGAATGGGAATATTTGTCTAGTGGTTCTAATAGCAATAATCCAGGCAAAAAAGGCTCAAATAGTACAAAATCACCCAATACAAGTTTCCACAGATGCACTCATGCAGATATGTGATTTGAATCCTGAGAATTGTATTGGAACTAGCTTTCTATTGACCGATAATTAGCCTCAACAAGTTCAAAAGCCTTCTAAAGAGTCACTTAAGTGAATTCTTCGCTGAATGTGGATGAGTGTTTACTAACAAGTTCAAGAGCAAACTTACGCCCCCCCATGTAGAGATTATTTGTTGTATATGTATGCAATGCTGAAGATGAAGAATCCAGCCATCTGCAATTTGAAAAAGCATGCATTTAAGAGAGGATATTGAACTCATTCCTGTGTGGAATGAAAGTAAATATCAGACTGGAAGAGTAAGTATACCATTGAAAATGAAGCCCCATAATAAGGAAACGCCACGGTTATGAATCTTTCATATTCATTGTGTTTGAATGGCCGTACTGGAATCTGCAGTAAGAAAAGTTAAGAATCACATCAATCATGAGTTTCTGCACACATCTTGAGCATTATCCACTGCATCACTTCTCATCACTGATACACATATGGGCAGTTAGATAGAACCTTCTAGGGTAAGCTAGAAGAGAGGGAGAATTAGTAGTATAAAAATAAGGCACTAGCCTCTTAGTTCATCATCCAGTAAATTGCTTCGTTGAGAGTTGGGTGGCGTATAAGCCCTTTTGGCCAGGTATGTCTGCCTTGGTGGGAGTATCTTCCCGTTTCTATCTTGTTCCTTCAATTTCCAAGTTCAATACAAAGAGGGCTATCCTCATTTTATCCCTAAATCCTATTGAGTTTGAGTGTGAATTGGTCCTAGATAGACCTAATCGAGTTTACTGGTCTATCAATTACACGTCTTTTTCTATCCTTTTTTCCATAATTGATGTTTATATACTATACTACATATCCATTCCCGGCATCAATGGTAAAGTGTGGTCTGCCGGACAAAGACACTCATGAGTTACTCCCATTCTCCTTTTATGTATGCAAAGACATTTCCATCAACATAATTACAAGATTTTGCTACTTGAGTTGAGAAGGGCAAAGTTTGTCCCGATGAAACTTCTGCTACCATCATAACATTAATAATTTCAGTTGTTTGGATATCGAATGGTATATCAACATAGGTCATCACCTGTTTTGAGACTGACAAGCTAGTGTACCCGAGTCTCTGATACTCAACCTTGAACTGGAAAACTCCATATACATCTGGCACCTTAAATGAGGTATGATACAGGCCCTGTGAAGCAAACATGTCAAGTCAAATAATCTAGCACAAATAGCTTCAGGAGTTGAGTTAATTCAGAACTGAGATGCGAAAACGAGTGCAAATCTAAGATCACCTTCTTATCAGTTGAGAGTGTTTTCAAAACATACGGACTCATCATGTAGAATTGCAACTGAACATCATCAGATACATATGGTTCCCAGCTTGTACCAGACCACTCATAGATCTCAATTGAATATTCCTACACAAAGTCAAAATTGTTAGAGCCATATTCCTCCCAAATATCGGGATTATTGAGCTAAAGAAATATTACCAGGTCATCATTTATGCGGTACATGGAAGCTTCATTTGTTTCACCAACCTTGTGGTGATTAAGGTTGACAGCCTGATCAGGAGGAAAGTAGCATATCAAGATAATATAGCACCAGTGCAGCAAATCATGCAAGCTCAATGAAACCAAATCATCATGAATGGATATTGTGATCCAGAACTAGAGAATACTTGCAGGCAGCAGGATAAAAATAAGGTACTAATTCACTGTTTTATGGAGCTTAATCATTAGCAAAAACACTTCCTTCTCTGATCTTCATCATATGCATAGAATGGTCTTCTGTGCTAGTGGCTTAATGCATGCTGATTTTTCTAGGTATCTTTTCTGGAATATTGGTTCCAAGTTAACTCTTCTGGGCCATACTCATATAATCAGTTTTTGGCAACATTCTAGGTTTTTCTATGTTAGGAAAGTCTTTATATTAGACTAAGTTTCCCACAAGAGTTGAGACTTGAGAGATAACTAGATATTCTCAGAGTTTTGGGATTATTTGTGATCTAGACATGTGGCGCAGGGCTGTTAAATTTCTGTGATCCAGATATGCTAGTTAACTTATTTCCCATCAACTGTCTTAACCAAATTAACTGCCTATAAACTGCAGTTCAGTGGTTATTTTCCTCTTCTATAAATACTTAAGATAATTCTCCTTTACAAACAACTTGAAGAGAACTCTTCAGATTTGTTGTCTAATAGTTTTAGGGCTTTGTTGTATCCTTAGAAGTGAATTTGTCTGCAACCCAACAACTAGTGGGGATAAATATCACTTCAAAGAAAGTGATCTTTTCCGCCTCAAAGCATTAACAAAATCCCCTACGTACCAACATCCTATACCTAATGTAGATATGCTGACCAAATCAATGCAAGTTAGCAAGAATGGTATACCTTTAGGTGACCTCTCTCATGGAAAACCCATTTGCTTATTTCAGTCACAAACTGCTCGTTACCAGACTTTTCATACCTATAATAAGGAATGAATTGATGATTTCTTGCACAACAAAATGCCGAAGGAAAAATTGTTTAAAGAAGAGAATTAGCCACCAAAAAACTGTTGCAGACTATATGCAATGAAACAAGGCAACACCAAAAGAATTTCAGTACCAAATAAAATGCTTATATATATAGCAAGTGCTTACTTGATAGAACTCCCAGCTTTCTGGACACTTGATCTTATAAACCTATTAACAAGGAAAAAAAATTCCACTTATTTCAGAGGAAATAAGATCATTAAACAATTAGATTTTTTTAAAATGTATATTAAACAGGCACTTACTTGTCACTGAACATGCTTAAAGAGCCAGAAATTATTACCCGGGCATTGTTTCGGGCCTGCATACACACAAAAGAAACATCTCTGTTAAAAATTACCTGCAGGCTGCATGATTTATTGACAAATTGCAACTATTTATTTATGCTAGGAGGTCTAGAATGAGACATAGAATAGAACCTGCAAGACTGAAACCAATGATATGGAGGATCCTGTAAGGGCTGGTGGATTGGACAACTTGGAGACTGGATTAGCAGAAATGGCAGATGGGGAAGCAGAAAGAACACTAAAGACCTGTCAAGATCAATCACTCGAAAATTATTAGAACATGTGAAACAGATCATGAACACCAAAAAACCTAAATAAGCACCAGTTGGATAAGGTACACATACCAGGCTATTTGCAGTGTTGAGAGAGTGTGCAATTCCTCTAAAGAGAACAGGAGCCTAAGGTACACAAAGGAGATTTAGAGACAAGATGGCAATAATTTTGAGACGTTATCATGGTATTCAAGTGTGAAAGCCAAAAATAATAGACAAAAAAAAAAGATAATTGTTCCAAATACAAGGAATTCTGATGATGATACTCACCTCAATTTTTTTGTTCCCTAGTATGGCATCAGATTTTATGAAGCTGTCACTGGCAATTAATGTGTGATCTCCTTCAATGACTGATACAGCATAGCTAGTATGATCTAACACTGCAGATGATGAATCCTATTGATAAAGACCAGCAATGACATATAAGAGAAGATGAAGAGCAAACAGGTACTATATTTTTGGAGCAAAAGATTCATCCTTTGCACCAGTTGTTGTTCTAATTGCTCTAAAGTCCAAATTGGTGTTTTCTTCCACTAATCCTAACATCATTACCAAAATAATCTCCAAGGCAACTAAAACGAAGTACGAATCAAACCCGGATGCAACAAATTGTTCCAGGAACGGTCGATATGAAAAGCAGGGATAGTGAGTGGAAAAGCAGATGAAAAGGGATTACCTCGTCAAAATCAATACCGCATTCGGATGCAACATTTCTGATGAAATCAGACGCCTTCAAATCACCAGCAACCACCAAATCGTGACCAGAGTCCACAAAATCCATAACAGCGTTCACACTCAAAGACTTAGCAACACCTTCACGCGATAGAAAAGATCCAAAAAAAAAATTAGTCATAAAACTGAAACCTCCAAAAATGGAGAGAGAGAAAATCATCCGATTGGGAGCCTACTTTCAGCGTTGGGGGAGAACAGGATCAATCCGTCGTAGAGATACTGGCCGTAGCGCTGGAGAGAAATGGTAGGATCGTCGGCGAGCTTGAAATCAAGGTCGTAACCGCGAGAACTGAGAGATTTGAAGAAGATGGAATGGGAAGATCGGAGAGAGACATCGTCAAGGACGACGAGGATCCGTCGATCGGTGGGTGTCTCTGGATTGAAGGCGTGTGAGAGAGGAAGAAGGAGAGCCAAGAACACAATTCCGATTGAGAGGTTCGCCATAGGGTTTCGAAGAGGGATGAGGATCCGCGCGGCCCTATCCCTTCTGCTTTGCTTCTGCCCAACAATGGTTGGACTTTGGAGTTTGGAAGCAAGGCCGCATTTTAGGAAATTACACAAAATAACCCGGAAAAATCTAAAACTTTTGTCACTTGGCAAAGTTTTTTGTGGGGTTTTAGCTTGTAGTTTTAAATAGTCAGTGTTCATCGGACAAAATCAGGTGGTGTGTGTTTGGCTACTAGTTTTTCCTTCGAGTAGAGTATTTTTTGTAGATGGTTTTGAGGTAAAAAAATCCAATTTCAAAATCTATATCTTTACATTGAATGAAGATTTTTAGATAGTTTTTTTTCATTTTGGTACCAAAATACCCGTAATCTTATAAACTTTTCATATACTTCCATTCATAAATTATAAACCTAAACAAAGAAGGATCATTTGTCTTCCTTTTCTCATATATAATATAATGTGTGTGTGTGTTTCTTTAAACCAATATGGCAATATATACATGTTCGATCATTTCATATTTGAGATGGAGAATACAAACAAGTTCCTAGCTAGCTAGGATTCAAAAACAAAGTTCTCCCCACGTCTTGATTTCATGTTTTCGTGACATTATTTTACTACCCGGATCGACCTACGTACGTACTAGTAGGTCATCATCAGTTTGTATGATCAATAATTTATAATAGGATTGCATTTCCATATACGGAGATCCAACTAACGGTCAATGCAAATATATACTCCGTACTCCATAATTAGATGCTTATATATAGCTAGCTAGGGTTCGACCAAAAAAAATTAACAAATAATTTCCAACCATATCCAGTTATCCACACTCCACAGTAGCTAGCTAGCTAGCTCGCTCTGATCCCCGCGGCAGCTGCCATGGCAGACACAACGCACTCAACCGACGACGGCAGGCAGCACGCTGTGCTGGTGTGCAGCCCCGGAATGGGCCACCTCATCCCCGTGTTGGAGCTCGCTAAACGCCTCTCCTCTCTCCACTCCTTCAAAGCCACCATTGTCTTTATCACCACCCAAACCCAACAAGCCGGAGTCCTTCCACTTCCACCCAATGTTGACCTTCTTCCCGTCCCCGTTGCTGACATCTCAAGCCTCATCGACCCCGCTGCCCAAGTCGTCACCAAGATCTTCGTCCTCATGCGCCACACTGGCCCCGCCGTCCGGGCTGCTATTGGATCCGCCCTTTCCAGCAGCTGCAGGCCCACCGTCCTTGTCTTGGATATGTTTGCGGCAGAGTATGTTTCCATGGGGCGGGACTTCCGGCTTCCCACCTTCGTCTACGTGCCCTGCAGCGCCTGGTTCCTTGCCCTGTCCGTCTATTGTCCGGTCCTCCACAAGGAGGTGGAAGGGGAGTACGTTGATCAAGCCGAACCGTTGAAACTCCCCGGGTGTAAACCCGTCCGACCGGATGAGGTGGCCGACCCCATGATCGACCGCTCGGACGCGCAGTACGCCGAGTATTTGCAGATGGGACGTGAAATCCCGATGTTCGATGGGGTGCTGTTGAACACGTGGGCGGGTCTCGAGCCTTCCACGTTGGCTGCTCTAAGAGATGCGGACTTCATGGGGAAGGTCATTCAGGCGCCAGTCTATAAGATTGGCCCGGTGGTAAGGACCGTTGATCTGGCTGTGAATAATAATAATAATTACAAGTTTAAGAGAGACAAAATATTATTGGAGTGGTTGGACCAGCAACCTGCTCGGTCGGTGATGTACGTAGCTTTCGGGAGTGGTGGGACCCTGTCAACTGCACAGATGGCGGAGCTAGCGTGGAGATTGGAGCTGAGCAAGCAGAGGTTTTTTGGGTGGTGATCAGACCGGCTGTAGACGACGGGGAAGCTAGTGGTTCCTACCTTGAAGGGAGCGCGAACGGAAGTAACCACGATGATGCATATGCATATGCATACAACTTGCCGGATGGATTCATTGAGAGGACAGGGGAGGTAGGTGTATTGGTCCCACAGTGGGCTCCACAGTTACAGATATTGTCCCATAAGTCGGTAGGAGGGTTCTTGACACACTGCGGCTGGAACTCCATAATGGAGAGCATAACAAACGGGGTGCCAATGATAGCGTTGCCAATGTACGGAGAGCAGAGGATGAACGCGAGGATGCTGGTGGAGGAGCTGGAGGTGGCGATAGAGGCGAGGGAGCTGCCGGGGAAGAGGGTGGTGGGGAGGGAGGAGATAGCGAAGATGGTGAGGAGGGTAATGGAGGGAGAGAAGGGCAATTGGATGAGGACCAGAGCGGAGGGTCTCAGGAGGAGTGGAATCCAAGCCCTAAGCGACACAGGCACCTCTTTCAACCGTCTTTCTCAGTTTGTACTGCGTTCTATCTCTACTACGTACACCACGTGATATATATCATGTTGTGTACGTGTACACTCTACAATCTACAAATGATGATGATGGAGATGTTCACACATATATATGCAATAAGTACCTCCTATATATGCATGCCAGATATATACTTATAAATAATTAGTCTTATATATCATAAGTACGTCTGTAATATTGTTACCTGCATATCGAGCTAAGTGCACTGCAATGTAATATATGTTGTGATTTTTTTTTTTACAATTTTGTATGTGTCAATTGTTATAGAAAATGCATGACCTACCCATATTAATTATTATTGTAATTATCAAAGTCCGACTCGCACAGATGACTCCCCATATTAATAATTATTGTAATTATCAAAGTCCGACTCGAATCAATGACCGGAGGTCGTCTGCACGGGTGATAATGCGCTAGTAGCCTAACACACCATTCTAGTAAGATTCCATTCTAAAATCAATTGACAATAAAAAGAGTAAATCACCGATTCATATACTAATACATGTTATGTTCAACTTTTAATATGAGACTCTTTTGATCTCATTTACATCTTTTAACATAAAATAATACTCCGTATATTACATTTACCTGCCCATATCAATAATACTATCTAGCTTGTATAGATTAGTTAACTGCAACTTGTTGAGAAAGGCTTCCAACTATGAATAAAATAAAACTAACACTAATTCTGATATGACAGTTAATCAGCTGATGACTCCGGAAAAGCAATGGAACCTATCCACCCTCAGCAGCATCTTTCCGAATAACATTGTTCAAAATATCTGTCAAATTCCAATCCCGGATTGGGACTCACCCGACAAGATAGTCTGGAAACTAAACCCTAGTGGAACCTTCACAACTAAGTCTGCAAAGTTCCTCCCAAATAATGGCTATCAAAATACCGAAGAGTTTAAATGGCTTTGGAAACTTTCACTTCCCCCCAGAATTAAAAACTTAATCTGGAAAATTTTAGTTGATGGTCTGCCAACCAAGCTAAGGCTCAACAAATATATAAATAGAGTTCCCACTCAATGTTGTCTATGTGAATCCTATGAGGAAGACGCTAACCATCTCTTTCTTCACTGTAAATATACAAGAGAGGTAATTTCCCACTTTGAAAGAGCAACTGGGAACAGATTTATGAACCTTAGAAACCAAGATTTTGACATTTTAGACCTACTTTTACATAAAAATAGGAACTCTTACTTAGAAAAACTTGGTTTTATTTGGCAAAGCATCTGGAATACTCGAAATGAGTTGATCTTTAGAAATAAAAAACCACCTAATCCCACTGCGATGACCCACTAAATTAACAATAATATCAATAACTGGAAATTTGATGATGATAAAACCCCGTAGTAGGTAAGGCTAGAAATAGCAAAAATACAAAATGGATGAAACCGGTTGGAGCTATCTGCAAAATTAATGTAGATGGCTCTGTTAGTACCACTGGCCGTTGTGGGGTGGGGGGAGTCATTAGAGACTCCAATGGCAATATTATTGATATTTTTTATCAGGAAATTAGAAGAGGTACGGTTCTACAAACAGAAGCTACAGCTATCTGTCTGGGTCTGCGGCATGCTACTGAGAAGAGGCTCACAAGAATTATCATAGAAGGAGATAACCAAGCTCTTATCAAGGCAATCAATGATGAAGCAAGCACTCATTGCGAGATCATGCACCAAGTCGAGAAAATCAAGGAAGCTTCAAAGCAATTTGAGTTCATAAAATTCACCCATTGCTTTAGAGAAGCCAATAGAGTCGCTGATTTTATTGCTAGACATGGTATTATATGTAATAGGTCAACTATTCCTTATAACAAGGAATTGTATTCCATCATCCTCCAGGATGATCATGGAGCAACTCTACGTTAATCCGTAGAACTCCTCCTTTTGCCTACTGTAAAAAAAAAAACTATGAATAAAATAAAATATGCGTGATAAACGTTCTTCCGTCTCAAAAAATATATAGATTATTTTATTTTTTTGACTTTAAAAATAAAAAATAAATAAGTCAATATTTTATAGAGTTTTAACTCTTTAAAAACCCGTTAAAAAATAAAACGATCTATATTTTGAGACGGATTAGTGATCGAGGTAAGTAGTTAGGATCAAAGAAATTATTTTGAGAAATAGAAAAAGACGAATTTTTGTTTTTGAATTAGTTAAAAAAAAAATAGCCAAATAGAGAAACTTTTTTGAGAAATAGTCAAAACATGGCTAATAGCATGAACAACCATGGGTTTTTACTTACCTTAGAGCAGGTTTAACAAGGGACTGTAGGGGATGCTATGCTGAAAAAATAATATAAAATATTGAGGGGGGAGTCTGGCGGATGCTAATGGGATGCCAAATTGGCATCGCTGCTAAAATATTTAGGGGGAAGTGTGTCAAATTCTTTTTATTTTTTTCGGAAATGAAAAAGCCAAAACAACGCCGTTTAAGGTTGGAAGAGGTCAAAACACCGCGTTTGGAGGATGGGCTGCTGACGCGCATCTGCAGAGGGGCAGGCCAGCTGTCGATCCACCACAGGAGGAAGGGAGGGACGGCTGTGATTAAATGACACGGACGGCCAGGATGTAATGTGGCCGATTTTAATTAATTTCAAATAATGCTAATTTCAGTATGTAATATGTAAAAAAAAAATTAAAAATTACCATAATA
This sequence comes from Persicaria maculosa, assembly GCA_963922045.1. Classification (NCBI taxonomy): domain Eukaryota; kingdom Viridiplantae; phylum Streptophyta; class Magnoliopsida; order Caryophyllales; family Polygonaceae; genus Persicaria; species Persicaria maculosa. The sequence goes on along the minus strand of OY998254.1, from coordinate 1,234,930 downwards.
CTAGATTCATTTTTCTCTACACATAGACATCAAATTTGAATATGTTTCGACGTAATTTGAAAAAAATGATTTATTTTGATATAATTATATTGTAATTTTGCTCGGTAAATTGGATCTTGGTCATTCGGTGTCCGATTGCTTATTATAATACCTTTCCGGATAGGGAATCGCGTCACGAACAAAACTCACGACCGTGATCTATGGGCTTTTTAAGCCATTTGGGGTCGTTTCAGGGCTCAAATTAGGGTTTTACTATGTTCGAAAATTTCTGGCATTTTTCAAAACTTCATACCGAGTCCAGTTAATTTTTTTTTTGTTCGTAAAACACTTCATTGAATGTTTGGAGGATTTAAAAATGGGGTCAAGTCATTTGTGACATTGGTATAAATTATCTGTATAGATGAAGTGTCTTGTCCCGTCAAATGCAGATTTCTTGAGTTGTCCCGTCAAATGCAGATTTATTGATCTGTATAGATGAAGTGTGTTGTCCCATCAAATGTTTAAAGGATGTAAAAATGTGGACAAGTCTGATTTTGGCTATAAAAACTTATCATCACAACCATTTCAAAACACACCAACTCTTCTTCCTCTTCTTCTCAATATGGATCCATCTAAAAATCAAGCTGATAATTTTTTCTTCTCTGGCTTGAGCAATATGTCCCTTTCTTCAGAATATGGGCTAGGCTATTACGAGCAACTTCTATCTTCAAACCCACAAAATCTTACCCCAGACACTGCTGGAAGTGAAAATTTATAACAATCCCAACCTATCCCAACTTATAGCACCCAACAAGGTGTCGATTCCAGTTCTCGAGGTTGAGGTCGTCTCAGTGCTCGTGGGCGAGGTCGTTCCGGGGCTCGTGGTTTAGGCCGTGGTGAAGTCGGAGAAGGTGCTGATGCAATTCGTTCTTCTCGCTCCACTTGGAGTGTGGAAGACTATAATCTTCTCGTTAGCGCTTGGATAAACATCTCCACCGACGCGGTCATCAACACCGATCAAGATGCAAATGCATTTTGGGACAGAATCGGAGCCTTCTATGAGAAGTATAGGAAACCACACCAAGTGGAAAGAGATGGAAAGAAATGTAAAGCTCACTGGCAAAAAATCAATTCGAATGTAGCTAAGTTTGTTGGTTGTTTTCAGGAGGCAAGTCGAATGAGAGCATCTGGCGAGGCGGACAAGGATGTCATTACGAGGGCACGTGAGCTTTATGCTTCAAGGACTGATGGAAAGCAATTCAAAGAGGAGCATGCATGGGTACTACTGCGTGATGAGCCGAAGTGGAGTGTTGATTATTTAGATAAAATCAACCGTAGCAATGCAAGTAGTGGGAGTTCAAAGAGATCCCGGACAACTGGTGGAGAGGATACCCCTGGTTCAGATACTCCCACGGGTGTCTTTACCGTCAACCCAATTCAGCGTCCAATGGGCATCAAGAAATCCAAGAGAAAAGGAAAAGAAGCCATGTCATCCTATCAAGCTGCACAGAGAGAGGTTGCCGTGGAACAGGCAAAGCAAGAAGCCGAAAAGTTCAAACAAATTTATGAGTTGCAGATGGCGAAGGAGGTTCGCAAGAGGGAGAAGGCGCAAAGGTACACGCGAGTGAAGAATATTGACTTGCTTAGTCAACTCATGGAAACTCCAAATCTTCCACCGGAAGGTGAAAATCTCAAAATGAAGTTATTCAAGGAGCTTGCGGAGGACTCTTTCCCATGAGAGATCAAAGCTTAAGTTCATTTGTGTTTATGCATGTTTTCTTAATGTAATGCATGTTTCCTTAATGTAATGCATGTTTCTTTAATGTAATGCATGTTTCTTTAATGTAATGGAAGTTGTCATTTTTAAATTTTGAATCTACATGTGATAGAGAGTTGTCGGTTTGTGGTAGAGCCTTGTCTACTCAATGTCAGTTTTCGAGATTCCAAATTCTGAAATTGCATATGATAGAGAGTTGTCGGTTTGTGGTAGAGCCTTGTCTACTCAATGTCAGTCTTCGAGATTCCAAATTCTGAAATTGCATGTGATAGAGAGTTGTCGGTTTGTGGTAGAGCCTTGTCTACTCAATGTCAGTCTTCGAGATTCCAAATTCTGAAATTGCATGTGACTTCTACATTTCTATATAAATGAACATTACATACTTTGAAGAAAATCACACCACATCCAAAACTCATCCCTTCCCAAAAGCACCAACAAATGGCTAGCCCCGATTCAGATTCTTCAAACACAAACCCTTTCCTTTCTAGTAGTAGCTCTGACGGAGATGGTGAGCTTCAAGCTTGCTTTGAAGCATGGTGTTGGACAAAAATGCGCAATAATCATACAACACATTTTATTTGATTTTTAATATTTGAGTTCGACCCCTTTTGGTTATCCTCTTGATTCGAAGTCATATCGATACCAAGATTTGAGTGGTTTTGGTAATTTGGGCTGCACCCGAAATTTGACGGGTTGCCTACGTATCTCTTGGAAGAGAATCAAGCCTCACGTAGTTCAGAGTGGTTGGGTTTTGTGTTTGGTTTGGTTTGGGTTTGGTTTTTTGTTTTCTTGTATGCATCAGAGGATGAGGTTCAAACCCACCTTCTACGAAGGGTAGCTCGAACAACACTCCACCCGAGTAACCTGAGCTCACCTTCTCGGAAGGGTAACTCAAGTAACCCGCCTATCATTTGCATAGAAAACGATTTGATTTTAGTGTGGACTTGATGTGGAGTTTAATTTGATTTGACTTGTTTTGACTTAAAGGTCAATTTGGGGGTTGTGAGTGACCAAACTCGACGAGCGGAAGCTTTGTATCGAGTTAGAGTGGGCACTTTGATTTTGATGGAAGATTTAACATCTGGGACGACTAGAGTCGACAAATGAATTTGGAAAGATTTATTTGAAGGTTTGGACGTGACTGGACTCGGTGAGAATTTGATTTACACCGAGTTTCCTACGTATCCACTTGTTTAGTGGAATCAAGTCATCGTAGTTCTAAACGAAAAGAAATTCTGTATTTGGGTTTGATCATGGGACCATTTGAGGGTGGTGATGGAACTCGATGAGCAGAAGCTTTGTATCGAGTCGGAATGGACCATTTAAATTTGTTTGATTTTGACCTCATATTCATTTAAAGGGAATTTAGAGGTTGACGACTGTACCCGATATATTTTTAGAATTTAATATCGGGTTACCTACGTAGCCGATAGGAGGCTTCAAGTCTTTACGTAGTTCTAAAAGAAGAACAAATTTGATTTGATTTGTTTTTGACCTCATATTCATTTAAAGAGAATTTAGAGGTAGACGACTGAATCCGATATATATTGAATTTTAATATCGAATTTCCTACGTAACTCATAAAAGAGTATCAAGTCTTTACGTAGTTCTTTTGGAAACCGAGTTTATATTTTGGTGAAACTTGATTTGAGATTTTGACTCCATTTTTTGTATTGAAGCCGCTTTGAGATTGACCCATTAGAATTAATTGACAAAGAATATTTGACGAGTTTAATTTTATATTTTTTATTAAACTCGAATTAATATTTATGTCAATTATAATTCTTATAATTTTGTGGGTTTGCTTCGTAATTAAATGAAATCCCATTAGAAATTCATCCAACTTACAAAGCGCATATAGTATATACAAACCGACCTCTTTTTCTTGATTATTTCATTTTAGTTGTTCACGAACCAAATGGGTTGCTCGTTCACTTTCAATTAGTTAACTAGGCTCATTTCTTTTAAACAATGAAGCCCAATTAATTAAGTGAGCTCAAAACCCACAGATTCAGCCCACATTCCTTCAGCAACTCATACGATGAGACAAGGTAAGCTTCCTCATTTCTCTTCTTAGGAAGAATCGCCGACACTTGCGTTTACCCACAACGACGGCAACCCCGACTTCGTGGACGTATAAGCGTAGAGAGTTTCGACTGGGCAATTGAAACACATGGAAAGAAAGAAGCCAGGCTCCAGAGATCCATGACGAGAAGAAGAATCCCGACTCGTGCGGTCCCAATTAGGTATGCTTTAGGGCTTTCTTTGTTTTGTGAATTTCACCCTAAATATGGGGTTCAATCTGATTTCTAGGTGACTTTTAACCTAAATTTCATACTCTTAATTGAACTCCCTTCCAGTCAAATGCTCAATTTCTTTGCTGATTTCTTTTTACAATTTGCAATTTTCAGATTTGCGATTTGAGCAATTTCAGGGCCTACGGTTTGAGTAGGTGGAGTCCCTGGCTCGGTGAAGTCTAACAAGGCCCAAAGGTCACTCGAGTTTGAGCGTGCGAAGGAGGGTACGGAGCGACGGCCTCATTCCAGCCCTTAAGAGCTTTGCTGCAATCTCGTCTTTTCTAAAACGGGTATGGCTCTGCTCTTGCTATTATTATTATTTTTTTTAGTCCGATTCTTTTGAAACCTGTTTGTTTGGATTGAGATGAACCTACTGATTTGAGTTTCAGTTCATGCTTAATACCGATTTGAGTGTGTCATAGGTTCTGATTTTGTTTTCCTACAAACACTCAATTAGGTTTGCATAATTTTTAGTGTCTCAAATGGTATGCGGCTTGATGCCACTTTGCCTGCTTATGAGAACAGCAATTCTTTTTGGTCCCAAAATCCAGTGTCTTTTGATGATTTTTTTTTTGTCTGGAGAAATTAGGTCTTGATTTGCCTGGCTGATTAAAAGCTTTGTAGGAAACCATTTTAGTGGAAATTTCGCCAGAGTTTCGCCTATGTTTGAGGCAATTTTGGGATTCCGAAACCCATACCAAATGCTTAAAACGATATAGCTGTACAAAGCTATATAGTTTTGCACAGGGGGGTCTCGAGAATCCATTTCAGCAGCATTTCAGCATGATTAGGGATAGTTTTGTGGTTCCAGAATCCATACCATATACTTAAAATAATATAACTGTACAAAGCTATATCATTTTGCATAGGGGATTCTGGAAACCATGAAAAACTACCTTGAATCTCTTCTTTTCTGCAACAGGAGAGTTTGCTGATGTGTTTTTTTTACCTTGCTTATGTTTGCTGTTGCAGGTTTACGGATGTGTTTGTGATTGGGTGTTTGCAGGCTCTCCAGGAAAAGGAAAAGCCAGGAAGAGGAGCACCAGTATAAATGAGCCAAAAACTGCTTTCTTCTTTGAAGTTGAATAGCCCAGAAAAGGAAGAAAAAGCCAAGTCCCTCTACTGGTTGCATCAGTAGCTTTTATAGGGTGAATTAGGGTGGTTACTTGGGTAAAACCTCCTCCCTACGTACTGGCTCGCAGTTGCATCTCTCTTTCTTTTCCATTTTCTTTTATGTATTTATTTTTTCCCTTAACTGTAACCAAAATTGAAGGGGAAGTTACATTTCTAACTCCTGCACAGATTTTGTTATATGCATTTGGGCCTTTTTTGTTTGGCATTTATTTGGTCCTCACTTTTGACTTGATAGAACCAATTTCTCATAATATCAAGCTTTATGCTTAAATGAAGAAAATTTATCACATTTTTAACATATAAGAAAAATGTGATGATATATTTTTTTTTTAATCAAATCATGAATTCAATCAATTCACGAAAATTTACCCCCCAACACATGGAAAGCTGCTACTGTTCGAGCTCAAGAAACTTTTCAACAACCTGAAAGTTCAAGAACGAGACGTCGTCGTACCCACATTGAAAGAGGGAGGGAGAGGGGCTTCGCTCAATTGTCAAGCGACTACTTCTCGGAGGTGTCAACCTACCCAGATGAGGTCTTCCGACGCAGGTTCAGGACGAGTAAGGGAGTTTTCAACCGCATCGTTCAACGTTTGGAATCGGAGATGGTGTACTTCCAACAACGGCCGGATTGCACTGGACGGATGGGCATTTCTGCGTTGCAGAAAATCACAAGTGCAATTCGCATTCTGGCATATGGCCTTGCTGCTGATGCTAGTGATGAATACCTTCGTCTATCAGGGGCCACAGCAAGATTGTGCTTGTCCCATTTTGTTGATGGAATCATCAACTATTTTGGAGACGAGTACCTTCGACGACCAAATGCAGCAGACATACAACGTCTGCTGAGCGTAGGAGAGTCTCGTGGTTTTCCAGGAATGTTGGGTAGCATTGATTGTATGCATTGGGCTTGGAAGAATTGCCCAACTGCATGGAAAGGTCAATTCGCGGGTGGATATCATGGTCATCCAACAATTATACTCGAGGCCGTTGCATCCTACGACCTATGGATATGGCATGCTTTCTTCGGAGTCCCAGGTACAAATAATGATATTAACGTTCTTGATCGATCCCCTGTGTTTGATGATATTTTACAAGGTACAACTCCGAATGTTAATTTCAATATCGGGGGACACGAGTACTCCATGGGGTACTATCTTACTGATGGGATCTACCCTGAATGGGCTACATTTGTCAAAGCACCAAAGGCTCCTCAAGGAACCAAAATGAAGCTATTTGCTCAATATGTGGCTTCCGCTCGCAAAGATGTGGAAAGAGCATTTGGAGTACTGCAAGCTCGTTTCGCAATAGTTCGTCATCCAACATTATCTTGGGATCCAATTTTGGTCGGGAAGATAATGAGAGCATGCATCATTTTGCACAATATGATCGTGGAAGACGAGCGAGAAGGTTATAGTCATCATGGATACGAGATTCCACAATTCGAGGAAGGTGTAAGCGGTGAGGCTGCACCGGTTGACGACGATGCTTGGACATTTTCGACCGAGCGCCATGCGACTATGCAAGAGTATATAAAGAAGAGGCATGATCTTCATGATAATGGTACGCACCGCCGACTTAGGGAAGACTTGAAGGAACATATTTGGCAAAAATTTGGATCCTCACGTGGAGGCAATTAGATTTCGCAAATTTCGTATTATGTTTCGTACGTTGCAATTTAGTTTATGTATTAGCTTTTGTGTAATTTCTTTTTTTTTAATCAATGAAGTTTTCTATTTTATTTTAAATCAAAATTTTATAATTACAATTTAGTATTTAAATACTAATATAATATTATAATCATATTATAAACATGTTGGAAATAATTGTTATAGAAGGGTATATTCGTAAATTGAATTGGTAAAAAAAGATGAATTGTGGGATGCTTGGGATGCTATTGTTAAACTGGAAAAAGTGGGAAAGAGATGCTATGCTGATGTGGCGGAGAGAGATGAATAAAAAAGTAGTAATTTTAGTATCTTGAATAGTAACTGATAAACATGGTCTTAAGGTTGCTAAAAGGTAAGCCCATGGTTGTGGTCTTTACATTAAGGTACGTAAGAAGTGGGGAGGGGTTACCTTGGTAGAGAGAGGTAACCTCTTCCCTTTTCTAATTTTTTTTCTTTTTTTTTTATGATAAAGTAGGATGATATCTTTTCCATTTAGATTTATTAGTTGTAGTAGGATTTAAAATGAAATAAAAATATATTTATATTTCATTATTTTTTAAAATAAAATATCTCATTGGTTTAATTTTATTTTTTTCTATAATTTGAGCCTAATTTTACCCTATATATACCCCGTCTTGATCTATTGTAGTTGCACATATTTTCATAACCATGGATCACAATAATCCAAATACTCCACCCATTCCAAATATGCCTTTTGATCAAAATCTTCTCAAAAATCCTCAATTTCAAGTGATTTTACAAATGCTTAACAATTCTCGAACACCCGAATATCCAAATTATACCCCACGTCATCCTACCAATGTGTACAATCCTCTTTTTTTTTTTCCAAACCAACAACATTTTGAGCATTCTCCGGGTTTTTAACTTTTTTTTTATTTTAATCTAGATGTAATAAAATATATTTATATTAACTACTTGCTATTTCTATTTATTTAGAAAATTATAAATAAAAATAATTCACAATAATATATTATGATACACATATAATAAAGGGAAAGATATAAATGAAAAGAAAAAGTGAAAATAAATTTGAAGAGATGTAAAAGAGGTTTTCCATGGTTGTAGAGAAAACCTTTTAGAAAGAGGTAGAAAAGGTGAAAATTATTTTAAAAAAAAAATAAATGAGTTGTAAAGTTGTGATAGGAAGATGGATAAAAAAGGGGAAAGAGATTACCCCATGGTTGCGGATGGTGTAACTGGAGTCTAGTCTAAGTTGAAAAAAAAAATTACGGTAAACAAGTGACTTTTTAAAGTCATGCATACGGGCATATGAGATGGGAGTATGGGACTAAGAACCAAATCAATTCAGAGCAGGGTTGGAGTGATAGCCATTAAGAATAAAATGTATAGGAGTTTAATCTGGGTATATGCAAAGAAGGCATCTTATGATACGCGCAAGTAAGAAGATGCAATTGCAAGAGGGGACTCCAGGTGATGACCGACTTAACAAGCACATACCAAGTTGAAGTTAGATCTAAATGGAAGATATTTAGTAGAACTTTTACACACGATTGGCTCTCCCTTCGAATATGCCCATGCATCAGAATCACTAGAGAAGTACTAGCATTTGATCGAGTTAATTGTGTTAAGTTCAATTTGTTGCGTATTATTATATGTCTATGTTTTGCTTTTGAACACGCCTTCTCATATGCGTCCTTCCTTTGTTATGCGAATTGTTTTTTTTTTATTAAGAAAAAATTTGGGTGAAGATCTACCCAAGAGTATCCAACCGGATGAGATCCCAAAAATCTGAATTTGATGTAAAGTTACTCCCCACGGCAGAGTGATCAAGGTGTGCAACCTTGTCAGCCACTCTGTTGTCAGCTCGGAGAACATGAGAAAAGACCATCTTCCTCATGCATCTTAGCATGGACTGTATATCCGACATGATTAATTCTATTTCCCATGGGCATTTTGTTTTGTGTTGCAGATAATCAATAATGATTTTTGAATCCCCTTCAATTATAATATCTTGTATCCGGAGTTTGTTGACTTCACCAATCCCCAGCCTAAGAGCGAGAGCCTCAGCCAAAAGAGGGGAGGTGGTCCCAAGTTTTGTACCTGCTATCTGAATAGGAGTTCCTCGCCAATCCCTTATAATGACACCCGCACTGCTGTCACCAGACCGTAGCGAAGAGTCGTCAAAGTTCAATTTTAATTCCTTATATGGGGATGTTTACCATTTTTTCCTCATGGGTTTTCGATTCGATCGTTTGGATGAGCTGATGTTCCTTTGGTGTGCCTGCCATTCTGTATCAATCGAATTATCCTTAAATGAACACGCCTTCCGCTAAGATTCAACTTGCTGATCAATAAAACATTCAATGTTCTTTGAGGACGTGGGCGGCTGGTTTCAAAAGATGACCCCATTCCGGAAATACCAAATGGCCCACCAACTCGTAACAATTTTTTGAATTTTATCTTTCGTTAGTTTCTTGATCCAAGCCAGAACCAAAGCCATGTCTCGACTGCTCTGAATAAGTTGTTGCAATTCATGCTGTTCAACATTAGATAGGAATCTGGTAGTTAGATCTGGATAGCACTCCACTAGGATATGTAAATCATCTTCATTATGATCATTGCAGATCTGATAAGTCGAGGGCACATGGACAACCCTACCGGCCAGCCTGACCTTAGTAGGCAAGCCCGAGAGGCTTATCTTCCAAAGGAAATTTTTGATTTTTGGGGATACATTCAACTTCCAAATCCAATAAAAGCCATCATTGTTGTTGCGTATCTCGTTTGTTAGCGTCTTATACGCCGACGAGGTAGTAAACCAACCTTTCTTATCTGGCCACCGGTATAACCTGTCTTCCATGGCGGTTACTGGTAGAGGAACCGAACAAATTTCCCCCACCAAGTCGGATGGGAGACATGTATTGAGTTTTTCCAACCACCAATGACCCCCAATTATGTAATCGCAGACTTTCTCATCTTTGTTAAAGACGGTTGGGCATCCATCCCGACTGCATATTGGATTTTGTGTTAGCCAGTTGTCCGTCTAAACGTTGACGACTTTTCCATTTCCAATTGACCATTTGAGGCCTTTTTTAAACTGATCCAAGAGACTCGAAACCTTGGACCATTGGCAAGATGCCAATCCAGTCCGCTTGTAATGTAATAAATGCGAGTTTCTTAGACTAACTCCAATGGTTAAGTGTGCAAATGTACATATTTGCACAAGGTGTTTAAAAATGCACATTACTTTTTTATGTTTTACTCCATTGGATATATGTGCATTTTATACACACCTATCTCTAAGTAATTGTGATTAAATTAAAAAGGAAAAGAAAAAACTTAAAAACAACCAATAAAAATGACTTTACTTTATTGAAAAGGGATAAAAAGTTTTTGCACATAGGGGAGGTGATGTGCTTATATTTGAGCATTTTGTGTGCAAATGTGCACATTTTAAACACTCAAAAGTAACCATTGGAGCACAATTTGCATCAAAATGTGCATATTTAAGCATTTGCACCATACCATTGGAGTTAGTCTTAGGTACTTGTTATTGATGACTTGCACCCAGGCATTTCCAGGTTCAACAATGACCTTCCATAGTAGTTTGAGCGGTGAAGATTCATTCATTTCTTTTGTTTTTCGAATACCTAGACCCCCATCCTTTTTTTGTTTACATATTTTGTTCCACCCGACGAGTGGCTTATGTTGAGCATCTTTATTCCAGAAACAAGTTCGATTTAGCGTGTCTAATTCCTTGTGCATGGTTGCTGGTAACATGAAATTTTGCATTGCGTTTAGTGATTTAGAGGAGAGGTTAGCACTAATTAATTAAAATAGTGCGACCCTGTTGAGATAAAGAATCAGCCCTCCATCTAACAAGCCGATCCTTGGATTTGCTGATGATGTCTTCAAATGTATCAGTATTTACTTTACCATTAATAATGGGGCAACCTAAGTACTTCTCAATTGAACATGAATGGCTAACACCCAAAACACTTTCAAGTTCCGGAATACGGTTCGGGGCAACTCCCTTCGTAACTTGAAACGTCGATTTGTTATAATTCACCTTCTGCCCTGAAATTTGGCAATACTCCTGTAATATATTTTTGATAGTTTGACATGCCAAAACACTTCTGATACGGGGTTAGCCGTAGGATGACCCGATCTTCGACAATCAAGACTCAAAAACTAGAACGGAAGCAAAGACTCAAAAACAAGGATCAAACGAAGCAAGACTCGAACAAATAAACAATAAAGACTCGACCGATAAGGACTGATTCGAACTAAAATAGAACGAGGCAAAGACCCCAGGCCTCCTAAGAGGGTAGGAACCAAATACCAACGACTATAAAGCCCGCCTCTACAACCTTACACAACCAAGCGGACAACTTTGAGGCACAAGGAGGGGACTTGTGATTACCTGGATCACCAAGCTCTCGCGAGGTTGACGAACTCAAAGCAAACCAAGTTAGATCAATAACCAATTTGCAATCGATGAGCCACGCTTCGAATCGATTGACTTACGCTCTATGTGTTTCACACAAAAAGAGAACTTTCATAAATTTCAACGTAAGTTTCTTAACAATGGAGATCAGCCTTCTTATAACCCTAAAAGACCAATTTACTAATTAAAATAATAAATAAAGGAAATTATTTAAATAACCCAAAAATACTTAAAATAAGTTTAAAATAAGTTGACTAACTAATTAGTCACATGAAATCACGTGGACACAAGTTAATTAGGCAAATAAGGCTTCGGACTCTAGCGCCCAGCAGCGCTCCTACACACGCCCGCGCAGCTGCCGCACGCCCGCGCATCCCCCGGCGCACGCCCACGCACATGGCCGCTGGTTTCAGACGTCCCGCAGCTGGCTTCCGACGTTGGCAACCGAGGTTCCAATGCACATGTATGCCTGCCTTGGTGACTCCGGGAGTTGAACCGCGCTTGAGAACAAGGCGTGACTCACAAAAAGGAATGAGTCGCGTTGAAGCTTCTTGGCTCGGGCTCGAGTCATCGGTCCCTCTCCGAGTATGATCGGCGCGTCCGGAGGTGTAGATGACGGTGTAGAAGATGGTCCCGCATCAACTTCCTTTGGCAAAGATCAAAATATCATCGGCAAAGGTCAGGAATGGAATGACTGGGCCCGAAGGCCCAAATATGAAACCGACCAATTTGCTAGCATCTCGTGCTTCCTTGACCAGCCTACGAGCTAAGACTTCCGCTTCCAGGATGAAAAGGAAAGGCGATAAAGGATCCCCTTGTCTCACACCTGGACGGGAGGAATAGGTCCGTCGGGCCATTGTTAACTAGAACAGAAAAAGAAACAGAGGTTATACATTCTTTAATCCAGTCGACAAAAGTCGGATGAAACCCATACTGGCGTAGCACAATCTCGGTGAATTCTCAGTCAACCCTGTCATAGGCCTTTTCCATGTCGAGTTTAAGTGCTATCCAGCCCTCTTTGCCTTTTCGTGATTAAAGGAGTGAAAAATCTCAGGCGTTATCAGAACATTGTCCTAAATAGCCCTTGTCATGCGAATTGTGTTATTGTTATTTGTTTGTCCAACGCGTTATTGCGTGTTGGGGCAGGTATGTAAAGAGAGACTCAGAGATCTAAATAAAAAAAACAAAACAAGTGGCCGGGGTTGATTGATGTGGGCCGATAAGGTTTACATGTTGGACTTTGGCCCAATTAATCAGTGGTCCAAATATGCCACCGTGCTCAAACACCAAATATCACGAAACTAGTGCCAACGCGTGCGTGACTCGCACCCTTTGCCGTCCACAAATTCCACACCTGCGCTGCGGAATCGAACCAAACAATAATAAAAAGAGGTCGCCCAGAAAGAAGACGACACCTCAAGAGTCTGCCATTTTCGCATCCATGGCCGTTCTTCACAGCTTCTTTTCTTCTCCTCCTCCCTCTTCTAGCTCTTTTCTAGGCCAACAACTCGCTCCGTTCTCCTCCCTCTCTCCTCCTTTGGTACGTCTCTCATTTTCCCCTCTTTCCGACCTTGTGCCAAATGTTATCACTCATTGGACATAATTTTTAAATCGCCATTTTGCTTTCGCTCCTCTAGTTTATACTCCGTATTTTTTTTTAGCCAAAAATCAGCACATGTGAATTCCCGCTTCCTCTTTTGCCAATTTTCAGTTTTACTTGATTTCTCGGCCTGGTTGTCCTGTTGCCATGTGATCACGAAGGTGTTAATTTGTTGAGTTTCAATGGATAAGGAATGGAGAGAACGAATAATCGATTCTTTAGATTTTTTTTATCAGTAGTTACCGTTTACTACCTGTTGGACGTTTTTCTGGATTTGGTAGTAGGGTAACTGCAATCACCAGGGATAGATGGAATGGAATGTAGAAGCTACTTGAGGACCAAGTGTTAGATTGAATGAAAAGGATTATGGAATCAAGCGCTTCCGCAATTGCCTTAAAATTGAGAATTTGTATTTTAATTACAGTTGTTTCTCTTCACACCTATCTTTGTTCTACTAGACTATTCCTACCTCTTGATTCTTTCAGTCCCAGATCCTATGATGGTATTCAGTTTTTAAATTGACGCATGATATGTTGCTCATGCATTAATCTTTTGAATTTTGATGAGTGTGTTATGTTTCTGGACAAAGGATGTGGAACACTACCGTGTTTTTCTTGATCATTTACTTATTGTATAGGCTATTTCTGGTGCCCTTAGTCCCCTCCCCTAAATCTTGGTATTTTTGCATTCTTTTTGAGCAATGATATATTTCTCTTCTGAAGCTAATTGGGGGTTTCTTTCTGCTGGATCTGCAATATAGGTCAAGTCATGAGGGTTAATCTTTCCAGTTACCTGACAACTTTTTCAAATATGAAAGTTGGAAGAGAGCTGTCAATTTCCATTTTTATAAACATTTGTTTTCCTATTAACCAGATTGTCTATGATTCAAACTGCATCGTATTTTGTTAAAAGAGATGCTAAATAGTTATGCTTCATCCCCGATATCCAATTGTGAATTGGCCCCTGGGCCCTGGGAATGTTTATCAGATCTTCTTCTCTTCAAGAATCGGACTTTCTTGTCCTTGAAAATATGTTCTCTATATTAGTTTAGATTGAGGGTTGGACAAATTTGCCAATTTAGACATTTAGTGATAGGATAAACCTTGGTGGATTTGTGCATGGTTTGATGTTAGGTACTGGAAATGTCTTTGACCCTTTGTCCTTGAAGAGAGTGCTTATGCCTTATTGCAATGTAGTAGTTGTTTTCTAGAGGGTTTATTTGTTTTCTTTATGTTTTGTAGCGAAACCACTCAGAGAGGAAGAAATGTAAGCCAAATAGTCATTTAATTCTCATGTACATCCACTGGCGGAGGTGGGGCAAAAGATTAGATTTACAATTGTGTCCTCCTTCTCAGAGAGCAACGGTGTTCAAGGTAAAGACAGCATTGGTAGAGGCTAATGCCAAGGCCGTTGATTTACAAGTGCCAATTGAAGGCGAATCTTCTTCATATTCGTCATCTTTGGTTATTGGGAGGAACAATAATGCTAGTTGGGATCGTACTAGTGATATGCAAGCGGAGGCAAAAGCAATGACTCGTGCTGCACAAGTTTCCACCTATAGCCCTGAACTTCTTTCTTCTAAATATGGTTCTCGCCCTCTTAAGGTTATTAACTTCACAGTTCATTCATCTTCCCTTGTATGTTCTACCTTTTCCCTTCTTTCATTCACATACCATTTTCGATTAAATGGGTAGGTCGTGCAAAGGACTTTCAAGATACTATTTGGTTTAGGTTCATTTGCCTTCAATTTGTTGGTGGATCAGCGGAATGGAAAATTTGATGCCAACAAAAGATTGAGGGCTGTTGAGCTTAGGACCATTTTCACCAACCTTGGTCCGACTTTTGTCAAAATTGGACAGGGCTTGTCGACCCGACCTGATATTTGTCCACCTGAGTATTTGGATGAACTCTCTGAACTTCAAGTATGATCATCTCATCCTCTGCCCCTCTCGAATAGCTATGTATCATTATCATATCACGCTTTTGTAGATTCTAGTCAAGTCTGGATCCATTCTTCTCTCATATTTCCTAACATAGTTAGAATTATATTTAGGGGTGGCGGTGTGTTGTGATCAGTAGATTATGGTGTCGCTTACCGTTTCAGTTATTTTTAGCCTATAATGCATTTTTTTAAATTTTTTTTTATTGTTGTTTCATATTTTAGTTCAAAAAATCAAAATTTCTCAGCACTCAATACAAGAAATATATATAGAAGGAAGGGAACCATAGAAGAAGAGGATTTACAAATTTATATAATATATAAATGTTTATGTCAACATTGCCACATTGGTGAATGGATGGACTAATTACTTTTCCCATTTTATACCGATGAACTTATGGAATATTCAACTATGGCTCTGAAGACAAAGTATGAAATTGGAAAAGTGAATATAGAGCCTTGGTGGAAATATACTATTCCCTTCTGTTTTCCTCTCTGCTAGAAATCACTGTTGTCTTTTTATTTGTATCCAATTAATCATATGTGGTTTTCTGCTCAAGTTTCCTAGTGTCTTGTCTACTTACCTGATGCGTGAGTTTTGCATTAGATCATTCTTTGTAGGTCTTAATCCCCCACTCTTGCACTATGTGTGTTAAGTGCAGAGGCATAAAAGAAAAAACAGTTGCAAATTTGATGACCATTGTCACTGAGAATTGGATAATGTAACATCTGCTACGGGTTTGGTTTTCTAATCATATTTATGGATCTTTTGGGGTAAAGTACTAATTTCATGCCTGTTATTCAATATATAGGATGCTTTGCCTACATTTGCAAATGCAGAAGCATTCTCATGCATTGAGAGAGAGTTGGGACGTCCACTCGACTCCATTTACTCATCCATATCTCCAAATCCTATTGCGGCTGCTAGTTTGGGCCAGGTGTACAAAGCTCAGCTAAAGTACTCTGGAAAGACAGTTGCAGTGAAGGTTCAAAGGCCAGGCATTGAAGATTCTATAGGACTTGACTTTTATCTTATCAGAGGTTTGGCATATTTCATAAATAAGTATGTGGACTTTGTGACAAGCGACGTTGTTGCTCTGGTTGATGAATTTGCAAGAAGAGTTTACCAAGAGCTTAATTATGTCCAGGTTAGCTACTGAACTTCAGCTATTTCTCATGAAATCACGTATAAGCGAGTCACTTCTCTCCTGATAAGAGTGCTATATTACGGTCCCCTTGTATTATATAGTTGGATTGGAGTTACAAGCCACATTTTGTCATTTACTATTCATGCATGCCTATAAGGATGAAAAAAAGTTTATAAAATATTCATTTTTTTTTAATAATTTCATACTTTAAAATTTTAATAAAAAAAATTGATGTTTCATATTGTTTTTATCATACTAAAAAACATGCATGAATATTAAACGACAAATATTATGAAACGGAGAGAGTACTAAACTACTAATATGATAGCAAGAAACCCGCAATCAGCCAATGAGGAAACCAGAATCCGGATCTTCAATTTCAATTAATTTAAAGTCATGCCTGGTTACAAGATTTCAACTACCTCCTTTTTATAAGGGTTAATTGCAGAAAAAAGCACCGCCTTTCGAAAATACAAAAATTTAGCCTCAAGTATTAACCTGTTTGTGAAAAGTAGCCTCAAACTCCCCTTGAATTAGTATAAATTAACTACCCAAAAAAACTAGTAATATTTTTTAAATTTATTACTTTTTATACAATTATCCCCATCAACTAAAGTCACTGTTTGGGTAATTATAAAAACTATCTTACAAGTTACAACCATTATATTTTGCAATAAAAAATAGCCTATTGTAAAATTTATATGTTGTAAGGTAGTTTTGTTAATTAACCCAAAATCCAAGGATGGCTTTAATTGGATATTGATTTGTTGGAATATTTTTGTAAAAATTATTCAATTTTAAAAATACTAGTTTTGTTTTTATGTAGCTTTTGTATTTAATTCTAATTTAAGGGGAGTTTGAAGCTACATTTTGAAACCAGGCTAATGCCCAATTAGCTTTTTTTTATAGGGGTAAGTTATATTTATAGTCCCCAAACTTTGCTGTGTTTTCCTTGTTGATCCGTTAACATAGATTCATTCTAATAAAATCCCTAAACTATGCTATGCTTCGCATTAATGATCCTTGCATCACTTAATCGTTAGTAATCCTACTTTGCAGCTTATGTGGGTTCCTCAATAACGCGTGTCACTGAATTTATGTTAATGGATATTTACATCAAATTGTTTTGGGGGGAAATTAGGGTTCTGATGCCTGTAGAAGATTGTGGCAAAATTGAAGGTGTGGTTGTTTGTCAATACAAGGGCAATTCACGGTGATTTGGGGGAATGTAATTGAAAGAGAATGAACTATTTCTTGTTAATTGAAAAAATATCGAGCTTTCATCAGAAAAAATATCGAGCAACATTTTGTGATTTAGTTATTTTTAATATTAATATTGGGGGTGATTTAAAATAAAAATGGTCATGGCATGTAGCTAAAAAGTGAAGCCATTTCTCATTCTCTCCTTGTCAAGAGGCAAAGCAACCTGCCCTCCTTGAACTCATTCGAATAACACTCATGAGTCATGATGTAGCAGTTCATGTCGGTGGCGTGCTCCTTGAGATGAAATGCTGGGTGAAGATTGACAAAAGGCTTATTGGGTTAATTCTCTTGAAAGGTGAAGTGGCAGAAGCTTGTGTTGGTGGTTTTGGCTCAAGTGTTGGGAGGATGAAATTTTATAGGCTTGTTGGAGGTTGTTAGGATTTGGGAGGTCAGCTCAGTGGAAGGACAAACCAACTAATGGCAATTTGTCAGAAACATGAACGAAAGGATAATTAATGCTAGTATGGCATAGTTTAGGATTTGAATAGAATGAATCAAAGTTTAGAGCCCAACAAGGAAAACATAGCAAAGTTTATGGACTATACATATAATTTAAACTTTTTATAATGGAAAGCACAATAACTAATAATACTAACTAGAAGATTTAATAAATAAAATTCAGGATAATTAGAGAGAAAATGGGTTAAATGGGAAAGTGCCTAAAAGTTAGGCAGTGGGACTTTATGGAACTAACTAGAAAATGTAGGAAAATGAATATAATAAGATAAACTAATAAAATTGTATCAGTTTTTTTTTATCACTTTCTCATATTCATATCTATTTCTTCTGTTTTATAAACTCTCTTTGGGCTTGGATGCTAATTCTAACAGATATATTCAGGAAGGACAAAATGCAAGAAGGTTTAGGAAACTATATGCAGACAAGGAAGATGTCCTTGTGCCTGATATTTTCTGGGATTACACTAGTGCAAAAGTATTAACAATGGAGTGGATTGAAGGTGTAAAGTTAAGTGAACAAGATGCAATTGAGAGCCAAGGTTTGAAGGTTTTGGACCTTGTTAATATAGGCATACAATGCAGCCTTAGACAGTTACTTGAGTATGGATATTTCCACGCGGATCCTCATCCTGGTAATCTCTTGGCAACCCCAGATGGGAAGCTTGCATTTATTGACTTTGGAATGATGAGTGAAACCCCGGAACAGGCCCGGTTTGCAATCATTGGTCATGTTGTCCACATGGTTAATCGTGACTATGAAGCTATGGCCCGTGATTATTATGCTTTGGATTTCTTGTCGCCTGATGTGGATGTTTCTCCAATCGTACCGGAGCTCCGAAACTTCTTTGATGATGCTCTGAGTTATACCGTTAGTGAACTCAACTTTAAAACACTTGTAGATGGTCTTGGGGCTGTTTTCTATCAGTACCCATTTAACGGTGAGCCTTGTTTCTATTTAATAACTTGAATAACATGCCAATCTTAAAGAGTGGAATACCTATGAAATCCTATTGAGTTTTCCTTGTTCAATATATCGTTAGGGTTGCTTCATCTATGGTGGAACTGATTTTGATGTCTTAACTTTGTTGCTTTGTTGCAGTTCCAGCATACTATGCTCTGATATTAAGGTCGCTTACTGTCCTAGAAGGCTTGGCACTTTATGCTGATCCCAATTTTAAGGTTTTGGCTGCTTCGTATCCATATTTTGCAAAGAGACTTCTCACCGATCCAAATCCATACCTTAGGGATGCGTTGATTGAGTTGTTATTCAAGGACGGAAAGTTCAGGTTTAAATTTATTTCCACATTTGGCATGCATAGGAATCTGTTTATGCTAGTCATTGAAAGGTTGGTTACATGTTGCTTTGTGCAGGTGGAATAGGCTAGAAAACCTACTTGTTCAGGGGAGCAAGGACCAGGATTTTTCTGCTAAAGATGCTCTACAACCCGTCCTGAAGTTGCTGTTGGGTCCGGATGGGGAAGAGCTAAGAATCCTAGTGGTCAAGGAAGCCGCTCGAGTCACTGAAGCTATAGTTCTTGGGAATGTGATTGATGCATATAATTCTTTCCCCGAATTTATAAAGCCCTTTGTCATTAGTCGTGGACCCAATGGTCCTCTTTTATTGGGTAGTGCTGAACAAGAGAGTTTGATGGAGCTAAGGGAACGGGTTTTCCGGATATGGGGACTCCTACAAACGTCAAGGAATTTTGACCCTTCCATTTTGCAGCCAATACTGCAGGTGAGTCACCCTCTTGCCCTTAGTCTTGTTTATAAGTTTCTAACGATACAAATATACGTGAATCAGTTAAATCAAGGGTCTTACCCTTGCAAAAAAAACATCAATCATGCACACGCAGGTACTACAACAAGCAGAAGCACGTGATCTGGGCAGTCGCATTCTAGGTGGGGTAGCACAGCGTCTTGCAGCACGTTTTCTGCAACAAGTCCTTAAATCTCCTGTGGTGATCGCTGCGCCTGTATCTCCCGCGAGAGGTCTGCAATGATTTATTGCTTCATTACTCTCCACTCTCTAACTGGAAGCGTGGCTGCAGGTGTGTTGAAGTCGGAGCAAAATGTGAGCTTCTCTTGTCGATCTGTTCTTGTAGCTCATCATGTGCATAGCAATTTTATTATTTCGCAATGTAACCCTATTATTATTGCTGTTGTTGTTATTGTTGTCATCGTATCATTTACAGGGCGTAAATATAGCATACTAGTATATTATAGGATGAAATTGAAGTCCATCAAATTCAGTCTTTACCCTTTCTTCAAGACTCGTGCCAAATACGGAGCCACGCAGTTCGCACAAAGCGAACTATTTTTTCACCTTTTACTAAAGACTCGTGGCAATTTCACTTGGGCCCGACGGGTACTTAACCCATGAACTGTAAAACTTTTGGGAAGTTTCCAAGGTATTCTGCACATAACATGGGTAGAGGTATAAGGCAAGAAGCGCCGTGTCTAAGGAAAGTGAGCAAATGGTATCACCATTCACCACCCACCCACCCACCTAACCTAACCGATTGAAATACAGAGCAATTAGATTTTTTTTTTTTTTGGTTGCTCGTGAATGAGGGTATACCCTTTGGCCATCATGCTGTAATGCAACATATGCAAACAAACTTCTGGTGGAAAAACTTCTCCCCTTTCTAAAACCGAGATAATAAAATATTACACACGCACACTATGGAAAAACTTCTCCCCTTTGGTCACCATGCTGTAATGCAACATATGCAAACAAACTTCTGGTAGACTAAAAAATGGAAATCCAAGTAACCATATAAACAAATAAATAAATAATAATAAAACCTAGACTCCCAAATGTTTCGGTCATTTTTAGATGTTAACAATGTCTACCAGTAATTACGTTTCGTTTGTGAATTGTTGGCTTAATCAGTAAGGACAAAATAAGCAATTGTCCGACTGCGATTGGGATACGTATACAACCGATTAACCATATACACGAATAAAAATCCTCCCCTAATGAGATTCTCTCATCCTCTTAATTCCCATACGCCATATACTACGATGATTCTAGTGGGCTGTGTATGAGGATAATTCCCGTACGCATATACAACATTTTACGTGCCGTCATATGATTGATTTTAACAAAATTTCCTCACATAATTTTTATTATTAAAATAATATATTATCATAATTTATAAAAAAAAGTCATCACAAGACTCATTCTATCTTACGTACTCCTTATCTTATGTTAATACTAATAAATATAAAAATAAAAAACTACCTTCATACTCCTTAGGTTACCAAAAATATTAGAATAATATTTGGTAATTATTATTTGTTGAGTACCAATTGAGACTACCCTCGTGGTCTACTCGCATACAAGACTACCTTCATGGTCTACATGTGGACATTGTCTTTGTCGTCATCTCACCTTGCCAAAACTCATAAAAAAAACAACCTAAATATTGAAATTGAAGGAGATAACCAAATCATCATTAATGCAATTTTGGGTGATTGTAATTGTCTATGGGATCGAAATGCTCAACATAGTCTCCTGACTAGACCAGTAGACCTACTTAAATTCTTTGGTCCACCTTCATTATGTTTTCGGGAAAGTTAATAGAGTTGCCTCCTAACACTAACTTTGATTCCAACACAAAATTACAAGTTCTCATTCACATAAAGGTGATCTATACTTGAGAGTCTTACAAACAGGGTGCCAATGATTGCATGACCGATGTAAGCAGAGCAGAAGATGAATGCAACGATGTTAGTGCAGGAACGGGAAGTGGCAGTCCGACCAAGAGAGAGGTGTCGGGGAAGGAGGTAATAGGGAGAAGAAACCTTTTGCAAGGAGAGGAAGGGTGTGCTAAGAGGAGGAGAGGGGAGGTTCTCAAGAGGAGCGCAATGGAGGAACTAGCACACAAAGGTTCATCATTCAAGTGCCTATCTCACCTTGTTTAAAAGTTCACCTTCATTAGTGGGCTTTTGCCCAAAAGTGGGTAAGGTAATATTAGCAGGAAACTCTCGTCTTTGAAATCAAGCTCCATATTGGAGCATTTAAATGTTTACTCTTATCATGTCTTGGACAAATGCACACCTGGATATCTTTTGCAAACAAGTTGTGTTTTGTAAGCAAATTCAACACTACTGTCAGATGCTCCAAGTGTTGCTGAAGATTTGGCTATAAACCAAAATGCTGTCGAAGAAAACTAACACAAACTTCCCTAAATGGTCAACAAAATCTTTATTCATCAAGGGCTGAAACATAACAGCAGCATTTAACATTACCTTGACCATGATATGTCCTAATTAAAAATAATTTAGGAGTGTCTTCTTCTACTATGTACAGTCTTCAAGTGAGCGCGGTGAAGCACAATTCTATTTGCCCACCGTTTGGCAAGGAGATCCAGGCATCCAGCCCTGCGGCCAGATACAATTCCAGCATGTAAAGAAATCCAATATGAAGATCTTCTTGACCCGGGTTTGGGCTTGAGCCAAGCGGCCAAGCCTGACTATACTAAGTACTCCCATATGGGCTCCACGATGGCCACCACTGAGGGCATCCTCATCAACAGTTTTTGCGCTCGCAACTCAGTACCAATATTTGAGGCAATCAAAAAAATGTAGGGGATAATGGAGCGGTTTGCTCGCATGGCTGCTAGACGCAGGTGATGGGTCGGTATGTGTCTTTTGGGAGCAGTGGGATTCTCTGCTAAGCAGATAGAGTAGCCCGTCACTCAATGGGGAGGGTGCGGGGACATTGTTCATGTCCATGGACAAGTATGACGAAACTGCAACATTCATGCGCAACGGGTTTCACTGTGCATCACTCTAGTCTAGCTCTCACGGCAAGTCATGTTCTCTTTTTTTTTAGGTAGGTTGGATTAGGAAGAAGCATGCACGTACAGATGGACGATGCGGGCTCTCTAATGAACAAATACTAACCCAACAATATTCCAGCGCACAAAAGCAGTAAAAACGAATAATCAAATATGTGCCCTGCCACAACACCAACACTATCCTTTCAGAAATCGGGGGAAAAAAAAACATTATTTTTATTACCTTCAACCTGCCCAAACTCGTTTATGCTCTCATATGGGTATAGGCTCTGTCGCTGCTTTGAGCCAGGCTCTCTCGGCTTCATTCAAATAAGGCCCCAATATTTCCCTGCACTTCCCATGATACTTGTTTACCCAGTTTATTTCCTCAGGGGACAAAAGTCTCAGATCCATCAACTTCCTTTGATATGGAGCCTGAAAATCCCACACCAAATCATCATGACAACAATTCTCATTTCAAGCTGATAAGAGGGATAGGAGCTAATTCAGAATAGCACAGCAAACTCACCCATGTAATGTGCTCGAACTCCAGGTAACCCTTGTCCCCAAAATTGAATTTTGTCCCAGCCTCCTTAACAATAAGCACATTTTCTAACCTTATTCCAAACTCTCCATCCTCATAATAGCCAGGCTCTGTAAACCAAATTTAAAACAGATCAAAATGAAATTGAAGAAAAGGAAGAAAAGTCCAATTAGATTTAAAAGGGAAAAAAAGCCGAGTGGCATCTGTGCATCAACATCAAATTTGAAAAGTTGGTTTTCAAGCCACTGCTACTCTTGTATTCTAGCTTAGAAATGTTAATTATTACCAAAAATAATTGCAAGCATTCAACCGAAAATTGAAAGGAAAATGGTCTTGAACATGAGATCTAAATGACACAAAACTTGAGAGGAAAATGGTCTTCAAAATGAGATCTAAATGACACATAATGCAGCAGTCAACAAAATAAGAAGCCGAGGATACTGACCATCGGTTACTGTCATGGTGGCCTGCAATGGCACATTCCGAGCCTGAGGTCTGAAGCTTATTAAATGAGGGCCTGCACAAAGGATTTTTGGAGTCAAGCCAGTCAAAACATGAATGTCGATACACACAACATAACAACTGTCAATACGTCCTACTATTTCAGCTTACCTTCATGAACATTCAGAAACGAACCAACCCCGTGACCAGTACCATGTCGATAATCGAGTCCATCCTTCCACAATGGAACTCGAGCAAGGATGTCCAGTGCGTGGCCTATAAAAAATTAAATTGAACTGAATATTAGATTAGCAGCCTTTATACCACCTATCAAAATTACCGATTAATGTTAACTAGCACATTAATGAAAAGATAATCTATTCACTCATTGTTCTCTAGGAATATGTGCACTTAAATGATTAAATTAATCGTTATCATTTCATAAACTTGAAAAGTGAAAGGACAAGCATTACCATTTGTTCCATTCGGAAACCGAGCGTTTCCTAGAGCAATATGACCCTTGAGAACCTGTTTTAAGAGCAAACTATGAGTTTTGGAATTATTATAAATAACAACACTTGTTAAAGGAGTAACATGCCACAAAATCAAATAGTATATGGAAACCAATGAAAAAACAGTATCGCCACTCAGATTCAGTACCTTCAAATTGCACATACAGAAAGCAAACTCATTGGGAAAAAAGTGCAAAGACCTACCCCTGTATAGCATGCCTTTATATGAGCAGAGGGCTGCCCAAAATGAACCGTCCTAGTTATATCAGTTGTTCCATCTACATACTGAATTCAAATTTCATTCAATCAAACAACAGGAAAAGGTAAACAAAAGATTAAAGAATGGGGTCATTTGTAGGCAGTGACTTCCTTGTCAAAGTTATGTATTCATTTTGACTACCTGTCCTCCCGAGTCCACAAGATATATCCTGTCTGGATGCATCTCAGAACACGTGTTCGGCTCTGGAGAATAATGAATAACAGCCGCATTTGGACCCACAGATGAAATAGTAGGAAAGCTGAGCCCCCTAAAATGCTACAAATAAATAATTGAATCACTTACTATTGCATGATAGGTTCATCAATCATGCCAAGTGAGATATAAAAGAGCCTCGCATGACTTACTTTTTTTGACGCTCGAAATCCCTCTAATTTATCACTTACAGACACCTCTGTCAATTTGTTAGCTTCCCTGTCACGCCATCCCAGAAAAAGAGAGAGAATCAGCAGTGTAGCCATGAAGCTTGCACGCAATAAAATTTACATAATCCGTTACATGAAAGCTACTCACGAAGCTCTTTTCCCAGATGTTGTCTCTCCTTCTACCAAGTAACCAGAAGCTCCATAAAGCTCTTGCATCTGCAAATATGGAGCTGGAATGAGTTTTTGCAATACAAGAAACTGATGAAGATCTAATTCGAGCTACTAAAATGCATACATATGACATATCTATAAAGTCCAGCTTACAAGTTCGTATTACCCATAATATGAACAAATGAAATGCCGATATGGAAAGACAAAAATGCAATTACTTCCAGGTGAAAGTTTAGACCAGGTAGTCAATGAAGATGATTTATAAGTGTTGGCACCTTCTATCAGGAAATGCAAATACTGGAAGTGCTTGAAGGTAGTGTAGATGTAGGCTGATACATGAAAGTCCTAATTCCATTGTTTTTCAGTAGTGGTATTTTAAAAACCAACAAAAAAAAAAACCTCTTAACACAAGATGGCAAAACTAGATCTTACACTGGTCTCTGTGTATAAGAACTAATGATGTTTCATGTTATAAATTATAATATAATACTATTGAAGTACAAAAGATCTTTAATATTTCTGGAATGATGTAGCTCAAAATGGCAACAAACTCAAATTCTGCAACATCTTAGAAATGTCAAATCCACAAAATAGTGTTAAACACAAGCTGCAACATCTCGAATAGATCCTAGTCTACTGTACAGCATATTATGTGACCACAGGAGGGGAAAATAGATCCTAGTCTACTGTACAGCATATTACATTTACCTGCTTATCAAGCCAAGCAAAGAACTGTACCACTGCTGCACCATCTCGAATATGGCATTGCTTTAATCCTTCCATCTCAACAGGATTCTGAAAATTATCAGCACGGGATCAACAATGGGTAGAACTTAATTATAATGGGAAACATGCATCCTTTCAGCTCTATCACCACCAATAACTATTGCAGATAACTCATTCTTATCTCATTTGATCTAAAATTATTCACCCGCATAAAATACATCTAACATAATTACATAAAAAACAATTGCACATTTACATCCTTAAACCTATAAGAAAACAAATGGCTAATGGGCTGCTGGACCTTGTTTCACTTAACACAAGCTTATGTTATCAAATACCCCAGAGTGAATGTGGTTGTTTAACATAACTCTTCTAAATGCAAATGATTTCCCGTGATAATCAGCAAAAGCTGTATTGACAAAATATACATCATAATTCTGATGTGGGTGCAACAAGTTGCAGACTTGCAGGAACTTGTTTCCTTGAATTTTATCACGAGAAGATAACATAAACTGATCTCTAATCAGTTGCAAAGTTAACACCATTTTATTAATTATCAATCAATCTTCTAACAGACCCACCCTACACATCTTTTTCTATTCTATTTTTAAAAATTACTTCTTGTCTTTCTGGGAAGTCAATACCTATTTCATTTGATGATGAAAGGAAAGAATACTTACGAATGGAAAAGAATGTTAAACGGCTGCAGTATAAGCATATAACAGCTAGGGACTAGCCAGGGAAAATGCTACAGATATTTCTCAACAGATACCAACATTGCAAATTAACATCATTGTATTTTCCTATAGGAGAGTGACTTGCCAAAGGAATCACTCAACGTCTTCCTATTGAATTTGGGGTAGAAAGCCCACATGAAATACTTTTTTGAGCTGAACTTTTAAATCAGGGATTACAATGAAAATTAATATAATAAAATACAAAATTTCAATCTGCATAGATGGAATATATGGAAGGAAAAGAAGCATTACTTTCAAAGCTTTTGCAAGGGCCAAAGGTGACTGCTGTAAAAGAGCCTGATCAGAACTCAGTTTTGAATATAAAGCATAGCAGCATGCACCAGGATCTGCCCATATGAGGTTAGATCTGTGTGCTCTATCTGTACCATTCGCTTGCAAGCCAGTATCACAAAGCATATCATTTGCAGATTTATCTTGAGATACATTAGCATCAGAGGAAAAAGCGAGTTGATCAGAAGCAAGCAAGACAACATCTGAGGCCACTGCCTGATAGTCCCGAACTTCAATTCCACTCTGCTTCAAGTAAACATTAACCTGAAAAAACAATCCCATTAATATGAAGCCAACCCTTTTTATATTTGAAGAAGGAAGATCATAAGATTCTCCAAATTATTCCAGAACAAGATACTGTAGCAGGGATTTACGCTCTGGTTTTAATTAATTTTCCCAAGCAACAAATTACTTATCAACCCAGTGTAATCCCACTTAAAAGAAACAAAAAAGATGTCTTCTCAAGCCATAGATGAAAATACAGACGGACCTCATTAGACAACTTGCTTTTATCCACATACAAGAAGGCTGCCTCAGGTGTAACTATTGCAAAGGCATGGACAACTGGACAATATGGTACATCACTACCACGAACATTGTACAGCCAAGCAACCTGCACGTGGCATGTCATGCGACCAAAAGGCAAAAAAGAAGATCACTGCTCTGGCAAGAGTTAAATGGGATTTTTGTGTAATCATTTTAAGGTAACCAATAAGAGTGAAATAGCACAAGATATTCTACCTCATCTAGTGCTGTGATGATAATACCACGTGCTTTCTCTTGTGCTAGCTTTCCTCTCAAATCTTTCAACTTCTCTGAAACACTTCGTCCTGAAAACTCTACCTCTTGTACAATAACAGGGTTGATTTCTGCTGGTGGCCTATCTTTCCAGACTTCATCCACCAGGTTTGTTGATGTTTGTACTATTTTCTGTTGCTTTCCAGCAAATGCTCGCTCCCACCTCTGTGCAGTGTCTACAGATACACACCAGGGATCCACACCTACTGCTGCAGCTTCTGGTAAATTCTGAGGGAGAATGAGAGAAAATAGAAGATGTAAATATTGATCTTTTAGTACGAGCCACTGCGCAAAAATATAGTCATTAAAAGTTTTCCAGATTTAAAAGTAGAAGCTCCAATCCATATAGAGCCACTTGGAAAATAGAAGATGATAATGATGGGTACTCACATCTGCCATCCAGATCTCCACTGCAGGATCTTCTCCCATGCGCATGAGCTGCCAATCATCACTGAGCTGTTTCTCTGCCTGTAAGAAGTACCTCCCATCTGTCCAAAGTCGTGCCTCATTCATGGTGATGAGAGCCAGACCTAATTCCAAAGTCAATTGCTTAAGATACTTGAAGAAGGGATGTAAATACAAAGGGATACACAAACCGTCCATGAGAAACAGAACAACAACAACAAAAACAAAAAATTTGCTCCTAATTCCCATAGGAAAATACTTGAAATTTTGAAAAGGCAAACGAAATTTACAATCTATTATCGTCCTATTAGCGGCAATTCGCAAACCAGTCCAATTTGTCGCAATATACACAATCAAACAAGAAATACATGATCAAATGAAAAATTAGTTGATAAGGTATTCGTCGGCAGAACTGACCAGCACTTCCGGTGAATCCGGTAACAAACTGGCGCCTCCTGTCCCGCTGGGAGACATACTCACTCTGTAGAACGAAATCATCAAAAGGAGTTATAATCAGGAACAAAAATTATAATAATTTATAGCAAAACGAGAGTTTACAAGATCATATGCGGGATGGGACTTGGAAAAAGAAGCAAGTATGAAGTCATAAACAGTGTAAAGTGGAAGAGAGAGGAACACCTGATGGTAATCTTCAGAAGGAACAACTAAGGCGTGAAGAGGGGGAGAGTGAGAAGACATGAGAGATCGAAGAGCTGTGAGGGTGTCGCCGGCCATATCGAATTGGAGTAACTTGGGATTTCGTAAAGATCTCTCTGTGTCAGCGAAATTGTAAGCGTTGACACAATGGGAAATTGGAAAGGGGTTGTAGGGGAATCGAATTGGAGCTGAGATTCAAGATATCCGAGAGCAGAACAGAAACTGCATTCTATTCTACAATCTCCAACCCTCGTCTCCACAATCCACTCTAATATATTTTCATTAATTAGATAAATCTCTTCACCAAAAAAAAAAAATAGATAAATCTTTATTAATTAAAAAATACCGAGATTATAGGAAAATCATATCATAATCATCCATTTGAATTTTTTTTTTGAATCCAAATCTCCTTGATCACTTTAGAATTTTAGATCCCATGGAGTTAGTTAAATCTACGTGAAGTTGGTTAAATCTTAACCACTCAATTTTAAATAAGGGGTTATGATTTAAATTAATTTACCCATTTTTTAATTTATTTTTCGGTTTTTCTGTCATATGTCCGGACCCATATTGAAAAAGATTCCTATATTTGGATGCATCATATGAAAGCATTATTAAAAATGGTTAAAATCATTTAAATTTAAAAAATATTTCTATTTGTAGCCTCTTATTTTTGGCATAAGATAGAAAAACCGTTTATTTTTTAGGGTCGATAGATTTTTATTAGGGAAAATGGCAGAAAACCACCCTTTAAATATGAGTCTTTGCAGAAAATCACCCCTTGAAATTAAAATTGTAGAAAACCACCCCTTAAACCCATTTTGTAGGTAAATTGCCACCTACAACTTTTTTTCCCGTTAGATTTTCGTTTAAAACAGTGAAAAGTCATTTTTACCCCTGCCTTTTAATGTTATTTTAATGAGAGAAAAATATATGAATTGAAATAAATTAATAAAATATATTTATCCATCCCGTTTAATGAGAGAAAAAAGTATTTTATTCTATTAAAATAACATTATAAAGGATGGATAAATATATTTTATTAATTTATTTCAATTCATATATTTTTCTCTCATTAAAATAACATTAAAAGGCAGGAGTAAAAATGATTTTTCACCGTTTTAAATGAAAACCTAACGGGAAAAAAGGTTGTGGGTGACGATTTACCTACAAAATGGGTTTAAGGAGTGGTTTTCTGCCATTTTCCCTTCTTATTAACTAAGGCTCATTAGCAAGGAGGATTAATAAGTCGGATTATGATTGGAAAAATATCACCCACAAGGTCACAACTCTCCCGGACTCCCACCACTTGCTTCACCAATCACTCATGCGAAGCAAATTTGCTCCCATTTGAGTCAGTGGCGGCCTTAAGAAATTGCTATGGGAGGCAAATTTTTTGTTTAAGAATTTTTTTCTCGTTATATATTAAAGAATTTTTTTAATATATTGAAAGAAAACCATAAATTATTATATAAACATGATATTTTATTACAAAAATTCATATAATTATATATATATATATATATTTGTGTAGCATAATTAAGATTTTTTTTTTAATATTGAAAGAAAATTATGAATTTTTTAAAGAATTTGTCAATTGTAGATGGAAAAAAATGATAGGATTGAAAAGTGTGACAAAAAACTCATAAATTGTGATTTAAATATGACATTGATAATAAAAAAAAAATCACAAGAATAAAAATTAGATGAATTTTTTAAAATATATGTGTAACATAACATAATGAATAATCTTATGAAAATATTAAAAGAAAAATATATAATTAGATTAAATATGACATTTATAGTAGGGAAAATTTGGTAGGAATAAAAAAGTACTGTAAAAAGGTAAGCAGTGAGGTTTAAACTCATGACCCCTTGCACTACTTTTGCTTCCCTTCCTCTCTTTACCAATTAAGCTAGATAGCCTCTGTATTCTTTTTCACTTTTTTTTTTTACCTTTTTTTTTTACATACTACGAATTTCCGATGTCGGGGGGTGGCCGCCACTGATTCGAGTTAAATATATGCATGTGGATATATAATTTCAAACCTTGTTCATAATAAATATGGAGTATGATTGTTATTCATGTCAAATGAAGTATTACTTGCTTAGGTTCTTCTCGTTTAGAAACGAGTCTAGTTCGAGTCAAATCTAAAGTTTGACCCAAACTTAAATTTATACTCATAATCGACTTGTTTAGTAAATAAACGAGATCGAATCGAACTTTTTTTAGTATTAACCAACCCTACTTGCTCATGATATAACAACTTAAAAGAAACTTTTATAAATTCCACCAAATTCGAGCTTTTTAAGCTTGATCGAGGTGAGCCGAGCTTAAAAATATACTCATATTAGAATCGTTTGGTAAATGAATTAGCTTAAACCGAGTTTTTATCGAGGCAAATCCGAGTCGAACTCGAACTAATCGGCTCATATAATAGCTCTAATATCTATGAAGTAGTTAGTTAGACCATATCCAACATCCATTCCATAATTTCTTCAACATGGGAAAATAAAATATATATTTTCCAAATCACTTTTGCTCAAATTCCAATAGTTTTCCATTCCGATATGAAATGCATGATATTTTTTGGGTTTTCTTGATTTTATTTTTATTTTTTTCCATGTAGGCAAAACATAAATAAACATGAAATGAGCGTTTTCGCTCATAAGTCACAGCCGCCAACATCCTTCCATGGTTACCAGCCCGCTGCCAACATCCGAGCCTCCCTTCTCCGTCGTTTAGCGCTGGTATGTGTTCCTTGGGCTTCGCTGCCTCTCACCCGAGCCACCAATCTCCAATTTGCGCTGGTTTGCGCTCCTTGGCTGGTCTCCTCCACCTCGCAACCGGTGCTTTGGCCACCGCTTTCAATCGCCGCTCCCGATTTTCAGCCTAGATTTGGGTTTTTGGCCGCCGAGGCATCAACCTCGGCTCCGTACTCTCGCATGATTTCTTCACCATAGGCTTAGCCGTCAGTTTTGGTCTCAACCAGCTACTCTCCGCCTCCTGTCCGGGGAATTGGGTTGAGTATTTTCTACTCTCTTGCTATTTTGGGTATTTTTACTAAAAAATAAATAAATTGCGTTCAAATATATATATATATATATATATATATATATATATATATATATATATATATATATATATATATATATATTGCCTAGCCGGTGCTTGGTGTCCAACCGTTCTCTTGTCTCTAGTTTAGTGCCTTTTTTGTCCGATCTTTTTTCAGGCCCATTTCATCAGCCTCGATTCTGCAAGTTGCCCTTGTGGTGATTTTCTCGGGGATTTGTTATTGCGCCCGGAGGATTTGAGATGGGTTTTGGATTGTTGATTGCTTGATTGGGTGCTTGGGGTGGGGTTGAACGGGTTGTAATGGTGTGTTTTTTATACACCGTTCGTGGTATTGAGAGGAAGCAATAATGTTCTTTTTAGTTATATATTTTTTTGTTATGCTTCTTCCTTAAGTAGATGATCTCTCATGTGAAGATTGACGGATTTGGTTGTTTACTAGCTTAAGAGTTAAGTTGTAGATTTGTGATCGACATCTGAAGTCACTTAGGGAATCCATAATCCGAGGTGTCCACAACTTCTTCCCCTGGTCCTCCAGTGTTGATGGACAGTCTAAACTTGTTTCTCTTTTCTTTTTGGCTTGGTTATTTGCCATGTGTGGCTATTATATTATTTCCTTTGTCATGTCAATTCTGTTATTTGCTTCTGTCATTTGCTTCGTTGTACATGATGGTTAGTCCATCTACCGGCTTGTTCAGTCTCTCGTTTTCTCTAGGCGTGTCTAGATAAGCGAATTTCTTTCATGATATAAAAAATCATGATATGCAAAATATATCTATATGTAATGCAAGCCCTCCCCACGTACACTCTTAAATCTTTTGTTTCTAGTGTTATAAATATCGGATATATCGGCCGATATATCGAGGATATTTAGAATATGTTATGATATCGACATATCGGATGAAAAATATTGGTCTACGTCATATACCGGGTCAATGCCGATATATCGGGTCAAAATCGAGGATATTTAGAATTGCCAACTCTGATAAGGTAAATTTAGCCTTTATGCCGTTGTTTTTATTTTGTCAAGTTTATTTGGTAATTTTGTAGTTTAAACATTAATTTTTCATGTGTATTTTTACATTTTGAAGTATAAATATAATATTTATAGTTAAAAATTAGCGAAACCGATAAATTCGATACATCTCGATATATCCCCAATATATCATTTTTACTCCTAACCGATATGACCCTGGTACACGATAATTTAGAACCTTGTTTGCTTTCCTCAATTAAAATAAAATAATAAAAATATAGAGAAAGAGATAAATGAAATATTCATAGTGGATATACAATGGAGGAGGCTCATCTTTTGATGAAATGAAGATTGAACCAATACAAGACATGATGAAAGAAAATACTACTCGTCCAATTAACTATGAAAAAGATTCAACAAAGAGCAGAGAAACATACACCCATACACTTATGTAAATTGTAGAAAATAAGGCAAACATCTTGACTGGTAAAATTTGAGAGTGCCACACAGAGTACATTCACAAAACTCATTTATGACTGAAGTTTTTCCATACATATGATAACAAAGTATAGAAATATCCATGCATGCTTTTTTCTATTCTAATAACTTTGAGAGGATGGAGGAAGACTTTGCTTCTTTTTTTTAACTCATAAGAAGTGTTGAAAAGCAGAAAGAAGATTCTATGAAATATTTGACAAAGAGAAAGTGATACAGATGGCACACATGTTAAGAGATGAATAGTGTTAGGAATTAGGTTTTCCTAAACGAGCAACCTTATGTTAAGTTCTGGAATCTGGATGGAAATTATTAATGAGAAATGCAAAGATTTCATGGATGGAAATTTGTTCAGGTCCTTATTGTATTGCATTAATAAGAAGTTTAAACTAAAATTTTATACGAGTGAGCTTTAAAAGATATATTTTAAGAGACTTATAACTGAGAATTTATTTATTTATTATTTATTTATTTTTAATGAAGGAGATAGGAAGGAGGCATGAGGTGACTCATTGTGTGTAACAACTCGAGTTATAAAACCTGGGTTACGTTAAGAAAGGAATGGCTACCTTCGACCGGATTTTACAATTCAAGTAAGGGTTGCCTTTAAAATAAAAGACTAATTTTGAAAGAAGAGATTTCACACCCTAAAACCGCTCGAAGTCCATTGGGCGGGGACTTGGTGTTTTCACACAAATACCTGTCCTATTTGCTACTACGCGCACAAAGCATTTAAAGTCAAACCGAAACATACAAAAGTCAGATCAAAACCAAGTGAAAGTATGCAAAAAGTAAATATAGAGAAATTAGTCTATCAACTACCGTCAAGGCTAGAACCCGTCAATAGTAGCAATCAGCAGCATCAAAAGGGGTGTGGGTACTTGAAACTAACCATGGAGTCAAGGTCGAGCCACATCACGCGTGTCATAAGACATCGCTGAGGCCATATAATAAGTATCCTATTCCTAAATATCTTGTCTAATGCAGTGTAGAAATTAAATCATTCAAGCATGCTTTTAAACAGGATATATATAGAAATGCAGTAAATGGGTACCCGCAAAGAATGTCAAGTGACATATCTCTTTTCTACTCCCACACCCATTTTGTTAGTGTGGGAATCAACCGCGTTCAATGCTATAGAGATAATCTCATTCTCAATATCAAATTCAATGCTCATGTCACTTTTTTTTTCCATGCTTTCTGACGGAGGTAAATGTTGTGGTTCACCTCTCACCAAAGAAATATCTCAAACCTACAAACTTAGTATATCATGCAAGTACGGGGTTGATCCCACAGAGAAACAAGTATTATATTTCGATATCTTGTGTGTTTATCAATTGAAAGCAAAAAGATAAAATTTAAAGTAAAAGAAAGTAAATGAAAATAATATAAAGTAAAACAAGTGATAGATAAAAGAGATGTTGGTATTATTGGTCATTGAATCCAATTAAAGTTGTTCTATACGAATTTCTCCCATCTTAGTTTATATAGATTAAAGCACAAAGAGCACAATTAACCCATTTCACCTTTATATAACCAAAGCACGACTAAGATTTAACATAAATATAGCACAAACTCCTAAGAATCCGGGCACATGAATAACACCAAGTTAAGCCGGATAAACCTTTATTTAAGACACGTGTCAAATTCCCTACTTAGTTATGTTCAAACAAGGATTTCGCAATCCTAAGCACGATACTACAAAATTCATTCAAGTATGATAAAACAAAAACCTAGCAAGATACAATCATGGTAGTTAATCATAATAATATCAGAATATGCACAAGGAAATTCAAAGAATGTTAAAGAGAGAAATACTATTAGAAAGTCACAGACAATCAACCACTCTTGTGGTGGTGATGGCGGGTAGCTTGGGAAGTGCATTGGCATGAAATGAAGAAGAAGGGAGGGGGAACTTTGAAGATTAAAGTCTACAAGTGATTTTACAAACAAAATTGTATACAATGCTTATTTCAATATTAAATTAATTATAAACTTCATTGTCAGAGTGCATAATCCCCGTTGGGGTTGCCTTCGCTATCATTAGAATATATATAGGAGTACAAGATAGTTAACCCTAATTACAATTGGGTAGTTGGACCTATACATATATGCTATCTAACATACCCCCTCAGTTGAAACAGGAGGGCAGCGAATAGTGAGACTTGATCTAAAATCAAGAAATAAATGGCGAGACAATCCCTTGGTGAATATGTCTACATACTGGTACGAGGAGGGGACATGTAGGACACACAGATGTCCCATAGCTACCTTATCACGAACAAAGGGGATGTCAATCTCCACATGTTTGGTTCTCTGATGGTGAACTGGGTTGTGAGCAAGGTATGTAGCACTAACATTGTCCGTATACACAATAAACACCTAACTCAGACGACAATGAAGATCAAGCAATAGGTTGCGAAGCCAGACACACTCAGCGACAACATTTGTAACGCCTCGATTCCGCTTCAGCACTAGAGCGAGAAACCACATGTTGGCGCTTAGAAGACCAATATACAAGCGAGTCATTGAGGAACATGCATTATCCGGATGTAGATCGTCTGGTGTCTGGACAGCCAACCCAATCGACATCTGTATAAGCAGTCATGGATGGAGGAGAAGCAGATGGGGTGATAGTGGTGCCAAGAGAAGTGGTACCATAAATGTACCTGATGATGCGCTTCAGAGCTGCAAAGTGAGACTCTCTACGGTCATGCATAAACAGACAGACCTGCTGAACGACAAAGCTAATATCCGGGCGGGTGAACGTCAAATTTTACAAAGCACCTGCGAGGTTGCAATACAATGTGAGGTCGGACAAAGGTAGACCTTCGGTTTGAGACAATTTGGTGGTGGTCTCAATAGGAGCCGTAACAGGCTTGCAGTTACTCATATTCGCCTTGGCAACAATCTCATTTGCATATTTCTCCCGGGAAAGAAACAAGCCTAATGAAGAACGAGATGCAGAGACTCCCAAAAAGAAACTAAGTGGCCCGAGATTAGTCATAGCAAACTCCTTACTGAGTTGTGTAATAATAGTAGATCGAAAAGACTCTGAAGATGCAATAAGGATGATATCATCAACATATAGAAGGAGAAATGCAATCTGATTACCGCGACGAAACACAAATAGAGAGGAGTCCCTCTTGCTACTAACAAAGCCAAGCATATGTAGACAAGTAGCAAAGCGAAAGTACCATGCCCGAGGTGCCTGCTTGAGGCCATACAAAGACTTCTCCAAGAGACAGACATGGCCTGGTTTGGTCCTGTCAGCAAACCCAGACGGCTGGAACATGTACACGGTTTCATTCAAATGACTGTGTAGAAACGCATTCTTCACATCCAACTGATGAATAGGCTAGTTACTGGAGACGGCAAGCCGCAATAGCGTAAGAATGGTAGCCGGTTTGACAACCGGACTAAACGTGTCATCACAATCGATCCCCACCTGCTGAGAGTTGCCATTAGCAACCAGTCGCGCCTTATAGCGCTCCAGAGATCCGCCAGAGCGAAACTTGTGTTGAAAGAGCCACATACACCGCACAATGTTGGCCCCAGGGGGGAGAGGAACCAAAACCCATGTATCGTTGCTAATAAGAGCCTTATACTCATCGAGCATGGCAGCATTACAATTCGGGTCTAAGGCGGCTGTTTTGTGTGAGGTAGGGATGGGCTCTGATACCATATCAAAGTCCGACTCGGACCGATGACTGAGGGTCATGTGCACAGGCGCACATGCACTATACTAGTAGCCTAGCACACAAGCCAAGTGGGGTTCCATTCTAAAACCAATTGGCAATAGAAGAAGTAGCTCACCGACTCATATACTAGGGCTTGTTTATGTTCAACTTTCGATGTGTGACACTTTTGGTCTTATTCACATCTCTCAACACGCCCCTGCAACTGCAACTAGGAATGACCATCTAGTTGACACTAGGAACACTGGTAACCCAGACCAAGATCGAAAGACGGGCCGTTAGGCAAACCGCTCTGATACCATGTCAGAGGGAATATTCTCCGTTGGGGTTGACTTCGCTATCATTAGAATATATATAAGAGTA
Organism: Persicaria maculosa; assembly: GCA_963922045.1. Lineage (NCBI taxonomy): Eukaryota > Viridiplantae > Streptophyta > Magnoliopsida > Caryophyllales > Polygonaceae > Persicaria > Persicaria maculosa. Next base: position 1,197,923 of record OY998254.1, on the reverse strand, counting down.
CAAGATAGTTAACCCTAATTACAATTGGGTAATTGAGCTTATACATATATGCTATCTAACATTCATATATTTTTTTCAATAAATGCAATAAATTAAATCAAATAAAAAATTCAAAATATCTAGAAAAAAACTTTACAATCAATTAAAATGATTGACATATTATAAAATAAAATAAAAACTATTAGAAAAGTATTAATTTAGAAGATATTTTTATATTGGAAATTTTATTAAAAACATAAAATCAAAATTGATCAAGACTTAGCCAAGACCTACTTGGGGTGTGTATGGATGCAATTTTAGTAGGTAATAAACTAGTAAAATTGGGGGTTGAAAATTTTAACATTGTATGGGGAGGGATTATTTAGTAGATTTTAGTTTATTTGGGGTTTAAAAAATAAGCTACTTATGATAGCTTTTTGGGAGTTTATGTGGTTTATTTGATTTGAAAATATCATAATACCCCTAATAATAACAAAATAAACTACACTTTTTACAAATAAACTGTTTTTCACCTCATACGGAGTTTATATTTTTTCATAAATTTTTAACTACTTTTTACCAACAGTTTATAAATTTTACCCTGTTTATAATTTTAGTCAGTTTATTAATTCCGTCCCATACGAACCCTTGATTTGCAAAACAAGCGAAAAAACACATCAAACAAATGATTTTAATTACAAATACTAGCAAGATTATGATATACTTGTTTTTTTTATTAATATATTTTTGTCGGATCAAATATATATATATATATATATATATATATATATATATATATATATATATATATATATATGATTTATGGTGGGGAAGTGGGGGCAATAAAATTAGATATATATATCTATTCAATCAATATATCTATATATGCATAAGATAAAATTAGACCCAATCTAATGAATGAATATATGCATAAGATAAAATTTTATTCTAACTCTATTTAATCAATACTCCCTCCATTCGGTAAAACTTGTCATTTTAGGGTGTTATTTTTGTTCAAAAAAACTTGTCGTTGTAGGTATTTTGCCCTTCACTTTACAAAAATACCCTTGATATGATTGATGGTTTGTTAGTTGTAGTTTTCGATAAAGTAAAAAAAAGAGGGTAATAATTGAGGGTAAATTAGTACATTTGTTAATTGCCTTAAAACTTGTGAAAGAAGCTAAAATGACAAGTTTTGCCGAACGGAGGGAGTATATCTATATATGCATAAGATAAAATTTGATCCAATTTGATTAGATATGGATATAATTTTAGAAGATATTAACCAAATTTAAATACTATATTTAAGATAAGATTTAATAATTAATATATGCATACCAAATTTTATTCTAACTTTATTTAATCAATATATCTATATATTCATTAGATAAAATTTGACCCAATTTGATTAGATATGGATATATTTTTAGAAGATATTAGCCAAATTTTAAATACTATTATATAAGATAAGATTTAATAATTAGAAAAAATTTGCAAAACAGGCACTTTATTTGGACGTATTTGCAAAATAGTCACGGATTTGGACAATTTAGAAAAATAGCCGCTATATATACTTATTCTCGGATTGTACGGACATTTTTTTCTGTCTCCCAAATCCTCTCGCCTTCTCGATCTGTTCTCTCTCTCTCTCCACCGGATCCGGCTCCGATGGCGACGAGTCTCCTCCTGTTCGCTACCGCCGCCGCCGCACGCTCCTCCTCTCCCGTGCTCGACGAGGACGACGTCGTCGCTCATCTCTTCCCTCCCTCTCGCCGCCTCTTCCTTGCCGTCCATCTTCCTCCGTCTCTGGAGGTCGTCCTCCTGTGCTCGACGAGGACGACGCAATCGATCCGGCTTGATTCGTCGTGCGTTTTCCGGCTTGGTTCGGTCGATTGTTCTTCCTTGCTTTGCTAAAGTTCGGAGTTTTCGTCGTTTGCTTCAATGTCGTCATCCAGCAGCTCAGGTATCAATTTCGTTTCTTTTTGCGAACTTTATCGTGCTAGGGTTTTGGATTAAGTTTGTTTATGTTGATTTTATTGTCCATTTCGCCTTAGGTTTTGTCCATTTCGTTCGATTTCATTCGCCCTAGGTTACAATTGGATTTCTGAATAGTCGATGGTGTAAAAAATTGAGCGATGTCGAGTTTCCTTCAATGCTTTCTATATTGAATTGTTTCTAATTGCTCACTGATATGCCTTTGTTGCTCACTGATATACATACACTGTTATACTGAATTTGATCTGCAACTCTTTGATTTTCATACACTGTTATACACTGTTAATTTAGGAACTTGGAACTTTGTTTATTTTGAAATTAATTTAGGAAGAAGCATACACTGTTATACACATAAATCAGGTACTGACATTGAAGCACCTTGTATCCATGTATGTTAAATGTGGATTTTTTGCCCAAAGAGTGGCTGTTTTTCACATAATGAAACACAAAGATATAGTTACATGCAATGCTTTGATTCATGAAAGCAAGTGAGGTTTTAGGAAATCTGTTTTACAGAAAACAGATTTTTGATTCATGAAAGTTCCAATTTGATTAAAGATTTTGGAATGCTTTGATTCATGAAAGTTCCAATTTGAATTACAGATTTTGGAAATCTGTTTTACAGAAAATAGATTTTTGGAAATCTGTTTTACAGAAATCTGTTTTTACAGAAAACAGATTTCCAAAAATCTGCACCTCCGGTGCAACAGTGAGGAATCTGTTTTACAGAAATCTGTTTTACAGAAATCTGGATGCAACAGTGAGGAATGCATATCATTAAATCAACTAGATGAATAGAATACACGATTTACGAACACAATCCTACAAAATTTGCACCTCCGGTGCAAATTTTCTATGACTCAAGTGTAGTGATGACAAGAGCAATCAACTATATGAATAAAATACACCAGTTATAAACACAATCTATCAAAATTTGTACCTCCGATGCAAATTTTCTATGATTCAAATGCAGTGCTGACATGGAGTAATCAAAGTGTAATAAGGAATGTGGAGTTCATTTTATTGTCAAATGCAATAATGGATGCAACAGTGAGGAATGCATATCATTAAATCAACTAGATCAATAGAGTAAGCACATTGCTCGGGATGTATTTGATCTAGATATAGAAATGTTACATTTAAAGTGCAAGCACATTATTCGAATGAGCATAAAGAAGCATGGATTCAAAAGGAGACTTCAAAATCTCATCCAATACATCAAAAATGAAATAAAATTTACCAATGTAACATATTAACGAGCATAAATAAGCATAAACAAGCACATACATATTCAATTGGAGACTTGAAAATCACACACATATAGCAAAAAACGATTATAATTAGTAATTGATGCTTCAAAAATCAATCAAAATTTGCGCCAAATGCGCAAATTTTGAGGCATTCCATAACAGTAATCACTTGATTCGACTGTATTTCATAGAGATATAGAATAAATAAGCATAAACAAGCACATATTCAATTGCAAACTTGAAAATCACACACATATAGCAAAAAACGATCAAAACCAGTAATTGATGCTTAAAATACAGGTTATGTGCAAAACATAAAACAACATATCAATCACAAACATAAAACAACAAGGACAAGATTTCAGATTTCATTCAGCAATTGCAGCCATCACAAACAAAATCGAGTTCCTTATCAATCGATCGAATTGATTGATAAGGAAAATAGTCGGAAGCAAAGATCGATCAGTCGGAAGCAAAAATCGAGTTCCTTATCAATCGATCTTCGATCGATTGATAAGGAAACCTCGGCTCGTAAAAATACAGTCACTCGACCTATTGGAGCATTTCATCAAACAGGTTATGTGCAAAACATAAAACAACATATCAATCACAAACGTAAAACAACAAGGACAAGATTTTAGATTTCGTTCATCAATTGCAGCCATCACAAACAAAATCGAGTCCGTTATCAATCGATCTTCGATCGATTGATAAGAAAAACAGTCGGAAGCAAAAATTGAGTTACTTATCAATCGATCTTCGATCGATTGATAAGGCGCGGGATGAGGAACTGCAACAAATTCGGAGAGAGAAAGAGAGATGTACCTCAAGCCGGAGCCATCTCAATCAATCGCTTTGATGATGTCGGAGTGGTAATCCGTCGGAAATCCTAGCAATCACCGGCGAGCAGGTCGGGAGGGAGACAAAGAGAGCGTCCGGAGATGGAGAGCTGGAGGAGAGAGAAAAGCGCTTGTGGAGAGACGGTGGAGCCTTTTATTGCGTCCATTTTACAAAAATGTCCCAAAACGCGGGTATTTCGCAAAATCAGCCCATTTTCGTGGCTATTTTGCAAAACCCCCCTAATAATTAATATGCATAAGATAAAATTTTATTCTAAATCTATTTAATCAATATATCTATATATTCATAAGATAAAATTTGACCCAATTTGATTAGATATGAATATATGTTTAGAAGATATTAACGAATTTTAAATACTATATAAGATAAGATTTTACCTATTATATAAGATAAGATTTTACCTATGTAACCAATTTTAGAAGATATATATAATAGGTATAATAAATGATAAGTCGTATATAACATATGACATCTTCTCCTTTTTTTAATAGTTTTCATAAGTTTTTAGACATAGAATATTTTGAGAAGATTTTACCCAATTTTGTAAGATTTTGATAATAAAATCTTGTTAAGATTACTATTATAATGATTAGAGATTTGCTAGTTGTAGTTTCCAAGTAAAGTAATAATTAGAGGTATAAGTATATTTTTGTTTGATTTTATTTTATGTTCTTAAAAATTGTGTAAATATTTAATACGACATGTTTTAATTAACGAAACGAGTATTGATTTTGAATATGAGAAGGTACGCACTCTGAATTTGGGGAGATCGGTGTTCTCTGATTCGAAAGTAAAAGTGGCCTGATTTATATTTGGACCTGGTTATCAATTTATCATGTGAGCCCATTTAATTATTGAGTAAATCCCGCGGGGTTTTGAATGAGTTTGGATCACTTAGACCATGAGCAACGGAGCACCGGGCGGATCAAAATAGGTGACAGGTCAGCCGAAATTGGAAGGAGGGAAGAGAGAGAATTTGATTCGGGGGCAGGAGTGCACTGGAAGGAGGGAAGAGAGAGATTTTTACTAATTGAGATTAATTTTAATTGAAAATAAAAACTGACACGTGAACCAATTAATACAGTGTAACAAGGTGTGTAAAGGTAACAGACGATCCGGACTGAAAGGAAGAGGATTCTCTCCTAATAAACCACCTCCTAATAAATTCCTAATAAAATAATCTCAGCCATTAAAAAAAATAAAGGGCTGAGATTATATCCCCTGCATTCATCAAATCCAACCCTCTACCATGATCTACTGAATCCTCTCTACCTCGCCATCCAGTACGCCGATTCTTTGTTCACCCTCCACAGCAGGACCGTCATTGAACTCGGCGCCGGAATGGGTCTCCCAGGGCTCACCGCGGCTCGCCTCGGCGCAAACCGAGTCTTACTCACCGACGTCGCCCCGCTTCTTCCGGTTCTGCGCAGGAACGCCGAGGTCAACGACTTAGCAGAGCGGGTGGAGGTGAGCGAGTTGGTTGGGGATTGGGCTAGTTACCGAGTCAACTCGGTGAGTCGGGGTCGACAGTGAAATTGGTCCTGATGCCAGACATGTTCTACGACCCCGATGAGATGACATATTCGGCCTGGATGCTAAAGGGGGTTTGCTCAGGGGAGACGAGGGTGTGAGCGGCGAGCGAGGTGAGGGCATGGCATCCACGGGCTAGTGCTTGGAGGAGTGGCGAGTCACGATTGGAAATCTAAATCTAATATTTATAAAATCAAATTCAAAACATTGATTAATTTGTCCAATTTGTCCAGGTTAGTTCTGTGGCTTATACATTCTGATTGTTTGAAGAAAGCAGATTGAAAATCAATTGTGTGGGGTTCAAAGTTTCGATGTGTTGTTCCAAACAAAATGAACAAATTTACCAAGAAAATACACAGCAAGTGCAGGAACGGGAACACTTTGAAATTTCACAGGGTAAGAAAAACATAAAATTTGATCGACCCTACTGCCATTAGTAAAAGAAATTACAGAAGGATATAGGACATTCCCTATCTTAGTTAACTTCACTGCAAATTGATTATCACTCAATCAGTAAACGGTGGAGGGGAAGATGATTTTGGGTTTGGGATTAATTAATCTAAGAGATCTAATCTCAGCCCTTTATTTTGTTCTCAGCCCTTTATTCGGTTCATTCTTCCACCTTTAGTTTTTTTTGAATATGATTTATTTTTCTCTATCCAATGACACCCATTTTGCATTTGTTTGGAAGAAAAAAAAATCGTTAAGTTTACCATATGTTAAATATTTATAGTCACATAAACAACATTAATTTAAATTAACGTAAACTTACATCATAAAAATACATAAATTTGAACATTAAAATTAGTATTGGATTACACATAGTTAGCCTTATTTTTTTTGTTTCCGTGTTTTTTTTAGTGTATCAAGTTAATAAAATATTTATAAATTTAATTGTTTTTTATTTTAATGATACGTATTAATATTAATAATATTATTAACAAAAAAAATTAAATAAAATAAATCAACATTTAGCTTAATAAATATAAAAAAGTGTGAAATGAGTTTTGATTCGCGCGACTCTTTGTTGTGGGTGAAAAATGTAAAAAGCTAAAAAGTTAGTGGAAAGCTGATGTGGCAGGAATAGTTGATGATGTGGTTGAAATGAGTTTTGATTCGTGTGACTCTTTGTTGCTGATGGTCTAACCCCTGTGAGATTTTGTGCATAATACAAAAATATTTGAATTATTTTTTGATGATAAAAAAAATATTTACATTGTATATATCTAATAATATATATTTATATAAATTTTTAATATCAAATAATATTTTGAAAAATTTTAAAATTAAAAGAGTCGTTATGATAGAATATTAATTAATTATAATAATTATTAAAATATCATTTTTGTAAGGAAAAGATACAGATATAAATTATTAATTAAATATGTACAATGTAAATATAATTTTTTTTAGCATAAAAAAATAACTCAAATAATTTTGTGTTGCAACTTGCAAGGAGTTGTGGTGGTGATCCAAACTCGTTTTGAATAGGTTACAATTTCCATCCTAGAGGTTCGAATATTAAAGTGATTTGGGATATGGGTAAAATTGGTTTCGGGTAAACGCTAGAAATTTGCGAGTGCTGTGACCTGATAAAATTACATCACATCCAAGACTATATATATTCAGTTGCGATAAATCTTGAGTTGGGTGGGAAGAAGTGGAAGAGTTGCAGGAAAACATATAAAATAGGAATTTGAATCTGAATTCGAAATCACATATATGGACAAGGCGAGAAGACGACACCAGCTGGTAGCTAGTTTGAATTGCATGAAAGTATTGAACATGCAAGATGACACGTGTAGCTTGCATGTTTAGTTCTAGGCAAAATGGCATGGATTCGGAAGCTGCACCTGCGCGCATATGCCTACTTTCGCATGCAATCAATGCCCTACAGCTCAGCTGTGAATTATACATATATATATACTCTGAATCGGTGATCAGGTCCGGATCGGATCGGATTCGAGAGTATGCATGCAAATTAATCAAAGTAAAGAGAGAAAGGGTTTAAGATATATGATATGATGCGGCCTTCTTCTTCTTATTGTTGTTGTTGTTCATTAATTATAATATTGTGGGGTGTGTTGTGTTTGATTTCGGTGGTGTACGGAGAAGGGAGGCATGTGGTGAAGCGGGATGGCCGCAAAGAGATTGTCACTACGGAGTACGGGACCATCTCTTCCGTCGACGGAATTGGAATCGGAGGATGGGAGTCGGGGAGGAAGAAATACCACCTTCAGTTCATGAGTTTGGATCCAAACTCTGTGTTTCTCCCTGCAATCCTCCATGCTCACTTGGTTTTCTATGTCCACACCGGTAAGCTAGTACGCACCCCCCCCCCCCCCCCCGTTAACTAGCTAGCTAGCTGTACGTTGTACTTGTAATTAATTAAGTATTTATATATTAATTCCTTGAACTGATCGAATGCATATGTATGTATATAGGGAGTGGAAAGTTAAGCTACAGTAGTTTACAAGGAGGAGGAGAGGTGAAAGAGGTCAGGCTGAGGAGAGGAGATGTGTTTAGTCTGGAATCAGGAACCCTTTTCTTCATCCACAGCGACCTTGATGAATCCCACCGTCAAAGGTTTCGCATCAATGCCATATTCTCCAATCCTGATGACCAGGACAACTGGGTTGGACCTTATTCCTTCATTCACCACCTCTTTCGAGGCTTCGATAAGAGCCTCCTTCAAGCCGCGTTTCAGGTTATTTATTCATAACAAAATTTGTTTTCAATTTCACTTTGTCTTAATTTGGCCTTAAAAATCTCGGCCGAAGCCGACCCTGCTAGTGTAGTGCTACTATAGTACAGAGATGGAGGATTAAAATAATTAATATATTGTGCGCGCGCAGGTCTCAGAAGAAGTGATAGAAGAAATAACAAATGGTAGCTGCAGGACGCCTCCAATTGTACATGCAGCTGCTGCTTCTAAAGATGAAACCAAAATTGTGGACGGAATCAAGAGGTTTGTACATGTGATGGATCTCCATTCATATGCCCAGCTTGACAACAACAACAACAAGAAGTCGACCAAGACATTCAACTTGTTCAAGGAAGATCCTGATGTGAAAAACTGCAACGGCTGGAGCACTGCGGTCACCTCCAAACACCTGCCCGCTCTCAAGGCTTCAAATATGGGGGTTTTCATGGTCAACTTAACCACGGTCAGTGCGTCTGTTTACTTACTACATCTTAAACCAACAATATATAATGCATGCGCACGCTAGCTAGATCAGTGTTTTGGTATTTTCCAACCTCTTCCACGTACCCTTGTACGTAGTAAGTTGTAATTATGTCCGTCGTTGAACGTGAATATATCTCTAGCAAGCTAGCTAGATCATTACGTGTACGTACAACTACGAACGGTACATAATTGATTGGTTTGTTTAATTTATAGAATGCAATGATGGCGCCACATTGGAATCCAACTGCAACTGAGATCGGCATGGTTCTCGAGGGCAGAGGGATGGTGCGGGTGGTGTGTTCGAGCAACTTGACTAGCCCAGTTGCATGCAACAACACTAGGTTTCTGGTGGAGGAAGGTGACATCTTCGTGATCCCTAGATTTCATCCGATGGCTCACATGTCCTTCAACAATGAGACGTTGGTGTTCATGGGGTTCACCACCTCTCACACTAACAATCATCCCCAGTTCCTGGCGGGGGAGGCCTCTGTGCTCCGGGCTCTCAACAAACAGATGGTGCAATTGGCGTTCAACATCAACAGCACCACAATTAGCAAACTACTGAGTGCTCGGAAAGGCTCCACTATATTGGATTGTGTTTCTTGTGCAGAGGAAGAGCAGGAAATTGACAAGAGGGAAGAAAAGGTTAGAAGGGGGGAGGAGGAGGAGGAGGAGAGAAAGCAGCAAGAGGAAGAGAAGCAGAGGAAGCGGGAAAAGGAAGAGGAGGAACGAAGATGCCAAGAGGAAGAAAAGAGGCGAGAAGAGGAGGAACGCAGACGGCGGGAGGAAGAGGAGGAACACAGATGCCAAGAGGAAGAAAAGAGGCAAGAAGAGGAGGAACGCAGACGGCGGGAGGAACGCAGACAACAGGAGGAAGAGGAGAAGAGGCGGGAAGAGGAAGAAAAAAGGCATCAAGAAGAGAAGGAGAAACGAAGGCGGGAAGAGGAAGAGGAAGAGGATGAACGAAAGCGAGAAGAGGAGGAGAAACGAAGACGGCGAGAGGAAGAGGAAGAGGATGAACGAAGGCGAGAAGAGGAGGGTGAGGAACAAAAAGGGCATCAAGAAGAGAAGGAGAAACAAAGGCGGCGAGAGGAAGAGGAAGAGGACGAACGAAGGCGACAAGAGGAGGAGGAACAAAGAAGACATCAAGAGGAGAAGGAAAGACGAAGAAGGCGAGAGGAAGAGGAGGAGAGGAGGGAAAAAGAAGAAGAGGAAGAGGACGAACGAAGGCGACAAGAGGAGGAGGAACAAAGAAGACATCAAGATGAGAAGGAAAGACGAAGAAGGCGAGAGGAAGAGGAGGAGAGGAGGGAAAAAGAAGAAGAGGAAGAGGAAGATGAGAGGGGGGAAGAAGAAGAAGAAGAAAGAGAACGAGGAAAGGAAGAGCAAAGGGGACACCGAGAGCAAGAAGATAGGAGAAGACAACGTGAAGAAACAGAGGAAGAAGCAGCAAGAAGAGAGGAAGAAGAAAGAGGAAGAAGCTAGCTGCAATAAGGGAGGAGTGAAAAAAGGGTGCTACATACATGTCCATCTCTTAAAAAGTAGAATCATCTAAGGATTCTAAGCCTTTATCACCGGGAGCATATCTATATATGTCTCGCAATACAAGGGCATCTGCAAAATAAAGGATTCATGTACATGTGATTTGAAGACAATGTTATCGTTTGTTGTTGTGTACGGTGTACCTCACCTAGGTTTTGGTTTTGCTGTTATTAGTAACCCAATCTCTTTTGTACCATGTGTGGTAACTCATGTTTCCCTATTGTTCACTTGCTTTTGCTTTTGTTATAATCCCATCTTGTGTCGATTTTTTTTTTTCAAAATAGTAAAAAAAAAAATAGAGCGAAATAGCCTATATATATAGAAATTTATTTGAAAAATAGCCAAAATATTGATAAGTCGTTATTTAAAATTAGAGGTGGCAATCGGGCGGGTCGGGTTCGGTTAGTCGGGTTTCAGGTCATTCGGATTTCGGATAATATCTAATAATTCGGTCATTTGGTTGGGTCGGGTTCGGGTTTCGATTGTATCGAGTTTCGGTCATTCGGTTTTCGCTTGTATCGGGTTTCGGTTATTTCGGGTTTGAATTGTCTCAAGTTTTCTTCAATATTCATTTTGAAAAATTTACTAGAATGTATCTTAAAGTTTGGGTTATTTCGGGCTTCGGTTATAACGGTTTCGGGTCTTAATGGGTTTCGGTTGAATCGGGTTCGGTTCATTCAAATTTGTGTGAGTTTTGGTTATCGGTTATTCGAACATCGGGGCCCAAATGGGTCGGGTTGGGTCGGTGTTCAAGACAATCGGTTCCGGGTCGACCATATATATAAGTCGTTGTCTGTCATCTTTAACTTGATTTTAGTTTATTTAGCGAGTCTCCTATTTTTTTATTTTTTTTTCTCTCTTCTATCTTCCATTTCCAATTCCTAACCCATTCGACCGTTAGGGTTTCCAACTTTCACTCTGAGCAAGGGATTCAGGGATCCGCTGCCTCCACAGCTTCATCATTTCAAGATGCTTACCGAGCGGCTCTCGGTTTCATACTCACCGGCACCGATGTTGAGACGACCAAGGAGAGGAACTTCGAGCCGCTCACCATCTTCCCCGTCATTTGCTTGGTGTTCGACAACATGGAACTGTGATTATTTCTTCTACAAACTTCAACGATTTCTACACTCTTCGATCGGTCAAGATACAATCTTCTGCAAATCTATATATTTTACGAATTTTTTTCCGAAATAGCCAAAAAATAAAAAATATTTACGGGAATAGCCAAAGGATGAAACTAATTTGCGATATAGTCAAACCAGGGCTAAGTCGCTGTTACAAACAGCGACTTTAGCCCTGGTTCAAAAAAAATATATAATAATAAGTCGCTGTTCAGAACCGCGACTTACCTATATTTTTTTTTAAATTTTTAACGGTTTATAAGCAAAAATAATTCGAAATTTTAAAAAATATATAATAAGGGAGAGTCGTGGTTTATAAACAACGACTCTCCTTTTTTTATTTTTCGTTGTTTTAAAAAACTGAAAACAAAAAAAATATTAATATATACCCAGATTCGCTGTTACAAACAACGACTCTAGGGTTCTTCTCAAATTAAATAGATGAAGGCAATTGAACCAGGAGGCTCAATCCCGCCGGGATGCAGATGAACCAGGAGGGCCAGGAATCACCGGAGGTCGTGCACGGCGAGGGCCATGAATTCGCCGTCGACTGGTGGGCGATGGGGGTCCTGGCCTACGAGATGTTACGGCTGCTGTTTGTGCCGTCTACGGAGGAGGAGGTGATGCTGGCGGCGATGGCGCGGGGAGAGGGGTTCGTGGTGGCTTCGGTGCTCGCCGTTGACTGGTGGGCGATGGGGGTCTGTGAAGGAGGGCCAGGAGGCAATTGCACAGACGAACCAGAAGGCAATTGACGACCATAGCATCACTGTCAACGAGGCTCAATCCCGTGGAAGCAGTGGCGGCGGCTGGTGGAGGTCGTGGTGGCTTCGATGCTCGCCGTGAGGGAGGTGGTGGATACGGTGGAAGTCGCCGTGAAGGTGGATACGGCGGCGACGACGGCTACTCCCTGGCAACTCCGATGGTGACTGCTGGAGGAATTAACAAATTTGCAATTTACCAAACTCGCCCAAAAGTGAAGCTTTTCGTGAAGGTGGATCACTGGATTTCATCAAAGCGGCAAACATCTTTCATCAAAGGGGCAAACATCTCTCTGGTTCTGCTCTGTTCTCTGGTTCGCGCTAGAAGAACCCTAGAGTCGTTGTTTGTAACATCGACTCTGGGTATATATTAATTTATTTTTTTCAGTTTTTTAAAACAACGAAAAAAAAAAGAGAGAGAGAGAGAGAGAGTCGTTGTTTCAAACAACGACTCTCTCTTATTATATATATATTTTTTATTTCGAATTGTTTTGGCTTATAAACTGTTAAAAAAAAATAGGTAAGCCGCGGTTCTGAACAGCGACTTATTAGTATTTTATTTTTTTTTAACCAGGGCTAAAGTCGCTGTTTGTAACAACGACTTAGCCCTGGTTTGGCTATATCGCAAATTAGTTTCATCCTTTGGCTATTCTCGTAAATATTTTTGAGTTTTTTTCCTATTTCGAAAAAAAATTCATATTTTACTTCGAACTTTCCCTTCCCAAATTCCCTCTCCTAGAACGGTTAATTGGTGCTTTCCTCCGCATGACTTTTCTCATACAAGATAATCTTCTTCTATATCTACCCATTATTATACCCTTTTTTTGCAGCATATTGGAACAATTAATTTGGGTTTCTTTCAAGGTTCTTCCTAAATCCAAGGAATGGATCTCCCTCACACCAGCAACGGGTGTGAATCGTCTGTCCCCAAGTTTATCCCCTTCTACTGTCCCCTCTCACAATCTCCTTTTATTTTTTATTGTTTTAATCTGTTTTTTATTTTTATTTTCTTTTTCTTTTTTTTTTCTTTTTTATTAGTGTTTGTGAGGGGGGGACGGGGGAGGGGGACAAGGAGGGGGGACAGAGGATGTGAATCCCACCAGCAACGTATTCGATTAAAGAGGATAGTAAACCGATTTTGCATCATTCCCTTGATATGCACTAGTACAAATTTTCAATTATATCACATAACCCTAATATCACGGACCTAATATATCCGTGATATTAGGCCTTTTTAAGCCGGCAAAATAAAAATTTAATAGGTAAAGACCTAATATCACGAATTTTAACAAAAAAAAACCGGAATATTAGGGGTAGATTCTAAAATGTAATAAAATCAAATATTACGGGGGGAAAAATGTGAAACACGCCCGGGATATTAGATGTAATATCCCGAAATAATATCCCGGATTGAAAAAAAAAAGAGATATTTGGGTGATATTTTACAATTTCTGATTTTTTACCCAGGGTTTCACACTTTCACTTCCTCTCTCTCGCGTCTTGTGTGCATCGTTCTCTCTCGTCCTTGCAGACACCACACCGCCGTCTCTCTCTCCTCTCTCGCCGTCCTCGACTCTCTCTCTCTCTCTCGTCTCGCCGGAGGTGATTTCGATGTGTCAACTTTCGGCCGCCTGCGTATTCGCACTTCTGCAGTCTCGCTCAAGACCTCCGGCTTGTGGTGCCTCTTCCTTCTCCGACACCTCCGACCTGCAATCTCCTGCAACAGTGGCCCTGGTGTCGTCCCTCAATTCGCCAGCTCCGCCAGATCTGGTTGTGCAAATCTTCAGTTAGGGTTTTAATTTGGTAAGTACATCTCGAATTCAATCTATAGTTAGGGTGTGTTTGGTAATGATATCTAGATATCAGATATCAGATATCAGCCCCGATATCTGATATCTAGTGTTTGGTAGGGCTAGATATCGATATCACTTTAAATGATATCGATATCTAGTGTTTGGTATGCATAATATATGACTTGATATCAAGTGATATCTGATATCTGTGTTTGGTAAGAGTCAGATATCGATATCACTTGATATCTAGATATCAAATTTGGCCTATTTTGATATACCCATTTTTTGGGAGGTATCACTCGATATCGATATCGCCCGATATCGATATCTTGATACCGATACCGATATCTTGATATCAAGATATCAAAGATATCACCTGATATCGATACCGATATCAATATCGATATCTTGATATCTAGATATCGTTACCAAACACACCCTTAGGGTTTTGTCGGTTCTTGAATTCAATGTGTAGTTAGGGTAAAATAACTCCCTATTTTCTTCTTGAAACTTCTGCCAAACTAAAGACAACAACATGACTTTGCTGTCTGTCTATTTAATCTGGCCGACTATGAAATTGGGGTATATATCACTTTGACATTGTTAAATCCTCTCCATTTTCCTTTGGTGAGTAGCCAGTTATAATCTCATTGCTAAGTTCATAAGCTACCTTTATTATTGCTAAAGAGAAAGAAAACTACTCTGACACCTTCATTATTTCTTTTATGTGTTAATTATGTAATTCTGACCAGAACATATGTCCATATAAAAGAGGTTACTATCAATCTTAATTCAGATAGATTAGAATGGTTTGTGCTTTAATGAAATCTCTAGTGCAAATTTTGTTTTAACTGCCGTCTCTTTTTCATAGCTAGATTTCTGCATTTGCTTAGCGGAGTTGGGTATTAAATTGAGGAATGGTAAAAGAAAATGTTTGATGTCAAAGGCCTATGAAAGAGAGGGACTGTATGATACTATTGTATTTGTTAACATGATAGAATATGAGAGCTTTTGGAGAAACAAATTTCCGTTAGTCTTGAATTTTAGATAGGAAAGGAAAAAAAACAGCTAAATGAGTTAATATTGGAGAAATTTCCTCTATGAGATTCAATCAAGCATTGCTTTGTGGAAAACATATTGTTTTTTCTTCCATATCAATCCCTTTGCATCCCTTTTTACCATTCCTATATTATACATAAATCTCAAGCTTGTAAATTGTTGGGGAAATAGTTATCATATTGGTTTAAGAGGCATGCACTTCTACTGTCTTTTCTAACATAATTTTGCTGGCTTTATACAAATCCAGTTTAAGTCTAGTATCTTGAATGTGAAATGTTTGGTTGTTTTCTCTGAGATTGGTATGTGCTTTACCTGAGAAGGAGCGACAATTGCTGCGACCACGAACTATATCGGCTGAGAAGGAGCGGCAATTGCTACTACAGAATACAAAAGGTGTTTTTTCTTAATGCTTTGCTTACCCATTTAGGTTTATGTTTGATAAAAAAGTGAATTCGAGTGAAATTATGTTTACTTTGGGCTGAATTTCTTTAGAAGTTAGTGAATTTGTGCTGAATTATGTTGAGACGTGTATTTGTGCTAATTTCTCAGATGTGGTGTGTTTCAAGTCTGGGTCGGTTTTGGTAAGGATTTCATCCAATTAGTTTCAATACTTGCTAATCTCAGGGAAGGTTTTGGTTCTTTAATTGAGAATTGGTCTAGGGTTGTAAATCGTGTCCTCCATCTCAAGGATTGTGCAATCAATGCAAATTTGTGATTTGAAAATGCTGAAATTAAGTCTTCTAACGAGATGGATGAGTGGTTTGAATCTGTTGAGTCTTTTGAGGTTAAAAAGATGGAGTTAGAGATCACATGAGATTTAGTAAATGAAGCGCACTCAACTCTGTACAATTTTATTAGTCAGTTGAGAATGATAGAAAAGAAAAGGATCTTCTGCATGAGAAGAAGGCTGTGTTGATGGAGGAACTAGAATGTCTCATGCATCTATAGCTAACCAATGTAAAGCCTTTATTGGTTTCTAATTCACATGAGCAAACACAATTTCTGGATTTTTGCCTCGGCTTGCAGTTTACCATTCGACTACGTTAAAACCAAAATCCAAAACATGCAGCCTGATGCAGAGGGCAAGTACTCGTATACTGGCTCTTTAGATTGTGCCATGAAGACCATAAAATCCGAAGTCCCTTGAAATTCTACATAGGCTTCCATGTCTACTTCATCAGAATTGCACCCCATGCTATGGTACATTACATACATTCTCTCCTTCTCTTTATAATGCCCTTTTAAGTATGCATCAATGTATATTCATAGCAGTTTCTTGTCCCTTGTTAATGATTCCATGAACGTTTTCGCAGATGACATTGATTTTCCTCAACCAGATTCAGAAGATTGAGAAGTCCCTTCAATTATAGTACTTGGAAGGGAAATCTGATCTTGTCGCTTATAAACTCAAATGAAGATTGATAAGCCTTGGGGCCATGGATTTGACCCCAATATTCCAAACATGGGGTTAAGGTTAATAACTTTTGAGGTAATAATAATGTAGCTTGTGGTCATTTGATACTGCACAGATTGAATAATCAGTTTTTCCTACAGTAATCCAAATTCTTCAGTGAGATTACTGATTATTGGAAGATGTATGTTTCATGAATTGATTGAAACCCTACAATCTCCAAGCTAGCCCACAAAACCATATATAAAGGAAATGAAAATATAAACAGTCAAAATTTAACATTTCTAAATCGTATATTTTGTACTTATTATTAATAGAAAAATCTTCCCACTTGTGTGCATTTTCATGATGTCTTGGATGTTGCTGCATTATATTATAAGATGAGTTTATGACAATTTGCCTTGGATTTTGGTTTCATTCTATCTTGGGTTTTGGTTCTTGTTTATAGTTTGCTTTGCCTATGTTATGACTTATGAGATGCGCTTATTTTATTTTGATGATTGACACTATAATCATGCAAGTGGTAGAGTAGTACCCTAATATATGCATGTACTTTGTTCTTTCCATATTCATAGGTTTAAGTTGGTTCTATATATGTTAATGACGTTTGATTGTTATTATATTAGATTTATAAACATAAATATTCTTTGATTTCACAGTGGTACAATGACATGCCTACTTACAACAATCAAGAAATTGATGAACTACAAAGAGTTTTTAGACTATTTTATTACTCTTTTTGTAGAGGTAAGAAATTTATTGATATTTCTCTTCTCTACATTCCAAATCAATTACTGTATATACCTTGCTTACTTTTAAACATTTCTAATTGCAGCCTAGTGGTAAAGTGTTGTATGACACTTAGCAAGATGGAATTCTATCGTGCCTAAGTCCAAGAGAATGTGAGTCTCTTTACAATCAAAAATACTGATGCATTTTCTTTTTATCCCTATCAATCTATAATCTTGTGTAACTTTATCACATACAAAGTTGTATACTTTATCTTTGATCTTGACTATTAACGAAATGCTAGAAAGTTGGGAATAATCCTTAGTTTTACCTTGTTTCAGACTTAGCTTTGGTGAGCAATCTTCATTTTGCAGACATTGCAACAACTGGAGTGCAAAAGGGTCGATGTGAGTAGCAGAAAGTAGTTGAAGAAGCTATTGTATTTTTTACGTTTTAACGATATTTAGTATGTTGGGAGCATTCCAAATATGTAGAACTTTAGCAAGTATGATTTCTGATAGTAGATTAGACTTTGGTTTACCGAAGGACACAATTTAGATGTTAATGAACTATTTTTTGATTTAATATGGAAGTTACTGTTAGTTTTGTGGACAAACTTTTTGTGTGTTGGAAAGTTTGGCCAAACTCTATGTACAGGTAATATTCCAAAAAAAAAGATTTTAAAATCCGGATATAAATATATAGCCCGGACTTACAAAACCGTGATATATGTTCAATATATCAAAAGGGATCACACCAAATATCACGGACGTCCCCAGAGGATACCGTGATATTAGGCTGATATTGAAATTACACAAAACTCTAATATCCCGGTTCACCGGTTGTACATCTTTAATGATCCGTGATATTAGAGTGTAATATGAGAAATAAAAGACCCTAATATCCCGGGCGTACCTCTTTAATGATCCGTGATATTAGAGTGTTGTATGAAAAATCTCCCAGTCTAATATCACGGGCGTGCCTCTTTAATGATCCGTGATATTAGGTTGCCTCCCCTAATAGCCCACCGAGGGGAAGCCCGGGCGTGCCTTAGATAATATCCGTGATATTAGCCCCCAAATATCCGTGATAAAAGGCCTAATTTGTACTAGTGATGCTTGATCCAATTTGCGATTCTTATACATTCTATATACGCTTCCAAGAATTGATCTCCCTTTTACCAACAACGGATTCAATCGAAGAGGTTAGTGGATCAATTTTGCATCCACCCCTTTCCTTATTCAGTTTTCTATTTTGTCCAATCTCCTCTTCTCCGACATGACTGAAATATTCTTTGAACAAAAGTTGTTTTACTTTTATTGTGATTTATTTTAATTTTACTTATTTCTGCAATCACTTTTTTTTATTCAGTTGTTGCACTTACACTCCCTAATCTTTGATATGATATCAATCTAATTACATTTTCATTATAATGGTATTTATCTATCTGAATTCCCTGGATTCATTATTTCTGTTAGTTTATGACTTTGCTATTTATTCAGTTTATGCAATGGGGTTCTGCGGATTGAGTTGGGATTTTACTCTTCATTCCATTTGCTTTCGACTGAGTTCTTGCATTGTTGAATCATCTGCAAATGCACCTCTTGGAAGGCCCATATATTCATTGCAACATTGTGCATTCTGCAAATGCAACTCATAAGGTATGTTCAACGGCCACCAAATATTAACATGTTGATTTCATCATTGCAAGTATCCAATTTCATCGAGATACAATTTTTATGGATTTCGCATTTTTTTTTATTTTCTATTTATATAAAATTAACATGCTCACATTGTCTAATTACGTTATTTCACTACACTCCATTGAAGTCACTTTATAACTTCCTGATAGGTAGAATATTTTGACATGGTAAACCACTCTTGTGTAAATATTGTTTAATATTATAATTTTGCTTTTTTTTTCTTGGTTTAATTTCTTCCAATCTATTTGTTCATCTGAATAAAAGTTTCGCATGTGATTTATCCAAACATCTTTTTTCAAATTCATCCTGTTACATGTAAATCTTGAATTTATTGTGTTTTTTTTTCAAATTAAAGACAGAAATTACAGGAATTAAGATCTCAGCCTTAAAGATCTTGCAATTTTTCCTAACCGATTTTTTTCCATATATCTTATCTTTTGATTTGGTTTTATCATTTTTCCCTGCTATGTGTTTGTAATCTCTACAACGTTAGTATATATCAATCACAGATAAAAAAAAGTGTATATATATATATATATATATATATATATATATATATATATATATATATATATATATATATATATATATATATCAATCAACTGAATATGTGAAAATTATAATGCAATTATAAAAGTCATATTATTGATGTGTAACCCCATAAGTATCAGTCTCGTAAGTTCTACCACATTCCCTTGGCTTGTACATTTTTCATCAGGTTACTCTTATGATCCATGGACAAGACTATAAGTTACTATCTAGTTCATGGACGGTAAACATAGAACATAGATTTCAGACCTAGCCTGACTATAATTTTCAGCCCGGTACATTTTTTTCAGTCTATGACTCATTTGGACTACTTGATCAAATAGTCAATTAACATCTAATAACCTTTATTAATCAATAAATGCAAAAATCTCAAATGCTTAACCTCGAATTTGAAAAGCATTTTGAATGTTGAAATAAAAAGAGAAAACTAATTAAAATATCCCACCTTTAGAAGTATGATAAAAATATATCCTCAACTTTCAAATGTAATAAAACTATCCCGACCTTTGAGGGTAGTGGTAATATATTGTCACGGGTTTTCTCACGGGTCAAAAATGCTGACAAGACAACCTACATATATAGATTTTTTGACAAGGGTTTTCTTGAAAGGTTTTCTTAGGAAAAAAATAAATAGTTGTACCGGGTTTATACCCAACGCATTTTCCTTCCTCTTATCTTCTTCCGTGGTCACCTCTTGAACTGTCTTCCAGGTAGCTCGTGGTTCATTTTCAATGGCAATCTTCCTCCCTCTTGGTCGCTTATCTTGAGTTGTCTCTCTCACATCTTCTTCCTCTTTGATTGCATTCACGGACTTGGCTGAGTAAGTTTTATTTTTTTCCCTCTTCGTTGTTGTTGTTGTTACCGGTTTGGTGTTAGGAATAAATTGACCTTCAAAGATGTCGTGCTTGAAACCAAACATCAACTCACAAAGTGAAAAGCATGCAGCCTATCAACATAGGGGTGTCAGGTTTTTATTAAAGTCAATAGTAGTGCTCAACCTCTATTTCTATTGTAGTCTTTTCGGTTGGTGACTGCTATCCTACATGAATTACATAAAGTTTATTGCATATTCTAGACAATTGTACATCTTTGATTAGATAGGACAAGATCTGTTCGAACATACAAAATGAGGGATTAAGAATCTATAAGGCATAAACAATCACCTTCAGCTCATGACTAAAGTCAGTCACTTTATTTTACCTAATCATGAGCGGGATATGGGTCGGTTGCAGTCCGAGTTAGCTTTCTAACACAACCCCAGCTATTGATCAAATGAAAACTATGGTGTTGCTTGTCAACATGCAATTTCTCAGACCATCTTTATTGAGGCCTCGAGAATGATGGATGGTTTTCTACGAAATCAATCATTACCCTCATGGATTAGGTGTGTCAAATTTCGGGTGCGGGTGGATTCGAAAACTTGACGTTCCACCAAAGCTCAGACATTTCATGTGGAAGATTGCGAGAGACTGTCTTACTACTAAAGATAGGTTGCATAGATCACATATTTTCGTATCCATGGGTTGTGCATTTTGTAATAACACAAATGAATCTACTAAACATATGTTAATCAATTGTGTTTTGATAAAAAAAAACTATTTAAGGAAATGGTCATTTCATTCTTACCTATTAACCTGGCTCGGTTCCATGGAAATAAACAATATTTGGTTTTGAATAACAAAAAAAATGTTGGACCAAAGCGGATGAATGACATTGCATACTGTTGGTGAGTGAATAAACAATATTTAGAAACCAGCTAGCGTTTGTGCATATTACGACCCTTTTTGTATGTGCAATTAAAGTCTTTCTTCTTATGGTACAAGTACAACAGCTCTGGATAAAAGCCTATAACTTTAATTCGAATGATATGTTCCTCCAAATGGATCAATTTTTCGAACGGGGGGAGGGGGTTCTTCCTCAGCAAGGCAGTAAGGGGAAGGAAAAAACAAAACGGTATTTGGGATAAGCCTCCTTTTGGGTTTGCTAAACTTAATTTCGATTGGTCTTAACGCCATTCTAGAGAGGCAACTTTAATTGCTGTTCAGTTCCCTTTGCGGAGGCCTTGGAATTACAAATGGGTGTCCTAAGGGTTAAACAACTGAGAATCGTAAATCTCATCATGGAGGGTGACAATTGTAGTCGTAAAGACAACCCTAGAAGACTGGAAGTGTCTTTGAAACATAAAACTTCTACTATCAGATGCGAAGATGAATCTTTGTGATTTATCTATCATTGTTGTTTGTCATATTTTCAGAAAATCTAATGTTGTGGCAGTCAGGATTGCTCTGGCTTACAAGTTCCCTGCTGACGAAAGTTTGGATATCGATTCGGAACTTAGCGTTCTCGTCCAGGAAGACGCTATAGGAAGAAGCCATGCGACACGACGGCTACTTCCTTCATTACTTCTTTCCTTTGCTTCCAAAAAAAAAAAGATTTAGTGGAGTTGTGGTGGTAAAAATAGATGAGATGAGTGGTTGCATGTAATTGGGAACATTCAACAAAAAACGCTATCGGAGAGATGTTGTGAAAACCTTTTTCCGGAAGAAGTACATGCTGGCCCTTCGGGGCCACACGCCCCCAAATTCATTCATCCTCAACCTCTCTTCTCTGCAAATCCACCTATCTAGCCCTTAATTTCGTCCTCCCCGTCCCATTTCCTTCCTGTTCCAGGCTGATGGTGGTCGGTGGACTCGCCCTCGGTGTGTTTTGGGTTCGATTTGGGGTGGACTCGAATCCCTAGCCTTGTGCCTCCGGCCTATCGTCGTTTCAGTGGCTTCATCTTTGGGGCTTCCGGTTGAGTCCTGAGTTCTTTCACTGGTTCCGTCATCTATCCGATCGGTAGTTGTCTATCCGATTTCTTGGGTGGTTGTCGAATCCATGGGTGTGGTGTGGCCTCGTCATTTCCGTCTCGCCGGTCTCGTCGCTCGCCTCATTCACATGCTTTTGATATTCCGTGGATGTCGTTTCCTCTTGTTGTAGTCTCTTTCTAGTGGATCTCGGCGGTGTCGGTGTGGTCTGGGGCCCTCGTCTCGGGCTCCATGACCGGTGGTGGTTGATCAGTGTTGGAATATGCATCTCTCGGCCTTTGGTCCTTCAGGCCGAAGCTTTGGGTCCTTCGGGCCCAAGCTTCGGGTTTTTCGGGCCCAAGGTTGAGGTTTTGGAAATTTTAAAAAACTAAATTTAATTTTAAAGAAGCTTGCAATAACTTGTAAACCCACCCGAAAGGGTTGTCTAAATCCCGAAAGGGCTTGATAAAAATCCCGAAAGGGCTTGCAGGTGTCCTCTCTACGAGGGTGGTTCACGACAGTTTTCTGGTAGTTCTTGGCGGCTTTGATCTGATTTGGGGCTCGTGCGTCCGGTGTCAGGTCTAGCTGGGGTCGTGGCGGTGTGCTTCGTGGCGACTCCGTATTCCGGAAATTTCCTTGGAGTTTCGCCTTCATCCCCCACAAGGACTCCTGATGTACCGCTGGCCAGCGGTGTTATCTCTTGATGGCGCCCGACTCCGTTCCGTCTTCGTTGTCTTCAACTTTTATGCATTAGACTCGTCTGTACTTCTAGTGACTGTTTGTTTGTCGTCTTTGTGTTGCACCTCTTTTATTATGATTTTATGTTTAGCGGTTCGCCGTCTGCCGACTTTGTCGGCCTCTCGATTAGTCAAGTCCGTCTGGCCTACCATCGAATTCTTACATGATAAAAAAAACGCTATCTCCTCTCTCTAGAAAATCTAGAGAGAGGGAGAGTCCCACATCCGACTTCGGCTGCCCTAACTCGGGTTCGGCCGTCCCAACACAACCCAGTCCGCCTCTGCGCCGCTGCGACTCCTCCACCTCGCTCTAGCATGGCTCTTGCTTTGGGTCATGTTGAGCTACAACCTAATCCTGAAATTTCCCTTTTGATTTTGGACAGCCTAAATCTGATTATTGGTCTTCGGGTTGCAATCAATCTCTCAATTAATATTGGAAGCAACTTCCATATGCAATCAGCATCCGTGCATATTGCAGTTAGTGTCTTACTGTACTGCTGACCTACGGTTAGAGGCGGATCCTCTGTAGGGTCGGGGGTTGCAGTTGCTTCCCCAATCGAAAATAAAATTTAACATACATATTGCTCTCATCGATAGCTTCGATTAGATATATTATAAGCTCAATTACGATATCTGAGCAAAAAGTTGTAAGCGTTTTAATTTTCAGAACTGAACATATGTAAATTATTTTCTACATCATTTACTAAACTTATATTCTTTTATCGTAATTATCATTTGTATCACTTCATGCCTTAATAATGTAGTTATACCCGAGAAATTCAAATTAGAAGGTCATACCCCAGAACTCGAAATTTATAGGGGTTTAATTTTACATACAATTTTTTTTATCATAAATTTTCGCCCCCTTAATCAACGGTTTCAGGATCCGCCACTGCCTGCGGTGCTTCCTTTTGGTGGTGCTTAGCTTCGTCCTTCGTCTGCGTCCGCAACATTACTTGTAATTCGGCTTTATTATTTATTCGACGATTCTTCCGTCTGTCGACTTATCGATTTATCGAGCTTCCGGTATTTATTACTTAAAAAAAATGAAATGAGTGGTTGACAATTTGACATGGGATGGAAAGGAAGCGACAATGCGACAAGATTACCCATCGTTTGAGCGTGTCAACTGTCAAGTATATTAGGCCATGTTTATCAATGGATATTAGGGATACTAGAAATACTAATATTTTATTATTCTCTTTCCGCCACATCATCCTAGTATCTCATTCTCACTTTTTCCACTTTATCAATAGTATCCTTAGTATATCAAAACCCATCACTTTCTACCAATTCAATTTACAAATATACCTTCTTTAATAATTATTTTCATTATCGATTATATTATTATATTCATTTTTTATTATTAAAATATTATTATTAAATTCATATTTTACTCAAAAAAATAAAATAAATTCGTACATTATTTATTCTTACTGTTTAAAAATAATTAAAATTATTTTTTCGATGTTCTTTTATATAATTGTTTTCAAATAAAAATAAATTTTTTTAAATTATGGTCTAATATATTTGAAATTGATGTCTATACGTAGAGAAAAATGAATCTAATATTGTAGTATTTTTTTATTTTTATTTTTTTTTGTATTTTCATTGTCGAAAATTGTATTTTATAATTGTAAAAAAATAGCCCACTGATTTAATCACAACCGTCCACAACATCAGATCATAGCCGGCCGCTTCCAGCCACTCACAAAGTGACACCTGTCCACCTCTGCAACAACTCTGACGCAGCTCCAGTGAAACACCATGTTTTGCTTTGTTTTTCAATCTAAACGGCGTCGTTTTAATTTCAATTTTTCGAAAAAATAAAGGACAACTGACACAACATTAATTAAGGGAGATACTTGCTCGAATACTAGAGGTAGTATCGAAATGCCCGGATACTTGAACAACTTACCATTTTTTATTATTAAAAACCTCAAGATCCCACTAAAAGTGTACCGATAAACTTGATAAACTTGCCCTTAGGAGCAGCAGGAGGCTCGGGCTCCAATTGTTGCCCTTTTCTCAAATGCTGAAACCCCAAAAATGAAGTGCCCTTACTGCGCAGCGGCGCAAGGCCGGTGCGCCACCACCTCCAGTGGGCGGTCTATTACAGAGTGCGGCGCCTGCGGTCGAGTGATGGAAGAGAGGCAGACCCAATCCCACCACCTCTTCCACCTTCGCGCGCAGGACACCCCTCTCTGCCTCTCCACCTCCGACCTCCCAACCCCTCCTCCGCCTGCCTCTGACGCCGATAAAGACGAAGACCCCTTTGAGCACTCCGGCTTCATCACCGCCTTCTCTACCTGGTCTCTGGAGCACTGCCCCGTCTACGCCCTCTCTTCTTTCTCCTTCTCTGGCCACCTCGCCGAGCTTGAACGCGCCCTCGAGGCGGCTGGTTCTTCTTCCAACCCTAATTCCATCGGTTCTTCTTCCTCTAATGGCGTGGTTGTCGACAATTTGAGGGCTTATCTGCAAATTGTCGATGTCGCCTCTATTCTTGGATTGGAACATGATATCTCCGATCATGCGTTCCAATTGTTTAGGGATTGCTCTTCTGCTACCTGCTTGAGGAATCGGAGCGTCGAAGCTCTCGCAACTGCCTGCCTTGTTCAGGCTATTAGGCAAGCACAGGAGCCCAGAACCCTTCAGGTAAAGGCTAAAGGGCTGATTTTCCTTTTTAGAATTACAAATGTCTAGATGTGTGAAAATCTAGGTGAAAACTGGTAAATTTTTGGTCTTTTCTTGCCAAAGTTTGGTGTTTTACAAGTTGCATTTGCCAAGGGTTGTAGAAATTGCCAAAGTTTGGTATTGAATAAGTGTGTGTGATTGATTGGAAATGGTATCGAGATGACGAGATGTTTACTGTCTTATTTTTTGTGGCTAGCACTCGATGCCTTTGCACATTACCTCAACGGTTGGCCGACAGTTAGATTGATATATAGCACTGTACAGGTTTGATTTAAGAGATCCTCTAGTAAGCTGTTTCATTCTATGCAGGAAATTTCTATTGCAGCTAATTTACCCCAGAAGGAGATTGGCAAGTACATTAAAATCCTTGGAGAAGCTCTGCAACTTAGCCAACCCATTAATAGCAATTCCATATCTGTTCATATGCCGAGGTTTTGCAACCTTCTCCAGCTCAATAAATCTGCCCAGGTGTTCTTACTCATCATGTTTGTTGTCCCATAAATTTCTCTTATATTGGCAAAACACTTTTTCTTATAGTTTTGAGAAGTGTTATGAATTCGGAAAGGTTACTGTCCTCGGTGGGGTATTCTTATATTAGGCTTATGCACAACTAGTTTATGAATATCACAAGTCATAACTCATTGATACATGAACCTAGACACAAAATCCCGTGGTACTAGCACATTAGCATAAATATTTTTTCTTGAGTTTGTTTAGAATTTGATAGAGCTTTCTTCACTATTTTTGTATTTGCAGATTCTGTTTGCCTAGAAATGGTAGATTGCTATAGAACTCCCTAGTTTACCGCTGCACCTTTTCTGTCATATAAGGTCCTTCGTCTACAAATTATTCGGTGAAGGAAATAGTGAATTTAGTTATTAAGGGGCACTCTTTTTTTAATGGGGAAAAAAGTCCTAATTGCTTGATCAATCTGCTTTTACTTCAGTGCTG
Source organism: Persicaria maculosa (assembly GCA_963922045.1). Classification (NCBI taxonomy): domain Eukaryota; kingdom Viridiplantae; phylum Streptophyta; class Magnoliopsida; order Caryophyllales; family Polygonaceae; genus Persicaria; species Persicaria maculosa. The sequence continues at coordinate 1,171,285 of OY998254.1, read as the reverse complement.
GAAGGAACGGTCTCTGCCCTTGTATAACCCTTGTTTTCGCCATTCTTGAGGATTGCCATCCAATATCCAAATGCAGCACCATTTTTCTGGTGCTTGGCCTGAAAAGCTGATATAACTATGCCCATTGTACTCAAAATTCTAGATGCTTCCTATTTGACTTTATCATCATTTGTGGTCACTTGAAAAATCTTTTATACTCGTACTTTCTACATTCCAGATTGTGATGATGCTTAATCGTTGCTGGTTATTGTTGGGAATTGACTATTTATATCTAGTGCAGGGGTCGTTTATTTTAAATTTTCGAATGAAAGAAAAAGCTATTTTCTTAATAAACCCTTTGTCTAGAAGTCACCATTGTTCTTTGCCCTCTAGTGCCAATATCCTTCATTTCCTTTAGATGTATAAAAAAAAAACTACAAAGTCCCTTGTTGTAGATACACTAGTTTGTTTAATGAGGAATGATTAGAATTATTGGGGTGGGGAATCCTATGGTTTTGAGGAAATTAGCTGCTGCGCTACATAATCTACTGAAGCTATGTTTGATTCGCAGATTTGGGGAATATTGAACTTTATCCGAGTAAAAAAATGGTTTTGGCTCTTCAAATTTCAAATTGGGCTATTTTTTGCTGATGCTGACGGTAAGATTTGAGATTTTGAATCTAGTTAAAGATTAAACGAGGGTAGAGTAAAAGTATACTGAGCTTATTTTTTTTTTTAAAAGGATGGCTATTGCCAAAAGCAGAAGTTCAATTTTTCTTACTTGGTGAATAGATGTTCTTCAGTCTTCACCTATAAGGGTTTGGAAAACTATTTGAGGATAAAAGAATTTTCTGGTATTTTGAGAATCTGTTAATCTTATTTTCAACTTTATGGGTTGCTAGAGTGATCATTGTCATGCTCACTTTCTTGTTTATGGCCTTTTAACACCCACTCACCAATTTTAAAATTTGCTAGGAGCTTGCAACTCATATTGGAGAGGTTGTAATGAACAAATGTTTTTGCACTCGGAGAAACCCTATAAGCATATCTGCAGCGGCTATTTACCTAGCTTGCCAACTAGAAGATAGACGTAAAACTCAGGCTGAGATATGCAAAGTGACAGGCCTCACTGAAGTCACTTTAAGGAAAGTTTACAAGGAACTTCTGGAAAACTGGGACGATCTCCTCCCATCCAACTATACCCCAGTTGTACCGCCAGAAAAAGCATTTCCCACAACCACTTTACCAACAGGCCGTTCTTCCATGGCCAGGGTTGATCCATCTGAACTTGTACCACTGGACAGAGACAGAAATCCTGAAAGTAAGCCAAATAGACCAAGCAGGGATGACCCTGAGAGTAAAATTAATAACACTGTTCTAACAAAGGGGTCAACTTGGCAACCTGCTCTATCATTTAGTGGTGGTGGTGGTGGTGGCGGAGGCGGAAGCAGCAGCAGCAACATGAGGACGAGTGGAGAAAGCCAGAGTTTTCAAGGGATTCGAATCAAGAAATTCCATGCAGCCGCTCAGGAAGGGGAGACAAAATTCAACAAAGAAGTGAAAGCTGTTAGCTCAGGGGGGCCTAGCCAATTTTCAACCATGCAAGTGTCAAGCACAAGCTCTGTGATGATGAAACGGCCTCCGTTACCGTCCGGGTCTTCCCCATATGTCAAAATTCAGCCCCCAGGACAGTTTTCGACAACAGGGCCTGCAGAATTCAAAGAATCTGGAAATCAGAATGGGGGTAAAGGTATCTGATCCTGCAGTCTGAGAATATGCTGATGTGTCAACAAGGAAGAAATGAATAGCCTGTAAATAAGCTCTAGGATCCAATGGAGTAACGTGAAATGTTAGCTTAAGTGACGATAGAGGTTTTCTGCTGTATGGCGTTGGCTTGAAATGTTAGCTGATTGAGTCCCAATGAAGTCTGAGATCGATTGGATATTTTGGTTGGATTCATCATGTATCCTAATTCCTACCCATTTCAGTTGTCCAAATGATGGGTGCTGAAGGTTCCTGACGTTTAGTAGTTGTTTGCAATAAGCTAGCTGGTTGCAAATTGTAGTAGCTGTGTTCCTTTACTTTAATGCAACCATGAACCACCACCTCCACCACACAAGCCTCAAGTTGAGAATTAGTGTGTTTTTGGGGTAATGAAAACACCGGTACTAGTGAATTGAGAAATGAGAAGCATTGATGCTTTTATTAATTTTAGAAATAACAAAACTAACACACACACACACAGGTCTATTTTGGGTGATGGGGTCATGAACCCCACACGAGTGGGAATAGATAAGATTTGTATGTTCCAGGATAGGATAAATCTGCAACTCCATCCATGTAGATTGTAGATCGTGTAAGAGTAGACGGAGCAGGGAAACCAGTTCTCCCACTCTCCAATATAGCACTGATCGGATCGAAAGCCACCAACAATAACATGATTATTTCTCCATATCTTCGAGCAACAGCCTCCCTCCCTTGTACATTAAAGCGATACGCTCTGAATCCCCTGCCCTGTAGCACCCACAGAGACATTGCACAATGGTCATCATCCAGCAAGATGAAGGTGAAGGTGGTGGCCATGGCCAAGGGGGCCAGTGACGAACCAGGAAACGGAGTCTTGGAGAAGGCGGCAATCGGTGCAGGCATGGTGTCGACCCCAGTGATCGTGTGGTCCCTGTACGCACTCAAGACAACGGGGTGCGGGCTGCCGCCAGGCCCAGGAGGCTCCATAGGTGCACTTGAAGGGGTAAGCTACCTTGTTGTTTTGGGGATTGTAGGATGGTCATTGTACACCAAGGCCAAAACCGGGTCGGGTTTGCCGAATGGTCCATTTGGTTTACTGGGAGCTGTGGAAGGCTTGTCCTACCTCTGTTTGCTTGCCATCCTCCTTGTGTTTGGCTTCCAGTTTGTTCAAAACGGATCTCTCCCTGGGCCTTTACCTGGAGATGAGTGCTTTGGTTAATTATATTATTTATAATCTACCTACTCTAGTATGAAGTATCTATTCATTGTTACTCTGCAAACTATTCTGGAGAATGGCATCTCTAATTACGGAGTATAATCCTTCGATCCAATCCAAGTGCCTCTGAACCAAACACCATCCTTTAGTTTAAAGTTTGTTAAGCCAGCTCAAGTTAGTTAGAAGAGGAGCTGGGTTGCTGGTGTTCTGTTATAACAGATTGTGAACGTGTACAGCACCTGTGTGTGCTCTCATTTCCCTTTGGTCTATAAATACAGATTTCAATGTACATCACAACTTGTTTTTCAATGTAATAAATCTCTGATTTCTGAGAGTTCAGTTTTCTCCTCTTCATTTTCATTCTGAGTGTTCTTGAGTGTTAGATTAGATTGATTGATTCATAGCTGAAGAATCAATATGGTATCAGAGCTTGAGGATGTAAAACTCTAATCGATCCTCGCTTCCGCAAGCAATTTGATCCAGCAAATCTGCAGACGCTTCTATAGTGGAGTGCGATCTCAACTCTTGAATCGCAAGCATCCATGGCGGTTGTAAATGACGATCTTGGATCTCAATCAACAGAAAGACGACGACGAAGTGATCTAATATCAGCTATGGATCTACAGAATCCCTTGTTCATCCATCCTTCGGATAATTCAGGTATCACACTCACCACAATTCAATTGACTGGTGAAAATTTTAGGAGATGGAAGAAGGCAATGATGAAAGGCCTTTCTGTGAAAAACAAAATAGGATTCGTAGAAGGAACTGTGATTGAAAATTCTGAAAATTCAGCTTTGTGGAATAGATGCAACGACATGGTGTGTTCATGGATCTTGAACACAGTGTCGAAAGAAATCTATGCCACTTTGGATGAATTTGATACTGCAAAGCAGATGTGGGATGATCTACACGAGAGTTATGGCCAGAAAAATGGTCCCTTGTTGTTTCAGATAAAGAAGAAACTGCAAGAATGTGAGCAAAGAAATCTGGGAATCATTGAGTACTTCACAAAATTGAAGGGAGCCTGGCAGCAATTGACTGGTCTGTGTCCTCCAATTAGATGCAATTGTGACAAATGTGATTGCAATGTAAATGGTCGTATTGAAGCAGCTGAGAATGAAGAAAAGCTAATGAAGTTCTTGATGGGATTGAATGATCACTATGGAGCTACTCGACGACAGTTCTTGTTGTCCTCACCTCTTCCAACTGCAAGCTATGTGCATTCACTGCTGATTCAAGATGAGACTAGCAACAACAAGAGAGGAACATACAAAGCCTCTACATCTGCTGATGTGACTGCCATGTATAGCAAGAAAGATGGAAAAGAGGCCAAAGATGGTGAACATCAAGGAAAGAAGAAGAAGTGCAGCCACTGTGAGGGGTATCATCCATCTGAGAAATGCTGGGAGGTGATAGGTTACCCGAGCTGGCACTCTAAAAGCAAGTACAAGCCACAGATGCAAAGGAACAGCACTGAGACCTCCAAGAAAAGTGGAAATGGAGGCTACAGAGCAAATGTAGTCACAGAAAAAGCTCCAGAAGAGCAAGGAAACCTGATGCAAGGCCTGACTGCAGATCAGCAGAAGATGATGGTGTCTCTCCTCAACATCATGAGCCAAGCACAACAATCAAATGATGTGATCATTGCAGGTACCTTATTCTGTGGTTAGTGTCTCCTCTTACAGATTCTTGGCTTTTAGATAGTGGTGCAAATTATCATATGACTTGTGATTTGAAATACCTTACAAACATTGTTCCTATGATCCCTCCCTCTAAATCACCTTATGAAATTCTTTTTCGAACCACACCAGATTACTCTTTTCTGAAAGTTTTTGGATGTCTTTTTTTCATGTCTACTAGCTTTCAACACAAAAAGAAATTTGATACAAGATCTGACCCTTGTGTTTTTGTGGGGTATCCCTTTGGTTTCAAAGGTTACAAAGTTTACAATCTACAAGATCAAAAATGTTACATAAGTAGGGATGTGAAATTTGTGGAAGATTATTTCCCATTTGCCTCTGCAAATCCATCTAAAATCCCTGAGCAAGTCAATACACCATCCATAGTCCCAGAGCCTCCACCCTCACCAGCCTATGTTGATGATTGGCCTTTTGACATGATCTCCATTGATCATGGCTCTGATCTGCCAACCATTGATCCTCCTTCACCCCATGAGTCTCTAGCAGACTATTCTCCATCTCCTGTGCCACCAACATTTGATGCCATCTCTCCCTCTTCTCCCAATACATCAACTTCTGAGAATGAGTGTGAATCTCAAGCTCCTCTAAGACAATCTCACAGAATCACCAAACCTCCTCTCTGGTTAAAGGACTATGTGTGTACTGCTCACCTTGGATCTCCAGCTGCAAGGTCTGCCTCCTGCAGTAAGTCTCCCTACCCTCTATCCTCCTTTGTTTCTTACAAAAATTGCCCCACTACATATAATACCTTCATTAGCAATAGTGCACCTCTATCTGAACCCATGTCTGTAAGGGAAGCACTGCACTCACCTGAATGGTGTCAAGCAATGAACACAGAATTGGATGCCCTTGAAAGAACTCATACCTGGAGTTTGGTTCCCCGTCCTATGCATCAATCTGTTGTAACCTGCAAGTGGCTCTTCAAGCTCAAACTCAAGGCTGATGGTACCCTGGATAGGTACAAAGCAAGGTTAGTAGCTCGTGGATTCAGTCAAGTAGAAGGAATTGACTACAATGAGACATTTGCACCTGTTGCAAAGATGATATCTGTGAGGACATTGCTAGTTGTTGCATCTGCACAGGATTGGTCTATCTCTCAGTTGGATGTCACCAATGCATTTCTGCATGGTGATCTAGAGGAGGAAATCTATATGGAATTGCCACCTGCATATCAACTTCTCAAATCCTCTCAGCCTACTGTTCAGGGGGAGTGTGGGATACAGAAACAGCAATCTCAACAGGATTTATTGTGCAAATTGCAAAAATCCTTATATGGATTAAAACAAGCACCTAGGCAATGGTTTGCCAAATTCTCTGAAGTGGTTGTTACAGCAGGATTTGTGCAATCAGAATATGATCATTCCTTATTCATAAAAAGGAATGAGAAAAGGATCACAGCTCTATTGGTATATGTAGATGACATGATCATCACAGGGAATGATGAAGATGAAATAAGCAAGCTCAAGGCTCATCTTCACAGAAATTTTCAGATGAAAGAGTTAGGTGACCTCAGATATTTCTTGGGTATTGAGATAGACAGAAATGACAAGGGATTATTCCTAAACCAAAGAAAATATGCTCTAGAATTACTAGCTGAGACTGGGATGACAGATGCAAAGCCTGTGGCCACTCCCTTGGATCCTCGAGTAAAGCTCAGTTTAGATGGAACTAAGGAAGGAGTATATCAAGTGGCTTACAGAAGAATGGTAGGGAAACTGATTTACCTTACCATCACACGTCCAGACATATGTTATGCATTGCAAATGCTCAGCCAGTTCATGCATGCTCCAAATATGGAACATTGGCAAGCTGCCAAACATGTACTGAGGTACCTAAAGAAAGCTCCAGGACAAGGACTACTCTTGGCCAAGGAGTCTAAACTACAGCTAAGGGCCTTCTGTGAATCTGATTGGCAAAGCTGCCCTATGACTAGAAAGTCATTTACTGGATTCTGTATATTGCTTGGGAACTCACTGATCTCATGGAGAACCAAGAAACAGTCCTATGTTGCCATGTCCACAGCTGAGGCAGAATATAGGGCTATGGCTATGACATGTTGTGAGATAACTTGGTTTGTAAATCTACTAGCTGATTTGGGTGTAAAGATGGAGCCAGTTCAGTTACACCGTGACAACCAATCTGCTCTCCATATTGCCAAAAATCCTGTATACCATGAAAGGACAAAGCACATTGAAGGTGATTGTCATGTGGTAAGGAATAAAGCTCTAAAGAAGGAGATAGTACTGGGCTACATCTCCACCAAAGAACAACCAGCAGATATCTTCACTAAGACAGTGAATCAAGACATCTCTGAAAAGATGTTAAACAAGTTGGGAGTTGTCAATGTGTTCCAACTATCAACTTGAGGGGGAGTGTTAAGCCAGCTCAAGTTAGTTAGAAGAGGAGCTGGGTTGCTGGTGTTCTGTTATAACAGATTGTGAACGTGTACAACACCTGTGTGTGCTCTCCTTTCCCTTTGGTCTATAAATACAGATTTCTATGTACATCACAACTTGTTTTTCAATGTAATAAATCTCTGATTTCTGAGAGTTCAGTTTTCTTCTCTTCATTTTCATTCGGAGTGTTCTTGAGTGTTAGATTAGATTGATTGATTCATAGCTGAAGAATCAATAAAGTTTAAACCAATGCACCCTTTTATAATTCCAGTTATTGATTGAATAAATAGTGAATACGTGATACTTTATCTTTTACACTACCACTAAAAACTTTACACATGGCATATTAAAAAAACCAAAATATTTTGCATGTGTAAAGCAATATATAGAGAAAAAGAACATCACATATTTTAACCGATCAATTTAGAGAAGAAGTCCTAATTTAGTTGATAGTCATCTTCTTTATATATTGCTTTAAACATGCAAATATTTTGCATGTGTAAGGCAAAGTTGCAGGAAATATTTCCACCTTTAGGGATAGTTGTACTAAACACCATAAACTTTTCAAATTGTGGGTAATATCCTATACTTTATGGTAAGTTGCTTTTAGTATCCCACCACACCACCGATAACAAAATCCGGCTATAGGGTATGGCATGTAAATTTGAGGAAGAATTAGGAATAAGAAATTCTTATTCATGGAAACTTTTCATATTTAATGAAGAATCAAATTTTTTGCTGGATTATTTTTTTTTACTTGGATTTAATATCTTTTTTTTTTTTTGGTAAGGCTTGGCTTTAATATCTTGATGGGGTTGTTTATGAGTTTCAAAGGTTATGAGAGTAAAACTAAAAACAACTATGATAGTAAAAATTACAGCCCAAAAATTATGACAGTGAAGACACATGACAAATTAACTTTTCAAATCTCATAGCCTAATGTCATTACACTTTGTTATAATTTGAAAAAAATGAGGTATTGATTTGAATATAGCAGATAATGATATTCCTACCCAAATTCAATAAGTGATTAAGAGGTAAAGAAAAAATATATATTAATAAGTCAAATTTTCCCAACAAAAGCCCACCTAAACCCCAACCTTTAATTTCTCAAACATGAATCAAACAAGCCTTAATTTCCCATCCATGAATCACCAACCCTAAATCCATAAAAAAACTCGAATTGAAAAAAATCCGTACCTTTAAAATTTTGAAGTTGATGATGAAACCTTTAATTTGGGCATACATGAATAACATGATACATGAGCAACAAGGTCAACAATGGAGAGAAGCAATTCTGGGAGTTTGAAGCTTCAAAGAAAAGAGGAGAGAAGCTTCAAGGAAAAGTGAGTTGCTTTGGGTGAATTACATATTCAAAAATTTTCCCCCATTTTATTTGTGTATGATGTGTGAAAATGAATGTCATCCTCAAATTGACATGCCATACCATATTGCCAAATTTTGTCATCGGTGGTAAGGTCCGGGATACCGAAAGCAACTTACCTTAAAGTATAGGATATTGCATGAAATTTGAAAAGTTCAGGATATTTAGCGCAATTACCCAAAGGTGGGGATATTTTATGCAATTTTGCCTATTTGTATATATGTTTACTTTTGTGTGTATTTGCCCATTGTAGTGGACTTATGCTTATTAATTGTAGCTTTTTAATGCAGTCTTCATTTGAGTTTAATAATTGTTTGTCATCACCGATGTAGCGGACTTTATAGGTAATTCAGGCTAGATAAGAAGGCAAGTCAATGCTTTGGCGGATGGTCTTGCGAATATGGCACTGCAACAAGTTGAAGTGCTTAGGGAACTAAAAGTCTTACCTATCTGTATTAAAAGCTCTTTGTACCAGCCACGATAATGGGGCTAACTCTATTGCATTCTCAATAACTTAAGAGGTCTATACCCTCCCCTTTACACCAAAAAAAAAAGTCTATTAGGGGGGAAATTAGTAATTGGGCTCCGATTAAAATACTCGCGACTTTAAAACGAGTAAAAATATAAATCATTTATTTTCTACAATCTATTTCACAAGCTTGGTGTGAAGTCTAATGAGAATAACAAGTACCAAAAATAAAAAAAATATATAAAAAGAATAGTTTATTAGAGGGAAATATGAAGTAATTGGGCTTTGATTAAAATACACATGAACTTAAAACGAGTAAAAACATAAACCATTTATTTTCTGCAGCCCATTTCACAAGCATGGTATGAAATCTATTATGATTATGAAAATTGATTTTCAATATTAAATACAATGGGGAAAAAACCAAAAATATTCGATGTTCAGCCTATCATATATTTAAGACAATGGTTCCAATATATTTTCGTTGGAATTTTTTTAGGCAAAATATTTAGATAGCCATGTATAAATTGTTTACTCCATTGATGAAAATTTGTGAAATTGAATATTATAAATTATTGATCAAATTTTATCATAAGACATTGGTCTTATTGAAGTAAAATACTCCGTAGAATGTTATAAATTGTGATTTAATGAGTTTAATCATTACATCTAAGTATTTAATCATTGTGATTTAATGAGTTTAATGTTTTAGCCTCTTAGGGTTCATACTTAAACATAGAGAACATTTTTCTAATTAAGGGTCTAAGACATTATAAAAAACACACAATATCATTTTTTTTTATTCTTTAGCTACATAGAGTTTATCCATTTAAACTTAAGGTATCTTTATCAAATCGGTTTTTGATTTAGACCAATTTAAAAGGTGTAACATGATGTGAAATAGATAAAGTATTATAGATGATCCAAACTCTATTTTCTTAAGCAAAAAACTGTAAGGTTTCTTTTCTTTGTCTTCAATTAGGACGGATGCTAAGAGAATCGTGAAAGAGGTTGATTTACTGTTATTTGTCAAATTTGAAGTACCGATCATCTCAAGAAAAGAAAATTTTAAAGAGCAACATGACAAGAAGCATGAGTAATATACTAATATGTTAGTAGAAAATTGATGTGTCGAATATTTTGTTTAATACATCAAATCCGATCGAAAATATTATAAAAAATCCGAACAAGGTTCTGGAAAAGAAATAATTTATCAAATTTACATGGAAGTTAATAGCATTGCAGATAGACTGACGCAACTAAAATACTTAACTTCTAACGCTAACCTAAGTTCTCATCTAAGATGCTCTAGACTAAACTACAAGTTACCTACCCATTTCCATTTTACAATGAAGGCCCAATAACATTAAAAAAAAAGGCCCAGCAAAAGAAGCGGGTAGGGTCGTAGTCCAGACTGAAAATGGGTCCTTTTAATCTGGCGCCGCTTCGATTTCACTTTTCAGCATAATCGAATCGCAATCGAAGTCGAAGTTTCAGTGAATCGGTGAATGCTCCTTCCAGCTTTGAGATCTCCAGCACCTGGAACTGGAAGTCTGGAACCCTAATTCCTTCGCTACGCTATGGGTGACTCTAACGATGCTTTCATGCGCAATCCAAGCGCAAGCGTTCAGGCTCGCCCCAAAGCTCAGGCTCGTGTCAATGTTCTCCAGCTCAAATTGGTATGCCAATCCCCATTCTATTTTCTCCTTGTTTCTTTATTATCGCTTCTTTATTGTTGTGACTGTGTATCCTCAACTGTTGGCGATTCTTTGGAAAACCCTAATCTCACTTGAATTACGCTGGTGGTTCTTTCAAGATCTTATATGCGAAACCTTCTTTAGGATTGTAAGATGTTTATATGTTTTCTTGCAGATTGGACAGAGTCACCCAACTGGTCTGACGCCCAATTTATTGAAGCTCTTTGAGCCCCGTCCGCCTTTGGAGTACAAGCCACCCCCGGAGAAGAGACAGTGTCCACCCTATAACGGTAGTCACTCTTTTTAGTTCATCACGTTGAGTTGTTCGCCTTCAAGTGTGTATTTAGGGTTCTTTTATGACAGGTATTGCACAATTCGTGAGCAACTTTGCTGAGCCTACAGATCCTGAATATGCCCCTCCAGTTCCAAAAGTTGAAACTCCGGTATATGCTTCTTCTCTTCGCTGCTTTTTTATAAGATTCCGTTGACTTGTGTGTCTAAATTTGAATTTATTTTCTTGTGCTTTTACTCTGCAATAGTATCTCATTCAATCAAATCTTCTGTATTGTTGTCTTGTTGATATCATCAACTAGAAATCTAAAATGGAATAGTAGTCATTATACATTCTGAAAGAGTAGATCAGCGTGAGGATTTCATTCTGCCGCTGCATGTCAGTTTTGAAACTTTATGTGTGTGTGTGTGTGTGTGCATGTCAGTTATGATTTCGCTGTGATAGTGGTCGATGTCTTTGTTCCATTGGTTATGCTTTGGCTTGAGCATTTGTCTACATTCTATGATAACTATGATCATGCTGGCTCCGTAATAATTTTGAACCTTGTGAAACCATCACTACCACACATGTTTCTGCGCTACGTGGTGAAACATAGTTTATTTAGAGGTAATGGCAGACTTATTTTTTTATAACAGTGCCATCTATTTGATGATTTGCTGAAGAAATTTACTCTGAACAGGCTGAAAAAAAGGCTAGAATACATCAGCTGCGTCTTGAGAAGGGTACTGCAAAGGCGGCTGAGGAGCTAGAGAAATGTGACAATCTTTTTCCATTCCATCCCTGAACATTTTTTTCTAAAATTTTATTTCTTTTGATGTTTCTTTTTTAACTTTCTATTGCTTTTGCAGATGATCCAACAAATGATGTAAATGTGGCAGGGGATCCCTATAAAACACTCTTTGTTGCTAGGCTTGTGAGTTATTTCTCTTATTTTTTTCCTATCTTTTTGTTCTAGTGAAGGCTCTATCAACTTAGAAATGCTGTTTTATTGTGAATACAGAGTTATGAGACCACTGAGAGCAGACTGAAAAGGGAGTTTGAAAGTTATGGACCGATAAAGAGGGTAGGTATTTATGAGCAAAACCTTGATGGTATCAGGTTATTACCCTTTTAACTTTGGTGAGAGATTTTATTGTATTGAATTCTTTGTTCATGTTTTTCTTCACCTTGAAACAAATTTTACTTGATTTCTTAACCACAAAGCATTGCAGTTCTTGTTTGTTGTACATTCTAGTATTTCCCATTATGGTATCAGGCTTATTACCATTTTTCTTCCTTCTTTTTTAACTTTGGCTTTTTTTTTTTTTTTTGGTATTGCAGTGCTTTTTCCCATTATTTCTTTTACTATTCCTGTTTTCAGGGGAATTGAATTCTAATCTGCATCTTTTTTATGTGTTTGAAATCATGCAATTTACATTGACCTTATTGATCATGTATGCCGACATCTTCTAGCATGTTAAAACAAAGATGTCTGAGCAATACTCATGGAGATGGGAAGTATTAGATTTTAGTTACCCTGTAAGGTGAACTTCCAACTCCAGAGCGTATTTCTTGGAGAGCCATTTCTCTCTTCGACTTATTTTCATTGCTGTTCCTTTATGTGGTATGATCATAAAATGTGGAACTTCATCCTGCATGGCAATGCTGAACTAATAATTTGATCAGAGCTGCTGGATTTTGCCTTTTGGCAAATGGGACTGAATTCTTCCTCTAAACTGCACTTGGGTATAACTATTGCAATTGTCATCTATCTCAAACCTTTGAATTTAGCTAACTACTGGCTACATCTCTTACTGAATTTTCACTTTTTCTGTAAAGGCCATCAAAAACTTATCAGCTGTTGAGAAAGGATCCTGGTATTTTCTTAGTATCTTCCAATTGTTTGCTGTGCCTTAATTTTCTTTATGATGGGAAATTGTCTTGCAATAAATTACCCTGGTAAGGGGAACATCTTTAATATAAATAATTTACCTTGGTAAGGGTTGGTAGTCTGTTCAAGACTGGTAGTTTGCCACAATCAACAATATTTCTACGTCACTAGCAGAGGTGATGGTGCATATGACATGGAGAGCTTTATTCCTAAAGGTGAGCGCGGCTAGTGAGGCATATTGCCTTTTTGCCGTGCCATATAGAGGACTTTGTAGACGCATCAATAAAACTATCTTTAGGCGCAGAGGAAACTATGTTATGCATTTTATTCTATCAGACAGTAGCCAAAATTTACACCTGTAAGTATTTTCTTTCCTGGCATTTCAGGTTAAGATGATATATGATCAGAAGTCAAACAAGCCGAGAGGGTATGCTTTTGTAGAGTACACTCACACACGGGATATGAAAGGTTTCTGGTTTCATGTCAAATTTTTACTTTTTGTTCTTCTCCAACATATTTGATTTGATAGCTATCTGCTAATTTTCTACCTCTTTAATTATCACATGCAAACAGCTGCATATAAACAAGCTGATGGAAAGAAAATCGATGGGAGGAGGGTTATTGTGGATGTGGAACGTGGACGAACTGTTCCAAATTGGCGACCTCGCAGACTTGGTGGTGGATTAGGAACTACACGCGTTGGAGGTGAAGACACTAATCAGAGACAGTCAACGAGGTCAGCTGGATCATCTCTCTAGGTTCTTTTAACTGTATATTTTTAATGTAATGTGTTGTTTTTAATACTGGTATGAAATCCACTATTAATTCGGCTCAGCAACTTTGAAGGTAAAGATGTAACATACACGTGGAAGGCTTGAGTTGAATAATTAGGTCATTAATGAGCAAAACCTTCATATGCTTGCTTCATTTTCTGATTGTTTCTGATGCATTTTTAGGACTGTATCATAATGGTTGCCATATCTTTGTTTCAGAGAGGCCCAAGCTGGTGGTCCATCTCAGTCGCAAGAACCTAGAACACGGGATGATAGGTTCGAATTGTGATGATTTTAATGCTCCATAATATCCTTTTTTTTACGTTTTTTTCTTTTGCAAATGCTCAGACATCTTTGTTTTAGATTCTTTACTAAAGGTACGAGCCCATGAGGGCATTTTCTCTAGAAATATTTTGTGCCCTTTACCTATTGGCATATATAACCTCATTCAGTGATACTAGGAACATTTTCATGCGCTGTTTGACCCTGTTATCTATTGAAGTTTTTAATGTATCATTTTACAGGGAGAGGGAGAAATCCCGAGAAAGGGGCAGGGACAGAGAAAGGGAGCGTGGGAAGTCTCGAGAGAGATCCCATGACAGGCCAAGAGATCGTGAGCATAGGGAGGACAGGCACCATAGAGACCGTGAAAGAGCCAGAGACAAAGATAGGGAGAGGGATCACAGTGGCCGTGACCGTGACCGTGAGCATCATGAACGTGATCGGACACGTGATCGGGATAGGGGTAGAGATCGCGGTCGTGACCATGAAAGGGAGCGAGAGCGTGATCGTGATCATCGCCCACAGGACCGAGAGAGAGAGTATGAAATGGGAGATGCTGACTATGCTTATAGTGGTCGTTCTCAATCTCATGATAGAGAGTTTGAGTATGATCGACTTGAATCCAAAACCGGCCTGGATAGGCATACTGAAAGAGAGCGGGGTTATGATCACGAGGAAGAGGACCAAGAATGGTATGATCGATCTGAGCATGGCCACAGGCACCGTGAAGCTGAGCCGGAGGGAAAGCAGTATGAGCACTACCAAAGCCGCAGAGAGTATGATCAGAGGAGTGAACAGGGTGAGGGTGGTAGCAATCATTACCCCGATAGGTATCATGAGGTAGAGGAGGAATATAATCTCGACCGCGCTGATTAACTTGAGTATCTAGGTCAGGATGAAAACCTTGGGTTGTGCATTTACGTCAACATATTTTTGAGTTAGCTAATGTACTTTACCTGTTGCTTTTGTATTTGTATTTGCTCCCCTGAGATTAAGGGATTTTGAGCCATTTCCGGACCTTGATCGGTCGTTGGGATGTTGCTGTAATTGATTTGTGATATGACTATATATCAGTCTACTCATAATTTGTCGAATGTTTATTCATTACAGTATATTTTTAATTTTATTTTGGTAGGATGGATTAGTATTCATTCTGTTGTAATAGCAAAATGGAAATATGGGTTTCTGTTTTGGAATTGTCGACAGAAATCCAGTCACTGATCGCCAGCAAAGGGAAACGTAAAGTTGTCCTTCATCCTCTGGTAGACGGTAGGGAATTCATCAGGCTAAATGAAAATGGCATTTGAGATTGTTAAGTAGAGTAGTAAACACGGTGGAAGTATAAACTCATAAAACAAACAATGAGAAGAAGAGAGGGAAAAGTAGTGATACCAGACCAGATAACTTGTAGTATACACCCCCACAAAAATTCAAATAGAGTCGAGTAGTTACTTACAAGGGAAACGAGAAGCAGCCAAAATTTTAAAATGGTTATGAACCTTCACTGTACTTACTGCTACACAGTGAACATTTTGTCTTAGACTGGGAAATTTCTTGAGATTCACCACCACACAGTAACAGAAAGGGCGTCTGTTTTTGCCTAAAACTCAGCTTCCTGGAAGCTTCTCAAAGCTATATATGACCCACCCTCGCCAATCGCCATCGCCCTCAAGGAAAATGAAAAGGCTACCCCAAATGCCACTTGCGCGCCCATATATGAAGACAAATTCCTTCAGTACGTTCTTGAGTTTACGGTGATCCAATTATACACCTATAGCTTATGCGTGCAGTACCGTAAGATAGCAATTTGTGATTTGTGCTTGCTCAGAATTATCAATTAATTAATGAGCTAGCTAGCTTATACTGGACAGTTTGATCGATCATGATTTTAACATATATATTATACGTGTACATACATATACCAATTACCATTTAATTAGATGATAGAACTAATACTAGGTAAAAACTGCCCGCTTGCCTATATATGATCAACAAATGCTAGTTCTGATCCATCCGCAGTAGCATTAATTTACGTCTAGAAATAATCCAGCACGTACAAGGCCGGCCTAGAGGCAGAGTGAAGCTGCTAGCCATAGCGACATGATTAAATTTAAATATTGGTATATATTCTGAATTTGCACGAATAGAATAGAATTGAAACCCTCGATCAATCCAATTTAATTAATTGCTTGTCATCATCATCAGAAAGAAAGCTAGGTTTAGTTAACTTATGCAAGATCTAATTAGGTTTTTCACTGCAGGGAGGCCATGCGGGTATATCTCAATCCCAGAGGCCCACCTACACTTACTGCAGTGCACTCCACGTGTAGCAATTTAAGTCATAGTATATAATAACAACAAGTACTACTGAATCTTAGCTTCCCTATAAAATGAAGGCAAACATATGCAACTTTGAAGCATACATATACCTAGATAGCTTTTTTTTTCCTCATCTTCTGCAGAAGCTAAGAGAGAGTAAGGATCGATTAGCAGCTGGGACATCTCTCGATCTTATTGATCGTCATGGGTAGAATTCAACTGAACCAGCCAAAAGCTGCAGTTTGGCGGCTGCTGGCTGTTTGCACCCTCCTTACTATCGTATTCATGGGTACTACTCAAGCAGAGAGGCCCTTAAAAGACGACAGCGATTCAAGTAAGCGTGCCGGACAAGGATTTGTTACCAAGCTGTATCATTTCCTCTGGGAGAACGGAAACTCTTCATACGAGCCTGTCTGGCCAGTAAAATTCTGCCTTTCTTTGAATTTAATTTAATTTGTTCCCTGAATTTAATTTATTCGATCATCATTCTGATATATGATGGAGCCTGAAATCCATGCCACAATATATAATTAATTATAAGCACTTTTGCCTTGTTTCTTCTTATTCTTATTCTTAAATTATATATATATATATGCAATCTCTCATTAATTAATTGAATTGATGAGCGAGCTAGCGTACGCGTGCGTGCAGGAGATGGAGTTTGGGTGGAAACTAGTGGTGGGTTCGATGATAGGTTTCCTAGGGGCGGCATTAGGAAGTGTTGGAGGGGTCGGAGGAGGAGGCATCTTTGTTCCTATGCTCACTCTGATCATTGGTTTTGATCCCAAATCATCCACTGCCATTTCCAAATGTGGGTATTGATATTCTGTACTGAACATATACTGATATACCTAATACATATATGGTTTAAGTCAATAATATATTATTCAGCTAAGCTAAATTTGTTATGCGCGCGCGCAGGTATGATTATGGGTGCATCTGGTTCAGCAGTGTACTACAATTTAAGGCTGAGACATCCCACCTTGGACATGCCGATCATAGACTATGACCTTGCTTTGTTATTTCAGCCAATGCTGATGCTAGGTATCAGCGTTGGAGTCGCCTTCAATGTCATCTTTGCTGATTGGATGGTTACTGTGCTTCTTATCATCCTTTTTGTCGGTATGTATATATACTCCGTACGTAATATATACATACATACATATGTACATAGTCTTCTGCGCGCCACCAGAAAAATTAATACAATTAAGTTAACATACATACCGATATATATATATGTCAGCTACATCCACCAAAGCTTTCTTTAAAGGAGTCGATACATGGAAGAGAGAAACGCAGATGAAGAAGGTGATTTGGGATTCCAACCCTTCAATCTGATGTTACTTTCCGGCCATCTCATGATTCTCATCATCTTGTTTAATTTCATGGTGATCAGGATGCAGCCAAGATTCAGGAACCCGAGAGCAGACCAGCAGGTACAACACGAGAGAAGATCTCCTACCCCTAAAATACACCCTTAGCTGTTACACACAAATAATAAGAATAGATATTTATAATAAATTTTATTTAGAAAATTATATTTCTGTTATAAATAATTAATCATATATTTATATCACATTCTCATGAAAAAACATATTTTGAAAAATATTAAAATTAAAAAGATAATTATTTGATGATAACATTTTAAATATTTTTCAGAATATGTTTTTTCAATGAGAAAATTATATAAATATATATAATTGGTTATTTATAACATAAATATAATTCTAACATTTTTCATTATAAATATTTACCTTTATTATTTTTGTGTCAGGAGATCTCCTCTCGTACAAAACTAGTTATGTATACTCTGTATATACTAGTCTACCACCCACATTATATGCAGATTTTTTAATATATATTAATTAATTTGATATTAAAGACTTATAAACAAATATATATATATAATAAAAATAAATTTGAATTACAATGTAATAGTTAAACTAATAATGATATAAAAAAGGTAAATATATATAAAAATAAAAATTAATCTAGATATAAATAATTGATTGTACAAAAAATAATATAGATATAAATTAAATAACACCTATCAATTAATTAATTTTGATATAAATAAATTTTTCACCAAAAAATAATGTAGATATAAATAAAATAACACCGATCAAATATTTATCTATTACTCTCTCCATTAATTAAAATATGTTATTTTAGATATTTGCTCATTTTTTAAGAAAGGAAATAAAAAAATATATTTATACCCCTAATTATTACTCTATATTTTTACTTTGTTGAAAAATATAACTAACATTCCCTAATCAACAAGGACAATTTTGAAAAGTGAACAAAAAAAAATAACATATTTTTCTTAACAAGATTTTCTCCCTAAAAAGACATATTTTTCTTAACGGGTGGAGTAATATTTTTGGTAAGTATGGCTATGAAATAGTTTTGATTTATATTTTTTTTTATCAATTAACTAATATATATATATATATATATATATATATATATATATATATATATATATATAGATTATGGCTTATGATAACTTTCTATAAATAATTATAACAAATATTATATATTCTAATATTTTTTTTGGCGGGATTTTTTTCTTAGAGTCAACCACGTCACGACACAGAAAGCTATGCATTGGTTTTAAAATATGTATATCGATTATATTAATTAATAAAAAAATTCAATTGGTTAAAAATAATTCAATTAAGGAGAAACCGGCCATCATCTTACATGAACAACTTCTCCTTGAATATATATATATATATATATATATATATATAGAGAGAGAGAGAGAGAGAGAGAGAGAGATGAATGGATGGAT
This sequence comes from Persicaria maculosa, assembly GCA_963922045.1. Classification (NCBI taxonomy): domain Eukaryota; kingdom Viridiplantae; phylum Streptophyta; class Magnoliopsida; order Caryophyllales; family Polygonaceae; genus Persicaria; species Persicaria maculosa. The sequence continues at coordinate 1,152,362 of OY998254.1, read as the reverse complement.
CCAGTGTGAACATTTCTTATGGTGTGAACTGTGAACAAACTGATTATTCTTAGGTAACACTATAATTATTCACTTGGCTTAATTTAATTATTTATATTTAGTTTTTTCATATGAAAATTATTCGTCTATTGTAACATGATTATTCGTATGAGTTATGTACGAATAATCATGTTGTTACAAGCGGATTACTTTTACATTCAAAACTTGTTGTAAATCTTAAGTATTGATCTTTTTAATCTAACGCTTCAAATTTGTTCACATATTACACCGTAAGAGGTATTCACAAATGAGTTATTGTCTATATACGTAGTATTTGATTCTGTCATTTGATTATGAATCGATCAGATGATGTGAATATTAATTTAATTACCTAGGTACCTGATGAACATATATATATACATACACATACACTAAATTAATTAACAAACTAACTTGGTGAGCTGCAGATCAAAACTCTGGTGGTGATTACAAACCGTTACCAAGTGGGCCTTCCAATACACAAGATATGAGGGTTCGTTCAAATTCATTATCCATTGACACGACACCTGACTTAGTAAATTGATATTTATTTTACAGTGTTGTCTGAGCACTCAATGTATATATGAATACTGAAACCAGGTGTCTTTGTTCCACAATATCTACTGGAAAGAGTTGTCTCTCCTTATTTTTGTTTGGCTGGCCTTTCTCGCAATCCAGATCATCAAGGTACGTACGTACGTACACACCTTTATTTAATTATTTGTACATGCATACTCTGTTAGTGTGTACTGTGTGTGTATATATATGTGGTATACGGATATAATGTTAATGAATACTGATTAATGGCCGGTGTACGTACGATGCAGACATATGCTGCACCCTGCTCCACTGCTTTCTGGATTTTGAACGCACTACAGGTATTAATTAGCTAGCTAGCTATATATAGGTGCATTCAATATAATTAAGCAAGCAAGCTATGATGAAATGAAGTTGATCGATAGATATGATATATGATATATGTGTATGATGTACGTACCGTACGCGCGTGTTTAGGTTCCAATAGCCCTATCAGTGACAGTCTTTGAAGCGGTATCACTGTACAGAGGAAGCAGGGTGATATCATCTAAAGGGAAAGACCATGAAATGACAAATTGGAAGGTCCACCAGCTTTTCTTCTATTGCTCTCTTGGAGTATTGGCTGGAGTGGTTGGTGGCTTACTTGGACTTGGGGGCGGCTTCATCTTGGGACCCCTCTTTCTCGAACTCGGCATTCCTCCTCAGGTCGCCAGTGCTACTTCCACCTTCTCCATGGTCTTCTCTTCTTCCATGTCCGTCGTCCAGTATTATATCCTCAAGCGTTTCCCGGTTCCATATGGTACGTGTACCTGATAGCTCTATCTAGCTATACCCTTCCCTTCCCATCTCATCCCTAATACTTACATATAACATATCCATCGATCCCATATATTATATATACATGCATATGCAGCTTCCTACTTTGTTTTGGTGGCGACGCTAGCTGCTTTCACTGGCCAGCATGTTGTCAGGAAGCTCATTGCTTTGCTCGGAAGAACTTCCATCATCGTCTTCATCCTAGCTTCAACCATTTTTATTAGCTCAATCACCTTAGGTACGTACTGTAGTAACGTACCTATATATATTTTTTTTTGGTGAAAGGTACCTATATATATTGCATATATATATATATACTTTATTTGATATACGTACGTTTGTTCTTTTGTACTTCCGTAGGTGGTGTCGGCATACAACACATGATAGTGAAGCTACAGAATCATGAATATATGGGTTTTGAGAATTTCTGTGGCCATGTTTGAGGATTCCATGTATGGATCTATCCCTAATTAATTAATTATTAATTCGATCAGCATCGCACCATTTAACGAATTGAATTTGGTGGCTCCAATTCACACACCCATCTCTCAATTTAAGTCTCAGTAAGTGTACGTGCGTGCTCGAGTGGACCATACCGGCCAGATCATCGATTCACGTGCGCTTGGAGAAAAAATTAATTCTGAATTACAACTTCCATTTTCGGTCTATCATTTATTTGCACAACCACTGATTCAAGTCTGCGCGCAGGCCTTCATATATATTCATAGAATTGATGGGGGTTTCGCATTTCATTTCATTATCCATATATATTATATATAAAGAAATTAATTAAGTTTCTTCTTCTTGGACATATCAGAGTCCGTACTCCTCTGTCTGTGTTAATTGCGATTAATTTTCCCTTTTAATGTGGTTTGGAATCTTATCACGCACGTTAATGCACTGATGGTGATCGATTTTAATTAAAAAGGAATTAAAAAGGGGAATTACTACTAAATACCCCACTTTCATATTTGGTTTGCAAAAATACCTAGGTTTGAAAACAATTGCATCAATATATGAAAATTTGTAAAAATATCTTATTTAATTATCAAAACTACCCACCACCCCAAAAATCAGGAATTTTTTTTAATATTTTTTGTATTATTTTTATTTTTCTTATATTTTTTAATTATATTAAATAATTAAATAATAAAAAAATATGGAATTAAAAAAAAAAAATTTCAATCCCAATCCCTGCTAATTGTTAGTCCCGACCGACCCAATCCAAATCCCTAACCAAAGCACACAAGAGCAGCCCCAACCCTAAGTCTTCGGCGCTCAGCCCTAACCTCAATCTCCGGCGCTCGGACTTAGCCCGCGTCTCCGGCTCCGTCGCTGCCCTCACCGTCCGTCGCTGCGCCTACACTCCGACGCCCTCGACATACCCAATCCCAGCGTGAGAGGCTCCGCTACTACTCCTGGATGTGTTGTCCTTCAATTTCAGTTTCAATTCGGTAATGGTAGGATCGTCTTCCCATCTTCACTAGTTATGTTTTTGGAAATTTTTCAAGAAAAGAAAGCATATTGCGTTGTCGCCGTAGTTGTTGGAAAGTTGCATCGATTGCTCGGTTGGGATCACGATGTCGAAGGTGATGAGGAGGAGGGAGATAGAAGTTGGGATCATCATCTTCTATGTGTTTGATCTTAAGAGTTTGTGAAGTTGTTAACTTCTATATAAGTTTATTAATAAAGTGGGCAAATACTATGAATTAATTGAAAGTTGAATTAAACTAGTAGCTAGAATTGGTCCGATCGATGTACATGTTATGATATATTGATATTTGGTTGGTGGCCATCACGTTAATTATAGTACTGATGAATTTGAATCAATGTCAGTTCAACGATCAATCGCTCATAGCAAGATACGTATATATGGAAGATGAATGCAAGTGGCCATTGTATACACAAGGTAGAGATTTGAGATTAGAAAGCACTAACTAATTACTGTAATGTGGTTTTATTAAACAATGTAATTTAAGGGCTAGATCAACTAAATCTTAAGAGATTTGAGATTAGGAAGCATAATGTTGGATGTTTTAGACATGAATGTTGATTTGTTTAGGAACGAACTGGCGCATAACATTTTCAACTACAAGGGGAACAAGGGCTAACAATATTATGGCGCAAACATAGTTGTTTCGTTTAGCCTAAGACTTTATCTATTATCTATTGTTTTTGTTCGACATGAATAGGTTCATGTACGATGGTAAAATTATTTTTGGATACTTGTGGTGGTGTTTTGGATACTTATGGTGTTGTTTGTCTGTTTTTGGAGTAATTTAGCTTAGTATCTACTGATAATTGACCCAAGGTTTTCCCCATTGTGTACAGAAAATCAATCTCTCAACTATGATTGTTTTCGATTGTTTTTGTGTCATCTCAAACTTAGAGTCAAGGGAAAACACTTCATTCTCTTTCAAAGCCTTGAAAATTGCTAATCGGGCTTGATGAGTTTTACTAAACGAGCCGAGTTTGAGAATGTGAAGCTCGATTTAAACGTTGGCTCGGGTTGACTTTAGTTTGTATTTTGTCACATGTACAAAATTTCTCCAACATTACTATACTTGTGAGCAAATAAGAGATGAGTTCGGTAGGGTAAAAGGCAAGCAATTCTCATATAAAAGACTTATATTCAATATTGATAAGGCGTCATCTGACATTTAGAAAAACACCGTTAGGCTCAAGATTCTACTGTCCATTGAGATGCGACTTTGTTTAGTTAGTTGGATAATCATCAACTCTAGTAAAAAAATACATATGAACTTTCACATTAGTTTGAACAAAGATTTAAGAAGAAAAAGTTTAGATTTTGTTAGAGGTGGGGGTGTGTAATGTATATTGGAGGGAATATCTAGTAGGAGGTGACAATTAAGCGGTTAGGGTTAATAATATAGTTGTTATGATTTAGGTCAAAACTGTATCTTTACTCAATCTCCCACCGATTTTTTTTATCATATCCTGTCAATGTTCATATTTGGGATTGTCAAGAACAATATTCATCCTGTCAATGTGATAATATTATGGTTTCAAGATATATACTGACAATCCTTTTGTAAATATGGTTAATAATCTTGAAGATATGATTGACCGTATCTTCACTGATTCTCTCCCCGATTATAGCTTCAATCCTGTCAAAATAAACTTATAGCCTTGTCACTATGAACATTATTCCTATCGTTCTGAACAAATAACCTTGTCATCTTGGACAGACCTTTAATTTATAGTTATGGTATGGATAAAATCGTATCTTTATTCTCTTTCCTATTATAGAATCCATCCTGTCATTATTAATTACCAGGTTTGCCATAAAAAACCTATATCCTGTCAAAAACAAATTTTATTCTTGTCACTTTTGATTCTCTTACTAAGTCAATGATTTTCATCCGCCTAGTTTTATTATTCTTAAATTTTCGAGGAAAAAATATTAAAAATATTATTTTAATATATATTTCATTTTTTTTAATATTTTTTTACTTTTCTTTTAATTTATAATACTCATTTTAATGATTTTTACATTTAAATTTAAAGGTAAAATCAGTCATTATTTTTTAGCAAAAATGACCTATTTTTTAGCACAAATGACCCACCTATTCTATTTTTGCTATTCTCAGAAAACGGGTATACTTTTGCAAATCGAACACCGATTTGGTGTATTTCTGCAAATCGGCCTTGAAAAAAAATGGCATAGATCGCATAAATTTTCATGATAAATGTGGTTTGGAATAATATATATGATGATCGATTTTAGAATGAATATATGGAATATAATAAATTTGTTGGTGTATGTTCGAGCCCAAAACCATAGTTATGATATCAGTTTGTGATATTCAAATAAATAAGATATATAGACACACCAAATTGGCTACCTTCAGTCCACAATGAGATGTTTCATTAAAGATCTTCCCGAAAGCAGATGAGGATATAAAATGTGTCAACCACATTAACCGATAAGCGATAAACATATTAAACAGGAAACATAGTATACCGCGTTTAAACAAAACCACCACTAGCCCCTTGGACCTTAGCCCTGCTAGTTGGGGCATCTTCTTGGACCCCGACCTGCTGGTCAAGGACCCTACCCCTAACCTAGCTTAGGGATTACCGGTTACTCAGTCAGTCAGGATATTCATTTGAATTGTATTGAATATCTCTTGGGTGTGCGGTGTGCCTATAATCTTACATAATTCGAATTTTATTAGGACAGATCTATCAAATAAGGTGCAAAAAGAAAACTTTAAATCTAAACAAAATATAACTTAATTATTTAGATCTTATTATAGACAAGCCTGTCTATAATAAAACATGTAATATAAATCATATTAAATTCAAGTCATCCCAACAGGTTTAAACTCTTCTATCTATCAAGTCTCCATTAACAAGAATCCAAGTCTTCACTGCGCTAACACATTCGAGTATCCACCAAGATGAAAACCCAACATCCTCTAATGTATCCATGATAAAATTCCAAAGCAATCGGACGTAAGCATTTTCAAGATCTGTTAATCTTGATCGAGTATCATCCACTCTATCTTAATTGCTATTCTTTATTAGAATGGAATGAACCATTTCTTGCGTGATCGCGATATTATCTGTAGTGATGAGTCTTCCGGACAAAAAATTCCCTTGCCTTGGGCCAATTAGGGATGAAAGAAGATCAGGTTGCATTCGATTCACCAACATCTTTGTAATAACCTTATAAAGGACATTACAAAGGTTTATTAGGTGGAATTGAGCAATGACCTCTTTTTTTGTTTTCTTGATTCCAATCCTTTCGCCCTCTCAAAATCAAAACCAAAAGCTAAAAATTAACTATGGTTTGAGGTAGGAAATGAAACAAATATGTGCTTAGTCTGGACTAAGGGAGGCATGATTTGAACTTTGAAGGTTAGCCACCTCTAGAAAGTCGGAAGCTAGCTACAAGAACGTCGGTGGTCTAAACTCTAAAGTAATTACGTTCAGGTATATATGGGTCAAACTACTTTAGCTTAAAGTTTTAAATGTAGAGTGTGGTGAGTTTGAAACCAAAGAAAACTTATTATTCATAATATAGTTACTAGATTATGGTAGCATTTAGTGTTAAGTTTCTGATAATATTTTTAAATCTAAGAAATTAATGATAAAGTTTATAATTTAGCATAAAGTATGGATATCTTTTTAATTTAAATAACTAAGTGAGACCTAAGTGGTGCATATAGTAAAATATTTGGATGCATTGCCATTTATCATTAGTTCATTACCCTTTAACACAATGGTACATGCTGACATTACCATCAATAAACAATAAAAAAACATAAAATATACCGGTTAAATATAATTGTATATAACATGCAAATAAAAACGTTCCAGCTCGTTATCAATCACAGTCGTAAATTAATTGAGATCACATGTGGTACAAAATCACATTATCTATACTATCTTCTATACTATCTATATAAAGGTGGGTGAAGCCCAATTAATTACAAATATTAAATGCTTAAAAATCTATTTAATATATATTTAAAATTAGCAATAACTATCACAAAGTTGTTGTAGCTTAATGGTTTGTGGTGTAGTTCCTATCTTTTAGATCTAGGGTTCAAATCCCCCTAACTACACCATTTTTAAAAAAATTCATGTCTTTTATCTACTCATTTTGTCCCACTTTTTTTAACAATTTCTTATATAAGTGCAATAGATAAAAATAATAGAGAACATAAAAGGATGTATTTCTTATGTTTAATGTTATTTAATGGTTTCTTATATAAGTGCAATTAAATTAAATCTATACTATATCTATCTATACTCTATATATAAAGTTGGGTGAAGCCCAATTAATTGCAAATATTAAATGCTTAAAAATCTATCTAATATATATATTTAAAATTAGCAATAAATATCACAAAGTTGTTGTAGCTTAATGGTTTGTGGTGTAGTTCCTAGCTTTTAGATCTAGGGTTCAAATCCCCCTAACTACACCATTTTTAAAAAAATTCATGTCTTTTATCTACTCATTTTGTCCCACTTTTTTTTAACAATTTCTTATATAAGTGCAATAGATAAAAATAATAGAGAACATAAAAGGATGTATTTCTTATGTTTAATGTTATTTAATGATTTCTTATATAAGTGCAATTAAATTAAATCTATACTATATCTATCTATACTCTATATATAAAGTTGGGTGAAGCCCAATTAATTGCAAATATTAAATGCTTAAAAATCTATCTAATATATATTTAAAATTAGCAATAAATATCACAAAGTTGTTGTAGCTTAATGGTTTGTGGTGTAGTTCCTAGCTTTTAGATCTAGGGTTCAAATCCCCCTAACTACACCATTTTTAAAAAAATTCATGTCTTTTATCTACTCATTTTGTCCCACTTTTTTTTAACAATTTCTTATATAAGTGCAATAGATAAAAATAATAGAGAACATAAAAGGATGTATTTCTTATGTTTAATGTTATTTAATGGTTTCTTATATAAGTGAAATTAAATTAAATCTATACTATATCTATCTATACTCTATATATAAAGTTGGGTGAAGCCCAATTAATTGCAAATATTAAATGCTTAAAAATCTATCTAATATATATTTAAAATTAGCAATAAATATCACAAAGTTGTTGTAGCTTAATGGTTTGTGGTGTAGTTCCTAGCTTTTAGATCTAGGGTTCAAATCCCCCTAACTACACCATTTTTAAAAAAATTCATGTCTTTTATCTACTCCTTTTGTCCCTTTTTTTTTTTTTAACAATTTCTTATATAAATGCAATAGATAAAAATAATAGAGAACATGAAAGCATGTATTTCTTATGTTTAATGTTATTTAATGGTTTCTTATATAAGTACAATTAAATTAAAAAAAGATGTAGCTTATTGCTTTTAGGTATTAGCTCTAACCCTTTATGTCAAGTGATCGATCAAATCTCCTTAATGAAATCATTTTAACTTTTGTTATTTTTCATACATTTCATTTACTCCCTTCATCACATTTTATTTATTGTTACATTAAAATTTTAACAGTGATGCAATTAAAGAAAAATATTTTTAAAAAACACAAAACATATTTTTTCTTATGTTTAATATTATTTTATGGTTTATTATATAAGTGAAATTAAAAAAAATAGATATAAGTTCAGTTAAATAAAAAGATCAGAGAGCACAAAAACATGTATATTATTTATGTTTAATATTATTGGATGAATACAAATAATCAGTACCTAACTTTGTATTCGTCTAAAACATTCATCTAATGGGACATAAATTTTACTCTTCTTATATTTCTTTTCTCCTTTTTGTAGGCAGATTTTGTTTCAATTGATTTAAGCTTTAATATAAGGAATATGCTAATAGAATCTATACATATATGTTACCTTTCTTTTTCATTATTTACAAAATAAATATTATTTACACATTATTTATGTTTAATATTATTTAACGGTTTCTTATATAAGTGAAATAAAAAATAAATATAAGTGCAATTAAATAAAAACATTAGAGAGCACAAAAAATCTATTATTTATGTTTAATATTATTGGATGACTACAAATATTGAGGACCTAACTTTGTAGTCATCTAAAAACATTAATCTAAGGCGAATTTGCGGATATACCCTACCCAGAAAAAAGGGTTACAAAAGTAGGCCTAGTTCTACCAAATTGCAAGGGATGCCTATTTAGGCATATTTGCAATAAAAGTATGCTTGGTTTAAGCATTTTTTAAATTAAAAAATATACATATAATTAGTATTTTCTGAAATTATAAAACAAGAAATATGATTTTCGGATATAAAAAAAACATAAATTCGGATTTTATTTCAAAAAACAGAATTTCAGAAAAACCAAAAAGATTTTGAGAAATTGGAAAAAAAACCCAGATTTTCGGAAATAAAAAAAAAGATTTTCGGAATTTTTTTTATAGAATTAATAAGATTTTCTGGAAATGGAAAAAAACAGATTTTCTGGAAATTAAAAAATAATTTTGGAAAAAAACATAAATTTGTAGTTTTTTTTTTCAAAACACAGAATTTCGAAAAAGAAAATCTGTTAAAAAAAGGATTTTCGGAAAAAAAAAACGTAAATTCGGAAATTAAAAAATAATAGGATTTTTTGGATTTTTTGGAAATTGGAAAAAAACGTGCGAGTATATATCCTGACATGTCAAACAGATATCCTGTCAAGTTATTGTTGATATCCTATCAAGTGCTAAAAAATCTTTCGTGGGACTCCCTTTACGGCTCAAGATTTATGTATCTTGACATGTTGAAATATATTTCCTGCCAGTATTTACGTAACATCCTGTTAAAATTTGTTTTTTTATCCTGTCATGTGGTAAAAACTATCCTGTCAAATTATTTTATTTATCCTGCCAGACTATTGTTGCAAAACTGATGGTGAATGATGTCTCTGGCGAATGTGAAAAATTGGGTCATTAATAAGAAATTTTGGTTGCGAAAACGTGCGAGTCTATATCCTGACATGTCAAACAGATATCCTGTCAAGTTATAGTTTATATCCTGTCAAATGCTAAATAATCTTTCGTGGGACTCCCTTTACGAGTCAAGATTTACGTATCCTGACATGTTTAAATATATTTCCTGTCAATATTTACGTAACATCCTGTCAAAATTTGTTTTTTTTTTTATCCTGTCTGGTGGTTAAAAATATCCTGTCAAACTATTTTATTTATCCTGCCGGATTGTTGTTGCAAAACTGATGGTGAATGATGTCCCTGGCGAATGTGAAAAATTGGGTCATTAATAAGAAATTTTTGTTGCGACAACGTGCGAGTATATATCCCGACATGTGAAACAGATATCCTGTCAAATTATAGTTGATATCCTGTCAAGTGTTAAAAAAATCTTTCGTGGGACTCCCTTTACGACTCAAGATTTACGTATACTGACATGTTTAAATATATTTCCTGTCAGTATTTACGTAACATCCTGTCAAAATATGTTTTTTTATCCTATCATGTGGTTAAAAATATCCTGTCAAACTATTTTATTTTTCCTGCCGGATTGTTGTTGCAAAACTGATGGTGAATGATGTCCCTGGCGAATGTGAAAAATTGGGTCAATAATAAGAAATTTTGGTTGCGAAAACGTGTGAGTATATATCCTGACATGTGAAACAAATATCCTGTCATGTTATAGGCGATATCCTGTCAAATACTTAAAAAACTATCGTGGGACTCCCTTTACGACTCAAGATTTATGTATCCTGACATGTTTAAATATATATTCCTGTCAGTATTTATGTAACATATGGTATAGCAATTTAAATATATATTCCTGTCAGTATTTATGTAACATATGGTATAGAAAGAATGAAAAGGTGTTGCTAATAAAGTGAGAGAACTTGAGACCATATGCTATTGGCCTAGAGAGCCAATAACTCATGCACCAAACTGAAATATTGTTTGCTGACAGCATGAATGGGAAATAAAGCACATGATATGAACTTTCTCAACTTCAATATTCACTGCAGCGTAGTCAATGCCACAATAACAGAACATTATCAGATCACATATTAGTCATAACATGAGTCAGAGCCGACAAAGAAATGGGACAATGATGATAGAAGCCACCATAGTGGGTGTTGTCAGCCTAGCATAATCCAAAATTCAAACTCCAAAATACTAAACCCACGAATGTTAAGCCTAAGGTTTTCAACCTAGCATAATATAATACGAGTCGAGTTCCTAGTAGGATATATACATATATCCGTCAAAAACCATCAACCATTCAACTTTACTACTTTCTAACACACACTATCACATGGGCTTCTTCCATTTGTCATCCCACACACTTTGCGCGAAAGAGTTGCGGTAGCCATCAATATACTTGTCTGCAATTGCCTCCAAGGTAGACCTCCCAGTGCTCAAGACTTCAATGTACTTGAGCGTGTATACCCCGCAATCACCCCTGCCAAATACATACTACACAATGTTATGCATACACAAAAGGGATATTAACATATATAAGTACTGAAATTGAATCTCTTACCCTCGCTTATTAGATTTCAAACTGGGGACGCGAGTCACCCTGAATGGCTCTTCACCCCATTTTCCAACTTGGTTGGTCAATGTCTCAGGTCGCTTCAACACTAGGGGAAGTCCATTTGTTACCGATTCTAACAAGTTCAGTAAAACACTATCTTTGTACAACCCGTGGTCCGAATCATACACATATACCGACCAATCTTTCAAACTGATCTGCAGTGCAACCCAGTGTCTCTTCTCCAAGTTGAATGGAACATAGAGATGTTCTGCAGCTTCCCAACTCTTCCCATGCAACTGCGGCAACCGCCCTTCGAAGTACTTGAACAGAATCTGATGTGTACTGTCTGAGCTTTTGCTAGCATTGCAGTCTTTCCACAGAGCTTGAATTTTGTTTACCCAAAATCCATCTAAAATAATCTCGGTCTCATCTTTGATTATCATCTCCCGAAGAAAGTAAAGAACTTGCTCCATGTGCTGTAACACGTCATCCCAATAATTTATTGAAACCATACATACTCTTAACATAACTTGTTAGTCAATGAACATGTTAGTGCACTTACCTCAGTTGTCAACCACACGTTAGGTTGAAGTAGCTTCTTAAAAAATTCCTTGTTTAATGTTGCCCCATCTGGGCCATCACGATAATCCTCGCTACAAAATTATACAAATATTAGAGACAATGTGTAAATTATGTTTCCCAAACACTAACTCACAAGTGAACTTACCCCGGTGAAACAACCCAAGCACTCAGCTCTGCTGATGGAAGGTGGTCTCCAGCACCCTTAGCTACTTTTGAGGCCCTCCCTCTTATCTTGTAAGTTTTTATCGGCTTCTGCACCTTCTCCAACTCGATGCATTTCGAGTCTGTATAAGGGGAGGACATATGTTTCGACTTCTCTTTTTTGCGAACTGGAAGGAGCCTTTTTGGGTTATCGAGCACCTTCGTCGATCAAGTGATTGGCTTCTTCCCGAGTGGTTCCTCGCTCTTATGAGGAACTTCATGTACCTCCTCAGGTTCACTTACCTTTGCACCCTCAATAATAGCGTCCTTAGATAAGTTAGTGCACGGGAGCTCACCGTCTGCATTCCCACCAAAGACTTTCACTTCATCACTGAACTCATGATCCGATCTGGAATGTGCAGACTTCTACTAACATTACAATAAGCATAATCCAATTAACATAAGGTAAACAAATAAAATTTATCTACAAAAATAAACAACATTCTATCATAGGGTAGTCCATACCTCGTTATCGTGATCATCATGATCATCGATCAACGAACCAACTTTGGTCACCGGAGACAGGCGCGGGGATGTGTTCCTTTGAGGTATAATTATCTTATCTAACCTCGCTTCTATCCTTTCAAGTCTTTCAACCAATGACTTCTCAATCCGCCTCATAGTATGTGCTAACTCTGTGATAGCACCCATTACATTTCTTGAGTTTAGTGAATCTACATTGCTCTCCCTGTCATTCGTCCCAACATCAACCTTTACTTGCCTCCGCTTTGTCCTGCTTGTACCGGCACTTGTCTTTGTGCTCTTGACTATGTTGTCAAAGTGTTCATCACTCTCTTCGTCTGAAAAGTAACACTTTGACAACATATCTTTCTCGTCTTCTTCGGCAACCAAAATTGCGTGGACTTGTCGTGCTTTGTTGGCCAACATCATACCATGTCTCCCACAACTTATTTGTTTGAAGTTGCTTCATCAATACACCATGTATAAGCTGGGATGAGTATGATACCTCTTTCATCATCTTTACGATATTCCCAAACGGTCCATTTATAATTCTTTCCCAATCTCCGGGGGTGAGACGTTCTTCAATATCAGAAATAATTGTCTTTCTTGCATTTAGATTTATTCTTCCATAAACTGAGTCCCCGGTGTAAAACTTATATTGTATCTGCGAATAAATCAATATTTGCAAGTAATTTGAGATAAAAGATAGACTAATAGCTAATAACTTCATACAATCCACTCAACCACAACCAAAGACAGAATGACCAAACAATTGCACTTACATCTTTTTTGAAGACTTTCCCCTTGACTTTGTCGTTGGCAGGTGCTTTCCGCTTCCTCTTCTGTCGTTCTGCTTGATCCCCATCAATGGATTTCATCTCATTCGATCGACAAGGGGTTAATACCTCCTTCCCACCTCTTGTAATGGCCATGCCTGCGAACCTCCTATGAAAAAAAAATGTGAGTCATAAAGGCCTTTCATGATGCTCAGTAAGCAACATATGTTTAGAAAGTAAACGACCAGAGACAAATGGAAATCAAGTACACAACAAATGTCTAAGCCTATTTATTATTACCAAGATAGGCTTAAACATCAAATATTAACAAATGAAAGATGCCTACAAAATCTAGAGCCCAAGTGCCCAACTTACGAAAGCTAAATGAACTTTCATGCAAAATGTTCACAACACCCAAAACTAATACTCATCCAGTCAAAGGTAGAATGCTTAGAGTACATTAATCTTCATTCCAGACACTAACTAGATACTGGATTCCTCAAAACTTCAAATTCAGACAGCATACAAATAATTTACACTCGGTAGCCACAATCACTATACAACAAACGTACACAAAGAAAGAGAGGGAAGAGATAAAACAGTAACTTCAAATTCAAAAACTTTAGTTTGTCCTCATACATCAAACCCAATCCCAAAGTCAGAACAATAAGCAAAATCACCCAGAGAAACACAATAAACACCCCAATTGACAAATTCACTCAGACATTTTAACAAACACCTTATGTGCAGAACACCATATACACTTTGATAATCTGAAACCGAGTATTCCGGTCCCTTAAATACATGATGGGTAAGGGAAGTTTGGATTCATCTAAATGGATAGATTTGGTTTGTTTTGGCAGAAATCTGACATAAACAAGAGAATGGAGGAATCAGTAACGTACCTAAGGTTTCTCGAATTCGACGACAGAGGGCTTCGAGGGACAACACTCGACTTGATGATGACCGATTGGCGACAATTCCGATCTTCTCACCGGTATTTTTGCTGGCTTCGGCGGTGGAACGATGGTGCTCGATGCTTTGTGCCGAAACTATCGAGAAGAGCAGATGCTTTGGGGCGAAACTGTCGGCGGAACGGTGGAGTGCTGATGGCGAGACAGAAGAGCCGACTCCAGTGAGAAGCCGCCGGCAGAGGAGGCTCGGTCTGAGAGAAGATCTTCAACGCCGACGGAGGAGGAGGCTCGTTCGCTCGCTCGAGGGAGAAGGCACAGGGATGTTTCTGATTTTTTTTTATTTTTTATGTTTTCCCATTTTATAGCCTTTTTTCTTTTTCTTGTTGTTTTTCTTTTTTTTCTTTTTGTTTTTTCGGTCCTTTTGTTTTTCTTTTTCCGTTTTTATTTCTTTTTATTTTTTCGTTTTTATTTTATAAAATAGGAAAATCCGATTTTTTTATTTATTATTTATTTCACATATTTTTTTCTTTTGGGCACATTTGCAATTTTATTAGGCATTTTTGCAATTAAATTAGGCATTTTGCAATAAAGTAAAAAACAAGGTATATTTGCAACTGTCATAGGAATTTTGGGTATTTTTTGCTATTCTTCCATAATCTAATGGGACATAAATTTTACCTTTTTTATATTTCTTTTCTTCTTTTCATAGGTATGTTAGTGAATTTGGCCTGAAGGATCTTGAAGACGACCTCCAGAGCATTGACGATGGTGAAGCAAAAGATCGCGTTGCCATTCGATCTACGAGCATCAACACCTCTAACTCCTATATTTCTCCTCTCCGATCTGTCCGAAAAACTGGCGCCGCTCTTCACCACCATTTTTCGAAATCGAATAGCTAGCCTCCTCCCGTTGCTGAGTCGGATGCAATTCGCTGTGTCCCGCTGCTGTCTTCACCTCGCCATTCGATTTTTTGTACGTGGCTATGAAATTCTCTCTTTTTATACCATATGCAACCTCAATTTCGTCTTCCTTTCTTTGGCTTGATTGATTTCTTCCTGTAATTTAATATGGTTTGAAGTGGTTTATGTTACCGGTGGCATAAATTTTAGATTGTCCGATGGATCCGACATTGGTCCATTCCGATACTCGACACCACCACCGACTGCAATGATCACCATTGGGATCTTTCTTTTGATTATCGACTCCTATTGCTGACCATCTATGATGATATCATTTTTGGCTATGCCATGTTTGATTGCATCCCTTCTCGGATCTTCGATTTCAACTCCACCATAAGCGAAGGCAATCTCGGTAAGTCTGATTCAATTATGTATGTATTCTTTACGTGTTGTCTATCCGTTCAAGTGGTTTGTAGAGATCGGGTGTATTGCACTCATCAACTACGTCAAGGAGTATGGAAGACTCGTCGTCATCGTCGACGTTATTGACGAGCATAATGCTCTTTATCTCTTAAAAACAAATCTGTCACCAAAAAAAGTTGTTACCGCATATGTCACCACCGACGATGTCACCACACAGTGGTCTCGTAAAAAAAACTCTAAAAAACAAAGGTGTCACGAAAAAAACTGTCAGCACATGTGTCATCGGCAGTGTCACCACTTATAAAAGTGGTGACAGTTTCCTCATAAAAAAAATTCTAAAAACTAAGCAGTCACCAAAAAAAATTGTCACCACATGTGTCACCATTGATAAAGATGGTGACACTAATCTCATAAAAAAAAGTCTAAAAACTAAACTGTCACCCCCAAAAAATTGTCACCACTAATAAAGGTGGTGACATTAATCTCGTAAAAAAAAGTTGTCACCAAAAAATTTGTTTATCACCATACATGTGTCACCAAAGTCATTGACCTTGACCGGTGAATGGTCAAATTAAAAATGGGAATGAAGGTGGTTAAATTAAAAATGGAAAGGAATCACAAAAATGTCATATTAGAATGTTTATTTAATTCACTTATGAAAATGGACATTTACCAAAAGAGCCTAACTCAAATGGACATTTAGCAAAAAAAAGCCTTATTTTTATGTGGTTTTTCATTGGTATTGATTAGTAGATTTTAAAAAGAAAAAAATTTAAATTTATAATAATACTCCGTAAAAAAGTAAATCTACTCAACTGTTAAAAGATAAGTCTCGCACGGATTATATTATGAGATAGTTCTCCTGTGCCAATACCTTCTTATCACTCTTTTCTTAGCTTAGTTCTTTTTGGAGCTGGGCTAAAAAGTCCCTTAATATTGCAAAAAAAAAAAAAGAGAAAAGAAAAGTACGTTCTTGTTCTCCATCACACCAACGCACGCATAACATTTTCCATTAATAGGGAATTCACTTTTTTTTTTTTACAATTTCGCTCAATCTTTAGCAAGTTTGAATGAATTTCAATCCCCAAAATTCAATAAAAACATTAATTAATAGTGTACTATCAAATCCAGATTGAATTTCAAGGGAAATTGATGAAACCCTAAAAAAACTTAAATTCAACGGTTGGTGCTATAGACCCTACTACAGATATCGCAGTGAACACCGAATCAATTTGCTTCTTCACCTCCCTCTCCAAGTACAGTTCATGCGCATATACAACCAAATGCCCGGGATGCACATTCCATGGTTTTATTCCTTCAGTTGTTAATTTTCATGGTGATTTTTTCTCGCTTCTGCGGCTGCCTGGAGAAACGGCTCCATCGGAAAGCCACTTAGACAAAAGGGTGGAGACAATGACGATGATGCGCCAAAATCTCCACTAGTTTTTTTTATACAAACAATAATTCGGATGGGACTAGACCCTGCTAGTCCATCGTCCAATAGCATCCTAACGGATGAGGATGTTGACTAGACCTGATACGGGGTTAGCCGTAGGATGGCCCGATCTTCGACAATCAAACAAGACTCAACAAGAACGGAAGAAAAGACTCAAGAATACCAAGAACAATAAAGACACGAAGTTGAAAGAACAAGACCGATAGAAAGGTGATTCGAACTAAGGTAGAACGAGATAAAGACCACAGGCCTTCTAAGAGGGTAGAAACCAAGTATCAACGACTACAAAGCCCGCCTCTACAACCTTACACAACCAAGCGGACAACTTGGAGACATAAGGAGGGGACTTGTGATTTACCAAGATCACCTTGCAATCGATGAGCAACGCTTCGAATCGATTGACTTTCTCACAGATGTGTTTCACACAAGAACTTTCTCATCGATAGGCCATCCTACCCCGGCTTCAGCTGTCTTGACCCACTCTGGTTGCCTTATGCCACCGTGACGCCACCACACCGCTGTCCGACGATGTCTTAGTTCAATGAATCCTTAGGTCCGACCTCTCCTCTTAGAACTTGATTGAATCCCGAATTGGTTTGGGGCTTTTGTTAATTGTGGGGTTTGGACCCCGATTCCGCATCAACCTTGGTCAATCTTGTGCAGTATCTTCCCTGATCTCAAATTGGGGTGGGTTTGCGTCTTTGCGATATGATTTTCGTGACCAGTAATAAATCACCAACTTAAGTTTGCGTTGGGCAGCTTCGCTTCGCCTTTGTCCTTCTGGTCGGACCTGTAACGGCCTAGAATTATGATTTCCGGGTTACGTTTCAAGGGATAAAACCCCTTGTTCGGATCTTGCAATCCAGGTACGGGTCGAGGTTTCAAACTCATTTTAAGATTAGTAGAAAGAGGGATTTCAAACCCTAAAAACATCGAAGGGTCGTTGGGTACCCTTAACCTGTCCTAAGACTATGTCGCGGAATCCATTTCAAACGGAAATAAGGCGGAAGCAAAGTAAAGATACAAGTGTCACGGCAGAACCGGTCAAAACCAAATCATGAGTGTGTAATTACCATTTTACTAAATTAAGATATTAGCCAGATTCTTCGATTCGCCAAAAGGAAACCCCCTCATATAGACATCGAGCACTCAAATCTGCAGAGAATACCTTTAAAAGAAGAACGGGGAAAGGAGTCAGATCGAGCCACTCATGCGGGACCGGCAGTCCTCGCTGAGGCCACATAGTATGTGCTATACCTAATAAAGATGCTCTAATGCAGTACGAAAGTCAAACACACTAGCATGCTCCTAGCTCATAATAATGTGCAGAAATACTGTAAAGGGCCCAAGACAATGCCAAGTGGCATATCCCTCTCCTACCTCCACCTCCTTCCGATAGGGCGGAGACTGGCCAGCTCGTGAATGCATTCCATCATAATCGGGCGGCACGCATGCCTAACTAACCCGCGCCACAATAAAGCCCGCAGGTATCTCATAATATAAGGAAGTTCATGACTCGATTGACTCAGGGTACCCGATGAGGCTGAGCTACCCTATGACCCTAGCAAAGACTCTAGGACTATCACAGATAACGGCCGTTCTGTTTCAAACGCATAAAGTAAACAGATGCTCATTCAATTAGTGCAACCTGAACAGGATACTACATGACATGCTTTTATGCATATGCAACACCTAACATAAAATGCAACAACAGGCATGAATGTCCAACCTGAGTAAGCCCCCTAGGGAACTTACCTGAAAATGCAGATCAGCATGATAATACAAGAAAGGGCCCAAAGCAAGTCCAAAGCAATCCAAAAGCAATACACACCTATCATCAAGCCATTTCCATAAGCCACCGGACCAACATTCATACACACGAACCCAAGTTCCCAACATACTCAAAACCAACCGATAGTAAAACCGTTTTCCAAAACCTTTTCAATATGATCAACATCAACCAAAATCGTTCTTCTAATTTCCTTCTCAAAATCGACCTCATTAAACCAAGACGAAGAATCCCGACAATTAACATTTAAACCTGAAAACCAATCTCTCAAAATCATGTTATAGGATTAATTCCGGCATTTCGGTTTCCACACATCAAATCCTTTAAGAATCATTTGCGGACGACTTAAAGCCTTTTCTAAATAATTTAACAACAACATTTATCTAAAATAAACAGTAAAATAAATCCATCTTTATAGTCCCCATTTATAAAACATATTAAATAAATTACCTTTTAAATTACCCTTACTAAATCACTTTAAAATTTCGAATCACATATTAAAACATCATAAAATAAATATTCCAAATAATATCACCTTTAAAATAATTTATAATATATCATAATTTCATAATTATATTTTCATAAAATCAGGGTTAACATAACAATAATAATACAATCAAGTAAATGCTAATACATAATATAAATCTATGTATAACATGGAAGAAATCAACCATAACAATTTGCAATAAATAAGGCAGGCCCAAAAACAATCCCTTACCCGAGCCCAACAAAACAAAGAAGGGAGGAGGAATATCCAGTTGCCCAACCCGAAACACAAAGGAAACCGACCCGGATCCTTCCCCTACCCGAAGCCCCAACCCGGAGATTAGGCCCACCCCACACTAGGAACCCAACCCGTCTCCTTCCCAGGTTAGAACAGAGCTCGGTTCACCGATGAGGAAAGAGACGGAGGAAGACGAGGGAAGGAAGAAGATGCCCAGATCTGCGGCGGCAATCAATCCCGACTCGCTCTCTCCCTCGCCATCACCTTTTCCCGACCTCAATTAACCCAGAAGGACCGACACAAGAGCAAATAGGACGGAGGAAGAGAAAGCTCACCGAGTGGCCGTCGAAAACGTCGCCGGAAAGAGCTCGCCGGAGTTCGATTGGTGCTCGGTTTGGCTCGTCGGAGGCGGGATTCGACGATTCTAGGCCTAGGATAGAAGGAAAAGGTGTAAAGGTGGGGCTTTACAGGATTTCGAAGCAAAGAAAGAGGAAGGAGTGCCCTACCGATCCTTATGCGCGAAACAGAGGGAAAGGAGGTCCACGGCGGCTCCTAGGCGACGCTGGTGGCTCCTGGGCGACGCTAGAGTGTCGTTGGACGTCAGGTGGAAGGGGCTCGGGCCTTCGGTGGAGCAGAGACAGGGAGGTGGCGTCGCGGTGGGACTCGGATGCGAATGGAGAGAAGGACGGGGCTGCTGCTGGTCTCCTGACAGGAGTGAGAGTGGGTTGCGTTGTGTTTTGTGGTGGCGTGGAGGCAGCCAGCTCCAACAAGGGAAGGAGAAGGGGAGAGGTGAGGTTTGTCTGTGCTTAGGTGGAGAAACAGAGAGATGGAAGGTTGAAATTGAAATGGGAGAGAGTGAGGTTTACCTTCTTTGAGACCAATTTGGCCTCAGATGGCGTGGGATTTCTGCTGGCAACCTTGCCAAAATTGGAGGGGGGAAGGCAGGCCTGAAGGGTTGAAGGTGGAGATAGGGGTCTAGCCAAGAATGGGAAGGAGAAAGAGCTGTTGTAGAGTAACAGATGCCAGGCTACCCAACAGACCGGGGAGAGAGAAATTTTAAAGAAAAAGGGAATTTAGAAGTGGTCCCAACATATATTTGAATACCTGACTAAAATATCTCGAGACCCGCTCTCCCGATCTTATCCGACCCAACTCAAAACGCTTTTCAAATTTCCAATTCCGAAATTAATAATGAGCGCCAAATATTATTTTAAACTTTTGCATATGGAAGCGGGATAAAACATATTTTAAAGTTTAACTAAATAATGCCGGAACTCATTTTAAGAGATTTCAAATAGTCCGATAGCTCGAGGATGAAAATTTTTCAAACCTCCCGAATCTTAAAAAAAATCGAGATGGTTACAAATCATTATTTTAATAATTTTAATATTATAAAATTTCCCGGTCTTTACAGGACCCCTCCACCTCCAACCCTCTTTGCCCTATCTCTTTCGGCGACCGTGTCCATCTCTGCCGCCCGTTTCTCCCCCTTCCTTCTCCAGTCTATTCCCATCACTCCTTACCTCTGCTTTCTCGATCTGCCTCCGATCTGGCCGGCTTGTGTTGGTCTTTCTCACTTTCAATCGCCTTCACTTCTAGATCCGGTTTCTTCGCCCCTTGTTGTTGCTGGGGCTGCCATAGATTCCCACTCCCGCCGTAGTTGCCGAGTGGCTGAAAATTGTCGCTTGCGCTGTTCTTCCTTGGCCGTGGATTGCCTTGGGCAAGAAGGGGGTCAGGGCCAGTATACTCGTGGCTGATTTTTTATTTCTTTTGGGCCCGGAAATTTTTTATAAATAAAATATATTTATAATAATTAATTAATTGTAATTATTATAAAAGGACCCAGTTTCATATATAATCCCGCTCGAAAGAGCGCGTATTAAATCCTGGTAGGGTTGTTAAAATCCCGTTAGAGTTTCTGGTGCTTTATTTTCAGGCAGTATAAGGCTTTACTTTTTGCGTGATTGGACTTTCTTCTCTGATTGATGAGGTTCTGGTAGTCGGAGTCGGGACAGACTGGGGTTGTGGTAATGTGTATCATGACGTCTCATTTTCCCGGGAAGACTGTGTCCTTGGAGGTTCGTCTTCACTGTCCACATGTGACTTTTGATGTACCGCTAGTATGCGGTGCTGCTTTTGGGTAGTGCTTGACTTCTTCCGTCGTCTACGTCCTCATCTCGTTTGATTTAATTGTAGTTTTAGTTTCGCTTTTTTTGCATCGTTTATTTATTGTATGTTTGCTTCGACGATTATTCATCTGCCGATTTGTCGGCCTTCGAGGTTCAAATATGTTTGATCTCGAATTTTGACCTAATAAAAAAAATAAAGGCAAAATGAAGGGTAAAATAGGAATATTATGTTTCCCGCCAAAAACAGCATGGCCACTCACACTTTATTGGGTGTGTTCGCTCTCAATTCTCTCCGTCTGTTCGCTCTCTCTGCTATGCTCTGCTCTGCTCACCCTCTCTGTGCTCTCAGGTACGCTCTCTCTGCGCTCTCAGGTACGCTCTCTCTTCTCCCCTTCTTCTCTTCTCTCCTCTTTCTTTGCCTCATCTATGACTTGTTGGAATCTATGGGCAATGCCAATTTGGAAATCTAGGACGAGGGCGGTGAGATTTGTAGATTAGGGTTTGTGCATTCTATGGGGCGATTTTTGGCTTGTAGATATAGGATTTGATGTTCTTTGGCTGAAAACTGAAATCTGAAATCGATATGCAGCCCTTGTACACTTGAAATTTGTGCCTTTGTACAATCTGAAATCTGCAGCCCTTGTAGTCGAAATCTGTAGTCTGATTTTTCTTTCTTTTCTTATGCAACTTTGTTTCTATGCTGATGTTGCTTTGTTTGAGATTTATTTCCTAAGGAGCCCTTGCTTTGTTTGAAATCGGCAGCCCTTGCTTTGTTTGAAATCTGTAGTCGAAATCTGCAACTTTGTTATGCAACTTTTTTTGTTATGAATTTGTTAGTTGTTGCTGGCAGGTCTTAAACTAGTGTGTGCATTACCTATCAAACATTTGTGGCAACTAACTAATCATTTTTTGCACAAATTTTGGATGCCAAATGGTGGTAGGTTGGCAAAAACACTCGTGTCACTTGGAAAACACTTTCTTATTTTAGTATATGCTATGAATGTGTGTTTATTGGATTGTATTATAATTTACTCATTCTATTCATGCTATTGTTTCGACTAACAACAAATATACACATATGATATTTGATATCCTGAAATTTCATTCCAAACAGTGATATCTGATATCCTGCAATATACTCAGTATCAAACAAGGATATCAAGATATTTAGGGTTTTGAATAATGGCCACCGTCACTGATGCTGGTGTGAAGATGGATCCGCCTGCTGATTCTCCTACATCCGTTCTAGAAGATGAGGTTTGCTGCCCTGTCTCCATTTCCCAGTTTCTTTTACTAACCCTACGCATATATTCTCTTGCTCCCACTGTGTTGGAGTTGAGACCTTACCCTTGTTTCTGTCCTCATTTTTGTAACATTCCCTTTTCTTTCATTTTTGCCTTTAATGTATGTGCCTAAAATTTGTTTATCACAAGGATTTCGCTTTGGCACTCCTGCTTGATGTTCTATTTTTTTTTTCAATAAAAAAAATTCAACCACATTGACATGCTGACTTTACATAATGATTTGTACAGGAGAAACCGGATATATTGAATGATAATATGCTGCTTGAAGCTGAAAATGGTGATTCTACACTTATATCATCAGCCATGACAGCCGAAGAAGAAAAGCTTATGGAAGCTAGAGTTAAGGAAGAGGATCCAGATGTGGAGAAGCCTCCTGAAGATGTTACTCATCTGAATGAAACCCAGTATACAAAACTGGATGAATTGCTAACTCAAACTCAGTTGTATTCAGAGTTTTTGCTCGAAAAGATGGATGACATCACTTTGGTTTGTCCTCATGCCTCTATGGGTTTGAATTTTTATTTGCAATATTTACTTTACCCTTGTTACTTATGTGATTGGTTTATATAGAATGGAGTGGAAGAGCAAGATGGTAATGGTAAAAAAGGCAAAAAAAGAGGTCGAGGATCAAAAAAACCTGCAGCAAAGTATAACGATGTAAGCCTTCTCATAAGTCATACCATTACTTTGCATTTGCCAATACGAAAAAGCATCTTAGTTTTTCTAATAGGCCAATCCTTCGTTGGTCGAAAATCTGCCTACATTCTTATCTTTAATATTGCTATGTTGCCGAATACTTTGGAAGAAATGAATGGGAGATTCCATTTATCACTTATCTGTATTTGAGCGGATCAAAAGAAGTTTATTTAAGATACTCATAACAGTGATGATTTGTACCAGAAAAAAGCCAAGAGAGCAGTTGCTGCCATGCTCACAAGAAATCAGGAAGGTAATGATGGAGAAGACACTAATCTTTCAGAGGCTGAGAGGACAGAAAAGGAGCAGGCTGAGCTCATACCCTTGTTGACTGGTGGGAAGTTAAAATCTTACCAAATCAAAGGAGTCAAATGGTTGATTTCGCTGTGGCAAAACGGACTGAATGGAATCCTTGCCGATCAGATGGGGCTGGGTAAAACAATTCAAACTATTGGCTTTCTTGCTCATCTCAAAGGGAATGGTTTGGATGGACCATACCTTGTCATTGCTCCACTTTCCACTCTCTCAAACTGGGTAAATGAGATAAACAGGTGAATACAAGATATCATCTATCAGTGACAATCCATTGGATGAGTGTAAATATAGCACAATGAATACTTATTCTTACTTCTTCAGGTTTGTTCCCTCAATGAATGCAATAATCTATCATGGTGATAAAAATGCAAGGAATGATTTACGGATGAAGCATATGCCAAGAGCCATTGGGCCAAAATTTCCCATTGTTATCACTTCATATGAGGTTGCCTTAAATGATGCTAAGAAATACTTGAGGCACTATAATTGGAAATATATTGTGGTAGACGAGGTAAAGCCCCCCCACCCCCCAACCCGTATTTTGTTTAGTGGTTTCACTGACTACTACTATTGGCATTTCATTTCTGAAGGGACACCGTCTGAAAAACTCAAAGTGCATGTTACTGAAGCATTTGAAGCTTCTGCCTTGCGAAAACAAGCTTCTGTTAACTGGAACACCTCTTCAGAACAACTTAGCAGAGTTGTGGTCACTGTTGAATTTTATTTTGCCTGACATATTTTCATCCCATGCGGAATTTGAATCTTGGTATCTTGTGGTGTCTGTTGTTTCCTTACCATTGTTTTTATTATGGAGAGGATGACGATTGTTTTGATTGTATTGTGTTAACTGTTACTTTCATGACTGCAGAAGTTTTAAGAGTACATTGATATTTTGATCATCAATTTAGCTTTTGGCCTAACCATTGTTCTTTCCTTGTGAAATCTTGTCCAGGTTTGATCTGTCTGGGAAATGTAGCAATGAAGCAGAGAGAGAGGAGTTGGAGGAAAAAAGGCGCAGTCAAGTATGCAACCCTCAATGTGATGTTTATTCTAGCTTTTACGTTTCATTCTTATGAAGATTTTGGTTGTCATAGGTGGTGAAAAAACTTCATGGTATATTGCGTCCTTTTCTTCTCCGGAGAATGAAGTCAGAAGTTGAACAAATGCTTCCTAGGAAAAAAGAGATAATCTTGTATGCAAACTTGACTGAGCATCAAAGAAATATCCAGGACCACTTGCTGAACAAGACATTGGAGAATCATTTGCTGAACAGTGCTGGTGGTGCTTGTAAGTGCCTCTTGCATTCAGTTTTTCATATCATATTACCATAGGATCCGTTCAGTTTACTGAGAAATTTGTCAGATTTATGGTTATAAGCCACAATTCTTTTTGCTGAACAGTGCTGGTGGTGTTGTAAGTGCCTCTTGCATTCAGTTTGTCATATCATATTACCATAGGATTCGTTCAGGTTACTGAGAAATTTGTCAAGTTTTATGGTCATAACTCATAAGCCACAATTCCTTTTGTTTCCACAAGAGTGAATTCTGCATGCAAAGGACTATTTGATGTGCCATAGAATTAGGTTTTCTCTTGATTTACCCGACACACATTTGTACCCTTTCAGCCAGAACTCCTGTTTTCTGCTTCTGGATTTGCAGCCTTTACATATTACCCCTTACTCTTATTTTGCAGCAGCCAGTGCTGCTCCATATCACTTTCTTCCTACTAGTATTTGTTCTATGAAATACAGGTCAAGGAATAAGAGCAAAGCTTAACAATCTAATGATTCAGCTAAGAAAAAACTGTAACCATCCTGACCTTTTGGAATCTGCCTTTGATGGCTCATGTAAGTATCCTTTATGCTTTGGTTACCGGATAGTTTTGTGCAGTGTACAGTGAATGTTGATATTAACTTCTCAAATTCATGGCAGACTTTTATCCACCAATGGAGCAAATAGTTGAACAATGTGGAAAATTCCGTTTACTAGATCGTTTGCTTGGACGTATGTTTGAAAGGAAGCATAAGGTATTCCTGATTTGGGTCTATTACTCATGGTAAAAAGGCATTTAAACAGCTTTCGTTGGAACATTATATAAATTTTGGTTTGCAGGTTCTAATATTTTCTCAGTGGACAAAAGTTTTAGACATCATTGACTATTACCTCAGTGAGAAAGGATATAAGGTTTGCAGAATTGATGGCGGTGTAAAGCTTGAGGAGAGGAAGAGACAGGTATTTCAGTTAAATTTGAATAAATCCGTGGCCTATTCAGCTCCATTTATTAAAGTACCTGTATGTATATGTTAAGATTTAATACCAAGTTTGCGGTGCTATGTCATCCTATTTTTAGAGTATCTAGATTTTTAAAAAATGTTGTCATATTTTCGTGCATTGTTATCTTGGCAAAAAACTATTTCTTGGTTCCATGCATAAATGATGCAGCATTATTGGATAAATACAATCTATATAGTGCAATTTTTTCTGGTGGGTCAAACTATTTCTTCAGCCTGCTAATTGGATTCCAATTTGGTTTTACTATCCACATTGATTATCATAGGGCTCGAGCAAAATTCTAAGATAGCGTTGAAACGGATTAAAGAATGTAGTTGTCACTTTCTCCTGCATGTAAACTGTTATTAGTTGTATGCTTTGAATTGAACGTTGGATACCGATGGTTTTATGCAGGCTGTGATGATATATAGCCACTTTCATTAACTTTGCCCTTGGCTTCACAGTGCATTTTTAATTCATCTTAATGAGTCTTTTTGGCCATAGAATATGAGGATTAACAGTGTAGGATTTCACCCCATTTTTTTTTGGGTGCTATTTAAGTTGCCACTTTTGTCAGTTAAATTATAACCAAAATGATGCTTGAGGTTAACTGCTGTTGTGCCTTGTTGATGCTTCTGTAGTCTTTGTTTGTGTTTTGATGAATAGCTGGCACAGAAGTACAACTTGAACCTCTCCCTTTCTATACTTCATATAGCAAAAACTATTTTCATCCTTTTATGGTTCCCATCTTTGTTTACACTGAATGCCTCTCTTGATGTAAGGGTTAGATTATTGTTTTGTATCCTGATGCAAGTTTCACTTGTATTGGTAGATCAACGAGTTCAATGATGTCAATAGTGATTACAGAGTATTTATTCTCAGTACAAGGGCTGGTGGGCTGGGTATAAACCTGACTGCTGCAGACACTTGCATCCTTTATGACAGTGACTGGGTAAGTATTATCATTGCCTGCTTCCTCCCTTTTCTATTCATTTTACATCTTTTTCATTGCACATTTGTATTAAATGTTGCTGCTATGTTGCATATGCTCTGTAGAACCCCCAAATGGATCTGCAGGCTATGGATCGTTGTCACAGAATTGGGCAAACCAAGCCTGTTCATGTTTACCGACTTGCTACTGCTCAGTCTATTGAGGTATACAATTGCCATGACTAAGCCTTTTAGTTTTGTAATTTCCTCCTCTCATTGGAAGTGCAAACTTTGGATTATTGTTTTTGCAGGGCCGTATGCTTAAGAGGGCTTTCAGTAAGTTGAAGCTTGAGCACGTGGTTATTGTAAAAGGGCAGTTCCAGCAAGAAAGGACCAAAACTTCTGATGTTTTAGAGGTATGTGGTCATTATCTTCCCTCATTTCTCTATTACGAAAGGTTTTACACGGCTGGTCTAGGAACATTATGATTCATGAACTAATTGCTTTTAAGGTTGATGAATGCAGCTTTCAGGATGATAGTTTTCATTGATCGTCTTATGCACATGAAATTGAAAGTTTTTTCGGATATTTGTATTGTAGGAGGAGGATCTGCTGGCACTTCTCCAGGATGAGGATGCCGAGGAAGATAGGCTGGTACAGACAGAAATCAGTGATGATGATCTAGAGAGAGTTATAGACCGTAGAGATTTGCTGCTAAATGTTCCTCCTGAAGAAGCTGAGAAATATGTTTACCCCCTTAAAGGTCCTGGGTGGGAGGTGGTGATTCCAACCACAAGCGGAGGTGTTCTGTCTACTCTTAACAGCTAAAGCCCCAATCCTATCCCAAATTGATGAACCCTTTTGGTTTAAGTCTTATTATTGGGTAATTTTGTTGTTAGAATGTGAATTTGCGAAAGGTAGGCTGAGAAACAATATGAAATTGCTGTCCGTCAGGGCTCTCTTTCTATTTTGTGCTTGCCTGTTGAAAGAACTAGAAGGCAGTTTGCCGAGGGAGCTCTGCTTGTTTCCATTTTGTAAATGGCCGTTGGCAACTTGGCATACTTGGGAGTAGCAATGAATTTAGAATTATTTAGAAGAGGAAATGAGGCAGTATTCAAACCTTGGAGACCCTGAATTTTTTTTTTTTGGACAGTGGGCAGTGGGCAATAAGTAGATTGATAAAGCGATCTTGAAGCCATTAACAGATAGCTTGAGGGTCGCCACTCAAAAAAGAAAAATTATCTAAGATTACAATTACAAAAATTTAGAATTTAAAGTCTAGAAAAATTAAAACGCTAGATTATCCGGATCAATAATTGGAGTTGTTGATTCTTGATTTCTATTCTTGTGGCTTGGAAAGCGGTGATGGTTGTGGTGATGATTGTGGATCTGGATCCGGATAAGGCAACAAACAAGCTCACTCTGCAATATTGTTACATGTGATGGCTCGGATTCGAAACTTGAGATCAGAAGTTGCGCAACCCTAGTCATGGTATTTAAGGTGGTGTGATGCCGGATTTAGACACAGAGGTCATAAATTTGAGCACCCTCGACGGACTATATTGGGTTTTTCAATTTTGTGTTTTTTTTTGGAAGTGGGAGAATATTAGATTTGGGTTATTCAATTTTGTGAATATAGGAGATAAAATCAGATTTGTTAAAGGAGATTTGGGTTTGCATGTTCTCTATGTCGGTTGGATCAGGGTGTTTGGTTTGTGATTTGGGGTTTCTAGGTGGAAAGGGTGTTTGTGTTTAGTTTTGTGATTTGAGGATAATATAGAAGAGGTGGTTACTGATGGAAAATGGAAAGGAGATCCAAGAGGAGATCGCCACAAGCACAGACGAAGGAAAAATCGTGCCGGAGATGGCCGCGAGAGCGGCAGCCACCTAGAAAACCAAAGGACCTTTTTTTTTAACAAATTAAGTAGACAGGATCGGAGTTGATCATGACCATTGCTTTGTCTTACCACTTGTATAATTTTCATCACTCTCGATCGTACAAATATGTACAAAGATATGCTTAGACGCAACCGATAGAGCTAGCTAGTTTCACAATCGATCATAAGCACTAATTAATTAAGCAAAGCACATTAATGCAAAAACAATACTGATGAGAAAGACGGAAACAATATATTTGTGGGTATACATATAGTACGTTGTAATTGTAATTGTAATAGAGCTTGACGGAAGGGAGGGAAGAATGCATATTATATACTCCCTCTGTTTAAAAATATAGGTCTTTTTAGCCTTAGAAGTTTGTTTAGAAATATAAGTCCTTTTAGGTTTTCGAGGTATTGGGATAAGAGAAAAGTAACTTTTTAAGTTGTTTTGTGAAATGTTATTGGTTGATAATGGCAGTGGATAATTAATGAGGGGTATAAAAGTAATATTTTTAGACTTTTCTTAATATGTGTGTAAAAGTCTAAAAGGACTTATAATTTTGAACGGAGGGAGTATATATGGGCTGAGCTTGGGTCAAGTGCTGTTACTAGTGGAACTATTGGCTGAGCCAGGTGGGACAAGCTCCCTCAACATGGCAACCACTTGAAGCATATTAGGCCTTTTAGAAGGGAAGTCATCAACACATAGCAAGGTTACGTCAAGATACCTCCCCATCTCCTTGACCTCCTCTAATTCATCAGCTGGCCCTTCCTCCGCCTCCGAGTCATCGTCGGCCGGATTTGGCTTGGGCGTGGGCTTGTGCTTATTATTATTAATGCTGGCCAAATGCAGCAGCTCAGGGTCAATCACCTCCATCCTCTTCCCTTCTCGCACCTTCATCTTAACCCACCCAACCAAATTGGTATCCCCGAAATCATCCTTGTCGGTAGGCCTCTTGCCAGTGAGCAGCTCGAGCAGCACCACTCCCAAGGAGTAGACATCCCCCTTAGAGGTGCACCTGAAGCTCTGGTAGTACTCCGGGGGCACATATCCTGGGGTGCCCGCAAGAGAGCTCACGCTCAAATGCGTGTCAAGGGCACTTATCAGCCTTGCCATCCCGAAGTCGGAGACTCTAGCCTCCAAATCCTGGTCCAGGAGCACGTTGCTTGATTTCATGTCCCTGTGGATTATGTGTGGGATGCAGTTGTGGTGGAGGAAGCACAGCCCCTTGGCAGCCCCACGAGCAATCTGCTTCCTCTCCTCCCAACTCAGCGCCCTCCTCTCTTTGTAGGGGTTGAACCTTGAGCTGCCGCTCTTACCATGTAGCATGTCTTCCAGGCTGCCATACTCCATGAACTCGTACACTAGGAGCCGCTCCTCCCCAACCTTGCAGTAACCCAGCAGGGGGACCAGATTCCTATGCTTTATCTTCCCTAAGGTCTCCATCTCCGCCATGAACTCCCTGTCCCCCTGGCAGCTCAGCTGTATCAGCTTCTTTATGGCCACATTAGATCCGTCTTTTAGGGTCGCCTTAAACACCTCCCCGAACCCTCCGCACCCTATTAGACTGTCCGCCGAGAACCCGTTTGTGGCTTCTATCAGCTGCGAGAACTTGAGCTTTCTTAGCTGCCGCTGGAAGGTCGCCACGTTTATGCTTAGGGGCTCTCTCTCCTTGTCAATCTTCCAGGTCGTCGCTGTATCTCCGCGTTGGAGGCTGCGCAACATCTTGGCCTCTTCGGCGTCTCTCCTCCTGGCACGCATGGCGATTGCCCACATGACCAAGATGCAGAAGGAGGCGATTGAAATCAAAACCCCGAGGACAATGCTGTTAGTCCATGGCGCCCCACTGCTCCTGTTCCGCCTCGTGTTGTTGTTGTCGTTGTTGTTATTGTTGTCTTCGCCGGGGCTGTCCGGCGTGGTGCACTTGGGCAACGGTACCCCGCATAGCCCCGGGTTATTGGCATACTGGCTAGCAGGGAGAGTGCTCAACTGTCCCCTTGTCGGAATTTGACCTGTCAACTGGTTGTTGGAGAGATCGATCTGAACTAGGAAGGAAAGGTTGGAGAAGGAATCAGGGATGGGGCCCTGCAATCGGTTGTGAGAGGCGTCGAACACCCCAAGGTTCTTGAGCTGGCCAAGAGACGCTGGGATCTCTCCGGACAAGTTGTTGTAAGAGATTTCCAGCACTTGCAGCGCTACCATCTCTCCGAACTCATCCGGGATGCTCCCGTGGAGCTGATTGTAGGAAAGATCAAGGTACTCGAGGGTTTGATACTGAGTGAAGAGTGAGAGTATGGGCCCTGAATACAGCCTTGTGAAATCGCAATTCTTGAGAGTAGGGATCTGCAGCAGTCTCTCTGGCCGGATGCCTGCAAATTCCAACAACCCGCCGACTCCTTTGCAGGAGTTGCCCACATTCCTCACAAAGACAAGAGTGTTCCCTGATAGTATGCCACTCAAAGGCTTGGACCCCTGCTGCCTCCCGATCCTTGGTGGGATCTCTCCTGTTAACCTGTTGGTGCTCAGATCCAACCACACCAAACTGCTGCAGTTGGACAGCTCTGACGGTATCTCCCCCGCCAAGCTGTTGTTGCCCAGCTGCAGCACTGCTAGCCTTGTCAGAACCCCAAACTCTGTGGGGATCTCACCGATCAGCACATTGCTGGTGAGTGAAACCCACTCCAGATTGCTGCAGTTGAACAGCTCTTTCGGAATTTCGCCACTGAGCAGGTTGTTGTTCAAGATGAGGTCTTTTAGGCTCCCACACTGCCCTATCTCTCTAGGGATCTCCCCCTCCAGGTTATTGTACCAGGCTATTAGCCGCTCCAAATTCTCAAGCCTGCCTATCTCGCCCGGGATGGATCCATTTAGGTAGTTGAGGCTCAAGTCCAGGGTTCGTAGTTTTGTACATTGTGAGACCTCTTTTGGAATTTGCCCTGAAAATAGGTTGTCTGCAAGTCTCAGCTCTTCCTGTACGAAAGTAGAAGAAAATTAATGACAATGACAATGACAATGACAATCAGCTGTGACTTTAACTCATTAATACCAACCAGGGCTGAAGGTACTCCAACTGGGCAGATTTCTGGTGGGATGGAACCAGAGAGTTTGTTAGAGCTGAAATCCATCACCCTGAGCTTCTTGCAGGACGATGTAGTGGTGGGGAATGACCCTGATATGGCATTGTTGCTCAATAGCAACATCTCCAATGACCCCATACTAGACAGGACTGATCCAGGAAATGATCCTGACAGGTTGTTGTTGGAGAAATCAAGAATTTGAAGCCAAGAACAAGAAGCCAGTGTGGTGGGGATCAACCCGGATATGTTGTTGTACGCCAGCCTCAGCTCCTGAAGTGAGTTGCAGGGCTCACTAGAAATGGTGCCGGTCAGGTAATTGTGGGACACGTCCAACCTCTGCAAGCTGTTGAGTCTCCCAAGTGACTTCGGGATCTCCCCAGTGAGCAAATTGAGAGACAGATTCAAAGTCCTGAGGTTGGTGCAGTTGGAAAGGGAGACAGGGATAGAGCCACTGATCTGATTGTGCGACAGATCGAGGCTCGACAGCGAGCCACAAGAAGAGGATGATACAAGAGGCCCTGCCAATCTATTAGAGGAGAGGTCTAGCACCTCAAGCTTGTCTGAGAGGAACAACAAGTTATTTGGATGGAAGGAAGTGAAGTTGTTCAAGGAGAGGTCAACTGAGACCAGATTAGGACAACGGGTGAGCAAGTCTGAAGCAGGGAGGACGCCCTGGAGCCTGGTGGAGGACAGTTGGAGCTCCTGGAGGGAGGAAGGGAGTTGGAGGAGGGCGGAGGAGTTGAAGTCAGAATCGGAGAAGTAGTTGGCGGACAGATTAAGAGCAGTCAGCATGTCAAGGGAAGCAAAGGGGGTGAAATTGAGGGTTCCTCCCAGGAAAGACCAGCTGAGGTCGACGGTGGCAACACGACCGAGGGGGTTGCAGGTGACCCTCTCCCAAGTGCAGGGATTCTTGGTTATCAGCCAGGTTGAAAGGACATCGTTTGGGTCATTGTCGATCATCTTCTTGAAGAGGAGAAGTGCCTGTGCATCCTTGTTTTCTTGCACTGACTTAGCCGAAGCAGCGGCACTAGTACAGCACGAGGGTATCACTACCACTACCAGGAGGAGGATGCAGCTGCTTCGGATGTAGATGCCCATTGAGAATTGAATTCAAGAATACTACACTAACTACAAACAGCTGTGCTTGGTTAATTCTTGTTTTGGCTCATATCATCACTGTTGATTGTTGTGTCTGTTTGCGTCTGGGAGATAGCTAGGATGATGTTTTGGTGATGGAAAGAGGGTAAAGCTAGGCAACGCAAATGTCTGAGTGGTGAGAATGATGAGAATTCCATCTTGTTGAAAGCAAAAGGTGAAAAAGGTGTTGCCTTTTGTTTTTATTAAATTCATTCAAGTTTTTGATTTTCTGGAAAGGGAGGGAACGTGATAAGGAATAAGAAAAGCAGGATCTTTGTATTGGAAACTTTTTCTTTGAAAAATGAATACTGTTGGTATGGAGGTGGGTGGACGACTCAAAAGTGGGAACGCAATGCTTGCAAAAACTACTTTTAATGTCAAGGGGGTATTGGTCAAATATCTACTGGTATTTATTTTTCTGCTTTTTTGTGGCCCACAATCCCCACTTCATTACACCGCCTAAATAAGATCGGATTAGATCTGATCTGACCTTGATCGGGATGGAAGCTTACGACAAGCAAGTTGTGCTGATCACTGGCTGTTCAACCGGTGGAATCGGCCATGCTCTGGCTTGTGCTTTCGCTGCCCAAAACTGCCTGGTGGTTGCCACGAGCCGCTCTCTCGCCTCCATGGCCGACCTAGACGGTGACTCCCGTTTCTTCCTCCTAGTGCTCGACGTTTCATCTGACGAAAGCGTCTCCCACGCGCTTTCCAGCGTCCTCGACAGATTCGGGCGGATCGATGTTCTTGTTAATAACGCCGGCGTTCAATGCGTGGGACCCCTTGCTGAGATTCCTATGTCGGCCGTACTCCATACTTTCAACACCAATGTTTATGGTATTCCTCATCTCCCGTCTCTATTTCCCAAATTGCGCAGTTGCATTGCATTCGATTTGGAAACCCATAACAAGATTCTTATGCTATGCTATGCTATGATGTTCTATTGTATGATTTTAGAAACACGAATGCCATGGTAAGATTTGGACTTTATTAGGCTTGGGGACCAGTTCTTGGTTTCAGGAAGAAATCCCCAACTACGTGGATGCATCATATTGATTCATATATTCCATAATAATGTAGCAAAAATCAGTTCAACAAGTTAGCTAGGTGATTTACCGCTAAATTCTGGGAGGAAATTGATAAATTCTTGCTAATTTGAAGGAAATTGATAATCTGGATGGTGATAATGCACTCATGCTTCGCGGTACATGGATTTGGGAAGCCTAGGACCGCACATGCTTGGCTTTTGTTTGTGTATTCGTTCTACTGTATTATCTGTTGGGATTCATGGTGTATCACCCTTCTTTGTTGTGGACATGGTTGATCCGTTTGTCTGCTAAATGAACAAAATCCAATTCCCTGTCTAGAGTTGGATAGTTGGCACCGGTGTGCTGTGTTTTGTTCTAAATTGGTTGAGCATGATTTTTTTTTTTTGAAATTGTCTCTGGGAGTGGGAGCTTCAGAGGCATAGTGGTTCTCAGTTGTTGGAATCTTATAGTCGAACTCCGTAGAGTTGATAGGATTACCTACAAAAATTTATCGCCCCTAAAAATTAAAGTAAAAAATGGCTAAACTAATTTAAATCTAAATCACTTATTTAGATTTGAGTGGTTAAGATTTAATCAACTCTACATAAAGTTATTTTGCCATCTCCGTGGGATCTAAAGTGTGGTACCAGACACCAGTGCATCGTCTTCCTGCCTTTCCTCCCATCACCCCTTTTAAGTGTGGAACAGCTACCTTGTACGTAGCTGATATTAAAAAATAACAAATATTCATTTGTCTGTATGATGTTTATTAGCATGTAAATCCCATGTATTTATTATTGCTTAAAATGTGGAGAACAGGTCGAGAGGTTGAGAGTATATCTCCAAACTCTCTCCCACTATCTATTCTTGTATATCCTATATATCTTGTTTCCAGGATAATCATAATTGACATAATATACATTGTCTAACAGCTGATTGCCTCCAATCTGAATGACGATGTTCCCTTCCAATGAGATCTATTCTGGTACCTTGTCCCCTTCATGTAGGGTCAAGTATCAACTAATACATTTTGAACTTGTTTGAATACCAAGATGTGAGTGACATTTAACACTATTTTGTCTTAGTTAATCTGTTAATGACATGACGATCAATCTGTATATTATCACTTCGTATGCAATCATAATTTATGCCCTTAGAGCATCCACAATGGTGGGAAGCCCCCTCCCAATTTCACTTTTTCATCCGATTTGGGTAATCCACCCAATGTGGACAATCTCCCCAATTTTGGGGTGCCCCAATATATTAGGTACCTTCCCATATCCGAAACCAATAAAACTATGACACATATACATAATAAATTATTTCATTTTTTTTATTTTCCTTAATAGATTTTAATTAAAAGATTTAAAATTATTAACAATTTAATTAAAATATTTTAAATTATTAAAATTAATTATCAAATATAATTATATAATTACATTGGGAACCCGACCATTGGGGATGCTCTAAGGGGTTCCGGTGGTTAATTGCTTAAGAGTCTTCTCCAATATTTTGAATCCTGCTCTGAATTAGGTTACATTTTTTTTATATCATTTAGGTAGTTTCTCCCTGTGGTAGTGACTAAGATTTTGAAATATTTGCAAAGGTACATTGAGGTTGATCCAAGCTGTGGTGCCTCACATGGCAAGTAGGAAAAAGGGGAAGATTGTAAATGTTGGAAGTGTTTCTACATTGGCTCCTGCGCCTTGGGCAGGCCCTTATGTAGCATCCAAAGCTGCTCTACATGCTCTCACGGACGCATTAAGGTCAGTTTCTTGTGATCAAACCTAAAGTTATCAGTTCCTAAGTTGTTACCATGGTTTGAAAACACTAAGGAGATGATTAATATCCGATATGTGCAGACATGTCAAGGATATTTAAAAATAGATGTGTACCTCTATCCTACCCACACATAATTAAGTGGGTAACCTGTTGGATAGATCATATCATTGAATCTAATTTTTGGGGATTGTTGAGACTCTGTCTAGTTTTAATAGTGAATCGGAGAACCTTATGTTGTACTCTTATCCCCAACAGTTTCACACACTGTGTGACTTTGTTTTTAATTTCTTTTTCTTTTGACTTAAATCATATTAACTTGTTGGTCTAGGTTTGAACTTGGCCTCTTTGGGATCAATGTTATCAATGTTGTTCCAGGAGCCATAACATCAAACTTAGCGAATTCTGCATTGACCAACTATAGGATGATACAAGAGTGGAAGCTGTATAAGAAGTATGATGCATCAATTCAACAAAGAGCCAACATGTCACAAGGCTCTAAATCAACACCTGCAGATGAGTTTGCCAGGAGAACAGTTGCTGTGATTCTTAAGAAGAACCCACCAGCTTGGTTCTCTTATGGTCATATGTCCACTATCATGACGATTCTACATTACTTGCCCATGTTTGTTAGCGATTCCATCATTCGTTGGGTATTCAAGATCTAATCACTTGCCATTATGCCCATGTTCTCTTATGTTCATACCCTCTTATATGTTGTGTCAATTTTTAGCAGTCACTTCTGGACCCATGAACAAACTTTGGTTAGGAACTGTGTATGATCTTTATGTACTGTAATGTTAGTTTGCAATATTACGTTTTTTGTTATTAAGAATCCACTATATTTTTTGTTACACTGGTTTTTGTGATATAAATTGAACATTGAACGACCAAATTCTGCGACCATCTTGATCCCCTGCACCACCATTGCTCCCCATTGTTGCTGGCCAGCCCTTTCTTCTCTCTGGCCCCTTTCTTCTCTCTGGCTGTTGTTTGAGTTCTCATCACAACTTTGCTCTCTAGTTTTAATTTCATTTATTGCCCGTGCAATTGATTGGAGGATAATGTCCCTAACTCCCAATGTTTGTGTTTTCATTGTTTTGCATAGAATTATCAGTATGCACAGTGATCATGATTCATCTGGCTCCGTTGAGAGATTGTTTTGTTTAAGTGAATTAAGACTGTAGATTCATGGATTATTTGGTATGTGCCTTGTTTAATTTGAAGATTGTAGATTTAGGGATCATTTTGTATGTGCTTTTTTGCTATACAGTGTACACGACACTATTTTCTTTTGCAAACTGCAATTGAATTGCGTTATATGTAAGCTACGTTTCACTTGGTTTGGGTTAATGAAATTCGAAAAGCATCTTCTCATACTGTTTGATTATGACCCCTGGTCCGGATCGACAGTTCGGCGGTTTGGCCGGGTGGGCGGGTTTGGTTTAGGGTCGAATTCCCCAGACCTACCGACCCGCGGGATCGACCGTTTTTTTTTCAAAAGAATGTTGCATGTGGGGCCCACCTACCCTTTTGAAAAAAATAACTGTTGGAGCTATATTTTGCCTATAAAACGTCTCATATCCCTCTCCGCTCCATTTTGCTCATCCAAAATCCAAAGCCCACTTCTCAATTCATTAATTTTGTCATGACATATCAGTCTTCATGTGAAGATGATTTTCTCCATGAAGAAAAATTCATGAGATTTCGAAAGGGAGGAGATCGCGTTTGGCTACTTCGAAGCGGTTTGTAGGCATTGTAGTCATAAAGACAAGGTGAAGAACAAATTGGGCTACGAGAATTTGAAGAAGCACCTTAAGAGCAAACGCCCTGAGAAGATCCGAACAACAGGTAATTATGTTGTAATGTTGTATTGTAGGAAGGAAGTTGTTTTAATGTTTTCACTTAGTTGGAACTTGTAAGATGGGTTTTATGTTTTTAAGTTGTTGCAAGTTTCGAAGTCGAAATCATTGTGCAATAAAATTGTGTTTTATCTCATCGTCTTTTTGTTCGGTCCAAAAAATTTTAATTCAACAAGATTTAAAATAATAAGGTCACAAAATATGTAAATATAAAAAAAAATAACATTTTAAAATTAGAATATTATAAAACAAATTTGAAAACAAAAAAAAATGTCAATGGCTAATTCGATCGTTGGACCCACCAGGTTAAAGAGTCGAATATTTTAACGTTGACTAACGACTCCTTTAGGCATACTTGAGCTTTTTTTCCTTTAAATAGAATGACACTCCCTCCCATTTCCCACACAATTCAAACTCAACTCTCCTAATATCCTAACCCTCTCATCATTTGCTAATCGTTCGATGATTGCTCGCTAATCATTTGAAATTGAGAAGATCGAAAGTCGGAAGTGTTTGACGAGTCGGAATTCCGATATTTCGGCGCTTTTGATCACCAAATCCCACTTCTTCCTCCCTACTATTAAATTCTTAATTATTTCATCTTTTTTTCGTAATTACATTTATTCTTGTGTTTGTGTTAATATCTAATTAAATTTTATTGAAAATGTTTTTCCGAGGTAGAAGGAGCATTAGCGGAGCCCCAACCTCAAGTAAGGGGAGTGGACCGAGTCGTCAACCCGAGCCCCGCCTTAGACAAGCATCTCTGTTTTTGGAAGTGGAAGCGGATCCGACATCATAAGGATGAGGCGCGCGCTACTCAAGAAGCAAGAGGTCGATGAAGAAGTTGTCGTTCAGGGAACTTTGTCCACCATTCCAAGCCAGAAGTCCAGTTTGGAAGGGGGTGGATAAGAACTGCACAAAGGCCCAGGTGGAGGATGACGACGGGAAACCGAACGCGGCCGAGAGTAGGGTCGCTACATTGAAATACTGGTTTACGAAGGGTATGAAGTTGGAGGATGATAGTTGGGTTGCCAAATGCAACTTCTGCTCAATGTGTTACAAACACTCGAAGGGAGACAAATACAGGAACTACAAACGCCACATTCGAACGAAGCATCCTGAGAAGTTCGGCATAGCTAAGGGTCAGACTCAACTATTCGGGTACGCAACTTCTTCCTCTCATCTCCTGGTTTATGAAGTCATGATTATGCTAGTTGTAGTGATAAATTTTCTGAAACGCTAACGACTGAAGGTTTAACTTATAGTTTTTCACAACGGTTAGTTTTTAACGAATTTATGGCGGAAAGTGTTTTGCCCGATTGGCAATCTATTAGTCGAAACATGATTAAAAGAAAGTAATGAAATGAGTATTTTAAAAAACATAGCAATTTACATGTTTCTATTTGTAGATATTTGGACCAACCATTAGCAACACCACTCATATATGGGTGTTACATGTCATTGGGTTGATGAAAAGTTCATTTTACATAAACGAATTTTGACTTTTCACATTTTTTACGAAGCTCACACAACAAGCAACATAGCACGTGTGATTATAACCGTTTTACAAGAGTCCGGATTGATTCAAAGAGTTTTTTCAATCGATTTTGACAATGCCTCCGCCAACACCGCCTCTATTCCAATATTAATCCAATATTTTCGACCTCGGATCGAAGGAAAATATTTTCACATACGTTGCGCACCTTATATTTTAAAGAAATAATTTGGTAAAATGTCCATTTTCATATAAGCCTTTTGCTAAATGTCCACCCTAATCTAACATTTTGTTAAATTTCCAATTTTTTTTTCATAATATCAAGTTTGCCCTTAGTTTAATTAAACCCCTTCTCCTGACCTACCTCCCTCGCTCTTTGCTTTCCTCGTCTGATTACACAGCAACAGCCGCGGAAGAGAGCCATGAAGACCTCCGGATCGGAGTCGAGGCCGTCATCGAGGACGTCATCGCCGCCTCCATTCGGAATCGAGACATGGAGACCTCTGGATCGGAGTCGTGGTCGGAGCGAAAAGGAGATTCAGATCACATATTTAGGTCTGGGATTTTGTCATTTTTCATGGTTGAAAGGGTGAATCAGATCCTCGAGCACTTTCTTTTGTCCTTGCTGAAACGACTGCGGATATGGTGGTGATCGGGGACGAAGAGAGAAAATTAGATCTTGGCGGCGAGGACGAGCTTCACAAAAATCAAGGCCTTCAAGCGCAAATTACCCCTCTTCGTCCTACTCCTCACTGATGGTGACTGTGTGGTGCGGGACGAATGTCGTTGACATTTTCGCCCTTTGCCAAATAGTAATAAAATCCAAACTTAAACACACAACCAATAGATTAGACAACCAATCACTTGATAAACCAAATAACTACTAGTATAGCGATGAATTCCGGTGTCGAACCCACATGGAGAATCGATTTCCTATTCAATAACTC
Organism: Persicaria maculosa; assembly: GCA_963922045.1. Classification (NCBI taxonomy): domain Eukaryota; kingdom Viridiplantae; phylum Streptophyta; class Magnoliopsida; order Caryophyllales; family Polygonaceae; genus Persicaria; species Persicaria maculosa. The sequence continues at coordinate 1,111,934 of OY998254.1, read as the reverse complement.
TAGACAAAAACTCTTAAAGCAAAACAATGATCTTTTGACAAGTAACAAATATATAAAAGTAACCAGATTGCAAATCACAAAGCAAATTGATATCAAAGTAGAAAGAACATTTCACCTGTAATTCTCTGACAATGGTTGGAATTCATGGTCCTCGGATTGATTTTACCAATTATTCATATTCTTAGGTCTACTTGACTAAAGTTGAGAGATCCGCAGAGATTCACTCATCTTATTCGATATCACTAAAGAATAGCATTAAGAACTCAAGTAATCAAGACCAATTGGCACATTGACTCTATTCAATCAAGACTAATAGGCGCATACCGAACTCAATCTTAATCAAATATCCTCAACATAGATCAACTGAAATCATCCACTACAAAGACAAAGAGACATCACTATCATTAATACATTTGTTTGCTATCGAGAAAACAACAACGAATTCATAACTAGAGATGCAATTCCTAACATGTTAATCAGACATAAAAAGGAACACAAATATAAATTAAGCACAAGATGATAACTAAGAACATGAATAATCAAATAAACTCAAATTCTCACAATCCAAACAACCATGTCTTTGAATCACAGACGAAACTAAGAGTTTAGCAACTCATAGGCCAATTCTCTCTCTCTCCAATGGTGTTCATAGTCTCACACAATAGCCACCCCATAGTGAAATAAGCTGAAAACAACCTAAATAGGTCCTCAAGGGTCGGCAAAAACCCTAGTAGAAATAATAGGAAATAATATAAAATAATAGTCTTCGGATCCAAAACCGCGTATCCGGGATCTGGGGTAATGGTGGGCGCCGTGCAAGGGGCGGCGGGCGCTGTTCCTGCAATGCTCGACGCTCCTCATTTTTCTTCAACAAATTCCAATGTCGTGCCTCCTTGCTCCTCCTTAGCTTTTCCTCAGCCTCAATATGCTCCAAAACATGCTTCTTAAGCTCTTCCCAAAGTCCATCCAAGGTCAGAATGTAATTTTGCATAATAAACACTAAAAACGCATAGATTCCAAACTCGAACACTTCACAAGCAATAAACGGAACTAGACTCAAAACATAACAAAACCAACACCTAATAGCAATAAGAAACACCTATAATGCCTATATGAAATATGCATTATTAAATCCCCTCACACTTAACTCTTTCTTGTCCTCAAGCAACCATAAGGAAAAACATCATCTACGCATCCCACAGGAAATCTTTCACAACTTTACTCATCAAAATCAACATCATCAATAGTGAAAATCAACCTCACCACAGGAAATCAACAGCATCCCACATGAAATCTTTCACAACTTTACTCAAGCAACCATAACATGTATATATGGGATCAAGTAGCTTGCATGCTCAAAAATCAACCTTACCAAGGATAAAATGTGTATCTCTCACTCTCATGTGTTTAGGCTTTAAGCACACACTCATCTCAATTCCATATACAAGCATCAACTCAAATATTGACATTTATATCACAAAATCTCCACCGGATACGTCAATGCAAAAATAAAAACATCAAGAGGACTTTCGCTCAATGGAAACCTTCATAGAAGATTCCATTCGGCGGGGTTGTAATGGAGCTTGGTGAAAACATAATGGCAATGAATTATATTTGGTCTTGTGGTGCAATAAATTCCGGGAAAACAAGATTCCAAAACTTACAACATAATACAAACCAACTCAATAAATCAAGCTCACAAATGCCCCACGAAGGGGATAGAAGTATTTGAGTTATGATATGGCCAAAGAGTTGGAGTAAGGATGTGGTAGGGGCCCATATTACATTCTTACTACGATCTATTAGGGATATTATGATCACGGCAACGGTACTGTGAGGATCTCATAGGGGCACTTATGAGGTGTTCACGGGATCAATGGCATGATCCTTGGACTCATCGATTTCAAATTTCCTTCCCTGTTTTAAAATGATTTTAGTCTCGAGGACGAGACTTGTTTTTAGAGGTGGATGATGTAAAGGCTCGGATTTTCAAATTCTATTTTTTTTCGGAAAAAAGAATTAAAAATGAAATTTAATCGGTTTTAAAACTCGTTTAGCGGATTCCGACCGGAATATAAAATTTGACGAATAATTTCCATTATTTTACCTCGAAAATTCAAAATAATTATCGGATGGTGATATCCTTGTTGATTTTAAAAATCTAATTGATTGAGAGAGCGAGAGTGGAGGAAACTAACATTTAAAAACTAATTACGGGATTTAAAATTCGCGTATTCGGGATGTATTTTCGGGTATTTGGTTACCCATTTTAACACTCCACCCTCACCATACCTCCTTCAAATCACCTTACCCCGTCACCCTCACCAGTCACCATTACCATTCACCATCACTTTCACCAACTCCCTCTCCCTCCATTCCTTGGCAGATCGTCACCACCATCAACCATCTGCCACAACCGACCTCCTCCTCCTTACTTTCTAAACGAGCAGCAACAAGAGCCCCCTCCTTCCTCCTCCTTGTTAAATCGACCGACGCCACCACCACTCCGACCCATCAGCGCCATCACCTCTTGCTCATCTCCATCGGTGCTCCATCACCTTCACTCCTTCGCCGTCATCACCAACAACACCTCCTCCGACATCCACAGCCACCCCGACGCCGCCCAGAAGCCACCGAAGCCGTCGACGAGCCACCGAACATCCTCCTTGCTCTGTTTCGCAAAGCCTCGTTCCGGTAAGCCGTTCTCTTTCGTTTCCGATCGAAATCACCTTCGATCTTCACCAACACACTCACCCATGTCCGACGCAGGTCCGACGAGCCATCGCGAGCCACCGATGAAGCCCAGAACTCCGATCGAGCGCTCCGAAGTCGCGAACACGTCGGTGAGCTTCCAAGCCTCCTTTCATTTATCGTTCGATTTCGTTCTTCCTTTCGATGCTTAGAGTAGTTGGGGGTGAGCGAGAGCTGAGTGCGGGCAGTCAGGCGAGCTCGAGAGCGAGGCCGTGAGCGTGAGAGGCGAGGCTGTGTGAGGCTATGAGCTGCGAGGGTCGGCTTGAGCGTGTGCGAGAGAGAGAGCTAGCGTTGAGAGCGAGTGAGCGGAGACGAGCGAGTTAGGGAGACGAGGACAGGACGAGGACGAGGACGCGAGACGTGGCGGAGCTGAGGGCGCAACTGTGCGCGGTGGCCGGCAAGCGACGTCGAGCGGCCATGGCGCAGGCGGGAGCAACTTCAAATTGTATATGAGGAAGAAGATGATATGTGGGGCCCTTTCCATATAATATTATTATTTGTTATATTATTTGGCCGGTTTGGGGATGAAAATTTAGCGGGTTCGGTTCGGTTGGATTTAAATGAGTTTGGTTCGGTTCGGGTTATCTGTTATTATTTAACTAATTAGCGGTATTTAAATTATTATATTTTGGGAGAATTATAAGGGTTGATTTATTAAATAAAAATGGTCGGGATTTTAGAGGATTTGGAAATAATTTATAAAAGTGTTAAAGAAATGGCATTTAAAATATCATGTAATACTATTTGGGACTTAAAGATTTATAAAGAATTTGGAAAAGAATTTCAAGGTTGGAAAGTAGTCTAACAAATAAATTAAAAAGGGAATTCGGCGAGTATTTTAAGGGTCGGAATACTTAACTATTTAACTGGGATTTGAAGCGGTTTTGAAACTAACCTGGGAATAAGACTAATTCGATGACTAACTAGCATGATAATATGATCGTTTGACTAACAGTATGATATGTATGACTAATAACATGACTTGTGGTGAATTATTATATGAGATTAAATGTTGGATAATTATGGCGATCTAGTAGGATTTTATATCACACAAATTATGTCTTATGATTTTGATGAACCGTTGAGGTATATGTGGAAATGACGTATATGAACATGCAGAATTGGTTGAATGATTTATGGAGAACGATGCGGTCTTGAGGAGTGGATGATGTGATGAAATGACTTTCATAATATGTTACTTGTTCTATTGATTGAGGTGTGCTTGAGTGCTTAATAGTTGAATGTAGACTTATATATATTCCATTATGTACTAGGTGATACTCTGTGATTGTGAATACTGTGTGATGGATTGTTCTGTTGCCGGTCTACTAGCCAGGTAAGTACCTCCGGGGCTTACTCAGTAACCAGTACCTCCTGCCTGATGTGTCATATAGTATGTAGGTGTTGCATATGCATAAGAGCATATCATGTAGTATCATGCTTATGAATTGCATTTACGAATGAGCATCCTTATTCTGTATGCGTTTGAATACAGAACGGCCGTTATCTGTGAGTCCTAGAGTCCTTGCTAGGGTCATAGGGCAGCCCAGCTTCATCGGGTGTTGTCCTCCTCGAGTCATTTATATATATCACGAGATACGAGATGTGCATGAGATATGATATGATGATGAGATTTGATATGATATAGCATCGAACTGGCCAGTCTCCACCTTGTCTGGAAGAGGGGTGGTGGTAAAAGAGGGATATATCGCTTGGTATTCTTTGTTAAGGCCTTCCTCGATATTATGCACATATGAATTATGAGCATGATAGTGTGGTTAATATTCCAGTACTGCATGAAGGCATCCTTTATTCTAGGTATAGGCGTATTATATGTCCTCAGCGCGGTCAGAGGACCCGCGGGCGGACTCTTGGCCTGACTTGGTGATATAGTTTCAGGTACCCGATACACTGCTTGATTTTGTGCTGTTATGACGGGGTCTATTCATATGGCGGAGAGTGAGTGTTTGAAACCCGACTTCACCAGATTCATGCTTTTGAGATTTCTCCCTACCTATACTCCGTTTTGACCCGGCTCTGCCGTGGCACTGGTTGTATCATTTTCTGAACTCATGCCCTTTTCATGATGAATGATTTTCTGCGTTGTAGACATAGGACAGGTATAGGGGTTTACCCTGGGGTCTCCAACGGACCTTCCGGATTTGGGTGCGAAATCCTACTTTAAACTACAAACCTTCAGTTTCAAACCTTCAACCTGTACTCGGGGCGCAAGATCCAAACGAGGGGTTTCATCCCTCGAAACGTAACTCAGGAATCATAATCCCGGGCCGTTACACTGTACACGAAAATATATCGAAATCTTAAGCAATCCAAAATGGCAGAGCCTCAACTCTAATGACTCTCTAACTTGGTATATAAAAGTTTTATATTGTATTTATTGAATCGGAGACCAATATTCCATGTTTCAAGTCCGTCGCATATTTCGCCATTTTCTCATAGGGTACTGTACACGAAAATATATCGAAATCTTAAGCAATCCAAAATGGCAGAGCCTCGACTCTAAAGACTCTGTGACTTGTTAGATACAAGTTTTATATTGTATTTATAGAATCGGAGACCAATATTCCCTATTTTAAGTCGGTCGAATATTTCTCCATTTTCTCATAGGGTACTGTACACGAAAATATATCGAAATCTTAAGCAATCCAAAATGGCAGAGCCTCAACTCTAATGACTCTGTAACTTGGTAGATACAAGTTTTATATTGTATTTATTGAATCGGATACCAATATTCCATGTTTTAAGTCCGTCGCATATTTCGCCATTTACTCATAGGACACGAAAATATATCGAAATCTTAAGCTATCCAAAATGGCAGAGCTTCAACTCTAATGTCTCTGTAACTTGGTAGATACAAGTTTTATATTGTATTTATTGAATCGGAGACCAATATTCCATGTTTTAAGTCCGTCGCATATTTCGCCATTTTCTCATAGGGTACTGTACACGAAAATATATCGAAATCTTAAGCTATCCAAAATGGGAGTGCCTCAACTCTAATGACTTTGTAACTTGGTAGATACAAGTTTTATATTGTATTTATTGAATCAGAGACCAATATTCCCTGTTTTAAGTCCGTCGGATATTTCGCCATTTTCTCATAGGGTACTGTACACGAAAATATATCGAAATCTTAAGCTATCCAAAATGGCAGAGCTTCAACTCTAATGACTCTGTAACTTGGTAGATACAAGTTTTATATTGTATTTATTGAATCGGAGACCAATATTCCATGTTTTAAGTCCGTCGCATATTTCGCCATTTTCTGATAGGGTACTGTACACGAAAATATATCGAAATCTTAAGCAATCCAAAATGGCAGAGCCTCAACTCTAATGACTCTGTAAAATGGTAGATAAAAGTTTTATATTGTATTTATTGAATCGGATACCAATATTCCATGTTTTAAGTCCGTCGGATATTTCGCCATTTACTCATAGGGTACTGTACACGAAAATATATCGAAATCTTAAGCTATCCAAAATGGCATAGCCTCAACTCTAATGACTCTGTAACTTGGTAGATACAAGTTTTATATTGTATTTATTGAATCGGAGACCAATATTCAATGTTTTAAGTCTGTCGCATATTTTGCCATTTTCTCATAGGGTACTGTACACGAAAATATATCGAAATCTTAAGCTATCCAAAATGGCAGAGCCTCAACTCTAATGACTCTGTAACTTGGTAGATACAAGTTTTATATTGTATTTATTGAATCGGAGACCAATATTCCCTGTTTTAAGTCCGTCGCATATTTCGCCATTTTCTCATAGGGTACTGTACACGAAAATATATCGAAATCTTAAGCAATCAAAAATGGTAGAGCCTCAACACTAAAGACTCTGTAACTTGGTAGATACAAGTTTTATATTGTATTTATTGAATCGGAGACCAATATTCCCTTTTTTTAGGTCCGTCGCATAATTCGCCATTTTCTCATAGGGTACTGTACACGAAAATATATCGAAATCTTAAGCTATCCAAAATGGCAGAGCCTCAACTCTAATGACTCTGTAACTTGGTAGATACAAGTTTTATATTGTTTTTATTGAATCGGAGACCAATATTCCCTGTTTTAAGTCCGTCGCATATTTCGCCATTTTCTCATAGGGTACTGTACACGAAAATATATCGAAATCTTAAGCAATCAAAAATGGTAGAGCCTCAACACTAAAGACTCTGTAACTTGGTAGATACAAGTTTTATGTTTGATTTATTGAATCGGAGACCAATATTCCATGTTTTAAGTCTGTCGCATATTTCGCCATTTTCTCATAGGGTACTGTACACGAAAATATATCGAAATCTTAAGCAATCCAAAATGGCAGAGCCTCAACTCTAAAGACTCTGTAACTTGGTAGATACAAGTTTTATATTGTATTTATTGAATCGGAGACCAATATTCCCTTTTTTTAGGTCCGTCGCATAATTCGCCATTTTCTCAAAGGGTACTGCACACGAAAATATATCGAAATCTTAAGCAATCTAAAATGGCAGAGCCTAAACTCTAATTACTCTGTAACTTGGTAGATACAAGTTTTATATTGTATTTATTGAATCGGATACCAATATTCCATGTTATAAGTCCGTCGCATATTTCGCCATTTTCTCATAGGGTACTGTACACGAAAATATATCGAAATCTTAAGCTATTCAAAATGGCAGAGCCTCAACTCTAATGACTCTGTAACTTGGTAGATACAAGTTTTATATTGTATTTATTGAATCGGAGACCAATATTCCATGTTTTAAGTCCGTCGCATATTTCGCCATTTTCTCATAGGGTACTGTACACGAAAATATATCGAAATCTTAAGTAATCCAAAATGGCAGAGCCTCAACTCTAAAGACTCTGTAACTTGGTAGATACAAGTTTTATATTGTATTTATTGAATCGGAGACCAATATTCCCTTTTTTTAGGTCCGTCGCATAATTCACCATTTTCTCATAGGGTACTGTACACGAAAATATATCGAAATCTTAAGCAATCCAAAATGGCAGAGCCTCAACTCTAATGACTCTGTAACTTGGTAGATACATGTTTTATATTGTATTTATTGAATCGGATACCAATATTCCATGTTTTAAGTCCATCGCATATTTCGCCATTTTCTAATAGGGTACTGTACACGAAAATATATCGAAATCTTAAGCTATCCAAAATGGCAGAGCCTCAACTCTAATGACTCTGTAACTTGGTAGATACAAGTTTTATATTGTATTTATTGAATCGGAGACCAATATTCCATGTTTTAAGTCCGTCGCATATATCGCCATTTTCTCATAGGGTACTGTACACGAAAATATATCGAAATCTTAAGCTATCCAAAATGGCAGAGCCTAAACTCTAATGACTCTGTAACTTGGTAGATACAAGTTTTATGTTTTATTTATTGAATCGGAGACCAATATTCCCTGTTTTAAGTCCGTCGCATATTTCGCCATTTTCTCATAGGGTACTGTACACGAAAATATATATATCGAAATCTTAAGCAATCCAAAATGGCAGAGCCTCAACTCTAAAGACTCTGTAACTTGGTATATACAAGTTTTATATTGTATTTATTGAATCGGAGACCAATATTCCCTTTTTTTAGGTCCGTCGCATAATTCGCCATTTTCTCATAGGGTACTGCACACGAAAATATATCGAAATCTTAAGCAATCCAAAATGGCAGAGCCTCAACTCTAATGACTCTCTAACTTGGTATATAAAAGTTTTATATTGTATTTATTGAATCGGAGACCAATATTCCATGTTTCAAGTCCGTCGCATATTTCGCCATTTTCTCATAGGGTACTGTACACGAAAATATATCGAAATCTTAAGCAATCCAAAATGGCAGAGCCTCGACTCTAAAGACTCTGTGACTTGTTAGATACAAGTTTTATATTGTATTTATAGAATCGGAGACCAATATTCCCTATTTTAAGTCGGTCGAATATTTCTCCATTTTCTCATAGGGTACTGTACACGAAAATATATCGAAATCTTAAGCAATCCAAAATGGCAGAGCCTCAACTCTAATGACTCTGTAACTTGGTAGATACAAGTTTTATATTGTATTTATTGAATCGGATACCAATATTCCATGTTTTAAGTCCGTCGCATATTTCGCCATTTACTCATAGGACACGAAAATATATCGAAATCTTAAGCTATCCAAAATGGCAGAGCTTCAACTCTAATGTCTCTGTAACTTGGTAGATACAAGTTTTATATTGTATTTATTGAATCGGAGACCAATATTCCATGTTTTAAGTCCGTCGCATATTTCGCCATTTTCTCATAGGGTACTGTACACGAAAATATATCGAAATCTTAAGCTATCCAAAATGGGAGTGCCTCAACTCTAATGACTTTGTAACTTGGTAGATACAAGTTTTATATTGTATTTATTGAATCAGAGACCAATATTCCCTGTTTTAAGTCCGTCGGATATTTCGCCATTTTCTCATAGGGTACTGTACACGAAAATATATCGAAATCTTAAGCTATCCAAAATGGCAGAGCTTCAACTCTAATGACTCTGTAACTTGGTAGATACAAGTTTTATATTGTATTTATTGAATCGGAGACCAATATTCCATGTTTTAAGTCCGTCGCATATTTCGCCATTTTCTGATAGGGTACTGTACACGAAAATATATCGAAATCTTAAGCAATCCAAAATGGCAGAGCCTCAACTCTAATGACTCTGTAAAATGGTAGATACAAGTTTTATATTGTATTTATTGAATCGGATACCAATATTCCATGTTTTAAGTCCGTCGGATATTTCGCCATTTACTCATAGGGTACTGTACACGAAAATATATCGAAATCTTAAGCTATCCAAAATGGGAGTGCCTCAACTCTAATGACTTTGTAACTTGGTAGATACAAGTTTTATATTGTATTTATTGAATCAGAGACCAATATTCCCTGTTTTAAGTCCGTCGGATATTTCGCCATTTTCTCATAGGGTACTGTACACGAAAATATATCGAAATCTTAAGCTATCCAAAATGGCATAGCCTCAACTCTAATGACTCTGTAACTTGGTAGATACAAGTTTTATATTTTATTTATTGAATCGGAGACCAATATTCAATGTTTTAAGTCTGTCGCATATTTTGCCATTTTCTCATAGGGTACTGTACACGAAAATATATCGAAATCTTAAGCTATCCAAAATGGCAGAGCCTCAACTCTAATGACTCTGTAACTTGGTAGATACAAGTTTTATATTGTATTTATTGAATCGGAGACCAATATTCCCTGTTTTAAGTCCGTCGCATATTTCGCCATTTTCTCATAGGGTACTGTACACGAAAATATATCGAAATCTTAAGCAATCAAAAATGGTGGAGCCTCAACACTAAAGACTCTGTAACTTGGTAGATACAAGTTTTATATTGTATTTATTGAATCGGAGACAAATATTCCCTTTTTTTAGGTCCGTCGCATAATTCGCCATTTTCTCATAGGGTACTGTACACGAAAATATATCGAAATCTTAAGCTATCCAAAATGGCAGAGCCTCAACTCTAATGACTCTGTAACTTGGTAGATACAAGTTTTATATTGTTTTTATTGAATCGGAGACCAATATTCCCTGTTTTAAGTCCGTCGCATATTTCGCCATTTTCTCATAGGGTACTGTACACGAAAATATATCGAAATCTTAAGCAATCAAAAATGGTAGAGCCTCAACACTAAAGACTCTGTAACTTGGTAGATACAAGTTTTATGTTTGATTTATTGAATCGGATACCAATATTCCATGTTTTAAGTCTGTCGCATATTTCGCCATTTTCTCATAGGGTACTGTACACGAAAATATATCGAAATCTTAAGCAATCCAAAATGGCAGAGCCTCAACTCTAAAGACTCTGTAACTTGGTAGATACAAGTTTTATATTGTATTTATTGAATCGGAGACCAATATTCCCTTTTTTTAGGTCCGTCGCATAATTCGCCATTTTCTCAAAGGGTACTGCACACGAAAATATATCGAAATCTTAAGCAATCTAAAATGGCAGAGCCTAAACTCTAATTACTCTGTAACTTGGTAGATACAAGTTTTATATTGTATTTATTGAATCGGATACCAATATTCCATGTTAAAAGTCCATCGCATATTTCGCCATTTTCTCATAGGGTACTGTACACGAAAATATATCGAAATCTTAAGCTATTCAAAATGGCAGAGCCTCAACTCTAATGACTTTGTAACTTGGTAGATACAAGTTTTATATTGTATTTATTGAATCGGAGACCAATATTCCATGTTTTAAGTCCGTCGCATATTTCGCCATTTTCTCATAGGGTACTGTACACGAAAATATATCGAAATCTTAAGTAATCCAAAATGGCAGAGCCTCAACTCTAAAGACTCTGTAACTTGGTAGATACAAGTTTTATATTGTATTTATTGAATCGGAGACCAATATTCCCTTTTTTTAGGTCCGTCGCATAATTCACCATTTTCTCATAGGGTACTGTACACGAAAATATATCGAAATCTTAAGCAATCCAAAATGGCAGAGCCTCAACTCTAATGACTCTGTAACTTGGTAGATACATGTTTTATATTGTATTTATTGAATCGGATACCAATATTCCATGTTTTAAGTCCATCGCATATTTCGCCATTTTCTAATAGGGTACTGTACATGAAAATATATCGAAATCTTAAGCTATCCAAAATGGCAGAGCCTCAACTCTAATGACTCTGTAACTTGGTAGATACAAGTTTTATATTGTATTTATTGAATCGGAGACCAATATTCCCTTTTTTTAGGTCCGTCGCATAATTCGCCATTTTCTCAAAGGGTACTGCACACGAAAATATATCGAAATCTTAAGCAATCTAAAATGGCAGAGCCTAAACTCTAAAGACTCTGTAAGTTGGTAGATACAAGTTTTATATTGTATTTATTGAATCGGAGACCAATATTCCCTTTTTTTAGGTCCGTCGTATAATTCGCCATTTTCTCAAAGGGTACTGCACACGAAAATATATCGAAATCTTAAGCAATCTAAAATGGCAGAGCCTCAACTCTAATGACTCTGTAACTTGGTAGATACAAGTTTTATATTGTTTTTATTGAATCGGATACCAATATTCCATGTTTTAAGTCCGACGCATATTTCGCCATTTTCTCATAGGGTACTGTACACGAAAATATATCGAAATCTTAAGCTATCCAAAATGGCAGAGCCTCAACTCTAATGACTCTGTAACTTGGTAGATACAAGTTTTATGTTTTATTTATTGAATCGGAGACCAATATTCCATGTTTTAAGTCTGTCGCATATTTCGCTATTTTCTCATAGGGTACTGTACACGAAAATATATCGAAATCTTAAGCAATCCAAAATGGCAGAGCCTCAACTCTAAAGACTCTGTAACTTGGTAGATACAAGTTTTATATTGTATTTATTGAATCGGAGACCAATATTCCCTTTTTTTAGGTCCGTCGCATAATTCGCCATTTTCTCAAAGGGTACTGCACACGAAAATATATCGAAATCTTAAGCAATCCAAAATGGCAGAGCCTCAACTCTAATGACTCTGTAACTTGGTAGATACAAGTTTTATATTGTATTTATTGAATCGGATACCAATATTCCATGTTTTAAGTCCGTCGCATATTTCGCCATTTTCTCATAGGGTACTGTATACGAAAATATATCGAAATCTTAAGCTATTCAAAATGGCAGAGCCTCAACTCTAATGACTTTGTAACTTGGTAGATACAAGTTTTATATTGTATTTATTGAATCGGAGACCAATATTCCATGTTTTAAGTCCGTCGCATATTTCGCCATTTTCTCATAGGGCAGAGCCTCAACTCTAAAGACTCTGTAACTTGGTAGATACAAGTTTTATATTGTATTTATTGAATCGGAGACCAATATTCCCTTTTTTTAGGTCCGTCGCATAATTCACCATTTTCTCATAGGGTACTGTACACGAAAATATATCGAAATCTTAAGCAATCCAAAATGGCAGAGCCTCAACTCTAATGACTCTGTAACTTGGTAGATACATGTTTTATATTGTATTTATTGAATCGGATACCAATATTCCATGTTTTAAGTCCATCGCATATTTCGCCATTTTCTAATAGGGTACTGTACATGAAAATATATCGAAATCTTAAGCTATCCAAAATGGCAGAGCCTCAACTCTAATGACTCTGTAACTTGGTAGATACAAGTTTTATATTGTATTTATTGAATCGGAGACCAATATTCCATGTTTTAAGTCCGTCGCATATATCGCCATTTTCTCATAGGGTACTGTACACGAAAATATATCGAAATCTTAAGCTATCCAAAATGGCAGAGCCTAAACTCTAATGACTCTGTAACTTGGTAGATACAAGTTTTATGTTTTATTTATTGAATCGGAGACAAATATTCCCTGTTTTAAGTCCGTCGCATATTTCGCCATTTTCTCATAGGGTACTGTACACGAAAATATATATATCGAAATCTTAAGCAATCCAAAATGGCAGAGCCTCAACTCTAAAGACTCTGTAACTTGGTATATACAAGTTTTATATTGTATTTATTGAATCGGAGACCAATATTCCCTTTTTTTAGGTCCGTCGCATAATTCGCCATTTTCTCATAGGGTACTGCACACGAAAATATATCGAAATCTTAAGCAATCCAAAATGGCAGAGCCTCAACTCTAATGACTCTGTAACTTGGTAGATACAAGTTTTATATTGTATTTATTGAATCGGATACCAATATTCCATGTTTTAAGTCCGTCGCATATTTCGCCATTTTCTCATAGGGTACTGTACACTAAAATATATCGAAATCTTAAGCAATCCAAAATGGCAGAGCCTCAACTCTAATGACTCTGTAACTTGGTAGATACAAGTTTTATATTGTATTTATTGAATCGGAGACCAATATTCCATGTTTTAAGTCCGTCGCATATTTCGCCATTTTCTCATAGGGTACTGTACACGAAAATATATCGAAATCTTAAGTAATCCAAAATGGCAGAGCCTCAACTCTAAAGACTCTGTAACTTGGTAGATACAAGTTTTATATTGTATTTATTGAATCGGAGACCAATATTCCCTTTTTTTAGGTCCGTCGCATAATTCACCATTTTCTCATAGGGTACTGTACACGAAAATATATCGAAATCTTAAGCAATCCAAAATGGCAGAGCCTCAACTCTAATGACTCTGTAACTTGGTAGATACATGTTTTATATTGTATTTATTGAATCGGATACCAATATTCCATGTTTTAAGTCCATCGCATATTTCGCCATTTTCTAATAGGGTACTGTACACGAAAATATATCGAAATCTTAAGCTATCCAAAATGGCAGAGCCTCAACTCTAATGACTCTGTAACTTGGTAGATACAAGTTTTATATTGTATTTATTGAATCGGAGACCAATATTCCATGTTTTAAGTCCGTCGCATATATCGCCATTTTCTCATAGGGTACTGTACACGAAAATATATCGAAATCTTAAGCTATCCAAAATGGCAGAGCCTAAACTCTAATGACTCTGTAACTTGGTAGATACAAGTTTTATGTTTTATTTATTGAATCGGAGACCAATATTCCCTGTTTTAAGTCCGTCGCATATTTCGCCATTTTCTCATAGGGTACTGTACACGAAAATATATATATCGAAATCTTAAGCAATCCAAAATGGCAGAGCCTCAACTCTAAAGACTCTGTAACTTGGTATATACAAGTTTTATATTGTATTTATTGAATCGGATACCAATATTCCATGTTTTAAGTCCGTCGCATATTTCGCCATTTTCTCATAGGGTACTGTATACGAAAATATATCGAAATCTTAAGCTATTCAAAATGGCAGAGCCTCAACTCTAATGACTTTGTAACTTGGTAGATACAAGTTTTATATTGTATTTATTGAATCGGAGACCAATATTCCATGTTTTAAGTCCGTCGCATATTTCGCCATTTTCTCATAGGGCAGAGCCTCAACTCTAAAGACTCTGTAACTTGGTAGATACAAGTTTTATATTGTATTTATTGAATCGGAGACCAATATTCCCTTTTTTTAGGTCCGTCGCATAATTCACCATTTTCTCATAGGGTACTGTACACGAAAATATATCGAAATCTTAAGCAATCCAAAATGGCAGAGCCTCAACTCTAATGACTCTGTAACTTGGTAGATACATGTTTTATATTGTATTTATTGAATCGGATACCAATATTCCATGTTTTAAGTCCATCGCATATTTCGCCATTTTCTAATAGGGTACTGTACATGAAAATATATCGAAATCTTAAGCTATCCAAAATGGCAGAGCCTCAACTCTAATGACTCTGTAACTTGGTAGATACAAGTTTTATATTGTATTTATTGAATCGGAGACCAATATTCCATGTTTTAAGTCCGTCGCATATATCGCCATTTTCTCATAGGGTACTGTACACGAAAATATATCGAAATCTTAAGCTATCCAAAATGGCAGAGCCTAAACTCTAATGACTCTGTAACTTGGTAGATACAAGTTTTATGTTTTATTTATTGAATCGGAGACCAATATTCCCTGTTTTAAGTCCGTCGCATATTTCGCCATTTTCTCATAGGGTACTGTACACGAAAATATATATATCGAAATCTTAAGCAATCCAAAATGGCAGAGCCTCAACTCTAAAGACTCTGTAACTTGGTATATACAAGTTTTATATTGTATTTATTGAATCGGAGACCAATATTCCCTTTTTTTAGGTCCGTCGCATAATTCGCCATTTTCTCATAGGGTACTGCACACGAAAATATATCGAAATCTTAAGCAATCCAAAATGGCAGAGCCTCAACTCTAATGACTCTGTAACTTGGTAGATACAAGTATTATATTGTATTTATTGAATCGGATACCAATATTCCATGTTTTAAGTCCGTCGCATATTTCGCCATTTTCTCATAGGGTTACTGTACACGAAAATATATCGAAATCTTAAGCAATCCAAAATGGCAGAGCCTCAACTCTAATGACTTTGTAACTTGGTAGATACAAGTTTTATATTGTATTTATTGAATCGGAGACCAATATTCCATGTTTTAAGTCCGTCGCATATTTCGCCATTTACTCATAGGACACGAAAATATATCGAAATCTTAAGCTATCCAAAATGGCAGAGCCTCAACTCTAATGACTCTGTAACTTGGTAGATACAAGTTTTATATTGTATTTATTGAATCGGAGACCAATATTCCCTTTTTTTAGGTCCGTCGCATAATTCGCCATTTTCTCAAAGGGTACTGCACACGAAAATATATCGAAATCTTAAGCAATCCAAAATGGCAGAGCCTCAAATCTAATGACTCTGTAACTTGGTAGATACAAGTTTTATGTTTTATTTATTGAATCGGAGACCAATATTCCATGTTTTAAGTCTGTCGCATATTTCGCTATTTTCTCATAGGGTACTGTACACGAAAATATATCGAAATCTTAAGCAATCCAAAATGGCAGAGCCTCAACTCTAAAGACTCTGTAACTTGGTAGATACAAGTTTTATATTGTATTTATTGAATCGGAGACCAATATTCCCTTTTTTTAGGTCCGTCGCATAATTCGCCATTTTCTCAAAGGGTACTGCACACGAAAATATATCGAAATCTTAAGCAATCCAAAATGGCAGAGCCTCAACTCTAATGACTCTGTAACTTGGTAGATACAAGTTTTATATTGTATTTATTGAATCGGATACCAATATTCCATGTTTTAAGTCCGTCGCATATTTCGCCATTTTCTCATAGGGTACTGTATACGAAAATATATCGAAATCTTAAGCTATTCAAAATGGCAGAGCCTCAACTCTAATGACTTTGTAACTTGGTAGATACAAGTTTTATATTGTATTTTTTGAATCGGAGACCAATATTCCATGTTTTAAGTCCGTCGCATATTTCGCCATTTTCTCATAGGGCAGAGCCTCAACTCTAAAGACTCTGTAACTTGGTAGATACAAGTTTTATATTGTATTTATTGAATCGGAGACCAATATTCCCTTTTTTTAGGTCCGTCGCATAATTCACCATTTTCTCATAGGGTACTGTACACGAAAATATATCGAAATCTTAAGCAATCCAAAATGGCAGAGCCTCAACTCTAATGACTCTGTAACTTGGTAGATACATGTTTTATATTGTATTTATTGAATCGGATACCAATATTCCATGTTTTAAGTCCATCGCATATTTCGCCATTTTCTAATAGGGTACTGTACACGAAAATATATCGAAATCTTAAGCTATCCAAAATGGCAGAGCCTCAACTCTAATGACTCTGTAACTTGGTAGATACAAGTTTTATATTGTATTTATTGAATCGGAGACCAATATTCCATGTTTTAAGTCCGTCGCATATATCGCCATTTTCTCATAGGGTACTGTACACGAAAATATATCGAAATCTTAAGCTATCCAAAATGGCAGAGCCTAAACTCTAATGACTCTGTAACTTGGTAGATACAAGTTTTATGTTTTATTTATTGAATCGGAGACCAATATTCCCTGTTTTAAGTCCGTCGCATATTTCGCCATTTTCTCATAGGGTACTGTACACGAAAATATATATATCGAAATCTTAAGCAATCCAAAATGGCAGAGCCTCAACTCTAAAGACTCTGTAACTTGGTATATACAAGTTTTATATTGTATTTATTGAATCGGATACCAATATTCCATGTTTTAAGTCCGTCGCATATTTCGCCATTTTCTCATAGGGTACTGTATACGAAAATATATCGAAATCTTAAGCTATTCAAAATGGCAGAGCCTCAACTCTAATGACTTTGTAACTTGGTAGATACAAGTTTTATATTGTATTTATTGAATCGGAGACCAATATTCCATGTTTTAAGTCCGTCGCATATTTCGCCATTTTCTCATAGGGCAGAGCCTCAACTCTAAAGACTCTGTAACTTGGTAGATACAAGTTTTATATTGTATTTATTGAATCGGAGACCAATATTCCCTTTTTTTAGGTCCGTCGCATAATTCACCATTTTCTCATAGGGTACTGTACACGAAAATATATCGAAATCTTAAGCAATCCAAAATGGCAGAGCCTCAACTCTAATGACTCTGTAACTTGGTAGATACATGTTTTATATTGTATTTATTGAATCGGATACCAATATTCCATGTTTTAAGTCCATCGCATATTTCGCCATTTTCTAATAGGGTACTGTACATGAAAATATATCGAAATCTTAAGCTATCCAAAATGGCAGAGCCTCAACTCTAATGACTCTGTAACTTGGTAGATACAAGTTTTATATTGTATTTATTGAATCGGAGACCAATATTCCATGTTTTAAGTCCGTCGCATATATCGCCATTTTCTCATAGGGTACTGTACACGAAAATATATATATCGAAATCTTAAGCAATCCAAAATGGCAGAGCCTCAACTCTAAAGACTCTGTAACTTGGTATATACAAGTTTTATATTGTATTTATTGAATCGGAGACCAATATTCCCTTTTTTTAGGTCCGTCGCATAATTCGCCATTTTCTCATAGGGTACTGCACACGAAAATATATCGAAATCTTAAGCAATCCAAAATGGCAGAGCCTCAACTCTAATGACTCTGTAACTTGGTAGATACAAGTTTTATATTGTATTTATTGAATCGGATACCAATATTCCATGTTTTAAGTCCGTCGCATATTTCGCCATTTTCTCATAGGGTACTGTACACTAAAATATATCGAAATCTTAAGCAATCCAAAATGGCAGAGCCTCAACTCTAATGACTCTGTAACTTGGTAGATACAAGTTTTATATTGTATTTATTGAATCGGAGACCAATATTCCATGTTTTAAGTCCGTCGCATATTTCGCCATTTTCTCATAGGGTACTGTACACGAAAATATATCGAAATCTTAAGTAATCCAAAATGGCAGAGCCTCAACTCTAAAGACTCTGTAACTTGGTAGATACAAGTTTTATATTGTATTTATTGAATCGGAGACCAATATTCCCTTTTTTTAGGTCCGTCGCATAATTCACCATTTTCTCATAGGGTACTGTACACGAAAATATATCGAAATCTTAAGCAATCCAAAATGGCAGAGCCTCAACTCTAATGACTCTGTAACTTGGTAGATACATGTTTTATATTGTATTTATTGAATCGGATACCAATATTCCATGTTTTAAGTCCATCGCATATTTCGCCATTTTCTAATAGGGTACTGTACACGAAAATATATCGAAATCTTAAGCTATCCAAAATGGCAGAGCCTCAACTCTAATGACTCTGTAACTTGGTAGATACAAGTTTTATATTGTATTTATTGAATCGGAGACCAATATTCCATGTTTTAAGTCCGTCGCATATATCGCCATTTTCTCATAGGGTACTGTACACGAAAATATATCGAAATCTTAAGCTATCCAAAATGGCAGAGCCTAAACTCTAATGACTCTGTAACTTGGTAGATACAAGTTTTATGTTTTATTTATTGAATCGGAGACCAATATTCCCTGTTTTAAGTCCGTCGCATATTTCGCCATTTTCTCATAGGGTACTGTACACGAAAATATATATATCGAAATCTTAAGCAATCCAAAATGGCAGAGCCTCAACTCTAAAGACTCTGTAACTTGGTATATACAAGTTTTATATTGTATTTATTGAATCGGATACCAATATTCCATGTTTTAAGTCCGTCGCATATTTCGCCATTTTCTCATAGGGTACTGTATACGAAAATATATCGAAATCTTAAGCTATTCAAAATGGCAGAGCCTCAACTCTAATGACTTTGTAACTTGGTAGATACAAGTTTTATATTGTATTTATTGAATCGGAGACCAATATTCCATGTTTTAAGTCCGTCGCATATTTCGCCATTTTCTCATAGGGCAGAGCCTCAACTCTAAAGACTCTGTAACTTGGTAGATACAAGTTTTATATTGTATTTATTGAATCGGAGACCAATATTCCCTTTTTTTAGGTCCGTCGCATAATTCACCATTTTCTCATAGGGTACTGTACACGAAAATATATCGAAATCTTAAGCAATCCAAAATGGCAGAGCCTCAACTCTAATGACTCTGTAACTTGGTAGATACATGTTTTATATTGTATTTATTGAATCGGATACCAATATTCCATGTTTTAAGTCCATCGCATATTTCGCCATTTTCTAATAGGGTACTGTACATGAAAATATATCGAAATCTTAAGCTATCCAAAATGGCAGAGCCTCAACTCTAATGACTCTGTAACTTGGTAGATACAAGTTTTATATTGTATTTATTGAATCGGAGACCAATATTCCATGTTTTAAGTCCGTCGCATATATCGCCATTTTCTCATAGGGTACTGTACACGAAAATATATCGAAATCTTAAGCTATCCAAAATGGCAGAGCCTAAACTCTAATGACTCTGTAACTTGGTAGATACAAGTTTTATGTTTTATTTATTGAATCGGAGACCAATATTCCCTGTTTTAAGTCCGTCGCATATTTCGCCATTTTCTCATAGGGTACTGTACACGAAAATATATATATCGAAATCTTAAGCAATCCAAAATGGCAGAGCCTCAACTCTAAAGACTCTGTAACTTGGTATATACAAGTTTTATATTGTATTTATTGAATCGGAGACCAATATTCCCTTTTTTTAGGTCCGTCGCATAATTCGCCATTTTCTCATAGGGTACTGCACACGAAAATATATCGAAATCTTAAGCAATCCAAAATGGCAGAGCCTCAACTCTAATGACTCTGTAACTTGGTAGATACAAGTATTATATTGTATTTATTGAATCGGATACCAATATTCCATGTTTTAAGTCCGTCGCATATTTCGCCATTTTCTCATAGGGTTACTGTACACGAAAATATATCGAAATCTTAAGCAATCCAAAATGGCAAAGCCTCAACTCTAATGACTTTGTAACTTGGTAGATACAAGTTTTATATTGTATTTATTGAATCGGAGACCAATATTCCATGTTTTAAGTCCGTCGCATATTTCGCCATTTACTCATAGGACACGAAAATATATCGAAATCTTAAGCTATCCAAAATGGCAGAGCCTCAACTCTAATGACTCTGTAACTTGGTAGATACAAGTTTTATATTGTATTTATTGAATCGGAGACCAATATTCCCTTTTTTTAGGTCCGTCGCATAATTCGCCATTTTCTCAAAGGGTACTGCACACGAAAATATATCGAAATCTTAAGCAATCCAAAATGGCAGAGCCTCAAATCTAATGACTCTGTAACTTGGTAGATACAAGTTTTATGTTTTATTTATTGAATCGGAGACCAATATTCCATGTTTTAAGTCTGTCGCATATTTCGCTATTTTCTCATAGGGTACTGTACACGAAAATATATCGAAATCTTAAGCAATCCAAAATGGCAGAGCCTCAACTCTAAAGACTCTGTAACTTGGTAGATACAAGTTTTATATTGTATTTATTGAATCGGAGACCAATATTCCCTTTTTTTAGGTCCGTCGCATAATTCGCCATTTTCTCAAAGGGTACTGCACACGAAAATATATCGAAATCTTAAGCAATCCAAAATGGCAGAGCCTCAACTCTAATGACTCTGTAACTTGGTAGATACAAGTTTTATATTGTATTTATTGAATCGGATACCAATATTCCATGTTTTAAGTCCGTCGCATATTTCGCCATTTTCTCATAGGGTACTGTATACGAAAATATATCGAAATCTTAAGCTATTCAAAATGGCAGAGCCTCAACTCTAATGACTTTGTAACTTGGTAGATACAAGTTTTATATTGTATTTTTTGAATCGGAGACCAATATTCCATGTTTTAAGTCCGTCGCATATTTCGCCATTTTCTCATAGGGCAGAGCCTCAACTCTAAAGACTCTGTAACTTGGTAGATACAAGTTTTATATTGTATTTATTGAATCGGAGACCAATATTCCCTTTTTTTAGGTCCGTCGCATAATTCACCATTTTCTCATAGGGTACTGTACACGAAAATATATCGAAATCTTAAGCAATCCAAAATGGCAGAGCCTCAACTCTAATGACTCTGTAACTTGGTAGATACATGTTTTATATTGTATTTATTGAATCGGATACCAATATTCCATGTTTTAAGTCCATCGCATATTTCGCCATTTTCTAATAGGGTACTGTACATGAAAATATATCGAAATCTTAAGCTATCCAAAATGGCAGAGCCTCAACTCTAATGACTCTGTAACTTGGTAGATACAAGTTTTATATTGTATTTATTGAATCGGAGACCAATATTCCATGTTTTAAGTCCGTCGCATATATCGCCATTTTCTCATAGGGTACTGTACACGAAAATATATCGAAATCTTAAGCTATCCAAAATGGCAGAGCCTAAACTCTAATGACTCTGTAACTTGGTAGATACAAGTTTTATGTTTTATTTATTGAATCGGAGACCAATATTCCCTGTTTTAAGTCCGTCGCATATTTCGCCATTTTCTCATAGGGTACTGTACACGAAAATATATATATCGAAATCTTAAGCAATCCAAAATGGCAGAGCCTCAACTCTAAAGACTCTGTAACTTGGTATATACAAGTTTTATATTGTATTTATTGAATCGGAGACCAATATTCCCTTTTTTTAGGTCCGTCGCATAATTCGCCATTTTCTCATAGGTTATTGCACACGAAAATATATCGAAATCTTAAGCAATCCAAAATGGCAGAGCCTCAACTCTAATGACTCTGTAACTTGGTAGATACAAGTTTTATATTGTATTTATTGAATCGGATACCAATATTCCATGTTTTAAGTCCGTCGCATATTTCGCCATTTTCTCATAGGGTTACTGTACACGAAAATATATCGAAATCTTAAGCAATCCAAAATGGCAGAGCCTCAACTCTAATGACTTTGTAACTTGGTAGATACAAGTTTTATATTGTATTTATTGAATCGGAGACTAATATTCCATGTTTTAAGTCCGTCGCATATTTCGCCATTTACTCATAGGACACGAAAATATATCGAAATCTTAAGCTATCCAAAATGGCAGAGCCTCAACTCTAATGACTCTGTAACTTGGTAGATACAAGTTTTATATTGTATTTATTGAATCGGAGACCAATATTCCCTTTTTTTAGGTCCGTCGCATAATTCGCCATTTTCTCAAAAGGTACTGCACACGAAAATATATCGAAATCTTAAGCAATCCAAAATGGCAGAGCCTCAACTCTAATGACTCTGTAACTTGGTAGATACAAGTTTTATATTGTATTTATTGAATCGGATACCAATATTCCATGTTTTAAGTCCGTCGCATATTTCGCCATTTTCTCATAGGGTACTGTACACGAAAATATATATATCGAAATCTTAAGCAATCCAAAATGGCAGAGCCTCAACTCTAAAGACTCTGTAACTTGGTATATACAAGTTTTATATTGTATTTATTGAATCGGATACCAATATTCCATGTTTTAAGTCCGTCGCATATTTCGCCATTTTCTCATAGGGTACTGTATACGAAAATATATCGAAATCTTAAGCTATTCAAAATGGCAGAGCCTCAACTCTAATGACTTTGTAACTTGGTAGATACAAGTTTTATATTGTATTTATTGAATCGGAGACCAATATTCCATGTTTTAAGTCCGTCGCATATTTCGCCATTTTCTCATAGGGCAGAGCCTCAACTCTAAAGACTCTGTAACTTGGTAGATACAAGTTTTATTTTGTATTTATTGAATCGGAGACCAATATTCCCTTTTTTTAGGTCCGTCGCATAATTCACCATTTTCTCATAGGGTACTGTACACGAAAATATATCGAAATCTTAAGCAATCCAAAATGGCAGAGCCTCAACTCTAATGACTCTGTAACTTGGTAGATACATGTTTTATATTGTATTTATTGAATCGGATACCAATATTCCATGTTTTAAGTCCATCGCATATTTCGCCATTTTCTAATAGGGTACTGTACATGAAAATATATCGAAATCTTAAGCTATCCAAAATGGCAGAGCCTCAACTCTAATGACTCTGTAACTTGGTAGATACAAGTTTTATATTGTATTTATTGAATCGGAGACCAATATTCCATGTTTTATGTCCGTCGCATATATCGCCATTTTCTCATAGGGTACTGTACACGAAAATATATCGAAATCTTAAGCTATCCAAAATGGCAGAGCCTAAACTCTAATGACTCTGTAACTTGGTAGATACAAGTTTTATGTTTTATTTATTGAATCGGAGACCAATATTCCCTGTTTTAAGTCCGTCGCATATTTCGCCATTTTCTCATAGGGTACTGTACACGAAAATATATATATCGAAATCTTAAGCAATCCAAAATGGCAGAGCCTCAACTCTAAAGACTCTGTAACTTGGTATATACAAGTTTTATATTGTATTTATTGAATCGGAGACCAATATTCCCTTTTTTTAGGTCCGTCGCATAATTCGCCATTTTCTCATAGGGTACTGCACACGAAAATATATCGAAATCTTAAGCTATCCAAAATGGCAGAGCCTCAACTCTAATGACTCTGTAACTTGGTAGATACAAGTTTTATATTGTATTTATTGAATCGGAGACCAATATTCCATGTTTTAAGTCCGTCGCATATTTCGCCATTTACTCATAGGACACGAAAATATATCGAAATCTTAAGCTATCCAAAATGGCAGAGCCTCAACTCTAATGACTCTGTAACTTGGTAGATACAAGTTTTATATTGTATTTATTGAATCGGAGACCAATATTCCCTTTTTTTAGGTCCGTCGCATAATTCGCCATTTTCTCAAAGGGTACTGCACACGAAAATATATCGAAATCTTAAGCAATCCAAAATGGCAGAGCCTCAACTCTAATGACTCTGTAACTTGGTAGATACAAGTTTTATATTGTATTTATTGAATCGGATACCAATATTCCATGTTTTAAGTCCGTCGCATATTTCGCCATTTTCTCATAGGGTACTGTACACGAAAATATATATATCGAAATCTTAAGCAATCCAAAATGGCAGAGCCTCAACTCTAAAGACTCTGTAACTTGGTATATACAAGTTTTATATTGTATTTATTGAATCGGATACCAATATTCCATGTTTTAAGTCCGTCGCATATTTCGCCATTTTCTCATAGGGTACTGTATACGAAAATATATCGAAATCTTAAGCTATTCAAAATGGCAGAGCCTCAACTCTAATGACTTTGTAACTTGGTAGATACAAGTTTTATATTGTATTTATTGAATCGGAGACCAATATTCCATGTTTTAAGTCCGTCGCATATTTCGCCATTTTCTCATAGGGCAGAGCCTCAACTCTAAATACTCTGTAACTTGGTAGATACAAGTTTTATATTGTATTTATTGAATCGGAGACCAATATTCCCTTTTTTTAGGTCCGTCGCATAATTCACCATTTTCTCATTGGGTACTGTACACGAAAATATATCGAAATCTTAAGCAATCCAAAATGGCAGAGCCTCAACTCTAATGACTCTGTAACTTGGTAGATACATGTTTTATATTGTATTTATTGAATCGGATACCAATATTCCATGTTTTAAGTCCATCGCATATTTCGCCATTTTCTAATAGGGTACTGTACATGAAAATATATCGAAATCTTAAGCTATCCAAAATGGCAGAGCCTCAACTCTAATGACTCTGTAACTTGGTAGATACAAGTTTTATATTTTATTTATTGAATCGGAGACCAATATTCCATGTTTTAAGTCCGTCGCATATATCGCCATTTTCTCATAGGGTACTGTACACGAAAATATATCGAAATCTTAAGCTATCCAAAATGGCAGAGCCTAAACTCTAATGACTCTGTAACTTGGTAGATACAAGTTTTATGTTTTATTTATTGAATCGGAGACCAATATTCCCTGTTTTAAGTCCGTCGCATATTTCGCCATTTTCTCATAGGGTACTGTACACGAAAATATATATATAGAAATCTTAAGCAATCCAAAATGGCAGAGCCTCAACTCTAAAGACTCTGTAACTTGGTATATACAAGTTTTATATTGTATTTATTGAATCGGAGACCAATATTCCCTTTTTTTAGGTCCGTCGCATAATTCGCCATTTTCTCATAGGGTACTGCACACGAAAATATATCGAAATCTTAAGCTATCCAAAATGGCAGAGCCTCAACTCTAATGACTCTGTAACTTGGTAGATACAAGTTTTATATTGTATTTATTGAATCGGATACCAATATTCCATGTTTTAAGTCCGTCGCATATTTCGCCATTTTCTCATAGGGTTACTGTACACGAAAATATATCGAAATCTTAAGCAATCCAAAATGGCAGAGCCTCAACTCTAATGACTTTGTAGCTTGGTAGATACAAGTTTTATATTGTATTTATTGAATCGGAGACCAATATTCCATGTTTTAAGTCCGTCGCATATTTCGCCATTTACTCATAGGACACGAAAATATATCGAAATCTTAAGCTATCCAAAATGGCAGAGCCTCAACTCTAATGACTCTGTAACTTGGTAGATACAAGTTTTATATTGTATTTATTGAATCGGAGACCAATATTCCCTTTTTTTAGGTCCGTCGCATAATTCGCCATTTTCTCAAAGGGTACTGCACACGAAAATATATCGAAATCTTAAGCAATCCAAAATGGCAGAGCCTCAACTCTAAAGACTCTGTAACTTGGTATATACAAGTTTTATATTGTATTTATTGAATCGGATACCAATATTCCATGTTTTAAGTCCGTCGCATATTTCGCCATTTTCTCATAGGGTACTGTATACGAAAATATATCGAAATCTTAAGCTATTCAAAATGGCAGAGCCTCAACTCTAATGACTTTGTAACTTGGTAGATACAAGTTTTATATTGTATTTATTGAATCGGAGACCAATATTCCCTTTTTTTAGGCCCGTCACACAATTCGCCATTTTCTCATAGGGTACTGTATACGAAAATATATCGAAATCTTAAGCTATTCAAAATGGCAGAGCCTCAACTCTAATGACTTTGTAACTTGGTAGATACAAGTTTTATATTGTATTTATTGAATCGGAGACCAATATTCCATGTTTTAAGTCCGTCGCATATTTCGCCATTTTCTCATAGGGCAGAGCCTCAACTCTAAAGACTCTGTAACTTGGTAGATACAAGTTTTATTTTGTATTTATTGAATCGGAGACCAATATTCCCTTTTTTTAGGTCCGTCGCATAATTCACCATTTTCTCATAGGGTACTGTACACGAAAATATATCGAAATCTTAAGCAATCCAAAATGGCAGAGCCTCAACTCTAATGACTCTGTAACTTGGTAGATACATGTTTTATATTGTATTTATTGAATCGGATACCAATATTCCATGTTTTAAGTCCATCGCATATTTCGCCATTTTCTAATAGGGTACTGTACATGAAAATATATCGAAATCTTAAGCTATCCAAAATGGCAGAGCCTCAACTCTAATGACTCTGTAACTTGGTAGATACAAGTTTTATATTGTATTTATTGAATCGGAGACCAATATTCCATGTTTTAAGTCCGTCGCATATATCGCCATTTTCTCATAGGGTACTGTACACGAAAATATATCGAAATCTTAAGCTATCCAAAATGGCAGAGCCTAAACTCTAATGACTCTGTAACTTGGTAGATACAAGTTTTATGTTTTATTTATTGAATCGGAGACCAATATTCCCTGTTTTAAGTCCGTCGCATATTTCGCCATTTTCTCATAGGGTACTGTACACGAAAATATATATATCGAAATCTTAAGCAATCCAAAATGGCAGAGCCTCAACTCTAAAGACTCTGTAACTTGGTATATACAAGTTTTATATTGTATTTATTGAATCGGAGACCAATATTCCCTTTTTTTAGGTCCGTCGCATAATTCGCCATTTTCTCATAGGGTACTGCACACGAAAATATATCGAAATCTTAAGCTATCCAAAATGGCAGAGCCTCAACTCTAATGACTCTGTAACTTGGTAGATACAAGTTTTATATTGTATTTATTGAATCGGAGACCAATATTCCATGTTTTAAGTCCGTCGCATATTTCGCCATTTACTCATAGGACACGAAAATATATCGAAATCTTAAGCTATCCAAAATGGCAGAGCCTCAACTCTAATGACTCTGTAACTTGGTAGATACAAGTTTTATATTGTATTTATTGAATCGGAGACCAATATTCCCTTTTTTTAGGTCCGTCGCATAATTCGCCATTTTCTCAAAGGGTACTGCACACGAAAATATATCGAAATCTTAAGCAATCCAAAATGGCAGAGCCTCAACTCTAATGACTCTGTAACTTGGTAGATACAAGTTTTATATTGTATTTATTGAATCGGATACCAATATTCCATGTTTTAAGTCCGTCGCATATTTCGCCATTTTCTCATAGGGTACTGTACACGAAAATATATATATCGAAATCTTAAGCAATCCAAAATGGCAGAGCCTCAACTCTAAAGACTCTGTAACTTGGTATATACAAGTTTTATATTGTATTTATTGAATCGGATACCAATATTCCATGTTTTAAGTCCGTCGCATATTTCGCCATTTTCTCATAGGGTACTGTATACGAAAATATATCGAAATCTTAAGCTATTCAAAATGGCAGAGCCTCAACTCTAATGACTTTGTAACTTGGTAGATACAAGTTTTATATTGTATTTATTGAATCGGAGACCAATATTCCATGTTTTAAGTCCGTCGCATATTTCGCCATTTTCTCATAGGGCAGAGCCTCAACTCTAAAGACTCTGTAACTTGGTAGATACAAGTTTTATTTTGTATTTATTGAATCGGAGACCAATATTCCCTTTTTTTAGGTCCGTCGCATAATTCCCCATTTTCTCATAGGGTACTGTACACGAAATATATCGAAATCTTAAGCAATCCAAAATGGCAGAGCCTCAACTCTAATGACTCTGTAACTTGGTAGATACATGTTTTATATTGTATTTATTGAATCGGATACCAATATTCCATGTTTTAAGTCCATCGCATATTTCGCCATTTTCTAATAGGGTACTGTACATGAAAATATATCGAAATCTTAAGCTATCCAAAATGGCAGAGCCTCAACTCTAATGACTCTTTAACTTGGTAGATACAAGTTTTATATTGTATTTATTGAATCGGAGACCAATATTCCATGTTTTAAGTCCGTCGCATATATCGCCATTTTCTCATAGGGTACTGTACACGAAAATATATCGAAATCTTAAGCTATCCAAAATGGCAGAGCCTAAACTCTAATGACTCTGTAACTTGGTAGATACAAGTTTTATGTTTTATTTATTGAATCGGAGACCAATATTCCCTGTTTTAAGTCCGTCGCATATTTCGCCATTTTCTCATAGGGTACTGTACACGAAAATATATATATCGAAATCTTAAGCAATCCAAAATGGCAGAGCCTCAACTCTAAAGACTCTGTAACTTGGTATATACAAGTTTTATATTGTATTTATTGAATCGGAGACCAATATTCCCTTTTTTTAGGTCCGTCGCATAATTCGCCATTTTCTCATAGGGTACTGCACACGAAAATATATCGAAATCTTAAGCTATCCAAAATGGCAGAGCCTCAACTCTAATGACTCTGTAACTTGGTAGATACAAGTTTTATATTGTATTTATTGAATCGGATACCAATATTCCATGTTTTAAGTCCGTCGCATATTTCGCCATTTTCTCATAGGGTTACTGTACACGAAAATATATCGAAATCTTAAGCAATCCAAAATGGCAAAGCCTCAACTCTAATGACTTTGTAACTTGGTAGATACAAGTTTTATATTGTATTTATTGAATCGGAGACCAATATTCCATGTTTTAAGTCCGTCGCATATTTCGCCATTTACTCATAGGACACGAAAATATATCGAAATCTTAAGCTATCCAAAATGGCAGAGCCTCAACTCTAATGACTCTGTAACTTGGTAGATACAAGTTTTATATTGTATTTATTGAATCGGAGACCAATATTCCCTTTTTTTAGGTCCGTCGCATAATTCGCCATTTTCTCAAAGGGTACTGCACACGAAAATATATCGAAATCTTAAGCAATCCAAAATGGCAGAGCCTCAACTCTAATGACTCTGTAACTTGGTAGATACAAGTTTTATATTGTATTTATTGAATCGGATACCAATATTCCATGTTTTAAGTCCGTCGCATATTTCGCCATTTTCTCATAGGGTACTGTACACGAAAATATATATATCGAAATCTTAAGCAATCCAAAATGGCAGAGCCTCAACTCTAAAGACTCTGTAACTTGGTATATACAAGTTTTATATTGTATTTATTGAATCGGATACCAATATTCCATGTTTTAAATCCGTCGCATATTTCGCCATTTTCTCATAGGGTACTGTATACGAAAATATATCGAAATCTTAAGCTATTCAAAATGGCAGAGCCTCAACTCTAATGACTTTGTAACTTGGTAGATACAAGTTTTATATTGTATTTATTGAATCGGAGACCAATATTCCATGTTTTAAGTCCGTCGCATATTTCGCCATTTTCTCATAGGGCAGAGCCTCAACTCTAAAGACTCTGTAACTTGGTAGATACAAGTTTTATATTGTATTTATTGAATCGGAGACCAATATTCCCTTTTTTTAGGTCCGTCGCATAATTCACCATTTTCTCATAGGGTACTGTACACGAAAATATATCGAAATCTTAAGCAATCCAAAATGGCAGAGCCTCAACTCTAATGACTCTGTAACTTGGTAGATACATGTTTTATATTGTATTTATTGAATCGGATACCAATATTCCATGTTTTAAGTCCATCGCATATTTCGCCATTTTCTAATAGGGTACTGTACATGAAAATATATCGAAATCTTAAGCTATCCAAAATGGCAGAGCCTCAACTCTAATGACTCTGTAACTTGGTAGATACAAGTTTTATATTGTATTTATTGAATCGGAGACCAATATTCCATGTTTTAAGTCCGTCGCATATATCGCCATTTTCTCATAGGGTACTGTACACGAAAATATATCGAAATCTTAAGCTATCCAAAATGGCAGAGCCTAAACTCTAATGACTCTGTAACTTGGTAGATACAAGTTTTATGTTTTATTTATTGAATCGGAGACCAATATTCCCTGTTTTAAGTCCGTCGCATATTTCGCCATTTTCTCATAGGGTACTGTACACGAAAATATATATATCGAAATCTTAAGCAATCCAAAATGGCAGAGCCTCAACTCTAAAGACTCTGTAACTTGGTATATACAAGTTTTATATTGTATTTATTGAATCGGAGACCAATATTCCCTTTTTTTAGGTCCGTCGCATAATTCGCCATTTTCTCATAGGGTACTGCACACGAAAATATATCGAAATCTTAAGCTATCCAAAATGGCAGAGCCTCAACTCTAATGACTCTGTAACTTGGTAGATACAAGTTTTATATTGTATTTATTGAATCTGATACCAATATTCCATGTTTTAAGTCCGTCGCATATTTCGCCATTTTCTCATAGGGTTACTGTACACGAAAATATATCGAAATCTTAAGCAATCCAAAATGGCAGAGCCTCAACTCTAAAGACTCTGTAACTTGGTATATACAAGTTTTATATTGTATTTATTGAATCGGAGACCAATATTCCCTTTTTTTAGGTCCGTCGCATAATTCGCCATTTTCTCATAGGGTACTGCACACGAAAATATATCGAAATCTTAAGCAATCCAAAATGGCAGAGCCTCAACTCTAATGACTCTGTAACTTGGTAGATACAAGTTTTATATTGTATTATTTGAATCGGATACCAATATTCCATGTTTTAAGTCGGTCGCATATTTCGCCATTTTCTCATAGGGTTACTGTACACGAAAATATATCGAAATCTTAAGCAATCCAAAATGGCAGAGCCTCAACTCTAATGACTTTGTAACTTGGTAGATACAAGTTTTATATTGTATTTATTGAATCGGAGACTAATATTCCATGTTTTAAGTCCGTCGCATATTTCGCCATTTACTCATAGGACACGAAAATATATCGAAATCTTAAGCTATCCAAAATGGCAGAGCCTCAACTCTAATGACTCTGTAACTTGGTAGATACAAGTTTTATATTGTATTTATTGAATCGGAGACCAATATTCCCTTTTTTTAGGTCCGTCGCATAATTCGCCATTTTCTCAAAGGGTACTGCACACGAAAATATATCGAAATCTTAAGCAATCCAAAATGGCAGAGCCTCAACTCTAATGACTCTGTAACTTGGTAGATACAAGTTTTATATTGTATTTATTGAATCGGATACCAATATTCCATGTTTTAAGTCCGTCGCATATTTCGCCATTTTCTCATAGGGTACTGTACACGAAAATATATATATCGAAATCTTAAGCAATCCAAAATGGCAGAGCCTCAACTCTAAAGACTCTGTAACTTGGTATATACAAGTTTTATATTGTATTTA
Source organism: Persicaria maculosa (assembly GCA_963922045.1). NCBI lineage: Eukaryota > Viridiplantae > Streptophyta > Magnoliopsida > Caryophyllales > Polygonaceae > Persicaria > Persicaria maculosa. The sequence continues at coordinate 1,079,671 of OY998254.1, read as the reverse complement.
TTGAATCGGATACCAATATTCCATGTTTTAAGTCCGTCGCATATTTCGCCATTTTCTCATAGGGTACTGTATACGAAAATATATCGAAATCTTAAGCTATTCAAAATGGCAGAGCCTCAACTCTAATGACTTTGTAACTTGGTAGATACAAGTTTTATATTGTATTTATTGAATCGGATACCAATATTCCATGTTTTAAGTCCGTCGCATATTTCGCCATTTTCTCATAGGGTACTGTACACGAAAATATATATATCGAAATCTTAAGCAATCCAAAATGGCAGAGCCTCAACTCTAAAGACTCTGTAACTTGGTATATACAAGTTTTATATTGTATTTATTGAATCGGAGACCAATATTCCCTTTTTTTAAGGCCCGTCGCATAATTCGCCATTTTCTCATAGGGTACTGCACACGAAAATATATCGAAATCTTAAGCTATCCAAAATGGCAGAGCCTCAACTCTAATGACTCTGTAACTTGGTAGATACAAGTTTTATATTGTATTTATTGAATCGGATACCAATATTCCATGTTTTAAGTCCGTCGCATATTTCGCCATTTTCTCATAGGGTTACTGTACACGAAAATATATCGAAATCTTAAGCAATCCAAAATGGCAGAGCCTCAACTCTAAAGACTCTGTAACTTGGTATATACAAGTTTTATATTGTATTTATTGAATCGGAGACCAATATTCCCTTTTTTTAGGTCCGTCGCATAATTCGCCATTTTCTCATAGGGTACTGCACACGAAAATATATCGAAATCTTAAGCAATCCAAAATGGCAGAGCCTCAACTCTAATGACTCTGTAACTTGGTAGATACAAGTTTTATATTGTATTATTTGAATCGGATACCAATATTCCATGTTTTAAGTCCGTCGCATATTTCGCCATTTTCTCATAGGGTTACTGTACACGAAAATATATCGAAATCTTAAGCAATCCAAAATGGCAGAGCCTCAACTCTAATGACTTTGTAACTTGGTAGATACAAGTTTTATATTGTATTTATTGAATCGGAGACTAATATTCCATGTTTTAAGTCCGTCGCATATTTCGCCATTTACTCATAGGACACGAAAATATATCGAAATCTTAAGCTATCCAAAATGGCAGAGCCTCAACTCTAATGACTCTGTAACTTGGTAGATACAAGTTTTATATTGTATTTATTGAATCGGAGACCAATATTCCCTTTTTTTAGGTCCGTCGCATAATTCGCCATTTTCTCAAAGGGTACTGCACACGAAAATATATCGAAATCTTAAGCAATCCAAAATGGCAGAGCCTCAACTCTAATGACTCTGTAACTTGGTAGATACAAGTTTTATATTGTATTTATTGAATCCGATACCAATATTCCATGTTTTAAGTCCGTCGCATATTTCGCCATTTTCTCATAGGGTACTGTACACGAAAATATATATATCGAAATCTTAAGCAATCCAAAATGGCAGAGCCTCAACTCTAAAGACTCTGTAACTTGGTATATACAAGTTTTATATTGTATTTATTGAATCGGATACCAATATTCCATGTTTTAAGTCCGTCGCATATTTCGCCATTTTCTCATAGGGTACTGTATACGAAAATATATCGAAATCTTAAGCTATTCAAAATGGCAGAGCCTCAACTCTAATGACTTTGTAACTTGGTAGATACAAGTTTTATATTGTATTTATTGAATCGGAGACCAATATTCCATGTTTTAAGTCCGTCGCATATTTCGCCATTTTCTCATAGGGCAGAGCCTCAACTCTAAAGACTCTGTAACTTGGTAGATACAAGTTTTATTTTGTATTTATTGAATCGGAGACCAATATTCCCTTTTTTTAGGTCCGTCGCATAATTCACCATTTTCTCATAGGGTACTGTACACGAAAATATATCGAAATCTTAAGCAATCCAAAATGGCAGAGCCTCAACTCTAATGACTCTGTAACTTGGTAGATACATGTTTTATATTGTATTTATTGAATCGGATACCAATATTCCATGTTTTAAGTCCATCGCATATTTCGCCATTTTCTAATAGGGTACTGTACATGAAAATATATCGAAATCTTAAGCTATCCAAAATGGCAGAGCCTCAACTCTAATGACTCTGTAACTTGGTAGATACAAGTTTTATATTGTATTTATTGAATCGGAGACCAATATTCCATGTTTTAAGTCCGTCGCATATATCGCCATTTTCTCATAGGGTACTGTACACGCAAATATATCGAAATCTTAAGCTATCCAAAATGGCAGAGCCTAAACTCTAATGACTCTGTAACTTGGTAGATACAAGTTTTATGTTTTATTTATTGAATCGGAGACCAATATTCCCTGTTTTAAGTCCGTCGCATATTTCGCCATTTTCTCATAGGGTACTGTACACGAAAATATATATATCGAAATCTTAAGCAATCCAAAATGGCAGAGCCTCAACTCTAAAGACTCTGTAACTTGGTATATACAAGTTTTATATTGTATTTATTGAATCGGAGACCAATATTCCCTTTTTTTAGGTCCGTCGCATAATTCGCCATTTTCTCATAGGGTACTGCACACGAAAATATATCGAAATCTTAAGCTATCCAAAATGGCAGAGCCTCAACTCTAATGACTCTGTAACTTGGTAGATACAAGTTTTATATTGTATTTATTGAATCGGATACCAATATTCCATGTTTTAAGTCCGTCGCATATTTCGCCATTTTCTCATAGGGTTACTGTACACGAAAATATATCGAAATCTTAAGCAATCCAAAATGGCAGAGCCTCAACTCTAATGACTTTGTAACTTGGTAGATACAAGTTTTATATTGTATTTATTGAATCGGAGACCAATATTCCATGTTTTAAGTCCGTCGCATATTTCGCCATTTACTCATAGGACACGAAAATATATCGAAATCTTAAGCTATCCAAAATGGCAGAGCCTCAACTCTAATGACTCTGTAACTTGGTAGATACAAGTTTTATATTGTATTTATTGAATCGGAGACCAATATTCCCTTTTTTTAGGTCCGTCGCATAATTCGCTATTTTCTCAAAGGGTACTGCACACGAAAATATATCGAAATCTTAAGCAATCCAAAATGGCAGAGCCTCAACTCTAATGACTCTGTAACTTGGTAGATACAAGTTTTATATTGTATTTATTGAATCGGATACCAATATTCCATGTTTTAAGTCCGTCGCATATTTCGCCATTTTCTCATAGGGTACTGTACACGAAAATATATATATCGAAATCTTAAGCAATCCAAAATGGCAGAGCCTCAACTCTAAAGACTCTGTAACTTGGTATATACAAGTTTTATATTGTATTTATTGAATCGGATACCAATATTCCATGTTTTAAGTCCGTCGCATATTTCGCCATTTTCTCATAGGGTACTGTATACGAAAATATATCGAAATCTTAAGCTATTCAAAATGGCAGAGCCTCAACTCTAATGACTTTGTAACTTGGTAGATACAAGTTTTATATTGTATTTATTGAATCGGAGACCAATATTCCATGTTTTAAGTCCGTCGCATATTTCGCCATTTTCTCATAGGGCAGAGCCTCAACTCTAAAGACTCTGTAACTTGGTAGATACAAGTTTTATATTGTATTTATTGAATCGGAGACCAATATTCCCTTTTTTTAGGTCCGTCGCATAATTCACCATTTTCTCATAGGGTACTGTACACGAAAATATATCGAAATCTTAAGCAATCCAAAATGGCAGAGCCTCAACTCTAATGACTCTGTAACTTGGTAGATACATGTTTTATATTGTATTTATTGAATCGGATACCAATATTCCATGTTTTAAGTCCATCGCATATTTCGCCATTTTCTAATAGGGTACTGTACATGAAAATATATCGAAATCTTAAGCTATCCAAAATGGCAGAGCCTCAACTCTAATGACTCTGTAACTTGGTAGATACAAGTTTTATATTGTATTTATTGAATCGGAGACCAATATTCCATGTTTTAAGTCCGTCGCATATATCGCCATTTTCTCATAGGGTACTGTACACGAAAATATATCGAAATCTTAAGCTATCCAAAATGGCAGAGCCTAAACTCTAATGACTCTGTAACTTGGTAGATACAAGTTTTATGTTTTATTTATTGAATCGGAGACCAATATTCCCTGTTTTAAGTCCGTCGCATATTTCGCCATTTTCTCATAGGGTACTGTACACGAAAATATATATATCGAAATCTTAAGCAATCCAAAATGGCAGAGCCTCAACTCTAAAGACTCTGTAACTTGGTATATACAAGTTTTATATTGTATTTATTGAATCGGAGACCAATATTCCCTTTTTTTAGGTCCGTCGCATAATTCGCCATTTTCTCATAGGGTACTGCACACGAAAATATATCGAAATCTTAAGCTATCCAAAATGGCAGAGCCTCAACTCTAATGACTCTGTAACTTGGTAGATACAAGTTTTATATTGTATTTATTGAATCGGATACCAATATTCCATGTTTTAAGTCCGTCGCATATTTCGCCATTTTCTCATAGGGTTACTGTACACGAAAATATATCGAAATCTTAAGCAATCCAAAATGGCAGAGCCTCAACTCTAATGACTTTGTAGCTTGGTAGATACAAGTTTTATATTGTATTTATTGAATCGGAGACCAATATTCCATGTTTTAAGTCCGTCGCATATTTCGCCATTTACTCATAGGACACGAAAATATATCGAAATCTTAAGCAATCCAAAATGGCAGAGCCTCAACTCTAATGACTCTGTAACTTGGTAGATACAAGTTTTATATTGTATTTATTGAATCGGATACCAATATTCCATGTTTTAAGTCCGTCGCATATTTCGCCATTTTCTCATAGGGTACTGTACACGAAAATATATATATCGAAATCTTAAGCAATCCAAAATGGCAGAGCCTCAACTCTAAAGACTCTGTAACTTGGTATATACAAGTTTTATATTGTATTTATTGAATCAGATACCAATATTCCATGTTTTAAGTCCGTCGCATATTTCGCCATTTTCTCATAGGGTACTGTATACGAAAATATATCGAAATCTTAAGCTATTCAAAATTGCAGAGCCTCAACTCTAATGACTTTGTAACTTGGTAGATACAAGTTTTATATTGTATTTATTGAATCGGAGACCAATATTCCATGTTTTAAGTCCGTCGCATATTTCGCCATTTTCTCATAGGGCAGAGCCTCAACTCTAAAGACTCTGTAACTTGGTAGATACAAGTTTTATATTGTATTTATTGAATCGGAGACCAATATTCCCTTTTTTTAGGTCCGTCGCATAATTCACCATTTTCTCATAGGGTACTGTACACGAAAATATATCGAAATCTTAAGCAATCCAAAATGGCAGAGCCTCAACTCTAATGACTCTGTAACTTGGTAGATACATGTTTTATATTGTATTTATTGAATCGGATACCAATATTCCATGTTTTAAGTCCATCGCATATTTCGCCATTTTCTAATAGGGTACTGTACATGAAAATATATCGAAATCTTAAGCTATCCAAAATGGCAGAGCCTCAACTCTAATGACTCTGTAACTTGGTAGATACAAGTTTTATATTGTATTTATTGAATCGGAGACCAATATTCCATGTTTTAAGTCCGTCGCATATATCGCCATTTTCTCATAGGGTACTGTACACGAAAATATATCGAAATCTTAAGCTATCCAAAATGGCAGAGCCTAAACTCTAATGACTCTGTAACTTGGTAGATACAAGTTTTATGTTTTATTTATTGAATCGGAGACCAATATTCCCTATTTTATGTCCGTCGCATATTTCGCCATTTTCTCATAGGGTATTGTACACGAAAATATATATATCGAAATCTTAAGCAATCCAAAATGGCAGAGCCTCAACTCTAAAGACTCTGTAACTTGGTATATACAAGTTTTATATTGTATTTATTGAATCGGAGACCAATATTCCCTTTTTTTAGGTCCGTCGCATAATTCGCCATTTTCTCATAGGGTACTGCACACGAAAATATATCGAAATCTTAAGCTATCCAAAATGGCAGAGCCTCAACTCTAATGACTCTGTAACTTGGTAGATACAAGTTTTATATTGTATTTATTGAATCGGATACCAATATTCCATGTTTTAAAACCGTCGCATATTTCGCCATTTTCTCATAGGGTTACTGTACACGAAAATATATCGAAATCTTAAGCAATCCAAAATGGCAGAGCCTCAACTCTAATGACTTTGTAGCTTGGTAGATACAAGTTTTATATTGTATTTATTGAATCGGAGACCAATATTCCATGTTTTAAGTCCGTCGCATATTTCGCCATTTACTCATAGGACACGAAAATATATCGAAATCTTAAGCTATCCAAAATGGCAGAGCCTCAACTCTAATGACTCTGTAACTTGGTAGATACAAGTTTTATATTGTATTTATTGAATCGGAGACCAATATTCCCTTTTTTTAGGTCCGTCGCATAATTCGCCATTTTCTCAAAGGGTACTGCACACGAAAATATATCGAAATCTTAAGCAATCCAAAATGGCAGAGCCTCAACTCTAATGACTCTGTAACTTGGTAGATACAAGTTTTATGTTTTATTTATTGAATCGGAGACCAATATTCCATGTTTTAAGTCTGTCGCATATTTCGCTATTTTCTCATAGGGTACTGTACACGAAAATATATCGAAATCTTAAGCAATCCAAAATGGCAGAGCCTCAACTCTAAAGACTCTGTAACTTGGTAGATACAAGTTTTATATTGTATTTATTGAATCGGAGACCAATATTCCCTTTTTTTAGGTCCGTCGCATAATTCGCCATTTTCTAAAAGGGTACTGCACACGAAAATATATCGAAATCTTAAGCAATCCAAAATGGCAGAGCCTCAACTCTAATGACTCTGTAACTTGGTAGATACAAGTTTTATATTGTATTTATTGAATCGGAGACCAATATTCCATGTTTTAAGTCCGTCGCATATTTCGCCATTTTCTCATAGGGCAGAGCCTCAACTCTAAAGACTCTGTAACTTGATAGATACAAGTTTTATATTGTATTTATTGAATCGGAGACCAATATTCCCTTTTTTTAGGTCCGTCGCATAATTCACCATTTTCTCATAGGGTACTGTACACGAAAATATATCGAAATCTTAAGCAATCCAAAATGGCAGAGCCTCAACTCTAATGACTCTGTAACTTGGTAGATACATGTTTTATATTGTATTTATTGAATCGGATACCAATATTCCATGTTTTAAGTCCATCGCATATTTCGCCATTTTCTAATAGGGTACTGTACATGAAAATATATCGAAATCTTAAGCTATCCAAAATGGCAGAGCCTCAACTCTAATGACTCTGTAACTTGGTAGATACAAGTTTTATATTGTATTTATTGAATCGGAGACCAATATTCCATGTTTTAAGTCCGTCGCATATATCGCCATTTTCTCATAGGGTACTGTACACGAAAATATATCGAAATCTTAAGCTATCCAAAATGGCAGAGCCTAAACTCTAATGACTCTGTAACTTGGTAGATACAAGTTTTATGTTTTATTTATTGAATCGGAGACCAATATTCCCTGTTTTAAGTCCGTCGCATATTTCGCCATTTTCTCATAGGGTACTGTACACGAAAATATATATATCGAAATCTTAAGCAATCCAAAATGGCAGAGCCTCAACTCTAAAGACTCTGTAACTTGGTATATACAAGTTTTATATTGTATTTATTGAATCGGAGACCAATATTCCCTTTTTTTAGGTCCGTCGCATAATTCGCCATTTTCTCATAGGGTACTGCACACGAAAATATATCGAAATCTTAAGCAATCCAAAATGGCAGAGCCTCAACTCTAATGACTCTGTAACTTGGTAGATACAAGTTTTATATTGTATTTATTGAATCGGATACCAATATTCCATGTTTTAAGTCCGTCGCATATTTCGCCATTTTCTCATAGGGTTACTGTACACGAAAATATATCGAAATCTTAAGCAATCCAAAATGGCAGAGCCTCATCTCTAATGACTTTGTAACTTGGTAGATACAAGTTTTATATTGTATTTATTGAATCGGAGACCAATATTCCATGTTTTAAGTCCGTCGCATATTTCGCCATTTACTCATAGGACACGAAAATATATCGAAATCTTAAGCTATCCAAAATGGCAGAGCCTCAACTCTAATGACTCTGTAACTTGGTAGATACAAGTTTTATATTGTATTTATTGAATCGGAGACCAATATTCCCTTTTTTTAGGTCCGTCGCATAATTCGCCATTTTCTCAAAGGGTACTGCACACGAAAATATATCGAAATCTTAAGCAATCCAAAATGGCAGAGCCTCAACTCTAATGACTCTGTAACTTGGTAGATACAAGTTTTATATTGTATTTATTGAATCGGATACCAATATTCCATGTTTTAAGTCCGTCGCATATTTCGCCATTTTCTCATAGGGTACTGTATACGAAAATATATCGAAATCTTAAGCTATTCAAAATGGCAGAGCCTCAACTCTAATGACTTTGTAACTTGGTAGATACAAGTTTTATATTGTATTTATTGAATCGGAGACCAATATTCCATGTTTTAAGTCCGTCGCATATTTCGCCATTTTCTCATAGGGCAGAGCCTCAACTCTAAAGACTCTGTAACTTGGTTGATACAAGTTTTATATTGTATTTATTGAATCGGAGACCAATATTCCCTTTTTTTAGGTCCGTCGCATAATTCACCATTTTCTCATAGGGTACTGTACACGAAAATATATCGAAATCTTAAGCAATCCAAAATGGCAGAGCCTCAACTCTAATGACTCTGTAACTTGGTAGATACATGTTTTATATTGTATTTATTGAATCGGATACCAATATTCCATGTTTTAAGTCCATCGCATATTTCGCCATTTTCTAATAGGGTACTGTACACGAAAATATATCGAAATCTTAAGCTATCCAAAATGGCAAAGCCTCAACTCTAATGACTCTGTAACTTGGTAGATACAAGTTTTATATTGTATTTATTGAATCGGAGACCAATATTCCCTGTTTTAAGTCCGTCACATATTTCGCCATTTTCTCATAGGGTACTGTACACGAAAATATATATATCGAAATCTTAAGTAATCCAAAATGGCAGAGCCTCAACTCTAAAGACTCTGTAACTTGGTATATACAAGTTTTATATTGTATTTATTGAATCGGAGACCAATATTCCCTTTTTTTAGGTCCGTCGCATAATTCGCCATTTTCTCATAGGGTACTGCACACGAAAATATATCGAAATCTTAAGCAATCCAAAATGGCAGAGCCTCAACTCTAATGACTCTGTAACTTGGTAGATACAAGTTTTATATTGTATTTATTGAATCGGATACCAATATTCCATGTTTTAAGTCCGTCGCATATTTCGCCATTTTCTCATAGGGTTACTGTACACGAAAATATATCGAAATCTTAAGCAATCCAAAATGGCAGAGCCTCAACTCTAATGACTTTGTAACATGGTAGATACAAGTTTTATATTGTATTTATTGAATCGGGGACCAATATTCCATGTTTTAAGTCCGTCGCATATTTCGCCATTTACTCATAGGACACGAAAATATATCGAAATCTTAAGCTATCCAAAATGGCAGAGCCTCAACTCTAATGACTCTGTAACTTGGTAGATACAAGTTTTATATTGTATTTATTGAATCGGAGACCAATATTCCATGTTTTAAGTCTGTCGCATATTTTGCCATTTTCTCATGGGGTACTGTACACGAAAATATATCGAAATCTTAAGCTATCCAAAATGGCAGAGCCTCAACTCTAATGACTCTGTAACTTGGTAGATACAAGTTTTATATTGTATTTATTGAATCGGAGACCAATATTCCCTGTTTTAAGTCCGTCGCATATTTCGCCATTTTCTCATAGGGTACTGTACACGAAAATATATCGAAATCTTAAGCAATCCAAAATGGCAGAGCCTCAACACTAAAGACTCTGTAACTTGGTAGATACAAGTTTTATATTGTATTTATTGAATCGGATACCAATATTCCATGTTTTAAGTCCGTCGCATATTTCGCCATTTTCTCATAGGGTAATGTACACGAAAATATATCGAAATCTTAAGCTATCCAAAATGGCAGAGCTTCAACTCTAATGACTCTGTAACTTGGTAGATACAAGTTTTATATTGTTTTTATTGAATCGGAGACCAATATTCCATGTTTTAAGTCCGTCGCATATTTCGCCATTTTCTCATAGGGTACTGTACACGAAAATATATCGAAATCTTAAGCTATCCAAAATGGCAGATCCTCAACTCTAATGACTCTGTAACTTGGTAGATACAAGTTTTATGTTTTATTTATTGAATCGGAGACCTATATTCCCTGTTTTAAGGCCGTCGCATATTTCGCCATTTTCTCATAGGGTACTGTACACGAAAATATATCGAAATCTTAAGCAATCCAAAATGGCAGAGCCTCAACTCTAAAGACTCTGTAACTTGGTAGATACAAGTTTTATATTGTATTTATTGAATCGGTGACCAATAGTCCCTTTTTTTAGGTCCGTCGCATAATTCGCCATTTTCTCAAAGGGTACTGCACACGAAAATATATCGAAACTTAAGCAATCTAATATGGCAGAACCTCAACTCTAATGACTCTGTAACTTGGTAGATACAAGTTTTATATTGTATTTATTGAATCGGATACCAATATTCCATGTTTTAAGTCCGTCGCATATTTCGCCATTTACTCATAGGACACGAAAATATATCGAAATCTTAAGCAATCCAAAATGGCAGAGCCTCAACTCTAATGACTCTGTAACTTGGTAGATACATGTTTTATATTGTATTTATTGAATCGGATACCAATATTCCATGTTTTAAGTCCGTCGCATATTTCGCCATTTTCTAATAGGGTACTGTACATGAAAATATATCGAAATCTTAAGCTATCCAAAATGGCAGAGCCTCAACTCTAATGACTCTGTAACTTGGTAGATACAAGTTTTATATTGTATTTATTGAATCGGAGACCAATATTCCATGTTTTAAGTCCGTCGCATATATCGCCATTTTCTCATAGGGTACTGTACACGAAAATATATCGAAATCTTAAGCTATCCAAAATGGCAGAGCCTAAACTCTAATGACTCTGTAACTTGGTAGATACAAGTTTTATGTTTTATTTATTGAATCGGAGACCAATATTCCCTGTTTTAAGTCCGTCGCATATTTCGCCATTTTCTCATAGGGTACTGTACACGAAAATATATATATCGAAATCTTAAGCAATCCAAAATGGCAGAGCCTCAACTCTAAAGACTCTGTAACTTGGTATATACAAGTTTTATATTGTATTTATTGAATCGGAGACCAATATTCCCTTTTTTTAGGTCCGTCGCATAATTCGCCATTTTCTCATAGGGTACTGCACACGAAAATATATCGAAATCTTAAGCTATCCAAAATGGCAGAGCCTCAACTCTAATGACTCTGTAACTTGGTAGATACAAGTTTTATATTGTATTTATTGAATCGGATACCAATATTCCATGTTTTAAGTCCGTCGCATATTTCGCCATTTTCTCATAGGGTTACTGTACACGAAAATATATCGAAATCTTAAGCAATCCAAAATGGCAGAGCCTCAACTCTAATGACTTTGTAACTTGGTAGATACAAGTTTTATATTGTATTTATTGAATCGGAGACCAATATTCCATGTTTTAAGTCCGTCGCATATTTCGCCATTTACTCATAGGACACGAAAATATATCGAAATCTTAAGCTATCCAAAATGGCAGAGCCTCAACTCTAATGACTCTGTAACTTGGTAGAGACAAGTTTTATATTGTATTTATTGAATCGGAGACCAATATTCCCTTTTTTTAGGTCCGTCGCATAATTCGCCATTTTCTCAAAGGGTACTGCACACGAAAATATATCGAAATCTTAAGCAATCCAAAATGGCAGAGCCTCAACTCTAATGGCTCTGTAACTTGGTAGATACAAGTTTTATATTGTATTTATTGAATCGGATACCAATATTCCATGTTTTAAGTCCGTCGCATATTTCGCCATTTTCTCATAGGGTACTGTACACGAAAATATATATATCGAAATCTTAAGCAATCCAAAATGGCAGAGCCTCAACTCTAAAGACTCTGTAACTTGGTATATACAAGTTTTATATTGTATTTATTGAATCGGATACCAATATTCCATGTTTTAAGTCCGTCGCATATTTCGCCATTTTCTCATAGGGTACTGTATACGAAAATATATCGAAATCTTAAGCTATTCAAAATGGCAGAGCCTCAACTCTAATGACTTTGTAACTTGGTAGATACAAGTTTTATATTGTATTTATTGAATCGGAGACCAATATTCCATGTTTTAAGTCCGTCGCATATTTCGCCATTTTCTCATAGGGCAGAGCCTCAACTCTAAAGACTCTGTAACTTGGTAGATACAAGTTTTATATTGTATTTATTGAATCGGAGACCAATATTCCCTTTTTTTAGGTCCGTCGCATAATTCACCATTTTCTCATAGGGTACTGTACACGAAAATATATCGAAATCTTAAGCAATCCAAAATGGCAGAGCCTCAACTCTAATGACTCTGTAACTTGGTAGATACATGTTTTATATTGTATTTATTGAATCGGATACCAATATTCCATGTTTTAAGTCCATCGCATATTTCGCCATTTTCTAATAGGGTACTGTACATGAAAATATATCGAAATCTTAAGCTATCCAAAATGGCAGAGCCTCAACTCTAATGACTCTGTAACTTGGTAGATACAAGTTTTATATTGTATTTATTGAATCGGAGACCAATATTCCATGTTTTAAGTCCGTCGCATATATCGCCATTTTCTCATAGGGTACTGTACACGAAAATATATCGAAATCTTAAGCTATCCAAAATGGCAGAGCCTAAACTCTAATGATTCTGTAACTTGGTAGATACAAGTTTTATGTTTTATTTATTGAATCGGAGACCAATATTCCCTGTTTTAAGTCCGTCGCATATTTCGCCATTTTCTCATAGGGTACTGTACACGAAAATATATATATCGAAATCTTAAGCAATCCAAAATGGCAGAGCCTCAACTCTAAAGACTCTGTAACTTGGTATATACAAGTTTTATATTGTATTTATTGAATCGGAGACCAATATTCCCTTTTTTTAGGTCCGTCGCATAATTCGCCATTTTCTCATAGGGTACTGCACACGAAAATATATCGAAATCTTAAGCTATCCAAAATGGCAGAGCCTCAACTCTAATGACTCTGTAACTTGGTAGATACAAGTTTTATATTGTATTTATTGAATCGGATACCAATATTCCATGTTTTAAGTCCGTCGCATATTTCGCCATTTTCTCATAGGGTTACTGTACACGAAAATATATCGAAATCTTAAGCAATCCAAAATGGCAGAGCCTCAACTCTAATGACTTTGTAGCTTGGTAGATACAAGTTTTATATTGTATTTATTGAATCGGAGACCAATATTCCATGTTTTAAGTCCGTCGCATATTTCGCCATTTACTCATAGGACACGAAAATATATCGAAATCTTAAGCTATCCAAAATGGCAGAGCCTCAACTCTAATGACTCTGTAACTTGGTAGATACAAGTTTTATATTGTATTTATTGAATCGGAGACCAATATTCCCTTTTTTTAGGTCCGTCGCATAATTCGCCATTTTCTCAAAGGGTACTGCACACGAAAATATATCGAAATCTTAAGCAATCCAAAATGGCAGAGCCTCAACTCTAATGACTCTGTAACTTGGTAGATACAAGTTTTATGTTTTATTTATTGAATCGGAGACCAATATTCCATGTTTTAAGTCTGTCGCATATTTCGCTATTTTCTCATAGGGTACTGTACACGAAAATATATCGAAATCTTAAGCAATCCAAAATGGCAGAGCCTCAACTCTAAAGACTCTGTAACTTGGTAGATACAAGTTTTATATTGTATTTATTGAATCGGATACCAATATTCCATGTTTTAAGTCCGTCGCATATTTCGCCATTTTCTCATAGGGTACTGTATACGAAAATATATCGAAATCTTAAGCTATTCAAAATGGCAGAGCCTCAACTCTAATGACTTTGTAACTTGGTAGATACAAGTTTTATATTGTATTTATTGAATCGGAGACCAATATTCCATGTTTTAAGTCCGTCGCATATTTCGCCATTTTCTCATAGGGCAGAGCCTCAACTCTAAAGACTCTGTAACTTGATAGATACAAGTTTTATATTGTATTTATTGAATCGGAGACCAATATTCCCTTTTTTTAGGTCCGTCGCATAATTCACCATTTTCTCATAGGGTACTGTACACGAAAATATATCGAAATCTTAAGCAATCCAAAATGGCAGAGCCTCAACTCTAATGACTCTGTAACTTGGTAGATACATGTTTTATATTGTATTTATTGAATCGGATACCAATATTCCATGTTTTAAGTCCATCGCATATTTCGCCATTTTCTAATAGGGTACTGTACATGAAAATATATCGAAATCTTAAGCTATCCAAAATGGCAGAGCCTCAACTCTAATGACTCTGTAACTTGGTAGATACAAGTTTTATATTGTATTTATTGAATCGGAGACCAATATTCCATGTTTTAAGTCCGTCGCATATATCGCCATTTTCTCATAGGGTACTGTACACGAAAATATATCGAAATCTTAAGCTATCCAAAATGGCAGAGCCTAAACTCTAATGACTCTGTTACTTGGTAGATACAAGTTTTATGTTTTATTTATTGAATCGGAGACCAATATTCCCTGTTTTAAGTCCGTCGCATATTTCGCCATTTTCTCATAGCGTACTGTACACGAAAATATATATATTGAAATCTTAAGCAATCCAAAATGGCAGAGCCTCAACTCTAAAGACTCTGTAACTTGGTATATACAAGTTTTATATTGTATTTATTGAATCGGAGACCAATATTCCCTTTTTTTAGGTCCGTCGCATAATTCGCCATTTTCTCATAGGGTACTGCACACGAAAATATATCGAAATCTTAAGCAATCCAAAATGGCAGAGCCTCAACTCTAATGACTCTGTAACTTGGTAGATACAAGTTTTATATTGTATTTATTGAATCGGATACCAATATTCCATGTTTTAAGTCCGTCGCATATTTCGCCATTTTCTCATAGGGTTACTGTACACGAAAATATATCGAAATCTTAAGCAATCCAAAATGGCAGAGCCTCAACTCTAATGACTTTGTAACTTGGTAGATACAAGTTTTATATTATATTTATTGAATCGGAGACCAATATTCCATGTTTTAAGTCCGTCGCATATTTCGCCATTTACTCATAGGACACGAAAATATATCGAAATCTTAAGCTATCCAAAATGGCAGAGCCTCAACTCTAATGACTCTGTAACTTGGTAGATACAAGTTTTATATTGTATTTATTGAATCGGAGACCAATATTCCCTTTTTTTAGGTCCGTCGCATAATTCGCCATTTTCTCAAAGGGTACTGCACACGAAAATATATCGAAATCTTAAGCAATCCAAAATGGCAGAGCCTCAACTCTAATGACTCTGTAACTTGGTAGATACAAGTTTTATATTGTATTTATTGAATCGGATACCAATATTCCATGTTTTATGTCCGTCGCATATTTCGCCATTTTCTCATAGGGTACTGTATACGAAAATATATCGAAATCTTAAGCTATTCAAAATGGCAGAGCCTCAACTCTAATGACTTTGTAACTTGGTAGATACAAGTTTTATATTGTATTTATTGAATCGGAGACCAATATTCCATGTTTTAAGTCCGTCGCATATTTCGCCATTTTCTCATAGGGCAGAGCCTCAACTCTAAAGACTCTGTAACTTGGTAGATACAAGTTTTATATTGTATTTATTGAATCGGAGACCAATATTCCCTTTTTTTAGGTCTGTCGCATAATTCACCATTTTCTCATAGGGTACTGTACACGAAAATATATCGAAATCTTAAGCAATCCAAAATGGCAGAGCCTCAACTCTAATGACTCTGTAATTTGGTAGATACATGTTTTATATTGTATTTATTCAATCGGATACCAATATTCCATGTTTTAAGTCCATCGCATATTTCGCCATTTTCTAATAGGGTACTGTACACGAAAATATATCGAAATCTTAAGCTATCCAAAATGGCAAAGCCTCAACTCTAATGACTCTGTAACTTGGTAGATACAAGTTTTATATTGTATTTATTGAATCAGAGACCAATATTCCCTGTTTTAAGTCCGTCACATATTTCGCCATTTTCTCATAGGGTACTGTACACGAAAATATATATATCGAAATCTTAAGTAATCCAAAATGGCAGAGCATCAACTCTAAAGACTCTGTAACTTGGTATATACAAGTTTTATATTGTATTTATTGAATCGGAGACCAATATTCCCTTTTTTTAGGTCCGTCGCATAATTCGCCATTTTCTCATAGGGTACTGCACACGAAAATATATCGAAATCTTAAGCAATCCAAAATGGCAGAGCCTCAACTCTAATGACTCTGTAACTTGGTAGATACAAGTTTTATATTGTATTTATTGAATCGGATACCAATATTCCATGTTTTAAGTCCGTCGCATATTTCGCCATTTTCTCATAGGGTTACTGTACACGAAAATATATCGAAATCTTAAGCAATCCAAAATGGCAGAGCCTCAACTCTAATGACTTTGTAACATGGTAGATACAAGTTTTATATTGTATTTATTGAATCGGAGACCAATATTCCATGTTTTAAGTCCGTCGCATATTTCGCCATTTACTCATAGGACACGAAAATATATCGAAATCTTAAGCTATCCAAAATGGCAGAGCCTCAACTCTAATGACTCTGTAACTTGGTAGATACAAGTTTTATATTGTATTTATTGAATCGGAGACCAATATTCCATGTTTTAAGTCTGTCGCATATTTTGCCATTTTCTCATGGGGTACTGTACACGAAAATATATCGAAATCTTAAGCTATCCAAAATGGCAGAGCCTCAACTCTAATGACTCTGTAACTTGGTAGATACAAGTTTTATATTGTATTTATTGAATCGGAGACCAATATTCCCTGTTTTAAGTCCGTCGCATATTTCGCCATTTTCTCATAGGGTACTGTACACGAAAATATATCGAAATCTTAAGCAATCCAAAATGGCAGAGCCTCAACACTAAAGACTCTGTAACTTGGTAGATACAAGTTTTATATTGTATTTATTGAATCGGATACAAATATTCCCTTTTTTTAGGTCCGTCGCATAATTCGCCATTTTCTCATAGGGTACTGTACACGAAAATATATCGAAATCTTAAGCTATCCAAAATGGTAGAGCCTCAACTCTAATGACTCTGTAACTTGGTAGATACAAGTTTTATAATGTATTTATTGAATCGGATACCAATATTCCATGTTTTAAGTCCGTCGCATATTTCGCCATTTTCTCATAGGGTAATGTACACGAAAATATATCGAAATCTTAAGCTATCCAAAATGGCAGAGCTTCAACTCTAATGACTCTGTAACTTGGTAGATACAAGTTTTATATTGTTTTTATTGAATCGGTGACCAATATTCCATGTTTTAAGTCCGTCGCATATTTCGCCATTTTCTCATAGGGTACTGTACACGAAAATATATCGAAATCTTAAGCTATCCAAAATGGCAGAGCCTCAACTCTAATGACTCTGTAACTTGGTAGATACAAGTTTTATGTTTTATTTATTGAATCGGAGACCAATATTCCCTGTTTTAAGTCCGTCGCATATTTCGCCATTTTCTCATAGGGTACTGTACACGAAAATATATCGAAATCTTAAGCAATCCAAAATGGCAGAGCCTCAACTCTAAAGACTCTGTAACTTGGTAGATACAAGTTTTATATTGTATTTATTGAATCGGAGACCAATATTCCCTTTTTTTAGGTCCGTCGCATAATTCGCCATTTTCTCAAAGGGTACTGCACACGAAAATATATTGAAATCTTAAGCAATCTAAAATGGCATAGCCTCAACTCTAATGACTCTGTAACTTGGTAGATACAAGTTTTATATTGTATTTATTGAATCAGATACCAATATTCCATGTTTTAAGTCCGTCGCATATTTCGCCATTTTCTCATAGGGTACTGTATACGAAAATATATCGAAAACTTAAGCTATTCAAAATGGCAGAGCCTCAACTCTAATGACTTTGTAACTTGGTAGATACAAGTTTTATATTGTATTTATTGAATCGGAGACCAATATTCCATGTTTTAAGTCCGTCGCATATTTCGCCATTTTCTCATAGGGTACTGTACACGAAAATATATCGAAATCTTAAGTAATCCAAAATGGCAGAGCCTCAACTCTAAAGACTCTGTAACTTGGTAGATACAAGTTTTATATTGTATTTATTGAATCGGAGACCAATATTCCCTTTTTTGAGGTCCGTCGCATAATTCACCATTTTCTCATAGGGTACTGTACACGAAAATATATCGAAATCTTACGCAATCCAAAATGGCAGAGCCTCAACTCTAATGACTCTGTAACTTGGTAGATACAAGT
Organism: Persicaria maculosa; assembly: GCA_963922045.1. Lineage (NCBI taxonomy): Eukaryota > Viridiplantae > Streptophyta > Magnoliopsida > Caryophyllales > Polygonaceae > Persicaria > Persicaria maculosa. Next base: position 1,061,041 of record OY998254.1, on the reverse strand, counting down.
TTTATATTGTATTTATTGAATCGGATACCAATATTCAATGTTTTAAGTCAATCGCATATTTTGCCATTTTCTCATAGGGTACTGTACACGAAAATATATCGAAATCTTAAGCTATCCAAATTGGCAGAGCCTCAACTCTAATGACTCTGTAACTTGGTAGATACAAGTTTTATATTGTATTTATTGAATCGGAGACCAATATTCCCTGTTTTAAGTCCGTCGCATAATTCACCATTTTCTCATAGGGTACTGTACACGAAAATATATCGAAATCTTAAGCTATCCAAAATGGCAGAGCCTCAACTCTAATGACTCTGTAACTTGGTAGATACAAGTTTTATATTGTATTTATTGAATCGGATACAAATATTCCCTTTTTTTAGGTCCGTCGCATAATTCGCCATTTTCTCATAGGGTACTGTACACGAAAATATATCGAAATCTTAAGCTATCCAAAATGGTAGAGCCTCAACTCTAATGACTCTGTAACTTGGTAGATACAAGTTTTATAATGTATTTATTGAATCGGATACCAATATTCCATGTTTTAAGTCCGTCGCATATTTCGCCATTTTCTCATAGGGTAATGTACACGAAAATATATCGAAATCTTAAGCTATCCAAAATGGCAGAGCTTCAACTCTAATGACTCTGTAACTTGGTAGATACAAGTTTTATATTGTTTTTATTGAATCGGTGACCAATATTCCATGTTTTAAGTCCGTCGCATATTTCGCCATTTTCTCATAGGGTACTGTACACGAAAATATATCGAAATCTTAAGCTATCCAAAATGGCAGAGCCTCAACTCTAATGACTCTGTAACTTGGTAGATACAAGTTTTATGTTTTATTTATTGAATCGGAGACCAATATTCCCTGTTTTAAGTCCGTCGCATATTTCGCCATTTTCTCATAGGGTACTGTACACGAAAATATATCGAAATCTTAAGCAATCCAAAATGGCAGAGCCTCAACTCTAAAGACTCTGTAACTTGGTAGATACAAGTTTTATATTGTATTTATTGAATCGGAGACCAATATTCCCTTTTTTTAGGTCCGTCGCATAATTCGCCATTTTCTCAAAGGGTATTGCACACGAAAATATATCGAAATCTTAAGCAATCTAAAATGGCATAGCCTCAACTCTAATGACTCTGTAACTTGGTAGATACAAGTTTTATATTGTATTTATTGAATCGGATACCAATATTCCATGTTTTAAGTCCGTCGCATATTTCGCCATTTTCTCATAGGGTACTGTATACGAAAATATATCGAAAACTTAAGCTATTCAAAATGGCAGAGCCTCAACTCTAATGACTTTGTAACTTGGTAGATACAAGTTTTATATTGTATTTATTGAATCGGAGACCAATATTCCATGTTTTAAGTCCGTCGCATATTTCGCCATTTTCTCATAGGGTACTGTACACGAAAATATATCGAAATCTTAAGTAATCCAAAATGGCAGAGCCTCAACTCTAAAGACTCTGTAACTTGGTAGATACAAGTTTTATATTGTATTTATTGAATCGGAGACCAATATTCCCTTTTTTGAGGTCCGTCGCATAATTCACCATTTTCTCATAGGGTACTGTACACGAAAATATATCGAAATCTTAAGCAATCCAAAATGGCAGAGCCTCAACTCTAATGACTCTGTAACTTGGTAGATACAAGTTTTATATTGTATTTATTGAATCGGATACCAATATTCCATGTTTTAAGTCCATCGCATATTTTGCCATTTTCTCATCGGGTACTGTACACGAAAATATATCGAAATCTTAAGCTATCCAAATTGGCAGAGCCTCAACTCTAATGACTCTGTAACTTGGTAGATACAAGTTTTATATTGTATTTATTGAATCGGAGACCATTATTCCCTGTTTTAAGTCCGTCGCATATTTCGCCATTTTCTCATAGGGTACTGTACACGAAAATATATCGAAATCTTAAGCAATCCAAAATGGAAGAGCCTCAACACTAAAGACTCTGTAACTTGGTAGATACAAGTTTTATATTGTATTTATTGAATCGGATACCAATATTCCCTTTTTTTAGGTCCGTCGCATAATTCGCCATTTTCTCATAGGGTACTGTACACGAAAATATATCGAAATCTTAAGCTATCCAAAATGGTAGAGCCTCAACTCTAATGACTCTGTAACTTGGTAGATACAAGTTTTATAATGTATTTATTGAATCGGATACCAATATTCCATGTTTTAAGTCCGTCGCATATTTCGCCATTTTCTCATAGGGTAATGTACACGAAAATATATCGAAATCTTAAGCTATCCAAAATGGCAGAGCTTCAACTCTAATGACTCTGTAACTTGGTAGATACAAGTTTTATATTGTTTTTATTGAATCGGTGACCAATATTCCATGTTTTAAGTCCGTCGCATATTTCGCCATTTTCTCATAGGGTACTGTACACGAAAATATATCGAAATCTTAAGCTATCCAAAATGGCAGAGCCTCAACTCTAATTACTCTGTAACTTGGTAGATACAAGTTTTATGTTTTATTTATTGAATCGGAGACCAATATTCCCTGTTTTAAGTCCGTCGCATATTTCGCCATTTTCTCATAGGGTACTGCACACGAAAATATATCGAAATCTTAAGCAATCTAAAATGGCATAGCCTCAACTCTAATGACTCTGTAACTTGGTAGATACAAGTTTTATATTGTATTTATTGAATCGGATACCAATATTCCATGTTTTAAGTCCGTCGCATATTTCGCCATTTTCTCATAGGGTACTGTATACGAAAATATATCGAAATCTTAAGCTATTCAAAATGGCAGAGCCTCAACTCTAATGACTTTGTAACTTGGTAGATACAAGTTTTATATTGTATTTCTTGAATCGGAGACCAATATTCCATGTTTTAAGTCCGTCGCATATTTCGCCATTTTCTCATAGGGTACTGTACACGAAAATATATCGAAATCTTAAGTAATCCAAAATGGCAGAGCCTCAACTCTAAAGACTCTGTAACTTGGTAGATACAAGTTTTATATTGTATTTATTGAATCGGAGACCAATATTCCCTTTTTTGAGGTCCGTCGCATAATTCACCATTTTCTCATAGGGTACTGTACACGAAAATATATCGAAATCTTAAGCAATCCAAAATGGCAGAGCCTCAACTCTAATGACTCTGTAACTTGGTAGATACAAGTTTTATATTGTATTTATTGAATCGGATACCAATATTCCATGTTTTAAGTCCATCGCATATTTCGCCATTTTCTAATAGGGTACTGTACACGAAAATATATCGAAATCTTAAGCAATCCAAAATGGCAGAGCCTCAACTATAATGACTCTGTAACTTGGTAGATACAAGTTTTATATTGTATTTATTGAATCGGAGACCAATATTCCATGTTTTAAGTCCGTCGCATATTTCGCCATTTACTCATAGGACACGAAAATATATCGAAATCTTAAGCTATCCAAAATGGCAGAGCCTCAACTCTAATGACTCTGTAACTTGGTAGATACAAGTTTTATAATGTATTTATTGAATCGGAGACCAATATTCCATGTTTTAAGTCTGTCACATATTTTGCCATTTTCTCATAGGGTACTGTACATTAAAATATATCGAAATCTTAAGCTATCCAAAATGGCAGAGCCTCAACACTAAAGACTCTGTAACTTGGTAGATACAAGTATTATATTGTATTTATTGAATCGGAGACCAATATTCCCTTTTTTTAGGTCCGTCGCATAATTCGCCATTTTCTCATAGGGTACTGTACACGAAAATATATCGAAATCTTAAGCTATCCAAAATGGTAGAGCCTCAACTCTAATGACTCTGTAACTTGGTAGATACAAGTTTTATAATGTATTTATTGAATCGGATACCAATATTCCATGTTTTAAGTCCGTCGCATATTTCGCCATTTTCTCATACGGTAATGTACACGAAAATATATCGAAATCTTAAGCTATCCAAAATGGCAGAGCTTCAACTCTAATGACTCTGTAACTTGGTAAATACAAGTTTTATATTGTTTTTATTGAATCGGTGACCAATATTCCATGTTTTAAGCCCGTCGCATATTTCGCCATTTTCTCATAGGGTACTGTACACGAAAATATATCGAAATCTTAAGCTATCCAAAATGGCAGAGCCTCAACTCTAATGACTCTGTAACTTGGTAGATACAAGTTTTATGTTTTATTTATTGAATCGGAGACCAATATTCCCTGTTTTAAGTCCGTCGCATATTTCGCCATTTTCTCATAGGGTACTGTACACGAAAATATATCGAAATTTTAAGCAATCCAAAATGGCAGAGCCTCAACTCTAAAGACTCTGTAATTTGGTTGATACAAGTTTTATATTGTATTTATTGAATCGGAGACCAATATTCCCTTTTTTTAGGTCCGTCGCATAATTCGCCATTTTCTCAAAGGGTACTACACACGAAAATATATCGAAATCTTAAGCAATCTAAAATGGCATAGCCTCAACTCTAATGACTCTGTAACTTGGTAGATACAAGTTTTATATTGTATTTATTGAATCGGATACCAATATTCCATGTTTTAAGCCCGTCGCATATTTCGCCATTTTCTCATAGGGTACTGTACACGAAAATATATCGAAATCTTAAGCTATCCAAAATGGCAGAGCCTCAACTCTAATGACTCTGTAACTTGGTAGATACAAGTTTTATATTGTATTTATTGAATCGGAGACCAATATTCCATGTTTTAAGTCCGTCGCATATTTCGCCATTTTCTCATAGGGTACTGTACACGAAAATATATCGAAATCTTAAGTAATCCAAAATGGCAGAGCCTCAACTCTAAAGACTCTGTAACTTGGTAGATACAAGTTTTATATTGTATTAATTGAATCGGAGACCAATATTCCCTTTTTTTAGGTCCGTCGCATAATTCACCATTTTCTCATAGGGTACTGTACACGAAAATATATCGAAATCTTAAGCAATCCAAAATGGCAGAGCCTCAACTCTAATGACTCTGTAACTTGGTAGATACAAGTTTTATATTGTATTTATTGAATCGGATACCAATATTCCATGTTTTAAGTCCATCGCATATTTCGCCATTTTCTAATAGGGTACTGTACACGAAAATATATCGAAATCTTAAGCAATCCAAAATGGCAGAGCCTCAACTCTAATGACTCTGTAACTTGGTAGATACAAGTTTTATATTGTATTTATTTAATCGGAGACCAGTATTCCATGTTTTAAGTCCGTCGCATATTTCGCCATTTACTCATAGGACACGAAAATATATCGAAATCTTAAGCTATCCAAAATGGCAGAGCCTCAACTCTAATGACTCTGTAACTTGGTAGATACAAGTTTTATATTGTATTTATTGAATCGGAGACCAATATTCCATGTTTTAAGTCTGTCGCATATTTTGCCATTTTCTCATAGGGTACTGTACACGAAAATATATCGAAATCTTAAGCTATCCAAAATGGCAGAGCCTCAACTCTAATGACTCTGTAACTTGGTAGATACAAGTTTTATATTGTATTTATTGAATCGGAGACCAATATTCCCTGTTTTAAGTCCGTCGCATATTTCGCCATTTTCTCATAGGGTACTGTACACGAAAATATATCGAAATCTTAAGCAATCCAAAATGGCAGAGCCTCAACACTAAAGACTCTGTAACTTGGTAGATACAAGTTTTATATTGTATTTATTGAATCGGAGACCAATATTCCCTTTTTTTAGGTCCGTCGCATAATTCGCCATTTTCTCATAGGGTACTGTACACGAAAATATATCGAAATCTTAAGCAATCCAAAATGGTAGAGCCTCAACTCTAATGACTCTGTAACTTGGTAGGTACAAGTTTTATATTGTTTTTATTGAATCGGTGACCAATATTCCATGTTTTAAGCCCGTCGCATATTTCGCCATTTTCTCATAGGGTACTGTACACGAAAATATATCGAAATCTTAAGCTATCCAAAATGGCAGAGCCTCAACTCTAATGACTCTGTAACTTGGTAGATACAAGTTTTATGTTTTATTTATTGAATCGGAGACCAATATTCCCTGTTTTAAGTCCGTCGCATATTTCGCCATTTTCTCATAGGGTACTGTACACGAAAATATATCGAAATTTTAAGCAATCCAAAATGGCAGAGCCTCAACTCTAAAGACTCTGTAATTTGGTAGATACAAGTTTTATATTGTATTTATTGAATCGGAGACCAATATTCCCTTTTTTTAGGTCCGTCGCATAATTCGCCATTTTCTCAAAGGGTACTACACACGAAAATATATCGAAATCTTAAGCAATCTAAAATGGCATAGCCTCAACTCTAATGACTCTGTAACTTGGTAGATACAAGTTTTATATTGTATTTATTGAATCGGATACCAATATTCCATGTTTTAAGTCCGTCGCATATTTCGCCATTTTCTCATAGGGTACTGTACACGAAAATATATCGAAATCTTAAGCTATTCAAATTGGCAGAGCCTCAACTCTAATGACTTTGTAACTTGGTAGATACAAGTTTTATATTGTATTTATTGAATCGGAGACCAATATTCCATGTTTTAAGTCCGTCGCATATTTCGCCATTTTCTCATAGGGTACTGTACACGAAAATATATCGAAATCTTAAGTAATCCAAAATGGCAGAGCCTCAACTCTAAAGACTCTGTAACTTGGTAGATACAAGTTTTATATTGTATTAATTGAATCGGAGACCAATATTCCCTTTTTTTAGGTCCGTCGCATAATTCACCATTTTCTCATAGGGTACTGTACACGAAAATATATCGAAATCTTAAGCAATCCAAAATGGCAGAGCCTCAACTCTAATGACTCTGTAACTTGGTAGATACAAGTTTTATATTGTATTTATTGAATCGGATACCAATATTCCATGTTTTAAGTCCATCGCATATTTCGCCATTTTCTAATAGGGTACTGTACACGAAAATATATCGAAATCTTAAGCAATCCAAAATGGCAGAGCCTCAACTCTAATGACTCTGTAACTTGGTAGATACAAGTTTTATATTGTATTTATTTAATCGGAGACCAGTATTCCATGTTTTAAGTCCGTCGCATATTTCGCCATTTACTCATAGGACACGAAAATATATCGAAATCTTAAGCTATCCAAAATGGCAGAGCCTCAACTCTAATGACTCTGTAACTTGGTAGATACAAGTTTTATATTGTATTTATTGAATCGGAGACCAATATTCCATGTTTTAAGTCTGTCGCATATTTTGCCATTTTCTCATAGGGTACTGTACACGAAAATTTATCGAAATCTTAAGCTATCCAAAATGGCAGAGCCTCAACTCTAATGACTCTGTAACTTGGTAGATACAAGTTTTATATTGTATTTATTGAATCGGAGACCAATATTCCCTGTTTTAAGTCCGTCGCATATTTCGCCATTTTCTCATAGGGTACTGTACACGAAAATATATCGAAATCTTAAGCAATCCAAAATGGCAGAGCCTCAACACTAAAGACTCTGTAACTTGGTAGATACAAGTTTTATATTGTATTTATTGAATCGGAGACCAATATTCCCTTTTTTTAGGTCCGTCGCATAATTCGCCATTTTCTCATAGGGTACTGTACACGAAAATATATCGAAATCTTAAGCAATCCAAAATGGTAGAGCCTCAACTCTAATGACTCTGTAACTTGGTAGGTACAAGTTTTATTATGTATTTATTGAATCGGATACCAATATTCCATGTTTTAAGTCCGTCGCATATTTCGCCATTTACTCATAGGACACGAAAATATATCGAAATCTTAAGCTATCCAAAATGGCAGAGCCTCAACTCTAATGACTCTGTAACTTGGTAGATACAAGTTTTATATTGTATTTATTGAATCGGATACCAATATTCCATGTTTTAAGTCCGTCGCATATTTCGCCATTTTCTCATAGGGTACTGTACACGAAAATATATCGAAATCTTAAGCTATTCAAAATGGCAGAGCCTCAACTCTAATGACTTTGTAACTTGGTAAATACAAGTTTTATATTGTATTTATTGAATCGGAGACCAATATTCCATGTTTTAAGTCCGTCGCATATTTCGCCATTTTCTCATAGGGTACTGTACACGAAAATATATCGAAATCTTAAGTAATCCAAAATGGTAGAGCCTCAACTCTAAAGACTCTGTAACTTGGTAGATACAAGTTTTATATTGTATTTATTGAATCGGAGACCAATATTCCCTTTTTTTAGGTCCGTCGCATAATTCACCATTTTCTCATAGGGTACTGTACACGAAAATATATCGAAATCTTAAGCAATCCAAAATGGCAGAGCCTCAACTCTAATGACTCTGTAACTTGGTAGATACAAGTTTTATATTGTATTTATTGAATCGGATACCAATATTCCATGTTTTAAGTCCATCGCATATTTCGCCATTTTCTAATAGGGTACTGTACACGAAAATATATCGAAATCTTAAGCAATCCAAAATGGCAGAGCCTCAACTCTAATGACTCTGTAAGTTGGTAGATACAAGTTTTATATTGTATTTATTGAATCGGAGACCAATATTCCATGTTTTAAGTTCGTCGCATATTTCGCCATTTACTCATAGGACACGAAAATATATCGAAATCTTAAGCTATCCAAAATGGCAGAGCCTCAACTCTAATGACTCTGTAACTTGGTAGATACAAGTATTATATTGTATTTATTGAATCGGAGACCAATATTCCATGTTTTAAGTCTGTCGCATATTTTGCCATTTTCTCATAGGGTACTGTACACGAAAATATATCGAAATCTTAAGGTATCCAAAATGGCAGAGCCTCAACTCTAATGACTCTGTAACTTGGTAGATACAAGTTTTATATTGTATTTATTGAATCGGAGACCAATATTCCCTGTTTTAAGTCCGTCGCATATTTCGCCATTTTCTCATAGGGTACTGTACACGAAAATATATCGAAATCTTAAGCAATCCAAAATGGCAGAGCCTCAACACTAAAGGCTCTGTAACTTGGTAGATACAAGTTTTATATTGTATTTATTGAATCGGAGACCAATATTCCCTTTTTTTAGGTCCGTCGCATAATTCGCCATTTTCTCATAGGGTACTGTACACGAAAATATATCGAAATCTTAAGCAATCCAAAATGGTAGAGCCTCAACTCTAATGACTCTGTAACTTGGTAGATACAAGTTTTATAATGTATTTATTGAATCGGATACCAATATTCCATGTTTTAAGTCCGTCGCATATTTCGCCATTTTCTCATAGGGTAATGTACACGAAAATATATCGAAATCAAAGCTATCCAAAATGGCAGAGCTTCAACTCTAATGACTCTGTAACTTGGTAGATACAGGTTTTATATTGTTTTTATTGAATCGGTGACCAATATTCCATGTTTTAAGTCCGTCGCATATTTCGCCATTTTCTCATAGGGTACTGTACACGAAAATATATCGAAATCTTAAGCTATCCAAAATGGCAGATCCTCAACTCTAATGACTCTGTAACTTGGTAGATACAAGTTATATGTTTTATTTATTGAATCAGATACCAATATTCCCTGTTTTAAGTCCGTCGCATATTTCGCCATTTTCTCATAGGGTACTGTACACGAAAATATATCGAAATCTTAAGCAATCCAAAATGGCAGAGCCTCAACTCTAATGACTCTTTAACTTGGTAGATACAAGTTTTATATTGTATTTATTGAATCGGATACTAATATTCCATGTTTTAAGTCCGTCGCATATTTCGCCCATTTTCTCATAGGGTACTGTACACGAAAATATATCGAAATCTTAAGCTATTCAAAATGGCAGAGCCTCAACTCTAATGACTTTGTAACTTGGTAGATACAAGTTTTATATTGTATTTATTGAATCGGAGACCAATATTCCATGTTTTATGTCCGTCGCATATTTCGCCATTTTCTCATAGGGTACTGTACACGAAAATATATCGAAATCTTAAGTAATCCAAAATGGCAGAGCCTCAACTCCAAAGACTCTGTAACTTGGTAAATACAAGTTTTATATTGTTTTTATTGAATCGGAGACCAATATTCCCTTTTTTTAGGTCCGTCGCATAATTCACCATTTTCTCATAGGGTACTGTACACGGAAATATATCGAAATCTTAAGCAATCCAAAATGGCAGAGCCTCAACTCTAATGACTATGTAACTTGCTAGATACAAGTTTTATATTGTATTTATTGAATCGGATACCAATATTCCATGTTTTAAGTCCATCGCATATTTCGCCATTTTCTAATAGGTTACTGTACACGAAAATATATCGAAATCTTAAGCTATCCAAAATGGCAGAGCCTCAACTCTAATGACTCTGTAACTTGGTAGATACAAGTTTTATATTGTATTTATTGAATCGAAGACCAATATTCCATGTTTTAAGTCCGTCGCATATTTCGCCATTTTCTCATAGGGTAAAAATATATCGAAATCTTAAGCTATCCAAAATGGTAGAGCCTCAACTCTAATGACTCTGTAACTTGGTAGATACAAGTTTTATGTTTTATTTATTGAATCGGAGACCAATATTCCCTGTTTTAAGTCCGTCGGATATTTCGCCATTTTCTCATAGGGTACTGTACACGAAAATATATATATCGAAATCTTAAGCAATCCAAAATGGCAGAGCCTCAACTCTAAAGACTCTGTAACTTGGTATATACAAGTTTTATATTGTATTTATTGAATCGGAGACCAATATTCCCTTTTTTTAGGTCCGTCGCATAATTCGCCATTTTCTCATAGGGTACTACTGTACACGAAAATATATCGAAATCTTTAGCTATCCAAAATGGCAGAGCCTCAACTCTAATGACTCTGTAACTTGGTAGATACATGTTTTATATTGTATTTATTGAATCGGAGACCAATATTCCCTGTACACGAAAATATATCGAAATCTTAAGCAATCCAAAATGGTAGAGCCTCAACTCTAATGACTCTGTAACTTGGTAGATACAAGTTTTATAATGTATTTATTGAATCGGATACCAATATTCCATGTTTTAAGTCCGTCGCATATTTCGCCATTTTCTCATAGGGTAATGTACACGAAAATATATCGAAATCAAAGCTATCCAAAATGGCAGAGCTTCAACTCTAATGACTCTGTAACTTGGTAGATACAGGTTTTATATTGTTTTTATTGAATCGGTGACCAATATTCCATGTTTTAAGTCCGTCGCATATTTCGCCATTTTCTCATAGGGTACTGTACACGAAAATATATCGAAATCTTAAGCTATCCAAAATGGCAGATCCTCAACTCTAATGACTCTGTAACTTGGTAGATACAAGTTTTATGTTTTATTTATTGAATCAGATACCAATATTCCCTGTTTTAAGTCCGTCGCATATTTCGCCATTTTCTCATAGGGTACTGTACACGAAAATATATCGAAATCTTAAGCAATCCAAAATGGCAGAGCCTCAACTCTAATGACTCTTTAACTTGGTAGATACAAGTTTTATATTGTATTTATTGAATCGGATACCAATATTCCATGTTTTAAGTCCGTCGCATATTTCGCCCATTTTCTCATAGGGTACTGTACACGAAAATATATCGAAATCTTAAGCTATTCAAAATGGCAGAGCCTCAACTCTAATGACTTTGTAACTTGGTAGATACAAGTTTTATATTGTATTTATTGAATCGGAGACCAATATTCCATGTTTTATGTCCGTCGCATATTTCGCCATTTTCTCATAGGGTACTGTACACGAAAATATATCGAAATCTTAAGTAATCCAAAATGGCAGAGCCTCAACTCCAAAGACTCTGTAACTTGGTAAATACAAGTTTTATATTGTTTTTATTGAATCGGAGACCAATATTCCCTTTTTTTAGGTCCGTCGCATAATTCACCATTTTCTCATAGGGTACTGTACACGGAAATATATCGAAATCTTAAGCAATCCAAAATGGCAGAGCCTCAACTCTAATGACTATGTAACTTGGTAGATACAAGTTTTATATTGTATTTATTGAATCGGATACCAATATTCCATGTTTTAAGTCCATCGCATATTTCGCCATTTTCTAATAGGTTACTGTACACGAAAATATATCGAAATCTTAAGCTATCCAAAATGGCAGAGCCTCAACTCTAATGACTCTGTAACTTGGTAGATACAAGTTTTATATTGTATTTATTGAATCGAAGACCAATATTCCATGTTTTAAGTCCGTCGCATATTTCGCCATTTTCTCATAGGGTAAAAATATATCGAAATCTTAAGCTATCCAAAATGGTAGAGCCTCAACTCTAATGACTCTGTAACTTGGTAGATACAAGTTTTATGTTTTATTTATTGAATCGGAGACCAATATTCCCTGTTTTAAGTCCGTCGGATATTTTGCCATTTTCTCATAGGGTACTGTACACGAAAATATATATATCGAAATCTTAAGCAATCCAAAATGGCAGAGCCTCAACTCTAAAGACTCTGTAACTTGGTATATACAAGTTTTATATTGTATTTATTGAATCGGAGACCAATATTCCCTTTTTTTAGGTCCGTCGCATAATTCGCCATTTTCTCATAGGGTACTACAGTAAACGAAAATATATCGAAATCTTTAGCTATCCAAAATGGCAGAGCCTCAACTCTAATGACTCTGTAACTTGGTAGATACATGTTTTATATTGTATTTATTGAATCGGAGACCATTATTCCATGTTTTAAGTCCGTCGCATATTTCGCCATTTTCTCATAGGGTACTGTACACGAAAATATATCGAAATCTTAAGCAATCCAAAATTGCAGAGCCTCAACTCTAATGACTCTTTAACTTGGTAGATACAAGTTTTATATTGTATTTATTGAATCGGATACCAATATTCCATGTTTTAAGTCCGTCGCATATTTCGCCCATTTTCTCATAGGGTACTGTACACGAAAATATATCGAAATCTTAAGCTATTCAAAATGGCAGAGCCTCAACTCTAATGACTTTGTAACTTGGTAGATACAAGTTTTATATTGTATTTATTGAATCGGAGACCAATATTCCATGTTTTATGTCCGTCGCATATTTCGCCATTTTCTCATAGGGTACTGTACACGAAAATATATCGAAATCTTAAGTAATCCAAAATGGCAGAGCCTCAACTCCAAAGACTCTGTAACTTGGTAAATACAAGTTTTATATTGTTTTTATTGAATCGGAGACCAATATTCCCTTTTTTTAGGTCCGTCGCATAATTCACCATTTTCTCATAGGGTACTGTACACGGAAATATATCGAAATCTTAAGCAATCCAAAATGGCAGAGCCTCAACTCTAATGACTTTGTAACTTGGTAGATACAAGTTTTATATTGTATTTATTGAATCGGATACCAATATTCCATGTTTTAAGTCCATCGCATATTTCGCCATTTTCTAATAGGTTACTGTACACGAAAATATATCGAAATCTTAAGCTATCCAAAATGGCAGAGCCTCAACTCTAATGACTCTGTAACTTGGTAGATACAAGTTTTATATTGTATTTATTGAATCGAAGACCAATATTCCATGTTTTAAGTCCGTCGCATATTTCGCCATTTTCTCATAGGGTAAAAATATATCGAAATCTTAAGCTATCCAAAATGGTAGAGCCTCAACTCTAATGACTCTGTAACTTGGTAGATACAAGTTTTATGTTTTATTTATTGAATCGGAGACCAATATTCCCTGTTTTAAGTCCGTCGGATATTTCGCCATTTTCTCATAGGGTACTGTACACGAAAATATATATATCGAAATCTTAAGCAATCCAAAATGGCAGAGCCTCAACTCTAAAGACTCTGTAACTTGGTATATACATGTTTTATATTGTATTTATTGAATCGGAGACCAATATTCCCTTTTTTTAGGTCCGTCGCATAATTCGCCATTTTCTCATAGGGTACTACTGTACACGAAAATATATCGAAATCTTTAGCTATCCAAAATGGCAGAGCCTCAACTCTAATGACTCTGTAACTTGGTAGATACATGTTTTATATTGTATTTATTGAATCGGAGACCATTATTCCATGTTTTAAGTCCGTCGCATATTTCGCCATTTTCTCATAGGGTACTGTACACGAAAATATATCGAAATCTTAAGCAATCCAAAATGGCAGAGCCTCAACTCTAATGACTTTGTAACTTGGTAAATACAAGTTTTATATTGTATTTATTGAATCGGAGACCAATATTCCATGTTTTAAGTCCGTCGCATATTTCGCCATTTTCTCATAGGGTACTGTACACGAAAATATATCGAAATCTTAAGTAATCCAAAATGGCAGAGCCTCAACTCTAAAGACTCTGTAATTTGGTAGATACAAGTTTTATATTGTATTTATTGAATCGGAGACCAATATTCCCTTTTTTTAGGTCCGTCGCATAATTCACCATTTTCTCATAGGGTACTGTACACGAAAATATATCGAAATCTTAAGCAATCCAAAATGGCAGAGCCTCAACTCTAATGACTCTGTAAGTTGGTAGATACAAGTTTTATATTGTATTTATTGAATCGGAGACCAATATTCCATGTTTTAAGTTCGTCGCATATTTCGCCATTTACTCATAGGACACGAAAATATATCGAAATCTTAAGCTATCCAAAATGGCAGAGCCTCAACTCTAATGACTCTGTAACTTGGTAGATACAAGTTTTATATTGTATTTATTGAATCGGAGACCAATATTCCATGTTTTAAGTCTGTCGCATATTTTGCCATTTTCTCATAGGGTACTGTACACGAAAATATATCGAAATCTTAAGGTATCCAAAATGGCAGAGCCTCAACTCTAATGACTCTGTAACTTGGTAGATACAAGTTTTATATTGTATTTATTGAATCGGAGACCAATATTCCCTGTTTTAAGTCCGTCGCATATTTCGCCATTTTCTCATAGGGTACTGTACACGAAAATATATCGAAATCTTAAGCAATCCAAAATGGCAGAGCCTCAACACTAAAGGCTCTGTAACTCGGTAGATACAAGTTTTATATTGTATTTATTGAATCGGAGACCAATATTCCCTTTTTTTAGGTCCGTCGCATAATTCGCCATTTTCTCATAGGGTACTGTACACGAAAATATATCGAAATCTTAAGCAATCCAAAATGGTAGAGCCTCAACTCTAATGACTCTGTAACTTGGTAGATACAAGTTTTATAATGTATTTATTGAATCGGATACCAATATTCCATGTTTTAAGTCCGTCGCATATTTCGCCCATTTTCTCATAGGGTAATGTACACGAAAATATATCGAAATCAAAGCTATCCAAAATGGCAGAGCTTCAACTCTAATGACTCTGTAACTTGGTAGATACAGGTTTTATATTGTTTTTATTGAATCGGTGACCAATATTCCATGTTTTAAGTCCGTCGCATATTTCGCCATTTTCTCATAGGGTACTGTACACGAAAATATATCGAAATCTTAAGCTATCCAAAATGGCAGATCCTCAACTCTAATGACTCTGTAACTTGGTAGATACAAGTTTTATGTTTTATTTATTGAATCGGATACCAATATTCCCTGTTTTAAGTCCGTCGCATATTTCGCCATTTTCTCATAGGGTACTGTACACGAAAATATATCGAAATCTTAAGCAATCCAAAATGGCAGAGCCTCAACTCTAAAGACTCTGTAACTTGGTAGATACAAGTTTTATATTGTATTTATTGAATCGGAGACCAATATTCCCTTTTTTTAGGTCCGTCGCATAATTCACCATTTTCTCATAGGGTACTGTACACGAAAATATATCGAAATCTTAAGCAATCCAAAATGGCAGAGCCTCAACTCTAATGACTCTGTAACTTGGTAGATACAAGTTTTATATTGTATTTATTGAATCGGATACCAATATTCCATGTTTTAAGTCCATCGCATATTTCGCCATTTTCTAATAGGGTACTGTACACGAAAATATATCGAAATCTTAAGCAATCCAAAATGGCAGAGCCTCAACTCTAATGACTCTGTAAGTTGGTAGATACAAGTTTTATATTGTATTTATTGAATCGGAGACCAATATTCCATGTTTTAAGTTCGTCGCATATTTCGCCATTTACTCATAGGACACGAAAATATATCAAAATCTTAAGCTATCGAAAATGGCAGAGCCTCAACTCTAATGACTCTGTAACTTGGTAGATACAAGTTTTATATTGTATTTATTGAATCGGAGACCAATATTCCATGTTTTAAGTCTGTCGCATATTTTGCCATTTTCTCATAGGGTACTGTACACGAAAATATATCGAAATCTTAAGGTATCCAAAATGGCAGAGCCTCAACTCTAATGACTCTGTAACTTGGTAGATACAAGTTTTATATTGTATTTATTGAATCGGAGACCAATATTCCCTGTTTTAAGTCCGTCGCATATTTCGCCATTTTCTCATAGGGTACTGTACACGAAAATATATCGAAATCTTAAGCAATCCAAAATGGCAGAGCCTCAACACTAAAGGCTCTGTAACTTGGTATATACAAGTTTTATATTGTATTTATTGAATCGGAGACCAATATTCCCTTTTTTTAGGTCCGTCGCATAATTCGCCATTTTCTCATAGGGTACTGTACACGAAAATATATCGAAATCTTAAGCAATCCAAAATGGTAGAGCCTCAACTCTAATGACTCTGTAACTTGGTAGATACAAGTTTTATAATGTATTTATTGAATCGGATACCAATATTCCATGTTTTAAGTCCGTCGCATATTTCGCAATTTTCTCATAGGGTAATGTACACGAAAATATATCGAAATCAAAGCTATCCAAAATGGCAGAGCATCAACTCTAATGACTCTGTAACTTGGTAGATACAGGTTTTATATTGTTTTTATTGAATCGGTGACCAATATTCCATGTTTTAAGTCCGTCGCATATTTCGCCATTTTCTCATAGGGTACTGTACACGAAAATATATCGAAATCTTAAGCTATCCAAAATGGCAGAGCCTCAACTCTAATGACTCTGTAACTTGGTAGATACAAGTTTTATGTTTTATTTATTGAATCGGATACCAATATTCCCTGTTTTAAGTCCGTCGCATATTTCGCCATTTTCTCATAGGGTACTGTACACGAAAATATATCGAAATCTTAAGCAATCCAAAATGGCAGAGCCTCAACTCTAAAGACTCTGTAACTTGGTAGATACAAGTTTTATATTGTATTTATTGAATCGGAGACCAATATTCCCTTTTTTTAGGTCCGTCGCATAATTCGCCATTTTCTCAAAGGGTATTGCACACGAAAATATATCGAAATCTTAAGCAATCTAAAATGGCAGAGCCTCAACTCTAATGACTCTGTAACTTGGTAGATACAAGTTTTATATTGTATTTATTGAATCGGATACCAATATTCCATGTTTTAAGTCCGTCGCATATTTCGCCCATTTTCTCATAGGGTACTGTACACGAAAATATATCGAAATCTTAAGCTATTCAAAATGGCAGAGCCTCAACTCTAATGACTTTGTAACTTGGTAGATACAAGTTTTATATTGTATTTATTGAATCGGAGACCAATATTCCATGTTTTATGTCCGTCGCATATTTCGCCATTTTCTCATAGGGTACTGTACACGAAAATATATCGAAATCTTAAGTAATCCAAAATGGCAGAGCCTCAACTCCAAAGACTCTGTAACTTGGTAGATACAAGTTTTATATTGTTTTTATTGAATCGGAGACCAATATTCCCTTTTTTTAGGTCCGTCGCATAATTCACCATTTTCTCATAGGGTACTGTACACGGAAATATATCGAAATCTTAAGCAATCCAAAATGGCAGAGCCTCAACTCTAATGACTTTGTAACTTGGTAGATACAAGTTTTATATTGTATTTATTGAATCGGATACCAATATTCCATGTTTTAAGTCCATCGCATATTTCGCCATTTTCTAATAGGGTACTGTACACGAAAATATATCGAAATCTTAAGCTATCCAAAATGGCAGAGCCTCAACTCTAATGACTCTGTAACTTGGTAGATACAAGTTTTATATTGTATTTATTGAATCGAAGACCAATATTCCATGTTTTAAGTCCGTCGCATATTTCGCCATTTTCTCATAGGGTAAAAATATATCGAAATCTTAAGCTATCCAAAATGGCAGAGCCTCAACTCTAATGACTCTGTAACTTGGTAGATACAAGTTTTATGTTTTATTTATTGAATCGGAGACCAATATTCCCTGTTTTAAGTCCGTCGGATATTTCGCCATTTTCTCATAGGGTACTGTACACGAAAATATATATATCGAAATCTTAAGCAATCCAAAATGGCAGAGCCTCAACTCTAAAGACTCTGTAACTTGGTATATACAAGTTTTATATTGTATTTATTGAATCGGAGACCAATATTCCCTTTTTTTAGGTCCGTCGCATAATTCGCCATTTTCTCATAGGGTACTGCACACGAAAATATATCGAAATCTTAAGCAATCCAAAATGGCAGAGCCTCAACTCTAATGACTCTGTAACTTGGTAGATACAAGTTTTATATTGTATTTATTGAATCGGATACCAATATTCCATGTTTTAAGTCCGTCGCATATTTCGCCATTTTCTCAAAGGGTACTGTACACGAAAATATATCGAAATCTTAAGCAATCCAAAATGGCAGAGCCTCAACTCTAATGACTCTGTAACTTGGTAGATACAAGTTTTATATTGTATTTATTGAATCGGATACCAATATTCCATGTTTTAAGTCCGTCGCATATTTCGCCATTTTCTCAAAGGGTACTGTACACGAAAATATATCGAAATCTTAAGCAATCCAAAATGGCAGAGCCTCAACTCTAATGACTCTGTAACTTGGTATATACAAGTTTTATATTGTATTTATTGAATCGGAGACCAATATTCCATGTTTTAAGTCCGTCGCATATTTCGCTATTTACTCATAGGACACGAAAATATATCGAAATCTTAAGCTATCCAAAATGGCAGAGCTTCAACTCTAATGTCTCTGTAACTTGGTAGATACAAGTTTTATATTGTATTTATTGAATCGGAGACCAATATTCCATGTTTTAAGTCCGTCGCATATTTCGCCATTTTCTCATAGGGTACTGTACACGAAAATATATCGAAATCTTAAGCAATCCAAAATGGTAGAGCCTCAACTCTAAAGACTCTGTAACTTGGTAGATACAAGTTTTATATTGTATTTATTTAATCGGAGACCAATATTCCCTTTTTTTAGGTCCGTCGCATATTTCGCCATTTTCTAATAGGGTACTGTACACGAAAATATATCGAAATCTTAAGCAATCCAAAATGGTAGAGCCTGAACTCTAATGACTCTGTAACTTGGTAGATACAAGTTTTATATTGTATTTATTCAATCGGAGACCAATATTCCCTTTTTTTAAGTCTGTCGCATAATTCGCCATTTTCTCATAGGGTGCTGCACACGAAAATATATCGAAATCTTAAGCAATCCAAAATGGCAGAGCCTCAACTCTAATGACTCTGTAACTTGGTAGATCCAAGTTTTATATTGTATTTATTGAATCGGATACCAATATTCCATGTTTTAAGTCCGTCGCATATTTCGTCATTTACTCATAGGGTACTGTACACGAAAATATATCGAAATCTTAAGCAATCCAAAATGGTAGAGCCTCAACTCTAATGACTCTGTAACTTGGTAGATACAAGTTTTATATTGTATTTATTGAATCGGAGACCTATATTCTATGTTTTAAGTCCGTCGCATATTTCGCCATTTTCTCATAGGGTACTACTGTACACGAAAATATATCGAAATCTTTAGCTATCCAAAATGGCAGAGCCTCAACTCTAATGACTCTGTAACTTGGTAGATACATGTTTTATATTGTATTTATTGAATCGGAGACCATTATTCCATGTTTTAAGTCCGTCGCATATTTCGCCATTTTCTCATAGGGTACTGTACACGAAAATATATCGAAATCTTAAGCTATCCAAAATGGCAGAGCATCAACTCTAATGACTCTGTAACTTGGTAGATACAAGTTTTATGTTTTATTTATTGAATCGGAGACCAATATTCCCTGTTTTAAGTCCGTCGCATATTTCGCCATTTTCTCATAGGGTACTGTACACGAAAATATATCGAAATCTTAAGCAATCCAAAATGGCAGAGCCTCAACTCTAATGACTCTGTAACTTGGTAGATACAAGTTTTATATTGTATTTATTGAATCGGAGACCAATATTCCATGTTTTATGTCCGTCGCATATTTCGCCATTTCTCATAGGGTACTACTGTACACGAAAATATATCGAAATCTTTAGCTATCCAAAATGGTAGAGCCTCAACTCTAATGACTCTGTAACTTGGTAGATACAAGTTTTATATTGTATTTATTGAATCGGAGACCAATATTCCATGTTTTAAGTCCGTCGCATATTTCGCCATTTTCTCATAGGGTACTGTACACGAAAATATATCGAAATCTTAAGCTATCCAAAATGGCAGATCCTCAACTCTAATGACTCTGTAACTTGGTAGATACAAGTTTTATGTTTTATTTATTGAATCGGATACCAATATTCCCTGTTTTAAGTCCGTCGCATATTTCGCCATTTTCTCATAGGGTACTGTACACGAAAATATATCGAAATCTTAAGCAATCCAAAATGGCAGAGCCTCAACTCTAAAGACTCTGTAACTTGGTAGATACAAGTTTTATATTGTATTTATTGAATCGGAGACCAATATTCCCTTTTTTTAGGTCCGTCGCATAATTCGCCATTTTCTCATAGGGTACTACTGTACACGAAAATATATCGAAAACTTTAGCTATCCAAAATGGCAGAGCCTCAACTCTAATGACTCTGTAACTTTGTAGATACATGTTTTATATTGTATTTATTGAATCGGAGACCATTATTCCATGTTTTAAGTCCGTCGCATATTTCGCCATTTTCTCATAGGGTACTGTACACGAAAATATATCGAAATCTTAAGCAATCCAAAATGGCAGAGCCTCAACTCTAATGACTTTGTAACTTGGTAAATACAAGTTTTATATTGTATTTATTGAATCGGAGACCAATATTCCATGTTTTAAGTTCGTCGCATATTTCGCCATTTTCTCATAGGGTACTGTACACGAAAATATATCGAAATCTTAAGTAATCCAAAATGGCAGAGCCTCAACTCTAAAGACTCTGTAACTTGGTAGATACAAGTTTTTTATTGTATTTATTGAATCGGAGACCAATATTCCCTTTTTTTAGGTCCGTCGCATAATTCACCATTTTCTCATAGGGTACTGTACACGAAAATATATCGAAATCTTAAGCAATCCAAAATGGCAGAGCCTCAACTCTAATGACTCTGTAACTTGGTAGATACAAGTTTTATATTGTATTTATTGAATCGGATACCAATATTCCATGTTTTAAGTCCATCGCATATTTCGCCATTTTCTAATAGGGTACTGTACACGAAAATATATCGAAATCTTAAGCAATCCAAAATGGCAGAGCCTCAACTCTAATGACTCTGTAAGTTGGTAGATACAAGTTTTATATTGTATTTATTGAATCGGAGACCAATATTCCATGTTTTAAGTTCGTCGCATATTTCGCCATTTACTCATAGGACACGAAAATATATCGAAATCTTAAGCTATCCAAAATGGCAGAGCCTCAACTCTAATGACTCTGTAACTTGGTAGATACAAGTTTTATATTGTATTTATTGAATCGGAGACCAATATTCCATGTTTTAAGTCTGTCGCATATTTTGCCATTTTCTCATAGGGTACTGTACACGAAAATATATCGAAATCTTAAGGTATCCAAAATGGCAGAGCCTCAACTCTAATGACTCTGTAACTTGGTAGATACAAGTTTTATATTGTATTTATTGAATCGGAGACCAATATTCCCTGTTTTAAGTCCGTCGCATATTTCGCCATTTTCTCATAGGGTACTGTACACGAAAATATATCGAAATCTTAAGCTATCCAAAATGGCAGAGCCTCAACTCTAATGACTCTGTAACTTGGTAGATACAAGTTTTATGTTTTATTTATTGAATCGGATACCAATATTCCCTGTTTTAAGTCCGTCGCATATTTCGCCATTTTCTCATAGGGTACTGTACACGAAAATATATCGAAATCTTAAGCAATCCAAAATGGCAGAGCCTCAACTCTAAAGACTCTGTAACTTGGTAGATAAAAGTTTTATATTGTATTTATTGAATCGGAGACCAATATTCCCTTTTTTTAGGTCCGTCGCATAATTCGCCATTTTCTCAAAGGGTATTGCACACGAAAATATATCGAAATCTTAAGCAATCTAAAATGGCAGAGCCTCAACTCTAATGACTCTGTAACTTGGTAGATACAAGTTTTATATTGTATTTATTGAATCGGATACCAATATTCCATGTTTTAAGTCCGTCGCATATTTCGCCCATTTTCTCATAGGGTACTGTACACGAAAATATATCGAAATCTTAAGCTATTCAAAATGGCAGAGCCTCAACTCTAATGACTTTGTAACTTGGTAGATACAAGTTTTATATTGTATTTATTGAATCGGAGACCAATATTCCATGTTTTATGTCCGTCGCATATTTCGCCATTTTCTCATAGGGTACTGTACACGAAAATATATCGAAATCTTAAGGAATCCAAAATGGCAGAGCCTCAACTCCAAAGACTCTGTAACTTGGTAGATACAAGTTTTATATTGTTTTTATTGAATCGGAGACCAATATTCCCTTTTTTTAGGTCCGTCGCATAATTCACCATTTTCTCATAGGGTACTGTACACGGAAATATATCGAAATCTTAAGCAATCCAAAATGGCAGAGCCTCAACTCTAATGACTTTGTAACTTGGTAGATACAAGTTTTATATTGTATTTATTGAATCGGATACCAATATTCCATGTTTTAAGTCCATCGCATATTTCGCCATTTTCTAATAGGGTACTGTACACGAAAATATATCGAAATCTTAAGCTATCCAAAATGGCAGAGCCTCAACTCTAATGACTCTGTAACTTGGTAGATACAAGTTTTATATTGTATTTATTGAATCGAAGACCAATATTCCATGTTTTAAGTCCGTCGCATATTTCGCCATTTTCTCATAGGGTAAAAATATATCGAAATCTTAAGCTATCCAAAATGGTAGAGCCTCAACTCTAATGACTCTGTAACTTGGTAGATACAAGTTTTATGTTTTATTTATTGAATCGGAGACCAATATTCCCTGTTTTAAGTCCGTCGGATATTTCGCCATTTTCTCATAGGGTACTGTACACGAAAATATATATATCGAAATCTTAAGCAATCCAAAATGGCAGAGCCTCAACTCTAAAGACTCTGTAACTTGGTATATACAAGTTTTATATTGTATTTATTGAATCGGAGACCAATATTCCCTTTTTTTAGGTCCGTCGCATAATTCGCCATTTTCTCATAGGGTACTGCACACGAAAATATATCGAAATCTTAAGCAATCCAAAATGGCAGAGCCTCAACTCTAATGACTCTGTAACTTGGTAGATACAAGTTTTATATTGTATTTATTGAATCGGATACCAATATTCCATGTTTTAAGTCCGTCGCATATTTCGCCATTTTCTCAAAGGGTACTGTACACGAAAATATATCGAAATCTTAAGCAATCCAAAATGGCAGAGCCTCAACTCTAATGACTCTGTAACTTGGTATATACAAGTTTTATATTGTATTTATTGAATCGGAGACCAATATTCCATGTTTTAAGTCCGTCGCATATTTCGCTATTTACTCATAGGACACGAAAATATTTCGAAATCTTAAGCTATCCAAAATGGCAGAGCTTCAACTCTAATGTCTCTGTAACTTGGTAGATACAAGTTTTATATTGTATTTATTGAATCGGAGACAAATATTCCATGTTTTAAGTCCGTCGCATATTTCGCCATTTTCTCATAGGGTACTGTACACGAAAATATATCGAAATCTTAAGCAATCCAAAATGGTAGAGCCTCAACTCTAAAGACTCTGTAACTTGGTAGATACAAGTTTTATATTGTATTTATTTAATCGGAGACCAATATTCCCTTTTTTTAGGTCCGTCGCATATTTCGCCATTTTCTAATAGGGTACTGTACACGAAAATATATCGAAATCTTAAGCAATCCAAAATGGTAGAGCCTGAACTCTAATGACTCTGTAACTTGGTAGATACAAGTTTTATATTGTATTTATTCAATCGGAGACCAATATTCCCTTTTTTTAAGTCTGTCGCATAATTCGCCATTTTCTCATAGGGTGCTGCACACGAAAATATATCGAAATCTTAAGCAATCCAAAATGGCAGAGCCTCAACTCTAATGACTCTGTAACTTGGTAGATCCAAGTTTTATATTGTATTTATTGAATCTGATACCAATATTCCATGTTTTAAGTCCGTCGCATATTTCGTCATTTACTCATAGGGTACTGTACACGAAAATATATCGAAATCTTAAGCAATCCAAAATGGTAGAGCCTCAACTCTAATGACTCTGTAACTTGGTAGATACAAGTTTTATATTGTATTTATTGAATCGGAGACCAATATTCTATGTTTTAAGTCCGTCGCATATTTCGCCATTTTCTCATAGGGTACTACTGTACACGAAAATATATCGAAATCTTTAGCTATCCAAAATGGCAGAGCCTCAACTCTAATGACTCTGTAACTTGGTAGATACATGTTTTATATTGTATTTATTGAATCGGAGACCATTATTCCATGTTTTAAGTCCGTCGCATATTTCGCCATTTTCTCATAGGGTACTGTACACGAAAATATATCGAAATCTTAAGCTATCCAAAATGGCAGAGCATCAACTCTAATGACTCTGTAACTTGGTAGATACAAGTTTTATGTTTTATTTATTGAATCGGAGACCAATATTCCCTGTTTTAAGTCCGTCGCATATTTCGCCATTTTCTCATAGGGTACTGTACACGAAAATATATCGAAATCTTAAGCAATCCAAAATGGCAGAGCCTCAACTCTAATGACTCTGTAACTTGGTAGATACAAGTTTTATATTGTATTTATTGAATCGGAGACCAATATTCCCTTTTTTTAGGTCCGTCGCATAATTCGTTATTTTCTTATAGGGTATTGTACACGAAAATATATCGAAATCTTAAGCTATCCAAAATGGCAGATCCTCAACTCTATTGACTCAGTAACTTGGTAGATACATGATTTATATTGTATTTATTGAATCGGATACCAATATTCCATGTTTTAAGTCCGTCGCATATTTCGCCATTTACTCATAGGGTACTGTACACGAAACTATATCGGAATCTTAAGGTATCTAAAATGGCAGAGCATCAACTCTAATGACTCTGTAACTTGGTAGATACAAGTTTTATATTGTATTTATTGAATCGGATACCAATATTCCATGTTTTAAGTCCGTCGCATATTTCGCTATTTTCTCATAGGGTACTGTACACGAAAATATATCGAAATCTTAAGCTATCCAAAATGGCAGAGCCTCAACTCTAATGACTCTATAACTTGGTAGATACAAGTTTTATATTGTATTTATTGAATCGGAGACCAATATTCCATGTTTTAAGACCGTCGCATATTTTGCCATTTTCTCATAGGGTACTGTACACGAAAATATATCGAAATCTTAAGCAATCCAAAATGGTAGAGCCTCAACTCTAAAGACTCTGTAACTTGGTAGATACAAGTTTTATATTGTATTTATTGAATCGGAGACCAATATTCCCTTTTTTTAGGTCCGTCGCATATTTCGCCATTTTCTCATAGGGTACTGTACACGAAAATATATCGAAATCTTAAGCAATCCAAAATGGCAGAGCCTAAACTCTAAAGACTCTGTAACTTGGTAGATACAAGTTTTATATTGTATTTATTGAATCGGAGACCAATATTCCCTTTTTTTAGGTCCGTCGCATAATTCGTCATTTTCTCATAGGGTTGTACACGAAAAAATATCGAAATCTTAAGCAATCCAAAATGGCAGAGCCTCAACTCTAATGACTCTGTAACTTGGTAGATAAAAGTTTTATATTGTATTTATTCAATCGGAGACCAATATTCCCTTTTTTTAGGTCCGTCACATAATTCGTCATTTTCTCATAGGGTACTGCACACGAAAATATATCGAAATCTTAAGCAATCCAAAATGGCAGAGCCTCAACTATAATGACTCTGTAACTTGGTAGATACAAGTTTTATATTGTATTTATTGAATCGGAGACCAATATTCCATGTTTTAAGACCGTCGCATATTTCGCCATTTTCTCATAGGGTACTGTACACGAAAATATATCGAAATCTTAAGCAATCCAAAATGGTAGAGCCTCAGCTCTAAAGACTCTGTAACTTGGTAGATACAAGTTTTATATTGTATTTATTGAATCGGAGACCAATATTCCCTTTTTTTAGGTCCGTCGCATATTTCGCCATTTTCTCATAGGGTACTGTACACGAAAATATATCGAAATCTTAAGCAATCCAAAATGGCAGAGCCTCAACTCTAAAGACTCTGTAACTTGGTAGATACAAGTTTTATATTGTATTTATTGAATCGGAGACCAATATTCCCTTTTTTTAGGTCCGTCGCATAATTCGTCATTTTCTCATAGGGCTGTACACGAAAAAATATCGAAATCTTAAGCAATCCAAAATGGCAGAGCCTCAACTATAATGACTCTGTAACTTGGTAGATCCAAGTTTTATATTGTATTTATTGAATCGGATACCAATATTCCATGTTTTAAGTCCGTCGCATATTTCGCCATTTTCTCATAGGGTACTGTACACGAAAAAATATATATCGAAATCTTAAGCAATCCAAAATGGCAGAGCCTCAACTCTAAAGACTCTGTAACTTGGTAGATACAAGTTTTAGATTGTATTTATTGAATCGGAGACCAATATTCCCTTTTTTTAGGTCCGTCGCATAATTCGCCATTTTCTCATAGGGTACTGCACACGAAAATATATCGAAATCTTAAGCAATCCAAAATGGCAGAGCCTCAACTCTAATGACACTGTAACTTGGTAGATACAAGTTTTATATTGTATTTATTGAATCGGATACCAATATTCCATGTTTTATGTCCGTCGCATATTTCGCCATTTACTCATAGGGTACTGTACACGAAACTATATCGAAATCTTTAAGCTATCAAAAATGGCAGAGCATCAACTCTAATGACTCTGTAACTTGGTAGATACAAGTTTTATATTGTATTTATTGAATCGGATACGAATATTCCATGTTTTAAGTCCGTCGCATATTTCGCCATTTTCTCATAGCGTACTTGTACACGAAAATATATCGAAATCTTAAGCTATCCAAAATGGCAGAGCCTCAACTCTAATGACTCTGTAACTTGGTAGATACAAGTTTTATATTGTATTTATTGAATCGGAGACCAATATTCCATGTTTTTAGTCCGTCGCATATTTCGCCATTTTCTCATAGGGTACTGTACACGAAAATATATCGAAATCTTAAGCAATCCAAAATGGCAGAGCCTCAACTCTAATGACTCTGTAACTTGGTATATACAAGTTTTATATTGTATTTATTGAATCGGAGACCAATATTCCATGTTTTAAGTCCGTCGCATATTTCGCTATTTACTCATAGGACACGAAAATATATCGAAATCTTAAGCTATCCAAAATGGCAGAGCTTCAACTCTAATGTCTCTGTAACTTGGTAGATACAAGTTTTATATTGTATTTATTGAATCGGAGACCAATATTCCATGTTTTAAGTCCATCGCATATTTCGCCATTTTCTCATAGGGTACTGTAAACGAAAATATATCGAAATCTTAAGCAATCCAAAATGGTAGAGCCTCAACTCTAAAGACTCTGTAACTTGGTAGATACAAGTTTTATATTGTATTTATTTAATCGGAGACCAATATTCCCTTTTTTTAGGTCCGTCGCATATTTCGCCATTTTCTAATAGGGTACTGTACACGAAAATATATCGAAATCTTAAGCAATCCAAAATGGTAGAGCCTCAACTCTAAAGACTCTGTAACTTGGTAGATACAAGTTTTATATTATATTTATTGAATCGGAGACCAATATTCCCTTTTTTTAGGTCCGTCGCATAATTCGTCATTTTCTCATAGGGCTGTACACGAAAATATATCGAAATCTTAAGCAATCCAAAATGGAAGAGCCTCAACTCTAATGACTCTGTAACTTGGTAGATTCAAGTTTTATATTGTATTTATTCAATCGGAGACCAATATTCCCTTTTTTTAGGTCCGTCGCATAATTCGCCATTTTCTCATAGGGTGCTGCACACGAAAATATATCGAAATCTTAAGCAATCCAAAATGGCAGAGCCTCAACTCTAATGACTCTGTAACTCGGTAGATCCAAGTTTTATATTGTATTTATTGAATCGGATACCAATATTCCATGTTTTAAGTCCGTCGCATATTTCGTCATTTACTCATAGGGTACTGTACACGAAAATATATCGAAATCTTAAGCAATCCAAAATGGCAGAGCCTCAACTCTAATGACTCTGTAACTTGGTAGATACAAGTTTTATATTGTATTTATTGAATCGGAGACCAATATTCTATGTTTTAAGTCCGTCGCATATTTCGCCATTTTCTCATAGGGTACTACTGTACACGAAAATATATCGAAATCTTTAGCTATCCAAAATGGCAGAGCCTCAACTCTAATGACTCTGTAACTTGGTAGATACATGTTTTATATTGTATTTATTGAATCGGAGACCATTATTCCATGTTTTAAGTCCGTCGCATATTTCGCCATTTTCTCATAGGGTACTGTACACGAAAATATATCGAAATCTTAAGCTATCCAAAATGGCAGAGCATCAACTCTAATGACTCTGTAACTTGGTAGATACAAGTTTTATGTTTTATTTATTGAATGGGAGACCAATATTCCCTGTTTTAAGTCCGTCGCATATTTCGCCATTTTCTCATAGGGTACTGTACACGAAAATATATCGAAATCTTAAGCAATCCAAAATGGCAGAGCCTCAACTCTAATGACTCTGTAACTTGGTAGATACAAGTTTTATATTGTATTTATTGAATCGGAGACCAATATTCCATGTTTTATGTCCGTCGCATATTTCGCCATTTCTCATAGGGTACTACTGTACACGAAAATATATCGAAATCTTTAGCTATCCAAAATGGCAGAGCCTCAACTCTAATGACTCTGTAACTTGGTAGATACAAGTTTTATATTGTATTTATTGAATCGGAGACCAATATTCCATGTTTTAAGTCCGTCGCATATTTCGCCATTTTCTCATAGGGTACTGTACACGAAAATATATCGAAATCTTAAGCTATCCAAAATGGCAGAGCCTCAACTCTAATGACTCTGTAACTTGGTAGATACAAGTTTTATGTTTTATTTATTGAATCGGAGACCAATATTCCCTGTTTTAAGTCCGTCGCATATTTCGCCATTTTCTCATAGGGTACTGTACACGAAAATATATATATATCGAAATCTTAAGCAATCCAAAATGGCAGAGCCTCAACTCTAAAGACTCTGTAACTTGGTATATACTAGTTTTATATTGTATTTATTGAATCGGAGACCAATATTCCCTTTTTTTAGGTCCGTCGCATAATTCGCCATTTTCTCATAGGGTACTGCACACGAAAATATATCGAAATCCTAAGCAATCCAAAATGGCAGAGCCTCAACTCTAATGACTCTTTAACTTGGTAGATACAAGTTTTATATTGTATTTATTGAATCGGATACCAATATTCCATGTTTTAAGTCCGTCGCATATTTTGCCATTTTCTCATAGGGTACTGTACACGAAAATATATCGAAATCTGAAGCAATCCAAAATGGCAGAGCCTCAACTCTAATGACTCTGTAACTTGGTAGATACAAGTTTTATATTGTATTTATTGAATCGGAGACCAATATTCCATGTTTTAAGTCCGTAGCATATTTCGCCATTTTCTCATAGGGTACTACTGTACACGAAAATATATCGAAATCTTTAGCTATCCAAAATGGCAGAGCCTCAACTCTAATGACTCTGTAACTTGGTAGATACAAGTTTTATATTGTATTTATTGAATCGGAGACCAATATTCCATGTTTTAAGTCCGTCGCAGATTTCGCCATTTTCTCATAGGGTACTGTACACAAAAATATATCGAAATCTTAAGCAATCCAAAATGGCAGAGCCTCAACTCTAAAGACTCTGTAACTTTGAAGATAGAAGTTTTATATTCTATTTATTGAATCAGAGGCCAATATTCCATTTTTTTAGGTCCGTCGCATAATTCGTTATTTTCTTATAGGGTATTGTACACGAAAATATATCGAAATCTTAAGCTATCCAAAATGGCAGATCCTCAACTCTATTGACTCAGTAACTTGGTAGATACATGTTTTATATTGTATTTATTTAATCGGATACCAATATTCCATGTTTTAAGTCCGTCGCATATTTCGCCATTTACTCATAGGGTACTGTACACGAAACTATATCGAAATCTTAAGGTATCCAAAATGGCAGAGCATCAACTCTAATGACTCTGTAACTTGGTAGATACAAGTTTTATATTGTATTTATTGAATCGGATACCAATATTCCATGTTTTAAGTTCGTCGCATATTTCGCTATTTTCTCATAGGGTACTGTACACGAAAATATATCAAAATCTTAAGCTATCCAAAATGGCAGAGCCTCAACTCTAATGACTCTATAACTTGGTAGATAAAAGTTTTATATTGTATTTATTGAATCGGAGACCAATATTCCCTTTTTTTAGGTCCGTCGCATATTTCGCCATTTTCTCATAGGGTACTGTACACGAAAATATATCGAAATCTTAAGCAATCCAAAATGGCAGAGCCTCAACTCTAAAGACTCTGTAACTTGGTAGATACAAGTTTTATATTGTATTTATTGAATCGGAGACCAATATTCCCTTTTTTTAGGTCCGTCGCATAATTCGTCATTTTCTCATAGGGCTGTACACGAAAAAATATCGAAATCTTAAGCAATCCAAAATAGCAGAGCCTCAACTCTAATGACTCTGTAACTTGGTAGATAAAAGTTTTATATTGTATTTATTCAATCAGAGACCAATATTCCCTTTTTTTAGGTCCGTCGCATAATTCGCCATTTTCTCATAGGGTACTGCACACGAAAATATATCGAAATCTTAAGCAATCCAAAATGGCAGAGCCTCAACTATAATGACTCTGTAACTTGGTAGATACTAGTTTTATATTGTATTTATTGAATCGGAGACCAATATTCCATGTTTTAAGACCGTCGCATATTTTGCCATTTTCTCATAGGGTACTGTACACGAAAATATATCGAAATCTTAAGCAATCCAAAATGGTAGAGCCTCAGCTCTAAAGACTCTATAACTTGGTAGATACAAGTTTTATATTGTATTTATTGAATCGGAGACCAATATTCCCTTTTTTTAGGTCCGTCGCATAATTCGTCATTTTCTCATAGGGCTGTACACGAAAAAATATCGAAATCTTAAGCAATCAAAAATGGCAGAGCCTCAACTATAATGACTCTGTAACTTGGTAGATCCAAGTTTTATATTGTATTTATTGAATCGGATACCAATATTCCATGTTTTAAGTCCGTCGCATATTTCGCCATTTTCTCATAGGGTACTGTACACGAAAAAATATATATCGAAATCTTAAGCAATCCAAAATGGCAGAGCCTCAACTCTAAAGACTCTGTAACTTGGTAGATACAAGTTTTAGATTGTATTTATTGAATCGGAGACCAATATTTCCTTTTTTTAGGTCCGTCGCATAATTCGCCATTTTCTCATAGGGTACTGCACACGAAAATATATCGAAATCTTAAGCAATCCAAAATGGCAGAGCCTCAACTCTAATGACACTGTAACTTGGTAGATACAAGTTTTATATTGTATTTATTGAATCGGATACCAATATTCCATGTTTTATGTCCGTCGCATATTTCGCCATTTACTCATAGGGTACTGTACACGAAACTATATCGAAATCTTAAGCTATCCAAAATGGCAGAGCATCAACTCTAATGACTCTGTAACTTGGTAGATACAAGTTTTATATTGTATTTATTGAATCGGATACGAATATTCCATGTTTTAAGTCCGTCGCATATTTCGCCATTTTCTCATAGCGTACTTGTACACGAAAATATATCGAAATCTTAAGCTATCCAAAATGGCAGAGCCTCAACTCTAATGACTCTGTAACTTGGTAGATACAAGTTTTATATTGTATTTATTGAATCGGATACCAATATTCTAAGTTTTAAGTCCATCGCATATTTCGTCATTTTCTCATAGGGTACTGTACACGAAAATATATCGAAATCTTAAGCTATCCAAAATGGCAGAGCCTCAACTCTAATGACTCTGTAACTTGGTAGATACAAGTTTTATATTGTATTTATTGAATCGGAGACCAATATTCCATGTTTTTAGTCTGTCGCATATTTCGCCATTTTCTCATAGGGTACTGTACACGAAAATATATCGAAATCTTAAGCAATCCAAAATGGCAGAGCCTCAACTCTAATGACTCTGTAACTTGGTAGATACAAGTTTTATATTGTATTTATTGAATCGGATACCAATATTCCATGTTTTAAGTCCGTCACATATTTCGCCATTTTCTCATAGGGTACTGTACACGAAAATATATCGAAATCTTAAGCAATCCAAAATGGTAGAGCCTCAACTCTAAAAACTCTGTAACTTGGTAGATACAAGTTTTATATTGTATTTATTGAATC
Organism: Persicaria maculosa; assembly: GCA_963922045.1. Classification (NCBI taxonomy): domain Eukaryota; kingdom Viridiplantae; phylum Streptophyta; class Magnoliopsida; order Caryophyllales; family Polygonaceae; genus Persicaria; species Persicaria maculosa. The sequence goes on along the minus strand of OY998254.1, from coordinate 1,028,147 downwards.
GGAGACCAATATTCCCTTTTTTTAGGTCCGTCGCATATTTCGCCATTTTCTCATAGGGTACTGTACACGAAAATATATCGAAATCTTAAGCAATCCAAAATGGCAGAGCCTCAACTCTAAAGACTCTGTAACTTGGTAGATACAAGTTTTATATTGTATTTATTGACTCAGTAACTTGGTAGATACATGTTTTATATTGTATTTATTGAATCGGATACCAATATTCCATGTTTTAAGTCCGTCGCATATTTCGCCATTTACTCATAGGGTACTGTACACGAAACTATATCGAAATCTTAAGGTATCCAAAATGGCAGAGCATCAACTCTAATGACTCTGTAACTTGGTACTGTACACGAAAATATTCCCTTTTTTTAGGTCCGTCGCATATTTCGCCATTTTCTCATAGGGTACTGTACACGAAAATATTCCCTTTTTTTAGGTCCGTCGCATATTTCGCCATTTTCTCATAGGGTACTGTACACGAAAATATATCGAAATCTTAAGCAATCCAAAATGGCAGAGCCTCAACTCTAAAGACTCTGTAACTTGGTAGATACAAGTTTTATATTGTATTTATTGACTCAGTAACTTGGTAGATACATGTTTTATATTGTATTTATTGAGTCGGATACCAATATTCCATGTTTTAAGTCCGTCGCATATTTCGCCATTTACTCATAGGGTACTGTACACGAAACTATATCGAAATCTTAAGCTATCCAAAATGGCAGATCCTCAACTCTATTGACTCAGTAACTTGGTAGATACATGTTTTATATTGTATTTATTGAATCGGATACCAATATTCCATGTTTTAAGTCCGTCGCATATTTCGCCATTTACTCATAGGGTACTGTACACGAAACTATATCGAAATCTTAAGGTATCCAAAATGGCAGAGCATCAACTCTAATGACTCTGTAACTTGGTAGATACATGTTTTATATTGTATTTATTGAATCGGATACCAATATTCCATGTTTTAAGTCCGTCGCATATTTCGCTATTTTCTCATAGGGTACTGTACACGAAAATATATCGAAATCTTAAGCTATCCAAAATGGCAGAGCCTCAACTCTAATGACTCTATAACTTGGTAGATACAAGTTTTATATTGTATTTATTGAATCGGAGACCAATATTCCCTTTTTTTAGGTCCGTCGCATATTTCGCCATTTTCTCATAGGGTACTGTACACGAAAATATATCGAAATCTTAAGCAATCCAAAATGGCAGAGCCTCAACTCTAAAGACTCTGTAACTTGGTAGATACAAGTTTTATATTGTATTTATTGAATCGGAGACCAATATTCCCTTTTTTTAGGTCCGTCGCATAATTCGTCATTTTCTCATAGGGCTGTACACGAAAAAATATCGAAATCTTAAGCAATCCAAAATGGCAGAGCCTCAACTCTAATGACTCTGTAACTTGGTAGATAAAAGTTTTATATTGTATTTATTCAATCGGAGACCAATATTCCCTTTTTTTAGGTCCGTCGCATAATTCGCCATTTTCTCATAGGGTACTGCACACGAAAATATATCGAAATCTTAAGCAATCCAAAATGGCAGAGCCTCAACTATAATGACTCTGTAACTTGGTAGATACAAGTTTTATATTGTATTTATTGAATCGGAGACCAATATTCCATGTTTTAAGACCGTCGCATATTTCGCCATTTTCTCATAGGGTACTGTACACGAAAATATATCGAAATCTTAAGCAATCCAAAATGGTAGAGCCTCAGCTCTAAAGACTCTGTAACTTGGTAAATACAAGTTTTATATTGTATTTATTGAATCGGAGACCAATATTCCCTTTTTTTAGGTCCGTCGCATAATTCGCCATTTTCTCATAGGGTACTGCACACGAAAATATATCGAAATCTTAAGCAATCCAAAATGGCAGAGCCTCAACTCTAATGACACTGTAACTTGGTAGATACAAGTTTTATATTGTATTTATTGAATCGGATACCAATATTCCATGTTTTATGTCCGTCGCATATTTCGCCATTTACTCATAGGGTACTGTACACGAAACTATATCGAAATCTTAAGCTATCCAAAATGGCAGAGCATCAACTCCAATGACTCTGTAACTTGGTAGATACAAGTTTTATATTGTATTTATTGAATCGGATACGAATATTCCATGTTTTAAGTCCGTCGCATATTTCGCCATTTTCTCATAGCGTACTTGTACACGAAAATATATCGAAATCTTAAGCAATCCAAAATGGAAGAGCCTCAACTCTAATGACTCTGTAACTTGGTAGATACAAGTTTTATATTGTATTTATTCAATCGGAGACCAATATTCCCTTTTTTTAGGTCCGTCGCATAATTCGCCATTTTCTCATAGGGTACTGCACACGAAAATATATCGAAATCTTAAGCAATCCAAAATGGCAGAGCCTCAACTCTAATGACTCTGTAACTTGGTAGATCCAAGTTTTATATTGTATTTATTGAATCGGATACCAATATTCCATGTTTTAAGTCCGTCGCATATTTCGTCATTTACTCATAGGGTACTGTACACGAAAATATATCGAAATCTTAAGCAATCCAAAATGGCAGAGCCTCAACTCTAATGACTCTGTAACTTGGTAGATACAAGTTTTATATTGTATTTATTGAATCGGAGACCAATATTCTATGTTTTATGTCCGTCGCATATTTCGCCATTTTCTCATAGGGTACTACTGTACACGAAAATATATCGAAATCTTTAGCTATCCAAAATGGCAGAGCCTCAACTCTAATGACTCTGTAACTTGGTAGATACATGTTTTATATTGTATTTATTGAATCGGAGACCAGTATTCCATGTTTTAAGTCCGTCGCATATTTCGCCATTTTCTCATAGGGTACTGTACACGAAAATATATCGAAATCTTAAGCTATCCAAAATGGCAGAGCATCAACTCTAATGACTCTGTAACTTGGTAGATACAAGTTTTATGTTGTATTTATTGAATCGGAGACCAATATTCTCTGTTTTAAGTCCGTCGCATATTTCGCCATTTTCTCATAGGGTACTGTACACGAAAATATATCGAAATCTTAAGCTATCCAAAATGGCAGAGCCTCAACTCTAATGACTCTGTAACTTGGTAGATACAAGTTTTATATTGTATTTATTGAATCGGAGACCAATATTCCCTTTTTTTAGGTCCGTCGCATAATTCGACATTTTCTCATAGGGCTGTACACGAAAATATATCGAAATCTTAAGCAATCCAAAATGGAAGAGCCTCAACTCTAATGACTCTGTAACTTGGTAGATACAAGTTTTATATTGTATTTATTCAATCGGAGACCAATATTCCGTTTTTTTAGGTCCGTCGCATAATTCGCCATTTTCTCATAGGGTACTGCACACGAAAATATATCGAAATCTTAAGCAATCCAAAATGGCAGAGCCTCAACTCTAATGACTCTGTAACTTGGTAGATCCAAGTTTTATATTGTATTTATTGAATCGGATACCAATATTCCATGTTTTAAGTCCGTCGCATATTTCGTCATTTACTCATAGGGTACTGTACACGAAAATATATCGACATCTTAAGCAATCTAAAATGGCAGAGCCTCATCTCTAAAGACTCTGTAACTTGGTAGATACAAGTTTTATATTGTATTTATTTAATCGGAGACCAATATTCCATTTTTTTAGGTCCGTCGCATATTTCGCCATTTTCTAATAGGGTACTGTACATGAAAATATATCGAAATCTTAAGCAATCCAAAATGGCAGAGCCTCAACTCTAAAGACTCTGTAACTTGGTAGATACAAGTTTTATATTGTATTTATTGAATCGGAGACCAATATTCCCTTTTTTTAGGTCCGTCGCATAATTCGACATTTTCTCATAGGGCTGTACACGAAAATATATCGAAATCTTAAGCAATCCAAAATGGAAGAGCCTCAACTCTAATGACTCTGTAACTTGGTAGATACAAGTTTTATATTGTATTTATTCAATCGGAGACCAATATTCCGTTTTTTTAGGTCCGTCGCATAATTCGCCATTTTCTCATAGGGTACTGCACACGAAAATATATCGAAATCTTAAGCAATCCAAAATGGCAGAGCCTCAACTCTAATGACTCTGTAACTTGGTAGATCCAAGTTTTATATTGTATTTATTGAATCGGATACCAATATTCCATGTTTTAAGTCCGTCGCATATTTCGTCATTTACTCATAGGGTACTGTACACGAAAATATATCGAAATCTTAAGCAATCAAAAATGGTCGAGCCTCAACTCTAATGACTCTATAACTTGGTAGATACAAGTTTTATATTGTATTTAGTGAATCGGAGACCAATATTCTATGTTTTAAGTCCGTCGCATATTTCGCCATTTTCTCATAGGGTACTACTGTACACGAAAATATATCGAAATCTTTAGCTATCCAAAATGGCAGAGCCTCAACTCTAATGACTCTGTAACTTGGTAGATACATGTTTTATATTGTATTTATTGAATCGGAGACCAATATTCCATATTTTAAGTCCGTCGCATATTTCGCCATTTTCTCATAGGGTACTGTACACGAAAATATATCGAAATCTTAAGCTATCCAAAATGGCAGAGCATCAACTCTAATGACTCTGTAACTTGGTAGATACAAGTTTTATGTTTTATTTATTGAATCGGAGACCAATATTCCCTGTTTTAAGTCCGTCGCATATTTCGCCATTTTCTCATAGGGTACTGTACACGAAAATATATCGAAATCTTAAGCAATCCAAAATGGCAGAGCCTCAACTCTAATGACTCTGTAACTTGGTAGATACAAGTTTTATATTGTATTTATTGAATCGGAGACCAATATTCCATGTTTTATGTCCGTCGCATATTTCGCCATTTCTCATAGGGTACTACTGTACACGAAAATATATCGAAATCATTGGCTATCCAAAATGGCAGAGCCTCAACTCTAATGACTCTGTAACTTGGTAGATACAAGTTTTATATTGTATTTATTGAATCGGAGACCAATATTCCATGTTTTAAGTCCGTCGCATATTTCGCCATTTTCTCATAAGGTACTTTACACGAAAATATATCGAAATCTTAAGCTATCCAAAATGGCAGAGCATAAACTCTAATGACTCTGTAACTTGGTAGATACAAGTTTTATATTGTATTTATTGAATCGGATACCAATATTCCATGTTTTAAGTCCGTCGCATATTTCGCTATTTTCTCATAGGGTACTGTACACGAAAATATATCGAAATCTTAAGCTATTCAAAATGGCAGAGCCTCAACTCTAATGACTTTGTAACTTGGTAAATACAAGTTTTATATTGTATTTATTGAATCGGAGACCAATATTCCATGTTTTAAGTCCGTCGCATATTTCGCCATTTTCTCATAGGGTACTGTAAACGAAAATATATCGAAATCTTAAGCAATCCAAAATGGTACAGCCTCAACTCTAAAGACTCTGTAACTTGGTAGATACAAGTTTTATATTGTATTTATTGAATCGGAGACCAATATTCCCTTTTTTTAGGTCCGTCGCATATTTCGCCATTTTCACATAGGGTACTATACACGAAAATATATCGAAATCTTAAGCAATCCAAAATGGCAGAGCCTCAACTCTAAAGACTCTGTAACTTGGTAGATACAAGTTTTATATTGTATTTATTGAATCGGAGACCAATATTCCCTTTTTTTAGGTCCGTCGCATAATTCGTCATTTTCTCATAGGGCTGTCAACGAAAAAATATCGAAATCTTAAGAAATCCAAAATGGCAGAGCCTCAACTCTAATGACTCTGTAACTTGGTAGATACAAGTTTTATATTGTATTTATTGAATCGGAGACCAATATTCCATGTTTTAAGACCGTCGCATATTTCGCCATTTTCTCATAGGGTACTGTACACGAAAATATATCGAAATCTTAAGCAATCCAAAATGGTAGAGCCTTAGTCTAAAGACTCTGTAACTTGGTAGATACAAGTTTTATATTGTATTTATTGAATCGGAGACCAATATTCCCTTTTTTTAGGTCCGTCGCATATTTCGCCATTTTCTCATAGGGTACTGTACACGAAAATATATCGAAATCTTAAGCAATCCAAAATGGCAGAGCCTCAACTCTAAAGACTCTGTAACTTGGTAGATACAAGTTTTATATTGTATTTATTGAATCGGAGACCAATATTCCCTTTTTTTAGGTCCGTCGCATAATTCGTCATTTTCTCATAGGGCTGTACACGAAAAAATATCGAAATCTTAAGCAATCCAAAATGGAAGAGCCTCAACTCTAATGACTCTGTAACTTGGTAGATACAAGTTATATATTGTATTTATTCAATCGGAGACCAATATTCCCTTTTTTTAGGTCCGTCGCATAATTCGCCATTTTCTCATAGGGTACTGCACACGAAAATATATTGAAATCTTAAGCAATCCAAAATGGCAGAGCCTCAACTCTAATGACTCTGTAACTTGGTAGATCCAAGTTTTATATTGTATTTATTGAATCGGATACCAATATTCCATGTTTTAAGTCCGTCGCATATTTCGTCATTTACTCATAGGGTACTGTACACGAAAATATATCGAAATCTTAAGCAATCCAAAATGGCAGAGCCTCAACTCTAATGACTCTGTAACTTGGTAGATACAAGTTTTATATTGTATTTATTGAATCGGAGACCAATATTCTATGTTTTATGTCCGTCGCATATTTCGCCATTTTCTCATAGGGTACTACTGTACACGAAAATATATCGAAATCTTTAGCTATCCAAAATGGCAGAGCCTCAACTCTAATGACTCTGTAACTTGGTAGATACATGTTTTATATTGTATTTATTGAATCGGAGACCAATATTCCATGTTTTAAGTCCGTCGCATATTTCGCCATTTTGTCATAGGGTACTGTACACGAAAATATATCGAAATCTTAAGCTATCCAAAATGGCAGAGCATCAACTCTAATGACTCTATAACTTGGTAGATACAAGTTTTATATTTTTTTTATTGAATCGGAGACCGATATTCCATGTTTTAAGACCGTCGCATATTTCGCCATTTTCTCATAGGGTACTATACACGAAAATATATCGAAATCTTAAGCAATCCAAAATGGTAGAGCCTCAACTCTAAAGACTCTGTAACTTGGTAGATACAAGTTTTATATTGTATTTATTGAATCGGAGACCAATATTCCCTTTTTTTAGGTCCGTCGCATATTTCGCCATTTTCTCATAGGGTACTATACACGAAAATATATCGAAATCTTAAGCAATCCAAAATGGCAGAGCCTCAACTCTAAAGACTCTGTAACTTGGTAGATACAAGTTTTATATTGTATTTATTGAATCGAAGACCAATATTCCCTTTTTTTAGGTCCGTCGCATAATTCGTCATTTTCTCATAGGGCTGTACACGAAAAAATATCGAAATCTTAAGAAATCCAAAATGGCAGAGCCTCAACTCTAATGACTCTGTAACTTGGTAGATACAAGTTTTATATTGTATTTATTCAATCGGAGACCAATATTCCCTTTTTTTAGGTCCGTCGCATAATTCGCCATTTTCTCATAGGGTACTGCACACGAAAATATATCGAAATCTTAAGCAATCCAAAATGGCAGAGCCTCAACTATAATGACTCTGTAACTTGGTAGATACAAGTTTTATATTGTATTTATTGAATCGGAGACCAATATTCCATGTTTTAAGACCGTCGCATATTTCGCCATTTTCTCATAGGGTACTGTACACGAAAATATATCGAAATCTTAAGCAATCCAAAATGGTAGAGCCTTAGTCTAAAGACTCTGTAACTTGGTAGATACATGTTTTATATTGTATTTATTGAATCGGAGACCAATATTCCCTTTTTTTAGGTCCGTCGCATATTTCGCCATTTTCTCATAGGGTATTGTACACGAAAATATATCGAAATCTTAAGCAATCCAAAATGGCAGAGCCTCAACTCTAAAGACTCTGTAACTTGGTAGATACAAGTTTTATATTGTATTTATTGAATCGGAGACCAATATTCCCTTTTTTTAGGTCCGTCGCATAATTCGTCATTTTCTCATAGGGCTGTACACGAAAAAATATCGAAATCTTAAGCAATCCAAAATGGAAGAGCCTCAACTCTAATGACTCTGTAACTTGGTAGATACAAGTTTTATATTGTATTTATTCAATCGGAGACCAATATTCCCTTTTTTTAGGTCCGTCGCATAATTCGCCATTTTCTCATAGGGTACTGCACACGAAAATATATCGAAATCTTAAGCAATCCAAAATGGCAGAGCCTCAACTCTAATGACTCTGTAACTTGGTAGATCCAAGTTTTATATTGTATTTATTGAATCGGATACCAATATTCCATGTTTTAAGTCCGTCGCATATTTCGTCATTTACTCATAGGGTACTGTACACGAAAATATATCGAAATCTTAAGCAATCCAAAATGGCAGAGCCTCAACTCTAATGACTCTGTAACTTGGTAGATACAAGTTTTATATTGTATTTATTAAATCGGAGACCAATATTCTATGTTTTATGTCCGTCGCATATTTCGCCATTTTCTCATAGGATACTACTGTACACGAAAATATATCGAAATCTTTAGCTATCCAAAATGGCAGAGCCTCAACTCTAATGACTCTGTAACTTGGTAGATACATGTTTTATATTGTATTTATTGAATCGGAGACCAGTATTCCATGTTTTAAGTCCGTCGCATATTTCGCCATTTTCTCATAGGGTACTGTACACGAAAATATATCGAAATCTTAAGCTATCCAAAATGGCAGAGCATCAACTCTAATGACTCTGTAACTTGGTAGATACAAGTTTTATGTTTTATTTATTGAATCGGAGACCAATATTCCCTGTTTTAAGTCCGTCGCATATTTCGCCATTTTCTCATAGGGTACTGTACACGAAAATATATCGAAATCTTAAGCAATCCAAAATGGCAGAGCCTCAACTCTAATGACTCTGTAACTTGGTAGATACAAGTTTTATATTGTATTTATTGAATCGGAGACCAATATTTCATGTTTTATGTCCGTCGCATATTTCGCCATTTCTCATAGGGTACTACTGTACACGAAAATATATCGAAATCTTAAGCTATCCAAAATGGCAAAGCCTCAACTCTAATGACTCTGTAACTTGGTAGATACAAGTTTTATATTGTATTTATTGAATCGGAGACCAATATTCCATGTTTTAAATCCGTCGCATATTTCGCCATTTTCTCATAGGGTACTGTACACGAAAATATATCGAAATCTTAAGCTATCCAAAATGGCAGAGCCTCAACTCTAATGACTCTGTAACTTGGTAGATACAAGTTTTATATTGTATTTATTGAATCGGAGACCAATATTCCATCTTTTAAGTCCGTAGCATATTTCGCCATTTTCTCATAGGGTACTACTGTACACGAAAATATATATATATCGAAATCTTAAGCAATCCAAAATGGCAGAGCCTCAACTCTAAAGACTCTGTAACTTGGTAGATACAAGTTTTATATTGTATTTATTGAATCGGAGACCAATATTCCCTTTTTTTAGGTCCGTCGCATAATTCGTCATTTTCTCATAGGGCTGTACACGAAAAAATATCGAAATCTTAAGCAATCCAAAATGGCAGAGCCTCAACTCTAATGACTCTGTAACTTGGTAGATCCAAGTTTTATATTGTATTTATTGAATCGGATACCAATATTCCATGTTTTAAGTCCGTCGCATATTTCGCCATTTTCTCATAGGGTACTGTACACGAAAAAATATATATCGAAATCTTAAGCAATCCAAAATGGCAGAGCCTCAACTCTAAAGACTCTGTAACTTGGTAGATACAAGTTTTATATTGTATTTATTGAATCGGAGACCAATATTCCCTTTTTTTAGGTCCGTCGCATAATTCGCCATTTTCTCATAGGGTACTGCACACGAAAATATATCGAAATCTTAAGCAATCCAAAATGGCAGAGCCTCAACTCTAATGACTCTGTAACTTGGTAGATCCAAGTTTTATATTGTATTTATTGAATCGGATACCAATATTCCATGTTTTAAGTCCGTCGCATATTTCGTCATTTACTCATAGGGTACTGTACACGAAAATATATCGAAATCTTAAGCAATCAAAAATGGTCGAGCCTCAACTCTAATGACTCTGTAACTTGGTAGATACAAGTTTTATATTGTATTTAGTGAATCGGAGACCAATATTCTATGTTTTAAGTCCGTCGCATATTTCGCCATTTTCTCATAGGGTACTACTGTACACGAAAATATATCGAAATCTTTAGCTATCCAAAATGGCAGAGCCTCAACTCTAATGACTCTGTAACTTGGTAGATACAAGTTTTATGTTTTATTTATTGAATCGGAGACCAATATTCCCTGTTTTAAGACCGTCGCATATTTCGCCATTTTCTCATAGGGTACTGTACACGAAAATATATCGAAATCTTAAGCAATCCAAAATGGTAGAGCCTCAACTCTAAAGACTCTGTAACTTGGTAGATACAAGTTTTATATTGTATTTATTGAATCGGAGACCAATATTCCCTTTTTTTAGGTCCGTCGCATATTTCGCCATTTTCTCATAGGGTACTGTACACGAAAATATATCGAAATCTTAAGCAATCCAAAATGGCAGAGCCTCAACTCTAATGACTCTGTAACTTGGTAGATACAAGTTTTATATTGTATTTATTGAATCGGAGACCAATATTCTATGTTTTATGTCCGTCGCATATTTCGCCATTTTCTCATAGGGTACTACTGTACACGAAAATATATCGAAATCTTTAGCTATCCAAAATGGCAGAGCCTCAACTCTAATGACTCTGTAACTTGGTAGATACATGTTTTATATTGTATTTATTGAATCGGAGACCAATATTCCATGTTTTAAGTCCGTCGCATATTTCGCCATTTTCTCATAGGGTACTGTACACGAAAATATATCGAAATCTTAAGCTATCCAAAATGGCAGAGCATCAACTCTAATGACTCTATAACTTGGTAGATACAAGTTTTATATTTTTTTTATTGAATCGGAGACCGATATTCCATGTTTTAAGACCGTCGCATATTTCGCCATTTTCTCATAGGGTACTATACACGAAAATATATCGAAATCTTAAGCAATCCAAAATGGTAGAGCCTCAACTCTAAAGACTCTGTAACTTGGTAGATACAAGTTTTATATTGTATTTATTGAATCGGAGACCAATATTCCCTTTTTTTAGGTCCGTCGCATATTTCGCCATTTTCTCATAGGGTACTATACACGAAAATATATCGAAATCTTAAGCAATCCAAAATGGCAGAGCCTCAACTCTAAAGACTCTGTAACTTGGTAGATACAAGTTTTATATTGTATTTATTGAATCGGAGACCAATATTCCCTTTTTTTAGGTCCGTCGCATATTTCGCCATTTTCTCATAGGGTACTGTACACGAAAATATATCGAAATCTTAAGCAATCCAAAATGGCAGAGCCTCAACTCTAAAGACTCTGTAACTTGGTAGATACAAGTTTTATATTGTATTTATTGAATCGGAGACCAATATTCCCTTTTTTTCGGTCCGTCGCATAATTCGTCATTTTCTCATAGGGCTGTACACGAAAAAATATCGAAATCTTAAGCAATCCAAAATGGAAGAGCCTCAACTCTAATGACTCTGTAACTTGGTAGATACAAGTTTTATATTGTATTTATTCAATCGGAGACCAATATTCCCTTTTTTTAGGTCCGTCGCATAATTCGCCATTTTCTCATAGGGTACTGCACACGAAAATATATTGAAATCTTAAGCAATCCAAAATGGCAGAGCCTCAACTCTAATGACTCTGTAACTTGGTAGATCCAAGTTTTATATTGTATTTATTGAATCGGATACCAATATTCCATGTTTTAAGTCAGTCGCATATTTCGCCATTTTCTCATAGGGTACTGTACACGAAAATATATCGAAATCTTAAGCAATCCAAAATGGTAGAGCCTTAGTCTAAAGACTCTGTAACTTGGTAGATACAAGTTTTATATTGTATTTATTGAATCGGAGACCAATATTCCCTTTTTTTAGGTCCGTCGCATATTTCGCTATTTTCTCATAGGGTACTGTACACGAAAAAATATCGAAATCTTAAGAAATCCAAAATGGCAGAGCATCAACTCTAATGACTCTATAACTTGGTAGATACAAGTTTTATATTTTTTTTATTGAATCGGAGACCGATATTCCATGTTTTAAGACCGTCGCATATTTCGCCATTTTCTCATAGGGTACTATACACGAAAATATATCGAAATCTTAAGCAATCCAAAATGGTAGAGCCTCAACTCTAAAGACTCTGTAACTTGGTAGATACAAGTTTTATATTGTATTTATTGAATCGGAGACCAATATTCCCTTTTTTTAGGTCCGTCGCATATTTCGCCATTTTCTCATAGGGTACTGTACACGAAAATATATCGAAATCTTAAGCAATCCAAAATGGCAGAGCCTCAACTCTAATGACTCTGTAACTTGGTAGATACAAGTTTTATATTGTATTTATTGAATCGGAGACCAATATTCTATGTTTTATGTCCGTCGCATATTTCGCCATTTTCTCATAGGGTACTACTGTACACGAAAATATATCGAAATCTTTAGCTATCCAAAATGGCAGAGCCTCAACTCTAATGACTCTGTAACTTGGTAGATACATGTTTTATATTGTATTTATTGAATCGGAGACCAATATTCCATGTTTTAAGTCCGTCGCATATTTCGCCATTTTCTCATAGGGTACTGTACACGAAAATATATCGAAATCTTAAGCTATCCAAAATGGCAGAGCATCAACTCTAATGACTCTATAACTTGGTAGATACAAGTTTTATATTTTTTTTATTGAATCGGAGACCGATATTCCATGTTTTAAGACCGTCGCATATTTCGCCATTTTCTCATAGGGTACTATACACGAAAATATATCGAAATCTTAAGCAATCCAAAATGGTAGAGCCTCAACTCTAAAGACTCTGTAACTTGGTAGATACAAGTTTTATATTGTATTTATTGAATCGGAGACCAATATTCCCTTTTTTTAGGTCCGTCGCATATTTCGCCATTTTCTCATAGGGTACTATACACGAAAATATATCGAAATCTTAAGCAATCCAAAATGGCAGAGCCTCAACTCTAAAGACTCTGTAACTTGGTAGATACAAGTTTTATATTGTATTTATTGAATCGGAGACCAATATTCCCTTTTTTTAGGTCCGTCGCATATTTCGCCATTTTCTCATAGGGTACTGTACACGAAAATATATCGAAATCTTAAGCAATCCAAAATGGCAGAGCCTCAACTCTAAAGACTCTGTAACTTGGTAGATACAAGTTTTATATTGTATTTATTGAATCGGAGACCAATATTCCCTTTTTTTAGGTCCGTCGCATAATTCGCCATTTTCTCATAGGGTACTGCACACGAAAATATATTGAAATCTTAAGCAATCCAAAATGGCAGAGCCTCAACTCTAAAGACTCTGTAACTTGGTAGATACAAGTTTTATATTGTATTTATTGAATCGGAGACCAATATTCCCTTTTTTTAGGTCCGTCGCATATTTCGCCATTTTCTCATAGGGTACTATACACGAAAATATATCGAAATCTTAAGCAATCCAAAATGGCAGAGCCTCAACTCTAAAGACTCTGTAACTTGGTAGATACAAGTTTTATATTGTATTTATTGAATCGGAGACCAATATTCCCTTTTTTTAGGTCCGTCGCATAATTCGTCATTTTCTCATAGGGCTGTACACGAAAAAATATCGAAATCTTAAGAAATCCAAAATGGCAGAGCCTCAACTCTAATTACTCTGTAACTTGGTAGATACAAGTTTTATATTGTATTTATTGAATCGGAGACCAATATTCCATGTTTTAAGACCGTCGCGTATTTCGCCATTTTCTCATAGGGTACTGTACACGAAAATATATCGAAATCTTAAGCAATCCAAAATGGTAGAGCCTTAGTCTAAAGACTCTGTAACTTGGTAGATACAAGTTTTATATTGTATTTATTGAATCGGAGACCAATATTCCCTTTTTTTAGGTCCGTCGCATATTTCGCCATTTTCTCATAGGGTACTGTACACGAAAATATATCGAAATCTTAAGCAATCCAAAATGGCAGAGCCTCAACTCTAAAGACTCTGTAACTTGGTAGATACAAGTTTTATATTGTATTTATTGAATCGGAGACCAATATTCCCTTTTTTTAGGTCCGTCGCATAATTCGTCATTTTCTCATAGGGCTGTACACGAAAAAATATCGAAATCTTAAGCAATCCAAAATGGAAGAGCCTCAACTCTAATGACTCTGTAACTTGGTAGATACAAGTTTTATATTGTATTTATTCAATCGGAGACCAATATTCCCTTTTTTTAGGTCCGTCGCATAATTCGCCATTTTCTCATAGGGTACTGCACACGAAAATATATTGAAATCTTAAGCAATCCAAAATGGCAGAGCCTCAACTCTAATGACTCTGTAACTTGGTAGATCCAAGTTTTATATTGTATTTATTGAATCGGATACCAATATTCCATGTTTTAAGTCAGTCGCATATTTCGCCATTTTCTCATAGGGTACTGTACACGAAAATATATCGAAATCTTAAGCAATCCAAAATGGTAGAGCCTTAGTCTAAAGACTCTGTAACTTGGTAGATACAAGTTTTATATTGTATTTATTGAATCGGAGACCAATATTCCCTTTTTTTAGGTCCGTCGCATATTTCGCTATTTTCTCATAGGGTACTGTACACGAAAAAATATCGAAATCTTAAGAAATCCAAAATGGCAGAGCATCAACTCTAATGACTCTATAACTTGGTAGATACAAGTTTTATATTTTTTTTATTGAATCGGAGACCGATATTCAATGTTTTAAGACCGTCGCATATTTCGCCATTTTCTCATAGGGTACTATACACGAAAATATATCGAAATCTTAAGCAATCCAAAATGGTAGAGCCTCAACTCTAAAGACTCTGTAACTTGGTAGATACAAGTTTTATATTGTATTTATTGAATCGGAGACCAATATTCCCTTTTTTTAGGTCCGTCGCATATTTCGCCATTTTCTCATAGGGTACTGTACACGAAAATATATCGAAATCTTAAGCAATCCAAAATGGCAGAGCCTCAACTCTAATGACTCTGTAACTTGGTAGATACAAGTTTTATATTGTATTTATTGAATCGGAGACCAATATTCTATGTTTTATGTCCGTCGCATATTTCGCCATTTTCTCATAGGGTACTACTGTACACGAAAATATATCGAAATCTTTAGCTATCCAAAATGGCAGAGCCTCAACTCTAATGACTCTGTAACTTGGTAGATACATGTTTTATATTGTATTTATTGAATCGGAGACCAATATTCCATGTTTTAAGTCCGTCGCATATTTCGCCATTTTCTCATAGGGTACTGCACACGAAAATATATTGAAATCTTAAGCAATCCAAAATGGCAGAGCCTCAACTCTAATGACTCTGTAACTTGGTAGATCCAAGTTTTATATTGTATTTATTGAATCGGATACCAATATTCCATGTTTTAAGTCAGTCGCATATTTCGCCATTTTCTCATAGGGTACTGTACACGAAAATATATCGAAATCTTAAGCAATCCAAAATGGTAGAGCCTTAGTCTAAAGACTCTGTAACTTGGTAGATACAAGTTTTATATTGTATTTATTGAATCGGAGACCAATATTCCCTTTTTTTAGGTCCGTCGCATATTTCGCTATTTTCTCATAGGGTACTGTACACGAAAAAATATCGAAATCTTAAGAAATCCAAAATGGCAGAGCATCAACTCTAATGACTCTATAACTTGGTAGATACAAGTTTTATATTTTTTTTATTGAATCGGAGACCGATATTCCATGTTTTAAGACCGTCGCATATTTCGCCATTTTCTCATAGGGTACTATACACGAAAATATATCGAAATCTTAAGCAATCCAAAATGGTAGAGCCTCAACTCTAAAGACTCTGTAACTTGGTAGATACAAGTTTTATATTGTATTTATTGAATCGGAGACCAATATTCCCTTTTTTTAGGTCCGTCGCATATTTCGCCATTTTCTCATAGGGTACTATACACGAAAATATATCGAAATCTTAAGCAATCCAAAATGGCAGAGCCTCAACTCTAAAGACTCTGTAACTTGGTAGATACAAGTTTTATATTGTATTTATTGAATCGGAGACCAATATTCCCTTTTTTTAGGTCCGTCGCATATTTCGCCATTTTCTCATAGGGTACTGTACACGAAAATATATCGAAATCTTAAGCAATCCAAAATGGCAGAGCCTCAACTCTAAAGACTCTGTAACTTGGTAGATACAAGTTTTATATTGTATTTATTGAATCGGAGACCAATATTCCCTTTTTTTAGGTCCGTCGCATAATTCGTCATTTTCTCATAGGGCTGTACACGAAAAAATATCGAAATCTTAAGCAATCCAAAATGGAAGAGCCTCAACTCTAATGACTCTGTAACTTGGTAGATACAAGTTTTATATTGTATTTATTCAATCGGAGACCAATATTCCCTTTTTTTAGGTCCGTCGCATAATTCGCCATTTTCTCATAGGGTACTGCACACGAAAATATATTGAAATCTTAAGCAATCCAAAATGGCAGAGCCTCAACTCTAATGACTCTGTAACTTGGTAGATCCAAGTTTTATATTGTATTTATTGAATCGGATACCAATATTCCATGTTTTAAGTCAGTCGCATATTTCGCCATTTTCTCATAGGGTACTGTACACGAAAATATATCGAAATCTTAAGCAATCCAAAATGGTAGAGCCTTAGTCTAAAGACTCTGTAACTTGGTAGATACAAGTTTTATATTGTATTTATTGAATCGGAGACCAATATTCCCTTTTTTTAGGTCCGTCGCATATTTCGCTATTTTCTCATAGGGTACTGTACACGAAAAAATATCGAAATCTTAAGAAATCCAAAATGGCAGAGCCTCAACTCTAATGACTCTGTAACTTGGTAGATACAAGTTTTATATTGTATTTATTGAATCGGAGACCAATATTCCATGTTTTAAGACCGTCGCATATTTCGCCATTTTCTCATAGGGTACTGTACACGAAAATATATCGAAATCTTAAGCAACCAAAATGGTAGAGCCTTAGTCTAAAGACTCTGTAACTTGGTAGATACAAGTTTTATATTGTATTTATTGAATCGGAGACCAATATTCCCTTTTTTTAGGTCCGTCGCATATTTCGCCATTTTCTCATAGGGTACTGTACACGAAAATATATCGAAATCTTAAGCAATCCAAAATGGCAGAGCCTCAACTCTAAAGACTCTGTAACTTGGTAGATACAAGTTTTATATTGTATTTATTGAATCGGAGACCAATATTCCCTTTTTTTAGGTCCGTCGCATAATTCGTCATTTTCTCATAGTGCTGTACACGAAAAAATATCGAAATCTTAAGCAATCCAAAATGGAAGAGCCTCAACTCTAATGACTCTGTAACTTGGTAGATACAAGTTTTATATTGTATTTATTCAATCGGAGACCAATATTCCGTTTTTTTAGGTCCGTCGCATAATTCGCCATTTTCTCATAGGGTACTGCACACGAAAATATATTGAAATCTTAAGCAATCCAAAATGGCAGAGCCTCAACTCTAATGACTCTGTAACTTGGTAGATCCAAGTTTTATATTGTATTTATTGAATCGGATACCAATATTCCATGTTTTAAGTCCGTCGCATATTTCGTCATTTACTCATAGGGTACTGTACACGAAAATATATCGAAATCTTAAGCAATCCAAAATGGCAGAGCCTCAACTCTAATGACTCTGTAACTTGGTAGATACAAGTTTTATATTGTATTTATTAAATCGGAGACCAATATTCTATGTTTTATGTCCGTCGCATATTTCGCCATTTTCTCATAGGGTACTACTTACACGAAAATATATCGAAATCTTTAGCTATCCAAAATGGCAGAGCCTCAACTCTAATGACTCTGTAACTTGGTATATACATGTTTTATATTGTATTTATTGAATCGGAGACCAATATTCCATGTTTTAAGTCCGTCGCATATTTCGCCATTTTCTCATAGGGTACTGTACACGAAAATATATCGAAATCTTAAGCTATCCAAAATGGCAGAGCATCAACTCTAATGACTCTATAACTTGGTAGATACAAGTTTTATATTTTTTTTATTGAATCGGAGACCGATATTCCATGTTTTAAGACCGTCGCATATTTCGCCATTTTCTCATAGGGTACTATACACGAAAATATATCGAAATCTTAAGCAATCCAAAATGGTAGAGCCTCAACTCTAAAGACTCTGTAACTTGGTAGATACAAGTTTTATATTGTATTTATTGAATCGGAGACCAATATTCCCTTTTTTTAGGTCCGTCGCATATTTCGCCATTTTCTCATAGGGTACTATACACGAAAATATATCGAAATCTTAAGCAATCCAAAATGGCAGAGCCTCAACTCTAAAGACTCTGTAACTTGGTAGATACAAGTTTTATATTGTATTTATTGAATCGGAGACCAATATTCCCTTTTTTTAGGTCCGTCGCATAATTCGTCATTTTCTCATAGGGCTGTACACGAAAAAATATCGAAATCTTAAGAAATCCAAAATGGCAGAGCCACAACTCTAATGACTCTGTAACTTGGTAGATACAAGTTTTATATTGTATTTATTCAATCGGAGACCAATATTCCCTTTTTTTAGGTCCGTCGCATAATTCGCCATTTTCTCATAGGGTACTGCACACGAAAATATATCGAAATCTTAAGCAATCCAAAATGGCAGAGCCTCAACTATAATGACTCTGTAACTTGGTAGATACAAGTTTTATATTGTATTTATTGAATCGGAGACCAATATTCCATGTTTTAAGACCGTCGCATATTTCGCCATTTTCTCATAGGGTACTGTACACGAAAATATATCGAAATCTTAAGCAATCCAAAATGGTAGAGCCTTAGTCTAAAGACTCTGTAACTTGGTAGATACAAGTTTTATATTGTATTTATTGAATCGGAGACCAATATTCCCTTTTTTTAGGTCCGTCGCATATTTCGCCATTTTCTCATAGGGTATTGTACACGAAAATATATCGAAATCTTAAGCAATCCAAAATGGCAGAGCCTCAACTCTAAAGACTCTGTAACTTGGTAGATACAAGTTTTATATATTGTATTTATTGAATCGGAGACCAATATTCCCTTTTTTTAGGTCCGTCGCATAATTCGTCATTTTCTCATAGGGCTGTACACGAAAAAATATCGAAATCTTAAGCAATCCAAAATGGAAGAGCCTCAACTCTAATGACTCTGTAACTTGGTAGATACAAGTTTTATATTGTATTTATTCAATCGGAGACCAATATTCCCTTTTTTTAGGTCCGTCGCATAATTCGCCATTTTCTCATAGGGTACTGCACACGAAAATATATCGAAATCTTAAGCAATCCAAAATGGCAGAGCCTCAACTCTAATGACTCTGTAACTTGGTAGATCCAAGTTTTATATTGTATTTATTGAATCGGATACCAATATTCCATGTTTTAAGTCCGTCGCATATTTCGTCATTTACTCATAGGGTACTGTACACGAAAATATATCGAAATCTTAAGCAATCCAAAATGGCAGAGCCTCAACTCTAATGACTCTGTAACTTGGTAGATACAAGTTTTATATTGTATTTATTGAATCGGAGACCAATATTCTATGTTTTATGTCCGTCGCATATTTCGCCATTTTCTCATAGGATACTACTGTACACGAAAATATATCGAAATCTTTAGCTATCCAAAATGGCAGAGCCTCAACTCTAATGACTCTGTAACTTGGTAGATACATGTTTTATATTGTATTTATTGAATCGGAGACCAGTATTCCATGTTTTAAGTCCGTCGCATATTTCGCCATTTTCTCATAGGGTACTGTACACGAAAATATATCGAAATCTTAAGCTATCCAAAATGGCAGAGCATCAACTCTAATGACTCTGTAACTTGGTAGATACAAGTTTTATGTTTTATTTATTGAATCGGAGACCAATATTCCCTGTTTTAAGTCCGTCGCATATTTCGCCATTTTCTCATAGGGTACTGTACACGAAAATATATCGAAATCTTAAGCAATCCAAAATGGCAGAGCCTCAACTCTAATGACTCTGTAACTTGGTAGATACAAGTTTTATATTGTATTTATTGAATCGGAGACCAATATTCCATGTTTTATGTCCGTCGCATATTTCGCCATTTCTCATAGGGTACTACTGTACACGAAAATATATCGAAATCTTAAGCTATCCAAAATGGCAAAGCCTCAACTCTAATGACTCTGTAACTTGGTAGATACAAGTTTTATATTGTATTTATTGAATCGGAGACCAATATTCCATGTTTTAAATCCGTCGCATATTTCGCCATTTTCTCATAGGGTACTGTACACGAAAATATATCGAAATCTTAAGCTATCCAAAATGGCAGAGCCTCAACTCTAATGACTCTGTAACTTGGTAGATACAAGTTTTATATTGTATTTATTGAATCGGAGACCAATATTCCATCTTTTAAGTCCGTAGCATATTTCGCCATTTTCTCATAGGGTACTACTGTACACGAAAATATATATATATCGAAATCTTAAGCAATCCAAAATGGCAGAGCCTCAACTCTAAAGACTCTGTAACTTGGTAGATACATGTTTTATATTGTATTTATTGAATCGGAGACCAATATTCCCTTTTTTTAGGTCCGTCGCATAATTCGTCATTTTCTCATAGGGCTGTACACGAAAAAATATCGCAATCTTAAGCAATCCAAAATGGCAGAGCCTCAACTCTAATGACTATGTAACTTGGTAGATCCAAGTTTTATATTGTATTTATTGAATCGGATACCAATATTCCATGTTTTAAGTCCGTCGCATATTTCGCCATTTTCTCATAGGGTACTGTACACTAAAAAATATATATCGAAATCTTAAGCAATCCAAAATGGCAGAGCCTCAACTCTAAAGACTCTGTAACTTGGTAGATACAAGTTTTATATTGTATTTATTGAATCGGAGAACAATATTCCCTTTTTTTAGGTCCGTCGCATATTTCGCCATTTTCTCATAGGGTACTATACACGAAAATATATCGAAATCTTAAGCAATCCAAAATGGCAGAGCCTCAACTCTAAAGACTCTGTAACTTGGTAGATACAAGTTTTATATTGTATTTATTGAATCGGAGACCAATATTCCCTTTTTTTAGGTCCGTCGCATAATTCGTCATTTTCTCATAGGGCTGTACACGAAAAAATATCGAAATCTTAAGAAATCCAAAATGGCAGAGCCTCAACTCTAATGACTCTGTAACTTGGTAGATACAAGTTTTATATTGTATTTATTCAATCGGAGACCAATATTCCCTTTTTTTAGGTCCGTCGCATAATTCGCCATTTTCTCATAGGGTACTGCACACGAAAATATATCGAAATCTTAAGCAATCCAAAATGGCAGAGCCTCAACTATAATGACTCTGTAACTTGGTAGATACAAGTTTTATATTGTATTTATTGAATCGGAGACCAATATTCCATGTTTTAAGACCGTCGCATATTTCGCCATTTTCTCATAGGGTACTGTACACGAAAATATATCGAAATCTTAAGCAATCCAAAATGGTAGAGCCTTAGTCTAAAGACTCTGTAACTTGGTAGATACAAGTTTTATATTGTATTTATTGAATCGGAGACCAATATTCCCTTTTTTTAGGTCCGTCGCATATTTCGCCATTTTCTCATAGGGTATTGTACACGAAAATATATCGAAATCTTAAGCAATCCAAAATGGCAGAGCCTCAACTCTAAAGACTCTGTAACTTGGTAGATACAAGTTTTATATATTGTATTTATTGAATCGGAGACCAATATTCCCTTTTTTTAGGTCCGTCGCATAATTCGTCATTTTCTCATAGGGCTGTACACGAAAAAATATCGAAATCTTAAGCAATCCAAAATGGAAGAGCCTCAACTCTAATGACTCTGTAACTTGGTAGATACATGTTTTATATTGTATTTATTGAATCGGAGACCAGTATTCCATGTTTTAAGTCCGTCGCATATTTCGCCATTTTCTCATAGGGTACTGTACACGAAAATATATCGAAATCTTAAGCTATCCAAAATGGCAGAGCATCAACTCTAATGACTCTGTAACTTGGTAGATACAAGTTTTATGTTTTATTTATTGAATCGGAGACCAATATTCCCTGTTTTAAGTCCGTCGCATATTTCGCCATTTTCTCATAGGGTACTGTACACGAAAATATATCGAAATCTTAAGCAATCCAAAATGGCAGAGCCTCAACTCTAATGACTCTGTAACTTGGTAGATACAAGTTTTATATTGTATTTATTGAATCGGAGACCAATATTCCATGTTTTATGTCCGTCGCATATTTCGCCATTTCTCATAGGGTACTACTGTACACGAAAATATATCGAAATCTTAAGCTATCCAAAATGGCAAAGCCTCAACTCTAATGACTCTGTAACTTGGTAGATACAAGTTTTATATTGTATTTATTGAATCGGAGACCAATATTCCATGTTTTAAATCCGTCGCATATTTCGCCATTTTCTCATAGGGTACTGTACACGAAAATATATCGAAATCTTAAGCTATCCAAAATGGCAGAGCCTCAACTCTAATGACTCTGTAACTTGGTAGATACAAGTTTTATATTGTATTTATTGAATCGGAGAACAATATTCCCTTTTTTTAGGTCCGTCGCATATTTCGCCATTTTCTCATAGGGTACTATACACGAAAATATATCGAAATCTTAAGCAATCCAAAATGGCAGAGCCTCAACTCTAAAGACTCTGTAACTTGGTAGATACAAGTTTTATATTGTATTTATTGAATCGGAGACCAATATTCCCTTTTTTTAGGTCCGTCGCATAATTCGTCATTTTCTCATAGGGCTGTACACGAAAAAATATCGAAATCTTAAGAAATCCAAAATGGCAGAGCCTCAACTCTAATGACTCTGTAACTTGGTAGATACAAGTTTTATATTGTATTTATTCAATCGGAGACCAATATTCCCTTTTTTTAGGTCCGTCGCATAATTCGCCATTTTCTCATAGGGTACTGCACACGAAAATATATCGAAATCTTAAGCAATCCAAAATGGCAGAGCCTCAACTATAATGACTCTGTAACTTGGTAGATACAAGTTTTATATTGTATTTATTGAATCGGAGACCAATATTCCATGTTTTAAGACCGTCGCATATTTCGCCATTTTCTCATAGGGTACTGTACACGAAAATATATCGAAATCTTAAGCAATCCAAAATGGTAGAGCCTTAGTCTAAAGACTCTGTAACTTGGTAGATACAAGTTTTATATTGTATTTATTGAATCGGAGACCAATATTCCCTTTTTTTAGGTCCGTCGCATATTTCGCCATTTTCTCATAGGGTATTGTACACGAAAATATATCGAAATCTTAAGCAATCCAAAATGGCAGAGCCTCAACTCTAAAGACTCTGTAACTTGGTAGATACAAGTTTTATATATTGTATTTATTGAATCGGAGACCAATATTCCCTTTTTTTAGGTCCGTCGCATAATTCGTCATTTTCTCATAGGGCTGTACACGAAAAAATATCGAAATCTTAAGCAATCCAAAATGGAAGAGCCTCAACTCTAATGACTCTGTAACTTGGTAGATACAAGTTTTATATTGTATTTATTCAATCGGAGACCAATATTCCCTTTTTTTAGGTCCGTCGCATAATTCGCCATTTTCTCATAGGGTACTGCACACGAAAATATATCGAAATCTTAAGCAATCCAAAATGGCAGAGCCTCAACTCTAATGACTCTGTAACTTGGTAGATCCAAGTTTTATATTGTATTTATTGAATCGGATACCAATATTCCATGTTTTAAGTCCGTCGCATATTTCGTCATTTACTCATAGGGTACTGTACACGAAAATATATCGAAATCTTAAGCAATCCAAAATGGTAGAGCCTCAACTCTAATGACTCTGTAACTTGGTAGATACAAGTTTTATATTGTATTTATTGAATCGGAGACCAATATTCTATGTTTTATGTCCGTCGCATATTTCGCCATTTTCTCATAGGATACTACTGTACACGAAAATATATCGAAATCTTTAGCTATCCAAAATGGCAGAGCCTCAACTCTAATGACTCTGTAACTTGGTAGATACATGTTTTATATTGTATTTATTGAATCGGAGACCAGTATTCCATGTTTTAAGTCCGTCGCATATTTCGCCATTTTCTCATAGGGTACTGTACACGAAAATATATCGAAATCTTAAGCTATCCAAAATGGCAGAGCATCAACTCTAATGACTCTGTAACTTGGTAGATACAAGTTTTATGTTTTATTTATTGAATCGGAGACCAATATTCCCTGTTTTAAGTCCGTCGCATATTTCGCCATTTTCTCATAGGGTACTGTACACGAAAATATATCGAAATCTTAAGCAATCCAAAATGGCAGAGCCTCAACTCTAATGACTCTGTAACTTGGTAGATACAAGTTTTATATTGTATTTATTGAATCGGAGACCAATATTCCATGTTTTATGTCCGTCGCATATTTCGCCATTTCTCATAGGGTACTACTGTACACGAAAATATATCGAAATCTTAAGCTATCCAAAATGGCAAAGCCTCAACTCTAATGACTCTGTAACTTGGTAGATACAAGTTTTATATTGTATTTATTGAATCGGAGACCAATATTCCATGTTTTAAATCCGTCGCATATTTCGCCATTTTCTCATAGGGTACTGTACACGAAAATATATCGAAATCTTAAGCTATCCAAAATGGCAGAGCCTCAACTCTAATGACTCTGTAACTTGGTAGATACAAGTTTTATATTGTATTTATTGAATCGGAGACCAATATTCCATCTTTTAAGTCCGTAGCATATTTCGCCATTTTCTCATAGGGTACTACTGTACACGAAAATATATATATATCGAAATCTTAAGCAATCCAAAATGGCAGAGCCTCAACTCTAAAGACTCTGTAACTTGGTAGATACAAGTTTTATATTGTATTTATTGAATCGGAGACCAATATTCCCTTTTTTTAGGTCCGTCGCATAATTCGTCATTTTCTCATAGGGCTGTACACGAAAAAATATCGAAATCTTAAGCAATCCAAAATGGCAGAGCCTCAACTCTAATGACTATGTAACTTGGTAGATCCAAGTTTTATATTGTATTTATTGAATCGGATACCAATATTCCATCTTTTAAGTCCGTAGCATATTTCGCCATTTTCTCATAGGGTACTACTGTACACGAAAATATATCGAAATCTTTAGCTATCCAAAATGGCAGAGCCTCAACTCTAATGAATCTGTAACTTGGTAGATACATGTTTTATATTGTATTTATTGAATCGGAGACCAATATTCCATGTTTTAAGTCCGTCGCATATTTCGCCATTTTCTCATAGGGTACTGTACACGAAAATATATCGAAATCTTAAGCTATCCAAAATGGCAGAGCATCAACTCTAATGACTCTATAACTTGGTAGATACAAGTTTTATATTTTTTTTATTGAATCGGAGACCGATATTCCATGTTTTAAGACCGTCGCATATTTCGCCATTTTCTCATAGGGTACTATACACGAAAATATATCGAAATCTTAAGCAATCCAAAATGGTAGAGCCTCAACTCTAAAGACTCTGTAACTTGGTAGATACAAGTTTTATATTGTATTTATTGAATCGGAGACCAATATTCCCTTTTTTTAGGTCCGTCGCATATTTCGCCATTTTCTCATAGGGTACTATACACGAAAATATATCGAAATCTTAAGCAATCCAAAATGGCAGAGCCTCAACTCTAAAGACTCTGTAACTTGGTAGATACAAGTTTTATATTGTATTTATTGAATCGGAGACCAATATTCCCTTTTTTTAGGTCCGTCGCATAATTCGTCATTTTCTCATAGGGCTGTACACGAAAAAATATCGAAATCTTAAGAAATCCAAAATGGCAGAGCCTCAACTCTAATGACTCTGTAACTTGGTAGATACAAGTTTTATATTGTATTTATTCAATCGGAGACCAATATTCCCTTTTTTTAGGTCCGTCGCATAATTCGCCATTTTCTCATAGGGTACTGCACACGAAAATATATCGAAATCTTAAGCAATCCAAAATGGCAGAGCCTCAACTATAATGACTCTGTAACTTGGTAGATACAAGTTTTATATTGTATTTATTGAATCGGAGACCAATATTCCATGTTTTAAGACCGTCGCATATTTCGCCATTTTCTCATAGGGTACTGTACACGAAAATATATCGAAATCTTAAGCAATCCAAAATGGTAGAGCCTTAGTCTAAAGACTCTGTAACTTGGTAGATACAAGTTTTATATTGTATTTATTGAATCGGAGACCAATATTCCCTTTTTTTAGGTCCGTCGCATATTTCGCCATTTTCTCATAGGGTATTGTACACGAAAATATATCGAAATCTTAAGCAATCCAAAATGGCAGAGCCTCAACTCTAAAGACTCTGTAACTTGGTAGATATAAGTTTTATATATTGTATTTATTGAATCGGAGACCAATATTCCCTTTTTTTAGGTCCGTCGCATAATTCGTCATTTTCTCATAGGGCTGTACACGAAAAAATATCGAAATCTTAAGCAATCCAAAATGGAAGAGCCTCAACTCTAATGACTCTGTAACTTGGTAGATACAAGTTTTATATTGTATTTATTCAATCGGAGACCAATATTCCCTTTTTTTAGGTCCGTCGCATAATTCGCCATTTTCTCATAGGGTACTGCACACGAAAATATATCGAAATCTTAAGCAATCCAAAATGGCAGAGCCTCAACTCTAATGACTCTGTAACTTGGTAGATCCAAGTTTTATATTGTATTTATTGAATCGGATACCAATATTCCATGTTTTAAGTCCGTCGCATATTTCGTCATTTACTCATAGGGTACTGTACACGAAAATATATCGAAATCTTAAGCAATCCAAAATGGCAGAGCCTCAACTCTAATGACTCTGTAACTTGGTAGATACAAGTTTTATATTGTATTTATTGAATCGGAGACCAATATTCTATGTTTTATGTCCGTCGCATATTTCGCCATTTTCTCATAGGATACTACTGTACACGAAAATATATCGAAATCTTTAGCTATCCAAAATGGCAGAGCCTCAACTCTAATGACTCTGTAACTTGGTAGATACATGTTTTATATTGTATTTATTGAATCGGAGACCAGTATTCCATGTTTTAAGTCCGTCGCATATTTCGCCATTTTCTCATAGGGTACTGTACACGAAAATATATCGAAATCTTAAGCTATCCAAAATGGCAGAGCATCAACTCTAATGACTCTGTAACTTGGTAGATACAAGTTTTATGTTTTATTTATTGAATCGGAGACCAATATTCCCTGTTTTAAGTCCGTCGCATATTTCGCCATTTTCTCATAGGGTACTGTACACGAAAATATATCGAAATCTTAAGCAATCCAAAATGGCAGAGCCTCAACTCTAATGACTCTGTAACTTGGTAGATACAAGTTTTATATTGTATTTATTGAATCGGAGACCAATATTCCATGTTTTATGTCCGTCGCATATTTCGCCATTTCTCATAGGGTACTACTGTACACGAAAATATATCGAAATCTTAAGCTATCCAAAATGGCAAAGCCTCAACTCTAATGACTCTGTAACTTGGTAGATACAAGTTTTATATTGTATTTATTGAATCGGAGACCAATATTCCATGTTTTAAATCCGTCGCATATTTCGCCATTTTCTCATAGGGTACTGTACACGAAAATATATCGAAATCTTAAGCTATCCAAAATGGCAGAGCCTCAACTCTAATGACTCTGTAACTTGGTAGATACAAGTTTTATATTGTATTTATTGAATCGGAGACCAATATTCCATCTTTTAAGTCCGTAGCATATTTCGCCATTTTCTCATAGGGTACTACTGTACACGAAAATATATATATATCGAAATCTTAAGCAATCCAAAATGGCAGAGCCTCAACTCTAAAGACTCTGTAACTTGGTAGATACAAGTTTTATATTGTATTTATTGAATCGGAGACCAATATTCCCTTTTTTTAGGTCCGTCGCATAATTCGTCATTTTCTCATAGGGCTGTACACGAAAAAATATCGAAATCTTAAGCAATCCAAAATGGCAGAGCCTCAACTCTAATGACTATGTAACTTGGTAGATCCAAGTTTTATATTGTATTTATTGAATCGGATACCAATATTCCATCTTTTAAGTCCGTAGCATATTTCGCCATTTTCTCATAGGGTACTACTGTACACGAAAATATATCGAAATCTTTAGCTATCCAAAATGGCAGAGCCTCAACTCTAATGACTCTGTAACTTGGTAGATACATGTTTTATATTGTATTTATTGAATCGGAGACCAATATTCCATGTTTTAAGTCCGTCGCATATTTCGCCATTTTCTCATAGGGTACTGTACACGAAAATATATCGAAATCTTAAGCTATCCAAAATGGCAGAGCATCAACTCTAATGACTCTATAACTTGGTAGATACAAGTTTTATATTTTTTTTATTGAATCGGAGACCGATATTCCATGTTTTAAGACCGTCGCATATTTCGCCATTTTCTCATAGGGTCCTATACACGAAAATATATCGAAATCTTAAGCAATCCAAAATGGTAGAGCCTCAACTCTAAAGACTCTGTAACTTGGTAGATACAAGTTTTATATTGTATTTATTGAATCGGAGACCAATATTCCCTTTTTTTAGGTCCGTCGCATATTTCGCCATTTTCTCATAGGGTACTATACACGAAAATATATCGAAATCTTAAGCAATCCAAAATGGCAGAGCCTCAACTCTAAAGACTCTGTAACTTGGTAGATACAAGTTTTATATTGTATTTATTGAATCGGAGACCAATATTCCCTTTTTTTAGGTCCGTCGCATAATTCGTCATTTTCTCATAGGGCTGTACACGAAAAAATATCGAAATCTTAAGAAATCCAAAATGGCAGAGCCTCAACTCTAATGACTCTGTAACTTGGTAGATACAAGTTTTATATTGTATTTATTCAATCGGAGACCAATATTCCCTTTTTTTAGGTCCGTCGCATAATTCGCCATTTTCTCATAGGGTACTGCACACGAAAATATATCGAAATCTTAAGCAATCCAAAATGGCAGAGCCTCAACTATAATGACTCTGTAACTTGGTAGATACAAGTTTTATATTGTATTTATTGAATCGGAGACCAATATTCCATGTTTTAAGACCGTCGCATATTTCGCCATTTTCTCATAGGGTACTGTACACGAAAATATATCGAAATCTTAAGCAATCCAAAATGGTAGAGCCTTAGTCTAAAGACTCTGTAACTTGGTAGATACAAGTTTTATATTGTATTTATTGAATCGGAGACCAATATTCCCTTTTTTTAGGTCCGTCGCATATTTCGCCATTTTCTCATAGGATATTGTACACGAAAATATATCGAAATCTTAAGCAATCCAAAATGGCAGAGCCTCAACTCTAAAGACTCTGTAACTTGGTAGATACAAGTTTTATATATTGTATTTATTGAATCGGAGACCAATATTCCCTTTTTTTAGGTCCGTCGCATAATTCGTCATTTTCTCATAGGGCTGTACACGAAAAAATATCGAAATCTTAAGCAATCCAAAATGGAAGAGCCTCAACTCTAATGACTCTGTAACTTGGTAGATACAAGTTTTATATTGTATTTATTCAATCGGAGACCAATATTCCCTTTTTTTAGGTCCGTCGCATAATTCGCCATTTTCTCATAGGGTACTGCACACGAAAATATATCGAAATCTTAAGCAATCCAAAATGGCAGAGCCTCAACTCTAATGACTCTGTAACTTGGTAGATCCAAGTTTTATATTGTATTTATTGAATCGGATACCAATATTCCATGTTTTAAGTCCGTCGCATATTTCGTCATTTACTCATAGGGTACTGTACACGAAAATATATCGAAATCTTAAGCAATCCAAAATGGCAGAGCCTCAACTCTAATGACTCTGTAACTTGGTAGATACAAGTTTTATATTGTATTTATTGAATCGGAGACCAATATTCTATGTTTTATGTCCGTCGCATATTTCGCCATTTTCTCATAGGATACTACTGTACACGAAAATATATCGAAATCTTTAGCTATCCAAAATGGCAGAGCCTCAACTCTAATGACTCTGTAACTTGGTAGATACATGTTTTATATTGTATTTATTGAATCGGAGACCAGTATTCCATGTTTTAAGTCCGTCGCATATTTCGCCATTTTCTCATAGGGTACTGTACACGAAAATATATCGAAATCTTAAGCTATCCAAAATGGCAGAGCATCAACTCTAATGACTCTGTAACTTGGTAGATACAAGTTTTATGTTTTATTTATTGAATCGGAGACCAATATTCCCTGTTTTAAGTCCGTCGCATATTTCGCCATTTTCTCATAGGGTACTGTACACGAAAATATATCGAAATCTTAAGCAATCCAAAATGGCAGAGCCTCAACTCTAATGACTCTGTAACTTGGTAGATACAAGTTTTATATTGTATTTATTGAATCGGAGACCAATATTCCATGTTTTATGTCCGTCGCATATTTCGCCATTTCTCATAGGGTACTACTGTACACGAAAATATATCGAAATCTTAAGCTATCCAAAATGGCAAAGCCTCAACTCTAATGACTCTGTAACTTGGTAGATACAAGTTTTATATTGTATTTATTGAATCGGAGACCAATATTCCATGTTTTAAATCCGTCGCATATTTCGCCATTTTCTCATAGGGTACTGCACACGAAAATATATCGAAATCTTAAGCAATCCAAAATGGCAGAGCCTCAACTCTAATGACTCTGTAACTTGGTAGATCCAAGTTTTATATTGTATTTATTGAATCGGATACCAATATTCCATGTTTTAAGTCCGTCGCATATTTCGTCATTTACTCATAGGGTACTGTACACGAAAATATATCGAAATCTTAAGCAATCCAAAATGACAGAGCCTCAACTCTAATGACTCTGTAACTTGGTAGATACAAGTTTTATATTGTATTTATTGAATCGGAGACCAATATTCTATGTTTTATGTCCGTCGCATATTTCGCCATTTTCTCATAGGATACTACTGTACACGAAAATATATCGAAATCTTTAGCTATCCAAAATGGCAGAGCCTCAACTCTAATGACTCTGTAACTTGGTAGATACATGTTTTATATTGTATTTATTGAATCGGAGACCAGTATTCCATGTTTTAAGTCCGTCGCATATTTCGCCATTTTCTCATAGGGTACTGTACACGAAAATATATCGAAATCTTAAGCTATCCAAAATGGCAGAGCATCAACTCTAATGACTCTGTAACTTGGTAGATACAAGTTTTATGTTTTATTTATTGAATCGGAGACCAATATTCCCTGTTTTAAGTCCGTCGCATATTTCGCCATTTTCTCATAGGGTACTGTACACGAAAATATATCGAAATCTTAAGCAATCCAAAATGGCAGAGCCTCAACTCTAATGACTCTGTAACTTGGTAGATACAAGTTTTATATTGTATTTATTGAATCGGAGACCAATATTCCATGTTTTATGTCCGTCGCATATTTCGCCATTTCTCATAGGGTACTACTGTACACGAAAATATATCGAAATCTTAAGCTATCCAAAATGGCAAAGCCTCAACTCTAATGACTCTGTAACTTGGTAGATACAAGTTTTATATTGTATTTATTGAATCGGAGACCAATATTCCATGTTTTAAATCCGTCGCATATTTCGCCATTTTCTCATAGGGTACTGTACACGAAAATATATCGAAATCTTAAGCTATCCAAAATGGCAGAGCCTCAACTCTAATGACTCTGTAACTTGGTAGATACAAGTTTTATATTGTATTTATTGAATCGGAGACCAATATTCCATCTTTTAAGTCCGTAGCATATTTCGCCATTTTCTCATAGGGTACTACTGTACACGAAAATATATATATATCGAAATCTTAAGCAATCCAAAATGGCAGAGCCTCAACTCTAAAGACTCTGTAACTTGGTAGATACAAGTTTTATATTGTATTTATTGAATCGGAGACCAATATTCCCTTTTTTTAGGTCCGTCGCATAATTCGTCATTTTCTCATAGGGCTGTACACGAAAAAATATCGAAATCTTAAGCAATCCAAAATGGCAGAGCCTCAACTCTAATGACTATGTAACTTGGTAGATCCAAGTTTTATATTGTATTTATTGAATCGGATACCAATATTCCATCTTTTAAGTCCGTAGCATATTTCGCCATTTTCTCATAGGGTACTACTGTACACGAAAATATATCGAAATCTTTAGCTATCCAAAATGGCAGAGCCTCAACTCTAATGACTCTGTAACTTGGTAGATACATGTTTTATATTGTATTTATTGAATCGGAGACCAATATTCCATGTTTTAAGTCCGTCGCATATTTCGCCATTTTCTCATAGGGTACTGTACACGAAAATATATCGAAATCTTAAGCTATCCAAAATGGCAGAGCATCAACTCTAATGACTCTATAACTTGGTAGATACAAGTTTTATATTTTTTTTATTGAATCGGAGACCGATATTCCATGTTTTAAGACCGTCGCATATTTCGCCATTTTCTCATAGGGTCCTATACACGAAAATATATCGAAATCTTAAGCAATCCAAAATGGTAGAGCCTCAACTCTAAAGACTCTGTAACTTGGTAGATACAAGTTTTATATTGTATTTATTGAATCGGAGACCAATATTCCCTTTTTTTAGGTCCGTCGCATATTTCGCCATTTTCTCATAGGGTACTATACACGAAAATATATCGAAATCTTAAGCAATCCAAAATGGCAGAGCCTCAACTCTAAAGACTCTGTAACTTGGTAGATACAAGTTTTATATTGTATTTATTGAATCGGAGACCAATATTCCCTTTTTTTAGGTCCGTCGCATAATTCGTCATTTTCTCATAGGGCTGTACACGAAAAAATATCGAAATCTTAAGAAATCCAAAATGGCAGAGCCTCAACTCTAATGACTCTGTAACTTGGTAGATACAAGTTTTATATTGTATTTATTCAATCGGAGACCAATATTCCCTTTTTTTAGGTCCGTCGCATAATTCGCCATTTTCTCATAGGGTACTGCACACGAAAATATATCGAAATCTTAAGCAATCCAAAATGGCAGAGCCTCAACTATAATGACTCTGTAACTTGGTAGATACAAGTTTTATATTGTATTTATTGAATCGGAGACCAATATTCCATGTTTTAAGACCGTCGCATATTTCGCCATTTTCTCATAGGGTACTGTACACGAAAATATATCGAAATCTTAAGCAATCCAAAATGGTAGAGCCTTAGTCTAAAGACTCTGTAACTTGGTAGATACAAGTTTTATATTGTATTTATTGAATCGGAGACCAATATTCCCTTTTTTTAGGTCCGTCGCATATTTCGCCATTTTCTCATAGGATATTGTACACGAAAATATATCGAAATCTTAAGCAATCCAAAATGGCAGAGCCTCAACTCTAAAGACTCTGTAACTTGGTAGATACAAGTTTTATATATTGTATTTATTGAATCGGAGACCAATATTCCCTTTTTTTAGGTCCGTCGCATAATTCGTCATTTTCTCATAGGGCTGTACACGAAAAAATATCGAAATCTTAAGCAATCCAAAATGGAAGAGCCTCAACTCTAATGACTCTGTAACTTGGTAGATACAAGTTTTATATTGTATTTATTCAATCGGAGACCAATATTCCCTTTTTTTAGGTCCGTCGCATAATTCGCCATTTTCTCATAGGGTACTGCACACGAAAATATATCGAAATCTTAAGCAATCCAAAATGGCAGAGCCTCAACTCTAATGACTCTGTAACTTGGTAGATCCAAGTTTTATATTGTATTTATTGAATCGGATACCAATATTCCATGTTTTAAGTCCGTCGCATATTTCGTCATTTACTCATAGGGTACTGTACACGAAAATATATCGAAATCTTAAGCAATCCAAAATGGCAGAGCCTCAACTCTAATGACTCTGTAACTTGGTAGATACAAGTTTTATATTGTATTTATTGAATCGGAGACCAATATTCTATGTTTTATGTCCGTCGCATATTTCGCCATTTTCTCATAGGATACTACTGTACACGAAAATATATCGAAATCTTTAGCTATCCAAAATGGCAGAGCCTCAACTCTAATGACTCTGTAACTTGGTAGATACATGTTTTATATTGTATTTATTGAATCGGAGACCAGTATTCCATGTTTTAAGTCCGTCGCATATTTCGCCATTTTCTCATAGGGTACTGTACACGAAAATATATCGAAATCTTAAGCTATCCAAAATGGCAGAGCATCAACTCTAATGACTCTGTAACTTGGTAGATACAAGTTTTATGTTTTATTTATTGAATCGGAGACCAATATTCCCTGTTTTAAGTCCGTCGCATATTTCGCCATTTTCTCATAGGGTACTGTACACGAAAATATATCGAAATCTTAAGCAATCCAAAATGGCAGAGCCTCAACTCTAATGACTCTGTAACTTGGTAGATACAAGTTTTATATTGTATTTATTGAATCGGAGACCAATATTCCATGTTTTATGTCCGTCGCATATTTCGCCATTTCTCATAGGGTACTACTGTACACGAAAATATATCGAAATCTTAAGCTATCCAAAATGGCAAAGCCTCAACTCTAATGACTCTGTAACTTGGTAGATACAAGTTTTATATTGTATTTATTGAATCGGAGACCAATATTCCATGTTTTAAATCCGTCGCATATTTCGCCATTTTCTCATAGGGTACTGTACACGAAAATATATCGAAATCTTAAGCTATCCAAAATGGCAGAGCCTCAACTCTAATGACTCTGTAACTTGGTAGATACAAGTTTTATATTGTATTTATTGAATCGGAGACCAATATTCCATCTTTTAAGTCCGTAGCATATTTCGCCATTTTCTCATAGGGTACTACTGTACACGAAAATATATATATATCGAAATCTTAAGCAATCCAAAATGGCAGAGCCTCAACTCTAAAGACTCTGTAACTTGGTAGATACAAGTTTTATATTGTATTTATTGAATCGGAGACCAATATTCCCTTTTTTTAGGTCCGTCGCATAATTCGTCATTTTCTCATAGGGCTGTACACGAAAAAATATCGAAATCTTAAGCAATCCAAAATGGCAGAGCCTCAACTCTAATGACTATGTAACTTGGTAGATCCAAGTTTTATATTGTATTTATTGAATCGGATACCAATATTCCATGTTTTAAGTCCGTCGCATATTTCGCCATTTTCTCATAGGGTACTGTACACGAAAAAATATATATCGAAATCTTAAGCAATCCAAAATGGCAGAGCCTCAACTCTAAAGACTCTGTAACTTGGTAGATACAAGTTTTATATTGTATTTATTGAATCGGAGACCAATATTCCCTTTTTTTAGGTCCGTCGCATATTTCGCCATTTTCTCATAGGGTACTATACACGAAAATATATCGAAATCTTAAGCAATCCAAAATGGCAGAGCCTCAACTCTAAAGACTCTGTAACTTGGTAGATACAAGTTTTATATTGTATTTATTGAATCGGAGACCAATATTCCCTTTTTTTAGGTCCGTCGCATAATTCGTCATTTTCTCATAGGGCTGTACACGAAAAAATATCGAAATCTTAAGAAATCCAAAATGGCAGAGCCTCAACTCTAATGACTCTGTAACTTGGTAGATACAAGTTTTATATTGTATTTATTCAATCGGAGACCAATATTCCCTTTTTTTAGGTCCGTCGCATAATTCGCCATTTTCTCATAGGGTACTGCACACGAAAATATATCGAAATCTTAAGCAATCCAAAATGGCAGAGCCTCAACTATAATGACTCTGTAACTTGGTAGATACAAGTTTTATATTGTATTTATTGAATCGGAGACCAATATTCCATGTTTTAAGACCGTCGCATATTTCGCCATTTTCTCATAGGGTACTGTACACGAAAATATATCGAAATCTTAAGCAATCCAAAATGGTAGAGCCTTAGTCTAAAGACTCTGTAACTTGGTAGATACAAGTTTTATATTGTATTTATTGAATCGGAGACCAATATTCCCTTTTTTTAGGTCCGTCGCATATTTCGCCATTTTCTCATAGGGTATTGTACACGAAAATATATCGAAATCTTAAGCAATCCAAAATGGCAGAGCCTCAACTCTAAAGACTCTGTAACTTGGTAGATACAAGTTTTATATATTGTATTTATTGAATCGGAGACCAATATTCCCTTTTTTTAGGTCCGTCGCATAATTCGTCATTTTCTCATAGGGCTGTACACGAAAAAATATCGAAATCTTAAGCAATCCAAAATGGAAGAGCCTCAACTCTAATGACTCTGTAACTTGGTAGATACAAGTTTTATATTGTATTTATTCAATCGGAGACCAATATTCCCTTTTTTTAGGTCCGTCGCATAATTCGCCATTTTCTCATAGGGTACTGCACACGAAAATATATCGAAATCTTAAGCAATCCAAAATGGCAGAGCCTCAACTCTAATGACTCTGTAACTTGGTAGATCCAAGTTTTATATTGTATTTATTGAATCGGATACCAATATTCCATGTTTTAAGTCCGTCGCATATTTCGTCATTTACTCATAGGGTACTGTACACGAAAATATATCGAAATCTTAAGCAATCCAAAATGGCAGAGCCTCAACTCTAATGACTCTGTAACTTGGTAGATACAAGTTTTATATTGTATTTATTGAATCGGAGACCAATATTCTATGTTTTATGTCCGTCGCATATTTCGCCATTTTCTCATAGGATACTACTGTACACGAAAATATATCGAAATCTTTAGCTATCCAAAATGGCAGAGCCTCAACTCTAATGACTCTGTAACTTGGTAGATACATGTTTTATATTGTATTTATTGAATCGGAGACCAGTATTCCATGTTTTAAGTCCGTCGCATATTTCGCCATTTTCTCATAGGGTACTGTACACGAAAATATATCGAAATCTTAAGCTATCCAAAATGGCAGAGCATCAACTCTAATGACTCTGTAACTTGGTAGATACAAGTTTTATGTTTTATTTATTGAATCGGAGACCAATATTCCCTGTTTTAAGTCCGTCGCATATTTCGCCATTTTCTCATAGGGTACTGTACACGAAAATATATCGAAATCTTAAGCAATCCAAAATGGCAGAGCCTCAACTCTAATGACTCTGTAACTTGGTAGATACAAGTTTTATATTGTATTTATTGAATCGGAGACCAATATTCCATGTTTTATGTCCGTCGCATATTTCGCCATTTCTCATAGGGTACTACTGTACACGAAAATATATCGAAATCTTAAGCTATCCAAAATGGCAAAGCCTCAACTCTAATGACTCTGTAACTTGGTAGATACAAGTTTTATATTGTATTTATTGAATCGGAGACCAATATTCCATGTTTTAAATCCGTCGCATATTTCGCCATTTTCTCATAGGGTACTGTACACGAAAATATATCGAAATCTTAAGCTATCCAAAATGGCAGAGCCTCAACTCTAATGACTCTGTAACTTGGTAGATACAAGTTTTATATTGTATTTATTGAATCGGAGACCAATATTCCATCTTTTAAGTCCGTAGCATATTTCGCCATTTTCTCATAGGGTACTACTGTACACGAAAATATATATATATCGAAATCTTAAGCAATCCAAAATGGCAGAGCCTCAACTCTAAAGACTCTGTCACTTGGTAGATACAAGTTTTATATTGTATTTATTGAATCGGAGACCAATATTCCCTTTTTTTAGGTCCGTCGCATAATTCGTCATTTTCTCATAGGGCTGTACACGAAAAAATATCGAAATCTTAAGCAATCCAAAATGGCAGAGCCTCAACTCTAATGACTCTGTAACTTGGTAGATCCAAGTTTTATATTGTATTTATTGAATCGGATACCAATATTCCATGTTTTAAGTCCGTCGCATATTTCGCCATTTTCTCATAGGGTACTGTACACGAAAAAATATATATCGAAATCTTAAGCAATCCAAAATGGCAGAGCCTCAACTCTAAAGACTCTGTAACTTGGTAGATACAAGTTTTATATTGTATTTATTGAATCGGAGACCAATATTCCCTTTTTTTAGGTCCGTCGCATAATTCGCCATTTTCTCATAGGGTACTGCACACGAAAATATATCGAAATCTTAAGCAATCCAAAATGGCAGAGCCTCAACTCTAATGACACTGTAACTTGGTAGATACAAGTTTTATATTGTATTTATTGAATCGGATACCAATATTCCATGTTTTATGTCCGTCGCATATTTCGCCATTTACTCATAGGGTACTGTACACGAAACTATATCGAAATCTTAAGCTATCCAAAATGGCAGAGCATCAACTCTAATGACTCTGTAACTTGGTAGATACAAGTTTTATATTGTATTTATTGAATCGGAGACCAATATTCCCTTTTTTTAGGTCCGTCGCATATTTCGCCATTTTCTCATAGGGTACTGTACACGAAAATATATCGAAATCTTAAGCAATCCAAAATGGCAGAGCCTCAACTCTAAAGACTCTGTAACTTGGTAGATACAAGTTTTATATTGTATTTATTGAATCGGAGACCAATATTCCCTTATTTTAGGTCCGTCGCATAATTCGTCATTTTCTCATAGGGCTGTACACGAAAAAATATCGAAATCTTAAGCAATCCAAAATGGCAGAGCCTCAACTCTAAAGACTCTGTAACTTGGTAGATACAAGTTTTATATTGTATTTATTGAATCGGAGACCAAAATTCCCTTTTTTTAGGTCCGTCGCATATTTCGCCATTTTCTCATAGGGTACTGTACACGAAAATATATCGAAATCTTAAGCAATCCAAAATGGCAGAGCCTCAACTCTAAAGACTCTGTAACTTGGTAGATACAAGTTTTATATTGTATTTATTGAATCGGAGACCAATATTCCCTTTTTTTAGGTCCGTCGCATAATTCGTCATTTTCTCATAGGGCTGTACACGAAAAAATATCGAAATCTTAAGCAATCCAAAATGGCAGAGCCTCAACTCTAAAGACTCTGTAACTTGGTAGATACAAGTTTTATATTGTATTTATTCAATCGGAGACCAATATTCCCTTTTTTTAGGTCCGTCGCATAATTCGCCATTTTCTCATAGGGTATTGCACACGAAAATATATCGAAATCTTAAGCAATCCAAAATGGCAGAGCCTCAACTATAAAG
Source organism: Persicaria maculosa (assembly GCA_963922045.1). Lineage (NCBI taxonomy): Eukaryota > Viridiplantae > Streptophyta > Magnoliopsida > Caryophyllales > Polygonaceae > Persicaria > Persicaria maculosa. Next base: position 988,571 of record OY998254.1, on the reverse strand, counting down.
ACTCTGTAACTTGGTAGATACAAGTTTTATATTGTATTTATTGAATCGGAGACCAATATTCCATGTTTTAAGACCGTCGCATATTTCGCCATTTTCTCATAGGGTACTTTACACGAAAATATATCGAAATCTTAAGCAATCCAAAATGGTAGAGCCTCAGCTCTAAAGACTCTGTAACTTGGTAGATACAAGTTTTATATTGTATTTATTGAATCGGAGACCAATATTCCCTTTTTTTAGGTCCGTCGCATATTTCGCCATTTTCTCATAGGATACTGTACACGAAAATATATCGAAATCTTAAGCAATCCAAAATGGCAGAGCCTCAACTCTAAAGACTCTGTAACTTGGTAGATACAAGTTTTATATTGTATTTATTCAATCGGAGACCAATATTCCCTTTTTTTAGGTCCGTCGCATAATTCGTCATTTTCTCAAAGGGTACTGCACACGAAAATATATCGAAATCTTAAGCAATCTAAAATGGTAGAGCCTCAGCTCTAAAGACTCTGTAACTTGGTAGATACAAGTTTTATATTGTATTTATTGAATCGGAGACCAATATTCCCTTTTTTTAGGTCCGTCGCATATTTCGCCATTTTCTCATAGGATACTGTACACGAAAATATATCGAAATCTTAAGCAATCCAAAATGGCAGAGCCTCAACTCTAAAGACTCTGTAACTTGGTAGATACAAGTTTTATATTGTATTTATTGAATCGGAGACCAATATTCCCTTTTTTTAGGTCCGTCGCATAATTCGTCATTTTCTCAAAGGGTACTGCACACGAAAATATATCGAAATCTTAAGCAATCTAAAATGGCAGAGCCTCAACTCTAATGACTCTGTAACTTGGTAGATACAAGTTTTATATTGTATTTATTGAATCGGAGACCAATATTCCATGTTTTAAGTCCGTCGCATATTTCGCCATTTTCTCATAGGGTACTGTACACGAAAATATATCGAAATCTTAAGCAATCCAAAATGGTAGAGCCTCAACTCTAAAGACTCTGTAACTTGGTAGATACAAGTTTTATATTGTATTTATTTAATCGGAGACCAATATTCCCTTTTTTTAGGTCCGTCGCATATTTCGCCATTTTCTAAGAGGGTACTGTACACGAAAATATATCGAAATCTTAAGCAATCCAAAATGGCAGAGCCTCAACTCTAAAGACTCTATAACTTGGAAGATACAAGTTTTATATTGTATTTATTGAATCGGAGACCAATATTCCCTTTTTTTAGGTCCGTCGCATAATTCGTCATTTTCTCATAGGGCTGTACACGAAAATATATCGAAATCTTAAGCAATCCAAGATGGAAGAGCCTCAACTCTAATGACTCTGTAACTTGGTAGATACAAGTTTTATATTGTATTTATTCAATCGGAGACCAATATTCCCTTTTTTTAGGTCCGTCGCATAATTCGCCATTTTCTCATAGGGTACTGCACACGAAAATATATCGAAATCTTAAGCAATCCAAAATGGCAGAGCCTCAACTCTAATGACTCTGTAACTTGGTAGAAACAAGTTTTATATTGTATTTATTGAATCGGATACCAATATTCCATGTTTTAAGTCCGTCGCATATTTCGTCATTTACTCATAGGGTACTGTACACGAAAATATATCGAAATCTTAAGCAATCCAAAATGGCAGAGCCTCAACTCTAATGACTCTGTAACTTGGTAGATACAAGTTTTATATTGTATTTATTGAATCGGAGACCAATATTCTATGTTTTAAGTCCGTCGCATATTTCACCATTTTCTCATAGCGTACTTGTACACGAAAATATATCGAAATCTTAAGCTATCCAAAATGGCAGAGCATCAACTCTAATGACTCTGTAACTTGGTAGATACAAGGTTTATGTTTTATTTATTGAATCGGAGACCAATATTCCCTGTTTTATGTCCGTCGCATATTTCGCCATTTTCTCATAGGGTACTGTACACGAAAATATATCGAAATCTTAAGCAATCCAAAATGGCAGAGCCTCAACTCTAATGACTCTGTAACTTGGTAGATACAAGTTTTATATTGTATTTATTGAATCGGAGACCAATATTCCATGTTTTATGTCCGTCGCATATTTCGCCATTTCTCATAGGGTACTACTGTACACGAAAATATATCGAAATCTTTAGCTATCCAAAATGGCAGAGCCTCAACTCTAATGACTCTGTAACTTGGTAGATACAAGTTTTATATTGTATTTATTGAATCGGAGACCAATATTCCATGTTTTAAGTCCGTCGCATATTTCGCCATTTTCTCATAGGGTACTGTACACGAAAATATATCGAAATCTTAAGCTATCCAAAATGGCAGAGCCTCAACTCTAATGACTCTGTAACTTGGTAGATACAAGTTTTATGTTTTATTTATTGAATCGGAGACCAATATTCCCTCTTTTAAGTCCGTCGCATATTTCGCCATTTTCTCATAGGGTACTGTACACGAAAATATATATATATATATCGAAATCTTAAGCAATCCAAAATGGCAGAGCCTCAACTCTAAAGACTCTGTAACTTGGTAGATACAAGTTTTATATTGTATTTATTGAATCGGATACCAATATTCCATGTTTTATGTCCGTCGCATATTTCGCCATTTACTCATAGGGTACTGTACACGAAACTATATCGAAATCTTAAGCTATCCAAAATGGCAGAGCATCAACTCTAATGACTCTGTAACTTGGTAGATACAAGTTTTATATTGTATTTATTGAATCGGAGACCAATATTCCCTTTTTTTAGGTCCGTCGCATATTTCGCCATTTTCTCATAGGGTACTGTACACGAAAATATATCGAAATCTTAAGCAATCCAAAATGGCAGAGCCTCATCTCTAATGACTCTGTAACTTGGTAGATACAAGTTTTATATTGTATTTATTGAATCGGAGACCAATATTCCCTTTTTTTAGGTCCGTCGCATAATTCGCCATTTTCTCATAGGGTACTGTACACGAAAATATATCGAAATCTTAAGCTATCCAAAATGGCAGAGCCTCAACTCTAATGACTCTGTAACTTGGTAGATACAAGTTTTATATTGTATTTATTGAATCGGAGACCGATATTCCCTTTTTTTAGGCCCGTCGCACAATTCGCCATTTTCTCAGAGGGTACTGTACACGAAAATATATCGAAATCTTAAGAAATCCAAAATGGCAGAGCCTCAACTCTAATGACTCTGTAACTCGGTATATACAAGTTTTATGTTGTATTTATTTAATCGGAGACCAATATTCCATGTTTTAAGTCCGTCGCTTGTTTCGCCATTTTCTCATAGGGTACTGTACACGAAAATATATCGAAATCTTAAGCTATCCAAAATGGCTGAGCCTCAACTCTAATGACTCTGTAACTTGGTATATACAAGTTTTATGTTGTATTTATTGAATCGGAGACCAATATTCCCTGTTTTAAGTCCATCGCATATTTCGCCATTTTCTCATAGGGTAATGTACACGAAAATATATCGAAATCTTAAGCAATCCAAAATGGCAGAGCCTCAACTCTAATGACTCTGTAACTTGGTAGATACAAGTTTTATATTGTATTTATTGAATCGGAGACCAATATTCCATGTTTTAAGTCCGTCGCTTATTTCGCCATTTTCTCATAGGGTACCGTACACGAAAATATATCGAAATCTTAAGCAATCCAAAATGGCAGAGCCTCAACTCTAATGACTCTGTAACTTGGTAGATACAAGTTTTATATTGTATTTATTGAATCGGATACCAATATTCCATGTTTTAAGTCCGTCGCATATTTCACCATTATCTCATAGGGTACTGTACACGAAAATATATCGAAATCTTAAGCAATCCAAAATGGCAGAGCCTCAACTCTAATTACTCTGTAACTTGGTATATACAAGTTTTAAGTTGTATTTATTTAATCGGAGACCAATATTCCCTGTTTTAAGTCCGTCGCATATTTCGCCATTTTCTCTTAGGGCATTGTACACGAAAATATATCGAAATCTTAAGCAATCCAAAATGGCAGAGCCTCAACTCTAATGACTCTGTAACTTGGTAGATACAAGTTTTATATTGTATTTATTGAATCGGGGACCAATATTCCATGTTTTAAGTCCGTCGCTTGTTTCGCCATTTTCTCATAGGGTACCGTACACGAAAATATATCGAAATCTTAAGCAATCCAAAATGGCAGAGCCTCAACTCTAATGACTCTGTAACTTGGTAGATACAAGTTTTATATTGTATTTATTGAATCGGATACCAATATTCCATGTTTTAAGTCCGTCGCATATTTCGCCATTTTCTCATAGGGTACTGTACACGAAAATATATCGAAATCTTAAGCAATCCAAAATGGCAGAGCCTCAACTCTAATGACTCTGTAACTTGGTATATACAAGTTTTAAGTTGTATTTATTTAATCGGAGACCAATATTCCCTGTTTTAAGTCCGTCGCATATTTCGCCATTTTCTCTTAGGGCACTGTACACGAAAATATATCGAAATCTTAAGCTATCCAAAATGGCAGAGCCTCAACTCTAATGACTCTGTAACTTGGTAGATACAAGTTTTATATTGTATTTATTGAATCGGAGACCAATATTCCTTTTTTTTAGGTCCGTCGCATAATTCGCCATTTTCTCATAGTAGCACACGAAAATATATCGAAATCTTATGCAATCCAAAATGGCAGAGCCTCATCTCTAATGACTCTGTAACTTGGTAGATACAAGTTTTATATTGTATTTATTGAATCGGATACCAATATTCCATGTTTTTAGTCCGTCGCTTGTTTCGCCATTTTCTCATAGGGTACTGTACACGAAAATATATCGAAATCTTAAGCAATCCAAAATGGCAGAGCCTCAACTGTAATGACTCTGTAACTTGGTAGATAGAAGTTTTATATTGTATTTATTGAATCGGATACCAATATTCCATGTTTTAAGTCCGTCGCATATTTCGCCATTTTCTCATAGGGTACTGTAAACGAAAATATATCGAAATCTTAAGCAATCCAAAATGGCAGAGCCTCAACTCTAATGACTCTGTAACTTGGTAGATACAAGTTTTATATTGTATTTATTGAATCGGAGACCAATATTCCCTTTTTGTAGGTCCGTCGCATAATTCGCCATTTTCTCATAGGGTACTGTACACGAAAATATATCGAAATCTTAAGCTATCCAAAATGGCAGAGCCTCAACTCTAATGACTATGTAACTTGGTAGATACAAGTTTTATATTGTATTTATTGAATCGGAGACCAATATTCCCTTTTTTTAGGCCCGTCGCACAATTCGCCATTTTCTCAGAGGGTACTGTACACGAAAATATATCGAAATCTTAAGCTATCCAAAATGGCTGAGCCTCAACTCTAATGACTCTGTAACTTGGAATATACAAGTTTTATGTTGTATTTATTGAATCGGAGACCAATATTCCCTGTTTTAAGTCCGTCGCATATTTCGCCATTTTCTCATAGGGTAATGTACACGAAAATATATCGAAATCTTAAGCAATCCAAAATGGCAGAGCCTCAACTCTAATGACTCTGTAACTTGGTAGATACAAGTTTTATATTATATTCATTGAATCGGAGACCAATATTCCATGTTTTAAGTCCGTCGCTTGTTTCGCCATTTTCTCATAGGGTGCCGTACACGAAAATATATCGAAATCTTAAGCAATCCAAAATGGCAGAGCCTCAACTCTAATGACTCTGTAACTTGGTAGATACAAGTTTTATATTGTATTTATTGAATCGGATACCAATATTCCATGTTTTTAGTCCGTCGCTTGTTTCGCCATTTTCTCATAGGGTACTGTACACGAAAATATATCGAAATCTTAAGCAATCCAAAATGGCAGAGCCTCAACTGTAATGACTCTGTAACTTGGTAGATAGAAGTTTTATATTGTATTTATTGAATCGGATACCAATATTCCATGTTTTAAGTCCGTCGCATATTTCGCCATTTTCTCATAGGGTACTGTAAACGAACATATATCGAAATCTTAAGCAATCCAAAATGGCAGAGCCTCAACTCTAATGACTCTGTAACTTGGTAGATACAAGTTTTATATTGTATTTATTGAATCGGAGACCAATATTCCCTTTTTGTAGGTCCGTCGCATAATTCGCCATTTTCTCATAGGGTACTGTACACGAAAATATATCGAAATCTTAAGCTATCCAAAATGGCAGAGCCTCAACTCTAATGACTATGTAACTTGGTAGATACAAGTTTTATATTGTATTTATTGAATCGGAGACCAATATTCCCTTTTTTTAGGTCCGTCGCATATTTCGCCATTTTCTCATAGGGTATTGTACACGAAAATATATCGAAATCTTAAGCAATCCAAAATGGCAGAGCCTCAACTCTAAAGACTCTGTAACTTGGTAGATACAAGTTTTATATATTGTATTTATTGAATCGGAGACCAATATTCCCTTTTTTTAGGTCCGTCGCATAATTCGTCATTTTCTCATAGGGCTGTACACGAAAAAATATCGAAATCTTAAGCAATCCAAAATGGAAGAGCCTCAACTCTAATGACTCTGTAACTTGGTAGATACAAGTTTTATATTGTATTTATTCAATCGGAGACCAATATTCCCTTTTTTTAGGTCCGTCGCATAATTCGCCATTTTCTCATAGGGTACTGCACACGAAAATATATCGAAATCTTAAGCAATCCAAAATGGCAGAGCCTCAACTCTAATGACTCTGTAACTTGGTAGATCCAAGTTTTATATTGTATTTATTGAATCGGATACCAATATTCCATGTTTTAAGTCCGTCGCATATTTCGTCATTTACTCATAGGGTACTGTACACGAAAATATATCGAAATCTTAAGCAATCCAAAATGGCAGAGCCTCAACTCTAATGACTCTGTAACTTGGTAGATACAAGTTTTATATTGTATTTATTGAATCGGAGACCAATATTCTATGTTTTATGTCCGTCGCATATTTCGCCATTTTCTCATAGGATACTACTGTACACGAAAATATATCGAAATCTTTAGCTATCCAAAATGGCAGAGCCTCAACTCTAATGACTCTGTAACTTGGTAGATACATGTTTTATATTGTATTTATTGAATCGGAGACCAGTATTCCATGTTTTAAGTCCGTCGCATATTTCGCCATTTTCTCATAGGGTACTGTACACGAAAATATATCGAAATCTTAAGCTATCCAAAATGGCAGAGCATCAACTCTAATGACTCTGTAACTTGGTAGATACAAGTTTTATGTTTTATTTATTGAATCGGAGACCAATATTCCCTGTTTTAAGTCCGTCGCATATTTCGCCATTTTCTCATAGGGTACTGTACACGAAAATATATCGAAATCTTAAGCAATCCAAAATGGCAGAGCCTCAACTCTAATGACTCTGTAACTTGGTAGATACAAGTTTTATATTGTATTTATTGAATCGGAGACCAATATTCCATGTTTTATGTCCGTCGCATATTTCGCCATTTCTCATAGGGTACTACTGTACACGAAAATATATCGAAATCTTAAGCTATCCAAAATGGCAAAGCCTCAACTCTAATGACTCTGTAACTTGGTAGATACAAGTTTTATATTGTATTTATTGAATCGGAGACCAATATTCCATGTTTTAAATCCGTCGCATATTTCGCCATTTTCTCATAGGGTACTGTACACGAAAATATATCGAAATCTTAAGCTATCCAAAATGGCAGAGCCTCAACTCTAATGACTCTGTAACTTGGTAGATACAAGTTTTATATTGTATTTATTGAATCGGAGACCAATATTCCATCTTTTAAGTCCGTAGCATATTTCGCCATTTTCTCATAGGGTACTACTGTACACGAAAATATATATATATCGAAATCTTAAGCAATCCAAAATGGCAGAGCCTCAACTCTAAAGACTCTGTCACTTGGTAGATACAAGTTTTATATTGTATTTATTGAATCGGAGACCAATATTCCCTTTTTTTAGGTCCGTCGCATAATTCGTCATTTTCTCATAGGGCTGTACACGAAAAAATATCGAAATCTTAAGCAATCCAAAATGGCAGAGCCTCAACTCTAATGACTCTGTAACTTGGTAGATCCAAGTTTTATATTGTATTTATTGAATCGGATACCAATATTCCATGTTTTAAGTCCGTCGCATATTTCGCCATTTTCTCATAGGGTACTGTACACGAAAAAATATATATCGAAATCTTAAGCAATCCAAAATGGCAGAGCCTCAACTCTAAAGACTCTGTAACTTGGTAGATACAAGTTTTATATTGTATTTATTGAATCGGAGACCAATATTCCCTTTTTTTAGGTCCGTCGCATAATTCGCCATTTTCTCATAGGGTACTGCACACGAAAATATATCGAAATCTTAAGCAATCCAAAATGGCAGAGCCTCAACTCTAATGACACTGTAACTTGGTAGATACAAGTTTTATATTGTATTTATTGAATCGGATACCAATATTCCATGTTTTATGTCCGTCGCATATTTCGCCATTTACTCATAGGGTACTGTACACGAAACTATATCGAAATCTTAAGCTATCCAAAATGGCAGAGCATCAACTCTAATGACTCTGTAACTTGGTAGATACAAGTTTTATATTGTATTTATTGAATCGGAGACCAATATTCCCTTTTTTTAGGTCCGTCGCATATTTCGCCATTTTCTCATAGGGTACTGTACACGAAAATATATCGAAATCTTAAGCAATCCAAAATGGCAGAGCCTCAACTCTAAAGACTCTGTAACTTGGTAGATACAAGTTTTATATTGTATTTATTGAATCGGAGACCAATATTCCCTTATTTTAGGTCCGTCGCATAATTCGTCATTTTCTCATAGGGCTGTACACGAAAAAATATCGAAATCTTAAGCAATCCAAAATGGCAGAGCCTCAACTCTAAAGACTCTGTAACTTGGTAGATACAAGTTTTATATTGTATTTATTGAATCGGAGACCAAAATTCCCTTTTTTTAGGTCCGTCGCATATTTCGCCATTTTCTCATAGGGTACTGTACACGAAAATATATCGAAATCTTAAGCAATCCAAAATGGCAGAGCCTCAACTCTAAAGACTCTGTAACTTGGTAGATACAAGTTTTATATTGTATTTATTGAATCGGAGACCAATATTCCCTTTTTTTAGGTCCGTCGCATAATTCGTCATTTTCTCATAGGGCTGTACACGAAAAAATATCGAAATCTTAAGCAATCCAAAATGGCAGAGCCTCAACTCTAAAGACTCTGTAACTTGGTAGATACAAGTTTTATATTGTATTTATTCAATCGGAGACCAATATTCCCTTTTTTTAGGTCCGTCGCATAATTCGCCATTTTCTCATAGGGTATTGCACACGAAAATATATCGAAATCTTAAGCAATCCAAAATGGCAGAGCCTCAACTATAAAGACTCTGTAACTTGGTAGATACAAGTTTTATATTGTATTTATTGAATCGGAGACCAATATTCCATGTTTTAAGACCGTCGCATATTTCGCCATTTTCTCATAGGGTACTTTACACGAAAATATATCGAAATCTTAAGCAATCCAAAATGGTAGAGCCTCAGCTCTAAAGACTCTGTAACTTGGTAGATAAAAGTTTTATATTGTATTTATTGAATCGGAGACCAATATTCCCTTTTTTTAGGTCCGTCGCATAATTCGCCATTTTCTCATAGGGTATTGCACACGAAAATATATCGAAATCTTAAGCAATCCAAAATGGCAGAGCCTCAACTATAAAGACTCTGTAACTTGGTAGATACAAGTTTTATATTGTATTTATTGAATCGGAGACCAATATTCCATGTTTTAAGACCGTCGCATATTTCGCCATTTTCTCATAGGGTACTTTACACGAAAATATATCGAAATCTTAAGCAATCCAAAATGGTAGAGCCTCAGCTCTAAAGACTCTGTAACTTGGTAGATAAAAGTTTTATATTGTATTTATTGAATCGGAGACCAATATTCCCTTTTTTTAGGTCCGTCGCATATTTCGCCATTTTCTCATAGGATACTGTACACGAAAAAATATCGAAATCTTAAGCAATCCAAAATGGAAGAGCCTCAACTCTAATGACTCTGTAACTTGGTAGATACAAGTTTTATATTGTATTTATTCAATCGGAGACCAATATTCCCTTTTTTTAGGTCCGTCGCATAATTCGCCATTTTCTCATAGGGTACTGCACACGAAAATATATCGAAATCTTAAGCAATCCAAAATGGCAGAGCCTCAACTCTAATGACTCTGTAACTTGGTAGATCCAAGTTTTATATTGTATTTATTGAATCGGATACCAATATTCCATGTTTTAAGTCCGTCGCATATTTCGTCATTTACTCATAGGGTACTGTACACGAAAATATATCGAAATCTTAAGCAATCCAAAATGGCAGAGCCTCAACTCTAATGACTCTGTAACTTGGTAGATACAAGTTTTATATTGTATTTATTGAATCGGAGACCAATATTCTATGTTTTATGTCCGTCGCATATTTCGCCATTTTCTCATAGGATACTACTGTACACGAAAATATATCGAAATCTTTAGCTATCCAAAATGGCAGAGCCTCAACTCTAATGACTCTGTAACTTGGTAGATACATGTTTTATATTGTATTTATTGAATCGGAGACCAGTATTCCATGTTTTAAGTCCGTCGCATATTTCGCCATTTTCTCATAGGGTACTGTACACGAAAATATATCGAAATCTTAAGCTATCCAAAATGGCAGAGCATCAACTCTAATGACTCTGTAACTTGGTAGATACAAGTTTTATGTTTTATTTATTGAATCGGAGACCAATATTCCCTGTTTTAAGTCCGTCGCATATTTCGCCATTTTCTCATAGGGTACTGTACACGAAAATATATCGAAATCTTAAGCAATCCAAAATGGCAGAGCCTCAACTCTAATGACTCTGTAACTTGGTAGATACAAGTTTTATATTGTATTTATTGAATCGGAGACCAATATTCCATGTTTTATGTCCGTCGCATATTTCGCCATTTCTCATAGGGTACTACTGTACACGAAAATATATCGAAATCTTAAGCTATCCAAAATGGCAAAGCCTCAACTCTAATGACTCTGTAACTTGGTAGATACAAGTTTTATATTGTATTTATTGAATCGGAGACCAATATTCCATGTTTTAAATCCGTCGCATATTTCGCCATTTTCTCATAGGGTACTGTACACGAAAATATATCGAAATCTTAAGCTATCCAAAATGGCAGAGCCTCAACTCTAATGACTCTGTAACTTGGTAGATACAAGTTTTATATTGTATTTATTGAATCGGAGACCAATATTCCATCTTTTAAGTCCGTAGCATATTTCGCCATTTTCTCATAGGGTACTACTGTACACGAAAATATATATATATCGAAATCTTAAGCAATCCAAAATGGCAGAGCCTCAACTCTAAAGACTCTGTCACTTGGTAGATACAAGTTTTATATTGTATTTATTGAATCGGAGACCAATATTCCCTTTTTTTAGGTCCGTCGCATAATTCGTCATTTTCTCATAGGGCTGTACACGAAAAAATATCGAAATCTTAAGCAATCCAAAATGGCAGAGCCTCAACTCTAATGACTCTGTAACTTGGTAGATCCAAGTTTTATATTGTATTTATTGAATCGGATACCAATATTCCATGTTTTAAGTCCGTCGCATATTTCGCCATTTTCTCATAGGGTACTGTACACGAAAAAATATATATCGAAATCTTAAGCAATCCAAAATGGCAGAGCCTCAACTCTAAAGACTCTGTAACTTGGTAGATACAAGTTTTATATTGTATTTATTGAATCGGAGACCAATATTCCCTTTTTTTAGGTCCGTCGCATAATTCGCCATTTTCTCATAGGGTACTGCACACGAAAATATATCGAAATCTTAAGCAATCCAAAATGGCAGAGCCTCAACTCTAATGACACTGTAACTTGGTAGATACAAGTTTTATATTGTATTTATTGAATCGGATACCAATATTCCATGTTTTATGTCCGTCGCATATTTCGCCATTTACTCATAGGGTACTGTACACGAAACTATATCGAAATCTTAAGCTATCCAAAATGGCAGAGCATCAACTCTAATGACTCTGTAACTTGGTAGATACAAGTTTTATATTGTATTTATTGAATCGGAGACCAATATTCCCTTTTTTTAGGTCCGTCGCATATTTCGCCATTTTCTAAGAGGGTACTGTACACGAAAATATATCGAAATCTTAAGCAATCCAAAATGGCAGAGCCTCAACTCTAAAGACTCTATAACTTGGAAGATACAAGTTTTATATTGTATTTATTGAATCGGAGACCAATATTCCCTTTTTTTAGGTCCGTCGCATAATTCGTCATTTTCTCATAGGGCTGTACACGAAAATATATCGAAATCTTAAGCAATCCAAGATGGAAGAGCCTCAACTCTAATGACTCTGTAACTTGGTAGATACAAGTTTTATATTGTATTTATTCAATCGGAGACCAATATTCCCTTTTTTTAGGTCCGTCGCATAATTCGCCATTTTCTCATAGGGTACTGCACACGAAAATATATCGAAATCTTAAGCAATCCAAAATGGCAGAGCCTCAACTCTAATGACTCTGTAACTTGGTAGAAACAAGTTTTATATTGTATTTATTGAATCGGATACCAATATTCCATGTTTTAAGTCCGTCGCATATTTCGTCATTTACTCATAGGGTACTGTACACGAAAATATATCGAAATCTTAAGCAATCCAAAATGGCAGAGCCTCAACTCTAATGACTCTGTAACTTGGTAGATACAAGTTTTATATTGTATTTATTGAATCGGAGACCAATATTCTATGTTTTAAGTCCGTCGCATATTTCACCATTTTCTCATAGCGTACTTGTACACGAAAATATATCGAAATCTTAAGCTATCCAAAATGGCAGAGCATCAACTCTAATGACTCTGTAACTTGGTAGATACAAGGTTTATGTTTTATTTATTGAATCGGAGACCAATATTCCCTGTTTTATGTCCGTCGCATATTTCGCCATTTTCTCATAGGGTACTGTACACGAAAATATATCGAAATCTTAAGCAATCCAAAATGGCAGAGCCTCAACTCTAATGACTCTGTAACTTGGTAGATACAAGTTTTATATTGTATTTATTGAATCGGAGACCAATATTCCATGTTTTATGTCCGTCGCATATTTCGCCATTTCTCATAGGGTACTACTGTACACGAAAATATATCGAAATCTTTAGCTATCCAAAATGGCAGAGCCTCAACTCTAATGACTCTGTAACTTGGTAGATACAAGTTTTATATTGTATTTATTGAATCGGAGACCAATATTCCATGTTTTAAGTCCGTCGCATATTTCGCCATTTTCTCATAGGGTACTGTACACGAAAATATATCGAAATCTTAAGCTATCCAAAATGGCAGAGCCTCAACTCTAATGACTCTGTAACTTGGTAGATACAAGTTTTATGTTTTATTTATTGAATCGGAGACCAATATTCCCTCTTTTAAGTCCGTCGCATATTTCGCCATTTTCTCATAGGGTACTGTACACGAAAATATATATATATATATCGAAATCTTAAGCAATCCAAAATGGCAGAGCCTCAACTCTAAAGACTCTGTAACTTGGTAGATACAAGTTTTATATTGTATTTATTGAATCGGATACCAATATTCCATGTTTTATGTCCGTCGCATATTTCGCCATTTACTCATAGGGTACTGTACACGAAACTATATCGAAATCTTAAGCTATCCAAAATGGCAGAGCATCAACTCTAATGACTCTGTAACTTGGTAGATACAAGTTTTATATTGTATTTATTGAATCGGAGACCAATATTCCCTTTTTTTAGGTCCGTCGCATATTTCGCCATTTTCTCATAGGGTACTGTACACGAAAATATATCGAAATCTTAAGCAATCCAAAATGGCAGAGCCTCATCTCTAATGACTCTGTAACTTGGTAGATACAAGTTTTATATTGTATTTATTGAATCGGAGACCAATATTCCCTTTTTTTAGGTCCGTCGCATAATTCGCCATTTTCTCATAGGGTACTGTACACGAAAATATATCGAAATCTTAAGCTATCCAAAATGGCAGAGCCTCAACTCTAATGACTCTGTAACTTGGTAGATACAAGTTTTATATTGTATTTATTGAATCGGAGACCGATATTCCCTTTTTTTAGGCCCGTCGCACAATTCGCCATTTTCTCAGAGGGTACTGTACACGAAAATATATCGAAATCTTAAGAAATCCAAAATGGCAGAGCCTCAACTCTAATGACTCTGTAACTCGGTATATACAAGTTTTATGTTGTATTTATTTAATCGGAGACCAATATTCCATGTTTTAAGTCCGTCGCTTGTTTCGCCATTTTCTCATAGGGTACTGTACACGAAAATATATCGAAATCTTAAGCTATCCAAAATGGCTGAGCCTCAACTCTAATGACTCTGTAACTTGGTATATACAAGTTTTATGTTGTATTTATTGAATCGGAGACCAATATTCCCTGTTTTAAGTCCATCGCATATTTCGCCATTTTCTCATAGGGTAATGTACACGAAAATATATCGAAATCTTAAGCAATCCAAAATGGCAGAGCCTCAACTCTAATGACTCTGTAACTTGGTAGATACAAGTTTTATATTGTATTTATTGAATCGGAGACCAATATTCCATGTTTTAAGTCCGTCGCTTATTTCGCCATTTTCTCATAGGGTACCGTACACGAAAATATATCGAAATCTTAAGCAATCCAAAATGGCAGAGCCTCAACTCTAATGACTCTGTAACTTGGTAGATACAAGTTTTATATTGTATTTATTGAATCGGATACCAATATTCCATGTTTTAAGTCCGTCGCATATTTCACCATTATCTCATAGGGTACTGTACACGAAAATATATCGAAATCTTAAGCAATCCAAAATGGCAGAGCCTCAACTCTAATTACTCTGTAACTTGGTATATACAAGTTTTAAGTTGTATTTATTTAATCGGAGACCAATATTCCCTGTTTTAAGTCCGTCGCATATTTCGCCATTTTCTCTTAGGGCATTGTACACGAAAATATATCGAAATCTTAAGCAATCCAAAATGGCAGAGCCTCAACTCTAATGACTCTGTAACTTGGTAGATACAAGTTTTATATTGTATTTATTGAATCGGGGACCAATATTCCATGTTTTAAGTCCGTCGCTTGTTTCGCCATTTTCTCATAGGGTACCGTACACGAAAATATATCGAAATCTTAAGCAATCCAAAATGGCAGAGCCTCAACTCTAATGACTCTGTAACTTGGTAGATACAAGTTTTATATTGTATTTATTGAATCGGATACCAATATTCCATGTTTTAAGTCCGTCGCATATTTCGCCATTTTCTCATAGGGTACTGTACACGAAAATATATCGAAATCTTAAGCAATCCAAAATGGCAGAGCCTCAACTCTAATGACTCTGTAACTTGGTATATACAAGTTTTAAGTTGTATTTATTTAATCGGAGACCAATATTCCCTGTTTTAAGTCCGTCGCATATTTCGCCATTTTCTCTTAGGGCACTGTACACGAAAATATATCGAAATCTTAAGCTATCCAAAATGGCAGAGCCTCAACTCTAATGACTCTGTAACTTGGTAGATACAAGTTTTATATTGTATTTATTGAATCGGAGACCAATATTCCTTTTTTTTAGGTCCGTCGCATAATTCGCCATTTTCTCATAGTAGCACACGAAAATATATCGAAATCTTATGCAATCCAAAATGGCAGAGCCTCATCTCTAATGACTCTGTAACTTGGTAGATACAAGTTTTATATTGTATTTATTGAATCGGATACCAATATTCCATGTTTTTAGTCCGTCGCTTGTTTCGCCATTTTCTCATAGGGTACTGTACACGAAAATATATCGAAATCTTAAGCAATCCAAAATGGCAGAGCCTCAACTGTAATGACTCTGTAACTTGGTAGATAGAAGTTTTATATTGTATTTATTGAATCGGATACCAATATTCCATGTTTTAAGTCCGTCGCATATTTCGCCATTTTCTCATAGGGTACTGTAAACGAAAATATATCGAAATCTTAAGCAATCCAAAATGGCAGAGCCTCAACTCTAATGACTCTGTAACTTGGTAGATACAAGTTTTATATTGTATTTATTGAATCGGAGACCAATATTCCCTTTTTGTAGGTCCGTCGCATAATTCGCCATTTTCTCATAGGGTACTGTACACGAAAATATATCGAAATCTTAAGCTATCCAAAATGGCAGAGCCTCAACTCTAATGACTATGTAACTTGGTAGATACAAGTTTTATATTGTATTTATTGAATCGGAGACCAATATTCCCTTTTTTTAGGCCCGTCGCACAATTCGCCATTTTCTCAGAGGGTACTGTACACGAAAATATATCGAAATCTTAAGCTATCCAAAATGGCTGAGCCTCAACTCTAATGACTCTGTAACTTGGAATATACAAGTTTTATGTTGTATTTATTGAATCGGAGACCAATATTCCCTGTTTTAAGTCCGTCGCATATTTCGCCATTTTCTCATAGGGTAATGTACACGAAAATATATCGAAATCTTAAGCAATCCAAAATGGCAGAGCCTCAACTCTAATGACTCTGTAACTTGGTAGATACAAGTTTTATATTATATTCATTGAATCGGAGACCAATATTCCATGTTTTAAGTCCGTCGCTTGTTTCGCCATTTTCTCATAGGGTGCCGTACACGAAAATATATCGAAATCTTAAGCAATCCAAAATGGCAGAGCCTCAACTCTAATGACTCTGTAACTTGGTAGATACAAGTTTTATATTGTATTTATTGAATCGGATACCAATATTCCATGTTTTTAGTCCGTCGCTTGTTTCGCCATTTTCTCATAGGGTACTGTACACGAAAATATATCGAAATCTTAAGCAATCCAAAATGGCAGAGCCTCAACTGTAATGACTCTGTAACTTGGTAGATAGAAGTTTTATATTGTATTTATTGAATCGGATACCAATATTCCATGTTTTAAGTCCGTCGCATATTTCGCCATTTTCTCATAGGGTACTGTAAACGAAAATATATCGAAATCTTAAGCAATCCAAAATGGCAGAGCCTCAACTCTAATGACTCTGTAACTTGGTAGATACAAGTTTTATATTGTATTTATTGAATCGGAGACCAATATTCCCTTTTTGTAGGTCCGTCGCATAATTCGCCATTTTCTCATAGGGTACTGTACACGAAAATATATCGAAATCTTAAGCTATCCAAAATGGCAGAGCCTCAACTCTAATGACTATGTAACTTGGTAGATACAAGTTTTATATTGTATTTATTGAATCGGAGACCAATATTCCCTTTTTTTAGGCCCGTCGCACAATTCGCCATTTTCTCAGAGGGTACTGTACACGAAAATATATCGAAATCTTAAGCTATCCAAAATGGCTGAGCCTCAACTCTAATGACTCTGTAACTTGGAATATACAAGTTTTATGTTGTATTTATTGAATCGGAGACCAATATTCCCTGTTTTAAGTCCGTCGCATATTTCGCCATTTTCTCATAGGGTAATGTACACGAAAATATATCGAAATCTTAAGCAATCCAAAATGGCAGAGCCTCAACTCTAATGACTCTGTAACTTGGTAGATACAAGTTTTATATTATATTCATTGAATCGGAGACCAATATTCCATGTTTTAAGTCCGTCGCTTGTTTCGCCATTTTCTCATAGGGTGCCGTACACGAAAATATATCGAAATCTTAAGCAATCCAAAATGGCAGAGCCTCAACTCTAATGACTCTGTAACTTGGTAGATACAAGTTTTATATTGTATTTATTGAATCGGATACCAATATTCCATGTTTTAAGTCCGTCGCATATTTCGCCATTTTCTCATAGGGTACTGTACACGAAAATATATCGAAATCTTAAGCAATCCAAAATGGCAGAGCCTCAACTCTAATGACTCTGTAACTTGGTATATACAAGTTTTAAGTTGTATTTATTTAATCGGAGACCAATATTCCCTGTTTTAAGTCCGTCGCATATTTCGCCATTTTCTCTTAGGGCACTGTACACGAAAATATATCCAAATCTTAAGCAATCCAAAATGGCAGAGCCTCAACTCTAATGACTCTGTAACTTGGTAGATACAAGTTTTATATTGTATTTATTGAATCGGAGACCAATATTCCCTTTTTTTAGGTCCGTCGCATAATTCGCCATTTTCTCATAGTAGCACACGAAAATATATCGAAATCTTATGCAATCCAAAATGGCAGAGCCTCATCTCTAATGACTCTGTAACTTGGTAGATACAAGTTTTATATTGTATTTATTGAATCGGACACATATATTCCATGTTTTAAGTCCGTCGCATATTTCGCCATTTTCTCATAGGGTATTGTACACGAAAATATATCGAAATCTTAAGCAATCCAAAATGGCAGAGCCTCAACTCTAATGACTCTGTAACTTGGCAGATACAAGTTTTATATTGTATTTATTGAATCGTAGACAAATATTCCATGTTTTAAGTCCGTCGCTTGTTTCGCCATTTTCTCATAGGGTACTGTATAGGAAAATATATCGAAATCTTAAGAAATCCAAAATGGCAGAGCCTCAACTCTAATGACTCTGTAACTTGGTAGATAAAAGTTTTATATTGTATTTATTGAATCGGATACCAATATTCCAAGTTTTAAGTCCATCGCATATTTCGTCATTTTCTCATAGGGTACTGTACACGAAAATATATCGAAATCTTAAGCTATCCAAAATGGCAGAGCCTCAACTCTAATGACTCTGTAACTTGGTAGATACAAGTTTTATATTGTATTTATTGAATCGGAGACCAATATTCCATGTTTTAAGTCTGTCGCTTGTTTCGCCATTTTCTCATAGGGTACTGTACACGAAAATATATCGAAATCTTAAGCAATCCAAAATGGCAGAGCCTCAACTCTAATGACTCTGTAACTTGGTAGATACATGTTTTATATTGTATTTATTGAATCGGATACCAATATTCCATGTTTTAAGTCCGTCGCATATTTCGCCATTTTCTCATAGGGTACTGTACACGAAAATATATCGAAATCTTAAGCAATCCAAAATGGCAGAGCCTCAACTCTAATGACTCTGTAACTTGGTATATACAAGTTTTAAGTTGTATTTATTTAATCGGAGACCAATATTCCCTGTTTTAAGTCCGTCACATATTTTGCCATTTTCTCTTAGGGCACTGTACACGAAAATATATCGAAATCTTAAGCAATCCAAAATGGCAGAGCCTCAACTCTAATGACTCTGTAACTTGGTATATACAAGTTTTATGTTGTATTTATTTAATCGGAGACCAATATTCCCTGTTTTAAGTCCGTCGCATATTTCGCCATTTTCTCTTAGGGCACTGTACACGAAAATATATCGAAATCTTAAGCAATCCAAAATGGCAGAGCCTCAACTCTAATGACTCTGTAACTTGGTAGATACAAGTTTTATATTGTATTTATTGAATCGGAGACCAATATTCCTTTTTTTTAGGTCCGTCGCATAATTCGCCATTTTCTCATAGTAGCACACGAAAATATATCGAAATCTTATGCAATCCAAAATGGCAGAGCCTCATCTCTAATGACTCTGTAACTTGGTAGATACAAGTTTTATATTGTATTTATTGAATCGGATACCAATATTCCATTTTTTAAGTCCGTCGCATATTTCGCCATTTTCTCATAGGGTACTGTACACGAAAATATATCGAAATCTTAAGCAATCCAAAATGGCAGAGCCTCAACTGTAATGACTCTGTAACTTGGTAGATACAAGTTTTATATTGTATTTATTGAATCGGAGACCAATATTCCCTTTTTTTAGGTCCGTCGCATAATTCGCCATTTTCTCATAGTAGCAGACGAAAATATATCGAAATCTTATGCAATCCAAAATGGGAGAGCCTCATCTCTAATGACTCTGTAACTTGGTAGATACAAGTTTTATATTGTATTTATTGAATCGGAGACCAATATTCCATGTTTTTAGTCCGTCGCTTGTTTCGCCATTTTCTCATAGGGTACTGTACACGAAAATATATCGAAATCTTAAGCAATCCAAAATGGCAGAGCCTCAACTCTAATGACTCTGTAACTTGGTAGATACAAGTTTTATATTGTATTTATTGAATCGGAGAGCAATATTCCCTTTTTTTAGGTCCGTCGCATAATTCGTCATTTTCTCATAGGGTACTGTACACGAAAATATATCGAAATCTTAAGCTATCCAAAATGGCAGAGCCTCAACTCTAATGACTATGTAACTTGGTAGATACAATTTTTATATTGTATTTATTGAATCGGAGACCAATATTCCCTTTTTTTAGGCCCGTCGCACAATTCGCCATTTTATCAGAGGGTACTGTACACGAAAATATATCGAAATCTTAAGAAATCCAAAATGGAAGAGCCTCAACTCTAATGACTCTGTAACTTGGTATATACAAGTTTTATGTTGTATTTATTGAATCGGAGACAAATATTCCATGTTTTAAGTCCGTCGCTTGTTTCGCCATTTTCTCATAGGGTACTGTACACGAAAATATATCGAAATCTTAAGCTATCCAAAATGGCTGAGCCTCAACTCTAATGACTCTGTAACTTGGTATATACAAGTTTTATGTTGTATTTATTGAATCGGAGACCAATATTCCCTGTTTTAAGTCCGTCGCATATTTCGCCATTTTCTCATAGGGTAATGTACACGAAAATATATCGAAATCTTAAGCAATCCAAAATGGCAGAGCCTCAACTCTAATGACTCTGTAACTTGGTAGATACAAGTTTTATATTGTATTCATTGAATCGGAGACCAATATTCCATGTTTTAAGTCCGTCGCTTGTTTCGCCATTTTCTCATAGGGTACCGTACACGAAAATATATCGAAATCTTAAGCAATCCAAAATGGCAGAGCCTCAACTCTAATGACTCTGTAACTTGGTAGATACAAGTTTTATATTGTATTCATTGAATCGGATACCAATATTCCATGTTTTAAGTCCATCGCATATTTCGTCATTTTCTCATAGGGTACCGTACACGAAAATATATCGAAATCTTAAGCAATCCAAAATGGCAGAGCCTCAAATCTAATGACTCTGTAACTTGGTATATACAAGTTTTATGTTGTATTTATTTAATCGGAGACCAATATTCCCTGTTTTAAGTCCTTCGCATATTTCGCCATTTTCTCTTAGGGCACTGTACACGAAAATATATCGAAATCTTAAGCAATCCAAAATGGCAGAGCCTCAACTCTAATGACTCTGTAACTTGGTAGATACAAGTTTTATATTGTATTTATTGAATCGGATACCAATATTCCTTTTTTTTAGGTCCGTCGCATAATTCGCCATTTTCTCATAGTAGCACACGAAAATATATCGAAATCTTATGCAATCCAAAATGGGAGAGCCTCATCTCTAATGACTCTGTAACTTGGTAGATACAAGTTTTATATTGTATTTATTGAATCGGAGACCAATATTCCATGTTTTAAGTCTGTCGCATATTTCGCCATTTTCTCATAGGGTACTGTACACGAAAATATATCGAAATCTTAAGCAATCCAAAATGGCAGAGCCTCAACTCTAATGACTCTGTAACTTGGTATATACAAGTTTTATGTTGTATTTATTTAATCGGAGACCAATATTCCCTGTTTTAAGTCCGTCGCATATTTCGCCATTTTCTCTTAGGGCACTGTACACGAAAATATATCGAAATCTTAAGCAATCCAAAATGGCAGAGCCTCAACTCTAATGACTCTGTAACTTGGTATATACAAGTTTTATATTGTATTTATTGAATCGGAGACCAATATTCCCTTTTTTTAGGTCCGTCGCATAATTCACCATTTTCTCATAGTAGCACACGAAAATATATCGAAATCTTATGCAATCCAAAATGGCAGAGCTTCATCTCTAATGACTCTGTAACTTGGTAGATACAAGTTTTATATTGTATTTATTGAATCGGATACCAATATTCCATGTTTTAAGTCCGTCGCATATTTCGCCATTTTCTCATAGGGTACTGTACACGAAAATATATCGAAATCTTAAGCAATCCAAAATGGCAGAGCCTCAACTGTAATGACTCTGTAACTTGGTAGATACAAGTTTTATATTGTATTTATTGAATCGGATACCAATATTCCATGTTTTAAGTCCGTCGCATATTTCGCCATTTTCTCATAGGGTATTGTACACGAAAATATATCGAAATCTTAAGCAATCCAAAATGGCAGAGCCTCAACTCTAATGACTCTGTAACTTGGCAGATACAAGTTTTATATTGTATTTATTGAATCGGAGACCAATATTCCATGTTTTAAGTCCGTCGCTTGTTTTGCCATTTTCTCATAGGGTACTGTACAGGAAAATATATCGAAATCTTAAGAAATCCAAAATGGCAGAGCCTCAACTCTAATGACTCTGTAACTTGGTAGATACAAGTTTTATATTGTATTTATTGAATCGGATACCAATATTCCAAGTTTTAAGTCCATCGCATATTTCGTCATTTTCCCATAGGGTACTGTACACGAAAATATATCGAAATCTTAAGCTATCCAAAATGGCAGAGCCTCAACTCTAATGACTCTGTAACTTGGTAGATACAAGTTTTATATTGTATTTATTGAATCGGAGACCAATATTCCATGTTTTAAGTCTGTCGCTTGTTTCGTCATTTTCTCATAGGGTACTGTACACGAAAATATATCGAAATCATAAGCAATCGAAAATGGCTGAGCCTCAACTCTAATGACTCTGTAACTTGGTATATACAAGTTTTATGTTGTATTTATTGAATCGGAGACCAATATTCCCTGTTTTAAGTCCGTCGCATATTTCGCCATTTTCTCATAGGGTAATGTACACGAAAATATATCGAAATCTTAAGCAATCCAAAATGGCAGAGCCTCAACTCTAATGACTCTGTAACTTGGTAGATACAAGTTTTATATTGTATTCATTGAATCGGAGACCAATATTCCATGTTTTAAGTCCGTCGCTTGTTTCGCCATTTTCTCATAGGGTACCGTACACGAAAATATATCGAAATCTTAAGCAATCCAAAATGGCAGAGCCTCAACTCTAATGACTCTGTAACTTGGTATATACAAGTTTTATGTTGTATTTATTTAATCGGAGACCAATATTCCCTGTTTTAAGTCCTTCGCATATTTCGCCATTTTCTCTTAGGGCACTGTACATGAAAATATATCGAAATCTTAAGCAATCCAAAATGGCAGAGCCTCAACTCTAATGACTCTGTAACTTGGTAGATACAAGTTTTATATTGTATTCATTGAATCGGATACCAATATTCCATGTTTTAAGTCCATCTCATATTTCGTCATTTTCTCATAGGGTACCGTACACGAAAATATATCGAAATCTTAAGCAATCCAAAATGGCAGAGCCTCAACTCTAATGACTCTGTAACTTGGTAGATACAAGTTTTATATTGTATTTATTGAATCGGATACCAATATTCCATGTTTTAAGTCCGTCGCATATTTCGCCATTTTCTCATAGGGTACTGTACACGAAAATATATCGAAATCTTAAGCAATCCAAAATGGCAGAGCCTCAACTCTAATGACTCTGTAACATGGTATATACAAGTTTTATGTTGTATTTATTTAATCGGAGACCAATATTCCCTGTTTTAAGTCCGTCGCATATTTCGCCATTTTCTCTTAGGGCACTGTACACGAAAATATATCGAAATCTTAAGCAATCCAAAATGGCAGAGCCTCAACTCTAATGACTCTGTAACTTGGTAGATACAAGTTTTATATTGTATTTATTGAATCGGAGACCAATATTCCCTTTTTTTAGGTCCGTCGCATAATTC
Source organism: Persicaria maculosa (assembly GCA_963922045.1). NCBI lineage: Eukaryota > Viridiplantae > Streptophyta > Magnoliopsida > Caryophyllales > Polygonaceae > Persicaria > Persicaria maculosa. Next base: position 964,558 of record OY998254.1, on the reverse strand, counting down.
GCCATTTTCTCATAGTAGCACACGAAAATATATCGAAATCTTATGCAATCCAAAATGGCAGAGCCTCATCTCTAATGACTCTGTAACTTGGTAGATACAAGTTTTATATTGTATTTATTGAATCGGACACCAATATTCCATGTTTTAAGTCCGTCGCATATTTCGCCATTTTCTCATAGGGTATTGTACACGAAAATATATCGAAATCTTAAGCAATCCAAAATGGCAGAGCCTCAACTCTAATGACTCTGTAACTTGGCAGATACAAGTTTTATATTGTATTTATTGAATCGTAGACCAATATTCCATGTTTTAAGTCCGTCGCTTGTTTCGCCATTTTCTCATAGGGTACTGTACAGGAAAATATATCGAAATCTTAAGAAATCCAAAATGGCAGAGCCTCAACTATAATGACTCTGTAACATGGTAGATAAAAGTTTTATATTGTATTTATTGAATCGGATACCAATATTCCAAGTTTTAAGTCCATCGCATATTTCGTCATTTTCTCATAGGGTACTATACACGAAAATATATCGAAATCTTAAGCTATCCAAAATGGCAGAGCCTCAACTCTAATGACTCTGTAACTTGGTAGATACAAGTTTTATATTGTATTTATTGAATCGGAGACCAATATTCCATGTTTTAAGTCTGTCGCTTGTTTCGCCATTTTCTCATAGGGTACTGTACACGAAAATATATCGAAATCTTAAGCAATCCAAAATGGCAGAGCCTCAACTCTAATGACTCTGTAACTTGGTAGATACATGTTTTATATTGTATTTATTTAATCGGATACCAATATTCCATGTTTTAAGTCCGTCGCATATTTCGCCATTTTCTCATAGGGTACTGTACACGAAAATATATCGAAATCTTAAGCAATCCAAAATGGCAGAGCCTCAACTCTAATGACTCTGTAACTTGGTATATACAAGTTTTAAGTTGTATTTATTTAATCGGAGACCAATATTCCCTGTTTTAAGTCCGTCGCATATTTTGCCATTTTCTCTTAGGGCACTGTACACGAAAATATATCGAAATCTTAAGCAATCCAAAATGGCAGAGCCTCAACTCTAATGACTTTGTAACTTGGTATATACAAGTTTTATGTTGTATTTATTTAATCGGAGACCAATATTCCCTGTTTTAAGTCCGTCGCATATTTCGTCATTTTCTCATAGGGTACTGTACACGAAAATATATCGAAATCTTAAGCAATCCAAAATGGCAGAGCCTCAACTCTAATGACTCTGTAACTTGGTAGATACAAGTTTTATATTGTATTTATTGAATCGGAGACCAATATTCCTTTTTTTTAGGTCCGTCGCATAATTCGCCATTTTCTCATAGTAGCACACGAAAATATATCGAAATCTTATGCAATCCAAAATGGCAGAGCCTCATCTCTAATGACTCTGTAACTTGGTAGATACAAGTTTTATATTGTATTTATTGAATCGGATACCAATATTCCATTTTTTAAGTCCGTCGCATATTTCACCATTTTCTCATAGGGTACTGTACACGAAAATATATCGAAATCTTAAGCAATCCAAAATGGCAGAGCCTCAACTGTAATGACTCTGTAACTTGGTAGATACAAGTTTTATATTGTATTTATTGAATCGGAGACCAATATTCCCTTTTTTTAGGTCCGTCGCATAATTCGCCATTTTCTCATAGTAGCAGACGAAAATATATCGAAATCTTATGCAATCCAAAATGGGAGAGCCTCATCTCTAATGACTCTGTAACTTGGTAGATACAAGTTTTATATTGTATTTATTGAATCGGAGACCAATATTCCATGTTTTTAGTCCGTCGCTTGTTTCGCCATTTTCTCATAGGGTACTGTACACGAAAATATATCGAAATCTTAAGCAATCCAAAATGGCAGAGCCTCAACTCTAATGACTCTGTAACTTGGTAGATACAAGTTTTATATTGTATTTATTGAATCGGAGAGCAATATTCCCTTTTTTTAGGTCCGTCGCATAATTCGCCATTTTCTCATAGGGTACTGTACACGAAAATATATCGAAATCTTAAGCTATCCAAAATGGCAGAGCCTCAACTCTAATGACTATGTAACTTGGTAGATACAATTTTTATATTGTATTTATTGAATCGGAGACCAATATTCCCTTTTTTTAGGCCCGTCGCACAATTCGCCATTTTATCAGAGGGTACTGTACACGAAAATATATCGAAATCTTAAGAAATCCAAAATGGAAGAGCCTCAACTCTAATGACTCTGTAACTTGGTATATACAAGTTTTATGTTGTATTTATTGAATTGGAGACCAATATTCCATGTTTTAAGTCCGTCGCTTGTTTCGCCATTTTCTCATAGGGTACTGTACACGAAAATATATCGAAATCTTAAGCTATCCAAAATGGCTGAGCCTCAACTCTAATGACTCTATAACTTGGTATATACAAGTTTTATGTTGTATTTATTGAATCGGAGACCAATATTCCCTGTTTTAAGTCCGTCGCATATTTCGCCATTTTCTCATAGGGTAATGTACACGAAAATATATCGAAATCTTAAGCAATCCAAAATGGCAGAGCCTCAACTCTAATGACTCTGTAACTTGGTAGATACAAGTTTTATATTGTATTCATTGAATCGGAGACCAATATTCCATGTTTTAAGTCCGTCGCTTGTTTCGCCATTTTCTCATAGGGTACCGTACACGAAAATATATCGAAATCTTAAGCAATCCAAAATGGCAGAGCCTCAACTCTAATGACTCTGTAACTTGGTAGATACAAGTTTTATATTGTATTCATTGAATCGGATACCAATATTCCATGTTTTAAGTCCATCGCATATTTCGTCATTTTCTCATAGGGTACCGTACACGAAAATATATCGAAATCTTAAGCAATCCAAAATGGCAGAGCCTCAACTCTAATGACTCTGTAACTTGGTAGATACAAGTTTTATATTGTATTTATTGAATCGGATACCAATATTCCTTTTTTTTAGGTCCGTCGCATAATTCGCCATTTTCTCATAGTAGCACACGAAAATATATCGAAATCTTATGCAATCCAAAATGGGAGAGCCTCATCTCTAATGACTCTGTAACTTGGTAGATACAAGTTTTATATTGTATTTATTGAATCGGAGACCAATATTCCATGTTTTAAGTCTGTCGCATATTTCGCCATTTTCTCATAGGGTACTGTACACGAAAATATATCGAAATCTTAAGCAATCCAAAATGGCAGAGCCTCAACTCTAATGACTCTGTAACTTGGTATATACAAGTTTTATGTTGTATTTATTTAATCGGAGACCAATATTCCCTGTTTTAAGTCCGTCGCATATTTCGCCATTTTCTCTTAGGGCACTGTACACGAAAATATATCGAAATCTTAAGCAATCCAAAATGGCAGAGCCTCAACTCTAATGACTCTGTAACTTGGTATATACAAGTTTTATATTGTATTTATTGAATCGGAGACCAATATTCCCTTTTTTTAGGTCCGTCGCATAATTCACCATTTTCTCATAGTAGCACACGAAAATATATCGAAATCTTATGCAATCCAAAATGGCAGAGCCTCATCTCTAATGACTCTGTAACTTGGTAGATACAAGTTTTATATTGTATTTATTGAATCGGATACCAATATTCCATGTTTTAAGTCCGTCGCATATTTCGCCATTTTCTCATAGGGTACTGTACACGAAAATATATCGAAATCTTAAGCAATCCAAAATGGCAGAGCCTCAACTGTAATGACTCTGTAACTTGGTAGATACAAGTTTTATATTGTATTTATTGAATCGGATACCAATATTCCATGTTTTAAGTCCGTCGCATATTTCGCCATTTTCTCATAGGGTACTGTAAACGAAAATATATCGAAATCTTAAGCAATCCAAAATGGCAGAGCCTCAACTCTAATGACTCTGTAACTTGGTAGATACAAGTTTTATATTGTATTTATTGAATCGGAGACCAATATTCCCTTTTTGTAGGTCCGTCGCATAATTCGCCATTTTCTCATAGGGTACTGTACACGAAAATATATCGAAATCTTAAGCTATCCAAAATGGCAGAGCCTCAACTCTAATGACTCTGTAACTTGGTAGATACAAGTTTTATATTGTATTTATTGAATCGTATACCAATATTCCAAGTTTTAAGTCCATCGCATATTTCGTCATTTTCTCATAGGGTACTGTACACGAAAATATATCGAAATCTTAAGCTATCCAAAATGGCAGAGCCTCAACTCTAATGACTCTGTAACTTGGTAGATACAAGTTTTATATTGTATTTATTGAATCGGAGACCAATATTCCATGTTTTAAGTCTGTCGCTTGTTTCGTCATTTTCTCATAGGGTACTGTACACGAAAATATATCGAAATCTTAAGCAATCGAAAATGGCTGAGCCTCAACTCTAATGACTCTGTAACTTGGTATATACAAGTTTTATGTTGTATTTATTGAATCGGAGACCAATATTCCCTGTTTTAAGTCCGTCGCATATTTCGCCATTTTCTCATAGGGTAATGTACACGAAAATATATCGAAATCTTAAGCAATCCAAAATGGCAGAGCCTCAACTCTAATGACTCTGTAACTTGGTAGATACAAGTTTTATATTGTATTCATTGAATCGGAGACCAATATTCCATGTTTTAAGTCCGTCGCTTGTTTCGCCATTTTCTCATAGGGTACCGTACACGAAAATATATCGAAATCTTAAGCAATCCAAAATGGCAGAGCCTCAACTCTAATGACTCTGTAACTTGGTATATACAAGTTTTATGTTGTATTTATTTAATCGGAGACCAATATTCCCTGTTTTAAGTCCTTCGCATATTTCGCCATTTTCTCTTAGGGCACTGTACATGAAAATATATCGAAATCTTAAGCAATCCAAAATGGCAGAGCCTCAACTCTAATGACTCTGTAACTTGGTAGATACAAGTTTTATATTGTATTCATTGAATCGGATACCAATATTCCATGTTTTAAGTCCATCGCATATTTCGTCATTTTCTCATAGGGTACCGTACACGAAAATATATCGAAATCTTAAGCAATCCAAAATGACAGAGCCTCAACTCTAATGACTCTGTAACTTGGTAGATACAAGTTTTATATAGTATTCATTGAATCGGATACCAATATTCCATGTTTTAAGTCCATCGCATATTTCGTCATTTTATCATAGGGTACCGTACACGAAAATATATCGAAATCTTAAGCAATCCAAAATGGCAGAGCCTCAACTCTAATGACTCTGTAACTTGGTATATACAAGTTTTATGTTGTATTTATTTAATCGGTGACCAATATTCCCTGTTTTAAGTCCTTCGCATATTTCGCCATTTTCTCTTAGGGCACTGTACACGAAAATATATCGAAATCTTAAGCAATCCAAAATGGCAGAGCCTCAACTCTAATGACTCTGTAACTTGGTAGATACAAGTTTTATATTGTATTTATTGAATCGGATACCAATATTCCTTTTTTTTAGGTCCGTCGCATAATTCGCCATTTTCTCATAGTAGCACACGAAAATATATCGAAATCTTATGCAATCCAAAATGGGAGAGCCTCATCTCTAATGACTCTGTAACTTGGTAGATACAAGTTTTATATTGTATTTATTGAATCGGAGACCAATATTCCATGTTTTAAGTCTGTCGCATATTTCCCCATTTTCTCATAGGGTACTGTACACGAAAATATATCGAAATCTTAAGCAATCCAAAATGGCAGAGCCTCAACTCTAATGACTCTGTAACTTGGTATATACAAGTTTTATGTTGTATTTATTTAATCGGAGACCAATATTCCCTGTTTTAAGTCCGTCGCATATTTCGCCATTTTCTCTTAGGGCACTGTACACGAAAATATATCGAAATCTTAAGCAATCCAAAATGGCAGAGCCTCAACTCTAATGACTCTGTAACTTGGTATATACAAGTTTTATATTGTATTTATTGAATCGGAGACCAATATTCCCTTTTTTTAGGTCCGTCGCATAATTCACCATTTTCTCATAGTAGCACACGAAAATATATCGAAATCTTATGCAATCCAAAATGGCAGAGCCTCATCTCTAATGACTCTGTAACTTGGTAGATACAAGTTTTATATTGTATTTATTGAATCGGATACCAATATTCCATGTTTTAAGTCCGTCGCATATTTCGCCATTTTCTCATAGGGTACTGTACACGAAAATATATCGAAATCTTAAGCAATCCAAAATGGCAGAGCCTCAACTGTAATGACTCTGTAACTTGGTAGATACAAGTTTTATATTGTATTTATTGAATCGTATACCAATATTCCATGTTTTAAGTCCGTCGCATATTTCGCCATTTTCTCATAGGGTATTGTACACGAAAATATATCGAAATCTTAAGCAATCCAAAATGGCAGAGCCTCAACTCTAATGACTCTGTAACTTGGCAGATACAAGTTTTATATTGTATTTATTGAATCGGAGACCAATATTCCATGTTTTAAGTCCGTCGCTTGTTTCGCCATTTTCTCATAGGGTACTGTACAGGAAAATATATCGAAATCTTAAGAAATCCAAAATGGCAGAGCCTCAACTCTAATGACTCTGTAACTTGGTAGATACAAGTTTTATATTGTATTTATTGAATCGGAGACCAATATTCCCTTTTTTTAGGTCCGTCGAAAAATTCGCCATTTTCTCATAGTAGCACACGAAAATATATCGAAATCTTATGCAATCCAAAATGGGAGAGCCTCATCTCTAATGACTCTGTAACTTGGTAGATACAAGTTTTATATTGTATTTATTGAATCGGAGACCAATATTCCATGTTTTAAGTCTGTCGCATATTTCGCCATTTTCTCATAGGGTACTGTACACGAAAATATATCGAAATCTTAAGCAATCCAAAATGGCAGAGCCTCAACTCTAATGACTCTGTAACTTGGTATATACAAGTTTTATGTTGTATTTATTTAATCGGAGACCAATATTCCCTGTTTTAAGTCCGTCGCATATTTCGCCATTTTCTCTTAGGGCAATGTACACGAAAATATATCGAAATCTTAAGCAATCCAAAATGGCAGAGCCTCAACTCTAATGACTCTGTAACTTGGTATATACAAGTTTTATATTGTATTTATTGAATCGGAGACCAATATTCCCTTTTTTTAGGTCCGTCGCATAATTCGCCATTTTCTCATAGTAGCACACGAAAATATATCGAAATCTTATGCAATCCAAAATGGTAGAGCCTCATCTCTAATGACTCTGTAACTTGGTAGATACAAGTTTTATATTGTATTTATTGAATCGGATACCAATATTCCATGTTTTAAGTCCGTCGCATATTTCGCCATTTTCTCATAGGGTACTGTACACGAAAATATATCGAAATCTTAAGCAATCCAAAATGGCAGAGCCTCAACTGTAATGACTCTGTAACTTGGTAGATACAAGTTTTATATTGTATTTATTGAATCGGATACCAATATTCCATGTTTTAAGTCCGTCGCATATTTCGCCATTTTCTCATAGGGTATTGTACACGAAAATATATCGAAATCTTAAGCAATCCAAAATGGCAGAGCCTCAACTCTAATGACTCTGTAACTTGGCAGATACAAGTTTTATATTGTATTTATTGAATCGGAGACCAATATTCCATGTTTTAAGTCCGTCGCTTGTTTCGCCATTTTCTCATAGGGTACTGTACAGGAAAATATATCGAAATCTTAAGAAATCCAAAATGGCAGAGCCTCAACTCTAATGACTCTGTAACTTGGTAGATACAAGTTTTATATTGTATTTATTGAATCGGATACCAATATTCCAAGTTTTAAGTCCATCGCATATGGCAGAGCCTCAACTCTAATGACTCTGTAACTTGGTATATACAAGTTTTATGTTGTATTTATTTAATCGGAGACCAATATTCCCTGTTTTAAGTCCTTCGCATATTTCGCCATTTTCTCATAGGGCACTGTACACGAAAATATATCGAAATCTTAAGCAATCCAAAATGGCAGAGCCTCAACTCTAATGACTCTGTAACTTGGTAGATACAAGTTTTATATTGTATTTATTGAATCGGAGACCAATATTCCTTTTTTTTAGGTCCATCGCAAAATTCGCCATTTTCTCATAGTAGCACACGAAAATATATCGAAATCTTATGCAATCCAAAATGGCAGAGACTCATCTCTAATGACTCTGTAACTTGGTAGATACAAGTTTTATTTTGTATTTATTGAATCGGATACCAATATTCCATGTTTTAAGTCCGTCGCATATTTCGCCATTTTCTCATAGGGTACTGTACACGAAAATATATCGAAATCTTAAGCAATCCAAAATGGCAGAGCCTCAACTCTAATGACTCTGTAACTTGGTATATACAAGTTTTATGTTGTATTTATTTAATCGGAGACCAATATTCCCTGTTTTAAGTCCGTCGCATATTTCGCCATTTTCTCTTAGGGCACTGTACACGAAAATATATCGAAATCTTAAGCAATCCAAAATGGCAGAGCCTCAACTCTAATGACTCTGTAACTTGGTATATACAAGTTTTATATTGTATTTATTGAATCGGAGACCAATATTCCCTTTTTTTAGGTCCGTCGCATAATTCGCCATTTTCTCATAGTAGCACACGAAAATATATCGAAATCTTATGCAATCCAAAATGGTAGAGCCTCATCTCTAATGACTCTGTAACTTGGTAGATACAAGTTTTATATTGTATTTATTGAATCGGATACCAATATTCCATGTTTTAAGTCCGTCGCATATTTCGCCATTTTCTCATAGGGTACTGTACACGAAAATATATCGAAATCTTAAGCAATCCAAAATGGCAGAGCCTCAACTCTAATGACTCTGTAACTTGGCAGATACAAGTTTTATATTGTATTTATTGAATCGGAGACCAATATTCCATGTTTTAAGTCCGTCGCTTGTTTCGCCATTTTCTCATAGGGTACTGTACAGGAAAATATATCGAAATCTTAAGAAATCCAAAATGGCAGAGCCTCAACTCTAATGACTCTGTAACTTGGTAGATACAAGTTTTATATTGTATTTATTGAATCGGATACCAATATTCCAAGTTTTAAGTCCATCGCATATGGCAGAGCCTCAACTCTAATGACTCTGTAACTTGGTATATACAAGTTTTATGTTGTATTTATTTAATCGGAGACCAATATTCCCTGTTTTAAGTCCTTCGCATATTTCGCCATTTTCTCTTAGGGCACTGTACACGAAAATATATCGAAATCTTAAGCAATCCAAAATGGCAGAGCCTCAACTCTAATGACTCTGTAACTTGGTATATACAAGTTTTATATTGTATTTATTGAATCGGAGACCAATATTCCCTTTTTTTAGGTCCGTCGCATAATTCGCCATTTTCTCATAGTAGCACACGAAAATATATCGAAATCTTATGCAATCCAAAATGGTAGAGCCTCATCTCTAATGACTCTGTAACTTGGTAGATACAAGTTTTATATTGTATTTATTGAATCGGATACCAATATTCCATGTTTTAAGTCCGTCGCATATTTCGCCATTTTCTCATAGGGTACTGTACACGAAAATATATCGAAATCTTAAGCAATCCAAAATGGCAGAGCCTCAACTGTAATGACTCTGTAACTTGGTAGATACAAGTTTTATATTGTATTTAATGAATCGGATACCAATATTCCATGTTTTAAGTCCGTCGCATATTTCGCCATTTTCTCATAGGGTATTGTACACGAAAATATATCGAAATCTTAAGCAATCCAAAATGGCAGAGCCTCAACTCTAATGACTCTGTAACTTGGCAGATACAAGTTTTATATTGTATTTATTGAATCGGAGACCAATATTCCATGTTTTAAGTCCGTCGCTTGTTTCGCAATTTTCTCATAGGGTACTGTACAGGAAAATATATCGAAATCTTAAGAAATCCAAAATGGCAGAGCCTCAACTCTAATGACTCTGTAACTTGGTAGATACAAGTTTTATATTGTATTTATTGAATCGGATACCAATATTCCAAGTTTTAAGTCCATCGCATATGGCAGAGCCTCAACTCTAATGACTTTGTAACTTGGTATATACAAGTTTTATGTTGTATTTATTTAATCGGAGACCAATATTCCCTATTTTAAGTCCTTCGCATATTTCGCCATTTTCTCTTAGGGCACTGTACACGAAAATATATCGAAATCTTAAGCAATCCAAAATGGCAGAGCCTCAACTCTAATGACTCTGTAACTTGGTAGATACAAGTTTTATATTGTATTTATTGAATCGGAGACCAATATTCCTTTTTTTTAGGTCCATCGCAAAATTCGCCATTTTCTCATAGTAGCACACGAAAATATATCGAAATCTTATGCAATCCAAAATGGCAGAGACTCATCTCTAATGATTCTGTAACTTGGTAGATACAAGTTTTATTTTGTATTTATTGAATCGGATACCAATATTCCATGTTTTAAGTCCGTCGCATATTTCGCCATTTTCTCATAGGGTACTGTACACGAAAATATATCGAAATCTTAAGCAATCCAAAATGGCAGAGCCTCAACTGTAATGACCCTGTAACTTGGTAGATACAAGTTTTATATTGTATTTATTGAATCGGAGACCAATATTCCCTTTTTTTAGGTCCGTCGAATAATTCGCCATTTTCTCATAGTAGCACACGAAAATATATCGAAATCTTATGCAATCCAAAATGGGAGAGCCTCATCTCTAATGACTCTGTAACTTGGTAGATACAAGTTTTATATTGTATTTATTGAATCGGAGACCAATATTCCATGTTTTAAGTCTGTCGCATATTTCGCCATTTTCTCATAGGGTACTGTACACGAAAATATATCGAAATCTTAAGCAATCCAAAATGGCAGAGCCTCAACTCTAATGACTCTGTAACTTGGTATATACAAGTTTTATGTTGTATTTATTTAATCGGAGACCAATATTCCCTGTTTTAAGTCCGTCGCATATTTCGCCATTTTCTCTTAGGGCACTGTACACGAAAATATATCGAAATCTTAAGCAATCCAAAATGGCAGAGCCTCAACTCTAATGACTCTATAACTTGGTATATACAAGTTTTATATTGTATTTATTGAATCGGAGACCAATATTCCCTTTTTTTAGTTCCGTCGCATAATTCGCCATTTTCTCATAGTAGCACACGAAAATATATCGAAATCTTATGCAATCCAAAATGGTAGAGCCTCATCTCTAATGACTCTGTAACTTGGTAGATACAAGTTTTATATTGTATTTATTGAATCGGATACAAATATTCCATGTTTTAAGTCCGTCGCATATTTCGCCATTTTCTCATAGGGTACTGTACACGAAAATATATCGAAATCTTAAGCAATCCAAAATGGCAGAGCCTCAACTGTAATGACTCTGTAACTTGGTAGATACAAGTTTTATATTGTATTTATTGAATCGGATACCAATATTCCAAGTTTTAAGTCCATCGCATATTTCGTCATTTTCTCATAGGGTACTGTACACGAAAATATATCGAAATCTTAAGCTATCCAAAATGGCAGAGCCTCAACTCTAATGACTCTGTAACTTGGTAGATACAAGTTTTATATTGTATTTATTGAATCGGAGACCAATATTCCATGTTTTAAGTCTGTCGCTTGTTTCGTCATTTTCTCATAGGGTACTGTACACGAAAATATATCGAAATCTTAACCAATCGAAAATGGCAGAGCCTCAACTCTAATGACTCTGTAACTTGGTATATACAAGTTTTATGTTGTATTTATTGAATCGGAGACCAATATTCCATGTTTTAAGTCTGTCGCTTGTTTCGTCATTTTCTCATAGGGTACTGTACACGAAAATATATCGAAATCTTAAGCAATCGAAAATGGCTGAGCCTCAACTCTAATGACTCTGTAACTTGGTATATACAAGTTTTATGTTGTATTTATTGAATCGGAGACCAATATTCCCTGTTTTAAGTCCGTCGCATATTTCGCCATTTTCTCATAGGGTAATGTACACGAAAATATATCGAAATCTTAAGCAATCCAAAATGGCAGAGCCTCAACTCTAATGACTCTGTAACTTGGTAGATACAAGTTTTATATTGTATTCATTGAATCGGAGACCAATATTCCATGTTTTAAGTCCGTCGCTTGTTTCGCCATTTTCTCATAGGGCACCGTGCACGAAAATATATCGAAATCTTAAGCAATCCAAAATGGCAGAGCCTCAACTCTAATGACTCTGTAACTTGGTATATACAAGTTTTATGTTGTATTTATTTAATCGGAGACCAATATTCCCTGTTTTAAGTCCTTCGCATATTTCGCCATTTTCTCTTAGGGCACTGTACACGAAAATATATCGAAATCTTAAGCAATCCAAAATGGCAGAGCCTCAACTCTAATGACTCTGTAACTTGGTAGATACAAGTTTTATATTGTATTTATTGAATCGGAGACCAATATTCCTTTTTTTTAGGTCCATCGCAAAATTCGCCATTTTCTCATAGTAGCACACGAAAATATATCGAAATCTTATGCAATCCAAAATGGCAGAGACTCATCTCTAATGACTCTGTAACTTGGTAGATACAAGTTTTATTTTGTATTTATTGAATCGGATACCAATATTCCATGTTTTAAGTCCGTCGCATATTTCGCCATTTTCTCATAGGGTACTGTACACGAAAATATATCGAAATTTTAAGCAATCCAAAATGGCATAGCCTCAACTGTAATGACCCTGTAACTTGGTAGATACAAGTTTTATATTGTATTTATTGAATCGGAGACCAATATTCCCTTTTTTTAGGTCCGTCGAATAATTCGCCATTTTCTCATAGTAGCACACGAAAATATATCGAAATCTTATGCAATCCAAAATGGGAGAGCCTCATCTCTAATGACTCTGTAACTTGGTAGATACAAGTTTTATATTGTATTTATTGAATCGGAGACCAATATTCCATGTTTTAGGTCTGTCGCATATTTCGCCATTTTCTCATAGGGTACTGTACACGAAAATATATCGAAATCTTAAGCAATCCAAAATGGCAGAGCCTCAACTCTAATGACTCTGTAACTTGGTATATACAAGTTTTATGTTGTATTTATTTAATCGGAGACCAATATTCCCTGTTTTAAGTCCGTCGCATATTTCGCCATTTTCTCTTAGGGCACTGTACACGAAAATATATCGAAATCTTAAGCAATCCAAAATGGCAGAGCCTCAACTCTAATGACTCTATAACTTGGTATATACAAGTTTTATATTGTATTTATTGAATCGGAGACCAATATTCCCTTTTTTTAGGTCCGTCGCATAATTCGCCATTTTCTCATAGTAGCACACGAAAATATATCGAAATCTTATGCAATCCAAAATGGTAGAGCCTCATCTCTAATGACTCTGTAACTTGGTAGATACAAGTTTTATATTGTATTTATTGAATCGGATACCAATATTCCATGTTTTAAGTCCGTCGCATATTTCGCCATTTTCTCATAGGGTACTGTACACGAAAATATATCGAAATCTTAAGCAATCCAAAATGGCAGAGCCTCAACTGTAATGACTCTGTAACTTGGTAGATACAAGTTTTAGTATTTATTGAATCGGATACCAATATTCCAAGTTTTAAGTCCATCGCATATTTCGTCATTTTCTCATAGGGTACTGTACACGAAAATATATCGAAATCTTAAGCTATCCAAAATGGCAGAGCCTCAACTCTAATGACTCTGTAACTTGGTAGATACAAGTTTTATATTGTATTTATTGAATCGGAGACCAATATTCCATGTTTTAAGTCTGTCGCTTGTTTCGTCATTTTCTCATAGGGTACTGTACACGAAAATATATCGAAATCTTAACCAATCGAAAATGGCAGAGCCTCAACTCTAATGACTCTGTAACTTGGTATATACAAGTTTTATGTTGTATTTATTGAATCGGAGACCAATATTCCATGTTTTAAGTCTGTCGCTTGTTTCGTCATTTTCTCATAGGGTACTGTACACGAAAATATATCGAAATCTTAAGCAATCGAAAATGGCTGAGCCTCAACTCTAATGACTCTGTAACTTGGTATATACAAGTTTTATGTTGTATTTATTGAATCGGAGACCAATATTCCCTGTTTTAAGTCCGTCGCATATTTCGCCATTTTCTCATAGGGTAATGTACACGAAAATATATCGAAATCTTAAGCAATCCAAAATGGCAGAGCCTCAACTCTAATGACTCTGTAACTTGGTAGATACAAGTTTTATATTGTATTCATTGAATCGGAGACCAATATTCCATGTTTTAAGTCCGTCGCTTGTTTCGCCATTTTCTCATAGGGCACCGTGCACGAAAATATATCGAAATCTTAAGCAATCCAAAATGGCAGAGCCTCAACTCTAATGACTCTGTAACTTGGTATATACAAGTTTTATGTTGTATTTATTTAATCGGAGACCAATATTCCCTGTTTTAAGTCCTTCGCATATTTCGCCATTTTCTCTTAGGGCACTGTACACGAAAATATATCGAAATCTTAAGCAATCCAAAATGGCAGAGCCTCAACTCTAATGACTCTGTAACTTGGTAGATACAAGTTTTATATTGTATTTATTGAATCGGAGACCAATATTCCTTTTTTTTAGGTCCATCGCAAAATTCGCCATTTTCTCATAGTAGCACACGAAAATATATCGAAATCTTATGCAATCCAAAATGGCAGAGACTCATCTCTAATGACTCTGTAACTTGGTAGATACAAGTTTTATTTTGTATTTATTGAATCGGATACCAATATTCCATGTTTTAAGTCCGTCGCATATTTCGCCATTTTCTCATAGGGTACTGTACACGAAAATATATCGAAATTTTAAGCAATCCAAAATGGCAGAGCCTCAACTGTAATGACCCTGTAACTTGGTAGATACAAGTTTTATATTGTATTTATTGAATCGGAGACCAATATTCCCTTTTTTTAGGTCCGTCGAATAATTCGCCATTTTCTCATAGTAGCACACGAAAATATATCGAAATCTTATGCAATCCAAAATGGGAGAGCCTCATCTCTAATGACTCTGTAACTTGGTAGATACAAGTTTTATATTGTATTTATTGAATCGGAGACCAATATTCCATGTTTTAAGTCTGTCGCATATTTCGCCATTTTCTCATAGGGTACTGTACACGAAAATATATCGAAATCTTAAGCAATCCAAAATGGCAGAGCCTCAACTCTAATGACTCTGTAACTTGGTATATACAAGTTTTATGTTGTATTTATTTAATCGGAGACCAATATTCCCTGTTTTAAGTCCGTCGCATATTTCGCCATTTTCTCTTAGGGCACTGTACACGAAAATATATCGAAATCTTAAGCAATCCAAAATGGCAGAGCCTCAACTCTAATGACTCTGTAACTTGGTATATACAAGTTTTATATTGTATTTATTGAATCGGAGACCAATATTCCCTTTTTTTAGGTCCGTCGCATAATTCGCCATTTTCTCATAGTAGCACACGAAAATATATCGAAATCTTATGCAATCCAAAATGGTAGAGCCTCATCTCTAATGACTCTGTAACTTGGTAGATACAAGTTTTATATTGTATTTATTGAATCGGATACCAATATTCCATGTTTTAAGTTCGTCGCATATTTCGCCATTTTCTCATAGGGTACTGTACACGAAAATATATCGAAATCTTAAGCAATCCAAAATGGCAGAGCCTCAACTGTAATGACTCTGTAACTTGGTAGATACAAGTTTTATATTGTATTTATTGAATCGGATACCAATATTCCATGTTTTAAGTCCGTCGCATATTTCGCCATTTTCTCATAGGGTATTGTACACGAAAATATATCGAAATCTTAAGCAATCCAAAATGGCAGAGCCTCAACTCTAATGACTCTGTAACTTGGCAGATACAAGTTTTATATTGTATTTATTGAATCGGAGACCAATATTCCATGTTTTAACGCCGTCGCTTGTTTCGCCATTTTCTCATAGGGTACTGTACAGGAAAATATATCGAAATCTTAAGAAATCCAAAATGGCAGAGCCTCAACTCTAATGACTCTGTAACTTGGTAGATACAAGTTTTATATTGTATTTATTGAATCGGATACCAATATTCCAAGTTTTAAGTCCATCGCATATTTCGTCATTTTCTCATAGGGTACTGTACACGAAAATATATCGAAATCTTAAGCTATCCAAAATGACAGAGCCTCAACTCTAATGACTCTGTAACTTGGTAGATACAAGTTTTATATTGTATTTATTGAATCGGAGACCAATATTCCATGTTTTAAGTCTGTCGCTTGTTTCGTCATTTTCTCATAGGGTACTGTACACGAAAATATATCGAAATCTTAAGCAATCGAAAATGGCAGAGCCTCAACTCTAATGACTCTGTAACTTGGTATATACAAGTTTTATGTTGTATTTATTGAATCGGAGACCAATATTCCCTGTTTTAAGTCCGTCGCATATTTCGCCATTTTCTCATAGGGTAATGTACACGAAAATATATCGAAATCTTAAGCAATCCAAAATGGCAGAGCCTCAACTCTAATGACTCTGTAACTTGGTAGATACAAGTTTTATATTGTATTCATTGAATCGGAGACCAATATTCCATGTTTTAAGTCCGTCGCTTGTTTCGCCATTTTCTCATAGGGTACCGTACACGAAAATATATCGAAATCTTAAGCAATCCAAAATGGCAGAGCCTCAACTCTAATGACTCTGTAACTTGGTATATACAAGTTTTATGTTGTATTTATTTAATCGGAGACCAATATTCCCTGTTTTAAGTCCGTCGCATATTTCGCCATTTTCTCTTAGGGCACTGTACACGAAAATATATCGAAATCTTAAGCAATCCAAAATGGCAGAGCCTCAACTCTAATGACTCTATAACTTGGTATATACAAGTTTTATATTGTATTTATTGAATCGGAGACCAATATTCCCTTTTTTTAGGTCCGTCGCATAATTCGCCATTTTCTCATAGTAGCACACGAAAATATATCGAAATCTTATGCAATCCAAAATGGTAGAGCCTCATCTCTAATGACTCTGTAACTTGGTAGATACAGGTTTTATATTGTATTTATTGAATCGGATACCAATATTCCATGTTTTAAGTCCGTCGCATATTTCGCCATTTTCTCATAGGGTACTGTACACGAAAATATATCGAAATCTTAAGCAATCCAAAATGGCAGAGCCTCAACTGTAATGACTCTGTAACTTGGTAGATACAAGTTTTATATTGTATTTATTGAATCGGATACCAATATTCCAAGTTTTAAGTCCATCGCATATTTCGTCATTTTCTCATAGGGTACTGTACACGAAAATATATCGAAATCTTAAGCTATCCAAAATGGCAGAGCCTCAACTCTAATGACTCTGTAACTTGGTAGATACAAGTTTTATATTGTATTTATTGAATCGGAGACCAATATTCCATGTTTTAAGTCTGTCGCTTGTTTCGTCATTTTCTCATAGGGTACTGTACACGAAAATATATCGAAATCTTAACCAATCGAAAATGGCAGAGCCTCAACTCTAATGACTCTGTAACTTGGTATATACAAGTTTTATGTTGTATTTATTGAATCGGAGACCAATATTCCATGTTTTAAGTCTGTCGCTTGTTTCGTCATTTTCTCATAGGGTACTGTACACGAAAATATATCGAAATCTTAAGCAATCGAAAATGGCTGAGCCTCAACTCTAATGACTCTGTAACTTGGTATATACAAGTTTTATGTTGTATTTATTGAATCGGAGACCAATATTCCCTGTTTTAAGTCCGTCGCATATTTCGCCATTTTCTCATAGGGTAATGTACACGAAAATATATCGAAATCTTAAGCAATCCAAAATGGCAGAGCCTCAACTCTAATGACTCTGTAACTTGGTAGATACAAGTTTTATATTGTATTCATTGAATCGGAGACCAATATTCCATGTTTTAAGTCCGTCGCTTGTTTCGCCATTTTCTCATAGGGCACCGTGCACGAAAATATATCGAAATCTTAAGCAATCCAAAATGGCAGAGCCTCAACTCTAATGACTCTGTAACTTGGTATATACAAGTTTTATGTTGTATTTATTTAATCGGAGACCAATATTCCCTGTTTTAAGTCCTTCGCATATTTCGCCATTTTCTCTTAGGGCACTGTACACGAAAATATATCGAAATCTTAAGCAATCCAAAATGGCAGAGCCTCAACTCTAATGACTCTGTAACTTGGTAGATACAAGTTTTATATTGTATTTATTGAATCGGAGACCAATATTCCTTTTTTTTAGGTCCATCGCAAAATTCGCCATTTTCTCATAGTAGCACACGAAAATATATCGAAATCTTATGCAATCCAAAATGGCAGAGACTCATCTCTAATGACTCTGTAACTTGGTAGATACAAGTTTTATTTTGTATTTATTGAATCGGATACCAATATTCCATGTTTTAAGTCCGTCGCATATTTCGCCATTTTCTCATAGGGTACTGTACACGAAAATATATCGAAATTTTAAGCAATCCAAAATGGCAGAGCCTCAACTGTAATGACCCTGTAACTTGGTAGATACAAGTTTTATATTGTATTTATTGAATCGGAGACCAATATTCCCTTTTTTTAGGTCCGTCGAATAATTCGCCATTTTCTCATAGTAGCACACGAAAATATATCGAAATCTTATGCAATCCAAAATGGGAGAGCCTCATCTCTAATGACTCTGTAACTTGGTAGATACAAGTTTTATATTGTATTTATTGAATCGGAGACCAATATTCCATGTTTTAAGTCTGTCGCATATTTCGCCATTTTCTCATAGGGTACTGTACACGAAAATATATCGAAATCTTAAGCAATCCAAAATGGCAGAGCCTCAACTCTAATGACTCTGTAACTTGGTATATACAAGTTTTATGTTGTATTTATTTAATCGGAGACCAATATTCCCTGTTTTAAGTCCGTCGCATATTTCGCCATTTTCTCTTAGGGCACTGTACACGAAAATATATCGAAATCTTAAGCAATCCAAAATGGCAGAGCCTCAACTCTAATGACTCTGTAACTTGGTATATACAAGTTTTATATTGTATTTATTGAATCGGAGACCAATATTCCCTTTTTTTAGGTCCGTCGCATAATTCGCCATTTTCTCATAGTAGCACACGAAAATATATCGAAATCTTATGCAATCCAAAATGGTAGAGCCTCATCTCTAATGACTCTGTAACTTGGTAGATACAAGTTTTATATTGTATTTATTGAATCGGATACCAATATTCCATGTTTTAAGTCCGTCGCATATTTCGCCATTTTCTCATAGGGTACTGTACACGAAAATATATCGAAATCTTAAGCAATCCAAAATGGCAGAGCCTCAACTGTAATGACTCTGTAACTTGGTAGATACAAGTTTTATATTGTATTTATTGAATCGGATACCAATATTCCATGTTTTAAGTCCGTCGCATATTTCGCCATTTTCTCATAGGGTATTGTACACGAAAATATATCGAAATCTTAAGCAATCCAAAATGGCAGAGCCTCAACTCTAATGACTCTGTAACTTGGCAGATACAAGTTTTATATTGTATTTATTGAATCGGAGACCAATATTCCATGTTTTAACGCCGTCGCTTGTTTCGCCATTTTCTCATAGGGTACTGTACAGGAAAATATATCGAAATCTTAAGAAATCCAAAATGGCAGAGCCTCAACTCTAATGACTCTGTAACTTGGTAGATACAAGTTTTATATTGTATTTATTGAATCGGATACCAATATTCCAAGTTTTAAGTCCATCGCATATTTCGTCATTTTCTCATAGGGTACTGTACACGAAAATATATCGAAATCTTAAGCTATCCAAAATGGCAGAGCCTCAACTCTAATGACTCTGTAACTTGGTAGATACAAGTTTTATATTGTATTTATTGAATCGGAGACCAATATTCCATGTTTTAAGTCTGTCGCTTGTTTCGTCATTTTCTCATAGGGTACTGTACACGAAAATATATCGAAATCTTAACCAATCGAAAATGGCAGAGCCTCAACTCTAATGACTCTGTAACTTGGTATATACAAGTTTTATGTTGTATTTATTGAATCGGAGACCAATATTCCCTGTTTTAAGTCCGTCGCATATTTCGCCATTTTCTCATAGGGTAATGTACACGAAAATATATCGAAATCTTAAGCAATCCAAAATGGCAGAGCCTCAACTCTAATGACTCTGTAACTTGGTAGATACAAGTTTTATATTGTATTCATTGAATCGGAGACCAATATTCCATGTTTTAAGTCCGTCGCTTGTTTCGCCATTTTCTCATAGGGTACCGTACACGAAAATATATCGAAATCTTAAGCAATCCAAAATGGCAGAGCCTCAACTCTAATGACTCTGTAACTTGGTATATACAAGTTTTATGTTGTATTTATTTAATCGGAGACCAATATTCCCTGTTTTAAGTCCTTCGCATATTTCGCCATTTTCTCTTAGGGCACTGTACACGAAAATATATCGAAATCTTAAGCAATCCAAAATGGCAGAGCCTCAACTCTAATGACTCTGTAACTTGGTAGATACAAGTTTTATATTGTATTTATTGAATCGGAGACCAATATTCCTTTTTTTTAGGTCCGTCGCAAAATTCGCCATTTGCTCATAGTAGCACACGAAAATATATCGAAATCTTATGCAATCCAAAATGGCAGAGACTCATCTCTAATGACTCTGTAACTTGGTAGATACAAGTTTTATATTGTATTTATTGAATCGGATACCAATATTCCATGTTTTAAGTCCGTCGCATATTTCGCCATTTTCTCATAGGGTACTGTACACGAAAATATATCGAAATCTTAAGCAATCCAAAATGGCAGAGCCTCAACTGTAATGACTCTGTAACTTGGTAGATACAAGTTTTATATTGTATTTATTGAATCGGAGACCAATATTCCCTTTTTTTAGGTCCGTCGCATAATTCGCCATTTTCTCATAGTAGCACACGAAAATATATCGAAATCTTATGCAATCCAAAATGGGAGAGCCTCATCTCTAATGACTCTGTAACTTGGTAGATACAAGTTTTATATTGTATTTATTGAATCGGAGACCAATATTCCATGTTTTTAGTCCGTCGCTTGTTTCGCCATTTTCTCAAAGGGTACTGTACACGAAAATATATCGAAATCTTAAGCAATCCAAAATGGCAGAGCCTCAACTGTAATGACTCTGTAACTTGGTAGATAAAAGTTTTATATTGTATTTATTGAATCGGATACCAATATTCCATGTTTTAAGTCCGTCGCATATTTCGCCATTTTCTCATAGGGTACTGTACACGAAAATATATCGAAATCTTAAGCAATCCAAAATGGCAGAGCCTCAACTCTAATGACTCTGTAACTTGGTATATAAAAGTTTTATGTTGTATTTATTTAATCGGAGACCAATATTCCCTGTTTTAAGTCCGTCGCATATTTCGCCATTTTCTCTTAGGGCACTGTACACGAAAATATATCGAAATCTTAAGCAATCCAAAATGGCAGAGCCTCAACTCTAATGACTCTGTAACTTGGTATATACAAGTTTTATATTGTATTTATTGAATCGGAGACCAATATTCCCTTTTTTTAGGTCCGTCGCATAATTCGCCATTTTCTCATAGTAGCACACGAAAATATATCGAAATCTTATTCAATCCAAAATGGCAGAGACTCATCTCTAATGACTCTGTAACTCGGTAGATACAAGTTTTATATTGTATTTATTGAATCGGATACCAATATTCCATGTTTTAAGTCCGTCGCATATTTCGCCATTTTCTCATAGGGTACTGTGCACGAAAATATATCAAAATCTTAAGCAATCCAAAATAGCAGAGCCTCAACTCTAATGACTCTGTAACTTGGTATATACAAGTTTTATGTTGTATTTATTTAATCGGAGACCAATATTCCCTGTTTTAAGTCCGTCGCATATTTCGCCATTTTCTCTTAGGGCACTGTACACGAAAATATATCGAAATCTTATGCAATCCAAAATGGCAGAGCCTCAACTCTAATGACTCTGTAACTTGGTATATACAAGTTTTATATTGTATTTATTGAATCGGAGACCAATATTCCCTTTTTTTAGGTCCGTCGCATAATTCGCCATTTTCTCATAGTAGCACACGAAAATATATCGAAATCTTATGCAATCCAAAATGGCAGAGACTCATCTCTAATGACTCTGTAACTTGGTAGATACAAGTTTTATATTGTATTTATTGAATCGGATACCAATATTCCATGTTTTAAGTCCGTCGCTTGTTTCGCCATTTTCTCATAGGGTACCGTACACGAAAATATATCGAAATCTTAAGCAATCCAAAATGGCAGAGCCTCAACTCTAATGACTCTGTAACTTGGTAGATACAAGTTTTATATTGTATTTATTGAATCGGATACCAATATTCCATGTTTTAAGTCCGTCGCATATTTCGCCATTTTCTCATAGGGTACTGTACACGAAAATATATCGAAATCTTAAGCTATCCAAAATGGCAGAGCCTCAACTCTAATGACTCTGTAACTTGGTAGATACAAGTTTTATATTGTATTCATTGAATCGGAGACCAATATTCCATGTTTTAAGTCCGTCGCTTGTTTCGCCATTTTCTCATAGGGTACCGTACACGAAAATATATCGAAATCTTAAGCAATCCAAAATGGCAGAGCCTCAACTCTAATGACTCTGTAACTTGGTAGATACAAGTTTTATATTGTATTTATTGAATCGGATACCAATATTCCATGTTTTAAGTCCGTCGCATATTTCGCCATTTTCTCATAGGGAAATGTACACGAAAATATATCGAAATCTTAAGCAATCCAAAATGGCAGAGCCTCAACTCTAATGACTCTGTAACTTGGTAGATACAAGTTTTATATTGTATTCATTGAATCGGAGACCAATATTCCATGTTTTAAGTCCGTCGCTTGTTTCGCCATTTTCTCATAGGGTACCGTACACGAAAATATATCGAAATCTTAAGCAATCCAAAATGGCAGAGCCTCAAATCTAATGACTCTGTAACTTGGTAGATACAAGTTTTATATTGTATTTATTGAATCGTATACCAATATTCCATGTTTTAAGTCCGTCGCATATTTCGCCATTTTCTCATAGGGTACTGTACACGAAAATATATCGAAATCTTAAGCAATCCAAAATGGCAGAGCCTCAACTCTAATGACTCTGTAACTTGGTATATACAAGTTTTATGTTGTATTTATTTAATCGGAGACCAATATTCCCTGTTTTAAGTCCGTCGCATATTTCGCCATTTTCTCTTAGGGCACTGTACACGAAAATATATCGAAATCTTAAGCAATCCAAAATGGCAGAGCCTCAACTCTAATGACTCTGTAACTTGGTATATACAAGTTTTATATTGTATTTATTGAATCGGAGACCAATATTCCCTTTTTTTAGGTCCGTCGCATAATTCGCCATTTTCTCATAGTAGCACACGAAAATATATCGAAATCTTATGCAATCCAAAATGGCAGAGACTCATCTCTAATGACTCTGTAACTTGGTAGATACAAGTTTTATATTGTATTTATTGAATCGGATACCAATATTCCATGTTTTAAGTCCGTCGCATATTTCGCCATTTTCTCATAGGGTATTGTACACGAAAATATATCGAAATCTTAAGCAATCCAAAATGGCAGAGCCTCAACTCTAATGACTCTGTAACTTGGCAGATACAAGTTTTATATTGTGTTTATTGAATCGGATACCAATATTCCATGTTTTAAGTCCGTCGCTTGTTTCGCCATTTTCTCATAGGGTACCGTACACGAAAATATATCGAAATCTTAAGCAATCCAAAATGGCAGAGCCTCAACTCTAATGACTCTGTAACTTGGTAGATACAAGTTTTATATTGTATTTATTGAATCGGATACCAATATTCCATGTTTTAAGTCCGTCGCATATTTCGCCATTTTCTCATAGGGTACTGTACACGAAAATATATCGAAATCTTAAGCAATCCAAAATGGCAGAGCCTCAACTCTAATGACTCTGTAACTTGGTATATACAAGTTTTATGTTGTATTTATTTAATCGGAGACCAATATTCCCTGTTTTAAGTCCGTCGCATATTTCGCCATTTTCTCTTAGGGCACTGTACACGAAAATATATCGAAATCTTATGCAATCCAAAATGGCAGAGCCTCATCTCTAATGACTCTGTAAATTGGTAGATACAAGTTTTATATTGTATTTATTGAATCGGATACCAATATTCCATGTTTTAAGTCCGTCGCATATTTCGCCATTTTCTCATAGGGTATTGTACACGAAAATATATCGAAATCTTAAGCAATCCAAAATGGCAGAGCCTCAACTCTAATGACTCTGTAACTTGGCAGATACAAGTTTTATATTGTGTTTATTGAATCGGAGACCAATATTCCATGTTTTAAGTCCGTCGCTTGTTTCGCCATTTTCTCATAGGGTACTGTACAGGAAAATATATCGAAATCTTAAGAAATCCAAAATGGCAGAGCCTCAACTCTAATGACTCTGTAACTTGGTAGATACAAGTTTTATATTGTATTTATTGAATCGGATACCAATATTCTAAGTTTTAAGTCCATCGCATATTTCGTCATTTTCTCATAGGGTACTGTACACGAAAATATATCGAAATCTTAAGCTATCCAAAATGGCAGAGCCTCAACTCTAATGACTCTGTAACTTGGTAGATACAAGTTTTATATTGTATTTATTGAATCGGAGACCAATATTCCATGTTTTATGTCTGTCGCTTGTTTCGCCATTTTCTCATAGGGTACTGTACACGAAAATATATCGAAATCTTAAGCAATCCAAAATGGCAGAGCCTCAACTCTAATGACTCTGTAACTTGGTAGATACAAGTTTTATATTGTATTTATTGAATCGGAGACCAATATTCCATGTTTTAACGCCGTCGCTTGTTTCGCCATTTTCTCGTAGGGTACTGTACAGGAAAATATATCGAAATCTTAAGAAATCCAAAATGGCAGAGCCTCAACTCTAATGACTCTGTAACTTGGTAGATACAAGTTTTATATTGTATTTATTGAATCGGATACCAATATTCCAAGTTTTAAGTCCATCGCATATTTCGTCATTTTCTCATAGGGTACTGTACACGAAAATATATCGAAATCTTAAGCTATCCAAAATGGCAGAGCCTCAACTCTAATGACTCTGTAACTTGGTAGATACAAGTTTTATATTGTATTTATTGAATCGGAGACCAATATTCCCTTTTTTTAGGTCCGTCGCATAATTCGCCATTTTCTCATAGTAGCACACGAAAATATATCGAAATCTTATGCAATCCAAAATGGCAGAGACTCATCTCTAATGACTCTGTAACTTGGTAGATACAAGTTTTATATTGTATTTATTGAATCGGATACCAATATTCCATGTTTTAAGTCCGTCGCTTGTTTCGCCATTTTCTCATAGGGTACCGTACACGAAAATATATCGAAATCTTAAGCAATCCAAAATGGCAGAGCCTCAACTCTAATGACTCTGTAACTTGGTAGATACAAGTTTTATATTGTATTTATTGAATCGGATACCAATATTCGATGTTTTAAGTCCGTCGCATATTTCGCCATTTTCTCATAGGGTACTGTACACGAAAATATATCGAAATCTTAAGCAATCCAAAATGGCAGAGCCTCAACTCTAATGACTCTGTAACTTGGTATATACAAGTTTTATGTTGTATTTATTTAATCGGAGACCAATATTCCATGTTTTAAGTTCGTCGCATATTTCGCCATTTTCTCATAGGGTACTGTGCACGAAAATATATCGAAATCTTAAGCAATCCAAAATAGCAGAGCCCTAACTCTAATGACTCTGTAACTTGGTATATACAAGTTTTATGTTGTATTTATTTAATCGGAGACCAATATTCCCTGTTTTAAGTCCGTCGCATATTTCGCCATTTTCTCTTAGGGCACTGTACACGAAAATATATCGAAATCTTATGCAATCCAAAATGGCAGAGCCTCAACTCTAATGACTCTGTAACTTGGTATATACAAGTTTTATATTGTATTTATTGAATCGGAGACCCATATTCCCTTTTTTTAGGTCCGTCGCATAATTCGCCATTTTCTCATAGTAGCACACGAAAATATATCGAAATCTTATGCAATCCAAAATGGCAGAGACTCATCTCTAATGACTCTGTAACTTGGTAGATACAAGTTTTATATTGTATTTATTGAATCGGATACCAATATTCCATGTTTTAAGTCCGTCGCTTGTTTCGCCATTTTCTCATAGGGTACCGTACACGAAAATATATCGAAATCTTAAGCAATCCAAAATGGCAGAGCCTCAACTCTAATGACTCTGTAACTTGGTAGATACAAGTTTTATATTGTATTTATTGAATCGGATACCAATATTCCATGTTTTAAGTCCGTCGCATATTTCGCCATTTTCTCATAGGGTACTGTACACGAAAATATATCGAAATCTTAAGCTATCCAAAATGGCAGAGCCTCAACTCTAATGACTCTGTAACTTGGTAGATACAAGTTTTATATTGTATTCATTGAATCGGAGACCAATATTCCATGTTTTAAGTCCGTCGCTTGTTTCGCCATTTTCTCATAGGGTACCGTACACGAAAATATATCGAAATCTTAAGCAATCCAAAATGGCAGAGCCTCAATTCTAATGACTCTGTAACTTGGTAGATACAAGTTTTATATTGTATTTATTGAATCGGATACCAATATTCCATGTTTTAAGTCCGTCGCATATTTCGCCATTTTCTCATAGGGAAATGTACACGAAAATATATCGAAATCTTAAGCTATCCAAAATGGCAGAGCCTCAACTCTAATGACTCTGTAACTTGGTAGATACAAGTTTTATATTGTATTCATTGAATCGGAGACCAATATTCCATGTTTTAAGTCCGTCGCTTGTTTCGCCATTTTCTCATAGGGTACCGTACACGAAAATATATCGAAATCTTAAGCAATCCAAAATGGCAGAGCCTCAACTCTAATGACTCTGTAACTTGGTAGATACAAGTTTTATATTGTATTTATTGAATCGGATACCAATATTCGATGTTTTAAGTCCGTCGCATATTTCGCCATTTTCTCATAGGGTACTGTACACGAAAATATATCGAAATCTTAAGCAATCCAAAATGGCAGAGCCTCAACTCTAATGACTCTGTAACTTGGTATATACAAGTTTTATGTTGTATTTATTTAATCGGAGACCAATATTCCATGTTTTAAGTCCGTCGCATATTTCGCCATTTTCTCATAGGGTACTGTGCACGAAAATATATCGAAATCTTAAGCAATCCAAAATAGCAGAGCCCTAACTCTAATGACTCTGTAACTTGGTATATACAAGTTTTATGTTGTATTTATTTAATCGGAGACCAATATTCCCTGTTTTAAGTCCGTCGCATATTTCGCCATTTTCTCTTAGGGCACTGTACACGAAAATATATCGAAATCTTATGCAATCCAAAATGGCAGAGCCTCAACTCTAATGACTCTGTAACTTGGTATATACAAGTTTTATATTGTATTTATTGAATCGGAGACCCATATTCCCTTTTTTTAGGTCCGTCGCATAATTCGCCATTTTCTCATAGTAGCACACGAAAATATATCGAAATCTTATGCAATCCAAAATGGCAGAGACTCATCTCTAATGACTCTGTAACTTGGTAGATACAAGTTTTATATTGTATTTATTGAATCGGATACCAATATTCCATGTTTTAAGTCCGTCGCTTGTTTCGCCATTTTCTCATAGGGTACCGTACACGAAAATATATCGAAAATATATTGTATTTATTGAATCGGATACCAATATTCCATGTTTTAAGTCCGTCGCTTGTTTCACCATTTTCTTATAGGGTTTTGTACACGAAAATATATCGAAATCTTAAGCTATCCAAAATGGCTGAGCCTCAACTCTAATGACTCTATAACTTGGTATATACAAGTTTTATGTTGTATTTATTGAATCGGAGACCAATATTCCCTGTTTTAAGTCCGTCGCATATTTCGCCATTTTCTCATAGGGTAATGTACACGAAAATATATCGAAATCTTAAACAATCCAAAATGGCAGAGCCTCAACTCTAATGACTCTGTAACTTGGTAGATACAAGTTTTATATTGTATTTATTGAATCGGAGACCAATATTCCCTTTTTTTAGGTCCGTCGCATAATTTGCCATTTTCTCATAGGGTACTGTACACGAAAATATATCGAAATCTTAAGAAATCCAAAATGGCAGAGCCTCAACTCTAATGACTCTGTAACTTGGTAGATACAAGTTTTATATTGTATTTATTGAATCGGAGAACAATATTCCCTGTTTTAAGTCCGTCGCATATTTCGCTATTTTCTCTTAGGGTACTGTACACGAAAATATATCGAAATCTTAAGCAATCCAAAATGGCAGAGCCTCAACTCTAATGACTCTGTAACTTGGTAGATACAAGTTTTATATTGTATTTATTGAATCGGAGAACAATATTCCCTGTTTTAAGTCCGTCGCATAATTTGCCATTTTCTCATAGGGTACTGTACACGAAAATATATCGAAATCTTAAGCAATCCAAAATGGCAGAGCCTCAACTCTAATGACTCTGTAACTTGGTAGATACAGGTTTTATATTGTATTTATTGAATCGGATACCAATATTCCATGTTTTAAGTCCGTCGCATATTTCGCCATTTTCTCATAGGGTACTGTACACGAAAATATATCGAATTCTTAAGCAATCCAAAATGGCAGAGCCTCAACTCTAATGACTCTATAACTTGGTATATACAAGTTTTATGTTGTATTTATTTAATCGGAGACCAATATTCCCTGTTTTAAGTCCGTCGCATATTTCGCCATTTTCTCTTAGGGTACTGTACACGAAAATATATCGAAATCTTAAACAATCCAAAATGGCAGAGCCTCAACTCTAATGACTCTGTAACTTGGTAGATACAAGTTTTATATTGTATTTATTGAATCGGAGACCAATATTCCCTTTTTTTAGGTCCGTCGCATAATTTGCCATTTTCTCATAGGGTACTGTACACGAAAATATATCGAAATCTTAAGAAATCCAAAATGGCAGAGCCTCAACTCTAATGACTCTGTAACTTGGTAGATACAAGTTTTATATTGTATTTATTGAATCGGAGAACAATATTCCCTGTTTTAAGTCCGTCGCATATTTCGCTATTTTCTCTTAGGGTACTGTACACGAAAATATATCGAAATCTTAAGCAATCCAAAATGGCAGAGCCTCAACTCTAATGACTCTGTAACTTGGTAGATACAAGTTTTATATTGTATTTATTGAATCGGAGAACAATATTCCCTGTTTTAAGTCCGTCGCATAATTTGCCATTTTCTCATAGGGTACTGTACACGAAAATATATCGAAATCTTAAGCAATCCAAAATGGCAGAGCCTCAACTCTAATGACTCTGTAACTTGGTAGATACAGGTTTTATATTGTATTTATTGAATCGGATACCAATATTCCATGTTTTAAGTCCGTCGCATATTTCGCCATTTTCTCATAGGGTACTGTACACGAAAATATATCGAATTCTTAAGCAATCCAAAATGGCAGAGCCTCAACTCTAATGACTCTATAACTTGGTATATACAAGTTTTATGTTGTATTTATTTAATCGGAGACCAATATTCCCTGTTTTAAGTCCGTCGCATATTTCGCCATTTTCTCTTAGGGTACTGTACACGAAAATATATCGAAATCTTAAGCAATCCAAAATGGCAGAGCCTCAACTCTAATGACTCTGTAACTTGGTATATACAAGTTTTATGTTGTATTTATTTAATCGGAGACCAATATTCCCTGTTTTAAGTCCGTCGCATATTTCGCCATTTTCTCTTAGGGTACTGTACACGAAAATATATCGAAATCTTAAGCAATCCAAAATGGCAGAGCCTCAACTCTAATGACTCTGTAACTTGGTAGATACAAGTTTTATATTGTATTTATTGAATCGGAGACCAATATTCCCTTTTTTTAGGTCCGTCGCATAATTCGCCATTTTCTCATAGTAGCACACGAAAATATATCGAAATCTTATGCAATCCAAAATGGGAGAGCCTCATCTCTAATGACTCTGTAACTTGGTAGATACAAGTTTTATATTGTATTTATTTAATCGGAGACCAATATTCCATGTTTTTAGTCCGTCGCTTGTTTCGCCATTTTCTCATAGGGTACTGTACACGAAAATATATCGAAATCTTAAGCAATCCAAAATGGCAGAGCCTCAACTGTAATGACTCTGTAACTTGGTAGATACAAGTTTTATATTGTATTTATTGAATCGGATACCAATATTCCATGTTTTAAGTCCGTCGCATATTTCGCCATTTTCTCATAGGGTACTGTACACGAAAATATATCGAAATCTTAAGCAATCCAAAATGGCAGAGCCTCAACTCTAATGACTCTGTAACTTGGTAGATACAAGTTTTATATTGTATTTATTGAATCGGAGACCAATATTCCCTTTTTTTAGGTCCGTCGCATAATTCGCCATTTTCTCATAGGGTACTGTACACGAAAATATATCGAAATCTTAAGCTATCCAAAATGGCAGAGCCTCAACTCTAATGACTCTGTAACTTGGTAGATACAAGTTTTATATTGTATTTATTGAATCGGAGACCAATATTCCCTTTTTTTAGGCCCGTCGCACAATTCGCCATTTTCTCATAGGGTACTGTACACGAAAATATATCGAAATCTTAAGAAATCCAAAATGGCAGAGCCTCAACTCTAATGACTCTGTAACTTGGTAGATACAAGTTTTATATTGTATTTATTGAATCGGATACCAATATTCCATGTTTTAAGTCCGTCGCTTGTTTCGCCATTTTCTTATAGGGTATTGTAAACGAAAATATATCGAAATCTTAAGCTATCCAAAATGGCTGAGCCTCAACTCTAATGACTCTGTAACTTGGTATATACAAGTTTTACGTTGTATTTATTGAATCGGAGACCAATATTCCCTGTTTTAAGTCCGTCGCATATTTCGCCATTTTCTCATAGGGTAATGTACACGAAAATATATCGAAATCTTAAACAATCCAAAATGGCAGAGCCTCAACTCTAATGACTCTGTAACTTGGTAGATACAAGTTTTATATTGTATTTATTGAATCGGATACCAATATTCCATGTTTTAAGTCCGTCGCATATTTCGCCATTTTCTCATAGGGTACTGTACACGAAAATATATCGAAATCTTAAGCTATCCAAAATGGCAGAGCCTCAACTCTAATGACTCTGTAACTTGGTAGATACAAGTTTTGTATTGTATTTATTGAATCGGAGACCAATATTCCCTTTTTTTAGGCCCGTCACACAATTCGCCATTTTCTCATAGGGTACTGTACACGAAAATATATCGAAATCTTAAGAAATCCAAAATGGCAGAGCCTCAACTCTAATGACTCTGTAACTTGGTGGATACAAGTTTTATATTGTATTTATTGAATCGGATACCAATATTCCATGTTTTAAGTCCGTCGCTTGTTTCGCCATTTTCTCATAGTAGCACACGAAAATATATCGAAATCTTATGAAATCCAAAATGGCAGAGCCTCAACTCTAATGACTCTGTAACTTGGTAGATACAAGTTTTATATTGTATTTATTGAATCGGATACCAATATTTTATGTTTTAAGTCCGTCGCTTGTTTCGCCATTTTCTTATAGGGTACTGTACACGAAAATATAACGAAATCTTAAGCTATCCAAAATGGCTGAGCCTCAACTCTAATGACTCTGTAACTTGGTATATACAAGTTTTATGTTGTATTTATTGAATCGGAGACCAATATTCCCTGTTTTATGTCCGTCGCATATTTCGCCATTTTCTCATAGGGTAATGTACACGAAAATATATCGAAATCTTAAGCAATCCAAAATGGCAGAGCCTCAACTCTAATGACTCTGTAACTTGGTAGATACAAGTTTTATATTGTATTTATTGAATCGGAGACCAATATTCCATGTTTTAAGTCCGTCGCTTGTTTCGCCATTTTCTCATAGGGTACCGTACACGAAAATATATCGAAATCTTAAGCAATCCAAAATGGCAGAGCCTCAACTCTAATGACTCTGTAACTTGGTAGATACAAGTTTTATATTGTATTTATTGAATCGGATACCAATATTCCATGTTTTAAGTCCGTCGCATATTTCGCCATTTTCTCATAGGGTACTGTACACGAAAATATATCGAAATCTTAAGCAATCCAAAATGGCAGAGCCTCAACTCTAATGACTCTGTAACTTGGTATATACAAGTTTTATGTTGTATTTATTTAATCGGAGACCAATATTCCCTGTTTTAAGTCCGTCGCATATTTCGCCATTTTCTCTTAGGGCACTGTACACGAAAATATATCGAAATCTTAAGCAATCCAAAATGGCAGAGCCTCAACTCTAATGACTCTGTAACTTGGTAGATACAAGTTTTATATTGTATTTATTGAATCGGATACCAATATTCCACGTTTTAAGTCCGTCGCTTGTTTCGCCATTTTCTTATAGGGTTCACGAAAATATATCGAAATCTTAAGCTATCCAAAATGGGTGAGCCTCAACTCTAATGACTCTGTAACTTGGTATATACAAGTTTTATGTTGTATTTATTGAATCGGAGACCAATATTCCCTGTTTTAAGTCCGTCGCATATTTCACCATTTTCTCATAGGGTAATGTACACGAAAATATATCGAAATCTTAAGCAATCCAAAATGGCAGAGCCTCAACTCTAATGACTCTGTAACTTGGTAGATACAAGTTTTATATTGTATTTATTGAATCGGAGACCAATATTCCATGTTTTAAGTCCGTCGCTTGTTTCGCCATTTTCTCATAGGGTACCGTACACGAAAATATATCGAAATCTTAAGCAATCCAAAATGGCAGAGCCTCAACTCTAATGACTCTGTAACTTGGTAGATACAAGTTTTATATTGTATTTATTGAATCGGATACCAATATTCCATGTTTTAAGTCCGTCGCATATTTCGCCATTTTCTCATAGGGTACTGTACACGAAAATATATCGAAATCTTAAGCAATCCAAAATGGCAGAGCCTCAACTCTAATGACTCTATAACTTGGTATATACAAGTTTTATGTTGTATTTATTTAATCGGAGACCAATATTCCCTGTTTTAAGTCCGTCGTATATTTCGCCATTTTCTCTTAGGGCACTGTACACGAAAATATATCGAAATCTTAAGCAATCCAAAATGGCAGAGCCTCAACTCTAATTACTCTGTAACTTGGTAGATACAAGTTTTATATTGTATTTATTGAATCGGAGACCAATATTCCCTTTTTTTATGTCCGTCGCATAATTCGCCATTTTCTCATAGTAGCACACGAAAATATATCGAAATCTTATGCAATCCAAAATGGCAGAGCCTCATCTCTAATGACTCTGTAACTTGGTATATACAAGTTTTATGTTGTATTTATTTAATCGGAGACCAATATTCCCTGTTTTAAGTCCGTCGCATATTTCGCCATTTTCTCTTAGGGTACTGTACACGAAAATATATCGAAATCTTAAGCAATCCAAAATGGCAGAGCCTCAACTCTAATGACTCTGTAACTTGGTAGATACAAGTTTTATATTGTATTTATTGAATCGGAGACCAATATTCCATGTTTTAAGTCCGTCGCTTGTTTCGCCATTTTCTCATAGGGTACTGTACACGAAAATATATCGAAATCTTAAGCAATCCAAAATGGCAGAGCCTCAACTCTAATGACTCTGTAACTTGGTAGATACAGGTTTTATATTGTATTTATTGAATCGGATACCAATATTCCATGTTTTAAGTCCGTCGCATATTTCGCCATTTTCTCATAGCGTACTGTACACGAAAATATATCGAAATCTTAAGCAATCCAAAATGGCAGAGCCTCAACTCTAATGACTCTGTAACTTGGTATATACAAGTTTTATGTTGTATTTATTGAATCGAAGACCAATATTCCCTGTTTTAAGTCCGTCGCATATTTCGCCATTTTCTCATAGGGTAATGTACACGAAAATATATCGAAATCTTAAGCAATCCAAAATGGCAGAGCCTCAACTCTAATGACTCTGTAACTTGGAAGATACAAGTTTTATATTGTATTTATTGAATCGGATACCAATATTCCATGTTTTAAGTCCGTCGCATATTTCGCCATTTTCTCATAGCGTACTGTACACGAAAATATATCGAAATCTTAAGCAATCCAAAATGGCAGAGCCTCAACTCTAATGACTCTGTAACTTGGTATATACAAGTTTTATGTTGTATTTATTGAATCGGAGACCAATATTCCCTGTTTTAAGTCCGTCGCATATTTCGCCATTTTCTCATAGGGTACTGTACACGAAAATATATCGAAATCTTAAGCAATCCAAAATGGCAGAGCCTCAACTCTAATGACTCTGTAACTTGGTAGATACAAGTTTTATATTGTATTTATTGAATCGGAGACCAATATTCCCTTTTTTTAGGTCCGTCGCATAATTCGCCATTTTCTCATAGGGTACTGTACACGAAAATATATCGAAATCTTAAGCTATCCAAAATGGCAGAGCCTCAACTCTAATGACTCTGTAACTTGGTAGATACAAGTTTTATATTGTATTTATTGAATCGGAGACCAATATTCCCTTTTTTTAGGCCCGTCACACAATTCGCCATTTTCTCATAGGGTACTGTACACGAAAATATATCGAAATCTTAAGAAATCCAAAATGGCAGAGCCTCAACTCTAATGACTCTGTAACTTGGTAGATACAAGTTTTATATTGTATTTATTGAATCGGATACCAATATTCCATGTTTTAAGTCCGTCGCTTGTTTCGCCATTTTCTCATAGTAGCACACGAAAATATATCGAAATCTTATGCAATCCAAAATGGCAGAGCCTCAACTCTAATGACTCTGTAACTTGGTAGATACAAGTTTTATATTGTATTTATTGAATCGGATACCAATATTCCATGTTTTAAGTCCGACGCTAGTTTCGCCATTTTCTTATAGGGTACTGTACACGAAAATATATCGAAATCTTAAGCTATCCAAAATGGATGAGCCTCAACTCTAATGACTCTGTAACTTGGTATATACAAGTTTTATGTTGTATTTATTGAATCGGAGACCAATATTCCCTGTTTTAAGTCCGTCGCATATTTCGCCATTTTCTCATAGGGTACTGTACACGAAAATATATCGAAATCTTAAGCAATCCAAAATGGCAGAGCCTCAACTCTAATGACTCTGTAACTTGGTAGATACAAGTTTTATATTGTATTTATTGAATCGGAGACCAATATTCCATATTTTAAGTCCGTCGCTTGTTTCGCCATTTTCTCATAGGGTACCGTACACGAAAATATATCGAAATCTTAAGCAATCCAAAATGGCAGAGCCTCAACTCTAATGACTCTGTAACTTGGTAGATACAAGTTTTATATTGTATTTATTGAATCGGATACCAATATTCCATGTTTTATGTCCGTCGCATATTTCGTCATTTTCTCATAGGGTACTGTACACGAAAATATATCGAAATCTTAAGCAATCCAAAATGGCAGAGCCTCAACTCTAATGACTCTATAACTTGGTAGATACAAGTTTTATATTGTATTTATTGAATCGGAGACGAATATTCCCTTTTTTTAGGTCCGTCGCATAATTCACCATTTTCTCATAGGGTACTGTACACGAAAATATATCGAAATCTTAAGCAATCCAAAATGGCAGAGCCTCAACTCTAATGACTCTGTAACTTGGTAGATACAAGTTTTATATTATATTTATTGAATCGGAGACCAATATTCCATGTTTTAAGTCCGTCGCACAATTCGCCATTTTCTCATAGGGTACTGTACACGAAAATATATCGAAATCTTAAGCAATCCAAAATGGCAGAGCCTCAACTCTAATGACTCTGTAACTTGGTAGATACAAGTTTTATATTGTATTTATTGAATCGGATACCAATATTCCATGTTTTAAGTCCGTCGCTTGTTTCGCCATTTTCTCATAGTAGCACACGAAAATATATCGAAATCTTATGCAATCCAAAATGGCAGAGCCTCAACTCTAATGACTCTGTAACTTGGTAGATACAAGTTTTATATTGTATTTATTGAATCGGATACCAATATTCCATGTTTTAAGTCCGTCGCTTGTTTCGCCATTTTCTTATAGGGTACTGTACACGAAAATATATCGAAATCTTAAGCTATACAAAATGGCTGAGCCTCAACTCTAATGACTCTGTAACTTGGTATATACAAGTTTTATGTTGTATTTATTGAATCGGAGACCAATATTCCCTGTTTTAAGTCCGTCGCATATTTCGCCATTTTCTCATAGGGTAATGTACACGAAAATATATCGAAATCTTAAGCAATCCAAAATGGCAGAGCCTCAACTCTAATGACTCTGTAACTTGGTAGATACAAGTTTTATATTGTATTTATTGAATCGGATACCAATATTCCATGTTTTAAGTCCGTCGCATATTTCGCCATTTTCTCATAGGGTACTGTACACGAAAATATATCAAAATCTTAAGCAATCCAAAATGGCAGAGCCTCAACTCTAATGACTCTGTAACTTGGTATATACAAGTTTTATGTTGTATTTATTTAATCGGAGACCAATATTCCATGTTTTAAGTCCGTCGCATATTTCGCCATTTTCTCATAGGGTACTGTGCACGAAAATATATCGAAATCTTAAGCAATCCAAAATAGCAGAGCCCTAACTCTAATGACTCTGTAACTTGGTATATACAAGTTTTATGTTGTATTTATTTAATCGGAGACCAATATTCCCTGTTTTAAGTCCGTCGCATATTTCGCCATTTTCTCTTAGGGCACTGTACACGAAAATATATCGAAATCTTATGCAATCCAAAATGGCAGAGCCTCAACTCTAATGACTCTGTAACTTGGTATATACAAGTTTTATATTGTATTTATTGAATCGGAGACCCATATTCCCTTTTTTTAGGTCCGTCGCATAATTCGCCATTTTCTCATAGTAGCACACGAAAATATATCGAAATCTTATGCAATCCAAAATGGCAGAGACTCATCTCTAATGACTCTGTAACTTGGTAGATACAAGTTTTATATTGTATTTATTGAATCGGATACCAATATTCCATGTTTTAAGTCCGTCGCTTGTTTCGCCATTTTCTCATAGGGTACCGTACACGAAAATATATCGAAAATATATTGTATTTATTGAATCGGATACCAATATTCCATGTTTTAAGTCCGTCGCTTGTTTCACCATTTTCTTATAGGGTTTTGTACACGAAAATATATCGAAATCTTAAGCTATCCAAAATGGCTGAGCCTCAACTCTAATGACTCTATAACTTGGTATATACAAGTTTTATGTTGTATTTATTGAATCGGAGACCAATATTCCCTGTTTTAAGTCCGTCGCATATTTCGCCATTTTCTCATAGGGTAATGTACACGAAAATATATCGAAATCTTAAACAATCCAAAATGGCAGAGCCTCAACTCTAATGACTCTGTAACTTGGTAGATACAAGTTTTATATTGTATTTATTGAATCGGAGACCAATATTCCCTTTTTTTAGGTCCGTCGCATAATTTGCCATTTTCTCATAGGGTACTGTACACGAAAATATATCGAAATCTTAAGAAATCCAAAATGGCAGAGCCTCAACTCTAATGACTCTGTAACTTGGTAGATACAAGTTTTATATTGTATTTATTGAATCGGAGAACAATATTCCCTGTTTTAAGTCCGTCGCATATTTCGCTATTTTCTCTTAGGGTACTGTACACGAAAATATATCGAAATCTTAAGCAATCCAAAATGGCAGAGCCTCAACTCTAATGACTCTGTAACTTGGTAGATACAAGTTTTATATTGTATTTATTGAATCGGAGAACAATATTCCCTGTTTTAAGTCCGTCGCATAATTTGCCATTTTCTCATAGGGTACTGTACACGAAAATATATCGAAATCTTAAGCAATCCAAAATGGCAGAGCCTCAACTCTAATGACTCTGTAACTTGGTAGATACAGGTTTTATATTGTATTTATTGAATCGGATACCAATATTCCATGTTTTAAGTCCGTCGCATATTTCGCCATTTTCTCATAGGGTACTGTACACGAAAATATATCGAATTCTTAAGCAATCCAAAATGGCAGAGCCTCAACTCTAATGACTCTATAACTTGGTATATACAAGTTTTATGTTGTATTTATTTAATCGGAGACCAATATTCCCTGTTTTAAGTCCGTCGCATATTTCGCCATTTTCTCTTAGGGTACTGTACACGAAAATATATCGAAATCTTAAACAATCCAAAATGGCAGAGCCTCAACTCTAATGACTCTGTAACTTGGTAGATACAAGTTTTATATTGTATTTATTGAATCGGAGACCAATATTCCCTTTTTTTAGGTCCGTCGCATAATTTGCCATTTTCTCATAGGGTACTGTACACGAAAATATATCGAAATCTTAAGAAATCCAAAATGGCAGAGCCTCAACTCTAATGACTCTGTAACTTGGTAGATACAAGTTTTATATTGTATTTATTGAATCGGAGAACAATATTCCCTGTTTTAAGTCCGTCGCATATTTCGCTATTTTCTCTTAGGGTACTGTACACGAAAATATATCGAAATCTTAAGCAATCCAAAATGGCAGAGCCTCAACTCTAATGACTCTGTAACTTGGTAGATACAAGTTTTATATTGTATTTATTGAATCGGAGAACAATATTCCCTGTTTTAAGTCCGTCGCATAATTTGCCATTTTCTCATAGGGTACTGTACACGAAAATATATCGAAATCTTAAGCAATCCAAAATGGCAGAGCCTCAACTCTAATGACTCTGTAACTTGGTAGATACAGGTTTTATATTGTATTTATTGAATCGGATACCAATATTCCATGTTTTAAGTCCGTCGCATATTTCGCCATTTTCTCATAGGGTACTGTACACGAAAATATATCGAATTCTTAAGCAATCCAAAATGGCAGAGCCTCAACTCTAATGACTCTATAACTTGGTATATACAAGTTTTATGTTGTATTTATTTAATCGGAGACCAATATTCCCTGTTTTAAGTCCGTCGCATATTTCGCCATTTTCTCTTAGGGTACTGTACACGAAAATATATCGAAATCTTAAGCAATCCAAAATGGCAGAGCCTCAACTCTAATGACTCTGTAACTTGGTATATACAAGTTTTATGTTGTATTTATTTAATCGGAGACCAATATTCCCTGTTTTAAGTCCGTCGCATATTTCGCCATTTTCTCTTAGGGTACTGTACACGAAAATATATCGAAATCTTAAGCAATCCAAAATGGCAGAGCCTCAACTCTAATGACTCTGTAACTTGGTAGATACAAGTTTTATATTGTATTTATTGAATCGGAGACCAATATTCCCTTTTTTTAGGTCCGTCGCATAATTCGCCATTTTCTCATAGTAGCACACGAAAATATATCGAAATCTTATGCAATCCAAAATGGGAGAGCCTCATCTCTAATGACTCTGTAACTTGGTAGATACAAGTTTTATATTGTATTTATTTAATCGGAGACCAATATTCCATGTTTTTAGTCCGTCGCTTGTTTCGCCATTTTCTCATAGGGTACTGTACACGAAAATATATCGAAATCTTAAGCAATCCAAAATGGCAGAGCCTCAACTGTAATGACTCTGTAACTTGGTAGATACAAGTTTTATATTGTATTTATTGAATCGGATACCAATATTCCATGTTTTAAGTCCGTCGCATATTTCGCCATTTTCTCATAGGGTACTGTACACGAAAATATATCGAAATCTTAAGCAATCCAAAATGGCAGAGCCTCAACTCTAATGACTCTGTAACTTGGTAGATACAAGTTTTATATTGTATTTATTGAATCGGAGACCAATATTCCCTTTTTTTAGGTCCGTCGCATAATTCGCCATTTTCTCATAGGGTACTGTACACGAAAATATATCGAATTCTTAAGCAATCCAAAATGGCAGAGCCTCAACTCTAATGACTCTATAACTTGGTATATACAAGTTTTATGTTGTATTTATTTAATCGGAGACCAATATTCCCTGTTTTAAGTCCGTCGCATATTTCGCCATTTTCTCTTAGGGTACTGTACACGAAAATATATCGAAATCTTAAACAATCCAAAATGGCAGAGCC
Organism: Persicaria maculosa; assembly: GCA_963922045.1. Taxonomy (NCBI): domain Eukaryota; kingdom Viridiplantae; phylum Streptophyta; class Magnoliopsida; order Caryophyllales; family Polygonaceae; genus Persicaria; species Persicaria maculosa. The sequence goes on along the minus strand of OY998254.1, from coordinate 924,103 downwards.
TCAACTCTAATGACTCTGTAACTTGGTAGATACAAGTTTTATATTGTATTTATTGAATCGGAGACCAATATTCCCTTTTTTTAGGTCCGTCGCATAATTTGCCATTTTCTCATAGGGTACTGTACACGAAAATATATCGAAATCTTAAGAAATCCAAAATGGCAGAGCCTCAACTCTAATGACTCTGTAACTTGGTAGATACAAGTTTTATATTGTATTTATTGAATCGGAGAACAATATTCCCTGTTTTAAGTCCGTCGCATATTTCGCTATTTTCTCTTAGGGTACTGTACACGAAAATATATCGAAATCTTAAGCAATCCAAAATGGCAGAGCCTCAACTCTAATGACTCTGTAACTTGGTAGATACAAGTTTTATATTGTATTTATTGAATCGGAGAACAATATTCCCTGTTTTAAGTCCGTCGCATAATTTGCCATTTTCTCATAGGGTACTGTACACGAAAATATATCGAAATCTTAAGCAATCCAAAATGGCAGAGCCTCAACTCTAATGACTCTGTAACTTGGTAGATACAGGTTTTATATTGTATTTATTGAATCGGATACCAATATTCCATGTTTTAAGTCCGTCGCATATTTCGCCATTTTCTCATAGGGTACTGTACACGAAAATATATCGAATTCTTAAGCAATCCAAAATGGCAGAGCCTCAACTCTAATGACTCTATAACTTGGTATATACAAGTTTTATGTTGTATTTATTTAATCGGAGACCAATATTCCCTGTTTTAAGTCCGTCGCATATTTCGCCATTTTCTCTTAGGGTACTGTACACGAAAATATATCGAAATCTTAAGCAATCCAAAATGGCAGAGCCTCAACTCTAATGACTCTGTAACTTGGTATATACAAGTTTTATGTTGTATTTATTTAATCGGAGACCAATATTCCCTGTTTTAAGTCCGTCGCATATTTCGCCATTTTCTCTTAGGGTACTGTACACGAAAATATATCGAAATCTTAAGCAATCCAAAATGGCAGAGCCTCAACTCTAATGACTCTGTAACTTGGTAGATACAAGTTTTATATTGTATTTATTGAATCGGAGACCAATATTCCCTTTTTTTAGGTCCGTCGCATAATTCGCCATTTTCTCATAGTAGCACACGAAAATATATCGAAATCTTATGCAATCCAAAATGGGAGAGCCTCATCTCTAATGACTCTGTAACTTGGTAGATACAAGTTTTATATTGTATTTATTTAATCGGAGACCAATATTCCATGTTTTTAGTCCGTCGCTTGTTTCGCCATTTTCTCATAGGGTACTGTACACGAAAATATATCGAAATCTTAAGCAATCCAAAATGGCAGAGCCTCAACTGTAATGACTCTGTAACTTGGTAGATACAAGTTTTATATTGTATTTATTGAATCGGATACCAATATTCCATGTTTTAAGTCCGTCGCATATTTCGCCATTTTCTCATAGGGTACTGTACACGAAAATATATCGAAATCTTAAGCAATCCAAAATGGCAGAGCCTCAACTCTAATGACTCTGTAACTTGGTAGATACAAGTTTTATATTGTATTTATTGAATCGGAGACCAATATTCCCTTTTTTTAGGTCCGTCGCATAATTCGCCATTTTCTCATAGGGTACTGTACACGAAAATATATCGAAATCTTAAGCTATCCAAAATGGCAGAGCCTCAACTCTAATGACTCTGTAACTTGGTAGATACAAGTTTTATATTGTATTTATTGAATCGGAGACCAATATTCCCTTTTTTTAGGCCCGTCGCACAATTCGCCATTTTCTCATAGGGTACTGTACACGAAAATATATCGAAATCTTAAGAAATCCAAAATGGCAGAGCCTCAACTCTAATGACTCTGTAACTTGGTAGATACAAGTTTTATATTGTATTTATTGAATCGGATACCAATATTCCATGTTTTAAGTCCGTCGCTTGTTTCGCCATTTTCTTATAGGGTATTGTAAACGAAAATATATCGAAATCTTAAGCTATCCAAAATGGCTGAGCCTCAACTCTAATGACTCTGTAACTTGGTATATACAAGTTTTACGTTGTATTTATTGAATCGGAGACCAATATTCCCTGTTTTAAGTCCGTCGCATATTTCGCCATTTTCTCATAGGGTAATGTACACGAAAATATATCGAAATCTTAAACAATCCAAAATGGCAGAGCCTCAACTCTAATGACTCTGTAACTTGGTAGATACAAGTTTTATATTGTATTTATTGAATCGGATACCAATATTCCATGTTTTAAGTCCGTCGCATATTTCGCCATTTTCTCATAGGGTACTGTACACGAAAATATATCGAAATCTTAAGCTATCCAAAATGGCAGAGCCTCAACTCTAATGACTCTGTAACTTGGTAGATACAAGTTTTGTATTGTATTTATTGAATCGGAGACCAATATTCCCTTTTTTTAGGCCCGTCACACAATTCGCCATTTTCTCATAGGGTACTGTACACGAAAATATATCGAAATCTTAAGAAATCCAAAATGGCAGAGCCTCAACTCTAATGACTCTGTAACTTGGTGGATACAAGTTTTATATTGTATTTATTGAATCGGATACCAATATTCCATGTTTTAAGTCCGTCGCTTGTTTCGCCATTTTCTCATAGTAGCACACGAAAATATATCGAAATCTTATGAAATCCAAAATGGCAGAGCCTCAACTCTAATGACTCTGTAACTTGGTAGATACAAGTTTTATATTGTATTTATTGAATCGGATACCAATATTCCATGTTTTAAGTCCGTCGCTTGTTTCGCCATTTTCTTATAGGGTACTGTACACGAAAATATAACGAAATCTTAAGCTATCCAAAATGGCTGAGCCTCAACTCTAATGACTCTGTAACTTGGTATATACAAGTTTTATGTTGTATTTATTGAATCGGAGACCAATATTCCCTGTTTTATGTCCGTCGCATATTTCGCCATTTTCTCATAGGGTAATGTACACGAAAATATATCGAAATCTTAAGCAATCCAAAATGGCAGAGCCTCAACTCTAATGACTCTGTAACTTGGTAGATACAAGTTTTATATTGTATTTATTGAATCGGAGACCAATATTCCATGTTTTAAGTCCGTCGCTTGTTTCGCCATTTTCTCATAGGGTACCGTACACGAAAATATATCGAAATCTTAAGCAATCCAAAATGGCAGAGCCTCAACTCTAATGACTCTGTAACTTGGTAGATACAAGTTTTATATTGTATTTATTGAATCGGATACCAATATTCCATGTTTTAAGTCCGTCGCATATTTCGCCATTTTCTCATAGGGTACTGTACACGAAAATATATCGAAATCTTAAGCAATCCAAAATGGCAGAGCCTCAACTCTAATGACTCTGTAACTTGGTATATACAAGTTTTATGTTGTATTTATTTAATCGGAGACCAATATTCCCTGTTTTAAGTCCGTCGCATATTTCGCCATTTTCTCTTAGGGCACTGTACACGAAAATATATCGAAATCTTAAGCAATCCAAAATGGCAGAGCCTCAACTCTAATGACTCTGTAACTTGGTAGATACAAGTTTTATATTGTATTTATTGAATCGGATACCAATATTCCACGTTTTAAGTCCGTCGCTTGTTTCGCCATTTTCTTATAGGGTTCACGAAAATATATCGAAATCTTAAGCTATCCAAAATGGGTGAGCCTCAACTCTAATGACTCTGTAACTTGGTATATACAAGTTTTATGTTGTATTTATTGAATCGGAGACCAATATTCCCTGTTTTAAGTCCGTCGCATATTTCACCATTTTCTCATAGGGTAATGTACACGAAAATATATCGAAATCTTAAGCAATCCAAAATGGCAGAGCCTCAACTCTAATGACTCTGTAACTTGGTAGATACAAGTTTTATATTGTATTTATTGAATCGGAGACCAATATTCCATGTTTTAAGTCCGTCGCTTGTTTCGCCATATTCTCATAGGGTACCGTACACGAAAATATATCGAAATCTTAAGCAATCCAAAATGGCAGAGCCTCAACTCTAATGACTCTGTAACTTGGTAGATACAAGTTTTATATTGTATTTATTGAATCGGATACCAATATTCCATGTTTTAAGTCCGTCGCATATTTCGCCATTTTCTCATAGGGTACTGTACACGAAAATATATCGAAATCTTAAGCAATCCAAAATGGCAGAGCCTCAACTCTAATGACTCTATAACTTGGTATATACAAGTTTTATGTTGTATTTATTTAATCGGAGACCAATATTCCCTGTTTTAAGTCCGTCGTATATTTCGCCATTTTCTCTTAGGGCACTGTACACGAAAATATATCGAAATCTTAAGCAATCCAAAATGGCAGAGCCTCAACTCTAATTACTCTGTAACTTGGTAGATACAAGTTTTATATTGTATTTATTGAATCGGAGACCAATATTCCCTTTTTTTATGTCCGTCGCATAATTCGCCATTTTCTCATAGTAGCACACGAAAATATATCGAAATCTTATGCAATCCAAAATGGCAGAGCCTCATCTCTAATGACTCTGTAACTTGGTATATACAAGTTTTATGTTGTATTTATTTAATCGGAGACCAATATTCCCTGTTTTAAGTCCGTCGCATATTTCGCCATTTTCTCTTAGGGTACTGTACACGAAAATATATCGAAATCTTAAGCAATCCAAAATGGCAGAGCCTCAACTCTAATGACTCTGTAACTTGGTAGATACAAGTTTTATATTGTATTTATTGAATCGGAGACCAATATTCCATGTTTTAAGTCCGTCGCTTGTTTCGCCATTTTCTCATAGGGTACTGTACACGAAAATATATCGAAATCTTAAGCAATCCAAAATGGCAGAGCCTCAACTCTAATGACTCTGTAACTTGGTAGATACAGGTTTTATATTGTATTTATTGAATCGGATACCAATATTCCATGTTTTAAGTCCGTCGCATATTTCGCCATTTTCTCATAGCGTACTGTACACGAAAATATATCGAAATCTTAAGCAATCCAAAATGGCAGAGCCTCAACTCTAATGACTCTGTAACTTGGTATATACAAGTTTTATGTTGTATTTATTGAATCGGAGACCAATATTCCCTGTTTTAAGTCCGTCGCATATTTCGCCATTTTCTCATAGGGTAATGTACACGAAAATATATCGAAATCTTAAGCAATCCAAAATGGCAGAGCCTCAACTCTAATGACTCTGTAACTTGGAAGATACAAGTTTTATATTGTATTTATTGAATCGGATACCAATATTCCATGTTTTAAGTCCGTCGCATATTTCGCCATTTTCTCATAGCGTACTGTACACGAAAATATATCGAAATCTTAAGCAATCCAAAATGGCAGAGCCTCAACTCTAATGACTCTGTAACTTGGTATATACAAGTTTTATGTTGTATTTATTGAATCGGAGACCAATATTCCCTGTTTTAAGTCCGTCGCATATTTCGCCATTTTCTCATAGGGTACTGTACACGAAAATATATCGAAATCTTAAGCAATCCAAAATGGCAGAGCCTCAACTCTAATGACTCTGTAACTTGGTAGATACAAGTTTTATATTGTATTTATTGAATCGGAGACCAATATTCCCTTTTTTTAGGTCCGTCGCATAATTCGCCATTTTCTCATAGGGTACTGTACACGAAAATATATCGAAATCTTAAGCTATCCAAAATGGCAGAGCCTCAACTCTAATGACTCTGTAACTTGGTAGATACAAGTTTTATATTGTATTTATTGAATCGGAGACCAATATTCCCTTTTTTTAGGCCCGTCACACAATTCGCCATTTTCTCATAGGGTACTGTACACAAAAATATATCGAAATCTTAAGAAATCCAAAATGGCAGAGCCTCAACTCTAATGACTCTGTAACTTGGTAGATACAAGTTTTATATTGTATTTATTGAATCGGATACCAATATTCCATGTTTTAAGTCCGTCGCTTGTTTCGCCATTTTCTCATAGTAGCACACGAAAATATATCGAAATCTTATCCAATCCAAAATGGCAGAGCCTCAACTCTAATGACTCTGTAACTTGGTAGATACAAGTTTTATATTGTATTTATTGAATCGGATACCAATATTCCATGTTTTAAGTCCGTCGCTAGTTTCGCCATTTTCTTATAGGGTACTGTACACGAAAATATATCGAAATCTTAAGCTATCCAAAATGGATGAGCCTCAACTCTAATGACTCTGTAACTTGGTATATACAAGTTTTATGTTGTATTTATTGAATCGGAGACCAATATTCCCTGTTTTAAGTCCGTCGCATATTTCGCCATTTTCTCATAGGGTAATGTACACGAAAATATATCGAAATCTTAAGCAATCCAAAATGGCAGAGCCTCAACTCTAATGACTCTGTAACTTGGTAGATACAAGTTTTATATTGTATTTATTGAATCGGAGACCAATATTCCATATTTTAAGTCCGTCGCTTGTTTCGCCATTTTCTCATAGGGTACCGTACACGAAAATATATCGAAATCTTAAGCAATCCAAAATGGCAGAGCCTCAACTCTAATGACTCTGTAACTTGGTAGATACAAGTTTTATATTGTATTTATTGAATCGGATACCAATATTCCATGTTTTAAGTCCGTCGCATATTTCGTCATTTTCTCATAGGGTACTGTACACGAAAATATATCGAAATCTTAAGCAATCCAAAATGGCAGAGCCTCAACTCTAATGACTCTATAACTTGGTAGATACAATTTTTATATTGTATATATTGAATCGGAGACCAATATTCCCTTTTTTTAGGTCCGTCGCATAATTCACCATTTTCTCATAGGGTACTGTACACGAAAATATATCGAAATCTTAAGCAATCCAAAATGGCAGAGCCTCAACTCTAATGACTCTGTAACTTGGTAGATACAAGTTTTATATTGTATTTATTGAATCGGAGACCAATATTCCCTTTTTTTAGGTCCGTCGCATAATTCGCCATTTTCTCATAGGGTACTGTACACGAAAATATATCGAAATCTTAAGCTATCCAAAATGGCAGAGCCTCAACTCTAATGACTCTGTAACTTGGTAGATACAAGTTTTATATTGTATTTATTGAATCGGAGACCAATATTCCCTTTTTTTAGGCCCGTCACACAATTCGCCATTTTCTCATAGGGTACTGTACACGAAAATATATCGAAATCTTAAGAAATCCAAAATGGCAGAGCCTCAACTCTAATGACTCTGTAACTTGGTAGATACAAGTTTTATATTGTATTTATTGAATCGGATACCAATATTCCATGTTTTAAGTCCGTCGCTTGTTTCGCCATTTTCTCATAGTAGCACACGAAAATATATCGAAATCTTATGCAATCCAAAATGGCAGAGCCTCAACTCTAATGACTCTGTAACTTGGTAGATACAAGTTTTATATTGTATTTATTGAATCGGATACCAATATTCCATGTTTTAAGTCCGTCGCTAGTTTCGCCATTTTCTTATAGGGTACTGTACACGAAAATATATCGAAATCTTAAGCTATCCAAAATGGATGAGCCTCAACTCTAATGACTCTGTAACTTGGTATATACAAGTTTTATGTTGTATTTATTGAATCGGAGACCAATATTCCCTGTTTTAAGTCCGTCGCATATTTCGCCATTTTCTCATAGGGTAATGTACACGAAAATATATCGAAATCTTAAGCAATCCAAAATGGCAGAGCCTCAACTCTAATGACTCTGTAACTTGGTAGATACAAGTTTTATATTGTATTTATTGAATCGGAGACCAATATTCCATATTTTAAGTCCGTCGCTTGTTTCGCCATTTTCTCATAGGGTACCGTACACGAAAATATATCGAAATCTTAAGCAATCCAAAATGGCAGAGCCTCAACTCTAATGACTCTGTAACTTGGTAGATACAAGTTTTATATTGTATTTATTGAATCGGATACCAATATTCCATGTTTTATGTCCGTCGCATATTTCGTCATTTTCTCATAGGGTACTGTACACGAAAATATATCGAAATCTTAAGCAATCCAAAATGGCAGAGCCTCAACTCTAATGACTCTATAACTTGGTAGATACAAGTTTTATATTGTATTTATTGAATCGGAGACGAATATTCCCTTTTTTTAGGTCCGTCGCATAATTCACCATTTTCTCATAGGGTACTGTACACGAAAATATATCAAAATCTTAAGCTATCCAAAATGGCAGAGCCTCAACTCTAATGACTCTGTAACTTGGTAGATACAAGTTTTATATTATATTTATTGAATCGGAGACCAATATTCCCTTTTTTTAGGCCCGTCACACAATTCGCCATTTTCTCATAGGGTACTGTACACGAAAATATATCGAAATCTTAAGAAATCCAAAATGGCAGAGCCTCAACTCTAATGACTCTGTAACTTGGTAGATACAAGTTTTATATTGTATTTATTGAATCGGATACCAATATTCCATGTTTTAAGTCCGTCGCTTGTTTCGCCATTTTCTCATAGTAGCACACGAAAATATATCGAAATCTTATGCAATCCAAAATGGCAGAGCCTCAACTCTAATGACTCTGTAACTTGGTAGATACAAGTTTTATATTGTATTTATTGAATCGGATACCAATATTCCATGTTTTAAGTCCGTCGCTTGTTTCGCCATTTTCTTATAGGGTACTGTACACGAAAATATATCGAAATCTTAAGCTATACAAAATGGCTGAGCCTCAACTCTAATGACTCTGTAACTTGGTATATACAAGTTTTATGTTGTATTTATTGAATCGGAGACCAATATTCCCTGTTTTAAGTCCGTCGCATATTTCGCCATTTTCTCATAGGGTAATGTACACGAAAATATATCGAAATCTTAAGCAATCCAAAATGGCAGAGCCTCAACTCTAATGACTCTGTAACTTGGTAGATACAAGTTTTATATTGTATTTATTGAATCGGATACCAATATTCCATGTTTTAAGTCCGTCGCATATTTCGCCATTTTCTCATAGGGTACTGTACACGAAAATATATCAAAATCTTAAGCAATCCAAAATGGCAGAGCCTCAACTCTAATGACTCTGTAACTTGGTATATACAAGTTTTATGTTGTATTTATTTAATCGGAGAACAATATTCCCTGTTTTAAGTCCGTCGCATATTTCGCCATTTTCTCTTAGGGCACTGTACACGAAAATATATCGAAATCTTAAGCAATCCAAAATGGCAGAGCCTCAACTCTAATGACTCTGTAACTTGGTAGATACAAGTTTTATATTGTATTTATTGAATCGGATACCAATATTCCATGTTTTAAGTCCGTCGCTTGTTTCGCCATTTTCTTATAGGGTACTGTACACGAAAATATATCGAAATCTTAAGCTATCCAAAATGGCTGAGCCTCAACTCTAATGACTCTGTAACTTGGTATATACAAGTTTTATGTTGTATTTATTGAATCGGAGACCAATATTCCCTGTTTTAAGTCCGTCGCATATTTCGCCATTTTCTCATAGAGTAATGTACACGAAAATATATCGAAATTTTAAGCAATCCAAAATGGCAGAGCCTCAACTCTAATGACTCTGTAACTTGGTAGATACAAGTTTTATATTGTATTTATTGAATCGGAGACCAATATTCCATGTTTTAAGTCCGTCGCTTGTTTCGCCATTTTCTCATAGGGTACCGTACACGAAAATATATCGAAATCTTAAGCAATCCAAAATGGCAGAGCCTCAACTCTAATGACTCTGTAACTTGGGAGATACAAGTTTTATATTGTATTTATTGAATCGGATACCAATATTCCATGTTTTAAGTCCGTCGCATATTTCGTCATTTTCTCATAGGGTACTGTACACGAAAATATATCGAAATCTTAAGCAATCCAAAATGGCAAAGCCTCAACTCTAATGACTCTGTAACTTGGTATATACAAGTTTTATGTTGTATTTATTTAATCGGAGACCAATATTCCCTGTTTTAAGTCCGTCGTATATTTCGCCATTTTCTCTTAGGGCACTGTACACGAAAATATATCGAAATCTTAAGCAATCCAAAATGGCAGAGCCTCAATTCTAATAACTCTGTAACTTGGTAGATACAAGTTTTATATTGTATTTATTGAATCGGAGACCAATATTCCCTTTTTTTAGGTCCGTCGCATAATTCGCCATTTTCTCATAGTAGCACACGAAAATATATCGAAATCTTATGCAATCCAAAATGGCAGAGCCTCATCTCTAATGACTCTGTAACTTGGTATATACAAGTTTTATGTTGTATTTATTTAATCGGAGACCAATATTCCCTGTTTTAAGTCCGTCGCATATTTCGCCATTTTCTCTTAGGGTACTGTACACGAAAATATATCGAAATCTTAAGCAATCCAAAATGGCAGAGCCTCAACTCTAATGACTCTGTAACTTGGTATATACAAGTTTTATATTGTATTTATTGAATCGAAGACCCATATTCCATGTTTTAAGTCCGTCGCTTGTTTCGCCATTTTCTCATAGGGTACTGTACACGAAAATATATCGAAATCTTAAGCAATCCAAAATGGCAGAGCCTCAACTCTAATGACTCTGTAACTTGGTAGATACAAGTTTTATATTGTATTTATTGAATCGGAGACCAATATTCCCTTTTTTTAGGTCCGTCGCATAATTCGCCATTTTCTCATAGTAGCACACGAAAATATATCGAAATCTTATGCAATCCAAAATGGGAGAGCCTCATCTCTAATGACTCTGTAACTTGGTAGATACAAGTTTTATATTGTATTTATTTAATCGGAGACCAATATTCCATGTTTTTAGTCCGTCGCTTGTTTCGCCATTTTCTCATAGGGTACTGTACACGAAAATATATCGAAATCTTAAGCAATCCAAAATGGCAGAGCCTCAACTGTAATGACTCTGTAACTTGGTAGATACAAGTTTTATATTGTATTTATTGAATCGGATACCAATATTCCATGTTTTAAGTCCGTCGCATATTTCGCCATTTTCTCATAGGGTACTGTACACGAAAATATATCGAAATCTTAAGCAATCCAAAATGGCAGAGCCTCAACTCTAATGATTCTGTAACTTGGTAGATACAAGTTTATATTGTATTTATTGAATCGGAGACCAATATTCCCTTTTTTTAGGTCCGTCGCATAATTCGCCATTTTCTCATAGGGTACTGTACACGAAAATATATCGAAATCTTAAGCTATCCAAAATGGCAGAGCCTCAACTCTAATGACTCTGTAACTTGGTAGATACAAGTTTTATATTGTATTTATTGAATCGGAGACCAATATTCCCTTTTTTTAGGCCCGTCGCACAATTCGCCATTTTCTCATAGGGTACTGTACACGAAAATATATCGAAATCTTAAGAAATCCAAAATGGCAGAGCCTCAACTCTAATGACTCTGTAACTTGGTAGATACAAGTTTTATATTGTATTTATTGAATCGGATACCAATATTCCATGTTTTAAGTCCGTCGCTTGTTTCGCCATTTTCTTATAGGGTATTGTACACGAAAATATATCGAAATCTTAAGCTATCCAAAATGGCTGAGCCTCAACTCTAATGACTCTGTAACTTGGTATATACAAGTTTTATGTTGTATTTATTGAATCGGAGACCAATATTCCCTGTTTTAAGTCCGTCGCATATTTCGCCATTTTCTCATAGGGTAATGTACACGAAAATATATCGAAATCTTAAACAATCCAAAATGGCAGAGCCTCAACTCTAATGACTCTGTAACTTGGTAGATACAAGTTTTATATTGTATTTATTGAATCGGATACCAATATTCCATGTTTTAAGTCCGTCGCATATTTCGCCATTTTCTCATAGGGTACTGTACACGAAAATATATCGAAATCTTAAGCAATCCAAAATGGCAGAGCCTCAACTCTAATGACTCTGTAACTTGGTAGATACAAGTTTTATATTGTATTTATTGAATCGGAGACCAATATTCCCTTTTTTTAGGTCCGTCGCATAATTCGCCATTTTCTCATAGGGTACTGTACACGAAAATATATCGAAATCTTAAGCTATCCAAAATGGCAGAGCCTCAACTCTAATGACTCTGTAACTTGGTAGATACAAGTTTTATATTGTATTTATTGAATCGGAGACCAATATTCCCTTTTTTTAGGCCCGTCACACAATTCGCCATTTTCTCATAGGGTACTGTACACGAAAATATATCGAAATCTTAAGAAATCCAAAATGGCAGAGCCTCAACTCTAATGACTCTGTAACTTGGTAGATACAAGTTTTATATTGTATTTATTGAATCGGATACCAATATTCCATGTTTTAAGTCCGTCGCTTGTTTCGCCATTTTCTCATAGTAGCACACGAAAATATATCGAAATCTTAAGCAATCCAAAATGGCAGAGCCTCAACTCTAATGATTCTGTAACTTGGTAGATACAAGTTTTATATTGTATTTATTGAATCGGAGACCAATATTCCCTTTTTTTAGGTCCGTCGCATAATTCGCCATTTTCTCATAGGGTACTGTACACGAAAATATATCGAAATCTTAAGCTATCCAAAATGGCAGAGCCTCAACTCTAATGACTCTGTAACTTGGTAGATACAAGTTTTATATTGTATTTATTGAATCGGAGACCAATATTCCCTTTTTTTAGGCCCGTCGCACAATTCGCCATTTTCTCATAGGGTACTGTACACGAAAATATATCGAAATCTTAAGAAATCCAAAATGGCAGAGCCTCAACTCTAATGACTCTGTAACTTGGTAGATACAAGTTTTATATTGTATTTATTGAATCGGATACCAATATTCCATGTTTTAAGTCCGTCGCTTGTTTCGCCATTTTCTCATAGTAGCACACGAAAATATATCGAAATCTTAAGCAATCCAAAATGGCAGAGCCTCAACTCTAATGATTCTGTAACTTGGTAGATACAAGTTTTATATTGTATTTATTGAATCGGAGACCAATATTCCCTTTTTTTAGGTCCGTCGCATAATTCGCCATTTTCTCATAGGGTACTGTACACGAAAATATATCGAAATCTTAAGCTATCCAAAATGGCAGAGCCTCAACTCTAATGACTCTGTAACTTGGTAGATACAAGTTTTATATTGTATTTATTGAATCGGAGACCAATATTCCCTTTTTTTAGGCCCGTCGCACAATTCGCCATTTTCTCATAGGGTACTGTACACGAAAATATATCGAAATCTTAAGAAATCCAAAATGGCAGAGCCTCAACTCTAATGACTCTGTAACTTGGTAGATACAAGTTTTATATTGTATTTATTGAATCGGATACCAATATTCCATGTTTTAAGTCCGTCGCTTGTTTCGCCATTTTCTTATAGGGTATTGTATACGAAAATATATCGAAATCTTAAGCTATCCAAAATGGCTGAGCCTCAACTCTAATGACTCTGTAACTTGGTATATACAAGTTTTATGTTGTATTTATTGAATCGGAGACCAATATTCCCTGTTTTAAGTCCGTCGCATATTTCGCCATTTTCTCATAGGGTAATGTACACGAAAATATATCGAAATCTTAAACAATCCAAAATGGCAGAGCCTCAACTCTAATGACTCTGTAACTTGGTAGATACAAGTTTTATATTGTATTTATTGAATCGGATACCAATATTCCATGTTTTAAGTCCGTCGCATATTTCGCCATTTTCTCATAGGGTACTGTACACGAAAATATATCGAAATCTTAAGCAATCCAAAATGGCAGAGCCTCAACTCTAATGACTCTGTAACTTGGTAGATACAAGTTTTATATTGTATTTATTGAATCGGAGACCAATATTCCCTTTTTTTAGGTCCGTCGCATAATTCGCCATTTTCTCATAGGGTACTGTACACGAAAATATATCGAAATCTTAAGCTATCCAAAATGGCAGAGCCTCAACTCTAATGACTCTGTAACTTGGTAGATACAAGTTTTATATTGTATTTATTGAATCGGAGACCAATATTCCCTTTTTTTAGGCCCGTCACACAATTCGCCATTTTCTCATAGGGTACTGTACACGAAAATATATCGAAATCTTAAGAAATCCAAAATGGCAGAGCCTCAACTCTAATGACTCTGTAACTTGGTAGATACAAGTTTTATATTGTATTTATTGAATCGGATACCAATATTCCATGTTTTAAGTCCGTCGCTTGTTTCGCCATTTTCTCATAGTAGCACACGAAAATATATCGAAATCTTAAGCAATCCAAAATGGCAGAGCCTCAACTCTAATGATTCTGTAACTTGGTAGATACAAGTTTTATATTGTATTTATTGAATCGGAGACCAATATTCCCTTTTTTTAGGTCCGTCGCATAATTCGCCATTTTCTCATAGGGTACTGTACACGAAAATATATCGAAATCTTAAGCTATCCAAAATGGCAGAGCCTCAACTCTAATGACTCTGTAACTTGGTAGATACAAGTTTTATATTGTATTTATTGAATCGGAGACCAATATTCCCTTTTTTTAGGCCCGTCACACAATTCGCCATTTTCTCATAGGGTACTGTACACGAAAATATATCGAAATCTTAAGAAATCCAAAATGGCAGAGCCTCAACTCTAATGACTCTGTAACTTGGTAGATACAAGTTTTATATTGTATTTATTGAATCGGATACCAATATTCCATGTTTTAAGTCCGTCGCTTGTTTCGCCATTTTCTCATAGTAGCACACGAAAATATATCGAAATCTTAAGCAATCCAAAATGGCAGAGCCTCAACTCTAATGATTCTGTAACTTGGTAGATACAAGTTTTATGTTGTATTTATTGAATCGGAGACCAATATTCCCTGTTTTAAGTCCGTCGCATATTTCGCCATTTTCTCATAGGGTAATGTACACGAAAATATATCGAAATCTTAAACAATCCAAAATGGCAGAGCCTCAACTCTAATGACTCTGTAACTTGGTAGATACAAGTTTTATATTGTATTTATTGAATCGGATACCAATATTCCATGTTTTAAGTCCGTCGCATATTTCGCCATTTTCTCATAGGGTACTGTACACGAAAATATATCGAAATCTTAAGCAATCCAAAATGGCAGAGCCTCAACTCTAATGACTCTGTAACTTGGTAGATACAAGTTTTATATTGTATTTATTGAATCGGAGACCAATATTCCCTTTTTTTAGGTCCGTCGCATAATTCGCCATTTTCTCATAGGGTACTGTACACGAAAATATATCGAAATCTTAAGCTATCCAAAATGGCAGAGCCTCAACTCTAATGACTCTGTAACTTGGTAGATACAAGTTTTATATTGTATTTATTGAATCGGAGACCAATATTCCCTTTTTTTAGGCCCGTCGCACAATTCGCCATTTTCTCATAGGGTACTGTACACGAAAATATATCGAAATCTTAAGAAATCCAAAATGGCAGAGCCTCAACTCTAATGACTCTGTAACTTGGTAGATACAAGTTTTATATTGTATTTATTGAATCGGATACCAATATTCCATGTTTTAAGTCCGTCGCTTGTTTCGCCATTTTCTTATAGGGTATTGTATACGAAAATATATCGAAATCTTAAGCTATCCAAAATGGCTGAGCCTCAACTCTAATGACTCTGTAACTTGGTATATACATGTTTTATGTTGTATTTATTGAATCGGAGACCAATATTCCCTGTTTTAAGTCCGTCGCATATTTCGCCATTTTCTCATAGGGTAATGTACACGAAAATATATCGAAATCTTAAACAATCCAAAATGGCAGAGCCTCAACTCTA
The DNA here is from genome assembly GCA_963922045.1 of Persicaria maculosa. Classification (NCBI taxonomy): domain Eukaryota; kingdom Viridiplantae; phylum Streptophyta; class Magnoliopsida; order Caryophyllales; family Polygonaceae; genus Persicaria; species Persicaria maculosa. The sequence goes on along the minus strand of OY998254.1, from coordinate 908,327 downwards.
ATGACTCTGTAACTTGGTAGATACAAGTTTTATATTGTATTTATTGAATCGGATACCAATATTCCATGTTTTAAGTCCGTCGCATATTTCGCCATTTTCTCATAGGGTACTGTACACGAAAATATATCGAAATCTTAAGCAATCCAAAATGGCAGAGCCTCAACTCTAATGACTCTGTAACTTGGTAGATACAAGTTTTATATTGTATTTATTGAATCGGAGACCAATATTCCCTTTTTTTAGGTCCGTCGCATAATTCGCCATTTTCTCATAGGGTACTGTACACGAAAATATATCGAAATCTTAAGCTATCCAAAATGGCAGAGCCTCAACTCTAATGACTCTGTAACTTGGTAGATACAAGTTTTATATTGTATTTATTGAATCGGAGACCAATATTCCCTTTTTTTAGGCCCGTCACACAATTCGCCATTTTCTCATAGGGTACTGTACACGAAAATATATCGAAATCTTAAGAAATCCAAAATGGCAGAGCCTCAACTCTAATGACTCTGTAACTTGGTAGATACAAGTTTTATATTGTATTTATTGAATCGGATACCAATATTCCATGTTTTAAGTCCGTCGCTTGTTTCGCCATTTTCTCATAGTAGCACACGAAAATATATCGAAATCTTAAGCAATCCAAAATGGCAGAGCCTCAACTCTAATGATTCTGTAACTTGGTAGATACAAGTTTTATATTGTATTTATTGAATCGGAGACCAATATTCCCTTTTTTTAGGTCCGTCGCATAATTCGCCATTTTCTCATAGGGTACTGTACACGAAAATATATCGAAATCTTAAGCTATCCAAAATGGCAGAGCCTCAACTCTAATGACTCTGTAACTTGGTAGATACAAGTTTTATATTGTATTTATTGAATCGGAGACCAATATTCCCTTTTTTTAGGCCCGTCACACAATTCGCCATTTTCTCATAGGGTACTGTACACGAAAATATATCGAAATCTTAAGAAATCCAAAATGGCAGAGCCTCAACTCTAATGACTCTGTAACTTGGTAGATACAAGTTTTATATTGTATTTATTGAATCGGATACCAATATTCCATGTTTTAAGTCCGTCGCTTGTTTCGCCATTTTCTCATAGTAGCACACGAAAATATATCGAAATCTTAAGCAATCCAAAATGGCAGAGCCTCAACTCTAATGATTCTGTAACTTGGTAGATACAAGTTTTATATTGTATTTATTGAATCGGAGACCAATATTCCCTTTTTTTAGGTCCGTCGCATAATTCGCCATTTTCTCATAGGGTACTGTACACGAAAATATATCGAAATCTTAAGCTATCCAAAATGGCAGAGCCTCAACTCTAATGACTCTGTAACTTGGTAGATACAAGTTTTATATTGTATTTATTGAATCGGAGACCAATATTCCCTTTTTTTAGGCCCGTCGCACAATTCGCCATTTTCTCATAGGGTACTGTACACGAAAATATATCGAAATCTTAAGAAATCCAAAATGGCAGAGCCTCAACTCTAATGACTCTGTAACTTGGTAGATACAAGTTTTATATTGTATTTATTGAATCGGATACCAATATTCCATGTTTTAAGTCCGTCGCTTGTTTCGCCATTTTCTCATAGTAGCACACGAAAATATATCGAAATCTTAAGCAATCCAAAATGGCAGAGCCTCAACTCTAATGATTCTGTAACTTGGTAGATACAAGTTTTATATTGTATTTATTGAATCGGAGACCAATATTCCCTTTTTTTAGGTCCGTCGCATAATTCGCCATTTTCTCATAGGGTACTGTACACGAAAATATATCGAAATCTTAAGCTATCCAAAATGGCAGAGCCTCAACTCTAATGACTCTGTAACTTGGTAGATACAAGTTTTATATTGTATTTATTGAATCGGAGACCAATATTCCCTTTTTTTAGGCCCGTCGCACAATTCGCCATTTTCTCATAGGGTACTGTACACGAAAATATATCGAAATCTTAAGAAATCCAAAATGGCAGAGCCTCAACTCTAATGACTCTGTAACTTGGTAGATACAAGTTTTATATTGTATTTATTGAATCGGATACCAATATTCCATGTTTTAAGTCCGTCGCTTGTTTCGCCATTTTCTTATAGGGTATTGTATACGAAAATATATCGAAATCTTAAGCTATCCAAAATGGCTGAGCCTCAACTCTAATGACTCTGTAACTTGGTATATACAAGTTTTATGTTGTATTTATTGAATCGGAGACCAATATTCCCTGTTTTAAGTCCGTCGCATATTTCGCCATTTTCTCATAGGGTAATGTACACGAAAATATATCGAAATCTTAAACAATCCAAAATGGCAGAGCCTCAACTCTAATGACTCTGTAACTTGGTAGATACAAGTTTTATATTGTATTTATTGAATCGGATACCAATATTCCATGTTTTAAGTCCGTCGCATATTTCGCCATTTTCTCATAGGGTACTGTACACGAAAATATATCGAAATCTTAAGCAATCCAAAATGGCAGAGCCTCAACTCTAATGACTCTGTAACTTGGTAGATACAAGTTTTATATTGTATTTATTGAATCGGAGACCAATATTCCCTTTTTTTAGGTCCGTCGCATAATTCGCCATTTTCTCATAGGGTACTGTACACGAAAATATATCGAAATCTTAAGCTATCCAAAATGGCAGAGCCTCAACTCTAATGACTCTGTAACTTGGTAGATACAAGTTTTATATTGTATTTATTGAATCGGAGACCAATATTCCCTTTTTTTAGGCCCGTCACACAATTCGCCATTTTCTCATAGGGTACTGTACACGAAAATATATCGAAATCTTAAGAAATCCAAAATGGCAGAGCCTCAACTCTAATGACTCTGTAACTTGGTAGATACAAGTTTTATATTGTATTTATTGAATCGGATACCAATATTCCATGTTTTAAGTCCGTCGCTTGTTTCGCCATTTTCTCATAGTAGCACACGAAAATATATCGAAATCTTATGCAATCCAAAATGGCAGAGCCTCAACTCTAATGACTCTGTAACTTGGTAGATACAAGTTTTATATTGTATTTATTGAATCGGATACCAATATTCCATGTTTTAAGTCCGTCGCTTGTTTCGCCATTTTCTTATAGGGTACTGTACACGAAAATATATCGAAATCTTAAGCTATCCAAAATGGCTGAGCCTCAACTCTAATGACTCTGTAACTTGGTATATACAAGTTTTATGTTGTATTTATTGAATCGGAGACCAATATTCCCTGTTTTAAGTCCGTCGCATATTTCGCCATTTTCTCATAGGGTAATGTACACGAAAATATATCGAAATCTTAAGCAATCCAAAATGGCAGAGCCTCAACTCTAATGACTCTGTAACTTGGTAGATACAAGTTTTATATTGTATTTATTGAATCGGATACCAATATTCCATGTTTTAAGTCCGTCGCTTGTTTCGCCATTTTCTTATAGGGTACTGTACACGAAAATATATCGAAATCTTAAGCTATCCAAAATGGCTGAGCCTCAACTCTAATGACTCTGTAACTTGGTATATACAAGTTTTATGTTGTAGTTATTGAATCGGAGACCAATATTCCCTGTTTTAAGTCCGTCGCATATTTCGCCATTTTCTCATAGGGTAATGTACACGAAAATATATCGAAATCTTAAGCAATCCAAAATGGCAGAGCCTCAACTCTAATGACTCTGTAACTTGGTAGATACAAGTTTTATATTGTATTTATTGAATCGGAGACCAATATTCCATGTTTTAAGTCCGTCGCTTGTTTCGCCATTTTCTCATAGGGTACCGTACACGAAAATATATCGAAATCTTAAGCAATCCAAAATGGCAGAGCCTCAACTCTAATGACTCTGTAACTTGGTAGATACAAGTTTTATATTGTATTTATTGAATCGGAGACCAATATTCCCTTTTTTTAGGCCCGTCACACAATTCGCCATTTTCTCATAGGGTAGGTACTGTACACGAAAATATATCGAAATCTTAAGAAATCCAAAATGGCAGAGCCTCAACTCTAATGACTCTGTAACTTGGTAGATACAAGTTTTATATTGTATTTATTGAATCGGATACCAATATTCCATGTTTTAAGTCCGTCGCTTGTTTCGCCATTTTCTCATAGTAGCACACGAAAATATATCGAAATCTTATGCAATCCAAAATGGCAGAGCCTCAACTCTAATGACTCTGTAACTTGGTAGATACAAGTTTTATATTGTATTTATTGAATCGGATACCAATATTCCATGTTTTAAGTCCGTCGCATATTTCGCCATTTTCTCATAGGGTACTGTACACGAAAATATATCGAAATCTTAAGCAATCCAAAATGGCAGAGCCTCAACTCTAATGACTCTGTAACTTGGTAGATACAAGTTTTATATTGTATTTATTGAATCGGAGACCAATATTCCCTTTTTTTAGGTCCGTCGCATAATTCGCCATTTTCTCATAGGGTACTGTACACGAAAATATATCGAAATCTTAAGCTATCCAAAATGGCAGAGCCTCAACTCTAATGACTCTGTAACTTGGTAGATACAAGTTTTATATTGTATTTATTGAATCGGAGACCAATATTCCCTTTTTTTAGGCCCGTCACACAATTCGCCATTTTCTCATAGGGTACTGTACACGAAAATATATCGAAATCTTAAGAAATCCAAAATGGCAGAGCCTCAACTCTAATGACTCTGTAACTTGGTAGATACAAGTTTTATATTGTATTTATTGAATCGGATACCAATATTCCATGTTTTAAGTCCGTCGCTTGTTTCGCCATTTTCTCATAGTAGCACACGAAAATATATCGAAATCTTATGCAATCCAAAATGGCAGAGCCTCAACTCTAATGACTCTGTAACTTGGTAGATACAAGTTTTATATTGTATTTATTGAATCGGATACCAATATTCCATGTTTTAAGTCCGTCGCTTGTTTCGCCATTTTCTTATAGGGTACTGTACACGAAAATATATCGAAATCTTAAGCTATCCAAAATGGCTGAGCCTCAACTCTAATGACTCTGTAACTTGGTATATACAAGTTTTATGTTGTATTTATTGAATCGGAGACCAATATTCCCTGTTTTAAGTCCGTCGCATATTTCGCCATTTTCTCATAGGGTAATGTACACGAAAATATATCGAAATCTTAAGCAATCCAAAATGGCAGAGCCTCAACTCTAATGACTCTGTAACTTGGTAGATACAAGTTTTATATTGTATTTATTGAATCGGATACCAATATTCCATGTTTTAAGTCCGTCGCTTGTTTCGCCATTTTCTTATAGGGTACTGTACACGAAAATATATCGAAATCTTAAGCTATCCAAAATGGCTGAGCCTCAACTCTAATGACTCTGTAACTTGGTATATACAAGTTTTATGTTGTAGTTATTGAATCGGAGACCAATATTCCCTGTTTTAAGTCCGTCGCATATTTCGCCATTTTCTCATAGGGTAATGTACACGAAAATATATCGAAATCTTAAGCAATCCAAAATGGCAGAGCCTCAACTCTAATGACTCTGTAACTTGGTAGATACAAGTTTTATATTGTATTTATTGAATCGGAGACCAATATTCCATGTTTTAAGTCCGTCGCTTGTTTCGCCATTTTCTCATAGGGTACCGTACACGAAAATATATCGAAATCTTAAGCAATCCAAAATGGCAGAGCCTCAACTCTAATGACTCTGTAACTTGGTAGATACAAGTTTTATATTGTATTTATTGAATCGGAGACCAATATTCCCTTTTTTTAGGCCCGTCACACAATTCGCCATTTTCTCATAGGGTAGGTACTGTACACGAAAATATATCGAAATCTTAAGAAATCCAAAATGGCAGAGCCTCAACTCTAATGACTCTGTAACTTGGTAGATACAAGTTTTATATTGTATTTATTGAATCGGATACCAATATTCCATGTTTTAAGTCCGTCGCTTGTTTCGCCATTTTCTCATAGTAGCACACGAAAATATATCGAAATCTTATGCAATCCAAAATGGCAGAGCCTCAACTCTAATGACTCTGTAACTTGGTAGATACAAGTTTTATATTGTATTTATTGAATCGGATACCAATATTCCATGTTTTAAGTCCGTCGCTTGTTTCGCCATTTTCTTATAGGGTACTGTACACGAAAATATATCGAAATCTTAAGCTATCCAAAATGGCTGAGCCTCAACTCTAATGACTCTGTAACTTGGTATATACAAGTTTTATGTTGTATTTATTGAATCGGAGACCAATATTCCCTGTTTTAAGTCCGTCGCATATTTCGCCATTTTCTCATAGGGTAATGTACACGAAAATATATCGAAATCTTAAGCAATCCAAAATGGCAGAGCCTCAACTCTAATGACTCTGTAACTTGGTAGATACAAGTTTTATATTGTATTTATTGAATCGGATACCAATATTCCATGTTTTAAGTCCGTCGCTTGTTTCGCCATTTTCTTATAGGGTACTGTACACGAAAATATATCGAAATCTTAAGCTATCCAAAATGGCTGAGCCTCAACTCTAATGACTCTGTAACTTGGTATATACAAGTTTTATGTTGTAGTTATTGAATCGGAGACCAATATTCCCTGTTTTAAGTCCGTCGCATATTTCGCCATTTTCTCATAGGGTAATGTACACGAAAATATATCGAAATCTTAAGCAATCCAAAATGGCAGAGCCTCAACTCTAATGACTCTGTAACTTGGTAGATACAAGTTTTATATTGTATTTATTGAATCGGAGACCAATATTCCATGTTTTAAGTCCGTCGCTTGTTTCGCCATTTTCTCATAGGGTACCGTACACGAAAATATATCGAAATCTTAAGCAATCCAAAATGGCAGAGCCTCAACTCTAATGACTCTGTAACTTGGTAGATACAAGTTTTATATTGTATTTATTGAATCGGATACCAATATTCCATGTTTTAAGTCCGTCGCATATTTCGCCATTTTCTCATAGGGTACTGTACACGAAAATATATCGAAATCTTAAGCAATCCAAAATGGCAGAGCCTCAACTCTAATGACTCTGTAACTTGGTATATACAAGTTTTATGTTGTATTTATTTAATCGGAGACCAATATTCCCTGTTTTAAGTCCGTCGCATATTTCGCCATTTTCTCTTAGGGCACTGTACACGAAAATATATCGAAATCTTAAGCAATCCAAAATGGCAGAGCCTCAACTCTAATGACTCTGTAACTTGGTAGATACAAGTTTTATATTGTATTTATTGAATCGGATACCAATATTCCATGTTTTAAGTCCGTCGCTTGTTTCGCCATTTTCTTATAGGGTACTGTACACGAAAATATATCGAAATCTTAAGCTATCCAAAATGGCTGAGCCTCAACTCTAATGACTCTGTAACTTGGTATATACAAGTTTTATGTTGTATTTATTGAATCGGAGACCAATATTCCCTGTTTTAAGTCCGTCGCATATTTCGCCATTTTCTCATAGGGTAATGTACACGAAAATATATCGAAATCTTAAGCAATCCAAAATGGCAGAGCCTCAACTCTAATGACTCTGTAACTTGGTAGATACAAGTTTTATATTGTATTTATTGAATCGGAGACCAATATTCCATGTTTTAAGTCCGTCGCTTGTTTCGCCATTTTCTCATAGGGTACCGTACACGAAAATATATCGAAATCTTAAGCAATCCAAAATGGCAGAGCCTCAACTCTAATGACTCTGTAACTTGGTAGATACAAGTTTTATATTGTATTTATTGAATCGGAGACCAATATTCCATGTTTTAAGTCCGTCGCTTGTTTCGCCATTTTCTCATAGGGTACCGTACACGAAAATATATCGAAATCTTAAGCAATCCAAAATGGCAGAGCCTCAACTCTAATGACTCTGTAACTTGGTAGATACAAGTTTTATATTGTATTTATTGAATCGGATACCAATATTCCATGTTTTAAGTCCGTCGCATATTTCGCCATTTTCTCATAGGGTACTGTACACGAAAATATTTCGAAATCTTAAGCAATCCAAAATGGCAGAGCCTCAACTCTAATGACTCTGTAACTTGGTAGATACAAGTTTTATATTGTATTTATTGAATCGGAGACCAATATTCCCTTTTTTTAGGTCCGTCGCATAATTCGCCATTTTCTGATAGGGTACTGTACACGAAAATATATCGAAATCTTAAGCTATCCAAAATGGCAGAGCCTCAACTCTAATGACTCTGTAACTTGGTAGATACAAGTTTTATATTGTATTTATTGAATCGGATACCAATATTCCATGTTTTAAGTCCGTCGCTTGTTTCGCCATTTTCTCATAGTAGCACACGAAAATATATCGAAATCTTAAGCAATCCAAAATGGCAGAGCCTCAACTCTAATGATTCTGTAACTTGGTAGATACAAGTTTTATATTGTATTTATTGAATCGGAGACCAATATTCCCTTTTTTTAGGTCCGTCGCATAATTCGCCATTTTCTCATAGGGTACTGTACACGAAAATATATCGAAATCTTAAGCTATCCAAAATGGCAGAGCCTCAACTCTAATGACTCTGTAACTTGGTAGATACAAGTTTTATATTGTATTTATTGAATCGGAGACCAATATTCCCTTTTTTTAGGCCCGCCGCACAATTCGCCATTTTCTCATAGGGTACTGTACACGAAAATATATCGAAATCTTAAGAAATCCAAAATGGCAGAGCCTCAACTCTAATGACTCTGTAACTTGGTAGATACAAGTTTTATATTGTATTTGTTGAATCGGATACCAATATTCCATGTTTTAAGTCCGTCGCTTGTTTCGCCATTTTCTTATAGGGTATTGTATACGAAAATATATCGAAATCTTAAGCTATCCAAAATGGCTGAGCCTCAACTCTAATGACTCTGTAACTTGGTATATACAAGTTTTATGTTGTATTTATTGAATCGGAGACCAATATTCCCTGTTTTAAGTCCGTCGCATATTTCGCCATTTTCTCATAGGGTAATGTACACGAAAATATATCGAAATCTTAAACAATCCAAAATGGCAGAGCCTCAACTCTAATGACTCTGTAACTTGGTAGATACAAGTTTTATATTGTATTTATTGAATCGGATACCAATATTCCATGTTTTAAGTCCGTCGCATATTTCGCCATTTTCTCATAGGGTACTGTACACGAAAATATATCGAAATCTTAAGCAATCCAAAATGGCAGAGCCTCAACTCTAATGACTCTGTAACTTGGTAGATACAAGTTTTATATTGTATTTATTGAATCGGAGACCAATATTCCCTTTTTTTAGGTCCGTCGCATAATTCGCCATTTTCTCATAGGGTACTGTACACGAAAATATATCGAAATCTTAAGCTATCCAAAATGGCAGAGCCTCAACTCTAATGACTCTGTAACTTGGTAGATACAAGTTTTATATTGTATTTATTGAATCGGAGACCAATATTCCCTTTTTTTAGGCCCGTCACACAATTCGCCATTTTCTCATAGGGTACTGTACACGAAAATATATCGAAATCTTAAGAAATCCAAAATGGCAGAGCCTCAACTCTAATGACTCTGTAACTTGGTAGATACAAGTTTTATATTGTATTTATTGAATCGGATACCAATATTCCATGTTTTAAGTCCGTCGCTTGTTTCGCCATTTTCTCATAGTAGCACACGAAAATATATCGAAATCTTATGCAATCCAAAATGGCAGAGCCTCAACTCTAATGACTCTGTAACTTGGTAGATACAAGTTTTATATTGTATTTATTGAATCGGATACCAATATTCCATGTTTTAAGTCCGTCGCTTGTTTCGCCATTTTCTTATAGGGTACTGTACACGAAAATATATCGAAATCTTAAGCTATCCAAAATGGCTGAGCCTCAACTCTAATGACTCTGTAACTTGGTATATACAAGTTTTATGTTGTATTTATTGAATCGGAGACCAATATTCCCTGTTTTAAGTCCGTCGCATATTTCGCCATTTTCTCATAGGGTAATGTACACGAAAATATATCGAAATCTTAAGCAATCCAAAATGGCAGAGCCTCAACTCTAATGACTCTGTAACTTGGTAGATACAAGTTTTATATTGTATTTATTGAATCGGATACCAATATTCCATGTTTTAAGTCCGTCGCTTGTTTCGCCATTTTCTTATAGGGTACTGTACACGAAAATATATCGAAATCTTAAGCTATCCAAAATGGCTGAGCCTCAACTCTAATGACTCTGTAACTTGGTATATACAAGTTTTATGTTGTATTTATTGAATCGGAGACCAATATTCCCTGTTTTAAGTCCGTCGCATATTTCGCCATTTTCTCATAGGGTAATGTACACGAAAATATATCGAAATCTTAAGCAATCCAAAATGGCAGAGCCTCAACTCTAATGACTCTGTAACTTGGTAGATACAAGTTTTATATTGTATTTATTGAATCGGAGACCAATATTCCATGTTTTAAGTCCGTCGCTTGTTTCGCCATTTTCTCATAGGGTACCGTACACGAAAATATATCGAAATCTTAAGCAATCCAAAATGGCAGAGCCTCAACTCTAATGACTCTGTAACTTGGTAGATACAAGTTTTATATTGTATTTATTGAATCGGATACCAATATTCCATGTTTTAAGTCCGTCGCATATTTCGCCATTTTCTCATAGGGTACTGTACACGAAAATATATCGAAATCTTAAGCAATCCAAAATGGCAGAGCCTCAACTCTAATGACTCTGTAACTTGGTATATACAAGTTTTATGTTGTATTTATTTAATCGGAGACCAATATTCCCTGTTTTAAGTCCGTCGCATATTTCGCCATTTTCTCTTAGGGCACTGTACACGAAAATATATCGAAATCTTAAGCAATCCAAAATGGCAGAGCCTCAACTCTAATGACTCTGTAACTTGGTAGATACAAGTTTTATATTGTATTTATTGAATCCGATACCAATATTCCATGTTTTAAGTCCGTCGCTTGTTTCGCCATTTTCTTATAGGGTACTGTACACGAAAATATATCGAAATCTTAAGCTATCCAAAATGGCTGAGCCTCAACTCTAATGACTCTGTAACTTGGTATATACAAGTTTTATGTTGTATTTATTGAATCGGAGACCAATATTCCCTGTTTTAAGTCCGTCGCATATTTCGCCATTTTCTCATAGGGTAATGTACACGAAAATATATCGAAATCTTAAGCAATCCAAAATGGCAGAGCCTCAACTCTAATGACTCTGTAACTTGGTAGATACAAGTTTTATATTGTATTTATTGAATCGGAGACCAATATTCCATGTTTTAAGTCCGTCGCTTGTTTCGCCATTTTCTCATAGTGGTAGTACACGAAAATATATCGAAATCTTAAGCAATCCAAAATGGCAGAGCCTCAACTCTAATGACTCTGTAACTTGGTAGATACAAGTTTTATATTGTATTTATTGAATCGGATACCAATATTCCATGTTTTAAGTCCGTCGCATATTTTGCCATTTTCTCATAGGGTACTGTACACGAAAATATATCGAAATCTTAAGCAATCCAAAATGGCAGAGCCTCAACTCTAATGACTCTGTAACTTGGTAGATACAAGTTTTATATTGTATTTATTGAATCGGAGACCAATATTCCATGTTTTAAGTCCGTCGCTTGTTTCGCCATTTTCTCATAGGGTACCGTACACGAAAATATATCGAAATCTTAAGCAATCCAAAATGGCAGAGCCTCAACTCTAATGACTCTGTAACTTGGTAGATACAAGTTTTATATTGTATTTATTGAATCGGATACCAATATTCCATGTTTTAAGTCCGTCGCATATTTTGCCATTTTCTCATAGGGTACTGTACACGAAAATATATCGAAATCTTAAGAAATCCAAAATGGCAGAGCCTCAACTCTAATGACTCTGTAACTTGGTAGATACAAGTTTTATATTGTATTTATTGAATCGGATACCAATATTCCATGTTTTAAGTCCGTCGCTTGTTTCGCCATTTTCTCATAGTAGCACACGAAAATATATCGAAATCTTATGCAATCCAAAATGGCAGAGCCTCAACTCTAATGACTCTGTAACTTGGTAGATACAAGTTTTATATTGTATTTATTGAATCGGATACCAATATTCCATGTTTTAAGTCCGTCGCTTGTTTCGCCATTTTCTTATAGGGTACTGTACACGAAAATATATCGAAATCTTAAGCTATCCAAAATGGCTGAGCCTCAACTCTAATGACTCTGTAACTTGGTATATACAAGTTTTATGTTGTATTTATTGAATCGGAGACCAATATTCCCTGTTTTAAGTCCGTCGCATATTTCGCCATTTTCTCATAGGGTAATGTACACGAAAATATATCGAAATCTTAAGCAATCCAAAATGGCAGAGCCTCAACTCTAATGACTCTGTAACTTGGTAGATACAAGTTTTATATTGTATTTATTGAATCGGATACCAATATTCCATGTTTTAAGTCCGTCGCTTGTTTCGCCATTTTCTTATAGGGTACTGTACACGAAAATATATCGAAATCTTAAGCTATCCAAAATGGCTGAGCCTCAACTCTAATGACTCTGTAACTTGGTATATACAAGTTTTATGTTGTATTTATTGAATCGGAGACCAATATTCCCTGTTTTAAGTCCGTCGCATATTTCGCCATTTTCTCATAGGGTAATGTACACGAAAATATATCGAAATCTTAAGCAATCCAAAATGGCAGAGCCTCAACTCTAATGACTCTGTAACTTGGTAGATACAAGTTTTATATTGTATTTATTGAATCGGAGACCAATATTCCATGTTTTAAGTCCGTCGCTTGTTTCGCCATTTTCTCATAGGGTACCGTACACGAAAATATATCGAAATCTTAAGCAATCCAAAATGGCAGAGCCTCAACTCTAATGACTCTGTAACTTGGTAGATACAAGTTTTATATTGTATTTATTGAATCGGATACCAATATTCCATGTTTTAAGTCCGTCGCATATTTCGCCATTTTCTCATAGGGTACTGTACACGAAAATATATCGAAATCTTAAGCAATCCAAAATGGCAGAGCCTCAACTCTAATGACTCTGTAACTTGGTATATACAAATTTTATGTTGTATTTATTTAATCGGAGACCAATATTCCCTGTTTTAAGTCCGTCGCATATTTCGCCATTTTCTCTTAGGGCACTGTACACGAAAATATATCGAAATCTTAAGCAATCCAAAATGGCAGAGCCTCAACTCTAATGACTCTGTAACTTGGTAGATACAAGTTTTATATTGTATTTATTGAATCGGATACCAATATTCCATGTTTTAAGTCCGTCGCTTGTTTCGCCATTTTCTTATAGGGTACTGTACACGAAAATATATCGAAATCTTAAGCTATCCAAAATGGCTGAGCCTCAACTCTAATGACTCTGTAACTTGGTATATACAAGTTTTATGTTGTATTTATTGAATCGGAGACCAATATTCCCTGTTTTAAGTCCGTCGCATATTTCGCCATTTTCTCATAGGGTACCGTACACGAAAATATATCGAAATCTTAAGCAATCCAAAATGGCAGAGCCTCAACTCTAATGACTCTGTAACTTGGTAGATACAAGTTTTATATTGTATTTATTGAATCGGATACCAATATTCCATGTTTTAAGTCCGTCGCATATTTTGCCATTTTCTCATAGGGTACTGTACACGAAAATATATCGAAATCTTAAGCAATCCAAAATGGCAGAGCCTCAACTCTAATGACTCTGTAACTTGGTAGATACAAGTTTTATATTGTATTTATTGAATCGGAGACCAATATTCCCTTTTTTTAGGTCTGTCGCATAATTCGCCATTTTCTCATAGTAGCACACAAAAATATATCGAAATCTTAAGCAATCCAAAATGGCAGAGCCTCAACTGTAATGACTCTGTAACTTGGTAGATACAAGTTTTATATTTTATTTATTGAATCGGAGACCAATATTCCCTTTTTTTAGGTCCGTCGCATAATTCGCCATTTTCTCATAGTAGCACACGAAAATATATCGAAATCTTATGCAATCCAAAATGGCAGAGCCTCAACTCTAATGACTCTGTAACTTGGTAGATACAAGTTTTATATTGTATTTATTGAATCGGAGACCAATATTCCCTTTTTTTAGGTCTGTCGCATAATTCGCCATTTTCTCATAGTAGCACACAAAAATATATCGAAATCTTAAGCAATCCAAAATGGCAGAGCCTCAACTGTAATGACTCTGTAACTTGGTAGATACAAGTTTTATATTTTATTTATTGAATCGGAGACCAATATTCCCTTTTTTTAGGTCCGTCGCATAATTCGCCATTTTCTCATAGTAGCACACGAAAATATATCGAAATCTTATGCAATCCAAAATCGCAGAGCCTCAACTCTAATGACTCTGTAACTTGGTAGATACAAGTTTTATATTGTATTTATTGAATCGGAGACCAATATTCCCTTTTTTTAGGTCCGTCGCATAATTCGCCATTTTCTCATAGGGTACTGTACACGAAAATATATCGAAATCTTAAGCTATCCAAAATGGCAGAGCCTCAACTCTAATGACTCTGTAACTTGGTAGATACAAGTTTTATATTGTATTTATTGAATCGGAGACCAATATTCCCTTTTTTTAGGCCCGTCGCACAATTCGCCATTTTCTCATAGGGTACCGTACACGAAAATATATCGAAATCTTAAGAAATCCAAAATGGCAGAGCCTCAACTCTAATGACTCTGTAACTTGGTAGATACAAGTTTTATATTGTATTTATTGAATCGGATACCAATATTCCATGTTTTAAGTCCGTCGCTTGTTTCGCCATTTTCTTATAGGGTATTGTACACGAAAATATATCGAAATCTTAAGCTATCCAAAATGGCTGAGCCTCAACTCTAATGACTCTGTAACTTGGTATATACAAGTTTTATGTTGTATTTATTGAAGCGGAGACCAATATTCCCTGTTTTAAGTCCGTCGCATATTTCGCCATTTTCTCATAGGGTAATGTACACGAAAATATATCGAAATCTTAAACAATCCAAAATGGCAGAGCCTCAACTCTAATGACTCTGTAACTTGGTAGATACAAGTTTTATATTGTATTTATTGAATCGGATACCAATATTCCATGTTTTAAGTCCGTCGCATATTTCGCCATTTTCTCATAGGGTACTGTACACGAAAATATATCGAAATCTTAAGCAATCCAAAATGGCAGAGCCTCAACTCTAATGACTCTGTAACTTGGTAGATACAAGTTTTATATTGTATTTATTGAATCGGAGACCAATATTCCCTTTTTTTAGGTCCGTCGCATAATTCGCCATTTTCTCATAGGGTACTGTACACGAAAATATATCGAAATCTTAAGCTATCCAAAATGGCAGAGCCTCAACTCTAATGACTCTGTAACTTGGTAGATACAAGTTTTATATTGTATTTATTGAATCGGAGACCAATATTCCCTTTTTTTAGGCCCGTCACACAATTCGCCATTTTCTCATAGGGTACTGTACACGAAAATATATCGAAATCTTAAGAAATCCAAAATGGCAGAGCCTCAACTCTAATGACTCTGTAACTTGGTAGATACAAGTTTTATATTGTATTTATTGAATCGGGTACCAATATTCCATGTTTTAAGTCCGTCGCTTGTTTCGCCATTTTCTCATAGTAGCACACGAAAATATATCGAAATCTTATGCAATCCAAAATGGCAGAGCCTCAACTCTAATGACTCTGTAACTTGGTAGATACAAGTTTTATATTGTATTTATTGAATCGGATACCAATATTCCATGTTTTAAGTCCGTCGCTTGTTTCGCCATTTTCTTATAGGGTACTGTACACGAAAATATATCGAAATCTTAAGCTATCCAAAATGGCTGAGCCTCAACTCTAATGACTCTGTAACTTGGTATATACAAGTTTTATGTTGTATTTATTGAATCGGAGACCAATATTCCCTGTTTTAAGTCCGTCGCATATTTCGCCATTTTCTCATAGGGTAATGTACACGAAAATATATCGAAATCTTAAGCAATCCAAAATGGCAGAGCCTCAACTCTAATGACTCTGTAACTTGGTAGATACAAGTTTTATATTGTATTTATTGAATCGGAGACCAATATTCCATGTTTTAAGTCCGTCGCTTGTTTCGCCATTTTCTCATAGGGTACTGTACACGAAAATATATCGAAATCTTAAGCAATCCAAAATGGCAGAG
This sequence comes from Persicaria maculosa, assembly GCA_963922045.1. Classification (NCBI taxonomy): domain Eukaryota; kingdom Viridiplantae; phylum Streptophyta; class Magnoliopsida; order Caryophyllales; family Polygonaceae; genus Persicaria; species Persicaria maculosa. The sequence goes on along the minus strand of OY998254.1, from coordinate 892,068 downwards.
CCTCAACTCTAATGACTCTGTAACTTGGTAGATACAAGTTTTATATTGTATTTATTGAATCGGATACCAATATTCCATGTTTTAAGTCCGTCGCATATTTCGCCATTTTCTCATAGGGTACTGTACACGAAAATATATCGAAATCTTAAGCAATCCAAAATGGCAGAGCCTCAACTCTAATGACTCTGTAACTTGGTATATACAAGTTTTATGTTGTATTTATTTAATCGGAGACCAATATTCCCTGTTTTAAGTCCGTCGCATATTTCGCCATTTTCTCTTAGGGCACTGTACACGAAAATATATCGAAATCTTAAGCAATCCAAAATGGCAGAGCCTCAACTCTAATGACTCTGTAACTTGGTAGATACAAGTTTTATATTGTATTTATTGAATCGGATACCAATATTCCATGTTTTAAGTCCGTCGCTTGTTTCGCCATTTTCTTATAGGGTACTGTACACGAAAATATATCGAAATCTTAAGCTATCCAAAATGGCTGAGCCTCAACTCTAATGACTCTGTAACTTGGTATATACAAGTTTTATGTTGTATTTATTGAATCAGAGACCAATATTCCCTGTTTTAAGTCCGTCGCATATTTCGCCATTTTCTCATAGAGTAATGTACACGAAAATATATCGAAATCTTAAGCAATCCAAAATGGCAGAGCCTCAACTCTAATGACTCTGTAACTTGGTAGATACAAGTTTTATATTGTATTTATTGAATCGGAGACCAATATTCCATGTTTTAAGTCCGTCGCTTGTTTCGCCATTTTCTCATAGGGTACCGTACACGAAAATATATCGAAATCTTAAGCAATCCAAAATGGCAGAGCCTCAACTCTAATGACTCTGTAACTTGGTAGATACAAGTTTTATATTGTATTTATTGAATCGGATACCAATATTCCATGTTTTAAGTCCGTCGCATATTTCGCCATTTTCTCATAGGGTACTGTACACGAAAATATATCGAAATCTTAAGCAATCCAAAATGGCAGAGCCTCAACTCTAATGACTCTGTAACTTGGTATATACAAGTTTTATGTTGTATTTATTTAATCGGAGACCAATATTCCCTGTTTTAAGTCCGTCGTATATTTCGCCATTTTCTCTTAGGGCACTGTACACGAAAATATATCGAAATCTTAAGCAATCCAAAATGGCAGAGCCTCAACTCTAATGACTCTGTAACTTGGTAGATACAAGTTTTATATTGTATTTATTGAATCGGAGACCAATATTCCCTTTTTTTAGGTCCGTCGCATAATTCGCCATTTTCTCATAGTAGCACACGAAAATATATCGAAATCTTATGCAATCCAAAATGGCAGAGCCTCATCTCTAATGACCCTGTAACTTGGTAGATACAAGTTTTATATTGTATTTATTGTATCGGATACCAATATTCCATGTTTTAAGTCCGTCGCATATTTCGCCATTTTCTCATAGGGTACTGTACACGAAAATATATCGAAATCTTAAGCAATCCAAAATGGCAGAGCCTCAACTGTAATGACTCTGTAACTTGGTAGATACAAGTTTTATATTGTATTTATTGAATCGGATACCAATATTCCATGTTTTAAGTCCGTCGCATATTTCGCCATTTTCTCATAGGGTATGTACACGAAAATATATCGAAATCTTAAGCAATCCAAAATGGCAGAGCCTCAACTCTAATGACTCTGTAACTTGGTAGATACAAGTTTTATATTGTATTTATTGAATCGGAGACCAATATTCCCTTTTTTTAGGTCCGTCGCATAATTCGCCATTTTCTCATAGGGTACTGTACACGAAAATATATCGAAATCTTAAGCTATCCAAAATGGCAGAGCCTCAACTCTAATGACTCTGTAACTTGGTAGATAAAAGTTTTATATTGTATTTATTGAATCGGAGACCAATATTCCCTTTTTTTAGGCCCGTCGCACAATTCGCCATTTTCTCATAGGGTACTGTACACGAAAATATATCGAAATCTTAAGCTATCCAAAATGGCTGAGCCTCAACTCTAATGACTCTGTAACTTGGTATATACAAGTTTTATGTTGTATTTATTGAATCAGAGACCAATATTCCCTGTTTTAAGTCCGTCGCATATTTCGCCATTTTCTCATAGAGTAATGTACACGAAAATATATCGAAATCTTAAGCAATCCAAAATGGCAGAGCCTCAACTCTAATGACTCTGTAACTTGGTAGATACAAGTTTTATATTGTATTTATTGAATCGGAGACCAATATTCCATGTTTTAAGTCCGTCGCTTGTTTCGCCATTTTCTCATAGGGTACCGTACACGAAAATATATCGAAATCTTATGCAATCCAAAATGGCAGAGCCTCATCTCTAATGACACTGTAACTTGTTAGATACAAGTTTTATATTGTATTTATTGAATCGGATACCAATATTCCATGTTTTAAGTCCGTCGTATATTTCGCCATTTTCTCATAGGGTACTGTACACGAAAATATATCGAAATCTTATGCAATCCAAAATGGCAGAGCCTCAACTGTAATGACTCTGTAACTTGGTAGATACAAGTTTTATATTGTATTTATTGAAACGGATACCAATATTCCATGTTTTAAGTCCGTCGCATATTTCGCCATTTTCTCATAGGGTATTGTACACGAAAATATATCGAAATCTTAAGCAATCCAAATGGCAGAGCCTCAACTCTAATGACTCTGTAACTTGGCAGATACAAGTTTTATATTGTATTTATTGAATCGGAGACCAATATTCCCTTTTTTTTTAGGTCCATCGCATAATTCGCCATTTTCTCAAAGTAGCACACGAAAATATATCGAAATCTTATGCAATCCAAAATGGGAGAGCCTCATCTCTAATGACTCTGTAACTTGGTAGATACAAGTTTTATATTGTATTTATTGAATCGGAGACCAATATTCCCTTTTTTTTAGGTCCGTCGCATAATTCGCCATTTTCTCATAGGGTATTGTACACGAAAATATATCGAAATCTTAAGCAATCCAAAATGGCAGAGCCTCAACTGTAATGATTCTGTAACATGGTAGATACAAGTTTTATATTGTATTTATTGAATCGGAGACCAATATTCCATGTTTTTAGTCCGTCGCTTGTTTCGCCATTTTCTCATAGGGTATTGTACACGAAAATATATCGAAATCTTAAGCAATCCAAAATGGCAGAGCCTCAACTGTAATGACTCTGTAACTTGGTAGATACAAGTTTTATATTGTATTTATTGAATCGGATACCAATATTCCATGTTTTAAGTCCGTCGCATATTTCGCCATTTTCTGATAGGGTACTGTACACGAAAATATATCGAAATCTTAAGCAATCCAAAATGGCAGAGCCTCAACTCTAATGACTCTGTAACTTGGTAGATACAAGTTTTATATTGTATTTATTTAATCAGAGACCAATATTCCCTTTTTTTAGGTCCGTCGCATAATTCGCCATTTTCTCATAGGGTACTGTACACGAAAATATATCGAAATCTTAAGCTATCCAAAATGGCAGAGCCTCAACTCTAATGACTCTGTAACTTGGTAGATACAAGTTTTATATTGTATTTATTGAATCGGATACCAATATTCCATGTTTTAAGTCCGTCGCTTGTTTCGCCATTTTCTAATAGGGTACTGTACACGAAAATATATCGAAATCTTAAGCAATCCAAAATGGCAGAGCCTCAACTCTAATGACTCTGTAACTTGGTATATACAAGTTTTATGTTGTATTTATTTAATCGGAGACCAATATTCCCTGTTTTAAGTCCGTCGCATATTTCCCCATTTTCTCTTAGGGCACTGTACACGGAAATATATCGAAATCTTAAGCAATCCAAAATGGCAGAGCCTCAACTCTAATGACTCTGTAACTTGTTAGATACAAGTTTTATATTGTATTTATTGAATCGGAGACCAATATTCCCTTTTTTTAGGTCCGTCGCATAATTCGCCATTTTCTCATAGTAGCACACGAAAATATATCGAAATCTTATGCAATCCAAAATGGCAGAGCCTCATCTCTAATGACTCTGTAACTTGGTAGATACAAGTTTTATATTGTATTTATTGAATCGGATACCAATATTCCATGTTTTAAGTCCGTCGTATATTTCGCCATTTTCTCATAGGGTACTGTACACGAAAATATATCGAAATCTTATGCAATCCAAAATGGCAGAGCCTCAACTGTAATGACTCTGTAACTTGGTAGATACAAGTTTTATATTGTATTTATTGAAACGGATAACAATATTCCATGTTTTAAGTCCGTCGCATATTTCGCCATTTTCTCATAGGGTATTGTACACGAAAATATATCGAAATCTTAAGCAATCCAAAATGGCAGAGCCTCAACTCTAATGACTCTGTAACTTGGCAGATACAAGTTTTATATTGTATTTATTGAATCGGAGACCAATATTCCATGTTTTAAGTCCGTCGCTTATTTCGCCATTTTCTCTTAGGGTACTGTACACGAAAATATATCGAAATCTTAAGCAATCCAAAATGGCAGAGCCTCAACTCTAATGACTCTGTAACTTAATAGATACAAGTTTTATATTGTATTTATTGAATCGGAGACCAATATTCCCTTTTTTTAGGTCCGTCGCATAATTCGCCATTTTCTCATAGTAGCACACAAAAATATATCGAAATCTTAAGCAATCCAAAATGGCAGAGCCTCAACTGTAATTACTCTGTAACTTGGTAGATACAAGTTTTATATTGTATTTATTGAATCGGAGACCAATATTCCCTTTTTTTTAGGTCCGTCGCATAATTCGCCATTTTCTCATAGTAGCACACGAAAATATATCGAAATCTTATGCAATCCAAAATGGCAGAGCCTCATCTCTAATGACTCTGTAACTTGGTAGATACAAGTTTTATATTGTATTTATTGAATCGGAGACCAATATTCCATGTTTTTAGTCCGTCGCTTGTTTCGCCATTTTCTCATAGGGTATTGTACACGAAAATATATCGAAATCTTAAGCAATCCAAAATGGCAGAGCCTCAACTCTAATGACTCTGTAACGTGGTATATACAAGTTTTATGTTGTATTTATTTAATCGGAGACCAATATTCCCTGTTTTAAGTCCGTCGCATATTTCGCCATTTTCTCATAGGGTATTGTACACGAAAATATATCGAAATCTTAAGCAATCCAAAATGGCAGAGCCTAAACTCTAATGACTTTGTAACTTGGCAGATACATGTTTTATATTGTATTTATTGAATCGGAGACCAATATTCCATGTTTTAAGTCCGTCGCTTATTTCGCCATTTTCTCTTAGGGTACTGTACACGAAAATATATCGAAATCTTAAGCAATCCAAAATGGCAGAGCCTCAACTCTAATGATTCTGTAACTTGGTAGATACAAGTTTTATATTGTATTTATTGAATCGGAGACCAATATTCCCTTTTTTTAGGCCCGTCGCACAATTCGCCATTTTCTCAAAGGGTACTGTACACGAAAATATATCGAAATCTTAAGAAATCCAAAATGGCAGAGCCTCAACTCTAATGACTCTGTAACTTGGTAGATACATGTTTTATATTGTATTTATTGAATCGGATACCAATATTCCATGTTTTAAGTCCGTCGCTTGTTTCGCCATTTTCTCATAGGGTACTGTACACGAAAATATATCGAAATCTTAAGCTATCCAAAATGGCTGAGCCTCAACTCTAATGACTCTGTAACTTGGTATATACAAGTTTTATGTTGTATTTATTGAATCGGAGACCAATATTCCCTGTTTTAAGTCCGTCGCATATTTCGCCATTTTCTCATAGGGTAATGTACACGAAAATATATCGAAATCTTAAGCAATCCAAAATGGCAGAGCCTCAACTCTAATGACTCTGTAACTTGGTAGATACAAGTTTTATATTGTATTTATTGAATCGGAGACTAATATTCCATGTTTTAAGTCCGTCGCTTGTTTCGCCATTTTCTCATAGGGTACCGTACACGAAAATATATCGAAATCTTAAGCAATCCAAAATGGCAGAGCCTCAACTCTAATGACTCTGTAACTTGGTATATACAAGTTTTATGTTGTATTTATTTAATCGGAGACCAATATTCCCTGTTTTAAGTCCGTCGCATATTTCCCCATTTTCTCTTAGGGCACTGTACACGGAAATATATCGAAATCTTAAGCAATCCAAAATGGCAGAGCCTCAACTCTAATGACTCTGTAACTTGGTAGATACAAGTTTTATATTGTATTTATTGAATCGGAGACCAATATTCCCTTTTTTTAGGTCCGTCGCATAATTCGCCATTTTCTCAAAGTAGCACACGAAAATATATCGAAATCTTATGCAATCCAAAATGGCAGAGCCTCATCTCTAATGACTCTGTAACTTGTTAGATACAAGTTTTATATTGTATTTATTGAATCGGATACTAATATTCCATGTTTTAAGTCCGTCGTATATTTCGCCATTTTCTCATAGGGTACTGTACACGAAAATATATCGAAATCTTATGCAATCCAAAATGGCAGAGCCTCAACTGTAATGACTCTGTAACTTGGTAGATACAAGTTTTATATTGTATTTATTGAAACGGATACCAATATTCCATGTTTTAAGTCCGTCGCATATTTCGCCATTTTCTCATAGGGTATTGTACACGAAAATATATCGAAATCTTAAGCAATCCAAAATGGCAGAGCCTCAACTCTAATGACTCTGTAACTTGGCAGATACAAGTTTTATATTGTATTTATTGAATCGGAGACCAATATTCCCTTTTTTTTTAGGTCCATCGCATAATTCGCCATTTTCTCAAAGTAGCACACGAAAATATATCGAAATCTTATGCAATCCAAAATGGGAGAGCCTCATCTCTAATGACTCTGTAACTTGGTAGATACAAGTTTTATATTGTATTTATTGAATCGGAGACCAATATTCCCTTTTTTTTAGGTCCGTCGCATAATTCGCCATTTTCTCATAGGGTATTGTACACGAAAATATATCGAAATCTTAAGCAATCCAAAATGGCAGAGCCTCAACTGTAATGATTCTGTAACATGGTAGATACAAGTTTTATATTGTATTTATTGAATCGAAGACCAATATTCCATGTTTTTAGTCCGTCGCTTGTTTCGCCATTTTCTCATAGGGTATTGTACACGAAAATATATCGAAATCTTAAGCAATCCAAAATGGCAGAGCCTCAACTGTAATGACTCTGTAACTTGGTAGATACAAGTTTTATATTGTATTTATTGAATCGGATACCAATATTCCATGTTTTAAGTCCGTCGCATATTTCGCCATTTTCTGATAGGGTACTGTACACGAAAATATATCGAAATCTTAAGCAATTAGAAATGGCAGAGCCTCAACTCTAAAGACTCTGTAACTTGGTAGATACATGTTTTATATTGTATTTATTTAATCAGAGACCAATATTCCCTTTTTTTAGGCCCGTCGCATAATTCGCCATTTTCTCATAGGGTACTGTACACGAAAATATATCGAAATCTTAAGCTATCCAAAATGGCATAGCCTCAACTCTAATGACTCTGTAACTTGGTAGATACAAGTTTTATATTGTATTTATTGAATCGGAGACCAATATTCCATGTTTTAAGTCCGTCGCTTGTTTCGCCATTTTCTAATAGGGTACTGTACACGAAAATATATCGAAATCTTAAGCAATCCAAAATGGCAGAGCCTCAACTCTAATGACTCTGTAACTTGGTATATACAAGTTTTATGTTGTATTTATTTAATCGGAGACCAATATTCCCTGTTTTAAGTCCGTCGCATATTTCCCCATTTTCTCTTAGGGCACTGTACACGAAAATATATCGAAATCTTAAGCTATCCAAAATGGCTGAGCCTCAACTCTAATGACTCTGTAACTTGGTATATACAAGTTTTATGTTGTATTTATTGAATCGGAGACCAATATTCCCTGTTTTAAGTCCGTCGCATATTTCGCCATTTTCTCATAGGGTAATGTACACGAAAATATATCGAAATCTTAAGCAATCCAAAATGGCAGAGCCTCAACTCTAATGACTCTGTAACATGGTAGATACAAGTTTTATATTGTATTTATTGAATCGGATACCAATATTCCATGTTTTAAGTCCGTCGCTTGTTTCGCCATTTTCTTATAGGGTATTGTACACGAAAATATATCGAAATCTTAAGCTATCCAAAATGGCTGAGCCTCAACTCTAATGACTCTGTAACTTGGTATATACAAGTTTTATGTTGTATTTATTGAATCGGAGACCAATATTCCCTGTTTTAAGTCCGTCGCATATTTCGCCATTTTCTCATAGGGTAATGTACACGAAAATATATCGAAATCTTAAGCAATCCAAAATGGCAGAGCCTCAACTCTAATGACTCTGTAACTTGGTAGATACAAGTTTTATATTGTATTTATTGAATCGGATACCAATATTCCATGTTTTAAGTCCGTCGCTTGTTTCGCCATTTTCTTATAGGGTATTGTACACGAAAATATATCGAAATCTTAAGCTATCCAAAATGGCTGAGCCTCAACTCTAATGACTCTGTAACATGGTATATACAAGTTTTATGTTGTATTTATTGAATCGGAGACCAATATTCCCTGTTTTAAGTCCGTCGCATATTTCGCCATTTTCTCATAGGGTAATGTACACGAAAATATATCGAAATCTTAAACAATCCAAAATGGCATAGCCTCAACTCTAATGACTCTGTAACTTGGTAGATACAAGTTTTATATTGTATTTATTGAATCGGAGACCAATATTCCATGTTTTAAGTCCGTCGCATAATTCGCCATTGTCTCATAGGGTACTGTACACGAAAATATATCGAAATCTTAAGCAATCCAAAATGGCAGAGCCTCAACTCTAATGACTTTGTAACGTGGTATATACAAGTTTTATGTTGTATTTATTTAATCGGAGACCAATATTCCCTGTTTTAAGTCCGTCGCATATTTCGCCATTTTCTCTTAGGGCACTGTACACGAAAATATATCGAAATCTTAAGCAATCCAAAATGGCAGAGCCTCAACTCTAATGACTCTGTAACTTGGTAGATACAAGTTTTATATTGTATTTATTGAATCGGATACCAATATTCCATGTTTTAAGTCCGTCGCTTGTTTCGCCATTTTCTTATAGGGTACTGTACACGAAAATATATCGAAATCTTAAGCTATCCAAAATGGCTGAGCCTCAACTCTAATGACTCTGTAACTTGGTATATACAAGTTTTATGTTGTATTTATTGAATCGGAGACCTATATTCCCTGTTTTAAGTCCGTCGCATATTTCGCCATTTTCTCATAGGGTAATGTACACGAAAATATATCGAAATCTTAAGCAATCCAAAATGGCAGAGCCTCAACTCTAATGACTCTGTAACTTGGTAGATACAAGTTTTATATTGTATTTATTGAATCGGAGACCAATATTCCATGTTTTAAGTCCGTCGCTTGTTTCGCCATTTTCTCATAGGGTACCGTACACGAAAATATATCGAAATCTTATGCAATCCAAAATGGCAGAGCCTCAACTCTAATGACTCTGTAACTTGGTAGATACAAGTTTTATATTGTATTTATTGAATCGGAGACCAATATTCCCTGTTTTAAGTCCGTCGCATATTTCGCCATTTTCTCATAGGGTAATGTACACGAAAATATATCGAAATCTTAAGCAATCCAAAATGGCAGAGCCTCAACTCTAATGACTCTGTAACTTGGTAGATACAAGTTTTATATTGTATTTATTGAATCGGATACCAATATTCCATGTTTTAAGTCCGTCGCTTGTTTCGCCATTTTCTTATAGGGTATTGTACACGAAAATATATCGAAATCTTAAGCTATCCAAAATGGCTGAGCCTCAACTCTAATGACTCTGTAACTTGGTATATACAAGTTTTATGTTGTATTTATTGAATCGGAGACCAATATTCCCTGTTTTAAGTCCGTCGCATATTTCGCCATTTTCTCATAGGGTAATGTACACGAAAATATATCGAAATCTTAAACAATCCAAAATGGCAGAGCCTCAACTCTAATGACTCTGTAACTTGGTAGATACAAGTTTTATATGGTATTTATTGAATCGGAGACCAATATTCACTTTTTTTAGGTCCGTCGGATAATTCGCCATTTTCTCATAGGGTACTGTACACGAAAATATATCGAAATCTTAAGCAATCCAAAATGGCAGAGCCTCAACTCTAATGACTCTGTAACGTGGTATATACAAGTTTTATGTTGTATTTATTTAATCGGAGACCAATATTCCCTGTTTTAAGTCCGTCGCATATTTCGCCATTTTCTCTTAGGGCACTGTACACGAAAATATATCGAAATCTTAAGCAATCCAAAATGGCAGAGCCTCAACTCTAATGACTCTGTAACTTGGTAGATACAAGTTTTATATTGTATTTATTGAATCGGATACCAATATTCCATGTTTTAAGTCCGTCGCTTGTTTCGCCATTTTCTTATAGGGTACTGTACACGAAAATATATCGAAATCTTAAGCTATCCAAAATGGCTGAGCCTCAACTCTAATGACTCTGTAACTTGGTATATACAAGTTTTATGTTGTATTTATTGAATCGGAGACCAATATTCCCTGTTTTAAGTCCGTCGCATATTTCGCCATTTTCTCATAGGGTAATGTACACGAAAATATATCGAAATCTTAAGCAATCCAAAATGGCAGAGCCTCAACTCTAATGACTCTGTAACATGGTAGATACAAGTTTTATATTGTATTTATTGAATCGGATACCAATATTCCATGTTTTAAGTCCGTCGCTTGTTTCGCCATTTTCTTATAGGGTATTGTACACGAAAATATATCGAAATCTTAAGCTATCCAAAATGGCTGAGCCTCAACTCTAATGACTCTGTAACTTGGTATATACAAGTTTTATGTTGTATTTATTGAATCGGAGACCAATATTCCCTGTTTTAAGTCCGTCGCATATTTCGCCATTTTCTCATAGGGTAATGTACACGAAAATATATCGAAATCTTAAGCAATCCAAAATGGCAGAGCCTCAACTCTAATGACTCTGTAACTTGGTAGATACAAGTTTTATATTGTATTTATTGAATCGGATACCAATATTCCATGTTTTAAGTCCGTCGCTTGTTTCGCCATTTTCTTATAGGGTATTGTACACGAAAATATATCGAAATCTTAAGCTATCCAAAATGGCTGAGCCTCAATTCTAATGACTCTGTAACTTGGTATATACAAGTTTTATGTTGTATTTATTGAATCGGAGACCAATATTCCCTGTTTTAAGTCCGTCGCATATTTCGCCATTTTCTCATAGGGTAATGTACACGAAAATATATCGAAATCTTAAACAATCCAAAATGGCAGAGCCTCAACTCTAATGACTCTGTAACTTGGTAGATACAAGTTTTATATGGTATTTATTGAATCGGAGACCAATATTCACTTTTTTTAGGTCCGTCGCATAATTCGCCATTTTCTCATAGGGTACTGTACACGAAAATATATCGAAATCTTAAGCAATCCAAAATGGCAGAGCCTCAACTCTAATGACTCTGTAACGTGGTATATACAAGTTTTATATTGTATTTATTGAATCAGAGACCAATATTCCCTTTTTTTTTAGGTCCATCGCATAATTCGCCATTTTCTCAAAGTAGCACACGAAAATATATCGAAATCTTATGCAATCCAAAATGGGAGAGCCTCATCTCTAATGACTCTGTAACTTGGTAGATACAAGTTTTATATTGTATTTATTGAATCGGAGACCAATATTCCCTTTTTTTTAGGTCCGTCGCATAATTCGCCATTTTCTCATAGGGTATTGTACACGAAAATATATCGAAATCTTAAGCAATCCAAAATGGCAGAGCCTCAACTGTAATGATTCTGTAACATGGTAGATACAAGTTTTATATTGTATTTATTGAATCGGAGACCAATATTCCATGTTTTTAGTCCGTCGCTTGTTTCGCCATTTTCTCATAGGGTATTGTACACGAAAATATATCGAAATCTTAAGCAATCCAAAATGGCAGAGCCTCAACTGTAATGACTCTGTAACTTGGTAGATACAAGTTTTATATTGTATTTATTGAATCGGATACCAATATTCCATGTTTTAAGTCCGTCGCATATTTCGCCATTTTCTGATAGGGTACTGTACACGAAAATATATCGAAATCTTAAGCAATCCAAAATGGCAGAGCCTCAACTCTAATGACTCTGTAACTTGGTAGATACAAGTTTTATATTGTATTTATTTAATCAGAGACCAATATTCCCTTTTTTTAGGTCCGTCGCATAATTCGCCATTTTCTCATAGGGTACTGTACACGAAAATATATCGAAATCTTAAGCTATCCAAAATGGCATAGCCTCAACTCTAATGACTCTGTAACTTGGTAGATACAAGTTTTATATTGTATTTATTGAATCGGAGACCAATATTCCATGTTTTAAGTCCGTCGCATATTTCGCCATTTTCTCATAGGGAACTGTACACGAAAACATATCGAAATCTTAAGCAATTAGAAATGGCAGAGCCTCAACTCTAAAGACTCTGTAACTTGGTAGATACATGTTTTATATTGTATTTATTGAATCGGAAACCAATATTCCCTTTTTTTAGGCCCGTCGCACAATTCGCCATTTTCTCATAGGGTACTGTACACGAAAATATATCGAAATCTTAAGAAATCCAAAATGACAGAACCTCAACTCTAATGACTCTGTAACTTGGTAGATACAAGTTTTATATTGTATTTATTGAATCGGATACCAATATTCTAAGTTTTAAGTCCATCGCATATTTCGTCATTTTCTCATAGGGTACTGTACACGAAAATATATCGAAATCTTAAGCTATCCAAAATGGCAGAGCCTCAACTCTAATGACTCTGTAACTTGGTAGATACAAGTTTTATATTGTATTTATTGAATCGGAGACCAATATTCCATGTTTTAAGTCCGTCGCTTGTTTCGCCATTTTCTCATAGGGTACTGTACACGAAAATATATCGAAATCTTAAGCTATCCAAAATGGCTGAGCCTCAACTCTAATGACTCTGTAACTTGGTATATACAAGTTTTATGTTGTATTTATTGAATCGGAGACCAATATTCCCTGTTTTAAGTCCGTCGCATATTTCGCCATTTTCTCATAGGGTAATGTACACGAAAATATATCGAAATCTTAAGCAATCCAAAATGGCAGAGCCTCAACTCTAATGACTCTGTAACATGGTAGATACAAGTTTTATATTGTATTTATTGAATCGGATACCAATATTCCATGTTTTAAGTCCGTCGCTTGTTTCGCCATTTTCTTATAGGGTATTGTACACGAAAATATATCGAAATCTTAAGCTATCCAAAATGGCTGAGCCTCAACTCTAATGACTCTGTAACTTGGTATATACAAGTTTTATGTTGTATTTATTGAATCGGAGACCAATATTCCCTGTTTTAAGTCCGTCGCATATTTCGCCATTTTCTCATAGGGTAATGTACACGAAAATATATCGAAATCTTAAGCAATCCAAAATGGCAGAGCCTCAACTCTAATGACTCTGTAACTTGGTAGATACAAGTTTTATATTGTATTTATTGAATCGGATACCAATATTCCATGTTTTAAGTCCGTCGCTTGTTTCGCCATTTTCTTATAGGGTATTGTACACGAAAATATATCGAAATCTTAAGCTATCCAAAATGGCTGAGCCTCAACTCTAATGACTCTGTAACATGGTATATACAAGTTTTATGTTGTATTTATTGAATCGGAGACCAATATTCCCTGTTTTAAGTCCGTCGCATATTTCGCCATTTTCTCATAGGGTAATGTACACGAAAATATATCGAAATCTTAAACAATCCAAAATGGCAGAGCCTCAACTCTAATGACTCTGTAACTTGGTAGATACAAGTTTTATATGGTATTTATTGAATCGGAGACCAATATTCACTTTTTTTAGGTCCGTCGCATAATTCGCCATTGTCTCATAGGGTACTGTACACGAAAATATATCGAAATCTTAAGCAATCCAAAATGGCAGAGCCTCAACTCTAATGACTCTGTAACGTGGTATATACAAGTTTTATGTTGTATTTATTTAATCGGAGACCAATATTCCCTGTTTTAAGTCCGTCGCATATTTCGCCATTTTCTCTTAGGGCACTGTACACGAAAATATATCGAAATCTTAAGCAATCCAAAATGGCAGAGCCTCAACTCTAATGACTCTGTAACTTGGTAGATACAAGTTTTATATTGTATTTATTGAATCGGATACCAATATTCCATGTTTTAAGTCCGTCGCTTGTTTCGCCATTTTCTTATAGGGTACTGTACACGAAAATATATCGAAATCTTAAGCTATCCAAAATGGCTGAGCCTCAACTCTAATGACTCTGTAACTTGGTATATACAAGTTTTATGTTGTATTTATTGAATCGGAGACCTATATTCCCTGTTTTAAGTCCGTCGCATATTTCGCCATTTTCTCATAGGGTAATGTACACGAAAATATATCGAAATCTTAAGCAATCCAAAATGGCAGAGCCTCAACTCTAATGACTCTGTAACTTGGTAGATACAAGTTTTATATTGTATTTATTGAATCGGAGACCAATATTCCATGTTTTAAGTCCGTCGCTTGTTTCGCCATTTTCTCATAGGGTACCGTACACGAAAATATATCGAAATCTTATGCAATCCAAAATGGCAGAGCCTCAACTCTAATGACTCTGTAACTTGGTAGATACAAGTTTTATATTGTATTTATTGAATCGGAGACCAATATTCCCTGTTTTAAGTCCGTCGCATATTTCGCCATTTTCTCATAGGGTAATGTACACGAAAATATATCGAAATCTTAAGCAATCCAAAATGGCAGAGCCTCAACTCTAATGACTCTGTAACTTGGTAGATACAAGTTTTATATTGTATTTATTGAATCGGATACCAATATTCCATGTTTTAAGTCCGTCGCTTGTTTCACCATTTTCTTATAGGGTATTGTACACGAAAATATATCGAAATCTTAAGCTATCCAAAATGGCTGAGCCTCAACTCTAATGACTCTGTAACTTGGTATATACAAGTTTTATGTTGTATTTATTGAATCGGAGACCAATATTCCCTGTTTTAAGTCCGTCGCATATTTCGCCATTTTCTCATAGGGTAATGTACACGAAAATATATCGAAATCTTAAACAATCCAAAATGGCAGAGCCTCAACTCTAATGACTCTGTAACTTGGTAGATACAAGTTTTATATGGTATTTATTGAATCGGAGACCAATATTCACTTTTTTTAGGTCCGTCGGATAATTCGCCATTTTCTCATAGGGTACTGTACACGAAAATATATCGAAATCTTAAGCAATCCAAAATGGCAGAGCCTCAACTCTAATGACTCTGTAACGTGGTATATACAAGTTTTATGTTGTATTTATTTAATCGGAGACCAATATTCCCTGTTTTAAGTCCGTCGCATATTTCGCCATTTTCTCTTAGGGCACTGTACACGAAAATATATCGAAATCTTAAGCAATCCAAAATGGCAGAGCCTCAACTCTAATGACTCTGTAACTTGGTAGATACAAGTTTTATATTGTATTTATTGAATCGGATACCAATATTCCATGTTTTAAGTCCGTCGCTTGTTTCGCCATTTTCTTATAGGGTACTGTACACGAAAATATATCGAAATCTTAAGCTATCCAAAATGGCTGAGCCTCAACTCTAATGACTCTGTAACTTGGTATATACAAGTTTTATGTTGTATTTATTGAATCGGAGACCAATATTCCCTGTTTTAAGTCCGTCGCATATTTCGCCATTTTCTCATAGGGTAATGTACACGAAAATATATCGAAATCTTAAGCAATCCAAAATGGCAGAGCCTCAACTCTAATGACTCTGTAACATGGTAGATACAAGTTTTATATTGTATTTATTGAATCGGATACCAATATTCCATGTTTTAAGTCCGTCGCTTGTTTCGCCATTTTCTTATAGGGTATTGTACACGAAAATATATCGAAATCTTAAGCTATCCAAAATGGCTGAGCCTCAACTCTAATGACTCTGTAACTTGGTATATACAAGTTTTATGTTGTATTTATTGAATCGGAGACCAATATTCCCTGTTTTAAGTCCGTCGCATATTTCGCCATTTTCTCATAGGGTAATGTACACGAAAATATATCGAAATCTTAAGCAATCCAAAATGGCAGAGCCTCAACTCTAATGACTCTGTAACTTGGTAGATACAAGTTTTATATTGTATTTATTGAATCGGATACCAATATTCCATGTTTTAAGTCCGTCGCTTGTTTCGCCATTTTCTTATAGGGTATTGTACACGAAAATATATCGAAATCTTAAGCTATCCAAAATGGCTGAGCCTCAACTCTAATGACTCTGTAACATGGTATATACAAGTTTTATGTTGTATTTATTGAATCGGAGACCAATATTCCCTGTTTTAAGTCCGTCGCATATTTCGCCATTTTCTCATAGGGTAATGTACACGAAAATATATCGAAATCTTAAACAATCCAAAATGGCAGAGCCTCAACTCTAATGACTCTGTAACTTGGTAGATACAAGTTTTATATGGTATTTATTGAATCGGAGACCAATATTCACTTTTTTTAGGTCCGTCGCATAATTCGCCATTGTCTCATAGGGTACTGTACACGAAAATATATCGAAATCTTAAGCAATCCAAAATGGCAGAGCCTCAACTCTAATGACTCTGTAACGTGGTATATACAAGTTTTATGTTGTATTTATTTAATCGGAGACCAATATTCCCTGTTTTAAGTCCGTCGCATATTTCGCCATTTTCTCTTAGGGCACTGTACACGAAAATATATCGAAATCTTAAGCAATCCAAAATGGCAGAGCCTCAACTCTAATGACTCTGTAACTTGGTAGATACAAGTTTTATATTGTATTTATTGAATCGGATACCAATATTCCATGTTTTAAGTCCGTCGCTTGTTTCGCCATTTTCTTATAGGGTACTGTACACGAAAATATATCGAAATCTTAAGCTATCCAAAATGGCTGAGCCTCAACTCTAATGACTCTGTAACTTGGTATATACAAGTTTTATGTTGTATTTATTGAATCGGAGACCAATATTCCCTGTTTTAAGTCCGTCGCATATTTCGCCATTTTCTCATAGGGTAATGTACACGAAAATATATCGAAATCTTAAGCAATCCAAAATGGCAGAGCCTCAACTCTAATGACTCTGTAACTTGGTAGATACAAGTTTTATATTGTATTTATTGAATCGGAGACCAATATTCCATGTTTTAAGTCCGTCGCTTGTTTCGCCATTTTCTCATAGGGTACCGTACACGAAAATATATCGAAATCTTATGCAATCCAAAATGGCAGAGCCTCAACTCTAATGACTCTGTAACTTGGTAGATACAAGTTTTATATTGTATTTATTGAATCGGAGACCAATATTCCCTGTTTTAAGTCCGTCGCATATTTCGCCATTTTCTCATAGGGTAATGTACACGAAAATATATCGAAATCTTAAGCAATCCAAAATGGCAGAGCCTCAACTCTAATGACTCTGTAACTTGGTAGATACAAGTTTTATATTGTATTTATTGAATCGGATACCAATATTCCATGTTTTAAGTCCGTCGCTTGTTTCGCCATTTTCTTATAGGGTATTGTACACGAAAATATATCGAAATCTTAAGCTATCCAAAATGGCTGAGCCTCAACTCTAATGACTCTGTAACTTGGTATATACAAGTTTTATGTTGTATTTATTGAATCGGAGACCAATATTCCCTGTTTTAAGTCCGTCGCATATTTCGCCATTTTCTCATAGGGTAATGTACACGAAAATATATCGAAATCTTAAACAATCCAAAATGGCAGAGCCTCAACTCTAATGACTCTGTAACTTGGTAGATACAAGTTTTATATGGTATTTATTGAATCGGAGACCAATATTCACTTTTTTTAGGTCCGTCGGATAATTCGCCATTTTCTCATAGGGTACTGTACACGAAAATATATCGAAATCTTAAGCAATCCAAAATGGCAGAGCCTCAACTCTAATGACTCTGTAACGTGGTATATACAAGTTTTATGTTGTATTTATTTAATCGGAGACCAATATTCCCTGTTTTAAGTCCGTCGCATATTTCGCCATTTTCTCTTAGGGCACTGTACACGAAAATATATCGAAATCTTAAGCAATCCAAAATGGCAGAGCCTCAACTCTAATGACTCTGTAACTTGGTAGATACAAGTTTTATATTGTATTTATTGAATCGGATACCAATATTCCATGTTTTAAGTCCGTCGCTTGTTTCGCCATTTTCTTATAGGGTACTGTACACGAAAATATATCGAAATCTTAAGCTATCCAAAATGGCTGAGCCTCAACTCTAATGACTCTGTAACTTGGTATATACAAGTTTTATGTTGTATTTATTGAATCGGAGACCAATATTCCCTGTTTTAAGTCCGTCGCATATTTCGCCATTTTCTCATAGGGTAATGTACACGAAAATATATCGAAATCTTAAGCAATCCAAAATGGCAGAGCCTCAACTCTAATGACTCTGTAACATGGTAGATACAAGTTTTATATTGTATTTATTGAATCGGATACCAATATTCCATGTTTTAAGTCCGTCGCTTGTTTCGCCATTTTCTTATAGGGTATTGTACACGAAAATATATCGAAATCTTAAGCTATCCAAAATGGCTGAGCCTCAACTCTAATGACTCTGTAACTTGGTATATACAAGTTTTATGTTGTATTTATTGAATCGGAGACCAATATTCCCTGTTTTAAGTCCGTCGCATATTTCGCCATTTTCTCATAGGGTAATGTACACGAAAATATATCGAAATCTTAAGCAATCCAAAATGGGAGAGCCTCAACTCTAATGACTCTGTAACTTGGTAGATACAAGTTTTATATTGTATTTATTGAATCGGATACCAATATTCCATGTTTTAAGTCCGTCGCTTGTTTCGCCATTTTCTTATAGGGTACTGTACACGAAAATATATCGAAATCTTAAGCTATCCAAAATGGCTGAGCCTCAACTCTAATGACTCTGTAACTTGGTATATACAAGTTTTATGTTGTATTTATTGAATCGGAGACCAATATTCCCTGTTTTAAGTCCGTCGCATATTTCGCCATTTTCTCATAGGGTAATGTACACGAAAATATATCGAAATCTTAAGCAATCCAAAATGGCAGAGCCTCAACTCTAATGACTCTGTAACTTGGTAGATACAAGTTTTATATTGTATTTATTGAATCGGAGACCAATATTCCATGTTTTAAGTCCGTCGCTTGTTTCGCCATTTTCTCATAGGGTACCGTACACGAAAATATATCGAAATCTTATGCAATCCAAAATGGCAGAGCCTCAACTCTAATGACTCTGTAACTTGGTAGATACAAGTTTTATATTGTATTTATTGAATCGGAGACCAATATTCCCTGTTTTAAGTCCGTCGCATATTTCGCCATTTTCTCATAGGGTAATGTACACGAAAATATATCGAAATCTTAAGCAATCCAAAATGGCAGAGCCTCAACTCTAATGACTCTGTAACTTGGTAGATACAAGTTTTATATTGTATTTATTGAATCGGATACCAATATTCCATGTTTTAAGTCCGTCGCTTGTTTCGCCATTTTCTTATAGGGTATTGTACACGAAAATATATCGAAATCTTAAGCTATCCAAAATGGCTGAGCCTCAACTCTAATGACTCTGTAACTTGGTATATACAAGTTTTATGTTGTATTTATTGAATCGGAGACCAATATTCCCTGTTTTAAGTCCGTCGCATATTTCGCCATTTTCTCATAGGGTAATGTACACGAAAATATATCGAAATCTTAAACAATCCAAAATGGCAGAGCCTCAACTCTAATGACTCTGTAACTTGGTAGATACAAGTTTTATATGGTATTTATTGAATCGGAGACCAATATTCACTTTTTTTAGGTCCGTCGCATAATTCGCCATTTTCTCATAGGGTACTGTACACGAAAATATATCGAAATCTTAAGCAATCCAAAATGGCAGAGCCTCAACTCTAATGACTCTGTAACGTGGTATATACAAGTTTTATGTTGTATTTATTTAATCGGAGACCAATATTCCCTGTTTTAAGTCCGTCGCATATTTCGCCATTTTCTCTTAGGGCACTGTACACGAAAATATATCGAAATCTTAAGCAATCCAAAATGGCAGAGCCTCAACTCTAATGACTCTGTAACTTGGTAGATACAAGTTTTATATTGTATTTATTGAATCGGATACCAATATTCCATGTTTTAAGTCCGTCGCTTGTTTCGCCATTTTCTTATAGGGTACTGTACACGAAAATATATCGAAATCTTAAGCTATCCAAAATGGCT
The DNA here is from genome assembly GCA_963922045.1 of Persicaria maculosa. Classification (NCBI taxonomy): domain Eukaryota; kingdom Viridiplantae; phylum Streptophyta; class Magnoliopsida; order Caryophyllales; family Polygonaceae; genus Persicaria; species Persicaria maculosa. The sequence continues at coordinate 871,574 of OY998254.1, read as the reverse complement.
GAGCCTCAACTCTAATGACTCTGTAACTTGGTATATACAAGTTTTATGTTGTATTTATTGAATCGGAGACCAATATTCCCTGTTTTAAGTCCGTCGCATATTTCGCCATTTTCTCATAGGGTAATGTACACGAAAATATATCGAAATCTTAAGCAATCCAAAATGGCAGAGCCTCAACTCTAATGACTCTGTAACATGGTAGATACAAGTTTTATATTGTATTTATTGAATCGGATACCAATATTCCATGTTTTAAGTCCGTCGCTTGTTTCGCCATTTTCTTATAGGGTATTGTACACGAAAATATATCGAAATCTTAAGCTATCCAAAATGGCTGAGCCTCAACTCTAATGACTCTGTAACTTGGTATATACAAGTTTTATGTTGTATTTATTGAATCGGAGACCAATATTCCCTGTTTTAAGTCCGTCGCATATTTCGCCATTTTCTCATAGGGTAATGTACACGAAAATATATCGAAATCTTAAGCAATCCAAAATGGCAGAGCCTCAACTCTAATGACTCTGTAACTTGGTAGATACAAGTTTTATATTGTATTTATTGAATCGGATACCAATATTCCATGTTTTAAGTCCGTCGCTTGTTTCGCCATTTTCTTATAGGGTATTGTACACGAAAATATATCGAAATCTTAAGCTATCCAAAATGGCTGAGCCTCAACTCTAATGACTCTGTAACTTGGTATATACAAGTTTTATGTTGTATTTATTGAATCGGAGACCAATATTCCCTGTTTTATGTCCGTCGCATATTTCGCCATTTTCTCATAGGGTAATGTACACGAAAATATATCGAAATCTTAAGCAATCCAAAATGGCAGAGCCTCAACTCTAATGACTCTGTAACATGGTAGATACAAGTTTTATATTGTATTTATTGAATCGGATACCAATATTCCATGTTTTAAGTCCGTCGCTTGTTTCGCCATTTTCTTATAGGGTATTGTACACGAAAATATATCGAAATCTTAAGCTATCCAAAATGGCTGAGCCTCAACTCTAATGACTCTGTAACTTGGTATATACAAGTTTTATGTTGTATTTATTGAATCGGAGACCAATATTCCCTGTTTTAAGTCCGTCGCATATTTCGCCATTTTCTCATAGGGTAATTCACACGAAAATATATCGAAATCTTAAGCAATCCAAAATGGCAGAGCCTCAACTCTAATGACTCTGTAACTTGGTAGATACAAGTTTTATATTGTATTTATTGAATCGGATACCAATATTCCATGTTTTAAGTCCGTCGCTTGTTTCGCCATTTTCTTATAGGGTATTGTACACGAAAATATATCGAAATCTTAAGCTATCCAAAATGGCTGAGCCTCAACTCTAATGACTCTGTAACTTGGTATATACAAGTTTTATGTTGTATTTATTGAATCGGAGACCAATATTCCCTGTTTTAAGTCCGTCGCATATTTCGCCATTTTCTCATAGGGTAATGTACACGAAAATATATCGAAATCTTAAACAATCCAAAATGGCAGAGCCTCAACTCTAATGACTCTGTAACTTGGTAGATACAAGTTTTATATGGTATTTATTGAATCGGAGACCAATATTCACTTTTTTTAGGTCCGTCGCATAATTCGCCATTTTCTCATAGGGTACTGTACACGAAAATATATCGAAATCTTAAGCAATCCAAAATGGCAGAGCCTCAACTCTAATGACTCTGTAACGTGGTATATACAAGTTTTATGTTGTATTTATTTAATCGGAGACCAATATTCCCTGTTTTAAGTCCGTCGCATATTTCGCCATTTTCTCTTAGGGCACTGTACACGAAAATATATCGAAATCTTAAGCAATCCAAAATGGCAGAGCCTCAACTCTAATGACTCTGTAACTTGGTAGATACAAGTTTTATATTGTATTTATTGAATCGGATACCAATATTCCATGTTTTAAGTCCGTCGCTTGTTTCGCCATTTTCTTATAGGGTACTGTACACGAAAATATATCGAAATCTTAAGCTATCCAAAATGGCTGAGCCTCAACTCTAATGACTCTGTAACTTGGTATATACAAGTTTTATGTTGTATTTATTGAATCGGAGACCAATATTCCCTGTTTTAAGTCCGTCGCATATTTCGCCATTTTCTCATAGGGTAATGTACACGAAAATATATCGAAATCTTAAGCAATCCAAAATGGCAGAGCCTCAACTCTAATGACTCTGTAACTTGGTAGATACAAGTTTTATATTGTATTTATTGAATCGGAGACCAATATTCCATGTTTTAAGTCCGTCGCTTGTTTCGCCATTTTCTCATAGGGTACCGTACACGAAAATATATCGAAATCTTATGCAATCCAAAATGGCAGAGCCTCAACTCTAATGACTCTGTAACTTGGTAGATACAAGTTTTATATTGTATTTATTGAATCGGAGACCAATATTCCCTGTTTTAAGTCCGTCGCATATTTCGCCATTTTCTCATAGGGTAATGTACACGAAAATATATCGAAATCTTAAGCAATCCAAAATGGCAGAGCCTCAACTCTAATGACTCTGTAACTTGGTAGATACAAGTTTTATATTGTATTTATTGAATCGGATACCAATATTCCATGTTTTAAGTCCGTCGCTTGTTTCGCCATTTTCTTATAGGGTATTGTACACGAAAATATATCGAAATCTTAAGCTATCCAAAATGGCTGAGCCTCAACTCTAATGACTCTGTAACTTGGTATATACAAGTTTTATGTTGTATTTATTGAATCGGAGACCAATATTCCCTATTTTAAGTCCGTCGCATATTTCGCCATTTTCTCATAGGGTAATGTACACGAAAATATATCGAAATCTTAAACAATCCAAAATGGCAGAGCCTCAACTCTAATGACTCTGTAACTTGGTAGATACAAGTTTTATATGGTATTTATTGAATCGGAGACCAATATTCACTTTTTTTAGGTCCGTCGCATAATTCGCCATTTTCTCATAGGGTACTGTACACGAAAATATATCGAAATCTTAAGCAATCCAAAATGGCAGAGCCTCAACTCTAATGACTCTGTAACGTGGTATATACAAGTTTTATGTTGTATTTATTTAATCGGAGACCAATATTCCCTGTTTTAAGTCCGTCGCATATTTCGCCATTTTCTCTTAGGGCACTGTACACGAAAATATATCGAAATCTTAAGCAATCCAAAATGGCAGAGCCTCAACTCTAATGACTCTGTAACTTGGTAGATACAAGTTTTATATTGTATTTATTGAATCGGATACCAATATTCCATGTTTTAAGTCCGTCGCTTGTTTCGCCATTTTCTTATAGGGTACTGTACACGAAAATATATCGAAATCTTAAGCTATCCAAAATGGCTGAGCCGCAACTCTAATGACTCTGTAACTTGGTATATACAAGTTTTATGTTGTATTTATTGAATCGGAGACCAATATTCCCTGTTTTAAGTCCGTCGCATATTTCGCCATTTTCTCATAGGGTAATGTACACGAAAATATATCGAAATCTTAAGCAATCCAAAATGGCAGAGCCTCAACTCTAATGACTCTGTAACATGGTAGATACAAGTTTTATATTGTATTTATTGAATCGGAGACCAATATTCCATGTTTTAAGTCCGTCGCTTGTTTCGCCATTTTCTTATAGGGTATTGTACACGAAAATATATCGAAATCTTAAGCTATCCAAAATGGCTGAGCCTCAACTCCAATGACTCTGTAACTTGGTATATACAAGTTTTATGTTGTATTTATTGAATCGGAGACCAATATTCCCTGTTTTAAGTCCATCGCATATTTCGCCATTTTCTCATAGGGTAATGTACACGAAAATATATCGAAATCTTAAGCAATCCAAAATGGCAGAGCCTCAACTCTAATGACTCTGTAACTTGGTAGATACAAGTTTTATATTGTATTTATTGAATCGGATACCAATATTCCATGTTTTAAGTCCGTCGCTTGTTTCGCCATTTTCTTATAGGGTATTGTACACGAAAATATATCGAAATCTTAAGCTATCCAAAATGGCTGAGCCTCAACTCTAATGACTCTGTAACTTGGTATATACAAGTTTTATGTTGTATTTATTGAATCGGAGACCAATATTCCCTGTTTTAAGTCCGTCGCATATTTCGCCATTTTCTCATAGGGTAATGTACACGAAAATATATCGAAATCTTAAACAATCCAAAATGGCAGAGCCTCAACTCTAATGACTCTGTAACTTGGTAGATACAAGTTTTATATGGTATTTATTGAATCGGAGACCAATATTCACTTTTTTTAGGTCCGTCGCATAATTCGCCATTTTCTCATAGGGTACTGTACACGAAAATATATCGAAATTTTAAGCAATCCAAAATGGCAGAGCCTCAACTCTAATGACTCTGTAACGTGGTATATACAAGTTTTATGTTGTATTTATTTAATCGGAGACCAATATTCCCTGTTTTAAGTCCGTCGCATATTTCGCCATTTTCTCTTAGGGCACTGTACACGAAAATATATCGAAATCTTAAGCAATCCAAAATGGCAGAGCCTCAACTCTAATGACTCTGTAACTTGGTAGATACAAGTTTTATATTGTATTTATTGAATCGGATACCAATATTCCATGTTTTAAGTCCGTCGCTTGTTTCGCCATTTTCTTATAGGGTACTGTACACGAAAATATATCGAAATCTTAAGCTATCCAAAATGGCTGAGCCTCAACTCTAATGACTCTGTAACTTGGTATATACAAGTTTTATGTTGTATTTATTGAATCGGAGACCAATATTCCCTGTTTTAAGTCCGTCGCATATTTCGCCATTTTCTCATAGGGTAATGTACACGAAAATATATCGAAATCTTAAGCAATCCAAAATGACAGAGCCTCAACTCTAATGACTCTGTAACTTGGTAGATACAAGTTTTATATTGTATTTATTGAATCGGAGACCAATATTCCATGTTTTAAGTCCGTCGCTTGTTTCGCCATTTTCTCATAGGGTACCGTACACGAAAATATATCGAAATCTTAAGCAATCCAAAATGGCAGAGCCTCAACTCTAATGACTCTGTAACTTGGTAGATACAAGTTTTATATTGTATTTATTGAATCGGATACCAATATTCCATGTTTTAAGTCCGTCGCATATTTCGCCATTTTCTCATAGGGTACTGTACACGAAAATATATCGAAATCTTAAGCAATCCAAAATGGCAGAGCCTCAACTCTAATGACTCTGTAACTTGGTATATACAAGTTTTATGTTGTATTTATTTAATCGGAGACCAATATTCCCTGTTTTAAGTCCGTCGTATATTTCGCCATTTTCTCTTCGGGCACTGTACACGAAAATATATCGAAATCTTAAGCAATCCAAAATGGCAGAGCCTCAACTCTAATGACTCTGTAACTTGGTAGATACAAGTTTTATATTGTATTTATTGAATCGGAGACCAATATTCCCTTTTTTTAGGTCCGTCGCATAATTGGCACATTTTCTCATAGTAGCACACGAAAATATATCGAAATCTTATGCAATCCAAAATGGCAGAGCCTCATCTCTAATGACTCAGTAACTTGGTAGATACAAGTTTTATATTGTATTTATTGTATCGGATACCAATATTCCATGTTTTAAGTCCGTCGCATATTTCGCCATTTTCTCATAGGGTACTGTACACGAAAATATATCGAAATCTTAAGCAATCCAAAATGGCAGAGCCTCAACTGTAATGATTCTGTAACTTGGTAGATACAAGTTTTATATTGTATTTATTGAATCAGATACCAATATTCCATGTTTTAAGTCCGTCGCATATTTCGCCATTTTCTCATAGGGTATGTACACGAAAATATATCGAAATCTTAAGCAATCCAAAATGGCAGAGCCTCAACTCTAATGACTCTGTAACTTGGTAGATACAAGTTTTATATTGTATTTATTGAATCGGAGACCAATATTCCCTTTTTTTAGGTCCGTCGCATAATTCGCCGTTTTCTCATAGGGTACTGTACACGAAAATATATCGAAATCTTAAGCTATCCAAAATGGCAGAGCCTCAACTCTAATGACTCTGTAACTTGGTAGATACAAGTTTTATATTGTATTTATTTAATCGGAGACCAATATTCCCTTTTTTTAGGCCCGTCGCACAATTCGCCATTTTCTCAAAGGGTACTGTACACGAAAATATATCGAAATCTTAAGAAATCCAAAATGGCAGAGCCTCAACTCTAATGACTCTGTAACTTGGTAGATACATGTTTTATATTGTATTTATTGAATCGGATACCAATATTCCATGTTTTAAGTCCGTCGCTTGTTTCGCCATTTTCTCATAGGGTACTGTACACGAAAATATATCGAAATCTTAAGCTATCCAAAATGGCTGAGCCTCAACTCTAATGACTCTGTAACATGGTATATACAAGTTTTATGTGGTATTTATTGAATCGGAGACCAATATTCCCTGTTTTAAGTCCGTCGCATATTTCGCCATTTTCTCATAGGGTAATGTACACGAAAATATATCGAAATCTTAAGCAATCCAAAATGCCAGAGCCTCAACTCTAATGACTCTGTAACTTGGTAGATACAAGTTTTATATTGTATTTATTGAATCGGAGACTAATATTCCATGTTTTAAGTCCGTCGCTTGTTTCGCCATTTTCTCATAGGGTACCGTACACGAAAATATATCGAAATCTTAAGCAATCCAAAATGGCAGAGCCTCAACTCTAATGACTCTGTAACTTGGTATATACAAGTTTTATGTTGTATTTATTTAATCGGAGACCAATATTCCCTGTTTTAAGTCCGTCGCATATTTCGCCATTTTCTCTTAGGGCACTGTACACGGAAATATATCGAAATCTTAAGCAATCCAAAATGGCAGAGCCTCAACTCTAATGACTCTGTAACTTGGTAGATACAAGTTTTATATTGTATTTATTGAATCGGAGACCAATATTCCCTTTTTTTAGGTCCGTCGCATAATTCGCCATTTTCTCATAGTAGCACACGAAAATATATCGAAATCTTATGCAATCCAAAATGGCAGAGCCTCATCTCTAATGACTCTGTAACTTGGTAGATACAAGTTTTATATTGTATTTATTGAATCGGATACCAATATTCCATGTTTTAAGTCCGTCGCATATTTCGCCATTTTCTCATAGGGTACTGTACACGAAAATATATCGAAATCTTATGCAATCCAAAATGGCAGAGCCTCAACTGTAATGACTCTGTAACTTGGTAGATACAAGTTTTATATTGTATTTATTGAAACGGATACCAATATTCCATGTTTTAAGTCCGTCGCATATTTCGCCATTTTCTCATAAGGTATTGTACACGAAAATATATCGAAATCTTAAGCAATCCAAAATGGAAGAGCCTCAACTCTAATGACTCTGTAACTTGGCAGATACAAGTTTTATATTGTATTTATTGAATCGGAGACCAATATTCCATGTTTTAAGTCCGTCGCTTATTTCGCCATTTTCTCTTAGGGTACTGTACACGAAAATATATCGAAATCTTATGCAATCCAAAATGGCAGAGCCTCAACTGTAATGACTCTGTAACTTGGTAGATACAAGTTTTATATTGTATTTATTGAAACGGATACCAATATTCCATGTTTTATGTCCGTCGCATATTTCGCCATTTTCTCATAGGGTATTGTACACGAAAATATATCGAAATCATAAGCAATCCAAAATGGCAGAGCCTCAACTCTAATGACTCTGTAACTTGGCAGATACAAGTTTTATATTGTATTTATTGAATCGGAGACCAATATTCCATGTTTTAAGTCCGTCGTTTATTTCGCCATTTTCTCTTAGGGTACTGTACACGAAAATATATCGAAATCTTAAGCAATCCAAAATGGAAGAGCCTCAACTCTAATGACTCTGTAACTTGGTAGATACAAGTTTTATATTGTATTTATTGAATCGGAGACCAATATTCCCTTTTTTTAGGTCCGTCGCATAATTCGCCATTTTCTCATAGGGTACTCTACACGAAAATATATCGAAATCTTAGGCAATCCAAAATGGCAGAGCCTCCACTCTAATGACTCTGTAACTTGGTAGATACAAGTTTTATATTGTATTTATTGAATCGGAGACCAATATTCTATGTTTTAAGTCCGTCGCATATTTCGCCATTTTCTCATAAGGTACTGTACACGAAAATATATCGAAATCTTAAGCTATCCAAAATGGCAGAGCCTCAAATCTAATGACTTTGTAACTTGGTAGATACAAGTTTGATATTGTATTTATTGAATTAGAGACCAATATTCCCTACTTTATTTCCGTCGCATATTTCGCCATTTTCTCATAGGGTACTGTGCACGAAAATATATCGAAATCTTAAGCTATCCAAAATGGCAGAGCCTCAACTCTAATAACTCTGTAACTTGGTAGATACAAGTTTTATATTGTATTTATTGAATGGGAGACCAATATTCCATGTTTTAAGTCCGTCGCATATTTCGCCATTTCATCATAGGGTACTGTACACGAAAATATATCGAAATCTTAAGCTATCCAAAATGGCAGAGCCTCAACTCTAATGACTCTATAACTTGGTAGATACAAGTTTTATATTGTATTTATTGAATCGGAGACCAATATTCCATGTTTTAAGTCCGTCGCATATTTCGCCGTTTTCTCATAGGGTACTGTACACGAAAATATATCAAAATCTTAAGCTATCCAAAATGGCAGAGCCTCAACTCTAATGACTCTGTAACTTGGTAGATACAGGTTTTATATTGTATTCATAGAATCGGAAACCAATATTCCATGTTTTAAGTCCGTCGCATATTTCGCCATTTTCTCATAGGGTACTGTACACGAAAACATATCGAAATCTTAAGCAATCAGAAATGGCAGAGCCTCAACTCTAAAGACTCTTTAACTTGGTAGATACAAGTTTTATATTGTATTTATTGAATCGGAGACCAATATTCCCTTTTTTTAGGCCCGTCGCATAATTCGCCATTTTCTCATAGGGTACTGTACACGAAAATATATCGAAATCTTAAGAAATCCAAAATGGCAGAGCCTCAACTCTAAAGACTCCGTAACTTGGTAGATACAATTTTTATATTGTATTTATTGAATCGGATACCAATATTTCAAGTATTAAGTCCATCGCATATTTCGTCATTTTCTCATAGGGTACTGTACACGAAAATATATCCAAATCTTAAGCAATCCAAAATGGCAGAGCCTCAACTGTAATGACTCTGTAACTTGGTAGATACAAGTTTTATATTGTATTTATTGAATCGGATACCAATATTCCATGTTTTAAGTCCGTCGCATATTTCGCCATTTTCTCATAGGGTATTGTACACGAAAATATATCGAAATCTTAAGCAATCCAAAATGGCAGAGCCTCAACTCTAATGACTCTATAACTTGGCAGATACAAGTTTTATATTGTATTTATTGAATTGGAGACCAATATTCCATGTTTTAAGTCCGTCGCTTATTTCGCCATTTTCTCTTAGGGTACTGTACACGAAAATATATCGAAATCTTAAGCAATCCAAAATGGCAGAGCCTCAACTCTAATGACTCTGTAACTTGGTAGATACAAGTTTTATATTGTATTTATTGAATCGGAAACCAATATTCCCTTTTTTTAGGTCCGTCGCATAATTCGCCATTTTCTCATAGTAGCACACAAAAATATATCGAAATCTTAAGCAATTCAAAATGGCAGAGCCTCAACTCTAATGACTCTGTAACTTGGTAGATACAAGTTTTATATTGTATTTATTGAATCGGAGACCAATATTCCCTTTTTTTAGGCCCGTCGCATAATTCGCCATTTTCTCATAGGGTACTGTACACGAAAATATATCGAAATCTTAAGAAATCCAAAATGGAAGAGCCTCAACTCTAAAGACTCCGTAACTTGGTAGATACAAGTTTTATATTGTATTTATTGAATCGGATACCAATATTCCAAGTATTAAGTCCATCGCATATTTCGTCATTTTCTCATAGGGTACTGTACACGAAAATATATCGAAATCTTAAGCAATCCAAATTGGCAGAGCCTCAACTGTAATGACTCTGTAACTTGGTAGATACAAGTTTTATATTGTATTTATTGAATCGGATACCAATATTCCATGTTTTAAGTCCGTCGCATATTTCGCCATTTTCTCATAGGGTATTGTACACGAAAATATATCGAAATCTTAAGCAATCCAAAATGGCAGAGCCTCAACTCTAATGACTCTGTAACTTGGCAGATACAAGTTTTATATTGTATTTATTGAATTGGAGACCAATATTCCATGTTTTATGTCCGTCGCTTATTTCGCCATTTTCTCTTAGGGTACTGTACACGAAAATATATCGAAATCTTAAGCAATCCAAAATGGCAGAGCCTCAACTCTAATGACTCTGTAACTTGGTAGATACAAGTTTTATATTGTATTTATTGAATCGGAGACCAATATTCCCTTTTTTTAGGTCCGTCGCATAATTCGCCATTTTCTCATAGTAACACACAAAAATATATCGAAATCTTAAGCAATCCAAAATGGCAGAGCCTCAACTCTAATGACTCTGTAACTTGGTAGATACATGTTTTATATTGTATTTATTGAATCGGATACCAATATTCCATGTTTTAAGTCCGTCGCATATTTCGCCATTTTCTCATAGGGTACTGTACACGAAAATATATCGAAATCTTAAGCAATCCAAAATGGCAGAGCCTCAACTCTAATTACTCTGTAACTTGGTATATACAAGTTTTATGTTGTATTTATTTAATCGGAGACCAATATTCCCTGTTTTAAGTCCGTCGCATATTTCGCAATTTTCTCTTAGGGTACTGTACAAGAAAATATATCGAAATCTTAAGCAATCCAAAATGGCAGAGCCTCAACTCTAATGACTCTGTAACTTGGTAGATACAAGTTTTATATTGTATTTATTGAATCGGAGACCAATATTCCCTTTTTTTTTAGGTCCGTCGCATAATTCGCCATTTTCTCATAGTAGCACACGAAAATATATCGAAATCTTATGCAATCCAAAATGGGAGAGCCTCATCTCTAATGACTCTGTAACTTGGTAGATACAAGTTTTATATTGTATTTATTGAATCGGAGACCAATATTCCATGTTTTTAGTCCGTCGCTTGTTTCGCCATTTTCTCATAGGGTATTTTACACGAAAATATATCGAAATCTTAGGCAATCCAAAATGGCAGAGCCTCAACTGTAATGACTCTGTAACTTGGTAGATACAAGTTTAATATTGTATTTATTGAATCGGATACCAATATTCCATGTTTTAAGTCCGTCGCATGTTTCGCCATTTTCTCATAGGGTACTGTACACGAAAATATATCGAAATCTTAAGCAATCCAAAATGGCAGAGCCTCAACTCTAATGACTCTGTAACTTGGTAGACACAAGTTTTATATTGTATTTATTTAATCGGAGACCAATATTCCCTTTTTTTAGGTCCGTCGCATAATTCGCCATTTTCTCATAGGGTACTGTACACGAAAATATATCGAAATCTTAAGCTATCCAAAATGGCCTAGCCTCAACTCTAATGACTCTGTAACTTGGTAGATACAAGTTTTATATTGTATTTATTGAATCGGAGACCAATATTCCATGTTTTAAGTCCGTCGCATATTTCGCCATTTTCTCATAGGGAACTGTACACGAAAACATATCGAAATCTTAAGCAATTAGAAATGGCAGAGCCTCAACTCTAAAGACTCTGTAACTTGGTAGATACATGTTTTATATTGTATTTATTGAATCGGAGACCAATATTCCCTTTTTTTAGGCCCGTCGCACAATTCGCCATTTTCTCATAGGGTACTGTACACGAAAATATATCGAAATCTTAAGAAATCCAAAATGGCAGAGCCTCAACTCTAATGACTCTGTAACTTGGTAGATACAAGTTTTATATTGTATTTATTGAATCGGAGACCAATATTCCCTGTTTTAAGTCCGTCGCATATTTCGCCATTTTCTCATAGGGTAATGTAAACGAAAATATATCGAAATCTTAAGCAATCCAAAATGGCAGAGCCTCAACTCTAATGACTCTGTAACTTGGTAGATACAAGTTTTATATTGTATTTATAGAATCGGAGACCAATATTCCATGTTTTAAGTCCGTCGCTTGTTTCGCCATTTTCTCATAGGGTACTGTACACGAAAATATATCGAAATCTTAAGCAATCCAAAATGGCAGAGCCTCAACTCTAATGACTCTGTAACTTGGTAGATACATGTTTTATATTGTATTTATTGAATCGGATACCAATATTCCATGTTTTAAGTCCGTCGCATATTTCGCCATTTTCTCATAGGGTACTGTACACGAAAATATATCGAAATCTTAAGCAATCCAAAATGGCAGAGCCTCAACTCTAATTACTCTGTAACTTGGTAGATACAAGTTTTATATTGTATTTATTGAATCGGAGACCAATATTCCCTTTTTTTTTAGGTCAATCGCATAATTCGCCATTTTCTCATAGTAGCACACGAAAATATATCGAAATCTTATGCAATCCAAAATGGGAGAGCCTCATCTCTAATGACTCTGTAACTTGGTAGATACAAGTTTTATATTGTATTTATTGAATCGGAGACCAATATTCCCTTTTTTTAAGGTCCGTCGCATAATTCGCCATTTTCTCATAGGGTATTGTACACGAAAATATATCGAAATCTTAAGCAATCCAAAATGGCAGAGCCTCAACTGTAATGATTCTGTAACTTGGTAGATACAAGTTTTATATTGTATTTATTGAATCGGAGACCAATATTCCATGTTTTTAGTCCGTCGCTTGTTTCGCCATTTTCTCATAGGGTATTGTACACGAAAATATATCGAAATCTTAAGCAATCCAAAATGGCAGAACCTCAACTGTAATGACTCTGTAACTTGGTAGATACAAGTTTTATATTGTATTTATTGAATCGGATACCAATATTCCATGTTTTAAGTCCGTCGCATATTTCGCCATTTTCTGATAGGGTACTGTACACGAAAATATATCGAAATCTTAAGCAATCCAAAATGGCAGAGCCTCAACTCTAATGACTCTGTAACTTGGTAGATACAAGTTTTATATTGTATTTATTTAATCAGAGACCAATATTCCCTTTTTTTAGGTCCGTCGCATAATTCGCCATTTTCTCATAGGGTACTGTACACGAAAATATATCGAAATCTTAAGCTATCCAAAATGGCATAGCCTCAACTCTAATGACTCTGTAACTTGGTAGATACAAGTTTTATATTGTATTTATTGAATCGGAGACCAATATTCCATGTTTTAAGTCCGTCGCATATTTCGCCATTTTCTCATAGGGAACTGTACACGAAAACATATCGAAATCTTAAGCAATTAGAAATGGCAGAGCCTCAACTCTAAAGACTCTGTAACTTGGTAGATACATGTTTTATATTGTATTTATTGAATCGGAAACCAATATTCCCTTTTTTTAGGCCCGTCGCACAATTCGCCATTTTCTCATAGGGTACTGTACACGAAAATATATCGAAATCTTAAGAAATCCAAAATGGCAGAGCCTCAACTCTAATGACTCTGTAACTTGGTAGATACAAGTTTTATATTGTATTTATTGAATCGGATACCAATATTCTAAGTTTTAAGTCCATCGCATATTTCGTCATTTTCTCATAGGGTACTGTACACGAAAATATATCGAAATCTTAAGCTATCCAAAATGGCAGAGCCTCAACTCTAATGACTCTGTAACTTGGTAGATACAAGTTTTATATTGTATTTATTGAATCGGAGACCAATATTCCATGTTTTAAGTCCGTCGCTTGTTTCGCCATTTTCTCATAGGGTACTGTACACGAAAATATATTGAAATCTTAAGCTATCCAAAATGGCTGAGCCTCAACTCTAATGACTCTGTAACTTGGTATATACAAGTTTTATGTTGTATTTATTGAATCGGAGACCAATATTCCCTGTTTTAAGTCCGTCGCATATTTCGCCATTTTCTCATAGGGTAATGTACACGAAAATATATCGAAATCTTAAGCAATCCAAAATGGCAGAGCCTCAACTCTAATGACTCTGTAACATGGTAGATACAAGTTTTATATTGTATTTATTGAATCGGATACCAATATTCCATGTTTTAAGTCCGTCGCTTGTTTCGCCATTTTCTTATAGGGTATTGTACACGAAAATATATCGAAATCTTAAGCTATCCAAAATGGCTGAGCCTCAACTCTAATGACTCTGTAACTTGGTATATACAAGTTTTATGTTGTATTTATTGAATCGGAGACCAATATTCCCTGTTTTAAGTCCGTCGCATATTTCGCCATTTTCTCATAGGGTAATGTACACGAAAATATATCGAAATCTTAAGCAATCCAAAATGGCAGAGCCTCAACTCTAATGACTCTGTAACTTGGTAGATACAAGTTTTATATTGTATTTATTGAATCGGATACCAATATTCCATGTTTTATGTCCGTCGCTTGTTTCGCCATTTTCTTATAGGGTATTGTACACGAAAATATATCGAAATCTTAAGCTATCCAAAATGGCTGAGCCTCAACTCTAATGACTCTGTAACTTGGTATATACAAGTTTTATGTTGTATTTATTGAATCGGAGACCAATATTCCCTGTTTTAAGTCCGTCGCATATTTCGCCATTTTCTCATAGGGTAATGTACACGAAAATATATCGAAATCTTAAACAATCCAAAATGGCAGAGCCTCAACTCTAATGACTCTGTAACTTGGTAGATACAAGTTTTATATGGTATTTATTGAATCGGAGACCAATATTCCCTTTTTTTAGGTCCGTCGCATAATTCGCCATTTTCTCATAGGGTACTGTACACGAAAATATATCGAAATCTTAAGCAATCCAAAATGGCAGAGCCTCAACTCTAATGACTCTGTAACGTGGTATATACAAGTTTTATGTTGTATTTATTTAATCGGAGACCAATATTCCCTTTTTTAAGGTCCGTCGCATAATTCGCCATTTTCTCATAGTAGCACACGAAAATATATCGAAATCTTATGCAATCCAAAATGGGAGAGCCTCATCTCTAATGACTCTGTAACTTGGTAGATACAAGTTTTATATTGTATTTATTGAATCGGAGACCAATATTCCATGTTTTTAGTCCGTCGCTTGTTTCGCCATTTTCTCATAGGGTACTGTACACGAAAATATATCGAAATCTTAAGCAATCCAAAATGGCAGAGCCTCAACTGTAATGACTCTGTAACTTGGTAGATACAAGTTTTATATTGTATTTATTGAATCGGAGACCAATATTCCATGTTTTAAGTCCGTCGCATATTTCGCCATTTTCTCATAGGGTACTGTACACGAAAATATATCGAAATCTTAAGCAATCCAAAATGGCTGAGCCTCAACTCTAATGACTCTGTAACTTGGTATATACAAGTTTTATGTTGTATTTATTGAATCGGAGACCAATATTCCCTGTTTTAAGTCCGTCGCATATTTCGCCATTTTCTCATAGGGTAATGTACACGAAAATATATCGAAATCTTAAGCAATCCAAAATGGCAGAGCCTCAACTCTAATGACTCTGTAACTTGGTAGATACAAGTTTTATATTGTATTTATTGAATCGGAGACCAATATTCCATGTTTTAAGTCCGTCGCTTGTTTCGCCATTTTCTCATAGGGTACCGTACACGAAAATATATCGAAATCTTAAGCAATCCAAAATGGCAGAGCCTCAACTCTAATGACTCTGTAACTTGGTAGATACATGTTTTATATTGTATTTATTGAATCGGATACCAATATTCCATGTTTTAAGTCCGTCGCATATTTCGCCATTTTCTCATAGGGTACTGTACACGAAAATATATCGAAATCTTAAGCAATCCAAAATGGCAGAGCCTCAACTCTAATGACTCTGTAACTTGGTATATACAAGTTTTATGTTGTATTTATTTAATCGGAGACCAATATTCCCTGTTTTAAGTCCGTCGCATATTTCGCCATTTTCTCTTAGGGCACTGTACAAGAAAATATATCGAAATCTTAAGCAATCCAAAATGGCAGAGCCTCAACTCTAATGACTCTGTAACTTGGTAGATACAAGTTTTATATTGTATTTATTGAATCGGAGACCAATATTCCCTTTTTTTAGGTCCGTCGCATAATTCGCCATTTTCTCATAGTAGCACACGAAAATATATCGAAATCTTATGCAATCCAAAATGGCAGAGCCTCATCTCTAATGACTCTGTAACTTGGTAGATACAAGATTTATATTGTATTTATTGAATCGGATACCAATATTCCATGTTTTAAGTCCGTCGCATATTTCGCCATTTTCTCATAGGGTACTGTACACGAAAATATATCGAAATCTTAAGCAATCCAAAATGGCAGAGCCTCAACTGTAATGACTCTGTAACTTGGTAGATACAAGTTTTATATTGTATTTATTGAATCGGATACCAATATTCCAATTTTTAAGTCCGTCGCATATTTCGCCATTTTCTCATAGGGTATTGTACACGAAAATATATCGAAATCTTAAGCAATCCAAAATGGCAGAGCCTCAACTCTAATGACTCTGTAACTTGGTAGATACAAGTTTTATACTGTATTTATTGAATCGGAGACCAATATTCCCTTTTTTTAGGTCCGTCGCATAATTCACCATTTTCTCATAGGGTACTGTACACGAAAATATATCGAAATCTTAAGCTATCCAAAATGGCAGAGCCTCAACTCTAATGACTCTGTAACTTGGTAGATAAAAGTTTTATATTGTATTTATTGAATCGGAGACCAATATTCCCTTTTTTTAGGCCCGTCGCACAATTCGCCATTTTCTCATAGGGTACTGTACACGAAAATATATCGAAATCTTAAGAAATCCAAAATGGCAGAGCCTCAACTCTAATGACTCTGTAACTTGGTAGATACATGTTTTATATTGTATTTATTGAATCGGATACCAATATTCCATGTTTTAAGTCCGTCGCTTGTTTCGCCATTTTCTAATAGGGTACTGTACACGAAAATATATCGAAATCTTAAGCAATCCAAAATGGCAGAGCCTCAACTCTAATGACTCTGTAACTTGGTATATACAAGTTTTATGTTGTATTTATTTAATCGGAGACCAATATTCCCTGTTTTAAGTCCGTCGCATATTTCGCCATTTTCTCTTAGGGCACTGTACACGAAAATATATCGAAATCTTAAGCAATTCAAAATGGCAGAGCCTCAACTCTAATGACTCTGTAACTTGGTAGATACAAGTTTTATATTGTATTTATTGAATCGGAGACCAATATTCCCTTTTTTTAGGTCCGTCGCATAATTCGCCATTTTCTCATAGGGTACTGTACACGAAAATATATCGAAATCTTAAGCAATCCAAAATGGCAGAGCCTCAACTCTAATGACTCTGTAACTTGGTAGATACATGTTTTATATTATATTTATTGAATCGGATACCAATATTCCATGTTTTAAGTCCGTCGCATATTTCGCCATTTTCTCATAGGGTACTGTACACGAAAATATATCGAAATCTTAAGCAATCCAAAATGACAGAGCCTCAACTCTAATTACTCTGTAACTTGGTATATACAAGTTTTATGTTGTATTTATTTAATCGGAGACCAATATTCCCTGTTTTAAGTCCGTCGCATATTTCGCAATTTTCTCTTAGGGTACTGTACACGAAAATATATCGAAATCTTAAGCAATCCAAAATGGCAGAGCCTCAACTCTAATGACTCTGTAACTTGGTAGATACAAGTTTTATATTGTATTTATTGAATCGGAGACCAATATTCCCTTTTTTTTTAGGTCCATCGCATAATTCGCCATTTTCTCATAGTAGCACACGAAAATATATCGAAATCTTATGCAATCCAAAATGGGAGAGCCTCATCTCTAATGACTCTGTAACTTGGTAGATACAAGTTTTATATTGTATTTATTGAATCGGAGACCAATATTCCCTTTTTTTTAGGTCCGTCGCATAATTCGCCATTTTCTCATAGGGTATTGTACACGAAAATATATCGAAATCTTAAGCAATCCAAAATGGCAGAGCCTCAACTGTAATGACTCTGTAACTTGGTAGATACAAGTTTTATATTGTATTTATTGAATCGGAGACCAATATTCCATGTTTTTAGTCCGTCGCTTGTTTCGCCATTTTCTCATAGGGTATTGTACACGAAAATATATCGAAATCTTAAGCAATCCAAAATGGCAGAGCCTCAACTGTAATGACTCTGTAACTTGGTAGATACAAGTTTTATATTGTATTTATTGAATCGGATACCAATATTCCATGTTTTAAGTCCGTCGCATATTTCGCCATTTTCTGATAGGGTACTGTACACGAAAATATATCGAAATCTTAAGCAATCCAAAATGGCAGAGCCTCAACTCTAATGACTCTGTAACTTGGTAGATACAAGTTTTATATTGTATTTATTTAATCAGAGACCAATATTCCCTTTTTTTAGGTCCGTCGCATAATTCGCCATTTTCTCATAGGGTACTGTACACGAAAATATATCGAAATCTTAAGCTATCCAAAATGGCATAGCCTCAACTCTAATGACTCTGTAACTTGGTAGATACAAGTTTAATATTGTATTTATTGAATCGGAGACCAATATTCCATGTTTTAAGTCCGTCGCATATATCGCCATTTTCTCATAGGGAACTGTACACGAAAACATATCGAAATCTTAAGCAATTAGAAATGGCAGAGCCTCAACTCTAAAGACTCTGTAACTTGGTAGATACATGTTTTATATTGTATTTATTGAATCGGAGACCAATATTCTCTTTTTTTAGGCCCGTCGCACAATTCGCCATTTTCTCATAGGGTACTGTACACGAAAATATATCGAAATCTTAAGAAATCCAAAATGGCAGAGCCTCAACTCTAATGACTCTGTAACTTGGTAGATACAAGTATTATATTGTATTTATTGAATCGGATACCAATATTCTATGTTTTAAGTCAATCGCATATTTCGTCATTTTCTCATAGGGTACTGTACACGAAAATATATCGAAATCTTAAGCTATCCAAAATGGCAGAGCCTTAACTCAAATGACTCTGTAACTTGGTAGATACAAGTTTTATATTGTATTTATTGAATCGGAGACCAATATTCCATGTTTTAAGTCCGTCGCTTGTTTCGCCATTTTCTCATAGGGTACTGTACACGAAAATATATCGAAATCTTAAGCTATCCAAAATGGTTGAGCCTCAACTCTAATGACTCTGTAACTTGGTATATACAAGTTTTATGTATTATTTATTGAATCGGAGACCAATATTCCCTGTTTTAAGTCCGTCGCATATTTCGCCATTTTCTCATAGGGTAATGTACACGAAAATATATCGAAATCTTAAGCATTCCAAAATGGCAGAGCCTCAACTCTAATGACTCTGTAACTTGGTAGATACAAGTTTTATATTGTATTTATTGAATCGGATACCAATATTCCATGTTTTAAGTCCGTCGCTTGTTTCGCCATTTTCTTATAGGGTATTGTACACGAAAATATATCGAAATCTTAAGCTATCCAAAATGGCTGAGCCTCAACTCTAATGACTCTGTAACTTGGTATATACAAGTTTTATGTTGTATTTATTGAATCGGAGACCAATATTCCCTGTTTTAAGTCCGTCGCATATTTCGCCATTTTCTCATAGGGTAATGTACACGAAAATATATCGAAATCTTAAGCAATCCAAAATGGCAGAGCCTCAACTCTAATGACTCTGTAACTTGGTAGATACAAGTTTTATATTGTATTTATTGAATCGGATACCAATATTCCATGTTTTAAGTCCGTCGCTTGTTTCGCCATTTTCTTATAGGGTATTGTACACGAAAATATATCGAAATCTTAAGCTATCCAAAATGGCTGAGCCTCAACTCTAATGACTCTGTAACTTGGTATATACAAGTTTTATGTTGTATTTATTGAATCGGACACCAATATTCCCTGTTTTAAGTCCGTCGCATATTTCGCCATTTTCTCATAGGGTAATGTCCACGAAAATATATCGAAATCTTAAACAATCCAAAATGGCAGAGCCTCAACTCTAATGACTCTATAACTTGGTAGATACAAGTTTTATATTGTATTTATTGAATCGGAGACCAATATTCCCTTTTTTTAGGTCCGTCGCATAATTCGCCATTTTCTCATAGGGTACTGTACACGAAAATATATCGAAATCTTAAGCAATCCAAAATGGCAGAGCCTCAACTCTAATGACTCTGTAACGTGGTATATACAAGTTTTATGTTGTATTTATTTAATCGGAGACCAATATTCCCTTTTTTTAGGTCCGTCGCATAATTCGCCATTTTCTCATAGTAGCACACGAAAATATATCGAAATCTTATGCAATCCAAAATGGGAGAGCCTCATCTCTAATGACTCTGTAACTTGGTAGATACAAGTTTTATATTGTATTTATTGAATCGGAGACCAATATTCCATGTATTTAGTCCGTCGCTTGTTTCGCCATTTTCTCATAGGGTACTGTACACGAAAATATATCGAAATCTTAAGCAATCCAAAATGGCAGAGCCTCAACTGTAATGACTCTGTAACTTGGTAGATACAAGTTTTATATTGTATTTATTGAATCGGATACCAATATTCCATGTTTTAAGTCCGTCGCATATTTCGCCATTTTCTCATAGGGTACTGTACACGAAAATATATCGAAATCTTAAGCAATCCAAAATGGCAGAGCCTCAACTCTAATGACTCTGTAACTTGGTAGATACAAGTTTTATATTGTATTTATTGAATCGGAGACCAATATTCCCTGTTTTAAGTCCGTCGCATATTTCGCCATTTTCTAATAGGGTAATGTACACGAAAATATATCGAAATCTTAAGCAATCCAAAATGGCAGAGCCTCAACTCTAATGACTCTGTAACTTGGTAGATACAAGTTTTATATTGTATTTATTGAATCGGAGACCAATATTCCATGTTTTAAGTCCGTCGCTTGTTTCGCCATTTTCTCATAGGGTACTGTACACGAAAATATATCGAAATCTTAAGCAATCCAAAATGGCAGAGCCTCAACTCTAATGACTCTCTAACTTGGTAGATACAAGTTTTATATTGTATTTATTGAATCGGAGACCAATATTCCATGTTTTTAGTCCGTCGCTTGTTTCGCCATTTTCTTATAGGGTACTGTACACGAAAATATATCGAAATCTTAAGCTATCCAAAATGGCTGAGCCTCAACTCTAATGACTCTGTAACTTGGTATATACAAGTTTTATGTTGTATTTATTGAATCGGAGACCAATATTCCCTGTTTTAAGTCCGTCGCATATTTCGCCATTTTCTCATAGGGTAATGTACACGAAAATATATCGAAATCTTAAGCAATCCAAAATGGCAGAGCCTCAACTCTAATGACTCTGTAACTTGGTAGATACAAGTTTTATATTGTATTTATTGAATCGGATACCAATATTCCATGTTTTAAGTCCGTCGCTTGTTTCGCCATTTTCTTATAGGGTATTGTACACGAAAATATATCGAAATCTTAAGCTATCCAAAATGGCTGAGCCTCAACTCTAATGACTCTGTAACTTGGTATATACAAGTTTTATGTTGTATTTATTGAATCGGACACCAATATTCCCTGTTTTAAGTCCGTCGCATATTTCGCCATTTTCTCATAGGGTAATGTCCACGAAAATATATCGAAATCTTAAACAATCCAAAATGGCAGAGCCTCAACTCTAATGACTCTATAACTTGGTAGATACAAGTTTTATATTGTATTTATTGAATCGGAGACCAATATTCCCTTTTTTTAGGTCCGTCGCATAATTCGCCATTTTCTCATAGGGTACTGTACACGAAAATATATCGAAATCTTAAGCAATCCAAAATGGCAGAGCCTCAACTCTAATGACTCTGTAACGTGGTATATACAAGTTTTATGTTGTATTTATTTAATCGGAGACCAATATTCCCTTTTTTTAGGTCCGTCGCATAATTCGCCATTTTCTCATAGTAGCACACGAAAATATATCGAAATCTTATGCAATCCAAAATGGGAGAGCCTCATCTCTAATGACTCTGTAACTTGGTAGATACAAGTTTTATATTGTATTTATTGAATCGGAGACCAATATTCCATGTATTTAGTCCGTCGCTTGTTTCGCCATTTTCTCATAGGGTACTGTACACGAAAATATATCGAAATCTTAAGCAATCCAAAATGGCAGAGCCTCAACTGTAATGACTCTGTAACTTGGTAGATACAAGTTTTATATTGTATTTATTGAATCGGATACCAATATTCCATGTTTTAAGTCCGTCGCATATTTCGCCATTTTCTCATAGGGTACTGTACACGAAAATATATCGAAATCTTAAGCAATCCAAAATGGCAGAGCCTCAACTCTAATGACTCTGTAACTTGGTAGATACAAGTTTTATATTGTATTTATTGAATCGGAGACCAATATTCCCTGTTTTAAGTCCGTCGCATATTTCGCCATTTTCTAATAGGGTAATGTACACGAAAATATATCGAAATCTTAAGCAATCCAAAATGGCAGAGCCTCAACTCTAATGACTCTGTAACTTGGTAGATACAAGTTTTATATTGTATTTATTGAATCGGAGACCAATATTCCATGTTTTAAGTCCGTCGCTTGTTTCGCCATTTTCTCATAGGGTACTGTACACGAAAATATATCGAAATCTTAAGCAATCCAAAATGGCAGAGCCTCAACTCTAATGACTCTCTAACTTGGTAGATACAAGTTTTATATTGTATTTATTGAATCGGAGACCAATATTCCATGTTTTTAGTCCGTCGCTTGTTTCGCCATTTTCTTATAGGGTACTGTACACGAAAATATATCGAAATCTTAAGCTATCCAAAATGGCTGAGCCTCAACTCTAATGACTCTGTAACTTGGTATATACAAGTTTTATGTTGTATTTATTGAATCGGAGACCAATATTCCCTGTTTTAAGTCCGTCGCATATTTCGCCATTTTCTCATAGGGTAATGTACACGAAAATATATCGAAATCTTAAGCTATCCAAAATGGCAGAGCCTCAACTCTAATGACTCTGTAACTTGGTAGATAAAAGTTTTATATTGTATTTATTGAATCGGAGACCAATATTCCATGTTTTAAGTCCGTCGCATATTTCGCCATTTTCTCATAGGGAACTGTACACGAAAACATATCAAAATCTTAAGCAATTAGAAATGGCAGAGCCTCAACTCTAAAGACTCTGTAACTTGGTAGATACATGTTTTATATTGTATTTATTGAATCGGAGACCAATATTCTCTTTTTTTAGGCCCGTCGCACAATTCGCCATTTTCTCATAGGGTACTGTACACGAAAATATATCGAAATCTTAAGAAATCCAAAATGGCAGAGCCTCAACTCTAATGACTCTGTAACTTGGTAGATACAAGTTTTATATTGTATTTATTGAATCGGATACCAATATTCTAAGTTTTAAGTCCATCGCATATTTCGTCATTTTCTCATAGGGTACTGTACACGAAAATATATCGAAATCTTAAGCTATCCAAAATGGCAGAGCCTCAACTCAAATGACTCTGTAACTTGGTAGATACAAGTTTTATATTGTATTTATTGAATCGGAGACCAATATTCCATGTTTTAAGTCCGTCGCTTGTTTCGCCATTTTCTCATAGGGTACTGTACACGAAAATATATCGAAATCTTAAGCTATCCAAAATGGCTGAGCCTCAACTCTAATGACTCTGTAACTTGGTATATACAAGTTTTATGTATTATTTATTGAATCGGAGACCAATATTCCCTGTTTTAAGTCCGTCGCATATTTCGCCATTTTCTCATAGGGTAATGTACACGAAAATATATCGAAATCTTAAGCATTCCAAAATGGCAGAGCCTCAACTCTAATGACACTGTAACTTGGTAGATACAAGTTTTATATTGTATTTATTGAATCGGATACCAATATTCCATGTTTTAAGTCCGTCGCTTGTTTCGCCATTTTCTTATAGGGTATTGTACACGAAAATATATCGAAATCTTAAGCTATCCAAAATGGCTGAGCCTCAACTCTAATGACTCTGTAACTTGGTATATACAAGTTTTATGTTGTATTTATTGAATCGGAGACCAATATTCCCTGTTTTAAGTCCGTCGCATATTTCGCCATTTTCTCATAGGGTAATGTACACGAAAATATATCGAAATCTTAAGCAATCCAAAATGGCAGAGCCTCAACTCTAATGACTCTGTAACTTGGTAGATACAGGTTTTATATTGTATTTATTGAATCGGATACCAATATTCCATGTTTTAAGTCCGTCGCTTGTTTCGCCATTTTCTTATAGGGTATTGTACACGAAAATATATCGAAATCTTAAGCTATCCAAAATGGCTGAGCCTCAACTCTAATGACTCTGTAACTTGGTATATACAAGTTTTATGTTGTATTTATTGAATCGGACACCAATATTCCCTGTTTTAAGTCCGTCGCATATTTCGCCATTTTCTCATAGGGTAATGTCCACGAAAATATATCGAAATCTTAAACAATCCAAAATGGCAGAGCCTCAACTCTAATGACGCTATAACTTGGTAGATACAAGTTTTATATTGTATTTATTGAATCGGAGACCAATATTCCCTTTTTTTAGGTCCGTCGCATAATTCGCCATTTTCTCATAGGGTTCTGTACACGAAAATATATCGAAATCTTCAGCAATCCAAAATGGCAGAGCCTCAACTCTAATGACTCTGTAACGTGGTATATACAAGTTTTATGTTGTATTTATTTAATCGGAGACCAATATTCCCTTTTTTTAGGTCCGTCGCATAATTCGCCATTTTCTCATAGTAGCACACGAAAATATATCGAAATCTTATGCAATCCAAAATGGGAGAGCCTCATCTCTAATGACTCTGTAACTTGGTAGATACAAGTTTTATATTGTATTTATTGAATCGGAGACCAATATTCCATGTATTTAGTCCGTCGCTTGTTTCGCCATTTTCTCATAGGGTACTGTACACGAAAATATATCGAAATCTTAAGCAATCCAAAATGGCAGAGCCTCAACTGTAATGACTCTGTAACTTGGTAGATACAAGTTTTATATTGTATTTATTGAATCGGATACCAATATTCCATGTTTTAAGTCCGTCGCATATTTCGCCATTTTCTCATAGGGTACTGTACACGAAAATATATCGAAATCTTAAGCAATCCAAAATGGCAGAGCCTCAACTCTAATGACTCTGTAACTTGGTAGATACAAGTTTTATATTGTATTTATTGAATCGGAGACCAATATTCCCTGTTTTAAGTCCGTCGCATATTTCGCCATTTTCTAATAGGGTAATGTACACGAAAATATATCGAAATCTTAAGCAATCCAAAATGGCAGAGCCTCAACTCTAATGACTCTGTAACTTGGTAGATACAAGTTTTATATTGTATTTATTGAATCGGAGACCAATATTCCATGTTTTAAGTCCGTCGCTTGTTTCGCCATTTTCTCATAGGGTACTGTACACGAAAATATATCGAAATCTTAAGCAATCCAAAATGGCAGAGCCTCAACTCTAATGACTCTGTAACTTGGTAGATACAAGTTTTATATTGTATTTATTGAATCGGAGACCAATATTCCATGTTTTTAGTCCGTCGCTTGTTTCGCCATTTTCTTATAGGGTACTGTACACGAAAATATATCGAAATCTTAAGCTATCCAAAATGGCTGAGCCTCAACTCTAATGACTCTGTAACTTGGTATATACAAGTTTTATGTTGTATTTATTGATTCGGAGACCAATATTCCCTGTTTTAAGTCCGTCGCATATTTCGCCATTTTCTCATAGGGTAATGTACATGAAAATATATCGAAATCTTAAGCAATCCAAAATGGCAGAGCCTCAACTCTAATGACTCTGTAACTTGGTAGATACAAGTTTTATATTGTATTTATTGAATCGGAGACCAATATTCCATGTTTTAAGTCCGTCGCTTGTTTCGCCATTTTCTCTTAGGGCACTGTACACGAAAATATATCGAAATCTTAAGCAATCCAAAATGGCAGAGCGTCAACTCTAATGACTCTGTAACTTGGTAGATACAAGTTTTATATTGTATTTATTGAATCGGAGACCAATATTCCCTTTTTTTAGGTCCGTCGCATAATTCGCCATTTTCTCATAGTAGCACACGAAAATATATCGAAATCTTATGCAATCCAAAATGGCAGAGCCTCATCTCTAATTACTCTGTAACTTGGTAGATACAAGATTTATATTGTATTTATTGAATCGGATACCAATATTCCATGTTTTAAGTCCGTCGCATATTTCGCCATTTTCTCATAGGGTACTGTACACGAAAATATATCGAAATCTTAAGCAATCCAAAATGGCAGAGCCTCAACTGTAATGACTCTGTAACTTGGTTGATACAAGTTTTATATTGTATTTATTGAATCGGATACCAATATTCCATGTTTTAAGTTCGTCGCATATTTCGCCATTTTCTCATAGGGTATTGTACACGAAAATATATCGAAATCTTAAGCAATCCAAAATGGCAGAGCCTCAACTCTAATGACTCTGTAACTTGGTAGATACAAGTTTTATATTGTATTTATTGAATCGGAGACCAATATTCCCTTTTTTTAGGTCCGTCGCATAATTCGCCATTTTCTCATAGGGTACTGTACACGAAAATATATCGAAATCTTAAGCTATCCAAAATGGCAGAGCCTCAACTCTAATGACTCTGTAACTTGGTAGATAAAAGTTTTATATTGTATTTATTGAATCGGAGACCAATATTCCCTTTTTTTAGGCCCGTCGCACAATTCGCCATTTTCTCATAGGGTACTGTACACGAAAATATATCGAAATCTTAAGAAATCCAAAATGGCAGAGCCTCAACTCTAATGACTCTGTAACTTGGTAGATACATGTTTTATATTCTATTTATTGAATCGGATACCAATATTCCATGTTTTAAGTCCGTCGCTTGTTTCGCCATTTTCTAATAGGGTACTGTACACGAAAATATATCGAAATCTTAAGCTATCCAAAATGGCTGAGCCTCAACTCTAATGACTCTGTAACTTGGTATATACAAGTTTTATGTTGTATTTATTGAATCGGAGACCAATATTCCCTGTTTTAAGTCCGTCGTATATTTCGCCATTTTCTCATAGGGTAATGTACACGAAAATATATCGAAATCTTAAGCAATCCAAAATGGCAGAGCCTCAACTCTAATGACTCTGTAACTTGGTAGATACAAGTTTTATATTGTATTTATTGAATCAGAGACCAATATTCCATGTTTTAAGTCCGTCGCTTGTTTCGCCATTTTCTAATAGGGTACTGTACACGAAAATATATCGAAATCTTAAGCTATCCAAAATGGCTGAGCCTCAACTCTAATGACTCTGTAACTTGGTATATACAAGTTTTATGTTGTATTTATTGAATCGGAGACCAATATTCCCTGTTTTAAGTCCGTCGTATATTTCGCCATTTTCTCATAGGGTAATGTACACGAAAATATATCGAAATCTTAAGCAATCCAAAATGGCAGAGCCTCAACTCTAATGACTCTGTAACTTGGTAGATACAAGTTTTATATTGTATTTATTGAATCGGATACCAATATTCCATGTTTTAAGTCCGTCGCATATTTCGCCATTTTCTCATAGGGTACTGTACACGAAAATATATCGAAATCTTAAGCAATCCAAAATGGCAGAGCCTCAACTCTAATGACTCTGTAACTTGGTAGATACAAGTTTTATATTGTATTTATTGAATCGGATACCAATATTCCATGTTTTAAGTCCGTCGCATATTTCGCCATTTTCTCATAGGTTAATGTACACGAAAATATATCGAAATCTTAAGCAATCCAAAATGGCAGAGCCTCAACTCTAATGACTCTGTAACTTGGTAGATACAAGTTTTATATTGTATTTATTGAATCGGAGACCAATATTCCATGTTTTAAGTCCGTCGCTTGTTTCGCCATTTTCTAATAGGGTACTGTACACGAAAATATATCGAAATCTTAAGCTATCCAAAATGGCTGAGCCTCAACTCTAATGACTCTGTAACTTGGTAGATACATGTTTTATATTGTATTTATTGAATCGGATACCAATATTCCATGTTTTAAGTCCGTCGCTTGTTTCGCCATTTTCTAATAGGGTACTGTACACGAAAATATATCGAAATCTTAAGCTATCCAAAATGGCAGAGCCTCAACTCTAATGACTCTGTAACTTGGTAGATACAAGTTTTATATTGTATTTATTGAATCGGAGACCAATATTCCCTTTTTTTAGGTCCGTCGCATAATTCGCCATTTTCTCATAGGGTACTGTACACGAAAATATATCGAAATCTTAAGCTATCCAAAATGGCAGAGCCTCAACTCTAATGACTCTGTAACTTGGTAGATAAAAGTTTTATATTGTATTTATTGAATCGGAGACCAATATTCCCTTTTTTTAGGCCCGTCGCACAATTCGCCATTTTCTCATAGGGTACTGTACACGAAAATATATCGAAATCTTAAGAAATCCAAAATGGCAGAGCCTCAACTCTAATGACTCTGTAACTTGTTAGATACATGTTTTATATTGTATTTATTGAATCGGATACCAATATTCCATGTTTTAAGTCCGTCGCTTGTTTCGCCATTTTCTAATAGGGTACTGTACACGAAAATATATCGAAATCTTAAGCTATCCAAAATGGCTGAGCCTCAACTCTAATGACTCTGTAACTTGGTATATACAAGTTTTATGTTGTATTTATTGAATCGGAGACCAATATTCCCTGTTTTAAGTCCGTCGTATATTTCGCCATTTTCTCATAGGGTAATGTACACGAAAATATATCGAAATCTTAAGCAATCCAAAATGGCAGAGCCTCAACTCTAATGATTCTGTAACTTGGTATATACAAGTTTTATGTTGTATTTATTGAATCGGAGACCAATATTCCCTGTTTTAAGTCCGTCGTATATTTCGCCATTTTCTCATAGGGTAATGTACACGAAAATATATCGAAATCTTAAGCAATCCAAAATGGCAGAGCCTCAACTCTAATGACTCTGTAACTTGGTAGATACAAGTTTTATATTGTATTTATTGAATCGGATACCAATATTCCATGTTTTAAGTCCGTCGCATATTTCGCCATTTTCTCATAGGGTACTGTACACGAAAATATATCGAAATCTTAAGCAATCCAAAATGGCAGAGCCTCAACTCTAATGACTCTGTAACTTGGTAGATACAAGTTTTATATTGTATTTATTGAATCGGATACCAATATTCCATGTTTTAAGTCCGTCGCATATTTCGCCATTTTCTCATAGGGTAATGTACACGAAAATATATCGAAATCTTAAGCAATCCAAAATGGCAGAGCCTCAACTCTAATGACTCTGTAACTTGGTAGATACAAGTTTTATATTGTATTTATTGAATCGGAGACCAATATTCCATGTTTTAAGTCCGTCGCTTGTTTCGCCATTTTCTAATAGGGTACTGTACACGAAAATATATCGAAATCTTAAGCTATCCAAAATGGCTGAGCCTCAACTCTAATGACTCTGTAACTTGGTAGATACATGTTTTATATTGTATTTATTGAATCGGATACCAATATTCCATGTTTTAAGTCCGTCGCTTGTTTCGCCATTTTCTAATAGGGTACTGTACACGAAAATATATCGAAATCTTAAGCTATCCAAAATGGCAGAGCCTCAACTCTAATGACTCTGTAACTTGGTAGATACAAGTTTTATATTGTATTTATTGAATCGGAGACCAATATTCCCTTTTTTTAGGCCCGTCGCACAATTCGCCATTTTCTCATAGGGTACTGTACACGAAAATATATCGAAATCTTAAGAAATCCAAAATGGCAGAGCCTCAACTCTAATGACTCTGTAACTTGGTAGATACATGTTTTATATTGTATTTATTGAATCGGATACCAATATTCCATGTTTTAAGTCCGTCACTTGTTTCGCCATTTTCTAATAGGGTACTGTACACGAAAATATATCGAAATCTTAAGCTATCCAAAATGGCTGAGCCTCAACTCTAATGACTCTGTAACTTGGTATATACAAGTTTTATGTTGTATTTATTGAATCGGAGACCAATATTCCCTGTTTTAAGTCCGTCGTATATTTCGCCATTTTCTCATAGGGTAATGTACACGAAAATATATCGAAATCTTAAGCAATCCAAAATGGCAGAGCCTCAACTCTAATGACTCTGTAACTTGGTAGATACAAGTTTTATATTGTATTTATTGAATCGGAGACCAATATTCCATGTTTTAAGTCCGTCGCTTGTTTCGCCATTTTCTAATAGGGTAATGTACACGAAAATATATCGAAATCTTAAGCAATCCAAAATGGCAGAGCCTCAACTCTAATGACTCTGTAACTTGGTAGATACAAGTTTTATATTGTATTTATTGAATCGGAGACCAATATTCCATGTTTTAAGTCCGTCGCTTGTTTCGCCATTTTCTAATAGGGTAATGTACACGAAAATATATCGAAATCTTAAGCAATCCAAAATGGCAGAGCCTCAACTCTAATGACTCTGTAACTTGGTAGATACAAGTTTTATATTGTATTTATTGAATCGGATACCAATATTCCATGTTTTAAGTCCGTCGCATATTTCGCCATTTTCTCATAGGGTACTGTACACGAAAATATATCGAAATCTTAAGCAATCCAAAATGGCAGAGCCTCAACTCTAATGACTCTGTAACTTGGTAGATACAAGTTTTATATTGTATTTATTGAATCGGATACCAATATTCCATGTTTTAAGTCCGTCGCATATTTCGCCACTTTCTCATAGGGTAATGTACACGAAAATATATCGAAATCTTAAGCAATCCAAAATGGCAGAGCCTCAACTCTAATGACTCTGTAACTTGGTAGATACAAGTTTTATATTGTATTTATTGAATCGGAGACCAATATTCCATGTTTTAAGTCCGTCGCTTGTTTCGCCATTTTCTAATAGGGTACTGTACACGAAAATATATCGAAATCTTAAGCTATCCAAAATGGCTGAGCCTCAACTCTAATGACTCTGTAACTTGGTAGATACATGTTTTATATTGTATTTATTGAATCGGATACCAATATTCCATGTTTTAAGTCCGTCGCTTGTTTCGCCATTTTCTAATAGGGTACTGTACACGAAAATATATCGAAATCTTAAGCTATCCAAAATGGCTGAGCCTCAACTCTAATGACTCTGTAACTTGGTATATACAAGTTTTATGTTGTATTTATTGAATCGGAGACGAATATTCCCTGTTTTAAGTCCGTCGTATATTTCGCCATTTTCTCATAGGGTAATGTACACGAAAATATATCAAAATCTTAAGCAATCCAAAATGGCAGAGCCTCAACTCTAATGACTCTGTAACTTGGTAGATACATGTTTTATATTGTATTTATTGAATCGGATACCAATATTCCATGTTTTAAGTCCGTCGCATATTTCGCCATTTTCTCATAGGGTAATGTACACGAAAATATAACGAAATCTTAAGCAATCCAAAATGGCAGAGCCTCAACTCTAATGACTCTGTAACTTGGTAGATACAAGTTTTATATTGTATTTATTGAATCGGAGACCAATATTCCATGTTTTAAGTCCGTCGCTTGTTTCGCCATTTTCTAATAGGGTACTGTACACGAAAATATATCGAAATCTTAAGCTATCCAAAATGGCTGAGCCTCAACTCTAATGACTCTGTAACTTGGTAGATACATGTTTTATATTGTATTTATTGAATCGGATACCAATATTCCATGTTTTAAGTCCGTCGCATATTTCGACACTTTCTCATAGGGTAATGTACACGAAAATATATCGAAATCTTAAGCAATCCAAAATGGCAGAGCCTCAACTCTAATGACTCTGTAACTTGGTAGATACAAGTTTTATATTGTATTTATTGAATCGGAGACCAATATTCCATGTTTTAAGTCCGTCGCTTGTTTCGCCATTTTCTAATAGGGTACTGTACACGAAAATATATCGAAATCTTAAGCTATCCAAAATGGCTGAGCCTCAACTCTAATGACTCTGTAACTTGGTAGATACATGTTTTATATTGTATTTATTGAATCGGATACCAATATTCCATGTTTTAAGTCCGTCGCTTGTTTCGCCATTTTCTAATAGGGTACTGTACACGAAAATATATCGAAATCTTAAGCTATCCAAAATGGCTGAGCCTCAACTCTAATGACTCTGTAACTTGGTATATACAAGTTTTATGTTGTATTTATTGAATCGGAGACCAATATTCCCTGTTTTAAGTCCGTCGTATATTTCGCCATTTTCTCATAGGGTAATGTACACGAAAATATATCAAAATCTTAAGCAATCCAAAATGGCAGAGCCTCAACTCTAATGACTCTGTAACTTGGTAGATACATGTTTTATATTGTATTTATTGAATCGGATACCAATATTCCATGTTTTAAGTCCGTCGCATATTTCGCCATTTTCTCATAAGGTAATGTACACGAAAATATAACGAAATCTTAAGCAATCCAAAATGGCAGAGCCTCAACTCTAATGACTCTGTAACTTGGTAGATACAAGTTTTATATTGTATTTATTGAATCGGAGACCAATATTGCATGTTTTAAGTCCGTCGCTTGTTTCGCCATTTTCTAATAGGGTACTGTACACGAAAATATATCGAAATCTTAAGCTATCCAAAATGGCTGAGCCTCAACTCTAATGACTCTGTAACTTGGTAGATACATGTTTTATATTGTATTTATTGAATCGGATACCAATATTCCATGTTTTAAGTCCGTCGCTTGTTTCGCCATTTTCTAATAGGGTACTGTACACGAAAATATATCGAAATCTTAAGCTATCCAAAATGGCAGAGCCTCAACTCTAATGACTCTGTAACTTGGTAGATACAAGTTTTATATTGTATTTATTGAATCGGAGACCAATATTCCCTTTTTTTAGGTCCGTCGCATAATTCGCCATTTTCTCATAGGGTACTGTACACGAAAATATATCGAAATCTTAAGCTATCCAAAATGGCAGAGCCTCAACTCTAATGACTCTGTAACTTGGTAGATAAAAGTTTTATATTGTATTTATTGAATCGGAGACCAATATTCCCTTTTTTTAGGCCCGTCGCACAATTCGCCATTTTCTCATAGGGTACTGTACACGAAAATATATCGAAATCTTAAGAAATCCAAAATGGCAGAGCCTCAACTCTAATGACTCTGTAACTTGGTAGATACATGTTTTATATTGTATTTATTGAATCGGATACCAATATTCCATGTTTTAAGTCCGTCGCTTGTTTCGCCATTTTCTAATAGGGTACTGTACACGAAAATATATCGAAATCTTAAGCTATCCAAAATGGCTGAGCCTCAACTCTAATGACTCTGTAACTTGGTATATACAAGTTTTATGTTGTATTTATTGAATCGGAGACCAATATTCCCTGTTTTAAGTCCGTCGTATATTTCGCCATTTTCTCATAGGGTAATGTACACGAAAATATATCGAAATCTTAAGCAATCCAAAATGGCAGAGCCTCAACTCTAATGACTCTGTAACTTGGTAGATACAAGTTTTATATTGTATTTATTGAATCGGAGACCAATATTCCATGTTTTAAGTCCGTCGCTTGTTTCGCCATTTTCTAATAGGGTAATGTACACGAAAATATATCGAAATCTTAAGCAATCCAAAATGGCAGAGCCTCAACTCTAATGACTCTGTAACTTGGTAGATACAAGTTTTATATTGTATTTATTGAATCGGAGACCAATATTCCATGTTTTAAGTCCGTCGCTTGTTTCGCCATTTTCTAATAGGGTAATGTACACGAAAATATATCGAAATCTTAAGCAATCCAAAATGGCAGAGCCTCAACTCTAATGACTCTGTAACTTGGTAGATACAAGTTTTATATTGTATTTATTGAATCGGATACCAATATTCCATGTTTTAAGTCCGTCGCATATTTCGCCACTTTCTCATAGGGTAATGTACACGAAAATATATCGAAATCTTAAGCAATCCAAAATGGCAGAGCCTCAACTCTAATGACTCTGTAACTTGGTAGATACAAGTTTTATATTGTATTTATTGAATCGGAGACCAATATTCCATGTTTTAAGTCCGTCGCTTGTTTCGCCATTTTCTAATAGGGTACTGTACACGAAAATATATCGAAATCTTAAGCTATCCAAAATGGCTGAGCCTCAACTCTAATGACTCTGTAACTTGGTAGATACATGTTTTATATTGTATTTATTGAATCGGATACCAATATTCCATGTTTTAAGTCCGTCGCTTGTTTCGCCATTTTATAATAGGGTACTGTACACGAAAATATATCGAAATCTTAAGCTATCCAAAATGGCTGAGCCTCAACTCTAATGACTCTGTAACTTGGTATATACAAGTTTTATGTTGTATTTATTGAATCGGAGACCAATATTCCCTGTTTTAAGTCCGTCGTATATTTCGCCATTTTCTCATAGGGTAATGTACACGAAAATATATCAAAATCTTAAGCAATCCAAAATGGCAGAGCCTCAACTCTAATGACTCTGTAACTTGGTAGATACATGTTTTATATTGTATTTATTGAATCGGATACCAATATTCCATGTTTTAAGTCCGTCGCATATTTCGCCATTTTCTCATAGGGTAATGTACACGAAAATATAACGAAATCTTAAGCAATCCAAAATGGCAGAGCCTCAACTCTAATGACTCTGTAACTTGGTAGATACAAGTTTTATATTGTATTTATTGAATCGGAGACCAATATTCCATGTTTTAAGTCCGTCGCTTGTTTCGCCATTTTCTAATAGGGTACTGTACACGAAAATATATCGAAATCTTAAGCTATCCAAAATGGCTGAGCCTCAACTCTAATGACTCTGTAACTTGGTAGATACATGTTTTATATTGTATTTATTGAATCGGATACCAATATTCCATGTTTTAAGTCCGTCGCATATTTCGCCACTTTCTCATAGGGTAATGTACACGAAAATATATCGAAATCTTAAGCAATCCAAAATGGTAGAGCCTCAACTCTAATGACTCTGTAACTTGGTAGATACAAGTTTTATATTGTATTTATTGAATCGGAGACCAATATTCCATGTTTTAAGTCCGTCGCTTGTTTCGCCATTTTCCAATAGGGTACTGTACACGAAAATATATCGAAATCTTAAGCTATCCAAAATGGCTGAGCCTCAACTCTAATGACTCTGTAACTTGGTAGATACATGTTTTATATTGTATTTATTGAATCGGATACCAATATTCCATGTTTTAAGTCCGTCGCTTGTTTCGCCATTTTCTAATAGGGTACTGTACACGAAAATATATCGAAATCTTAAGCTATCCAAAATGGCTGAGCCTCAACTCTAATGACTCTGTAACTTGGTATATACAAGTTTTATGTTGTATTTATTGAATCGGAGACCAATATTCCCTGTTTTAAGTCCGTCGTATATTTCGCCATTTTCTCATAGGGTAATGTACACGAAAATATATCAAAATCTTAAGCAATCCAAAATGGCAGAGCCTCAACTCTAATGACTCTGTAACTTGGTAGATACATGTTTTATATTGTATTTATTGAATCGGATACCAATATTCCATGTTTTAAGTCCGTCGCATATTTCGCCATTTTCTCATAGGGTAATGTACACGAAAATATAACGAAATCTTAAGCAATCCAAAATGGCAGAGCCTCAACTCTAATGACTCTGTAACTTGGTAGATACAAGTTTTATATTGTATTTATTGAATCGGAGACCAATATTCCATGTTTTAAGTCCGTCGCTTGTTTCGCCATTTTCTAATAGGGTACTGTACACGAAAATATATCGAAATCTTAAGCTATCCAAAATGGCTGAGCCTCAACTCTAATGACTCTGTAACTTGGTAGATACATGTTTTATATTGTATTTATTGAATCGGATACCAATATTCCATGTTTTAAGTCCGTCGCTTGTTTCGCCATTTTCTAATAGGGTACTGTACACGAAAATATATCGAAATCTTAAGCTATCCAAAATGGCAGAGCCTCAACTCTAATGACTCTGTAACTTGGTAGATACAAGTTTTATATTGTATTTATTGAATCGGAGACCAATATTCCCTTTTTTTAGGTCCGTCGCATAATTCGCCATTTTCTCATAGGGTACTGTACACGAAAATATATCGAAATCTTAAGCTATCCAAAATGGCAGAGCCTCAACTCTAATGACTCTGTAACTTGGTAGATAAAAGTTTTATATTGTATTTATTGAATCGGAGACCAATATTCCCTTTTTTTAGGCCCGTCGCACAATTCGCCATTTTCTCATAGGGTACTGTACACGAAAATATATCGAAATCTTAAGAAATCCAAAATGGCAGAGCCTCAACTCTAATGACTCTGTAACTTGGTAGATACATGTTTTATATTGTATTTATTGAATCGGATACCAATATTCCATGTTTTAAGTCCGTCGCTTGTTTCGCCATTTTCTAATAGGGTACTGTACACGAAAATATATCGAAATCTTAAGCTATCCAAAATGGCTGAGCCTCAACTCTAATGACTCTGTAACTTGGTATATACAAGTTTTATGTTGTATTTATTGAATCGGAGACCAATATTCCCTGTTTTAAGTCCGTCGTATATTTCGCCATTTTCTCATAGGGTAATGTACACGAAAATATATCGAAATCTTAAGCAATCCAAAATGGCAGAGCCTCAACTCTAATGACTCTGTAACTTGGTAGATACAAGTTTTATATTGTATTTATTGAATCGGAGACCAATATTCCATGTTTTAAGTCCGTCGCTTGTTTCGCCATTTTCTAATAGGGTAATGTACACGAAAATATATCGAAATCTTAAGCAATCCAAAATGGCAGAGCCTCAACTCTAATGACTCTGTAACTTGGTAGATACAAGTTTTATATTGTATTTATTGAATCGGAGACCAATATTCCATGTTTTAAGTCCGTCGCTTGTTTCGCCATTTTCTAATAGGGTAATGTACACGAAAATATATCGAAATCTTAAGCAATCCAAAATGGCAGAGCCTCAACTCTAATGACTCTGTAACTTGGTAGATACAAGTTTTATATTGTATTTATTGAATCGGATACCAATATTCCATGTTTTAAGTCCGTCGCATATTTCGCCATTTTCTCATAGGGTACTGTACACGAAAATATATCGAAATCTTAAGCAATCCAAAATGGGAGAGCCTCAACTCTAATGACTCTGTAACTTGGTAGATACAAGTTTTATATTGTATTTATTGAATCGGATACCAATATTCCATGTTTTAAGTCCGTCGCATATTTCGCCACTTTCTCATAGGGTAATGTACACGAAAATATATCGAAATCTTAAGCAATCCAAAATGGCAGAGCCTCAACTCTAATGACTCTGTAACTTGGTAGATACAAGTTTTATATTGTATTTATTGAATCGGAGACCAATATTCCATGTTTTAAGTCCGTCGCTTGTTTCGCCATTTTCTAATAGGGTACTGTACACGAAAATATATCGAAATCTTAAGCTATCCAAAATGGCTGAGCCTCAACTCTAATGACTCTGTAACTTGGTAGATACATGTTTTATATTGTATTTATTGAATCGGATACCAATATTCCATGTTTTAAGTCCGTCGCTTGTTTCGCCATTTTCTAATAGGGTACTGTACACGAAAATATATCGAAATCTTAAGCTATCCAAAATGGCTGAGCCTCAACTCTAATGACTCTGTAACTTGGTATATACAAGTTTTATGTTGTATTTATTGAATCGGAGACCAATATTCCCTGTTTTAAGTCCGTCGTATATTTCGCCATTTTCTCATAGGGTAATGTACACGAAAATATATCAAAATCTTAAGCAATCCAAAATGGCAGAGCCTCAACTCTAATGACTCTGTAACTTGGTAGATACATGTTTTATATTGTATTTATTGAATCGGATACCAATATTCCATGTTTTAAGTCCGTCGCATATTTCGCCATTTTCTCATAGGGTAATGTACACGAAAATATAACGAAATCTTAAGCAATCCAAAATGGCAGAGCCTCAACTCTAATGACTCTGTAACTTGGTAGATACAAGTTTTATATTGTATTTATTGAATCGGAGACCAATATTCCATGTTTTCAGTCCGTCGCTTGTTTCGCCATTTTCTAATAGGGTACTGTACACGAAAATATATCGAAATCTTAAGCTATCCAAAATGGCTGAGCCTCAACTCTAATGACTCTGTAACTTGGTAGATACATGTTTTATATTGTATTTATTGAATCGGATACCAATATTCCATGTTTTAAGTCCGTCGCATATTTCGCCACTTTCTCATAGGGTAATGTACACGAAAATATATCGAAATCTTAAGCAATCCAAAATGGTAGAGCCTCAACTCTAATGACTCTGTAACTTGGTAGATACAAGTTTTATATTGTATTTATTGAATCGGAGACCAATATTCCATGTTTTAAGTCCGTCGCTTGTTTCGCCATTTTCTAATAGGGTACTGTACACGAAAATATATCGAAATCTTAAGCTATCCAAAATGGCTGAGCCTCAACTCTAATGACTCTGTAACTTGGTAGATACATGTTTTATATTGTATTTATTGAATCGGATACCAATATTCCATGTTTTAAGTCCGTCGCTTGTTTCGCCATTTTCTAATAGGGTACTGTACACGAAAATATATCGAAATCTTAAGCTATCCAAAATGGCTGAGCCTCAACTCTAATGACTCTGTAACTTGGTATATACAAGTTTTATGTTGTATTTATTGAATCGGAGACGAATATTCCCTGTTTTAAGTCCGTCGTATATTTCGCCATTTTCTCATAGGGTAATGTACACGAAAATATATCAAAATCTTAAGCAATCCAAAATGGCAGAGCCTCAACTCTAATGACTCTGTAACTTGGTAGATACATGTTTTATATTGTATTTATTGAATCGGATACCAATATTCCATGTTTTAAGTCCGTCGCATATTTCGCCATTTTCTCATAGGGTAATGTACACGAAAATATAACGAAATCTTAAGCAATCCAAAATGGCAGAGCCTCAACTCTAATGACTCTGTAACTTGGTAGATACAAGTTTTATATTGTATTTATTGAATCGGAGACCAATATTCCATGTTTTAAGTCCGTCGCTTGTTTCGCCATTTTCTAATAGGGTACTGTACACGAAAATATATCGAAATCTTAAGCTATCCAAAATGGCTGAGCCTCAACTCTAATGACTCTGTAACTTGGTAGATACATGTTTTATATTGTATTTATTGAATCGGATACCAATATTCCATGTTTTAAGTCCGTCGCTTGTTTCGCCATTTTCTAATAGGGTACTGTACACGAAAATATATCGAAATCTTAAGCTATCCAAAATGGCAGAGCCTCAACTCTAATGACTCTGTAACTTGGTAGATACAAGTTTTATATTGTATTTATTGAATCGGAGACCAATATTCCCTTTTTTTAGGTCCGTCGCATAATTCGCCATTTTCTCATAGGGTACTGTACACGAAAATATATCGAAATCTTAAGCTATCCAAAATGGCAGAGCCTCAACTCTAATGACTCTGTAACTTGGTAGATAAAAGTTTTATATTGTATTTATTGAATCGGAGACCAATATTCCCTTTTTTTAGGCCCGTCGCACAATTCGCCATTTTCTCATAGGGTACTGTACACGAAAATATATCGAAATCTTAAGAAATCCAAAATGGCAGAGCCTCAACTCTAATGACTCTGTAACTTGGTAGATACATGTTTTATATTGTATTTATTGAATCGGATACCAATATTCCATGTTTTAAGTCCGTCGCTAGTTTCGCCATTTTCTAATAGGGTACTGTACACGAAAATATATCGAAATCTTAAGCTATCCAAAATGGCTGAGCCTCAACTCTAATGACTCTGTAACTTGGTAT
Source organism: Persicaria maculosa (assembly GCA_963922045.1). NCBI lineage: Eukaryota > Viridiplantae > Streptophyta > Magnoliopsida > Caryophyllales > Polygonaceae > Persicaria > Persicaria maculosa. Next base: position 831,384 of record OY998254.1, on the reverse strand, counting down.
ATAGAAGTTTTATGTTGTATTTATTGAATCGGAGACCAATATTCCCTGTTTTAAGTCCGTCGTATATTTCGCCATTTTCTCATAGGGTAATGTACACGAAAATATATCGAAATCTTAAGCAATCCAAAATGGCAGAGCCTCAACTCTAATGACTCTGTAACTTGGTATATACAAGTTTTATGTTGTATTTATTGAATCGGAGACCAATATTCCCTGTTTTAAGTCCGTCGTATATTTCGCCATTTTCTCATAGGGTAATGTACACGAAAATATATCGAAATCTTAAGCAATCCAAAATGGCAGAGCCTCAACTCTAATGACTCTGTAACTTGGTAGATACAAGTTTTATATTGTATTTATTGAATCGGAGACCAATATTCCATGTTTTAAGTCCGTCGCTTGTTTCGCCATTTTCTAATAGGGTAATGTACACGAAAATATATCGAAATCTTAAGCAATCCAAAATGGCAGAGCCTCAACTCTAATGACTCTGTAACTTGGTAGATACAAGTTTTATATTGTATTTATTGAATCGGATACCAATATTCCATGTTTTAAGTCCGTCGCATATTTCGCCATTTTCTCATAGGGTACTGTACACGAAAATATATCGAAATCTTAAGCAATCCAAAATGGCAGAGCCTCAACTCTAATGACTCTGTAACTTGGTAGATACAAGTTTTATATTGTATTTATTGAATCGGATACCAATATTCCATGTTTTAAGTCCGTCGCATATTTCGCCACTTTCTCATAGGGTAATGTACACGAAAATATATCGAAATCTTAAGCAATCCAAAATGGCAGAGCCTCAACTCTAATGACTCTGTAACTTGGTAGATACAAGTTTTATATTGTATTTATTGAATCGGAGACCAATATTCCATGTTTTAAGTCCGTCGCTTGTTTCGCCATTTTCTAATAGGGTACTGTACACGAAAATATATCGAAATCTTAAGCTATCCAAAATGGCTGAGCCTCAACTCTAATGACTCTGTAACTTGGTAGATACATGTTTTATATTGTATTTATTGAATCGGATACCAATATTCCATGTTTTAAGTCCGTCGCTTGTTTCGCCATTTTCTAATAGGGTACTGTACACGAAAATATATCGAAATCTTAAGCTATCCAAAATGGCTGAGCCTCAACTCTAATGACTCTGTAACTTGGTATATACAAGTTTTATGTTGTATTTATTGAATCGGAGACCAATATTCCCTGTTTTAAGTCCGTCGTATATTTCGCCATTTTCTCATAGGGTAATGTACACGAAAATATATCGAAATCTTAAGCAATCCAAAATGGCAGAGCCTCAACTCTAATGACTCTGTAACTTGGTAGATACATGTTTTATATTGTATTTATTGAATCGGATACCAATATTCCATGTTTTAAGTCCGTCGCATATTTCGCCATTTTCTCATAGGGTAATGTACACGAAAATATAACGAAATCTTAAGCAATCCAAAATGGCAGAGCCTCAACTCTAATGACTCTGTAACTTGGTAGATACAAGTTTTATATTGTATTTATTGAATCGGAGACCAATATTCCATGTTTTAAGTCCGTCGCTTGTTTCGCCATTTTCTAATAGGGTACTGTACACGAAAATATATCGAAATCTTAAGCTATCCAAAATGGCAGAGCCTCAACTCTAATGACTCTGTAACTTGGTAGATACAAGTTTTATATTGTATTTATTGAATCGGAGACCAATATTCCCTTTTTTTAGGTCCGTCGCATAATTCGCCATTTTCTCATAGGGTACTGTACACGAAAATATATCGAAATCTTAAGCTATCCAAAATGGCAGAGCCTCAACTCTAATGACTCTGTAACTTGGTAGATAAAAGTTTTATATTGTATTTATTGAATCGGAGACCAATATTCCCTTTTTTTAGGCCCGTCGCACAATTCGCCATTTTCTCATAGGGTACTGTACACGAAAATATATCGAAATCTTAAGAAATCCAAAATGGCAGAGCCTCAACTCTAATGACTCTGTAACTTGGTAGATACATGTTTTATATTGTATTTATTGAATCGGATACCAATATTCCATGTTTTATGTCCGTCGCTTGTTTCGCCATTTTCTAATAGGGTACTGTACACGAAAATATATCGAAATCTTAAGCTATCCAAAATGGCTGAGCCTCAACTCTAATGACTCTGTAACTTGGTATATACAAGTTTTATGTTGTATTTATTGAATCGGAGACCAATATTCCCTGTTTTAAGTCCGTCGTATATTTCGCCATTTTCTCATAGGGTAATGTACACGAAAATATATCGAAATCTTAAGCAATCCAAAATGGCAGAGCCTCAACTCTAATGACTCTGTAACTTGGTAGATACAAGTTTTATATTGTATTTATTGAATCGGAGACCAATATTCCATGTTTTAAGTCCGTCGCTTGTTTCGCCATTTTCTAATAGGGTAATGTACACGAAAATATATCGAAATCTTAAGCAATCCAAAATGGCAGAGCCTCAACTCTAATGACTCTGTAACTTGGTAGATACAAGTTTTATATTGTATTTATTGAATCGGATACCAATATTCCATGTTTTAAGTCCGTCGCATATTTCGCCATTTTACAAATACTCCTCATTCAACTTTTTTTTTTTTTTTTTTTTTTTTTTTTTTTTTTTTAAATTACATAACCACAAATTATAACTTTTAAATTACATAACCACAATTTTTTTTTTTTTTTATGTAATTTTTTTTTTATGTAACCTGATTAGTTTATATGTAATTTTTTTTTTTTTTTATGTAATTTAAAAAAAAAAAAAAAAAAAAAAAAAAAAAAAAGTTGAATGAGGAGTATTTGTAAGTATTGTATACGCATATGGTGTAATAAGTAAATCTACTAGACCACTGAAGCCATCAAGAGAAGAAAGACGACACATACTGGTGGAAAGAAGAGCCGACAACAGACACTATTCCCCGTCACTATTCACTGTCACTATTCCCCGTCACTATTCACTGTCACTATTCACTATTCACTATTTCAACTTTTACTATTCACTCGTATTATTCATAAAGAGCCAAAGAGACATCTCCCGCTATTGTCGCGGGAAGGAAGACTTCACCAAGAGAACCATCACATGCCTACAGTTGAACCACAACAGACGTATGCAATGACGTCAAATGCAGATCAACTCTTGCCTATATAAAGCAGGATACAGGTTGAGGAAAGGCATCGAAAATCAGAGTGCTCTTCCACATCTCAAAAAACCCTCTCAAGTCTGTCTCAAAAATATTTTCTTTCAGTTTTCAAGTTGTTCTAAGTTGAAGAAAAGTTTGAATATTTGTAAGTCTTTCTTATTTTCTCATAAATTGTTTGTATTGAATAGTTCCAAAATTATATAAAAGTTATAATTTGTGGTTATTTTCTGAGTTTATTACCTGTTTTTAAAAATTCGTTACTACCATCAAACCTGGGTTTAATTTGGTATCAGAGCCATTAGAAGTATTATTCTAAACCTTAAATTATATTTCTTTTTACTGTTTAAATTACCGTTCATATTAACACTATTTACGTGTGCGTGCTTGGTTTAATCGTAAAACCGTTTGGTCAGCCCTTGGTTATGGGTGGTCCCGGTCGATGGTCCCACGCCAACTATAGTGTTAAACACTGAATTAGTAATGATAAGCAGTTAATAGAAATATGGCTTTACAGTTTAGACGAATGCTTTCTAGGGGTTCTAGTTCTAACAGTAACCCTGTTGTGCATAGTAATGAAAATTTGTATACAAATGATGAAAACAATATGGTTGATTGGTCCATTCCTCATCAGAATATAGAGTCAATTTATAGAATTGGAATTATAGACTTTAAAACAGCTTTTAGTGTAAGAAGTCATGAAGAAACTATTAGTCTTAGTAAAGAACAACAATCTTTACAACTTTTATCTTCTTTATCACTAAGAAAATATCAAACAAAAGGGTACAGATATATTCATCTAGGTTTGATACAAGTTGCTCTAAAACCGTTAGCCAGAAAAGGAATTGATACTCCTATTTTCATAGCCTTAAGAGATGATAGACTTAAATCTTACAAAGACTCGTTAATAGCTATAATTCAGACAAATATATGTAATGGCCCAGTCTATTTCAATTGTTCACCTAATTTTCATGTTGATCTTACAGACCCTAGGGTTACTCAGACGTTAACTTTAGATGTAAAAATCCTAAAAGATAACTTTAAACAATTATCAAAGAATTTTGCTATAATATATAGAGTTCATTATAGACTTTTAACTTCTTTAACAGATCCGAGATGTTTAATCCCTCCTGTTCCAAAAGGAGAAACAACTTTACTTCAGTTAGAAGCTGAAAAATCTACAATATTTACTCCTAAACTTATTAAATGGGATGATATAACTATTCCAACTACTTTAGAACTTGAACATGATTGTCCTCCAGAAAATTTAGAGAAAAAGGATGTTTCAGAAATAACTGAAAGTTCAGATGGTAAAGTTCTTCTTAAATTCAATCTTAGTAGAAGTTATTCAACGTTACCAAGACTAAGAAATAATTTAGAACCGAGGAGTTCTTTTTCAGACTCTTTCTATACTGCCAGAAGTAATAATTATAGTAGAAGAAATAAGAGTATAGATTTAGGAAACACAGATTTAGAAAATACAGAAGTAATCCTAGACTTCAGTAGTCCTATACCTAATCAGGTTACAGAACCTATAGACCAAACTCAATCTTCTCCTACTAATAGTGAAATGAACAGATACTCTTCAATAAATGTTATTATCAACTCTGTCTTTACAATAGACAAAGATTATCTTAGAACTGATTTTAATTCAAGAAAAAATAGAGAAAAAAGAAATTGGTTCTTAAGTTTCGAAGAAAGTTATAAAAATAAAATTAGAGAAATTTGGTATGAAGAAATGGAAAAAATTCAAAGTAATATTCTTTTCTTTAGTTGGTTCAAACACTACCTTAAGAAAAATGGTATAGAACAACCTTTTAATTATAAGTCCATAGAAGTACAAACTAGACTTACTAAAACGTGGAATATTTTACCAGAAGGAATAGTTCATTCAATTCACCCTCCTCTAAAAGGAATAAAAATCAAAACTGAAGAAGGAGAATTAACAGGTGAACCATTTAAAAATGGTAGGATTGGCACTTCAGACAATAGAACATCTACCTTAGAAGATGTTAAAAAAATTTTTCAACAAAATAATTATTCTAATCAGCTTCTTCATACTATAGCCACCCAAGTAGAACTTGTGCATGAGAAAATAGCTGGTGAAGAACCTAAGTTCCCTAGGAATATTTCTAGACCTCATTTTCAGATTCAAGGAATTCCAAAAGAATCTCTAAAAAATATCTCACTAAGTTCACCCTTAACTCTAATTGATAAAATAAATAAAAAATTAGATAAAGACAAACAAATACAATGTATAAATGAACAAAATGATAAATCTTCAGACTCAGACTCTAATTATCCTACTACTGAAGAATCTACAGGTTCAGAAAATTCAAACGACGAAAAGATAATTCATAATATTGAAACTAATTTTTATGATGAACCTTTAGAAATAAATAAGTTAAGAAAAAATAGAAAAGGATTTCAAGGGCATAGAAGAATTAATAGAAATATGGATACTAGAAACTTTTACTCTAGACCTACTCCTCCAGATATTCAATATGAAGAAAGATCCAAGTTTAGATCTACTGATTATAATGGACAAAGTATCTATGAGTGGAATATAGATGGAAAATCTGAAGGAGAAATCCTAAACACATTACAAGAAATGGGAATGGCTAACATAGCCTATAAATGTTCAGATAAAACTGACCAAGTCTGTGTATCCTTAATTGTTACAGGATTTACAGGACAATTAAAAAATTGGTGGGATAATGCCCTTACTTTTCAACAAAAAGAAGAAATCTTAAACTATAAAAATGATTTAGGAGAAGAAGAACCAGTAAATCAATTAATTTACACAATTAGTATGCACTTTATTGGAAATCCTAAAGAAGAGCTCCAAGCTAATAGAGAAATACTAAATAACTTAAAGTGTAAAACACTCAGTGATTACAGATGGTATAAAGATGTATTTCTTTCATATGTATTCAAAAGATCAGACTGTAATAAAGGATATTGGAAGGAACACTTCGTTGCTGGTCTACCTTCCTTATTCGCCCAAAGAATTAATCAAAAAATAAAAGAAGAATTACAATCTGAAGAAATTCCCTGGAAAGATATAACATATGGACAGTTAACTGCGTTTGTTAAAAAAGAAGGATTAGCATTATGTTCAGAACTTAAATTACAGGCTAAATACGGAAAAGACAAGGGATCACGAAGAAAAGAATTAGGAAATTTCTGCCAAGACTTTGGATTAGAAAAAATTGGTGATCCTCCTAGTAAAAGAAAACAATTTAAAAGATCTGATAAAAAACAAAGTTTTAGAAAATCTAGATTTAATAAACAAAATAATAAAAAATCTGATAAACCAAGGGAAAAGAAAATTATCTGTTATAAGTGTGGAAAACCTGGACATAAAGCAAATCAATGCAATCTTAGACAAAAGATTTCAGAAGTTTGCAAAGAAGATGCAGAATTAAAAGACAAACTAGTTAAAATACTTATTAAAGAATCATCAGAAGAAGAAGGTCATGAATCATCAGACTCTGATGACTCTGGATCCACTCAATTTTGTTATGTTATAACAAAAGAAAAAGAAAATGAAGCATTATTTCAACTTATAGATAAACTTGAAGATCCAGCTATAAAACAAGAATATTTTATCAAATTAAAAAATTTAATTTTCAAAGAACAAAAAACTCTTCCCGAAGAACCGTTTAGTCTATCAAAAATGATCAGTAAAAGACCATCTTCAAGTATATTTTCATCTATAACAACTAAAGACCTTCAAGCTGAAGTTAACAATTTAAAAAGAGAAGTTAATGCTCTACAAGAACAACTCATTTTAAATGAAGCCAAAGACTTGGAATTAGAAACTAGAATTGCTCATCTTGAATTAAACAAACATGAAGGAGATGAACAAACTTCATCAGACTCATCTTCTAACATCAGATCTAAAGAAAATGTTTCTAAAGAAGAAATTAATATTAATGATGATACTTTTATAAATGTTATTGAACAAATAAATTTTCAAAAATGGTATGTTTATGTAACCATAAAAGTAGAAGATTTCGTACTTAATACTATAGCCCTTTTAGACAACGGAGCAGACCTTAATTGTATTTGCGAAGGGATTATTCCCTCAAAACATTATCATAAAACTACAGAAAAATTACATAATGCAAATGGTGCAAGAATGAAACTTAATTATAAAATACCTAGTGCATCTGTATGTAACAATGGATATTGTTTTAAAAATACTTTTATAATGGTAAAAGACTTAACACAAGAAGTTATATTAGGAACACCCTTTCTAACACAGATCTATCCCTTTAAAGTTAATAGACATGGTGTTCATACTAAAGTAATGGGAACTAAATTAACATTTAAGTTCCTTAATCCCATTAGACACTCAGAAGTTACCTTACTTCAAACTTCATCTATAATAAAAAATATAAATCTTATTACAAAAAAGTCATCATTAATCAACTCGTTAACTAAAGAAATCTACAGTCTTAAAATTGAAGAGAAACTTGTAAATCCTAATTTACAATTAAAAATAAAAGAACTTGAAGAACTCTTTATAAAATCAGTTTGTTCAGATTCCCCAACAGCCTTTTGGGAAAGAAAAAGACATCAAGTATCCTTACCTTATGAGAAAGAATTTAAAGAAATTAATATTCCTACTAAGGCTAGACCAATACAAATGAATTTAGAATTATTAAATTACTGTAAAGAAGAAATAAAGTCCCTTTTAAACAAAAAATTAATTAGAGAATCAAAGTCTCCTTGGAGTTGTGCAGCTTTTTATGTTAATAATCAAGCAGAAAAGGAAAGAGGAACACCTCGTTTAGTTATAAACTATAAACCACTTAATAAAGCTTTACAATGGATAAGATATCCTATTCCAAATAAGAGAGATTTACTTAACAGACTTTATGATTCTAATATATATTCAAAATTTGATATGAAAAGTGGATTTTGGCAAATACAAATAATAGAAGAAGATAGATATAAAACAGCCTTTACAGTTCCTTTTGGACATTACGAATGGAATGTAATGCCATTTGGATTAAAAAATGCACCATCAGAATTTCAAAAAATAATGAATGATATATTTAATCCATACTCTAAATTTATAATAGTCTATATTGACGATGTTTTAATATTCTCTAAAACCATAGAAGAACATTTTAAACATCTAAATACTTTTTTATATATTATTAAGAAAAATGGCCTAGCAGTCTCAGCCCCAAAAATAAAATTATTCCAAACCAAAATAAGATTTTTAGGACATAACATTTATCAACAAACAATAAGACCAATCAACAGAAGTATAGAATTCGCCAATAAATTTCCAGATGAAATAAAAGATAAAACACAACTTCAAAGATTCTTAGGATGTTTAAACTATATTTCAGATTTTTTCCCTAACCTAAGACAAATGTGTACCCTTTTATTTCAAAGATTAAAGAAAAACCCTAATCCTTGGACAGAAGAACATACTAAAATTGTACGAATGATAAAAGAAAAGGTTAAAACCCTTCCATGTACAAATATTCCTCATCCTTCTGCTTTCATGATAGTTGAAACAGATGCGTCAGAAATAGGCTTCGGAGGAATATTAAAACAAAGACTACAAGATCAAACTAAAGAAACCTTAGTAAGATATTATTCTGGTGTTTGGTCTGGACCACAAAAGAATTACAGTACTGTTAAAAAAGAAGTTCTTTCTATAGTTTTATGTATTTCTAAATTCCAAGATGATCTTTATAATAAAAAATTCTTACTTAGAGTCGATTGTAAATCGGCTAAAGAGATTTTACAAAAGGATGTGCAAAATTTAGTTTCTAAACAAATTTTTGCCAGATGGCAAGCCATAGTCTCAGTATTTGATTTTGAAATAGAATTTATTAAAGGAGAAAAGAATTCTTTACCTGATTTTCTTACAAGAGAATTTTTACAGGGAAAACAGCACAATGAAATTTATTTATAAAACGTGGAAGGAGAAGATTGAACAAGATTTATGGATTCCCGCAGTACAAGATGTGATAGACATTTCAATCCTCCATGGCTATCCTAATCAAGAAATGATTGATTTTCTTAAAAAATTAAAATTAGAAGCCAGAAAGAGATTAAATAAAATTCCATTCTGATAAATATTTCCATTATCAACTGCCTTCTTACAAAAGAATTTATACAGATTTTTAAATGAAGACTATCATCATTAATCCTCATTTCAAGCCATTGAGAGAAAAGATAGAGCAAGAGTTACAAATACCATTTCTCCGTACAATGCTCAGACTATCTATATTACGTGGAGATCCAGATTTTAATCTAATAGTGGTTATTGACCAAAGATTACAAATTGCAGATAAGAGATTTCGGAGTATTCCATTCTAATGGAATCCAGTAGCAGAAAACAGATCCCACAAGATTATGAGCTTGTTCCTACAAGTTCAGCAATTGTCCCAACTCAAAATCAGTTCCAATCTCTTTCAGAATTTCCTCCTCTCTCATATCAAGAAGCTCTTTTTAGTCCAAAAACTCCTGCTAAGGCAATTCCCAAAAGAGACACTCCTTATTTCAGATATGTTACAAAACAAAATCCCATACAAGAAGTCTACCTTACCCCAGAACATGAAGTCCTTTCACAAACACAAATAGAACCTTTTATTACCAAACTCTTCCCTACAGACTTCCAATGGTTTCCAGATGATTTAAGAAAGACTAGAAGATTCTATGAGCTCATCCTCATAGACTCTGGTTCTGCTGAAATCATCCACAGAATGTGTGAGTCGGATACAAAAAAGATCAACTTCTCTAAAATAAAGATTCTTCAAGTCCTCACTGTTTCCGACTGGAGTAGCCCTTGGGATCTTAAACCCTTTACAGTTCCTCAAGCCCTTCCTGGCTACTCTTACATAGACTACAAAAATGCTTGGTATTACACATTATTGCTAAGACCTTATAGTCATTCTTGGTTCATCTTCTTTGACAGAAGATGCAATGACAATATTCCAGTATGGTTCTATCATTGGTGGTATCACTTTGGTGCTATTGATGATATTTACCCAGATCTCGCAAGAGTTACTTATGATTATTATTGTAAGCATTCTTTAAATAAACCTTTTACCAGACCTCTTAGGTTTCACAAAGATACTGGTTTAGCATGGATTTTTTGCTGGACCTATGAGACCATCCAAATCCTCCCAAAACCATTCCCCCTAACATTATGCAGGAAATACAAAATCAGATGGTGGGAAAAGTTTGATCTCAATGTTCTCACCATACCAAAGATACAAGAAATCCTGTCCAAGAAAAAACCAAAGCCCCAAAGCCCAATACCACAAACAAATAACCCAATATCTCCACAACAGTCTCTAGTAAATTGCCCTGCTGATCAATTAAAGCAATGGCAAGAATTCCAGGCCTTCCAAAAATACCTAGCATCACAAAATGTACAACCAGCAACATCCACCTCACAAAATAGTCCGCCCATAAAAGAGAAATTTTTAAAAACAGGTAATAAACTCAGAAAATAACCACAAATTATAACTTTTATATAATTTTGGAACTATTCAATACAAACAATTTATGAGAAAATAAGAAAGACTTACAAATATTCAAACTTTTCTTCAACTTAGAACAACTTGAAAACTGAAAGAAAATATTTTTGAGACAGACTTGAGAGGGTTTTTTGAGATGTGGAAGAGCACTCTGATTTTCGATGCCTTTCCTCAACCTGTATCCTGCTTTATATAGGCAAGAGTTGATCTGCATTTGACGTCATTGCATACGTCTGTTGTGGTTCAACTGTAGGCATGTGATGGTTCTCTTGGTGAAGTCTTCCTTCCCGCGACAATAGCGGGAGATGTCTCTTTGGCTCTTTATGAATAATACGAGTGAATAGTAAAAGTTGAAATAGTGAATAGTGAATAGTGACAGTGAATAGTGACGGGGAATAGTGACAGTGAATAGTGACGGGGAATAGTGTCTGTTGTCGGCTCTTCTTTCCACCAGTATGTGTCGTCTTTCTTCTCTTGATGGCTTCAGTGGTCTAGTAGATTTACTTATTACACCATATGCGTATACAATACTTACAAATACTCCTCATTCAACTTTTTTTTTTTTTTTTTTTTTTTTTTTTTTTTTAAATTACATAAAAAAAAAAAAAAAAATTACATATAAACTAAAAATCATATGGGTCTTGAGCATCTTGTGCAGGATCATCTTTTATGGGCGGACTATTTTGTGAGGTGGATGCTGCTGGTTGTACATTTTATGATGCTAGGTATTTTTGGAAGGCCTGGAATTCTTGCCATTGCTTTAATTGATCAGCAGGGCAATTTACTGGAGACTGTTGTGGAGATATTGGGCTATTTGTTTGTGGTATTGGGCTTTGGGGCTTTGGTTTTTTCTTGGACAGGATTTCTTGTATCTTTGGTATGGTGAGAACATTGAGATCAAACTTTTCCCACCATCTGATTTTGTATTTCCTGCATAATGTTAGGGGGAATGGTTTTGGGAGGATTTGGATGGTCTCATAGGTCCAGCAAAAAATCCATGCTAAACCAGTATCTTTGTGAAACCTAAGAGGTCTGGTAAAAGGTTTATTTAGAGAATGCTTACAATAATAATCATAAGTAACTCTTGCGAGATCTGGGTAAATATCATCAATAGCACCAAAGTGATACCACCAATGATAGAACCATACTGGAATATTGTCATTGCATCTTCTGTCAAAGAAGATGAACCAAGAATGACTATAAGGTCTTAGCAATAATGTGTAATACCAAGCATTTTTGTAGTCTATGTAAGAGTAGCCAGGAAGGGCTTGAGGAACTGTAAAGGGTTTAAGATCCCAAGGGCTACTCCAGTCGGAAACAGTGAGGACTTGAAGAATCTTTATTTTAGAGAAGTTGATCTTTTTTGTATCCGACTCACACATTCTGTGGATGATTTCAGCAGAACCAGAGTCTATGAGGATGAGCTCATAGAATCTTCTAGTCTTTCTTAAATCATCTGGAAACCATTGGAAGTCTGTAGGGAAGAGTTTGGTAATAAAAGGTTCTATTTGTGTTTGTGAAAGGACTTCATGTTCTGGGGTAAGGTAGACTTCTTGTATGGGATTTTGTTTTGTAACATATCTGAAATAAGGAGTGTCTCTTTTGGGAATTGCCTTAGCAGGAGTTTTTGGACTAAAAAGAGCTTCTTGATATGAGAGAGGAGGAAATTCTGAAAGAGATTGGAACTGATTTTGAGTTGGGACAATTGCTGAACTTGTAGGAACAAGCTCATAATCTTGTGGGATCTGTTTTCTGCTACTGGATTCCATTAGAATGGAATACTCCGAAATCTCTTATCTGCAATTTGTAATCTTTGGTCAATAACCACTATTAGATTAAAATCTGGATCTCCACGTAATATAGATAGTCTGAGCATTGTACGGAGAAATGGTATTTGTAACTCTTGCTCTATCTTTTCTCTCAATGGCTTGAAATGAGGATTAATGATGATAGTCTTCATTTAAAAATCTGTATAAATTCTTTTGTAAGAAGGCAGTTGATAATGGAAATATTTATCAGAATGGAATTTTATTTAATCTCTTTCTGGCTTCTAATTTTAATTTTTTAAGAAAATCAATCATTTCTTGATTAGGATAGCCATGGAGGATTGAAATGTCTATCACATCTTGTACTGCGGGAATCCATAAATCTTGTTCAATCTTCTCCTTCCACGTTTTATAAATAAATTTCATTGTGCTGTTTTCCCTGTAAAAATTCTCTTGTAAGAAAATCAGGTAAAGAATTCTTTTCTCCTTTAATAAATTCTATTTCAAAATCAAATACTGAGACTATGGCTTGCCATCTGGCAAAAATTTGTTTAGAAACTAAATTTTGCACATCCTTTTGTAAAATCTCTTTAGCCGATTTACAATCGACTCTAAGTAAGAATTTTTTATTATAAAGATCATCTTGGAATTTAGAAATACATAAAACTATAGAAAGAACTTCTTTTTTAACAGTACTGTAATTCTTTTGTGGTCCAGACCAAACACCAGAATAATATCTTACTAAGGTTTCTTTAGTTTGATCTTGTAGTCTTTGTTTTAATATTCCTCCGAAGCCTATTTCTGACGCATCTGTTTCAACTATCATGAAAGCAGAAGGATGAGGAATATTTGTACATGGAAGGGTTTTAACCTTTTCTTTTATCATTCGTACAATTTTAGTATGTTCTTCTGTCCAAGGATTAGGGTTTTTCTTTAATCTTTGAAATAAAAGGGTACACATTTGTCTTAGGTTAGGGAAAAAATCTGAAATATAGTTTAAACATCCTAAGAATCTTTGAAGTTGTGTTTTATCTTTTATTTCATCTGGAAATTTATTGGCGAATTCTATACTTCTGTTGATTGGTCTTATTGTTTGTTGATAAATGTTATGTCCTAAAAATCTTATTTTGGTTTGGAATAATTTTATTTTTGGGGCTGAGACTGCTAGGCCATTTTTCTTAATAATATATAAAAAAGTATTTAGATGTTTAAAATGTTCTTCTATGGTTTTAGAGAATATTAAAACATCGTCAATATAGACTATTATAAATTTAGAGTATGGATTAAATATATCATTCATTATTTTTTGAAATTCTGATGGTGCATTTTTTAATCCAAATGGCATTACATTCCATTCGTAATGTCCAAAAGGAACTGTAAAGGCTGTTTTATATCTATCTTCTTCTATTATTTGTATTTGCCAAAATCCACTTTTCATATCAAATTTTGAATATATATTAGAATCATAAAGTCTGTTAAGTAAATCTCTCTTATTTGGAATAGGATATCTTATCCATTGTAAAGCTTTATTAAGTGGTTTATAGTTTATAACTAAACGAGGTGTTCCTCTTTCCTTTTCTGCTTGATTATTAACATAAAAAGCTGCACAACTCCAAGGAGACTTTGATTCTCTAATTAATTTTTTGTTTAAAAGGGACTTTATTTCTTCTTTACAGTAATTTAATAATTCTAAATTCATTTGTATTGGTCTAGCCTTAGTAGGAATATTAATTTCTTTAAATTCTTTCTCATAAGGTAAGGATACTTGATGTCTTTTTCTTTCCCAAAAGGTTGTTGGGGAATCTGAACAAACTGATTTTATAAAGAGTTCTTCAAGTTCTTTTATTTTTAATTGTAAATTAGGATTTACAAGTTTCTCTTCAATTTTAAGACTGTAGATTTCTTTAGTTAACGAGTTGATTAATGATGACTTTTTTGTAATAAGATTTATATTTTTTATTATAGATGAAGTTTGAAGTAAGGTAACTTCTGAGTGTCTAATGGGATTAAGGAACTTAAATGTTAATTTAGTTCCCATTACTTTAGTATGAACACCATGTCTATTAACTTTAAAGGGATAGATCTGTGTTAGAAAGGGTGTTCCTAATATAACTTCTTGTGTTAAGTCTTTTACCATTATAAAAGTATTTTTAAAACAATATCCATTGTTACATACAGATGCAATAGGTATTTTATAATTAAGTTTCATTCTTGCACCATTTGCATTATGTAATTTTTCTGTAGTTTTATGATAATGTTTTGAGGGAATAATCCCTTCGCAAATACAATTAAGGTCTGCTCCGCTGTCTAAAAGGGCTATAGTATTAAGTACGAAATCTTCTACTTTTATGGTTACATAAACATACCATTTTTGAAAATTTATTTGTTCAATAACATTTATAAAAGTATCATCATTAATATTAATTTCTTCTTTAGAAACATTTTCTTTAGATCTGATGTTAGAAGATGAGTCTGATGAAGTTTGTTCATCTCCTTCATGTTTGTTTAATTCAAGATGAGCAATTCTAGTTTCTAATTCCAAGTCTTTGGCTTCATTTAAAATGAGTTGTTCTTGTAGAGCATTAACTTCTCTTTTTAAATTGTTAACTTCAGCTTGAAGGTCTTTAGTTGTTATAGATGAAAATATACTTGAAGATGGTCTTTTACTGATCATTTTTGATAGACTAAACGGTTCTTCGGGAAGAGTTTTTTGTTCTTTGAAAATTAAATTTTTTAATTTGATAAAATATTCTTGTTTTATAGCTGGATCTTCAAGTTTATCTATAAGTTGAAATAATGCTTCATTTTCTTTTTCTTTTGTTATAACATAACAAAATTGAGTGGATCCAGAGTCATCAGAGTCTGATGATTCATGACCTTCTTCTTCTGATGATTCTTTAATAAGTATTTTAACTAGTTTGTCTTTTAATTCTGCATCTTCTTTGCAAACTTCTGAAATCTTTTGTCTAAGATTGCATTGATTTGCTTTATGTCCAGGTTTTCCACACTTATAACAGATAATTTTCTTTTCCCTTGGTTTATCAGATTTTTTATTATTTTGTTTATTAAATCTAGATTTTCTAAAACTTTGTTTTTTATCAGATCTTTTAAATTGTTTTCTTTTACTAGGAGGATCACCAATTTTTTCTAATCCAAAGTCTTGGCAGAAATTTCCTAATTCTTTTCTTCGTGATCCCTTGTCTTTTCCGTATTTAGCCTGTAATTTAAGTTCTGAACATAATGCTAATCCTTCTTTTTTAACAAACGCAGTTAACTGTCCATATGTTATATCTTTCCAGGGAATTTCTTCAGATTGTAATTCTTCTTTTATTTTTTGATTAATTCTTTGGGCGAATAAGGAAGGTAGACCAGCAACGAAGTGTTCCTTCCAATATCCTTTATTACAGTCTGATCTTTTGAATACATATGAAAGAAAAACATCTTTATACCATCTGTAATCACTGAGTGTTTTACACTTTAAGTTATTTAGTATTTCTCTATTAGCTTGGAGCTCTTCTTTAGGATTTCCAATAAAGTGCATACTAATTGTGTAAATTAATTGATTTACTGGTTCTTCTTCTCCTAAATCATTTTTATAGTTTAAGATTTCTTCTTTTTGTTGAAAAGTAAGGGCATTATCCCACCAATTTTTTAATTGTCCTGTAAATCCTGTAACAATTAAGGATACACAGACTTGGTCAGTTTTATCTGAACATTTATAGGCTATGTTAGCCATTCCCATTTCTTGTAATGTGTTTAGGATTTCTCCTTCAGATTTTCCATCTATATTCCACTCATAGATACTTTGTCCATTATAATCAGTAGATCTAAACTTGGATCTTTCTTCATATTGAATATCTGGAGGAGTAGGTCTAGAGTAAAAGTTTCTAGTATCCATATTTCTATTAATTCTTCTATGCCCTTGAAATCCTTTTCTATTTTTTCTTAACTTATTTATTTCTAAAGGTTCATCATAAAAATTAGTTTCAATATTATGAATTATCTTTTCGTCGTTTGAATTTTCTGAACCTGTAGATTCTTCAGTAGTAGGATAATTAGAGTCTGAGTCTGAAGATTTATCATTTTGTTCATTTATACATTGTATTTGTTTGTCTTTATCTAATTTTTTATTTATTTTATCAATTAGAGTTAAGGGTGAACTTAGTGAGATATTTTTTAGAGATTCTTTTGGAATTCCTTGAATCTGAAAATGAGGTCTAGAAATATTCCTAGGGAACTTAGGTTCTTCACCAGCTATTTTCTCATGCACAAGTTCTACTTGGGTGGCTATAGTATGAAGAAGCTGATTAGAATAATTATTTTGTTGAAAAATTTTTTTAACATCTTCTAAGGTAGATGTTCTATTGTCTGAAGTGCCAATCCTACCATTTTTAAATGGTTCACCTGTTAATTCTCCTTCTTCAGTTTTGATTTTTATTCCTTTTAGAGGAGGGTGAATTGAATGAACTATTCCTTCTGGTAAAATATTCCACGTTTTAGTAAGTCTAGTTTGTACTTCTATGGACTTATAATTAAAAGGTTGTTCTATACCATTTTTCTTAAGGTAGTGTTTGAACCAACTAAAGAAAGGAATATTACTTTGAATTTTTTCCATTTCTTCATACCAAATTTCTCTAATTTTATTTTTATAACTTTCTTCGAAACTTAAGAACCAATTTCTTTTTTCTCTATTTTTTCTTGAATTAAAATCAGTTCTAAGATAATCTTTGTCTATTGTAAAGACAGAGTTGATAATAACATTTATTGAAGAGTATCTGTTCATTTCACTATTAGTAGGAGAAGATTGAGTTTGGTCTATAGGTTCTGTAACCTGATTAGGTATAGGACTACTGAAGTCTAGGATTACTTCTGTATTTTCTAAATCTGTGTTTCCTAAATCTATACTCTTATTTCTTCTACTATAATTATTACTTCTGGCAGTATAGAAAGAGTCTGAAAAAGAACTCCTCGGTTCTAAATTATTTCTTAGTCTTGGTAACGTTGAATAACTTCTACTAAGATTGAATTTAAGAAGAACTTTACCATCTGAACTTTCAGTTATTTCTGAAACATCCTTTTTCTCTAAATTTTCTGGAGGACAATCATGTTCAAGTTCTAAAGTAGTTGGAATAGTTATATCATCCCATTTAATAAGTTTAGGAGTAAATATTGTAGATTTTTCAGCTTCTAACTGAAGTAAAGTTGTTTCTCCTTTTGGAACAGGAGGGATTAAACATCTCGGATCTGTTAAAGAAGTTAAAAGTCTATAATGAACTCTATATATTATAGCAAAATTCTTTGATAATTGTTTAAAGTTATCTTTTAGGATTTTTACATCTAAAGTTAACGTCTGAGTAACCCTAGGGTCTGTAAGATCAACATGAAAATTAGGTGAACAATTGAAATAGACTGGGCCATTACATATATTTGTCTGAATTATAGCTATTAACGAGTCTTTGTAAGATTTAAGTCTATCATCTCTTAAGGCTATGAAAATAGGAGTATCAATTCCTTTTCTGGCTAACGGTTTTAGAGCAACTTGTATCAAACCTAGATGAATATATCTGTACCCTTTTGTTTGATATTTTCTTAGTGATAAAGAAGATAAAAGTTGTAAAGATTGTTGTTCTTTACTAAGACTAATAGTTTCTTCATGACTTCTTACACTAAAAGCTGTTTTAAAGTCTATAATTCCAATTCTATAAATTGACTCTATATTCTGATGAGGAATGGACCAATCAACCATATTGTTTTCATCATTTGTATACAAATTTTCATTACTATGCACAACAGGGTTACTGTTAGAACTAGAACCCCTAGAAAGCATTCGTCTAAACTGTAAAGCCATATTTCTATTAACTGCTTATCATTACTAATTCAGTGTTTAACACTATAGTTGGCGTGGGACCATCGACCGGGACCACCCATAACCAAGGGCTGACCAAACGGTTTTACGATTAAACCAAGCACGCACACGTAAATAGTGTTAATATGAACGGTAATTTAAACAGTAAAAAGAAATATAATTTAAGGTTTAGAATAATACTTCTAATGGCTCTGATACCAAATTAAACCCAGGTTTGATGGTAGTAACGAATTTTTAAAAACAGGTAATAAACTCAGAAAATAACCACAAATTATAACTTTTATATAATTTTGGAACTATTAAATACAAACAATTTATGAGAAAATAAGAAAGACTTACAAATATTCAAACTTTTCTTCAACTTAGAACAACTTGAAAACTGAAAGAAAATATTTTTGAGACAGACTTGAGAGGGTTTTTTGAGATGTGGAAGAGCACTCTGATTTTCGATGCCTTTCCTCAACCTGTATCCTGCTTTATATAGGTGACCAATATTGCCTTTTTTTAGGTCCGTCGCATAATTCGCCATTTTCTCATAGTAGCACACGAAAATATATCGAAATCTTATGCAATCCAAAATGGGAGAGCCTCATCTCTAATGACTCTGTAACTTGGTAGATACAAGTTTTATATTGTATTTATTGAATCGGAGACCAATATTCCATGTTTTTAGTCCGTCGCTTGTTTCGCCATTTTCTCATAGGGTACTGTACACGAAAATATATCGAAATCTTAAGCAATCCAAAATGGCAGAGCCTCAACTGTAATGACTCTGTAACTTGGTAGATACAAGTTTTATATTGTATTTATTGAATCGGATACCAATATTCCATGTTTTAAGTCCGTCGCATATTTCGCCATTTTCTCATAGGGTACTGTACACGAAAATATATCGAAATCTTAAGCAATCCAAAATGGCAGAGCCTCAACTCTAATGACTCTGTAACTTGGTAGATACAAGTTTTATATTGTATTTATTGAATCGGAGACCAATATTCCCTGTTTTAAGTCCGTCGCATATTTCGCCATTTTCTAATAGGGTAATGTACACGAAAATATATCGAAATCTTAAGCAATCCAAAATGGCAGAGCCTCAACTCTAATGACTCTGTAACTTGGTAGATACAAGTTTTATATTGTATTTATTGAATCGGAGACCAATATTCCATGTTTTAAGTCCGTCGCTTGTTTCGCCATTTTCTCATAGGGTACTGTACACGAAAATATATCGAAATCTTAAGCAATCCAAAATGGCAGAGCCTCAACTCTAATGACTCTGTAACTTGGTAGATACAAGTTTTATATTGTATTTATTGAATCGGAGACCAATATTCCATGTTTTTAGTCCGTCGCTTGTTTCGCCATTTTCTTATAGGGTACTGTACACGAAAATATATCGAAATCTTAAGCTATCCAAAATGGCTGAGCCTCAACTCTAATGACTCTGTAACTTGGTATATACAAGTTTTATGTTGTATTTATTGAATCGGAGACCAATATTCCCTGTTTTAAGTCCGTCGTATATTTCGCCATTTTCTCATAGGGTAATGTACACGAAAATATATCGAAATCTTAAGCAATCCAAAATGGCAGAGCCTCAACTCTAATGACTCTGTAACTTGGTAGATACAAGTTTTATATTGTATTTATTGAATCGGAGACCAATATTCCATGTTTTAAGTCCGTCGCTTGTTTCGCCATTTTCTCTTAGGGCACTGTACACGAAAATATATCGAAATCTTAAGCAATCCAAAATGGCAGAGCCTCAACTCTAATGACTCTGTAACTTGGTAGATACAAGTTTTATATTGTATTTATTGAATCGGAGACCAATATTCCCTTTTTTTAGGTCCGTCGCATAATTCGCCATTTTCTCATAGTAGCACACGAAAATATATCGAAATCTTATGCAATCCAAAATGGCAGAGCCTCATCTCTAATTACTCTGTAACTTGGTAGATACAAGATTTATATTGTATTTATTGAATCGGAGACCAATATTCCATGTTTTTAGTCCGTCGCTTGTTTCGCCATTTTCTCATAGGGTACTGTACACGAAAATATATCGAAATCTTAAGCAATCCAAAATGGCAGAGCCTCAACTGTAATGACTCTGTAACTTGGTAGATACAAGTTTTATATTGTATTTATTGAATCGGATACCAATATTCCATGTTTTAAGTCCGTCGCATATTTCGCCATTTTCTCATAGGGTACTGTACACGAAAATATATCGAAATCTTAAGCAATCCAAAATGGCAGAGCCTCAACTCTAATGACTCTGTAACTTGGTAGATACAAGTTTTATATTGTATTTATTGAATCGGAGACCAATATTCCATGTTTTAAGTCCGTCGCTTGTTTCGCCATTTTCTCTTAGGGCACTGTACACGAAAATATATCGAAATCTTAAGCAATCCAAAATGGCAGAGCCTCAACTCTAATGACTCTGTAACTTGGTAGATACAAGTTTTATATTGTATTTATTGAATCGGAGACCAATATTCCCTTTTTTTAGGTCCGTCGCATAATTCGCCATTTTCTCATAGTAGCACACGAAAATATATCGAAATCTTATGCAATCCAAAATGGCAGAGCCTCATCTCTAATTACTCTGTAACTTGGTAGATACAAGATTTATATTGTATTTATTGAATCGGATACCAATATTCCATGTTTTAAGTCCGTCGCATATTTCGCCATTTTCTCATAGGGTACTGTACACGAAAATATATCGAAATCTTAAGCAATCCAAAATGGCAGAGCCTCAACTGTAATGACTCTGTAACTTGGTAGATACAAGTTTTATATTGTATTTATTGAATCGGATACCAATATTCCATGTTTTAAGTCCGTCGCATATTTCGCCATTTTCTCATAGGGTATTGTACACGAAAATATATCGAAATCTTAAGCAATCCAAAATGGCAGAGCCTCAACTCTAATGACTCTGTAACTTGGTAGATACAAGTGTTATATTGTATTTATTGAATCGGAGACCAATATTCCCTTTTTTTAGGTCCGTCGCATAATTCGCCATTTTCTCATAGGGTACTGTACACGAAAATATATCGAAATCTTAAGCTATCCAAAATGGCAGAGCCTCAACTCTAATGACTCTGTAACTTGGTAGATAAAAGTTTTATATTGTATTTATTGAATCGGAGACCAATATTCCCTTTTTTTAGGCCCGTCGCACAATTCGCCATTTTCTCATAGGGTACTGTACACGAAAATATATCGAAATCTTAAGAAATCCAAAATGGCAGAGCCTCAACTCTAATGACTCTGTAACTTGGTAGATACATGTTTTATATTGTATTTATTGAATCGGATACCAATATTCCATGTTTTAAGTCCGTCGCTTGTTTCGCCATTTTCTAATAGGGTACTGTACACGAAAATATATCGAAATCTTAAGCTATCCAAAATGGCTGAGCCTCAACTCTAATGACTCTGTAACTTGGTATATACAAGTTTTATGTTGTATTTATTGAATCGGAGACCAATATTCCCTGTTTTAAGTCCGTCGTATATTTCGCCATTTTCTCATAGGGTAATGTACACGAAAATATATCGAAATCTTAAGCAATCCAAAATGGCAGAGCCTCAACTCTAATGACTCTGTAACTTGGTAGATACAAGTTTTATATTGTATTTATTGAATCGGAGACCAATATTCCATGTTTTAAGTCCGTCGCTTGTTTCGCCATTTTCTAATAGGGTACTGTACACGAAAATATATCGAAATCTTAAGCTATCCAAAATGGCTGAGCCTCAACTCTAATGACTCTGTAACTTGGTATATACAAGTTTTATGTTGTATTTATTGAATCGGAGACCAATATTCCCTGTTTTAAGTCCGTCGTATATTTCGCCATTTTCTCATAGGGTAATGTACACGAAAATATATCGAAATCTTAAGCAATCCAAAATGGCAGAGCCTCAACTCTAATGACTCTGTAACTTGGTAGATACAAGTTTTATATTGTATTTATTGAATCGGATACCAATATTCCATGTTTTAAGTCCGTCGCATATTTCGCCATTTTCTCATAGGGTACTGTACACGAAAATATATCGAAATCTTAAGCAATCCAAAATGGCAGAGCCTCAACTCTAATGACTCTGTAACTTGGTAGATACAAGTTTTATATTGTATTTATTGAATCGGATACCAATATTCCATGTTTTAAGTCCGTCGCATATTTCGCCATTTTCTCATAGGGTAATGTACACGAAAATATATCGAGTTCTTAAGCAATCCAAAATGGCAGAGCCTCAACTCTAATGACTCTGTAACTTGGTAGATACAAGTTTTATATTGTATTTATTGAATCGGAGACCAATATTCCATGTTTTAAGTCCGTCGCTTGTTTCGCCATTTTCTAATAGGGTACTGTACACGAAAATATATCGAAATCTTAAGCTATCCAAAATGGCTGAGCCTCAACTCTAATGACTCTGTAACTTGGTAGATACATGTTTTATATTGTATTTATTGAATCGGATACCAATATTCCATGTTTTAAGTCCGTCGCTTGTTTCGCCATTTTCTAATAGGGTACTGTACACGAAAATATATCGAAATCTTAAGCAATCCAAAATGGCAGAGCCTCAACTCTAATGACTCTGTAACTTGGTAGATACAAGTTTTATATTGTATTTATTGAATCGGAGACCAATATTCCCTTTTTTTAGGTCCGTCGCATAATTCGCCATTTTCTCATAGTAGCACACGAAAATATATCGAAATCTTATGCAATCCAAAATGGCAGAGCCTCATCTCTAATTACTCTGTAACTTGGTAGATACAAGATTTATATTGTATTTATTGAATCGGATACCAATATTCCATGTTTTAAGTCCGTCGCATATTTCGCCATTTTCTCATAGGGTACTGTACACGAAAATATATCGAAATCTTAAGCAATCCAAAATGGCAGAGCCTCAACTGTAATGACTCTGTAACTTGGTAGATACAAGTTTTATATTGTATTTATTGAATCGGATACCAATATTCCATGTTTTAAGTCCGTCGCATATTTCGCCATTTTCTCATAGGGTATTGTACACGAAAATATATCGAAATCTTAAGCAATCCAAAATGGCAGAGCCTCAACTCTAATGACTCTGTAACTTGGTAGATACAAGTGTTATATTGTATTTATTGAATCGGAGACCAATATTCCCTTTTTTTAGGTCCGTCGCATAATTCGCCATTTTCTCATAGGGTACTGTACACGAAAATATATCGAAATCTTAAGCTATCCAAAATGGCAGAGCCTCAACTCTAATGACTCTGTAACTTGGTAGATAAAAGTTTTATATTGTATTTATTGAATCGGAGACCAATATTCCCTTTTTTTAGGCCCGTCGCACAATTCGCCATTTTCTCATAGGGTACTGTACACGAAAATATATCGAAATCTTAAGAAATCCAAAATGGCAGAGCCTCAACTCTAATGACTCTGTAACTTGGTAGATACATGTTTTATATTGTATTTATTGAATCGGATACCAATATTCCATGTTTTAAGTCCGTCGCTTGTTTCGCCATTTTCTAATAGGGTACTGTACACGAAAATATATCGAAATCTTAAGCTATCCAAAATGGCTGAGCCTCAACTCTAATGACTCTGTAACTTGGTATATACAAGTTTTATGTTGTATTTATTGAATCGGAGACCAATATTCCCTGTTTTAAGTCCGTCGTATATTTCGCCATTTTCTCATAGGGTAATGTACACGAAAATATATCGAAATCTTAAGCAATCCAAAATGGCAGAGCCTCAACTCTAATGACTCTGTAACTTGGTAGATACAAGTTTTATATTGTATTTATTGAATCGGATACCAATATTCCATGTTTTAAGTCCGTCGCATATTTCGCCATTTTCTCATAGGGTACTGTACACGAAAATATATCGAAATCTTAAGCAATCCAAAATGGCAGAGCCTCAACTCTAATGACTCTGTAACTTGGTAGATACAAGTTTTATATTGTATTTATTGAATCGGATACCAATATTCCATGTTTTAAGTCCGTCGCATATTTCGCCACTTTCTCATAGGGTAATGTACACGAAAATATATCGAAATCTTAAGCAATCCAAAATGGCAGAGCCTCAACTCTAATGACTCTGTAACTTGGTAGATACAAGTTTTATATTGTATTTATTGAATCGGAGACCAATATTCCATGTTTTAAGTCCGTCGCTTGTTTCGCCATTTTCTAATAGGGTACTGTACACGAAAATATATCGAAATCTTAAGCTATCCAAAATGGCTGAGCCTCAACTCTAATGACTCTGTAACTTGGTAGATACATGTTTTATATTGTATTTATTGAATCGGATACCAATATTCCATGTTTTAAGTCCGTCGCTTGTTTCGCCATTTTCTAATAGGGTACTGTACACGAAAATATATCGAAATCTTAAGCTATCCAAAATGGCTGAGCCTCAACTCTAATGACTCTGTAACTTGGTATATACAAGTTTTATGTTGTATTTATTGAATCGGAGACCAATATTCCCTGTTTTAAGTCCGTCGTATATTTCGCCATTTTCTCATAGGGTAATGTACACGAAAATATATCGAAATCTTAAGCAATCCAAAATGGCAGAGCCTCAACTCTAATGACTCTGTAACTTGGTAGATACATGTTTTATATTGTATTTATTGAATCGGATACCAATATTCCATGTTTTAAGTCCGTCGCATATTTTGCCATTTTCTCATAGGGTAATGTACACGAAAATATAACGAAATCTTAAGCAATCCAAAATGGCAGAGCCTCAACTCTAATGACTCTGTAACTTGGTAGATACAAGTTTTATATTGTATTTATTGAATCGGAGACCAATATTCCATGTTTTAAGTCCGTCGCTTGTTTCGCCATTTTCTAATAGGGTACTGTACACGAAAATATATCGAAATCTTAAGCTATCCAAAATGGCTGAGCCTCAACTCTAATGACTCTGTAACTTGGAAGATACATGTTTTATATTGTATTTATTGAATCGGATACCAATATTCCATGTTTTAAGTCCGTCGCTTGTTTCGCCATTTTCTAATAGGGTACTGTACACGAAAATATATCGAAATCTTAAGCTATCCAAAATGGCTGAGCCTCAACTCTAATGACTCTGTAACTTGGTAGATACATGTTTTATATTGTATTTATTGAATCGGATACCAATATTCCATGTTTTAAGTCCGTCGCTTGTTTCGCCATTTTCTAATAGGGTACTGTACACGAAAATATATCGAAATCTTAAGCTATCCAAAATGGCTGAGCCTCAACTCTAATGACTCTGTAACTTGGTATATACAAGTTTTATGTTGTATTTATTGAATCGGAGACCAATATTCCCTGTTTTAAGTCCGTCGTATATTTCGCCATTTTCTCATAGGGTAATGTACACGAAAATATATCGAAATCTTAAGCAATCCAAAATGGCAGAGCCTCAACTCTAATGACTCTGTAACTTGGTAGATACAAGTTTTATATTGTATTTATTGAATCGGAGACCAATATTCCATGTTTTAAGTCCGTCGCTTGTTTCGCCATTTTCTAATAGGGTACTGTACACGAAAATATATCGAAATCTTAAGCTATCCAAAATGGCTGAGCCTCAACTCTAATGACTCTGTAACTTGGTAGATACATGTTTTATATTGTATTTATTGAATCGGATACCAATATTCCATGTTTTAAGTCCGTCGCTTGTTTCGCCATTTTCTAATAGGGTACTGTATACGAAAATATATCGAAATCTTAAGCTATCCAAAATGGCAGAGCCTCAACTCTAATGACTCTGTAACTTGGTAGATACAAGTTTTATATTGTATTTATTGAATCGGAGACCAATATTCCCTTTTTTTAGGTCCGTCGCATAATTCGCCATTTTCTCATAGGGTACTGTGCACGAAAATATATCGAAATCTTAAGCTATCCAAAATGGCAGAGCCTCAACTCTAATGACTCTGTAACTTGTTAGATAAAAGTTTTATATTGTATTTATTGAATCGGAGACCAATATTCCCTTTTTTTAGGCCCGTCGCAAAATTCGCCATTTTCTCATAGGGTACTGTACACGAAAATATATCGAAATCTTAAGAAATCCAAAATGGCAGAGCCTCAACTCTAATGACTCTGTAACTTGGTAGATACATGTTTTATATTGTATTTATTGAATCGGATACCAATATTCCATGTTTTAAGTCCGTCGCTTGTTTCGCCATTTTCTAATAGGGTACTGTACACGAAAATATATCGAAATCTTAAGCTATCCAAAATGGCTGAGCCTCAACTCTAATGACTCTGTAACTTGGTATATACAAGTTTTATGTTGTATTTATTGAATCGGAGACCAATATTCCCTGTTTTAAGTCCGTCGTATATGTCGCCATTTTCTCATAGGGTAATGTACACGAAAATATATCGAAATCTTAAGCAATCCAAAATGGCAGAGCCTCAACTCTAATGACTCTGTAACTTGGTAGATACAAGTTTTATATTGTATTTATTGAATCGGAGACCAATATTCCATGTTTTAAGTCCGTCGCTTGTTTCGCCATTTTCTAATAGGGTAATGTACACGAAAATATATCGAAATCTTAAGCAATCCAAAATGGCAGAGCCTCAACTCTAATGACTCTGTAACTTGGTAGATACAAGTTTTATATTGTATTTATTGAATCGGATACCAATATTCCATGTTTTAAGTCCGTCGCATATTTCGCCATTTTCTCATAGGGTACTGTACACGAAAATATATCGAAATCTTAAGCAATCCAAAATGGCAGAGCCTCAACTCTAATGACTCTGTAACTTGGTAGATACAAGTTTTATATTGTATTTATTGAATCGGATACCAATATTCCATGTTTTAAGTCCGTCGCATATTTCGCCATTTTCTCATAGGGTAATGTACACGAAAATATATCGAAATCTTAAGCAATCCAAAATGGCAGAGCCTCAACTCTAATGACTCTGTAACTTGGTCGATACAAGTTTTATATTGTATTTATTGAATCGGAGACCAATATTCCATGTTTTAAGTCCGTCGCTTGTTTCGCCATTTTCTAATAGGGTACTGTACACGAAAATATATCGAAATCTTAAGCTATCCAAAATGGCTGAGCCTCAACTCTAATGACTCTGTAACTTGGTAGATACATGTTTTATATTGTATTTATTGAATCGGATACCAATATTCCATGTTTTAAGTCCGTCGCTTGTTTCGCCATTTTCTAATAGGGTACTGTACACGAAAATATATCGAAATCTTAAGCTATCCAAAATGGCTGAGCCTCAACTCTAATGACTCTGTAACTTGGAAGATACATGTTTTATATTGTATTTATTGAATCGGATACCAATATTCCATGTTTTAAGTCCGTCGCTTGTTTCGCCATTTTCTAATAGGGTACTGTACACGAAAATATATCGAAATCTTAAGCTATCCAAAATGGCTGAGCCTCAACTCTAATGACTCTGTAACTTGGTAGATACATGTTTTATATTGTATTTATTGAATCGGATACCAATATTCCATGTTTTAAGTCCGTCGCTTGTTTCGCCATTTTCTAATAGGGTACTGTACACGAAAATATATCGAAATCTTAAGCTATCCAAAATGGCTGAGCCTCAACTCTAATGACTCTGTAACTTGGTATATACAAGTTTTATGTTGTATTTATTGAATCGGAGACCAATATTCCCTGTTTTAAGTCCGTCGTATATTTCGCCATTTTCTCATAGGGTACTGTACACGAAAATATATCGAAATCTTAAGCTATCCAAAATGGCTGAGCCTCAACTCTAATGACTCTGTAACTTGGTAGATACAAGTTTTATATTGTATTTATTGAATCGGAGACCAATATTCCATGTTTTAAGTCCGTCGCTTGTTTCGCCATTTTCTAATAGGGTACTGTACACGAAAATATATCGAAATCTTAAGCTATCCAAAATGGCTGAGCCTCAACTCTAATGACTCTGTAACTTGGTAGATACATGTTTTATATTGTATTTATTGAATCGGATACCAATATTCCATGTTTTAAGTCCGTCGCTTGTTTCGCCATTTTCTAATAGGGTACTGTATACGAAAATATATCGAAATCTTAAGCTATCCAAAATGGCAGAGCCTCAACTCTAATGACTCTGTAACTTGGTAGATACAAGTTTTATATTGTATTTATTGAATCGGAGACCAATATTCCCTTTTTTTAGGTCCGTCGCATAATTCGCCATTTTCTCATAGGGTACTGTACACGAAAATATATCGAAATCTTAAGCTATCCAAAATGGCAGAGCCTCAACTCTAATGACTCTGTAACTTGTTAGATAAAAGTTTTATATTGTATTTATTGAATCGGAGACCAATATTCCCTTTTTTTAGGCCCGTCGCAAAATTCGCCATTTTCTCATAGGGTACTGTACACGAAAATATATCGAAATCTTAAGAAATCCAAAATGGCAGAGCCTCAACTCTAATGACTCTGTAACTTGGTAGATACATGTTTTATATTGTATTTATTGAATCGGATACCAATATTCCATGTTTTAAGTCCGTCGCTTGTTTCGCCATTTTCTAATAGGGTACTGTACACGAAAATATATCGAAATCTTAAGCTATCCAAAATGGCTGAGCCTCAACTCTAATGACTCTGTAACTTGGTATATACAAGTTTTATGTTGTATTTATTGAATCGGAGACCAATATTCCCTGTTTTAAGTCCGTCGTATATGTCGCCATTTTCTCATAGGGTAATGTACACGAAAATATATCGAAATCTTAAGCAATCCAAAATGGCAGAGCCTCAACTCTAATGACTCTGTAACTTGGTAGATACAAGTTTTATATTGTATTTATTGAATCGGAGACCAATATTCCATGTTTTAAGTCCGTCGCTTGTTTCGCCATTTTCTAATAGGGTAATGTACACGAAAATATATCGAAATCTTAAGCAATCCAAAATGGCAGAGCCTCAACTCTAATGACTCTGTAACTTGGTAGATACAAGTTTTATATTGTATTTATTGAATCGGATACCAATATTCCATGTTTTAAGTCCGTCGCATATTTCGCCATTTTCTCATAGGGTACTGTACACGAAAATATATCGAAATCTTAAGCAATCCAAAATGGCAGAGCCTCAACTCTAATGACTCTGTAACTTGGTAGATACAAGTTTTATATTGTATTTATTGAATCGGATACCAATATTCCATGTTTTAAGTCCGTCGCATATTTCGCCATTTTCTCATAGGGTAATGTACACGAAAATATATCGAAATCTTAAGCAATCCAAAATGGCAGAGCCTCAACTCTAATGACTCTGTAACTTGGTCGATACAAGTTTTATATTGTATTTATTGAATCGGAGACCAATATTCCATGTTTTAAGTCCGTCGCTTGTTTCGCCATTTTCTAATAGGGTACTGTACACGAAAATATATCGAAATCTTAAGCTATCCAAAATGGCTGAGCCTCAACTCTAATGACTCTGTAACTTGGTAGATACATGTTTTATATTGTATTTATTGAATCGGATACCAATATTCCATGTTTTAAGTCCGTCGCTTGTTTCGCCATTTTCTAATAGGGTACTGTACACGAAAATATATCGAAATCTTAAGCTATCCAAAATGGCTGAGCCTCAACTCTAATGACTCTGTAACTTGGTATATACAAGTTTTATGTTGTATTTATTGAATCGGAGACCAATATTCCCTGTTTTAAGTCCGTCGTATATTTCGCCATTTTCTCATAGGGTAATGTACACGAAAATATATCGAAATCTTAAGCAATCCAAAATGGCAGAGCCTCAACTCTAATGACTCTGTAACTTGGTAGATACATGTTTTATATTGTATTTATTGAATCGGATACCAATATTCCATGTTTTAAGTCCATCGCATATTTCGCCATTTTCTCATAGGGTACTGTACACGGAAATATATCGAAATCTTAAGCAATCCAAAATGGCAGAGCCTCAACTCTAATGACTCTGTAACTTGGTATATACAAGTTTTATGTTGTATTTATTTAATCGGAGACCAATATTCCCTGTTTTAAGTCCGTCGCATATTTCGTCATTTTCTCTTAGGGCACTGTACACGGAAATATATCGAAATCTTAAGCAATCCAAAATGGCAGAGCCTCAACTCTAATGACTCTGTAACTTGGTAGATACAAGTTTTATATTGTGTTTATTGAGTCGGAGACCAATATTCCCTTTTTTTAGGTCCGTCGCATAATTCGTCATTTTCTCATAGGGTACTCTACACGAAAATATATCGAAATCTTAGGCAATCCAAAATGGCAAAGGCTCCACTCTAATGATTCTGTAACTTGGTAGATACTAGTTTGATATTGTATTTATTGAATTATAGACCAATATTCCCTACTTTAAGTCCGTCGCATATTTCGCCATTTTCTCATAGGGTACTGTGCACGAAAATATATCGAAATCTTAAGCTATCCAAAATGGCAGAGCCTCAACTCTAATAACTCTGTAACTTGGTAGATACAAGTTTTATATTGTATTTATTGAATGGGAGACCAATATTCCATGTTTTAAGTCCGTCGCATATTTCGCCATTTCATCATAGGGTACTGTACACGAAAATATATCGAAATCTTAAGCTATCCAAAATGGCAGAGCCTCAACTCTAATGACTCTATAACTTGGTAGATACAAGTTTTATATTGTATTTATTGAATCGGAGACCAATATTCCATGTTTTAAGTCCGTCGCATATTTCGCCGTTTTCTCATAGGGTACTACTGTACACGAAAATATATCAAAATCTTAAGCTATCCAAAATGGCAGAGCCTCAACTCTAATGACTGTGTAACTTGGTAGATACAGGTTTTATATTGTATTTATTGAATCGGAGACCAATATTCCATGTTTTAAGTCCGTCGCATATTTCGCCATTTTCTCATAGGGTACTGTACACGAAAACATATCGAAATCTTAAGCAATCAGAAATGGCAGAGCCTCAACTCTAAAGACTCTGTAACTTGGTAGATACAAGTTTTATATTGTATTTATTGAATCGGAGACCAATATTCCCTTTTTTTAGGCCCATCGCATAATTCGCCATTTTCTCATAGGGTACTGTACACGAAAATATATCGAAATCTTAAGAAATCCAAAATGGCAGAGCCTCAACTCTAAAGACTCCGTAACTTGGTAGATACAAGTTTTATATTGTATTTATTGAATCGGATACCAATATTCCAAATATTAAGTCCATCGCATATTTCGTCATTTTCTCATAGGGTACTGTACACGAAAATATATCGAAATCTTAAGCAATCCAAAATGGCAGAGCCTCAACTGTAATGACTCTGTAACTTGGTAGATACATGTTTTATATTGTATTTATTGAATCGGATACCAATATTCCATGTTTTAAGTCCGTCGCATATTTCGCCATTTTCTCATAGGGTATTGTACACGAAAATATATCGAACTCTTAAGCAATCCAAAATGGCAGAGCCTCAACTCTAATGACTCTGTAACTTGGCAGATACAGGTTTTATATTGTATTTATTGAATCGGAGACCAATATTCCATGTTTTAAGTCCGTCGCTTATTTCGCCATTTTCTCTTAGGGTACTGTACACGAAAATATATCGAAATCTTAAGCAATCCAAAATGGCAGAGCCTCAACTCTAATGACTCTGTAACTTGGTAGATACAAGTTTTATATTGTATTTATTGAATCGGAGACCAATATTCCCTTTTTTTAGGTCCGTCGCATAATTCGCCATTTTCTCATAGGGTACTCTACATGAAAATATATCGAAATCTTAGGCAATCCAAAATGGCAGAGGCTCCACTCTAATGACTCTGTAACTTGGTAGATACAAGTTTTATATTGTATTTATTGAATCGGATACCAATATTCCAAGTATTAAGTCCATCGCATATTTCGTCATTTTCTCATAGGGTACTGTACACGAAAATATATCGAAATCTTAAGCAATCCAAAATGGCAGAGCCTCAACTGTAATGACTCTGTAACTTGGTAGATACATGTTTTATATTGTATTTATTGAATCGGATACCAATATTCCAAGTATTAAGTCCATCGCATATTTCGTCATTTTCTCTTAGGGTACTGTACACGAAAATATATCAAAATCTTAAGCTATCCAAAATGGCAGAGCCTCAACTCTAATGACTCTGTAACTTGGTAGATACAGGTTTTATATTGTATTTATTGAATCGGAGACCAATATTCCATGTTTTATGTCCGTCGCATATTTCGCCATTTTCTCATAGGGTACTGTACACGAAAACATATCGAAATCTTAAGCAATCAGAAATGGCAGAGCCTCAACTCTAAAGACTCTGTAACTTGATAGATACAAGTTTTATATTGTATTTATTGAATCGGAGACCAATATTCCCTTTTTTTAGGTCCGTCGCATAATTCGCCATTTTCTCATAGGGTACTGTACACGAAAATATATCGAAATCTTAAGAAATCCAAAATGGCAGAGCCTCAACTCTAAAGACTCCGTAACTTGGTAGATACAAGTTTTATATTGTATTTATTGAATCGGATACCAATATTCCAAGTATTAAGTCCATCGCATATTTCGTCATTTTCTCATAGGGTACTGTACACGAAAATATATCGAAATCTTAAGCAATCCAAAATGGCAGAGCCTCAACTGTAATGACTCTGTAACTTGGTAGATACATGTTTTATATTGTATTTATTGAATCGGATACCAATATTCCAAGTATTAAGTCCATCGCATATTTCGTCATTTTCTCTTAGGGTATTGTACACGAAAATATATCGAAATCTTAAGCAATCCAAAATGGCAGAGCCTCAACTCTAATGACTCTGTAACTTGGCAGATACATGTTTTATATTGTATTTATTGAATCGGAGACCAATATTCCATGTTTTAAGTCCGTCGTTTATTTCGCCATTTTCTCTTAGGGTACTGTACACGAAAATATATCGAAATCTTAAGCAATCCAAAATGGCAGAGCCTCAACTCTAATGACTCTGTAACTTGGTAGATACAAGTTTTATATTGTATTTATTGAATCGGAGACCAATATTCCCTTTTTTTAGGTCCGTCGCATAATTCGCCATTTTCTCATAGGGTACTCTACACGAAAATATATCGAAATCTTAGGCAATCCAAAATGGCAGAGCCACCACTCTAATGACTCTGTAACTTGGTAGATACAAGTTTTATATTGTATTTATTGAATCGGAGACCAATATTCTATGTTTTAAGTCCGTCGCATATTTCGCCATTTTCTCATAGGGTACTGTACACGAAAATATATCGAAATCTTAAGCTATCCAAAATGGCAGAGCCTCAACTCTAATGACTTTGTAACTTGGTAGATACAAGTTTGATATTGTATTTATTGAATTAGAGACCAATATTCCCTACTTTAAGTCCGTCGCATATTTCGCCATTTTCTCATAGGGTACTGTGCACGAAAATATATCGAAGTCTTAAGCTATCCAAAATGGCAGAGCCTCAACTCTAATAACTCTGTAACTTGGTAGATACAAGTTTTATATTGTATTTATTGAATGGGAGACCAATATTCCATGTTTTAAGTCCGTCGCATATTTCGCCATTTCATCATAGGGTACTGTACACGAAAATATATCGAAATCTTAAGCTATCCAAAATGGCAGAGCCTCAACTCTAATGACTCTATAACTTGGTAGATACAAGTTTTATATTGTATTTATTGAATCGGAGACCAATATTCCATGTTTTAAGTCCGTCGCATATTTCGCCATTTTCTCATGGTACTGTACACGAAAACATATCGAAATCTTAAGCAATCAGAAATGGCAGAGCCTCAACTCTAAAGACTCTGTAACTTGGTAGATACAAGTTTTATATTTTATTTATTGAATCGGAGAACAATATTCCCTTTTTTTAGGCCCGTCGCATAATTCGCCATTTTCTCATAGGGTACTGTACACGAAAATATATCGAAATCTTAAGAAATCCAAAATGGCAGAGCCTCAACTCTAAAGACTCCGTAACTTGGTAGATACAAGTTTTATATTGTATTTATTGAATCGGATACCAATATTCCAAGTATTAAGTCCATCGCATATTTCGTCATTTTCTCATAGGGTACTGTACACGAAAATATATCGAAATCTTAAGCTATCCCAAATGGCAGAGCCTCAACTCTAATGACTCTGTAACTTGGTAGATACAAGTTTTATATTGTATTTATTGAATCGGAGACCAATATTCTATGTTTTAAGTCCGTCGCTTATTTCACCATTTTCTCATAGGGTACTGTACACGAAAATATATCGAAATCTTAAGCTATCGAAAATGGCAGAGCCTCAACTCTAATGACTCTGTAACTTGGTAGATACAGGTTTTATATTGTATTTATTGAATCGGAGACAAATATTCCATGTTTTAAGTCCGTCGCATATTTCGCCATTTTCTCATAGGGTACTGTACACGAAAACATATCGAAATCTTAAGCAATCAGAAATGGTAGAGCCTCAACTCTAAAGACTCTGTAACTTAGTAGATACAAGTTTTATATTGTATTTATTGACTCGGAGACCAATATTCCATGTTTTAAGTCCGTCGCATATTTCGCCATTTTCTCATAGGGTACTATAAACGAAAATATATCGAAATCTTAAGCTATCCAAAATGGCAGAGCCTCAACTCTAATGACTCTGTAACATGGTAGATACAGGTTTTATGTTGTATTTATTTAATCGGAGACCAATATTCCCTGTTTTAAGTCCGTCGCATATTTCGCCATTTTCTCTTAGGGTACTGTACACGAAAATATATCGAAATCTTAAGCAATCCAAAATGGCAGAGCCTCAACTCTAATGACTCTGTAACTTGGTAGATACAAGTTTTATATTGTATTTATTGAATCGGAGACCAATATTCCCTTTTTTTAGGTACGTCGCATAATTCGCCATTTTCTCATAGTAGCACACGAAAATATATCGAAATCTTAAGCAATCCAAAATGGCAGAGCCTCAACTCTAATGACTCTGTAACTTGGTAGATACAAGTTTTATATTGTATTTATTGAATCGGAGACCAATATTCCCTTTTTTTAGGTCCGTCGCATAATTCGCCATTTTCTCATAGGGTACTCTACACGAAAATATATCGAAATCTTAGGCAATCCAAAATGGCAGAGCCTCCACTCTAATGACTCTGTAACTTGGTAGATACAAGTTTTATATTGTATTTATTTAATCGGAGACCAATATTCTATGTTTTAAGTCCGTCGCATATTTCGCCATTTTCTCATAGGGTACTGTACACGAAAATATATCGAAATCTTAAGCTATCCAAAATGGGAGAGCCTCAACTCTAATGACTTTGTAACTTGGTAGATACAAGTTTGATATTGTATTTATTGAATTAGAGACCAATATTCCCTACTTTAAGTCCGTCGCATATTTCGCCATTTTCTCATAGGGTACTGTGCACGAAAATATATCGAAATCTTAAGCTATCCAAAATGGCAGAGCCTCAACTCTAATAACTCTGTAACTTGGTAGATACAAGTTTTATATTGTATTTATTGAATGGGAGACCAATATTCCATGTTTTAAGTCCGTCGCATATTTCGCCATTTCATCATAGGGTACTGTACACGAAAATATATCGAAATCTTAAGCTATCCAAAATGGCAGAGCCTCAACTCTAATGACTCTATAACTTGGTAGATACAAGTTTTATATTGTATTTATGGAATCGGAGACCAATATTCCATGTTTTAAGTCCGTCGCATATTTCGACGTTTTCTCATAGTGTACTGTACACGAAAATATATCAAAATCTTAAGCTATCCAAAATGGCAGAGCCTCAACTGTAATGACTCTGTAACTTGGTAGATACATGTTTTATATTGTATTTATTGAATCGGAGACCAATATTCCATGTTTTAAGTCCGTCGCATATTTCGCCATTTTCTCATAGGGTACTGTACACGAAAATATATCGAAATCTTAAGCAATCCAAAATGGCAGAGCCTCAACTCTAATGACTCTGTAACTTGGCAGATACAAGTTTTATATTGTATTTATTGAATCGGAGACCAATATTCCATGTTTTAAGTCCGTCGCATATTTCGCCATTTTCTCTTAGGGTACTGTACACGAAAATATATCGAAATCTTAAGCAATCCAAAATGGCAGAGCCTCAACTCTAATGACTCTGTAACTTGGTAGATACAAGTTTTATATTGTATTTATTGAATCGGAGACCAATATTCCCTTTTTTTAGGTCCGTCGCATAATTCGCCATTTTCTCATAGTAGCACACAAAAATATATCGAAATCTTAAGCAATCCAAAATGGCAGAGCCTCAACTCTAATGACTCTGTAACTTGGTAGATACAAGTTTTATATTGTATTTATTGAATCGGAGACCAATATTCCCTTTTTTTAGGTCCGTCGCATAATTCGCCATTTTCTAATAGGGTACTCTACACGAAAATATATCGAAATCTTAGGCAATCCAAAATGGCAGAGCCTCCACTCTAATGACTCTGTAACTTGGTAGATACAAGTTTTATATTGTATTTATTGAATCGGAGACCAATATTCTATGTTTTAAGTCCGTCACATATTTCGCCATTTTCTCATAGGGTACTGTACACGAAAATATATCGAAATCTTAAGCTATCCAAAATGGCAGAGCCTCAAATCTAATGACTTTGTAACTTGGTAGATACAAGTTTGATATTGTATTTATTGAATTAGAGACCAATATTCCCTACTTTAAGTCCGTCGCATATTTCGCCATTTTCTCATAGGGTACTGTGCACGAAAATATATCGAAATCTTAAGCTATCCAAAATGGCAGAGCCTCAACTCTAATAACTCTGTAACTTGGTAGATACATGTTTTATACTGTATTTATTGAATGGGAGACCAATATTCCATGTTTTAAGTCCGTCGCATATTTCGCCATTTCATCATAGGGTACTGTACACGAAAATATATCGAAATCTTATGCTATCCAAAATGGCAGAGCCTCAACTCTAATGACTCTATAACATGGTAGATACAAGTTTTATATTGTATTTATTGAATCGGAGACCAATATTCCATGTTTTAAGTCCGTCGCATATTTCGCCGTTTTCTCATAGGGTACTGTACACGAAAATATATCAAAATCTTAAGCTATCCAAAATGGCAGAGCCTCAACTCTAATGACTCTGTAACATGGTAGATACAAGTTTTATATTGTATTTATTTAATCGGAGACCAATATTCCCTTTTTTTAGGTCCGTCGCATAATTCGCCATTTTCTCATAGGGTACTCTACACGAAAATATATGGAAATCTTAGGCAATCCAAAATGGCAGAGGCTCCACTCTAATGACTCTGTAACTTGGTAGATACAAGTTTTATATTGTATTTATTGAATTAGAGACCAATATTTCCTACTTTAAGTCCGTCGCATATTTCGCCATTTTCTCATAGGGTACTGTGCACGAAAATATATCGAAATCTTAAGCTATCCAAAATGGCAGAGCCTCAACTCTAATAACTCTGTAACTTGGTAGATACAAGTTTTATATTGTATTTATTGAATGGGAGACCAATATTCCATGTTTTAAGTCCGTCGCATATTTCGCCATTTCATCATAGGGTACTGTACACGAAAATATATCGAAATCTTAAGCTATCCAAAATGGCAGAGCCTCAACTCTAATGACTCTATAACTTGGTAGATACAAGTTTTATATTGTATTTATTGAATCGGAGACCAATATTCCATGTTTTAAGTCCGTCGCATATTTCGCCGTTTTCTCATAGGGTACTGTACACGAAAATATATCTAAATCTTATGCTATCCAAAATGGCAGAGCCTCAACTCTAATGACCCTGTAACTTGGTAGATACAGGTTTTATATTGTATTTATTGAATCGGAGACCAATATTCCATGTTTTAAGTCCGTCGCATATTTCGCCATTTTCTCATAGGGTACTGTACACGAAAACATATCGAAATCTTAAGCAATCAGAAATGGCAGAGCCTCAACTCTAAAGACTCTGTAACTTGGTAGATACAAGTTTTATATTGTATTTATTGAATCGGATACCAATATTCCATGTTTTAAGTCCGTCGCATATTTCGCCATTTTCTCATAGGGTACTGTACATGAAAACATATCGAAATCTTAAGCAATCAGAAATGGCAGAGCCTCAACTCTAAAGACTCTGTAACTTGGTAGATACAAGTTTTATATTGTATTTATTGACTCGGAGACCAATATTCCATGTTTTAAGTCCGTCGCATATTTCGCCATTTTCTCATAGGGTACTATAAACGAAAATATATCGAAATCTTAAGCTATCCAAAATGGCAGAGCCTCAACTCTAATGACTCTGTAACTTGGTAGATACAGGTTTTATGTTGTATTTATTTAATCGGAGACCAATATTCCCTGTTTTAAGTCCGTCGCATATTTCGCCATTTTCTCTTAGGGTACTGTACACGAAAATATATCGAAATCTTAAGAAATCCAAAATGGCAGAGCCTCAACTCTAAAGACTCCGTAACTTGGTAGATACAAGTTTTATATTGTATTTATTGAATCGGATACCAATATTCCAAGTATTAAGTCCATCGCATATTTCGTCATTTTCTCATAGGGTAATGTACACGAAAATATATCGAAATCTTAAGCAATCCAAAATGGCAGAGCCTCAACTCTAATGACTCTGTAACTTGGTAGATACAAGTTTTATATTGTATTTATTGAATCGGAGACCAATATTCCCTTTTTTTAGGTCCGTCGCATAATTCGCCATTTTCTCATAGGGTACTCTGCACGAAAATATATCGAAATCTTAGGCAATCCAAAATGGCAGAGCCTCCACTCTAATGACTCTGTAACTTGGTAGATACAAGTTTTATATTGTATTTATTGAATCGGAGACCAATATTCTATGTTTTAAGTCCGTCGCATATTTCGCCATTTCATCATAGGGTACTGTACACGAAAATATATCGAAATCTTAAGCTATCCAAAATGGCAGAGCCTCAACTCTAATGACTCTATAACTTGGTAGATACAAGTTTTATATTGTATTTATTGAATCGGAGACCAATATTCCATGTTTTAAGTCCGTCGCATATTTCGCCGTTTTCTCATAGGGTACTGTACACGAAAATATATCAAAATCTTAAGCTATCCAAAATGGCAGAGCCTCAACTCTAATGACTCTGTAACTTGGTAGATACAGGTTTTATATTGTATTTATTGAATCGGAGACCAATATTCCATGTTTTAAGTCCGTCGCATATTTCGCCATTTTCTCATAGGGTACTGTACACGAAAACATATCGAAATCTTAAGCAATCAGAAATGGCAGAGCCTCAACTCTAAAGACTCTGTAACTTGGTAGATACAAGTTTTATATTGTATTTATTGAATCGGAGACCAATATTCTATTTTTTTAGGCCCGTCGCATAATTCGCCATTTTCTCATAGGGTACTGTACACGAAAATATATCGAAATCTTAAGAAATCCAAAATGGCAGAGCCTCAACTCTAAAGACTCCGTAACTTGGTAGATACAAGTTTTATATTGTATTTATTGAATCGGATACCAATATTCCAAGTATTAAGTCCATCGCATATTTCGTCATTTTCTCATAGGGTACTGTACACGAAAATATATCGAAATCTTAAGCAATCCAAAATGGCAGAGCCTCAACTGTAATGACTCTGTAACTTGGTAGATACATGTTTTATATTGTATTTATTGAATCGGATACCAATATTCCATGTTTTAAGTCCGTCGCATATTTCGCCATTTTCTTATAGGGTATTGTACACGAAAATATATCGAAATCTTAAGCAATCCAAAATGGCAGAGCCTCAACTCTAATGACTCTGTAACTTGGCAGATACAGGTTTTATATTGTATTTATTGAATCGGAGACCAATATTCCATGTTTTAAGTCCGTCGCTTATTTCGCCATTTTCTCTTAGGGTAATGTACACGAAAATATATCGAAATCTTAAGCAATCCAAAATGGCAGAGCCTCAACTCTAATGACTCTGTAACTTGGAAGATACAAGTTTTATATTGTATTTATTGAATCGGAGACCAATATTCCATGTTTTAAGTCCGTCGCATATTTCGCCATTTTCTCATAGGGTACTATAAACGAAAATATATCGAAATCTTAAGCTATCCAAAATGGCAGAGCCTCAACTCTAATGACTCTGTAACTTGGTAGATACAGGTTTTATGTTGTATTTATATAATCGGAGACCAATATTCCCTGTTTTAAGTCCGTCGCATATTTCGCCATTTTCTCTTAGGGTACTACTGTACACGAAAATATATCGAAATCTTAAGCAATCCAAAATGGCAGAGCCTCAACTCTAATGACTCTGTAACTTGGTAGATACAAGTTTTATATTGTATTTATTGAATCGGACACCAATATTCCCTTTTTTTAGGTCCGTCGCATAATTCGCCATTTTCTCATAGGGTACTCTACACGAAAATATATCGAAATCTTAGGCAATCCAAAATGGCAGAGCCTCCACTCTAATGACTCTGTAACTTGGTAGATACAAGTTTTATATTGTATTTATTGAATCGGAGACCAATATTCTATGTTTTAAGTCCGTCGCATATTTCGCCATTTTCTCATAGGGTACTGTACACGAAAATATATCGAAATCTTAAGCTATCCAAAATGGCAGAGCCTCAACTCTAATGACTTTGTAACTTGGTAGATACAAGTTTGATATTGTATTTATTGAATTAGAGACCAATATTCCCTACTTTAAGTCCGTCGCATATTTCGCCATTTTCTCATAGGGTACTGTGCACGAAAATATATCGAAATCTTAAGCTATCCAAAATGGCAGAGCCTCAACTCTAATAACTCTGTAACTTGGTAGATACAAGTTTTATATTGTATTTATTGAATGGGAGACCAATATTCCATGTTTTAAGTCCGTCGCATATTTCGCCATTTCATCATAGGGTACTGTACACGAAAATATATCGAAATCTTAAGCTATCCAAAATGGCAGAGCCTCAACTCTAATGACTCTATAACTTGGTAGATACAAGTTTTATATTGTATTTATTGAATCGGAGACCAATATTCCATGTTTTAAGTCCGTCGCATATTTCGCCGTTTTCTCATAGGGTACTGTACACGAAAATAAATCAAAATCTTAAGCTATCCAAAATGGCAGAGCCTCAACTCTAATGACTCTGTAACTTGGTAGATACAGGTTTTATATTGTATTTATTGAATCGGAGACCAAGATTCCATGTTTTAAGTCCGTCGCATATTTCGCCATTTTCTCATAGGGTACTGTACACGAAAACATATCGAAATCTTAAGCAATCAGAAATGGCAGAGCCTCAACTCTAAAGACTCTGTAACTTGGTAGATACAAGTTTTATATTGTATTTATTGAATCGGAGAACAATATTCCCTTTTTTTAGGCCCGTCGCATAATTCGCCATTTTCTCATAGGGTACTGTACACGAAAATATATCGAAATCTTAAGAAATCCAAAATGGCAGAGCCTCAACTCTAAAGACTCCGTAACTTGGTATATACAAGTTTTATA
The DNA here is from genome assembly GCA_963922045.1 of Persicaria maculosa. NCBI lineage: Eukaryota > Viridiplantae > Streptophyta > Magnoliopsida > Caryophyllales > Polygonaceae > Persicaria > Persicaria maculosa. The sequence goes on along the minus strand of OY998254.1, from coordinate 789,408 downwards.
ATGTATTTATTGAATCGGATACCAATATTCCAAGTATTAAGTCCATCGCATATTTCGTCATTTTCTCATAGGGTACTGTACACGAAAATATATCGAAATCTTAAGCTATCCCAAATGGCAGATCCTCAACTCTAATGACTCTGTAACTTGGTAGATACAAGTTTTATATTGTATTTATTGAATCGGAGACCAATATTCCATGTTTTAAGTCCGTCGCTTATTTCGCCATTTTCTCATAGGGTACTGTACACGAAAATATATCGAAATCTTAAGCTATCGAAAATGGCAGAGCCTCAACTCTAATGACTCTGTAACTTGGTCGATACAGGTTTTATATTGTATTTATTGAATCGGAGACAAATATTCCATGTTTTAAGTCCGTCGCATATTTCGCCATTTTCTCATAGGGTACTGTACACGAAAACATATCGAAATCTTAAGCAATCAGAAATGGCAGAGCCTCAACTCTAAAGACTCTGTAACTTGGTAGATACAAGTTTTATATTGTATTTATTGACTCGGAGACCAATATTCCATGTTTTAAGTCCGTCGCATATTTCGCCATTTTCTCATAGGGTACTATAAACGAAAATATATCGAAATCTTAAGCTATCCAAAATGGCAGAGCCTCAACTCTAATGACTCTGTAACTTGGTAGATACAGGTTTTATGTTGTATTTATTTAATCGGAGACCAATATTCCCTGTTTTAAGTCCGTCGCATATTTCGCCATTTTCTCTTAGGGTACTATACACGAAAATATATCGAAATCTTAAGCAATCCAAAATGGCAGAGCCTCAACTCTAATGACTCTGTAACTTGGTAGATACAAGTTTTATATTGTATTTATTGAATCGGAGACCAATATTCCCTTTTTTTAGGTCCGTCGCATAATTCGCCATTTTCTCAGAGTAGCACACGAAAATATATCGAAATCTTAAGCAATCCAAAATGGCAGAGCCTCAACTCTAATGACTCTGTAACTTGGTAGATACAAGTTTTATATTGTATTTATTGAATCGGAGACCAATATTCCCTTTTTTTAGGTCCGTCGCATAATTCGCCATTTTCTCATAGGGTACTCTACACGAAAATATATCGAAATCTTAGGCAATCCAAAATGGCAGAGCCTCCACTCTAATGACTCTGTAACTTGGTAGATACAAGTTTTATATTGTATTTATTGAATCGGAGACCAATATTCTATGTTTTAAGTCCTTCGCATATTTCGCCATTTTCTCATAGGGTACTGTACACGAAAATATATCGAAATCTTAAGCTATCCACAATGGGAGAGCCTCAACTCTAATGACTTTGTAACTTGGTAGATACAAGTTTGATATTGTATTTATTGAATTAGAGACCAATATTCCCTACTTTAAGTCCGTCGCATATTTCGCCATTTTCTCATAGGGTACTGTGCACGAAAATATATCGAAATCTTAAGCTATCCAAAATGGCAGAGCCTCAACTCTAATAACTCTGTAACTTGGTAGATACAAGTTTTATATTGTATTTATTGAATGGGAGACCAATATTCCATGTTTTAAGTCCGTCGCATATTTCGCCATTTCATCATAGGGTACTGTACACGAAAATATATCGAAATCTTAAGCTATCCAAAATGGCAGAGCCTCAACTCTAATGACTCTATAACTTGGTAGATACAAGTTTTATATTGTATTTATTGAATCGGAGACCAATATTCCATGTTTTAAGTCCGTCGCATATTTCACCGTTTTCTCATAGGGTACTGTACACGAAAATATATCAAAATCTTAAGCTATCCAAAATGGCAGAGCCTCAACTCTAATGACTCTGTAACTTGGTAGATACAGGTTTTGTATTGTATTTATTGAATCGGAGACCAATATTCCATGTTTTAAGTCCGTCGCATATTTCGCCATTTTCTCATAGGGTACTGTACACGAAAACATATCGAAATCTTAAGCAATCAGAAATGGCAGAGCCTCAATTCTAAAGACTCTATAACTTGGTAGATACAAGTTTTATATTGTATTTATTGAATCGGAGACCAATATTCCCTTTTTTTAGGCCCGTCGCATAATTCGCCATTTTCTCATAGGGTACTGTACACGAAAATATATCGAAATCTTAAGAAAGCCAAAATGGCAGAGCCTCAACTCTAAAGACTCCGTAACTTGGTAGATACAAGTTTTATATTGTATTTATTGAATCGGATACCAATATTCCAAGTATTAAGTCCATCGCATATTTCGTCATTTTCTCATAGGGTACTGTACACGAAAATATATCGAAATCTTAAGCTATCCCAAATGGCAGAGCCTCAACTCTAATGACTCTGTAACTTGGTAGATACAAGTTTGATATTGTATTTATTGAATCGGAGACCAATATTCCCTGCTTTAAGTCCGTCGCATATTTCGCCATTTTATCATAGGGTACTGTACACGAAAATATATCGAAATCTTAAGCTATCCAAAATGGCCGAGCCTCAACTCTAATGACTCTGTAACTTGGTAGATACAAGTTTTATATTGTATTTATTGAATCGGAGACCAATATTCCATGTTTTAAGTCCGTCGCTTATTTCGCCATTTTCTCATAGGGTACTGTACACGAAAATATATCGAAATCTTAAGCAATCAGAAATGGCAGAGCCTCAACTCTAAAGACTCTGTAACTTGGTAGATACAAGTTTTATATTGTATTTATTGAATCGGAGACCAATATTCCATGTTTTAAGTCCGTCGCATATTTCGCCATTTTCTCATAGGGTACTATAAACGAAAATATATCGAAATCTTAAGCTATCCAAAATGGCAGAGCCTCAACTCTAATGACTCTGTAACTTGGTAGATACATGTTTTATGTTGTATTTATTTAATCGGAGACCAATATTCCCTGTTTTAAGTCCGTCGCATATTTCGCCATTTTCTCTTAGGGTACTGTACACGAAAATATATCGAAATCTTAAGCAATCCAAAATGGCAGAGCCTCAACTCTAATGACTCTATAACTTGGTAGATACAAGTTTTATATTGTATTTATTGAATCGGAGACCAATATTCCCTTTTTTTAGGTCCGTCGCATAATTCGCCATTTTCTCATAGTAGCACACGAAAATATATCGAAATCTTAAGCAATCCAAAATGGCAGAGCCTCAACTCTAATGACTCTGTAACTTGGTAGATACAAGTTTTATATTGTATTTATTGAATCGGAGACCAATATTCCCTTTTTTTAGGTCCGTCGCATAATTCGCCATTTTCTCATAGGGTACTGTACACGAAAATATATCGAAATCTTAAGCAATCCAAAATGGCAGAGCCTCAACTCTAATGACTCTGTAACTTGGTAGATACAAGTTTTATATTGTATTTATTGAATCGGAGACCAATATTCCATGTTTTAAATCTGTCGCATATTTCGCCATTTTCTCATAGGGTACTGTACACGAAAATATATCGAAATCTTAAGCTATCCAAAATGGCAGAGCCTCAACTCTAATGACTTTGTAACTTGGTAGATACAAGATTGATATTGTATTTATTGAATCGGAGACCAATATTCCATGTTTTAAGTCCGTCGCATATTTCGCCATTTTCTCATAGGGTACTGTACACGAAAACATATCGAAATCTTAAGCAATCAGAAATGGCAGAGCCTCAACTCTAAAGACTCTGTAACTTGGTAGATAGATGTTTTATATTGTATTTATTGAATCGGAGACCAATATTCCATGTTTTAAGTCCGTCGCATATTTCGCCATTTTATCATAGGGTACTGTACACGAAAATATATCGAAATCTTAAGCTATCCAAAATGGCAGAGCCTCAACTCTAATGACTCTATAACTTGGTAGATACAAGTTTTATATTGTATTTATTGAATCGGAGACCAATATTCCATGTTTTAAGTCCGTCGCATATTTCGCCGTTTTCTCATAGGGTACTGTACACGAAAATATATCAAAATCTTAAGCTATCCAAAATGGCAGAGCCTCAACTCTAATGACTCTGTAACTTGGTAGATACAGGTTTTATATTGTATTTATTGAATCGGAGACCAATATTCCATGTTTTAAGTCCGTCGCATATTTCGCCATTTTCCCATAGGGTACTGTAGACGAAAACATATCGAAATCTTAAGCAATCAGAAATGGCAGAGCCTCAACTCTAAAGACTCTGTAACTTGGTAGATACAAGTTTTATATTGTATTTATTGAATCGGAGACCAATATTCCCTTTTTTTAGGCCCGTCGCATAATTCGCCATTTTCTCATTGGGTACTGTACACGAAAATATATAGAAATCTTAAGAAATCCAAAATGGCAGAGCCTCAACTCTAATGACTCTATAACTTGGTAGATACAAGGTTTATATTGTATTTATTGAATCGGAGACCAATATTCCATGTTTTAAGTCCGTCGCATATTTCGCCATTTTCTCATAGGGTACTGTACACGAAAACATATCGAAATCTTAAGCAATCAGAAATGGCAGAGCCTCAACTCTGAAGACTCTGTAACTTGGTAGATAGATGTTTTATATTGTATTTATTGAATCGGAGACCAATATTCCATGTTTTAAGTCCGTCGCATATTTCGCCATTTTATCATAGGGTACTGTACACGAAAATATATCGAAATCTTAAGCTATCCAAAATGGCAGAGCCTCAACTCTAATGACTCTATAACTTGGTAGATACAAGGTTTATATTGTATTTATTGAATCGGAGACCAATATTCCATGTTTTAAATCTGTCGCATATTTCGCCATTTTCTCATAGGGTACTGTACACGAAAATATATCGAAATCTTAAGCTATCCAAAATGGCAGAGCCTCAACTCTAATGACTTTGTAACTTGGTAGATACAAGATTGATATTGTATTTATTGAATCGGAGACCAATATTCCATGTTTTAAGTCCGTCGCATATTTCGTCATTTTCTCATAGGGTACTGTACACGAAAACATATCGAAATCTTAAGCAATCAGAAATGGCAGAGCCTCAACTCTAAAGACTCTGTAACTTGGTAGATAGATGTTTTATATTGTATTTATTGAATCGGAGACCAATATTCCATGTTTTAAGTCCGTCGCATATTTCGCCATTTTATCATAGGGTACTGTACACGAAAATATATCGAAATCTTAAGCTATCCAAAATGGCAGAGCCTCAACTCTAATGACTCTATAACTTGGTAGATACAAGTTTTATATTGTATTTATTGAATCGGAGACCAATATTCCATGTTTTAAGTCCGTCGCATATTTCGCCGTTTTCTCATAGGGTACTGTACACGAAAATATATCAAAATCTTAAGCTATCCAAAATGGCAGAGCCTCAACTCTAATGACTCTGTAACTTGGTAGATACAGGTTTTATATTGTATTTATTGAATCGGAGACCAATATTCCATGTTTTAAGTCCGTCGCATATTTCGCCATTTTCCCATAGGGTACTGTAGACGAAAACATATCGAAATCTTAAGCAATCAGAAATGGCAGAGCCTCAACTCTAAAGACTCTGTAACTTGGTAGATACAAGTTTTATATTGTATTTATTGACTCGGAGACCAATATTCCATGTTTTAAGTCCGTCGCATATTTCGCCATTTTCTCATAGGGTACTATAAACGAAAATATATCGAAATCTTAAGCTATCCAAAATGGCAGAGCCTCAACTCTAATGACTCTGTAACTTGGTAGATACAGGTTTTATGTTGTATTTATTTAATCGGAGACCAATATTCCCTGTTTTAAGTCCGTCGCATATTTCGCCATTTTCTCTTAGGGTACTATACACGAAAATATATCGAAATCTTAAGCAATCCAAAATGGCAGAGCCTCAACTCTAATGACTCTGTAACTTGGTAGATACAAGTTTTATATTGTATTTATTGAATCGGAGACCAATATTCCCTTTTTTTAGGTCCGTCGCATAATTCGCCATTTTCTCAGAGTAGCACACGAAAATATATCGAAATCTTAAGCAATCCAAAATGGCAGAGCCTCAACTCTAATGACTCTGTAACTTGGTAGATACAAGTTTTATATTGTATTTATTGAATCGGAGACCAATATTCCCTTTTTTTAGGTCCGTCGCATAATTCGCCATTTTCTCATAGGGTACTCTACACGAAAATATATCGAAATCTTAGGCAATCCAAAATGGCAGAGCCTCCACTCTAATGACTCTGTAACTTGGTAGATACAAGTTTTATATTGTATTTATTGAATCGGAGACCAATATTCTATGTTTTAAGTCCTTCGCATATTTCGCCATTTTCTCATAGGGTACTGTACACGAAAATATATCGAAATCTTAAGCTATCCACAATGGGAGAGCCTCAACTCTAATGACTTTGTAACTTGGTAGATACAAGTTTGATATTGTATTTATTGAATTAGAGACCAATATTCCCTACTTTAAGTCCGTCGCATATTTCGCCATTTTCTCATAGGGTACTGTGCACGAAAATATATCGAAATCTTAAGCTATCCAAAATGGCAGAGCCTCAACTCTAATAACTCTGTAACTTGGTAGATACAAGTTTTATATTGTATTTATTGAATGGGAGACCAATATTCCATGTTTTAAGTCCGTCGCATATTTCGCCATTTCATCATAGGGTACTGTACACGAAAATATATCGAAATCTTAAGCTATCCAAAATGGCAGAGCCTCAACTCTAATGACTCTATAACTTGGTAGATACAAGTTTTATATTGTATTTATTGAATCGGAGACCAATATTCCATGTTTTAAGTCCGTCGCATATTTCACCGTTTTCTCATAGGGTACTGTACACGAAAATATATCAAAATCTTAAGCTATCCAAAATGGCAGAGCCTCAACTCTAATGACTCTGTAACTTGGTAGATACAGGTTTTGTATTGTATTTATTGAATCGGAGACCAATATTCCATGTTTTAAGTCCGTCGCATATTTCGCCATTTTCTCATAGGGTACTGTACACGAAAACATATCGAAATCTTAAGCAATCAGAAATGGCAGAGCCTCAATTCTAAAGACTCTATAACTTGGTAGATACAAGTTTTATATTGTATTTATTGAATCGGAGACCAATATTCCCTTTTTTTAGGCCCGTCGCATAATTCGCCATTTTCTCATAGGGTACTGTACACGAAAATATATCGAAATCTTAAGAAAGCCAAAATGGCAGAGCCTCAACTCTAAAGACTCCGTAACTTGGTAGATACAAGTTTTATATTGTATTTATTGAATCGGATACCAATATTCCAAGTATTAAGTCCATCGCATATTTCGTCATTTTCTCATAGGGTACTGTACACGAAAATATATCGAAATCTTAAGCTATCCCAAATGGCAGAGCCTCAACTCTAATGACTCTGTAACTTGGTAGATACAAGTTTGATATTGTATTTATTGAATCGGAGACCAATATTCCCTGCTTTAAGTCCGTCGCATATTTCGCCATTTTATCATAGGGTACTTACTGTACACGAAAATATATCGAAATCTTAAGCTATCCAAAATGGCCGAGCCTCAACTCTAATGACTCTGTAACTTGGTAGATACAAGTTTTATATTGTATTTATTGAATCGGAGACCAATATTCCATGTTTTAAGTCCGTCGCTTATTTCGCCATTTTCTCATAGGGTACTGTACACGAAAATATATCGAAATCTTAAGCAATCAGAAATGGCAGAGCCTCAACTCTAAAGACTCTGTAACTTGGTAGATACAAGTTTTATATTGTATTTATTGAATCGGAGACCAATATTCCATGTTTTAAGTCCGTCGCATATTTCGCCATTTTCTCATAGGGTACTATAAACGAAAATATATCGAAATCTTAAGCTATCCAAAATGGCAGAGCCTCAACTCTAATGACTCTGTAACTTGGTAGATACATGTTTTATGTTGTATTTATTTAATCGGAGACCAATATTCCCTGTTTTAAGTCCGTCGCATATTTCGCCATTTTCTCTTAGGGTACTGTACACGAAAATATATCGAAATCTTAAGCAATCCAAAATGGCAGAGCCTCAACTCTAATGACTCTATAACTTGGTAGATACAAGTTTTATATTGTATTTATTGAATCGGAGACCAATATTCCCTTTTTTTAGGTCCGTCGCATAATTCGCCATTTTCTCATAGTAGCACACGAAAATATATCGAAATCTTAAGCAATCCAAAATGGCAGAGCCTCAACTCTAATGACTCTGTAACTTGGTAGATACAAGTTTTATATTGTATTTATTGAATCGGAGACCAATATTCCCTTTTTTTAGGTCCGTCGCATAATTCGCCATTTTCTCATAGGGTACTGTACACGAAAATATATCGAAATCTTAAGCAATCCAAAATGGCAGAGCCTCAACTCTAATGACTCTGTAACTTGGTAGATACAAGTTTTATATTGTATTTATTGAATCGGAGACCAATATTCCATGTTTTAAATCTGTCGCATATTTCGCCATTTTCTCATAGGGTACTGTACACGAAAATATATCGAAATCTTAAGCTATCCAAAATGGCAGAGCCTCAACTCTAATGACTTTGTAACTTGGTAGATACAAGATTGATATTGTATTTATTGAATCGGAGACCAATATTCCATGTTTTAAGTCCGTTGCATATTTCGCCATTTTCTCATAGGGTACTGTACACGAAAACATATCGAAATCTTAAGCAATCAGAAATGGCAGAGCCTCAACTCTAAAGACTCTGTAACTTGGTAGATAGATGTTTTATATTGTATTTATTGAATCGGAGACCAATATTCCATGTTTTAAGTCCGTCGCATATTTCGCCATTTTATCATAGGGTACTGTACACGAAAATATATCGAAATCTTAAGCTATCCAAAATGGCAGAGCCTCAACTCTAATGACTCTATAACTTGGTAGATACAAGTTTTATATTGTATTTATTGAATCGGAGACCAATATTCCATGTTTTAAGTCCGTCGCATATTTCGCCGTTTTCTCATAGGGTACTGTACACGAAAATATATCAAAATCTTAAGCTATCCAAAATGGCAGAGCCTCAACTCTAATGACTCTGTAACTTGGTAGATACAGGTTTTATATTGTATTTATTGAATCGGAGACCAATATTCCATGTTTTAAGTCCGTCGCATATTTCGCCATTTTCCCATAGGGTACTGTAGACGAAAACATATCGAAATCTTAAGCAATCAGAAATGGCAGAGCCTCAACTCTAAAGACTCTGTAACTTGGTAGATACAAGTTTTATATTGTATTTATTGAATCGGAGACCAATATTCCCTTTTTTTAGGCCCGTCGCATAATTCGCCATTTTCTCATTGGGTACTGTACACGAAAATATATAGAAATCTTAAGAAATCCAAAATGGCAGAGCCTCAACTCTAATGACTCTATAACTTGGTAGATACAAGGTTTATATTGTATTTATTGAATCGGAGACCAATATTCCATGTTTTAAGTCCGTCGCATATTTCGCCATTTTCTCATAGGGTACTGTACACGAAAACATATCGAAATCTTAAGCAATCAGAAATGGCAGAGCCTCAACTCTGAAGACTCTGTAACTTGGTAGATAGATGTTTTATATTGTATTTATTGAATCGGAGACCAATATTCCATGTTTTAAGTCCGTCGCATATTTCGCCATTTTATCATAGGGTACTGTACACGAAAATATATCGAAATCTTAAGCTATCCAAAATGGCAGAGCCTCAACTCTAATGACTCTATAACTTGGTAGATACAAGGTTTATATTGTATTTATTGAATCGGAGACCAATATTCCATGTTTTAAATCTGTCGCATATTTCGCCATTTTCTCATAGGGTACTGTACACGAAAATATATCGAAATCTTAAGCTATCCAAAATGGCAGAGCCTCAACTCTAATGACTTTGTAACTTGGTAGATACAAGATTGATATTGTATTTATTGAATCGGAGACCAATATTCCATGTTTTAAGTCCGTCGCATATTTCGTCATTTTCTCATAGGGTACTGTACACGAAAACATATCGAAATCTTAAGCAATCAGAAATGGCAGAGCCTCAACTCTAAAGACTCTGTAACTTGGTAGATAGATGTTTTATATTGTATTTATTGAATCGGAGACCAATATTCCATGTTTTAAGTCCGTCGCATATTTCGCCATTTTATCATAGGGTACTGTACACGAAAATATATCGAAATCTTAAGCTATCCAAAATGGCAGAGCCTCAACTCTAATGACTCTATAACTTGGTAGATACAAGTTTTATATTGTATTTATTGAATCGGAGACCAATATTCCATGTTTTAAGTCCGTCGCATATTTCGCCGTTTTCTCATAGGGTACTGTACACGAAAATATATCAAAATCTTAAGCTATCCAAAATGGCAGAGCCTCAACTCTAATGACTCTGTAACTTGGTAGATACAGGTTTTATATTGTATTTATTGAATCGGAGACCAATATTCCATGTTTTAAGTCCGTCGCATATTTCGCCATTTTCCCATAGGGTACTGTAGACGAAAACATATCGAAATCTTAAGCAATCAGAAATGGCAGAGCCTCAACTCTAAAGACTCTGTAACTTGGTAGATACAAGTTTTATATTGTATTTATTGAATCGGAGACCAATATTCCCTTTTTTTAGGCCCGTCGCATAATTCGCCATTTTCTCATTGGGTACTGTACACGAAAATATATAGAAATCTTAAGAAATCCAAAATGGCAGAGCCTCAACTCTAATGACTCTATAACTTGGTAGATACAAGGTTTATATTGTATTTATTGAATCGGAGACCAATATTCCATGTTTTAAGTCCGTCGCATATTTCGCCATTTTATCATAGGGTACTGTACACGAAAATATATCGAAATCTTAAGCTATCCAAAATGGCAGAGCCTCAACTCTAATGACTCTATAACTTGGTAGATACAAGTTTTATATTGTATTTATTGAATCGGAGACCAATATTCCATGTTTTAAGTCCGTCGCATATTTCGCCGTTTTCTCATAGGGTACTGTACACGAAAATATATCAAAATCTTAAGCTATCCAAAATGGCAGAGCCTCAACTCTAATGACTCTGTAACTTGGTAGATACAGGTTTTATATTGTATTTATTGAATCGGAGACCAATATTCCATGTTTTAAGTCCGTCGCATATTTCGCCATTTTCCCATAGGGTACTGTAGACGAAAACATATCGAAATCTTAAGCAATCAGAAATGGCAGAGCCTCAACTCTAAAGACTCTGTAACTTGGTAGATACAAGTTTTATATTGTATTTATTGAATCGGAGACCAATATTCCCTTTTTTTAGGCCCGTCGCATAATTCGCCATTTTCTCATTGGGTACTGTACACGAAAATATATAGAAATCTTAAGAAATCCAAAATGGCAGAGCCTCAACTCTAATGACTCTATAACTTGGTAGATACAAGGTTTATATTGTATTTATTGAATCGGAGACCAATATTCCATGTTTTAAGTCCGTCGCATATTTCGCCATTTTCTCATAGGGTACTGTACACGAAAACATATCGAAATCTTAAGCAATCAGAAATGGCAGAGCCTCAACTCTGAAGACTCTGTAACTTGGTAGATAGATGTTTTATATTGTATTTATTGAATCGGAGACCAATATTCCATGTTTTAAGTCCGTCGCATATTTCGCCATTTTATCATAGGGTACTGTACACGAAAATATATCGAAATCTTAAGCTATCCAAAATGGCAGAGCCTCAACTCTAATGACTCTATAACTTGGTAGATACAAGGTTTATATTGTATTTATTGAATCGGAGACCAATATTCCATGTTTTAAATCTGTCGCATATTTCGCCATTTTCTCATAGGGTACTGTACACGAAAATATATCGAAATCTTAAGCTATCCAAAATGGCAGAGCCTCAACTCTAATGACTTTGTAACTTGGTAGATACAAGATTGATATTGTATTTATTGAATCGGAGACCAATATTCCATGTTTTAAGTCCGTCGCATATTTCGTCATTTTCTCATAGGGTACTGTACACGAAAACATATCGAAATCTTAAGCAATCAGAAATGGCAGAGCCTCAACTCTAAAGACTCTGTAACTTGGTAGATAGATGTTTTATATTGTATTTATTGAATCGGAGACCAATATTCCATGTTTTAAGTCCGTCGCATATTTCGCCATTTTATCATAGGGTACTGTACACGAAAATATATCGAAATCTTAAGCTATCCAAAATGGCAGAGCCTCAACTCTAATGACTCTATAACTTGGTAGATACAAGTTTTATATTGTATTTATTGAATCGGAGACCAATATTCCATGTTTTAAGTCCGTCGCATATTTCGCCGTTTTCTCATAGGGTACTGTACACGAAAATATATCAAAATCTTAAGCTATCCAAAATGGCAGAGCCTCAACTCTAATGACTCTGTAACTTGGTAGATACAGGTTTTATATTGTATTTATTGAATCGGAGACCAATATTCCATGTTTTAAGTCCGTCGCATATTTCGCCATTTTCCCATAGGGTACTGTAGACGAAAACATATCGAAATCTTAAGCAATCAGAAATGGCAGAGCCTCAACTCTAAAGACTCTGTAACTTGGTAGATACAAGTTTTATATTGTATTTATTGAATCGGAGACCAATATTCCCTTTTTTTAGGCCCGTCGCATAATTCGCCATTTTCTCATTGGGTACTGTACACGAAAATATATAGAAATCTTAAGAAATCCAAAATGGCAGAGCCTCAACTCTAATGACTCTATAACTTGGTAGATACAAGGTTTATATTGTATTTATTGAATCGGAGACCAATATTCCATGTTTTAAGTCCGTCGCATATTTCGCCATTTTATCATAGGGTACTGTACACGAAAATATATCGAAATCTTAAGCTATCCAAAATGGCAGAGCCTCAACTCTAATGACTCTATAACTTGGTAGATACAAGTTTTATATTGTATTTATTGAATCGGAGACCAATATTCCATGTTTTAAGTCCGTCGCATATTTCGCCGTTTTCTCATAGGGTACTGTACACGAAAATATATCAAAATCTTAAGCTATCCAAAATGGCAGAGCCTCAACTCTAATGACTCTGTAACTTGGTAGATACAGGTTTTATATTGTATTTATTGAATCGGAGACCAATATTCCATGTTTTAAGTCCGTCGCATATTTCGCCATTTTCCCATAGGGTACTGTAGACGAAAACATATCGAAATCTTAAGCAATCAGAAATGGCAGAGCCTCAACTCTAAAGACTCTGTAACTTGGTAGATACAAGTTTTATATTGTATTTATTGAATCGGAGACCAATATTCCCTTTTTTTAGGCCCGTCGCATAATTCGCCATTTTCTCATTGGGTACTGTACACGAAAATATATAGAAATCTTAAGAAATCCAAAATGGCAGAGCCTCAACTCTAATGACTCTATAACTTGGTAGATACAAGGTTTATATTGTATTTATTGAATCGGAGACCAATATTCCATGTTTTAAGTCCGTCGCATATTTCGCCATTTTCTCATAGGGTACTGTACACGAAAACATATCGAAATCTTAAGCAATCAGAAATGGCAGAGCCTCAACTCTGAAGACTCTGTAACTTGGTAGATAGATGTTTTATATTGTATTTATTGAATCGGAGACCAATATTCCATGTTTTAAGTCCGTCGCATATTTCGCCATTTTATCATAGGGTACTGTACACGAAAATATATCGAAATTTTAAGCTATCCAAAATGGCAGAGCCTCAACTCTAATGACTCTATAACTTGGTAGATACAAGGTTTATATTGTATTTATTGAATCGGAGACCAATATTCCATGTTTTAAGTCCGTCGCATATTTCGCCATTTTCTCATAGGGTACTGTACACGAAAACATATCGAAATCTTAAGCAATCAGAAATGGCAGAGCCTCAACTCTAAAGACTCTGTAACTTGGTAGATACAAGTTTTATATTGTATTTATTGAATCGGATACCAATATTCCAAGTTTTAAGTCCATCGCATATTTCGTCATTTTCTCATAGGGTACTGTACAAGAAAATATATCGAAATCTTAAGCTATCCCAAATGGCAGAGCCTCAACTCTAATGACTCTGTAACTTGGTAGATACAAGTTTTATATTGTATTTATTGAATCGGAGACCAATATTCCATGTTTTAAGTCCGTCGCTTATTTCGCCATTTTCTCATAGGGTACTGTACACGAAAATATATCGAAATCTTAAGCTATCGAAAATGGCAGAGCCTCAACTCTAATGACTCTGTAACTTGGTATATACAAGTTTTATGTTGTATTTATTTAATCGGAGACGAATATTCCCTGTTTTAAGTCCGTCGCATATTTCGCCATTTTCTCTTAGGGTACTGTACACGAAAATATATCGAAATCTTAAGCAATCCAAAATGGCAGAGCCTCAACTCTAATGACTCTGTAACTTGGTAGATACAAGTTTTATATTGTATTTATTGAATCGGAGACCAATATTCCCTTTTTTTAGGCCCGTCGCATAATTCGCCATTTTCTCATAGGGTACTGTACACGAAAATATATCGAAATCTTAAGCAATCCAAAATGGCAGAGCCTCAACTCTAATGACTCTGTAACTTGGTAGATACAAGTTTGATATTGTATTTATTGAATTAGAGACCAATATTCCCTGCTTTAAGTCCGTCGCATATTTCGCCATTTTATCATAGGGTATTGTACACGAAAATATATCGAAATCTTAAGCTATCCAAAATGGCCGAGCCTCAACTCTAATGACTCTATAACTTGGTAGATACAAGGATTATATTGTATTTATTGAATCGGAGACCAATATTCCATGTTTTAAGTCCGTCGCATATTTCGCCATTTTCTCATAGGGTACTGTACACGAAAACATATCGAAATCTTAAGCAATCAGAAATGGCAGAGCCTCAACTCTAAAGACTCTGTAACTTGGTAGATACAAGTTTTATATTGTATTTATTGAATCGGATACCAATATTCCAAGTTTTAAGTTCATCGCATATTTCGTCATTTTCTCATAGGGTACTGTACAAGAAAATATATCGAAATCTTAAGCTATCCCAAATGGCAGAGCCTCAACTCTAATGACTCTGTAACTTGGTAGATACAAGTTTTATATTTTATTTATTGAATCGGAGACCAATATTCCATGTTTTAAGTCCGTCGCTTATTTCGCCATTTTCTCATAGGGTACTGTACACGAAAATATATCGAAATCTTAAGCTATCGAAAATGGCAGAGCCTCAACTCTAATGACTCTGTAACTTGGTATATACAAGTTTTATGTTGTATTTATTTAATCGGAGATGAATATTCCCTGTTTTAAGTCCGTCGCATATTTCGCCATTTTCTCTTAGGGTACTGTACACGAAAATATATCGAAATCTTAAGCAATCCAAAATGGCAGAGCCTCAACTCTAATGACTCTGTAACTTGGTAGATACAAGTTTTATATTGTATTTATTGAATCGGAGACCAATATTCCCTTTTTTTAGGTCCGTCGCATAATTCGCCATTTTCTCATAGTAGTACACGAAAATATATCGAAATCTTAAGCAATCCAAAATGGTAGAGCCTCAACTCTAATGACTCTGTAACTTGGTAGATACAAGTTTTATATTGTATTTATTGAATCGGAGACCAATATTCCCTTTTTTTAGGCCCGTCGCATAATTCGCCATTTTCTCATAGGGTACTGTACACGAAAATATATCGAAATCTTAAGAAATCCAAAATGGCAGAGCCTCAACTCTAAAGACTCTGTAACTTGGTAGATACAGGTTTTATATTGTATTTATTGAATCGGAGATCAATATTCCATGTTTTAAGTCCGTCACATATTTCGCCATTTTCTCATAGGGTACTGTACACGAAAACATATCGAAATCTTAAGCAATCAGAAATGGCAGAGCCTCAACTCTAAAGACTCTGTAACTTGGTAGATACAAGTTTTATATTATATTTATTGAATCGGAGACCAATATTCCCTTTTTTTAGGCCCGTCGCATAATTCGCCATTTTCTCATAGGGTACTGTACACGAAAATATATCGAAATCTTAAGCAATCCAAAATGGCAGAGCCTCAACTCTAATGACTCTGTAACTTGGTAGATACAAGTTTGATATTGTATTTATTGAATTAGAGACCAATATTCCCTGCTTTAAGTCCGTCGCATATTTCGCCATTTTATCATAGGGTACTGTACACGAAAATATATCGAAATCTTAAGCTATCCAAAATGGCCGAGCCTCAACTCTAATGACTCTGTAACTTGGTAGATACAAGTTTTATATTGTATTTATTGAATCGGAGACCAATATTCCATGTTTTATGTCCGTCGCATATTTCGCCATTTTCTCATAGGGTACTGTACACGAAAATATATCGAAATCTTAAGAAATCCAAAATGGCAGAGCCTCAACTCTAAAGGCTCTGTAACTTGGTAGATACAAGTTTTATATTGTATTTATTGAATCGGATACCAATATTCCAAGTTTTAAGTCCATCGCATATTTCGTCATTTTCTCATAGGGTACTGTACACGAAAATATATCGAAATCTTAAGCAATCCAAAATGGCAGAGCCTCAACTCTAATGACTCTGTAACTTGGTAGATACAAGTTTGATATTGTATTTATTGAATTTGAGACCAATATTCCCTACTTTAAGTCCGTCGCATATTTCGTCATTTTCTCATAGGGTACTGTACACGAAAATATATCGAAATCTTAAGCTATCCAAAATGGCAGAGCCTCAACTCTAATGACTCTGTAACTTGGTAGATACAAGTTTTATATTGTATTTATTGAATCGGAAACCAATATTCCATGTTTTAAGTCCGTCGCTTATTTCGCCATTTTCTCATAGGGTACTGTACACGAAAATATATCGAAATCTTAAGCTATCCAAAATGGCATAGCCTCAACTCTAATGACTCTATAACTTGGTGGATACAAGTTTTAAATTGTATTTATTGAATCGGAGACCAATATTCCATGTTTTAAGTCCGTCGCTTATTTCGCCATTTTCTCATAGGGTACTGTACACGAAACCATATCGAAATCTTAAGCAATCAGAAATGGCAGAGCCTCAACTCTGTAACTTGGTAGATACAAGTTTTATATTGTATTTATTGAATCGGAGACCAATATTCCCTTTTTTTAGGTCTGTCGCATAATTCGCCATTTTCTCATAGTAGCACACGAAAATATCTCGAAATCTTAAGCAATCCAAAATGGCAGAGCCTCAACTCTAAACACTCTGTAACTTGGTAGATACAAGTTTTATATTGTATTTATTGAATCGGATACCGATATTCCAAGTTTTAAGTCCATCGCATATTTCGTCATTTTCTCATAGGGTACTGTACACGAAAATATATCGAAATCTTAAGCTATCCCAAATGGCAGAGCCTCAACTCTAATGACTCTGTAACTTGGTAGATACAAGTTTTATAATGTATTTATTGAATCGGAGACCAATATTCCATGTTTTAAGTCCGTCGCTTATTTCGCCATTTTCTCATAGGGTACTGTACACGAAAACATATCGAAATCTTAAGCAATCATAAATGGCAGAGCCTCAACTCTAAAGACTCTGTAAATTGGTAGATACATGTTTTATATTGTATTTATTGAATCGGAGACCAATATTCCATGTTTTAAGTCCGTCGCATATTTCGCCATTTTATCATAGGGTACTGTACACGAAAATATATCGAAATCTTAAGCTATCCAAAATGGCAGAGCCTCAACTCTAATGACTCTGTAACTTGGTAGATACAAGTTTTATATTGTATTTATTGAATCGGAGACCAATATTCCATGTTTTAAGTCCGTCGCTTATTTCGCCATTTTCTCATAGGGTACTGTACACGAAAATATATCGAAATCTTAAGCAATCGAAAATGGCAGAGCCTCAACTCTAATGACTCTATAACTTGGTATATACAAGTTTTATGTTGTATTTATTTAATCGGAGACCAATATTCCCTGTTTTAAGTCCGTCGCATATTTCGCCATTTTCTCTTAGGGTACTGTACACGAAAATATATCGAAATCTTAAGCAATCCAAAATGGCAGAGCCTCAACTCTAATGACTCTGTAACTTGGTAGATACAAGTTTTATATTGTATTTATTGAATCGGAGACCAATATTCCCTTTTTTTAGGTCCGTCGCATAATTCGCCATTTTCTCATAGTAGCACACGAAAATATCTCGAAATCTTAAGCAATCCAAAATGACAGAGCCTCAACTCTAAAGACTCTGTAACTTGGTAGATACAAGTTTTATATTGTATTTATTGAATCGGATACCAATATTCCAAGTTTTAAGTCCATCGCATATTCCGTCATTTTCTCATAGGGTACTGTACACGAAAATATATCGAAATCTTAAGCTATCCCAAATGGCAGAGCCTCAACTCTAATGACTCTGTAACTTGGTAGATACAAGTTTTATATTGTATTTATTGAATCGCAGACCAATATTCCATATTTTAACTCGATCCACTTGGTCTTTGTAATCTTCCGGATCCATGAGGGCCTGAATCAAGGCCTTCCTTAAATCGGTCGACATTTGTAATGCGTCATATACACTTAAGCGTGCAGGAATGCGCTTTAAATGGCCGATCACGTCGTACTTCAATTGCTCCTTAAAAGAAGCTTTACGAAGCAACACAGACCTCCGTGGCACGACATCTTTTTAGGCGGACGCCCCAGCTTCCTGGTCTTTCTGACCCAATGTAGGAGTCTCCTTTTCAACCGCCTCCTCAAAATTTGTAGCATTTGGAGTCTCAATGACAAGTGACCCCCTCCCTTTCCCTTTTTCCTTGGGCTTAAGAGGTGGCAAATTCTTTCCCGAACGAAGAGTAACTTCATCAGCCTCTAACTCTTCTTCCTCAACTTTTTCGGCCCATGTGGCCATGCAACATTGGACAATTTCTTCTTCCCAAAATAACTCCTCTTCAGAAAAATCATTTTCCAAGAGCTCTTTCGGAATAAAGTCTTTCAGAGTAATGATCTGGCGTATAGGCTGAATATACTCTTCATCAGAATCATTTTCTGATTTCTTGTTCTTCTTGTTTTTGTTCTTATTTTTCTTTTTCTTACTTTTCTTCTCGGGCTTTCTACCGATCATTCTAAAGCCTGTAGGTCCGGTGTGTCGGGTACTCCTTGGATGAGACTTCTTTCGGCTTAGACAAACCTGCCACATAGAACCATCTCCACCTTCTTCGTCGTGTGAAAATGATTTTTCAATGTTTGACTGCATTAGGACCTCGTATAAGGTCGGACAACCTAGTTCTTCCCTTGGCATGTCAGGATATGCCCATACAGTGCGCACTTTGTCACGCACCTGAAATTGCACGGGGACTGCCTTCGGGGGTAATGACACTGTAGGGATGTCATTTGGTGAAGGAATAAACTCAACCTCCTCTACTATAGAGACGGGGTTTGACGAGGCTGCTTGGCCTTTTGAGGAGCTTGCACCTTCGATTTCAATTTCTCCCTTGTTGATCATCCGTTCCACGATGTCTTTGAACACATAGCAGTCTTCGAGAGGATGACTAACAATGCGATGATAAGGGCAATATTTTGGATCACCCGTTTTATTAGCCTCGTTTGGCCTCTTTGGCTCATGGAGAGACAACATATTCTCCGTCATAAGCTCATTGAATATCCCTCTCACATCTTCATCGTCAAAGGGATACTTCTTCTGCTTTCTCTCTTCGAGAGACAGTCTTTTAACGGGCTCTTTAGCTTGCCCCTTTTCTTGCGCTTTAGGATTATTTCCAGCGGGTTTCCCACGAGGCTTGATGAACGTAGCCATGGATTCTCCTCTTTTTGGTGACTTTTTGTTGTCATCCTTCCTCGTCTCATTGATCTGAGGTCGGCTTTCTACGGGTTTGCGCCGAGCTAGTTGACGCTCAACATTGCAGGCCTTTGAAACCAATGTATCAAAAGCACGGGGTTCTGCACTACCGACATGTATAGCAAGCTCTGGGAGTAGATTGTTGACACACATCTGCACGCATGCCTCTTCGCTCAATTTTTCCGAGCATTGAAGTCTTAAACTTCTCCACCTTGCGATAAAGTCATTTACGGACTCATTGGGTCTTTGTTGTGTATTAGCCAGATCCATGATGGACACCTTGGCTTTCGAGCTCACGAACTGAGCTAGGAACTCCCTTTGCAGCTCGTCCCATGTATGGATAGACTCAGGTTGAAGCTGAGTATACCATGTGAACGCGGATCCCCGTAGTGATTGGACAAATTGTCTTATCAGTAGCTGATCACTCAAGGCAGTTTCTCCACATGCCGAGTAAAAGTGAGCTAGATGTTCACGCGGGGACCCATTGAGGCCGTCAAATTTATCAAAATTCGGCCTTTGGTAGTTCGGAGGAAATGGGATCGCGTCGAACTCCGCAGGATAAGGTTTTCTATAACCGATCACCGGTGGGCTCTGAGAAATCTTGAACTCTCGGATCCCCTGTGCGATCCATTCTTTTATTTCATGAGGAGAGACAGAAGCACTGCTTTCTCCCGCGTTGGGAGTCTCTTGCTTGTTCCCCGAATTTTGCTCTTGCCTGCTCTCCGAATTTTTCTGTTGGAGCTGGTCCATGAGCAATTTAATTTTAGCATCCCTCTCCTCTAGCTTCTTTTGTAATTCCTGGAGCTGCTCTTCAGTGCTTGTTGCCCCAGTCACTAGAACTGGCATGCTTTCAACTTCTTCTTCAGAGTCATTGGATGACCCTCCCTCACTTGCGACAAGCAGAAAATCCTCCTCTCGAAAAAAAGAAGTAGAGTCCCCATATAATGGGGAATTCTGTTTTTCTTCTTGAACCGTTTCTGGATTTGAAGATTGGGTGGTCACTTTAGCATATGACTCGGCCTTAGACATAGACCTTGTCACTCGCCGCTCACATTTTTCTAACTGGGTAGAAAGCGACGTTGATTTCTCGGCTACAGCTAGACCCTTTCCTTTCTTCTCGACTTGAGAAGCCTTAAATGTCTCCTTTTGAGGCTTGGCCGGCTTTGATACCCCAACCTCTGGAACATTGGCCTTTTGAGCCTTGACAGTTGAGGATATAGCCTCGGCCTCCTCATCAGAACAAGAGGTAACCAAAACCTGTACTACATTGTCCATATTGATAGGGATAGAGCCAAAGAAAATTTTCTTTGGGCTATCGATAAGATCCTTGGCAGCTCTCCACAGTGTTGCATTGGCCTGTTCCAGAGCAGGGGAACGAGCCAATTTGCGAAGCGCTCCTGTCTTTCTGCGTTGGGAACCACATTTGCGCCCCTCTTTCTGCGAGGCTTGTTTTCCTTCTTCGCCTCATTCACAGCTGGCTTTGAGACCTTAGCCGAGTTACCATTTCTCTTGATAACTCGAATGATTGGCCCACGAGCAGGCCTAGGATTGAGCTCCTCCCCGCCAGTTACATCGTCCCTGATAGCTTCGAAGCTGTTGTCAGTTGGGATTTCAGCGGTGATCGACTCCCTAGTCACGTCGAACTGGACCTTAAACGATCTCTTCTTCAACCAGCGGCCACCCTCCACGAGAAAGGTAGCAGGTAATTCGTTGAAGTTGATAATAGCTCTTGGTGCCATTTTTTCCCTACAAATAAAAAAAATAGGCAAATATTAGCATCAACACGACTAAGAGATGAAAAGGCAAAAAGGGTCCCACTGGGCGTGCCAAAAATATGTTGAACAAAAATGCGTGAATAATTATAAAACATATTTTATTTAATCTCTAGAATTTGAGTTCGACCCCTTTTGGTTATCCTCTTGATTCGAAGTTGTATCGACACCAAGACTTGAGTGGTTTTGGTGATTTGGGCTGCACCCGAATTTTAACAGGTTGCCTACGTATCTCTTGGAAGAGAATCAAGCCTTACGTAGTTCAGAGTATTTAAATTGATTTGATTTTTGGGTTTTGGTGATTGAACCCGACGAGCTTAAGCTTTATGTCGAATGTCCTACGTACCCGTTTGGAACGGGATCAAACCACACGTAGTTCTTTTAAGGACAAATTTAATTTCATTTGAGATGTGCGACTGGATCCAATGTATATTTGAATTTTAACATCGGATTTCCTACGTAACTCGTAAAAGAGCATCAAGTCTTCACGTAGTTGTTTTTAAGAACCGTTTGAATTTGGTGACATTTAATTTACTCCGTTTTCTTTTCCCTCGTTTAGAGTTCAATTTTGAGGTCGACCCACTGGAATAAACTGGCAATGAAATTTTGCGAGTTTAACTTTACGATTTTTGTCAAACCCAATTCATAATTTATGCCGAGTATAATTCTTATATTTTAGTGGGTCAATTTTGTAATTACAAAAAATTTCTTTCAACAAACGTGAGTTGCTTCGGCAAAAGGAGTTGTTTTTTTTTATATATATAAAAAAAAAACCGGGCTTAAGCCATGGTGGGAGTGACGGGATTGACCGGATTGTGGAATCCACAACACCTATTTTTTTTTTAACATTGCAAACGACGTCGTTTACTATTAATTTTAATATTTGCAGGTTAAAGTTTAACATCTTCCTCCTCGCGACATTGACAGTCAGGAGAGCACCGACGGGCCTTCGTTGACAGCAGTGGCCTTCGACGCACAACCCTGAGCCTGTGGCTTTGGGCGATCGAAGCGGAGGAAGGCGGAGCAAGACCGTCTTGACGACGGGGCATGAACCAGGATCTCCCAACTCCGGGACGAGTCCCAGGAGTAATTTCAACTCGCATCTCCCCGACTAGGTACGGTTTGGAATTTTTTTTTTTTGTTTTAGCTCCGAATTTCGTATTCAATTCGACTTGTAGGCGATTTCCGGTCTAGATTTTAAGATCCTCACATGAATCTCTTCTCAATTGAGTGCTCAATTTTAAAGCTCAACTGATTTTGCTTTCAAATTGCGATTTTAGGGTTTTAATTTGTGCAATTTGGGGTCGATCGAATTAGGACCGATCGACAAGGGAGCGCTAAGGTCCGACTTCGAGCGATTGAAAGGAAGGGGCGCAGCAAGCTGGAATCAGGTATACTTGATCAATCAACTTCTTTTTTACTGAAGATTTGATTTTTATTTTCTTTTGGTTTCTGCCGTTTGCTTTCTTGTGTTTGAAATTTGTAATTCAGTTTAGAATAGCCGAGGATAGGAAGACAGACTACATATGCTTTGTGCTTTTCTCTGAAACAGTAGAGAAAGAGCCTGCTTGATTTTTTCTTTTCGCATGAACCTAGTTAGTTTGGACTGATTCGATTTGTGAAGAAAATATGTTCACTTTGAATCTTCTTCTACTGATGTGTGAATCAGCGGGCTTATCTAGGACAATTTGAGCAACGTTTCCCTTTTTTTTTAACACTGCAATTTTGTAGCAATCCGAATATGTTTGTGATGCCAACGTGACAGAATAGTCAATCTTTGTGCTTTTAGGCCAATTGTGACTCCGAAATCTGGATGCTTGAACTTCTTTGACTTGGGAATTTGTTTAGATCAGAAATTTGTTTGCTTTTTTTTTTTCTAACTTCATGGTTGCAGTGAATTTTTTGTTCTTTTTGCCTTGTTTGAAATTGCTTGTGGTTTGTATGTATGAATTAGTCGACTTGGCCAGTCAAAATCCAGCAGCGTTTCGGCTTTTTTTTAAGGGCGATTTGCTGATTCCGAAACCCAGGCCGCAAGCGAAAGCCAGTGACTTTGCAAGGGCGGGGTTTCGTGAATCGATTTTGATTTGATGAGTTCGCCTTGTGTGCAATTGAACTGACTCGATTTGCTGCGTTGAATTTGTCTCCTTTTGTTTGCTTGAGACTTGTTTGCCATTTGTGTGAACTTGTTGGCATGTTTAGAAGAATTGGGCAGCATTTTGCCCTCTTTTCGAGTTGCTTGCTGATCCCGAAACCTAGGCCGCAAGCGAAAGCCAGTGACTTTGTAAGGGCGGGGTTTCGTGGATCGATTTCGGCAACCCTTCGACTTTGTTTGAGGCAATTTGCTGACTCCGGAACCCAGGCCGCAAGCGAAAGCCAGTGACTTTGCAAGGGCGGGGTTTCGAGAGTCCATCTTGACAGAGCTTCGTCTTCCTTTGGAGGTTTTTGTTGACTCCGAAACCCAGGCCACAAGCGAAAGCCAGTGAGTTTGCAAGGGCGGGGTTCCGAGAGTCGATAGGAACCAATGCTGAGAGAACTACCTTGTTGCTCTTCTTTGTGGCGATGGCTTCTTTTTTTTCTCTGCAGCTTTTCTTGCTTTGTGTGCTTTTTTTTTTTGCAGCCGTCCATCTGTTCTCCTTTTCAACCCTAGACTTGTCCCTCTTTTATAGGGAAAGGAATAGGATAGATCCCGAATTGCTCTCCTTCAAGATATCTTTCTTTTCCTTTCAAGATAAAACACGTATCTTCTCTTTTTTTTCTTTTTAACTGCTGATCTTTTCAGTTTTTTTTTTTTTTTTATGTTTATAGAAGATACGGAATATCTGCTCACATATCCAATTTGTTAATTTCTTTTATCAAATTTGGCAACCAAATGAATTTGGATATTTCTTCTGGAATTGTGTTGGGCCTGCCATCAAGAAGCCCAACCTTTAGTCTTCAAATGCGTTTCTTTCAGACCCACTAATTAATGTTGGTTCCTTTGTAGGTTGAATGAAGAGCCGGACTGACGTCGGGATTTCGAGACACTCGCCCCTTTGCGCTCTCGGCAATTTCGATATTTTATTTATTTATTTATTTATTTCCGACACTGGGCATTTGTATTAAATTTATACATACTTTAGTATACAAGCTTGTAATACACTAAAAATAATGTATGTGATATGTAGCACTTTCCTGTGCACTCTTTATTTGCTTGTAAATATTGTTAGCCAATTTGTATTCGTGTTTCATATTAGATGAGAGCCTTCACGAAAATAATTTCATAAGCTTACACGATATCTTTTAATTAAACACGATTTTTTTACTCCCAAACACAATGCACTTCGGCATCTTACAAACAGAACCAGAAAACGTGATTCAATAAGCATGAATTGAATCAAATCCCTTTTCTCACTAAAAGATTTTTATTTTCTATGCCAACAAGGTTCACTCTCACAACTACCGAAACCTATGAAATCCAAATCATGTAAAATCACAAATAGCCAAAACGACGTAAGCGAGTGAAGGCGAACAGTCATTCCACTTCATAAAAGCGAAATCGCATCCCGCAGTTAAACGCGAATCCCGTAATTGGCAAGCTATATCTTGGAATTAATTTAAATTGTTCAAATCGGTGACACTAGAAAAAAGGACACTGAATCCCGTAATGCACCATGTCAACTTCCAACAGGAACGATACTGGAATCGAATCAATCTCCAACATACAACATTCAACCTAAATTGATAACTGAAGCGAGTAAGCGATGGAGAATCAAAGAGCTTACCATGGCTGCAGATGATCGAAGCAAGCAGATACGGAGATAGGCAGGGGCGGCTCAGCTGGAATGACAAGCCGAATCTTATATGAGGTAGGGTTTCGGTTTTCCCGATCCCTTTGTTCATTCATTTCATTTTTAATTTTAAAACTAAAACAATAATGTTGGGCCAAAAAACTTAATGGGCCTCTAATTGGATCAGAGAGTTAAAGTTGAGCCCAAATATTCCCTTGTTTCCTTTTATTGGCAACGGAGACGGCATATAGCCGGAAGAATCTCCCTCCCCCCGCTCTATCCGTGCCTCTGAATTTTCGTTCATCCCCCGGTCTCTTTGAAATCTCAATTGAGAGAGCTGAACTACATCGAGAGGTAACTCCGATTTTTGTTCTTCGCTTCCGAGGTTTTTGAAATCTTCATTTTCAGAGCTCGCAAGTTCATTCGCCGGATTCATATCATGTTTTCCCCTTTCTATGAACATGAATTTCATGGGTTTTTTTTTTAAATGAAATTTGTTTGTGATTATGCTGGAACGAAGTTTGAGGTTACTCATTGATATATTCAACCAACCAACCTCATAAATTGCAAATGTTGCAATTTAATGGGTTTTTGAGTTTCCAGTGTTTCTGGATTTCAGATGAACCGATTCTAGTTCTCTGGGGAATTCAATTTGATTTTTTTTTTGTCAGAACAAATAAGTAGTATTAATAAAGATTCAACATTTTCTTGTGTTGAGTATTTGTTTGATTTTGGAACTGATTACTCATGGTTTTGGGTTCTCACTGGGTTTTGCTGTTTTAGATCCAGGTTTATCACTAAAAGAATCCTCTGATACTGTTGAAACAGCAGTGCAATAGAAATATGTGGAAATCATGGGTTTTTTGTTCATTTCTTTTTACTTTAGATGGCCGTTGCCTAATTTCCTTTAAAGCTTTGATCTGATATTCCTATCACACTCTGCTTTGTTTGGTATAATGTTTAAATTCATGATTTTTTTAAATAAATAAAATTGCCTCCTCTAAGGTGTTTCCTCTATTTAAATCCACCATTTTTGTCCCTTCTTGTGGTAGATCCTTACTTGAATGTGGATGCTGGCACCATGTCTCCTTTTGAACACGGGGAAGTTTATGTTTTGGATGATGGTGGCGAGGTAAACCTCAGTTTGTCCCTTTTCAAGGTTGTCAATTTTTGCTTGCTGGTTAGGAATAAAGATCATATTGTTGTATAACAAGAGTTTATCAAAATCTTGACATAGACTAGTAGTTTACTCGTTAGTACAAAAATTGCTTCCTTTGTCAACTGAGTGTTCTCCTGGTTGGTGGATTTTGATGGGTGCCTTTGGACTAGATCTTCATTATTATCTTCCACACGGGCTGTAGTGCGATTTCATTTCTTAAAGGGAAGGAATATGGAGAGGCAGAGTGATGGAAAAAAAAATCACCTTTTCCCCGCAAATACAGTGAACCCTTTTCTCAAAAGGAATTGAAAAGGTAATCTTCTAAGATATTTGAGGCCGGGAAAAGGGAGCTTGTTGTTTTCCTTGGTTGTTAATGACGAAAACCAGAAAGCTACCCGACTTGATCCTCAAGCTGCATATTAAGCTCCTTTTCTCTTGGTGGACTGAGTTGGACTTTCTTTACTGTAGTCTCTTATCTGGAAAATTCAGCACTGGGGCCTAATATTGGAACTTTGCGCCTTTGTGTTACTATTGAACTGTTGCAAAGAATACTGGGGCCATTAGACACTGGTTTTATAAATAAGGTAGTAATTCACCTACTTTATGAGCTACTTTAATCTTTTGCTAGTTTGCAGTTGAGATAATCTAAGGAATTTTTTATTCGTTGGTTACTGTTTGGATTGTCGAACAGTTCTCCTACCGCGTAGGTAAGATATAAACCCATGAACCAAACAGCAGTGAAATTCGTTGCCGGCTAAGAAGGTATGCTTAATGACTACCTTTGTCTCTAATCCTTCTCATAGGTGCTGGTAACTTTTGCTTGGTTCATGTCAGCCTTGTCCCTGTGATACATGTTGTAGGTGAACAGGTGAGCAATTATATTTCTTTTCTATACGTGTCCCAGTCCTATTTATTATGAATGATCCATTTATTGGATGTTGGCACGGTTACTGAAGTGAAGAGACTGATTTGTCATCAATTTTCAGAAAACAAAGCCAACCCAGCATAGCGTTCGTGAACTACGAAGTTTGGGCTTGAAGCCTGACATTCTGGCCTGTCGCAGCACAAATGTTTGTGCCCCTGCTTCCCTTCAATGACCGAATCTCAAACCTTTTACGTTATCTGCAGGTTTTGGATGCCAATATTAAGGCCAAGCTGTCACAACTTTGCCATATACCGGTATATAGTCACCTTGTCATTAAACCTTTATAAATATAGTCACATTGCCATTGAACCTTCATAGATATAAAGAAGCTCTGGTATTTGTATATGACTTGTATTTAGCTACCTTTGTATTGAACCTTTTCACACCATAATTGTTTTGAACAGGAAGATAACATAATTTCTATCCATGACGTCTCCAACATTTGGCGCATTCCATTAATTCTAAGAGTAAGTTTGATATCAACTTTGGAATGTAATCTCTCTTTTTTCCCAAAGACTTTAAGTATTTTGAAATAATGGATCCTGCTTTAACCTTTTTTCACCCTTGGCCAGGATCAGAAAGCACACGAAGCAATCTTGAAAGTGTTGAACGTTTCTAGGTTTGCTATTCTATAATGCTTCTTCATTTTGTTTTGTAATGATGTTATACGAGTTTGGATCTTCTGACTTGCTGCAAATTTTCTTAATATGCAGCTGTCTCAGAGAGCCTGAATTGAAAAAGTAGATTTTGAGGGCTGAAATCTGTGACAAATTGCACGAGCCTGTGGGTTCCAAATCAATATATTTTTGCCATATCTATTGTTGATTCTTGTTGTTTCCAATACTAAAATTCTTCCGTGATGTAATAGGTAAGAATTGCTATGGTTGGGAAATATACAGGCCTTACCGATGCTTATCTCTCCGTAGTGAAGGTAATTACTATCAATATTGCATTATGGTTAATCTTCTCTCTGGACCGTTCTCTCTTGTATTAGTTGCAAATGCCATATATAGTATATGCAATTTTCAGGAAAGTCATTAGTAAAATGACAGAATTGGATCGACGGGATTGAAGTCTTTGTTCATGTTGTGAATGTTAAGAATTCAAGGACTTAAAGTCATTAGCATTAGCTTGACCACTTTCATGTTAATTTGCCTTTGATGCATCCTGCAGGCTCTTTTGCATGCATCTGTTGCCCGTGGCAAGAAACTTGTTGTGGATTGGGTTCCAGCTGAGAATCTTGAAGATTCAATGAGATTAGAGGTTTTTATTTTATTTTATTTTTATCATCCCATCCTTGTTCTTGCACCGTGATCCTATGCTTTGAATTGCTGCTTACAAGTGGTTTATATATTACAGGATCTTGAAAATTGCAGCAAGGCATGGAGTGTGCTTAAGGTAGCTATCGTCCTATCAATATGCTTAAACTCATGCTATTAGAATATGTTCTATGGAAAATAGTACAGCATCACAAAAAGTCTTAATACAATGTCTCTTGAGCTATTCTAAATAAGAACAAGTTGGTAGGCGTTCCATGACAGGAGTGGATTTTTTGGCCAACTGAAGTTTTATTGAATGTTCTTTTTTCAAATTTTCTGATGTTCATTGTTACTATTTTAATCTTCAGGGTGCAGATGGTATTTTGGTTCCCGGGGGATTCGGAGATAGGGGTGTTGAAGGGAAAATCCTGGCTGCCAACTATGCCCGAGAAAATAGAATCCCATACTTTGGAATTTGTCTGGGCATGCAGATTGCTGTGATAGAATTTGCCAGATCAGTTATCGGTGTAAAAGATGCAAATAGCACAGAGTTTGATCCCAAAACCAGAAACCCTTATGTTATATTCATGCCCGAGGTTTGTCGTGTTCCTTTTCCTTTTTTAGAGTATTTGTTGATGGCCTCTGAACCCTCATTGAAAACAAACGCTAAAGAATTTGATAATTGTGCTGGCAGGGGTCGAAAACGCATATGGGTGGAACTATGAGACTGGGATCTCGTAGAACACACTTCCTTGTGAAGGACAGCAAGTCTGCAAAACTGTAAGAAGACCTTAACTGATGATTTTTTAAAACTGGACCTTGCATTTTCACAAGAGCTCTGATTACTATGTTGGAAACATGTTAGATATGGCAATGTGGACTTCGTGGATGAGAGACATCGAGATAGATATGAGGTTGGTTGAATATATCAATGATTTCCTACAAGTGAGTTATTTCACTGGTCATCTAACCTGATTGTGTTTTGCTTTTAATTTCATCTAGGTTAATCCTAAAGTAGTCAAGCAACTTGAGGAGGCGGTATTGGTTTTCGTTGGTAAAGATGGAACTGGCCAGAGAATGGAGGTTAGAAGTAGTTTATGTTTTGGATATATGTCGTATTATTCAGCTTAAGCAATTCCGATATGGCTATATATGTGTGAAGTTTTGAACCTCTCCTGTATATAACAGATAATCGAGCTTCCTAGCCATCCCTTCTTCATAGGAGTTCAGTTCCATCCCGAGTTCAGTTCAAGACCAGGGAAGCCCTCTCCATTGTTTGAAGGTAGGTGGTTGGATACGTTCATCTACATCATCTTCTTGGCTTACATGAGCTAACACGCTTTGTGTTGATGGTTCCTCCTATAAATAGGATTTATCGCGGCAGCTGCTGGGCAGTTGGATTCTTTTTTAACTCCTTCGCCCACACCACTCAAGAAGAAAATAATTAGGAGAATACCGATAGACTCTCCTTCACACAGAAAGACTCCCCGTCTTGTGCGTGCAGACTGTGGGAATGGTTCAGCTTCTGTCATCTATAACACTAACGCAGTGCTCTTATATGAGCATTCAGTAACTTCGTCATCAACTGCATCAGAGGTGTGTATGGTCATATATTCCCTCTTTGTATGCTTGATCTGGATTTGTTTACTGTTCGTCATCAACGGTGTTAAAGAATTTTTATTGGGTCTTGAAATGGGCAGGTCATTATTTTTGTGGAGACCCTCGACAGAAGAAAAAAAGTGAATGATAGAGGTAGAGAAGGCGAGTTCAGTGAAGTACCCGAACGGACACTGGTTTTGTGGATTACTTAAAATTTTTAGGCTTCTCCTCTTCGCTTGTCTTAGCATAGGCGAGAGTGCATGATTGTATGTGTACTGTACATATATGTGTGGTTTTTGCTTTGTAATGTTGTTGTTGTTGATGTTGTTGTTGTTGTGTGTGATTTTGGATATTGCAACTCTCTCTATTCATACGAATACAAGAATATTGGCAGAACTATACAGCAAGATTCGAATGTCAATGTCAGTCATATTTAATTCATTTCATCTTCAGGAATCTTACACTGTTGTGGTCTTGTTTATATTTTTTTATTTTATTTCTATTCAAATCAAAATCAATCTTGGGAAAACAACAATTTAATCCAATCTCAAGAACATTGATATCATTTCTCGTAACATATCTCAACCACCATAAACAAACACGGATATGATGAACGTGAAAGATCTGGATTAGGTTAGAATTCAATCCATGCTACTGCTGAATTCCACAAACTGCTTATATATTAGTTCCTACTACCTGAAACATCAATACAAACTACATCTCAGGACACATCCATATACAACCTTGGTATGTACAACATCAGAAAACTCTATAAACCACTGTATCATTCTGCGTAGTCAGGAAACTCTATAAACCACGATATCATTCAGCATAGCCAGGAAATTCAATAAACCACTGTATCATTTCACTAAGGTGAAATGCCGAAAGAGCCAACCTTCATATTAGTTGCAACCACCGGGGGCTCAGCAGAATCGGTAGCAGAATGCATGAACCGGCCGTCTACAGTGAAATCGTCTTTCAAGACGATCTTGTAGCAGTAGCAGCTCTTCAAGTTCTGTTGGGTCTGGTAGCATTCATGCAAGGAATTTAGTGCAGGTATGATATAAAACACCTTTTCATAATGTCCAAGAAACTGTTTTCTATTTGTTCTCTTATTGCTGGCCTATCATAGTCATCTCGTCTTTCTAAACCTTGTTCAAGTTCAATAAGAAAGAGTTTCTTTTAAACATATTACAGGAACCATTTCCTTGTTTTTCTTTTAGGTAACAAAAGAATTCCTAGATAAGGCTATCTCAATATGCAAGGCTAGAGTCGAATGGATACAATACTATTTTTTAGTTTGGGTTTTTTTCGACATAACTTGAAATCAAAATGTTTTATTTATCTCAATGGTTGAAAAAAGTGTTGCGTTTTTTTAGTGTATGAGGTCAAAATGTTCTATCTATCCAGGTCAAAATGTGTATGTGAGTCTTACAGTTACTGAGTTACAACACCTAACATGTAAATTACACAATGTACATCTAACACTTTAAATGGAGTTTTTGACATTTAATTACTTTATTAGGCTTTACATAATTACAATGCTCGTTACAATTTACACAAGTGATATATCACAGCAAATCTTGCAGCACCTAAATAGATTTTTCAAAGGAACAAAGCTTACTTGTATTGTATAGCCAAATTTGAACCAAGAAGGTTAAGCTGTAATGTACATTGATTTAGAATTTCCCATGCTAGCTAGCTACCATCTGAATGCCCAAGAAGGACCAATGGTTAAGATCTCTTCCGCGTTAATGGCAACTTCAGATCTGAACATCCGAAACATCTCAATAGAATTTGAACTCACCCGAGGACATCCATTCATATGCAGCACTGAAAGCCGCTTACACCCATCTCTAAGAGCCTGCAAACCTTGATCACACAGATTCCTGCAGCGGTTCACATGAAGTGTTTTTAAACTATGGCAGTTCAAGGCGATACTCTGCCATCCTGAGACCCTAACCTCATGGCACAATGCCAGGTTCCACTCTTGCAAAGACGGACAGCCCTTCACAATGGCTGAAATAGACTCATCTTTGACTGATCTACACAACCGCATATTCAGAAACCTTAGCCTCATTCCAAACCCTGCCCCGATCACCCCTAGCCCATCCCCATGAACACACCAACTCAAGCTTGAGATGTTTAGATACTCCAATCCACCACCACTGACAATACCTGTTATCCCATCAGGCTCAAGCTGGCAAGACTCAGCTTCTAGATAAGCTAGACTTTTTGAGGAGCCTCTAAATCCAGTCCCATTAATTTGCGAACAGTACGATATTCGGATGGCAAAGAGACGGGGACAATTTTGAAAGACAGCTTCTATCCCATGGTCACTGATTTCTGAACAATAAATGAAATTCATATCTTCCAGGAATGCGCATGATTTAGCCAACCTCTGCAGGCCAACATCAGTAACATTACAACGATAGAGGCTTATACCCTTCAGCAAGGAGCAACCATTCACAAAATACGAAAGGCCATCATCTGAGACACCAGAACAGCAATCCAGTTTGAGAAATCTCAAGTTAGAAACACAACCTTGAACTTTCTTTAGGCTTGAATCATCAAGCTCCGTGCATCCAGACAAGGATAGAGATTGCAAATGCCTGAAACGGGTAAGCAGCCTGTGCAATTGGAGAGTACCAATGGTGGAAGTCTTAAATCTCAATGGTGAAGCGATCTTCGCTAGGGTGAATGAACTCAAGAACTGTAAAGATGTACGATTATAGTTCTGAATGTGCAGCCACCTGCGGCAAGTCAGGCCAAATGCTTCACGATCTAATTCACTACCAAGTGACTGAAAGACAAAGGTTAAGCAATCATCTGGAAGATCCATAATGGTTGTAGAAGAATTGGTACAAGGATGGTCCATGATTGTAGGGCTGTCACCCAACATTTTGGACTCTATGCAATTCCAACGGCGATGCGGATGTGGAACTATAACAAAAATGCACTTTCTGAAAACTAAAGAGGACTCAGCATCTAGGTTGGCCACAACAAACCACTCATTCCAGCAGACTCAAGATCTCCCATTCTGAAACCGAGAAAAGATGCGGCCAATACAGAACCTTACACAATCGCCACAAATCAGGCAAAATCAAATCAGATTGCATCCTAAAATGACACCAACCTTCAAGCTCCTGAGACAAGAATGAGAAAAACTGATGAAAAATTAGTATCAACCATAATCACATTGGATTATTTACATTCTTTCACAAATATCAAATCGTTTCTCTTCAATTTAGACTCGATTCAGTTTTTCGTTTCTCTTCAATTTCATGGGTTTCAGACTAAAGGTTGGGTCTGAAAGAAACGCATTTTTCTAAAGCTTTAGTCTTCAAATGCGTTTCTTTCAGACCCACTAATTAATGTTGGTTCCTTTGCAGGTTGAATGAAGAGCCGGACTGACGTCAGGATTTCGAGACACTCACCCCTTTGCGCTCTCGGCAATTTCGCTATTTTATTTATTTATTTATTTCCGACACTCGGCATTTGTATTAAATTTATACATACTTTAGTATACAAGCTTGTAATACACTAAAAATAATGTATGTGATATGTAGCACTTTCCTGTGCACTATTTATTTGCTTGTAAATATTGTTAGCCAATTTGTATTCGTGTTTCATATTAGATGAGAGCCTTCACGAAAATAATTTCATAAGCTTACACGATATCTTTTAATTAAACACGATTTTTTTACTCCCAAACACAATGCACTTCGGCATCTTACAAACAGAACCAGAAAACGTGATTCAATAAGCATGAATTGCATCAAATCCCTTTTCTCCCTAAAAGATTTTTATTTTCTATTCCAACAAGGTTCACTCTCACAACTACCGAAACCTATGAAATCCAAATCATGTAAAATCACAAATAGCCAAAACGACATAAGCGAGTAAAGGCGAACAGTCATTCCACTTCATAAAAGTGAAATCGCATCCCGCAGTTAAACGCGAATCCCGTAATTGGCAAGCTATATCTTGGAATTAATTTAAATTGTTCAAATCGGTGACACTAGAAAAAAGGACACTGAATCCCGTAATGCACCATGTCAACTTCCAACAGGAACGATACTGGAATCGAATCAATCTCCAACATACAACATTCAACCTAAATTGATAACTGAAGCGAGTAAGCGATGGAGAATCAAAGAGCTTACCATGGCTGCAGATGATCGAAGTAAGCAGATACGGAGATAGGCAGGGGCGGCTCAGCTGGAATGACAAGCCGAATCTTATATGAGGTAGGTTTTCGGTTTTCCTGATCCCTTTGTTCATTCATTTCATTTTTAATTTTAAAACTAAAACAATAATGTTGGGCCAAAAAACATAATGGGCCTCTAATTGGATCAGAGAGTTAAAGTTGAGCCCAAATATTCCCTTGTTTCCTTTTATTGGCAACAGAGACGGCATATAGCCGGAAGAATCTCCCTCCCCCCGCTCTATCCGTGCCTCTGAATTTTCGTTCATCCACCGGTCTCTTTGAAATCTCGATTGAGAGAGCTGAACTACATCGAGAGGTAACTCCGATTTTTTTTCTTCGCTTCCGATGTTTTTGAAATCTTCATTTTCAGAGCTCGCAAGTTCATTCGCCGGATTCATATCATGTTTTCCCCATTCTATGAACATGAATTTCATGGGTTTTTTTTTAAATGAAATTTGTTTGTGATTATGCTGGAACGAAGTTTGAGGTTATTTTTTTATTTTGTAATGTTATATGCGGTAATGATCTGAAACCGTGCAGTTGCACAGGGATTTTAAATGATAATTGTTTATACAAAGGAAAGTTTTTTAATGCTATAAGCTGATTGGGACAGGAAACGGAATGGAATGAGCTGATTTTGGTTGAATCGAGTCTAAATTGAAGAGAAAAGATTTGATATTTGTGAAAGAATGTAAATAATCCAATGTGATTATGGTTGATACTAATTTTTCATCAGTTTTTCTCATTCTTGTCTCAGGAGCTTGAAGGTTGGTGTCATTTTAGGATGCAATCTGATTTGATTTTACCTGATTTGGGGCGATTGTGTAAGGTTCTGTATTGGCCGCATCTTTTCTCGGTTTCAGAATGGGAGATCTTGATTCTGCTGGAATGAGTGGTTTGTTGTGGCCAACCTAGATACTGAGTCCTCTTTAGTTTTTAGAAAGTGCATTTTTGTTACAGTTCCACATCCGCATCGCCGTTGGAATTGCATAGAGTCCAAAATGTTGGGTGACAACCCTACAATCATGGACCATCCTTGTACCAATTCTTTTACAACCATTATGGATCTTCCAGATGATTGCTTAACCTTTGTCTTTCAGTCACTTGGTAGTGAATTAGATCGTGAAGCATTTGGCCTGACTTGCCGCAGGTGGCTGCACATTCAGAACTATAATCGTACATCTTTACAGTTCTTGAGTTCATTCACCCTAGCGAAGATCGCTTCACCATTGAGATTTAAGACTTGCACCATTGGTACTCTCCAATTGCACAGGCTGCTTACCCGTTTCAGGCATTTGCAATCTCTATCCTTGTCTAGATGCACGGAGCTTGATGATTCAAGCCTAAAGAAAGTTCAAGGTTGTGTTTCTAACTTGAGATTTCTCAACCTGGATTGCTGTTCTGGTGTCTCAGATGATGGCCTTTCGTATTTTGTGAATGGTTGCTCCTTGCTGAAGGGTATAAGCCTCTATCGTTGTAATGTTACTGATGTTGGCCTGCAGAGGTTGGCTAAATCATGCGCATTCCTGGAAGATATCAATTTCATTTATTGTTCAGAAATCAGTGACCATGGGATAAAAGCTGTCTTTCAAAATTGTCCCCGTCTCTTTGCCATCCGAATATCGTACTGTTCGCAAATTAATGGGACTGGATTTAGAGGCTCCTCAAAAAGTCTAGCTTATCTAGAAGCTGAGTCTTGCCAGCTTGAGCCTGATGGGATAACAGGTATTGTTAGTGGTGGTGGATTGGAGTATCTAAACATCTCAAGCTTGAGTTGGTGTGTTCATGGGGATGGGCTAGGGGTGATCGGGGCAGGGTTTGGAATGAGGCTAAGGTTTCTGAATATGCGGTTGTGTAGATCAGTCAAAGATGAGTCTATTTCAGCCATTGTGAAGGGTTGTCCGTCTTTGCAAGAGTGGAACCTGGCATTGTGCCATGAGGTTAGGGTCTCAGGATGGCAGAGTATCGCCTTGAACTGCCATAGTTTAAAAACACTTCATGTGAACCGCTGCAGGAATCTGTGTGATCAAGGTTTGCAGGCTCTTAGAGATGGGTGTAAGCGGCTTTCAGTGCTGCATATGAATGGATGTCCTCGGGTGAGTTCAAATGCTATTGAGATGTTTCGAATGTTCAGATCTGAAGTTGCCATTAACGCAGAAGAGATCTTAACCATTGGTCCTTCTTGGGCATTCAGATGGTAGCTAGCTAGCATGGGAAATTCTAAATCAATGTACATTACAGCTTAACCTTCTTGGTTCAAATTTGGCTATACAATACAAGTAAGCTTTGTTCCTTTGAAAAATCTATTTAGGTGCTGCAAGATTTGCTGTGATATATCACTTGTGTAAATTGTAACGAGCATTGTAATTATGTAAAGCCTAATAAAGTAATTAAATGTCAAAAACTCCATTTAAAGTGTTAGATGTACATTGTGTAATTTACATGTTAGGTGTTGTAACTCAGTAACTGTAAGACTCACATACACATTTTGACCTGGATAGATAGAACATTTTGACCTCATACACTAAAAAAACGCAACACTTTTTTCAACAACAACAACATTACAAAGCAAAAACCACACATATATGTACAGTACACATACAATCATGCACTCTCGCCTATGCTAAGACAATCGAAGAGGAGAAGCCTAAAATTTTTAAGTAATCCACAAAACCAGTGTCCATTCTGGTACTTCACTGAACTCACCTTCTCTACCTCTATCATTCACTTTTTTTCTTATGTCGAGGGTCTCCACAAAAATAATGACCTGCCCATTTCAAGACCCAATAAAAATTCTTTAACACCGTTGATGACGAACAGTAAACAAATCCAGATCAAGCATACAAAGAGGGAATATATGACCATACCTACCTCTGATGCAGTTGATGATGAAGTTACTCAATGCTCATATAAGAGCACTGTGTTAGTGTTATAGATGACAGAAGCTGAACCATTCCCACAGTCTGCACGCACAAGACAGGGAGTCTTTCTGTGTGAAGGAGAGTCTATCGGTATTCTCCTAATTATTTTCTTCTTGAGTGGTGTGGGCGAAGGAGTTAAAAAAGAATCCACGAAGTCCACATTGCCATATCTAACATGTTTCCAACATAGTAATCAGAGCTCTTGTGAAAATGCAGTTTGTATTGATGTTTCAGATAGTAGGAACTAATATATAAGCAGTTTGTGGAATTCAGCAGTAGCATGGATTGAATTCTAACCTAATCCAGATCTTTTCGCGTTCATCATATCCGTGTTTGTTTATGGTGGTTGAGATATGTTACGAGAAATGATATCAATGTTCTTGAGATTGGATTAAATTGTTGTTTTCCCAAGATTGATTTTGATTTGAATAGAAATAAAATAAAAAAATATAAACAAGACCACAACAGTGTAAGATTCCTGAAGATGAAATGAATTAAATATGACTGACATTGACATTCGAATCTTGCTGTATAGTTCTGCCAATATTCTTGTATTCGTATGAATAGAGAGAGTTGCAATATCCAAAATCACACACAACAACAACAACATCAACAACAACAACATTACAAAGCAAAAACCACACATATATGTACAGTACACATACAATCATGCACTCTCACCTATGCTAAGACAAGCGAAGAGGAGAAGCCTAAAAATTTTAAGTAATCCACAAAACCAGTGTCCGTTCGGGTACTTCACTGAACTCGCCTTCTCTACCTCTATCATTCACTTTTTTTCTTCTGTCGAGGGTCTCCACAAAAATAATGACCTGCCCATTTCAAGACCCAATAAAAATTCTTTAACACCGTTGATGACGAACAGTAAACAAATCCAGATCAAGCATACAAAGAGGGAATATATGACCATACACACCTCTGATGCAGTTGATGATGAAGTTACTCAATGCTCATATAAGAGCACTGCGTTAGTGTTATAGATGACAGAAGCTGAACCATTCCCACAGTCTGCACGCACAAGACGGGGAGTCTTTCTGTGTGAAGGAGAGTCTATCGGTATTCTCCTAATTATTTTCTTCTTGAGTGGTGTGGGCGAAGGAGTTAAAAAAGAATCCAACTGCCCAGCAGCTGCCGCGATAAATCCTATTTATAGGAGGAACCATCAACACAAAGCGTGTTAGCTCATGTAAGCCAAGAAGATGATGTAGATGAACGTATCCAACCACCTACCTTCAAACAAAGGAGAGGGCTTCCCTGGTCTTGAACTGAACTCGGGATGGAACTGAACTTCTATGAAGAAGGGATGGCTAGGAAGCTCGATTATCTGTTATATACAGGAGAGGTTCAAAACTTCACACATATATAGCCATATCGGAATTGCTTAAGCTGAATAATACGACATATATCCAAAACATAAACTGCTTCTAACCTCCATTCTTTGGCCAGTTCCATCTTTACCAACGAAAACCAATCCCGCCTCCTCAAGTTGCTTGACTACTTCAGGATTAACCTAGATGAAATTAAAAGCAAAACACAATTATCAAATTCTTTAGCGTTTGTTTTCAATGAGGGTTCAGAGGCCATCAACAAATACTCTAAAAAAAGAAAAGGAACACGACAAACCTCGGGCATGAATATAACATAAGGGTTTCTGGTTTTGGGATCAAACTCTGTGCTATTTGCATCTTTTACACCGATAACTGATCTGGCAAATTCTATCACAGCAATCTGCATGCCCAGACAAATTCCAAAGTATGGGATTCTATTTTCTCGGGCATAGTTGGCAGCCAGGATTTTCCCTTCAACACCCCTATCTCCGAATCCCCCGGGAACCAAAATACCATCTGCACCCTGAAGATTAAAATAGTAACAATGAACATCAGAAAATTTGAAAAAATAACATTCAATAAAACTTCAGTTGGCCAAAAAATCCACTCCTGTCATGGAACGCCTACCAACTTGTTCTTATTTAGAATAGCTCAAGAGACATTGTATTAAGACTTTTTGTGATGCTGTACTATTTTCCATAGAACATATTCTAATAGCATGAGTTTAAGCATATTGATAGGACGATAGCTACCTTAAGCACACTCCATGCCTTGCTGCAATTTTCAAGATCCTGTAATATATAAACCACTTGTAAGCAGCAATTCAAAGCATAGGATCACGGTGCAAGAACAAGGATGGGATGTGTTGTGAGCTGAATCTGCCATGTTTTACAGTAACTTTTATATCGATTTCTGCATACATTGCATTCATTTGGGCTTAGATAGTACAAAACCTATGTAGTTTATGTTTATTTGCCAAATTATGGAATCTACACCAGTTTCTGTTTAATTCGAAGAAATCGAGGCATTTTACAGCAATTCTACAAAAGGTCAGAAAAGCTCGGAAAACCACTACAGAAGTCCAAGGTCAAAGAAGCAGCGGAACCAGTCGAATCGAGCCGAGAACCCAGGCTACTCGATCTCGAGTAGCTCTTACTCGACCTAGACGAGCATGTTCGAGCAGCCTTGGTCGACAGAGCCTGATCGAGAAAGCCAGACCAACCCGACTTCCGGAGTCTACTCGATCTCGACAAGCCCTAGTCGAGATCGACGAAGCCCAGCACCACACCCGGAGTCGACGAAGAGAGAAGCTGCCCGAGAAGCCGAGGACGAGAAGCCGAGCACACCTTTACTCGATCTCGACGAACCCTTGTCGAGATCGACAAGCCACCCAGTCGAGATCGACGAGCACTAGGAGCCCAAGTCCGGGCCTGTCGAGCAGAGCTAGCCGGGAGGTCCAGTCGACGAACAAGTCTTGTCGAGGTCGACGAGCCGTGGTCGAGGTCGAGTAGACCCAGTTTCCAGAAACGCTTCGTCGTGACGAGTCCTACTCGGTTTAGCTTTACTTGGGCATGAGGGAATCCGAGAATGGCCGAAGATCTATCCAAAGTTGATCAAAGTCTATCTATGGAAGGAGATCTATCAAGACATGAAGACTTACCTTAGTTAGATTTATCTTTTCCTTAGTTGATTTATTTCCTTAAAATAATTTATTTATCTTTTAGCAAATTAGATATAATTTTAGATAAAGATAGAAGATTCTATCCTTGAATAGTAAGGATTAGAAGGCTATAAATAAGGCCCTAGGGGCTCAGTTTCATTCATTCAATTTCAGAGAAAGACAAGTAGTTCCACAGAGAAGTTTAGGAGTTCTAAGGTTTTTAGGGTTTTGGCTTTCTGCGAAAGTTGATTGCCAGGATTGTAAAGGCTTTTGAATTTAGTTTTAATGCAATTTAGTTCTTTTCATCAATCAATGTCTGTTATTGCAATGAGGCGTGAGTAGTCCACCCACTTCTGGGGCTGGAGTGAGCCCGACGGTGGCCATGTGAGGCGATGCGATAAAGGTCAGATCTTTTTGTGCGATTCATCTTCTATCCCTATGAGCATGATTCTTTTGCGAGAGTTGAAGGTGATCCTTGTTTGTGTTATTGAAGCGAAAGTGATCTTAATGCAACTTGGATTAATTATGTGAAAAAGGGTTAGTAACAATTAGGGTTTATGCGAAAGCCTCTATATGCCTATTTGTTAATGACGAAAGTTATTTGATGGAAAGCATGATCTTTTATGCCTTTGTGTGTTACTTTGCATGGTTATCGTTGTGGTGTTGAAACCCTAGTCTTGGAAGTCTTTTATTATATTGATTTATTTCTGTCAAAAATCTGAGTTTTAGTTTCGAATTTGCAATTTATATTTTCTGTCAATTCTTGTCGATACAGAGGAGATCTTGCCGATCTCGAGTTGGTTGTACTCGATCTCGAGTACGCTTCGTCTAGGTCGAGTTGAGTTCTGTTCTGTTGTCGATTTCTGAAGTTTCTGTCTTGACTTGCCCTTGTCGATCTCGAGTTGACTTGGTCGAGATCGAGTTGCCCTTGCCGGGTTTGCCTGTCTGCTGTGATTTCCGATTTTCTGTTGTCGACTGCTGTGGTCGATCTCGAGTAGCTGTTTGTCGAGATCGACGAGCCCTTTGCTTTGCTTTTAGTTTCTGCTTTGCTTTGTCTTTCCTGTTTTGCTTTGTTCTTTGCTTCTGCTTTTATTTCTGTTTCTTTCGTTGTTTCTGTGTTTCTGTCTTTTCTGCTGCTCTGTCTGTGAGAATTTACAGCTACTTGAGAACTGCTGACGTGCTTCCTCGTGGATTCGATCCTGACTATTCTCTTACTACAACGGGAGGAAGTCTTGTATTTATTTGCTGAGACAGGGAAGTCAGTCTGAACTTTATTTCATATTTATTTCATACTTGACCATCCTCCTGCAACAACAAATTGGCGCCGTTGCCGGGGAAGCAATCAATCGCGCCTTAGGTAGTCAGTTCTCACTATTTCTATGAGTGAATTCGCAGGTGTATGCGTCTTTCTGGTCAAACACCTGAGTTTGACGCCTTAGACGAATCGGAACGCCTTTTTAACATCAGAGCTAAACTACAAAGAGCCATGGCAGCTGCGGAGACACAAGAACAGCTGATCGCTAGGCTTACCAGGGAATTAGCCGCTAAGGATGCTGCTATCACCACTGAGAAAGCAGCAAGGGAACAAGCACAGGCTGAGCTTGCCCAATATCCAACCACGGCAGAGGACTACATGCACCCAACCCTCGTCGTGCCTGAATCGGCGATTCTAATCCCTGAAAACTCTTTTGAAATTCGCACTCAATTTCTTATAGAGCTTAAAAATAATGCCTTTTATGGTAGATTTAATGAGTGTCCTCTTGAACATATTACAAACTTTTCTGACATGTGCCGTACTATTGCTGAAGGTACAACCCTGGAATATGTCAAGATGAAATCTTTTCGCTGGTCTCTCGCTGGGCCTGCACTGAAATGGCTGGAAGGGCTGAAAGCAAGATCACTCACAACCTGGGCCCAAGTAGAGCAAGAGTTTCTGAACACATTCTTCCCACCTGCCAAAACATCACATCTCCGCCAGAGAATCACCGCCTTCAAACAGAAGCAAGGGGAACCGCTGGCAAAGGCATGGGAGCGCTACAAGGAACTTCTGCGATTTTGCCCTACTCATGGACAGCCACCCTACGTCATTCAGGAGATCTTCTTCGATTCTCTTGATCAAGTCACTAAGGACAGAATCAACCATTATACTCGCTATGAGTATCTGACAATGCCGCCAAGTGACGCATGGGGTGTGCTAGAGAAGCTCACTAACTACGACAATAAGTATGGGTCTACTGCAACCTATGAAGAGAACCCATACGCCAGGCCAGCACCATCCATGCCCCTATATGAGCCACCTAAGGAGATTGATCCTGATGTTAGGGAGCAGTACTACAGAGACCAGAATAAGAAGCTCATCAAGCAAGTAAAGTATCTCTCTGTCAACCAGCCTTGCATAGAATGCGGATCGCAAAGGCACACCACTCCTGAGTGCCCACACGCAGAACAAGTCAGGATGGCAGAGCATCATGAGGATGTAGCTTACGCCGGGGGTCCCAGTCGCTACATGGGGGACCAAAGGTTTCAGCAACCACAATGGAACCAAGGTATCCCTAGGAACCCCCTGCCCTACAGAGCTCCAGGACATCCGGAAAGGGAACAGAAAAAGGATGATATACAGACAGTCCTGGAGGAAATACGGAGAAACCACTCAGAAACTAGGCAATCCTTCAACTCTGTCTATACTCAGATGCAAGGTGTCAATTCTAGGCTTGGGGAAATTGATATCTGGCGGAAATCAGTTGATACACAGATTGGTCAGCTAGCAGCAGGAATCCCCAGACAGTCAGGCTCGCTCCCGGGATCTTCAGAACCAAATCCTAAGGGAAAGACTGGACATATCGCTGCTGTAAAACTCAGAAGCGGCCATCAACTGCAAGAGCCAGAGGTCGGGAAACAGCAGGACGAAGCTAAACAGCAACTCGACCAGAGTCTACTCGATGTCGAGGAAGGTCTACTCGACCTCGAGGAGAAAATTCCAGAATCCTCGTCTGCACCACACAGCAACTCGACAGCACCAAATCTAGTCGAGATCGACAAGACTGTGGTCGATATCGATGAGCCCCTGGTCGACATAGAACAGCCTACAGCACCTCCGACGTCCGTTCTGGCTCCGAATCAGAAAAAGAAGCTGCCTTTCCCCACAAAATCTCTAAAGGACCCAGCAGAAAAGAAATTTCAGCGCTTCATTAAGATGCTTCAGAAACTCAACGTCACCATCCCCTTCACAGAAGCTCTCAATGAAATGCCATCTTATGTCAAGTTCCCGAAGGAGATTTTGAGCAAAAAGCGATCGATGGCTGAAATCACAGAGGAGTGCAGCCACTTGGACATATTGGAGAAGAGGCCGGATCCAGGTAAGTTTGCTATAACCATTGGATTTGGTCCATACAAAATTAATGCCTTATGTGATCTTGGAGCTAGTGTGAGTATAATGCCTTTAATAATTTGGTCCAAGATTAAGATAGGTGCCCTGGAGCCTGTGGATGCTAGACTATACATGGCCAACAACACGGTGGTCATTCCAACAAGCATGGTGGATAATGTGCCAGTACAAGTAGGTAAATTCTTTGTCCCTGCTGATTTTCTAGTTGTTGATATGCAAGAAGATCCTGCTTGTCCAAT
Organism: Persicaria maculosa; assembly: GCA_963922045.1. Classification (NCBI taxonomy): domain Eukaryota; kingdom Viridiplantae; phylum Streptophyta; class Magnoliopsida; order Caryophyllales; family Polygonaceae; genus Persicaria; species Persicaria maculosa. The sequence goes on along the minus strand of OY998254.1, from coordinate 745,288 downwards.
TATTTTAGGAAGACCATTCTTGGCGACGGTGGATGCCAACATAAGCGTTAGGAAAGGAGTGCTCACCTTCAACATCAGCGATGAGGTAATTGAGTATTCCTTTAATAAAACTGAAAGGCATACAGGTCCAATGAAAGAGGTCAAATCTATCTCAGCTGGCTACATCACCTGCGGGGAACCCAAGGTCAGAAATATGACCCCTGAGGAGCTGGAAAAGAGGGACATGGAGGCCCAGGTGGAGGAGATCATGGCAATCCTCAAGGAGAACACAGAGAATCCAATCGACACAGACCAAGGTAAGTCGTTGTGGATTAATTATTTTTCGGATGCCTTGACAGGGACTAAGTATGGGGTCAAGATCGACCAAGGCTCCTCGACATCGAGTAGAACCCTAGTCGATCTCGACCAGACCAAGGAGACTCCACCAGCACCATGTTGTTAGGAGGAAATCGAGTATGAAATATAACAAAATAAATCAAACCAGATTCTGCCCACGCAAATAATTACAAGACCTCCTCCTGATGTAGCAGCGGGAAGTCAGGATCGATCCACGAGGAAGCGTGTCAGCGGATCCTAGGCAGCAGAGTAATCTCACGGTCAGAAGTCGACAACAGGGTCCTCAATCTCGACTAAGGGTTAGTCGACAGAAGATCGGACAGTCGAACACAGCGCAGCAGCTCGGCAAAGGGTGGTCGATCTCGACCAAGTGCTACTCGAGATCGAGTACGGCCTGTCGAAGTCGAGTTGGTCTTCGTCGATTTCTGCACAAGTAAGCTACGGCGACTCTGGGTCGAAGATCAGTAGTCGAGGTCGACCAGAGTGTGGTCGAGGTCGACGAGGGAAGGGAGTAAAACGAATGAAATAAAGAAAATAAAGAACAAATGCTTTTGGGATTTCGACTTAAACTTTAATGTAAAAGAACTTCCAAGATTGGGGTTTGCAACGACAATAACCAAGCATGCATAAGGTAGAATCAAACAGATAATCATGTGAATCGCATTAAAGGACTAAGCTTTCGCCTTTTCCAACAATTAGACAACTCTCTCAAGAAACCCTAATTGTCTCTACCGATTTTATGTTTATAATCCAAGTGGTTAACATGGATCTCCATTAGATGGGCAATAAACACATAAACAAGTAGGAAAATGCTCAAAACATGATAAAGGTCGGATCTTTACCTCAATTATTCATGGCTATCGTCGGGCTCGCCCCAACCCTAGAAGTGGGTGGACTACTCGCGCCTCATCGCAAACTCAGACATCTTTGATTGAAAGAGAATAACTTGCATTAAACTAAATTCAAAGACTTTACAATCCCGGCGATCCAACTCTCGTTGAACGCCAAAACCCTAAAACCTCTGAACTCCTAAACTGTCTTTGTGGAACTACTTGTCTTCCTCTGAAATTGAATTCATAAAACTGAGCCCCATGGGCTTTATTTATAGGCTTCATTCCCTAGCTATTCTAGGAAAGAAGATATCTATCTATATCTAAAACTTTATCTAAGACTTAAAAGATAAATAAAAGATATAACATAATTAAATCTAAATTAGGGAAATATGTCTAAAAGTCTTCTATGGATATAATTCCTTCTCTTCATGATGGATCTTGATAGTTTTGGATAGAATCGACAATCTTCGCGTCCAAGCAATGCAAAACCGAGTAGGATTCGTCAAGCCGCGTCGAACAGCTTCTGGGAGCGTGGTCGATCTCGACAAGAGCCTTGTCGATCTCGAGTAGGAATCCTGGTCGACTGGTCTTGGCTGGTCTTCTCTGCTCGACAGGCTCGGACTCTGGCTCACGGTGCTCGTCGATGTCGACAACGGCTCGTCGAGGTCGAGTAGCCTGGCTATGTCGACTGGGTCTTCTCGGGTGGCTCCACTCGACAGGCTCGGATATGGACTCGGAGCTCGTCGATCTCGACTAGGGTTCCTCGAGATCGACTAGGGTATGGCCTTCTCTGGTCGAGCAGCTTCTCCTCGGCATGGACTCGGACTGGCGCTGTGGGCCTCGTCGATCTCGACTAAAAGCTTGTCGAGATCGAGTAGAATAGTCCTTGTCCTTGGCTCCTCGATCAGTTCTCCCCTCGACTCCGGATGTGGCGCTGGGCTTCGTCGATCTCGACCAGGGTTTGTCGAGATCGAGTAGACTCCGGAAGTTGGGTGGTCTGGTTCTCGATGTTGCTCCTGTCGACAAGGCTGTGCTAGGGCATCTTTGTCGATCTCGAGTAAGGGCTACTCGAGGTCGAGTAGTCTGGTTTCTCGGCTCGATTCGACTGGTTCAGTTGCTGCTTTGACCTTGGACTTCTGTAGCTGTTTTCCGAGCTTTTCTGACCTTCTGTAGAATTGCTGTTAAATGCCTCGAATTCTGCGAATTAAACAGAAACTGGTGTAGATTCCATAATTTGGCAAATAAACATAAACTACATAGATTCTGTACTATCTTAGCCCAAATGAATACAATGTATGCAGAAATCGATATAAAAGTAAATGTAAAACATGGCAGATGCAGCTCACAACACACCAGCATCGTCGAGCAGCGAACCAGACAAACCAGGCTCGTCGATCTCGACTAGACTTGTCGGAGTCGAGCACCACTCGACGGCCTCGGCTTCATCTCCCTCGACGCTGACTCCACCAGACGGCCAGAGCTCGTCGATCTCGACCACCTTTGTCGATGTCGACCACCACTCGGGGAGCCCAGTCCCTGCTTCCTCGACGCTGAGACCACCAGAGCAAGGATCCTCGTCGATCTCGACTAAGCTTGTCGAGATCGACCACCACCCAGCGCCACCAGATCCGCCTTCCTCGATGAGCAAGCCACCAGGAGCAGAACCCTTGTCGAGGTCGACCAGTCTTGTCGAGATCGACAAGCCATCGTCTTCGTCGACTTCTGCATCTTCGAGCAGACCACCACCAGAACCTGCAGTCTTGTCGAGATCGACTAGCCCTAGTCGAGATCGACCAAATACAGTAGTCCCCGATTCCTTCTCTGCGAAGGTAAGTCAAGGTATGGATCTTTCTTCTCCTATTTCCATTAAAGATTTATCTATACATGGGAGAGGTCTGCCTTGGTATGTGCGATTGTGCAGGATTTCCAATGATGAGCCTAAGGAGTATGAAGTTGGAGACAAACTCTATGTCTCCAAATCAAAGGATCATTGGTTTCCCAACAAATTCAACAAGAAGCGGATGGGACCTTTCATGGTGAACAAGATCCATTCTGGAGGATTACAGCTGAGGGACAAGAATGGAGTCTTATTTGAGGCCCAAGCTACATGGGCCCTGCAGATGCCACCTTGAGCATTAATGGAAAGTCGGCCTAGCGACTATAAAATCTAGAGCATGTACATAGACTTTTTAGGACATTTTGAGACTTTGTTTTTGTTTTTGGATTTGAACATTTCTTTGGTTTTTGTTGTTTCTATTATGGGTATATGTCTTCTACTTTTCAGGACAATGGATAGAACCAAGCTACATTCTTACTCGGCCTAGGAGGTGCTCCATTCGATATTTAGAGAAATCTACACATCTGTCTTGTGAGTTTCTTTCTCTACCCTTACCTTGTTTTTATACAGTGAGGACACTGTAATGTTTAAGTATGGGGTGGGGGAAGGGCTTACTTTATGCATATTTGATTTATTTGACATTACTTGTGCATTATTTCTTAGAATTGCTACATGGCTATTTTGGAATGCATTATTGATTTATGTGCTTATATGCATGATTTCCAAAAATTTAAGAAAAATGACCCCCATTGAAAATTGAAAATTTTGAAATAATGTCATGGAAGCTTTATTGAACTCGACGATGCAAAATTAGATTCATTAGAGATATAGCATGAAATTGCCTAGTAAAGGGAAGTCACAATGAAGTGCATATTTTCTTGAAAACCATGAAAGGAGGTAAATTTGATATTGCTTTTGACATGTTGCATGATAAAATGATGGAGGACTTTATATTTCCATATAATGCTCATATTGTTATAATCCAAGCCTTACCTATGCTTATGCATTACACAAAAGCCATAATATGCCTTATTTCATATATTGCTCCACATGATCTAAATATTTGCCATTCTTTACCCTATCCGGGGATTATGTTGAGAATGATGTTACATTATGGAGATTATCATATGGTGTTTTGTGTTGTTATTATCATTATTGGAGTTTGGAAGGAAATTGTTTGAAATATATGGAAAATTTAATGAGTGAAAGAAAATCCAATCACCTCAGGAGATAAAGGTAGATTGACCCTGCTCTCTAAAGATAATAGTTTGGAGAGATGGGACACATTGTGAGGAGTCCAAAGCACTAAGTATCCGGGGCCATTCATGACACCCATGTTTGCGACTCGCGAGAAGGCAGTGTTGAGGTTAGAGAGGTAAAAGCATTATTATTGAGAAAAGCATTATGAAAGGTGATGAATCAAATGGAGAAGGAATGTGGAAATTCAGTTTGGAAAGTACTCCATTTCCCCGGATCATTAGCACCACATTGCCAAAAATTGCCCACCTTTTGCCTTTTACCAATCTACTCCTTCATGAGCTTAAATTAAAGTCTTCTTGATTATCAATGCTTTGTCACGAATGAATTATGTTTTGCATAACCCTCCTTTTTATGAGTAGATGTTGCTTTTACATATTTGCACATGCATGAATCTGTGACACTAGTACCTTTTTGAGGATGGTAATTGATTGGAGGGTTATATAAGAATGAATCTAAGATGTTGAGAGTTTTGATTTCTTCCCCTGAATGACAAATAAAAGTATTGCTTGAGGACAAGCAAGCTTAAGTATGGGGTGTTTGTTGTGAGCTGAATCTGCCATGTTTTACAGTAACTTTTATATCGATTTCTGCATACATTGCATTCATTTGGGCTTAGATAGTACAGAACCTATGTAGTTTATGTTTATTTGCCAAATTATGGAATCTACACCAGTTTCTGTTTAATTCGCAGAAATCGAGGCATTTTACAGCAATTCTACAGAAGGTCAGAAAAGCTCGGAAAACCACTACAGAAGTCCAAGGTCAAAGAAGCAGCGGAACCAGTCGAATCGAGCCGAGAACCCAGGCTACTCGATCTCGAGTAGCTCTTACTCGACCTAGACGAGCATGTCCGAGCAGCCTTGGTCGACAGAGCCTGATCGAGAAAGCCAGACCAACCCGACTTCCGGAGTCTACTCGATCTCGACAAGCCCTAGTCGAGATCGACGAAGCCCAGCGCCACACCCGGAGTCGACGAAGAGAGAAGCTGCCCGAGAAGCCGAGGACGAGAAGCCAAGCACACCTTTACTCGATCTCGACGAACCCTTGTCGAGATCGACAAGCCACCCAGTCGAGATCGACGAGCACCAGGAGCCCAAGTCCGAGCCTGTCGAGCAGAGGACTATAAATAAGCACACCTTTCCTTAGTTGATTTATTTCCTTAAAACAATTTATTTATCTTTTAGCAAATTAGATATAATTTTAGATATAGATAGAAGATTCTATCGTTGAATAGCAAGGATTAGAAGACTATAAATAAGGCCCTAGGGGCTCAGTTTCATTCATTCAATTTCAGAGAAAGACAAGTAGTTCCACAGAGAAGTTTAGGAGTTCTAAGGTTTTTAGGGTTTTGGCTTTCTGCGAAAGTTGATTGCCAAGATTGTAAAGGCTTTTGAATTTAGTTTTAATGCAATTTAGTTCTTTTCATCAATCAATGTCTGTTATTGCAATGAGGCGTGAGTAGTCCACCCACTTCTGGGGCTGGGGTGAGCCCGACGGTGGCCATGTGAGGCGATGCGATAAAGGTCAGATCTTTTTGTGCGATTCATCTTCTATCCCTATGAGCATGATTCTTTTGCGAGAGTTGAAGGTGATCCTTGTTTGTGTTATTGAAGCGAAAGTGATCTTAATGCAACTTGGATTATTATGTGAAAAAGGGTTAGTAACAATTAGGGTTTATGCGAAAGCCTCTATATGCCTATTTGTTAATGACGAAAGTTATTTGATGGAAAGCATGATCTTTTATGCCTTTGTGTGTTACTTTGCATGGTTATCGTTGTGGTGTTGAAACCCTAGTCTTGGAAGTCTTTTATTATATTGATTTATTTCTGTCAAAAATCTGAGTTTTAGTTTCGAATTTGCAATTTATATTTTCTGTCAATTCTTGTCGATACAGAGGAGATCTTGCCGATCTCGAGTTGGTTGTACTCGATCTCGAGTACGCTTCGTCTAGGTCGAGTTGAGTTCTGTTCTGTTGTCGATTTCTGAAGTTTCTGTCTTGACTTGCCCTTGTCGATCTCGAGTTGACTTGGTCGAGATCGAGTTGCCCTTGCCGGGTTTGCCTGTCTGCTGTGATTTCCGATTTTCTGTTGTCGACTGCTGTGGTCGATCTCGAGTAGCTGTTTGTCGAGATCGACGAGCCCTTTGCTTTGCTTTTAGTTTCTGCTTTGCTTTGTCTTTCCTGTTTTGCTTTGTTCTTTGCTTCTGCTTTTATTTCTGTTTCTTTCGTTGTTTCTGTGTTTCTGTCTTTTCTGCTGCTCTGTCTGTGAGAATTTACAGCTACCTGAGAATTGCTGACGTGCTTCCTCGTGGATTCGATCCTGACTATTCTCTTACTACAACGGGAGGATGTTTCTAACTTGAGATTTCTCAACCTGGATTGCTGTTCTGGTGTCTCAGATGATGGCCTTTCGTATTTTGTGAATGGTTGCTCCTTGCTGAAGGGTATAAGCCTCTATCGTTGTAATGTTACTGATGTTGGCCTACAGAGGTTGGCTAAATCATGCGCATTCCTGGAAGATATCAATTTCATTTATTGTTCAGAAATCAGTGACCATGGGATAGAAGCTGTCTTTCAAAATTGTCCCCGTCTCTTTGCCATCCGAATATCGTACTATTCGCAAATTAATGAGACTGGATTTAGAGGCTCCTCAAAAAGTCTAGCTTATCTAGAAGCTGAGTCTTGCCAGCTTGAGCCTTATGGGATAACAGGTATTGTTAGTGGTGGTGGATTGGAGTATCTAAACATCTCAAGCTTGAGTTGGTGTGTTCATGGGGATGAGCTAGGGGTGATCGGGGCAGGGTTTGGAATGAGGCTAAGGTTTCTGAATATGCGGTTGTGTAGATCAGTCAAAGATGAGGCTATTTCAGCCATTGTGAAGGGATGTCCGTCTTTGCAAGAGTGGAACCTGGCATTGTGCCATGAGGTTAGGGTCTCAGGATGGCAGAGTATCGCCTTGAACTGCCATAGTTTAAAAACACTTCATGTGAACCGCTGCAGGAATCTGTGTGATCAAGGTTTGCAGGCTCTTAGAGATGGGTGTAAGCGGCTTTCAGTGCTGCATATGAATGGATGTCCTCGGGTGAGTTCAAATGCTATTGAGATGTTTCGGATGTTCAGATCTGAAGTTGCCATTAACGCGGAAGAGATCTTAACCATTGGTCCTTCTTGGGCATTCAGATGGTAGCTAGCTAGCATGGGATATTCTAAATCAATGTACATTACAGCTTAACCTTCTTGGTTCAAATTTGGCTATACAATACAAGTAAGCTTTGTTCCTTTGAAAAATCTATTTAGGTGCTGTAAGATTTGCTGTGATATATCACTTGTGTAAATTGTAACGAGCATTGTAATTATGTAAAGCCTAATAAAGTAATTAAATGTCAAAAACTCCATTTAAAGTGTTAGATGTACATTGTGTAATTTACATGTTAGGTGTTGTAACTCAGTAACTGTAAGACTCACATACACATTTTGACCTGGATAGATAGAACATTTTGACCTCATACACTAAAAAAACGCAACACTTTTTTCAACCATTGAGATAAATAAAACATTTTGATTTCAAGTTATGTCGAAAAAAACCCAAACTAAAAAATAGTACTGTATCCATTCGACTCCAACCTTGCATATTGAGATAGCCTTATCTAGGCATTCTTTTGTTACCTAAAAGAAAAACAAGGAAATGGTTCCTGTAATATGTTTAAAAGAAACTCTTTCTTATTGAACTTGAACAAGGTTTAGAAAGACAAGATGACTATGATAGGCCAGCAATAAGAGAACAAATAGAAAACAGTTTCTTGGACATTATGAAAAGGTGTTTTATATCATACCTGCACTAAATTCCTTGCATGAATGCTACCAGACCCAACAGAACTTGAAGAGCTGCTACTGCTACAAGATCGTCTTGAAAGACGATTTCACTGTAGACGGCCGGTTCATGCATTCTGCTACCGATTCTGCTGAGCCCCCGGTGGTTGCAACTAATATGAAGGTTGTCTCTTTCGGCATTTCACCTTAGTGAAATGATACAGTGGTTTATTGAATTTCCTGGCTATGCTGAATGATATCATGGTTTATAGAGTTTCCTGACTACGCAGAATGATACAGTGGTTTATAGAGTTTTCTGATGTTGTACATACCAAGGTTGTATATGGATGTGTCCTGAGATGCAGTTTGTATTGATGTTTCAGATAGTAGGAACTAATATATAAGCAGTTTGTGGAATTCAGCAGTAGCATGGATTGAATTCTAACCTAATCCAGATCTTTTCGCGTTCATCATATCCGTGTTTGTTTATGGTGGTTGAGATATGTTACGAGAAATGATATCAATGTTCTTGAGATTGGATTAAATTGTTGTTTTCCCAAGATTGATTTTGATTTGAATAGAAATAAAATAAAAAAATATAAACAAGACCACAACAGTGTAAGATTCCTGAAGATGAAATGAATTAAATATGACTGACATTGACATTCGAATCTTGCTGTATAGTTCTGCCAATATTCTTGTATTCGTATGAATAGAGAGAGTTGCAATATCCAAAATCACACACAACAACAACAACATCAACAACAACAACATTACAAAGCAAAAACCACACATATATGTACAGTACACATACAATCATGCACTCTCACCTATGCTAAGACAAGCGAAGAGGAGAAGCCTAAAAATTTTAAGTAATCCACAAAACCAGTGTCCGTTCGGGTACTTCACTGAACTCGCCTTCTCTACCTCTATCATTCACTTTTTTTCTTCTGTCGAGGGTCTCCACAAAAATAATGACCTGCCCATTTCAAGACCCAATAAAAATTCTTTAACACCGTTGATGACGAACAGTAAACAAATCCAGATCAAGCATACAAAGAGGGAATATATGACCATACACACCTCTGATGCAGTTGATGATGAAGTTACTCAATGCTCATATAAGAGCACTGCGTTAGTGTTATAGATGACAGAAGCTGAACCATTCCCACAGTCTGCACGCACAAGACGGGGAGTCTTTCTGTGTGAAGGAGAGTCTATCGGTATTCTCCTAATTATTTTCTTCTTGAGTGGTGTGGGCGAAGGAGTTAAAAAAGAATCCAACTGCCCAGCAGCTGCCGCGATAAATCCTATTTATAGGAGGAACCATCAACACAAAGCGTGTTAGCTCATGTAAGCCAAGAAGATGATGCAGATGAACGTATCCAACCACCTACGTTCAAACAAAGGAGAGGGCTTCCCTGGTCTTGAACTGAACTCGGGATGGAACTGAACTCCTATGAAGAAGGGATGGCTAGGAAGCTCGATTATCTGTTATATACAGGAGAGGTTTAAAACTTCGCACATATATAGCCATATCGGAATTGCTTAAGCTGAATAATACGACATATATCCAAAACATAAACTGCTTCTAACCTCCATTCTCTGGCCAGTTCCATCTTTACCAACGAAAACCAATCCCGCCTCCTCAAGTTGCTTGACTACTTCAGGATTAACCTAGATGAAATTAAAAGCAAAACACAATCAGGTTAGATGACCAGTGAAATAACTCACTTGTAGGAAATCATTGATATATTCAACCAACCTCATATCTATGTCGATGTCTCTCATCCACGAAGTCCACATTGCCATATCTAACATGTTTCCAACATAGTAATCAGAGCTCTTGTGAAAATGCAAGGTCCAGTTTTAAAAAATCATCAGTTAAGGTCTTCTTACAGTTTTGCAGACTTGCTGTCCTTCACAAGGAAGTGTGTTCTACGAGATCCCAGTCTCATAGTTCCACCCATATGCGTTTTCGACCCCTGCCAGCACAATTATCAAATTCTTTAGCGTTTGTTTTCAATGAGGGTTCAGAGGCCATCAACAAATACTCTAAAAAAAGAAAAGGAACACGACAAACCTCGGGCATGAATATAACATAAGGGTTTCTGGTTTTGGGATCAAACTCTGTGTTATTTGCATCTTTTACACCGATAACTGATCTGGCAAATTCTATCACAGCAATCTGCATGCCCAGACAAATTCCAAAGTATGGGATTCTATTTTCTCGGGCATAGTTGGCAGCCAGGATTTTTCCTTCAACACCCCTATCTCCGAATCCCCCGGGAACCAAAATACCATCTGCACCCTGAAGATTAAAATAGTAACAATGAACATCAGAAAATTTGAAAAAAGAACATTCAATAAAACTTCAGTTGGCCAAAAAATCCACTCCTGTCATGGAACGCCTACCAACTTGTTCTTATTTAGAATAGCTCAAGAGACATTGTATTAAGACTTTTTGTGATGTTGTACTATTTTACATAGAACATATTCTAATAGCATGAGTTTAAGCATATTGATAGGACGATAGCTACCTTAAGCACACTCCATGCCTTGCTGCAATTTTCAAGATCCTGTAATATATAAACCACTTGTAAGCAGCAATTCAAAGCATAGGATCACGGTGCAAGAACAAGGATGGGATGATAAAAATAAAATAAAATAAAAACCTCTAATCTCATCGAATCTTCAAGATTATCAGCTGGAACCCAATCCACAACAAGTTTCTTGCCACGGGCAACAGATGCATGCAAAAGAGCCTGCAGGATGCATCAAAGGCAAATTAACATGAAAGTGGTCAAGATAATGCTAATGACTTTAAGTCCTTGAATTCTTAACATTCACAACATGAACAAAGACTTCAATCCCGTCGATCCAATTCTGTCATTTTACTAATGACTTTCCTGAAAATTGCATATACTATATATGGCATTTGCAACTAATACAAGAGAGAACGGTCCAGAGAGAAGATTAACGATAATGCAATATTGATAGTAATTACCTTCACTACGGAGAGATAAGCATCGGTAAGGCCTGTATATTTCCCAACCATAGCAATTCTTACCTATTACATCACGGAAGAATTTTAGTATTGGAAACAGCAAGAATCAACAATAGATATGGCAAAAATATATTGATTTGGAACCCACGGGCTCGTGCAATTTGTCACAGATTTCAGCCCTCAAAATCCACTTTTTCAATTCAGGCTCTCTGAGACAGCTGCATATTAAGAAAATTTGCAGCAAGTCAGAAGATCCAAACTCGTATAACATCATTACAAAACAAAATGAAGAAGCATTATAGAATAGCAAACCTAGAAACGTTCAACACTTTCAAGATTGCTTCGTGTGCTTTCTGATCCTGGCCAAGGGTGAAAAAAGGTTAAAGCAGGATCCTTTATTTCAAAATACTTAAAGTCTTTGGGAAAAAAGAGAGATTACATTCCAAAGTTGATATCAAACTTACTCTTAGAATTAATGGAATGCGCCAAATGTTGGAGACGTCATGGATAGACATTATGTTATCTTCCTGTTCAAAACAATTATGGTGTGAAAAGGTTCAATACAAAGGTAGCTAAATACAAGTCATATACAAATACCAGAGCTTCTTTATATCTATGAAGGTTCAATGGCAATGTGACTATATTTATAAAGGTTTAATGACAAGGTGACTATATACCGGTATATGGCAAAGTTGTGACAGCTTGGCCTTAATATTGGCATCCAAAACCTGCAGATAACGTAAAAGGTTTGAGATTCGGTCATTGAAGGGAAGCAGGGGCACAAACATTTGTGCTGCGACAGGCCAGAATGTTAGGCTTCAAGCCCAAACTTCGTAGTTCACGAACGCTATGCTAGGTTGGCTTTGTTTTCTGAAAAATGATGACAAATCAGTCTCTTCACTTCAGTAACCGTGCCAACATCCAATAAATGGATCATTCATAATAAATAGGACTGGGACACGTATAGAAAAGAAATATAATTGCTCACCTGTTCACCTACAACATGTATCACAGGGACAAGGCTGACATGAACCAAGCAAAAGTTACCAGCACCTATGAGAAGGATTAGAGACAAAGGTAGTCATTAAGCATACCTTCTTAGCCGGCAACGAATTTCACTGCTGTTTGGTTCATGGGTTTATATCTTACCTACGCGGTAGGAGAACTGTTCGACAATCCAAACAGTAACCAACGAATAAAAAATTCCTTAGATTATCTCAACTGCAAACTAGCAAAAGATTAAAGTAGCTCATAAAGTAGGTGAATTACTACCTAATTTATCAAACCAGTGTCTAATGGCCCCAGTATTCTTTGCAACAGTTCAATAGTAACACAAAGGCGCAAAGTTCCAATATTAGGCCCCAGTGCTGAATTTTCCAGATAAGAGACTACAGTAAAGAAAGTCCAACTCAGTCCACCAAGAGAAAAGGAGCTTAATATGCAGCTTGAGGATCAAGTCGGGTAGCTTTCTGGTTTTCGTCATTAACAACCAAGGAAAACAACAAGCTCCCTTTTCCCAGCCTCAAATATCTTAGAAGATTACCTTTTCAATTCCTTTTGAGAAAAGGGTTCACTGTATTTGCGGGGAAAAGGTGATTTTTTTTTTCCATCACTCTGCCTCTCCATATTCCTTCCCTTTAAGAAATGAAATCGCACTACAGCCCGTGTGGAAGATAATAATGAAGATCTAGTCCAAAGGCACCCATCAAAATCCACCAACCAGGAGAACACTCAGTTGACAAAAGAAGCAATTTTTGTACTAACGAGTAAACTACTAGTCTATGTCAAGATTTCGATAAACTCTTGTTATACAACAATATGATCTTTATTCCTAACCAGCAGGCAAAAATTGACAACCTTGAAAAGGGACAAACTGAGGTTTACCTCGCCATCATCATCCAAAACATAAACTTCCCCGTGTTCAAAAGGAGACATGGTGCCAGCATCCACATTCAAGTAAGGATCTACCACAAGAAAGGACAAAAATGGTGGATTTAAATAGAGGAAACACCTTAGAGGAGGCAATTTTATTTATTTAAAAAAATCATGAATTTAAACATTATACCAAACAAAGCAGAGTGTGATAGGAATATCAGATCAAAGCTTTAAAGGAAATTAGGCAAGACCATCTAAAGTAAAAAGAAATGAACAAAAAACCCATGATTTCCACATATTTCTATTGCACTGCTGTTTCAACAGTATCAGAGGATTCTTTTAGTGATAAACCTGGATCTAAAACAGTAAAACCCAGTGAGAACCCAAAACCATGAGTAACCAGTTCCAAAATCAAACAAATACTCAACACAGGAAAATGTTGAGTCTTTATTAATACTACTAATTTGTTCTGACAAAAAAAAAATCAAATTCAATTCCCCAGAGAACTAGAACCGGTTCATCTGAAATCCAGAAACACTGGAAACTCAAAAACCCATTAAATTGCAACATTTGCAATTTATGAGGTTGGTTGGTTGAATATATCAATGAGTAACCTCAAACTTCGCTCCAGCATAATCACAAACAAATTTCATTTAAAAAAACCCATGAAATTCATGTTCATAGAAAGGGGAAAACATGATATGAATCCGGCGAATGAACTTGCGAGCTCTGAAAATGAAGATTTCAAAAACATCGGAAGCGAAGAACAAAAATCGGAGTTACCTCTCGATGTAGTTCAGCTCTCTCAATCGAGATTTCAAAGAGACCGGTGGATGAACGAAAATTCAGAGGCACGGATAGAGCGGGGGGAGGGAGATTCTTCCGGCTATATGCCGTCTCCGTTGCCAATAAAAGGAAACAAGGGAATATTTGGGCTCAACTTTAACTCTCTGATCCAATTAGAGATCCATTAAGTTTTTTGGCCCAACATTATTGTTTTAGTTTTAAAATTAAAAATGAAATGAATGAACAAAGGGATCAGGAAAACCGAAACCCTACCTCATATAAGATTCGGCTTGTCATTCCAGCTGAGCCGCCCCTGCCTATCTCCGTATCTGCTTGCTTCGATCATCTGTAGCCATGGTAAGCTCTTTGATTCTCCATCGCTTACTCGCTTCAGTTATCAATTTAGGTTGAATGTTGTATGTTGGAGATTGATTCGATTCCAGTATCGTTCCTGTTGGAAGTTGACATGGTGCATTACGGGATTCAGTGTCCTTTTTTCTAGTGTCACCGATTTGAACAATTTAAATTAATTCCAAGATATAGCTTGCCAATTACGGGATTCGCGTTTAACTACGGGATGCGATTTCGCTTTTATGAAGTGGAATGACTGTTCGCCTTCACTCGCTTACGTCGTTTTGGCTATTTGTGATTTTACATGATTTGGATTTCATAGGTTTCGGTAGTTGTGAGAGTGAACCTTGTTGGAATAGAAAATAAAAATCTTTTAGGGAGAAAAGGGATTTGATTCAATTCATGCTTATTGAATCACGTTTTCTGGTTCTGTTTGTAAGATGCCGAAGTGCATTGTTTGGCCGAATTTCATGTATGATGCTGAATTTGTTACAGGTCTTTGTTAAATCTCAAAAGTCGAGGGCCAACTTTAAGAGGTTTCAAGTCAAGTACAAGAGAAGACGTGGTAAGTTGTTTCTTCAGTTTGTGCTCAATGTCTCCCTGAAAGCAAATTTTTCGAAAGCTGTAATGTACTGATCTGATGAAATGACCCTCCTGTAATGATGGTGCAGAGGGAAAGACCGACTACCGTGCAAGAATCCGCTTGATTAATCAGGATAAGAACAAGTACAACACACCAAAGTACAGATTTGTTGTCCGATTTGTATCCTGATCTTGAATCATTTACATTATGATTGTGATCATTGTTTTTAGCAACTAGTGTCTTGTCTTTATGGTGGATAGATTTGACAAAATCTGTCCTCGTCTTAGGCATTTGATAATTCCTAGTTTTTCATTGTTTTGTTGTTATGGCTAGCAGTAGCTGCTACCTTTTTTCGTGGTAAATTTAGTTTCCACCTTAACATATTTCATAGACCAACAAAGACATCACTGCACAAATTGTTTCTGCTACCATAGCTGGGGACATGATCCTTTCAGCTGCATATGCCCATGAATTACCTCGCTATGGACTTGAATTACCTCGCTATGGACAAGAGAAGGGCCCGTTTGGTAGAGAGACTAAATGCCCTGAACTCAGCCACTGGAGCTGAGGAGGATGACGACGAAGACGAAGATTAAGCGAAAGCGAAATCTGCCAGTCTTTTAGCGTTAGCGCAGGAAGCCAAATTTTGCATCGGTTGCTGAACTTATCTTTGAATTATCTCGCTCTAGTGAACCTTTCTTGGTGTTTCTTCTCCTTTGGAAGTTATCTCTACTCACATTACTTGAGAGAATCTTTGATGTTATATGGTTTTCTGTTGATTGGATTCTTGCCATTACAGTTCCTTTGCATTTTGACAGGCCTAAAGTCGTTATGCCAAATCAAAGTAAATTCCTAAGATGCAAACTATAACAAGTATAGTAGGTAAGTTAGGGTCGAACCCACAGGGAAACAGAATCAATTGTAAGAGCAAGTATTATTACCCAAAAGTAACCAATTCAAGGGGGAGTTTGGTGTGTAAGCGATAGTGACAGAACAAGTTGCAATAAGAGGTTGCGAATATATGATGGAAAAGTATCACACCAGGTAATTATCCGCACAACAATTGAGATGGTTCATCATCGCATTCTATGAGTCTCACGTTCTAATGTCCAGTAATTGTTCTCAATTCAGATCGTGTAATAGCTTTTAGTCCTACCAGTCCTAAAAGCACTTATCACCAAATTACAAGGGAAAACCTTCACCGAATAATAAAGCGATAGCATTCAAACATGAATTATAATGAGATACAAGCGATTCTAACAACCCGTTAAAATAGCCTGTAATCGAATCTCCTTCACAATCTACCACAAGCAACCTGCGTATGACGATTGTGTTTGCTACAATGAATCTACGATCCCAAACCTGGAATTGGAAACCCTAGCAATATGACTAGTATCGATAAACCTAGGTGATCAATCCAGATTAACCAATAATAAGCAATCAAGCAATAAGCTCAGGAGATCGAAACAATTAACAAAGGACGAACAAGAGTAGAATACTCACAACCAAATCAATCGAAGGCTTCAAAGAACCAAGTGCAACAAAGGAGAGTTAGTTCTCCATAGGGTTTGTGAGATGATGAAAAGGAAAATACGTCTCTGGAAAATAACCTAATTCCCTCTCTCTGTGTTCTCCGCCGTAATATAAACTAATAAAATCGGGTTTAACATCCCGTAAAAATATAAAAATATAATATTAAAACTAATAAGATAGGGGAAATCGGATAAGAATCCGTCTCCAGGGACTGACGCGGGCGCGCCAGTAGCAGCGCCGGCGCGTCAGACTCCGACTTGGGCGAGTCAGACTCCGACTTGGGTGCGCCAGTGGATCGTCTTGCTATTTCTCTCTGATGAAACGACGTAGGCACTTCCTCCTAGCAGCGCGGGCGCGTCTGTAGCAGCGCGGGCGCGTCGATGGTCACCAGCTTCCAGCTGCTTCCGAACTTCTTCACTTCAACTCTTTTATACTCCTCTTCAAGATATTGCATCTCCCACATGTGTCCCGATTCGATCTGCAAGATAACCACAAATTTGCGCAGAATCCGAACTCTTCTAGAATAATCATAAGATGCAATTTGGTAACAAAGAACGAAAGAATCTTCGAAATTGAATAAAACTCAGTCGGTTTTGAATAAAACTCTATATATTTTAGGGTAAATTTTATAATAAAGAATCTTCGAAATTCAGTCACAAAAATCCAGAATATGTGAATTATAATTCTTTATTTTGGAGAATTGTTTAGAAAAGCGGTTGGGTATGCTCTAATAAGTAATACTCCTAATTGGTGAACTGATGCAATATGCGAATTCCCTAAGCTAGAGAGAAATTTGGATATACTCAACTGGTTTGCCACACACAGCAAATCAGTCTACATCCTAAATTGTAAATCAACTGGTTGTCTTTGTGGAATATCATTCTAAAATCAAATCAGCCTGCATCCTAAATTGTAAATTTGGCACCAACCTTGAAGCTTCTTAGACTAAAAACTTACTTCAAGCTTGTCGCCAGTTTGAAACATGTTTTTCTTAAATTCGTTTAGTTTCAAATAAGCAACTCTTTCTGTTGTCCAATAAATAATCATAATAATTTCAATAAGATTACACATTGTTGATAATTGAAATTTTAGGGCAACTTTGAGATTGGATATGCTATGGTCCGGTGATACCGGATTTCGCATATGCTCGGGCTATGTAATTTCAATGTTTGGATTAATGTTGGTATGTTCTATTCGAATATAATTGGGTTTGAGTTGTTATTGAATTTAGATTATTTGGGTTGTATCGAATTTGGATTCGATGTCGGGACTCGGGAATGTAAAGTCGGTTTTCTCGGGTCCGATCGGGTATTGTCATGTCGCTCTACCCCTCTACCCTAGACCGGCGTGGCGTGGAAGGGAGATTTTGGGCATTGAGATTGGGCTGAATGTGGGCCGAAAGTTTCCGTTGGAGGCCCCAACGATTCTTCACTTCAACTCTTTTATACTCCTCTTCAAGATATTGCATCTCCCACATGTGTCCCGATTCGATCTGCAAGATAACCACAAATTTGCGCAGAATCCGAACTCTTCTAGAATAATCATAAGATGCAATTTGGTAACAAAGAACGAAAGAAATGCAACCTATCTAAGCTAAAAATGCCTATAATGCCTATCTAATATATGCATTATCACATTTCAAACTTACAAGACCCTTTTTTCTGACTTGTACAGTAGTTAAGACTTGTACGGTAGTTAAGAGCAACCCCAACAGATTCTCCATAATAATTTTTTGGAGAATATCCAGATTGATTTTGGAGAATATCAAGATTGATTTTGGTTCATCAGCTTCCCCATTACACTCTCCAAAATAGAGAATAGGGAGAAAAAATGGGGATCATTCCTTAAATTTGAATAAAACTCTATATATTTTAGGGTAAATTTTATAATAAAGAATCTTCGAAATTCAGTCACAAAAATCCAGAATATGTGAATTATAATTCTTTATTTTGGAGAATTGTTTAGAAAAGCGGTTGGGTATGCTCTAATAAGTAATACTCCTAATTGGTGAACTGATGCAATATGCGAATTCCCTAAGCTAGAGAGAAATTTGGATATACTCAACTGGTTTGCCACACACAGCAAATCAGTCTGCATCCTAAATTGTAAATCAACTGGTTGTCTTTGTGGAATATCATTCTAAAATCAAATCAGCCTGCATCCTAAATTGTAAATTTGGCACCAACCTTGAAGCTTCTTAGACTAAAAACTTACTTCAAGCTTGTCGCCAGTTTGAAACATGTTTTTCTTAAATTCGTTTAGTTTCAAATAAGCAACTCTTTCTGTTGTCCAATAAATAATCATAATAATTTCAATAAGATTACACATTGTTGATAATTGAAATTTTAGGGCAACTTTGAGATTGGATATGCTATGGTCCGGTGATACCGGATTTCGCATATGCTCGGGCTATGTAATTTCAATGTTTGGATTAATGTTGGTATGTTCTATTCGAATATAATTGGGTTTGAGTTGTTATTGAATTTAGATTATTTGGGTTGTATCGAATTTTGATTCGATGTCGGGACTCGGGAATGTAAAGTCGGTTTTCTCGGGTCCGATCGGGTATTGTCATGTCGCTCTACCCCTCTACCCTAGACCGGCGTGGCGTGGAAGGGAGATTTTGGGCATTGAGATTGGGCTGAATGTGGGCCGAAAGTTTCCGTTGGAGGCCCCAACGATTCTTCACTTCAACTCTTTTATACTCCTCTTCAAGATATTGCATCTCCCACATGTGTCCCGATTCGATCTGCAAGATAACCACAAATTTGCGCAGAATCCGAACTCTTCTAGAATAATCATAAGATGCAATTTGGTAACAAAGAACGAAAGAAATGCAACCTATCTAAGCTAAAAATGCCTATAATGCCTATCTAATATATGCATTATCAAATTCCCCCACACTTAACCTTTGCTTGTCCTCAAGCAATGATAGAATGAACATGAAGCAATGTATCCCACAAGAAATCCCTTCAAATTTCAATCCTTATCAAAAAGCAACATTATAGCAGGTGAACACACAAACCAAGCAAACAAACGTCATAGCATGTATTTTAGTGATCAAAGCTTAGAAGTAGACATTATCCAACCTCACTAGAAATGTGTTTTCCACTCATGTGTTTAGGCTTTAAGATACAACTCTTAGCTCAAACCAATCATGCACTAAGCTCATAGACATTGACCACCATATCACCAATTCTCTACCGAAATGTCATTACTTGCGGGACACAATAAAGAAAATAAAATGCAACAATTGTTTTTTTTTTCTTTCTTTTCTTTTCTCTTTTTTTCTTTTTCTTGTCTCGGTGCTTTCCTTACGCGAAGCGCAAACATGGGTGTCATGAATGGCCCCGGTCTATCAACACCTCAACCTACTAATATGAAGTCCACTTGAACACCTTTTGACGCAAGTTGCAAACATGGTTGTCATGAATGAACCTGGTTACTCAATGATCAAGCTTTCTTTCCTAGTGGATAGTTTCCAACACCTTTTTGCGCGAATCATACCCATGGGTGTCATGCATAGATCCGGTTACTAAGTGCATTAACCATTGCCACCTTATTCACTAAATATTCACAAATTCAGCAAAAGACTCAAAATATAACATAAACTCCGCAAGCAACAAACATGTGAGTCGGTCTTTAAAAATAGATACTGCAGTCAATGTCAAGAGGTAGCAACACTAGGCGAGTAATTCACACAACTGAGCAAAAAAATTCAAATAAGGCCAAACATTCTCACATAGTCATGTTTTTAGGACTTCCATCATACTTTAGCTCAATCATACATGCTCAATTATATTTGCTAGCACATGTTCCACAAAAATCAAATAAAGATAATAATCAAAACATCCAGAACTCCATGGGATTTTTATGAATCATGCTTGAAATTTAAAATAGAGGACAAACTAAGCCAGATGGGTATTTGAATAACACATATGTATGCAATGCATGCTCTATTTTTGGATTTTTGAAATTTTTTTTTTTTTTTTTTTTTAGAATACGAAAATAAACAAAAATTAATAAAAATGATTACAGAAATTAAACATGATTTAAATATGATCTCCTATATGCATCTATATATAGAATTTCTCTCCCCCACACTTAAAGTTTTCATTGTCCTCAATGAAACAATAAAGACAACAAAAGTAAATCAAATATAATCAGGGTGAAGGAAAAGAAAAAGGAAAAAGAAAGAAAAACTTACCTCGGGTTGCCTCCCGAGAAGCGCCTTTGTTTCAAGTCGCTGGCTCGACTAACTGGCCCTTGATTGGCCTAGGTTCCTCCACCAGGGTCACCAACACCAGTCATCTCATTGACAAATGCGGGAACCCTTGAAAGGTGTAACTTTCTGTCCAAGCTGTCATCCCAAACATAGTGGTTCGCTTCTCTTCGAATCTTCTCCGTTTGAGCCTTGGTATGATCCGGAGGAGATTCCCCACAAACTAAGTAGTTTACAATGTCCCGGTACCAAGGGTTTACAGAATGAAGTCCTAGAACGGACTGAGATGGGCTGAGAAGGAATAGCGTGGGCCCATCAGGGAACGACGCGGGCGCGCCAGTACTCAGCGCGGGCGCGTCAGACTCCGGCGCGGGCGCGTCAGCTGTCGACTTGGGCGCGTCAGCTGTCGACTTGGGCGCGTCAGACTCCGGCATGCTTTTGTGCTCGATTCTGCATAATGTGTCATCCGGAAACGTGCCTAAGATGGGTTTCTGTGACTCCGGCTTGTCCTCCTCATTCACCAATCTGCTTAAGTGGTCAGCCACCAAATTCTCCGCTCCTTTCTTGTCCTTAATCTCCAGCAGAATCCTGTGCATGCATGTGGATGGACTAATTCCCTTGATGTTAGCGATGGTCCACCCCAGCGCAGTTTTGTACTCCTTCAGAACCTCCACTAACTTTTCTTCCTGTTCTGCTGAAAGCTTACTCGACACAATAACTGGTAAAGTGTCATCAACTCCTAGGAAAGCATACTTGAGATGACTAGGGAGTTGTTTGAGTTCAATTTCAGGTGCCTGCACAACAGATGGAACAAGCACTTCGCTTGGAGTCAGTAGATTGGGGCCAATGCCCAAAAGAGTAGGGGACTTACCTTCTACATTCATCTGGGCTACTAATTCCTGCATGTTAGATGAAATTGAAAAATCTGTATAGGACTCGTCAATAGCATTCTCAATAATTGACTGCAACTCATCTTCCCTAGAAATATCAAATAGATCTTGATCTAATGGTTCAATCACATCAATAGAGCACAGAGAATGGTCATCAACAGGATGTTTCATAGCCTTGTATAAATCGAATTCAACCTTTTCTCCATCAAATTCCATTGTTAGTGTCTCAGAAACACAATCAATTTTTGTCCTGGCTGTTTTAATAAAAGGTCTACCTAACAGAATAGGCGCATCATGCTTATCATGTTCCATATCCAGGACAAAGAAATCTGCAGGAAAAATTAGTTTATCGACCATGACCAAAACGTCTTCTACTACTCCTTTAGGGTATTTATTAGACCTGTCAGCTAGTTGCACAATTACTCCAGTTTCATGCAAAGGTCCTAAATCTAGCGATTTGTAAAGTGAGTAAGGAAGCACATTTATGGAAGCACCCAAATCAAGCATAGCTCTATCAAATTTTACATCTCCAATGACACAAGGGATAGTAACCATACCTGGATCAGTGCACTTTTTCGGCATTCTCCTCTGAAACATAGCAGAGACTTGCTCACTTACTTTCACTTTCTTTTTTCCTTTCAGCTTTTGATTTCTCTTCACCGTGCAAAGCTCCTTCAAGAACTTGGCGTACTTGGGCACAGTTTTTATCATTTTCAGCAGAGGAATGTTCACCTGACACTTGCTAAATGTCTCAAAAAGCTCTGAATCATCGATTATCCTCCTCTCTTTGAGTGCCTCAGGGAACGGAGGTTTTGGTTTCTCCGACCCGAGAGGGGGAAAATCCGGTCGGACGTATGTATCGACATAGGGCTCAGATTCAGGCGAGATCGGACTCGACGTGGGCGCGTCAGACTCCGGCGCGGGCGCGTCAGACTCCAGCGCGGGCGCGTCAGACTCCAGCGCGGGCGCGCCAGTGTTGGGCGTGGCCACGTCGGAGACCTGCGTGCTTTCCTCCTCATCTTCCTGACTTTTCAGCTCTTTTCCATTCCGAAGAGTTATAGCACTGACGTTTTCCTTTGGATTGACCACCGTTTGAGATGGTAGACCCCCTGACGTCTTTGCCTCTATTCTCGTGATTGCTTCGGCCATTTGCCCCATTTGTTTCTGTATATCTTTTATGCTCGATTCAGTTGTCTGAACATGCGCAGTAAAGTGCTGTGTCAGGGTATTGAGCATGGACTCAGTAGAGGGAGCGTTACCCTGCTGCCTCTGATTGTAGGGAGGTGGCTGTTGCTGATGTGGTTGGTTTGGTGGATCCCTCCATCTGAAATTTGGGTGATCCCGCCACCCTGGGTTGTAGGTGTTTGAGTAGGGGTCATGTCTGGGTCTCTGAGGTCCATTTCCACCTATAGCACTTACTTCAGCGG
Source organism: Persicaria maculosa (assembly GCA_963922045.1). NCBI lineage: Eukaryota > Viridiplantae > Streptophyta > Magnoliopsida > Caryophyllales > Polygonaceae > Persicaria > Persicaria maculosa. The sequence goes on along the minus strand of OY998254.1, from coordinate 722,540 downwards.
TGTCTTCCTGGAGTGTAGGACACGCGTCAGTTGGGTGGAAGTTATCACTGCAGATTCCACAAGCCTTGAGTTGTTGAGGAGTCCCTTGCAGAGTGAGCCTCCTAACCATATCCTTCAATTCAGCAATATCTTTGGATTGGTTAGAGTCTACCGAATTGACTCCTTTCTTTCTGGTGGATTTCCCGAAATTTCTAGTCCCCTCAGCCATTTCCTGAATCTTCTCCATGGCTCCCTCTGGCATGGCATTCAGAATATTTCCTCCGCAGGCGGCATCAATCATCCTTCTATCAGATTCCAGCAATCCCCCATAGATGTATAGGACTAGGTCCTTCGTGCTGTAGCCATGGAAAGGGCAATTAGCGCAAAGTTTCTTGAACCTTTCATTGTAATCATAGAGGGTTTCATCATCTTCCTGCTCTATATTGCTGATTGCCTTCTTCAAGGTGTTCTCCTTCTTAGCAGGGAAGAATTTCTCCAGGAAGGCCTTGTGGAGCTTAGGCCAAGTATCGATGCTCCCTGTAGGAAGACTGTAGTACCAGCCATCCGCAGCATCGACCAGCGTGAACCCAAAAGCTCTCATCTTTATCTGTGCTTCGGATATATTGGCTGGTTTCATGCTCATGCACACATTATGAAACTTCCCCATGTGCTTGATGGGGTCTTCTCCAGCCAATCCATGGAATTTGGGCAGTTGATGAATCAGCCCAAACTTTAGCTCAAAATGGTTGTCATCCCCCAGAGCAGGGATTGTCACAGCAGGTGCCTGCTGTGTGATGTTTGCTGCTGTCAGCTATCGCAGCGTCTGATTTACATTATCAGCCATTGGATCGGGTTGTTGGGAATGTTGGTGTTGTTCTCTAAGACGGCGGTGGTATGTCCTGTCAATTTCCTAATCAAAATCAACAAGATGGGGATCAGTAGCACGAGTGCGAACCATGCAAGAGGTTCGCACCCAAACAGGTAATAAGACAAACAAGAACAAAGATAATCCGTTTCCCTGGCAACGACGCCAAATTTGACAGGCCTAAAGTCGTTATGCCAAATCAAAGTAAATTCCTAAGATGCAAACTATAACAAGTATAGTAGGTAAGTTAGGGTCGAACCCACAGGGAAACAGAATCAATTGTAAGAGCAAGTATTATTACCCAAAAGTAACCAATTCAAGGGGGAGTTTGGTGTGTAAGCGATAGTGACAGAACAAGTTGCAATAAGAGGTTGCGAATATATGATGGAAAAGTATCACACCAGGTAATTATCCGCACAACAATTGAGATGGTTCATCATCGCATTCTATGAGTCTCACGTTCTAATGTCCAGTAATTGTTCTCAATTCAGATCGTGTAATAGCTTTTAGTCCTACCAGTCCTAAAAGCACTTATCACCAAATTACAAGGGAAAACCTTCACCGAATAATAAAGCGATAGCATTCAAACATGAATTATAATGAGATACAAGCGATTCTAACAACCCGTTAAAATAGCCTGTAATCGAATCTCCTTCACAATCTACCACAAGCAACCTGCGTATGACGATTGTGTTTGCTACAATGAATCTACGATCCCAAACCTGGAATTGGAAACCCTAGCAATATGACTAGTATCGATAAACCTAGGTGATCAATCCAGATTAACCAATAATAAGCAATCAAGCAATAAGCTCAGGAGATCGAAACAATTAACAAAGGACGAACAAGAGTAGAATACTCACAACCAAATCAATCGAAGGCTTCAAAGAACCAAGTGCAACAAAGGAGAGTTAGTTCTCCATAGGGTTTGTGAGATGATGAAAAGGAAAATACGTCTCTGGAAAATAACCTAATTCCCTCTCTCTGCGTTCTCCGCCGTAATATAAACTAATAAAATCGGGTTTAACATCCCGTAAAAATATAAAAATATAATATTAAAACTAATAAGATAGGGGAAATCGGATAAGAATCCGTCTCCAGGGACTGACGCGGGCGCGCCAGTAGCAGCGCGGGCGCGTCAGACTCCGACTTGGGCGCGTCAGACTCTGACTTGGGCGCGCCAGTGGATCGTCTTGCTACTTCTCTCTGATGCAACGACGTAGGCACTTCCTCCTAGCAGCGCGGGCGCGTCTGTAGCAGCGCGGGCGCGTCGATGGTCACCAGCTTCCAGCTGCTTCCGAACTTCTTCACTTCAACTCTTTTATACTCCTCTTCAAGATATTGCATCTCTCACATGTGTCCCGATTCGATCTGCAAGATAACCACAAATTTGCGCAGAATCCGAACTCTTCTAGAATAATCATAAGATGCAATTTGGTAACAAAGAACGAAAGAAATGCAACCTATCTAAGCTAAAAATGCCTATAATGCCTATCTAATATATGCATTATCACATTTCAAACTTACAAGACCCTTTTTTCTGACTTGTACAGTAGTTAAGACTTGTACGGTAGTTAAGAGCAACCCCAACAGATTCTCCATAATAATTTTTTGGAGAATATCCAGATTGATTTTGGAGAATATCAAGATTGATTTTGGTTCATCAGCTTCCCCATTACACTCTCCAAAATAGAGAATAGGGAGAAAAAATGGGGATCATTCCTTAAATTTGAATAAAACTCTATATATTTTAGGGTAAATTTTATAATAAAGAATCTTCGAAATTCAGTCACAAAAATCCAGAATATGTGAATTATAATTTTTTATTTTGGAGAATTGTTTAGAAAAGCGGTTGGGTATGCTCTAATAAGTAATACTCCTAATTGGTGAACTGATGCAATATGCGAATTCCCTAAGCTAGAGAGAAATTTGGATATACTCAACTGGTTTGCCACACACAGCAAATCAGTCTGCATCCTAAATTGTAAATCAACTGGTTGTCTTTGTGGAATATCATTCTAAAATCAAATCAGCCTGCATCCTAAATTGTAAATTTGGCACCAACCTTGAAGCTTCTTAGACTAAAAACTTACTTCAAGCTTGTCGCCAGTTTGAAACATGTTTTTCTTAAATTCGTTTAGTTTCAAATAAGCAACTCTTTCTGTTTTCCAATAAATAATCATAATAATTTCAATAAGATTACACATTGTTGATAATTGAAATTTTAGGGCAACTTTGAGATTGGATATGCTATGGTCCGGTGATACCGGATTTCGCATATGCTCGGGCTATGTAATTTCAATGTTTGGATTAATGTTGGTATGTTCTATTCGAATATAATTGGGTTTGAGTTGTTATTGAATTTAGATTATTTGGGTTGTATCGAATTTTGATTCGATGTCGGGACTCGGGAATGTAAAGTCGGTTTTCTCGGGTCCGATCGGGTATTGTCATGTCGCTCTACCCCTCTACCCTAGACCGGCGTGGCGTGGAAGGGAGATTTTGGGCATTGAGATTGGGCTGAATGTGGGCCGAAAGTTTCCGTTGGAGGCCCCAACGATTCTTGTTGGCCCAAATAACTGAAGTCACATAAAATATAAATCTGAAAAACAGCGAAACCCTAAACCCTCATATAACAATCGGATTGTCATTCCCGCTGAGCCGCCCGCCCCCTCCTATCTCTGTATCTGCTGCTTCGATCCATCTACAACCATGGTTAGTTAGCTCTTTCTGTCTTCATATCTTACTCGCTCCGATTTGGTGTTCAATTTTGTATGTCGGAGTTTGCATTTCATTCCAGTTGGAGTTGCATTTTGGGATTGAATGTCATTTTTCCATTTTCGTAGATATAAGTTGATTTGTAAGATGTAAGTTCAATTCGGGGGTTCTTGGTCGATCTTTCATAGGTTTTGGTTGCATTATGATGGAAGTTGTGTTATGATAGGTTTCTGTTTGTGAGATGCCCGAGTGCATTGTTTGGTGGAACATCATGTTTGCTGTTCAATTTTTTTTTGCTAGGTCTTTCTTAAATCTCAAAAGTCCAGGGCCTACTTTAAGAGGTTCCAAGTCAAGTACAAGAGAAGGCGAGGTGAATTGATTCTTCATATTTCCTCTCCATGTCTTTCTGAAAGCAAGTTTCTTCAAAGTATTAATAATGTTATTTGATGAAATGTGCCTCCTTAATGACGATGATGGAGAGGGAAAGACTGACTACCGTGCCAGAATTCGCCTGATTAATCAGGATAAGAACAAGTACAACACTCCCAAATACAGATTTGTTGTGCGATTTGTATCCTTATTTTTGACTCATTGGTATTCATATTGCGCTCTTTGCTTTTTCTTAGATACTTGACAAAGCTGTGCTGTTCTTAATTGTTAATGAGGGTTTCTCTTATAATTAAGTAGTAAGCTTCTTTGGTTCTTTTTTTGACAAGGTGGTGAGCTTGCTGGTGTGACTTTAACCTTGATATTTTGCTTGTGACTTGCTGCTGGACTTTTTGTTTGATGGTGTGACTTAACCTTGAAGTCTTTTGATTCTTGAACTACCATGGTTTGTTGCTGGACTTTTTAGTTTTTTGTATGAAAGTAGTTTCCACCTTGACTCAATTAATAGACCAACAAAGATATCACTGCTCAAATTGTTTCTGCTACCATAACTGGGGACATGATCCTTGCAGCTGCCTATGCTCACGAATTTCCTCGCTATGGACTTGAAGTGGGACTTAGCAACTATGCTGCAGGTGGGTTTTGATTACCTTTTTCGCTTATTTACTACTAAGGTTTTTTTTGTTCTAACTTTTAACATCATTTTTTTGTCTCAGCTTATTGTACTGGACTGTTGTTGGCCTGTTGGGTGCTGAAACAGCTTGAAATGGATGAAGAATATGAGGGTAATGTTGAAGCTACTGGGGAAGATTTCTCTGTTGAGCCTGGTGAGAGCAGGAGGCCTTTCCGTGCTCTCCTTGATGTTGGGCTTCTGAGGACCACCACGGGCAATCGTGTTTTTGATGCTCTCAAGGTACCCATAGATATAGTCTGTCTCTTTAACATTGTTGTAGCCTCGGCTTATTCTGCCAAATTACCTCTTAATACTTGGACCCAGATGTTTTCTGTTGTAAGGTTGTCCAACTTCTATAATTGCTATTCTTTTGTTAATAACTGTTTATTATTCCTCAGGGTGCACTTGATGGTGGACTCGATATTCCTCATGGTGAAAAGTGTTTTGCTGGATTCAGCAAGGACAATAAGCAACTAGATGCTGAGGTCCACCGCAAGTACATCTATGGTGGGCATGTTGGTGACTACATGAGGGTGAGTAATCTTGCACTGTTTGTCAAAGGACTGCCAATATATGCTTTGGGATATGTATGTGTTAAAATGAGGTTTTTGTGGGTAGACTGATAAATAATATTTGGTTGATTTGGAGAAGCATAAACCAAGAAGAAAAGTCTGCTAACATCGTGTCTTGAATCTTGAATGCTTTGTACCATGGAATATCAATACACAGTGTACCTAAAAAAGTATTTTTGTTTAGTTGTTGGATGTATGAGTTTGTTTTGTTCACAATATTGCATCTTTCGAATATTTGCAGACCCTGACAGAAGATGAGCCTGAAAAATACCAGTCTCACTTCAGTGAGTACGTGAAGAAGGGAATTGAAGCTGATAGTCTCGAGGAGATATATAAGAAAGTTCACGCTGCTATCAGAGCTGATCCTACTGCAAAGAAATCCGAGAAGGAAGCTCCTAAAGAACACAAGAGGTAAAGAGGCACCTGGCCACATTCTTGCTCTTGTTTTCATTCCCTTCCTTTAATTCCATCAAATCTGCATTTGATTCTTGATTCATGCCTGCATAAAACACTTGTTCTTGGGTTGGAGAAAGTATTAAAAATTATGCACAATGAAACAATTCTATTATTTCTCTGATGCGAGTTCTTGCCTATCTTATTGCAGGTACAACTTGAAGAAGTTGACTTATGATGAGAGGAGGGCCCGTTTGGTCGAGAGACTAAATGCTCTGAACTCTGCTACTACTGGAGCTGAGGACGACGAAGACGAAGATGAGGATTAAGGAAAAAAGATAAATGTTCCAGCCACTTAGAGTTAGCCCAGGAAGCTAAATTTTGCATCAGTTGTGGAACCATCTTTGAATTACATGGCTCTAGTGAACCTTTCTTTGTTTGTGGTTTGTTCTACTTTGGAAGATGTCAACTTTTATTACTTGAGAAGCTGTAATCTTATATTGTTTTTGATACGTTTGGGATACCCGATCCTTCGCCTGTGGGCTTCAGATCAAGAACCACGCCATATATTTGCTCCGATCTTGCAATGCTCTTTGATATCTCCTGATTTGGAACAATTTAGACAAGTGATTAGAATTCTGATTTAGCGACAGAATTATACTTAGCAAAATTCCAGAAATAAAGAATCTGAAATAGCGATAGAAAGTAGGGAACGAAGATCAGCGAAGGGAAGCGGAGTTGGGTTGCGCGTCTGCTGGGCACACAGGCCTTCGGCCTCAGGGTGTACGGGTGATGCGCACCGGATCTCTCGCTGGGAGCGAGAGGGCTTGCGGAGGTGTGCGCGGGAGCGAGGTGCGGAAGGAGAGCGCGGAAGCGATGCTGGATGCTCGGACGCCTGCGCTCGCGAAGCTCGGACGCCTGCGCTCGCTGGGAGCGGGTTGCTCGCGGGCGTCACCAGGACTGTGCTCCTCTCTCTTTTGCGACGATTTCTGTTTTTAGGGTTTGGTTGGGTTTCAATTTGGTCGATGGAAATTAAGGTGAGGGTGATGATTGGTGTTTGCCGAAAACAATAAGAACACAAGAGCGTTTTGGGATTGATAATCGAAGAACCCTTAATCCATAAAAGGTTTCTTCAATTCTATTTCAATCTGATTAATTCAAAGTGCGGAAACATAAATTTATAGTAAAACTATGAGATATCTAACCAATCCTTTCTTGCAAAGGAAAGGGGTTTGGATAGATTAATTCTATCTAATGATAAGTGAAATAACTTTAAGATAAATAAAACCTAAGAAGATAGATATTTAATAACTTGGTGGTCAAGTATTATATCTAGAAGAGATATAATTAAATTCCACCTTATTTATCTATTTGCATAAAATAACAACTTAATTAACAACTAATGTAACTCGGCCCAAGCATAGGATACTCGGCCCACTTCTCTCGACAAGGTGTTTGGCCCACTCGGCCGAGTGACCCAAGAGCATGTCGAGAATGGTTGGCTCATGGTGGGTGCAGACGAGTCTTCATGAGCTCCGTGTGTGGACGCAGGCTCACTTCCTGTGCTGGCGGTGTAACCTTGAGCCAAGTGATCCAGGGTGGCCTGAACCCTTGCTCTAAAGTTCCATGGTGACGGACAAGAAAGGCCTTAGTTGCATTTTGAATCTTCTTGGCCCTTGCACGAGTGACAGGGCCATCAAATGGAACCTTCATGTTGTCCTCAATGTCATCAGGAGTCATCGATATTTGAGCGGCATCATTCTCCTCCACTTGACTTCGATTTGTCCTCAAATCGTCGTCAGAGTCATCGTCAGGCACGAACAAGGATAGATCGGCGACGTTGAATGTAGAATGGACGCTGTACTTATCAGCAGGGAGATCCAGCTTGTATGCATTTGGACCCATCTTCTGAACCACTCGGAATGGTTCATCTCCCCTGGGGTCCAGCTTAGATTTCCATTGTTGCGGAAACCTTTCCTTCCTGAGATGCAGCCAGACCAGATCACCAACGTTGAACTGCATATCCTTGCGATGCTTGTCCTTCGCGGCCTTGTATTGCGCAGTCTTCCTTTCCAGCTACGCCTTGGTACGCTCATGCAAGCTTTTGATGAAGTCCACTTGCTTAGCTGCATCCACGCTCTCCTTGTCCTTATATGGCCGAGGCATCATGTCCACTGGAGTTAATGGATTTCGGCCATATACTACCTCGAAGGGGGTCATCTTTGTTGCAGAGTGCCTAGACCTGTTATATGCAAACTCTACAAATGGTAGACAGTCTTCCCATCTCCGGAGGTTAGTTCGCAGCATGACTCTAAGGAGAGCCCCAAGAGTTCTATTTGTGACCTCAGTTTGGCCATCAGTTTGTGGGTGACAAGAAGTAGAAAATAGCAATTTTGTACCCAATTTAGACCATAAAGTTTTCCAAAAAGAGCTTAAGAATTTAGGATCACGGTCAGAAACTATAGATAATGGCAATCCATGTAAGCGAACAACATCTTTGAAGAATAAATGAGCAACATGAATAGCATCATCAGTTTTATGACAAGGTATAAAGTGAGCCATTTTGGAAAATCTGTCTACAACAACAAATATGGAATCATGACCCTTAGAAGTTCTAGGCAATCCTACAATAAAATCCATAGAAACATCTTCCCAGGGTGCATTAGCAATTGGCAAAGGTTGGTATAGACCATTAGCATTGGATTTCGATTTGGCTTTAGCACATGTAACACAACTTTTGACAAATCTCAGCACATAATTAGACATTTTAGGCCAAAAGTAATGTTCCTTTAGTCCAGCTAGTGTTTTTTCGAAACCCCCATGTCCCCTAGATTCATGTATTTCTTGGGTTAACAATCGGCGAATAGACGAAGATGGGATACAAAGCTTGCCCATCTTGAACAAATACCCATTATCAACAAAAAATGAATCTACTTCATCTTTGGACACACATTGAGCATATATAGTTTTAAAGAAACTATCAGAAGCATACAGTTCCTTTATTAATGCAAAACCCAAAACATGTGCATCCATATGGTTTAAGAGGACATACCTTCGTGATAGCGCGTCAGCTACCACATTATCCTTTCCCTTTTTGTGGTGAACCACATAGGAAAAGGTCTCTATGAACTCCACCCATCGAGCAAGTCGCCTGCTGAGCATTGCTTGTCCTTTGAGGTACTTAAGAGCTTCATGATCCGAATGAATCACAAACTCCTTAGGCCAGAGATAATGTTGCCAAGTCTGTAAGCAGCGAACCAATGCAAATAGCTCCTTGTCGTAGGTAGAATAGTTGAGCTCAGCGGCGCCCAACTTTTCGCTGAAGTAGGCGATGGGACGCTTGTTCTGCAACAGGACCCCTCCAATGCCAGTGCTAGAAGCGTCACACTCGAGCTCAAAGGGTTGAGCAAAGTCAGGTAACTGCAGCACTGGGGCGTGTGTCAGGCGATCCTTGAGAGCGTCGAAAGCCTTTTGATGTGAGTCAGACCAGCGAAATGTCACATCCTTCTTTGTCAGCTCATGTAGGGGGGCGGCAATCAAGCTGAAGTCCTTGACAAAACGTCGATAGAAACCAGCAAGGCCCAAGAATGAGCGGACATGGGTGGGTGTAGTCGGCCTAGCCCACTCCTGAATAGCACGAATCTTCTCCTCATCCACCTTTAATCCAGATGCAGTCACTACAAAACCAAGAAAAATGGTAGACTCGGATGCAAAAGAACACTTCTTTAAATTGGCATATAATTTCTCTTTTCTTAGACAATCAAAAACCAATTTTAAGTGACTTAAATGATCATGCATATTCTTACTGTAGATTAAGATATCGTCAAAATAGACAACGACAAATTTTCCTAAGTGTCTTCTAAGCACATGGTTCATAAGCCTCATAAATGTAGAAGGTGCATTTGTCAAACCAAAAGGCATTACTAACCATTCATATAAGCCATACTTAATTTTAAAAGCCGTTTTCCATTCATCACCCTGTTTCATCCTAATTTGATGATATCCACTTCTAAGGTCAATTTTAGAAAAAATAGCAACACCATGAAGTTCATCAAGCATATCATCTAAACGAGGAATAGGGTGGCGATACTTAACCGTTATTTGGTTGATTGCACGGCAATCAACACACATGCGCCAGGAGCCATCCTTCTTTGGAACCAAAATGACAGGCACGGCACAGGGAGACAGGCTTTCTCGAACAAAGCCTTTATCCATCAACTCCGTGACTTGGCGTTGCAGCTCCTTTGTCTCCTCAGGACTAGCTCTATAAGCGGCACGATTAGGCAAGGCTGCTCCAGGCACGAAGTCAATCTGGTGCTCAATACCTCTAATAGGAGGCAAGCCTTGGGGAAGTTCAGCTGGAAGCACATCCAAGTAATCCTGCAGAAGAGCAGCAATAGGTGCAGGAATATGACTCAATTCAACATTAAGCAATACCTGTTTCATGACCAGAAGAATGTGAGGTCGATGAGCATTCCAGGTGATGGTCCCTTGCTGAGGGTGAGAGACCAACGAACGACGTTCCACAGAGCCCTTAAGTGATGCAGAAGAGGGCTTAGATGATGTCGAATGGGGAGGAGAAGGCGGCAAGGGGGCTGCAGGGGCGGCGGCGGGCGCTGCTTCTGGGGCCGCGGGCGCGGCTTCTGGGGCCGCGGGTGCGGTTGGTGCAGTCGAGCTCCCTTTGAGCTTCTCCAATCTTTCAGCTTCTCTGTCGGCGTTCCTTTGTTGCTGCTTGCGCACCTGGTCCTTCAGAATAATTTGTGGCGATAAGGGTAGGAGAGTAACTCTCCTCCCGTCATAGGTGAAAGCATATGTATTTGCACGACCATCATGAAGGACATTACGATCATATAACCAAGGACGCCCTAACAATATATGACTACAATCCATGCGTGCAACATCACATAATATTTTATCATGATATGATCCAATAGAAAGAGAAACTAAGCATTGTTTGGTGACCATTATATCAGATCCATCATCAGTGATACCATTCAATCCATAGTGAGTAGCACGAGGAGTAGTAGGTAAATGGAGGAAATCTACTACCTTTTCATTGATGAGATTGCAGCAACTCCCACCATCGATGATGAGGTTCAAGGTAGCCTCGCGAACCACACATCTGGTGTGGAAGATGTTCTCCCTTTGATCAGCCATGGGAGACTCCTGAATGTGTAGGACCCGCCGGTTGACAAGACAGAGGACGTTGTCATATTCTGATGTGTCGATCTCCTCAATAAGTTCAGACGGCTGGTCCTCCTCCACTTCACTCGAAATTACATGGTCCTCAACAGTCTCCTCCTCATAGTAATGGTCTCCTAAATCATTGAGAAGAACCTTCTTTTTCTGGGGGCAATTGCGAGAGACATGCCCAGAACCACCACAAGTGAAACAACGGATGTCTTTGTTGCGATCTGTAGAAGGGGCAGCAACTCTTCTAGTTTCAACCTGATAACCCTGTTGAGGTGAGTTGGAAACTCCCTTTTGCTGCATAGAAGGGTTAGAAGTAGAAGGTTTAGACGGACCAGAAGGGTTAACGGGAACAAACCTGCGACCTTGGGAGGTCTGATCGAATCTGCTCCGTTGTTGCCAAAGTTGCTGCTGTTGTTGCTCATACAGAAGATGTGCTTTATGAGTCAAAGTGTTAATATCTCTAATGGAATGGATAGCTAAAGGATTTTTAATACAAATATTAAGACCAACAAGAAATTGAGTACACAAAGCACGTTCAGTAAGATAAACATTAGCCTGATGGGAGAGTCGTTCAAGTTCATCCCTGAAGTCATTCGGAGAGCGAGTTCCTTGTCGGCAGGAAGCGAGCTACATCCTCATGGACTCCGTGTATTCCTCAGGCACATGTCTCTTTTTTAGGAGATAGCGAAGTTGTGGCCAAGTTTCAACAGGTTGCTTGTCCTGACGGCGGCGCATCTCACGAGTGCGGAACCACCAATTGCGAGCTTTACCTACTAAATGCAATATAACAACTTCCAATTTCTCCGTTTCCTCATAGCGTAAATGTTCAAGCAGATAGTCAGTATGATTTTCCCAGACAAGATAAGCTTCAGGATCAGTATTACCATCAAAAGTTTCTAATTTAAGCTTAACATCTTGTCTCTGAATAGCTTGAGCATTATCAAATCTAGGATGACCAAAATTAGGAGGGGGTAAATCATCAAAGTTAGGATTTACCTCATGGTAAGCATCCTCCAAATGTGGTGTCTCATTCAGATCATTATTGCTACGGCTATCATCCCAGTTAGCACGAGTATAGAACGGCTGCTGTGGACGCTGATGGGGTCGGCCCTGCTGCTGCCGTGGGTGATGGTGCTCAGGGCGATCCTGGTGGCCATTGAAGCCCGCTAAAGGATCGTTGTCATGCTCTCCAGGGAAAGGATTAGTAGTAGCAGATCTCAGCTGATAATGTAATTGACCAGAAGGAGGAGGGTGAGCTGAATAAAAGGTGTTACCTGCAGGTTGCTGATTACCTGTAGGGGGCACAGTACCCGAAGGTGGTGTAGTATCTGGGGGTGGTGGAGGCGGTTTTCCTCCAGAAGGAGGTGTAGATCCAGAAGCCTCCGCCTGTTTGGACTCCTCCCATTGCCGAGCAACTGCCTGTTTGACGATGTCAGATAACCGTAGGAGGTCCTCTTTGCGTTCGATAGCTCGACGATTTTCAGCCTCTGCCAGTTCCTGTCGCGTCACCAGAGTAGACTTTTGGACAGCAGAGTCAATAATAAACTGCATAGCCTCAGCAGAAATGCCAGCAGGTGGGGTAGGGGAAGGGTTGGGGTCGCTATCGTTTGTCATGTTCCTACAATATCAGAAGAGCAACAAGTAAACGAAGCAAAGACCAGAAACCAAGTAATGCAAGCTCTAGTGATTCCTAAGAGTGATTCAAGTTTTAGAAATCAACGAGCGAGAAAACAAGGCACAATATTCAAGCAATTCCCCTGGACACAGAATTTTGCAATATTGAAGACAGCAAGTAATAATCCAAATTGCAAATTAAATCAGCCACAAAGTCGGATATCAAGGATAGCAAGTATAAACAAGCGGCTGAATGTGTATAGAAAAAGAACTACAATGTGATGCTTGAATAATATGAATGTGTAATAATCGACAATAGCAATCACAAGGGCAATCAAGTGCACACACTCCGTCAACTATTATCTGACGGCTGCAACACGGTTCAGAGAGAAAGGGGTGTGACCAAGGCTCCAGTGTCGGCACAGAACAAAATCACACAAGTAGGGTTCTTTTGTAATGCTTTAAACCGTTTAGATCATCTAACATGTAGCAATCACAGAACTAACAAGGAAGAGTTACTAACTCAACAATGTAATGAAGGAATGTTCTCTTTTTTTTTTTTTTTTTGAATATATGCTCTCGGTTTTCTGTTTTTTTTTTTTTTTTGGCTAAGAGATAGCTGCTGTATAGGCTGGAAGTGCCGAAAATAAAGAGCAAAAGAAAAAAAATAAACAAGCTACGATGATCTAAAAGTAAGCAAAAATAAAGAAAATAGGGAAAATAGGCTAGAAACTAGAAAAAGTAGGGTTCTTTAGTGGTGCAAGTTTATATAATGCTTTTAATCCAAGAATCACAGTCATAGGCATGATATGTAGCAACTAGGAATAAAAGATCACAACTTGCAGTCAAGAACTCAATATCTTCCAAATTAAAGATCCAAACAAAGAATAAAAAAAATAAAGTGCCAATTTTTATGGGTGAATAACAAAGATTTAACTTTTATGCAGCGGCTATGGTGAAAAATTAAGGCACGAAAAATAAATCACTCAATAAAGAAATCAAGAGAGTAAAGAACTTGCATTAACCTGAAATCCGATACCACTTGATACGTTTGGGATACCCGATCCTTTGCCTGTGGGCTTCAGATCAAGAACCACGCCGTATATTTGCTCCGATCTTGCAATGCTCTTTGATATCTCCTGATTTGGAACAATTTAGACAAGTGATTAGAATTCTGATTTAGCGACAGAATTATACTTAGCAAAATTCCAGAAATAAAGAATCTGAAATAGCGACAGAAAGTAGGGAACGAAGATCAGCGAAGGGAAGCGGAGCTGGGTTTCGCGTCTGCTGGGCACACAGGCCTTCGGCCTCAAGGTGTGCGGGTGATGCGCGCGGGATCTCTCGCTGGGAGCGAGAGGGCTTGCGGAGGTGTGCGCGGGAGCGAGGAGCGAGGTGCGGAAGGAGAGCGCGGAAGCGATGCTGGATGCTCGGACGCCTGCGCTCGCGAAGCTCGGACGTCACCAGGACTGGGCTCCTCTCTCTTTTGCGACGATTTCTGTTTTTAGGGTTTGGTTGGGTTTCAATTTGGTCAATGGAAATTAAGGTGAGGGTGATGATTGGTGTTTGCCGAAAACAATAAGAACACAAGAGCGTTTTGGGATTGATAATCGAAGAACCCTTAATCCATAAAGGGTTTCTTCAATTCTATTTCAATCTGATTAATTCAAAGTGCGGAAACATAAATTTATAGTAAAACTATGAGATATCTAACCAATCCTTCCTTGCAAAGGAAAGGGGTTTGGATAGATTAATTCTATCTAATGATAAGTGAAATAACTTTAAGATAAATAAAACCTAAGAAGATAGATATTTAATAACTTGGTGGTCAAGTATTATATCTAGAAGAGATATAATTAAATTCCACCTTATTTATCTATTTGCATAAAATAACAACTTAATTAACAACAAGGTGTTTGGCCCAAGCATAGGATACTCGGCCCACTTCTCTCGACAAGGTGTTTGGCCCACTCGGCCGAGTGACCCAAGAGCATGTCGAGAATGGTTGGCTCATGGTGGGTGCAGACGAGTCTTCATGAGCTCCGTGTGTGGACGCAGGCTCACTTCCTGTGCTGGCGGTGTAACCTTGAGCCAAGTGATCCAGGGTGGCCTGAACCTTTGCTCTAAAGTTCCATGGTGACGGACAAGAAAGGCCTTAGTTGCATTTTGAATCTTCTTGGCCCTTGCACGAGTGACAGGGCCATCAAATGGAACCTTCATGTTGTCCTCAATGTCATCAGGAGTCATCGGTATTTGAGCGGCATCAGTTTTTATTATGATGATTGGATTCTTGCTTCTGTTCGCTCTAGATGATTTAACATTTTAAACACTTTAAAGCGATTAGTCATGCATCACTTAACTCATTTTGTTGATAAGGCTCCTCACTGATTTGTGATCTGCTTTGCCCGAAATATGTTGTATGAATTTATTTATAGTGCATAACTAGTGTAATACCCGCGTCTTTGTTTTAAATATTACTAGTATCGTGGCCCGCCCGTTGTGAGGTTTCTTAATAAAAAAAATAATGTTTAATTTATATATATTTTTTGAAATTTAAAGTTTATAATAATTTGGTTGATATCTTTGGATCTTTTAATATCAACATAGTTTTTTTTCTATCGTATTTTTCTGATTTTTTTTAACTATGCTATACGTTCACCACTTATTTATAAGCTAGAGAGAAATTTGGATATACTCAACTGGTTTGCCACACACAGCAAATCAGTCTGCATCCTAAATTGTAAATCAACTGGTTGTCTTTGTGGAATCTCATTCTAAAATCAAATCAGCCTGCATCCTAAATTGTAAATTTGGCACCAACCTTGAAGCTTCTTAGACTAAAAACTTACTTCAATCTTGTCGCCAGTTTGAAACATGTTTTTCTTAAATTCGTTTAGTTTCAAATAAGCAACTCTTTCTGGTGTCCAATAAATAATCATAATAATTTCAGTAAGATTACACATTGTTGATAATTGAAATTTTAGGGCAACTTTGAGATTGGATATGCTATGGTCCGGTGATACCGGATTTCGCATATGCTCGGGCTATGTAATTTCAATGTTTGGATTAATGTTTGTATGTTCTATTCGAATATAATTGGGTTTGAGTTGTTATTGAATTTAGATTATTTGGGTTGTATCGAATTTTGATTCGATGTCGGGACTCGGGAATGTAAAGTCGGTTTTCTCGGGTCCGATCGGGTATTGCCATGTCGCTCTACCCCTCTACCCTAGACCGGCGTGGCGTGGAAGGGAGATTTTGGGCATTGGGATTGGGCTGAATGTGGGCCGAAAGTTTCCGTTGGAGGCCCCAACGATTCTTGTTGGCCCAAATAACTGAAGTCGCATAAAATATAAATCCGAAAAACAGCGAAACCCTAAACCCTCATATAACAATTGGATTGTCATTCCCGCTGAGCCGCCCGCCCCTTCCTATCTCTGTATCTGCTGCTTCGATCCATCTGCAGCCATGGTTAGTTAGCTCTTTCTGTCTTCATATCTTACTCGCTCCGATTTGGTGTTCAATTTTGTATGTCGGAGTTTGCATTTCATTCCAGTTGGAGTTGCATTTCGGGATTGAATGTCATTTTTCCATTTTCGCAGATATAAGTTGATTTGTAAGATGTAAGTTCAATTCGGGGGTTCTTGGTCGATCTTTCATAGGTTTTGGTTGCATTATGATGGAAGTTGTGTTATGATAGGTTTCTGTTTGTGAGATGCCCGAGTGCATTGTTTGGTGGAACATCATGTTTGCTGCTCAATTTTTTTTGCTAGGTCTTTGTTAAATCTCAAAAGTCCAAGGCCTACTTTAAAAGGTTCCATGTCAAGTACAAGAGAAGGCGAGGTGAATTGATTCTTCATATTTCCTCTCCATGTCTTCCTGAAAGCAAGTTTCTTCAAAGTATTAATAATGTTATTCGATGAAATGTGCCTCCTTAATGACGATGATGGAGAGGGAAAGACTGACTACCGTGCCAGAATTCGCCTGATTAATCAGGATAAGAACAAGTACAACACTCCCAAATACAGATTTGTTGTGCGATTTGTATCCTTATTTTTGACTCATTGGTATTCATATTGCGCTCTTTGCTTTTTCTTAGATACTTGACAAAGCTGTGCTGTTCTTAATTGTTAATGAGGGTTTCTCTTATAATTAAGTAGTAAGCTTCTTTGGTTCTTTTTTTGACAAGGTGGTGAGCTTGCTGGTGTGACTTTAACCTTGATAATTTGCTTGTGACTTGCTGCTGGACTTTTTGTTTGATGGTGTGACTTAACCTTGAAGTCTTTTGATTCTTGAACTACCATGTTTTGTTGCTGGACTTTTTTTGTTTTTTGTATGAAAGTAGTTTCCACCTTGACTCAATTAATAGACCAACAAAGATATCACTGCTCAAATTGTTTCTGCTACCATAGCTGGGGACATGATCCTTGCAGCTGCCTATGCTCACGAATTGCCTCGCTATGGACTTGAAGTGGGACTTAGCAACTATGCTGCAGGTGGGTTTTGATTACCTTTTTCGCTTATTTACTACTAATGTTTTTTTTGTTCTAACTTTTAATATCATTTTTTTGTCTCACCTTATTGTACTGGACTGTTGTTGGCCCGTCGGGTGCTGAAACAGCTTGAAATGGATGAAGAATATGAGGGTAATGTTGAAGCTACTGGGGAAGATTTCTCTGTTGAGCCTGGTGAGAGCAGGAGGCCTTTCCGTGCTCTCCTTGATGTTGGGCTTCTGAGGACCACCACGGGCAATCGTATTTTTGGTGCTCTCAAGGTACCCATAGATATAGTCTGTCTCTTTAACATTTTTGTAGCCTCGGCTTATTCTGCCAAATTACCTCTTAATACTTGGACCCAGATGTTTTCTGTTGTAAGGTTGTCCAACTTCTATAATTGCTATTCTTTTGCTAATAACTGTTTATTATTCCTCAGGGTGCACTTGATGGTGGACTCGATATTCCTCATTGTGAAAAGCGTTTTGCTGGATTCAGCAAGGACAATAAGCAACTAGATGCTGAGGTCCACCGCAAGTACATCTATGGTGGGCATGTTGGTGACTACATGAGGGTGAGTAATCTTGCACTGTTTGTCAAAGGACTGCCAATATAAGCTTTGGGATATGTATGTGTTAAAATGAGGTTTTTGTGGGTAGACTGATAAATAATATTTGGTTGATTTGGAGAAGCATAAACCAAGAAGAAAAGTCTGCTAACATCGTGTCTTGAATCTTGAATGCTTTGTACCATGGAATATCAATACACAGTGTACCTAAAAAAGTATTTTTGTTTAGTTGTTGGATGTATGAGTTTGTTTTGTTCACAATATTGCATCTTTCGAATATTTGCAGACCCTGACAGAAGATGAGCCTGAAAAATACCAGTCTCACTTCAGTGAGTACGTGAAGAAGGGAATTGAAGCTGATAGTCTCGAGGAGATATATAAGAAAGTTCACGCTGCTATCAGAGCTGATCCTACTGCAAAGAAATCCGAGAAGGAAGCTCCTAAAGAACACAAGAGGTAAAGAGGCACCTGGCCACATTCTTGCTCTTGTTTTCATTCCCTTCCTTTAATTCCATCAAATCTGCATTTGATTCTTGATTCATGCCTGCATAAAACACTTGTTCTTGGGTTGGAGAAAGTATTAAAAATTATGCACAATGAAACAATTCTATTATTTCTCTGATGCGAGTTCTTGCCTATCTTATTGCAGGTACAACTTGAAGAAGTTGACTTATGATGAGAGGAGGGCCCGTTTGGTCGAAAGACTAAATGCTCTGAACTCTGCTACTACTGGAGCTGAGGACGACGAAGACGAAGATGAGGATTAAGGAAAAAAGATAAATGTTCCAGCCACTTAGAGTTAGCCCAGGAAGCTAAATTTTGCATCAGTTGTGGAACCATCTTTGAATTACATGGCTCTAGTGAACCTTTCTTTGTTTGTGGTTTGTTCTACTTTGGAAGATGTCAACTTTTATTACTTAATAAGCTGTAATCTTATATTGTTTTTGTTATGATGATTGGATTCTTGCTTCTGTTCGCTCTAGATGATTTAACATTTTAAACACTTTAAAGCGATTAGTCATGCATCACTTAACTCATTTTGTTGATAAGGCTCCTCACTGATTTGTGATCTGCTTTGCCCGAAATATGTTGTATGGATTTATTTATAGTGCATAACTAGTGTAATACCCGCGTCTTTGTTTTAAATATTACTAGTATCGTGGCCCGCCCGTTGTGCGGTTTCTTAATAAAAAAAATAATGTTTAATTTATATATATTTTTTGAAATTTAAAGTTTATAATAATTTGGTTGATATCTTTGGATCTTTTAATATCAACATAGTTTTTTTTCTATCGTATTTTTCTGATTTTTTTTAACTATGCTATACGTTCACCACTTATTTATAAGCTAGAGAGAAATTTGGATATACTCAACTGGTTTGCCACACACAGCAAATCAGTCTGCATCCTAAATTGTAAATCAACTGGTTGTCTTTGTGGAATCTCATTCTAAAATCAAATCAGCCTGCATCCTAAATTGTAAATTTGGCACCAACCTTGAAGCTTCTTAGACTAAAAACTTACTTCAATCTTGTCGCCAGTTTGAAACATGTTTTTCTTAAATTCGTTTAGTTCCAAATAAGCAACTCTTTCTGGTGTCCAATAAATAATCATAATAATTTCAGTAAGATTACACATTGTTGATAATTGAAATTTTAGGGCAACTTTGAGATTGGATATGCTATGGTCCGGTGATACCGGATTTCGCATATGCTCGGGCTATGTAATTTCAATGTTTGGATTAATGTTTGTATGTTCTATTCGAATATAATTGGGTTTGAGTTGTTATTGAATTTAGATTATTTGGGTTGTATCGAATTTTGATTCGATGTCGGGACTCGGGAATGTAAAGTCGGTTTTCTCGGGTCCGATCGGGTATTGCCATGTCGCTCTACCCCTCTACCCTAGACCGGCGTGGCGTGGAAGGGAGATTTTGGGCATTGGGATTGGGCTGAATGTGGGCCGAAAGTTTCCGTTGGAGGCCCCAACGATTCTTGTTGGCCCAAATAACTGAAGTCGCATAAAATATAAATCCGAAAAACAGCGAAACCCTAAACCCTCATATAACAATTGGATTGTCATTCCCGCTGAGCCGCCCGCCCCTTCCTATCTCTGTATCTGCTGCTTCGATCCATCTGCAGCCATGGTTAGTTAGCTCTTTCTGTCTTCATATCTTACTCGCTCCGATTTGGTGTTCAATTTTGTATGTCGGAGTTTGCATTTCATTCCAGTTGGAGTTGCATTTCGGGATTGAATGTCATTTTTCCATTTTCGTAGATATAAGTTGATTTGTAAGATGTAAGTTCAATTCGGGGGTTCTTGGTCGATCTTTCATAGGTTTTGGTTGCATTATGATGGAAGTTGTGTTATGATAGGTTTCTGTTTGTGAGATGCCCGAGTGCATTGTTTGGTGGAACATCATGTTTGCTGTTCAATTTTTTTTTGCTAGGTCTTTGTTAAAAGTCCAGGGCCTATCTTAAGAGGTTCCAAGTCAAGTACAAGAGAAGGCGAGGTGAATTGATTCTTCATATTTCCTCTCCATGTCTTCCTGAAAGCAAGTTTCTTCAAAGTATTAATAATGTTATTCGATGAAATATGCCTCCTTAATGACGATGATGGAGAGGGAAAGACTGACTACCGTGCCAGAATTCGCCTGATTAATCAGGATAAGAACAAGTACAACACTCCCAAATACAGATTTGTTGTGCGATTTGTATCCTTATTTTTGACTCATTGGTATTCATATTGCGCTCTTTGCTTTTTCTTAGATACTTGACAAAGTTGTGCTGTTCTTAATTGTTAATGAGGGTTTCTCTTATAATTAAGTAGTAAGCTTCTTTGGTTCTTTTTTTGACAAGGTGCTGAGATTGCTGGTGTGACTTTAACCTTGATATTTTGCTTGTGACTTGCTGCTGGACTTTTTGTTTGATGGTGTGACTTAACCTTGAAGTCTTTTGATTCTTGAACTACCATGTTTTGTTGCTGGACTTTTTTGTTTTTTGTATGAAAGTAGTTTCCACCTTGACTCAATTAATAGACCAACAAAGATATCACTGCTCAAATTGTTTCTGCTACCATAGATGGGGACATGATCCTTGCAGCTGCCTATGCTCACGAATTGCCTCGCTATGGACTTGAAGTGGGACTTAGCAACTATGCTGCAGGTGGGTTTTGATTACCTTTTTCACTTATTTACTACTAAGTTTTTTTTTTGTTCTAACTTTTAACATCATTTTTTTGTCTCAGCTTATTGTACTGGACTGTTGTTGGCCCGTCGGGTGCTGAAACAGCTTGAAATGGATGAAGAATATGAGGGTAATGTTGAAGCTACTGGGGAAGATTTCTCTGTTGAGCCTGGTGAGAGCAGGAGGCCTTTCCGTGCTCTTCTTGATGTTGGGCTTCTGAGGACCACCACGGGCAATCGTGTTTTTGGTGCTCTCAAGGTACCCATAGATATAGTCTGTCTCTTTAACATTGCTGTAGCCTCGGCTTATTCTGCCAAATTACCTCTTAATACTTGGACCCAGATGTTTTCTGTTGTAAGGTTGTCCAACTTCTATAATTGCTATTCTTTTGCTAATAACTGTTTATTATTCCTCAGGGTGCACTTGATGGTGGACTCGATATTCCTCATGGTGAAAAGCGTTTTGTTGGATTCAGCAAGGACAATAAGCAACTAGATGCTGAGGTCCACCGCAAGTACATCTATGGTGGGCATGTTGGTGACTACATGAGGGTGAGTAATCTTGCACTGTTTGTCAAAGGACTGCCAATATAAGCTTTGGGATATGTATGTGTTAAAATGAGGTTTTTGTGGGTAGACTGATAAATAATATTTGGTTGATTTGGAGAAGCATAAACCAAGAAGAAAAGTCTGCTAACATCGTGTCTTGAATCTTGAATGCTTTGTACCATGGAATATCAATACACAGTGTACCTAAAAAAGTATTTTTGTTTAGTTGTTGGATGTATGAGTTTGTTTTGTTCACAATATTGCATCTTTCGAATATTTGCAGACCCTGACAGAAGATGAGCCTGAAAAATACCAGTCTCACTTCAGTGAGTACGTGAAGAAGGGAATTGAAGCTGATAGTCTCGAGGAGATATATAAGAAAGTTCATGCTGCTATCAGAGCTGATCCTACTGCAAAGAAATCCGAGAAGGAAGCTCCTAAAGAACACAAGAGGTAAAGAGGCACCTGGCCACATTCTTGCTCTTGTTTTCATTCCCTTCCTTTAATTCCATCAAATCTGCATTTGATTCTTGATTCATGCTTGCATAAAACACTTGTTCTTGGGTTGGAGAAAGTATTAAAAATTATGCACAATGAAACAATTCTATTATTTCTCTGATGCGAGTTCTTGCCTATCTTATTGCAGGTACAACTTGAAGAAGTTGACTTATGATGAGAGGAGGGCCTGTTTGGTCGAGAGACTAAATGCTCTGAACTCTGCTACTACTGGAGCTGAGGACGACGAAGACGAAGATGAGGATTAAGGAAAAAAGATAAATGTTCCAGCCACTTAGAGTTAGCCCAGGAAGCTAAATTTTGCATCAGTTGTGGAACCATCTTTGAATTACATGGCTCTAGTGAACCTTTCTTTGTTTGTGGTTTGTTCTACTTTGGAAGTTGTCAACTTTTATTACTTGAGAAGCTGTAATCTTATATTGTTTTTGTTATGATGATTGGATTCTTGCTTCTGTTCGCTCTAGATGATTTAACATTTTAAACACTTTAAAGCGATTAGTCATGCATCACTTAACTCATTTTGTTGATAAGGCTCCTCACTGATTTGTGATCTGCTTTGCCCGAAATATGTTGTATGAATTTATTTATAGTGCATAACTAGTGTAATACCCGCGTCTTTGTTTTAAATATTACTAGTATCGTGGCCCGCCCGTTGTGCGGTTTCTTAATAAATAAAATAATGTTTAATTTATATATATATTTTGAAATTTAAAGTTTATAATAATTTGGTTGATATCTTTGGATCTTTTAATATCAACATAGTTTTTTTTCTATCGTATTTTTCTGATTTTTTTTAACTATGCTATACGTTCACCACTTATTTATAAACTAATATTATAGTCTGATTTAATATTAACATTAAAAAGATTATAAAAAAACTAATTGAGATATAAGGTCATATTGGATAGATTATTTGATCTAAAAAGATAAGTTTTTCTTACCTAACTATATTAGCTTATTAAATGATGTGGCACAAATATATAATACTAATTTAATTCAAAATATGACAGGTAACCAAAAATAATCCCATTTTAATCCAGAAAATTCAATGGATGTGAAATCACACCAGAGGTCGTTTCGGACCTCTCCTTTAACACCATTTTAATCAAGAATGTGACGCGTATAAAAAATCAAAACCCTTATAAAATACCCAATCTTAATCAAATAATTTAACCCTTATAAATT
This sequence comes from Persicaria maculosa, assembly GCA_963922045.1. Classification (NCBI taxonomy): domain Eukaryota; kingdom Viridiplantae; phylum Streptophyta; class Magnoliopsida; order Caryophyllales; family Polygonaceae; genus Persicaria; species Persicaria maculosa. The sequence continues at coordinate 699,652 of OY998254.1, read as the reverse complement.
TATTTATCTTATTGTTCAAAATCCATCATTATATATTACTACGTACCAAAATATAATAGTTTATTTATGACATGTCATGTTCTTATGAATTTATTTGTAACCCTACAAATTGTTTAATAATTAACGATATCAATTGCTAACGTTACCACGTACCATCTTACATTAAAAATAATTTAGCCATTAGGTACTATAAAAATAATTTAATTAAAAATATATATACCATAAAATAATTTCATAATTAATCTTCTCTTATTACCCACCTTCTCTGCGGTCCGTTAATAAATTATATTTTACTATCTTAGTTGTAATTTGTTTAATTAAATTATTAATATCAAAATAGTTTGATTGGAACATTTTTTTATATCGCATAAAATAATTTAAGATTAAATTTAGCAAAAATCAATCAATATACAATTACAAATCAATTCAAGTTTGAAATTGACTGGGCACTATTGGAAAAAAAATCCAGAGATTCGGATTATTTTGAAATAATAATGGTATATATATTGATGATATATAATAACGGAAGATATATTATAATTTGAATAGATTATGTATCTAAAAAGATAAGTTTTTTACCTAACTATATTGACATATTAATTGATGTGGCCCAAAAATATAATACCACTTTAATTCAGAATATGCCACATAAGCAAAATTAATCCCGCTTTAATCCAGAAAATTCCGTGGCCGCGAGGCCGCGCTAGTGGCATCTGTATTAATAGATAGGGTGATCGTATAATGTGACTTAAATATATTGGATCATCATTAATTGACGTGTCAGAAACCCGAGTCAGATTGCACCCGAGAACGGCGAAGGCAAATAGTACATAAAACATATGTGAATCACATTAAAAGTCGTCAACCTTTTTAAAGCCCTTAAATTCTAGATAATTCTTCAAATTTACTTATGAGATATTTTGAAGTTAGATTATTTCAACATGAGATGTATTAATCTTGTGTGTTGAATTGTTTTGCTTTTCAAAGTTTGGAATTGGTGAATACTATGGAGTAGAAGTTAATTTTATAATCTATTTAAATAAAACTACGGAGTTCAAAATTTATGTATGCAGTATAATATCATATAACATATATTATAATTATAGTACAAGTTAATTTTGCGTAAATACTATGGAGTTACTTTTAGATTTCAATGATTAATTTATAAAAAAACAGCATAAGAATAAAATTAAGAAATAAGGTTATATTAGATAGATTTTTGATCTAAAAAGATAAGTTTTTAGCTACCTATATTCGTTTATTAATTGGTGTAGTCCAGAAATATAATACAACTTTAATCCAGGAAAAGCCACGTAAGGGAAAATAATCCCGTTTAATCCAGAAAATTCCGTGGCCATGAGGTCGCGCCAGTGGCCTCTGTTTTAGTATTTTATATAGATATATAGATATATAGATATAGATATAGATTCGATTATATATTTGATCTGAGCGCCATTCTATATATCTATTTACTTATTTACCAAAGGAAAAAAAAATGCATAACATAATTGTTTTGAATTTATAAATTAGTTGAAAAGAGATATAATATAATTAATAAAAAAATACTGAAAATGATTTAATAAGATAAAGTGGATAATAAACTCAAACACACCACATAATAAAAAAATATTAACCCTTACAATAAATTTAAACTATGTAAAAATGAATAATTAATTTATAATTCAATTTTAACATTATAAAAAAAAGTTAAACTGATTCAATTACAGTACACTTTTAACACAGTAAATAACAATTAACTTATATTAAAGTGAAACTACCTAAAAATTCAATCCATTAACAATTAACTTGATTGCTACAAAAAAGCCGGATGACTTTTTTAATACATAAGTCACATAATGACAATATAGTAATCGAGGTGAAGAAGAGCAAAAATGAAATTCTACGGTCCGAGGCCTGAGTAAATTGATTGAGAACGTATTCTTGAGATTGAGTTATCGAACATTATATAGTTTCGTAAATGACTCCAATATTTTGTGTTACGCTCCGAAAGTTGTAGATGCTTGATTTTGGCTCTCTGCTTCCAAAATTTGTGACTATATTCCAATAGTCTTGCTTTCTTATGTTCCAATCTAGCAAGTTTGGCTTCTTCATTTGTTGTAATCCTCCCCCAAGGGAGTTTAAGCTGGAAATTCTTTATTTGTAATTCAACCTGCGCTAACTGTTTTGACAGATTACTTGTTTGCTTTTTACACCAATTTTTTGTATTTTGTTTAAGGAGTTTTTGTTTTTGCATAAGCTTGTAGGCAAAGGATCCAGATAGCTTATTACTCCATGCTTTCTTAACCATTTCTTCGTAAGCTTTGTTTGTAGTCCATGCCATTTCAAATCTAAAAGGGGTTCCTTTCTTTGATCGATGCTTACCAATATCGAGAGTGATGGGGCAATGATCAGAGAAAGAAAAAGAGTGATGCTTAGCTCTTAGGTTGGGGAAGGATGAAATAATGTGTTAATGTGTTGATGGGAGAGGTGGCCCTTGCAAGAGGTCAAGGGTTCAAATCCCACTTCTTACACAATTTGTGTATTAGTGGGTGCTCAAGCCTTCATTGGCTTGGGTGAGCCTGCCTGATGGCTTGTCGCCTGGCTAAACCGGTTCGCGTCCTTTGCAGGCTAGGGCCCGGACCCGTGGGGGATTAGTCGATAACCTCGGAACCCCCCACGTCCAAAAAAAAAAACTATTTTTGGAAAATAAAATCAAATAATATGTCCGTTGCAGTATACGTTTCGGATGTCCTGCAATATTCAATAATAAAAAGAAAGGGCTAGAATTAACGAAAAGGAAACTCAGTTGCAGATAGGCTGCCCAACCCACCAATATCAACAAATCACAACTCTAAAAACATAATGGAGAATATAGATTCGCACAACAATAACAGATGGGGGGAATAAAATAATAACAGTCATCATATAGGCTGCCCAACCCACCAACTAGTCATACATACATGCTTGTAATATTTCCTTGGCATTGAGATACCCTAGTGTATGCTTAAAGAAAGAAGAAGAGCAAGACCAATTTCAAGTGGAGTGACATATTTATTGAGGCAAAGACTCTGAGTAAATCCTAACAAAATAAATAGACATCAAATACCTCTTTGTCCATTTCTATGGAACGCATTCATTTGATATAGCACATCCTTGGACATTTTAAATTTGTCGACCACCGAATCCTTCATACTTATTTATAACTCATAAGCTTCAATATGCATCTACAACATTATGAATTTGTCCCACTTACCACCCTCTCGACCTAGTCGGGGGAAGGGTGCGTACAACTCGACCCCCAGACCCTGCTTTAAGCGGGATACACTGGGCACGTTGTTGTTGTTGTTTCTCTTCACAAATAAAAATCAACTAGGATATTGATGCAACAGAGGGAGTATCCAATACAAGATATGCATTACAGAATATTAATAATGAATTTAAAAGAAACAAGAACTGATTACAGGCTTCTAGCAGGTGATTAAAGCATATTAAGGAAACAAAACGTAAAAGGGATGCTATTCTCAAAACTGACCTTGAAAGAATTTCTCAAGAATGCGACTTTTCCTAGCTAGGATCATCCCCAACTTCCTAGGTCTCTTCTCAAATATCATTTGCAGAATCTGAGCTGCGAGAAGATGATTTGATTTCAACAGGTCCATGAAAAGGCGACCTGTTGCTGAGGAGTAATCGATCTAATGCTTGATATAGCATCACATAGCCATAATCTAGCCTCTGAACGACCTCCAGAGGTAATAAGACTCCATAAACTCTTCTTTAACTCAGTAAAAAGTGATGTTGTTGGATTTGAAGAGCCATTAACATCAGCCTCACCGGCCCAAATGAGCTTGGACAGAAACAACCGAATCATTTTGATTTTTGAAACCTATAACAACAATAAATATGAAAAATTGAGGAAACTGCATCAGAACCAGCTGTTTACATACTAAACTTTACAACTCCATCGAAGACAAAAGGGCGATTAACAGGGTTACGGCTGCTTGAATTCCATATAATTGCATCTTAAACTGACTTCATATGTGTAAAATCAAGGGCAAGATTAAACCTTAAAAAACAAAATAAACAAGAAGTGCTCGAATCGAAGCGAAGTGTAACCTGATCTTCAAATCTGATACCTCTTCAAATTCTGTGGGATTGAGAGAATCTAGGGTTCCGGTGTCTATAGCTCCGTTTCGCCGAGTCGACGAAGCGTTCGATTTTCTTTATGTAGATTTTTTATTCGAAATGCACATTTTATTTGGGATATTATACTAGATGACCCGTAAAGTAGAAGATTTTTACAAAATCACCCACAAAACCATCCAATTTTGGCGGCAAGCTTGTAATTTGGTACTATGTTTTATACGAAAATTTATTTTCATCGCAAATTTTTAATAAATATTCCGATAACCAGTGTAGAATACCGCAACAACTTAATTATATATTGAAATCCACTACAATAACTCAATAGCTTAAGCTATGTGGTAAAATTACGTCAATATGAACGCGATGTCCTAAACCCTAATTTATCTTTAATTTCCAGTATTGCCGGTTAGCTATAGAGGAAAAAATGTATCATATTCGGTATATTATCCAACTTGATTATTATTACCCCGACACTAAATTTGAATTCCATCACATTATGGCACATGTACCCCTCTATAGAAAATCAATGTTGCACCACAACAACATCACTATCCACCGCAGCTTGTTGTGGTCGGGTGGAGGTGAGGTGGTATTTTTAGGAGCCACCACGGATCCTTTGTGCAGGGATTTGCTTTTAAGTGTGGCCATTGCTCATAATTGATGGAGGATAGAGACCCGGTAGGAGAGAATGGCCATCTCATCCGCAAATGTCGATCTATCGTCGGATAGGATGGGAGGTGAAGGTTAGATAGGTGAGGCGGCAAGCTAATAATGTCGCCGATTCGTTAGCAGATTATGCGGTTAGGATGGATGATTCTTTTGTCACTTTTTACGACCCTCCAGAGTGCATCTGTGAGATTGTACCCTCGACTTCCGGGTTGAGGCTTTGAACTAATGTTATCTTTTTTTTTGGAAGCATGTAAAAATTAGGAAAAACGCCGGCTATGCGGCTTCTTTCATAACGCATCCGAACGGACATGAACATAGAGTTCTGGATCCTCATGCAATTCTGTCAGCCACTGAATTTGAATCCCTGAAAATATTATCTATGAAATAAAATAGGCATTGCCCGCCTTTTAAACCAAAAAATAGTGAATTCGTGTTAAATAAAGAAAACAAAAATGGAGGTGAGTAGAAAAAAAGCTCTCTTTCTCTCCCTTGGAAAACCCTAGCCGCCATCAACATGTAGCACTACCACCGCCTCCGGCTACATTCCCGGTCGGCACGACCCATGCCTCCAAATCACCCACCATCACCTCTTAGCACAACCCATGAAACAAAAACCCTAGCCCACAAATCCTCCCAAAAAACCTTCCTAAAAACAAAAATCCAACCCTTTTAGAGATCTCCGTCAGCGCGGCCCCTGCTCCGGCCGCCGCCGCCGCCACTAATGGTGGTTCTCCGCTCCGGTGGCCTGTGCAGTGGTCCCACAAGCACCCGCCGTCGTCGCCGCTTTTGGGTACCGGTTTCCTCCTCGACGGCCCGCACGACAGCCCACTGACTCTGGCCCTCCTCCACAGCGTCGCTCCGTCCAAGCTCCCGCCGTCGCCGCTTCTCCCTTCCTCCGGCGTTCTGGTGAGACTATCCCCACCACCCCCGTCTGTCCTCCACCGCTGCATGCGATGGTCTGGCCACCCGGGGTTCCTGATCCTGGCCGTGATGGGCCCAGGGGCGCCGGTAATCGATCTCCTCGACTCCCTGGCCGCCCGCCCTCCCCATCCTTCGGCGTCTTCCTTCCTTTCTCCTCCTCCATTAACAACCCTCCCTCCTCCCAGATTCTGTTTGTTTAGCCAAATCTCAAAAAAGAAAAAAAAAAAAATGCCTTCCAATCCCAAACCGGAAAAAAAAAACAAATAACCCAAAAAAAAAAAACTTTCTTCCAGTCCAAAAATTAAGTCATGCCTCTACAAATCTTCAAATATCTTTTTTCCCTTTAAAAAAAAAACAAATACATATTCTTTTTCAATTTTTGCTTACAACTAATTCTTGTTCTCAGCATTGTTCCATATGGCAGCCTCAACTTGGTGATTGGCTTTCCGGGGTTGGAGCCTTCCTCGAGCTTAGCCATCACTGAATCCGGAATCAGAATCACAACCATCGTCACTTTCTAAGCCAACCTTGTCAAACTCGATCAACAACTCCATTGGCTTGCATGCAAGCAGTCTAAGCCACCGATCCAGATGATATCAAGAAACAAGGCGCAAGTTCTAAATCGATGTTTTAATTTTATCTTTAAGGCTCAAGTTCTAGATGTTTTAATTTTCTCTTTATTTGTAATTTGTAATATTAGGCTTAGGCTAGTGTTTTTTTTTCTTTTTTGACTGGCGACCCTCGTTGTAGGGTCTTTCAAGCCATCTGTTGATGGCTTCAAGATCGCGTTGTCGATCTACTTTTTGCCTACTGTAAAAAAAAATAAAAAAAAATAAAGACTAAACTGGCGGTCAAGTTTCTCTCTCTATACGAGTATAATAACATCAAAGAAGCTCATATTTCAGCTCATTACTATGCTTATATTCACGAGCTCTAGTTCATACTACGTACCTATTAGTTTAAACTAATCGATTATAACATGAATCCCGATTTTATAATCTAAACACAAAAACAAACCCTGTTCAACTCACATTCTCACAATATTTCCCAAGATAAAAAGAGGGAAGACAATGCAATACTTCGTAAACTGAAAACTTAAAGACTATCTATTAATCTTACTAATTATGTTAGCATTTTGTTAACGTGTCACGCCCACAATTAAATCTGATTATTTTAATATATTTCTCTTTTCTTATTGGTTGGTTATATTATCGGAAAGATCTTTGAGATATGTTTCCTTTTTTATTTTGATCGTAATCATCTCCTTAATTGTCTACCTATATTGAACTTGAGTTGAATCTTTTGATTAATTTATTTTTGAAAATTGAAATTATGTATTTCCCATACTAAATCGATTACAATTTTTCCATTGTCTACTTACAATGAATATTTATTTCAGAATATTATAATATTAAAAATATGAAAATACGCATATTAAAATATTCTCTTATCTCATATAATGTATTATTAAAGGAAAGTGTGTGATCATATTATTTGATTTTATTTTCCAAAAATATTTATTCTTAATTTGGATATACATATTGGAGTCATTTACGAAACTATATAATGTTCGATAACTCAATCTCAAGAATACGTTCTCAATCAATTTACTCGGGCCGAGGTATGCTCTCGGACCGTAGAATTTCATTTTTGCTCTTCTTCACCTCGATTACTATATTGTCATTATGTAACTTATGTATTCAAAAAGTCATCCGGCTTTTTTGTAGCAATCAAGTTAATTGTTAATGAATTGAATTTTTTGGTAGTTTCACTTTAATATAAGTTAATTGTTATTTATTGTGTTAAAAGTGTACTGTAATTGAATCAGTTTAACTTTTTTTTATAATGTTAAAATTGAATTATAAATGAATTATTCATTTTTACATAGTTTAAATTTATTGCAAGGGTTAATATTTTTTTATTATGTGGTGTGTTTGAGTTTATTAACCACTTTATCTTATTAAATCATTTTCAGTATTTTTTTATTAATTATATTATATCTCTTTTCAACTAATTTATAAATTCAAAACAATTATGTTATGCATTTTTTTTTCCTTTGGTAAATAAGTAAATAGATATATAGAATGGCGCTCAGATCAAATATATAATCGAATCTATATCTATATCTATATATCTATATATCTATATAAAATACTAAAACAGAGGCCACTGGCGCGACCTCATGGCCACGGAATTTTCTGGATTAAACGGGATTATTTTCCCTTACGTGGCTTTTCCTGGATTAAAGTTGTATTATATTTCTGGACTACACCAATTAATAAACGAATATAGGTAGCTAAAAACTTATCTTTTTAGATCAAAAATCTATCTAATATAACCTTATTTCTTAATTTTATTCTTATGCTGTTTTTTTATAAATTAATCATTGAAATCTAAAAGTAACTCCATAGTATTTACGCAAAATTAACTTGTACTATAATTATAATATATGTTATATGATATTATACTGCATACATAAATTTGAACTCCGTAGTTTTATTTAAATAGATTATAAAATTAACTTCTACTCCATAGTATTCATCAATTCCAAACTTTGAAAAGCAAAACAATTCAACACACAAGATTAATACATGTCATGTTGAAATAATCTAACTTCAAAATATCTCATAAGTAAATTTGAAGAATTATCTAGAATTTAAGGGCTTTAAAAAGGTTGACGACTTTTAATGTGATTCACATATGTTTTATGTACTATTTGCCTTTGTCGTTCTCGGGTGCAATCTGACTCGGGTTTCTGACACGTCAATTAATGATGATCCAATATATTTAAGTCACATCATACGATTACCCTATCTATTAATACAGATGCCACTAGTGCGACCTCGCGGCCACATAATTTTCTGGATTAAAGCGGGATTAATTTTGCTTACGTGGCATATTCCGAATTAAAGTGGTATTATATTTTTGGGCCACATCAATTAATAAGTCAATATAGTTAGGTAAAAAACTTATCTTTTTAGATACATAATCTATTCAAATTATAATATATCTTCCGTTATTATATATCATCAATATATATACCATTATTATTTCAAAATAATCCGAATCTCTGGATTTTTTTTTCCAATAGTGCCCAGTCAATTTCAAACTTGAATTGATTTGTAATTGTATATTGATTGATTTTTGCTAAATTTAATCTTAAATTATTTTATGCGATATAAAAAAATATTCCAATCAAACTATTTTGATATTAATAATTTAATTAAACAAATTACAACTAAGATAGTAAAATATAATTTATTAATGGACCGCAGAGAAGGTGGGTAATAAGAGAAGATTAATTATGAAATTATTTTATGGTATATATATTTTTAATTAAATTATTTTTATAGTACCTAATGGCTAAATTATTTTTAACGGAATTTTCGTGTAATACCCCTAGGGTATAGCGTAATTCGCATGGTGTACCAAAGTTGTACTTATTTCGCAAAATACCCTTAAGGTTTGGACAATTTCCGGCTCGTGCCCCTCCGTTACTTATTAATGAAAAACGTTAACTTTCTGTTAAATGCTTGCCTCTTAGCCCTTACCTCTTTGCATCTTTCTCTCTCCCGCAAACCATCGACTCGAGCAAACAGGGAGACGACTGGACATGGAAGAGCTCAACGTCGACGAAGGACGGAGTGGAAGACGAACCCGATGCTGGCGAGCTTGGGTGGAGACCGGTAGGTGGAGTCGGCGATTATTGGTTCAAGCGAGGAGGTATGTGTTCGATTTTTCTTTGAACATTATGAAATTTAGGTTTTGGGGATTTAGTGAGTTGATTTGGGCATTTAATTGATAGAAAAGTTGAATTTAGGGTTTGGGGATTTTTAGTACTCCGTATTGGATCTCAAGCCCATCTGAGTTAATTACAAGGTTGTTGAGTGTTTGAGATTACAAGGGTGGATCTTCATGGTTTGAAGAAGATATTGGGGAAATTTTATGATACAGACTTGTCAATTTTTAGGATTTTGTGTACTTTTTTTTGTTAATGCTTTGTTCTTCACTAGGGAGATTTAGGAGACCTTGCAATTTTATGTATTTGAGTTTGACAGGTAAAATAAATGACAAAAAAAATATGACAGTAAAAAATATGATACAAAATCAAGGTAAAAGAAATGATAGCAAAACATTGTGCACCTAGGTCTTGATTTCAAGCTTATTAGCTCCAATGGAAGAGCGTTGTGCTTTCGCACAAAGATGCAGGTTCAAATCCTGCATAGGCTCATGTGGTTATATAGTTATGATGAAGTAATAGAAGTTACAAATGATGCAAAGTTAATCTAATACTAGAACAAACCAAGGCATGCGTAGCATTGTTTCTTGAAAGGTTGAATGAGTTTTCAAGTTAATCTATGATAGAAATTAGAAAATGCATTTTATACCTTCTGAAGCTATGACAGCAAAGTCAATACTCAAAGCTTAAACTTCCATTCCGTGTTTGTACTTCACAACCGCCCACAACACCATGAGTTTACATTCAAACACCACTGCTCACAACTACGCACAATGCCATGAGTAAATTATTGTGTGTTTTATTTTTTTCATCAGAATACTTTAGGATAAAAGGAGCAACCATATGTTCAACATATATAAAAATACTTGGGGATAAAAGAAAAATCCATATCAATATGAATGATAAAAGCTATAAGAACAAAAGGAGAAGTGGAGAACGTATCATAAACGTGAGGTAGTGATAAAGCAGAATATGAACAAAGAAAGTGAGAGGACGACCACCTCAACCAGAATTTAGAACATGCATGTGGATGTTTAACACATTTAAAAACATGTAGTGACAATTCATGCTGACTTATCAATATACTAGAGCAGTAGCCTTGCCATTGGGCAGAGTCAGAAATATTACATATTCATTTCTACTTAACTGAAGAATTTCTGTCAGAACTAAAAAGCTACTCACTCGTGTAAACACTTTTCCAGTCAAGGAAAACTTACTGTCGTTCTAATTGCTTCAGAAGTTAAGAGCCAAAAACACTAATTCACTCAATTCCTTCTAGAATTAACCAACCTTATTTCCATTAATTCGATGAAGAGCACAACCAATTCACTCAATTATTTAGGTGAATCATCGTGGAACTTAATTCTCGCTTACTCGTATATTTTCAACTATGACAACAACTCAATATCCAAATAACCTATGTGGGATTTGAACCCACATCTTTGTGCCTAAGCACATTGCTCTACCAATTGAGCTAATAGGTAAGAAAATTTGTTACATAACCAAGAACGAATTTTTGCTCTACCTCTTCTCTGAGTTCAAGCGCACAGACATTGCTCTACCTTGGGGCTGTAGAATTATAGTAGGCTAACATATGAATGCCAAGCAGCCCATTCCATTCAGTTATTTGATTCAGCATCATTCATAAATAATACAGTACAATATAAGAATCAAATGGAAATTTTTGAAGTTAAGCTCTTCTTTGATAATTTTAGTAGTCTTCTTTGAAAAATTAGAATCAGAAAAAATCACCAACAAAATAACATTCATAAGGTAAAAATAAAGTTGATAGATATCATGTTCTATCAATTAGCACATGTAATTTCAAGACGTTTTCACTTTTAATAAATTCATTTTAATAAAACACTAAATCTAACCCCAATCTGAATCCCAAAATGTGAATTGTTCTATCATCTACCTACCGTCCCTAATAGAACGAATTATCCATGGAATAAGCAAGAGACAATCAATTCAAGGACTATATTCGTACGGTTGTATCCCAAAACCCCCCTTTTTCGGATAATCGATTGATAAAATCCCAAAACCCATAAATCCCTAGATCCCAAAACCTAAAAACGAAATTAAGAAGGGAGAACTTACCTGTAGGATAGTCGATCCCCGCCATCGGACTCGCGCATCATCGTCGCCTGTCTCATCGATTTCCTCTCTCTACCTCTCTCACGAATGGCCGCCTCTCCTCATTGAAAGTTGAAACTGGAGGTGCGTTCTTTTGTGTTCATTTAGCGTTTTTTCGTTAAAAGATAACGGAAGGGTATGAGGCGGAAATTTTAGAAATCTCAGGGGTAGCTCACGAAATATGTAAAACTTTAGTACACCATACGAAATAAGCCTTACCTTAGGGGCGCCACACGAAAATTCCGTATTTTTAATGTAAGATGGTACGTGGTAACGTTAGCACTTGATATCGTTAATTATTAAACAATTTGTAGGGTTACAAATAAATTCATAAGAACATGACATGTTATAAATAAACTATTATATTTTGCTACGTAGTAATATATAATGATGGATTTTGAACAATAATATAAATAAATTTATAAGGGTTAAATTGTTTGATTAAGATTGGGTATTTTATAAGGGTTTTGATTTTTTATACGCGTCACATTCTTGATTAAAATGGTGTTAAAGCAGAGGTCTGAAACGACCTCTGGTGCGATTTCACATCCATTGAATTTTCAGGATTAAAATGGGATTATTTTTGGTTACGTGTCATATTTTGAATTAAATTGGTATTATATATTTGTGCCACATCATTTAATAAGCTAATATAGTTAGGTAAGAAAAACTTATCTTTTTAGATCAAATAATCTATCCAATATGACCTTATATCTCAATTAGTTTTTTTATAATCTTTTTAATGTTAATATTAAATCAGACTATAATATTAGTTTAAAAATAAGTGGTGAACGTATAACATAGTTTAAAAAAATCAGAAAAATACGATAGAAAAAAGACTATGTTGATATTAAAAGATCCAAAGATATCAACCAAATTATTATAAACTTTAAATTTCAAAAAATATATATAAATTAAACATTATTTTGTTTATGTTTATTAAGAAACCGCACAACGGGCGGGCCACGATACTAGTAATATTTAAAACAAAGACGCGGGTATTACACTAGTTATGCACTATAAATAAATTCATACAACATATTTCGGGCAAAGCAGATCACAAATCAGTGAGGAGCCTTATCAACAAAACGAGTTAAGTGATGCATGACTAATCGCTTTAAAGTGTTTAAAATGTTAAATCATCTAGAGCGAACAGAAGCAAGAATCCAATCATCATAACAAAAACAATATAAGATTACAGCTTCTCAAGTAATAAAAGTTGACATCTTCCAATGTACAACAAACCACAAACAAAGAAAGGTTCACTAGAGCCATGTAATTCAAAGATGGTTCCACAACTGATGCAAAATTTAGCTTCCTGGGCTAACTCTAAGTGGCTGGAACATTTATCTTTTTTCCTTAATCTTCATCTTCGTCTTCGTCGTCCTCAGCTCCAGTAGTAGCAGAGTTCAGAGCATTTAGTCTCTCGACCAAACGGGCCCTCCTCTCATCATAAGTCAACTTCTTCAAGTTGTACCTGCAATAAGATAGGCAAGAACTCGCATCAGAGAAATAATAGAATTGTTTCATTGTGCATAATTTTTAATACTTTCTCCAACCCAAGAACAAGTGTTTTATGCAGGCATGAATCAAGAATCAAATGCAGATTTGATGGAATTAAAGGAAGGGAATTAAAACAAGAGCAAGAATGTGGCCAGGTGCCTCTTTACCTCTTGTGTTCTTTAGGAGCTTCCTTCTCGGATTTCTTTGCAGTAGGATCAGCTCTGATAGCAGCGTGAACTTTCTTATATATCTCCTCGAGACTATCAGCTTCAATTCCCTTCTTCACGTACTCACTGAAGTGAGGCTGGTATTTTTCAGGCTCATCTTCTGTCAGGGTTTGCAAATATTCGAAAGATGCAATATTGTGAACAAAACAAACTCATACATCCAACAACTAAACAAAAATACTTTTTTAGGTACACTATGTATTGATATTCCATGGTACAAAGCATTCAAGATTCAAGACACGATGTTAGCAGACTTTTCTTCTTGGTTTATGCTTCTCCAAATCAACCAAATATTATTTATCAGTCTACCCACAAAAACCTCATTTTTAACATATACATATCCCAAAGCTTATATTGGCAGTCCTTTGACAAACAGTGCAAGATTACTCACCCTCATGTAGTCACCAACATGCCCACTATAGATGTACTTGCGGTGGACCTCAGCATCTAGTTGCTTATTGTCCTTGCTGAATCCAGCAAAATGCTTTTCACCATGAGGAATATCGAGTCCACCATCAAGTGCACCCTGAGGAATAATAAACAGTTATTAGCAAAAGAATAGCAATTATAGAAGTTGGACAACCTTACAATAGAAAACATCTGGGTCCAAGTATTAAGAGGTAATTTGGCAGAATAAGCCGAGGCTACAGCAATGTTAAAGAGACAGACTATATCTATGGGTACCTTGAGAGCACCAAAAACACGATTGCCCGTGGTGGTCCTCAGAAGCCCAACATCAAGGAGAGCATGGAAAGGCCTCCTGCTCTCACCAGGCTCAACAGAGAAATCTTCCCCAGTAGCTTCAACATTACCCTCATATTCTTCATCCATTTCAAGCTGTTTCAGCACCCGACGGGCCAACAACAGTCCAGTACAATAAGCTGAGACAAAAAAATGATGTTAAAAGTTAGAACAAAAAAAACCTTAGTAGTAAATAAGCGAAAAAGGTAATCAAAACCCACCTGCAGCATAGTTGCTAAGTCCCACTTCATGTCCATAGCGAGGCAATTCGTGAGCATAGGCAGCTGCAAGGATCATGTCCCCAGCTATGGTAGCAGAAACAATTTGAGCAGTGATATCTTTGTTGGTCTATTAATTGAGTCAAGGTGGAAACTACTTTCATACAAAAAACAAAAAAGTCCAGCAACAAAACATGATGTTCCACCAAACAATGCACTCGGGCATCTCACAAACAGAAACCTATCATAACACAACTTCCATCATAATGCAACCAAAACCTATGAAAGATCGACCAAGAACCCCCGAATTGAACTTACATCTTACAAATCAACTTATATCTACGAAAATGGAAAAATGACATTCAATCCCGAAATGCAACTCCAACTGGAATGAAATGCAAACTCCGACATACAAAATTGAACACCAAATCGGAGCGAGTAAGATATGAAGACAGAAAGAGCTAACTAACCATGGCTGCAGATGGATCGAAGCAGCAGATACAGAGATAGGAGGGGGCGGGCGGCTCAGCGGGAATGACAATCCGATTGTTATATGAGGGTTTAGGGTTTCGCTGTTTTTCAGATTTATATTTTATGCGACTTCAGTTATTTGGGCCAACAAGAATCGTTGGGGCCTACAACGGAAACTTTCGGCCCACATTCAGCCCAATCCCAATGCCCAAAATCTCCCTTCCACGCCACGCCGGTCTAGGGTAGAGGGGTAGAGCGACATGACAATACCCGATCGGACCCGAGAAAACCGACTTTACATTCCCGAGTCCCGACATCGAATCAAAATTCGAACAACCCAAATAATCTAAATTCAATAACAACTCAAACCCAATTATATTCGAATAGAACATACCAACATTAATCCAAACATTGAAATTCCACGCCACGCCGGTCTAGGGTAGAGGGGTAGAGCGACATGACAATACCCGATCGGACCCGAGAAAACCGACTTTACATTCTCGAGTCCCGACATCGAATCAAAATTCGATACAACCCAAATAATCTAAATTCATTAACAACTCAAACCCAATTATATTCGAATAAAACATACCAACATTAATCCAAACATTGAAATTACATAGCCCGAGCATATGCGAAATCCGGTATCACCGGACCATAGCATATCCAATCTCAAAGTTGCCCTAAAATTTCAATTATCAACAATGTGTAATCTTACTGAAATTATTATGATTATTTATTGGACAACAGAAAGAGTTGCTTATTTGAAACTAAACGAATTTAAGAAAAACATGTTTCAAACTGGCGACAAGATTGAAGTAAGTTTTTAGTCTAAGAAGCTTCAAGGTTGGTGCCAAATTTACAATTTAGGATGCAGGCTGATTTGATTTTAGAATGAGATTCCACAAAGACAACCAGTTGATTTACAATTTAGGATGCAGACTGATTTCCTGTGTGTGGCAAACCAGTTGAGTATATCCAAATTTCTCTCTAGCTTAGGGAATTCGCATATTGCATCAGTTCACCAATTAGGAGTATTACTTATTAGAGCATACCCAACCGCTTTTCTAAACAATTCTCCAAAATAAAGAATTATAATTCACATATTCTGGATTTTTGTGACTGAATTTCGAAGATTGTTTATTATAAAATTTACCCTAAAATATATAGAGTTTTATTCAAATTTAAGGAATGATCCCCATTTTTTCTCCCTATTCTCTATTTTGGAGAGTGTAATGGGGAAGCTGATGGACCAAAATCAATCTTGATATTCTCCAAAAATTTATTATGGAGAATCTGTTGAAGGATTTGAACCAGCGGAAAGTAAATGATACGAGGAACATGACTAGGTGCCTCCTTACCTCTTATGTTCTTTAGGAGCTTCCTTCTCGGATTTCTTAGCAGTGGGGTCAGCTCTGATAGCAGCATGGACTTTCTTGTACATTTCCTCGAGACTGTCAGCTTCAACACCCTTCTTCACATACTCACTAAAGTGAGACTGGTATTTTTCTGGTTCATCTTCGGTCAAGGTCTGCACATATTCAAAAGATGCAATATTATGAACAAAAACATCATAAATCCAATCTCTTACAAAACTACTTTGAATTACAGTGTTTATGATCTTCCTAGGCAAAAGTAAGCATAGACTTATATGCTCGTTTTATGCTTCCCCAAAACTCATCTCAGTAGTCCATCTTTGAGAAATATCGTAAGAACACTCACCCTCATGTAATCACCAACATGGCCACCATAGATGTACTTGCGGTGGACCTCAGCATCAAGTTGCTTGTTATCCTTGCTGAATCCAGCAAAACGCTTTTCACCGTGAGGAATATCGAGTCCTCCATCAAGGGCACCCTGTGGAAGATTAAACAGTTATTAGCAAAGTCATAACAAATTTAGAAGATGATAAATGAACAACATAACCCATTTAATCTAGATTCTGGTCCTGATTGGGAACATTTCATATAATTTGACAGAATATGTCAGCTGAATCATCACAGCAATGTCAAAAACAGAAAATATCAGAAAGGTACCTTGAGAGCTCCGAATACACGATTGCCAGTTGTAGTCCTCAAGAGGCCAACATCCAAGAGAGCACGGAAAGGCCTCCTGCTTTCCCCAGGATCAACAGAGAAATCTTCTCCGGTAGCTTCAACATTCCCCTCATATTCATCATCCATCTCAAGCTGTTTAAGCACCCGACGGGCCAACAATAGTCCAGTACAATAAGCTGAGATCAAACAACTGATATCAGAAAAAAAAACACAATAAAAGTAGTAAGCATAAAGGAAATCAAAACCCACCTGCAGCATAGTTGGTAAGTCCCATTTCAAGTCCATAGCGAGGTAATTCATGGGCATATGCAGCTGAAAGGATCATGTCCCCAGCTATGGTAGCAGAAACAATTTGTGCAATGATGTCTTTGTTGGTCTATGAAATAAGTTAAGGTGGAAACTAAATTTACCACGAAATAAGGTAGCAGCTACTGCTAGCCATAACAACAAAACAATGAAAAACTAGGAATTATCAAATGCCTAAGACGAGGACAGATTTTGTCAAATCTATCCACCATAAAGACAAGACACTAGTTGCTAAAAACAATGATCACAATCATAATGTAAATGATTCAAGATCAGGATACAAATCGGACAACAAATCTGTACTTTGGTGTGTTGTACTTGTTCTTATCCTGATTAATCAAGCGGATTCTTGCACGGTAGTCGGTCTTTCCCTCTGCACCATCATTACAGGAGGGTCATTTCATCAGATCAGTACATTACAGCTTTCGAAAAATTTGCTTTCAGGGAGACATTGAGCACAAACTGAAGAAACAACTTACCACGTCTTCTCTTGTACTTGACTTGAAACCTCTTAAAGTAGGCCCTCGACTTTTGAGATTTAACAAAGACCTGTAACAAATTCAGCATCATACATGAAATTCGGCCAAACAATGCACTTCGGCATCTTACAAACAGAACCAGAAAACGTGATTCAATAAGCATGAATTGAATCAAATCCCTTTTCTCCCTAAAAGATTTTTATTTTCTATTCCAACAAGGTTCACTCTCACAACTACCGAAACCTATGAAATCCAAATCATGTAAAATCACAAATAGCCAAAACGACGTAAGCGAGTGAAGGCGAACAATCATTCCACTTCATAAAAGCGAAATCGCATCCCGCAGTTAAACGCGAATCCCGTAATTGGCAAGCTATATCTTGGAATTAATTTAAATTGTTCAAATCGGTGACACTAGAAAAAAGGACACTGAATCCCGTAATGCACCATGTCAACTTCCAACAGGAACGATACTGGAATCGAATCAATCTCCAACATACAACATTCAACCTAAATTGATAACTGAAGCGAGTAAGCGATGGAGAATCAAAGAGCTTACCATGGCTGCAGATGATCGAAGCAAGCAGATACGGAGATAGGCAGGGGCGGCTCAGCTGGAATGACAAGCCGAATCTTATATGAGGTAGGGTTTCGGTTTTCCTGATCCCTTTGTTCATTCATTTCATTTTTAATTTTAAAACTAAAACAATAATGTTGGGCCAAAAAACTTAATGGGCCTCTAATTGGATCAGAGAGTTAAAGTTGAGCCCAAATATTCCCTTGTTTCCTTTTATTGGCAACGGAGACAGCATATAGCCAGAAGAATCTCCCTCCCCCCGCTCTATCCGTGCCTCTGAATTTTCGTTCATCCACCGGTATCTTTGAAATCTCGATTGAGAGAGCTGAACTACATCGAGAGGTAACTCCGATTTTTGTTCTTCGCTTCCGATGTTTTTGAAATCTTCATTTTCAGAGCTCGCAAGTTCATTCGCCGGATTCATATCATGTTTTCCCCTTTCTATGAACATGAATTTCATGGGTTTTTTTTTAAATGAAATTTGTTTGTGATTATGCTGGAGCGAAGTTTGAGGTTACTCATTGATATATTCAACCAACCAACCTCATAAATTGCAAATGTTGCAATTTAATGGGTTATTGAGTTTCTAGTGTTTCTGGATCACCTTTTCCCCGCAAATACAGTGAACCCTTTTCTCAAAAGGAATTGAAAAGGTAATCTTCTAAGATATTTGAGGCCGGGAAAAGGGAGCTTGTTGTTTTCCTTGGTTGTTAATGACGAAAACCAGAAAGCTACCCGACTTGATCCTCAAGCTGCATATTAAGCTCCTTTTCTCTTGGTGGACTGAGTTGGACTTTCTTTACTGTAGTCTCTTATCTGGAAAATTCAGCACTGGGGCCTAATATTGGAACTTTGCGCCTTTGTGTTACTATTGAACTGTCGCAAAGAATACTGGGGCCATTAGACACTGGTTTGATAAATTAGGTAGTAACTCACCTACTTTATGAGCTATTTTAATCTTTTGCTAGTTTGCAGTTGAGATAATCTAAGGAATTTTTTATTCGTTGGTTACTGTTTGGATTGTCGAACAGTTCTCCTACCACGTAGGTAAGATATAAACCCATGAACCAAACAGCAGTGAAATTCGTTGCCGGCTAAGAAGGTATGCTTAATGACTACCTTTGTCTCTAATCCTTCTCATAGGTGCTGGTAACTTTTGCTTGGTTCATGTCAGCTTTGTCCCTGTGATACATGTTGTAGGTGAACCGGTGAGCAATTATATTTCTTTTCTATACGTGTCCCAGTCCTATTTATTATGAATGATCCATTTATTGGATGTTGGCACGGTTACTGAAGTGAAGAGACTGATTTGTCATCAATTTTCAGAAAACAAAGCCAACCCAGCATAGCGTTCGTGAACTACGAAGTTTGGGCTTGAAGCCTGACATTCTGGCCTGTCGCAGCACAAATGTTTGTGCCCCTGCTTCCCTTCAATGACCGAATCTCAAACCTTTTACGTTATGTGCAGGTTTTGGATGCACATATTAAGGCCAAGCTGTCACAACTTTGCCATATACCGGTATATAGTCACCTTGTCATTAAACCATTATAAATATAGTCACATTGCCATTGAACCTTCATAGATATAAAGAAGCTCTGGTATTTGTATATGACTTGTATTTAGCTACCTTTGTATTGAACCTTTTCACACCATAATTGTTTTGAACAGGAAGATAACATAATGTCTATCCATGACGTCTCCAACATTTGGCGCATTCCATTAATTCTAAGAGTAAGTTTGATATCAACATTGAAATGTAATCTCTCTTTTTTCCCAAAGACTTTAAGTATTTTGAAATAAAGGATCCTGCTTTAACCTTTTTTCACCCTTGGCCAGGATCAGAAAGCACACGAAGCAATCTTGAAAGTGTTGAACGTTTCTAGGTTTACTATTCTATAATGCTTCTTCATTTTGTTTTGTAATGATGTTATACGAGTTTGGATCTTCTAACTTGCTGCAAATTTTCTTAATATGCAGCTGTCTCAGAGAGCCTGAATTGAAAAAGTGGATTTTGAGGGCTGAAATCTGTGACAAATTGCACGAGCCTGTGGGTTCCAAATCAATATATTTTTGCCATATCTATTGTTGATTCTTGCTGTTTCCAATACTAAAATTCTTCCGTGATGTAATAGGTAAGAATTGCTATGGTTGGGAAATATACAGGTCTTACCGATGCTTATCTCTCCGTAGTGAAGGTAATTACTATCAATATTGCATTATGGTTAATCTTCTCTCTGGACCGTTCTCTCTTGTATTAGTTGCAAATGCCATATATAGTATATGCAATTTTCAGGAAAGTCATTAGTAAAATGACAGAATTGGATCGACGGGATTGAAGTCTTTGTTCATGTTGTGAATGTTAAGAATTCAAGGACTTAAATTTAGCATTATCTTGACCACTTTCATGTTAATTTGCCTTTGATGCATCCTGCAGGCTCTTTTGCATGCATCTGTTGCCCGTGGCAAGAAACTTGTTGTGGATTGGGTTCCAGCTGATAATCTTGAAGATTCGATGAGATTAGAGGTTTTTATTTTATTTTATTTTTATCATCCCATCCTTGTTCTTGCACCGTGATCCTATGCTTTGAATTGCTGCTTACAAGTGGTTTATATATTACAGGATCTTGAAAATTGCAGCAAGGCATGGAGTGTGCTTAAGGTAGCTATCGTCCTATCAATATGCTTAAACTCATGCTATTAGAATATGTTCTATGGAAAATAGTACGGCATCACAAAAAGTCTTAATACAATATCTCTTGAGCTATTCTAAATAAGAACAAGTTGGTAGGCGTTCCATGACAGGAGTGGATTTTTTGGCCAACTGAAGTTTTATTGAATGTTCTTTTTTCAAATTTTCTGATGTTCATTGTTACTATTTTAATCTTTAGGGTGCAGATGGTATTTTGGTTCCCGGGGGATTCGGAGATAGGGGTGTTGAAGGGAAAATCCTGGCTGCCAACTATGCCCGAGAAAATAGAATCCCATACTTTGGAATTTGTCTGGGCATGCAGATTGATGTGATAGAATTTGCCAGATCAGTTATCGGTGTAAAAGATGCAAATAGCACAGAGTTTGATCCCAAAACCAGAAACCCTTATGTTATATTCATGCCCGAGGTTTGTCGTGTTCCTTTTCTTTTTTTAGAGTATTTGTTGATGGCCTCTGAACCCTCATTGAAAACAAACGCTAAAGAATTTGATAATTGTGCTGGCATGGGTCGAAAACGCATATGGGTGGAACTATGAGACTGGGATCTCGTAGAACACACTTCCTTGTGAAGGACAGCAAGTCTGCAAAACTGTAAGAAGACCTTAGCTGATGATTTTTTAAAACTGGACCTTGCATTTTCACAAGAGCTCTGATTACTATGTTGGAAACATGTTAGATATGGAAATGTGGACTTCGTGGATGAGAGACATCGACATAGATATGAGGTTGGTTGAATATATCAATGATTTCCTACAAGTGAGTTATTTCACTGGTCATCTAACCTGATTGTGTTTTGCTTTTAATTTCATCTAGGTTAATCCTGAAGTAGTCAAGCAACTTGAGGAGGCGGGATTGGTTTTCGTTGGTAAAGATGGAACTGGCCAGAGAATGGAGGTTAGAAGCAGTTTATGTTTTGGATATATGTCGTATTATTCAGCTTAAGCAATTCCGATATGGCTATATATGTGTGAAGTTTTGAACCTCTCCTGTATATAACAGATAATCGAGCTTCCTAGCCATCCCTTCTTCATAGGAGTTCAGTTCCATCCCGAGTTCAGTTCAAGACCAGGGAAGCCCTATCCTTTGTTTGAAGGTAGGTGGTTGGATACGTTCATCTGCATCATCTTCTTGGCTTACATGAGCTAACACGCTTTGTGTTGATGGTTCCTCCTATAAATAGGATTTATCGCGGCAGCTGCTGGGCAGTTGGATTCTTTTTTAACTCCTTCGCCCACACCACTCAAGAAGAAAATAATTAGGAGAATACCGATAGACTCTCCTTCACACAGAAAGACTCCCCGTCTTGTGCGTGCAGACTGTGGGAATGGTTCAGCTTCTGTCATCTATAACACTAACGCAGTGCTCTTATATGAGCATTGAGTAACTTCATCATCACTTGCATCAGAGGTGTGTATGGTCATATATTTCCTCTTTGTATGCTTGATCTGGATTTGTTTACTGTTCGTCATCAACGGTGTTAAAGAATTTTTATTGGGTCTTGAAATGGGCAGGTCATTATTTTTGTGGAGACCCTCGATAGAAGAAAAAAAGTGAATGATAGAGGTAGAGAAGGCGAGTTCAGTGAAGTACCAGAACGGACACTGGTTTTGTGGATTACTTAAAATTTTTAGGCTTCTCCTCTTCGCTTGTCTTAGCATAGGCGAGAGTGCATGATTGTATGTGTACTGTACATATATGTGTGGTTTTTGCTTTGTAATGTTGTTGTTGTTGACGTTGTGGTTGTGTGTGATTTTGGATATTGCAACTCTCTCTATTCATACGAATACAAGAATATTGGCAGAACTATACAGCAAGATTCGAATGTCAATGTCAGTCATATTTAATTCATTTCATCTTCAGGAATCTTACACTGTTGTGGTCTTGTTTATATTTTTTTATTTTATTTCTATTCAAATCAAAATCAATCTTGGGAAAACAACAATTTAATCCAATCTCAAGAACATTGATATCATTTCTCGTAACATATCTCAACCACCATAAACAAACACGGATATGATGAACGCGAAAAGATCTGGATTAGGTTAGAATTCAATCCATGCTACTGCTGAATTCCACAAACTGCTTATATATTAGTTCCTACTATCTGAAACATCAATACAAACTGCATCTCAGGACACATCCATATACAACCTTGGTATGTACAACATCAGAAAACTCTATAAACCACTGTATCATTCTGCGTAGTCAGGAAACTCTATAAACCACGATATCATTCAGCATAGCCAGGAAATTCAATAAATCACTGTATCATTTCACTAAGGTGAAATGCCGAAAGAGCCAACCTTCATATTAGTTGCAACCACCGGGGGCTCAGCAGAATCGGTAGCAGAATGCATGAACCGGCCGTCTACAGTGAAATCGTCTTTCAAGACGATCTTGTAGCAGTAGCAGCTCTTCAAGTTCTGTTGGGTCTGGTAGCATTCATGCAAGGAATTTAGTGTAGGTATGATATAAAACACCTTTTCATAATGTCCAAGAAACTGTTTTCTATTTGTTCTCTTATTGCTGGGCTATCATAGTCATCTCGTCTTTCTAAACCTTGTTCAAGTTCAATAAGAAAGAGTTTCTTTTAAACATATTACAGGAACCATTTCCTTGTTTTTCTTTTAGGTAACAAAAGAATGCCTAGATAAGGCTATCTCAATAGGCAAGGCTGGAGTCGAATGGATACAGTACTATTTTTTAGTTTGGGTTTTTTTTGATCTAACTTGAAATCAAAATGTTTTATTTATCTCAATGGTTGAAAAAAGTGTTGCGTTTTTTTAGTGTATGAGGTCAAAATGTTCTATCTATCCAGGTCAAAATGTGTATGTGAGTCTTACAGTTACTGAGTTACAACACCTAACATGTAAATTACACAATGTACATCTAACACTTTAAATGGAGTTTTTGACATTTAATTACTTTATTAGGCTTTACATAATTACAATGCTCGTTACAATTTACACAAGTGATATATCACAGCAAATCTTGCAGCACCTAAATAGATTTTCTTGTATTGTATAGCCAAATTTGAACCAAGAAGGTTAAGCTGTAATGTACATTGATTTAGAATTTCCCATGCTAGCTAGCTACCATCTGAATGCCCAAGAAGGACCAATGGTTAAGATCTCTTCTGCGTTAATGGCAACTTCAGATCTGAACATCCGAAACATCTCAATAGCATTTGAACTCACCCGAGGACATCCATTCATATGCAGCACTGAAAGCCGCTTACACCCATCTCTAAGAGCCTGCAAACCTTGATCACACAGATTCCTGCAGCGGTTCACATGAAGTGTTTTTAAACTATGGCAGTTCAAGGCGATACTCTGCCATCCTGAGACCCTAACCTCATGGCACAATGCCAGGTTCCACTCTTGCAAAGACGGACAGCCCTTCACAATGGCTGAAATAGACTCATCATTGACTGATCTACACAACCGCATATTCAAAAACCTTAGCCTCATTCCAAACCCTGCCCCGATCACCCCTAGCCCATCCCCATGAACACACCAACTCAAGCTTGAGATGTTTAGATACTCCAATCCACCACCACTAACAATACCTGTTATCCCATCAGGCTCAAGCTGGCAAGACTCAGCTTCTAGATAAGCTAGACTTTTTGAGGAGCCTCTAAATCCAGTCCCATTAATTTGCGAACAGTACGATATTCGGATGGCAAAGAGACGGGGACAATTTTGAAAGACAGCTTCTATCCCATGGTCACTGATTTCTGAACAATAAATGAAATTGATATCTTCCAGGAATGCGCATGATTTAGCCAACCTCTACAGGCCAACATCAGTAACATTACAACGATAAAGGCTTATACCCTTCAGCAAGGAGCAACCATTCACAAAATACGAAAGGCCATCATCTGAGACACCAGAACAGCAATCCAGGTTGAGAAATCTCAAGTTAGAAACACAACCTTGAACTTTCTTTAGGCTTGAATCATCAAGCTCCGTGCATCCAGACAAGGATAGAGATTGCAAATGCCTGAAACGGGTAAGCAGCCTGTGCAATTGGAGAGTACCAATGGTGGAAGTCTTAAATCTCAATGGTGAAGCGATCTTTGCTAGGGTGAATGAACTCAAGAACTGTAAAGATGTACGATTATAGTTCTGAATGTGCAGCCACCTGCGGCAAGTCAGGCCAAATGCTTCACGATCTAATTCACTACCAAGTGACTGAAAGACAAAGGTTAAGCAATCATCTGGAAGATCCATAATGGTTGTAGAAGAATTGGTACAACGATGGTCCATGATTGTAGGGCTGTCACCCAACATTTTGGACTCTATGCAATTCCAACGGCGATGCGGATGTGGAACTGTAACAAAAATGCACTTTCTGAAAACTAAAGAGGACTCAGCATCTAGGTTGGCCACAACAAACCACTCATTTCAGCAGACTCAAGATCTCCCATTCTGAAACCGAGAAAAGATGCGGCCAATACAGAACCTTACACAATCGCCCCAAATCAGGCAAAATCAAATCAGATTGCATCCTAAAATGACACCAACCTTCAAGCTCCTGAGACAAGAATGATAAAAACTGATGAAAAATTAGTATCAACCATAATCACATTGGATTATTTACATTCTTTCACAAATATCAAATCGTTTCTCTTCAATTTAGACTCAATTCAACCAAAATCAGCTCATTCCATTCCGTTTCCTGTCCCAATCAGCTTATAACATTAAAAAACTTTCCTTTGTATAAACAATTATCATCTAAAATCCCTGTGCAACTGCACGATTTCAGATCATTACCGCATATAACATTACAAAATAAAAAAATAACCTCAAACTTCGTTCCAGCATAATCACAAACAAATTTCATTTAAAAAAAAACCCATGAAATTCATGTTCATAGAAAGGGGAAAACATGATATGAATCCGGCGAATGAACTTGCGAGCTCTGAAAATGAAGATTTCAAAAACATCAGAAGCGAAGAACAAAAATCGGAGTTACCTCTCGATGTAGTTCAGCTCTCTCAATCGAGATTTCAAAGAGACCGGTGGATGAACGAAAATTCAGAGGCACGGATAGAGCGGGGGGAGGGAGATTCTTCCGGCTATATGCCATCTCCGTTGCCAATAAAAGGAAACAAGGGAATATTTGGGCTCAACTTTAACTCTCTGATCCAATTAGAGGCCCATTAAGTTTTTTGGCCCAACATTATTGTTTTAGTTTTAAAATTAAAAATGAAATGAATGAACAAAGGGATCGGGAAAACCGAAACCCTACCTCATATAAGATTCGGCTTGTCATTCCAGCTGAGCCGCCCCTGCCTATCTCCGTATCTGCTTGCTTCGATCATCTGCAGCCATGGTAAGCTCTTTGATTCTCCATCGCTTACTTGCTTCAGTTATCAATTTAGGTTGAATGTTGTATGTTGGAGATTGATTCGATTCCAGTATCGTTCCTATTGGAAGTTGACATGGTGCATTACGGGATTCAGTGTCCTTTTTTCTAGTGTCACCGATTTGAACAATTTAAATTAATTCCAAGATATAGCTTGCCAATTACGGGATTCGCGTTTAACTGCGGGATGCGATTTCGCTTTTATGAAGTGGAATGACTGTTCGCCTTCACTCGCTTACGTCGTTTTGGCTATTTGTGATTTTACATGATTTGGATTTCATAGGTTTCGGTAGTTGTGAGAGGGAACCTTGTTGGAATAGAAAATAAAAATCTTTTAGTGAGAAAAGGGATTTGATTCAATTCATGCTTATTGAATCACGTTTTCTGGTTCTGTTTGTAAGATGTCGAAGTGCATTGTGTTTGGGAGTAAAAAAATCGTGTTTAATTAAAAGATATCGTGTAAGCTTATGAAATTATTTTCGTGAAGGCTCTCATCTAATATGAAACACGAATACAAATTGGCTAACAATATTTACAAGCAAATAAAGAGTGCACAGGAAAGTGCTACATATCACATACATTATTTTTAGTGTATTACAAGCTTGTATACTAAAGTATGTATAGATTTAATACAAATGCACAGTGTCGGAAATAAATAAATAAAATAGCGAAATTGCCGAGAGCGCAAAGGGGAGAGTGTCTCGAAATCCCGACGTCAGTCCGGCTCTTCATTCAACCTGCAAAGGAACCAACATTAATTAGTGGGTCTGAAAGAAACGCATTTGATGACTAAAGGTTGGGCTTCTTGATGGCAGGCCCAACACAATTCCAGAAGAAATATCCAAATTCACTTGGTTGCCAAATTTGATAAAAGAAATTAACAAATTGGATATGTGAGTAGATATTCCGTATCTTCTATAAACATAAAAAAAAATGAAAAGATCAGCAGTTAAAAGAAAAAAAAGAGAAGATACGTGTTTTATCTTGAAAGGAAAAGAAAGATATCTTGAAGGAGAGCAATTCGGGATCTATCCTATTCCTTTCCCTATAAAAGAGGGACAAGTCTAGGGTTGAAAAGGAGAACAGATGGACGGCTGCAAAAAAAAAGCACACAAAGCAAGAAAAGCTGCAGAGAAAAAAAAGAAGCCATCGCCACAAAGAAGAGCAACAAGGTAGTTCTCTCAGCATTGGTTCCTATCGACTCTCGGAACCCCGCCCTTGCAAAGTCACTGGCTTTCGCTTGTGGCCTGGGTTTCGGAGTCAACAAATACCTCCAAAGGAAGACGAAGCTCTGTCAAGATGGACTCTCGAAACCCCGCCCTTGCAAAGTCACTGGCTTTCACTTGCGGCCTGGGTTCCGGAGTCAGCAAATTGCCTCAAACAAAGTCGAAGGGTTGCCGAAATCGATCCACGAAACCCCGCCCTTGCAAAGTCACTGGCTTTCGCTTGCGGCCTAGGTTTCGGGATCAGCAAGCAACTCGAAAAGAGGGCAAAATGCTGCCCAATTCTTCTAAACATGCCAACAAGTTCACACAAATGGCAAACAAGTCTAAAGCAAACAAAAGGAGACAAATTCAACGCAGCAAATCGAGTCAGTTCAATTGCACACAAGGCGAACTCATCAAATCAAAATCGATTCACCAAACCCCGCCCTTGCAAAGTCACTGGCTTTCGCTTGCGGCCTGGGTTTCGGAATCAGCAAATCGCCCTTAAAAAAAAGCCGAAACGCTGCTGGATTTTGACTGGCCAAGTCGACTAATTCATACATACAAACCGCAAGCAATTTCAAACAAGGCAAAAAGAACAAAAAATTCACTGCAACCATGAAGTTAGAAAAAAAAAAGCAAACAAATTTCTGATCTAAACAAATTCCCAAGTCAAAGAAGTTCAAGCATCCGGATTTCGGAGTCACAATTGGCCTAAAAGCACAAAGTTTGACTATTCTGTCACGTTGGCATCACAAACATATTCGGATTGCTACAAAATTGCAGTGTTAAAAAAAAAGGGAAACGTTGCTCAAATTGTCCTAGATAAGCCCGCTGATTCACACAGCAGTAGAACAAGATTCAAAGTGAACATATTTTCTTCACAAATCGAATCAGTCTAAACTAACTAGGTTCATGCGAAAAGAAATAATCAAGCAGGCTCTTTCTCTACTGTTTCAGAGAAAAGCACAAAGCATATGCAGTCTGTCTTCCTATCCTCGGCTATTCTAAACTGAATTACAAATTTCAAACACAAGAAAGCAAACGGCAGAAACCAAAAGAAAATAAAAATCAAATCTTCAGTAAAAAAGAAGTTGATTGATCAAGTATACCTGATTCCAGCTTGCTGCGCCCCTTCCTTTCAATCGCTCGAAGTCGGACCTTAGCGCTCCCTTGTCGATCGGTCCTAATTCGATCGACCCCAAATTGCACAAATTAAAACCCTAAAATCGCAATTTGAAAGCAAAATCAGTTGAGCTTTAAAATTGAGCACTCAATTGAGAAGAGATTCATGTGAGGATCTTAAAATCTAGACCGGAAATCGCCTACAAGTCGAATTGAATACGAAATTCGGAGCTAAAACAAAAAAAAAAAAATCCAAACCGTACCTAGTCGGGGAGATGCGAGTTGAAATTACTCCTGGGACTCGTCCCAGAGTTGGGAGATCCTGGTTCGTGCCCCGTCGTCAAGACGGTCTTGCTCCGCCTTCCTCCGCTTCGATCGCCCAAAGCCACAGGCTCAGGGTTGTGCGTCGAAGGCCACTGCTGTCAACGAAGGCCCGTCGGTGCTCTCCTGACTGTCAATGTCGCGAGGAGGAAGATGTTAAACTTTAACCTGCAAATATTAAAATTAATAGTAAACGACGTCGTTTGCAATGTTAAAAAAAAATAGGTGTTGTGGATTCCACAATCCGGTCAATCCCGTCACTCCCACCATGGCTTAAGCCCGGTTTTTTTTTTTATATATATAAATAAAAAAACAACTCCTTTTGCCGAAGCAACTCACGTTTGTTGAAAGAAATTTTGTGTAATTACAAAATTGACCCACTAAAATATAAGAATTATACTCGGCATAAATTATGAATTGGGTTTGACAAAAATCGTAAAGTTAAACTCGTAAAATTTCATCGCCAGTTTATTCCAGTGGGTCGACCTCAAAATTGAACTCTAAACGAGGGAAAAGAAAACGGAGTAAATTAAATGTCACCAAATTCAAACGGTTCTTAAAAAGAACTACGTGAAGACTTGATGCTCTTTTACGAGTTACGTAGGAAATCCGATGTTAAAATTCAAATATACATTGGATCCAGTCGCACATCTCAAATTAAATTAAATTTGTCCTTAAAAGAACTACGGGTGGTTTGATCCCGTTCCAAACGGGTACGTAGGACATTCGACATAAAGCTTAAGCTCGTCGGGTTCAATCACCAAAACCCAAAAATCAAATCAATTTAAATACTCTGAACTACGTAAGGCTTGATTCTCTTCCAAGAGATACGTAGGCAACCTGTTAAAATTCGGGTGCAGCCCAAATCACCAAAACCACTCAAGTCTTGGTGTCGATACAACTTCGAATCAAGAGGATAACCAAAAGGGGTCGAACTCAAATTCTAGAGATTAAATAAAATATGTTTTACAATTATTCGCGCATTTTTGTTCAACATATTTTTGGCACGCCCAGTGGGACCCTTTTTGCCTTTTTATCTCTTAGTCGTGTTGATGCTAATATTTGCCTATTTTTTTTATTTGTAGGGAAAAAATGGCACCAAGAGCTATTGTCAACTTCAACGAATTACCTGCTACCTTTCTCGTGGAGGGTGGCCGCTGGTTGAAGAAGAGATCGTTTAAGGTCCAGTTCGACGTGACTAGGGAGTCGATCACCGCTGAAATCCCAACTGACAACAACTTCGAAGCTATCAGGGACGATGTAACCGGCGGGGAGGAGCTCAATCCTAGGCCTGCTCGTGGGCCAATCATTTGAGTTATCAAGAGAAACGGTAACTCGGCTAAGGTCTCAAAGCCAGCTGTGAATGAGGCGAAGAAGGAAAACAAGCCTCGCAGAAAGAGGGGGCGCAAATGTGGTTCCCAGCGCGGAAAGACAGGAGCGCTTCGCAAATTGGCTCGTTCCCCTGCTCTGGAACAGGCCAATGCAACACTGTGGAGAGCTGCCAAGGATCTTATCGATAGCCCAAAGAAAATTTTCTTTGGGTCTATCCCTATCAATATGGACAATGTAGTACAGGTTTTGGTTACCTCTTGTTCTGATGAGGAGGCCGAGGCTATATCCTCAACTGTCAAGGCTCAAAAGGCCAATGTTCCAGAGGTTGGGGTATCAAAGCCGGCCAAGCCTCAAAAGGAGACATCTAAGGCTTCTCAAGTCGAGAAGAAAGGAAAGGGTCTAGCTGTAGCCGAGAAATCAACGTCGCTTTCTACCCAGTTAGAAAAATGTGAGCGGCGAGTGACAAGGTCTATGTCTAAGGCCGAGTCATATGCTAAAGTGACCACCCAATCTTCAAATCCAGAAACGGTTCAAGAAGAAAAACAGAATTCCCCATTATATGGGGACTCTACTTCTTTGTTTCGAGAGGAGGATTTTCTGCTTGTCGCAAGTGAGGGAGGGTCATCCAATGACTCTGAAGAAGAAGTTGAAAGCATGCCAGTTCTAGTGACTGGGGCAACAAGCACTGAAGAGCAGCTCCAGGAATTACAAAAGAAGCTAGAGGAGAGGGATGCTCAAATTAAATTGCTCATGGACCAGCTCCAACAGAAAAATTCGGAGAGCAGGCAAGAGCAAAATTCGGGGAACAAGCAAGAGACTCCCAACGCGGGAGAAAGCAGTGCTTCTGTCTCTCCTCATGAAATAAAAGAATGGATCGCACAGGGGATCTGAGAGTTCAAGATTTCTCAGAGCCCACCGGTGATCGGTTATAGAAAACCTTATCCTGCGGAGTTCGACGCGATCCCATTTCCTCCGAACTACCAAAGGCCGAATTTTGATAAATTTGACGGCCTCAATGGGTCCCCGCGTGAACATCTAGCTCACTTTTACTCGGCATGTGGAGAAACTGCCTTGAGTGATCAGCTACTGATAAGACAATTTGCCCAATCACTACGGGGATCCGCGTTCACATGGTATACTCAGCTTCAACCCGAGTCTATCCAAACATGGGACGAGCTGCAAAGGGAGTTCCTAGCTCAGTTCGTGAGCTCGAAAGCCAAGGTGTCCATCATGGATCTGGCTAATACACAACAAAGACCCAATGAGTCCGCAAATGACTTTATCGCAAGGTGGAGAAGTTTAAGACTTCAATGCTCGGAAAAATTGAGCGAAGAGGCATGCGTGTAGATGTGTGTCAACAATCTACTCCCAGAGCTTGCTATACATGTCGGTAGTGCAGAACCCCGTGCTTTTGATACATTGGTTTTAAAGGCCTGCAATGTTGAGCGTCAACTAGCTCGGCGCAAACCCGTAGCAAGCCGACCTCAGATCAATGAGACGAGGAAGGATGACAACAAAAAGTCACCAAAAAGAGGAGAATCCATGGCTACGTTCATCAAGCCTCGTGGGAAATCCGCTGGAAATAATCCTAAAGCGCAAGAAAAGGGGCAAGCTAAAGAGCCCGTTAAAAGACTGTCTCTCGAAGAGAGAAAGCAGAAGAAGTATCCCTTTGACGATGAAGATGTGAGAGGGATATTCAATGAGCTTATGACGGAGAATATGTTGTCACTCCCTGAGCCAAAGAGGCCAAACGAGGCTAATAAAACGGGTGATCCAAAATATTGCCATTATCATCGCATTGTTAGTCATCCTCTCGAAGACTACTATGTGTTCAAAGACATCGTGGAACGGATGATCAACAAGGGAGAAATTGAAATCGAAGGTGCAAGCTCCTCAAAAGGCCAAGCAGCCTCGTCAAAGCCCGTCTCTATAGTAGAGGAGGTTGAGTTTATTCCTTCACCAAATGACATCCCTACAGTGTCATTACCCCCGAAGGCAGTCCCCGTGCAATTTCAGGTGCGTGACAAAGTGCGCACTGTATGGGCATATCCTGACATGCCAAGGGAAGAACAAGGTTGTCCGACCTTATACGAGGTCCTAATGCAGTCAAACATTGAAAAATCATTTTCACACGACGAAGAAGGTAGAGATGGTTCTAAGTGGCAGGTTTGTCTAAGCCGAAAGAAGTCTCATCCAAGGAGTACCCGACACACCGGACCTACAGGCTTTAGAATGATCGGTAGAAAGCCCGAGAAGAAAAGTAAGAAAAAGAAAAATAAGAACAAAAACAAGAAGAACAAGAAATCAGAAAATGATTCTAATGAAGAGTATATTCAGCCTATACGCCAGATCATTACTCTGAAAGACTTTATTCCGAAAGAGCTCTTCGAAAATGATTTTTCTGAAGAGGAGTTATTTTGGGAAAAAGAAATTGTCCAATGTTGCATGGCCACATGGGCCGAAAAAGTTGAGGAAGAAGAGTTAGAGGCTGATGAAGTTACTCTTCGTTCGGGAAAGAATTTGCCACCTCTTAAGCCCAAGGAAAAAGGGAAAGGGAGGGGGTCACTTGTCATTGAGACTCCAAATGCTACAGATTTTGAGGAGGCGGTTGAAAAGGAGACTCCTACATTGGGTCAGAAAGACCAAGAAGCTGGGGCGTCCGCCCAAAAAGATGTCGTGCCACGGAGGCCTGTGTTGCTTCGTAAAGCTTCTTTTAAGGAGCAAGTGAAGTACGACGTGATCAGCCATTTAAAGCGCATTCCTGCACGCTTAAGTGTATATGACGCATTACAAATGTCGACCGATTTAAGGAAGGCCTTGATTCAGGCCCTCATGGATCCGGAAGATTACAAAGACCAAGTGGATCGAGTTGAGGTTAATGAGGTGGCTTTGCCCATTCCATCTCAATGTGCTTCATGCATGGCATCCATAACGTTCTCCGAAGGAGACCTCCAATTAGGAAGCACCGATCACAATAGACCCTTATATGTCACGGGTACGATTGGAGATGCAAAAATCAACAGAATCCTGCTCGATTGTGGATCTGCGGTGAAATCTGTTGCCTTTACGAGTCTTGGAGGCAATGGGATTGACCGTCGATCATTTGTCGCCCACATTGCTCACAATTCAAGGTTTCAACCAGGTGGGACAAAAAGCTTTGGGCGCCATTGCCTTGAAAGTGGTTCTGGATGATCTCTACAAGGATGCTCTTTTCCATGTCATTGACGCTGGAACCTCCTATAATGCTTTACTAGGGAGGCCATGGCTCCACGCCAGCAAGTCGATTGCTTCTACACTTCATCAGTGCTTGAAGTACACCGATGAAAATGGAAATGAAAGGACTATCCGTGGTGATAGTGATCCTTTTCAAGGTGAAAGCGTTAATTACGCAGACACCAAATTCTACAAGACTGTTCACTCTAACTCCAACCCACGTATGGAAGTGAAAGAGGAGGGTAAAAGTGTCAGTCCTTAAAA
Source organism: Persicaria maculosa (assembly GCA_963922045.1). Lineage (NCBI taxonomy): Eukaryota > Viridiplantae > Streptophyta > Magnoliopsida > Caryophyllales > Polygonaceae > Persicaria > Persicaria maculosa. The sequence continues at coordinate 665,925 of OY998254.1, read as the reverse complement.
GGGAGCAATGGACCAAGAGGAGTCCCTGTCACCCAAGGTCTCTCTTGCCCGAAGAAGAGAAGAGTCAGAGACACGTACGAAGGTGTTATTCAAGTATACGCCCAAGGATAAGAGACAACCCGGCCAGAAGCCATTGAGTGCGGCAGAGAAGGCTATGCACTCCCTAATGACAAGCTACACTTGTCCTTTCCGCAAAATCGACCAGTCCATTCCAAGGAAGAAGTTGGTCATTCAAAGGAATTTCGGAGATAAAAGAAATGAAAATGTAAGGGTGGTGTTCACGGGTGAATCTTCTAAGGCACCAGTCGATCAGGTCTTTTCAAAGCATCATAAGGCCGTCAAAGTTAAGGCGACAAGACCTCTATTGAAAAGCAAAGCTTCGTGGAAATCCCTCAATGAGATCTCGATGGATGATCTACAAATCTCTCAAGAGGGGGAGTTATTGTCTGCCAAAGTCTTGGAGCCTATGACTCTAACAAGCCAAGAGCAAAATATGTTCTCACAAGACGCAAAAAATGCACCTCGAGTCACAGTTTTCAAAAGACTTGGGACATATGTTCCAAAAGCTTCTGTGTTCGAGAGGCTTGGAAGAGTTAACGTGCCTAAAAACAAGAGGGCCAACACCAAGAAGACCAGAAAGTGGAAGCTGAAGAATAGGGAGCCAGAAACCTCCACTTACGAAGATGAGGATCCCATGGATGCTCAAACAGAAGAAGTAAATATGGTATTGACCTATACAAGGAGTGAGCCAAGTGAAGATCCTCAGGATTTTCTTAATGTGGTCCAACCTGCTCCGCCAGAAATGGAAGATGGAGGTCAAGCCACGGTCGACAAACTACAAGAGATCAACTTGGGGACTACATAAGATCCTAAGCCCGTATTCGTTAGTGCTTTGCTAACAGAAGAAGAAAGAGGATCATACGAGCATCTTCTCACCGAATATAGAGATGTGTTTGCTTGGGGATATCAAGACATGCCTGGTTTGGATCCTAAGGTGGCTATGCACAAGCTATCTGTCTCCGAAGAGGAAAAGCCAGTAAAGCAAGCTCAACTTCGTTTTCGGCCCGAGCTGACAGTGCAGATTAAAGCTGAAGTCAACAAGCTCATTGAGGCTGGATTCATTCGTGAGGTCCAATACCCAATCTGGTTGGCAAACATTGTTCCCGTCAAGAAGAGGAACGGCCAACTACGTATCTGTGTGGATTTTCGGGACTTAAATGAAGCATGTCTCAAGGATGAATTCCCTCTTCCAATAACCGAGTTATTGGTTGATTCCACTACGGGTTTTCAAGCCTTATCCTTCATGGATGGATTCTCAGGGTATAGTCAGATTAAAATGCATCCCGAAGATGAAGAGTTAACGGCTTTCCGGACACCTCTAGGCACGTATTGCTATACGGTAATGCCTTTTGGTCTGAAAAATGCGGGAGCGACCTATCAAAGGGCTATGACGGTGATCTTTCATGATCTGCTTCACAAAACCATTGAGTGCTATGTGGATGACCTTGTGGTGAAAACAAAGAAAAGAGAGGATCATTTGGATGATCTCAAGAGAATCTTCGAGAGGTTGCGAAAACACCAATTGAAGATGAATCCCCTCAAATGTACCTTTGGTGTAACTTCAGGCAAGTTTCTTGGCTTCATTTTCCAAGGACGGGGCATAGAAATCGACCCCGATAAAATCAAGGCAATCGTGCAAATGCCAGCCCCGAGGAATCTCCGTGAGTTGCGAGGTCTACAGGGCAAACTTGCCTACATCCGGCGTTTCATTTCAAATTTGACGGGGAGGTGTCAGCCCTTTCTAAGGTTGATGAAGAAAGATGTTCCATTCATATGGGACCAAGCATGTCAAAATGCTCTCGACAGCATTAAGAAATACTTGACTGACCCGCCAGTCCTCATGGCACCAGTTCAGGGAAAACCCTTAGTCCTGTACACCGCAAGTCTTGAGCGGTCGTTAGGGGCAATGCTAGCCCAAAATAATGATGAAGGAAAGGAAAATGCCTTGTACTACATCAGCTGAACGATGGTTGGGGCAGAATTAAATTATCCTGCTATGGAGAAGATATGTCTGGCGATGATCTTTTCTATCCAAAAGCTACGGCATTATCTCTTGTCCCATCAAATCACATTAATCTCCAGAGCTGATCCTTTGCAATACATTTTGTCCAAGACGGTGTTGTCAGGAAGACTAGCTAAATAGGCTATGCTTCTGGCTCCCTTTGACATCAAGTTTGTGCCTCAAAAGGCGGTCAAGGGGCAAGTCATAGCTGATTTCTTAGCCGCCCATCCTACTCCCGATAATGAGGAGTTAGTGGATGATTTGCCAGATGGAGAAGTCTTCATGACAGAAGAAAAATCCTGGCAGTTATACTTTGATGGTGCTGCAAAGAGAAGAGGGGCAGGAGTAGGCATAGTATTCATCACCCCAACTGAGGGAATAGTGCCTTATTCATTTTCTCTTTTAGAGAACTGCACAAACAACGTGGCAGAATATGAGGCACTCATCATTGGCCTAGAGGTAGCTCTTGAGATGAACGCTGACCCATTAAAGGTGTTTGGTGACTCTCAGTTAGTAATCAGGCAGCTGAATGGCCAGTATGAAGTCAAAAACAAAAATTTGCTTCTTTTGCATCAAAGAGCCAGACATCTCATGCACCAGTTCCGTCAGATAGAAGCCGTGCATATATCAAGGTCCGAAAATGACCAAGCAGATGCATTGGCTAAATTGGCCGCGTCACTGACATTGCCAAGTGAAAGAGAAATCGAAATCACAATCGGGGAGCGACATTTGCTTATGTCAGCTTTGGAGCGAGCCGAGCCCAACGAAGAGGTGGGTGTCGTTTCCGTATATGAAGTTGAGGAAGAAACAGACTGGCGACAACCACTCATTGAGTATCTACGCCATGGAGTCCTTCCTGATGATACTAAAAAGAGAGTGGATGTTAAAAGGCGAGTGTCAAGGTTCCTACTTAAGAATGACACTTTGTATCGAAGGACATTCGATGGAGTGTTATTAAGATGCTTGTCAAATGAAGAAGCAAAATATATCCTCGCAGAAACCCACACTGGGGTATACGGAGCGCATCAAGCCGGTCCAAAATTAGCTAGTCAAATCAAACGACTGGGCTATTATTGGACAACAATGGTGAAGGATGCCATGGATTTTTCTAAAGCTTGTCATGCTTGTCAAATTCACAGCGACTTCATACACCAGCCTCCTCAATTGTTGCACCCAACTACTTTGTCATGGCCATTTAATGCATGGGGTCTTGACGTTATAGGGTGTATAAAGCCATCGTCCTCTCGAGGACACCAGTATATTCTGGCTGCTACAGATTACTTCTCAAAATGGGCAGAAGCCATACCATTGAAGGGAGTGGGAGCTAATTTGGTGACATTTAATTTACTCCGTTTTCTTTTCCCTCGTTTAGAGTTCAATTTTGAGGTCGACCCACTGGAATAAACTGGCGATGAAATTTTGCGAGTTTAACTTTACGACTTTTGTCAAACCCAATTCATAATTTATGCCGAGTATAATTCTTATATTTTAGTGGGTCAATTTTGTAATTACACAAAATTTCTTTCAACAAACGTGAGTTGCTTCGGCAAAAGGAGTGGTTTTTTTTTATATATATATAAAAAAAAAAGAAACCGGGCTTAAGCCATGGTGGGAGTGACGGGATTGACCGGATTGTGGAATCCACAACACCTATTGTGTTGGGCCTGCCATCAAGAAGCCCAACCTTTAGTCTTCAAATGCGTTTCTTTCAGACCCACTAATTAATGTTGGTTCCTTTGCAGGTTGAATGAAGAGCCGGACTGACGTCGGGATTTCGAGACACTCGCCCCTTTGCGCTCTCGGCAATTTCGCTATTTTATTTATTTATTTATTTCCGACACTCGGCATTTGTATTAAATTTATACATACTTTAGTATACAAGCTTGTAATACACTAAAAATAATGTATGTGATATGTAGCACTTTCCTGTGCACTCTTTATTTGCTTGTAAATATTGTTAGCCAATTTGTATTCGTGTTTCATATTAGATGAGAGCCTTCACGAAAATAATTTCATAAGCTTACACGATATCTTTTAATTAAACACGATTTTTTTACTCCCAAACACAATGCACTTCGGCATCTTACAAACAGAACCAGAAAACGTGATTCAATAAGCATGAATTGAATCAAATCCCTTTTCTCCCTAAAAGATTTTTATTTTCTATTCCAACAAGGTTCACTCTCACAACTACCGAAACCTATGAAATCCAAATCATGTAAAATCAGAAATAGCCAAAACGACGTAAGCGAGTAAAGGCGAATAGTCATTCCACTTCATAAAAGTGAAATCGCATCCCGCAGTTAAACGCGAATCCCGTAATTGGCAAGCTATATCTTGGAATTAATTTAAATTGTTCAAATCGGTGACACTAGAAAAAAGGACACTGAATCCCGTAATGCACCATGTCAACTTCCAACAGGAACGATACTGGAATCGAATCAATCTCCAACATACAACATTCAACCTAAATTGATAACTGAAGCGAGTAAGCGATGGAGAATCAAAGAGCTTACCATGGCTGCAGATGATCGAAGCAAGCAGATACGGAGATAGGCAGGGGCGGCTCAGCTGGAATGACAAGCCGAATCTTATATGAGGTAGGGTTTCGGTTTTCCTGATCCCTTTGTTCATTCATTTCATTTTTAATTTTAAAACTAAAACAATAATGTTGGGCCAAAAAACTTAATGGGCCTCTAATTGGATCAGAGAGTTAAAGTTGAGCCCAAATATTCCCTTGTTTCCTTTTATTGGCAACGGAGACGACATATAGCCGGAAGAATCTCCCTCCCCCCGCTCTATCCGTGCCTCTGAATTTTCGTTCATCCACCGGTCTCTTTGAAATCTCGATTGAGAGAGCTGAACTACATCGAGAGGTAACTCCGATTTTTGTTCTTCGCTTCCGATGTTTTTGAAATCTTCATTTTCAGAGCTCGCAAGTTCATTCGCCGGATTCATATCATGTTTTCCCCATTCTATGAACATGAATTTCATGGGTTTTTTTTTAAATGAAATTTGTTTGTGATTATGCTGGAACGAAGTTTGAGGTTATTTTTTTATTTTGTAATGTTATATGCGGTAATGATCTGAAACCGTGCAGTTGCACAGGGATTTTAGATGATAATTGTTTATACAAAGGAAAGTTTTTTAATGCTATAAGCTGATTGGGACAGGAAACGGAATGGAATGAGCTGATTTTGGTTGAATTGAGTCTAAATTGAAGAGAAACGATTTGATATTTGTGAAAGAATGTAAATAATCCAATGTGATTATGGTTGATACTAATTTTTCATCAGTTTTTCTCATTCTTGTCTCATGAGCTTGAAGGTTGGTGTCATTTTACGATGCAATCTGATTTGATTTTGCCTGATTTGGGGCGATTGTGTAAGGTTCTGTATTGGCCGCATCTTTTCTCGGTTTCAGAATGGGAGATCTTGAGTCTGCTGGAATGAGTGGTTTGTTGTGGCCAACCTAGATGCTGAGTCCTCTTTAGTTTTCAGAAAGTGCATTTTTGTTACAGTTCCACATCCGCATCGCCGTTGGAATTGCATAGAGTCCAAAATGTTGGGTGACAGCCCTACAATCATGGACCATCCTTGTACCAATTCTTCTACAACCATTATGGATCTTCAAGATGATTGTTTAACCGTTGTCTTTCAGTCACTTGGTAGTGAATTAGATCGTGAAGCATTTGGGCTGACTTGCCGCAGGTGGCTGCACATTCAGAACTATAATCGTACATCTTTACAGTTCTTGAGTTTATTCACCCTAGCGAAGATCGCTTCACCATTGAGATTTAAGACTTCCACCATTGGTACTCTCCAATTGCACAGGCTGCTTACCCGTTTCAGGCATTTGCAATCTCTATCCTTGTCTGGATACACGGAGCTTGATGATTCAAGCCTAAAGAAAGTTCAAGGTTGTGTTTCTAACTTGAGATTTCTCAACCTGGATTGCTGTTCTGGTGTCTCAGATGATGGCCTTTCGTATTTTGTGAATGGTTGCTCCTTGCTGAAGGGTATAAGCCTCTATCGTTGTAATGTTACTGATGTTGGCCTGCAGAGGTTGGCTAAATCATGCGCATTCCTGGAAGATATCAATTTCATTTATTGTTCAGAAATCAGTGACCATGGGATAGAAGCTGTCTTTCAAAATTGTCCCCGTCTCTTTGCCATCCGAATATCGTACTGTTCGCAAATTAATGGGACTGGATTTAGAGGCTCCTCAAAAAGTCTAGCTTATCTAGAAGCTGAGTCTTGCCAGCTTGAGCCTGATGGGATAACAGGTATTGTTAGTGGTGGTGGATTGGAGTATCTAAACATCTCAAGCTTGAGTTGGTGTGTTCATGGGGATGGGCTAGGGGTGATCGGGGCAGGGTTTGGAATGAGGCTAAGGTTTCTGAATATGCGGTTGTGTAGATCAGTCAAAGATGAGTCTATTTCAGCCATTGTGAAGGGTTGTCCGTCTTTGCAAGAGTGGAACCTGGCATTGTGCCATAAGGTTAGGGTCTCAGGATGGCAGAGTATCGCCTTGAACTGCCATAGTTTAAAAACACTTCATGTGAACCGCTGCAGGAATCTGTGTGATCAAGGTTTGCAGGCTCTTAGAGATGGGTGTAAGCGGCTTTCAGTGCTGCATATGAATGGATGTCCTCGGGTGAGTTCAAATGCTATTGAGATGTTTCAGATGTTCAGATCTGAAGTTGCCATTAACGCGGAAGAGATCTTAACCATTGGTCCTTCTTGGGCATTCAGATGGTAGCTAGCTAGCATGGGAAATTCTAAATCAATGTACATTACAGCTTAACCTTCTTGGTTCAAATTTGGCTATACAATACAAGTAAGCTTTGTTCCTTTGAAAAATCTATTTAGGTGCTGCAAGATTTGCTGTGATATATCACTTGTGTAAATTGTAACGAGCATTGTAATTATGTAAAGCCTAATAAAGTAATTAAATGTCAAAAACTCCATTTAAAGTGTTAGATGTACATTGTGTAATTTACATGTTAGGTGTTGTAACTCAGTAACTGTAAGACTCACATACACATTTTGACCTGGATAGATAGAACATTTTGACCTCATACACTAAAAAAACGCAACACTTTTTTCAACCATTGAGATAAATAAAACATTTTGATTTCAAGTTATGTCGAAAAAAATCCAAACTAAAAAATAGTACTGTATCCATTCGACTCTAGCCTTGCATATTGAGATAGCCTTATCTAGGCATTCTTTTGTTACCTAAAAGAAAAACAAGGAAATGGTTCCTGTAATATGTTTAAAAGAAACTCTTTCTTATTGAACTTGAACAAGGTTTAGAAAGACGAGATGACTATGATAGGCCAGCAATAAGAGAACAAATAGAAAACAGTTTCTTGGACATTATGAAAAGGTGTTTTATATCATACCTGCACTAAATTCCTTGCATGAATGCTACCAGACCCAACAGAAATTGAAGAGCTGCTACTGCTACAAGATCGTCTTGAAAGACGATTTCACTGTAGACGACCGGTTCATGCATTCTGCTACCGATTCTGCTGAGCCCCCGGTGGTTGCAACTAATATGAAGGTTGGCTCTTTCGGCATTTCACCTTAGTGAAATGATACAGTGGTTTATTGAATTTCCTGGCTATGCTGAATGATATCGTGGTTTATAGAGTTTCCTGACTACGCAGAATGATACAGTGGTTTATAGAGTTTTCTGATGTTGTACATACCAAGGTTGTATATGGATGTGTCCTGAGATGCAGTTTGTATTGATGTTTCAGATAGTAGGAACTAATATATAAGCAGTTTGTGGAATTCAGCAGTAGCATGGATTGAATTCTAACCTAATCCAGATCTTTTCGCGTTCATCATATCCGTGTTTGTTTATGGTGGTTGAGATATGTTACGAGAAATGATATCAATCTTCTTGAGATTGGATTAAATTGTTGCTTTCCCAAGATTGATTTTGATTTGAATAGAAATAAAATAAAAAAATATAAACAAGACCACAACAGTGTAAGATTCCTGAAGATGAAATGAATTAAATATGACTGACATTGACATTCGAATCTTGCTGTATAGTTCTGCCAATATTCTTGTATTCGTATGAATAGAGAGAGTTGCAATATCCAAAATCACACACAACAACAACAACATCAACAACAACAACATTACAAAGCAAAAACCACACATATATGTACAGTAGACATACAATCATGCACTCTCGCCTATGCTAAGACAAGCGAAGAGGAGAAGCCTAAAAATTTTAAGTAATCCACAAAACCAGTGTCCGTTCGGGTACTTCACTGAACTCGCCTTCTCTACCTCTATCATTCACTTTTTTTCTTCTGTCGAGGGTCTCCACAAAAATAATGACCTGCCCATTTCAAGACCCAATAAAAATTCTTTAACACCGTTGATGACGAACAGTAAACAAATCCAGATCAAGCATACAAAGAGGGAATATATGACCATACACACCTCTGATGCAGTTGATGATGAAGTTACTCAATGCTCATATAAGAGCACTGCATTAGTGTTATAGATGACAGAAGCTGAACCATTCCCACAGTCTGCACGCACAAGACGGGGAGTCTTTCTGTGTGAAGGAGAGTCTATCGGTATTCTCCTAATTATTTTCTTCTTGAGTGGTGTGGGCGAAGGAGTTAAAAAAGAATCCAACTGCCCAGCAGCTGCCGCGATAAATCCTATTTATAGGAGGAACCATCAACACAAAGCGTGTTAGCTCATGTAAGCCAAGAAGATGATGCAGATGAACGTATCCAACCACCTACCTTCAAACAAAGGAGAGGGCTTCCCTGGTCTTGAACTGAACTCGGGATGGAACTGAACTCCTATGAAAAAGGGATGGCTAGGAAGCTCGATTATCTGTTATATACAGGAGAGGTTCAAAACTTCACACATATATAGCCATATCGGAATTGCTTAAGCTGAATAATACGACATATATCCAAAACATAAACTGCTTCTAACCTCCATTCTCTGGCCAGTTACATCTTTACCAACGAAAACCAATCCCGCCTCCTCAAGTTGCTTGACTACTTCAGGATTAACCTAGATGAAATTAAAAGCAAAACACAATCAGGTTAGATGACCAGTGAAATAACTCACTTGTAGGAAATCATTGATATATTCAACCAACCTCATATCTATGTCGATGTCTCTCATCCACGAAGTCCACATTGCCATATCTAACATGTTTCCAACATAGTAATCAGAGCTCTTGTGAAAATGCAAGGTCCAGTTTTAAAAAATCATCAGTTAAGGTCTTCTTACAGTTTTGCAGACTTGCTGTCCTTCACAAGGAAGTGTGTTCTACGAGATCCCAGTCTCATAGTTCCACCCATATGCGTTTTCGACCCCTGCCAGAACAATTATCAAATTCTTTAGCGTTTGTTTTCAATGAGGGTTCAGAGGCCATCAACAAATACTCTAAAAAAAGAAAAGGAACACGACAAACCTCGGGCATGAATATAACATAAGGGTTTCTGGTTTTGGGATCAAACTCTGTGCTATTTGCATCTTTTACACCGATAACTGATCTGGCAAATTCTATCACAGCAATCTGCATGCCCAGACAAATTCCAAAGTATGGGATTCTATTTTCTCGGGCATAGTTGGCAGCCAGGATTTTCCCTTCAACACCCCTATCTCCGAATCCCCCGGGAACCAAAATACCATCTGCACCCTGAAGATTAAAATAGTAACAATGAACATCAGAAAATTTGAAAAAAGAACATTCAATAAAACTTCAGTTGGCCAAAAAATCCACTCCTGTCATGGAACGCCTACCAACTTGTTCTTATTTAGAATAGCTCAAGAGACATTGTATTAAGACTTTTTGTGATGCTGTACTATTTTCCATAGAACATATTCTAATAGCATGAGTTTAAGCATATTGATAGGACGATAGCTACCTTAAGCACACTCCATGCCTTGCTGCAATTTTCAAGATCCTGTAATATATAAACCACTTGTAAGCAGCAATTCAAAGCATAGGATCACGGTGCAAGAACAAGGATGGGATGATAAAAATAAAATAAAATAAAAACCTCTAATCTCATCGAATCTTCAAGATTATCAGCTGGAACCCAATCCACAACAAGTTTCTTGCCACGGGCAACAGATGCATGCAAAAGAGCCTGCAGGATGCATCAAAGGCAAATTAACATGAAAGTGGTCAAGATAATGCTAATGACTTTAAGTCCTTGAATTCTTAACATTCACAACATGAACAAAGACTTCAATCCCGTCGATCCAATTCTGTCATTTTACTAATGACTTTCCTGAAAATTGCATATACTATATATGGCATTTGCAACTAATACAAGAGAGAACGGTCCAGAGAGAAGATTAACCATAATGCAATATTGATAGTAATTACCTTCACTACGGAGAGATAAGCATCGGTAAGGCCTGTATATTTCCCAACCATAGCAATTCTTACATATTACATCACGGAAGAATTTTAGTATTGGAAACAGCAAGAATCAACAATAGATATGGCAAAAATATATTGATTTGGAACCCACAGGCTCGTGCAATTTGTCACAGATTTCAGCCCTCAAAATCCACTTTTTCAATTCAGGGTCTCTGAGACAGCTGCATATTAAGAAAATTTGCAGCAAGTTAGAAGATCCAAACTCGTATAACATCATTACAAAACAAAATGAAGAAGCATTATAGAATAGCAAACCTAGAAACGTTCAACACTTTCAAGATTGCTTCGTGTGCTTTCTGATCCTGGCCAAGGGTGCAAAAAGGTTAAAGCAGGATCCTTTATTTCAAAATACTTAAAGTCTTTGGGAAAAAAGAGAGATTACATTCCAAAGTTGATATCAAACTTACTCTTAGAATTAATGGAATGCGCCAAATGTTGGAGACGTCATGGATAGACATTATGTTATCTTCCTATTCAAAACAATTATGGTGTGAAAAGGTTCAATACAAAGGTAGCTAAATACAAGTCATATACAAATACCAGAGCTTCTTTATATCTATGAAGGTTCAATGGCAATGTGACTATATTTATAAAGGTTTAATGACAAGGTGACTATATACCGGTATATGGCAAAGTTGTGACAGCTTGGCCTTAATATTGGCATCCAAAACCTGCAGATAACGTAAAAGGTTTGAGATTCGGTCATTGAAGGGAAGCAGGGGCACAAACATTTGTGCTGCGACAGGCCAGAATGTCAGGCTTCAAGCCCAAACTTCGTAGTCCACGAACGCTATGCTGGGTTGGCTTTGTTTTCTGAAAATTGATGACAAATCAGTCTCTTCACTTCAGTAACCGTGCCAACATCCAATAAATGGATCATTCATAATAAATAGGACTGGGACACATATAGAAAAGAAATATAATTGCTCACCTGTTCACCTACAACATGTATCACAGGGACAAGGCTGACATGAACCAAGCAAAAGTTACCAGCACCTATGAGAAGGATTAGAGACAAAGGTAGTCATTAAGCATACCTTCTTAGCCGGCAACGAATTTCACTGCTGTTTGGTTCATGGGTTTATATCTTACCTACGCGGTAGGAGAACTGTTCGACAATCCAAACAGTAACCAACGAATAAAAAATTCCTTAGATTATCTCAACTGCAAACTAGCAAAAGATTAAAGTAGCTCATAAAGTAGGTGAATTACTACCTAATTTATCAAACCAGTGTCTAATGGCCCCAGTATTCTTTGCAACAGTTCAATAGTAACACAAAGGCGCAAAGTTCCAATATTAGGCCCCAGTGCTGAATTTTCCAGATAAGAGACTACAGTAAAGAAAGTCCAATTCAGTCCACCAAGAGAAAAGGAGCTTAATATGCAGCTTGAGGATCAAGTCGGGTAGCTTTCTGGTTTTCGTCATTAACAACCAAGGAAAACAACAAGCTCCCTTTTCCCGGCCTCAAATATCTTAGAAGATTACCTTTTCAATTCCTTTTGAGAAAAGGGTTCACTGTATTTGCGGGGAAAAGGTGATTTTTTTTTCCATCACTCTGCCTCTCCATATTCCTTCCCTTTAAGAAATGAAATCGCACTACAGCCCGTGTGGAAGATAATAATGAAGATCTAGTCCAAAGGCACCCATCAAAATCCACCAACCAGGAGAACACTCAGTTGACAAAGGAAGCAATTTTTGTACTAACGAGTAAACTACTAGTCTATGTCAAGATTTCGATAAACTCTTGTTATACAACAATATGATCTTTATTCCTAACCAGCAGGCAAAAATTGACAACCTTGAAAAGGGACAAACTGAGGTTTACCTCGCCACCATCATCCAAAACATAAACTTCCCCGTGTTCAAAAGGAGACATGGTGCCAGCATCCACATTCAAGTAAGGATCTACCACAAGAAGGGACAAAAATGGTGGATTTAAATAGAGGAAACACCTTAGAGGAGGCAATTTTATTTATTTAAAAAAATCATGAATTTAAACATTATACCAAACAAAGCAGAGTGTGATAGGAATATCAGATCAAAGCCTTAAAGGAAATTAGGCAACGGCCATCTAAAGTAAAAAGAAATGAACAAAAAACCCATGATTTCCACATATTTCTATTGCACTGTTGTTTCAACAGTATCAGAGGATTCTTTTAGTGATAAACATGGATCTAAAACAGTAAAACCCAGTGAGAACCCAAAACCATGAGTAATCAGTTCCAAAATCAAACAAATACTCAACACAGGAAAATGTTGAATCTTTATTAATACTACTAATTTGTTCTGACAAAAAAAAAATCAAATTCAATTCCCCAGAGAACTAGAACCGGTTCATCTGAAATCCAGAAACACTGGAAACTCAAAAACCCATTAAATTGCAACATTTGCAATTTATGAGGTTGGTTGGTTGAATATATCAATGAGTAACCTCAAACTTCGCTCCAGCATAATCACAAACAAATTTCATTTAAAAAAAAACCCATGAAATTCATGTTCATAGAAAGGGGAAAACATGATATGAATCCGGCGAATGAACTTGCGAGCTCTGAAAATGAAGATTTCAAAAACATCGGAAGCGAAGAACAAAAATCGGAGTTACCTCTCGATGTAGTTCAGCTCTCTCAATCGAGATTTCAAAGAGACCAGTGGATGAACGAAAATTCAGAGGCAAGGATAGAGCGGGGGGAGGGAGATTCTTCCGGCTATATGCCGTCTCCGTTGCCAATAAAAGGAAACAAGGGAATATTTGGGCTCAACTTTAACTCTCTGATCCAATTAGAGGCCCATTAAGTTTTTTGGCCCAACATTATTATTTTAGTTTTAAAATTAAAAATGAAATGAATGAACAAAGGGATCAGGAAAACCGAAACCCTACCTCATATAAGATTCGGCTTGTCATTCCAGCTGAGCCGCCCCTGCCTATCTCCGTATCTGCTTGCTTCGATCATCTGCAGCCATGGTAAGCTCTTTGATTCTCCATCGCTTACTCGCTTCAGTTATCAATTTAGGTTGAATGTTGTATGTTGGAGATTGATTCGATTCCAGTATCGTTCCTGTTGGAAGTTGACATGGTGCATTACGGGATTCAGTGTCCTTTTTTCTAGTGTCACCGATTTGAACAATTTAAATTAATTCCAAGATATAGCTTGCCAATTACGGGATTCGCGTTTAACTGTGGGCTGCGATTTCGCTTTTATGAAGTGGAATGACCGTTCGCCTTCACTCGCTTACGTCGTTTTGGCTATTTGTGATTTTACATGATTTGGATTTCATAGGTTTCGGTAGTTGTGAGAGTGAACCTTGTTGGAATAGAAAATAAAAATCTTTTAGGGAGAAAAGGGATTTGATTCAATTCATGCTTATTGAATCACGTTTTCTGGTTCTGTTTGTAAGATGCCGAAGTGCATTGTTTGGCCGAATTTCATGTATGATGCTGAATTTGTTACAGGTCTTTGTTAAATCTCAAAAGTCGAGGGCCTACTTTAAGAGGTTTCAAGTCAAGTACAAGAGAAGACGTGGTAAGTTGTTTCTTCAGTTTGTGCTCAATGTCTCCCTGAAAGCAAATTTTTCGAAAGCTGTAATGTACTGATCTGATGAAATGACCCTCCTGTAATGATGGTGCAGAGGGAAAGACCGACTACCGTGCAAGAATCCGCTTGATTAATCAGGATAAGAACAAGTACAACACACCAAAGTACAGATTTGTTGTTCGATTTGTATCCTGATCTTGAATCATTTACATTATGATTGTGATCATTGTTTTTAGCAACTAGTGTCTTGTCTTTATGGTGGATAGATTTGACAAAATCTGTCCTCGTCTTAGGCATTTGATAATTCCTAGTTTTTCATTGTTTTGTTGTTATGGCTAGCAGTAGCTGCTACCTTTTTTCGTGGTAAATTTAGTTTCCACCTTAACTTATTTCATAGACCAACAAAGACATCACTGCACAAATTGTTTCTGCTACCATAGCTGGGGACATGATCCTTTCAGCTGCATATGCCCATGAATTACCTCGCTATGGACTTGAAGTGGGACTTACCAACTATGCTGCAGGTGGGTTTTGATTTCCTTTATGCTTACTACTTTTATTGTGTTTTTTTTTTTCTGATATCAGTTGTTTGATCTCAGCTTATTGTACTGGACTATTGTTGGCCCGTCGGGTGCTTAAACAGCTTGAGATGGATGATGAATATGAGGGGAATGTTGAAGCTACCGGAGAAGATTTCTCTGTTGATCCTGGGGAAAGCAGGAGGCCTTTCCGTGCTCTCTTGGATGTTGGCCTCTTGAGGACTACAACTGGCAATCGTGTATTCGGAGCTCTCAAGGTACCTTTCTGATATTTTCTGTTTTTGACATTGCTGTGATGATTCAGCTGACATATTCTGTCAAATTATATGAAATGTTCCCAATCAGGACCAGAATCTAGATTAAATGGGTTCTGTGTTTCATTTATCGTCTTCTAAATTTGTTATGACTTTGCTAATAACTGTTTAATCTTCCACAGGGTGCCCTTGATGGAGGACTCGATATTCCTCACGGTGAAAAGCATTTTGCTGGATTCAGCAAGGATAACAAGCAACTTGATGCTGAGGTCCACCGCAAGTACATCTATGGTGGCCATGTTGGTGATTACATGAGGGTGAGTGTTCTTACGATATTTCTCAAAGATGGACTACTGAGATGAGTTTTGGGGAAGCATAAAACGAGCATATAAGTCTATGCTTACTTTTGCCTAGGAAGATCATAAACACTGTAATTCAAAGTAGTTTTGTAAGAGATTGGATTTATGATGTTTTTGTTCATAATATTGCATCTTTTGAATATGTGCAGACCTTGACCGAAGATGAACCAGAAAAATACCAGTCTCACTTTAGTGAGTATGTGAAGAAGGGTGTTGAAGCTGACAGTCTCGAGGAAATGTACAAGAAAGTCCATGCTGCTATCAGAGCTGACCCCACTGCTAAGAAATCCGAGAAGGAAGCTCCTAAAGAACATAAGAGGTAAGGAGGCACCTAGTCATGTTCCTCGTATCATTTACTTTCCGCTGGTTCAAATCCTTCAACAAACTTGTATTTGATCTTTAGGACGTATTAAAAATTGTAGATAGTGAAAACATGTGACTGAATGATTTCTCGTCTTTCTCATTGCAGGTACAACTTGAAGAAGTTGACTTATGACGAGAGAAGGGCCCGTTTGGTAGAGAGACTAAATGCCCTGAACTCAGCCACTGGAGCTGAGGAGGATGACGACGAAGACGAAGATTAAGCGAAAGCGAAATCTGCCAGTCTTTTAGCGTTAGCGCAGGAAGCCAAATTTTGCATCGGTTGCTGAACTTATCTTTGAATTATCTCGCTCTAGTGAACCTTTCTTGGTGTTTCTTCTCCTTTGGAAGTTATATGGTTTTCTGTTGATTGGATTCTTGCCATTACAGTTCCTTTGCATTTCAAACTTACAAGACCCTTTTTTCTGACTTGTACAGTAGTTAAGACTTGTACGGTAGTTAAGAGCAACCCCAACAGATTCTCCATAATAAATTTTTGGAGAATATCCAGATTGATTTTGGAGAATATCAAGATAGATTTTGGTCCATCAGCTTCCCCATTACACTCTCCAAAATAGAGAATAGGGAGAAAAAATGGGGATCATTCCTTAAATTTGAATAAAACTCTATATATTTTAGGGTAAATTTTATAATAAAGAATCTTCGAAATTCAGTCACAAAAATCCAGAATATGTGAATTATAATTCTTTATTTTGGAGAATTGTTTAGAAAAGCGGTTGGGTATGCTCTAATAAGTAATACTCCTAATTGGTAAACTGATGCAATATGCGAATTCCCTAAGCTAGAGAGAAATTTGGATATACTCAACTGGTTTGCCACACACAGCAAATCAGTCTGCATCCTAAATTGTAAATCAACTGGTTGTCTTTGTGGAATCTCATTCTAAAATCAAATCAGCCTGCATCCTAAATTGTAAATTTGGCACCAACCTTGAAGCTTCTTAGACTAAAAACTTACTTCAAGCTTGTCGCCAGTTTGAAACATGTTTTTCTTAAATTCGATTAGTTTCAAATAAGCAACTCTTTCTGTTGTCCAATAAATAATCATAATAATTTCGGTAAGATTAAACATTGTTGATAATTGAAATTTTAGGGCAACTTTGAGATTGGATATGCTATGGTCCGGTCATACCGGATTTCGCATATGCTCGGGCTATGTAATTTCAATGTTTGGATTAATGTTGGTATGTTCTATTCAAATATAATTGGGTTTGAGTTGTTATTGAATTTAGATTATTTGGGTTGTATCGAATTTTGATTCGATGTCGGGACTCGGGAATGTAAAGTCGGTTTTCTCGGGTCCGATCGGGTATTGTCATGTCGCTCTACCCCTCTACCCTAGACCGGCGTGGCGTGGAAGGGAGATTTTGGGCATTGGGATTGGGCTGAATGTGGGCCGAAAGTTTCCGTTGGAGGCCCTAACGATTCTTGTTGGCCCAAATAACTGAAGTCGCATAAAATATAAATCCGAAAAACAGCGAAACCCTAAACCCTCATATAACAATCGGATTGTCATTCCCGCTGAGCCGCCCGCCCCCTCCTATCTCTGTATCTGCTGCTTCGATCCATCTGCAGCCATGGTTAGTTAGCTCTTTCTGTCTTCATATCTTACTCGCTCCGATTTGGTGTTCAATTTTGTATGTCGGAGTTTGCATTTCATTCCAGTTGGAGTTGCGTTTCGGGATTGAATGTCTTTTTTCCATTTTCGTAGATATAAGTTGATTTGTAAGATGTAAGTTCAATTCGGGGGTTCTTGGTCGATCTTTCATAGGTTTTGGTTGCATTATGATGGAAGTTGTGTTATGATAGGTTTCTGTTTGTGAGATGCCCGAGTGCATTGTTTGGTGGAACATCATGTTTGCTGTTCAATTTTTTTTTGCTAGGTCTTTGTTAAATCTCAAAAGTCCAGGGCCTACTTTAAGAGGTTCCAAGTCAAGTACAAGAGAAGGCGAGGTGAATTGATTCTTCATATTTCCTCTCCATGTCTTCCTGAAAGCAAGTTTCTTCAAAGTATTAATAATGTTATTTGATGAAATGTGCCTCCTTAATGACGATGATGGAGAGGGAAAGACTGACTACCGTGCCAGAATTCGCCTGATTAATCAGGATAAGAACAAGTACAACACTCCCAAATACAGATTTGTTGTGCGATTTGTATCCTTATTTTTGACTCATTGGTATTCATATTGCGCTCTTTGCTTTTTCTTAGATACTTGACAAAGCTGTGCTGTTCTTAATTGTTAATGAGGGTTTCTCTTATAATTAAGTTGTAAGCTTCTTTGGTTCTTTTTTTGACAAGGTGGTGAGCTTGCTGGTGTGACTTTAACCTTGATATTTTGCTTGTGACTTGCTGCTGGACTTTTTGTTTGATGGTGTGACTTAACCTTGAAGTCTTTTGATTCTTGAACTACCATGTTTTGTTGCTGGACTTTTTTGTTTTTTGTATGAAAGTAGTTTCCACCTTGACTCAATTAATAGACCAACAAAGATATCACTGCTCAAATTGTTTCTGCTACCATAGCTGGGGACATGATCCTTGCAGCTGCCTATGCTCACGAATTGCCTCGCTATGGACTTGAAGTGGGACTTAGCAACTATGCTGCAGGTGGGTTTTGATTACCTTTTTCGCTTATTTACTACTAAGGTTTTTTCTGTTCTAACTTTTAACATCATTTTTTTGTCTCAGCTTATTGTACTGGACTGTTGTTGGCCCGTCGGGTGCTGAAACAACTTGAAATGGATGAAGAATATGAGGGTAATGTTGAAGCTACTGGGGAAGATTTCTCTGTTGAGCCTGGTGAGAGCAGGAGGCCTTTCCATGCTCTCCTTGATGTTGGGCTTCTGAGGACCACCACGGGCAATCGTGTTTTTGGTGCTCTCAAGGTACCCATAGATATAGTCTGTGTCTTTAACATTGCTGTAGCCTCGGCTTATTCTGCCAAATTACCTCTTAATACTTGGACCCAGATGTTTTCTGTTGTAAGGTTGTCCAACTTCTATAATTGCTATTCTTTTGCTAATAACTGTTTATTATTCCTCAGGGTGCACTTGATGGTGGACTCGATATTCCTCATGGTGAAAAGCGTTTTGCTGGATTCAGCAAGGACAATAAGCAACTAGATGCTGAGGTCCACCGCAAGTACATCTATGGTGGGCATGTTGGTGACTACATGAGGGTGAGTAATCTTGCACTGTTTGTCAAAGGACTGCCGATATAAGCTTTGGGATATGTATGTGTTAAAATGAGGTTTTTGTGGGTAGACTGATAAATAATATTTGGTTGATTTGGAGAAGCATAAACCAAGAAGAAAAGTCTGCTAACATCGTGTCTTGAATCTTGAATGCTTTGTACCATGGAATATTAATACACAGTGTACCTAAAAAAGTATTTTTGTTTAGTTGTTGGATGTATGAGTTTGTTTTGTTCACAATATTGCATCTTTCGAATATTTGCAGACCCTGACAGAAGATGAGCCTGAAAAATACCAGTCTCACTTCAGTGAGTACGTGAAGAAGGGAATTGAAGCTGATAGTCTCGAGGAGATATATAAGAAAGTTCACGCTGCTATCAGAGCTGATCCTACTGCAAAGAAATCCGAGAAGGAAGCTCCTAAAGAACACAAGAGGTAAAGAGGCACCTGGCCACATTCTTGCTCTTGTTTTCATTCCCTTCCTTTAATTCCATCAAATCTGCATTTGATTCTTGATTCATGCCTGCATAAAACACTTGTTTTTGGGTTGGAGAAAGTATTAAAAATTATGCACAATGACACAATTCTATTATTTCTCTGATGCGAGTTCTTGCCTATCTTATTGCAGGTACAACTTGAAGAAGTTGACTTATGATGAGAGGAGGGCCCGTTTGGTCAAGAGACTAAATGCTCTGAACTCTGCTACTACTGGAGCTGAGGACGACGAAGACGAAGATGAGGATTAAGGAAAAAAGATAAATGTTCCAGCCACTTAGAGTTAGCCCAGGAAGCTAAATTTTGCATCAGTTGTGGAACCATCTTTGAATTACATGGCTCTAGTGAACCTTTCTTTGTTTGTGGTTTGTTCTACTTTGGAAGATGTCAACTTTTATTACTTGAGAAGCTGTAATCTTATAATGTTTTTGTTATAATGATTGGATTCTAGCTTCTGTTCGCTCTAGATGATTTAACATTTTAAACACTTTAAAGCGATTAGTCATGCATCACTTAACTCATTTTGTTGATAAGGCTCCTCACTGATTTGTGATCTGCTTTGCCCGAAATATGTTGTATGAATTTATTTATAGTGCATAACTAGTGTAATACCCGCGTCTTTGTTTTAAATATTACTAGTATCGTGGCCCGCCCGTTGTGCGGTTTCTTAATAAACAAAATAATGTTTAATTTATATATATTTTTTGAAATTTAAAGTTTATAAGAATTTGGTTGATATCTTTGGATCTTTTAATATTAACATAGTTTTTTTTCTATCGTATTTTTCTGATTTTTTTTAACTATGCTATACGTTCACCACTTATTTATAAGCTAGAGAGAAATTTGGATATACTCAACTGGTTTGCCACACACAGCAAATCAGTCTGCATCCTAAATTGTAAATCAACTGGTTGTCTTTGTGGAATCTCATTCTAAAATCAAATCAGCCTGCATCCTAAATTGTAAATTTGGCACCAACCTTGAAGCTTCTTAGACTTAAAACTTACTTCAAGCTTGTCGCCAGTTTGAAACATGTTTTTCTTAAATTCGTTCAGTTTCAAATAAGCAACTCTTTCTGTTGTCCAATAAATAATCATAATAATTTCAGTAAGATTACACATTGTTGATAATTGAAATTTTAGGGCAACTTTGAGATTGGATATGCTATGGTCCGGTGATACCGGATTTCGCATATGCTCGGGCTATGTAATTTCAATGTTTGGATTAATGTTGGTATGTTCTATTCGAATATAATTGGGTTTGAGTTGTTATTGAATTTAGATTATTTGGGTTGTATCGAATTTTGATTCGATGTCGGGACTCGGGAATGTAAAGTCGGTTTTCTCGGGTCCGATCGGATATTGTCATGTCGCTCTACCCCTCTACCCTAGACCGGCGTGGCGTGGAAGGGAGATTTTGGGCATTGGGATTGGGCTGAATGTGGGCCGAAAGTTTCCGTTGGAGGCCCCAACGATTCTTGTTGGCCCAAATAACAGAAGTCGCATAAAATATAAATCCGAAAAACAGCGAAACCCTAAACCCTCATATAACAATTGGATTGTCATTCCCGCTGAGCCGCCCGCCCCCTCCTATCTCTGTATCTGCTGCTTCGATCCATCTGCAGCCATGGTTAGTTAGCTCTTTCTATCTTCATATCTTACTCGCTCTGATTTGGTGTTCAATTTTGTATGTCGGAGTTTGCATTTCATTCCAGTTGGAGTTGCATTTCGGGATTGAATGTCATTTTTCCATTTTCGTAGATATAGGTTGATTTGTAAGATGTAAGTTCAATTCGGGGGTTCTTGGTCGATCTTTCATAGGTTTTGGTTGCATTATGATGGAAGTTGTGTTATGATAGGTTTCTGTTTGTGAGATGCCCGAGTGCATTGTTTGGTGGAACATCATGTTTGCTGCTCAATTTTTTTTGCTAGGTCTTTGTTAATTCTCAAAAGTCCAAGGCCTACTTTAAAAGGTTCCAAGTCAAGTACAAGAGAAGGCGAGGTGAATTGATTCTTCATATTTCCTCTCCATGTCTTCCTGAAAGCAAGTTTCTTCAAAGTATTAATAATGTTATTCGATGAAATGTGCCTCCTTAATGACGATGGTGGAGAGGGAAAGACTGACTTCCGTGCCAGAATTCGCCTGATTAATCAGGATAAGAACAAGTACAACACTCCCAAATACAGATTTGTTGTGCGATTTGTATCCTTATTTTTGACTCATTGGTATTCATATTGCGCTCTTTGCTTTTTCTTAGATACTTGACAAAGCTGTGCTGTTCTTAATTGTTAATGAGGGTTTCTCTTATAATTAAGTAGTAAGCTTCTTTGGTTCTTTTTTTGACAAGGTGGTGAGCTTGCTGGTGTGACTTTAACCTTGATATTTTGCTTGTGACTTGCTGCTGGACTTTTTGTTTGATGGTGTGACTTAACCTTGAAGTCTTTTGATTCTTGAACTACCATGTTTTGTTGCTGGACTTTTTTGTTTTTTGTATGAAAGTAGTTTCCACCTTGACTAAATTAATAGACCAACAAAGATATCACTGCTCAAATTGTTTCTGCTACCATAGCTGGGGACATGATCCTTGCAGCTGCCTATGCTCACGAATTGCCTCGCTATGGACTTGAAGTGGGACTTAGCAACTATGCTGCAGGTGAGTTTTGATTACCTTTTTCGCTTATTTACTACTAAGGTTTTTTTGTTCTAACTTTTAACATCATTTTTTTGTCTCAGCTTATTGTACTGGACTGTTGTTGGCCCGTCGGGTGCTAAAACAGCTTGAAATGGATGAAGAATATGAGGGTAATGTTGAAGCTATTGGGGAAGATTTCTCTATTGAGCCTGGTGAGAGCAGGAGGCTTTTCCGTGCTCTCCTTGATGTTGGGCTTCTGAGGACCACCACGGGCAATCGTGTTTTTGGTGCTCTCAAGGTACCCATAGATATAGTCTGTCTCTTTAACATTTTTGTAGCCTCGGCTTATTCTGCCAAATTACCTCTTAATACTTGGACCCAGATGTTTTCTGTTGTAAGGTTGTCCAACTTCTATAATTGCTATTCTTTTGCTAATAACTGTTTATTATTCCTCAGGGTGCACTTGATGGTGGACTCGATATTCCTCATGGTGAAAAGCGTTTTGCTGGATTCAGCAAGGACAATAAGCAACTAGATGCTGAGGTCCACCGCAAGTACATCTATGGTGGGCATGTTGGTGACTACATGAGGGTGAGTAATCTTGCACTGTTTGTCAAAGGACTGCCAATATAAGCTTTGGGATATGTATGTGTTAAAATGAGGTTTTTGTGGGTAGACTGATAAATAATATTTGGTTGATTTGGAGAAGCATAAACCAAGAAGAAAACTCTGCTAACATCGTGTCTTGAATCTTAAATGCTTTGTACCATGGAATATCAATACACAGTGTACCTAAAAAAGTATTTTTGTTTAGTTGTTGGATGTATGAGTTTGTTTTGTTCACAATATTGCATCTTTCGAATATTTGCAGACCCTGACAGAAGATGAGCCTGAAAAATACCAGTCTCACTTCAGTGAGTACGTGAAGAAGGGAATTGAAGCTGATAGTCTCGAGGAGATATATAAGAAAGTTCACGCTGCTATCAGAGCTGATCCTACTGCAAAGAAATCCGAGAAGGAAGCTCCTAAAGAACACAAGAGGTAAAGAGGCACCTGGCCACATTCTTTCTTTGTTTTCATTCCCTTCCTTTAATTCCATCAAATCTGCATTTGATTCTTGATTCATGCCTGCATAAAACACTTGTTCTTGGGTTGGAGAAAGTATTAAAAATTATGCACAATGAAACAATTCTATTATTTCTCTGATGCGAGTTCTTGCTTATCTTATTGCCGGTACAACTTGAAGAAGTTGACTTATGATGAGAGGAGGGCCCGTTTGGTCGAGAGACTAAATGCTCTGAACTCTGCTACTACTGGAGCTGAGGACGACGAAGACGAAGATGAGGATTAAGGAAAAAAGATAAATGTTCCAGCCACTTAGAGTTAGCCCAGGAAGCTAAATTTTGTATCAGTTGTGGAACCATCTTTGAATTACATGGCTCTAGTGAACCTTTCTTTGTTTGTGGTTTGTTCTACTTTGGAAGATGTCAACTTTTATTACTTGAGAAGCTGTAATCTTATATTGTTTTTGTTATGATGATTGGATTCTTGCTTCTGTTCGCTCTAGATGATTTAACATTTTAAACATTTTAAAGCGATTAGTCATGCATCACTTAACTCATTTTGTTGATAAGGCTCCTCACTGATTTGTGATCTGCTTTGCCCGAAATATGTTGTATGAATTTATTTATAGTGCATAACTAGTGTAATACCCGCGTCTTTGTTTTAAATATTACTAGTATCGTGGCCCGCCCGTTGTGCGGTTTCTTAATAAACAAAATAATGTTTAATTTATATATATTTTTTGAAATTTAAAGTTTATAATAATTTGGTTGATATCTTTGGATCTTTTAATATCAACATAGTTGTTTTTCTATCGGATTTTTCTGATTTTTTTTAACTATGCTATACGTTCACCACTTATTTATAAGCTAGAGAGAAATTTGGATATACTCAATTGGTTTGCCACACACAGCAAATCAGTCTGCATCCTAAATTGTAAATCAGCTGGTTGTCTTTGTGGAATCTCATTCTAAAATCAAATCAGCCTGCATCCTAAATTGTAAATTTGGCACCAACCTTGAAGCTTCTTAGACTAAAAACTTACATCAAGCTTGTCGCCAGTTTGAAACATGTTTTTCTTAAATTCGTTTAGTTTCAAATAAGCAACTCTTTCTGTTGTCCAATAAATAATCATAATAATTTCAGTAAGATTACACATTGTTGATAATTGAAATTTTAGGGCAACTTTGAGATTGGATATGCTATGGTCCGGTGATACCGGATTTCGCATATGCTCGGGCTATGTAATTTCAATGTTTGGATTAATGTTGGTATGTTCTATTCGAATATAATTGGGTTTGAGTTGTTATTGAATTTAGATTATTTGGGTTGTATCGAATTTTGATTCGATGTCGGGACTCGGGAATGTAAAGTCGGTTTTCTCGGGTCCGATCGGGTATTGTCATGACGCTCTACCCCTCTACCCTAGACCGGCGTGGCGTGGAAGGGAGATTTTGGGCATTGGGATTGGGCTGAATGTGGGCCGAAAGTTTCCGTTGGAGGCCCCAACGATTCTTGTTGCCCCAAATAACTGAAGTCGCATAAAATATAAATCCGAAAAACAGCGAAACCCTAAACCCTCATATAACAATTAGATTGTCATTCCCGCTGAGCCGCCCGCCCCCTCCTATCTCTGTATCTGCTGCTTCGATCCATCTGCAGCCATGGTTAGTTAGCTCTTTTTGTCTTCATATCTTACTCGCTCCGATTTGGTGTTCAATTTTGTATGTTGGAGTTTGCATTTCATTCCAGTTGGAGTTGCATTTCGGGATTGAATGTCATTTTTCCATTTTCGTAGATATAAGTTGATTTGTAAGATGTAAGTTCAATTCGGGGGTTTTTGGTCGATCTTTCATAGGTTTTGGTTGCATTATGATGGAAGTTGTGTTATGATAGGTTTCTGTTTGTGAGATGCCCGAGTGCATTATTTGGTGGAACATCATGTTTGCTGTTCAATTTTTTTTTGCTAGGTCTTTGTTAAATCTCAAAAGTCCAGGGCCTTCTTTAAGAGGTTCCAAGTCAAGTACAAGAGAAGGCGAGGTGAATTGATTCTTCATATTTCCTCTCCATGTCTTCCTGAAAGCAAGTTTCTTCAAAGTATTAATAATGTTATTCGATGAAATATGCCTCCTTAATGACGATGATGGAGAGGGAAAGACTGACTACCGTGCCAGAATTCGCCTGATTAATCAGGATAAGAACAAGTACAACACTCCCAAATACAGATTTGTTGTGCGATTTGTATCCTTATTTTTGACTCATTGGTATTCATATTGCGCTCTTTGCTTTTTCTTAGATACTTGACAAAGCTGTGCTGTTCTTAATTGTTAATGAGGGTTTCTCTTATAATTAAGTAGTAAGCTTCTTTGGTTCTTTTTTTGACAAGGTGGTGAGCTTGCTGGTGTGACTTTAACCTTGATATTTTGCTTGTGACTTGCTGCTGGACTTTTTGTTTGATGGTGTGACTTAACCTTGAAGTCTTTTGATTCTTGAACTACCATGTTTTGTTGCTGGACTTTTTTGTTTTTTGTATGAAAGTAGTTTCCACCTTGACTCAATTAATAGACCAACAAAGATATCACTGCTCAAATTATTTCTGCTACCATAGCTGGGGACATGATCCTTGCAGCTGCCTATGCTCACGAATTGCCTCGCTATGGACTTGAAGTGGGACTTAGCAACTATGCTGCAGGTGGGTTTTGATTACCTTTTTCGCTTATTTACTACTAAGGTTTTTTTTGTTCTAACTTTTAACATCATTTTTTTGTCTCAGCTTATTGTACTGGACTGTTGTTGGCCCGTCGGGTGCTGAAACAACTTGAAATGGATGAAGAATATGAGGGTAATGTTGAAGCTACTGGGGAAGATTTCTCTGTTGAGCCTGGTGAGAGCAGGTGGCCTTTCCGTGCTCTCCTTGATGTTGGGCTTCTGAGGACCACCACGGGCAATCGTGTTTTTGGTGCTCTCAAGGTACCCATAGATATAGTCTGTCTCTTTAACATTGCTGTAGCCTCGGCTTATTCTGCCAAATTACCTCTTAATACTTGGACCCAGATGTTTTCTGTTGTAAGGTTGTCCAACTTCTATAATTGCTATTCTTTTGCTAATAACTGTTTATTATTCCTCAGGGTGCACTTGATGGTGGACTCGATATTCCTCATGGTGAAAAGCGTTTTGCTGGATTCAGCAAGGACAATAAGCAACTAGATGCTGAGGTCCACCGCAAGTACATCTATGGTGGGCATGTTGGTGACTACATGAGGGTGAGTAATCTTGCACTGTTTGTCAAAGGACTGCCGATATAAGCTTTGGGATATGTATGTGTTAAAATGAGGTTTTTGTGGGTAGACTGATAAATAATATTTGGTTGATTTGGAGAAGCATAAACCAAGAAGAAAGTCTGCTAATATCGTGTCTTGAATCTTGAATGCTTTGTACCATGTAATATCAATACACAGTGTACCTAAAAAAGTATTTTTGTTTAGTTGTTGGATGTATGAGTTTGTTTTGTTCACAATATTGCATCTTTCGAATATTTGCAGACCCTGACAGAAGATGAGCCTGAAAAATACCAGTCTCACTTCAGTGAGTACGTGAAGAAGGGAATTGAAGCTGATAGTCTCGAGGAGATATATAAGAAAGTTCACGCTGCTATCAGCGCTGATCCTACTGCAAAGAAATCCGAGAAGGAAGCTCCTAAAGAACACAAGAGGTAAAGAGGCACCTGGCCACATTCTTTCTTTGTTTTCATTCCCTTCCTTTAATTCCATCAAATCTGCATTTGATTCTTGATTCATGCCTGCATAAAACACTTGTTCTTGGGTTGGAGAAAGTATTAAAAATTATGCACAATGAAACAATTCTATTATTTCTCTGATGCGAGTTCTTGCCTATCTTATTGCAGGTACAACTTGAAGAAGTTGACTTATGATGAGAGGAGGGCCCGTTTGGTCGAGAGACTAAATGCTCTGAACTCTGCTACTACTGGAGCTGAGGACGACGAAGACGAAGATGAGGATTAAGGAAAAAAGATAAATGTTCCAGCCACTTAGAGTTAGCCCAGGAAGCTAAATTTTGCATCAGTTGTGGAACCATCTTTGAATTACATGGCTCTAGTGAACCTTTCTTTGTTTGTGGTTTGTTCTACTTTGGAAGATGTCAACTTTTATTACTTGAGAAGCTGTAATATTATATTGTTTTTGTTATGATGATTGGATTCTTGCTTCTGTTCGCTCTAGATGATTTAACATTTTAAACACTTTAAAGCGATTAGTCATGCATCACTTAACTCATTTTGTTGATAAGGCTCCTCACTGATTTGTGATCTGCTTTGCCCGAAATATGTTGTATGAATTTATTTATAGTGCATAACTAGTGTAATACCCGCGTCTTTGTTTTAAATATTACTAGTATCCTGGCCCGCCCGTTGTGCGGTTTCTTAATAAACAAAATAATGTTTAATTTATATATATTTTTTGAAATTTAAAGTTTATAATAATTTGGTTGATATCTTTGGATCTTTTAATATCAACATAGTTTTTTTTCTATCGTATTTTTCTGATTTTTTTTAACTATGCTATACGTTCACCACTTATTTATAAACTAATATTATAGTCTGATTTAATATTAACATTAAAAAGATTATAAAAAAACTAATTGAGATATAAGGTCATATTGGATAGATTATTTGATCTAAAAAGATAAGTTTTTCTTACCTAACTATATTAGCTTATTAAATGATGTGGCACAAATATATAATACCAATTTAATTCAAAATATGACACGTAACCAAAAATAATCCCATTTTAATCCAGAAAATTCAATGGATGTGAAATCGCACCAGAGGTCGTTTCGGACCTCTCCTTTAACACCATTTTAATCAAGAATGTGACGCGTATAAAAAATCAAAACCCTTATAAAATACCCAATCTTAATCAAATAATTTAACCCTTATAAATTTATTTATCTTATTGTTCAAAATCCATCATTATATATTACTACGTACCAAAATATAATAGTTTATTTATGACATGTCATGTTCTTATGAATTTATTTGTAACCCTACAAATTGTTTAATAATTAACGATATCAATTGCTAACGTTACCACGTACCATCTTACATTAAAAATAATTTAGCCATTAGGTACTAAAATAATTTAATTAAAAATATATATACCATAAAATAATTTCATAATTAATCTTCTCTTATTACCCACCTTCTCTGCGGTCCGTTAATAAATTATATTTTACTATCTTAGTTGTAATTTATTTAATTAAATTATTAATATCAAAATAGTTTGATTGGAACATTTTTTTATATCGCATAAAATAATTTAAGATTAAATTTAGCAAAAATCAATCAATATACAATTACAAATCAATTCAAGTTTGAAATTGACTGGGCACTATTGGAAAAAAAATCCAGAGATTCGGATTATTTTGAAATAATAATGGTATATATATTGATGATATATAATAACGGAAGATATATTATAATTTGAATAGATTATGTATCTAAAAAGATAAGTTTTTTACCTAACTATATTGACTTATTAATTGATGTGGCCCAAAAATATAATACCACTTTAAT
The DNA here is from genome assembly GCA_963922045.1 of Persicaria maculosa. Lineage (NCBI taxonomy): Eukaryota > Viridiplantae > Streptophyta > Magnoliopsida > Caryophyllales > Polygonaceae > Persicaria > Persicaria maculosa. Next base: position 637,379 of record OY998254.1, on the reverse strand, counting down.
TCAGAATATGCCACGTAAGCAAAATTAATCCCGCTTTAATCCAGAAAATTCCGTGGCCGCGAGGTCGCGCTAGTGGCATCTGTATTAATAGATAGGGTAATCGTATGATGTGACTTAAATATATTGGATCATCATTAATTGACGTGTCAGAAACCCGAGTCAGATTGCACCCGAGAACGAGGAAGGCAAATAGTACATAAAACATATGTGAATCACATTAAAAGTTGTCAACCTTTTTAAAGCCCTTAAATTCTAGATAATTCTTCAAATTTACTTATGAGATATTTTGAAGTTAGATTATTTCAACATGAGATGTATTAATCTTGTGTGTTGAATTGTTTTGCTTTTCAAAGTTTGGAATTGGTGAATACTATGGAGTAGAAGTTAATTTTATAATCTATTTAAATAAAACTACGGAGTTCAAAATTTATGTATGCAGTATAATATCATATAACATATATTATAATTATAGTACAAGTTAATTTTGCGTAAATACTATGGAGTTACTTTTAGATTTCAATGATTAATTTATAAAAAAACAGCATAAGAATAAAATTAAGAAATAAGGTTATATTAGATAGATTTTTGATCTAAAAAGATAAGTTTTTAGCTACCTATATTCGTTTATTAATTGGTGTAGTCCAGAAATATAATACAACTTTAATCCAGGAAAAGCCACGTAAGGGAAAATAATCCCGTTTAATCCAGAAAATTCCGTGGCCATGAGGTCGCGCCAGTGGCCTCTGTTTTAGTATTTTATATAGATATATAGATATAGATATAGATTCGATTATATATTTGATCTGAGCGCCATTCTATATATCTATTTACTTATTTACCAAAGGAAAAAAAAATGCATAACATAATTGTTTTGAATTTATAAATTAGTTGAAAAGAGATATAATATAATTAATAAAAAAATACTGAAAATGATTTAATAAGATAAAGTGGATAATAAACTCAAACACACCACATAATAAAAAAATATTAACCCTTACAATAAATTTAAACTATGTAAAAATGAATAATTAATTTATAATTCAATTTTAACATTATAAAAAAAAGTTAAACTGATTCAATTACAGTACACTTTTAACACAATAAATAACAATTAACTTATATTAAAGTGAAACTACCTAAAAATTCAATCCATTAACAATTAACTTGATTGCTACAAAAAAGCCGGATGACTTTTTTAATACATAAGTCACATAATGACAATATAGTAATCGAGGTGAAGAAGAGCAAAAATGAAATTCTACGGTCCGAGGCCTGAGTAAATTGATTGAGAACGTATTCTTGAGATTGAGTTATCGAACATTATATAGTTTCGTAAATGACTCCAATATTTTGTGTTACGGTCCGAAAGTTGTAGATGCTTGATTTTGGCTCTCTGCTTCCAAAATTTGTGACTATATTCCAATAGTCTTGCTTTCTTATGTTCCAATCTAGCAAGTTTGGCTTCTTCATTTGTTGTAATCCTCCCCCAAGGGAGTTTAAGCTGGAAATTCTTTATTTGTAATTCAACCTGCGCTAACTGTTTTGACAGATTACTTGTTTGCTTTTTACACCAATTTTTTGTATTTTGTTTAAGGAGTTTTTGTTTTTGCATAAGTTTGTAGGCAAAGGATCCAGATAGCTTATTACTCCATGCTTTCTTAACCATTTCTTCGTAAGCTTTGTTTGTAGTCCATGCCATTTCAAATCTAAAAGGGGTTCCTTTCTTTGATCGATGCTTACCAATATCGAGAGTGATGGGGCAATGATCAGAGAAAGAAAAAGAGTGATGCTTAGTTCTTAGGTTGGGGAAGGATGAAATAATGTGTTAATGTGTTGATGGGAGAGGTGGCCCTTGCAAGAGGTCAAGGGTTCAAATCCCACTTCTTACACAATTTGTGTATTAGTGGGTGCTCAAGCCTTCATTGGCTTGGGTGAGCCTGCCTGGTGGCTTGCCGCCTGGCTAAACCGGTTCGCGTCCTTTGCAGGCTAGGGTCCGGACCCGTGGGGGATTAGTCGATAACCTCGGAACCCCCCACGTCCAAAAAAAAAAAAACTATTTTTGGAAAATAAAATCAAATAATATGTCCGTTGCAGTATACGTTTCGGATGTCCTGCAGTATTCAATAATAAAAAGAAAGGGCTAGAATTAACGAAAAGGAAACTCAGTTGCAGATAGGCTGCCCAACCCACCAATATCAACAGATCACAACTCTAAAAACATAATGGAGAATATAGATTCGCACAACAATAACAGATGGGGGGAATAAAATAATAACAGTCATCATATATGCTGCCCAACCCACCAACTAGTCATACATACATGCTTGTAATATTTCCTTGGCATTGAGATACCCCAGTGTATGCTTAAAGAAAGAAGAAGAGCAAGACCAATTTCAAGTGGAGTGACATATTTATTGAGGCAAAGACTCTGAGTAAATCCTAACAAAATAAATAGACATCAAATACCTCTTTGTCCATTTCTATGGAACGCATTCATTTGATATAGCACATCCTTGGACATTTTAAATTTGTCGACCACCAAATCCTTCATACTTATTTATAACTCATAAGCTTCAATATGCATCTACAACATTATCAATTTGTCCCACTTACCACCCTCTCGACCTAGTCGGGGGAAGGGTGCGTACAACTCGACCCCCAGACCCTGCTTTAAGCGGGATACACTGGGCACGTTGTTGTTGTTGTTGTTTCTCTTCACAAATAAAAATCAACTAGGATATTGATGCAACAGAGGGAGTATCCAATACAAGATATGCATTACAGAATATTAATAATGAATTTAAAAGAAACAAGAACTGATTACAGGCTTCTAGCAGGTGATTAAAGCATATTAAGGAAACAAAACGTAAAAGGGATGCTATTCTCAAAACTGACCTCGAAAGAATTTCTCAAGAATGCGACTTTTCCTAGCTAGGATCATCCCCAACTTCCTAGGTCTCTTCTCAAATATCATTTGCAGAATCTGAGCTGCGAGAAGATGATTTGATTTCAACAGGTCCATGAAAAGGCGACCTATTGCTGAGGAGTAATCGATCTAATGCTTGATATAGCATCACATAGCCATAATCTAGCCTCTGAACGGCCTTCAGAGGTAATAAGACTCCATAAACTCTTCTCTAACTCAGTAAAAAGTGATGTTGTTGGATTTGAAGAGCCATTAACATCAGCCTCACCGGCCCAGATGAGCTTGGACAGAAACAACCGAATCATTTTGATTTTTGAAACCTATAACAACAATAAATATGAAAAATTGAGGAAACTGCATCAGAACCAGCTGTTTACATACTAAACTTTACAACTCCATCGAAGACAAAAGGGCGATTGACAGGGTTACGGTTGCTTGAATTCCATATAATTGCATCTTAAACTGACTTCATATGTGTAAAATCAAGGGCAAGATTAAACCTTAAAAAACAAAATAAACAAGAAGTGCTCGAATCGAAGCGAAGTGTAACCTGATCTTCAAATCTGATACCTCTTCAAATTCTGTGGGATTGAGAGAATCTAGGGTTCCGGTGTCTATAGCTCCGTTTCGCCGAGTCGACGAAGCGTTCGATTTTCTTTATGTAGATTTTTTATTCGAAATGCACATTTTATTTGGGATATTATACTAGATGACCCGTAAAGTAGAAGATTTTTACAAAATCACCCACAAAACCATCCAATTTTGGCGGCAAGCTTGTAATTTGGTACTATGTTTTATACGAAAATTTATTTTCATTGCAAATTTTTAATAAATATTCCGATAACCAGTGTAGAATACCGCAACAACTTAATTATATATTGAAATCCACTACAATAACTCAATAGCTTAAGCTATGTGGTAAAATTACGTCAATATGAACGCGATGTCCTAAACCCTAATTTATCTTTAATTTCCAGTATTGCCGGTTAGCTATAGAGGAAAAAATGTATCATATTCGGTATATTATCCAACTTGATTATTACTACCCCGACACTAAATTTGAATTCCATCACATTATGGCACATGTACCCCTCTATAGAAAATCAATGTTGCACCACAACAGCATCACTATCCACCGCAGCTTGTTGTGGTCGGGTGGAGGTGAGGTGGTATTTTTAGGAGCCACCACGGATCCTTTGTGCAGGGATTCGCTTTTAAGTGTGGCCATTGCTCATAATTGATGGAGGATAGAGACCCGGTAGGAGAGAATGGCCATCTCATCCGCAAATGTCGATCTATCGTCGGATAGGATGGGAGGTGAAGGTTAGATAGGTGAGGCGGCAAGCTAATAATGCCGCCGATTCGTTAGCAGATTATGCGGTTAGGATGGATGATTCTTTTGTCACTTTTTACGACCCTCCAGAGTGCATCTGTGAGATTGTACCCTCGACTTCCGGGTTGAGGCTTTGAACTAATGTTATCTTTTTTTTTGGAAGCATGTAAAAATTAGGAAAAACGCCGGCTATGCGGCTTCTTTCATAACGCATCCGAACGGACATGAACATAGAGTTCTGGATCCTCATGCAATTCTGTCAGCCACTGAATTTGAATCCCTGAAAATATTATCTATGAAATAAAATAGGCATTGCCCGCCTTTTAAACCAAAAAATAGTGAATTCGTGTTAAATAAAGAAAACAAAAATGGAGGTGAGTAGAAAAAAAGCTCTCTTTCTCTCCCTTGGAAAACCCTAGCCGCCATCAACATGTAGCACTACCACCGCCTCCGGCTACATTCCCGGTCGGCCGCGACCCACGCCTCCAAATCATCCACCATCACCTCTTAGCACAACCCATGAAACAAAAACCCTAGCCCACAAATCCTCCCAAAAAACCTTCCTAAAAACAAAAATCCAACCCTTTTAGAGATCTCCGTCAGCGCGGCCCCTGCTCCGGCCGCCGCCACTAATGGTGGTTCTCCGCTCCGGTGGCCTATGCAGTGGTCCCACAAGCACCCGCCGTCGTCGCCGCTTTTGGGTACCGGTTACCTCCTCGACGGCCCGCACGACAGCCCACTGACTCTGGCCCTCCTCCACAGCGTCGCTCCGTCCAAGCTCCCGCCGTCGCCGCTTCTCCCTTCCTCCGGCGTTCTGGTGAGACTATCCCCACGACCCCCGTCTGTCTTCCACCGCTGCATGCGATGGTCTGGCCACCCGGGGTTCCTGATCCTGGCCGTGATGGGCCCAGGGGCGCCGGTAATCGATCTCCTCGACTCCCTGGCCGCCCGCCCTCCCCATCCTCCGGCGTCTTCCTTCCTTTCTCCTCCTCCATTAACAACCCTCCCTCCTCCCAGATTCTGTTTGTTTAGCCAAATCTCAAAAAAGAAAAAAAAAAAAAAAAACTGCCTTCCAATCCCAAACCGGAAAAAAAAAACAAATAACCAAAAAAAAAAAACTTTCTTCCAGTCCAAAAATTAAGTCCTGCCTCTACAAATCTTCAAATATCTTTTTTCCCTTTAAAAAAAAAACAAATACATATTCTTTTTCAATTTTTGCTTACAACTAATTCTTGTTCTCAGCATTGTTCCATATGGCAGCCTCAACTTGGTGATTGGCTTTCCGGGGTTGGAGCCTTCCTCGAGCTTAGCCATCACTGAATCCGGAATCAGAATCACAACCATCGTCGCTTTCTAAGCCAACCTTGTCAAACTCGATCAACAACTCCATTGGCTTGCATGCAAGCAGTCTAAGCCACCGATCCAGATGATATCAAGAAACAAGGCGCAAGTTCTAAATCGATGTTTTAATTTTATCTTTAAGGCGCAAGTTCTAGATGTTTTAATTTTCTCTTTATTTGTAATTTGTAATATTAGGCTTAGGCTAGTGTTTTTTTTTTCTTTTTTGACTGGCGACCCTCGTTGTAGGGTCTTTCAAGCCATCTGTTGATGGCTTCAAGATCGCGTTGTCGATCTACTTTTTGCCTACCGTCAAAAAAAATAAAAATAAAGACTAAACTGGCGGTCAAGTTTCTCTCTCTATACGAGTATAATAACATCAAAGAAGCTCATATTTCAGCTCATTACTATGCTTATATTCACGAGCTCTAGTTCATACTACGTACCTATTAGTTTAAACTAATCGATTATAACATGAATCCCGATTTTATAATCTAAACACAAAAACAAACCCTGTTCAACTAACATTCTCACAACATTTCCCAAGATAAAAAGAGGGAAGACAATGCAATACTTCGTAAACTGAAAACTTAAAGACTATCTATTAATCTTACTAATTATGTTAGCATTTTGTTAACGTGTCACGCCCACAATTAAATCTGATTATTTTAATATATTTCTCTTTTCTTATTGGTTGGTTATATTATCGGAAAGATCTTTGAGATATGTTTCCTTTTTTATTTTGATCGTAATCATCTCCTTAATTGTCTACCTATATTGAACTTGAGTTGAATCTTTTGACTAATTTATTTTTGAAAATTGAAATTATGTATTTCCCATACTAAATCGATTACAATTTTCCCATTGTCTACTTACAATGAATATTTATTTCAGAATATTATAATATTAAAAATATGAAAATACGCATATTAAAATATTCTCTTATCTCATATAATGTATTATTAAAGGAAAGTGTGTGATCATATTATTTGATTTTATTTTCCAAAAATATTTATTCTTAATTTGGATATACATATTGGAGTCATTTACGAAACTATATAATGTTCGATAACTCAATCTCAAGAATACGTTCTCAATCAATTTACTCAGGCCGAGGTATGCTCTCGGACCGTAGAATTTCATTTTTGCTCTTCTTCACCTCGATTACAATATTGTCATTATGTGACTTATGTATTCAAAAAGTCATCCGGCTTTTTTGTAGCAATCAAGTTAATTGTTAATGAATTGGCTTTTTTTTATAATGTTAAAATTGAATTATAAATTAATTATTCATTTTTACATAGTTTAAATTTATTGTAAGGGTTAATATTTTTTTATTATGTGGTGTGTTTGAGTTTATTATCCACTTTATCTTATTAAATCATTTTCAGTATTTTTTTATTAATTATATTATATCTCTTTTCAACTAATTTATAAATTCAAAACAATTATGTTATGCATTTTTTTTTCCTTTGGTAAATAAGTAAATAGATATATAGAATGGCGCTCAGATCAAATATATAATCGAATCTATATCTATATCTATATATCTATATAAAATACTAAAACAGAGGCCACTGGCGCGACCTCATGGCCACGGAATTTTCTGGATTAAACGGGATTATTTTCCCTTACGTGGCTTTTCCTGGATTAAAGTTGTATTATATTTCTGGACTACACCAATTAATAAACGAATATAGGTAGCTACAAACTTATCTTTTTAGATCAAAAATCTATCTAATATAACCTTATTTCTTAATTTTATTCTTATGCTGTTTTTTTATAAATTAATCATTGAAATCTAAAAGTAACTCCATAGTATTTACGCAAAATTAACTTGTACTATAATTATAATATATGTTATATGATATTATACTGCATACATAAATTTGAACTCCGTAGTTTTATTTAAATAGATTATAAAATTAACTTCTACTCCATAGTATTCATCAATTCCAAACTTTGAAAAGCAAAACAATTCAACACACAAGATTAATACATGTCATGTTGAAATAATCTAACTTCAAAATATCTCATAAGTAAATTTGAAGAATTATCTAGAATTTAAGGGCTTTAAAAAGGCTGACGACTTTTAATGTGATTCACATATGTTTTATGTACTATTTGCCTTTGTCGTTCTCGGGTGCAATCTGACTCGGGTTTCTGACACGTCAATTAATGATGATCCAATATATTTAAGTCACATCATACGATTACCCTATCTATTAATACAGATGCCACTAGCGCGACCTCGCGGTCACATAATTTTCTGGATTAAAGCGGGATTAATTTTGCTTACGTGGCATATTCTGAATTAAAGTGGTATTATATTTTTGGGCCACATCAATTAATAAGTCAATATAGTTAGGTAAAAAACTTATCTTTTTAGATACATAATCTATTCAAATTATAATATATCTTCCGTTATTATATATCATCAATATATATACCATTATTATTTCAAAATAATCCGAATCTCTGGATTTTTTTTTCCAATAGTGCCCAGTCAATTTCAAACTTGAATTGATTTGTAATTGTATATTGATTGATTTTTGCTAAATTTAATCTTAAATTATTTTATGCGATATAAAAAAATATTCCAATCAAACTATTTTGATATTAATAATTTAATTAAACAAATTACAACTAAGATAGTAAAATATAATTTATTAACGGACCGCAGAGAAGGTGGGTAATAAGAGAAGATTAATTATGAAATTATTTTATTGTATATATATTTTTAATTAAATTATTTTTATAGTACCTAATGGCTAAATTATTTTTAACGGAATTTTCGTGTAATACCCCTAGGGTATAGCGTAATTCGCATGGTGTACCAAAGTTGTACTTATTTCGCAAAATACCCTTAAGGTTTGGACAATTTCCGGCTCGTGCCCCTCCGTTACTTATTAATGAAAAACGTTAACTTTCTGTTAAATGCTTGCCTCTTAGCCCTTACCTCTTTGCATCTTTCTCTCTCCCGCAAACCATCGACTCGAGCAAACAGGGAGACGACTGGACATGGAAGAGCTCAACGTCGACGAAGGACGGAGTGGAAGACGAACCCGATGCTGGCGAGCTTGGGTGGAGACCGGTAGGTGGAGTCGGCGATTATTGGTTCAAGCGAGGAGGTATGTGTTCGATTTTTCTTTGAACATTATGAAATTTAGGTTTTGGGGATTTAGTGAGTTGATTTGGGGATTTAATTGATAGAAAAGTTGAATTTAGGGTTTGGGGATTTTTAGTACTCCGTATTGGATCTCAAGCCCATCTGAGTTAATTACAAGGTTGTTGAGTGTTTGAGATTACAAGGGTGGATCTTCATGGTTTGAAGAAGATATTGGGGAAATTTTATGATACAAACTTGTCAATTTTTAGGATTTTGTGTACTTTTTTTTGTTAATGCTTTGTTCTTCACTAGGGAGATTTAGGAGACCTTGCAATTTTATGTATTTGAGTTTGACAGGTAAAATAAATGACAAAAAAAATATGACAGTAAAAAATATGATACAAAATCAAGGTAAAAGAAATGATAGCAAAACATTGTGCACCTAGGTCTTGATTTCAAGCTTATTAGCTCAAATGGAAGAGCGTTGTGCTTTCGCACAAAGATGCAGGTTCAAATCCTGCATAGGCTCATGTGGTTATATAGTTATGATGAAGTAATAGAAGTTACAAATGATGCAAAGTTAATCTAATACTAGAACAAACCAAGGCATGCGTAGCATTGTTTCTTGAAAGGTTGAATGAGTTTTCAAGTTAATCTATGATAGAAATTAGAAAATGCATTTTATACCTTCTGAAGCTATGACAGCAAAGTCAATACTCAAAGCTTAAACTTCCATTCTGTGTTTGTACTTCACAACCGCCCACAACACCATGAGTTTACATTCAAACACCACTGCTCACAACTACGCACAATGCCATGAGTAAATTATTGTGTGTTTTATTTTTTTCATCAGAATACTTTAGGATAAAAGGAGCAACCATATGTTCAACATATATAAAAATACTTGGGGATAAAAGAAAAATCCATATCAATATGAATGATAAAAGCTATAAGAACAAAAAGAGAAGTGGAGAACGTATCATAAACGTGAGGTAGTGATAAAGCAGAATATGAACAAAGAAAGTGAGAGGACGACCACCTCAACCAGAATTTAGAACATGCATGTGGATGTTTAACACATTTAAAAACATGTAGTGACAATTCATGCTGACTTATCAATATACTAGAGCAGTAGCCTTGCCATTGGGCAGTGTAAAGGCCCAGATTTTTTAAATAATAATTTAAAAATAAATAAAATAAAATGGATTTAATTTGGATGTTTAAAGGAAAACTTGTCATTAATCTACTAAATCGAAATTGAAATTCTTAGAGCGAATTCCGGCCCAAATTTTCAATTTATACAAATAGATTTTATTCTGCTTTTCAAGAATTTCATTATTAAATCCGGATTGAAAATTTTAAAATTTATTTGTGAACGAGTCGGGATAAGATCGAAAGAGCGGGTTTCGAGATATCTTTTTTCGGGTATTCAAAATATCTTTTTATTCAATTTCTTTTCTCCTCTCTCTCTCTCTCTCTCTCTGAGGAAGATTCCTCCACTCCTAATTTTCCCAGCTCACCTCCTCTGTTTGGTTTGGTCCCCTACAAGTCTACAACCTCTCTCTCTCTCCCTTGTTGTCCGAATGCAGCTTTGCCCAGGATTCCTCTTTGACTTCTTGTAATTGGAACCCAAGCACAAAAAAAACACTATCAGCCCCCATATCCTCTCTTCCACTCCTTCACTGCGCCGCCGCCATCAGTAACCACCAAGCCACCACCACTCCCTCCGTTCTGATCCCGCGACCCCGATCGAGTAGCCCAGGCGCCTCCCGAGTTCTCCCGAGCGCACCTCTCTGAGCACCCACAAGCAGTAGCAACGCAGCAGGCAACACCAGCTCCACCCCCTTCCCTCCGACGCCGACGAGCCGCCAGGAGAAGCCCCGGAGCCACCGACCCCTTCCCCCCTTCCGTCTCTGTTTTCCGAGGAGCCCAAGCCGTCTGCATCCTCCTCCTTCTCACCCTCGTCGAGAAGTAACGGCTAGCAGCACCGCTTCCGCCTTCCTCGTCGTCCGAGACCGATATTGAGCCACACGAAAGCACCCGGAGCCGCTGGAGCAGCCACCGAGTCTCCTCCTCCTCTTCTGCTTCAGTTTCCCCTTTTTCAATCGGTGAGCCTGTCCTTCCCCATATCTCGCTCTTAAAAGTCTTAAAGGTTCACCTTTACAATGTTCCTTCCCTTCCTAGGCCAGAAGCCCCGTGATTCCGACTCCGACGGTCCAAATCGAACTCCGGCGAGCTCTTTCCGGCGACGTTTTCGACGGCCACTCGGTGAGCTTTCTCTTCCTCCGTCCTATTTGCTCTTGTGTCGGTCCTTCTGGGTTAATTGAGGTCGGGAAAAGGTGATGGCGAGGGAGAGAGCGAGTCGGGATTAATTGCCGCCGGAACCTAGTAATCGCCTTCTTTCTTCCGTGTTTTCCATCGCCGAGCAGAAGCGCTCCTGTTCTATCAGATTGGGGGAGAAGGGTTTTGTGAACCAGCCCCGCCTTTCCTTTTCTTTTTGTGAACCGGCGGTTCGGGCCTCTTTTACCCTATTCAGTTAACTCACCATCAGATTGGGTCCTTTCTTCCTTCAGATTTCGATTGGGCCTTTCTTTGGGCCGGGTTCTGGTGTCTTCTCTCCGGGTTATGGGCTGCTGAGTGTTGGGTTTAACTTCTGTGGGCTGCTGGGTATAATGTGGTTATAAATTGTTATTGTTAAATGATTTGTATTATGTTATATCCACATGTGAGATGATTTTATATTATATTGATGTTAAATGTATTTCTTTTATTGATTGTTATATTATTGTGTATTTGGAAAAGATGTATTTACTGAAATTATGATTATCCATTTTAGGGTATTTTAAAACAATATTATTGAGACATGTATTTTGTGATGTTAAATATGTACTTTTAGGGATTCTAAAATGATTTATTGGCTCGGATTATAACTATGATTTGTGAAGAGGATTTACCCTTGATATTTTTTAAGCATTGTTTGATAAACTATTTAAAAAGAGATCTTAAGTTCGGAAAAATCTTTTAACGATTGCTGTTGGAAAACCGAAATGCCGGAATTATTTCTATAATATGATTTTGAGGTATTGATTTTAAGGTTTAAATGTTTAATGTCGGAATTTGGTTAAGTAAGATTTTAAAAGAATTGTTTTAGATATGAGTTGACTTAACTTGATATTTAAGAGTTTGGAAAACTTTGAGAAAATGATTTACTTGTTTCAACTCGGTGAATTTATTGTTGAATCCTGCTTGAGAATTTTGTGGATTTTAGATAAGACGGAATGATCGGAAATGAGATATGTGAAGTTATGTGTGATAGTTAGGGGCGCCTTGTGTGATTTAGATAGACTTATGCATATCTGTATTTGTTAGGTGATTGTTGCTTGTTGGACTCCGCTTGCGTTACCTTTTGTTGTTCGGCATTTCAGGTAAGTTCCCTAGGGGGCTTACTCAGGTTGGACATTCATGCCTGTCGTTGCATTTTATGTTAGGTGTTGCATATGCATAAAAGCATGCCATGTAGTATCATGTTTAGGTTGCACTAATTGATTGAGCATCTGTTTAATTTATGCGTTTGAAACAGAACGGCCGTTATCTGTGATAGTCCTAGAGTCTTTGCTAGGGTCATAGGGTAGCCCAGCCTCATCGGGTACCCTGAGTCAATCGAGTCATGAACTTCCTTATATTATGATATGCCTGCGGGCTTCATTGTGGAGCGGGTTAGGCATGCGTGCCCCCCGATTATGATGGAATGCATTCACGAGCTGGCCAGCCTCCGCCCTATCGGAAGGGGGTGGAGGTAGGAGAGGGATATGCCACTTGGCATTGTCTTGGGCCCTTTACAGTTTTTCTGCACATTATTATACTTAGGGGCATGCTAGTGTGTTTGACTTTCGTATTGCATTAGAGCATCTTTATTAGGTATAGCACATACTATGTGGCCTCAGCGAGGACTGCCGGTCCCGCATGAGTGGCTCGATCTGACTCCTTTCCCCGTTCTTTTTTTTAAGATATTTTCTGCAGATATTGTTTGCTCCTTGCTTCTGTGACGGGAAACCCTTTGGCGAATCGAAGAACCTAGCTAATATTCTAACTTGGTAAAATGGTAATCACTCGCTTATGATTTGGTTTTGACCTGGCTTTGTCGTGGCATTTGTATCTTAACCTTGCGTCTGCTTGACTTTCATTTGAATTGAATTTCGCGACATAGTCTTAAGATAGGTTAAGGGTACCCAACGACCCTTCGTGACTTTTAGGGTTTGAAATCCCTCTTTCCACTAACCTTAAAATGAGTTTGAAACCTCGAGCCGTACCTGGATTGCAAGATCCGAACAAGGGGTTTTATCCCTTGAAACGTAACCCGGAAATCATAATTCTGGGCCGTTACAAAGATGGTATCAGAGCTGAGGTTGTGCAATTCGGGTACGCCAGGGGTCGAGTGTATGTTTTGGAAAAATCGCCCATGAATTTCAAAGGATTTGAAAGGATTTTGAAAAGGGGCAAAGTGAACTTAAGATGTCTAACTTAAATTGGACTAAGTAATGAACTTGACTTGTAATAAAAGAGGAAAACCGACCAAATGAGGACGCGAGTGGGTAGTAAAGGCGTTAGACCACCCCTAATGGGTGAAGTTGGGAATGGTAGGCAAAATATGAGCTTGTTCTTTACAAATGGGTTGGGAGACTCCAAGGAGATCATTATGAATGTTATTAACTGATTCTGTGTTGAATGCTTGCTATGCTAGTGATCTAATTTGGATGTCTTAACTATAAAATGTGCATTGACTTACTTGTGCAAACGGGATAGCGGGAGTGTCCTTATTTCTACATTGTTAAACCCAGCTTGTGTGAAACAGCCCTCCACTATGTTTGTTAACCCTTTGATGGTGCTATCGAGTCTTTCTCTCGAACATCAGTGTCTCCCACGGGGAATCGGGTTGGCAAACACATTATGTCGGAATCATGTATGGATATGAAGGTTCTCTGAGTGAGTATTGGAAGGTGGTTCTTGATGGCATCTTGATTCTTATGATGATCAACCAGTGTCTTCTTGCCATGAAGAGTCGTACCGGAGTCCCACGGGAAAGAGGGGTGATGAGTCGGTTGGGGAAGGTCAATGGTTGCCCTTAGGGATCCCTGTTCGGTTGTAATGGTGACTCTCTCTGAACTATATGACATGATCTTATAGCCTCCTGCATATACCTTGCGAATGACTATTAGTACAGACTGCTCATGCTATTACATATGTGATTGCTTAGATTGCTTCAGTCTCGTGTTGTGTTTGGCCTTCTATCATGATCACATGTTTTTATAGCATGTTTTACTTGGCCTATTGATCGTATGATTGATTGGAAGCATAAACCACATGATATGAACCTATATGCTTTTTGTTTTCGCCTGGGTTAGGTCCATGATAGTGTGATAAACTCTTCTCCGTACAATTTCCTGGAAATGATCTCCTTAGCATGTTAGATGATGATGTGTCGATGCTCCTTATTCCTTTTGTGACAAGAATCTATCGCATGCCCATCCATTTTGTATTCGTCAAATTGAATAGTGCTGATGATTTTGCAAGTTGATATTGTTGTGTGTTACTTGCGTGGAATGGAGAATATGAGGTTTAATTGAGTCTTGGTGAATGAATGTTTCATCCTAGTATGTGCTGATTTGAACTCATGTTCCCGTATTCTAGTCATATTGCTCAATACTTAGACTCGTGTTATACATCGTAAAAACCTCCCTCATGCTTCTATATCGTGGAATATGATTAAGTGATTTCTTACGCGTCGTCATGATTAGTTGCATGCATGTATCGTACGTTATATTGAGCTTTTAGCATCATGTAGGACCCCCGGTTGTGACTTATGCGAACTCGTATCTTGCCTAGGTTGTTGCTGATTTTCTCTTGAGCTAGGTCCCTGATAGTGTGATTCTCCTCTTTCATATCATCTTAGGTGTTTTACTCAGTATTAGACTGATGTTGAATTCGATGAGCGACTTGCTTTTCGTGATGGTTATCTTAGCATGCTTACATGTTACCTCTCGGTAGTGTTTCCCTATTACTCGGTTTTATCATCTCGCACTTGCATGAATGTAAGACTTGACACATCGCATGATCACACACCACGCTATACCATGATTTTACATACGCATAACACTTGAATGTTAGGATGAATCTAATCGCCTTATCTTGATTAATTGTATCCATGTTGATATGTGTAGGTAGTGTCCTGTAGGGCTTAATTATGATTCCCAATATGACTCGCTAAATGATCACGTGTTGTACTTGTTCTATGATGTGATGACTATTGTACCATATATATATGATCTATGATGGTTCGTTCCTAGTATGACTATAATCTATCGCCCTTGATGTCATTCTTACTTTTGATAATGCCTCGTGCTTCGTAAATATCATGATGAAATCCTTTTAACGGCTCATGATTATGCTTGTATCACGCTATGTATCTCTAGAATCATGTAGGACCTATGCTTTCTAAATGTATCTCGTCATATGATTACGTGTTATACTTGACCTATTATATGATCATTGTGTTAGATGAGATAGTTACTATGTTACTCTTATATGTTCTCGTATGATGCATACACCAAGCTCGTGCATTGTTCATATATGTGACAATTGTGATACCCAATAAATCTTGCATATCTTTCTTGAGTTACTAAGCATATCGACTTTCATGGGATAATAGACTGTTATCTTGTCTCGCATGCATCCGTGTAGCACTCGAATATGTCTTTTGGAATGAATACGTATGTCGTGCTCCTTGATATAGGTACATGTTAGAGTGGATTAATATGAATGATATGCCCCATGATGAATTTGTGTTTGCTTGCCACAATTGTAACTTAATAGACCTCCATAAGGGCGTTGTTACTATTCCCGGGTCAGAGTCTTCTCTCTAGTATTGTCGTCTGTAGTTGTGGTCCGTGTTTCTTCCCCGAAGGGAATTTGGTTTATCCTTTCTTGTCACTCCCCTATCTCCCCTAACTTGGACTCTTGCGCGATACATTAGACGAGCGACCGCATGGGAAAAGAGAACGAGGAGTTGGATAACGATATAACAGTGCAACGGAAGTGTGAGCCCATAACCCACGGGCCTCAGGATCAATGATGTCAACGGAATGGGCACGCATCAAGAATTTTGGTTACTGAGTAAGATATGACTTGCAAGCGAGAGTGTTCTCCGTTCGAATTACTAACCCTTTTGAACTTGTTGACAATGATATTGCACTAACTTGGCGATGAGATTTACGTGTTGATGTGCTGACTTGATGATGACTATTGCCTGATTGCCTATCGTCTAGGATGATATGATGTGATGTCTTATGGATCTAATGTACCATGATGTCTTGACGTGTTGCTACTCTAAGTTGCTAAGCATGGTTCGAATTCCCTTGCCTGTAAAATGTGAATTATATATGCTAAGAAGCCTGAATTGTATCTGATAAGGTTATAACACAACGTATTAGCTTGACTTGATTATGTTCATATATGATGTTTGCGATGGTTATTGAGCATGATGGTAAACCGAGACTTATTGAACCCATGATATTATGTTTATAAATGCTAGTTGACATGATGTAGACCTTATGTTTGATGATTTTAATTATTGCTTCTTCCTTAATCCTGTGGGTGAGGTCGTTGGTAGCGTGGTAGAAGAGTGGGTAAAGAGCTTGAGTGGTTAGGAATATCGGGATGTTACGAGATAAGTCGCAAGAGAGAGATATTGGTTTAGGTAAGACTGAGTGAGCTTTAGGAATTTTGCAAGGCATGATGATGGTGATATCTTGGGAAGTGTGGGAAGTGTAAGAAATGGCCTTAAGAGAAGTGAGGATATAGTATGAGAGGGTACTCGGGTGTGGAGTTAGAGATAGGAGTTGGATTCTTAGAGGTGGATGGTGTGTGAGAGTGCTTGATGGAATGAGGGGTGAGATTGGAGTGTCGAAATGAATTGGGATTCCTTCAGAGGATTTTGTCGGAGTTAGTGTTGTTGAGTTTAGAAGAGGATTAATCTTGGATTGAGATTGGAGACGGGCGAGTGGTTGTGTTTTATTTTGGCTGGTATGATGTGAGGATTGCCTTTATTATGTGATTTATTTATATTTGCTGACATTTTGGTGATTTATATAATGCTTGATCTTCCTTTTTCTGAATCTTAATAGCATGACCTTGTTTGTATTGATGTGGTTATAATTAGTTTTGTTTCATTGACTTGTGATGAAATTCCGTTGTGGCTAACCTTGCAAATACAAATGTTTGATGTGATAAATCTGTTATGATAATGCTGGATGGAAATTGGATAGGACGACTATGTGAATTTATGCGTTAAATGAGATCCCTTGTTGTGACTGACCCCACTATGATTGCGGTGTTGATATGCGATAGTGAGATACCCTTTATGATTTATGGTGTGATGTCGAGACATTGTTATGATTTTGATATGTTGTTGAGATGCACATTATAACCTTTAGTGTGATTTGGAGATGCTTGATGTGACCTTGTGGCACTGTGTGGGTACATGGTTGAGACTTGTCGCATGATGTGTTGGTTGGAGATTGATTGGTTTAAGCTGTTATGCATTTATTATGACGTATGAATCTTGCTTGAATGGAGAATGATGGATTGATTTGATTCCGGAAACTAGGAAGAGAATATGGGATTAGCCCTTAGAGGTGGATGATTCCACCTCTCAACTTCTGAATTTGATCGTTTGATATGCGAGAAACTAATCTGGTGGTTGGAAGATTTTGACGAAATCTTGATTTGAAAGGATTTGACTTGAATTGATTTTTTTTCCAATAGTGCCCAGTCAATTTCAAACTTGAATTGATTTGTAATTGTATATTGATTGATTTTTGCTAAATTTAATCTTAAATTATTTTATGCGATATAAAAAAATGTTCCAATCAAACTATTTTGATATTAATAATTTAATTAAACAAATTACAACTAAGATAGTAAAATATAATTTATTAACGGACCGCAGAGAAGGTGGGTAATAAGAGAAGATTAATTATGAAATTATTTTATGGTATATATATTTTTAATTAAATTATTTTTATAGTACCTAATGGCTAAATTATTTTTAATGCAAGATGGTACGTGGTAACGTTAGCACTTGATATCGTTAATTATTAAACAATTTGTAGGGTTACAAATAAATTCATAAGAATATGACATGTTATAAATAAACTATTATATTTTGGTACGTAGTAATATATAATGATGGATTTTGAACAATAATATAAATAAATTTATAAGGGTTAAATTGTTTGATTAAGATTGGGTATTTTATAAGGGTTTTGATTTTTTATACGCGTCACATTCTTGATTAAAATGGTGTTAAAGCAGAGGTCTGAAACGACCTCTGGTGCGATTTCACATCCATTGAATTTTCAGGATTAAAATGGGATTATTTTTGGTTACGTGTCATATTTTGAATTAAATTGGTATTATATATTTGTGCCACATCATTTAATAAGCTAATATAGTTAGGTAAGAAAAACTTATCTTTTTAGATCAAATAATCTATCCAATATGACCTTATATCTCAATTAGTTTTTTTATAATCTTTTTAATGTTAATATTAAATCAGACTATAATATTAGTTTATAAATAAGTGGTGAACGTATAACATAGTTAAAAAAAATCAGAAAAATACGATAGAAAAAAGACTATGTTGATATTAAAAGATCCAAAGATATCAACCAAATTATTATAAACTTTAAATTTCAAAAAATATATATAAATTAAACATTATTTTGCTTATGTTTATTAAGAAACCGCACAACGGGCGGGCCACGATACTAGTAATATTTAAAACAAAGACGCGGGTATTACACTAGTTATGCACTATAAATAAATTCATACAACATATTTCGGGCAAAGCAGATCACAAATCAGTGAGGAGCCTTATCAACAAAACGAGTTAAGTGATGCATGACTAATCGCTTTAAAGTGTTTAAAATGTTAAATCATCTAGAGCGAACAGAAGCAAGAATCCAATCATCATAACAAAAACAATATAAGATTACAGCTTCTCAAGTAAGAAAAGTTGACATCTTCCAATGTAGAACAAACCACAAACAAAGAAAGGTTCACTAGAGCCATGTAATTCAAAGATGGTTCCACAACTGATGCAAAATTTAGCTTCCTGGGCTAACTCTAAGTGGCTGGAACATTTATCTTTTTTCCTTAATCCTCATCTTCGTCTTCGTCGTCCTCAGCTCCAGTAGTAGCAGAGTTCAGAGCATTTAGTCTCTCGACCAAACGGGCCCTCCTCTCATCATAAGTCAACTTCTTCAAGTTGTACCTGCAATAAGATAGGCAAGAACTCGCATCAGAGAAATAATAGAATTGTTTCATTGTGCATAATTTTTAATACTTTCTCCAACCCAAGAACAAGTGTTTTATGCAGGCATGAATCAAGAATCAAATGCAGATTTGATGGAATTAAAGGAAGGGAATGAAAACAAGAGCAAGAATGTGGCCAGGTGCCTCTTTACCTCTTGTGTTCTTTAGGAGCTTCCTTCTCGGATTTCTTTGCAGTAGGATCAGCTCTGATAGCAGCGTGAACTTTCTTATATATCTCCTCGAGACTATCAGCTTCAATTCCCTTCTTCACGTACTCACTGAAGTGAGGCTGGTATTTTTCAGGCTCATCTTCTGTCAGGGTCTGCAAATATTCGAAAGATGCAATATTGTGAACAAAACAAACTCATACATCCAACAACTAAACAAAAATACTTTTTTAGGTACACTGTGTATTGATATTCCATGGTACAAAGCATTCAAGATTCAAGACACGATGTTAGCAGACTCTTCATTGGTTTATGCTTCTCCAAATCAACCAAATATTATTTATCAGTCTACCCACAAAAACCTCATTTTTAACATATACATATCCCAAAGCTTATATTGGCAGTCCTTTGACAAACAGTGCAAGATTACTCACCCTTATGTAGTCACCAACATGCCCACCATAGATGTACTTGCGGTGGACCTCAGCATCTAGTTGCTTATTGTCCTTGCTGAATCCAGCAAAACGCTTTTCACCATGAGGAATATCGAGTCCACCATCAAGTGCACCCTGAGGAATAATAAACAGTTATTAGCAAAAGAATAGCAATTATAGAAGTTGGACAACCTTACAACAGAAAACATCTGGGTCCAAGTATTAAGAGGTAATTTGGCAGAATAAGCCGAGGCTACAGCAATGTTAAAGAGACAGACTATATCTATGGGTACCTTGAGAGCACCAAAAACACGATTGCCCGTGGTGGTCCTCAGAAGCCCAACATCAAGGAGAGCACGGAAAGGCCTCCTGCTCTCACCAGGCTCAACAGAGAAATCTTCCCCAGTAGCTTCAACATTACCCTCATATTCTTCATCCATTTCAAGCTGTTTTAGCACCCGACGGGCCAACAACAGTCCAGTACAATAAGCTGAGACAAAAAAAATGATGTTAAAAGTTAGAACAAAAAAAACCTTAGTAGTAAATAAGCGAAAAAGGTAATCAAAACCCACCTGCAGCATAGTTGCTAAGTCCCACTTCAAGTCCATAGCGAGGCAATTCGTGAGCATAGGCAGCTGCAAGGATCATGTCCCCAGCTATGGTAGCAGAAACAATTTGAGCAGTGATATCTTTGTTGGTCTATTAATTGAGTCAAGGTGGAAACTACTTTCATACAAAAAACAAAAAAGTCCAGCAACAAAATATGGTAGTTAAAGAATCAAAAGACTTCAAGGTTAAGTCACACCATCAAACAAAAAGTCCAGCAGCAAGTCACAAGCAAAATATCAAGGTTAAAGTCACACCAGCAAGCTCACCACCTTGTCAAAAAAAGAACCAAAGAAGCTTACTACTTAATTATAAGAGAAACCCTCATTAACAATTAAGAACAGCACAGCTTTGTCAAGTATCTAAGAAAAAGCAAAGAGCGCAATATGAATACCAATGAGTCAAAAATAAGGATACAAATCGCACAACAAATCTGTATTTGGGAGTGTTGTACTTGTTCTTATCCTGATTAATCAGGCGAATTCTGGCACGGTAGTCAGTCTTTCCCTCTCCATCATCGTCATTAAGGAGGCACATTTCATCGAATAACATTATTAATACTTTGAAGAAACTTGCATTCAGGAAGACATGGAGAGGAAATATGAAGAATCAATTCACCTCGCCTTCTCTTGTACTTGACTTGGAACCTCTTAAAGTAGACCGGCGTGGCGTGGACTTGGAACCTCTTAACCGCACAACAAATCTGTATTTGGGTTGTATCGAATTTTGATTCGATGTCGGGACTCGGGAATGTAAAGTCGGTTTTCTCGGGTCCGATCGGGTATTGTCATGTCGCTCTACCCCTCTACCCTAGACCGGCGTGGCGTGGAAGGGAGATTTTGGGCATTGGGATTGGGCTGAATGTGGGCCGAAAGTTTCCGTTGTAGGCCCCAACGATTCTTGTTGGCCCAAATAACTGAAGTCGCATAAAATATAAATCTGAAAAACAGCGAAATCCTAGACCGGCGTGGCGTGGACTTTAAGGGTTTCGCTGTTTTTCAGATTTGTAACCTCTTAAATTCTGGTTGAGGTGGTCGTCCTCTCACTTTCTTTGTTCATATTCTGCTTTATCACTACCTCACGTTTATGATACGTTCTCCACTTCTCCTTTTGTTCTTATAGCTTTTATCATTCATATTGATATGGATTTTTCTTTTATCCCCAAGTATTTTTATATATGTTGAACATATGGTTGCTCCTTTTATCCTAAAGTATTCTGATGAAAAAAATAAAACACACAATAATTTACTCATGGCATTGTGCGTAGTTGTGAGCAGTGGTGTTTGAATGTAAACTCATGGTGTTGTGGGCGGTTGTGAAGTACAAACACAGAATGGAAGTTTAAGCTTTGAGTATTGACTTTGCTGTCATAGCTTCAGAAGGTATAAAATGCATTTTCTAATTTCTATCATAGATTAACTTGAAAACTCATTCAACCTTTCAAGAAACAATGCTACGCATGCCTTGGTTTGTTCTAGTATTAGATTAACTTTGCATCATTTGTAACTTCTATTACTTCATCATAACTATATAACCACATGAGCCTATGCAGGATTTGAACCTGCATCTTTGTGCGAAAGCACAACGCTCTTCCATTTGAGCTAATAAGCTTGAAATCAAGACCTAGGTGCACAATGTTTTGCTATCATTTCTTTTACCTTGATTTTGTATCATATTTTTTACTGTCATATTTTTTTTGTCATTTATTTTACCTGTCAAACTCAAATACATAAAATTGCAAGGTCTCCTAAATCTCCCTAGTGAAGAACAAAGCATTAACAAAAAAAAGTACACAAAATCCTAAAAATTGACAAGTCTGTATCATAAAATTTCCCCAATATCTTCTTCAAACCATGAAGATCCACCCTTGTAATCTCAAACACTCAACAACCTTGTAATTAACTCAGATGGGCTTGAGATCCAATACGGAGTACTAAAAATCCCCAAACCCTAAATTCAACTTTTCTATCAATTAAATCCCCAAATCAACTCACTAAATCCCCAAAACCTAAATTTCATAATGTTCAAAGAAAAATCAAACACATACCTCCTCGCTTGAACCAATAATCGCCGACTCCACCTACCGGTCTCCACCCAAGCTCGCCAGCATCGGGTTCGTCTTCCACTCCGTCCTTCGTCGACGTTGAGCTCTTCCATGTCCAGTCGTCTCCCTGTTTGCTCGAGTCGATGGTTTGCGGGAGAGAGAAAGATGCAAAGAGGTAAGGGCTAAGAGGCAAGCATTTAACAGAAAGTTAACGTTTTTCATTAATAAGTAACGGAGGGGCACGAGCCGGAAATTGTCCAAACCTTAAGGGTATTTTGCGAAATAAGTACAACTTTGGTACACCATGCGAATTACGCTATACCCTAGGGGTATTACACGAAAATTCCGTTAAAAATAATTTAGCCATTAGGTACTATAAAAATAATTTAATTAAAAATATATATACCATAAAATAATTTCATAATTAATCTTCTCTTATTACCCACCTTCTCTGCGGTCCGTTAATAAATTATATTTTACTATCTTAGTTGTAATTTGTTTAATTAAATTATTAATATCAAAATAGTTTGATTGGAATATTTTTTTATATCGCATAAAATAATTTAAGATTAAATTTAGCAAAAATCAATCAATATACAATTACAAATCAATTCAAGTTTGAAATTGACTGGGCACTATTGGAAAAAAAAATCCAGAGATTCGGATTATTTTGAAATAATAATGGTATATATATTGATGATATATAATAACGGAAGATATATTATAATTTGAATAGATTATGTATCTAAAAAGATAAGTTTTTTACCTAACTATATTGACTTATTAATTGATGTGGCCCAAAAATATAATACCACTTTAATTCAGAATATGCCACGTAAGCAAAATTAATCCCGCTTTAATCCAGAAAATTATGTGGCCGCGAGGTCGAGCTAGTGGCATCTGTATTAATAGATAGGGTAATCGTATGATGTGACTTAAATATATTGGATCATCATTAATTGACGTGTCAGAAACCCGAGTCAGCTTGCACCCGTGAACGACAAAGGCAAATAGTACATAAAACATATGTGAATCACATTAAAAGTCGTCAACCTTTTTAAAGCCCTTAAATTCTAGATAATTCTTCAAATTTACTTATGAGATATTTTGAAGTTAGATTATTTCAACATGACATGTATTAATCTTGTGTGTTGAATTGTTTTGCTTTTCAAAGTTTGGAATTGATGAATACTATGGAGTAGAAGTTAATTTTATAATCTATTTAAATAAAACTACGGAGTTCAAATTTAT
Source organism: Persicaria maculosa (assembly GCA_963922045.1). Lineage (NCBI taxonomy): Eukaryota > Viridiplantae > Streptophyta > Magnoliopsida > Caryophyllales > Polygonaceae > Persicaria > Persicaria maculosa. The sequence continues at coordinate 613,800 of OY998254.1, read as the reverse complement.
GTATGCAGTATAATATCATATAACATATATTATAATTATAGTACAAGTTAATTTTGCGTAAATACTATGGAGTTACTTTTAGATTTCAATGATTAATTTATAAAAAAACAGCATAAGAATAAAATTAAGAAATAAGGTTATATTAGATAGATTTTTGATCTAAAAAGATAAGTTTTTAGCTACCTATATTCGTTTATTAATTGGTGTAGTCCAGAAATATAATACAACTTTAATCCAGGAAAAGCCACGTAAGGGAAAATAATCCCGTTTAATCCAGAAAATTCCGTGGCCATGAGGTCGCGCCAGTGGCTCTGTTTTAGTATTTTATATAGATATATAGATATATAGATATAGATATAGATTCGATTATATATTTGATCTGAGCGCCATTCTATATATCTATTTACTTATTTACCAAAGGAAAAAAAAATGCATAACATAATTGTTTTGAATTTATAAATTAGTTGAAAAGAGATATAATATAATTAATAAAAAAATACTGAAAATGATTTAATAAGATAAAGTGGTTAATAAACTCAAACACACCACATAATAAAAAAATATTAACCCTTGCAATAAATTTAAACTATGTAAAAATGAATAATTCATTTATAATTCAATTTTAACATTATAAAAAAAAGTTAAACTGATTCAATTACAGTACACTTTTAACACAATAAATAACAATTAACTTATATTAAAGTGAAACTACCAAAAAATTCAATTCATTAACAATTAACTTGATTGCTACAAAAAAGCCGGATGACTTTTTGAATACATAAGTCACATAATGACAATATAGTAATCGAGGTGAAGAAGAGCAAAAATGAAATTCTACGGTCCGAGAGCATACCTCGGCCTGAGTAAATTGATTGAGAACGTATTCTTGAGATTGAGTTATCGAACATTATATAGTTTCGTAAATGACTCCAATATGTATATCCAAATTAAGAATAAATATTTTTGGAAAATAAAATCAAATAATATGATCACACACTTTCCTTTAATAATACATTATATGAGATAAGAGAATATTTTAATATGCGTATTTTCATATTTTTAATATTATAATATTCTGAAATAAATATTCATTGTAAGTAGACAATGGGAAAATTGTAATCGATTTAGAATGGGAAATACATAATTTCAATTTTCAAAAATAAATTAGTCAAAAGATTCAACTCAAGTTCAATATAGGTAGACAATTAAGGAGATGATTACGATCAAAATAAAAAAGGAAACATATCTCAAAGATCTTTCCGATAATATAACCAACCAATAAGAAAAGAGAAATATATTAAAATAATCAGATTTAATTGTGGGCGTGACACGTTAACAAAATGCTAACATAATTAGTAAGATTAATAGATAGTCTTTAAGTTTTCAGTTTACGAAGTATTGCATTGTCTTCCCTCTTTTTATCTTGGGAAATGTTGTGAGAATGTGAGTTGAACAGGGTTTGTTTTTGTGTTTAGATTATAAAATCGGGATTCATGTTATAATCGATTAGTTTAAACTAATAGGTACGTAGTATGAACTAGAGCTCGTGAATATAAGCATAGTAATGAGCTGAAATATGAGCTTCTTTGATGTTATTATACTCGTATAGAGAGAGAAACTTGACCGCCAGTTTAGTCTTTTTTTTTTTTTTTTTTGACAGTAGGCAAAAAGTAGATCGACAACGCGATCTTGAAGCCATCAACAGATGGCTTGAAAGACCCTACAACGAGGGTCGCCAGTCAAAAAAGAAAAAAAAATACTAGCCTAAGCCTAATATTACAAATTACAAATAAAGAGAAAATTAAAACATCTAGAACTTGAGCCTTAAAGATAAAATTAAAACATCGATTTAGAACTTGCGCCTTGTTTCTTGATATCATCTGGATCGGTGGCTTAGACTGCTTGCATGCAAGCCAATGGAGTTGTTGATCGAGTTTGACAAGGTTGGCTTAGAAAGCGACGATGGTTGCGATTCTGATTCCGGATTCAGTGATGGCTAAGCTCGAGGAAGGCTCCAACCCCGGAAAGCCAATCACCAAGTTGAGGCTGCCATATGGAACAATGCTGAGAACAAGAATTAGTTGTAAGCAAAAATTGAAAAAGAATATGTGAGGGAGAGTACTCGAAAACGCTCTGATTTTTTTTAGGTTGATTGAGATTTTGTGCTTCGGGGGGGGGGGGGGGGGGGGGGGGTTCCGGGCTACTGGTCGCCGGCATGCAAGATCCTCCACTGGAGGTTCGAGGCATGCCCTGGCCTTCTTTTCTTTACCCAAAATTTACACATCGACACTTAATCGCCACACCAGGCACATTGCAACTCCATGTCCAACAGACAATTGCAAATATGAAATCTCTGTTACCTACAATTACTCTAAGCCCATCCCTTCAATTAAGAATTTGGCTTGGCCACATTCTTCTTTGCAGTGGTGTGGGGGAAGATTTAAACTTGATAACCTGGATATTCCCAAAGATCCAGAGTTCCAACAATTCACACTTTCCTCTTGGAAGTGTAACAAATCTGGGAAAAACACTCCCAAAACAAAACGTCTCAAACACCCCTCTAGGAATAACCTTTTGATTAACTCTAACCCTATGATTATGAGTGTGATTTCCTGCATATTAGGGAGTAATTATAAGCATGCAAAGGAATTGATTGGCCTTTACTGGGCGGCATTGAAGAGATTAGCGGCTACTCTCCAAAACCCAAAGCAATTGATGGAAAGAGGATTGCGCTTCCCCACACACGCAAAGGAAAAGGGCAACAAACAATGAATCTGGCCACCCCTCACCGAGATTTTGAAGAGTTGGAAGAGATCCCCGATGAACCAGGTATGATTGCATCTAAAAAAGATTTTCCCTATGATTGTATAGACTTGTGTAATATGATAAGCTGTAGAGATCCTATCAATTCTATATATAATCCTGTATGTTGGGTTCTCAATCCTCACATCCCTTCTCTGATATTCCATCCTCTCCCGCCTTCTGTCTGCTCCTTCATCATGGAAAACCAGTTATCTTTTGTTGATGCCTTGATTAGCACCACGAGGCAAGGCATCAACTTTGAGCCTACTCCTCCCCTTCCTCAAATTACTGAACCCACTCTTTCCCTTGCCTTGGACAACACTATCATCCATACCCAACCTGCTGAAGCCACTCCTATCCAGGCGATCCCCATTAGCTCTGCTCTCCCTAACGAAGCCAACCCTGCGACCTTGAACATCTCTGATCCTTATCAAATCCAGGGAGTGAAAGACCTCCATCAGAAACTCTCTGAATATAGTCTTGTGGGTCGCTTTATCCAAGCTCCTGTGGAGATGAAGCAGGTGGCTGGTAAGATGAAAACGGAGTGGAAAAATCTCAGAGGTAGCTGGGGGCTAGACACCATCGGCAACGACTGGTTCATATTCAGATTCGCCAACAGGAAGGACCGTGCTATGGTGTGGTCGAATCGGCCTTACCATGTGCAGGGGTCCTTGTTGGTTCTCTACCCATGGACGGACAACTTCAACCCAGCGGAGGAAGGCACCATCACAGCTGATGTCTGGATACGGATCCCTGGCTTACCCCACCAGTTCTACACAGCCGAAGCTATAGCCTACATCCTTGAGGCCGGTGGTGTGGGCAGTCTGATCAGGCTTGATCAGGTCGCCAATATCCGCAACAAGATGAGGTTTGCTCGTGCTTGCATCAAGGTTTCTCTCCTCTCTAAACTTGTCACCTTCATTTGCATTAGGAAGAACGATACTGAGTCCATTAGATTGCGAGTCTGGTACGAGGATTTTTCTGATGGATGTGGGTGTTGTGGAGACTACGACCACATCTATGAGGATTGTCCTCTTATTGCCCCTAGACCCCGTAAATTTAGCCTTATTCTGGAAGAAAATCCTTTAATGGATCTCCTGGTCCACACCCCTACCAATGCCACCAACAGAAACCCGTCTGAGAATAGACTGTTGGGTGGAGGCAGTGCGTTTGTCCCTTACCCGCCTCAAGAGGATCACCAGGTTTCCCAGACAATGGTGCCTAGACATGGTGACTTCGGGCTGCTGCCATCCTCTAGCTCCAACCAACCCACTACTAAGTTGTCTTCTCTCCCAATATGCCTGCTACCTACTCTAATGAGCTGATCAACCACCTGATCTCTCTCAACAATGCCCATGTTGTGAAACTGGCTGCTGAAAATAACACCCCTCCCTTCGCCATTGCCCCGTCTATCCTCCATACCATCCTTTCCTCTAGCAATCCGACTGCTGTCAACAACAACACTCTCATGGAAGGTACTCTTGAAGAGCTACTTAAGGCCCATCAGAAGGGTAAAATGATTGCTGCTGAGACCGAAGAAGGGACTGCAGAATCTAGGCTCTCCATCAGATCAGACCACTCCATGGTTAGGAAAATGGGAGGCATTGTCATTGGCAGATCAGAGCAGGAAATGAACGAGGATGACAATGATTTTGTCAAGCGTAGAGATGAGGATGACAATAGTGAAGCCTCTACTCCAGCAATGAAGAAGTCAAGAAAGAAGAAGAACTGATGACTAGGACTTCTATGCTTATCTGGTGTAAGGTGATGCAGCCTAGACTGCATATCATTAACCTAAATAATCCTCTGCCCCTTTATTTTGATATTTCTAAGCTGGTTTTAGGTCCTTCTAAGGACTTGGGTTGTATTTCAAACAATTTAGGTGTGTTTTGGTTAAGAGGTTCTCCCAATTTTTCTTATGGAGACCTTTCAACCCAAGACCACCCTTCGGCTATGGCCTTTTCTAATTTCAGCAGCAATTACTACTACTATTACTACCTCTGCTATATCTACAGCTGTACTAGTACTCTTGCCCGACTGCTTTTTTGCAATTGCAAGAATGCTAGATCACTAACAATTTGCAGGGATGGCAATGTTAAGGAACCAAATAGCAAGAAGATAAGGCTGGCATGTATAAACACAACTATCTCTGTTCATGAAAACCTTCAGCTTTGCCCCACTGAAGTCTCTGATTTTATGTGGGTTGCAAGCTACCCCAACACTACCAATAAACTTTATTATGCCTAAAGCACTATATTCTATAAAAACGACCATAACAGATCTCAAGCAAGCAATGAGAGGCTTTCTGCTCTACATGATGTGCTAAGCAAGACCCTACGAAATGAAGCTACAAAGGACAACAAATGCAGTGGAGAACGTAAGCCAATGACAAAGACAAGAAGTACCAAGCTAAACATCAAGGTGTCTAAACTTCCCTATGATAACATTTCCATAATCTGTAATCTAGCATATTTGAATCCTTCCCACTATATGTTTTACTGCTCAGCTTGCCAAATAATTGGGTACGTATATAAAATCTCCAATGATTAATATAGCATACTGGAATGTTATAGGTACGAAGAGGCCACTTCTGTGGCAGGAAATCAATCATCCTAGATTTACTAACAACCTTGAGGTCCTTGCTCTTACTGAAACCAAATCGGAACTAGCCCCCTCGGAGGCTCAACTAAAGAGTTCTGGCTTCCACAAAGCCTTCTGTGTTCCCTCTATAGGACGCAAGGGTGGAATCTGGCTACTCTTCAAATCCAAATTTGAAGAATCTAGTAACATAATAGAAGTAAAACAAAGAGTTGTGATAGTTAAAACAACCATTGAAAGACATGAGTTGATTTTAATGTTTGTGTACGCCCCTTCTGTGGATACTGAAAAGGATGAGTTCTGGAATGATATTTATGCTACTGCCAACAACCATAGGCTCCCTATCTTCATAATAGGAGACCTCAACGACATCGAGTTAGATACGAAAAAAGTTGGAGGTTCTCTTCCCAACCTTAGCAGATTCAGGAGACTTAAATCAGTCAAAGATGAATTAGACTTACATACCCTGCCGTTCATGGGCTCACCCTTCACTTGGAGGAAGAATAGGTCCTCGAAAAACAATACTTATGAAAGACTAGAGAGAATTCTTGCTAGCCAACTTATTCTGAACTGGTTTCCCAACCTCTGTATTAAACATCATCCCTTTTCTGCTTCGGATCACACCCCTATTTCGTTGCAAATTGGTTCTCAAAATAAAAGAACAGGAACTCCCTTTAGATTTGAGATGGCATGGTCTACTAATGATGCTCTTGAATTGAAGATTAAAAGAGTTTGGAGCTACAACATGAAAGGTTCCCAAGGTTTCAAGCTCATCCAGAAACAAAAACTCCTTAAGAGGAACATCAAAAGATGGTGTAAGTCAAATCCTAACAACATAACTAAACAATTAGAGGAGGTAGACATAAGCATTAAGAATCTGCAAGACAGAATGCCCTGGGGAAACATCTCTGTAGCTGATGAGGCAAAGCTGGCCAGATTAGAGCATAAAAAGATTCGCCTTCTTGAGTTCAATCATAGATTCTGGAAACAGAGAGCTAGATCCAAGCACCTCCGGTTGGGAGACAGGAATACCAAATACTACCAGATCTCGGCTAGAATTAGAAACACTAGAAGGTCGACTAGGTCCTTCATCACAAACCAGAATGTTATGTTGACAGATCAAGATCTTATATCTAAACACATTACCAAGGAAATGTCGGACAGATTCATAGATCACAATCAACACTTAGTCTCACCAGAAGATGTCTGGAACATCCAACCTCGGATAACTCCGGAAGAAAACGAAAAGTTGTCCCAAATACCCTCAAACTTGGAGATTAAGAACACAATCTTCAGCATGGCAGAAGATAAATCCCCGGGCCCCGATGGTTACCCTCCAGAGTTTTATAAACGTTACTGGCACATTATAGGTCAGTCCTGCTGTAAAACTATCAAGGCTTTTTTCCATTCAGGCCAAATGCTCTCTGAAATAAATCAAACCTTTATAACACTCATCCCGAAAACTGATAATCCAACCTCCATCAACCACTATAGACCTATAAGCCTTTGCAACACTATCTACAAGACCATCTCTAAAATCATCGCTAACCGACTCAAATCCATCCTCCCTAAGTTGATCAATCCCTTTCAAGGGGCCTTTGTGGAAGGTAGATCAATCCAAGACAATACTCTTATTGCTCATGAAATTTTTCACACCTTCCATAAGCAAAGAGGAAGCAAAGGCTGGATGGCCTTAAAACTTGATATGGAAAAGGCCTATGATAAGATAAACTGGAACTATATACGAGAAGTCCTTAAAAAGTTTGGATTCAATCAAACCTGGATAAGCTGGGTTATGAAATGTATCTCTTCTACTACGATGTCAGTGCTAGTTAACAACATCCCGGGACCTCAATTCAAACCCAATAGAGGCATTAGGTAAGGCGACCCTTTAGCACCTTATATTTTTGTCCTTGTGATGGAAGGTCTATCAAGAGAATTACATAAAGAAGCACTACTTGATGATGCTTTAATTGGTATAAAACTAGCTAAAAACGGTACCCCCATCCCATTCTTAACCTTTGCTGATGATACTATTATATTTGCCAAAGCAGCACATACTAGTCTCAACACGATTCAGAACATGATAAATAAGTTTTCCAACAGCTCGGGTCTTACTATCAACTATAACAAAAGCTCACTCCAATGCTCTAGAAATGTGAACCCCAATCTCACCAAGGACCTAGCCTCTCAGATGGGCATCCCTGTATCTAAGACTCTTGAAAAATATCTCGGAATCCCACTGGTTAATGGTCGAGTTAAAAACTGTGTCTTTGATGAAGCAATAGACAATATGAAGAAGCAACTTTCAAAATGGAAAGCATCAAATCTATCGCAAGCTGGCAGAACGGTTCTTATCCAATCCAACCTTAGCTCGAAGACCAACTACCTAATGCAAAATTTTCTTCTCCCAAAGGGCATTCTCAACCAAATGGACCAAATCAATAGGAACTTCTTCTGGAACAAATCAACGACAGATTCTTATACCCCTCTGATCAGTTGGGATTCAATTTGCAAAAGCAAAGCATCAGGTGGCCTGGGTATTCATAAGGCTGAGACGCTCAACATCTCACTTCAGATGAAACTCTTATGGAAAATCTATAATAATGAAGATAGCATATGGGTAAGAATTATAAAGGAGAAATACCTCAAACATGATGACATTAAAAACTATTGCAAAAAAGAAACATCCTGGCAATTTGGAAGATTACTCTCACTAAGGGAAAAGTTTGAGGAAGGCCTTCTCTGGATTGTTGGTGATGGCATGAAAATAAATGTTTGGGAGGATCATTGGCTACCAGCTACTACTCTCAGCCAGTACTTAGGATCAAGGGATCCTAATATGAAGGTGAGCGCTCTTCTAAACAGCAGGAATCAATGGGAAGAGGCGGTGCTCAAGCAACTCTTTCCGCAGCATATAGTGGACTTGATTCTCCAGATCCGGGTCCCCCATTGGCAGACTGAAGACAAGCTCATCTGGAAACCCAACCCGGATGGAAACTTCACAACAAGGTCAGTGAAGAAAATCCTAAAACCTACCACTTCAATTACCCCCACTCTAAATTGGATTTGGAATCTAAAGCTTCCTCCTAGACTTAAGAATTTCCTTTGGAAAATTAAGATTGATGCGCTGCCCACCTCTGATAGACTTAATAGATATATCAATAGAGTGCCTAGCCAATGCTCCCTCTATAATCAGCATAATGAAGATAGTAATCACTTATTTACTAGCTGTACCTTTGCCAAAGAAGTTATCGCTAGATTTGAACAAGAAACAGGTATGTTTTTTCATAATCTTAATTCTGTGGATCCGCTTTATTCAAGGCTAGAAAAGATCAGGGATAACAACTGCAGATTTGGGGATCTAATCTTTATCTGGCTAACAATTTGGGAGACTAGAAACAACCAAATTTTCAGGTCCAAGAAACCGCCAGGCATAGATACTCTGGTCCAGCAAGTCAAGCAAAACATCATGGAATGGCACATGGACGATGATCAAGCAAGAGTAAGCAGGACAAAAGGCAATAAGAGGGCAACAGCTAAATGGACAAGACCCCCCGGGACTATCTACAAAGTAAATGTAGATGGCTCCTTTACTCTATCTGGAAAGAGTCAGGTAGGTGGAATCATCCGTGATTCCGAAGGACGGATCATTGATATCTTCTTCGAAGAAGTTAGTGCTGGATCGGTCATCCAAACAGAAGCTATGGCGATGGTTCGAGGACTTCAGTATGCGAGGTCGAAAGGGCTGAGGAAGATCATGGTGGAAAGTGATAACCAGACTCTGGTTAATGCAGTTAATGGACAACAAGCGGTTAGGTGGGAAATTCTACGGCAAGCAGAAGAAATCAACATCCTCAAACGAGATTTCATTTCAGCAGAATTCAGACATATCCACAGGGAAGCCAACTATACTGCTGATTATATAGCTAGAACGGGTGTAATATGTAATCTACACTCTATCCCCTATCATAGGGATCTTTGTAATATCATCCATAAGGATGATCCGGGATTTAGGTTGCTGGTTTAGCAACGGATCCCACGTTTTGCCTACTGTAAAAAAAAAAAAAAATTGAAAAAGAATATGTATTTGTTTTTTTTTTAAAGGGAAAAAAGATATTTGAAGATTTGTAGAGGCAGGACTTAATTTTTGGACTGGAAGAAAGTTTTTTTTTTTTTGGTTATTTGTTTTTTTTTTCCGGTTTGGGATTGGAAGGCGGTTTTTTTTTTTTTTTTCTTTTTTGAGATTTGGCTAAACAAACAGAATCTGGGAGGAGGGAGGGTTGTTAATGGAGGAGGAGAAAGGAAGGAAGACGCCGGAGGATGGGGAGGGCGGGCGGCTAGGGAGTCGAGGAGATCGATTACCGGCGCCCCTGGGCCCATGACGGCCAGGATCAGGAACCCCGGGTGGCCAGACCATCGCATGCAGCGGTGGAAGATAGACGGGGGTGGTGGGGATAGTCTCACCAGAACGCCGGAGGAAGGGAGAAGCGGCGACGGCGGGAGCTTGGACGGAGCGACGCTGTGGAGGAGGGCCAGAGTCAGTGGGCTGTCGTGCGGGCCGTCGAGGAGGAAACCGGTACCCAAAAGCGGCGACGACGGCGGGTGCTTGTGGGACCACTGCACAGGCCACCGGAGCGGAGAACCACCATTAGTGGCGGCGGCGGCGGCCGGAGCAGGGGCCGCGCTGACGGAGATCTCTAAAAGGGTTGGATTTTTGTTTTTAGGAAGGTTTTTTGGGAGGATTTGTGGGCTAGGGTTTTTGTTTCATGGGTTGTGCTAAGAGGTGATGGTGGATGATTTGGAGGCGTGGGTCGCGGCCGACCGGGAATGTAGCCGGAGGCGGTGGTAGTGCTACATGTTGATGGCGGCTAGGGTTTTCCAAGGGAGAGAAAGAGAGCTTTTTTTCTACTCACCTCCATTTTTGTTTTCTTTATTTAACACGAATTCACTATTTTTTGGTTTAAAAGGCGGGCAATGCTTATTTTATTTCATAGATAATATTTTCAGGGATTCAAATTCAGTGGCTGACAGAATTGCATGAGGATCCAGAACTCTATGTTCATGTCCGTTCGGATGCGTTATGAAAGAAGCCGCATAGCCGGCGTTTTTCCTAATTTTTACATGCTTCCAAAAAAAAAGATAACATTAGTTCAAAGCCTCAACCCGGAAGTCGAGGGTACAATCTCACAGATGCACTCTAGAGGGTCGTAAAAAGTGACAAAAGAATAATCCATCCTAACCGCATAATCTGCTAACGAATCGGCGGCATTATTAGCTTGCCGCCTCACCTATCTAACCTTCACCTCCCATCCTATCCGACGATAGATCGACATTTGCGGATGAGATGGCCATTCTCTCCTACCGGGTCTCTATCCTCCATCAATTATGAGCAATGCCCACACTTAAAAGCGAATCCCTGCACAAAGGATCCGTGGTGGCTCCTAAAAATACCACCTCACCTCCACCCGACCACAACAAGCTGCGGTGGATAGTGATGCTGTTGTGGTGCAACATTGATTTTCTATAGAGGGGTACATGTGCCATAATGTGATGGAATTCAAATTTAGTGTCGGGGTAATAATAATCAAGTTGGATAATATACCGAATATGATACATTTTTTCCTCTATAGCTAACCGGCAATACTGGAAATTAAAGATAAATTAGGGTTTAGGACATCGCGTTCATATTGACGTAATTTTACCACATAGCTTAAGCTATTGAGTTATTGTAGTGGATTTCAATATATGATTAAGTTGTTGCGGTATTCTACACTGGTTATCGGAATATTTATTAAAAATTTGCGATGAAAATAAATTTTCGTATAAAACATAGTACCAAATTACAAGCTTGCCGCCAAAATTGGATGGTTTTGTGGGTGATTTTGTAAAAATCTTCTACTTTACGGGTCATCTAGTATAATATCCCAAATAAAATGTGCATTTCGAATAAAAAATCTACATAAAGAAAATCGAACGCTTCGTCGACTCGGCGAAACGGAGCTATAGACACCGGAACCCTAGATTCTCTCAATCCCACAGAATTTGAAGATGTATCAGATTTGAAGATCAGGTTACACTTCGCTTCGATTCGAGCACTTCTTGTTTATTTTGTTTTTTAAGGTTTAATCTTGCCCTTGATTTTACACATATGAAGTCAGTTTAAGATGCAATTATATGGAATTCAAGCAGTCGTAACCCTGTTAATCGCCCTTTTGTCTTCGATGGAGTTGTAAAGTTTAGTATGTAAACAACTGGTTCTGATGCAGTTTCCTCAATTTTTCATATTTATTGTTGTTATAGGTTTCAAAAATCAAAATGATTCGGTTGTTTCTGTCCAAGCTCATCTGGGCCGGTGAGGCTGATGTTAATGGCTCTTCAAATCCAACAACATCACTTTTTACTGAGTTAGAGAAGAGTTTATGGAGTCTTATTACCTCTGAAGGCCGTTCAGAGGCTAGATTATGGCTATGTGATGCTATATCAAGCATTAGATCGATTACTCCTCAGCAACAGGTCGCCTTTTCATGGACCTGTTGAAATCAAATCATCTTCTCGCAGCTCAGATTCTGCAAATGATATTTGAGAAGAGACCTAGGAAGTTGGGGATGATCCTAGCTAGGAAAAGTCGCATTCTTGAGAAATTCTTTCGAGGTCAGTTTTGAGAATAGCATCCCTTTTACGTTTTGTTTCCTTAATATGCTTTAATCACCTGCTAGAAGCCTGTAATCAGTTCTTGTTTCTTTTAAATTCATTATTAATATTCTGTAATGCATATCTTGTATTGGATACTCCCTCTGTTGCATCAATATCCTAGTTGATTTTTATTTGTGAAGAGACAACAACAACAACGTGCCCAGTGTATCCCGCTTAAAGCAGGGTCTGGGGGTCGAGTTGTACGCACCCTTCCCCCGACTAGGTCGAGAGGGTGGTAAGTGGGACAAATTCATAATGTTGTAGATGCATATTGAAGCTTATGAGTTATAAATAAGTATGAAGGATTCGGTGGTCGACAAATTTAAAATGTCCAAGGATGTGCTATATCAAATGAATGCGTTCCATAGAAATGGACAAAGAGGTATTTGATGTCTATTTATTTTGTTAGGATTTACTCAGAGTCTTTGCCTCAATAAATATGTCACTCCACTTGAAATTGGTCTTGCTCTTCTTCTTTCTTTAAGCATACACTGGGGTATCTCAATGCCAAGGAAATATTACAAGCATGTATGTATGACTAGTTGGTGGGTTGGGCAGCCTATATGATGACTGTTATTATTTTATTCCCCCCATCTGTTATTGTTGTGCGAATCTATATTCTCCATTATGTTTTTAGAGTTGTGATCTGTTGATATTGGTGGGTTGGGCAGCCTATCTGCAACTGAGTTTCCTTTTCGTTAATTCTAGCCCTTTCTTTTTATTATTGAATACTGCAGGACATCCGAAACGTATACTGCAACGGACATATTATTTGATTTTATTTTCCAAAAATAGTTTTTTTTTTTTGGACGTGGGGGGTTCCGAGGTTATCGACTAATCCCCCACGGGTCCGGGCCCTAGCCTGCAAAGGACGCGAACCGGTTTAGCCAGGCGGCAAGCCACCAGGCAGGCTCACCCAAGCCAATGAAGGCTTGAGCACCCACTAATACACAAATTGTGTAAGAAGTGGGATTTGAACCCTTGACCTCTTGCAAGGGCCACCTCTCCCATCAACACATTAACACATTATTTCATCCTTCCCCAACGTAAGAACTAAGCATCACTCTTTTTCTTTCTCTGATCATTGCCCCATTACTCTCGATATTGGTAAGCATCGATCAAAGAAAGGAACCCCTTTTAGATTTGAAATGGCATGGACTACAAACAAAGCTTACGAAGAAATGGTTAAGAAAGCATGGAGTAATAAGCTATCTGGATCCTTTGCCTACAAACTTATGCAAAAACAAAAACTCCTTAAACAAAATACAAAAAATTGGTGTAAAAAGCAAACAAGTAATCTGTCAAAACAGTTAGCGCAGGTTGAATTACAAATAAAGAATTTCCATCTTAAACTCCCTTGGGGGAGGATTACAACAAATGAAGAAGCCAAACTTGCTAGATTGGAACATAAGAAAGCAAGACTATTGGAATATAGTCACAAATTTTGGAAGCAGAGAGCCAAAATCAAGCATCTACAACTTTCGGATCGTAACACAAAATATTGGAGTCATTTACGAAACTATATAATCTTCGATAACTCAATCTCAAGAATACGTTCTCAATCAATTTACTCAGGCCTCGGACCGTAGAATTTCATTTTTGCTCTTCTTCACCTCGATTACTATATTGTCATTATGTGACTTATGTATTAAAAAAGTCATCCGGCTTTTTTGTAGCAATCAAGTTAATTGTTAATGGATTGAATTTTTAGGTAGTTTCACTTTAATATAAGTTAATTGTTATTTATTGTGTTAAAAGTGTACTGTAATTGAATCAGTTTAACTTTTTTTTATAATGTTAAAATTGAATTATAAATTAATTATTCATTTTTACATAGTTTAAATTTATTGTAAGGGTTAATATTTTTTTATTATGTGGTGTGTTTGAGTTTATTATCCACTTTATCTTATTAAATCATTTTCAGTATTTTTTTATTAATTATATTATATCTCTTTTCAACTAATTTATAAATTCAAAACAATTATGTTATGCATTTTTTTTCCTTTGGTAAATAAGTAAATAGATATATAGAATGGCGCTCAGATCAAATATAAATTACTAAAACAGAGGCCACTGGCGCGACCTCATGGCCACGGAATTTTCTGGATTAAACGGGATTATTTTCCCTTACGTGGCTTTTCCTGGATTAAAGTTGTATTATATTTCTGGACTACACCAATTAATAAACGAATATAGGTAGCTAAAAACTTATCTTTTTAGATCAAAAATCTATCTAATATAACCTTATTTCTTAATTTTATTCTTATGCTGTTTTTTTATAAATTAATCATTGAAATCTAAAAGTAACTCCATAGTATTTACGCAAAATTAACTTGTACTATAATTATAATATATGTTATATGATATTATACTGCATACATAAATTTTGAACTCCGTAGTTTTATTTAAATAGATTATAAAATTAACTTCTACTCCATAGTATTCACCAATTCCCAACTTTGAAAAGCAAAACAATTCAACACACAAGATTAATACATCTCATGTTGAAATAATCTAACTTCAAAATATCTCATAAGTAAATTTTTAGAATTATCTAGAATTTAAGGGCTTTAAAAAGGTTGACGACTTTTAATGTGATTCACATATGTTTTATGTACTATTTGCCTTCGTCGTTCTCGGGTGCAATCTGACTCGGGTTTCTGACACGTCAATTAATGATGATCCAATATATTTAAGTCACATCATACGATTACCCTATCTATTAATACAGATGCCACTAGCGCGACCTCGCGGCCACGGAATTTTCTGGATTAAAGCGGGATTAATTTTGCTTACGTGGCATATTCTGAATTAAAGTGGTATTATATTTTTGGGCCACATCAATTAATAAGTCAATACAGTTAGGTAAAAAACTTATCTTTTTAGATACATAATCTATTCAAATTATAATATATCTTCCGTTATTATATATCATCAATATATATACCATTATTATTTCAAAATAATCCGAATCTCTGGATTTTTTTTCCAATAGTGCCCAGTCAATTTCAAACTTGAATTGATTTGTAATTGTATATTGATTGATTTTTGCTAAATTTAATCTTAAATTATTTTATGCGATATAAAAAAATGTTCCAATCAAACTATTTTGATATTAATAATTTAATTAAACAAATTACAACTAAGATAGTAAAATATAATTTATTAACGGACCGCAGAGAAGGTGGGTAATAAGAGAAGATTAATTATGAAATTATTTTATGGTATATATATTTTTAATTAAATTATTTTTATAGTACCTAATGGCTAAATTATTTTTAATGTAAGATGGTACGTGGTAACGTTAGCAATTGATATCGTTAATTATTAAACAATTTGTAGGGTTACAAATAAATTCATAAGAACATGACATGTCATAAATAAACTATTATATTTTGGTACGTAGTAATATATAATGATGGATTTTGAACAATAAGATAAATAAATTTATAAGGGTTAAATTATTTGATTAAGATTGGGTATTTTATAAGGGTTTTGATTTTTTATATGCGTCACATTCTTGATTAAAATGGTGTTAAAGGAGAGGTCCGAAACGACCTCTGGTGCGATTTCACATCCATTGAATTTTCTGGATTAAAATGGGATTATTTTTGGTTACGTGTCATATTTTGAATTAAATTGGTATTATATATTTGTGCCACATCATTTAATAAGCTAATATAGTTAAGTAAGAAAAACTTATCTTTTTAGATCAAATAATCTATCCAATATGACCTTATATCTCAATTAGTTTTTTTATAATCTTTTTAATGTTAATATTAAATCAGACTATAATATTAGTTTATAAATAAGTGGTGAACGTATAGCATAGTTAAAAAAAATCAGAAAAATACGATAGAAAAAAAACTATGTTGATATTAAAAGATCCAAAGATATCAACCAAATTATTATAAACTTTAAATTTCAAAAAATATATATAAATTAAACATTATTTTGTTTATTAAGAAACCGCACAACGGGCGGGACACGATACTAGTAATATTTACAACAAAGACGCGGGTATTACACTAGTTATGCACTATAAATAAATTCATACAACATATTTCGGGTAAAGCAGATCACAAATCAGTGAGGAGCCTTATCAACAAAATGAGTTAAGTGATGCATGACTAATCGCTTTAAAGTGTTTAAAATGTTAAATCATCTAGAGCGAACAGAAGCAAGAATCCAATCATCATAACAAAAACAATATAAGATTACAGCTTCTCAAGTAATAAAAGTAGACATCTTCCAAAGTAGAACAAACCACAAACAAAGAAAGGTTCACTAGAGCCATGTAATTCAAAGATGGTTCCACAACTGATGCAAAATTTAGCTTCCTGGGCTAACTCTAAGTGGCTGGAACATTTATCTTTTTTCCTTAATCCTCATCTTCGTCTTCGTCGTCCTCAGCTCCAGTAGTAGCAGAGTTCAGAGCATTTAGTCTCTCGACCAAACGGGCCCTCCTCTCATCATAAGTCAACTTCTTCAAGTTGTACCTGCAATAAGATAGGCAAGAACTCGCATCAGAGAAATAATAGAATTGTTTCATTGTGCATAATTTTTAATACTTTCTCCAACCCAAGAACAAGTGTTTTATGCAGGCATGAATCAAGAATCAAATGCAGATTTGATGGAATTAAAGGAAGGGAATGAAAACAAGAGCAAGAATGTGGCCAGGTGCCTCTTTACCTCTTGTGTTCTTTAGGAGCTTCCTTCTCGGATTTCTTTGCAGTAGGATCAGCTCTGATAGCAGCGTGAACTTTCTTATATATCTCCTCGAGACTATCAGCTTCAATTCCCTTCTTCACGTACTCACTGAAGTGAGACTGGTATTTTTCAGGCTCATCTTCTGTCAGGGTCTGCAAATATTCGAAAGATGCAATATTGTGAACAAAACAAACTCATACATCCAACAACTAAACAAAAATACTTTTTTAGGTACACTGTGTATTGATATTCCATGGTACAAAGTATTCAAGATTCAAGACACGATGTTAGCAGACTTTTCTTCTTGGTTTATGCTTCTCCAAATCAACCAAATATTATTTATCAGTCTACCCACAAAAACCTCATTTTAACACATACATATCCCAAAGCTTATGTTGGCAGTCCTTTGACAAACAGTGCAAGATTACTCACCCTCATGTAGTCACCAACATGCCCACCATAGATGTACTTGCGGTGGACCTCAGCATCTAGTTGCTTATTGTCCTTGCTGAATCCAGCAAAACGCTTTTCACCATGAGGAATATCGAGTCCACCATCAAGTGCACCCTGAGGAATAATAAACAGTTATTAGCAAAAGAATAGCAATTATAGAAGTTGGACAACCTTACAACAGAAAACATCTGGGTCCAAGTATTAAGAGGTAATTTGGCAGAATAAGCCGAGGCTACAACAATGTTAAAGAGACAGACTATATCTATGGGTACCTTGAGAGCACCAAAAACACGATTGCTCGTGGTGGTCCTCAGAAGCCCAACATCAAGGAGAGCACGGAAAGGCCTCCTGCTCTCACCAGGCTCAACAGAGAAATCTTCCCCAGTAGCTTCAATATTACCCTCATATTCTTCATCCATTTCAAGCTGTTTCAGCACCCGACGGGCCAACAACAGTCCAGTACAATAAGCTGAGACAAAAAAATGATGTTAAAAGTTAGAACAAAAAAAACCTTAGTAGTAAATAAGCGAAAAAGGTAATCAAAACCCACCTGCATCATAGTTGCTAAGTCCCACTTCAAGTCCATAGCGAGGCAATTCGTGAGCATAGGCAGCTGCAAGGATCATGTCCCCAGCTATGGTAGCAGAAACAATTTGAGCAGTGATATCTTTGTTGGTCTATTAATTGAGTCAAGGTGGAAACTACTTTCATACAAAAAACAAAAAAGTCCAGCAACAAAACATGGTAGTTCAAGAATCAAAAGACTTCAAGGTTAAGTCACACCATCAAACAAAAAGTCCAGCATCAAGTCACAAGCAAAATATCAAGGTTAAAGTCACACCAGCAAGCTCACCACCTTGTCAAAAAAAGAACCAAAGAAGCTTACTACTTAATTATAAGAGAAACCCTCATTAACAATTAAGAACAGCACAGCTTTGTCAAGTATCTAAGAAAAAGAAAAGAGCGCAATATGAATACCAATGAGTAAAAAATAAGGATACAAATCGCACAACAAATCTGTATTTGGGAGTGTTGTACTTGTTCTTATCCTGATTAATCAGGCGAATTCTGGCACGGTAGTCAGTCTTTCCCTCTCCATCATCGTCATTAAGGATGCACATTTCATCAAATAACATTATTAATACTTTGAAGAAACTTGCTTTCAGGAAGACATGGAGAGGAAATATGAAGAATCAATTCACCTCGCCTTCTCTTGTACTTGACTTGGAACCTTTTAAAGTAGGCCTTGGACATTTGAGATTTAACAAAGACCTAGCAAAAAAAATTGAGCAGCAAATATGATGTTCCACCAAACAATGCACTCGGGCATCTCACAAACAGAAACCTATTATAACACAACTTCCATCATAATGCAACCAAAACCTATGAAAGATCGACCAAGAACCCCCGAATTGTACTTACATCTTACAAATCAACTTATATCTACGAAAATGGAAAAATGACATTCAATCCCGAAATGCAACTCCAACTGGAATGAAATGCAAACTCCGACATACAAAATTGAACACCAAATCGGAGCGAGTAAGATATGAAGACAAAAAGAGCTAACTAACCATGGCTGCAGATGGATCGAAGCAGCAGATACAGAGATAGGAGGGGGCGGGCGGCTCAGCGGGAATGACAATCCGATTGTTATATGAGGGTTTAGGGTTTCGCTGTTTTTCGGATTTATATTTTATGCGACTTCAGTTATTTGGGCCAACAAGAATCGTTGGGGCCTCCAACGGAAACTTTCGGCCCACATTCAGCCCAATCCCGATGCCCAAAATCTCCCTTCCACGCCACGCCGGTCTAGGGTAGAGGGGTAGAGCGACATGACAATACCCGATCAGACCCGAGAAAACCGACTTTACATTCCCGAGTCCCGACATCGAATCAAAATTCGATACAACCCAAATAATCTAAATTCAATAACAACTCAAACCCAATTATATTCGAATAGAACATACCAACATTAATCCAAACATTGGAATTACATAGCCCGAGCATATGCGAAATCCGGTATCACCGGACCATAGCATATCCAATCTCAAAGTTGCCCTAAAATTTCAATTATCAACAATGTGTAATCTTACTGAAATTATTATGATTATTTATTGGACAACAGAAAGAGTTGCTTATTTGAAACTAAACGAATTTAAGAAAAACATGTTTCAAACTGGCGACAAGCTTGAAGTAAGTTTTTAGTCTAAGAAGCTTCAAGGTTGGTGCCAAATTTACAATTTAGGATGCAGGCTGATTTGATTTTAGAATGAGATTCCACAAAGACAACCAGTTGATTTACAATTTAGGATGCAGACTGATTTGCTGTGTGTGGCAAACCAGTTGAGTATATCCAAATTTCTCTCTAGCTTATAAATAAGTGGTGAACGTATAGCATAGTTAAAAAAAATCAGAAAAATACGATAGAAAAAAAACTATGTTGATATTAAAAGATCCAAAGATATCAACCAAATTATTATAAACTTTAAATTTCAAAAAATATATATAAATTAAACATTATTTTGTTTATTAAGAAACCGCACAACGGGCGGGCCACGATACTAGTAATATTTAAAACAAAGACGCGGGTATTACACTAGTTATGCACTATAAATAAATTCATACAACATATTTCGGGCAAAGCAGATCACAAATCAGTGAGGAGCCTTATCAACAAAATGAGTTAAGTGATGCATGACTAATCGCTTTAAAGTGTTTAAAATGTTAAATCATCTAGAGCGAACAGAAGCAAGAATCCAATCATCATAACAAAAATAATATAAGATTACAGCTTCTCAAGTAATAAAAGTTGACATCTTCCAAAGTAGAACAAACCACAAACAAAGAAAGGTTCACTAGAGCCATGTAATTCAAAGATGGTTCCACAACTGATGCAAAATTTAGCTTCCTGGGCTAACTCTAAGTGGCTGGAACATTTATCTTTTTTCCTTAATCCTCATCTTCGTCTTCGTCGTCCTCAGCTCCTGTAGTAGCAGAGTTCAGAGCATTTAGTCTCTCGACCAAACGGGCCCTCCTCTCATCATAAGTCAACTTCTTCAAGTTGTACCTGCAATAAGATAGGCAAGAACTCGCATCAGAGAAATAAGAGAATTGTTTCATTGTGCATAATTTTTAATACTTTCTCCAACCCAAGAACAAGTGTTTTATGCAGGCATGAATCAAGAATCAAATGCAGATTTGATGGAATTAAAGGAAGGGAATGAAAACAAGAGCAAGAATGTGGCCAGGTGCCTCTTTACCTCTTGTGTTCTTTAGGAGCTTCCTTCTCGGATTTCTTTGCAGTAGGATCAGCTCTGATAGCAGCGTGAACTTTCTTATATATCTCCTCGAGACTATCAGCTTCAATTCCCTTCTTCACATACTCACTGAAGTGAGACTGGTATTTTTCATGCTCATCTTCTGTCAGGGTCTGCAAATATTCGAAAGATGCAATATTGTGAACAAAACAAACTCATACATCCAACAACTAAACAAAAATACTTTTTTAGGTACACTGTGTATTGATATTCCATGGTACAAAGCATTCAAGATTCAAGACACGATGTTAGCAGACTTTTCTTCTTGGTTTATGCTTCTCCAAATCAACCAAATATTATTTATCAGTCTACCCACAAAAACCTCATTTTAACACATACATATCCCAAAGCTTATATTGGCAGTCCTTTGACAAACAGTGCAAGATTACTCACCCTCATGTAGTCACCAACATGCCCACCATAGATGTACTTGCGGTGGACCTCAGCATCTAGTTGCTTATTGTCCTTGCTGAATCAAGCAAAACGCTTTTCACCATGAGGAATATCGAGTCCACCATCAAGTGCACCCTGAGGAATAATAAACAGTTATTAGCAAAAGAATAGCAATTATAGAAGTTGGACAACCTTACAACAGAAAACATATGGGTCCAAGTATTAAGAGGTAATTTGGCAGAATAAGCCGAGGCTACAGCAATGTTAAAGGGACAGACTATATCTATGGGTACCTTGAGAGCACCAAAAACACGATTGCTCGTGGTGGTCCTCAGAAGCCCAACATCAAGGAGAGCACGGAAAGGCCTCCTGCTCTCACCAGGCTCAACAGAGAAATCTTCCCCAGTAGCTTCAACATTACCCTCATATTCTTCATCCATTTCAAGCTGTTTCAGCACCCGATGGGCCAACAACAGTCCAGTACAATAAGCTGAGACAAAAAAATGATGTTAAAAGTTAGAACAAAAAAAACCTTAGTAGTAAATAAGCGAAAAAGGTAATCAAAACCCACCTGCAGCATAGTTGCTAAGTCCCACTTCAAGTCCATAGCGAGGCAATTCGTGAGCATAGGCAGCTGCAAGGATCATGTCCCCAGCTATGGTAGCAGAAACAATTTGAGCAGTGATATCTTTGTTGGTCTATTAATTGAGTCAAGGTGGAAACTACTTTCATACAAAAAACAAAAAAGTCCAGCAACAAAACATGGTAGTTCAAGAATCAAAAGACTTCAAGGTTAAGTCACACCATCAAACAAAAAGTCCAGCAGCAAGTCACATGCAAAATATCAAGGTTAAAGTCACACCAGCAAGCTCACCACCTTGTCAAAAAAAGAACCAAAGAAGCTTACTACTTAATTATAAGAGAAACCCTCATTAACAATTAAGAACAGCACAGCTTTGTCAAGTATCTAAGAAAAAGCAAAGAGCGCAATATGAATACCAATGAGTCAAAAATAAGGATACAAATCGCACAACAAATCTGTATTTGGGAGTGTTGTACTTGTTCTTATCCTGATTAATCAGGCGAATTCTGGCACGGTAGTCAGTCTTTCCCTCTCCATCATCGTCATTAAGGAGGCACATTTCATCAAATAACATTATTAATACTTTGAAGAAACTTGCTTTCAGGAAGACATGGAGAGGAAATATGAAGAATCAATTCACCTCGCCTTCTCTTGTACTTGACTTGGAACCTCTTAAAGTAGGCCCTGGACTTTTGAGATTTAACAAAGACCTAGCAAAAAAAAATTGAACAGCAAACATGATGTTCCACCAAACAATGCACTCGGGCATCTCACAAACAGAAACCTATCATAACACAACTTCCATCATAATGCAACCAAAACCTATGAAAGATCGACCAAGAACCCCCGAATTGAACTTACATCTTACAAATCAACTTATATCTACGAAAATGGAAAAATGACATTCAATCCCGAAATGCAACTCCAACTGGAATGAAATGCAAACTCCGACATACAAAATTGAACACCAAATCGGAGCGAGTAAGATATGAAGACAGAAAGAGCTAACTAACCATGGCTGCAGATGGATCGAAGCAGCAGATACAGAGATAGGAGGGGGCGGGCGGCTCAGCGGGAATGACAATCCGATTGTTATATGAGGGTTTAGGGTTTCGCTGTTTTTCGGATTTATATTTTATGCGACTTCAGTTATTTGGGCCAACAAGAATCGTTGGGGCCTCCAACGGAAACTTTCGGCCCAGATTCAGCCCAATCCCAATGCCCAAAATCTCCCTTCCACGCCACGCCGGTCTAGGGTAGAGGGGTAGAGCGACATGACAATACCCGATCGGACCCGAGAAAACCGACTTTACATTCCTGAATCCCGACATCGAATCAAAATTCGATACAACCCAAATAATCTAAATTCAATAACAACTCAAACCCAATTATATTCGAATAGAACATACCAACATTAATCCAAACATTGAAATTACATAGCCCGAGCATATGCGAAATCCGGTATCACCGGACCATAGCATATCCAATCTCAAAGTTGCCCTAAAATTTCAATTATCAACAATGTGTAATCTTACTGAAATTATTATGATTATTTATTGGACAACAGAAAGAGTTGCTTATTTGAAACTAAACGAATTTAAGAAAAACATGTTTCAAACTGGCGACAAGCTTGAAGTAAGTTTTTAGTCAAAGAAGCTTCAAGGTTGGTGCCAAATTTACAATTTAGGATGCAGGCTGATTTGATTTTAGAATGAGATTCCACAAAGACAACCAGTTGATTTACAATTTAGGATGCAGACTGATTTGCTGTGTGTGGCAAACTAGTTGAGTATATCCAAATTTCTCTCTAGCTTAGGGAATTCGCATATTGCATCAGTTCACCAATTAGGAGTATTACTTATTAGAGCATACCCAACCGCTTTTCTAAACAATTCTCCAAAATAAAGAATTATAATTCACATATTCTGGATTTTTGTGACTGAATTTCGAAGATTCTTTATTATAAAATTTACCCTAAAATATATAGAGTTTTATTCAAATTTAAGGAATGATCCCCATTTTTTCTCCCTATTCTCTATTTTGGAGAGTGTAATGGGGAAGCTGATGGACCAAAATCAATCTTGATATTCTCCAAAATCAATCTGGATATTCTCCAAAAATTTATTATGGAGAATCTGTTGGGGATGCTCTTAACTACCGTACAAGTCTTAACTACTGTACAAGTCAGAAAAAAGGGTCTTGTAAGTTTGAAATGCAAAGGAACTGTAATGGCAAGAATCCAATCAACAGAAAACCATATAACATCAAAGATTCTCTCAAGTAACGTGAGTAGAGATAACTTCCAAAGGAGAAGAAACACCAAGAAAGGTTCACTAGAGCGAGATAATTCAATGATAAGTTCAGCAACCGATGCAAAATTTGGCTTCCTGTGCTAACGCTAAAAGACTGGCAGATTTCGCTTTCGCTTAATCTTCGTCTTCGTCGTCATCCTCCTCAGCTCCAGTGGCTGAGTTCAGGGCATTTAGTCTCTCTACCAAACGGGACCTTCTCTCGTCATAAGTCAACTTCTTCAAGTTGTACCTGCAATGAGAAAGACGAGAAATCATTCAGTCACATGTTTTCACTATCTACAATTTTTAATACGTCCTAAAGATCAAATGCAAGTTTGTTGAAGGATTTGAACCAGCGGAAAGTAAATGATACGAGGAACATGACTAGGTGCCTCCTTACCTCTTATGTTCTTTAGGAACTTCCTTCTCGGATTTCTTAGCAGTGGGGTCAGCTCTGATAGCAGCATGGACTTTCTTGTACATTTCCTCGAGACTGTCAGCTTCAACACCCTTCTTCACATACTCACTAAAGTGAGACTGGTATTTTTCTGGTTCATCTTCGGTCAAGGTCTGCACATATTCAAAAGATGCAATTTTATGAACAAAAACATCATAAATCCAATCTCTTACAAAACTACTTTGAATTACAGTGTTTATGATCTTCCTAGGCAAAAGTAAGCATAGACTTATATGCTCGTTTTATGCTTCCCCAAAACTCATCTCAGTAGTCCATCTTTGAGAAATATCGTAAGAACACTCACCCTCATGTAATCACCAACATGGCCACCATAGATGTACTTGCGGTGGACCTCAGCATCAAGTTGCTTGTTATCCTTGCTGAATCCAGCAAAACGCTTTTCACCGTGAGGAATATCGAGTCCTCCATCAAGGGCACCCTGTGGAAGATTAAACAGTTATTAGCAAAGTCATAACAAATTTAGAAGACGATAAATGAACAACAGAACCCATTTAATCTAGATTCTGGTCCTGATTGGGAACATTTCATATAATTTGACAGAATATGTCAGCTGAATCATCACAGCAATGTCAAAAACAGAAAATATCAGAAAGGTACCTTGAGAGCTCCGAATACACGATTGCCAGTTGTAGTCCTCAAGAGACCAACATCCAAGAGAGCACGGAAAGGCCTCCTGCACTAAATTCCTTGCATGAATGCTACCAAACCCAACAGAACTTGAAGAGCTGCTACTGCTACAAGATCGTCTTGAAAGACGATTTCACTGTAGACGGCCGGTTCATGCATTCTGCTACCGATTCTGCTGAGCCCTCGGTGGTTGCAACTAATATGAAGGTTGGCTCTTTCGGCATTTCACCTTAGTGAAATGATACAGTGGTTTATTGAATTTCCTGGCTATGCTGAATGATATCGTGCTTTATAGAGTTTCCTGACTACGCAGAATGATACAGTGGTTTATAGAGTTTTCTGATGTTGTACATACCAAGGTTATATATGGATGTGTCCTGAGATGCAGTTTGTATTGATGTTTCAGATAGTAGGAACTAATATATAAGCAGTTTGTGGAATTCAGCAGTAGCATGGATTGAATTCTAACCTAATCCAGATCTTTTCGCGTTCATCATATCCGTGTTTGTTTATGGTGGTTGAGATATGTTACGAGAAATGATATCAATGTTCTTGAGATTGGATTAAATTGTTGTTTTCCCAAGATTGATTTTGATTTGAATAGAAATAAAATAAAAAAATATAAACAAGACCACAACAGTGTAAGATTCCTGAAGATGAAATGAATTAAATATGACTGACATTGACATTCGAATCATGCTGTATAGTTCTGCCAATATTCTTGTATTCGTATGAATAGAGAGAGTTGCAATATCCAAAATCACACACAACAACAACAACATCAACAACAACAACATTACAAAGCAAAAACCACACATATATGTACAGTACACATACAATCATGCACTCTCGCCTATGCTAAGACAAGCGAAGAGGAGAAGCCTAAAAATTTTAAGTAATCCACAAAACCAGTGTCCGTTCGGGTACTTCACTGAACTCGCCTTCTCTACCTCTATCATTCACTTTTTTTCTTCTGTCGAGGGTCTCCACAAAAATAATGACCTGCCCATTTCAAGACCCAATAAAAATTCTTTAACACCGTTGATGACGAACAGTAAACAAATCCAGATCAAGCATACAAAGAGGGAATATATGACCATACACACCTCTGATGCAGTTGATGATGAAGTTACTCAATGCTCATATAAGAGCACTGCGTTAGTGTTATAGATGACAGAAGCTGAACCATTCCCACAGTCTGCACGCACAAGACGGGGAGTCTTTCTGTGTGAAGGAGAGTCTATCGGTATTCTCCTAATTATTTTCTTCTTGAGTGGTGTGGGCGAAGGAGTTAAAAAAGAATCCAACTGCCCAGCAGCTGCTGCGATAAATCCTATTTATAGGAGGAACCATCAACACAAAGCGTGTTAGCTCATGTAAGCCAAGAAGATGATGCAGATGAACGTATCCAACCACCTACCTTCAAACAAAGGAGAGGGCTTCCTTGGTCTTGAACTGAACTCGGGATGGAACTGAACTCCTATGAAGAAGGGATGGCTAGGAAGCTCGATTATCTGTTATATACAGGAGAGGTTCAAAACTTCACACATATATAGCCATATCGGAATTGCTTAAGCTGAATAATACGACATATATCCAAAACATAAACTGCTTCTAACCTCCATTCTCTGGCCAGTTCCATCTTTACCAACGAAAACCAATCCCGCCTCCTCAAGTTGCTTGACTACTTCAGGATTAACCTAGATGAAATTAAAAGCAAAACACAATCAGGTTAGATGACCAGTGAAATAACTCACTTGTAGGAAGTCATTGATATATTCAACCAACCTCATATCTATGTCGATGTCTCTCATCCACGAAGTCCACATTGCCATATCTAACATGTTTCCAACATAGTAATCAGAGCTCTTGTGAAAATGCAAGGTCCAGTTTTAAAAAATCACCAGTTAAGGTCTTCTTATAGTTTTGCAGACTTGCTGTCCTTCACAAGGAAGTGTGTTCTACGAGATCCCAGTCTCATAGTTCCACCCATATGCGTTTTCGACCCCTGCCAGCACAATTATCAAATTCTTTAGCGTTTGTTTTCAATGAGGGTTCAGAGGCCATCAACAAATACTCTAAAAAAAGAAAAGGAACACGACAAACCTCGGGCATGAATATAACATAAGGGTTTCTGGTTTTGGGATCAAACTCTGTGCTATTTGCATCTTTTACACCGATAACTGATCTGGCAAATTCTATCACAGCAATCTGCATGCCCAGACAAATTCCAAAGTATGGGATTCTATTTTCTCGGGCATAGTTGGCAGCCAGGATTTTCCCTTCAACACCCCTATCTCCGAATCCCCCGGGAACCAAAATACCATCTGCACCCTGAAGATTAAAATAGTAACAATGAACATCAGAAAATTTGAAAAAAGAACATTCAATAAAACTTCAGTTGGCCAAAAAATCCACTCCTGTCATGGAACGCCTACCAACTTGTTCTTATTTAGTATAGCTCAAGAGACATTGTATTAAGACTTTTTGTGATGCTGTACTATTTTCCATAGAACATATTCTAATAGCATGAGTTTAAGCATATTGATAGGACGATAGCTACCTTAAGCACACTCCATGCCTTGCTGCAATTTTCAAGATCCTGTAATATATAAACCACTTACTTGTAAGCAGCAATTCAAAGCATAGGATCACGGTGCAAGAACAAGGATGGGATGATAAAAATAAAATAAAATAAAAACCTCTAATCTCATCGAATCTTCAAGATTATCAGCTGGAACCCAATCCACAACAAGTTTCTTGCCACGGGCAACAGATGCATGCAAAAGAGCCTGCAGGATGCATCAAAGGCAAATTAACATGAAAGTGGTCAAGATAATGCTAATGACTTTAAGTCCTTGAATTCTTAACATTCACAACATGAACAAAGACTTCAATCCCGTCGATCCAATTCTGTCATTTTACTAATGACTTTCCTGAAAATTGCATATACTATATATGGCATTTGCAACTAATACAAGAGAGAACGGTCCAGAGAGAAGATTAACCATAATGCAATATTGATAGTAATTACCTTCACTACGGAGAGATAAGCATCGGTAAGGCCTGTATACTTCCCAACCATAGCAATTCTTACCTATTACATCACGAAAGAATTTTAGTATTGGAAACAGCAAGAATCAACAATAGATATGGCAAAAATATATTGATTTGGAACCCACAGGCTCGTGCAATTTGTCACAGATTTCAGCCCTCAAAATCCACTTTTTCAATTCAGGCTCTCTGAGACAGCTGCATATTAAGAAAATTTGCAGCAAGTCAGAAGATCCAAACTCGTATAACATCATTACAAAACAAAATGAAGAAGCATTATAGAATAGCAAACCTAGAAACGTTCAACACTTTCAAGATTGCTTCGTGTGCTTTCTGATCCTGGCCAACACTTTCAAGATTGCTTCATGCTATTAGAATATGTTCTATGGAAAATAGTACAACATCACAAAAAGTCTTAATACAATGTCTCTTGAGCTATTCTAAATAAGAACAAGTTGGTAGGCGTTCCATGACAGGAGTGGATTTTTTGGCCAACTGAAGTTTTATTGAATGTTCTTTTTTCAAATTTTCTGATGTTCATTGTTACTATTTTAATCTTCAGGGTGCAGATGGTATTTTGGTTCCCGGGGGATTCGGAGATAGGGGTGTTGAAGGGGAAATCCTGGCTGCCAACTATGCCCGAGAAAATAGAATCCCATACTTTGGAATTTGTCTGGGCATGCAGATTGCTGTGATAGAATTTGCCAGATCAGTTATCGGTGTAAAAGATGCAAATAGCACAGAGTTTGATCCCAAAACCAGAAACCCTTATGTTATATTCATGCCCGAGGTTTGTCGTGTTCCTTTTCTTTTTTTTAGAGTATTTGTTGATGGCCTGTGAACCCTCATTGAAAACAAACGCTAAAGAATTTGATAATTGTGCTGGCAGGGGTCGAAAACGCATATGGGTTGAACTATGAGACTGGGATCTCGTAGAACACACTTCCTTGTGAAGGACAGCAAGTCTGCAAAACTGTAAGAAGCCCTTAACTGATGATTTTTTAAAACTGGACCTTGCATTTTCACAAGAGCTCTGATTACTATGTTGGAAACATGTTAGATATGGCAATGTGGACTTCGTGGATGAGAGACATCGACATAGATATGAGGTTGGTTGAATATATCAATGAGTTATTTCACTGGTCATCTAACCTGATTGTGTTTTGCTTTTAATTTCATCTAGGTTAATCCTGAAGTAGTCAAGCAACTTGAGGAGGCGGGATTGGTTTTCGTTGGTAAAGATGGAACTGGCCAGAGAATGGAGGTTAGAAGCAGTTTATGTTTTGGATATATGTCGTATTATTCAGCTTAAGCAATTCCGATATGGCTATATATGTGTGAAGTTTTGAACCTCTCCTGTATATAACAGATAATCGAGCTTCCTAGCCATCCCTTCTTCATAGGAGTTCAGTTCCATCCCGAGTTCAGTTCAAGACCAGGGAAGCCCTCTCCTTTGTTTGAAGGTAGGTGGTTGGATACGTTCATCTGCATCATCTTCTTGGCTTACATGAGCTAACACGCTTTGTGTTGATGCTTCCTCCTATAAATAGGATTTATCGCGGCAGCTGCTGGGCAGTTGGATTCTTTTTTAACTCCTTCGCCCACACCACTCAAGAAGAAAATAATTAGGAGAATACCGATAGACTCTCCTTCACACAGAAAGACTCCCCGTCTTGTGCGTGCAGACTGTGGGAATGGTTCAGCTTCTGTCATCTATAACACTAACGCAGTGCTCTTATATGAGCATTGAGTAACTTCATCATCAACTGCATCAGAGGTGTGTATGGTCATATATTCCCTCTTTGTATGCTTGATCTGGATTTGTTTACTGTTCGTCATTAACGGTGTTAAAGAACTTTTATTGGGTCTTGAAATGGGCAGGTCATTATTTTTGTGGAGACCCTCGACAGAAGAAAAAAAGTGAATGATAGAGGTAGAGAAGGCGAGTTCAGTGAAGTACCCGAACGGACACTGGTTTTGTGGATTACTTAAAATTTTTAGGCTTCTCCTCTTCGCTTGTCTTAGCATAGGCGAGAGTGCATGATTGTATGTGTACTGTACATATATGTGTGGTTTTTGCTTTGTAATGTTGTTGTTGTTGATGTTGTTGTTGTTGTGTGTGATTTTGGATATTGCAACTCTCTCTATTCATACGAATACAAGAATATTGGCAGAACTATACAGCAAGATTCGAATGTCAATGTCAGTCATATTTAATTCATTTAATCTTCAGGAATCTTACACTGTTGTGGTCTTGTTTATATTTTTTTATTTTATTTCTATTCAAATCAAAATCAATCTTGGGAAAACAACAATTTAATCCAATCTCAAGAACATTGATATCATTTCTCGTAACATATCTCAACCACCATAAACAAACACGGATACGATGAACGCGAAAAGATCTGGATTAGGTTAGAATTCAATCCATGCTACTGCTGAATTCCACAAACTGCTTATATATTAGTTCCTACTATCTGAAACATCAATACAAACTGCATCTCAGGACACATCCATATACAACCTTGGTATGTACAACATCAGAAAACTCTATAAACCACTATATCATTCTGCGTAGTCAGGAAACTCTATAAACCACGATATCATTCAGCATAGCCAGGAAATTCAATAAACCACTGTATCTTTTCACTAAGGTGAAATGCCGAAAGAGCCAACCTTCATATTAGTTGCAACCACCGGGGGCTCAGCAGAATCGGTAGCAGAATGCATGAACCGGCCGTCTACAGTGAAATCGTCTTTCAAGACGATCTTGTAGCAGTAGCAGCTCTTCAAGTTCTGTTGGGTTTGGTAGCATTCATGCAAGGAATTTAGTGCATGTATGATATAAAACACCTTTTCATAATGTCCAAGAAACTGTTTTCTATTTGTTCTCTTATTGCTGGCCTATCATAGTCATCTCGTCTTTCTAAACCTTGTTCAAGTTCAATAAGAAAGAGTTTCTTTTAAACATATTACAGGAACCATTTCCTTGTTTTTCTTTTAGGTAACAAAAGAATGCCTAGATAAGGCTATCTCAATATGCAAGGCTGGAGTCGAATGGATACAGTACTATTTTTTAGTTTGGGTTTTTTTCGACATAAGTTGAAATCAAAATGTTTTATTTATCTCAATGGTTGAAAAAAGTGTTGCGTTTTTTTAGTGTATGAGGTCAAAATGTTCTATCTATCCAGGTCAAAATGTGTATGTGAGTCTTACAGTTACTGAGTTACAACACCTAACGTGTAAATTACACAATGTACATCTAACACTTTAAATGGAGTTTTTGACATTTAATTACTTTATTAGGCTTTACATAATTACAATGCTCGTTACAATTTACACAAGTGATATATCACAGCAAATCTTGCAGCACCTAAATAGATTTTTCAAAGGAACAAAGCTTACTTGTATTGTATAGCCAAATTTGAACCAAGAAGGTTAAGTTGTAATGTACATTGATTTAGAATTTCCCATGCTAGCTAGTTACCATCTGAATGCCCAAGAAGGACCAATGGTTAAGATCTCTTCCGCGTTAATGGCAACTTCAGATCTGAACATCCGAAACATCTCAATAGCATTTGAACTCACCCGAGGACATCCATTCATATGCAGCACTGAAAGCCGCTTACACCCATCTCTAAGAGCCTGCAAACCTTGATCACACAGATTCCTGCAGCGGTTCACATGAAGTGTTTTTAAACTATGGCAGTTCAAGGCGATACTCTGCCATCCTGAGACCCTAACCTCATGGCACAATGCCAGGTTCCACTCTTGCAAAGACGGACAGCCCTTCACAATGGCTGAAATAGACTCATCTTTGACTGATCTACACAACCGCATATTCAGAAACCTTAGCCTCATTCCAAACCCTGCCCCGATCACCCCTAGCCCATCCCCATGAACACACCAACTCAAGCTTGAGATGTTTAGATACTCCAATCCACCACCACTAACAATACCTGTTATCCCATCAGGCTCAAGCTGGCAAGACTCAGCTTCTAGATAAGCTAGACTTTTAGAGGAGCCTCTAAATCCAATCCCATTAATTTGCGAACAGTACGATATTCGGATGGCAAAGAGACGGGGACAATTTTGAAAGACAGCTTCTATCCCATGGTCACTGATTTCTGAACAATAAATGAAATTGATATCTTCCAGGAATGCGCATGATTTAGCCAACCTCTGTAGGCCAACATCAGTAACATTACAACGATAGAGGCTTATACCCTTCAGTAAGGAGCAACCATTCACAAAATACGAAAGGCCATCATCCGAGACACCAGAACAGCAATCCAGGTTGAGAAATCTCAAGTTAGAAACACAACCTTGAACTTTCTTTAGGCTTGAATCATCAAGCTCCGTGCATCCAGACAAGGATAGAGATTGCAAATGCTTGAAACGGGTAAGCAGCCTGTGCAATTGGAGAGTACCAATGGTGGAAGTCTTAAATCTCAATGGTGAAGCGATCTTCGCTAGGGTGAATGAACTCAAGAACTGTAAAGATGTACGATTATAGTTCTGAATGTGCAGCCACCTGCGGGAAGTCAGGCCAAATGCTTCACGATCTAATTCACTACCAAGTGACTGAAAGACAAAGGTTAAGCAATCATCTGGAAGATCCATAATGGTTGTAGAAGAATTGGTACAAGGATGGTCCATGATTGAAGGGCTGTCACCCAACATTTTGGACTCTATGCAATTCCAACGGCGATGCGGATGTGGAACTGTAACAAAAATGCACTTTCTGAAAACTAAAGAGGACTCAGCATCTAGGTTTGCCACAACAAACCACTCATTCCAGCAGACTCAAGATCTCCCATTCTGAAACCGAGAAAAGATGCGGCCAATACAAAACCTTACACAATCGCCCCAAATCAGGCAAAATCAAATCAGATTGCATCCTAAAATGACACCAACCTTCAAGCTCCTGAGACAAGAATGAGAAAAACTGATGAAAAATTAGTATCAACCATAATCACATTGGATTATTTACATTCTTTCACAAATATCAAATCGTTTCTCTTCAATTTAGACTCAATTCAACCAAAATCAGCTCATTCCATTCCGTTTCCTGTCCCAATCAGCTTATAGCATTAAAAAACTTTCCTTTGTATAAACAATTATCATCTAAAATCCCTGTGCAACTGCACGGTTTCAGATCATTACCGCATATGACATTACAAAATAAAAAAATAAACTCAAACTTCGTTCCAGCATAATCACAAACAAATTTCATTTAAAAAAAAACCCATGAAATTCATGTTCATAGAATGGGGAAAACATGATATGAATCCGACGAATGAACTTGCGAGCTCTGAAAATGAAGATTTCAAAAACATCGGAAGCGAAGAACAAAAATCGGAGTTACCTCTCGATGTAGTTCAGCTCTCTCAATCGAGATTTCAAAGAGACCGGTGGATGAACGAAAATTCAGAGGCACGGATAGAGCGGGGGGAGGGAGATTCTTCCGGCTATATGCCGTCTCCGTTGCCAATAAAAGGAAACAAGGGAATATTTGGGCTCAACTTTAACTCTCTGATCCAATTAGAGGCCCATTAAGTTTTTTGGCCCAACATTATTGTTTTAGTTTTAAAATTAAACATGAAATGAATGAACAAAGGGATCAGGAAAACCGAAACCCTACCTCATATAAGATTCGGCTTGTCATTCCAGCTGAGCCGCCCCTGCCTATCTCCGTATCTGCTTGCTTCGATCATCTGCAGCCATGGTAAGCTCTTTGATTCTCCATCGCTTACTCGCTTCAGTTATCAAGTTAGGTTGAATGTTGTATGTTGGAGATTGATTCGATTCCAGTATCGTTCCTGTTGGAAGTTGACATGGTGCATTACGGGATTCAGTGTCCTTTTTTCTAGTGTCACCGATTTGAACAATTTAAATTAATTCCAAGATATAGCTTGCCAATTACGGGATTCGCGTTTAACTGCGGGATGCGATTTCACTTTTATGAAGTGGAATGACTGTTCGCCTTCACTCGCTTACGTCGTTTTGGCTATTTGTGATTTTATATGATTTGGATTTCATAGGTTTCGGTAGTTGAGAGAGTGAACCTTGTTGGAATAGAAAATAAAAATCTTTTAGGGAGAAAAGGGATTTGATTCAATTCATGCTTATTGAATCACGTTTTCTGGTTCTGTTTGTAAGATGCCGAAGTGCATTGTGTTTGGGAGTAAAAAAATCGTGTTTAATTAAAAGATATCGTGTAAGCTTATGAAATTATTTTCGTGAAGGCTCTCATCTAATATGAAACACGAATACAAATTGGCTAACAATATTTACAAGCAAATAAAGAGTGCACAGGAAAGTGCTACATATCACATACATTATTTTTAGTGTATTACAAGCTTCTATACTAAAGTATGTATAAATTTAATACAAATGCCGAGTGTCGGAAATAAATAAATAAATAAATAAATAAAATAGCGAAATTGCCGAGAGCGCAAAGGGGCGAGTGTCTCGAAATCCCGACGTCAGTCCGGCTCTTCATTCAACCTGCAAAGGAACCAACATTAATTAGTGGGTCTGAAAGAAACGCATTTGAAGACTAAAGGTTGGGCTTCTTGATGGCAGGCCCAACACAATAGGTGTTGTGGATTCCACAATCCGGTCAATCCCGTCACTCCCACCATGGCTTAAGCCCGGTTTCTTTTTTTTTTTTTATATATATAAAAAAAAAAAACAACTCCTTTTGCCGAAGCAACTCACGTTTGTTGAAAGAAATTTTGTGTAATTACAAAATTGACCCACTAAAATATAAGAATTATACTCGGCATAAATTATGAATTGGGTTTGACAAAAATCGTAAAGTTAAACTCGCAAAATTTCATCGCCAGTTTATTCCAGTGGGTCGACCTCAAAATTGAACTCTAAACGAGGGAAAAGAAAACGGAGTAAATTAAATGTCACCAAATTAGCTCCCACTTCCTTCAATGGTATGGCTTCTGCCCATTTTGAGAAGTAATCTGTAGCAGCCAGAATATACTGTTATCCTCGAGAGGACGATGGCTTTATATACCCTATAATGTCAAGACCCCATGCATTAAATGGCCATGACAAAGTAGTTGGGTGCAACAATTTAGGAGGCTGGTGTATGAAGTCGCTGTGAATTTGACAAGCATGACAAGCTTTAGAAAAATCCATGGCATCCTTCACCATTGTTGTCCAATAATAGCCCAGTCGTTTGATTTGACTAGCTAATTTTGGACCGGCTTGATGCGCTCCGCATACCCCAGCGTGGGTTTCTGCGAGGATATATTTTGCTTCTTCATTTGATAAGCATCTTAATAACACTCCATCGAATGTCCTTCGATACAAAGTGTCATTCTTAAGTAGGAACCTTCACACTCGCCTTTTAACATCCACTCTCTTTTTAGTATCATCAGGAAGGACTCCATGGCGTAGATACTCAATGAGTGGTTGTCGCCAGTCTGTTTCTTCCTCAACTTCATATACGGAAACGACACCCACCTCTTCGTTGGGCTCGGCTCGCTCCAAAGCTGACATAAGCAAATGTCGCTCCCCGATTGTGATTTCGATTTCTCTTTCACTTGGCAATGTCAGTGACGCGGCCAATTTAGCCAATGCATCTGCTTGGTCATTTTCGGACCTTGATATATGCACGACTTCTATCTGACGGAACTGGTGCATGAGATGTCTGGCTCTTTGATGCAAAAGAAGCAAATTTTTGTTTTTGACTTCATACTGGCCATTCAGCTGCCTGATTACTAACTGAGAGTCACCAAACACCTTTAATGGGTCAGCGTTCATCTCAAGAGCTACCTCTAGGCCAATGATGAGTGCCTCATATTCTGCCACGTTGTTTGTGCAGTTCTCTAAAAGAGAAAATGAATAAGGCACTATTCCCTCGGTTGGGGTGATGAATACTATGCCTACTCCTGCCCCTCTTCTCTTTGCAGGACCATCAAAGTATAACTGCCAGGATTTTTCTTCTGTCATGAAGACTTCTCCATCTGGCAAATCATCCACTAACTCCTCATTATCGGGAGTAGGATGGGCGGCTAAGAAATCAGCTATGACTTGCCCCTTGACCGCCTTTTGAGGCACAAACTTGATGTCAAAGGGAGCCAGAAGCATAGCCCATTTAGCTAGTCTTCCTGACAACACCGTCTTGGACAAAATGTATTGCAAAGGATCAGCTCTGGAGATTAATGTGATTTGATGGGACAAGAGATAATGCCGTAGCTTTTGGATAGAAAAGATCAACGCCAAACATATCTTCTCCATAGCAGGATAATTTAATTCTGCCCCAACCATCGTTCAGCTGATGTAGTACAAGGCATTTTCCTTTCCTTCATCATTATTTTGGGCTAGCATTGCCCCTAACGACCGCTCAAGACTTGCGGTGTACAGGACTAAGGGTTTTCCCTGAACTGGTGCCATGAGGACTGGCGGGTCAGTCAAGTATTTCTTAATGCTGTCGAGAGCATTTTGACATGCTTGGTCCCATATGAATGGAACATCTTTCTTCATCAACCTTAGAAAGGGCTGACACCTCCCCGTCAAATTTGAAATGAAACGCCGGATGTAGGCAAGTTTGCCCTGTAGACCTCGCAACTTATGGAGATTCCTCGGGGCTGGCATTTGCACGATTGCCTTAATTTTATCGGGGTCGATTTCTATGCCCCGTCCTTGGAAAATGAAGCCAAGAAACTTGCCTGAAGTTACACCAAAGGTACATTTGAGGGGATTCATCTTCAATTGGTGTTTTCGCAACCTCTCGAAGATTCTCTTGAGATCATCCAAATGATCCTCTCTTTTCTTTGTTTTCACCACAAGGTCATCCACATAGCACTCAATGGTGTTGTGAAGCAGATCATGAATGATCACCGTCATAGCCCTTTGATAGGTCGCTCCCGCATTTTTCAGACCAAAAGGCATTACCGTATAGCAATACGTGCCTAGAGGT
Source organism: Persicaria maculosa (assembly GCA_963922045.1). Lineage (NCBI taxonomy): Eukaryota > Viridiplantae > Streptophyta > Magnoliopsida > Caryophyllales > Polygonaceae > Persicaria > Persicaria maculosa. The sequence goes on along the minus strand of OY998254.1, from coordinate 576,851 downwards.
GTCCGGAAAGCCGTTAACTCTTCGTCTTCGGGATGCATTTTAATCTGATTATACCCTGAGAATCCATCCATGAAGGATAAGGCTTGAAAACCCGTAGTGGAATCAACCAATAACTCGGTTATTGGAAGAGGGAATTCATCCTTGAGACATGCTTCATTTAAGTCCCGAAAATCCACACAGATACGTAGTTGGCCGTTCTTCTTCTTGACGGGAACAATGTTTGCCAACCAGATTGGGTATTGGACCTCACGAATGAATCCAGCCTCAATGAGCTTGTTGACTTCAGCTTTAATCTGCACTGTCAGCTCGGGCCGAAAACGACGTTGAGCTTGCTTTACTGGCTTTTCCTCTTCGGAGACAGATAGCTTGTGCATAGCCACCTTAGGATCCAAACCAGGCATGTCTTGATATCCCCAAGCAAACACATCTCTATATTCGGTGAGAAGATGCTCGTATGATCCTCTTTCTTCTTCTGTTAGCAAAGCACTAACGAATACGGGCTTAGGATCTTCTGTAGTCCCCAAGTTGATCTCTTGTAGTTTGTCGACCGTGGCTTGACCTCCATCTTCCATTTCTGGCGGAGCAGGTTGGACCACATTAAGAAAATCCTGAGGATCTTCACTTGGCTCACTCCTTGTATAGGTCAACACCATATTTACTTCTTCTGTTTGAGCATCCATGGGATCCTCATCTTCGTAAGTGGAGGTTTCTGGCTCCCTATTCTTCAGCTTCCACTTTCTGGTCTTCTTGGTGTTGGCCCTCTTGTTTTTAGGCACGTTAACTCTTCCAAGCCTCTCGAACACAGAAGCTTTTGGAACATATGTCCCAAGTCTTTTGAAAACTGTGACTCGAGGTGCATTTGTTGCGTCTTGTGAGAACATATTTTGCTCTTGGCTTGTTAGAGTCATAGGCTCCAAGACTTTGGCAGACAATAACTCCCCCTCTTGAGAGATTTGTAGATCATCCATCGAGATCTCATTGAGGGATTTCCACGAAGCTTTGCTTTTCAATAGAGGTCTTGTCGCCTTAACTTTGACGGCCTTATGATGCTTTGAAAAGACCTGATCGACTGGTGCCTTAGAAGATTCACCCGTGAACACCACCCTTACATTTTCATTTCTTTTATCTCCGAAATTCCTTTGAATGACCAACTTCTTCCTTGGAATGGACTGGTCGATTTTGCGGAAAAGACAAGTGTAGCTTGTCATTAGGGAGTGCATAGCCTTCTCTGCCGCACTCAATGGCTTTTGGCCGGGTTGTCTCTTATCCTTGGGTGTATACTTGAATAACACCTTCGTACGTGTCTCTGGCTCTTCTCTTCTTCGGGAAAGAGAGACCTTGGGTGACAGGGACTCCTCTTGGTCCATTGCTCCCTTTTGAGGACTGACACTTTTACCCTCCTCTTTCACTTCCATACGTGGGTTGGAGTTAGAGTGAACAGTCTTGTAGAATTTGGCGTCTGCGTAATTAACGCTTTCACCTTGAAAAGGATCACTATCGCCACGGATAGTCCTTTCATTTCCATTTTCATCGGTGTACTTCAAGCACTGATGAAGTGTAGAAGCAATCGACTTGCTGGCGTGGAGCCATGGCCTCCCTAGTAAAGCATTATAGGAGGTTCCAGCGTCAATGACATGGAAAAGAGCATCCTTGTAGAGATCATCCAGAACCACTTTCAAGGCAATGGCGCCCAAAGCTTTTTGTCCCACCTGGTTGAAACCTTGAATGGTGAGCAATGTGGGCGACAAATGATCGACGGTCAATCCCATTGCCTCCAAGACTCGTAAAGGCAACAGATTCACCGCAGATCCACAATCAAGCAGGATTCTGTTGATTTTTGCATCTCCAATCGTACCCGTGACATATAAGGGTCTATTGTGATCGGTGCTTCCTAATTGGAGGTCTCCGTCGGAGAACGTTATGGATGCCATGCATGAAGCACATTGAGATGGAGTGGGCAAAGCCACCTCATCAACCTCAACTCGATCCACTTGGTCTTTGTAATCTTCCGGATCCATGAGGGCCTGAATCAAGGCATTCCTTAAATCGGTCGACATTTGTAATGCGTCATATACACTTAAGCGTGCAGGAATGCGCTTTAAATGGCCGATCACGTCGTACTTCACTTGCTCCTTAAAAGAAGCTTTACGAAGCAACACAGGCCTCCGTGGCACGACATCTTTTTGGGCGGACGCCCCAGCTTCCTGGTCTTTCTGACCCAATGTAGGAGTCTCCATTTCAACCGCCTCCTCAAAATTTGTAGCATTTGGAGTCTCAATGACAAGTGACCCCCTCCCTTTCCCTTTTTCCTTGGGCTTAAGAGGTGGCAAATTCTTTCCCGAACGAAGAGTAACTTCATCAGCCTCTAACTCTTCTTCCTCAACTTTTTTGGCCCATGTGGCCATGCAACATTGGACAATTTCTTCTTCCCAAAATAACTCCTCTTCAGAAAAATCATTTTCCAAGAGCTCTTTCGGAATAAAGTCTTTCAGAGTAATGATCTGGCGTATAAGCTGAATATACTCTTCATTAGAATCATTTTCTGATTTCTTGTTCTTCTTGTTTTTGTTCTTATTTTTCTTTTTCTTACTTTTCTTCTCGGGCTTTCTACCGATCATTCTAAAGCCTGTAGGTCCGGTGTGTCGGGTACTCCTTGGATGAGACTTCTTTCGGCTTAGACAAACCTGCCACTTAGAACCATCTCCACCTTCTTCGTCGTGTGAAAATGATTTTTCAATGTTTGACTGCATTAGGACCTCGTATAAGGTCGGACAACCTAGTTCTTCCCTTGGCATGTCAGGATATGCCCATACAATGCGCACTTTGTCACGCACCTGAAATTGCACGGGGTCTGCCTTCGGGGGTAATGACACTGTAGGGATGTCATTTGGTGAAGGAATAAACTCAACCTCCTCTACTATAGAGACGGGGTTTGACGAGGCTGCTTGGCCTTTTGAGGAGCTTGCACCTTCGATTTCAATTTCTCCCTTGTTGATCATCCGTTCCACGATGTCTTTGAACACATAGCAGTCTTCGAGAGGATGACTAACAATGCGATGATAATGGCAATATTTTGGATCACCCGTTTTATTAGCCTCGTTTGGCCTCTTTGGCTCAGGGAGTGACAACATATTCTCCGTCATAAGCTCATTGAATATCCCTCTCACATCTTCATCGTCAAAGGGATACTTCTTCTGCTTTCTCTCTTCGAGAGACAGTCTTTTAACGGGCTCTTTAGCTTGCCCCTTTTCTTGCGCTTTAGGATTATTTCCAGTGGATTTCCCACGAGGCTTGATGAACGTAGCCATGGATTCTCCTCTTTTTGGTGACTTTTTGTTGTCATCCTTCCTCGTCTCATTGATCTGAGGTCGGCTTGCTACGGGTTTGCGCCGAGCTAGTTGACGCTTAACATTGCAGGCGTTTGAAACCAATGTATCAAAAGCACGGGGTTCTGCACTACCGACATGTATAGCAAGCTCTGGGAGTAGATTGTTGACACACATCTGCACGCATGCCTCTTCACTCAATTTTTCCGAGCATTGAAGTCTTAAACTTCTCCACCTTGCGATAAAGTCATTTGCGGACTCATTGGGTCTTTGTTGTGTATTAGCCAGATCCATGATGGACACCTTGGCTTTCGAGCTCACGAACTGAGCTAGGAACTCCCTTTGCAGCTCGTCCCATGTATGGATAGACTCGGGTTGAAGCTGAGTATACCATGTGAACGCGGATCCCCGTAGTGATTGGACAAATTGTCTTATCAGTAGCTGATCACTCAAGGCAGTTTCTCCACATGCCGAGAAAAAGTGAGCTAGATGTTCACGCGGGGACCCATTGAGGCCGTCAAATTTATCAAAATTCGGCCTTTGGTAGTTCGGAGGAAATGGGATCGCGTGGAACTCCGCAGGATAAGGTTTTCTATAACCGATCACCGGTGGGCTCTGAGAAATCTTGAACTCTCGGATCCCCTGTGCGATCCATTCTTTTATTTCATGAGGAGAGACAGAAGCACTGCTTTCTCCCGCGTTGGGAGTCTCTTGCTTGTTCCCCGAATTTTGCTCTTGCCTGCTCTCCGAATTTTTCTGTTGGAGCTGGTCCATGAGCAATTTAATTTGAGCATCCCTCTCCTCTAGCTTCTTTTGTAATTCCTGGAGCTGCTCTTCAGTGCTTGTTGCCCAGTCACTAGAACTGGCATGCTTTCAACTTCTTCTTCAGAGTCATTGGATGACCCTCCCTCACTTGCGACAAGCAGAAAATCCTCCTCTCGAAACAAAGAAGTAGAGTCCCCATATAATGGGGAATTCTGTTTTTCTTCTTGAACCGTTTCTGGATTTGAAGATTGGGTGGTCACTTTAGCATATGACTCGGCCTTAGACATAGACCTTGTCACTCGCCGCTCACATTTTTCTAACTGGGTAGAAAGCGACGTTGATTTCTCGGCTACAGCTAGACCCTTTCCTTTCTTCTCGACTTGAGAAGCCTTAGATGTTTCCTTTTGAGGCTTGGCCGGCTTTGATACCCCAACCTCTGGAACATTGGCCTTTTGAGCCTTGACAGTTGAGGATATAGCCTCGGCCTCCTCATTAGAACAAGAGGTAACCAAAACCTGTACTACATTGTCCATATTGATAGGGATAGACCCAAAGAAAATTTTCTTTGGGCTATCGATAAGATCCTTGGCAGCTCTCCACAGTGTTGCATTGGCCTGTTCCAGAGCAGGGGAACGAGCCAATTTGCAAAGCGCTCCTGTCTTTCCGCGTTGAGAACCACATTTGCGCCCCCTCTTTCTGCGAGGCTTGTTTTCCTTCTTCGCCTCATTCACAGCTGGCTTTGAGACCTTAGCCGAGTTACCATTTCTCTTGATAACTCAAATGATTGGCCCACGAGCAGGCCTAGGATTGAGCTCCTCCCCGCCGGTTACATCGTCCCTGATAGCTTCGAAGCTGTTGTCAGTTGGGATTTCAGCGGTGATCGACTCCCTAGTCACGTCGAACTGGACCTTAAACGATCTCTTCTTCAACCAGCGGCCACCCTCCACGAGAAAGGTAGCAGGTAATTCGTTGAAGTTGACAATAGCTCTTGGTGCCATTTTTTCCCTACAAATAAAAAAAATAGGCAAATATTAGCATCAACACGACTAAGAGATGAAAAGGCAAAAAGGGTCCCACTGGGCGTGCCAAAAATATGTTGAACAAAAATGCGCGAATAATTGTAAAACATATTTTATTTAATCTCTAGAATTTGAGTTCGACCCCTTTTGGTTATCCTCTTGATTCGAAGTTGTATCGACACCAAGACTTGAGTGGTTTTGGTGATTTGGGCTGCACCCGAATTTTAACAGGTTGCCTACGTATCTCTTGGAAGAGAATCAAGCCTTACGTAGTTCAGAGTATTTAAATTGATTTGATTTTTGGGTTTTGGTGATTGAACCCGACGAGCTTAAGCTTTATGTCGAATGTCCTACGTACCCGTTTGGAACGGGATCAAACCACCCGTAGTTCTTTTAAGGACAAATTTAATTTAATTTGAGATGTGTGACTGGATCCAATGTATATTTGAATTTTAACATCGGATTTCCTACGTAACTCGTAAAAGAGCATCAAGTCTTCACGTAGTTCTTTTTAAGAACCGGTTGAATTTGGTGACATTTAATTTACTCCGTTTTCTTTTCCCTCGTTTAGAGTTCAATTTTGAGGTCGACCCACTGGAATAAACTGGCGATGAAATTTTGCGAGTTTAACTTTACGATTTTTGTCAAACCCAATTCATAATTTATGCCGAGTATAATTCTTATATTTTAGTGGGTCAATTTTGTAATTACAAAAAATTTCTTTCAACAAACGTGAGTTGCTTCGGCAAAAGGAGTTGTTTTTTTTTATATATATAAAAAAAAAAAAACCGGGCTTAAGCCATGGTGGGAGTGACGGGATTGACCGGATTGTGGAATCCACAACACCTATTTTTTTTTAACATTGCAAACGACGTCGTTTACTATTAATTTTAATATTTGCAGGTTAAAGTTTAACATCTTCCTCCTCGCGACATTGACAGTCAGGAGAGCACCGACGGGCCTTCGTTGACAGCAGTGGCCTTCGACGCACAACCCTGAGCCTGTGGCTTTGGGCGATCGAAGCGGAGGAAGGCGGAGCAAGACCGTCTTGACGACGGGGCACGAACCAGGATCTCCCAACTCCGGGACGAGTCCCAGGAGTAATTTCAACTCGCATCTCCCCGACTAGGTACGGTTTGGATTTTTTTTTTTGTTTTAGCTCCGAATTTCGTATTCAATTCGACTTGTAGGCGATTTCCGGTCTAGATTTTAAGATCCTCACATGAATCTCTTCTCAATTGAGTGCTCAATTTTAAAGCTCAACTGATTTTGCTTTCAAATTGCGATTTTAGGGTTTTAATTTGTGCAATTTGGGGTCGATCGAATTAGGACCGATCGACAAGGGAGCGCTAAGGTCCGACTTCGAGCGATTGAAAGGAAGGGGCGCAGCAAGCTGGAATCAGGTATACTTGATCAATCAACTTCTTTTTTACTGAAGATTTGATTTTTATTTTCTTTTGGTTTCTGCCGTTTGCTTTCTTGTGTTTGAAATTTGTAATTCAGTTTAGAATAGCCGAGGATAGGAAGACAGACTGCATATGCTTTGTGCTTTTCTCTGAAACAGTAGAGAAAGAGCCTGCTTGATTATTTCTTTTCGCATGAACCTAGTTAGTTTGGACTGATTCAATTTGTGAAGAAAATATGTTCACTTTGAATCTTCTTCTACTGCTGTGTGAATCAGCGGGCTTATCTAGGACAATTTGAGCAACGTTTCCCTTTTTTTTAACACTGCAATTTTGTAGCAATCCGAATATGTTTGTGATGCCAACGTGATAGAATAGTCAATATTTGTGCTTTTAGGCCAATTGTGACTCCGAAATCCGGATGCTTGAACTTCTTTGACTTGGGAATTTGTTTAGATCAGAAATTTGTTTGCTTTTTTTTTTCTAACTTCATGGTTGCAGTGAATTTTTTGTTCTTTTTGCCTTGTTTGAAATTGCTTGCAGTTTGTATGTATGAATTAGTCGACTTGGCCAGTCAAAATCCAGCAGCGTTTCGGCTTTTTTTTAAGGGTGATTTGCTGATTCCGAAACCCAGGCCGCAAGCGAAAGCCAGTGACTTTGCAAGGGCGGGGTTTCGTGAATCGATTTTGATTTGATGAGTTCGCCTTGTGTGCAATTGAACTGACTCAATTTGCTGCGTTGAATTTGTCTCCTTTTGTTTGCTTTAGACTTGTTTGCCATTTGTGTGAACTTGTTGGCATGTTTAGAAGAATTGGGCAGCATTTTGTTCTCTTTTCGAGTTGCTTGCTGATCCCGAAACCTAGACCGCAAGCGAAAGCCAGTGACTTTGCAAGGGCGGGGTTTCGTGGATCGATTTCGGCAACCCTTCGACTTTGTTTGAGGCAATTTGCTGACTCCGGAACCCAGGCCGCAAGCGAAAGCCAGTGACTTTGCAAGGGAGGGGTTTCGAGAGTCCATCTTGACAGAGCTTCATCTTCCTTTGGAGGTATTTGTTGACTCCGAAACCCAGGCCACAAGCGAAAGCCAGTGACTTTGCAAGGGCGGGGTTCCGAGAGTCGATAGGAACCAATGCTGAGAGAACTACCTTGTTGCTCTTCTTTGTGGCGATGGCTTCTTTTTTTTCTCTGCAGCTTTTCTTGCTTTGTGTGCTTTTTTTTTTGCAGTCGTCCATCTGTTCTCCTTTTCAACCCTAGACTTGTCCCTCTTTTATAGGGAAAGGAATAGGATAGATCCCGAATTGCTCTCCTTCAAGATATCTTTCTTTTCCTTTCAAGATAAAACACGTATCTTCTCTTTTTTTTCTTTTAACTGCTGATCTTTTCAGTTTTTTTTTTTATGTTTATAGAAGATACGGAATATCTGCTCACATATCCAATTTGTTAATTTCTTTTATCAAATTTGGCAACCAAGTGAACTTGGATATTTCTTCTGGAATTGTGTTGGGCCTGCCATCAAGAAGCCCAACCTTTAGTCTTCAAATGCGTTTCTTTCAGACCCACTAATTAATGTTGGTTCCTTTGCAGGTTGAATGAAGAGCCGGACTGACGTCGGGATTTCGAGACACTCGCCCCTTTGCGCTCTCGGCAATTTCGCTATTTTATTTATTTATTTATTTATTTCCGACACTGGGCATTTGTATTAAATCTATACATACTTTAGTATACAAGCTTGTAATACACTAAAAATAATGTATGTGATATGTAGCACTTTCCTGTGCACTCTTTATTTGCTTGTAAATATTGTTAGCCAATTTGTATTCGTGTTTCATATTAGATGAGAGCCTTCACGAAAATAATTTCATAAGCTTACACGATATCTTTTAATTAAACACGATTTTTTTACTCCCAAACACAATGCACTTCGGCATCTTACAAACAGAACCAGAAAACGTGATTCAATAAGCATGAATTGAATCAAATCCCTTTTTTCACTAAAAGATTTTTATTTTCTATTCCAACAAGGTTCACTCTCACAACTACCGAAACCTATGAAATCCAAATCATGTAAAATCACAAATAGCCAAAACGACGTAAGCGAGTGAAGGCGAACAGTCATTCCACTTCATAAAAGTGAAATCGCATCCCGCAGTTAAACGCGAATCCCGTAATTGGCAAGCTATATCTTGGAATTAATTTAAATTGTTCAAATCGGTGACACTAGAAAAAAGGACACTGAATCCCGTAATGCACCATGTCAACTTCCAACAGGAACGATACTGGAATCGAATCAATCTCCAACATACAACATTCAACCTAAATTGATAACTGAAGCGAGTAAGCGATGGAGAATCAAAGAGCTTACCATGGCTGCAGATGATTGAAGCAAGTAGATACGGAGATAGGCAGGGGCGGCTCAGCTGGAATGACAAGCCGAATCTTATATGAGGTAGATTTTCGGTTTTCCCGATCCCTTTGTTCATTCATTTCATTTTTAATTTTAAAACTAAAACAATAATGTTGGGCCAAAAAACTTAATGGGCCTCTAATTGGATCAGAGAGTTAAAGTTGAGCCCAAATATTCCCTTGTTTCCTTTTATTGGCAACGGAGACGGCATATAGCCGGAAGAATCTCCCTCCCCCCGCTCTATCCGTGCCTCTGAATTTTCGTTCATCCACCGGTCTCTTTGAAATCTCGATTGAGAGAGCTGAACTACATCGAGAGGTAACTCCGACTTTTGTTCTTCGCTTCCGATGTTTTTGAAATCTTCATTTTCAGAGCTCGCAAGTTCATTCGCCGGATTCATATCATGTTTTACCCTTTCTATGAACATGAATTTCATGGGTTTTTTTTTAAATGAAATTTGTTTGTGATTATGCTGGAACGAAGTTTGAGGTTATTTTTTTATTTTGTAATGTTATATGCGGTAATGATCTGAAACCGTGCAGTTGCACAGGGATTTTAGATGATAATTGTTTATACAAAGGAAAGTTTTTTAATGCTATAAGCTGATTGGGACAGGAAACGGAATGGAATGAGCTGATTTTGGTTGAATTGAGTCTAAATTGAAGAGAAACGATTTGATATTTGTGAAAGAATGTAAATAATCCAATGTGATTATGGTTGATACTAATTTTTCATCAGTTTTTCTCATTCTTGTCTCAGGAGCTTGAAGGTTGGTGTCATTTTAGGATGCAATCTGATTTGATTTTGCCTGATTTGGGGCGATTGTGTAAGGTTCTGTATTGGCCGCATCTTTTCTCGGTTTCAGAATGGGAGATCTTGAGTCTGCTGGAATGAGTGGTTTGTTGTGGCCAACCTAGATGCTGAGTCCTCTTTAGTTTTCAGAAAGTGCATTTTTGTTACAGTTCCACATCCGCATCGCCGTTGGAATTGCATAGAGTCCAAAATGTTGGGTGACAGCCCTACAATCATGGACCATCCTTGTACCAATTCTTCTACAACCATTATGGATCTTCCAGATGATTGCTTAACCTTTGTCTTTCAGTCACTTGGTAGTGAATTAGATCGTGAAGCATTTGGCCTGACTTGCCGCAGGTGGCTGCACATTCAGAACTATAATCGTACATCTTTACAGTTCTTGAGTTCCTTCACCCTAGCGAAGATCGCTTCACCATTGAGATTTAAGACTTCCACCATTGGTACTCTCCAATTGCACAGGCTGCTTACCCGTTTCAGGCATTTGCAATCTCTATCCTTGTTTGGATGCCCGGAGCTTGATGATTCAAGCCTAAAGAAAGTTCAAGGTTGTGTTTCTAACTTGAGATTTCTCAACCTGGATTGCTGTTCTGGTGTCTCAGATGATGGCCTTTCGTATTTTGTGAATGGTTGCTCCTTGCTGAAGGGTATAAGCCTCTATCGTTGTAATGTTACTGATGTTGGCCTGCAGAGGTTGGCTAAATCATGCGCATTCCTGGAAGATATCAATTTCATTTATTGTTCAGAAATCAGTGACCATGGGATAGAAGCTGTCTTTCAAAATTGTCCCCGTCTCTTTGCCATCCGAATATCGTACTGTTCGCAAATTAATGGGATTGGATTTAGAGGCTCCTCTAAAAGTCTAGCTTATCTAGAAGCTGAGTCTTGCCAGCTTGAGCCTGATGGGATAACAGGTATTGTTAGTGGTGGTGGATTGGAGTATCTAAACATCTCAAGCTTGAGTTGGTGTGTTCATGGGGATGGGCTAGGGGTGATCGGGGCAGGGTTTGGAATGAGGCTAAGGTTTCTGAATATGCGGTTGTGTAGATCAGTCAAAGATGAGTCTATTTCAGCCATTGTGAAGGGCTGTCCGTCTTTGCAAGAGTGGAACCTGGCATTGTGCCATGAGGTTAGGGTCTCAGGATGGCAGAGTATCGCCTTGAACTGCCATAGTTTAAAAACACTTCATGTGAACCGCTGCAGGAATCTGTGTGATCAAGGTTTGCAGGCTCTTAGAGATGGGTGTAAGCGGCTTTCAGTGCTGCATATGAATGGATGTCCTCGGGTGAGTTCAAATGCTATTGAGATGTTTCGGATGTTCAGATCTGAAGTTGCCATTAACGCGGAAGAGATCTTAACCATTGGTCCTTCTTGGGCATTCAGATGGTAGCTAGCTAGCATGGGAAATTCTAAATCAATGTACATTACAGCTTAACCTTCTTGGTTCAAATTTGGCTATACAATACAAGAAAATCTATTTAGGTGCTGCAAGATTTGCTGTGATATATCACTTGTGTAAATTGTAACGAGCATTGTAATTATGTAAAGCCTAATAAAGTAATTAAATGTCAAAAACTCCATTTAAAATGTTAGATGTACATTGTGTAATTTACATGTTAGGTGTTGTAACTCAGTAACTGTAAGACTCACATACACATTTTGACCTGGATAGATAGAACATTTTGACCTCATACACTAAAAAAACGCAAAACTTTTTTCAACCATTGAGATAAATAAAATATTTTGATTTCAAGTTATGTCGAAAAAAACCCAAACTAAAAAATAGTACTGTATCCATTCGACTCCAGCCTTGCATATTGAGATAGCCTTATCTAGGCATTCTTTTGTTACCTAAAAGAAAAACAAGAAAATGGTTCCTGTACTATGTTTAAAAGAAACTCTTTCTTATTGAACTTGAACAAGGTTTAGAAAGACGAGATGACTATGATAGGCCAGCAATAAGAGAACAAATAGAAAACAGTTTCTTGGACATTATGAAAAGGTGTTTTATATCATACCTACACTAAATTCCTTGCAGGAATGCTACCAGACCCAACAGAACTTGAAGAGCTGCTACTGCTACAAGATCGTCTTGAAAGACGATTTCACTGTAGACGGCCGGTTCATGCATTCTGCTACCGATTCTGCTGAGCCCCCGGTGGTTGCAACTAATATGAAGGTTGGCTCTTTCGGCATTTCACCTTAGTGAAATGATACAGTGGTTTATTGAATTTCCTGGCTATGCTGAATGATATCGTGGTTTATAGAGTTTCCTGACTACGCAGAATGATACAGTGGTTTATAGAGTTTTCTGATGTTGTACATACCAAGGTTGTATATGGATGTGTCCTGAGATGCAGTTTGTATTGATGTTTCAGATAGTAGGAACTAATATATAAGCAGTTTGTGGAATTCAGCAGTAGCATGGATTGAATTCTAACCTAATCCAGATCTTTTCGCGTTCATCATATCCGTGTTTGTTTATGGTGGTTGAGATATATTACGAGAAATGATATCAATGTTCTTGAGATTGGATTAAATTGTTGTTTTCCCAAGATTGATTTTGATTTGAATAGAAATAAAATAAAAAAATATAAACAAGACCACAACAGTGTAATATTCCTGAAGATGAAATGAATTAAATATGACTGACATTGACATTAGAATCTTGCTGTATAGTTCTGCCAATATTCTTGTATTCGTATGAATAGAGAGAGTTGCAATATCCAAAATCACACACAACAACAACAACATCAACAACAACAACATTACAAAGCAAAAACCACACATATATGTACAGTACACATACAATCATGCACTCTCGCCTATGCTAAGACAAGCGAAGAGGAGAAGCCTAAAAATTTTAAGTAATCCACAAAACCAGTGTCCGTTCGGGTACTTCACTGAACTCGCCTTCTCTACCTCTATCATTCACTTTTTTTCTTCTGTCGAGGGTCTCCACAAAAATAATGACCTGCCCATTTCAAGACCCAATAAAAATTCTTTAACACCGTTGATGACGAACAGTAAATAAATCCAGATCAAGCATACAAAGAGGGAATATATGACCATACACACCTCTGATGCAGTTGATGATGAAGTTACTCAATGCTCATATAAGAGCACTGCGTTAGTGTTATAGATGACAGAAGCTGAACCATTCCCACTGTCTGCACGCACAAGACGGGGAGTCTTTCTGTGTGAAGGAGAGTCTATCGGTATTCTCCTAATTATTTTCTTCTTGAGTGGTGTGGGCGAAGGAGTTAAAAAAGAATCCAACTGCCCAGCAGATGCCGCGATAAATCCTATTTATAGGAGGAACCATCAACACAAAGCGTGTTAGCTCATGTAAGCCAAGAAGATGATGCAGATGAACGTATCCAACCACCTACCTTCAAACAAAGGAGAGGGCTTCCCTGGTCTTGAACTGAACTCGGGATGGAACTGAACTCCTATGAAGAAGGGATGGCTAGGAAGCTCGATTATCTATTATATACAGGAGAGGTTCAAAACTTCACACATATATAGCCATATCGGAATTGCTTAAGCTGAATAATACGACATATATCCAAAACATAAACTGCTTCTAACCTCCATTCTCTGGCCAGTTCCATCTTTACCAACGAAAACCAATCCCGCCTCCTCAAGTTGCTTGACTACTTCAGGATTAACCTAGATGAAATTAAAAGCAAAACACAATCAGGTTAGATGACCAGTGAAATAACTCATTGATATATTCAACCAACCTCATATCTATGTCGATGTCTTTCATCCACGAAGTCCACATTGCCATATCTAACATGTTTCCAACATAGTAATCAGAGCTCTTGTGAAAATGCAAGGTCCAGTTTTAAAAAATCATCAGTTAAGGTCTTCTTACAGTTTTGCAGACTTGCTGTCCTTCACATGGAAGTGTGTTCTACGAGATCCCAGTCTCATAGTTCAACCCATATCCGTTTTCGACCCCTGCCAGCAAAATTATCAAATTCTTTAGCGTTTGTTTTCAATGAGGGTTCAGAGGCCATCAACAAATACTCTAAAAAAAGAAAAGGAACACGACAAACCTCGGGCATGAATATAACATAAGGGTTTCTGGTTTTGGGATCAAACTCTGTGCTATTTGCATCTTTTACACCGATAACTGATCTGGCAAATTCTATCACAACAATCTGCATGCCCAGACAAATTCCAAAGTATGGGATTCTATTTTCTCGGGCATAGTTGGCAGCCAGGATTTCCCCTTCAACACCCCTATCTCCGAATCCCCCGGGAACCAAAATACCATCTGCACCCTGAAGATTAAAATAGTAACAATGAACATCAAAAAATTTGAAAAAAGAACATTCAATAAAACTTCAGTTGGCCAAAAAATCCACTCCTGTCATGGAACGCCTACCAACTTGTTCTTATTTAGAATAGCTCAAGAGACATTGTATTATGACTTTTTGTGATGCTGTACTATTTTCCATAGAACATATTCTAATAGCATGAGTTTAAGCATATTGATAGGACGATAGCTACCTTAAGCACACTCCATGCCTTGCTGCAATTTTCAAGATCCTGTAATATATAAACCACTTGTAAGCAGCAATTCAAAGCATAGGATCACGGTGCAAGAACAAGGATGGGATGATAAAAATAAAATAAAATAAAAACCTCTAATCTCATCGAATCTTCAAGATTATCAGCTGGAACCCAATCCACAACAAGCTTCTTGCCACGGGCAACAGATGCATGCAAAAGAGCCTGCAGGATGCATCAAAGGTAAATTAACATGAAAGTGGTCAAGATAATGCTAAATTTAAGTCCTTGAATTCTTAACATTCACAACATGAACAAAGACTTCAATCCCGTCGATCCAATTCTGTCATTTTACTAATGACTTTCATGAAAATTGCATATACTATATATGGCATTTGCAATTAATACAAGAGAGAACGGTCCAGAGAGAAGATTAACCATAATGCAATATTGATAGTAATTACCTTCACTACGGAGAGATAAGCATCGGTAAGGCCTGTATATTTCCCAACCATAGCAATTCTTACCTATTACATCACGAAAGAATTTTAGTATTGGAAACAGCAAGAATCAACAATAGATATGGCAAAAATATATTGATTTGGAACCCACAGGCTCGTGCAATTTGTCACAGATTTCAGCCCTCAAAATCCACTTTTTCAATTCAGGCTCTCTGAGACAGCTGCATATTAAGAAAATTTGCAGCAAGTCAGAAGATCCAAACTCGTATAACATCATTACAAAACAAAATGAAGAAGCATTATAGAATAGCAAACCTAGAAACGTTCAACACTTTCAAGATTGCTTCGTGTGCTTTCTGATCCTGGCCAAGGGTGAAAAAAGGTTAAAGCAGGATCCTTTATTTCAAAATACTTAAAGTCTTTGGGAAAAAAGAGAGATGACATTCCAAAGTTGATATCAAACTTACTCTTAGAATTAATGGAATGCGCCAAATGTTGGAGACGTCATGGATAGACATTATGTTATCTTCCTGTTCAAAACAATTATGGTGTGAAAAGGTTCAATACAAAGGTAGCTAAATACAAGTCATATACAAATACCAGAGCTTCTTTATATCTATGAAGGTTCAATGGCAATGTGACTATATTTATAAAGGTTTAATGACAAGGTGACTATATACCGGTATATGGCAAAGTTGTGACAGCTTGGCCTTAATATTGGCATCCAAAACCTGCAGATAACGTAAAAGGTTTGAGATTCGGTCATTGAAGGGAAGCAGGGGCACAAACATTTGTGCTGCGACAGGCCAGAATGTCAGGCTTGAAGCCCAAACTTCGTAGTTCACGAACGCTATGCTGGGTTGGCTTTGTTTTCTGAAAATTGATGACAAATCAGTCTCTTCACTTCAGTAACCGTGCCAACATCCAATAAATGGATCATTCATAATAAATAGGACTGGGACACGTATAGAAAAGAAATATAATTGCTCACCTGTTCACCTACAACATGTATCACAGGGACAAGGCTGACATGAACCAAGCAAAAGTTACCAGGCAAAGGTAGTCATTAAGCATACCTTCTTAGCCGGCAACGAATTTCACTGATGTTTGGTTCATGGGTTTATATCTTACCTACGCGGTAGGAGAACTGTTCGACAATCCAAACAGTAACCAACGAATAAAAAATTCCTTAGATTATCTCAACTGCAAACTAGCAAAAGATTAAAGTAGCTCATAAAGTAGGTGAATTACTACCTAATATATCAAACCAGTGTCTAATGGCCCCAGTATTCTTTGCAACAGTTCAATAGTAACACAAAGGCGCAAAGTTCCAATATTAGGCCCCAGTGCTGAATTTTCCAGATAAGAGACTACAGTAAAGAAAGTTCAACTCAGTCCACCAAGAGAAAAGGAGCTTAATATGCAGCTTGAGGATCAAGTCGGGTAGCTTTCTGGTTTTCGTCATTAACAACCAAGGAAAACAACAAGCTCCCTTTTCCCGGCCTCAAATATCTTAGAAGATTACCTTTTCAATTCCTTTTGAGAAAAGGGTTCACTGTATTTGCGGGGAAAAGGTGATTTTTTTTTCCATCACTCTGCCTCTCCATATTCCTTCCCTTTAAGAAATGAAATCGCACTACAGCCCGTGTGGAAGATAATAATGAAGATCTAGTCCAAAGGCACCCATCAAAATCCACCAACCAGGAGAACACTCAGTTGACAAAGGAAGCAATTTTTGTACTAACGAGTAAACTACTAGTCTATGTCAAGATTTTGATAAACTCTTGTTATACAACAATATGATCTTTATTCCTAACCAGCAGGCAAAAATTGACAACCTTGAAAAGGGACAAACTGAGGTTTACCTCGCCACCATCATCCAAAACATAAACTTCCCCGTGTTCAAAAGGAGACATGGTGCCAGCATCCACATTCAAGTAAGGATCTACCACAAGAAGGGACAAAAATGGTGGATTTAAATAGAGGAAACACCTTAGAGGAGGCAATTTTATTTATTTAAAAAAATCATGAATTTAAACATTATACCAAACAAAGCAGAGTGTGATAGGAATATCAGATCAAAGCTTTAAAGGAAATTAGGCAACGACCATCTAAAGTAAAAAGAAATGAACAAAAAACCCATGATTTCCACATATTTCTTTTGCACTGTTGTTTCAACAGTATCAGAGGATTCTTTTAGTGATAAACCTGGATCTAAAACAGTAAAACCTAGTGAGAACCCAAAACCATGAGTAATCAGTTCCAAAATCAAACAAATACTCAACACAGGAAAATGTTGAATCTTTATTAATACTACTAATTTGTTCTGACAAAAAAAAAATCAAATTCAATTCCCAGAGAACTAGAACCGGTTCATCTGAAATCCAGAAACACTGGAAACTCAAAAACCCATTAAATTGCAACATTTGCAATTTATGAGGTTGGTTGGTTGAATATATCAATGAGTAACCTCAAACTTCGCTCCAGCATAATCACAAACAAATTTCATTTAAAAAAAAACCCATGAAATTCATGTTCATAGAAAGGGGAAAACATGATATGAATCCGGCGAATGAACTTGCGAGCTCTGAAAATGAAGATTTCAAAAACATCGGAAGCGAAGAACAAAAATCGGAGTTACCTCTCGATGTAGTTCAGCTCTCTCAATCGAGATTTCAAAGAGACCGGTGGATGAACGAAAATTCAGAGGCACGGATAGAGCGGGGGGAGGGAGATTCTTCCGGCTATATGCCATCTCCGTTGCCAATAAAAGGAAACAAGGGAATATTTGGGCTCAACTTTAACTCTCTGATCCAATTAGAGGCCCATTAAGTTTTTTGGCCCAACATTATTGTTTTAGTTTTAAAATTAAAAATGAAATGAATGAACAAAGGGATCAGGAAAACCGAAACCCTACCTCATATAAGATTCGGCTTGTCATTCCAGCTGAGCCGCCCCTGCCTATCTCCGTATCTGCTTGCTTCGATCATCTGCAGCCATGGTAAGCTCTTTGATTCTCCATCGCTTACTCGCTTCAGTTATCAATTTAGGTTGAATGTTGTATGTTGGAGATTGATTCGATTCCAGTATCGTTCCTGTTGGAAGTTGACATGGTGCATTACGGGATTCAGTGTCCTTTTTTCTAGTGTCACCGATTTGAACAATTTAAATTAATTCCAAGATATAGCTTGCCAATTACGGGATTCGCGTTTAACTGCGGGATGCGATTTCGCTTTTATGAAGTGGAATGACTGTTCGCCTTCACTCGCTTACGTCGTTTTGGCTATTTGTGATTTTACATGATTTGGATTTCATAGGTTTCGGTAGTTGTGAGAGTGAACCTTGTTGGAATAGAAAATAAAAATCTTTTAGGGAGAAAAGGGATTTGATTCAATTCATGCTTATTGAATCACGTTTTCTGGTTCTGTTTGTAAGATGCCGAAGTGCATTGTTTGGCCGAATTTCATGTATGATGCTGAATTTGTTACAGGTCTTTGTTAAATCTCAAAAGTCGAGGGCCTACTTTAAGAGGTTTCAAGTCAAGTACAAGAGAAGACGTGGTAAGTTGTTTCTTCAGTTTGTGTTCAATGTCTCCCTAAAAGCAAATTTTTCGAAAGCTGTAATGTACTGATCTGATGAAATGACCCTCCTGTAATGATGGTGCAGAGGGAAAGACCGACTACCGTGTAAGAATCCGCTTGATTAATCAGGATAAGAACAAGTACAACACACCAAAGTACAGATTTGTTGTCCGATTTGTATCCTGATCTTGAATCATTTACATTATGATTGTGATCATTGTTTTTAGCAACTAGTGTCTTGTCTTTATGGTGGATAGATTTGACAAAATCTGTCCTCGTCTTAGGCATTTGATAATTCCTAGTTTTTCATTGTTTTGTTGTTATGGCTAGCAGTAGCTGCTACCTTTTTTCGTGGTAAATTTAGTTTCCACCTTAACTTATTTCATAGACCAACAAAGACATCACTGCACAAATTGTTTCTGCTACCATAGCTGGTGACATGATCCTTTCAGCTGCATATGCCCATGAATTACCTCGCTATGGACTTGAAGTGGGACTTACCAACTATGCTGCAGGTGGGTTTTGATTTCCTTTATGCTTACTACTTTTATTGTGTTTTTTTTTTTCTGATATCAGTTGTTTGATCTCAGCTTATTGTACTGGACTATTGTTGGCCCGTCGGGTGCTTAAACAGCTTGAGATGGATGATGAATATGAGGGGAATGTTGAAGCTACCGGAGAAGATTTCTCTGTTGATCCTGGGGAAAGCAGGAGGCCTTTCCGTGCTCTCTTGGATGTTGGCCTCTTGAGGACTACAACTGGCAATAGTGTATTCGGAGCTCTCAAGGTACCTTTCTGATATTTTCTGTTTTTGACATTGCTGTGATGATTCAGCTGACATATTCTGTCAAATTATATGAAATGTTCCCAATCAGGACCAGAATCTAGATTAAATGGGTTCTGTTGTTCATTTATCGTCTTCTAAATTTGTTATGACTTTGCTAATAATTGTTTAATCTTCCACAGGGTACCCTTGATGGAGGACTCGATATTCCTCACGGTGAAAAGCGTTTTGCTGGATTCAGCAAGGATAACAAGCAACTTGATGCTGAGGTCCACCGCAAGTACATCTATGGTGGCCATGTTGGTGATTACATGAGGGTGAGTGTTCTTACGATATTTCTCAAAGATGGACTACTGAGATGAGTTTTGGGGAAGCATAAAACGAGCATATAAGTCTATGCTTACTTTTGCCTAGGAAGATCATAAACACTGTAATTCAAAGTAGTTTTGTAAGAGATTGGATTTATGATGTTTTTGTTCATAATATTGCATCTTTTGAATATGTGCAGACCGTGACCGAAGATGAACCAGAAAAATACCAGTCTCACTTTAGTGAGTATGTGAAGAAGGGTGTTGAAGCTGACAGTCTCGAGGAAATGTACAAGAAAGTCCATGCTGCTATCAGAGCTGACCCCACTGCTAAGAAATCCGAGAAGGAAGCTCCTAAAGAACATAAGAGGTAAGGAGGCACCTAGTCATGTTCCTCGTATCATTTACTTTCCGCTGGTTCAAATCCTTCAACAAACTTGCATTTGATCTTTAGGACGTATTAAAAATTGTAGATAGTGAAAACATGTGACTTAATGATTTCTCGTCTTTCTCATTGCAGGTACAACTTGAAGAAGTTGACTTATGACGAGAGAAGGGCCCGTTTGGTAGAGAGACTAAATGCCCTGAACTCAGCCACTGGAGCTGAGGAGGATGACGACGAAGACGAAGATTAAGCGAAAGCGAAATCTGCCAGTCTTTTAGCGTTAGCGCAGGAAGCCAAATTTTGCATCGGTTGCTGAACTTATCTTTGAATTATCTCGCTCTAGTGAACCTTTCTTGGTGTTTCTTCTCCTTTGGAAGTTATCTCTACTCACATTACTTGAGAGAATCTTTGATGTTATATGGTTTTCTGTTGATTGGATTCTTGCCATTACAGTTCCTTTGCATTTCAAACTTACAAGACCCTTTTTTCTGACTTGTACAGTAGTTAAGACTTGTACGGTAGTTAAGAGCAACCCCAACAGATTCTCCATAATAAATTTTTGGAGAATATCAAGATTGATTTTGGAGAATATCAAGATTGATTTTGGTCCATCAGCTTCCCCATTACACTCTCCAAAATAGAGAATAGGGAGAAAAAATGGGGATAATTCCTTAAATTTGAATAAAACTCAATATATTTTAGGGTAAATTTTATAATAAAGAATCTTCGAAATTCAGTCACAAAAATCCAGAATATGTGAATTATAATTCTTTATTTTGGAGAATTGTTTAGAAAAGCGGTTGGGTATGCTCTAATAAGTAATACTCCTAATTGGTGAACTGATGCAATATGCGAATTCCCTAAGCTAGAGAGAAATTTGGATATACTCAACTGGTTTGCCACACACAGCAAATCAGACTGCATCCTAAATTGTAAATCAACTGGTTGTCTTTGTGGAATCTCATTCTAAAATCAAATCAGCCTGCATCCTAAATTGTAAATTTGGCACCAACCTTGAAGCTTCTTAGACTAAAAACTTACTTCAAGCTTTTCACCAGTTTGAAACATGTTTTTCTTAAATTTGTTTAGTTTCAAATAAGCAACTCTTTCTGTTGTCCAATAAATAATCATAATAATTTCAGTAAGATTACACATTGTTGATAATTGAAATTTTAGGGCAACTTTGAGATTGGATATGTTATGGTCCGGTGATACCGGATTTCGGATATGCTCGGGCTATGTAATTTAAATGTTTGGATTAATGTTGGTATGTTCTATTCGAATATAATTGGGTTTGAGTTGTTATTGAATTTAGATTATTTGGGTTGTATCGAATTTTGATTCGATGTCGGGACTCGGGAATGTAAAGTCGGTTTTCTCGGGTCCGATCGGGTATTGTCATGTCGCTCTACCCCTCTACCCTAGACCGACGTGGCGTGGAAGGGAGATTTTGGGCATTGGGATTGGGCTGAATGTGGGCCGAAAGTTTCCGTTGGAGGCCCCAACGATTCTTGTTGGCCCAAATAACTGAAGTCGCATAAAATATAAATCCGAAAAACAGCGAAACCCTAAACCCTCATATAACAATCGGATTGTCATTCCCGCTGAGCCGCCCGCCCCCTCCTATCTCTGTATCTGCTGCTTCGATCCATCTGCAGCCATGGTTAGTTAGCTGTTTCTGTCTTCATATCTCACTCGCTCCGATTTGGTGTTCAATTTTGTATGTCGGAGTTTGCATTTTATTCCAGTTGGAGTTGCATTTCGGGATTGAATGTCATTTTTCCATTTTCGTAGATATAAGTTGATTTGTAAGATGTAAGTTCAATTCGGGGGTTCTTGGTCGATCTTTCATAGGTTTTGGTTGCATTATGATGGAAGTTGTGTTATGATAGGTTTCTGTTTGTGAGATGCCCGAGTGCATTGTTTGGTGGAACATCATGTTTGCTGTTCAATTTTTTTTGCTAGGTCTTTGTTAAATCTCAAAAGTCCAGGGCCTACTTTAAGAGGTTCCAAGTCAAGTACAAGAGAAGGCGAGGTGAATTGATTCTTCATATTTCCTCTCCATGTCTTCCTGAAAGCAAATTTCTTTAAAGTATTAATAATGTTATTCGATGAAATGTGCCTCCTTAATGACGATGATGGAGAGGGAAAAACTGACTACCGTGCCAGAATTCGCCTGATTAATCAGGATAAGAACAAGTACAACACTCCCAAATACAGATTTGTTGTGCGATTTGTATCCTTATTTTTGACTCATTGGTATTCATATTGCGCTCTTTGCTTTTTCTTAGATACTTGACAAAGCTGTGCTGTTCTCTTATAATTAAGTAGTAAGCTTCTTTGGTTCTTTTTTTGACAAGGTGGTGAGCTTGCTGGTGTGACTATAACCTTCATATTTTGCTTGTGACTTGCTGCTGGACTTTTTGTTTGATGGTGTGACTTAACCTTGAAGTCTTTTGATTCTTGAACTACCATGTTTTGTTGCTGGACTTTTTTGTTTTTTGTATGAAAGTAGTTTCCACCTTGACTCAATTAATAGACCAACAAATATATCACTACTCAAATTGTTTCTGCTACCATAGCTGGGGACATGATCCTTGCAGCTGCCTATGCTCACGAATTGCCTCGCTATGGACTTGAAGTGGGACTTAGCAACTATGCTGCAGGTGGGTTTTGATTACCTTTTTCGCTTATTTACTACTAAGGTTTTTTTTTTCCTAACTTTTAACATCATTTTTTTTTGTCTCAGCTTATTGTACTAGCCGGAAGAATCTCCCTCCCCCCGCTCTATCCGGGCCTCTGAATTTTCGTTCATCCACCGGTCTCTTTGAAATCTCGATTGAGAGAGCTGAACTACATCGAGAGGTAACTTCGATTTTTGTTCTTCGCTTCCGATGTTTTTGAAATCTTCATTTTCAGAGCTCGCAAGTTCATTCGCCGGATTCATATCATGTTTTCCCCTTTCTATGAACATGAATTTCATGGGTTTTTTTTAAATGAAATTTGTTTGTGATTATGCTGGAGCGAAGTTTGAGGTTACTCATTGATATATTCAACCAACCAACCTCATAAATTGCAAATGTTGCAATTTAATGGGTTTTTGAGTTTCCAGTGTTTCTGGATTTCAGATGAACCGGTTCTAGTTCTCTGGGGAATTGAATTTGATTTTTTTTTGTCAGAACAAATTAGTAGTATTAATAAAGATTCAACATTTTCCTGTGTTGAGTATTTGTTTGATTTTGGAACTGATTACTCATGGTTTTGGGTTCTCACTGGGTTTTACTGTTTTAGATCCAGGTTTATCACTAAAAGAATCCTCTGATACTCTTGAAACAGCAGTGCAATAGAAATATGTGGAAATCATGGGTTTTTTGTTCATTTCTTTTTACTTTAGATGGTCGTTGCCTAATTTCCTTTAAAGCTTTGATCTGATATTCCTATCACACTCTGCTTTGTTTGGTATAATGTTTAAATTCATGATTTTTTTAAATAAATAAAATTGCCTCCTCTAAGGTGTTTCCTCTATTTAAATCCACCATTTTTGTCCCTTCTTGTGGTAGATCCTTACTTGAATGTGGATGCTGGCACCATGTCTCCTTTTGAACACGGGGAAGTTTATGTTTTGGATGATGGTGGCGAGGTAAACCTCAGTTTGTCCCTTTTCAAGGTTGTCAATTTTTGCCTGCTGGTTAGGAATAAAGATCATATTGTTGTATAACAAGAGTTTATCAAAATCTTGACATAGACTAGTAGTTTACTCGTTAGTACAAAAATTGCTTCCTTTGTCAACTGAGTGTTCTCCTGGTTGGTGGATTTTGATGGGTGCCTTTGGACTAGATCTTCATTATTATCTTCCACACGGGCTGTAGTGCGATTTCATTTCTTAAAGGGAAGGAATATGGAGAGGCAGAGTGATGGAAAAAAAAATCACCTTTTCCCCGCAAATACAGTGAACCCTTTTCTCAAAAGGAATTGAAAAGGTAATCTTCTAAGATATTTGAGGCCGGGAAAAGGGAGCTTGTTGTTTTCCTTGGTTGTTAATGACGAAAACTAGAAAGCTACCCGACTTGATCCTCAAGCTGCATATTAAGCTCCTTTTCTCTTGGTGGACTGAGTTGGACTTTCTTTACTGTAGTCTCTTATCTGGAAAATTCAGCACTGGGCCTAATATTGGAACTTTGTGCCTTTGTGTTACTATTGAACTGTTGCAAAGAATACTGGGGCCATTAGACACTGGTTTGATAAATTAGGTAGTAATTCACCTACTTTATGAGCTACTTTAATCTTTTGCTAGTTTGCAGTTGAGATAATCTAAGGAATTTTTTATTCGTTGGTTACTGTTTGGATTGTCGAACAGTTCTCCTACCGCGTAGGTAAGATATAAACCCATGAACCAAACAGCAGTGAAATTCGTTGCCGGCTAAGAAGGTATGCTTAATGACTACCTTTGTCTCTAATCCTTCTCATAGGTGCTGGTAACTTTTGCTTGGTTCATGTCAGCCTTGTCCCTGTGATACATGTTGTAGGTGAACAGGTGAGCAATTATATTTCTTTTCTATACGTGTCCCAGTCCTATTTATTATGAATGATCCATTTATTGGATGTTGGCACGGTTACTGAAGTGAAGAGACTGATTTGTCATCAATTTTCAGAAAACAAAGCCAACCCAGCATAACGTTCGTGAACTACGAAGTTTGGGCTTGAAGCCTGACATTCTGGCCTGTCGCAGCACAAATGTTTGTGCCCCTGCTTCCCTTCAATGACCGAATCTCAAACCTTTTACGTTATCTGTAGGTTTTGGATGCCAATATTAAGGCCAAGCTGTCACAACTTTGCCATATACCGGTATATAGTCACCTTGTCATTAAACCTTTATAAATATAGTCACATTGCCATTGAACCTTCATAGTTATAAAGAAGCTCTGGTATTTGTATATGACTTGTATTTAGCTACCTTTGTATTGAACCTTTTCACACCATAATTGTTTTGAACAGGAAGATAACATAATGTCTATCCATGACGTCTCCAACATTTGGCGCATTCCATTAATTCTAAGAGTAAGTTTGATATCAACTTTGGAATGTAATCTCTCTTTTTTCCCAAAGACTTTAAGTATTTTGAAATAAAGGATCCTGCTTTAACCTTTTTTCACCCTTGGCCAGGATCAGAAAGCACACGAAGCAATCTTGAAAGTGTTGAACGTTTCTAGGTTTGCTATTCTATAATGCTTCTTCATTTTGTTTTGTAATGATGTTATACGAGTTTGGATCTTCTGACTTGCTGCAAATTTTCTTAATATGCAGCTGTCTCAGAGAGCCTGAATTGAAAAAGTGGATTTTGAGGGCTGAAATCTGTGACAAATTGCACGAGCCTGTGGGTTCCAAATCAATATATTTTTGCCATATCTATTGTTGATTCTTGCTGTTTCCAATACTAAAATTCTTCCGTGATGTAATAGGTAAGAATTGCTATGGTTGGGAAATATACAGGCCTTACCGATGCTTATCTCTCCGTAGTGAAGGTAATTACTATCAATATTGCATTATGGTTAATCTTCTCTCTGGACCGTTCTCTCTTGTATTAGTTGCAAATGCCATATATAGTATATGCAATTTTCAGGAAAGTCATTAGTAAAATGACAGAATTGGATCGACGGGATTGAAGTCTTTGTTCATGTTGTGAATGTTAAGAATTCAAGGACTTAAAGTCATTAGCATTATCTTGACCACTTTCATGTTAATTTGCCTTTGATGCATCCTGCAGGCTCTTTTGCATGCATCTGTTGCCCGTGGCAAGAAACTTGTTGTGGATTGGGTTCCAGCTGATAATCTTGAAGATTCGATGAGATTAGAGGTTTTTATTTTATTTTATTTTTATCATCCCATCCTTGTTCTTGCACCGTGATCCTATGCTTTGAATTGCTGCTTACAAGTGGTTTATATATTACAGGATCTTGAAAATTGCAGCAAGGCATGGAGTGTGCTTAAGGTAGCTATCGTCCTATCAATATGCTTAAACTCATGCTATTAGAATATGTTCTATGGAAAATAGTACAGCATCACAAAAAGTCTTAATACAATGTCTCTTCAGCTATTCTAAATAAGAACAAGTTGGTAGGCGTTCCATGACAGGAGTGGATTTTTTGGCCAACTGAAGTTTTATTGAAAGTTCTTTTTTCAAATTTTCTGATGTTCATTGTTACTATTTTAATCTTCAGGGTGCAGATGGTATTTTGGTTCCCGGGGGATTCGGAGATAGGGGTGTTGAAGGGAAAATCCTGGCTGCCAACTATGCCCGAGAAAATAGAATCCCATACTTTGGAATTTGTCTGGGCATGCAGATTGCTGTGATAGAATTTGCCAGATCAGTTATCGGTGTAAAAGATGCAAATAGCACAGAGTTTGATCCCAAAACAAGAAACCCTTATGTTATATTCATGCCCGAGATTTGTCGTGTTCCTTTTCTTTTTTTAGAGTATTTGTTGATGGCCTCTGAACCCTCATTGAAAACAAACGCTAAAGAATTTGATAATTGTGCTGGCAGGGGTCGAAAACGCATATGGGTGGAACTATGAGACTGGGATCTCGTAGAACACACTTCCTTGTGAAGGACAGCAAGTCTGCAAAACTGTAAGAAGACCTTAACTGATGATTTTTTAAAACTGGACCTTGCATTTTCACAAGAGCTCTGATTACTATGTTGGAAACATGTTAGATATGGCAATGTGGACTTCGTGGATGAGAGAAATCGACATAGATATGAGGTTGGTTGAACATATCAATGATTTCCTACAAGTGAGTTATTTCACTGGTCATCTAACCTGATTGTGTTTTGCTTTTAATTTCATCTAGGTTAATCCTGAAGTAGTCAAGCAACTTGAGGAGGCGGGATTGGTTTTCGTTGGTAAAGATGGAACTGGCCAGAGAATGGAGGTTAGAAGCAGTTTATGTTTTGGATATATGTCGTATTATTTAGCTTAAGCAATTCCGATATGGCTATATATGTGTGAAGTTTTGAACCTCTCCTGTATATAACAGATAATCGAGCTTCCTAGCCATCCCTTCTTCATAGGAGTTCAGTTCCATCCCGAGTTCAGTTCAAGACCAGGGAAGCCCTCTCCTTTGTTTGAAGGTAGGTGGTTGGATACGTTCATCTGCATCATCTTCTTGGCTTACATGAGCTAACACGCTTTGTGTTGATGGTTCCTCCTATAAATTGGATTTATCGCAGCAGCTGCTGGGCAGTTGGATTCTTTTTTAACTCCTTCGCCCACACCACTCAAGAAGAAAATAATTAGGAGAATACCGATAGACTCTCCTTCACACAGAAAGACTCCCCGTCTTGTGCGTGCAGACTGTGGGAATGGTTCAGCTTCTGTCATCTATAACACTAACGCAATGCTCTTATATGAGCATTGAGTAACTTCATCATCAACTGCATCAGAGGTGTGTATGGTCATATATTCCCTCTTTGTATGCTTGATCTGGATTTGTTTACTGTTCGTCATCAACGGTGTTAAAGAATTTTTATTGGGTCTTGAAAAGGGCAGGTCATTATTTTTGTGGAGACCCTCGACAGAAGAAAAAAAGTGAATGATAGAGGTAGAGAAGGCGAGTTCAGTGAAGTACCCGAACGGACACTGGTTTTGTGGATTACTTAAAATTTTTAGGCTTCTCCTCTTCGCTTGTCTTAGCATAGGCGAGAGTGCATGATTGTATGTGTACTGTACATATATGTGTGGTTTTTGCTTTGTAATGTTGTTGTTGTTGATGTTGTTGTTGTTGTGTGTGATTTTGGATATTGCAACTCTCTCTATTCATACGAATACAAGAATATTGGCAGAACTATACAGCAAGATTCGAATGTCAATGTCAGTCATATTTAATTCATTTCATCTTCAGGAATCTTACACTGTTGTGGTCTTGTTTATATTTTTTTATTTTATTTCTATTCAAATCAAAATCAATCTTGGGAAAACAACAATTTAATCCAATCTCAAGAACATTGATATCATTTCTCGTAACATATCTCAACCACCATAAACAAACACGGATACGATGAACGCGAAAAGATCTGGATTAGGTTAGAATTCAATCCATGCTACTGCTGAATTCCACAAACTGCTTATATATTAGTTCCTACTATCTGAAACATCAATACAAACTGCATCTCAGGACACATCCATATACAACCTTGGTATGTACAACATCAGAAAACTCTATAAACCACTGTATCATTCTGCGTAGTCAGGAAACTCTATAAACCACGATATCATTCAGCATAGCCAGGAAATTCAATAAACCACTGTATCATTTCACTAAGGTGAAATGCCGAAAGAGCCAACCTTCATATTAGTTGCAACCACCGGGGGCTCAGCAGAATCGGTAGCAGAATGCATGAACCGGCCGTCTACAGTGAAATCGTCTTTCAAGACGATCTTGTAGCAGTAGCAGCTCTTCAAGTTCTGTTGGGTCTGGTAGCATTCATGCAAGGAATTTAGTGCAGGTATGATATAAAACACCTTTTCATAATGTCCAAGAAACTGGTTTCTATTTGTTCTCTTATTGCTGGCCTATCATAGTCATCTCGTCTTTCTAAACCTTGTTCAAGTTCAATAAGAAAGAGTTTCTTTTAAACATATTACAGGAACCATTTCCTTGTTTTTCTTTTAGGTAACAAAAGAATGCCTAGATAAGGCTATCTCAATATGCAAGGCTGGAGTCGAATGGATACAGTACTATTTTTTAGTTTGGGTTTTTTTCGACATAACTTGAAATCAAAATGTTTTATTTATCTCAATGGTTGAAAAAAGTGTTGCGTTTTTTTAGTGTATGAGGTCAAAATGTTCTATCTATCCAGGTCAAAATGTGTATGTGAGTCTTACAGTTACTGAGTTACAACACCTAACATGTAAATTACACAATGTACATCTAACACTTTAAATGGAGTTTTTGACATTTAATTACTTTATTAGGCTTTACATAATTACAATGCTCGTTACAATTTACACAAGTGATATATCACAGCAAATCTTGCAGCACCTAAATAGATTTTCTTGTATTGTATAGCCAAATTTGAACCAAGAAGGTTAAGCTGTAATGTACATTGATTTAGAATTTCCCATGCTAGCTAGCTACCATCTGAATGCCCAAGAAGGACCAATGGTTAAGATCTCTTCCGCGTTAATGGCAACTTCAGATCTGAACATCCGAAACATCTCAATAGCATTTGAACTCACCCGATGACATCCATTCATATGCAGCACTGAAAGCCGCTTACACCCATCTCTAAGAGCCTGCAAACCTTGATCACACAGATTCCTGCAGCGGTTCACATGAAGTGTTTTTAAACTATGGCAGTTCAAGGCGATACTCTGCCATCCTGAGACCCTAACCTCATGGCACAATGCCAGGTTCCACTCTTGCAAAGACGGACAGCCCTTCACAATGGCTGAAATAGACTCATCTTTGACTGATCTACACAACCGCATATTCAGAAACCTTAGCCTCATTCCAAACCCTGCCCCGATCACCCCTAGCACATCCCCATGAACACACCAACTCAAGCTTGAGATGTTTAGATACTCCAATCCACCACCACTAACAATACCTGTTATCCCATCAGGCTCAAGCTGGCAAGACTCAGCTTCTAGATAAGCTAGACTTTTTGAGGAGCCTCTAAATCCAGTCCCATTAATTTGCGAACAGTACGATATTCGGATGGCAAAGAGACGGGGGCAATTTTGAAACACAGCTTCTATCCCATGGTCACTGATTTCTGAACAATAAATGAAATTGATATCTTCCAGGAATGCGCATGATTTAGCCAACCTTTGCAGGCCAACATCAGTAACATTACAACGATAGAGGCTTATACCCTTCAGCAAGGAGCAACCATTCACAAAATACGAAAGGCCATCATCTGAGACACCAGAACAGCAATCCAGGTTGAGAAATCTCAAGTTAGAAACACAACCTTGAACTTTCTTTAGGCTTGAATCATCAACCTCCGTGCATCCAGACAAGGATAGAGATTGCAAATGCCTGAAACGGGTAAGCAGCCTGTGCAATTGGAGAGTACCAATGGTGGAAGTCTTAAATCTCAATGGTGAAGCGATCTTCGCTAGGGTGAATGAACTCAAGAACTGTAAAGATGTACGATTATAGTTCTGAATGTGCAGCCACCTGCGGCAAGTCAGGCCAAATGCTTCACGATCTAATTCACTACCAAGTGACTGAAAGACAAAGGTTAAGCAATCATCTGGAAGATCCATAATGGTTGTAGAAGAATTGGTACAAGGATGGTCCATGATTGTAGGGCTGTCACCCAACATTTTGGACTCTATGCAATTCCAACGGCCATGCGGATGTGGAACTGTAATAAAAATGCACTTTCTGAAAACTAAAGAGGACTCAGCATCTAGGTTGGCCACAACAAACCACTCATTCCAGCAGACTCAAGATCTCCCATTCTGAAACCGAGAAAAGATGCGGCCAATACAGAACCTTACACAATCGCCCCAAATCAGGCAAAATCAAATCAGATTGCATCCTAAAATGACACCAACCTTCAAGCTCCCGAGACAAGAATGAGAAAAACTGATGAAAAATTAGTATCAACCATAATCACATTGGATTATTTACATTCTTTCACAAATATCAAATCGTTTCTCTTCAATTTAGACTCAATTCAACCAAAATCAGCTCATTCTATTCCGTTTCCTGTCCCAATCAGCTTATAGCATTAAAAAACTTTCCTTTGTATAAACAATTATCATCTAAAATCCTTGTGCAACTGCACGGTTTCAGATCATTATCGCATATAACATTACAAAATAAAAAAATAACCTCAAACTTCGTTCCAGCATAATCACAAACAAATTTCATTTAAAAAAAAACCCATGAAATTCATGTTCATAGAAAGGGGAAAACATGATATGAATTCGGCGAATGAACTTGCGAGCTCTGAAAATGAAGATTTCAAAAACATCGGAAGCGAAGAACAAAAATTGGAGTTACCTCTCGATGTAGTTCAGCTCTCTCAATCGAGATTTCAAAGAGACCGGTGGATGAACGAAAATTCAGAGGCACGGATAGAGCGGGGGGAGGGAGATTCTTCCGGCTATATGCCGTCTCCGTTGCCAATAAAAGGAAACAAGGGAATATTTGGGCTCAACTTTAACTCTCTGATCCAATTAGAGGCCCATTAAGTTTTTTGGCCCAACATTATTGTTTTAGTTTTAAAATTAAAAATGAAATGAATGAACAAAGGGATCAGGAAAACCGAAACCCTACCTCATATAAGATTCGGCTTGTCATTCCAGCTGAGCCGCCCCTGCCTATCTCCGTATCTGCTTGCTTCGATCATCTGCAGCCATGGTAAGCTCTTTGATTCTCCATCGCTTACTCGCTTCAGTTATCAATTTAGGTTGAATGTTGTATGTTGGAGATTGATTCGATTCCAGTATCGTTCCTGTTGGAAGGTGACATGGTGCATTACGGGATTCAGTGTCCTTTTTTCTAGTGTCACCGATTTGAACAATTTAAATTAATTCCAAGATATAGCTTGCCAATTACGGGATTCGCGTTTAACTGCGGGATGCGATTTCGCTTTTATGAAGTGGAATGACTGTTCGCCTTCACTCGCTTACGTCGTTTTGGCTATTTGTGATTTTACATGATTTGGATTTCATAGGTTTCGGTAGTTGTGAGAGTGAACCTTGTTGGAATAGAAAATAAAAATCTTTTAGGGAGAAAAGTGATTTGATTCAATTCATGCTTATTGAATCACGTTTTCTGGTTCTGTTTGTAAGATGCCGAAGTGCATTGTGTTTGGGAGTAAAAAAATCATGTTTAATTAAAAGATATCGTGTAAGCTTATGAAATTATTTTCGTGAAGGCTCTCATCTAATATGAAACACGAATACAAATTGGCTAACAATATTTACAAGCAAATAAAGAGTGCACAGGAAAGTGCTACATATCACACACATTATTTTTAGTGTATTACAAGCTTGTATACTAAAGTATGTATAAATTTAATACAAATGCCGAGTGTCGGAAATAAATAAATAAATAAAATAGCGAAATTGCCGAGAGCGCAAAGGGGCGAGTGTCTCGAAATCCCGACGTCAGTCCGGCTCTTCATTCAACCTGCAAAGGAACCAACATTAATTAGTGGGTCTGAAAGAAACGCATTTGAAGACTAAAGGTTGGGCTTCTTGATGGCAGGCCCAACACAATAGGTGTTGTGGATTCCACAATCCGGTCAATCCCGTCACTCCCACCATGGCTTAAGCCCGGTTTCTTTTTTATATATATATATATATATATATATAAAAAACAACTCCTTTTGCCGAAGCAACTCACGTTTGTTGAAAGAAATTTTGTGTAATTACAAAATTGACCCACTAAAATATAAGAATTATACTCGGCATAAATTATGAATTGGGTTTGATGGTGCTGCAAAGAGAAGAGGGGCAGGAGTAGGCATAGTATTCATCACCCCAACCGAGGGAATAGTGCCTTATTCATTTTCTCTTTTAGAGAACTGCACAAACAACGTGGCAGAATATGAGGCACTCATCATTGGCCTAGAGGTAGCTCTTGAGATGAACGCTGACCCATTAAAGGTGTTTGGTGACTCTCAGTTAGTAATCAGGCAGCTGAATGGCCAGTATGAAGTCAAAAACAAAAATTTGCTTCTTTTGCATCAAAGAGCCAGACATCTCATGCACCAGTTCCGTCAGATAGAAGTCGTGCATATATCAAGGTCCGAAAATGACCAAGCAGATGCATTGGCTAAATTGGCCGCGTCACTGACATTGCCAAGTGAAAGAGAAATCGAAATCACAATCGGGGAGCGACATTTGCTTATGTCAGCTTTGGAGCGAGCCGAGCCCAACGAAGAGGTGGGTGTCGTTTCCGTATATGAAGTTGAGGAAGAAACAGACTGGCGACAACCACTCATTGAGTATCTACGCCATGGAGTCCTTCCTGATGATACTAAAAAGAGAGTGGATGTTAAAAGGCGAGTGTCAAGGTTCCTACTTAAGAATGACACTTTGTATCGAAGGACATTCGATGGAGTGTTATTAAGATGCTTGTCAAATGAAGAAGCAAAATATATCCTCGCAGAAACCCACGCTGGGGTATGCGGAGCGCATCAAGCCGGTCCAAAATTAGCTAGTCAAATCAAACGACTGGGCTATTATTGGACAACAATGGTGAAGGATGCCATGGATTTTTTTAAAGCTTGTCATGCTTGTCAAATTCACAGCGACTTCATACACCAGCCTCCTCAATTGTTGCACCCAACTACTTTGTCATGGCCATTTAATGCATGGGGTCTTGACGTTATAGGGTGTATAAAGCCATCGTCCTCTCGAGGACACCAGTATATTCTGGCTGCTACAGATTACTTCTCAAAATGGGCAGAAGCCATATCATTGAAGGAAGTGGGAGCTAATTTGGTGACATTTAATTTACTCCATTTTCTTTTCCCTCGTTTAGAGTTCAATTTTGAGGTCGACCCACTGGAATAAACTGGCGATGAAATTTTGCGAGTTTAACTTTACGATTTTTGTCAAACCCAATTCATAATTTATGCCGAGTATAATTCTTATATTTTAGTGGGTCAATTTTGTAATTACACAAAATTTCTTTCAACAAACGTGAGTTGCTTCGGCAAAAGGAGTTGTTTTTTATATATATATATATAAAAAAAAAAAAAGAAACCGGGCTTAAGCCATGGTGGGAGTGACGGGATTGACCGGATTGTGGAATCCACAACACCTATTGTGTTGGGCCTGCCATCAAGAAGCCCAACCTTTAGTCTTCAAATGCGTTTCTTTCAGACCCACTAATTAATGTTGGTTCCTTTGCAGGTTGAATGAAGAGCCGGACTGACGTCGGGATTTCGAGACACTCGCCCCTTTGCGCTCTCGGCAATTTCGCTATTTTATTTATTTATTTCCGACACTCGGCATTTGTATTAAATTTATACATACTTTAGTATACAAGCTTGTAATACACTAAAAATAATGTATGTGATATGTAGCACTTTCCTGTGCACTCTTTATTTGCTTGTAAATATTGTTAGCCAATTTGTATTCGTGTTTCATATTAGATGAGAGCCTTCACGAAAATAATTTCATAAGCTTACACGATATCTTTTACTTAAACACGATTTTTTTACTCCCAAACACAATGCACTTCGGCATCTTACAAACAGAACCAGAAAACGTGATTCAATAAGCATGAATTGCATCAAATCCCTTTTCTCCCTAAAAGATTTTTATTTTCTATTCCAACAAGGTTCACTCTCACAACTACCGAAACCTATTGATAACTCCCTCCCTTGATGAAAATTGGAATAGATGTTTCAAAGGCTTTGACAGGATGTTTGTGTCAAAGGCCTTGGACCGTTAACAGTTGATGAAATACAAAACCTATATTATTTGTCCGAATATTATTTTATATTATTATATACTTCCGTTATATTATATAAATGTGTTGAACTAACCTTTTCAGGAAGTATAGTTGAGATTATCTCTTTCCTTTGGTGCATATGAGGAGATCTTATTCAAAAACGGATCATGGCTTAGAAGTGTCCTTATATAGAAGATTGAAGAATCAAGCCTGATTCATGGAGCCGTTGGTGAAGATCCTCAGGCGCCATTCCACTCTTATATAAAGGAAAGAAAGAAGAAGACAGAAATAACGAGAACACACAAGTGCTAC
This sequence comes from Persicaria maculosa, assembly GCA_963922045.1. Taxonomy (NCBI): domain Eukaryota; kingdom Viridiplantae; phylum Streptophyta; class Magnoliopsida; order Caryophyllales; family Polygonaceae; genus Persicaria; species Persicaria maculosa. The sequence goes on along the minus strand of OY998254.1, from coordinate 542,340 downwards.
ACGAGTTTTCTATCTTCAAGCGATTCTGTCTTCCAAAGTGTCTCTCTGCTAAGCGCTCAAGAGTTTGTTGTTTATTTCAAAGCCTTTGAGAGTCACTATGAGCTTATAGGATATATTCATTTAAAGTGTTACTCGAGAGTTTATAACTCGGGAAGTTGCACTTGGCTATTGATTTGCGAGAGTTAGAGGATTGTACTAGATAGCTGAGAGAGGTGGGGCTCTTCTAGATTGGTCTAGGACTCCAAGGGAACGTGAGTTGACTAGATTGCAATTGTATAGGAGAGAGGCTTCTCGGTGAGCTATTAGGATCCTAAGCTAAGCAATCAATAAAGCCTTTGAATCCGAGGGTTGTGGAAGAACCCTAGGCGGGGACGTAGGCCAAGTTGTGCTGAACCTCGTAAACAATTACTCGTGTTCTTTACTTATTTGCTTTACCTTATTTCCGCACTTGGTTCGATTTGTTTAACTTTGTGATTCAGGTTTATCTCAAAGGTTTTGGTACAAGCTCCAAAAGTCTTGAGACTTTCTGCGAAAAACGGGCATACTCTATTCAACCCCCCTTCTAGAGTATTTCTTATTACATTGTTTTTACTTTATCGAACCTTCAATTGGTATCAGAGCTTTACTCACTGTTTTTGATCTAACAATCTTGTGAGTTTTCGATCATGTCCGGTGAAGCAAGCGGAGGATTTGCACAGGGAAGGTCCACAAGCAGACCGCCACTCTTTGTAGGAAACAACTTTGTCCACTGGAGATCTTTGATGAAGATGTTCATCATAGACCAAGATCTAGAGCTTTGGAACATTATAGAGAATGGTCCGAAGATTCCAGAAAAGGAAGGACCAAATGACACCAAAGTTGCAAAGAAGGAGTCTGAATACAACCAAGCAGATCTTGGAACCATCTCCAAGAACTACAGGGCTATTAACTTACTTTATTGTGGTCTTAGCACTGATGAGTTTAACCGTATCTCTTCTTGTAGGTCAGCTAAAGAGATTTGGGACAAGTTGGTCGTCACCTATGAAGGAACGAGCCAAGTGAAAGACACCAAGATCAGCATCTTCCTTCGAAAGTATGAGCTCTTTAAGATGAAGTCTGATGAGTCAATCAAGACCATGTTCACACGATTCACAGAAATCACCAACAATCTTGACTCTCTCGGCAAGAGCTTTACCAACGTTGAGAAAGTAAGGAAGATACTGAGGTGCCTTCCAAAGGAGAAATGGGGTCCAAAAGTAACAGCTATAGAGGAAGCCCAGGACCTCACCACTCTACCCCTTGATGACCTCCTTGGAAAGCTGATCAGGCATGAGATGATCCTTAATGAAGACAATGGAGAACTTCCAGCTAGCACCAAGAACTTGGCACTCAAGTCTAAGAAGGATGAGCCCAAGGATGGATCTGATTCCAAAGATGAGGATGATGATGAGGATGATCCTTTTGCTCTTATCACAAGAGGCCTTGCGAGAATTCTCAAAATGAAGAAGCAATTCAACAACAAGGATGGATCAGAGTCTTCAAAATTTCGAGGTAAGCCTCAATACAACAAGTATGAAAAGAAGACTAAACCGTTGTCTTGTTTTGAATGTGGTGAAACAGATCATCTTGTGAAGGACTGCCCTCAAAAGACAAAGAGCCAGCCCAAGAAAGGTGACAAATGGAAGAAGAAAGCGATGGTGGCTACTTGGAGTGATTCCGACTCTGACTCCGATGATGAGAAGGCCAACATTTGTCTTATGGCCTCAGAAGATGAATCCCACGATGAAAAGCTTGAAGCCACTGTAAGAGAACTTATGGAAAGTCCAAAAGAGGTATTATCGGAATTCCTTTCAAATATGATTGCCAATGAAGAGAAGCTTATTGCCCAAACTAACATTCTTATTAAGAGAACTGTGGATCAGGAAAGAACTATTGAGGATCTGTTTATGAGGGTCAAAGGTCTTGAAGCTTCTTATTCAGGTCTTGACATTAAAGTCAAGACGCTTGACTCGGAGAAATCTGAACTCAAGCAAGATCTCTCCTCTCTAAGAAATGAGCATCATGACTTAGAGAAGGAGAAGATCTCCCTGAATAATAAGATTCTAGACCAACAGACAGCCCTCATAAGTTTTACCAAATCCAAAGGTACTCTCGATAAGATGTTGGGTGAGCAACAAAGCTCTCTAAACAAAAGTGGTATTGGTTACAATCCAAAGTTTTTAAAGAAGCAACACATTACCACTTTTGTAAAGGCAAAAGGAAGCAGAACCTCTCCTATATGTCACCATTGTGCTAGAAAGGGACATGTAAAAGAGACCTGCCCCTATAGAAGAAAGGATCCTTATATTATTCGCAATACATTTCCTGTTCATTTGAGAAAAGAACGGATAACACAAGTTTGGGTCCCAAAAGGCACTATTTTACCAAATATGGTTTACCCCAACAATGGATCCAAATTTGCTTATTAGTCTAGCCACAAAGGTTGATGTTTGTTTTGCAGCAGATCACCAAGGTGAAAGAACACAAATGGATTATTGATAGTGGATGCTCGAGGCATATGAGTGGGAAGAGTTCTCTCTTTCATGATCTAAAGGAGCAATCCACGGGAACAATCACTCTTGGTGACAAAGGAAAATGCGACATCGTTGGTATTGGTAGTGTTGGAAGTGATTCCAGCCATAGTATTAAAAATGTCTATCTTGTTAATGGTTTAAAGTATAATCTGCTTAGTGTTTCTCAATTATGTGATAGTGGTAACAATGTCAGATTTAACAAGAAAAGATGTATAGTGTGCAGAGAAGATACAGGTGAAGTTATTCTGACTGCATATCGTTACAACAACATATATGCCGTAAATGCTGATCAAGTGGCACAAGGAAGCTTAACTTGTCTAAAGGCTTTGACGGACGATCCAAAGCTTTGGCACAGGAGACTCGGTCATGTGAGTCCACATACACTACAGAAGCTTGTGTCCAAAGGGCTTGTAAGAGGGCTACCTGAGATGGACTTCAAAGGTATTGATATGTGCAATGCATGCACACGAGGTAAACAAACACGTAGCTCCTTCAAACCCAAAAAGGTTGTAAGTTCTTCTAGACCCCTTGAACTTTTACATATGGATTTATGTGGTCCTATGCGAGTCAGATCTCCCAATGGTAAAAAGTACATGCTAGTTGTTGTCGATGATTTTTCAAGATATACTTGGGTTGCATTTTTGAAAGAAAAATCAGAGGCCTTATTTGAGTTTTCAAAACTTTGTAAGGAGTTGCAAACTTTAAGAAATGAGCCCATAGTGTCTATTCGGAGTGATCATGATAGGGAGTTTGATCAACTTCAATTTGATTTGTTTTGTGCTAAATATGGCATCTCCCATAACTTTTCTGCTCCTAGGACACCTCAACAAAACGGGGTTGTGGAACGCAAGAACCGCACCTTAGAGGATATGGCCAGGACTATGCTTTTAGAAAATGCATTACCTAAAACCTATTGGGCTGAAGCTGTTAACACAGCTAACTATATTTTAAATCGTTGTCTTATTCGTTCTATCTTAAAGAAAACTCCTTATGAACTTTTCAAAGGCCGCAAACCACTTATATCTTATTTTAAACCCTTTGGCTGTACTTGTTTTGTTCATAACAATGGAAAAGATAACCTTGGGAAATTTGATGCGCGTAGTGATGAAGGTATATTTCTTGGCTATTCCACGAGTAGCAAAGCTTATAGAATCTTCAATAAAAGGACCCAGGTTGTTGAAGAAAGTATACATGTTATTTTTGATGAATGCAATGACGGTGCTTTGAGTGAAAGTGTTGCAGATATAGATCTTAACATCCATGAAGAGAACGAGGAAGGTGATGTTGCTACTACCAAGAACACAGAGAAGAGGAACATGCAGGAACCGATTCTTAACACTAAAGAATTGGCCCAAGGTGTTGAAGATTCGTCCAAAGCCCTTGGTGTCCAATCCAACAGTGTTGAGACGTTAAAAACTGCTGTAACTGAACCTAACAGGACCACGGAGTCAGATGTACTACAAGTCAATCCTACAAGTGTGACGAATCAAGGAGCTGAGACTAGCAAAAGGAAATTCAAATACTCCTCATCACACTCATTAAAGGATATCATTTCTGACCCTACTTCTAGTGTTCAAACTCGTTCTAAACTTAAAGATCTTTGTGCTTTTCACGCGTTTGTTTCTCTTATTGAGCCAAAGAAGGTAGATGAGGCACTTCAGGAGCCAAACTGGATCATTGCTATGCAAAGTGAGCTTAATGAATTTGAAAGGAACAAAGTCTGGACCTTGAAGCCTAGGCCAAAGCATCAATCAGTCATTGGCACTCGATGGGTATTTCGAAACAAGCTAGATGAGAATGGTAAGGTTGTGAGGAACAAGGCAAGGCTTGGTGCTCAAGGCTACAATCAAGAGGAAGGTATTGACTACGAGGAGACCTTTGCTCCCGTAGCCAGGCTTGAAGCCATTCGCATTTTATTAGCATTTGCATCTTTTATGAGCATAAAGTTATATCAAATGGATGTCAAGTGTGCTTTTCTCAATGGTTTCTTAGAAGAAGAAGTATATGTGGCTCAACCCCCAGGTTTTGAAAGTTCAGAATTTCCCAATCATGTTTATAAACTTGACAAAGCGCTTTACGGTTTGAAACAAGCCCCAAGAGCTTGGTACGAGCGCTTGTCAAAATACCTTTTAGAAAATGATTTTAAAAGGGGGTTGATCGACAAGACTCTTTTTATCAAAACCAAAGGAAAGGACATTTTGGTTATTCAAATTTATGTTGATGATATATTATTTGGTGCTACTAACACATCTTTGTGCAAGGAATTTTCCGACATCATGTGCAGTGAATTTGAGATGAGCTTGATGGGTGAACTCAACTTCTTTTTCGGATTACAAGTTCATCAATCCAAGAAAGGGATCTTTGTCAACCAAAGCAAGTACACTAAGGATATCTTGAAGAAGTTCAAGATGGATCAATCCAAAGCAGCCAAGACTCCCATGAGCTCAACATTGTCTCTAGATCAAGACAAGACTGGAACAAGTGTCAATCAAAAGGAGTATCGAGGAATGATTGGATCTTTATTATATCTCACGGCTAGTAGACTTGACATCATGTTTAGTGTTTGCATGTGTGCTAGGTTTCAAGCTGATCCTAAAGAATCTCACCTCGTGGCTGTGAAGAGAATCTTTCGATATCTCAATGGCACTAAGGAACTTGGACTATGGTACCCAAAGCAAAAGGATTTCACTTTAATTGGGTATTCTGATGCAGATTTTGCAGGCTACAAGGTGGATAGGAAGAGCACATCAGGATGTTGCCAATTTTTAGGAGCATCTTTGATCAGTTGGCACTCAAAGAAGCAAAATTCAGTTTTCTATCCACTGCAGAAGCCGAATACATTGCAGCTGGAGCCTGTTGCTCCCAAATCCTTTGGATAGCTCAACAAATGCGAGATCTTGGCATCAACCTCAAAGGTATCCCAATTAAGTGTGACAATACAAGTGCCATATCCATCACTAAGAATCATGTTCAGCATTCAAGGACCAAGCATATTGACGTAAGACATCATTTCATTAGAGATCATGTTGAAAAAGGTGATGTGTCCATATCTTTTATTTCTACTGATTATCAATGGGCTGACATTTTTACTAAGCCTTTGGCAGAGGACAGGTTCACCTTCATTAGATGAGAGATTGGGATGCTTAACAAGGATGCACTTTCGTAGGGGGAGCTTTCCCTTTACGAAAGATAAATTCTACTTAGTGTCAAGACCCTTGAAAACCATGTCAAGGTGTGTGAACTAAATGGTGGAGTACATATATCGGATCATATATATTTTTGGTTAATATCTTTTTAGATATTTAATCAATTATATTTGTTTTAATCGGATTTCAAAAATTGCCCATTTAGTAATTTCCTTAAACCGCTAAAGATATTTTATTTTTGGAAATAGATTTTTTTTGGTTATCTTGTCCGATTTTAATGGTTATTTGAATTTGAATTTGAATTTGAAAACCTTTCAAATCTTAGCAATGTAATGATTTCTTTCCTTGGAACCCTAAACCCATCCCATCAATCCGTCACCCTCTCTCTCTACTTAAACCAAATCCTGTACCCGATTACTCCTCACCTCAGAAATTTTCCAAACCCTTTTCACTTCTTAATCTTCAACCTCTCAATCGCCTCTCAAGAAACCCTAACCGACTACTTCCATGGCACCCAAAACCAAGAAAACTGTCACACCCAAAAGACTTGGCGCCACCCCCAAGGGACGTCAGGCTACTGCTACCTCTCCCACACCTGAGCCCGCTCCTCAAGCCATCATCCCAGCCGTTATCCAGAGCACCATTACGGCGAGCACGGCCACGGTTCCCAAGAGCTCTCAGAAGCGCGCTGCTAAGAAACCCCTGAGTGCTAAACAAAAGGGGAAGAGAAAGATCTTGGTTGAGGAAGAGGAAGAGGAAGAGGAGGAAGACGACCTTGATGCCGCCCTGGAAAGAGATGCTGCCAAGGAAGCCGAGGAGGAGGCCTTGAGGCAGAAAAAGGCCGATGAAGAGGCCGAACTTGCTAAGAAACTGGCCGAGGAAGAAGCTGAGCGGATTCGGAAGGAAGCCGAAGCCGAGGAGGTTCCATCCGAGGAGGAGCCTGAGGAAGAAGAAGAAGAGGAGCAAGAGGGATCTGGAGAGGACGAGGAACCAGAAGGAGATGACGCGGGGTCCGCTGAGGACTCGGGGTCTGAGGAAGAGGAGGAAGAATCTCCCTCTCCTTCTCCTCCTCCTCCCCCGTCTCCGAAGAAGCGGAAAGCCCCTGCTGCTGTCAAGCCTCCATCCCCCAAGCGTACCAGGAAGGGCACTGTCAAGAGTCTTGTAGCGCCTGTCAAGAGAGCTGCTCCAACAGTCGCGCAGAAAGAATGCAGACCCCCCGGCCTATATCCAGGTAAATCAATCCTTGCCCTCCTCTTGGTTTCAAGATGCTGAGACTGCTGGTAAGTGGGTAGACGAGTTTAGAACTCGTAAGGTTAGCTGTTCAGATTTTTTAGATGTTGAGTTCTTTGAAGCTTTGAAGTTACCTTGCATTGAGCTCCTCAAAAAATCCCCAGCCTGGACCCTTCTTAACCTTGAGACTGTTTACTACCCCAAGCTTACCCGACTCTTCTACATTAACCTAAAAGCCAAGAACGACACTGATGGTTGGTCTTTGGAGTCTGTCGTCAAAGGGGTTAGAATCTCTCTCAACTCCAATGATTTTGCAGATTCCCTAGGCTTACCTACACCAGTTCCACCCGCTGAAATCCATCCCTCAAAAGAAAATTGCATCATCCTAGCCCGAGCCAAATATCTCCTACCCGAAGCTTCCAACAGCACCTCAAAGCAACTCACCCACTCATCCCTAACCCTCGAGGCAAAAATTATCTTTAACATCATTGTTAGATGCCTCCTACCCCGTCTTAACTCTGGCTCACTCCTAACCGACAATGCCATGGTCCTGCTCTACCGCATTCTAAATGGCCATGATCCTGATCTGGCCAACACTATCCTTGGAACCATGGCTCATGCCAGAAAAGCTAGAAAAGGCTCTCCCCTCCCCTTTGCTACCCTTTTGACACCCATCTTCAAAGCTTCTGGAATTGATGTCAAAAATGAAGAACAGCTGCGTCATACGGGTAAGTTCGACTCAAAAGGCCTTGAAAAGATTGGCATCACTCGGTCTCCCCAAGGGACCTTGAGTCTTGCCACTCCTTCAAAAGCATTTCCCACTGCTCCGGCTTTCGATGAACGCATGGACAACCTAGAGTTGGGCTTGGAGGAGGTTCGCCTGGATATTAAGGAGCTGCAGAAGGAGATGATGATGGAGATGAGCGGGATTTCAAAGATGCTGGAAGGACTGTGGACGAGGCTCACTGATGATGCTCCGGATGACTAAGCCTAAACCTTAACCCACCCTATCCCACCCCTAAAACTTGTTACTTTGCTGGTTTGTTGGAAACGTTTTCAAAACTTTTGGTAACTTTTTGGTGACTGTTTTACCTCCGCCCTTTGTTGAAAGACAAAAAGGGGGAGATGATCGTTAGACTTTGAAAACCTCTGCTTAAAGGTCTTGGAAGACCTTGGTTTTTGATTTATGGTTTTCGGTTGGATGAGTTTTGCATACTTTAAATTTTTTGATCCAACATTTGTCTAACCCTTGCAGGTACTTAGTCTGATCTCTATTTTATTATCTATGTTTGACTAAGTTGCAGGGATGCACAGGTTTTGTCTTTCATCAAGGGGGAGATTGATAACTCCCTCCCTTGATGAAAATTGGAATAGATGTTTCAAAGGCTTTGACAGGATGTTTGTGTCAAAGGCCTTGGAGCGTTAACAGTTGATGAAATACAAAACCTATATTATTTGTCCGAATATTATTTTATATTATTATATACTTCCGTTATATTATATATATGTGTTGAACTAACCTTTTCAGGAAGTATAGTTGAGATTATCTCTTTCCTTTGGTGCATATGAGGAGATCTTATTCAAAAACGGATCATGGCTTAGAAGTGTCCTTATATGAATCAAGCCTGATTCATGGAGCCGTTGGTGAAGATCCTCAGGCGCCATTCCACTCTTATATAAAGGAAAGAAAGAAGAAGACAGAAATAACGAGAACACACAAGTGCTACACGAGTTTTCTATCTTCAAGCGATTCTGTCTTCCAAAGTGTCTCTCTGCTAAGCGCTCAAGAGTTTGTTGTTTATTTCAAAGCCTTTGAGAGTCATTGTGAGCTTATAGGATATATTCATTTAAAGTGTTACTCGAGAGTTTATAACTCGGGAAGTTGCACTAGGCTATTGATTTGCGAGAGTTAGAGGATTGTACTAGATAGCTGAGAGAGGTGGGGCTCTTCTAGATTGGTCTAGGACTCCAAGGGAACGTGAGTTGACTAGATTGTAATTGTATAGGAGAGAGGCTTCTCGGTGAGCTATTAGGATCCTAAGCTAAGCAATCAATAAAGCCTTTGAATCCGAGGGTTGTGGAAGAACCCTAGGCGGGGACGTAGGCCAAGTTCTGCTGAACCTCGTAAACAATTACTCGTGTTCTTTACTTATTTGCTTTACCTTATTTCCACACTTGGTTCGATTTTTTTAACTTTGTGATTCAGGTTTATCTCAAAGGTTTTGGTACAAGCTCCAAAAGTCTTGAGACTTTCTGCGAAAAACGGGCATACTCTATTCAACCCCCCTTCTAGAGTATTTCTTATTACATTGTTTTTACTTTATCGAACCTTCACCTATGAAATCCAAATCATGTAAAATCACAAATAGCCAAAACAACGTAAGCGAGTGAAGGCGAACAATCATTCCACTTCATAAAAGTGAAATCGCATCCCGCAGTTAAACGCGAATCCCGTAATTGGCAAGCTATATCTTGGAATTAATTTAAATTGTTCAAATCGGTGACACTAGAAAAAAGGACACTGAATCCCGTAATGCACCATGTCAACTTCCAAAAGGAACGATACTGGAATCGAATCAATCTCCAACATACAACATTCAACCTAAATTGATAACTGAAGCGAGTAAGCGATGGAGAATCAAAGAGCTTACCATGGCTGCAGATGATCGAAGCAAGCAGATACGGAGATAGGCAGGGGCGGCTCAGCTGGAATGACAAGCCGAATCTTATATGAGGTAGGGTTTCGGTTTTCCTGATCCCTTTGTTCATTCATTTCATTTTTAATTTTAAAACTAAAACAATAATGTTGGGCCAAAAAACTTAATGGGCCTCTAATTGGATCAGAGAGTTAAAGTTGAGCCCAAATATTCTCTTGTTTCCTTTTATTGGCAACGGAGACGGCATATAGCCGGAAGAATCTCCCTCCCCCCGCTCTATCCGTGCCTCTGAATTTTCGTTCATCCACCGGTCTCTTTGAAATCTCGATTGAGAGAGCTGAACTACATCGAGAGGTAACTCCGATTTTTGTTCTTCGCTTCCGATGTTTTTGAAATCTTCATTTTCAGAGCTCGCAAGTTCATTCGCCGGATTCATATCATGTTTTCCCCATTCTATGAACATGAATTTCATGGGTTTTTTTTTAAATGAAATTTGTTTGTGATTATGCTGGAATGAAGTTTGAGGTTATTTTTTTATTTTGTAATGTTATATGCGGTAATGATCTGAAACCGTGCAGTTGCACAGGGATTTTAGATGATAATTGTTTATACAAAGGAAAGTTTTTTAATGCTATAAGCTGATTGGGACAGGAAACGGAATGGAATGAGCTGATTTTGGTTGAATTGAGTCTAAATTGAAGAGAAACGATTTGATATTTGTGAAAGAATGTAAATAATCCAATGTGATTATGGTTGATACTAATTTTTCATCAGTTTTTCTCATTCTTGTCTCAGGAGCTTGAAGGTTGGTGTCATTTTAGGATGCAATCTGATTTGATTTTGCCTGATTTGGGGCGATTGTGTAAGGTTCTGTATTGGCCGCATCTTTTCTCGGTTTCAGAATGGGAGATCTTGAGTCTGCTGGAATGAGTGGTTTGTTGTGGCCAACCTAGATGCTGAGTCCTCTTTAGTTTTCAGAAAGTGCATTTTTGTTACAGTTCCACATCCGCATCGCCGTTGGAATTGCATAGAGTCCAAAATGTTGGGTGACAGCCCTACAATCATGGACCATCCTTGTACCAATTCTTCTACAACCATTATGGATCTTCCAGATGATTGCTTAACCTTTGTCTTTCAGTCACTTGGTAGTGAATTAGATCGTGAAGCATTTGGCCTGACTTGCCGCAGGTGGCTGCACATTCAGAACTATAATCGTACATCTTTACAGTTCTTGAGTTCATTCACCCTAGCGAAGATCGCTTCACCATTGAGATTTAAGACTTCCACCATTGGTACTCTCCAATTGCACAGGCTGCTTACCCGTTTCAGGCATTTGCAATCTCTATCCTTGTTTGGATGCACGGAGCTTGATGATTCAAGCCTAAAGAAAGTTCAAGGTTGTGTTTCTAACTTGAGATTTCTCAACCTGGATTGCTGTTCTGGTGTCTCAGATGATGGCCTTTCGTATTTTGTGAATGGTTGCTCCTTGCTGAAGGGTATAAGCCTCTATCGTTGTAATGTTACTGATGTTGGCCTACAGAGGTTGGCTAAATCATGCGCATTCCTGGAAGATATCAATTTCATTTATTGTTCAGAAATCAGTGACCATGGGATAGAAGCTGTCTTTCAAAATTGTCCCCGTCTCTTTGCCATCCGAATATCGTACTGTTCGCAAATTAATGGGACTGAATTTAGAGGCTCCTCAAAAAGTCTAGCTTATCTAGAAGCTGAGTCTTGCCAGCTTGAGCCTGATGGGATAACAGGTATTGTTAGTGGTGGTGGATTGGAGTATCTAAACATCTCAAGCTTGAGTTGGTGTGTTCATGGGGATGGGCTAGGGGTGATCGGGGCAGGGTTTGGAATGAGGCTAAGGTTTCTGAATATGCGGTTGTGTAGATCAGTCAAAGATGAGTCTATTTCAGCCATTGTGAAGGGCTGTCCGTCTTTGCAAGAGTGGAACCTGGCATTGTGCCATGAGGTTAGGGTCTTAGGATGGCAGAGTATGGCCTTGAACTGCCATAGTTTAAAAACACTTCATGTGAACCGCTGCAGGAATCTGTGTGATCAAGGTTTGCAGGCTCTTAGAGATGGGTGTAAGCGGCTTTCAGTGCTGCATACGAATGGATGTCCTCGGGTGAGTTCAAATGCTATTGAGATGTTTCGGATGTTCAGATCTGAAGTTGCCATTAACGCGGAAGAGATCTTAACCATTGGTCCTTCTTGGGCATTCAGATGGTAGCTAGCTAGCATGGGAAATTCTAAATCAATGTACATTACAGCTTAACCTTCTTGGTTCAAATTTGGCTATAAAATACAAGTAAGCTTTGTTCCTTTGAAAAATCTATTTAGGTGCTGCAAGATTTGCTGTGATATATCACTTGTGTAAATTGTAACGAGCATTGTAATTATGTAAAGCCTAATAAAGTAATTAAATGTCAAAAACTCCATTTAAAGTGTTAGATGTACATTGTGTAATTTACATGTTAGGTGTTGTAACTCAGTAACTGTAAGACTCACATACACATTTTGACCTGGATAGATAGAACATTTTGACCTCATACACTAAAAAAACACAACACTTTTTTCAACCATTGAGATAAATAAAACATTTTGATTTCAAGTTATGTCGAAAAAAACCCAAACTAAAAAATAGTACTGTATCCATTCGACTCCAGCCTTGCATATTGAGATAGCCTTATCTAGGCATTCTTTTGTTACCTAAAAGAAAAACAAGGAAATGGTTCCTGTAATATGTTTAAAAGAAACTCTTTCTTATTGAACTTGAACAAGGTTTAGAAAGACGAGATGACTATGATAGGCCAGCAATAAGAGACCAAATAGAAAACAGTTTCTTGGACATTATGAAAAGGTGTTTTATATCATACCTGCACTAAATTCCTTGCATGAATGCTACCAGACCCAACAGAACTTGAAGAGCTGCTACTGCTACAAGATCGTCTTGAAAGACGATTTCACTGTAGACAGCCGGTTCATGCATTCTGCTACCGATTCTGCTGAGCCCCCAGTGGTTGCAACTAATATGAAGGTTGGCTCTTTCGGCATTTCACCTTAGTGAAATGATACAGTGGTTTATTGAATTTCCTGGCTATGCTGAATGATATCGTGGTTTATAGAGTTTCCTGACTACGCAGAATGATACAGTGGTTTATAGAGTTTTCTGATGTTGTACATACCAAGGTTGTATATGGATGTGTCCTGAGATGCAGTTTGTATTGATGTTTCAGATAGTAGGAACTAATATATAAGCAGTTTGTGGAATTCAGCAGTAGCATGGATTGAATTCTAACCTAATCCAGATCTTTTCGCGTTCATCATATCCGTGTTTGAGATTGGATTAAATTGTTGTTTTCCCAAGATTGATTTTGATTTGAATAGAAATAAAATAAAAAAATATAAACAAGACCACAACAGTGTAAGATTCCTGAAGATGAAATGAATTAAATATGACTGACATTGACATTCGAATCTTGCTGTATAGTTCTGCCAATATTCTTGTATTCGTATGAATAGAGAGAGTTGCAATATCCAAAATCACACACAACAACAACAACATCAACAACAACAACATTACAAAGCAAAAACCACACATATATGTACAGTACACATACAATCATGCACTCTCGCCTATGCTAAGACAAGCGAAGAGGAGAACCTTAAAATTTTAAGTAATCCACAAAACCAGTGTCCGTTCGGGTACTTCACTGAACTCGCCTTCTCTACCTCTATCATTCACTTTTTTTCTTCTGTCGAGGGTCTCCACAAAAATAATGACCTGCCCATTTCAAGACCCAATAAAAATTCTTTAACACCGTTGATGACGAACAGTAAACAAATCCAGATCAAGCATACAAAGAGGGAATATATGACCATACACACCTCTGATGCAGTTGATGATGAAGTTACTCAATGCTCATATAAGAGCACTGCGTTAGTGTTATAGATGACAGAAGCTGAAGCATTCCCACAGTCTGCACGCACAAGACGGGGAGTCTTTCTGTGTGAAGGAGAGTCTATCGGTATTCTCCTAATTATTTTCTTCTTGAGTGGTGTGGGCGAAGGAGTTAAAAAAGAATCCAACTGCCCAGCAGCTGCCGCGATAAATCCTATTTATAGGAGGAACCATCAACACAAAGCGTGTTAGCTCATGTAAGCCAAGAAGATGATGCAGATGAACGTATCCAACCACCTACCTTCAAACAAAGGAGAGGGCTTCCCTGGTCTTGAACTGAACTCGGGATGGAACTGAACTCCTATGAAGAAGGGATGGCTAGGAAGCTCGATTATCTGTTATATACAGGAGAGGTTCAAAACTTCACACATATATAGCCATATCGGAATTGCTTAAGCTGAATAATACGACATATATCCAAAACATAAACTGCTTCTAACCTCCATTCTCTGGCCAGTTCCATCTTTACCAACGAAAACCAATCCCGCCTCCTCAAGTTGCTTGACTACTTCAGGATTAACCTAGATGAAATTAAAAGCAAAACACAATCAGGTTAGATGACCAGTGAAATAACTCACTTGTAGGAAATCATTGATATGTTCAACCAACCTCATATCTATGTCGATGTCTCTCATCCACGAAGTCCACATTGCCATATCTAACATGTTTCCAACATAGTAATCAGAGCTCTTGTGAAAATGCAAGGTCCAGTTTTAAAAAATCATCAGTTAAGGTCTTCTTACAGTTTTGCAGACTTGCTGTCCTTCACAAGGAAGTGTGTTCTACGAGATCCCAGTCTCATAGTTCCACCCATATGCGTTTTCGACCCCTGCCAGCACAATTATCAAATTCTTTAGCGTTTGTTTTCAATGAGGGTTCAGAGGCCATCAACAAATACTCTAAAAAAAGAAAAGGAACACGACAAACCTCGGGCATGAATATAACATAAGGGTTTCTGGTTTTGGGATCAAACTCTGTGCTATTTGCATCTTTTACACCGATAACTGATCTGGCAAATTCTATCACAACAATCTGCATGCCCAGACAAATTCCAAAGTATGGGATTCTATTTTCTCGGGCATAGTTGGCAGCCAGGATTTTCCCTTCAACACCCCTATCTCCGAATCCCCCGGGAACCAAAATACCATCTGCACCCTGAAGATTAAAATAGTAACAATGAACATCAGAAAATTTGAAAAAAGAACATTCAATAAAACTTCAGTTGGCCAAAAAATCCACTCCTGTCATGGAACGCCTACCAACTTGTTCTTATTTAGAATAGCTCAAGAGACATTGTATTAAGACTTTTTGTGATGCTGTACTATTTTCCATAGAACATATTCTAATAGCATGAGTTTAAGCATATTGATAGGACGATAGCTACCTTAAGCACACTCCATTCCTTGCTGCAATTTTCAAGATCCTGTAATATATAAACCACTTGTAAGCAGCAATTCAAAGCATAGGATCAGGGTGCAAGAACAAGGATGGGATGATAAAAATAAAATAAAATAAAAACCTCTAATCTCATCGAATCTTCAAGATTATCAGCTGGAACCCAATCCACAACAAGTTTCTTGCCACGGGCAACAGATGCATGCAAAAGAGCCTGCAGGATGCATCAAAGGCAAATTAACATGAAAGTGGTCAAGATAATGCTAATGACTTTAAGTCCTTGAATTCTTAACATTCACAACATGAACAAAGACTTCAATCCCGTCGATCCAATTCTGTCATTTTACTAATGACTTTGCTGAAAATTGCATATACTATATATGGCATTTGCAACTAATACAAGAGAGAACGGTCCAGAGAGAAGATTAACCATAATGCAATATTGATAGTAATTACCTTCACTACGGAGAGATAAGCATCGGTAAGGCCTGTATATTTCCCAACAATAGCAATTCTTACCTATTACATCACGGAAGAATTTTAGTATTGGAAACAGCAAGAATCAACAATAGATATGGCCAAAATATATTGATTTGGAACCCACAGGCTCGTGCAATTTGTCACAGATTTCAGCCCTCAAAATCCACTTTTTCAATTCAGGCTCTCTGAGACAGCTGCATATTAAGAAAAATTGCAGCAAGTCAGAAGATCCAAACTCGTATAACATCATTACAAAATAAAATGAAGAAGCATTATAGAATAGCAAACCTAGAAACGTTCAACACTTTCAAGATTGCTTCGTGTGCTTTCTGATCCTGGCCAAGGGTAAAAAAAGGTTAAAGCAGGATCCTTTATTTCAAAATTCTTAAAGTCTTTGGGAAAAAAGAGAGATTACATTCCAAAGTTGATATCAAACTTACTCTTAGAATTAATGGAATGCGCCAAATGTTGGAGACGTCATGGATAGACATTATGTTATCTTTCTGTTCAAAACAATTATGGTGTGAAAAGGTTCAATACAAAGGTAGCTAAATACAAGTCATATACAAATACCAGAGCTTCTTTATATCTATGAAGGTTCAATGGCAATGTGACTATATTTATAAAGGTTTAATGACAAGGTGACTATATACCGATATATGGCAAAGTTGTGACAGCTTGGCCTTAATATTGGCATCCAAAACCTGCAGATAACGTAAAAGGTTTGAGATTCGGTCATTGAAGGGAAGCAGGGGCACAAACATTTGTGCTGCGACAGGCCAGAATGTCAGGCTTCAAGCCCAAACTTCGTAGTTCACGAACGCTATGCTGGGTTGGCTTTTTTTTCTGAAAATTGATGACAAATCAGTCTCTTCACTTCAGTAACCGTGCCAACATCCAATAAATGGATCATTCATAATAAATAGGACTGGGACACGTATAGAAAAGAAATATAATTGCTCACCTGTTCACCTACAACATGTATCACAGGGACAAGGCTGACATGAACCAAGCAAAAGTTATCAGCACCTATGAGAAGGATTAGAGACAAAGGTAGTCATTAAGCATACCTTCTTAGCCGGCAACGAATTTCACTGCTGTTTGGTTCATGGGTTTATATCTTACCTACGCGGTAGGAGAACTGTTCGACAATCCAAACAGTAACCAACGAATAAAAAATTCCTTAGATTATCTCAACTGCAAACTAGCAAAAGATTAAAGTAGCTCATAAAGTAGGTGAATTACTACCTAATTTATCAAACCAGTGTCTAATGGCCCCAGTATTCTTTGCAACAGTTCAATAGTAACACAAAGGCGCAAAGTTCCAATATTAGGCCCCAGTGCTGAATTTTCCAGATAAGAGACTACAGTAAAGAAAGTCCAACTCAGTCCACCAAGAGAAAAGGAGCTTAATATGCAGCTTGAGGATCAAGTCGGGTAGCTTTCTGGTTTTCGTCATTAACAACCAAGGAAAATAACAAGCTCCCTTTTCCCGGCCTCAAATATCTTAGAAGATTACCTTTTCAATTCCTTTTGAGAAAAGGGTTCACTGTATTTGCGGGGAAAAGGTGATTTTTTTTCCATCACTCTGCCTCTCCATATTCCTTCCCTTTAAGAAATGAAATCGCACTACAGCCCGTGTGGAAGATAATAATGAAGATCTAGTCCAAAGGCACCCATCAAAATCCACCAACCAGGAGAACACTCAGTTGACAAAGGAAGCAATTTTTGTACTAACGAGTAAACTACTAGTCTATGTCAAGATTTCGATAAACTCTTGTTATACAACAATATGATCTTTATTCCTAACCAGCAGGCAAAAATTGACAACCTTGAAAAGGGACAAACTAAGGTTTACCTCGCCACCATCATCCAAAACATAAACTTCCCCGTGTTCAAAAGGAGACATGGTGCCAGCATCCACATTCAAGTAAGGATCTACCACAAGAAGGGACAAAAATGGTGGATTTAAATAGAGGAAACACCTTAGAGGAGGCAATTTTATTTATTTAAAAAAATCATGAATTTAAACATTATACCAAACAAAGCAGAGTGTGATAGGAATATCAGATCAAAGCTTTAAAGGAAATTAGGCAACGGCCATCTAAAGTAAAAAGAAATGAACAAAAAACCCATGATTTCCACATATTTCTATTGCACTGCTGTTTCAACAGTATCAGAGGATTCTTTTAGTGATAAACCTGGATCTAAAACAGTAAAACCCAGTGAGAACCCAAAACCATGAGTAACCAGTTCCAAAATCAAACAAATACTCAACACAGGAAAATGTTGAGTCTTTATTAATACTACTAATTTGTTCTGACAAAAAAAAAATCAAATTCAATTCCCCAGAGAACTAGAACCGGTTCATCTGAAATCCAGAAACACTGGAAACTCAAAAACCCATTAAATTGCAACATTTGCAATTTATGAGGTTGGTTGGTTGAATATATCAATGAGTAACCTCAAACTTCGCTCCAGCATAATCACAAACAAATTTCATTTAAAAAAACCCATGAAATTCATGTTCATAGAAAGGGGAAAACATGATATGAATCCGGCGAATGAACTTGCGAGCTCTGAAAATGAAGATTTCAAAAACATCGGAAGCGAAGAACAAAAATCGGAGTTACCTCTCGATGTAGTTCAGCTCTCTCAATCGAGATTTCAAAGAGACCGGTGGATGAACGAAAATTCAGAGGCACGGATAGAGCGGGGGGAGGGAGATTCTTCCGGCTATATGCCGTCTCCGTTGCCAATAAAAGGAAACAAGGGAATATTTGGGCTCAACTTTAACTCTCTGATCCAATTAGAGATCCATTAAGTTTTTTGGCCCAACATTATTGTTTTAGTTTTAAAATTAAAAATGAAATGAATGAACAAAGGGATCAGGAAAACCGAAACCCTACCTCATATAAGATTCGGCTTGTCATTCCAGCTGAGCCGCCCCTGCCTATCTCCGTATCTGCTTGCTTCGATCATCTGTAGCCATGGTAAGCTCTTTGATTCTCCATCGCTTACTCGCTTCAGTTATCAATTTAGGTTGAATGTTGTATGTTGGAGATTGATTCGATTCCAGTATCGTTCCTGTTGGAAGTTGACATGGTGCATTACGGGATTCAGTGTCCTTTTTTCTAGTGTCACCGATTTGAACAATTTAAATTAATTCCAAGATATAGCTTGCCAATTACGGGATTCGCGTTTAACTACGGGATGCGATTTCGCTTTTATGAAGTGGAATGACTGTTCGCCTTCACTCGCTTACGTCGTTTTGGCTATTTGTGATTTTACATGATTTGGATTTCATAGGTTTCGGTAGTTGTGAGAGTGAACCTTGTTGGAATAGAAAATAAAAATCTTTTAGGGAGAAAAGGGATTTGATTCAATTCATGCTTATTGAATCACGTTTTCTGGTTCTGTTTGTAAGATGCCGAAGTGCATTGTTTGGCCGAATTTCATGTATGATGCTGAATTTGTTACAGGTCTTTGTTAAATCTCAAAAGTCGAGGGCCTACTTTAAGAGGTTTCAAGTCAAGTACAAGAGAAGACGTGGTAAGTTGTTTATTCAGTTTGTGCTCAATGTCTCCCTAAAAGCAAATTTTTCGAAAGCTGTAATGTACTGATCTGATGAAATGACCCTCCTGTAATGATGGTGCAGAGGGAAAGACCGACTACCATGCAAGAATCCGCTTGATTAATCAGGATAAGAACAAGTACAACACACCAAAGTACAGATTTTTTGTCCGATTTGTATCCTGATCTTGAATCATTTACATTATGATTGTGATCATTGTTTTTAGCAACTAGTGTCTTGTCTTTATGGTGGATAGATTTGACAAAATCTGTCCTCGTCTTAGGCATTTGATAATTCCTAGGTTTTCATTGTTTTGTTGTTATGGCTAGCAGTAACTGCTACCTTTTTTCGTGGTAAATTTAGTTTCCACCTTAACTTATTTCATAGACCAACAAAGACATCACTGCACAAATTGTTTCTGCTACCATAGCTGGGGACATGATCCTTTCAGCTGCATATGCCCATGAATTACCTCGCTATGGACTTGAAGTGGGACTTACCAACTATGCTGCAGGTGGGTTTTGATTTCCTTTATGCTTACTACTTTTATTGTGTTTTTTTTTTCTGATATCAGTTGTTTGATCTCAGCTTATTGTACTGGACTATTGCTGGCCCGTCGGGTGCTTAAACAGCTTGAGATGGATGATGAATATGAGGGGAATGTTGAAGCTACCGGAGAAGATTTCTCTGTTGATCCTGGGGAAAGCAGGAGGCCTTTCCGTGCTCTCTTGGATGTTGGCCTCTTGAGGACTACAACTGGCAATCGTGTATTCGGAGCTCTAAAGGTACCTTTCTGATATTTTCTGTTTTTGACATTGCTGTGATGATTCAGCTGACATATTCTGTCAAATTATATTAAATGTTCCCAATCAGGACCAGAATCTATATTAAATGGGTTCTGTTGTTCATTTATCGTCTTCTAAATTTGTTATGACTTTGCTAATAACTGTTTAATCTTCCACAGGGTGCCCTTGATGGAGGACTCGATATTCCTCACGGTGAAAAGCGTTTTGCTGGATTCAGCAAGGATAACAAGCAACTTGATGCTGAGGTCCACCGCAAGTACATCTATGGTGGCCATGTTGGTGATTACATGAGGGTGAGTGTTCTTACGATATTTCTCAAAGATGGACTACTGAGATGAGTTTTGGGGAAGCATAAAACGAGCATATAAGTCTATGCTTACTTTTGCCTAGGAAGATCATAAACACTGTAATTCAAAGTAGTTTTGTAAGAGATGGGATTTATGATGTTTTTGTTCATAATATTGCATCTTTTGAATATGTGCAGACCTTGACCGAAGATGAACCAGAAAAATACCAGTCTCACTTTAGTGAGTATGTGAAGAAGGGTGTTGAAGCTGACAGTCTCGAGGAAATGTACAAGAAAGTCCATGCTGCTATCAGAGCTGACCCCACTACTAAGAAATCCGAGAAGGAAGCTCCTAAAGAACATAAGAGGTAAGGAGGCACCTAGTCATGTTCCTCGTATCATTTACTTTCCGCTGGTTCAAAACCTTCAACAAACTTGCATTTGATCTTTAGGACGTATTAAAAATTGTAGATAGTGAAAACATGTGACTGAATGATTTCTCGTCTTTCTCATTGCAGGTACAACTTGAAGAAGTTGACTTATGACGAGAGAAGGGCCCGTTTGGTAGAGAGACTAAATGCCCTGAACTCAGCCACTGGAGCTGAGGAGGATGACGACGAAGACGAAGATTAAGCGAAAGCGAAATCTGCCAGTCTTTTAGCGTTAGCGCAGGAAGCCAAATTTTGCATCGGTTGCTGAACTTATCTTTGAATTATCTCGCTCTAGTGAACCTTTCTTGGTGTTTCTTCTCCTTTGGAAGTTATCTCTACTCACATTACTTGAGAGAATCTTTGATGTTATATGGTTTTCTGTTGATTGGATTCTTGCCATTACAGTTCCTTTGCATTTCAAACTTACAAGACCCTTTTTTCTGACTTGTACAGTAGTTAAGACTTGTACGGTAGTTAAGAGCAACCCCAACAGATTCTCCATAATAAATTTTTGGAGAATATCAAGATTGATTTTGGAGAATATCAAGATTGATTTTGGTCCATCAGCTTCCCCATTACACTCTCCAAAATAGAGAATAGGGAGAAAAAATGGGGATCATTCCTTAAATTTGAATAAAACTCTATATATTTTAGGGTAAATTTTATAATAAAGAATCTTCGAAATTCAGTCACAAAAATCCAGAATATGTGAATTATAATTCTTTATTTTGGAGAATTGTTTAGAAAAGCGGTTGGGTATGCTCTAATAAGTAATACTCCTAATTGGTGAACTGATGCAATATGCGAATTCCCTAAGCTAGAGAGAAATTTGGATATACTCAACTGGTTTGCCACACACAGCAAATCAGTCTACATCCTAAATTGTAAATCAACTGGTTGTCTTTGTGGAATCTTATTCTAAAATCAAATCAGCCTGCATCCTAAATTGTAAATTTGGCACCAACCTTGAAGCTTCTTAGACTAAAAACTTACTTCAAGCTTGTCGCCAGTTTGAAACATGTTTTTCTTAAATTCGTTTAGTTTCAAATAAGCAACTCTTTATGTTGTCCAATAAATAATCATAATAATCTTCCGTGGTGGTCCTCAGAAGCCTGGTGAGAGCAGGAGGCCTTTCCGTGGTGGTCCTCAGAAGCCCAACATCAAGGAGAGCACGGAAAGGCCTCCTGCTCTCACCAGGCTCAACAGAGAAATCTTCCCCAGTAGCTTCAACATTACCCTCATATTCTTCATCCATTTCAAGCTGTTTCAGCACCCGACGGGCCAACAACAATCCAGTACAATAAGCTGAGACAAAAAAATGATGTTAAAAGTTAGAACAAAAAAAACCTTAGTAGTAAATAAGCGAAAAAGGTAATCAAAACCCACCTGCAGCATAGTTGCTAAGTCCCACTTCAAGTCCATAGCGAGGCAATTCGTGAGCATAGGCAGCTGCAAGGATCATGTCCCCAGCTATGGTAGCAGAAACAATTTGAGCAGTGATATATTTGTTGGTCTATTAATTGAGTCAAGGTGGAAACTACTTTCATACAAAAAACAAAAAAGTCCAGCAACAAAACATGGTAGTTCAAGAATCAAAAGACTTCAAGGTTAAGTCACACCATCAAACAAAAAGTCCAGCAGCAAGTCACAAGCAAAATATCAAGGTTAAAGTCACACCAGCAAGCTCACCACCTTGTCAAAAAAAGAACCAAAGAAGCTTACTACTTAATTATAAGAGAGACCCTCATTAACAATTAAGAACAGCACAGCTTTGTCAAGTATCTAAGAAAAAGCAAAGAGCGCAATATGAATACCAATGAGTCAAAAATAAGGATACAAATCGCACAACAAATCTGTATTTGGGAGTGTTGTACTTGTTCTTATACTGATTAATCAGGCGAATTCTGGCACGGTAGTCAGTCTTTCCCTCTCCATCATCGTCATTAAGGAGGCACATTTCATCGAATAACATTATTAATACTTTGAAGAAACTTGCTTTCAGGAAGACATGGAGAGGAAATATGAAGAATCAATTCACCTCGCCTTCTCTTGTACTTGACTTGGAACCTCTTAAAGTAGGCCCTGGACTTTTGAGATTTAACAAAGACCTAGCAAAAAAAATTTGAACAGCAAACATGATGTTCCACCAAACAATGCACTCGGGCATCTCACAAACAGAAACCTATCATAACACAACTTCCATCATAATGCAACCAAAACCTATGAAAGATCGACCAAGAACCCCCGAATTGAACTTACATCTTACAAATCAACTTATATCTACGAAAATGGAAAAATGACATTCAATCCCGAAATGCAACTCCAACTGGAATGAAATGCAAACTCCGACATACAAAATTGAACACCAAATCGGAGCGAGTAAGATATGAAGACAGAAAGAGCTAACTAACCATGGCTGCAGATGGATCGAAGCAGCAGATACAGAGATAGGAGGGGGCGGGCGGCTCAGCGGGAATGACAATCCGATTGTTATATGAGGGTTTAGGGTTACGCTGTTTTTCAGATTTATATTTTATGCGACTTCAGTTATTTGGGCCAACAAGAATCGTTGGGGCCTACAACGGAAACTTTCGGCCCACATTCAGCCCAATCCCAATGCCCAAAATCTCCCTTCCACGCCACGCCGGTCTAGGGTAGAGGGGTAGAGCGACATGACAATACCCGATCGGACCCGAGAAAACCGACTTTACATTCCTGAGTCCCGACATCGAATCAAAATTCGATACAACCCAAATAATCTAAATTCAATAACAACTCAAACCCAATTATATTCGAATAGAACATACCAACATTAATCCAAACATTGAAATTACATAGCCCGAGCATATGCGAAATCCGGTATCACCGAACCATAGCATATCCAATCTCAAAGTTGCCCTAAAATTTCAATTATCAACAATGTGTAATCTTACTGAAATTATTATGATTATTTATTGGACAACATAAAGAGTTGCTTATTTGAAACTAAACGAATTTAAGAAAAACATGTTTCAAACTGGCGAAAAGCTTGAAGTAACTTTTTAGTCTAAGAAGCTTCAAGGTTGGTGCCAAATTTACAAATAATGCAGGCTGATTTGATTTTAGAATGAGATTCCACAAAGACAACCAGTTGATTTACAATTTAGGATGCAGATTGATTTGCTGTGTGTGGCAAACCAGTTGAGTATATCCAAATTTCTCTCTAGCTTATAAATAAGTGGTGAACGTATATCATAGTTAAAAAAAATCAGAAAAATACGATAGAAAAAAAACTATGTTGATATTAAAAGATCCAAAGATATCAACCAAATTATTATAAACTTTAAATTTCAAAAAATATATATAAATTAAACATTATTTTGTTTATTAGAAACCGCACAACGGGCGGGCCACGATACTAGTAATATTTAAAACAAAGACGCGGGTATTACATTAGTTATGCACTATAAATAAATTCATACAACATATTTCGGGCAAAGCAGATCACAAATCAGTGAGGAGCCTTATCAACAAAATGAGTTAAGTGATGCATGACTAATCGCTTTAAAGTGTTTAAAATGTTAAATCATCTAGAGCGAACAGAAGCAAGAATCCAATCATCATAACAAAAACAATATAAGATTACAGCTTCTCAAGTAATAAAAGTTGACATCTTTCAAAGTAGAACAAACCACAAACAAAGAAAGGTTTACTAGAGCCATGTAATTCAAAGATGGTTCCACAACTGATGCAAAATTTAGCTTCCTGGGCTAACTCTAAGTGGCTGGAACATTTATCTTTTTTCCTTAATCCTCATCTTCGTCTTCGTCGTCCTCAGCTCCAGTAGTAGCAGAGTTCAGAGCATTTAGTCTCTCGACCAAACGGGCCCTCCTCTCATCATAAGTCAACTTCTTCAAGTTGTACCTGCAATAAGATAGGCAAGAACTCGCATCAGAGAAATAATAGAATTGTTTCATTGTGCATAATTTTTAATACTTTCTCCAACCCAAGAACAAGTGTTTTATGCAGGCATGAATCAAGAATCAAATGCAGATTTGATGGAATTAAAGGAAGGGAATGAAAACAAGAGCAAGAATGTGGCCAGGTGCCTCTTTACCTCTTGTGTTCTTTAGGAGCTTCCTTCTCGGATTTCTTTGCAGTAGGATAAGCTCTGATAGCAGCGTGAACTTTCTTATATATCTCCTCGAGACTATCAGCTTCAATTCCCTTCTTCACGTACTCACTGAAGTGAGACTGGTATTTTTCAGGCTCATCTTCTGTCAGGGTCTGCAAATATTCGAAAGATGCAATATTGTGAACAAAACAAACTCATACATCCAACAACTAAACAAAAATACTTTTTTAGGTACACTGTGTATTGATATTCCATGGTACAAAGCATTCAAGATTCAAGACACGATGTTAGCAGACTTTTCTTCTTGGTTTATGCTTCTCCAAATCAACCAAATATTATTTATCAGTCTACCCACAAAAACCTCATTTTTAACATATACATATCCGAAAGCTTATATTGGCAGTCCTTTGACAAACAGTGCAAGATTACTCACCCTCATGTAGTCACCAACATGCCCACCATAGATGTACTTGCGGTGGACCTCAGCATCTAGTTGCTTATTGTCCTTGCTGAATCCAGCAAAACGCTTTTCACCATGAGGAATATCGAGTCCACCATCAAGTGCACCCTGAGGAATAATAAACAGTTATTAGCAAAAGAATAGCAATTATAGAACTTGGACAACCTTACAACAGAAAACATCTGGGTCCAAGTATTAAGAGGTAATTTGGCAGAATAAGCCGAGGCTACAGCAATGTTAAAGAGACAGACTATATCTATGGGTACCTTGAGAGCACCAAAAACACGATTGCCCGTGGTGGTCCTCAGAAGCCCAACATCAAGGAGAGCACGGAAAGGCCTCCTGCTCTAACCAGGCTCAACAGAGAAATCTTCCCCAGTAGCTTCAACATTACCCTCATATTCTTCATCCATTTCAAGCTGTTTCAGCACCCGACGGGCCAACAACAGTCTAGTACAATAAGCTGAGACAAAAAAAATGATGTTAAAAGTTAGAACAAAAAAAACCTTAGTAGTAAATAAGCGAAAAAGGTAATCAAAACCCACCTGCAGCATAGTTGCTAAGTCCCACTTCAAGTCCATAGTGAGGCAATTCGTGAGCATAGGCAGCTGCAAGGATCATGTCCCCAGCTATGGTAGCAGAAACAATTTGAGCAGTGATATATTTGTTGGTCTATTAATTGAGTCAAGGTGGAAACTACTTTCATACAAAAAACAAAAAAGTCCAGCAACAAAACATGGTAGTTCAAGAATCAAAAGACTTCAAGGTTAAGTCACACCATCAAACAAAAAGTCCAGCAGCAAGTCACAAGCAAAATATCAAGGTTAAAGTCACACCAGCAAGCTCACCACCTTGTCAAAAAAAGAACCAAAGAAGCTTACTACTTAATTATAAGAGAAACCCTCATTAACAATTAAGAACAGCACATCTTTGTCAAGTATCTAAGAAAAAGCAAAGAGCGCAATATGAATACCAATGAGTCAAAAATAAGGATACAAATCGCACAACAAATCTGTATTTGGGAGTGTTGTACTTGTTCTTATCCTGATTAATCAGGCGAATTCTGGCACGGTAGTCAGTCTTTCCCTCTCCATCATCGTCATTAAGGAGGCACATTTCATCGAATAACATTATTAATACTTTGAAGAAACTTGCTTTCAGGAAGACATGGAGAGGAAATATGAAGAATCAATTCACCTCGCCTTCTCTTGTACTTGACTTGGAACCTCTTAAAGTAGGCCTTGGACTTTTGAGATTTAACAAAGACCTAGCAAAAAAAATTGAACAGCAAACATGATGTTCCACCAAACAATGCACTCGGGCATCTCACAAACAGAAACCTATCATAACACAACTTCCATCATAATGCAACCAAAACCTATGAAAGATCGACCAAGAACCCCCGAATTGAACTTACATCTTACAAATCAACTTATATCTACAAAAATGGAAAAATGACATTCAATCCCGAAATGCAACTCCAACTGGAATGAAATGCAAACTCCGACATACAAAATTGAACACCAAATCGGAGCGAGTAAGATATGAAGGCAGAAAGAGCTAACTAACCATGGCTGCAGATGGATCGAAGCAGCAGATACAGAGATAGGAGGGGGCGGGCGGCTCAGCGGGAATGACAATCCGATTGTTATATGAGGGTTTAGGGTTTTATATTTTATGCGACTTCAGTTATTTGGGCCAACAAGAATCGTTGGGGCCTCCAACGGAAACTTTCGGCCCACATTCAGCCCAATCCCAATGCCCAAAATCTCCCTTCCACGCCACGCCGGTCTAGGGTAGAGGGGTAGAGCGACATGACAATACCCGATCGGACCTGAGAAAACCGACTTTACATTCTCGAGTCCCGACATCGAATCAAAATTCGATACAACCCAAATAATCTAAATTCAATAACAACTCAAACCCAATTATATTCGAATAGAACATACCAACATTAAGCCAAACATTGAAATTACATAGCCCGAGCATATGCGAAATCCGGTATCACCGGACCATAGCATATCCAATCTCAAAGTTGCCCTAAAATTTCAATTATCAACAATGTGTAATCTTACTGAAATTATTATGATTATTTATTGGACAACAGAAAGAGTTGCTTATTTGAAACTAAACGAATTTAAGAAAAACATGTTTCAAACTGGCGACAAGCTTGAAGTAAGTTTTTAGTCTAAGAAGCTTCAAGGTTGGTGCCAAATTTACAATTTAGGATGCAGGCTGATTTGATTTTAGAATGAGATTCCACAAAGACAACCAGTTGATTTACAATTTAGGATGCAGACTGATTTGCTGTGTGTGGCAAACCAGTTGAGTATATCCAAATTTCTCTCTAGCTTAGGGAATTCGCATATTGCATCAGTTCACCAATTAGGAGTATTACTTATTAGAGCATACCCAACCGCTTTTCTAAACAATTCTCCAAAATAAAGAATTATAATTCACATATTCTGGATTTTTGTGACTGAATTTCGAAGATTCTTTATTATAAAATTTACCCTAAAATATATAGAGTTTTATTCAAATTTAAGGAATGATCCCCATTTTTTCTCCCTATTCTCTATTTTGGAGAGTGTAATGGGGAAGCTGATGGACCAAAATCAATCTTGATATTCTCCAAAATCAATCTTGATATTCTCCAAAAATTTATTATGGAGAATCTGTTGGGGTTGCTCTTAACTACCGTACAAGTCTTAACTACTCTACAAGTCAGAAAAAAGGGTCTTGTAAGTTTGAAATGCAAAGGAACTGTAATGGCAAGAATCCAATCAACAGAAAACCATATAACATCAAAGATTCTCTCAAGTAATGTGAGTAGAGATAACTTCCAAAGGAGAAGAAACACCAAGAAAGGTTCACTAGAGCGAGATAATTCAAAGATAAGTTCAGCAACCGATGCAAAATTTGGCTTCCTGCGCTAATGCTAAAAGACTGGCAGATTTCGCTTTCGCTTAATCTTCGTCTTCGTCGTCATCCTCCTCAGCTCCAGTGGCTGAGTTCAGGGCATTTAGTCTCTCTACCAAACGGGCCCTTCTCTCGTCATAAGTCAACTTCTTCAAGTTGTACCTGCAATGAGAAAGACGAGAAATCATTCAATCACATGTTTTCACTATCTACAATTTTTAATACGTCCTAAAGATCAAATGCAAGTTTGATAGACTTATATGCTCGTTTATGCTTCCCCAAAACTCATCTCAGTAGTCCATCTTTGAGAAATATCGTAAGAACACTCACCCTCATGTAATCACCAACATGGCCACCATAGATGTACTTGCGGTGGACCTCAGCATCAAGTTGCTTGTTATCCTTGCTGAATCCAGCAAAACGCTTTTCACCGTGAGGAATATCGAGTCCTCCATCAAGGGCACCCTATGGAAGATTAAACAGTTATTAGCAAAGTCATAACAAATTTAGAAGACGATAAATGAACAACAGAACCCATTTAATCTAGATTCTGGTCCTGATTGGGAACATTTCATATAATTTGACAGAATATGTCAGCTGAATCATCACAGCAATGTCAAAAACAGAAAATATCAGAAAGGTACCTTGAGAGCTCCGAATACACGATTGCCAGTTGTAGTCCTCAAGAGGCCAACATCCAAGAGAGCACGGAAAGGCCTCCTGCTTTCCCCAGGATCAACAGAGAAATCTTCTCCGGTAGCTTCAATATTCCCCTCATATTCATCATCCATCTCAAGCTGTTTAAGCACCCGACGGGCCAACAATAGTCCAGTACAATAAGCTGAGATCAAACAACTGATATCAGAAAAAAAAAACACAATAAAAGTAGTAAGCATAAAGGAAATCAAAACCCACCTGCAGCATAGTTGGTAAGTCCCACTTCAAGTCCATAGCGAGGTAATTCATGGGCATATGCAGCTGAAAGGATCATGTCCCCAGCTATGGTAGCAGAAACAATTTGTGCAGTGATGTCTTTGTTGGTCTATGAAATAAGTTAAGGTGGAAACTAAATTTACCACGAAAAAAGGTAGCAGCTACTGCTAGCCATAACAACAAAACAATGAAAAACTAGGAATTATCAAATGCCTAAGAGGAGGACAGATTTTGTCAAATCTATCCACCATAAAGACAAGACACTAGTTGCTAAAAACAATGATCACAATCATAATGTAAATGATTCAAGATCAGGATACAAATCGGACAACAAATCTGTACTTTGGTGTGTTGTACTTGTTCTTATCCTGATTAATCAAGCGGATTCTTGCACGGTAGTCGGTCTTTCCCTCTGCACCATCATTACAGGAGGGTCATTTCATCAGATCAGTACATTACAGCTTTCGAAAAATTTGCTTTTAGGGAGACATTGAGCACAAACTGAAGAAACAACTTACCACGTCTTCTCTTGTACTTGACTTGAAACCTCTTAAAGTAGGCCCTCGACTTTTGAGATTTAACAAAGACCTGTAACAAATTCAGCATCATACATGAAATTCGGCCAAACAATGCACTTCGGCATCTTACAAACAGAACCAGAAAACCTGATTCAATAAGGATGAATTGAATCAAATCCCTTTTCTCCCTAAAAGATTTTTATTTTCTATTCCAACAAGGTTCACTCTCACAACTACCGAAACCTATGAAATCCAAATCATGTAAAATCACAAATAGCCAAAACGACGTAAGCGAGTGAAGGCGAACAGTCATTCCACTTCATAAAAGCGAAATCGCATCCCGCAGTTAAACGCGAATCCCGTAATTGGCAAGCTATATCTTGGAATTAATTTAAATTGTTCAAATCGGTGACACTAGAAAAAAGGACACTGAATCCCGTAATGCACCATGTCAACTTCCAACAGGAACGATACTGGAATTGAATCAATCTCCAACATACAACATTCAACCTAAATTGATAACTGAAGCGAGTAAGCGATGGAGAATCAAAGAGCTTACCATGGCTGCAGATGATCGAAGCAAGCAGATACGGAGATAGGCAGGGGCGGCTCAGCTGGAATGACAAGCCGAATCTTATATGAGGTAGGGTTTCGGTTTTCCTGATCCCTTTGTTCATTCATTTCATTTTTAATTTTAAAACTAAAACAATAATGTTGGGCTAAAAAACTTAATGGGCCTCTAATTGGATCAGAGAGTTAAAGTTGAGCCCAAATATTCCCTTGTTTCCTTTTATTGGCAACGGAGACGGCATATAGCCGGAAGAATCTCCCTCCCCCCGCTCTATCCGTGCCTCTGAATTTTCGTTCATCCACCGGTCTCTTTGAAATCTCGATTGAGAGAGCTGAACTACATCGAGAGGTAACTCCGATTTTTGTTCTTCGCTTCCGATGTTTTTGAAATCTTCATTTTCAGAGCTCGCAAGTTCATTTGCCGGATTCATATCATGTTTTCCCCTTTCTATGAACATGAATTTCATGGGTTTTTTTTTAAATGAAATTTGTTTGTGATTATGCTGGAGCGAAGTTTGAGGTTACTCATTGATATATTCAACCAACCAACCTCATAAATTGCAAATGTTGCAATTTAATGGGTTTTTGAGTTTCCAGTGTTTCTGGATTTCAGATGAACCGGTTCTAGTTCTCTGGGGAATTGAATTTGATTTTTTTTTTGTCAGAACAAATTAGTAGTATTAATAAAGATTCAACATTTTCCTGTGTTGAGTATTTGTTTGATTTTGGAACTGATTACTCATGGTTTTGGGTTCTCACTGGGTTTTACTGTTTTAGATCCAGGTTTATCACTAAAAGAATCCTCTGATACTGTTGAAACAGCAGTGCAATAGAAATATGTGGAAATCATGGGTTTTTTGTTCATTTCTTTTTACTTTAGATGGTCGTTGCCTAATTTCCTTTAAAGCTTTGATCTGATATTCCTATCACACTCTGCTTTGTTTGGTATAATGTTTAAATTCATGATTTTTTTAAATAAATAAAATTGCCTCCTCTAAGGTGTTTCCTCTATTTAAATCCACCATTTTTGTCCCTTCTTGTGGTAGATCCTTACTTGAATGTGGATGCTGGCACCATGTCTCCTTTTGAACACGGGGAAGTTTATGTTTTGGATGATGGTGGCGAGGTAAACCTCAGTTTGTCCCTTTTCAAGGTTGTCAATTTTTGCCTGCTGGTTAGGAATAAAGATTATATTGTTGTATAACAAGAGTTTATCGAAATCTTGACATAGACTAGTAGTTTACTCGTTAGTACAAAAATTGCTTCCTTTGTCAACTGAGTGTTCTCCTGGTTGGTGGATTTTGATGGGTGCCTTTGGACTAGATCTTCATTATTATCTTCCACACGGGCTGTAGTGCGATTTCATTTCTTAAAGGGAAGGAATATGGAGAGGCAGAGTGATGGAAAAAAAAATCACCTTTTCCCCGCAAATACAGTGAACCCTTTTCTCAAAAGGAATTGAAAAGGTAATCTTCTAAGATATTTGAGGCCGGGAAAAGGGAGCTTGTTGTTTTCCTTGGTTGTTAATGACGAAAACCAGAAAGCTACCCGACTTGATCCTCAAGCTGCATATTAAGCTCCTTTTCTCTTGGTGGACTGAGTTGGACTTTCTTTACTGTAGTCTTTTATCTGGAAAATTCAGCACTGGGGCCTAATATTGGAACTTTGCGCCTTTGTGTTACTATTGAACTGTTGCAAAGAATACTGGGGCCATTAGACACTGGTTTGATAAATTAGGTAGTAATTCACCTACTTTATGAGCTACTTTAATCTTTTGCTAGTTTGCAGTTGAGATAATCTAAGGAATTTTTTATTCGTTGGTTACTGTTTGGATTGTCGAACAGTTCTCCTACCGCGTAGGTAAGATATAAACCCATGAACCAAACAGCAGTGAAATTCATTGCCGGCTAAGAAGGTATGCTTAATGACTACCTTTGTCTCTAATCCTTCTCATAGGTGCTGGTAACTTTTGCTTGGTTCATGTCAGCCTTGTCCCTGTGATACATGTTGTAGGTGAACAGGTGAGCAATTATATTTCTTTTCTATACGTGTCCCAGTCCTATTTATTATGAATGATCCATTTATTGGATGTTGGCACGGTTACTGAAGTGAAGAGACTGATTTGTCATCAATTTTAAGGAAACAAAGCCAACCCAGCATAGCGTTCGTGAACTACGAAGTTTGGGCTTGAAGCCTGACATTCTGGCCTGTCGCAGCACAAATGTTTGTGCCCCTGCTTCCCTTCAATGACCGAATCTCAAACCTTTTACGTTATCTGCAGGTTTTGGATGCCAATATTAAGGCCAAGCTGTCACAACTTTGCCATATACCGGTATATAGTCACCTTGTCATTAAACCTTTATAAATATAGTCACATTGCCATTGAACCTTCATAGATATAAAGAAGCTCTGGTATTTGTATATGACTTGTATTTAGCTACCTTTGTATTGAACCTTTTCACACCATAATTGTTTTGAACAGGAAGATAACATAATGTCTATCCATGACATCTCCAACATTTGGCGCATTCCATTAATTCTAAGAGTAAGTTTGATATCAACTTTGGAATGTAATCTCTCTTTTTTCCCAAAGACTTTAAGTATTTTGAAATAAAGGATCCTGCTTTAACCTTTTTTCACCCTTGGCCCGGATCAGAAAGCACACGAAGCAATCTTGAAAGTGTTGAACGTTTCTAGGTTTGCTATTCTATAATGCTTCTTCATTTTGTTTTGTAATGATGTTATACGAGTTTGGATCTTCTGACTTGCTGCAAATTTTCTTAATATGCAGCTGTCTCAGAGAGCCTGAATTGAAAAAGTGGATTTTGAGGGCTGAAATCTGTGACAAATTGCACGAGCCTGTGGGTTCCAAATCAATATATTTTTGCCATATCTATTGTTGATTCTTGCTGTTTCCAATACTAAAATTCTTCCGTGATGTAATAGGTAAGAATTGCTATGGTTGGGAAGTATACAGGCCTTACCGATGCTTATCTCTCCGTAGTGAAGGTAATTACTATCAATATTGCATTATGGTTAATCTTCTCTCTGGACCGTTCTCTCTTGTATTAGTTGCAAATGCCATATATAGTATATGCAATTTTCAGGAAAGTCATTAGTAAAATGACAGAATTGGATCGACGGGATTGAAGTCTTTGTTCATGTTGTGAATGTTAAGAATTCAAGGACTTAAATTTAGCATTATCTTGACCACTTTCATGTTAATTTGCCTTTGATGCATCCTGCAGGCTCTTTTGCATGCATCTGTTGCCCGTGGCAAGAAGCTTGTTGTGGATTGGGTTCCAGCTGATAATCTTGAAGATTCGATGAGATTAGAGGTTTTTATTTTATTTTATTTTTATCATCCCATCCTTGTTCTTGCACCGTGATCCTATGCTTTGAATTGCTTCTTACAAGTGGTTTATATATTACAGGATCTTGAAAATTGCAGCAAGGCATGGAGTGTGCTTAAGGTAGCTATCGTTCTATCAATATGCTTAAACTCATGCTATTAGAATATGTTCTATGGAAAATAGTACAGCATCACAAAAAGTCTTAATACAATGTCTCTTGAGCTATTCTAAATAAGAACAAGTTGGTAGGCGTTCCATGACAGGAGTGGATTTTTTGGCCAACTGAAGTTTTATTGAATGTTCTTTTTTCAAATTTTCTGATGTTCATTGTTACTATTTTAATCTTCAGGGTGCAGATGGTATTTTGGTTCCCGGGGGATTCGGAGATAGGGGTGTTGAAGGGGAAATCCTGGCTGCCAACTATGCCCGAGAAAATAGAATCCCATACTTTGGAATTTGTCTGGGCATGCAGATTGCTGTGATAGAATTTGCCAGATCAGTTATCGGTGTAAAAGATGCAAATAGCACAGAGTTTGATCCCAAAACCAGAAACCCTTATGTTATATTCATGCCCGAGGTTTGTCGTGTTCCTTTTCTTTTTTTAGAGTATTTGTTGATGGCCTCTGAACCCTCATTGAAAACAAACGCTAAAGAATTTGATAATTGTGCTGGCAGGGGTCGAAAACGCATATGGGTTGAACTATGAGACTGGGATCTCGTAGAACACACTTCCTTGTGAAGGACAGCAAGTCTACAAAACTGTAAGAAGACCTTAACTGATGATTTTTTAAAACTGGACCTTGCATTTTCACAAGAGCTCTGATTACTATGTTGGAAACATGTTAGATATGGCAATGTGGACTTCGTGGATGAGAGACATCGACATATATATGAGGTTGGTTGAATATATCAATGATTTCCTACAAGTGAGTTATTTCACTGGTCATCTAACCTGATTGTGTTTTCCTTTTAATTTCATCTAGGTTAATCCTGAAGTAGTCAAGCAACTTGAGGAGGCGGGATTAGTTTTCTTTGGTAAAGATGGAACTGGCCAGAGAATGGAGGTTAGAAGCAGTTTATGTTTTGGATATATGTCGTATTATTCAGCTTAAGCAATTCCGATATGGCTATATATGTGTGAAGTTTTGAACCTCTCCTGTATATAACAGATAATCGAGCTTCCTAGCCATCCCTTCTTCATAGGAGTTCAGTTCCATCCCGAGTTCAGTTCAAGACCAGGGAAGCCCTCTCCTTTGTTTGAAGGTAGGTGGTTGGATACGTTCATCTGCATCATCTTCTTGGCTTACATGAGCTAACACGCTTTGTGTTGATGGTTCCTCCTATAAATAGGATTTATCGCGGCAGCTGCTGGGCAGTTGGAGTTTTTTTTAACTCCTTCGCCCACACCACTCAAGAAGAAAATAATTAGGAGAATACCGATAGACTCTCCTTCACACAGAAAGACTCCCCGTCTTGTGCGTGCAGACTGTGGGAATGGTTCAGCTTCTGTCATCTATAACACTAACGCAGTGCTCTTATATGAGCATTGAGTAACTTCATCATCAACTGCATCAGAGGTGTGTATGGTCATATATTCCCTCTTTGTATGCTTGATCTGGATTTGTTTACTGTTCGTCATCAACGGTGTTATAGAATTTTTATTGGGTCTTGAAATGGGCAGGTCATTATTTTTGTGGAGACCATCGATAGAAGAAAAAAAGTGAATGATAGAGGTAGAGAAGGCGAGTTCAGTGAAGTACCCGAACGGACACTGGTTTTGTGGATTACTTAAAATTTTTAGGCTTCTCCTCTTCGCTTGTCTTAGCATAGGCGAGAGTGCATGATTGTATGTGTACTGTACATATATGTATGGTTTTTGCTTTGTAATGTTGTTGTTGTTGATGTTGTTGTTGTTGTGTGTGATTTTGGATATTGCAACTCTCTCTATTCATACGAATACAAGAATATTGGCAGAACTATACAGCAAGATTCGAATGTCAATGTCAGTCATATTTAATTCATTTCATCTTCAGGAATCTTACACTGTTGTGGTCTTGTTTATATATTTTTTTTTATTTCTATTCAAATCAAAATCAATCTTGGGAAAACAACAATTTAATCCAATCTCAAGAACATTGATATCATTTCTCGTAACATATCTCAACCACCATAAACAAACACGGATATGATGAACGCGAAAAGATCTGGATTAGGTTAGAATTCAATCCATGCTACTGCTGAATTCCACAAACTGCTTATATATTAGTTCCTACTATCTGAAACATCAATACAAACTGCATCTCAGGACACATCCATATACAACCTTGGTATGTACAACATCAGAAAACTCTATAAACCACTGTATCATTCTGCGTAGTCAGGAAACTCTATAAACCACGATATCATTCAGCATAGCCAGGAAATTCAATAAACCACTGTATCATTTCACTAAGGTGAAATGTCGAAAGAGCCAACCTTCATATTAGTTGCAACCACCGGGGGCTCAGCAGAATCGGTAGCAGAATGCATGAACCGGCCGTCTACAGTGAAATCGTCTTTCAAGACGATCTTGTAGCAGTAGCAGCTCTTCAAGTTCTGTTGGGTCTGGTAGCATTCATGCAAGGAATTTAGTGCAGGTATGATATAAAACACCTTTTCATAATGTCCAAGAAACTGTTTTCTATTTGTTCTCTTATTGCTGGCCTATCATAGTCATCTCGTCTTTCTAAACCTTGTTCAAGTTCAATAAGAAAGAGTTTCTTTTAAACATATCACAGGAACCATTTCCTTGTTTTTCTTTTAGGTAACAAAAGAATGCCTAGATAAGGCTATCTCAATATGCAAGGCTGGAGTCGAATGGATACAGTACTATTTTTTAGTTTGGGTTTTTTTCGACATAACTTGAAATCAAAATGTTTTATTTATCTCAATGGTTGAAAAAAGTGTTGCGTTTTTTTAGTGTATGAGGTCAAAATGTTCTATCTATCCAGGTCAAAATGTGTATGTGAGTCTTACAGTTACTGAGTTACAACACCTAACATGTAAATTACACAATGTACATCTAACACTTTAAATGGAGTTTTTGACATTTAATTACTTTATTAGGCTTTACATAATTACAATGCTCGTTACAATTTACACAAGTGATATATCACAGCAAATCTTGCAGCACCTAAATAGATTTTCTTGTATTGTATAGCCAAATTTGAACCAAGAAGGTTAAGCTGTAATGTACATTGATTTAGAATTTCCCATGCTAGCTAGCTACCATCTGAATGCCCAAGAAGGACCAATGGTTAAGATCTCTTCCGCGTTAATGGCAACTTCAGATCTGAACATCCGAAACATCTCAATAGCATTTGAACTCACCCGAGGACATCCATTCATATGCAGCACTGAAAGCCGCTTACACCCATCTCTAAGAGCCTGCAAACCTTGATCACACAGATTCCTGCAGCGGTTCACATGAAGTGTTTTTAAACTATGGCAGTTCAAGGCCATACTCTGCCATCCTAAGACCCTAACCTCATGGCACAATGCCAGGTTCCACTCTTGCAAAGACGGACAACCCTTCACAATGGCTGAAATAGACTCATCTTTGACTGATCTACACAACCACATATTCAGAAACCTTAGCCTCATTCCAAACCCTGCCCCGATCACCCCTAGCCCATCCCCATGAACACACCAACTTAAGCTTGAGATGTTTAGATACTCCAATCCACCACCACTAACAATACCTGTTATCCCATCAGGCTCAAACTGGAAAGACTCAGCTTCTAGATAAGCTAGACTTTTTGAGGAGCCTCTAAATCCAGTCCCATTAATTTGCGAACAGTACGATATTCGGATGGCAAAGAGACGGGGACAATTTTGAAAGACAGCTTCTATCCCATGGTCACTGATTTCTGAACAATAAATGAAATTGATATCTTCAGGGAATGCGCATGATTTAGCCAACCTCTGCAGGCCAACATCAGTAACATTACAACGATAGAGGCTTATACCCTTCAGCAAGGAGCAACCATTCACAAAATACGAAAGGCCATCATCTGAGACACCAGAACAGCAATCCAGGTTGAGAAATCTCAAGTTAGAAACACAACCTTGAACTTTCTTTAGGCTTGAATCATCAAGCTCCGTGCATCCAGACAAGGATAGAGATTGCAAATGCCTGAAACGGGTAAGCAGCCTGTGCAATTGGAGAGTACCAATGGTGGAAGTCTTAAATCTCAATGGTGAAGCGATCTTCGCTAGGGTGAATGAACTCAAGAACTGTAAAGATGTACGATTATAGTTCTGAATGTGCAGCCACCTGCGGCAAGTCAGGCCAAATGCTTCACGATCTAATTCACTACCAAGTGACTGAAAGACAAAGGTTAAGCA
This sequence comes from Persicaria maculosa, assembly GCA_963922045.1. Lineage (NCBI taxonomy): Eukaryota > Viridiplantae > Streptophyta > Magnoliopsida > Caryophyllales > Polygonaceae > Persicaria > Persicaria maculosa. Next base: position 504,560 of record OY998254.1, on the reverse strand, counting down.
ATCATCTGGAAGATCCATAATGGTTGTAGAAGAATTGGTACAAGGATGGTCCATGATTGTAGGGCTGTCACCCAACATTTTGGACTCTATGCAATTCCAACGACGATGCGGATGTGGAACTGTAACAAAAATGCACTTTCTGAAAACTAAAGAGGACTCAACATCTAGGTTGGCCACAACAAACCACTCATTCCAGCAGACTCAAGATCTCCCATTCTGAAACCGAGAAAAGATGCGGCCAATACAGAACCTTACACAATCGCCCCAAATCAGGCAAAATCAAATCAGAATACATCCTAAAATGACACCAACCTTCAAGCTCCTGAGACAAGAATGAGAAAAACTGATGAAAAATTAGTATCAACCATAATCACATTGGATTATTTACATTCTTTCACAAATATCAAATCGTTTCTCTTCAATTTAGACTCAATTCAACCAAAATCAGCTTATTCCATTCCGTTTCCTGTCCCAATCAGCTTATAGCATTAAAAAACTTTCCTTTGTATAAACAATTATCATCTAAAATCCCTGTGCAACTGCACGGTTTCAGATCATTACCGCATATAACATTACAAAATAAAAAAATAACCTCAAACTTCGTTCCAGCATAATCACAAACAAATTTCATTTAAAAAAAACCCATGAAATTCATGTTCATAGAAAGGGGAAAACATGATATGAATCCGGCGAATGAACTTGCGAGCTCTGAAAATGAAGATTTCAAAAACATCGGAAGCGAAGAACAAAAATCGGAGTTACCTCTCGATGTAGTTCAGCTCTCTCAATCGAGATTTCAAAGAGACCGGTGGATGAACGAAAATTCAGAGGCACGGATAGAGCGGGGGGAGGGAGATTCTTCCGGCTATATGCCGTCTCCGTTGCCAATAAAAGGAAACAAGGGAATATTTGGGCTCAACTTTAACTCTCTGATCCAATTAGAGGCCCATTAAGTTTTTTGGCCCAACATTATTGTTTTAGTTTAAAATTAAAAATGAAATGAATGAACAAAGGGATCGGGAAAACCGAAACCCTACCTCATATAAGATTCGGCTTGTCATTCCAGCTGAGCCGCCCCTGCCTATCTCCGTATCTGCTTGCTTCGATCATCTGCAGCCATGGTAAGCTCTTTGATTCTCCATCGCTTACTCGCTTCAGTTATCAATTTAGGTTGAATGTTGTATGTTGGAGATTGATTCGATTCCAGTATCGTTCCTGTTGGAAGTTGACATGGTGCATTACGGGATTCAGTGTCCTTTTTTCTAGTGTCACCGATTTGAACAATTTAAATTAATTCCAAGATATAGCTTTCCAATTACGGGATTCGCGTTTAACTGCGGGATGCGATTTCGCTTTTACGAAGTGGAAAGAAATTTTGTGTAATTACAAAATTGACCCACTAAAATATAAGAATTATACTCGGCATAAATTATGAATTGGGTTTGACAAAAATCGTAAAGTTAAACTCGCAAAATTTCATCGCCAGTTTATTCCAGTGGGTCGACCTCAAAATTGAACTCTAAACGAGGGAAAAGAAAACGGAGTAAATTAAATGTCACCAAATTAGCTCCCACTTCCTTCAATGGTATGGCTTCTGCCCATTTTGAGAAGTAATCTGTAGCAGCCAGAATATACTGGTGTCCTCGAGAGGACGATGGCTTTATACACCCTATAACGTCAAGACCCCATGCATTAAATGGCCATGACAAAGTAGTTGGGTGCAACAATTGAGGAGGCTGGTGTATGAAGTCGCTGTGAATTTGACAAGCATGACAAGCTTTAGAAAAATCCATGGCATCCTTCACCATTGTTGTCCAATAATAGCCCAGTCGTTTGATTTGACTAGCTAATTTTGGACCGGCTTGATGCGCTCCGCATACCCCAGCGTGGGTTTCTGCGAGGATATATTTTGCTTCTTCATTTGACAAGCATCTTAATAACACTCCATCGAATGTCCTTCGATACAAAGTGTCATTCTTAAGTAGGAACCTTGACACTCGCCTTTTAACATCCACTCTCTTTTTAGTATCATCAGGAAGGACTCCATGGCGTAGATACTCAATGAGTGGTTGTCGCCAGTCTGTTTCTTCCTCAACTTCATATACGGAAACGACACCCACCTCTTCGTTGGGCTCGGCTCGCTCCAAAGCTGACATAAGCAAATGTCGCTCCCCGATTGTGATTTCGATTTCTCTTTCACTTGGCAATGTCAGTGACGCGGCCAATTTAGCCAATGCATCTACTTGGTCATTTTCGGACCTTGATATATGCACGACTTCTATCTGACGGAACTGGTGAATGAGATGTCTGGCTCTTTGATGCAAAAGAAGCAAATTTTTATTTTTGACTTCATACTGGCCATTCAGCTGCCTGATTACTAACTGAGAGTCACCAAACACCTTTAATGGGTCAGCGTTCATCTCAAGAGCTACCTCTAGGCCAATGATGAGTGCCTCATATTCTGCCACGTTGTTTGTGCAGTTCTCTAAAAGAGAAAATGAATAAGGCACTATTCCCTCGGTTGGGGTGATGAATACTATGCCTACTCCTGCCCCTCTTCTCTTTGCAGCACCATCAAAGTATAACTGCCAGGATTTTTCTTCTGTCATGAAGACTTCTCCATCTGGCAAATCATCCACTAACTCCTCATTATCGGGAGTAGGATGGGCGGCTAAGAAATCAGCTATGACTTGCCCCTTGACCGCCTTTTGAGGCACAAACTTGATGTCAAAGGGAGCCAGAAGCATAGCCCATTTAGCTAGTCTTCCTGACAACACCGTCTTGGACAAAATGTATTGCAAAGGATCAGCTCTGGAGATTAATGTGATTTGATGGGACAAGAGATAATGCCGTAGCTTTTGGATAGAAAAGATCAACGCCAGACATATCTTCTCCATAGCAGGATAATTTAATTCTGCCCCAACCATCGTTCAGCTGATGTAGTACAAGGCATTTTCCTTTCCTTCATCATTATTTTGGGCTAGCATTGCCCCTAACGACCGCTCAAGACTTGCGGTGTACAGGACTAAGGGTTTTCCCTGAACTGGTGCCATGAGGACTGGCGGGTCAGTCAAGTATTTCTTAATGCTGTCGAGAGCATTTTAAAATGCTTGGTCCCATATGAATGGAACATCTTTCTTCATCAACCTTAGAAAGGGCTGACACCTTCCCGTCAAATTTGAAATGAAACGCCGGATGTAGGCAAGTTTGCCCTGTAGACCTCGCAACTCACAGAGATTCCTCGGGGCTGGCATTTGCACGATTGCCTTGATTTTATCGGGGTCGATTTCTATGCCTCGTCCTTGGAAAATGAAGCCAAGAAAGTTGCCTGAAGTTACACCAAAGGTACATTTGAGGGGATTCATCTTCAATTGGTGTTTTCGCAACCTCTCGAAGATTCTCTTGAGAGCATCCAAATGATCCTCTCTTTTCTTTGTTTTCACCACAAGGTCATCCACATAGCACTCAATGGTGTTGTGAAGCAGATCATGAAAGATCACCGTCATAGCCCTTTGATAGGTCGCTCCCGCATTTTTCAGACCAAAAGGCATTACCGTATAGCAATACGTGCCTAGAGGTGTCCGGAAAGCCGTTAACTCTTCGTCTTCGGGATGCATTTTAATCTGATTATACCCTGAGAATCCATCCATGAAGGATAAGGCTTGAAAACCCGTAGTGGAATCAACCAATAACTCGGTTATTGGAAGAGGGAATTCATCCTTGAGACATGCTTCATTTAAGTCCCGAAAATCCACACAGATACGTAGTTGGCCGTTCTTCTTCTTGACGGGAATAATGTTTGCCAACCAGATTGGGTATTGGACCTCACGAATGAATCCAGCCTCAATGAGCTTGTTGACTTCAGCTTTAATCTGCACTGTCAGCTCGGGCCGAAAACGACGTTGAGCTTGCTTTATTGGCTTTTCCTCTTCGGAGACAGATAGCTTGTGCATAGCCACCTTAGGATCCAAACCAGGCATGTCTTGATATCCCCAAGCAAACACATCTCTATATTCGGTGAGAAGATGCTCGCATGATCCTCTTTCTTCTTCTGTTAGCAAAGCACTAACGAATACGGGCTTAGGATCTTCTGTAGTCCCCAAGTTGATCTCTTGTAGTTTGTCGACCGTGGCTTGACCTCCATCTTCCATTTCTGGCGGAGCAGGTTGGACCACATTAAGAAAATCCTGAGGATCTTCACTTGGCTCACTCCTTGTATAGGTCAACACCATATTTACTTCTTCTGTTTGAGCATCCATGGGATCCTCATCTTCGTAAGTGGAGGTTTCTGGCTCCCTATTCTTCAGCTTCCACTTTCTGGTCTTCTTGGTGTTGGCCCTCTTGTTTTTAGGCACGTTAACTCTTCCAAGCCTCTCGAACACAGAAGCTTTTGGAACATATGTCCCAAGTCTTTTGAAAACTGTGACTCGAGGTGCATTTGTTGTGTCTTGTGAGAACATATTTTGTTCTTGGCTTGTTAGAGTCATAGGCTCCAAGACTTTGGCAGACAATAACTCCCCCTCTTGAGAGATTTGTAGATCATCCATCGAGATCTCATTGAGGGATTTCCACGAAGCTTTGCTTTTCAATAGAGGTCTTGTCGCCTTAACTTTGACGGCCTTATGATGCTTTGAAAAGACCTGATCGACTGGTGCCTTAGAAGATTCACCCGTGAACACCACCCTTACATTTTCATTTCTTTTATCTCCGAAATTCCTTTGAATGACCAACTTCTTCCTTGGAATGGACTGGTCGATTTTGCGGAAAGGACAAGTGTAGCTTGTCATTAGGGAGTGCATAGCCTTCTCTGCCGCACTCAATGGCTTCTGGCCGGGTTGTCTCTTATCCTTGGGTGTATACTTGAATAACACCTTCGTACGTGTCTCTGGCTCTTCTCTTCTTCGGGCAAGAGAGACCTTGGGTAACAGGGACTCCTCTTGGTCCATTGCTCCCTTTTGAGGACTGACACTTTTACCCTCCTCTTTCACTTCCATACGTGGGTTGGAGTTAGAGTGAACAGTCTTGTAGAATTTGGCGTCTGCGTAATTAACGCTTTCACCTTGAAAAGGATCACTATCGCCACGGATAGTCCTTTCATTTCCATTTTCATCGGTGTACTTCAAGCACTGATGAAGTATAGAAGCAATCGACTTGCTGGCGTGGAGCCATGGCCTCCCTAGTAAAGCATTATAGGAGGTTCCAGCGTCAATGACATGGAAAAGAGCATCCTTGTAGAGATCATCCAGAACCACTTTCAAGGCAATGGCGCCGAAAGCTTTTTGTCCCACTTGGTTGAAACCTTGAATGGTGAGCAATGTGGGCGACAAATGATCGACGGTCAATCCCATTGCCTCCAAGACTCGTAAAGGCAACAGATTCACCGCAGATCCACAATCGAGCAGGATTCTGTTGATTTTTGCATCTCCAATCGTACCCGTGACATATAAGGGTCTATTGTGATCGGTGCTTCCTAATTGGAGGTCTCCGTCGGAGAACGTTATGGATGCCATGCATGAAGCACATTGAGATGGAGTGGGCAAAGCCACCTCATCAACCTCAACTCGATCCACTTGGTCTTTGTAATCTTCCGGATCCATGAGGGCCTGAATCAAGGCCTTCCTTAAATCGGTCGACATTTGTAATGCGTCATATACACTTAAGCGTGCAGGAATGCGCTTTAAATGGCCGATCACGTCGTACTTCACTTGCTCCTTAAAAGAAGCTTTACGAAGCAACACAGGCCTCCGTGGCACGACATCTTTTTGGGCGGACGCCCCAGCTTCCTGGTCTTTCTGACCCAATGTAGGAGTCTCCTTTTCAACCGCCTCCTCAAAATTTGTAGCATTTGGAGTCTCAATGACAAGTGACCCCCTCCCTTTCCCTTTTTCCTTGGGCTTAAGAGGTGGCAAATTCTTTCCCGAACGAAGAGTAACTTCATCAGCCTCTAACTCTTCTTCCTCAACTTTTTCGGCCCATGTGGCCATGCAACATTGGACAATTTCTTCTTCCCAAAATAACTCCTCTTCAGAAAAATCATTTTCCAAGAGCTCTTTCGGAATAAAGTCTTTCAGAGTAATGATCTGGCGTATAGGCTGAATATACTCTTCATTAGAATCATTTTCTGATTTCTTGTTCTTCTTGTTTTTGTTCTTATTTTTCTTTTTCTTACTTTTCTTCTCGGGCTTTCTACCGATCATTCTAAAGCCTGTAGGTCCGGTGTGTCGGGTACTCCTTGGATGAGACTTCTTTCGGCTTAGACAAACCTGCCACTTAGAACCATCTCCACCTTCTTCGTCGTGTGAAAATGATTTTTCAATGTTTGACTGCATTAGGACCTCGTATAAGGTCGGACAACCTAGTTCTTCCCTTGGCATGTCAGGATATGCCCATACCGTGTGCACATTGTCACGCACCTGAAATTGCACGGGGACTGCCTTCGGGGGTAATGACACAGTAGGGATGTCATTTGGTGAAGGAATAAACTCAACCTCCTCTACTATAGAGACGGGGTTTGACGAGGCTGCTTGGCCTTTTGAGGAGCTTGCACCTTCGATTTCAATTTCTCCCTTGTTGATCATCCGTTCCATGATGTCTTTGAACACATAGCAGTCTTCGAGAGGATGACTAACAATGCGATGATAATGGCAATATTTTGGATCACCCGTTTTATTAGCCTCGTTTGGCCTCTTTGGCTCAGGGAGTGACAACATATTCTCCGTCATAAGCTCATTGAATATCCCTCTCACATCTTCATCGTCAAAGGGATCCTTCTTCTGCTTTCTCTCTTCGAGAGACAGTCTTTTAACGGGCTCTTTAGCTTGCCCCTTTTCTTGCGCTTTAGGATTATTTCCAGTGGATTTCCCACGAGGCTTGATGAACGTAGCCATGGATTCTCCTCTTTTTGGTGACTTTTTGTTGTCATCCTTCCTCGTCTCATTGATCTGAGGTCAGCTTGCTACGGGTTTGCGCCGAGCTAGTTGACGCTCAACATTGCAGGCCTTTGAAACCAATGTATCAAAAGCACGGGGTTCTGCACTACCGACATGTATAGCAAGCTCTGGGAGTAGATTGTTGACACACATCTGCACGCATGCCTTTTCGCTCAATTTTTCCGAGCATTGAAGTCTTAAACTTCTCCACCTTGCGATAAAGTCATTTGCGGACTCATTGGGTCTTTGTTGTGTATTAGCCAGATCCATGATGGACACCTTGGCTTTCGAGCTCACGAACTGAGCTAGGAACTCCCTTTGCAGCTCGTCCCATGTATGGATAGACTTGGGTTGAAGCTGAGTATACCATGTGAACGCGGATCCCCGTAGTGATTGGACAAATTGTCTTATCAGTAGCTGATCACTCAAGGCAGTTTCTCCACATGCCGAGTAAAAGTGAGCTAGATGTTCACGCGGGGACCCATTGAGGCCGTCAAATTTATCAAAATTCGGCCTTTGGTAGTTCGGAGGAAATGGGATCGCGTCGAACTCCGCAGGATAAGGTTTTCTATAACCGATCACCGGTGGGCTCTGAGAAATCTTGAACTCTCGGATCCCTTGTGCGATCCATTCTTTTATTTCATGAGGAGAGACAGAAGCACTGCTTTCTCCCGCGTTGGGAGTCTCTTGCTTGTTCCCCGAATTTTGCTCTTGCCTGCTCTCCGAATTTTTCTGTTGGAGCTGGTCCATGAGCAATTTAATTTGAGCATCCCTCTCCTCTAGCTTCTTTTGTAATTCCTGGAGCTGCTCTTCAGTGCTTGTTGCCGCAGTCACTAGAACTGGCATGCTTTCAACTTCTTCTTCAGAGTCATTGGATGACCCTCCCTCACTTGCGACAAGCAGAAAATCCTCCTCTCGAAACAAAGAAGTAGAGTCCCCATATAATGGGGAATTCTGTTTTTCTTCTTGAACCGTTTCTGGATTTGAAGATTGGGTGGTCACTTTAGCATATGACTCGGCCTTAGACATAGACCTTGTCACTCGCCGCTCACATTTTTCTAACTGGGTAGAAAGCGACGTTGATTTCTCGGCTACAGCTAGACCCTTTCCTTTCTTCTCGACTTGAGAAGCCTTAGATGTCTCCTTTTGAGGCTTGGCCGGCTTTGATACCCCAACCTCTGGAACATTGGCCTTTTGAGCCTTGACAGTTGAGGATATAGCCTCGGCCTCCTCATCAGAACAAGAGGTAACCAAAACCTGTACTACATTGTCCATATTGATAGGGATAGACCCAAAGAAAATTTTCTTTGGGCTATCGATAAGATCCTTGGCAGCTATCCACAGTGTTGCATTGGCCTGTTCCAGAGCACGGGAACGAGCCAATTTGCGAAGCGCTCCTGTCTTTCCGCGTTGGGAACCACATTTGTGCCCCCTCTTTCTGCAAGGCTTGTTTTCCTTCTTCGCCTCATTCACAGCTGGCTTTGAGACCTTAGCCGAGTTACCGTTTCTCTTGATAACTCAAATGATTGGCCCACGAGCAGGCCTAGGATTGAGCTCCTCCCCGCCGGTTACATCGTCCCTGATAGCTTCGAAGCTGTTGTCAGTTGGGATTTCAGCGGTGGTCGACTCCCTAGTCACGTCGAACTGGACCTTAAACGATCTCTTCTTCAACCAGCGGCCACCCTCCACGAGAAAGGTAGCAGGTAATTCGTTGAAGTTGACAATAGCTCTTGGTGCCATTTTTTCCCTACAAATAAAAAAATAGGCAAATATTAGCATCAACACGACTAAGAGATGAAAAGGCAAAAAGGGTCCCACTGGTCGTGCCAAAAATATGTTGAACAAAAATGCGCGAATAATTGTAAAACATATTTTATTTAATCTCTAGAATTTGAGTTCGACCCCTTTTGGTTATCCTCTTGATTCGAAGTTGTATCGACACCAAGACTTGAGTGGTTTTGGTGATTTGGGCTGCACCCGAATTTTAACAGGTTGCCTACGTATCTCTTGGAAGAGAATCAAGCCTTACGTAGTTCAGAGTATTTAAATTGATTTGATTTTTGGGTTTTGGTGATTGAACCCGACGAGCTTAAGCTTTATGTCGAATGTCCTACGTACCCGTTTGGAACGGGATCAAACCACACGTAGTTCTTTTAAGGACAAATTTAATTTAATTTGAGATGTGCGACTGGATCCAATGTATATTTGAATTTTAACATCGGATTTCCTACGTAACTCGTAAAAGAGCATCAAGTCTTCACGTAGTTGTTTTTAAGAACCGTTTGAATTTGGTGACATTTAATTTACTCCGTTTTCTTTTCCCTCGTTTAGAGTTCAATTTTGAGGTCGACCCACTGGAATAAACTGGCAATGAAATTTTGCGAGTTTAACTTTACGATTTTTGTCAAACCCAATTCATAATTTATGCCGAGTATAATTCTTATATTTTAGTGGGTCAATTTTGTAATTACACAAAATTTCTTTCAACAAACGTGAGTTGCTTCGGCAAAAGGAGTTTTTTTTTTTTTATATATATATAAAAAAAAACCGGGCGTAAGCCATGGTGGGAGTGACGGGATTGACCGGATTGTGGAATCCACAACACCTATTTTTCTTTAACATTGCAAACGACGTCGTTTACTATTAATTTTAATATTTGCAGGTTAAAGTTTAACATCTTCCTCCTCGCGACATTGACAGTCAGGAGAGCACCGACGGGCCTTCGTTGACAGCAGTGGCCTTCGACGCACAACCCTGAGCCTGTGGCTTTGGGCGATCGAAGCGGAGGAAGGCGGAGCAAGACCGTCTTGACGACGGGGCACGAACCAGGATCTCCCAACTCCGGGACGAGTCCCAAGAGTAATTTCAACTCGCATCTCCCCGACTAGGTACGGTTTGGATTATTTTTTTTTTTGTTTTAGCTCCGAATTTCGTATTCAATTCAACTTGTAGGCGATTTCCGGTCTAGATTTTAAGATCCTCACATGAATCTCTTCTCAATTGAGTGCTCAATTTTAAAGCTCAACTGATTTTGCTTTCAAATTGCGATTTTAGGGTTTTAATTTGTGCAATTTGGGGTCGATCGAATTAGGACCGATCGACAAGGGAGCGCTGAGGTCCGACTTCGAGCGATTGAAAGGAAGGGGCGCAGCAAGCTGGAATCAGGTATACTTGATCAATCAACTTCTTTTTTACTGAAGATTTGATTTTTATTTTCTTTTGGTTTCTGCCGTTTGCTTTCTTGTGTTTGAAATTTGTAATTCAGTTTAGAATAGCCGAGGATAGGAAGACAGACTGCATATGCTTTGTGCTTTTCTCTGAAACAGTAGAGAAAGAGCCTGCTTGATTATTTCTTTTCGCATGAACCTAGTTAGTTTGGACTGATTCGATTTGTGAAGAAAATATGTTCACTTTGAATCTTCTTCTACTGCTGTGTGAATCAGCGGGCTTATCTAGGACAATTTGAGCAACGTTTCCCTTTTTTTTTAACACTGCAATTTTGTAGCAATCCGAATATGTTTGTGATGCCAACGTGACAGAATAGTCAATCTTTGTGCTTTTAGGCCAATTGTGACTCCGAAATTCGGATGCTTGAACTTCTTTGACTTGGGAATTTGTTTAGATCAAAAATTTGTTTGCTTTTTTTTTTCTAACTTCATGGTTGCAGTGAATTTTTTGTTCTTTTTGCCTTGTTTGAAATTGCTTGCGGTTTGTATGTATGAATTAGTCGACTTGGCCAGTCAAAATCCAGCAGCGTTTCGGCTTTTTTTTAAGGGCGATTTGCTGATTCCGAAACCCAGGGCGCAAGCGAAAGCCAGTAACTTTGCAAGGGCGGGGTTTCGTGAATCGATTTTGATTTGATGAGTTCGCCTTGTGTGCAATTGAACTGACTCGATTTGCTGCGTTGAATTTGTCTCCTTTTGTTTGCTTTAGACTTGTTTGCCATTTGTGTGAACTTGTTGGCATGTTTAGAAGAATTGGGCAGCATTTTGCCCACTTTTCGAGTTGCTTGCTGATCCCGAAACCTAGGCCGCAAGCGAAAGCCAGTGACTTTGCAAGGGCGGGGTTTCGTGGATCGATTTCGGCAACCCTTCGACTTTGTTTGAGGCAATTTGCTGACTCCGGAACCCAGGCCGCAAGCGAAAGCCAGTGACTTTGCAAGGGAGGGGTTTCGAGAGTCCATCTTGACAGAGCTTCGTCTTCCTTTGGAGGTATTTGTTGACTCCGAAACCCAGGCCACAAGCGAAAGCCAGTGACTTTGCAAGGGCGGGGTTCCGAGAGTCGATAGGAACCAATGCTGAGAGAACTACCTTGTTGCTCTTCTTTGTGGCGATGGCTTCTTTTTTTTCTCTGTAGCTCTTCTTGCTTTGTGTGCTTTTTTTTTGCAGCCGTCCATCTGTTCTCCTTTTCAACCCTAGACTTGTCCCTCTTTTATAGGGAAAGGAATAGGATAGATCCCGAATTGCTCTCCTTCAAGATATCTTTCTTTTCTTTTCAAGATAAAACACGTATCTTCTCTTTTTTTTCTTTTAACTGCTGATCTTTTCAGTTTTTTTTTTATGTTTATAGAAGATACGGAATATCTGCTCACATATCCAATTTGTTAATTTCTTTTATCAAATTTGGCAACCAAGTGAACTTGGATATTTCTTCTGGAATTGTGTTGGGCCTGCCATCAAGAAGCCCAACCTTTAGTCTTCAAATGCGTTTCTTTCAGACCCACTAATTAATGTTGGTTCCTTTGCAGGTTGAATGAAGAGCCGGACTGACGTCGGGATTTCGAGACACTCGCCCCTTTGCGCTCTCGGCAATTTCGCTATTTTATTTATTTATTTATTTATTTATTTATTTCCGACACTGGGCATTTGTATTAAATCTATACATACTTTAGTATACAAGCTTGTAATACACTAAAAATAATGTATGTGATATGTAGCACTTTCCTGTGCACTCTTTATTTGCTTGTAAATATTGTTAGCCAATTTGTATTCGTGTTTCATATTAGATGAGAGCCTTCACGAAAATAATTTCATAAGCTTACACGATATCTTTTAATTAAACACGATTTTTTTACTCCTAAACACAATGCACTTCGGCATCTTACAAACAGAACCAGAAAACGTGATTCAATAAGCATGAATTGAATCAAATCCCTTTTCTCACTAAAAGATTTTTATTTTCTATTCCAACAAGGTTCACTCTCACAACTACCGAAACCTATGAAATCCAAATCATGTAAAATCACAAATAGCCAAAACGACGTAAGCGAGTGAAGGCGGACAGTCATTCCACTTCATAAAAGCGAAATCGCATCCCGCAGTTAAACGCGAATCCCGTAATTGGCAAGCTATATCTTGGAATTAATTTAAATTGTTCAAATCGGTGACACTAGAAAAAAGGACACTGAATCCCGTAATGCACCATGTCAACTTCCAACAGGAACGATACTGGAATCGAATCAATCTCCAACATACAACATTCAACCTAAATTGATAACTGAAGCGAGTAAGCGATGGAGAATCAAAGATCTTACCATGGCTGCAGATGATCGAAGCAAGTAGATACGGAGATAGGCAGGGGCGGCTCAGCTGGAATGACAAGCCGAATCTTATATGAGGTAGGGTTTCGGTTTTCCCGATCCCTTTGTTCATTCATTTCATTTTTAATTTTAAAACTAAAACAATAATGTTGGGCCAAAAAACTTAATGGGCCTCTAATTGGATCAGAGAGTTAAAGTTGAGCCCAAATATTCCCTTGTTTCCTTTTATTGGCAACGGAGACGGCATATAGCCGGAAGAATCTCCCTCCCCCCGCTCTATCCGTGCCTCTGAATTTTCGTTCATCCACCGGTCTCTTTGAAATCTCGATTGAGAGAGCTGAACTACATCGAGAGGTAACTCCGATTTTTGTTCTTCGCTTCCGATGTTTTTGAAATCTTCATTTTCAGAGCTCGCAAGTTCATTCACCGGATTCATATCATGTTTTCCCCATTCTATGAACATGAATTTCATGGGTTTTTTTTAAATGAAATTTGTTTGTGATTATGCTGGAACGAAGTTTGAGGTTATTTTTTTATTTTGTAGTGTTATATGCGGTAATGATCTGAAACCGTGCAGTTGCACAGGGATTTTAGATGATAATTGTTTATACAAAGGAAAGTTTTTTAATGCTATAAGCTGATTGGGACAGGAAACGGAATGGAATGAGCTGATTTTGGTTGAATTGAGTCTAAATTGAAGAGAAACGATTTGATATTTGTGAAAGAATGTAAATAATCCAATGTGATTATGGTTGATACTAATTTTTCATCAGTTTTTCTCATTCTTGTCTCAGGAGCTTGAAGGTTGGTGTCATTTTAGGATGCAATCTGATTTGATTTTGCCTGATTTGGGGCGATTGTGTAAGGTTCTGTATTGGCCGCATCTTTTCTCGGTTTCAGAATGGGAGATCTAGAGTCTGCTGGAATGAGTGGTTTGTTGTGGCCAACCTAGATGCTGAGTCCTCTTTAGTTTTCAGAAAGTGCATTTTTGTTACAGTTCCACATCCGCATCGCCGTTGGAATTGCATAGAGTCCAAAATGTTGGGTGACAGCCCTACAATCATGGACCATCCTTGTACCAATTCTTCTACAACCATTATGGATCTTCTAGATGATTGCTTAACCTTTGTCTTTCAGTCACTTGGTAGTGAATTAGATCGTGAAGCATTTGGCCTGACTTGCCGCAGCTGGCTGCACATTCAGAACTATAATCGTACATCTTTACAGTTCTTGAGTTCATTCACCCTAGCGAAGATCGCTTCACCATTGAGATTTAAGACTTCCACCATTGGTACTCTCCAATTGCACAGGCTGCTTACCTGTTTCAGGCATTTGCAATCTCTATCCTTGTCTGGATGCACGGAGCTTGATGATTCAAGCCTAAAGAAAGTTCAAGGTTTTGTTTCTAACTTGAGATTTCTCAACCTGGATTGCTGTTCTGGTGTCTCAGATGATGGCCTTTCGTATTTTGTGAATGGTTGCTCCTTGCTGAAGGGTATAAGCCTCTATCGTTGTAATGTTACTGATGTTGGCCTGCAGAGGTTGGCTAAATCATGCGCATTCCTGGAAGATATCAATTTCATTTATTGTTCAGAAATCAGTGACCATGGGATAGAAGCTGTCTTTCAAAATTGTCCCCGTCTCTTTGCCATCCGAATATCGTACTGTTCGCAAATTAATGGGACTGGATTTAGAGGCTCCTCAAAAAGTCTAGCTTATCTAGAAGCTGAGTCTTGCCAGCTTGAGCCTGATGGGATAACAGGTATTGTTAGTGGTGGTGGATTGGAGTATCTAAACATCTCAAGCTTGAGTTGGTGTGTTCATGGGGATGGGCTAGGGGTGATCGGGGCACGGTTTGGAATGAGGCTAAGGTTTCTGAATATGCGGTTGTGTAGATCAGTCAAAGATGAGTCTATTTCAGCCATTGTGAAGGGTTGTCCGTCTTTGCAAGAGTGGAACCTGGCATTGTGCCATGAGGTTAGGGTCTCAGGATGGTAGAGTATCACCTTGAACTGCCATAGTTTAAAAACACTTCATGTGAACCGTTGCAGGAATCTGTGTGATCAAGGTTTGCAGGCTCTTAGAGATGGGTGTAAGCGGCGTTCAGTGCTGCATCTGAATGGATGTCCTCGGGTGAGTTCAAATGCTATTGAGATGTTTCGGATGTTCAGATCTGAAGTTGCCATTAACGCGGAAGAGATCTTAACCATTGGTCCTTCTTGGGCATTCAGATGGTAGCTAGCTAGCATGGGAAATTCTAAATCAATGTGCATTACAGCTTAACCTTCTTGGTTCAAATTTGGCTATACAATACAAGTAAGCTTTGTTCCTTTGAAAAATCTATTTAGGTGCTGCAAGATTTGCTGTGATATATCACTTGTGTAAATTGTAACGAGCATTGTAATTATGTAAAGCCTAATAAAGTAATTAAATGTCAAAAACTCCATTTAAAGTGTTAGATGTACATTGTGTAATTTACATGTTAGGTGTTGTAACTCAGTAACTGTAAGACTCACATACACATTTTGACCTAGATAGATAGAACATTTTGACCTTATACACTAAAAAAACGCAACACTTTTTTCAACCATTGAGATAAATAAAACATTTTGATTTCAAGTTATGTCGAAAAAAACCCAAACTAAAAAATAGTACTGTATCCATTCGACTCCAGCCTTGCATATTGAGATAGCCTTATCTAGGCATTCTTTTGTTACCTAAAAGAAAAACAAGGAAATGGTTCATGTAATATGTTTAAAAGAAACTCTTTCTTATTGAACTTGAACAAGGTTTAGAAAGACGAGATGACTATGATAGGCCAGCAATAAGAGAACAAATAGAAAACAGTTTCTTGGACATTATGAAAAGGTGTTTTATATCATACCTGCACTAAATTCCTTGCATGAATGCTACCAGACCCAACAGAACTTGAAGAGCTGCTACTGCTACAAGATCGTCTTGAAAGACGATTTCACTGTAGACGGCCGGTTCATGCATTCTGCTACCGATTCTGCTGAGCCCCCGGTGGTTGCAACTAATATGAAGGTTGGCTCTTTCGGCATTTCACCTTAGTGAAATGATACAGTGGTTTATTGAATTTCCTGGCTATGCTGAATGATATCGTGGTTTATAGAGTTTCCTGACTACGCAGAATGATACAGTGGTTTATAGAGTTTTCTGATGTTGTACATACCAAGGTTGTATATGGATGTGTCCTGAGATGCAGTTTGTATTGATGTTTCAGATAGTAGGAACTAATATATAAGCAGTTTGAGGAATTCAGCAGTAGCATGGATTGAATTCTAACCTAATCCAGATCTTTTCGCGTTCATCATATCCGTGTTTGTTTATGGTGGTTGAGATATGTTACGAGAAATGATATCAATGTTCTTGAGATTGGATTAAATTGTTGTTTTCCCAAGATTGATTTTGATTTGAATAGAAATAAAATAAAAAAATATAAACAAGACCACAACAGTGTAAGATTCCTGAAGATGAAATGAATTAAATATGACTGACATTGACATTCGAATCTTGCTGTATAGTTCTGCCAATAGTCTTGTATTCGTATGAATAGAGAGAGTTGCAATATCCAAAATCACACACAACAACAACAACATCAACAACAACAACATTACAAAGCAAAAACCACACATATATGTACAGTACACATACAATCATGCACTCTCGCCTATGCTAAGACAAGCGAAGAGGAGAAGCCTAAAAATTTTAAGTAATCCACAAAACCAGTGTCCGTTCGGGTACTTCACTGAACTCGCCTTCTCTACCTCTATCATTCACTTTTTTTCTTCTGTCGAGGGTCTCCACAAAAATAATGACCTGCCCATTTCAAGACCCAATAAAAATTCTTTAACACCTTTGATGACGAACAGTAAACAAATCCAGATCAAGCATACAAAGAGGGAATATATGACCATACACACATCTGATGCAGTTGATGATGAAGTTACTCAATGCTCATATAAGAGCACTGCGTTAGTGTTATAGATGACAGAAGCTGAACCATTCCCACAGTCTGCACGCACAAGACGGGGAGTCTTTCTGTGTGAAGGAGAGTCTATCGGTATTCTCCTAATTATTTTCTTCTTGAGTGGTGTGGGCGAAGGAGTTAAAAAAGAATCCAACTGCCCAGCAGCTGCCGCGATAAATCCTATTTATAGGAGGAACCATCAACACAAAGCGTGTTAGCTCATGTAAGCCAAGAAGATGATGCAGATGAACGTATCCAACCACCTACCTTCAAACAAAGGAGAGGGCTTCCCTGGTCTTGAACTGAACTCGGGATGGAACTGAACTCCTATGAAGAAGGGATGGCTAGGAAGCTCGATTATCTGTTATATACAGGAGAGGTTCAAAACTTCACACATATATAGCCATATCGGAATTGCTTAAGCTGAATAATACGACATATATCCAAAACATAAACTGCTTCTAACCTCCATTCTCTGGCCAGTTCCATCTTTACCAACGAAAACGAATCCCGCCTCCTCAAGTTGCTTGACTACTTCAGGATTAACCTAGATGAAATTAAAAGCAAAACACAATCAGGTTAGATGACCAGTGAAATAACTCACTTGTAGGAAATCATTGATATATTCAACCAACCTCATATCTATGTCGATGTCTCTCATCCACGAAGTCCACATTGCCATATCTAACATGTTTCCAACATAGTAATCAGAGCTCTTGTGAAAATGCAAGGTCCAGTTTTAAAAAATCATCAGTTAAGGTCTTCTTACAGTTTTGCAGACTTGCTGTCCTTCACAAGGAAGTGTGTTCTACGAGATCCCAGTCTCATAGTTCCACCCATATGCGTTTTCGACCCCTGCCAGCACAATTATCAAATTCTTTAGCGTTTGTTTTCAATGAGGGTTCAGAGGCCATCAACAAATACTCGAAAAAAAGAAAAGGAACACGACAAACCTCGGGCATGAATATAACATAAGGGTTTCTGGTTTTGGGATCAAACTCTGTGCTATTTGCATCTTTTACACCGATAACTGATCTGGCAAATTCTATCACAGCAATCTGCACGCCCAGACAAATTCCAAAGTATGGGATTCTATTTTCTCGGGCATAGTTGGCAGCTAGGATTTTCCCTTCAACACCCCTATCTCCGAATCCCCCGGGAACCAAAATACCATCTGCACCCTGAAGATTAAAATAGTAACAATGAACATCAGAAAATTTGAAAAAAGAACATTCAATAAAACTTCAGTTGGCCAAAAAATCCACTCCTGTCATGGAACGCCTACCAACTTGTTCTTATTTAGAATAGCTCAAGAGACATTGTATTAAGACTTTTTGTGATGATGTACTATTTTCCATAGAACATATTCTAATAGCATGAATTTAAGCATATTGATAGGACGATAGCTACCTTAAGCACACTCCATGCCTTGCTGCAATTTTCAAGATCCTGTAATATATAAACCACTTGTAAGCAGCAATTCAAAGCATAGGATCACGGTGCAAGAACAAGGATGGGATGATAAAAATAAAATAAAATAAAAACCTCTAATCTCATCGAATCTTCAAGATTATCAGCTGGAACCCAATCCACAACAAGTTTCTTGCCACGGGCAACAGATGCATGCAAAAGAGCCTGCAGGATGCATCAAAGGCAAATTAACATGAAAGTGGTCAAGATAATGCTAATGACTTTAAGTCCTTGAATTCTTAACATTCACAACATGAACAAAGACTTCAATCCCGTCGATCCAATTCTGTCATTTTACTAATGACTTTCCTGAAAATTGCATATACTATATATGGCATTTGCAACTAATACAAGAGAGAACGGTCCAGAGAGAAGATTAACCATAATACAATATTGATAGTAATTACCTTCACTACGGAGAGATAAGCATCGGTAAGGCCTGTATATTTCCCAACCATAGCAATTCTTACCTATTACATCACGGAAGAATTTTAGTATTGGAAACAGCAAGAATCAACAATAGATATGGCAAAAATATATTGATTTGGAACCCACAGGCTCGTGCAATTTGTCACAGATTTCAGCCCTCAAAATCCACTTTTTCAATTTAGGCTCTCTGAGACAGCTGCATATTAAGAAAATTTGCAGCAAGTCAGAAGATCCAAACTCGTATAACATCATTACAAAACAAAATGAAGAAGCATTATAGAATAGCAAACCTAGAAACGTTCAACACTTTCAAGATTGCTTCGTGTGCTTTCTGATCCTGGCCAAGGGTGAAAAAAGGTTAAAGCAGGATCCTTTATTTCAAAATACTTAAAGTCTTTGGGAAAAAAGAGAGATTACATTCCAAAGTTGATATCAAACTTACTCTTAGAATTAATGGAATGCGCCAAATGTTGGAGACGTCATGGATAGACATTATGTTATCTTCCTGTTCAAAACAATTATGGTGTGAAAAGGTTCAATACAAAGGTAGCTAAATATAAGTCATATACAAATACCAGAGCTTCTTTATATCTATGAAGGTTCAATGGCAATGTGACTATATTTATAAAGGTTTAATGACAAGGTGACTATATACCGGTATATGGCAAAGTTGTGACAGCTTGGCCTTAATATTGGCATCCAAAACCTGCAGATAACGTAAAAGGTTTGAGATTCGGTCATTGAAGGGAAGCAGGGGCACAAACATTTGTGCTGCGACAGGCCAGAATATCAGGCTTCAAGCCCAAACTTCGTAGTTCACGAACGCTATGCTGGGTTGGCTTTGTTTTCTGAAAATTGATGACAAATCAGTCTCTTCACTTCAGTAACCGTGCCAACATCCAATAAATGGATCATTCATAATAAATAGGACTGGGACACGTATAGAAAAGAAATATAATTGCTCACCTGTTCACCTACAACATGTATCACAGGGACAAGGCTGACATGAACCAAGCAAAAGTTACCAGCACCTATGAGAAGGATTAGAGACAAAGGTAGTCATTAAGCATACCTTCTTAGCCGGCAACGAATTTCACTATTGTTTGGTTCATGGGTTTATATCTTACCTACGCAGTAGGAGAACTGTTTGACAATCCAAACAGTAACCAACGAATAAAAAATTCCTTAGATTATCTCAACTGCAAACTAGCAAAAGATTAAAGTAGCTCATAAAGTAGGTGAATTACTACCTAATTTATCAAACCAGTGTCTAATGGCCCCAGTATTCTTTGCAACAGTTCAATAGTAACACAAAGGCGCAAAGTTCCAATATTAGGCTCCAGTGCTGAATTTTCCAGATAAGAGATTACAGTAAAGAAAGTCCAACTTAGTCCACCAAGAGAAAAGGAGCTTAATATGCTGCTTGAGGATCAAGTCGGGTAGCTTTCTGGTTTTCGTCATTAACAACCAAGGAAAACAACAAGCTCCCTTTTCCCGGCCTCAAATATCTTAGAAGATTACCTTTTCAATTCCTTTTGAGAAAAGGGTTCACTGTATTTGCGGGGAAAAGGTGATTTTTTTTTCCATCACTCTGCCTCTCCATATTCCTTCCCTTTAAGAAATGAAATCGTACTACAGCCCATGTGGAAGATAATAATGAAGATCTAGTCCAAAGGCACCCATCAAAATCCACCAACCAGGAGAACACTCAGTTGACAAAGGAAGCAATTTTTGTACTAACGAGTAAACTACTAGTCTATGTCAAGATTTCGATAAACTCTTGTTATACAACAATATGATCTTTATTCCTAACCAGCAGGCAAAAATTGACAACCTTGAAAAGGGACAAACTGAGGTTTACCTCGCCACCATCATCCAAAACATAAACTTCCCCGTGTTCAAAAGGAGACATGGTGCCAGCATCCACATTCAAGTAAGGATCTACCGCAAGAAGGGACAAAAATGGTGGATTTAAATAGAGGAAACACCTTAGAGGAGGCAATTTTATTTATTTAAAAAAATCATGAATTTAAACATTATACCAAACAAAGCAGAGTGTGATAGGAATATCAGATCAAAGCTTTAAAGGAAATTAGGCAACGACCATCTAAAGTAAAAAGAAATGAACAAAAAACCCATGATTTCCACATATTTCTATTGCACTGCTGTTTCAACAGTATGAGAGGATTCTTTTAGTGATAAACCTGGATCTAAAACAGTAAAACCCAGTGAGAACCCAAAACCATGAGTAATCAGTTCCAAAATCAAACAAATACTCAACACAGGAAAATGTTGAATCTTTATTAATACTACTAATTTGTTCTGACAAAAAAAAAATCAAATTCAATTCCCCAGAGAACTAGAACCGGTTCATCTGAAATCCAGAAACACTGGAAACTCAAAAACCCATTAAATTGCAACATTTGCAATTTATGAGGTTGGTTGGTTGAATATATCAATGAGTAACCACAAACTTCGCTCCAGCATAATCAAAAACAAATTTCATTTAAAAAAAAACCCATGAAATTCATGTTCATAGAAAGGGGAAAACATGATATGAATCCGGCGAATGAACTTGCGAGCTCTGAAAATGAAGATTTCAAAAACATCGGAAGCGAAGAACAAAAATCGGAGGTACCTCTCGATGTAGTTCAGCTCTCTCAATCGAGATTTCAAAGAGACCGGTGGATGAACGAAAATTCAGAGGCACAGATAGAGCGGGGGGAGGGAGATTCTTCCGGCTATATGCCGTCTCCGTTGCCAATAAAAGGAAACAAGGGAATATTTGGGCTCAACTTTAACTCTCTGATCCAATTAGAGGCCCATTAAGTTTTTTGGCCCAACATTATTGTTTTAGTTTTAAAATTAAAAATGAAATGAATGAACAAAGGGATCAGGAAAACCGAAACCCTACCTCATATAAGATTCGGCTTGTCATTCCAGCTGAGCCGCCCCTGCCTATCTCCGTATCTGCTTGCTTCGATCATTTGCAGCCATGGTAAGCTCTTTGATTCTCCATCGCTTACTCTCTTCAGTTATCAATTTAGGTTGAATGTTGTATGTTGGAGATTGATTCGATTCCAGTATCGTTCCTGTTGGAAGTTGACATGGTGCATTACGGGATTCAGTGTCCTTTTTTCTAGTGTCACCGATTTGAACAATTTAAATTAATTCCAAGATATAGCTTGCCAATTACGGGATTCGCGTTTAACTGCGGGATGCGATTTCGCTTTTATGAAGTGGAATGACTGTTCGCCTTCACTCGCTTACGTCGTTTTGGCTATTTGTGATTTTACATGATTTGGATTTCATAGGTTTCGGTAGTTGTGAGAGTGAACCTTGTTGGAATAGAAAATAAAAATCTTTTAGGGAGAAAAGGGATTTGATTCAATTCATGCTTATTGAATCACGTTTTCTGGTTCTGTTTGTAAGATGCCGAAGTGCATTGTTTGGCCGAATTTCATGTATGATGCTGAATTTGTTACAGGTCTTTGTTAAATCTCAAAAGTCGAGGGCCTACTTTAAGAGGTTTCAAGTCAAGTACAAGAGAAGACGTGGTAAGTTGTTTCTTCAGTTTGTGCTCAATGTCTCCCTGAAAGCAAATTTTTCGAAAGCTGTAATGTACTGATCTGATGAAATGACCCTCCTATAATGATGGTGCAGAGGGAAAGACCGACTACCGTGCAAGAATCCGCTTGATTAATCAGGATAAGAACAAGTACAACACACCAAAGTACAGATTTGTTGTCCGATTTGTATCCTGATCTTGAATCATTTACATTATGATTGTGATCATTGTTTTTAGCAACTAGTGTCTTGTCTTTATGGTGGATAGATTTGACAAAATCTGTCCTCGTCTTAGGCATTTGATAATTCCTAGTTTTTCATTGTTTTGTTGTTATGGCTAGCAGTAGCTGCTACCTTTTTTCGTGGTAAATTTAGTTTCCACCTTAACTTATTTCATAGACCAACAAAGACATCACTGCACAAATTGTTTCTGCTACCATAGCTGGGGACATGATCCTTTCAGCTGCATATGCCCATGAATTACCTCGCTATGGACTTGAAGTGGAACTTACCAACTATGCTGCCGGTGGGTTTTGATTTCCTTTATGCTTACTACTTTTATTGTGTTTTTTTTTCTGATATCAGTTGTTTGATCTCAGCTTATTGTACTGGACTATTGTTGGCCCGTCGGGTGCTTAAACAGCTTGAGATGGATGATGAATATGAGGGGAATGTTGAAGCTACCGGAGAAGATTTCTCTGTTGATCCTGGGGAAAGCAGGAGGCCTTTCCGTGCTCTCTTGGATGTTGGCCTCTTGAGGACTACAACTGGCAATCGTGTATTCGGAGCTCTCAAGGTACCTTTCTGATATTTTCTGTTTTTGACATTGCTGTGATGATTCAGCTGACATATTCTATCAAATTATATGAAATGTTCCCAATCAGGACCAGAATCTAGATTAAATGGGTTCTGTTGTTCATTTATCGTCTTCTAAATTTGTTATGACTTTGCTAATAACTGTTTAATCTTCCATAGGGTGCCCTTGATGGAGGACTCGATATTCCTCACGGTGAAAAGTGTTTTGCTGGATTCAGCAAGGATAACAAGCAACTTGATGCTGAGGTCCACCGCAAGTACATCTATGGTGGCCATGTTGGTGATTACATGAGGGTGAGTGTTCTTACGATATTTCTCAAAGATGGAATACTGAGATGAGTTTTGGGGAAGCATAAAACGAGCATATAAGTCTATGCTTACTTTTGCCTAGGAAGATCATAAACACTGTAATTCAAAGTAGTTTTGTAAGAGATTGGATTTATGATGTTTTTGTTCATAATATTGCATCTTTTGAATAAGTGCAGACCTTGACCGAAGATGAACTAGAAAAATACCAGTCTCACTTTAGTGAGTATGTGAAGAAGGGTGTTGAAGCTGACAGCCTCGAGGAAATGTACAAGAAAGTCCATGCTGCTATCAGAGCTGACCCCACTGCTAAGAAATCCGAGAAGGAAGCTCCTAAAGAACATAAGAGGTAAGGAGGCACCTAGTCATGTTCCTCGTATCATTTACTTTCCGCTGGTTCAAATCCTTCAACAAACTTGCATTTGATCTTTAGGACGTATTAAAAATTGTAGATAGTGAAAACATGTGACTGAATGATTTCTCGTCTTTCTCATTGCAGGTACAACTTGAAGAAGTTGACTTATGACGAGAGAAGGGCCCGTTTGGTAGAGAGACTAAATGCCCTGAACTCAGCCACTGGAGCTGAGGAGGATGACAACGAAGACGAAGATTAAGCGAAAGCGAAATCTGCCAGTCTTTTAGCGTTAGCGCAGGAAGCCAAATTTTGCATCGGTTGCTGAACTTATCTTTGAATTATCTCGCTCTAGTGAACCTTTCTTGGTGTTTCTTCTCCTTTGGAAGTTATCTCTACTCACATTACTTGAGAGAATCTTTGATGTTATATGGTTTTCTGTTGATTGGATTCTTGCCATTACAGTTCCTTTGCATTTCAAACTTACAAGTCCCTTTTTTCTGACTTGTACAGTAGTTAAGACTTGTACGGTAGTTAAGAGAAACCCCAACAGATTCTCCATAATAAATTTTTGGAGAATATCCAGATTGATTTTGGAGAATATCAAGATTGATTTTGGTCCATCAGCTTCCCCATTACACTCTCCAAAATAGAGAATAGGGAGAAAAAATGGGGATCATTCCTTAAATTTGAATAAAACTCTATATATTTTAGGGTAAATTTTATAATAAAGAATCTTCGAAATTCAGTCACAAAAATCCAGAATATGTGAATTATAATTCTTTATTTTGGAGAATTGTTTAGAAAAGCGGTTGGGTATGCTCTAATAAGTAATACTCATAATTGGTGAACTGATGCAATATGCGAATTCCCTAAACTAGAGAGAAATTTGGATATACTCAACTGGTTTGCCACACACAGCAAATCAGTCTGCATCCTAAATTGTAAATCAACTGGTTGTCTTTGTGGAATCTCATTCTAAAATCAAATCAGCCTGCATCCTAAATTGTAAATTTGGCACCAACCTTGAAGCTTCTTAGACTAAAAACTTACTTCAAGCTTGTCGCCAGTTTGAAACATGTTTTTCTTAAATTCGTTTAGTTTCAAATAAGCAACTCTTTCTGTTGTCCAATAAATAATCATAATAATTTCAGTAAGATTACACATTGTTGATAATTGAAATTTTAGGGCAACTTTGAGATTGGATATGCTATGGTCCGGTGATACCGGATTTCGCATATGCTCGGGCTATGTAATTTCAATGTTTGGATTAATGTTGGTATGTTCTATTCGAATATAATTGGGTTTGAGTTGTTATTGAATTTAGATTATTTGGGTTGTATCGAATTTTGATTCGATGTCGGGACTCGGGAATGTAAAGTCGGTTTTCTCGGGTCCGATCGGGTATTGTCATGTCGCTCTACCCCTCTACCCTAGACCGACGTGGCGTGGAAGGGAGATTTTGGGCATTGGGATTGGGCTGAATGTGGGCCGAAAGTTTCCGTTGGAGGCCCCAACGATTCTTGTTGGCCCAAATAACTGAAGTCGCATAAAATATAAATCCGAAAAACAGCGAAACCCTAAACCCTCATATAACAATCGGATTGTCATTCCCGCTGAGCCGCCCGCCCCCTCCTATCTCTGTATCTGTTTCTTCGATCCATCTGCAGCCATGGTTAGTTAGCTCTTTCTGTCCTCATATCTTACTCGCTCCGATTTGGTGTTCAATTTTGTATGTCGGAGTTTGCATTTCATTCTAGTTGGAGTTGCATTTCGGGATTGAATGTCATTTTGAATGCTTTGTACCATGGAATATCAATACACAGTGTACCTAAAAAAGTATTTTTGTTTAGTTGTTGGATGTATGAGTTTGTTTTGTTCACAATATTGCATCTTTCGAATATTTGCAGACCCTGACAGAAGATGAGCCTGAAAAATACCAGTCTCACTTCAGTGAGTACGCGAAGAAGGGAATTGAAGCTGATAGTCTCGAGGAGATATATAAGAAAGTTCACGCTGCTATCAGAGCTGATCCTACTGCAAAGAAATCAGAGAAGGAAGCTCCTAAAGAACACAAGAGGTAAAGAGGCACCTGGCCACATTCTTGCTTTGTTTTCATTCCCTTCCTTTAATTCCATCAAATCTGCATTTGATTCTTGATTCATGCCTGCATAAAACACTTGTTCTTGGGTTGGAGAAAGTATTAAAAATTATGCACAATGAAACAATTCTATTATTTCTCTGATGCGAGTTCTTGCCTATCTTATTGCAGGTACAACTTGAAGAAGTTGACTTATGATGAGAGGAGGGCCCGTTTGGTCGAGAGACTAAATGCTCTGAACACTGCTACTACTGGAGCTGAGGACGACGAAGACGAAGATGAGGATTAAGGAAAAAAGATAAATGTTCCAGCCACTTAGAGTTAGCCAAGGAAGCTAAATTTTGCATCAGTTGTGGAACCATCTTTGAATTACATGGCTCTAGTGAACCTTTCTTTGTTTGTGGTTTGTTCTACTTTGGAAGATGTCAACTTTTATTACTTGAGAAGCTGTAATCTTATATTGTTTTTGTTATGATGATTGGATTCTTGCTTCTGTTCGCTCTAGATGATTTAACATTTTAAACACTTTAAAGCGATTAGTCATGCATCACTTAACTCATTTTGTTGATAAGGCTCCTCACTGATTTGTGATCTGCTTTGCCCGAAATATGTTGTATGAATTTATTTATAGTGCATAACTAGTGTAATACCCGCGTCTTTGTTTTAAATATTACTAGTATCGTGGCCCGCCCGTTGTGCGGTTTCTTAATAAACAAAATAATGTTTAATTTATATATATTTTTTGAAATTTAAAGTTTATAATAATTTGGTTGATATCTTTGGATCTTTTAATATCAACATAGTTTTTTTTCTATCGTATTTTTCTGATTTTTTTTTAACTATGCTATACATTCACCACTTATTTATAAGCTAGAGAGAAATTTGGATATACTCAACTGGTTTGCCACACACAGCAAATCAGTCTGCATCCTAAATTGTAAATCAACTGGTTGTCTTTGTGGAATCTCATTCTAAAATCAAATCAGCCTGCATCCTAAATTGTAAATTTGGCACCAACCTTGAAGCTTCTTAGACTAAAAACTTACTTCAAGCTTGTCGCCAGTTTGAAACATGTTTTTCTTAAATTCGTTTAGTTTCAAATAAGCAACTCTTTCTGTTGTCCAATAAATAATCATAATAATTTCAGTAAGATTACACATTGTTGATAATTGAAATTTTAGGGCAACTTTGAGATTGGATATGCTATGGTCCGGTGATACCGGATTTCGCATATGTTCGGGCTATGTAATTTCAATGTTTGGATTAATGTTGGTATGTTCTATTCGAATATAATTGGGTTTGAGTTATTATTGAATTTAGATTATTTGGGTTGTATCGAATTTTGATTCGATGTCGGGACTCGGGAATGTAAAGTCGGTTTTCTCGGGTCCGATCGGGTATTGTCATGTCGCTCTACCCCTCTACCCTAGACCGGCGTGGCGTGGAAGGGAGATTTTGGGCATTGGGATTGGGCTGAACGTGGGCCGAAAGTTTCCGTTGGAGGCCCCAACGATTCTTGTTGGCCCAAATAACTGAAGTTGCATAAAATATAAATCCGAAAAACAGCGAAACCCTAAACCCTCATATAACAATCGGATTGTCATTCCCGCTGAGCCGCCCGCCCCCTCCTATCTCTATATCTGCTGCTTCGATCCATCTGCAGCCATGGTTAGTTAGCTCTTTCTGTCCTCATATCTTACTCGCTCCGATTTGGTGTCCAATTTTGTATGTCGGAGTTTGCATTTCATTCTAGTTGGAGTTGCATTTCGGGATTGAATGTCATTTTTCCATTTTCGTAGATATAAGTTGATTTGTAAGATGTAAGTTCAATTCGGGGGTTCTTGGTCGATCTTTCATAGGTTTTGGTTGCATTATGATGGAAGTTGTGTTATGATAGGTTTCTGTTTGTGAGATGCCCGAGTGCATTGTTTGGTGGAACATCATGTTTGCTGTTCAATTTTTTTTTTGCTAGGTCTTTGTTAAATCTCAAAAGTCCAGGGCCTACTTTAAGAGGTTTCAAGTCAAGTACAAGAGAAGGCGAGGTGAATTGATTCTTCATATTTCCTCTCCATGTCTTCCTGAAAGCAAGTTTCTTCAAAGTATTAATAATGTTATTTGATGAAATGTGCCTCCTTAATGACGATGATGGAGAGGGAACGACTGACTACCGTGCCAGAATGCGCCTGATTAATCAGGATAAGAACAAGTACAACACTCCCAAATACAGATTTGTTGTGCGATTTGTATCCTTATTTTTGACTCATTGGTATTCATATTGCGCTCTTTGCTTTTTCTTAGATACTTGACAAAGCTGTGCTGTTCTTAATTGTTAATGAGGGTTTCTCTTATAATTAAGTAGTAAGCTTCTTTGGTTCTTTTTTTGACAAGGTGGTGAGCTTGCTGGTGTGACTTTAACCTTGATATTTTGCTTGTGACTTGCTGCTGGACTTTTTGTTTGATGGTGTGACTTAACCTTGAAGTCTTTTGATTCTTGAACTACCATGTTTTGTTGCTGGACTTTTTTGTTTTTTGTATGAAAGTAGTTTCCACCTTGACTCGATTAATAGACCAACAAAGATATCACTGCTCAAATTGTTTCTGCTACCATAGCTGGGGACATGATCCTTGCAGCTGCCTATGCTCACGAATTGCCTCGCTATGGACTTGAAGTGGGACTTAGCAACTATGCTGCAGGTGGGTTTTGATTACCTTTTTCGCTTATTTACTACTAAGGTTTTTTTTGTTCTAACTTTTAACATCATTTTTTTGTCTCAGCTTATTGTACTAGACTGTTGTTGGCCCGTCGGGTGCTGAAACAGCTTGAAATGGATGAAGAATATGAGGGTAATGTTGAAGCTACTGGGGAAGATTTCTCTGTTGAGCCCGGTGAGAGCAGGAGGCCTTTCCGTGCTCTCCTTGATGTTGGGCTTCTGAGGACCACCACGGGCAATCGTGTTTTTGGTGCTCTCAAGGTACCCATAGATATAGTCTGTCTCTTTAACATTGCTGTAGCCTCGGCTTATTCTGCCAAATTACCTCTTAATACTTGGACCCAGATGTTTTCTGTTGTAAGGTTGTCCAACTTCTATAATTGCTATTCTTTTGCTAATAACTGTTTATTATTCCTCAGGGTGCACTTGATGGTGGACTCGATATTCCTCATGGTGAAAAGTGTTTTGCTGGATTCAGCAAGGACAATAAGCAACTAGATACTGAGGTCCACCGCAAGTACATCTATGGTGGGCATGTTGGTGACTACATGAGGGTGAGTAATCTTGCACTGTTTGTCAAAGGACTGCCAATATAAGCTTTGGGATATGTATGTGTTAAAATGAGGTTTTTGTGGGTAGACTGATAAATAATATTTGGTTGATTTGGAGAAGCATAAACCAAGAAGAAAAGGCTGCTAACATCGTGTCTTGAATCTTGAATGCTTTGTACCATGGAATATCAATACACAATGTACCTAAAAAAGTATTTTTGTTTAGTTGTTGGATGTATGAGTTTGTTTTGTTCACAATATTGCATCTTTCGAATATTTGCAGACCCTGACAGAAGATGAGCCTGAAAAATACCAGTCTCACTTCAGTGAGTACGTGAAGAAGGGAATTGAAGCTGATAGTCTCGAGGAGATATATAAGAAAGTTCACGCTGCTATCAGAGCTGATCCTACTGCAAAGAAATCCGAGAAGGAAGCTCCTAAAGAACACAAGAGGTAAAGAGGCACCTGGCCACATTCTTGCTCTTGTTTTCATTCCCTTCCTTTAATTCCATCAAATCTGCATTTGATTCTTGATTCATGCCTGCATAAAACACTTGTTCTTGGGTTGGAGAAAGTATTAAAAATTATGCACAATGAAACAATTCTATTATTTCTCTGATGCGAGTTCTTGCCTATCTTATTGCAGGTACAACTTGAAGAAGTTGACTTATGATGAGAGGAGGGCCCGTTTGGTCGAGAGACTAAATGCTTTGAACTCTGCTACTACTGGAGCTGAGGACGACGAAGACGAAGATGAGGATTAAGGAAAAAAGATAAATGTTCCAGCCACTTAGAGTTAGCCCAGGAAGCTAAATTTTGCATCAGTTGTGGAACCATCTTTGAATTACATGGCTCTAGTGAACCTTTCTTTGTTTGTGGTTTGTTCTACTTTGGAAGATGTCAACTTTTATTACTTGAGAAGCTGTAATCTTATATTGTTTTTGTTATGATGATTGGATTCATGCATCACTTAACTCATTTTGTTGATAAGGCTCCTCACTGATTTGTGATCTGCTTTGCCCGAAATATGTTGTATGAATTTATTTATAGTGCATAACTAGTGTAATACCCGCGTCTTTGTTTTAAATATTACTAGTATCGTGGCCCGCCCGTTGTGCGGTTTCTTAATAAACAAAATAATGTTTAATTTATATATATTTTTTGAAATTTAAAGTTTATAATAATTTGGTTGATATCTTTGGATCTTTTAATATCAACATAGTTTTTTTTCTATCGTATTTTTCTGATTTTTTTTAACTATGCTATACGTTCACCACTTATTTATAAGCTAGAGAGAAATTTGGATATACTCAACTGGTTTGCCACACACAGCAAATCAGTTTGCATCCTAAATTGTAAATCAACTGGTTGTCTTTGTGGAATCTCATTCTAAAATCAAATCAGCCTGCATCCTAAATTGTAAATTTGGCACCAACCTTGAAGCTTCTTAGACTAAAAACTTACTTCAAGCTTGTCGCCAGTTTGAAACATGTTTTTCTTAAATTCGTTTAGTTTCAAATAAGCAACTCTTTCTGTTGTCCAATAAATAATCATAATAATTTCAGTAAGATTACACATTGTTGATAATTGAAATTTTAGGGCAACTTTGAGATTGGATATGCTATGGTCCGGTGATACCGGATTTCGCATATGTTCGGGCTATGTAATTTCAATGTTTGGATTAATGTTGGTATGTTCTATTCGAATATAATTGGGTTTGAGTTGTTATTGAATTTAGATTATTTGGGTTGTATCGAATTTTGATTCGATGTCGGGACTCGGGAATGTAAAGTCGGTTTTCTCGGGTCCGATCGGGTATTGTCATGTCGCTCTATCCCTCTACCCTAGACCGGCGTGGCGTGGAAGGGAGATTTTGGGCATTGGGATTGGGCTGAATGTGGGCCAAAAGTTTCCGTTGGAGGCCCCAACGATTCTTGTTGGCCCAAATAACTGAAGTCGCATAAAATATAAATCCGAAAAACAGCGAAACCCTAAACCCTCATATAACAATCGGATTGTCATTCCCGCTGAGCCGCCCGCCCCCTCCTATCTCTGTATCTGCTGCTTCGATCCATCTGCAGCCATGGTTAGTTAGCTCTTTCTGTCTTCATATCTTACTCGCTCCGATTTGGTGTTCAATTTTGTATGTCGGAGTTTGCATTTCATTCCAGTTGGAGTTGCATTTCGGGATTGAATGTCATTTTTCCATTTTCGTAGATATAAGTTGATTTGTAAGATGTAAGTTCAATTCGGGGGTTCTTGGTCGATCTTTCATAGGTTTTGGTTGCATTATGATGGAAGTTGTGTTATGATAGGTTTCTGTTTGTGAGATGCCCGAGTGCATTGTTTGGTGGAACATCATGTTTGCTGTTCAATTTTTTTTTTTGCTAGGTCTTTGTTAAATCTCAAAAGTCCAGGGCCTACTTTAAGAGGTTCCAAGTCAAGTACAAGAGAAGGCGAGGTGAATTGATTCTTCATATTTCCTCTCCATGTCTTCCTGAAAGCAAGTTTCTTCAAAGTATTAATAATGTTATTTGATGAAATGTGCCTCCTTAATGACGATGATGGAGAGGGAAAGACTGACTACCGTGCCAGAATTCGCCTGATTAATCAGGATAAGAACAAGTACAACACTCCCAAATACAGATTTGTTGTGCGATTTGTATCCTTATTTTTGACTCATTGGTATTCATATTGCGCTCTTTGCTTTTTCTTAGATACTTGACAAAGTTGTGCTGTTCTTAATTGTTAATGAGGGTTTCTCTTATAATTAAGTAGTAAGCTTCTTTGGTTCTTTTTTTGACAAGGTGGTGAGCTTGCTGGTGTGACTTTAACCTTGATATTTTGCTTGTGACTTGCTGCTGGACTTTTTGTTTGATGGTGTGACTTAACCTTGAAGTCTTTTGATTCTTGAACTACCATGTTTTGTTGCTGGACTTTTTTGTTTTTTGTATGAAAGTAGTTTCCACCTTGACTCAATTAATAGACCAACAATGATATCACTGCTCAAATTGTTTCTGCTACCATAGCTGGGGACATGATCCTTGCAGCTGCCTATGCTCACGAATTGCCTCGCTATGGACTTGAAGTGGGACTTAGCAACTATGCTGCAGGTGGGTTTTGATTACCTTTTTCGCTTATTTACTACTAAGGTTGTTTTTGTTCTAACTTTTAACATCATTTTTTTGTCTCAGCTTATTGTACTGGACTATTGTTGGCCCGTCGGGTGCTGAAACAGCTTGAAATGGATGAAGAATATGAGGGTAATGTTGAAGCTACTGGGTAAGATTTCTCTGTTGAGCCTGGTGAGAGCAGGAGGCCTTTCCGTGCTCTCCTTGATGTTGGGCTTCTGAGGACCACCACGGGCAATCGTGTTTTTGGTGCTCTCAAGGTACCCATAGATATAGTCTGTCTCTTTAACATTGCTGTAGCCTCGGCTTATTCTGCCAAATTACCTCTTAATACTTGGACCCAGATGTTTTCTGTTGTAAGGTTGTCCAACTTCTATAATTGCTATTCTTTTGCTAATAACTGTTTATTATTCCTCAGGGTGCACTTGATGGTGGACTCGATATTCCTCATGGTGAAAAGCGTTTTGCTGGATTCAGCAAGGACAATAAGCAACTAGATGCTGAGGTCCACCGCAAGTACATCTATGGTGGGCATGTTGGTGACTACATGAGGGTGAGTAATCTTGCACTGTTTGTCAAAGGACTGCCAATATAAGCTTTGGGATATGTATGTGTTAAAATGAGGTTTTTGTGGGTAGACTGATAAATAATATTTGGTTGATTTGGAGAAGCATAAACCAAGAAGAAAAGTCTGCTAACATCGTGTCTTGAATCTTGAATGCTTTGTACCATGGAATATCAATACACAGTGTACCTAAAAAAGTATTTTTGTTTAGTTGTTGGATGTATGAGTTTGTTTTGTTCACAATATTGCATCTTTCGAATATTTGCAGACCCTGACAGAAGATGAGCCTGAAAAATACCAGTCTCACTTCAGTGAGTACGTGAAGAAGGGAATTGAAGCTGATAGTCTCGAGGAGATATATAAGAAAGTTCACGCTGCTATCAGAGCTGATCCTACTGCAAAGAAATCCGAGAAGGAAGCTCCTAAAGAACACAAGAGGTAAAGAGGCACCTGGCCACATTCTTGCTCTTGTTTTCATTCCCTTCCTTTAATTCCATCAAATCTGCATTTGATTCTTGATTCATGCCTGCATAAAACACTTGTTCTTGGGTTGGAGAAAGTATTAAAAATTATGCACAATGAAACAATTCTATTATTTCTCTGATGCGAGTTCTTGCCTATCTTATTGCAGGTACAACTTGAAGAAGTTGACTTATGATGAGAGGAGGGCCCGTTTGGTCGAGAGACTAAATGCTCTGAACTCTGCTACTACTGGAGCTGAGGACGACGAAGACGAAGATGAGGATTAAGGAAAAAAGATAAATGTTCCAGCCACTTAGAGTTAGCCCAGGAAGCTAAATTTTGCATCAGTTGTGGAACCATCTTTGAATTACATGGCTCTAGTGATCCTTTCTTTGTTTGTGGTTTGTTCTACTTTGGAAGATGTCAACTTTTATTACTTGAGAAGCTGTAATCTTATATTGTTTTTGTTATGATGATTGGATTCTTGCTTCTGTTCGCTCTAGATGATTTAACATTTTAAACACTTTAAAGCGATTAGTCATGCATCACTTAACTCATTTTGTTGATAAGGCTCCTCACTGATTTGTGATCTGCTTTGCCCGAAATATGTTGTATGAATTTATTTATAGTGCATAACTAGTGTAATACCCGCGTCTTTGTTTTAAATATTACTAGTATCGTGGCCCGCCCGTTGTGCGGTTTCTTAATAAACAAAATGATGTTTAATTTATATATATTTTTTGAAATTTAAAGTTTATAATAATTTGGTTGATATCTTTGGATCTTTTAATATCAACATAGTTTTTTTTCTATCGTATTTTTCTGATTTTTTTAACTATGCTATACGTTCACCACTTATTTATAAGCTAGAGAGAAATTTGGATACACTCAACTGATTTGCCACACACAGCAAATCAGTCTGCATCCTAAATTGTAAATCAACTGGTTGTCTTTGTGGAATCTCATTCTAAAATCAAATCAGCCTGCATCCTAAATTGTAAATTTGGCACCAACCTTGAAGCTTCTTAGACTAAAAACTTACTTCAAGCTTGTCGACAGTTTGAAACATGTTTTTCTTAAATTCGTTTAGTTTCAAATAAGCAACTCTTTCTGTTGTCCAATAAATAATCATAATAATTTCAGTAAGATTACACATTGTTGATAATTGAAATTTTAGGGCAACTTTGAGATTGGATATGCTATGGTCCGGTGATACCGGATTTCGCATATGCTCGGGCTATGTAATTTCAATGTTTGGATTAATGTTGGTATGTTCTATTCGAATATAATTGGGTTTGAGTTGTTATTGAATTTAGATTATTTGGGTTGTATCGAATTTTGATTCGATGTCGGGACTCGGGAATGTAAAGTCGGTTTTCTCGGGTCCGATCGGGTATTGTCATGTCGCTCTACCCCTCTACCCTAGACCGGCGTGGCGTGGAAGGGAGATTTTGGGCATTGGGATTGGGCTGAATGTGGGCCGCAAGTTTCCGTTGGAGGCCCCAACGATTCTTGTTGGCCCAAATAACTGAAGTCGCATAAATATAAATCCGAAAAACAGCGAAACCCTAAACCCTCATATAACAATTGGATTGTCATTCCCGCTGAGCCGCCCGCCCCCTCCTATCTCTGTATCTGCTGCTTCGATCCATCTGCAGCCATGGTTAGTTAGCTCTTTCTGTCTTCATATCTTACTCGCTCCGATTTGGTGTTCAATTTTGTATGTCGGAGTTTGCATTTCATTCCAGTTGGAGTTGCTTTTCGGGATTGAATGTCATTTTTCCATTTTCGTAGATATAAGTTGATTTGTAAGATGTAAGTTCAATTCGGGGGTTCTTGGTCGATCTTTCATAGGTTTTGGTTGCATTATGATGGAAGTTGTGTTATGATAGGTTTCTGTTTGTGAGATGCCCGAGTGAATTGTTTGGTGGAACATCATGTTTGCTGTTCAATTTTTTTTTGCTAGGTCTTTGTTAAATCTCAAAAGTCCAGGGCCTACTTTAAGAGGTTCCAAGTCAAGTACAAGAGAAGGCGAGGTGAATTGATTCTTCATATTTCCTCTCCATGTCTTCCTGAAAGCAAGTTTCTTCAAAGTATTAATAATGTTATTCGATGAAATATACCTCCTTAATGACGATGATGGAGAGGGAAAGACTGACTACCGTGCCAGAATTCGCCTGATTAATCAGGATAAGAACAAGTACAACACTCCCAAATACAAATTTGTTGTGCGATTTGTATCCTTATTTTTGACTCATTGGTATTCAAATTGCGCTCTTTGCTTTTTCTTAGATACTTGACAAAGCTGTGCTGTTCTTAATTGTTAATGAGGGTTTCTCTTATAATTAATTAGTAAGCTTCTTTGGTTCTTTTTTTGACAAGGTGGTGAGCTTGCTGGTGTGACTTTAACCTTGATATTTTGCTTGTGACTTGCTGCTGGACTTTTTGTTTGATGGTGTGACTTAACCTTGAAGTCTTTTGATTCTTGAACTACCATGTTTTGTTGCTGGACTTTTTTGTTTTTTGTATGAAAGTAGTTTCCACCTTGACTCAATTAATAGACCAACAAAGATATCACTGCTCAAATTGTTTCTGCTACCATAGCTGGGGACATGATCCTTGCAGCTGCCTATGCTCACGAATTGCCTCGCTATGGACTTGAAGTGGGACTTAGCAACTATGCTGCAGGTGGGTTTTGATTACCTTTTTCGCTTATTTACTACTAAGGTTGTTTTTGTTCTAACTTTTAACATCATTTTTTTGTCTTAGCTTATTGTACTGGACTGTTGTTGGCCCGTCGGGTGCTGAAACAGCTTGAAATGGATGAAGAATATGAGGGTAATGTTGAAGCTACTGGGGAAGATTTCTCTGTTGAGCCTGGTGAGAGCAGGAGGCCTTTCCGTGCTCTCCTTGATGTTGGGCTTCTGAGGACCACCACGGGCAATCGTGTTTTTGGTGCTCTCAAGGTACCCATAGATATAGTCTGTCTCTTTAACATTGTTGTAGCCTCGGCTTATTCTGCCAAATTACCTCTTAATACTTGGACCCAGATGTTTTCTGTTGTAAGGTTGTCCAACTTCTATAATTGCTATTCTTTTGCTAATAACTGTTTATTATTCCTCAGGGTGCACTTGATGGTGGACTCGATATTCCTCATGGTGAAAAGCGTTTTGCTGGATTCAGCAAGGACAATAAGCAACTAGATGCTGAGGTCCACCGCAAGTACATCTATGGTGGGCATGTTGGTGACTACATGAGGGTGAGTAATCTTCCACTGTTTGTCAAAGGACTGCCAATATAAGCTTTGGGATATGTATGTGTTAAAATGAGGTTTTTGTGGGTAGACTGATAAATAATATTTGGTTGATTTGGAGAAGCATAAACCAAGAAGAAAAGTCTGCTAACATCGTGTCTTGAATCTTGAATGCTTTGTACCATGGAATATCAATACACAGTGTACCTAAAAAAGTATTTTTGTTTAGTTGTTGGATGTATGAGTTTGTTTTGTTCACAATATTGCATCTTTCGAATATTTGCAGACCCTGACAGAAGATGAGCCTGAAAAATACCAGTCTCACTTCAGTGAGTACGTGAAGAAGGGAATTGAAGCTGATAGTCTCGAGGAGATATATAAGAAAGTTCACGCTGCTATCAGAGCTGATCCTACTGCAAAGAAATCCGAGAAGGAAGCTCCTAAAGAACACAAGAGGTAAAGAGGCACCTGGTCACATTCTTGCTTTGTTTTCATTCCCTTCCTTTAATTCCATCAAATCTGCATTTGATTCTTGATTCATGCCTGCATAAAACACTTGTTCGTTGGTTGGAGAAAGTATTAAAAATTATGCACAATGAAACAATTCTATTATTTCTCTGATGCGAGTTCTTGCCTATCTTATTGCAGGTACAACTTGAAGAAGTTGACTTATGATGAGAGGAGGGCCCGTTTGGTCGAGAGACTAAATGCTCTGAACTCTGCTACTACTGGAGCTGAGGACGACGAAGAAGAAGATGAGGATTAAGGAAAAAAGATAAATGTTCCAGCCACTTAGAGTTAGCCCAGGAAGCTAAATTTTGCATCAGTTGTGGAACCATCTTTGAATTACATGGCTCTAGTGAACCTTCTTTGTTTGTGGTTTGTTCTACTTTGGAAGATGTCAACTTTTATTACTTGAGAAGCTGTAATCTTATATTGTTTTTGTTATGATGATTGGATTCTTGATTCTGTTCGCTCTAGATGATTTAACATTTTAAACACTTTAAAGCGATTAGTCATGCATCACTTAACTCATTTTGTTGATAAGGCTCCTCACTGATTTGTGATCTGCTTTGCCCGAAATATGTTGTATGAATTTATTTATAGTGCATAACTAGTGTAATACCCGCGTCTTTGTTTTAAATATTACTAGTATCGTGGCCCGCCCGTTGTGCGGTTTCATAATAAACAAAATAATGTTTAATTTATATATATTTTTTGAAATTTAAAGTTTATAATAATTTGGTTGATATCTTTGGATCTTTTAATATCAACATAGTTTTTTTTCTATCGTATTTTTCTGATTTTTTTTAACTATGCTATACGTTCACCACTTATTTATAAACTAATATTATAGTCTGATTTAATATTAACATTAAAAAGATTATAAAAAAACTAATTGAGATATAAGGTCATATTGGATAGATTATTTGATCTAAAAAGATAAGTTTTTCTTACCTAACTATATTAGCTTATTAAATGATGTGGCACAAATATATAATACCAATTTAATTCAAAATATGACACGTAACCAAAAATAATCCTATTTTAATCCAGAAAATTCAATGGATGTGAAATCGCACCAGAGGTCGTTTCGGACCTCTCCTTTAACACCATTTTAATCAAGAATGTGACGCGTATAAAAAATCAAAACCCTTATAAAATACCCAATCTTAATCAAATAATTTAACCCTTTTAAATTTATTTATCTTATTGTTCAAAATCCATCATTATATATTACTACGTACCAAAATATAATAGTTTATTTATGACATGTCATGTTCTTATGAATTTATTTGTAACCCTACAAATTGTTTAATAATTAACGATATCAATTGCTAACGTTACCACGTACCATCTTACATTAAAAATAATTTAGCCATTAGGTACTATAAAAATAATTTAATTAAAAATATATATACCATAAAATAATTTCATAATTAATCTTCTCTTATTACCCACCTTCTCTGCGGTCCGTTAATAAATTATATTTTACTATCTTAGTTGTAATTTGTTTAATTAAATTATTAATATCAAAATAGTTTGATTGGAACATTTTTTTATATCGCATAAAATAATTTAAGATTAAATTTAGCAAAAATCAATCAATATACAATTACAAATCAATTCAAGTTTGAAATTGACTGGGCACTATAGGAAAAAAAATCCAGAGATTCGGATTATTTTGAAATAATAATGGTATATATATTGATGATATATAATAACGGAAGATATATTATAATTTGAATAGATTATGTATCTAAAAAGATAAGTTTTTTACCTAACTATATTGACTTATTAATTGATGTGGCCCAAAAATATAATACCACTTTAATTCAGAATATGCCACGTAAGCAAAATTAATCCCGCTTTAATACAGAAAATTTCGTGGCCGCGAGGTCGCGCTAGTGGCATCTGTATTAATAGATAGGGTAATCGTATGATGTGACTTAAATATATTGGATCATCATTAATTGACGTGTCAGAAACCCGAGTCAGATTGCACCCGAGAACGACAAAGGCAAATAGTACATAAAACATATGTGAATCACATTAAAAGTCGTCAACCTTTTTAAAGCCCTTAAATTCTAGATAATTCTTCAAATTTACTTATGAGATATTTTGAAGTTAGATTATTTCAACATGACATGTATTAATCTTGTGAGTTGAATTGTTTTGCTTTTCAAAGTTTGGAATTGATGAATACTATGGAGTAGAAGTTAATTTTATAATCTATTTAAATAAAACTGCGGAGTTCAAATTTATGTATGCAGTATAATATCATATAACATATATTATAATTATAGTACAAGTTAATTTTGCGTAAATACTATGGAGTTACTTTTAGATTTCAATGATTAATTTATAAAAAAATAGCATAAGAATAAAATTAAGAAATAAGGTTATATTAGATAGATTTTTGATCTAAAAAGATAAGTTTTTAGCTACCTATATTCGTTTATTAATTGGTGTAGTCCAGAAATATAATACAACTTTAATCCAGGAAAAGCCACGTAAGGGAAAATAATCCCGTTTAATCCAGAAAATTCCGTGGCCATGAGGTCGCGCCAGTGGCCTCTGTTTTAGTATTTTATATAGATATAGATATAGATTCGATTATATATTTGATCTGAGCGCCATTCTATATATCTATTTACTTATTTACCAAAAGAAAAAAAATGCATAACATAATTGTTTTGAATTTATAAATTAGTTGAAAAGAGATATAATATAATTAATAAAAAAATACTGAAAATGATTTAATAAGATAAAGTGGATAATAAACTCAAACACACCACATAATAAAAAAATATTAACCCTTACAATAAATTTAAACTATGTAAAAATGAATAATTAATTTATAATTCAATTTTAACATTATAAAAAAAAGTTAAACTGATTCAATTATAGTATACTTTTAACACAATAAATAACAATTAACTTATATTAAAGTGAAACTACCTAAAAATTCAATCCATTAACAATTAACTTGATTGCTACAAAAAAGTCGGATGACTTTTTTAATACATAAGTCACATAATGACAATATAGTAATCGAGGTGAAGAAGAGCAAAAATGAAATTCTACGGTCCGAGGCCTGAGTAAATTGATTGAGAACGTATTCTTGAGATTGAGTTATCGAACATTATATAGTTTCGTAAATGACTCCAATATTTTGTGTTACGATCCGAAAGTTGTAGATGCTTGATTTTGGCTCTCTGCTTCCAAAATTTGTGACTATATTCCAATAGTCTTGCTTTCTTATGTTCCAATCTAGCAAGTTTGGCTTCTTCATTTGTTGTAATCCTCCCCCAAGGGAGTTTAAGCTGGAAATTCTTTATTTGTAATTCAACCTGCGCTAACTGTTTTGACAGATTACTTGTTTGCTTTTTACACCATTTTTTTGTATTTTGTTTAAGGAGTTTTTGTTTTTGCATAAGTTTGTAGGCAAAGGATCCAGATAGCTTATTACTCCATGCTTTCTTAACCATTTCTTCGTAAGCTTTGTTTGTAGTCCATGCCATTTCAAATCTAAAAGGGGTTCCTTTCTTTGATCGATGCTTACCAATATCGAGAGTGATGGGGCAATGATCAGAGAAAGAAAAAGAGTGATGCTTAGTTCTTAGGTTGGGGAAGGATGAAATAATGTGTTAATGTGTTGATGGGAGAGGTGGCCCTTGCAAGAGGTCAAGGGTTCAAATCCCACTTCTTACACAATTTGTGTATTAGTGGGTGCTCAAGCCTTCATTGGTTTGGGTGAGCCTGCCTGGTGGCTTGCCGCCTGGCTAAACCGGTTCGCGTCCTTTGCAGGCTAGGGCCCGGACCCGTGGGGGATTAGTCGATAACCTCGGAACCCCCCACGTCCAAAAAAAAAAAAACTATTTTTGGAAAATAAAATCAAATAATATGTCCGTTGCAGTATACGTTTCGGATGTCCTGCAGTATTCAATAATAAAAAGAAAGGGCTAGAATTAACGAAAAGGAAACTCAGTTGCAGATAGGCTGCCCAACCCACCAATATCAACAGATCACAACTCTAAAAACATAATGGAGAATATAGATTCGCACAACAATAACAGATGGGGGGAATAAAATAATAACAGTCATCATATAGGCTGCCCAACCCACCAACTAGTCATACATACATGCTTGTAATATTTCCTTGGCATTGAGATACCCCAGTGTATGCTTAAAGAAAGAAGAAGAGCAAGACCAATTTCAAGTGGAGTGGCATATTTATTGAGGCAAAGACTCTGAGTAAATCCTAACAAAATAAATAGACATCAAATACCTCTTTGTCCATTTCTATGGAACGCATTCATTTGATATAGCACATCCTTGGACATTTTAAATTTGTCGACCACCGAATCCTTCATACTTATTTATAACTCATAAGCTTCAATATGCATCTACAACATTATCAATTTGTCCCACTTACCACCCTCTCGACCTAGTCGGGGGAAGGGTGCGTACAACTCGACCCCCAGACCCTGCTTTAAGCGGGATACACTGGGCACGTTGTTGTTGTTGTTTCTCTTCACAAATAAAAATCAACTAGGATATTGATGCAACAGAGGGAGTATCCAATACAAGATATGCATTACAGAATATTAATAATGAATTTAAAAGAAACAAGAACTGATTACAGGCTTCTAGCAGGTGATTAAAGCATATTAAGGAAACAAAACGTAAAAGGGATGCTATTCTCAAAACTGACCTCGAAAGAATTTCTCAAGAATGCGACTTTTCCTAGCTAGGATCATCCCCAACTTCCTAGGTCTCTTCTCAAATATCATTTGCAGAATCTGAGCTGCGAGAAGATGATTTGATTTCAACAGGTCCATGAAAAGGCGACCGGTTGCTGAGGAGTAATCGATCTAATGCTTGATATAGCATCACATAGCCATAATCTAGCCTCTGAACGGCCTTCAGAGGTAATAAGACTCCATAAACTCTTCTCTAACTCAGTAAAAAGTGATGTTGTTGGATTTGAAGAGCCATTAACATCAGCCTCACCGGCCCAGATGAGCTTGGACAGAAACAACCGAATCATTTTGATTTTTGAAACCTATAACAACAATAAATATGAAAAATTGAGGAAACTGCATCAGAACCAGCTGTTTACATACTAAACTTTACAACTCCATCGAAGACAAAAGGGCGATTAACAGGGTTACGGCTGCTTGAATTCCATATAATTGCATCTTAAACTGACTTCATATGTGTAAAATCAAGGGCAAGATTAAACCTTAAAAAACAAAATAAACAAGAAGTGCTCGAATCGAAGCGAAGTGTAACCTGATCTTCAAATCTGATACCTCTTCAAATTCTGTGGGATTGAGAGAATCTAGGGTTCCGGTGTCTATAGCTCCGTTTCGCCGAGTCGACGAAGCGTTCGATTTTCTTTATGTAGATTTTTTATTCGAAATGCACATTTTATTTGGGATATTATACTAGATGACCCGTAAAGTAGAAGATTTTTACAAAATCACCCACAAAACCATCCAATTTTGGCGGCAAGCTTGTAATTTGGTACTATGTTTTATACGAAAATTTATTTTCATCGCAAATTTTTAATAAATATTCCGATAACCAGTGTAGAATACCGCAACAACTTAATTATATATTGAAATC
Organism: Persicaria maculosa; assembly: GCA_963922045.1. Taxonomy (NCBI): domain Eukaryota; kingdom Viridiplantae; phylum Streptophyta; class Magnoliopsida; order Caryophyllales; family Polygonaceae; genus Persicaria; species Persicaria maculosa. The sequence continues at coordinate 462,252 of OY998254.1, read as the reverse complement.
CACTACAATAACTCAATAGCTTAAGCTATGTGGTAAAATTACGTCAATATGAACGCGATGTCCTAAACCCTAATTTATCTTTAATTTCCAGTATTTCCGGTTAGCTATAGAGGAAAAAATGTATCATATTCGGTATATTATCCAACTTGATTATTATTACCCCGACACTAAATTTGAATTCCATCACATTATGGCACATGTACCCCTCTATAGAAAATCAATGTTGCACCACAACAGCATCACTATCCACCGCAGCTTGTTGTGGTCGGGTGGAGGTGAGGTGGTATTTTTAGGAGCCACCACGGATCCTTTGTGCAGGGATTCGCTTTTAAGTGTGGCCATTGCTCATAATTGATGGAGGATAGAGACCCGGTAGGAGAGAATGGCCATCTCATCCGCAAATGTCGATCTATCGTCGGATAGGATGGGAGGTGAAGGTTAGATAGGTGAGGCGGCAAGCTAATAATGCCGCCGATTCGTTAGCAGATTATGCGGTTAGGATGGATGATTCTTTTGTCACTTTTTACGACCCTCCAGATTGCATCTGTGAGATTGTACCCTCGACTTCCGGGTTGAGGCTTTGAACTAATGTTATCTTTTTTTTTGGAAGCATGTAAAAATTAGGAAAAACGCCGGCTATGCGGCTTCTTTCATAACGCATCCGAACGGACATGAACATAGAGTTCTGGATCCTCATGCAATTCTGTCAGCCACTGAATTTGAATCCCTGAAAATATTATCTATGAAATAAAATAGGCATTGCTCGCCTTTTAAACCAAAAAGTAGTGAATTCGTGTTAAATAAAGAAAACAAAAATGGAGGTGAGTAGAAAAAAAGCTCTCTTTCTCTCCCTTGGAAAACCCTAGCCGCCATCAACATGTAGCACTACCACCGCCTCCGGCTACATTCCCGGTCGGCCGCGACCCACGCCTCCAAATCACCCACCATCACCTCTTAGCACAACCCATGAAACAAAAACCCTATCCCACAAATCCTCCCAAAAAACCTTCCTAAAAACAAAAATCCAACCCTTTTAGAGATCTCCGTCAGCGCGGCCCCTGCTCCGGCCGCCGCCGCCGCCACTAATGGTGGTTCTCCGCTCCGGTGGCCTGTGCAGTGGTCCCACAAGCACCCGCCGTCGTCGCCGCTTTTGGGTACCGGTTTCCTCCTCGACGGCCCGCACGACAGCCCACTGACTCTGGCCCTCCTCCACAGCGTCGCTCCGTCCAAGCTCCCGCCGTCGCCGCTTCTCCCTTCCTCCGGCGTTCTGGTGAGACTATCCCCACCACCCCCGTCTGTCCTCCACCGCTGCATGCGATGGTCTGGCCACCCGGGGTTCCTGATCCTGGCCGTGATGGGCCCAGGGGCGCCGGTAATCGATCTCCTCGACTCCCTGGCAGCCCGCCCTCCCCATCCTCCGGCGTCTTCCTTCCTTTCTCCTCCTCCATTAACAACCCTCCCTCCTCCCAGATTCTGTTTGTTTAGCCAAATCTCAAAAGAGAAAAAAAAAAAAAAAACTGCCTTCCAATCCCAAACCGGAAAAAAAAAACAAATAACCAAAAAAAAAAAAAACTTTCTTCCAGTCCAAAAATTAAGTCCTGCCTCTACAAATCTTCAAATATCTTTTTTCCCTTAAAAAAAAAACAAATACATATTCTTTTTCAATTTTTTTTTTTTTTTTTACAGTAGGTAAAACGTGGGATCCGTTGCTAAACCAGCAACCTAAATCCCGGATCATCCTTATGGATGATATTACAAAGATCCCTATGATAGGGGATAGAGTGTAGATTACATATTACACCCGTTCTAGCTATATAATCAGCAGTATAGTTGGCTTCCCTGTGGATATGTCTGAATTCTGCTGAAATGAAATCTCGTTTGAGGATGTTGATTTCTTCTGCTTGCCGCAGAATTTCCCACCTAACCGCTTGTTGTCCATTAACTGCATTAACCAGAGTCTGGTTATCACTTTCCACCATGATCTTCCTCAGCCCTTTCGACCTCGCATACTGAAGTCCTCGAACCATCGCCATAGCTTCTGTTTGGATGACCGATCCAGCACTAACTTCTTCGAAGAAGATATCAATGATCCGTCCTTCGGAATCACGGATGATTCCACCTACCTGACTCTTGCCAGATAGAGTAAAGGAGCCATCTACATTTACTTTGTAGATAGTCCCGGGGGGTCTTGTCCATTTAGCTGTTGCCCTCTTATTGCCTTTTGTCCTGCTTACTCTTGCTTGATCATCGTCCATGTGCCATTCCATGATGTTTTGCTTGACTTGCTGGACCAGAGTATCTATGCCTGGCGGTTTCTTGGACCTGAAAATTTGGTTGTTTCTAGTCTCCCAAATTGTTAGCCAGATAAAGATTAGATCCTCAAATCTGCAGTTGTTATCCCTGATCTTTTCTAGCCTTGAATAAAGCGGATCCACAGAATTAAGATTATGAAAAAACATACCTGTTTCTTGTTCAAATCTAGCGATAACTTCTTTGGCAAAGGTACAGCTAGTAAATAAGTGATTACTATCTTCATTATGCTGATTACAGAGGGAGCATTGGCTAGGCACTCTATTGATATATCTATTAAGTCTATCAGAGGTGGGCAGCGCATCAATCTTAATTTTCCAAAGGAAATTCTTAAGTCTAGGAGGAAGCTTTAGATTCCAAATCCAATTTAGAGTGGGGGTAATTGAAGTGGTAGGTTTTAGGATTTTCTTCACTGACCTTGTTGTGAAGTTTCCATCCTGGTTGGGTTTCCAGATGAGCTTGTCTTCAGTCTGCCAATGGGGGACCCGGATCTGGAGAATCAAGTCCACTATATGCTGTGGAAAGAGTTGCTTGAGCACCGCCTCTTCCCATTGATTCCTGCTGTTTAGAAGAGCGCTCACCTTCATATTAGGATCCCTTGATCCTAAGTACTGGCTGAGAGTAGTAGCTGGTGGCCAATGATCCTCCCAAACATTTATTTTCATGCCATCACCAACAATCCAGAGAAGGCCTTCCTCAAACTTTTCCCTTAGTGAGAGTAATCTTCCAAATTGCCAGGATGTTTCTTTTTTGCAATAGTTTTTAATGTCATCATGTTTGAGGTATTTCTCCTTTATAATTCTTACCCATATGCTATCTTCATTATTATAGATTTTCCATAAGAGTTTCATCTGAAGTGAGATGTTGAGCGTCTCAGCCTTATGAATACCCAGGCCACCTGATGCTTTGCTTTTGCAAATTGAATCCCAACTGATCAGAGGGGTATAAGAATCTGTCGCTGATTTGTTCCAGAAGAAGTTCCTATTGATTTGGTCCATTTGGTTGAGAATGCCCTTTGGGAGAAGAAAATTTTGCATTAGGTAGTTGGTCTTCGAGCTAAGGTTGGATTGGATAAGAACCGTTCTGCTAGCTTGCGATAGATTTGATGCTTTCCATTTTGAAAGTTGCTTCTTCATATTGTCTATTGCTTCATCAAAGACACAGTTTTTAACTCGACCATTAACCAGTGGGATTCCGAGATATTTTTCAAGAGTCTTAGATACAGGGATGCCCATCTGAGAGGCTAGGTCCTTGGTGAGATTGGGGTTCACATTTCTAGAGCATTGGAGTGAGCTTTTGTTATAGTTGATAGTAAGACCCGAGCTGTTGGAAAACTTATTTATCATGTTCTGAATCGTGTTGAGACTAGTATGTGCTGCTTTGGCAAATATAATAGTATCATCAGCAAAGGTTAAGAATGGGATGGGGGTACCGTTTTTAGCTAGTTTTATACCAATTAAAGCATCATCAAGTAGTGCTTCTTTATGTAATTCTCTTGATAGACCTTCCATCACAAGGACAAAAAGATAAGGTGCTAAAGGGTCGCCTTGCCTAATGCCTCTATTGGGTTTGAATTGAGGTCCCGGGATGTTGTTAACTAGCACTGACATCATAGTAGAAGAGATACATTTCATAACCCAGCTTATCCAGGTTTGATTGAATCCAAACTTTTTAAGGACTTCTCGTATATAGTTCCAGTTTATCTTATCATAGGCCTTTTCCATATCAAGTTTTAAGGCCATCCAGCCTTTGCTTCCTCTTTGCTTATGGAAGGTGTGAAAAATTTCATGAGCAATAAGAGTATTGTCTTGGATTGATCTACCTTCCACAAAGGCCCCTTGAAAGGGATTGATCAACTTAGGGAGGATGGATTTGAGTCGGTTAGCGATGATTTTAGAGATGGTCTTGTAGATAGTGTTGCAAAGGCTTATAGGTCTATAGTGGTTGATGGAGGTTGGATTATCAGTTTTCGGGATGAGTGTTATAAAGGTTTGATTTATTTCAGAGAGCATTTGGCTCGAATGGAAAAAAGCCTTGATAGTTTTACAGCAGGACTGACCTATAATGTGCCAGTAACGTTTATAAAACTCTGGAGGGTAACCATCGGGGCCCGGGGATTTATCTTCTGCCATGCTGAAGATTGTGTTCTTAATCTCCAAGTTTGAGGGTATTTGGGACAGCTTTTCGTTTTCTTCCGGAGTTATCTGAGGTTGGATGTTCCAGACATCTTCTGGTGAGACTAAGTGTTGATTGTGATCTATGAATCTGTCCGACATTTCCTTGGTAATGTGTTTAGATATAAGATCTTGATCTGTCAGCATAACATTCTGGTTTGTGATGAAGGACCTAGTCGACCTTCTAGTGTTTCTAATTCTAGCCGAGATCTGGTAGTATTTGGTATTCCTGTCTCCCAACCGGAGGTGCTTGGATCTAGCTCTCTGTTTCCAGAATCTATGATTGAACTCAAGAAGGCGAATCTTTTTATGCTCTAATCTGGCCAGCTTTGCCTCATCAGCTACAGAGATGTTTCCCTAGGGCATTCTGTCTTGCAGATTCTTAATGCTTATGTCTACCTCCTCTAATTGTTTAGTTATGTTGTTAGGATTTGACTTATACCATCTTTTGATGTTCCTCTTAAGGAGTTTTTGTTTCTGGATGAGCTTGAAACCTTGGGAACCTTTCATGTTGTAGCTCCAAACTCTTTTAATCTTCAATTCAAGAGCATCATTAGTAGACCATGCCATCTCAAATCTAAAGGGAGTTCCTGTTCTTTTATTTTGAGAACCAATTTGCAACGAAATAGGGGTGTGATCCGAAGCAGAAAAGGGATGATGTTTAATACAGAGGTTGGGAAACCAGTTCAGAATAAGTTGGCTAGCAAGAATTCTATCTAGTCTTTCATAAGTATTGTTTTTCGAGGACCTATTCTTCCTCCAAGTGAAGGGTGAGCCCATGAACGGCAGGGTATGTAAGTCTAATTCATCTTTGACTGATTTAAGTCTCCTGAATCTGCTAAGGTTGGGAAGAGAACCTCCAACTTTTTTCGTATCTAACTCGATGTCGTTGAGGTCTCCTATTATGAAGATAGGGAGCCTATGGTTGTTGGCAGTAACATAAATATCATTCCAGAACTCATCCTTTTCAGTATCCATAGAAGGGGCGTACACAAACATTAAAATCAACTCATGTCTTTCAATGGTTGTTTTAACTATCACAGCTCTTTGTTTTACTTCTATTATGTTACTAGATTCTTCAAATTTGGATTTGAAGAGTAGCCAGATTCCACCCTTGCGTCCTATAGAGGGAACACGGAAGGCTTTGTGGAAGCCAGAACTCTTTAGTTGAGCCTCCGAGGGGGCTAGTTCCGATTTGGTTTCAGTAAGAGCAAGGACCTCAAGGTTGTTAGTAAATCTAAGATGATTGATTTCCTGCCACAGAAGTGGCCTCTTCGTACCTCTAACATTCTAGTATGCTATATTAATCATTGGAGATTTTATATACGTACCCAATTATTTGACAAGCTGAGCAGTAAAACATACAGTGGGAAGGATTCAAATATGCTAGATTACAGATTATGGAAATGTTATCATAGGGAAGTTTAGGCACCTTGATGTTTAGCTTGGTACTTCTTGTCTTTGTCATTGGCTTACGTTCTCCACTGCATTTGTTGTCCTTTGTAGCTTCATTTCGTAGGGTCTTGCTTAGCACATCATGTAGAGCATAAAGCCTCTCATTGCTTGCTTGAGATCTGTTATGGTCGTTTTTATAGAATATAGTGCTTTTGGCATAATAAAGTTTATTGGTAGTGTTGGGGTAGCTTGCAACCCACATAAAATCAGAGACTTCAGTGGGGCAAAGCTGAAGGTTTTCATGATCAGAGATAGTTGTGTTTATACCTGCTAGCCTTATCTTCTTGCTATTTGGTTCCTTAACATTGCCATCCCTGCAAATTGTTAGTGATCTAGCATTCTTGCAATTGTAAAAAAGCAGTCGGGCAAGAGTACTAGTACAGCTGTAGATATAGCAGAGGTAGTAATAGTAGTAGTAATTGCTGCTGAAATTAGAAAAGGCCATAGCCGAAGGGTGGTCTTGGGTTGAAAGGTCTCCATAAGAAAAATTGGGAGAACCTCTTAACCAAAACACACCTAAATTGTTTGAAAGACAACCCAAGTCCTTAGAAGGACCTAAAACCAGCTTAGAAATATCAAAATAAAGGGGCAGAGGATTATTTAGGTTAATGATATGCAGTCTAGGCTGCATCACCTCACACCAGATAAGCATAGAAGTCCTAGTCATCAGTTCTTCTTCTTTCTTGACTTCTTCATTGCTGGAGTAGAGGCTTCACTATTGTCATCCTCATCTCTACGCTTGACAGAATCATTATCATCCTCGTTCATTTCCTGCTCTGATCTGCCAATGACAATGCCTCCCATTTTCCTAACCATGGAGTGGTCTGATCTGATGGAGAGCCTAGATTCTTCAGTCCCTTCTTCGGTCTCAGCAGCAATCATTTTATCCTTCTGATGGGCCTTAAGTAGCTCTTCAAGAGTACCTTCCATGAGAGTGTTGTTGTTGACAGCAGTCGGATTGCTAGAGGAAAGGATGGTATGGAGGATAGACGGGGCAATGGCGAAGGGAGGGGTGTTATTTTCAGCAGCCAGTTTCACAACATGGGCATTGTTGAGAGAGATCAGGTGGTTGATCAGCTCATTAGAGTAGGTAGCAGGCATATTGGGGAGAGAAGGCAACTTAGTAGTGGGTTGGTTGGAGCTAGAGGATGGCAGCAGCCCGAAGTCACCATGTCTAGGCACCATTGTCTGGGCAACCTGGTGATCCTCTTGAGGCGGGTAAGGGACAAACGCACTGCCTCCACCCAACAGCCTATTCTCAGACGGGTTTCTGTTGGTGGCATTGGTAGTGGTGTGGACCAGGAGATCCATTTGAGGATTTTCTTCCAGAATAAGGCTAAATTTACGGGGTCTAGGGGCAATAAGAGGACAATCCTCATAGATGTGGTCGTAGCCTCCACAACACCCACATCCATCAGAAAAATCCTCGTACCAGACTCGCAATCTAATGGACTCAGTATCGTTCTTCCTAATGCAAATGAAGGTGACAAGTTTAGAGAGGAGAGAAACCTTGATGCAAGCACGAGCAAACCTCATCTTGTTGCGGATATTGGCGACCTGATCAAGCCTGATCAGACTGCCCACACCACCGGCCTCAAGGATGTAGGCTATAGCTTCGGCTGTGTAGAACTGGTGGGGTAAGCCAGGGATCCGTATCCAGACATCAGCTGTGATGGTGTCTTCCTCCGCTGGGTTGAAGTTGTCCGTCCATGGGTAGAGAACCAACAAGGACCCCTGCACATGGTAAGGCCGATTCGACCACACCATAGCACGGTCCTCCCTGTTGGCGAATCTGAATATGAACCAGTCGTTGCCGATGGTGTCTAGCCCCCAGCTACCTCTGAGATTTTTCCACTCCGTTTTCATCTTACCAGCCACCTGCTTCATCTCCACAGGAGCTTGGACAAAGCGACCCACAAGACTATATTCAGAGAGTTTCTGATGGAGGTCTTTCACTCCCTGGATTTGATAAGGATCAGAGATGTTCAAGGTCGCAGGGTTGGCTTCGTTAGGGAGAGCAGAGCTAATGGGGATCGCCTGGATAGGAGTGGCTTCAGCAGGTTGGGTATGGATGATAGTGTTGTCCAAGGCAAGGGAAAGAGTGGGTTCAGTAATTTGAGGAAGGGGAGGAGCAGGCTCAAAGTTGATGCCTTGCCTCGTGGTGCTAATCAAGGCATCAACAAAAGATAACTGGTTTTCCATGATGAAGGAGCAGACAGAAGGCGGGAGAGGATGGAATATCAGAGAAGGGATGTGAGGATTGAGAACCCAACATACAGGATTATATATAGAATTGATAGGATCTCTACAGCTTATCATATTACACAAGTCTATACAATCATAGGGAAAATCTTTTTTAGATGCAATCATACCTGGTTCATCGGGGATCACTTCCAACTCTTCAAAATCTCGGTGAGGGGTGGCCAGATTCATTGTTTGTTGCCCTTTTCCTTTGCGTGTGTGGGGAAGCGCAATCCTCTTTCCATCAATTGCTGTTGGGTTTTGGAGAGTAGCCGCTAATCTCTTCAATGCCGCCCAGTAAAGGCCAATCAATTCCTTTGCATGCTTATAATTACTCCCTAATCTGCAGGAAATCACACTCATAATCATAGGGTTAGAGTTAATCAAAAGGTTATTCCTAGAGGGGTGTTTGAGACGTTTTGTTTTGGGAGTGTTTTTCCCAGATTTGTTACACTTCCAAGAGGAAAGTGTGAATTGTTGGAACTCTGGATCTTTGGGAATATCCAGGTTATCAAGTTTAAATCTTCCCCCACACCACTGCAAAGAAGAATGTGGCCAAGCCAAATTCTTAATTGAAGGGATGGGCTTAGAGTAATTGTAGGTAACAGAGATTTCATATTTGCAATTGTCTGTTCGACATGGAGTTGCAATGTGCCTGGTGTGGCGATTAAGTGTTGATGTGTAAATTTTGGGTAAAGAAAAGAAGGCCAGGCATGCCTCGAACCTCCAGCGGAGGATCTTGCATGCCGGCGACCAGTAGCCCGGAACCCCCCCCCCCAGAAGCACAAAATCTCAATCAACCTAAAAAAAATCAGAGCGTTTTCGAGTACTCTCCCTCACATATTCTTTTTCAATTTTTGCTTACAACTAATTCTTGTTCTCAGCATTGTTCCATATGGCAGCCTCAACTTGGTGATTGGCTTTCCGGGGTTGGAGCCTTCCTCGAGCTTAGCCATCACTGAATCCGGAATCAGAATCACAACCATCGTCGCTTTCTAAGCCAACCTTGTCAAACTCGATCAACAACTCCATTGGCTTGCATGCAAGCAGTCTAAGCCACCGATCCAGATGATATCAAGAAACAAGGCGCAAGTTCTAAATCGATGTTTTAATTTTATCTTTAAGGCTCAAGTTCTAGATGTTTTAATTTTCTCTTTATTTGTAATTTGTAATATTAGGCTTAGGCTAGTTTTTTTTTTCATTTTTGACTGGCGACCCTCGTTGTAGGGTCTTTCAAGCCATTTGTTGATGGCTTCAAGATCGCGTTGTCGATCTACTTTTTGCCTACTGTCAAAAAAAAATAAAAAATAAAGACTAAACTGGCGGTCAAGTTTCTCTCTCTATACGAGTATAATAACATCAAAGAAGCTCATATTTCAGCTCATTACTATGCTTATATTCACGAGCTCTAGTTCATACTACGTACCTATTAGTTTAAACTAATCGATTATAACATGAATCCCGATTTTATAATCTAAACACAAAAACAAACCCTGTTCAACTCACATTCTCACAACATTTCCCAAGATAAAAAGAGGGAAGACAATGCAATACTTCGTAAACTGAAAACTTAAAGACTATCTATTAATCTTACTAATTATGTTAGCATTTTGTTAACGTGTCACGCCCACAATTAAATCTGATTATTTTAATATATTTCTCTTTTCTTATTGGTTGGTTATATTATCGGAAAGATCTTTGAGATATGTTTCCTTTTTTATTTTGATCGTAATCATCTCCTTAATTGTCTACCTATATTGAACTTGAGTTGAATCTTTTGACTAATTTATTTTTGAAAATTGAAATTATGTATTTCCCATACTAAATCGATTACAATTTTCCCATTGTCTACTTACAATGAATATTTATTTCAGAATATTATAATATTAAAAATATGAAAATACGCATATTAAAATATTCTCTTATCTCATATAATGTATTATTAAAGGAAAGTGTGTGATCATATTATTTGATTTTATTTTCCAAAAATATTTATTCTTAATTTGGATATACATATTGGAGTCATTTACGAAACTATATAATGTTCGATAACTCAATCTCAAGAATACGTTCTCAATCAATTTACTCAGGCCGAGGTATGCTCTCGGACCGTAGAATTTCATTTTTGCTCTTCTTCACCTCGATTACTATATTGTCATTATGTGACTTATGTATTCAAAAAGTCATCCGGCTTATTTGTAGCAATCAAGTTAATTGTTAATGAATTGAATTTTTTGGTAGTTTCACTTTAATATAAGTTAATTGTTATTTATTGTGTTAAAAGTGTACTGTAATTGAATCAGTTTAACTTTTTTTTATAATGTTAAAATTGAATTATAAATGAATTATTCATTTTTACATAGTTTAAATTTATTGCAAGGGTTAATATTTTTTTATTATGTGGTGTGTTTGAGTTTATTAACCACTTTATCTTATTAAATCATTTTCAGTATTTTTTTTATTAATTATATTATATCTCTTTTCAACTAATTTATAAATTCAAAACAATTATGTTATGCATTTTTTTTTCCTTTGGTAAATAAGTAAATAGATATATAGAATGGCGCTCAGATCAAATATATAATCGAATCTATATCTATATCTATATATCTATATATCTATATATCTATATAAAATACTAAAACAGAGGCCACTGGCGCGACCTCATGGCCACGGAATTTTCTGGATTAAACGGGATTATTTTCCCTTACGTGGCTTTTCCTGGATTAAAGTTGTATTATATTTCTGGACTACACCAATTAATAAACGAATATAGGTAGCTAAAAACTTATCTTTTTAGATCAAAAATCTATCTAATATAACCTTATTTCTTAATTTTATTCTTATGCTCTTTTTTTATAAATTAATCATTGAAATCTAAAAGTAACTCCATAGTATTTACGCAAAATTAACTTGTACTATAATTATAATATATGTTATATGATATTATACTGCATACATAAATTTGAACTCCGTAGTTTTATTTAAATAGATTATAAAATTAACTTCTACTCCATAGTATTCATCAATTCCAAACTTTGAAAAGCAAAACAATTCAACACACAAGATTAATACATGTCATGTTGAAATAATCTAACTTCAAAATATCTCATAAGTAAATTTGAAGAATTATCTAGAATTTAAGGGCTTTAAAAAGGTTGACGACTTTTAATGTGATTCACATATGTTTTATGTACTATTTGCCTTTGTCGTTCTCGGGTGCAATCTGACTCGGGTTTCTGACACGTCAATTAATGATGATCCAATATATTTAAGTCACATCATACGATTACCCTATCTATTAATACAGATGCCACTAGCGCGACCTCGCGGCCACATAATTTTCTGGATTAAAGCGGGATTAATTTTGCTTACATGGCATATTTTGAATTAAAGTGGTATTATATTTTTGGGCCACATCAATTAATAAGTCAATATAGTTAGGTAAAAAACTTATCTTTTTAGATACATAATCTATTCAAATTATAATATATCTTCCGTTATTATATATCATCAATATATATACCATTATTATTTCAAAATAATCCGAATCTCTGGATTTTTTTTTCCAATAGTGCCCAGTCAATTTCAAACTTGAATTGATTTGTAATTTTATATTGATTGATTTTTGCTAAATTTAATCTTAAATTATTTTATGCGATATAAAAAAATATTCCAATCAAACTATTTTGATATTAATAATTTAATTAAACAAATTACAACTAAAATAGTAAAATATAATTTATTAACGGACCGCAGAGAAGGTGGGTAATAAGAGAAGATTAATTATGAAATTATTTTATGGTATATATATTTTTAATTAAATTATTTTTATAGTACCTAATGGCTAAATTATTTTTAACGGAATTTTCGTGTAATACCCCTAGGGTATAGCGTAATTCGCATGGTGTACCAAAGTTGTACTTATTTCGCAAAATACCCTTAAGGTTTGGACAATTTCCGGCTCGTGCCCCTCCGTTACTTATTAATGAAAAACGTTACCTTTCTGTTAAATGCTTGCCTCTTAGCCCTTACCTCTTTGCATCTTTCTCTCTCCCGCAAACCATCGACTCGAGCAAACAGGGAGACGACTGGACATGGAAGAGCTCAACGTCGACGAAGGACGGAGTGGAAGACGAACCTGATGCTGGCGAGCTTGGGTGGAGACCGGTAGGTGGAGTCGGCGATTATTGGTTCAAGCGAGGAGGGATGTGTTCGATTTTTCTTTGAACATTATGAAATTTAGGTTTTGGGGATTTAGTGAGTTGATTTGGGGATTTAATTGATAGAAAAGTTGAATTTAGGGTTTGGGGATTTTTAGTACTCTGTATTGGATCTCAAGCCCATCTGAGTTAATTACAAGGTTGTTGAGTGTTTGAGATTACAAGGGTGGATCTTCATTGTTTGAAGAAGATATTGGGGAAATTTTATGATACAGACTTGTCAATTTTTAGGATTTTGTGTACTTTTTTTTGTTAATGCTTTGTTCTTCACTAGGGAGATTTAGGAGACCTTGCAATTTTATGTATTTGAGTTTGACAGGTAAAATAAATGACAAAAAAAATATGACAGTAAAAAATATGATACAAAATCAAGGTAAAAGAAATGATAGCAAAACATTGTGCACCTAGGTCTTGATTTCAAGCTTATTAGCTCAAATGGAAGAGCGTTGTGCTTTCGCACAAAGATGCAGGTTCAAATCCTGCATAGGCTCATGTGGTTATATAGTTATGATGAAGTAATAGAAGTTACAAATGATGCAAAGTTAATCTAATACTAGAACAAACCAAGGCATGCGTAGCATTGTTTCTTGAAAGGTTGAATGAGTTTTCAAGTTAATCTATGATAGAAATTAGAAAATGCATTTTATACCTTCTGAAGCTATGACAGCAAAGTCAATACTCAAAGCTTAAACTTCCATTCCGTGTTTGTACTTCACAACCGCCCACAACACCATGAGTTTACATTCAAACACCACTGCTCACAACTACGCACAATGCCATGAGTAAATTATTGTGTGTTTTATTTTTTTCATCAGAATACTTTAGGATAAAAGGAGCAACCATATGTTCAACATATATAAAAATACTTGGGGATAAAAGAAAAATCCATATCAATATGAATGATAAAAGCTATAAGAACAAAAGGAGAAGTGGAGAACGTATCATAAACGTGAGGTAGTGATAAAGCAGAATATGAACAAAGAAAGTGAGAGGACGACCACCTCAACCAGAATTTAAGAGGTTACAAATCTGAATAACAGCGAAACCCTTAAAGTCCACGCCACGCCGGTCTAGGGTTTCGCTGTTTTTCAGATTTATATTTTATGTGACTTCAGTTATTTGGGCCAACAAGAATCGTTGGGGCCTACAACGGAAACTTTCGGCCCACATTCAGCCCAATCCCAATGCCCAAAATCTCCCTTCCACGCCACGCCGGTCTAGGGTAGAGGGGTAGAGCGACATGACAATACCCGATCGGACCCGAGAAAACCGACTTTACATTCCCGAGTCCCGACATTGAATCAAAATTCGATACAACCCAAATACAGATTTGTTGTGCGATTAAGAGGTTCCAAGTCCACGCCACGCCGGTCTACTTTAAGAGGTTCCAAGTCAAGTACAAGAGAAGGCGAGGTGAATTGATTCTTCATATTTCCTCTCCATGTCTTCCTGAAAGCAAGTTTCTTCAAAGTATTAATAATGTTATTCGAAGAAATGTGCCTCCTTAATGACGATGATGGAGAGGGAAAGACTGACTACCGTGCCAGAATTCGCCTGATTAATCAGGATAAGAACAAGTACAACACTCCCAAATACAGATTTGTTGTGCGATTTGTATCCTTATTTTTGACTCATTGGTATTCATATTGCGCTCTTTGCTTTTTCTTAGATACTTGACAAAGCTGTGCTGTTCTTAATTGTTAATGAGGGTTTCTCTTATAATTAAGTAGTAAGCTTCTTTGGTTCTTTTTTTGACAAGGTGGTGAGCTTGCTGGTGTGACTTTAACCTTGATATTTTGCTTGTGACTTGCTGCTGGACTTTTTGTTTGATGGTGTGACTTAACCTTGAAGTCTTTTGATTCTTTAACTACCATGTTTTGTTGCTGGACTTTTTTGTTTTTTGTATGAAAGTAGTTTCCACCTTGACTCAATTAATAGACCAACAAAGATATCACTGCTCAAATTGTTTCTGCTACCATAGCTGGGGACATGATCCTTGCAGCTGCCTATGCTCACGAATTGCCTCGCTATGGACTTGAAGTGGGACTTAGCAACTATGCTGCAGGTGGGTTTTGATTACCTTTTTCGCTTATTTACTACTAAGGTTTTTTTTGTTCTAACTTTTAACATCATTTTTTTCGTCTCAGCTTATTGTACTGGACTGTTGTTGGCCCGTCGGGTGCTGAAACAGCTTGAAATGGATGAAGAATATGAGGGTAATGTTGAAGCTACTGGGGAAGATTTCTTTGTTGAGCCTGGTGAGAGCAGGAGGTCTTTCCGTGCTCTCCTTGATGTTGGGCTTCTGAGGACCACCATGGGCAATCGTGTTTTTGGTGCTCTCAAGGTACCCATAGATATAGTCTGTCTCTTTAACATTGCTGTAGCCTCGGCTTATTCTGGCAAATTACCTCTTAATACTTGGACCCAGATGTTTTCTGTTGTAAGGTTGTCCAACTTCTATAATTGCTATTCTTTTGCTAATAACTGTTTATTATTCCTCAGGGTGCACTTGATGGTGGACTCGATATTCCTCATGGTGAAAAGCGTTTTGCTGGATTCAGCAAGGACAATAAGCAACTAGATGCTGAGGTCCACCGCAAGTACATCTATGGTGGGCATGTTGGTGACTACATGAGGGTGAGTAATCTTGCACTGTTTGTCAAAGGACTGCCAATATAAGCTTTGGGATATGTATATGTTAAAAATGAGGTTTTTGTGGGTAGACTGATAAATAATATTTGGTTGATTTGGAGAAGCATAAACCAAGAAGAAAAGTCTGCTAACATCGTGTCTTGAATCTTGAATGCTTTGTACCATGGAATATCAATACACAGTGTACCTAAAAAAGTATTTTTGTTTAGTTGTTGGATGTATGAGTTTGTTTTGTTCACAATATTGCATCTTTCGAATATTTGCAGACCCTGACAGAAGATGAGCCTGAAAAATACCAGCCTTACTTCAGTGAGTACGTGAAGAAGGGAATTGAAGCTGATAGTCTCGAGGAGATATATAAGAAAGTTCACGCTGCTATCAGAGCTGATCCTACTGCAAAGAAATCCGATAAGGATGCTCCTAAAGAACATAAGAGGTAAAGAGGCACCTGGCCACATTCTTGCTCTTGTTTTCATTCCCTTCCTTTAATTCCATCAAATCTGCATTTGATTCTTGATTCATGCCTGCATAAAACACTTGTTCTTGGGTTGGAGAAAGTATTAAAAATTATGCACAATGAAACAATTATATTATTTCTCTAATGCGAGTTCTTGCCTATCTTATTGCAGGTACAACTTGAAGAAGTTGACTTATGATGAGAGGAGGGCCCGTTTGGTCGAGAGACTAAATGCTCTGAACTCTGCTACTACTGGAGTTGAGGACGACGAAGACGAAGATGAGAATTAAGGAAAAAAGATAAATGTTCCAGCCACTTAGAGTTAGCCCAGGAAGCTAAATTTTGCATCAGTTGTGGAACCATCTTTGAATTACATGGCTCTAGTGAACCTTTCTTTGTTTGTGGTTTGTTCTACATTGGAAGATGTCAACTTTTATTACTTGAGAAGCTGTAATCTTATATTGTTTTTGTTATGATGATTGGATTCTTGCTTCTGTTCGCTCTAGATGATTTAACATTTTAAACACTTTAAAGCGATTAGTCATGCATCACTTAACTCGTTTTGTTGATAAGGCTCCTCACTGATTTGTGATCTGCTTTGCCCGAAATATGTTGTATGAATTTATTTATAGTGCATAACTAGTGTAATACCCGCGTCTTTGTTTTAAATATTACTAGTATCGTGGCCCGCCCGTTGTGCGGTTTCTTAATAAACATAAACAAAATAATGTTTAATTTATATATATTTTTTGAAATTTAAAGTTTATAATAATTTGGTTGATATCTTTGGATCTTTTAATATCAACATAGTCTTTTTTCTATCGTATTTTTCTGATTTTTTTTAACTATGTTATACGTTCACCACTTATTTATAAACTAATATTATAGTCTGATTTAATATTAACATTAAAAAGATTATAAAAAAACTAATTGAGATATAAGGTCATATTGGATAGATTATTTGATCTAAAAAGATAAGTTTTTCTTACCTAACTATATTAGCTTATTAAATGATGTGGCACAAATATATAATACCAATTTAATTCAAAATATGACACGTAACCAAAAATAATCCCATTTTAATCCTGAAAATTCAATGGATATGAAATCGCACCAGAGGTCGTTTCAGACCTCTGCTTTAACACCATTTTAATCAAGAATGTGACGCGTATAAAAAATCAAAACCCTTATAAAATACCCAATCTTAATCAAACAATTGAACCCTTATAAATTTATTTATATTATTGTTCAAAATCCATCATTATATATTACTACGTACCAAAATATAATAGTTTATTTATAACATGTCATGTTCTTATGAATTTATTTGTAACCCTACAAATTGTTTAATAATTAACGATATCAAGTGCTAACGTTACCACGTACCATCTTACATTAAAAATACGGAATTTTCGTGTGGCGCCCCTAAGGTAAGGCTTATTTCGTATGGTGTACTAAAGTTTTACATATTTCGTGAGCTACCCGGAGATTTCTAAAATTTCCGCCTCATACCCTTCCGTTATCTTTTAACGAAAAAACGCTAAATGAACACAAAAGAACGCACCTCCAGTTTCAACTTTCAATGAGGAGAGGCGGCCATTCGTGAGAGAGGTAGAGAGAGGAAATCGATGAGACAGGCGACGATGATGCGCGAGTCCGATGGCGGGGATCGACTATCCTACAGGTAAGTTCTCCCTTCTTAATTTCGTTTTTAGGTTTTGGGATCTAGGGATTTATGGGTTTTGGGATTTTATCAATCGATTATGCGAAAAAGGGGGGTTTTGGGATACAACCGTACGAATATAGTCCTTGAATTGATTGTCTCTTGCTTATTCCATGGATGATTCGTTCTATTAGGGATGGTAGGTAGATGATAGAACAATTCACATTTTGGGATTCAGTTTGGCGTTAGATTTAGTGTTTTATTAAAATGAATTTATTAAAAGTGAAAACGTCTTGAAATTACATGTGCTAATTGATAGAACATGATATCTATCAACTTCATTTTTACCTTATGAATGTTATTTTGTTGGTGATTTTTTCTGATTCTAATTTTTCAAAGAAGACTACTAAAATTATCAAAGAAGAGCTTAACTTCAAAAATTTCCATTTGATTCTTATATTGTACTGTATTATTTATGAATGATGCTGAATCAAATAACTGAATGGAATGGGCTGCTTGGCATTCATATGTTAGCCTACTATAATTCTACAGCCCCAAGGTAGAGCAATGTCTGTGCGCTTGAACTCAGAGAAGAGGTAGAGCAAAAATTCGTTCTTGGTTATGTAACAAATTTTCTTACCTATTAGCTCAATTGGTAGAGCAATGTGCTTAGGCACAAAGATGTGGGTTCAAATCCCACATAGGTTATTTGGATATTGAGTTGTTGTCATAGTTGAAAATATACGAGTAAGCGAGAATTAAGTTCCACGATGATTCACCTAAATAATTGAGTGAATTGGTTGTGCTCTTCATCGAATTAATGGAAATAAGGTTGGTTAATTCTAGAAGGAATTGAGTGAATTAGTGTTTTTGGCTATTAACTTCTGAAGCAGTTAGAACGACAGTAAGTTTTCCTTGACTGGAAAAGTGTTTACACGAGTGAGTAGCTTTTTAGTTCTGACAGAAATTCTTCAGTTAAGTAGAAATGAATATGTAATATTTCTGACTCTGCCTGTAACGGCCCAGAATTATGATTTCCGGGTTACGTTTCAAGGGATAAAATCCCTTGTTCGGATCTTGCAATCCAGGTACGGGTCGAGGTTTCAAACTCATTTTAAGGTTAGTGGAAAGAGGGATTTCAAACCCTAAAAGTCACGAAGGGTCGTTGGGTACCCTTAACCTATCTTAAGACTATGTCGCGAAATTCAATTCAAATGAAAGTAAAGCGGACGCAAGGTTAAGATACAAATGCCACGACAAAGCCGGGTCAAAACCAAATCATAAGCGAGTGATTACCATTTTACCAAGTTAGAATATTAGCTAGGTTCTTCGATTCGCCAAAGGGTTTCCCGTCACAGAAGCAAGGAGCAAACAATATCTGCAGAAAATACCTTAAAAAAAAGAACGGGGAAAGGAGTCAGATCGAGCCACTCATGCGGGACCGGCAGTCCTCGCTGAGGCCACATAGTATGTGCTATACCTAATAAAGATGCTCTAATGCAGTACGAAAGTCAAACACACTAGCATGCCCCTAAGTATAATAATGTGCAGAAATACTTAAAGGGCCCAAGACAATGCCAAGTGGCATATCCCTCTCCTACCTCCACCCCCTTCCGATAGGGCGGAGACTGGCCAGCTCGTGAATGCATTCCATCATAATCGGGGGGCACGCATGCCTAACCCGCTCCACAATGAAGCCCGCAGGCATATCATAATAAAAGGAAGTTCATGACTCGATTGACTCAGGGTACCCGATGAGGCTGGGCTACCCTATGACCCTAGCAAAGACTCTAGGACTATCACAGATAACGGCCGTTCTGTTTCAAACGCATAAATTAAACAGATGCTCAATCAATTAGTGCAACCTAAACATGATACTACATGGCATGCTTTTATGCATATGCAACACCTAACATAAAATGCAACAACAGGCATGAATGTCCAACCTAAGTAAGCCCCCTAGGGAACTTACCTGAAATGCCGAACAGCAAAAGGTAACGCAAGCGGAGTCCAACAAGCAACAATCACCTAACAAATACAGATATGCATAAGTCTATCTAAATCACACAAGGCGCCCCTAACTATCACACATAACTTCACATATCTCATTTCCGATCATTCCGTCTTATCTAAAATCCACAAAATTCTCAAGCAGGATTCAACAATAAATTCACCGAGTTGAAACAAGTAAATCATTTTCTCAAAGTTTTCCAAACTCTTAAATATCAAGTTAAGTCAACTCATATCTAAAACAATTCTTTTAAAATCTTACTTAACCAAATTCCAACATTAAACATTTAAACCTTAAAATCAATACCTCAAAATCATATTATAGAAATAATTCCGGCATTTCGGTTTTCCAACAGCAATCGTTAAAAGATTTTTCCGAACTTAAGATCTCTTTTTAAATAGTTTATCAAACAATGCTTAACTAAATAAAATATCAAGGGTAAATCCTCTTCACAAATCATAGTTATAATCCGAGCCAATAAATCATTTTAGAATCCCTAAAAGTACATATTTAACATCACAAAATACATGTCTCAATAATATTATTTTAAAATACACTAAAATGGACAATCATAATTTCAGAAAATACATCTTTTCCAAATACACAATAATATCACAATCAATAAAAGAAATACATTTAACATCAATATAATATAAAATCATCTCACATGTGGATATAACATAATACAAATCATTTAACAATAACAATTTATAACCACATTATACCCAGCAGCCCACAGAAGTTAAACCCAACACTCAGCAGCCCATAACCCGGAGAGAAGACACCAGAACCCGGCCCAAAGAAAGGCCCAATCGAAATCTGAAGGAAGAAAGGACCCAATCTGATGGTGAGTTAACTGAACCGGGTAAAAGAGGCCCGAACCGCCAGTTCACAAAAAGAAAAGGAAAGGGGGGGGGGGCAGTTCACAAAACCCTTCTCCTCCAATCTGATAGAACAGGAGCGCTTCTGCTCGGCGATGGAAAACACGGAAGAAAGAAGGCGATTACTAGGTTCCGGCGGCAATTAATCCCGACTCGCTCTCTCCCTCGCCATCACCTTTTCCCGACCTCAATTAACCCAGAAGGACCGACACAAGAGCAAATAGGACGGAGGAAGAGAAAGCTCACCGAGTGGCTGTCGAAAACGTCGCCGGAAAGAGCTCGCCGGAATTCGATTTGGACCGTCGGAGTCGGAATCACGGGGCTTCTGGCCTAGGAAGGGAAGGAACATTGTAAAGGTGAACCTTTAAGACTTTTAAGAGCAAGATATGGGGAAGGACAGGCTCACCGATTGAAAAAGGGGAAACTGAAGGAGAAGAGGAGGAGGAGACTCGGTGGCTGCTCCAGCGGCTCCGGGTGCTTCCGTGTGGCTCAATATCGGTCTCGGACGACGAGGAAGGCGGAAGCGGTGCTGCTAGCCGTTACTGCTCGACGAGGGTGAGAAGGAGGAGGATGCAGAGGGCTTGGGCTCCTCGGAAAACAGAGACGGAAGGGGGGAAGGGGTCGGTGGCTCCGGGGCTTCTCCTGGCGGCTCGTCGGCGTCGGAGGGAAGGGGGTGGAGCTGGTGTTGCCTGCTGCGTTGCTACTGCTTGTGGGTGCTCAGAGAGGTGCGCTCGGGAGAACTCGGGAGGCGCCTGGGCTACTCGGTCGGGGTCGCGGGATCAGAACGGAGGGAGTGGTGGTGGCTTGGTGGTTACTGATGGCGGCGGCGCAGTGAAGGAGTGGAAGAGAGGATATGGGGGCCGATAGTGTTTTTTTTGTGCTTGGGTTCCAATTACAAGAAGTCAAAGAGGAATCCTGGGCAAAGCTGCATTCGGACAACAAGGAAGAGAGAGAGAGGTTGTAGACTTTTAGGGGACCAAACCAAACAGAGGAGGTGAGCTGGGAAAATTAGGAGTGGAGGAATCTTCCTCAGAGAGAGAGAGAGGAGAAAAGAAATTGAATAAAAAGATATTTTGAATACCCGAAAAAAAATATCTTGAAACCCGCTCTTTCGATCTTATCCCGACTCGTTCACAAATAAATTTTAAAATTTTCAATCCGGATTTAATAATGAAATTCTTGAAAAGCAGAATAAAATCTATTTGTATAAATTGAAAATTTGGGCCGGAATTCGCTCTAAGAATTTCAATTTCGATTTAGTAGATTAATGACAAGTTTTCCTTTAAACATCCAAATTAAATCCATTTTATTTTATTTATTTTTAAATTATTATTTAAAAAATCCGGGCCTTTACATCATCAACCTCTAAAAACAAGTCTCGTCCCCGAGACTAAAACCAAAATAAAGTAGGGGTGAAGTTTGAGATTGATGAGTCCAAGGGCCATGTCCAAGGATCTTGTAATCCTCTCGGTTGCGTCTTCCGGGATTCTCACAACATCTTAGTCATGGTCGTGACATCTCCAATTGGCCTTGACAAGTATGCGATAAGCGCCCCTATCGCATACCCGCTTCGACTTTTCGGAAGTACCACAACTCTAAAAGTTCTATAATATCATCACTAGGTCTTAGCAAACACCCTACAGGCGCCCCCATAAAATGCATGTATCCACTTCGTGAAGTATCATAGAGTTGCCCGGGTTTGAAAAGTTTCTAAAGAGATTCCACAATTGAAAATAAAGATTAGCCTCAAAATTCTCGATATCGTTCATTCTTTTACAATCAAAGTTGGTCCTTTTTCAAAATCGTTCAAAATCTTCAAATAAGACGTCTAATCAAGCAACCTTACACCAAAACAAGTCAAATCCTTTCAAATCAAGATTTCGTCAAAATCTTCCAACCACCAGATTAGTTTCTCGCATATCAAACGATCAAATTCAGAAGTTGAGAGGTGGAATCATCCACCTCTAAGGGCTAATCCCATATTCTCTTCCTAGTTTCCGGAATCAAATCAATCCATCATTCTCCATTCAAGCAAGATTCATACGTCATAATAAATGCATAACAGCTTAAACCAATCAATCTCCAACCAACACATCATGCAACAAGTCTCAACCATGTACCCACACAGTGCCACAAGGTCACATCAAGCATCTCCAAATCACACTAAAGGTTATAATGTGCATCTCAACAACATATCAAAATCATAACAATGTCTCGACATCACATCATAAATCATAAAGGGTATCTCACTATCGCATATCAACATCGCAATCATAGTGGGGTCAGTCACAACAAGGGATCTCATTTAACGCATAAATTCACATAGTCGTCCTATCCAATTTCCATCCAGCATTATCATAACAGATTTATCACATCAAACATTTGTATTTGCAAGGTTAGCCACAACGGAATTTCATCACAAGTCAATGAAACAAAACTAATTATAACCACATCAATACAAACAAGGTCATGCTATTAAGATTCAGAAAAAGGAAGATCAAGCATTATATAAATCACCAAAATGTCAGAAAATATAAATAAATCACATAATAAAGGCAATCCTCACATCATACCAGCCAAAATAAAACACAACAACTCGCCCGTCTCCAATCTCAATCCAAGATTAATCCTCTTCTAAACTCAACAACACTAACTCCGACAAAATCCTCTGAAGGAATCCCAATTCATTTCGACACTCCAATCTCACCCCTCATTCCATCAAGCACTCTCACACACCATCCACCTCTAAGAATCCAACTCCTATCTCTAACTCCACACCCGAGTACCTTCTCATACTATATCCTCACTTCTCTTAAGGCCATTTCTTACACTTCCCACACTTCCCAAGATATCACCATCATCATGCCTTGCAAAATTCCTAAAGCTCACTCAGTCTTACCTAAACCAATATCTCTCTCTTGCGACTTATCTCGTAACATCCCGATATTCCTAACCACTCAAGCTCTTTACCCACTCTTCTACCACGCTACCAACGACCTCACCCACAGGTTTAAGGAAGAAGCAATAATTAAAATCATCAAACATAAGGTCTACATCATGTCAACTAGCATTTATAAACATAATATCATGGGTTCAACAAGTCTCGGTTTACCATCATGCTCAATAACCATCGCAAACATCATATATGAACATAATCAAGTCAAGCTAATACGTTGTGTTATAACCTTATCAGATACAATTCAGGCTTTTTAGCATATATAATTCACATTTTACAGGCAAGGGAATTCGAACCATGCTTAGCAACTTAGAGTAGCAACACATCAAGACATCATGGTACATTAGATCCATAAGACATCACATCATATCATCCTAGACGATAGGCAATTAGGCAATAGTCATCATCAAGTCAGCACATCAACACGTAAATCTCATCGCCAAGTTAGTGCAATATCATTGTCAACATGTTCAAAAGGGTTAGTAATTCGAACGGAGAACACTCTCGCTTGCAAGTCATATCTTACTCAGTAACCGAAATTCTTGATGCGTGCCCGTTCCGTTGACATCATTGATCCTGAGGCCCGTGGGTTATGGGCCCACACTTCCGTTGCACTGTTATATCGTTATCCAACTCCTCGTTCTCTTTTCCCATGCGGTCGCTCGTCTAATGTATCGCGCAAGAGTCCAAGTTAGGGGAGATAGGGGAGTGACAAGAAAGGATAACCCAAATTCCCTTTGGGGAAGAAACACGGACCACAACTACAGACGACAATACTAGAGAGAAGACTCTGACCCGGGAATAGTAACAACGCCCTTATGGAGGTCTATTAAGTTACAATTGTGGCAAGCAAACACAAATTCATCATGGGGCATATCATTCATATTAATCCACTCTAACATGTACCTATATCAAGGAGCACGACATACGTATTCATTCCAAAAGACATATTCGAGTGCTACACGGATGCATGCGAGACAAGATAACAGTCTATTATCCCATGAAAGTCGATATGCTTAGTAACTCAAGAAAGATATGCAAGATTTATTGGGTATCACAATTGTCACATATATGAACAATGCACGAGCTTGGTGTATGCATCATACGAGAACATATAAGAGTAACATAGTAACTATCTCATCTAACACAATGATCATATAATAGGTCAAGTATAACACGTAATCATATGACGAGATACATTTAGAAAGCATAGGTCCTACATGATTCTAGAGATACATAGCGTGATACAAGCATAATCATGAGCCGTTAAAAGGATTTCATCATGATATTTACGAAGCACGAGGCATTATCAAAAGTAAGAATGACATCAAGGGCGATAGATTATAGTCATACTAGGAACGAACCATCATAGATCATATATATATGGTACAATAGTCATCACATCATAGAACAAGTACAACACGTGATCATTTAGCGAGTCATATTGGGAATCATAATTAAGCCCTACAGGACACTACCGACATATATCAACATGGATACAATTAATCAAGATAAGGCGATTAGATTCATCCTAACATTCAAGTGTTATGCGTATGTAAAATCATGGTATAGCGTGGTGTGTGATCATGCGATGTGTCAAGTCTTACATTCATGCAAGTGCGAGATGATAAAACCGAGTAATAGGGAAACACTACCGAGAGGTAACATGTAAGCATGCTAAGATAACCATCACGAAAAGCAAGTCGCTCATCGAATTCAACATCAGTCTAATACTGAGTAAAACACCTAATATGATATGAAAGAGGAGAATCACACTATCAGGGACCTAGCTCAAGAGAAAATCAGCAACAACCTAGGCAAGATACGAGTTCGCACAAGTCACAACCGGGGGTCCTACATGATGCTAAAAGCTCAATATAACGTACGATACATGCATGCAACTAATCATGACGACGCGTAAGAAATCACTCAATCATATTCCACGATATAGAAGCATGAGGGAGGTTTTTACGATGTATAACACGAGTCTAAGTATTGAGCAATATGACTAGAATACGGGAACATGAGTTCAAATCAGCACATACTAGGATGAAACATTCATTCACCAAGACTCAATTAAACCTCATATTCTCCATTCCACGCAAGTAACACACAACAATATCAACTTGCAAAATCATCAGCACTATTCAATTTGACGAATACAAAATGGATGGGCATGCGATAGATTCTTGTCACAAAAGGAATAAGGAGCATCGACACATCATCATCTAACATGCTAAGGAGATCATTTCCAGGAAATTGTACAGAGAAGAGTTTATCACACTATCATGGACCTAACCCAGGCGAAAACAAAAAGCATATAGGTTCATATCATATGGTTTATGCTTCCAATCAATCATACGATCAATAGGCCAAGTAAAACATGCTATAAAAACATGCGATCATGATAGAAGGCCAAACACAACACGAGACTGAAGCAATCTAAGCAATCACATATGTAATAGCATGAGCAGTCTGTACTAATAGTCATTCGCAAGGTATATGCAGGAGGCTATAAGATCATGTCATATAGTTCTGAGAGAGTCACCATTACAACCGAACAGGGATCCCTAAGGGCAACCATTGACCTTCCCCAACCGACTCATCACCCCTCTTTCCCGTGGGACTCCGGTACGACTCTTCATGGCAAGAAGACACTGGTTGATCATCATAAGAATCAAGAAAGATAACCCCATGACACCTTACTTTTGACTCAAGATGCCATCAAGAACCACCTTCCAATACTCACTCAGAGAACCTTCATATCCATACATGATTCCGACATAATGTGTTTGCCAACCCGATTCCCCGTGGGAGACACTGATGTTAGAGAGAAAGACTCGATAGCACCATCAAAGGGTTAACAAACATAATGGAGGGCTGTTTCACACAAGCTGGGTTTAACAATGTAGAAATAAGGACACTCCCGCTATCCCGTTTGCACAAGTAAGTCAATGCACATTTTATAGTTAAGACATCCAAATTAGATCACTAGCATAGCAAGCATTCAACACAGAATCAGTTAATAACATTCATAATGATCTCCTTGGAGTCTCCCAACCCATTTGTAAAGAACAAGCTCATATTTTGCCTACCGTTCCCAACTACACCCATTAGGGGTGGTCTAACGCCTTTACTACCCACTCGCGTCCTCATTTGGTCAGTTTTCCTCTTTTATTACAAGTCAAGTTCATTACTTAGTCCAATTTAAGTTAGACATCTTAAGTTCACTTTGCCCCTTTTCAAAATCCTTTCAAATCCTTTGAAATTCATGGGCGATTTTTCCAAAACATACACTCGACCCCTGACGTACCCGAATTGCACAACCTCAGCTCTGATACCATCTTTGTAACGACCCAGAATTATGATTTCCGGGTTACGTTTCAAGGGATAAAACCCCTTGTTCGGATCTTGCAATCCAGGTACGGGTCGAGGTTTCAAACTCATTTTAAGGTTAGTGGAAAGAGGGATTTCAAACCCTAAAAGTCACGAAGGGTCGTTGGGTACCCTTAACCTATCTTAAGACTATGTCGCGAAATTCAATTCAAATGAAAGTAAAGCGGACGCAAGGTTAAGATACAAATGCCACGACAAAGCCGGGTCAAAACCAAATCATAAGCGAGTGATTACCATTTTACCAAGTTACAATATTAGCTAGGTTCTTCGATTCGCCAAAGGGTTTCCCGTCACAGAAGCAAGGAGCAAACAATATCTGCAGAAAATACCTTAAAAAAAAGAACGGGGAAAGGAGTCAGATCGAGCCACTCATGCGGGACCGGCAGTCCTCGCTGAGGCCACATAGTATGTGCTATACCTAATAAAGATGCTCTAATGCAGTACGAAAGTCAAACACACTAGCATGCCCCTAAGTATAATAATGTGCAGAAATACTTAAAGGGCCCAAGACAATGCCAAGTGGCATATCCCTCTCCTACCTCCACCCCCTTCCGATAGGGCGGAGACTGGCCAGCTCGTGAATGCATTCCATCATAATCGGGGGGCACGCATGCCTAATCCGCTCCTCAATGAAGCCCGCAGGCATATCATAATATAAGGAAGTTCATGACTCGATTGACTCAGGGTACCCGATGAGGCTGGGCTACCCTATGACCCTAGCAAAGACTCTAGGACTATCACAGATAACGGCCGTTCTGTTTCAAACGCATAAATTAAACAGATGCTCAATCAATTAGTGCAACCTAAACATGATACTACATGGCATGCTTTTATGCATATGCAACACCTAACATAAAATGCAACAACATGCATGAATGTCCAACCTAAGTAAGCCCCCTAGGGAACTTACCTGAAATGCCGAACAGCAAAAGGTAACGCAAGCGGAGTCCAACAAGCAACAATCACCTAACAAATACAGATATGCATAAGTCTATCTAAATCACACAAGGCGCCCCTAACTATCACACATAACTTCACATATCTCATTTCCGATCATTCCGTCTTATCTAAAATCCACAAAATTCTCAAGCAGGATTCAACAATAAATTCACCGAGTTGAAACAAGTAAATCATTTTCTCAAAGTTTTCCAAACTCTTAAATATCAAGTTAAGTCAACTCATATCTAAAACAATTCTTTTAAAATCTTACTTAACCAAATTCCAACATTAAGCATTTAAACCTTAAAATCAATACCTCAAAATCATATTATAGAAATAATTCCGGCATTTCGGTTTTCCAACAGCAATCGTTAAAAGATTTTTCCGAACTTAAGATATCTTTTTAAATAGTTTATCAAACAATGCTTAACTAAATAAAATATCAAGGGTAAATCCTCTTCACAAATCATAGTTATAATCCGAGCCAATAAATCATTTTAGAATCCCTAAAAGTACATATTTAACATCACAAAATACATGTCTCAATAATATTATTTTAAAATACCCTAAAATGGATAATCATAATTTCAGAAAATACATCTTTTCCAAATACACAATAATATAACAATCAATAAAAGAAATACATTTAACATCAATATAATATAAAATCATCTCACATGTGGATATAACATAATACAAATCATTTAACAATAACAATTTATAACCACATTATACCCAGCAGCCCACAAAAGTTAAACCCAACACTCAGCAGCCCATAACCCGGAGAGAAGACACCAGAACCCGGCCCAAAGAAAGGCCCAATCGAAATCTGAAGGAAGAAAGGACCCAATCTGATGGTGAGTTAACTGAACCGGGTAAAAGAGGCCCGAACCGCCGGTTCACAAAAAGAAAAGGAAAGGGGGGGACGGTTCACAAAACCCTTCTCCCCCAATCTGATAGAACAGGAGCGCTTCTGCTCGGCGATGGAAAACACGGAAGAAAGAAGGCGATTACTAGGTTCCGGCGGCTATTAATCCCGACTCGCTCTCTCCCTCGCCATCACCTTTTCCCGACCTCAATTAACCCAGAAGGACCGACACAAGAGCAAATAGGACGGAGGAAGAGAAAGCTCACCGAGTGGCCGTCGAAAACGTCGCCGGAAAGAGCTCGCCGGAGTTCGATTTGGACCGTCGGAGTCGGAATCACGGGGCTTCTGGCCTAGGAAGGGAAGGAACATTGTAAAGGTGAACCTTTAAGACTTTTAAGAGCGAGATATGGGGAAGGACAGGCTCACCGATTGAAAAAGGGGAAACTGAAGGAGAAGAGGAGGAGGAGACTCGGTGGCTGCTCCAGCGGCTCCGGGTGCTTCCGTGTGGCTCAATATCGGTCTCGGACGACGAGGAAGGCGGAAGCGGTGCTGCTAGCCGTTACTGCTCGACGAGGGTGAGAAGGAGGAGGATGCAGACGGCTTGGGCTCCTCGGAAAACAGAGACGGAACGGGGGGAGGGGTCGGTGGCTCCGGGGCTTCTCCTGGCGGCTCGTCGGCGTCGGAGGGAAGGGGGTGGAGCTGGTGTTGCCTGCTGCGTTGCTACTGCTTGTGGGTGCTCAGAGAGGTGCGCTCGGGAGAACTCGGGAGGCGCCTGGGCTACTCGGTCGGGGTCGCGGGATCAGAACGGAGGGAGTGGTGGTGGCTTGGTGGTTACTGATGGCGGCGGCGCAGTGAAGGAGTGGAAGAGAGGATATGGGGGCTGATAGTGTTTTTTTTGTGCTTGGGTTCCAATTACAAGAAGTCAAAGAGGAATCCTGGGCAAAGCTGCATTCGGACAACAAGGGAGAGAGAGAGAGAGGTTGTAGACTTGTAGGGGACCAAACCAAACAGAGGAGGTGAGCTGGGAAAATTAGGAGTGGAGGAATCTTCCTCAGAGAGAGAGAGAGGAGAAAAGAAATTGAATAAAAAGATATTTTGAATACCCGAAAAAAAATATCTCGAAACCCGCTCTTTCGATCTTATCCCGACTCGTTCACAAATAAATTTTAAAATTTTCAATCCGGATTTAATAATGAAATTCTTGAAAAGCATAATAAAATCTATTTGTATAAATTGAAAATTTGGGCCGGAATTCGCTCTAAGAATTTCAATTTCGATTTAGTAGATTAATGACAAGTTTTCCTTTAAACATCCAAATTAAATCCATTTTATTTTATTTATTTTTAAATTATTATTTAAAAAATCCAGGCCTTTACACTGCCCAATGGCAAGGCTACTGCTCTAGTATATTGATAAGTCAGCATGAATTGTCACTACATGTTTTTAAATGTGTTAAACATCCACATGCATGTTCTAAATTCTGGTTGAGGTGGTCGTCCTCTCACTTTCTTTGTTCATATTCTGCTTTATCACTACCTCACGTTTATGATACGTTCTCCACTTCTCCTTTTGTTCTTATAGCTTTTATCATTCATATTGATATGGATTTTTCTTTTATCCCCAAGTATTTTTATATATGTTGAACATATGGTTGCTCCTTTTATCCTAAAGTATTCTGATGAAAAAAATAAAACACACAATAATTTACTCATGGCATTGTGCGTAGTTGTGAGCAGTGGTGTTTGAATGTAAACTCATGGTGTTGTGGGCGGTTGTGAAGTACAAACACGGAATGGAAGTTTAAGCTTTGAGTATTGACTTTGCTGTCATAGCTTCAGAAGGTATAAAATGCATTTTCTAATTTCTATCATAGATTAACTTGAAAACTCATTCAACCTTTCAAGAAACAATGCTACGCATGCCTTGGTTTGTTCTAGTATTAGATTAACTTTGCATCATTTGTAACTTCTATTACTTCATCATAACTATATAACCACATGAGCCTATGCAGGATTTGAACCTGCATCTTTGTGCGAAAGCACAACGCTCTTCCATTTGAGCTAATAAGCTTGAAATCAAGACCTAGGTGCACAATGTTTTGCTATCATTTCTTTTACCTTGATTTTGTATCATATTTTTTACTGTCATATTTTTTTTGTCATTTATTTTACCTGTCAAACTCAAATACATAAAATTGCAAGGTCTCCTAAATCTCCCTAGTGAAGAACAAAGCATTAACAAAAAAAAGTACACAAAATCCTAAAAATTGACAAGTCTGTATCATAAAATTTCCCCAATATCTTCTTCAAACCATGAAGATCCACCCTTGTAATCTCAAACACTCAACAACCTTGTAATTAACTCAGATGGGCTTGAGATCCAATACGGAGTACTAAAAATCCCCAAACCCTAAATTCAACTTTTCTATCAATTAAATCCCCAAATCAACTCACTAAATCCCCAAAACCTAAATTTCATAATGTTCAAAGAAAAATCGAACACATACCTCCTCGCTTGAACTAATAATCGCCGACTCCACCTACCGGTCTCCACCCAAGCTCGCCAGCATCGGGTTCGTCTTCCACTCCGTCCTTCGTCGACGTTGAGCTCTTCCATGTCCAGTCGTCTCCCTGTTTGCTCGAGTCGATGGTTTGCGGGAGAGAGAAAGATGCAAAGAGGTAAGGGCTAAGAGGCAAGCATTTAACAGAAAGTTAACGTTTTTCATTAATAAGTAACGGAGGGGCACGAGCCGGAAATTGTCCAAACCTTAAGGGTATTTTGCGAAATAAGTACAACTTTGGTACACCATGCGAATTACGCTATACCCTAGGGGTATTACACGAAAATTCCGTTAAAAATAATTTAGCCATTAGGTACTATAAAAATAATTTAATTAAAAATATATATACCATAAAATAATTTCATAATTAATCTTCTCTTATTACCCACCTTCTCTGCGGTCCGTTAATAAATTATATTTTACTATCTTAGTTGTAATTTGTTTAATTAAATTATTAATATCAAAATAGTTTGATTGGAATATTTTTTTATATCGCATAAAATAATTTAAGATTAAATTTAGCAAAAATCAATCA
Organism: Persicaria maculosa; assembly: GCA_963922045.1. NCBI lineage: Eukaryota > Viridiplantae > Streptophyta > Magnoliopsida > Caryophyllales > Polygonaceae > Persicaria > Persicaria maculosa. The sequence goes on along the minus strand of OY998254.1, from coordinate 430,931 downwards.
ATATACAATTACAAATCAATTCAAGTTTGAAATTGACTGGGCACTATTGGAAAAAAAATCCAGAGATTCGGATTATTTTGAAATAATAATGGTATATATATTGATGATATATAATAACGGAAGATATATTATAATTTGAATAGATTATGTATCTAAAAAGATAAGTTTTTTACCTAACTATATTGACTTATTAATTGATGTGGCCCAAAAATATAATACCACTTTAATTCAGAATATGCCACGTAAGCAAAATTAATCCCGCTTTAATCCAGAAAATTATGTGGCCGCGAGGTCGCGCTAGTGGCATCTGTATTAATAGATAGGGTAATCGTATGATGTGACTTAAATATATTGGATCATCATTAATTGACGTGTCAGAAACCCGAGTCGGATTGCACCCGAGAACGACAAAGGCAAATAGTACATAAAACATATGTGAATCACATTAAAAGTCGTCAACCTTTTTAAAGCCCTTAAATTCTAGATAATTCTTCAAATTTACTTATGAGATATTTTGAAGTTAGATTATTTCAACATGACATGTATTAATCTTGTGTGTTGAATTGTTTTGCTTTTCAAAGTTTGGAATTGATGAATACTATGGAGTAGAAGTTAATTTTATAATCTATTTAAATAAAACTACGGAGTTCAAATTTATGTATGCAGTATAATATCATATAACATATATTATAATTATAGTACAAGTTAATTTTGCGTAAATACTATGGAGTTACTTTTAGATTTCAATGATTAATTTATAAAAAAACAGCATAAGAATAAAATTAAGAAATAAGGTTATATTAGATAGATTTTTGCTCTAAAAAGATAAGTTTTTAGCTACCTATATTCGTTTATTAATTGGTGTAGTCCAGAAATATAATACAACTTTAATCCAGGAAAAGCCACGTAAGGGAAAATAATCCCGTTTAATCCAGAAAATTCCGTGGCCATGAGGTCGCGCCAATGGCCTCTGTTTTAGTGTTTTATATAGATATATAGATATAGATATAGATTCGATTATATATTTGATCTGAGCGCCATTCTATATATCTATTTACTTATTTACCAAAGGAAAAAAAATGCATAACATAATTGTTTTGAATTTATAAATTAGTTGAAAAGAGATATAATATAATTAATAAAAAAATACTGAAAATGATTTAATAAGATAAAGTGGATAATAAACTCAAACACACCACATAATAAAAAAATATTAACCCTTACAATAAATTTAAACTATGTAAAAATGAATAATTAATTTATAATTCAATTTTAACATTATAAAAAAAAGCCAATTCATTAACAATTAACTTGATTGCTACAAAAAAGCCGGATGACTTTTTGAATACATAAGTCACATAATGACAATATAGTAATCGAGGTGAAGAAGAGCAAAAATGAAATTCTACGGTCCGAGAGCATACCTCGGCCTGAGTAAATTGATTGAGAACGTATTCTTGAGATTGAGTTATCGAACATTATATAGTTTCGTAAATGACTCCAATATGTATATCCAAATTAAGAATAAATATTTTTGGAAAATAAAATCAAATAATATGATCACACACTTTCCTTTAATAATACATTATATGAGATAAGAGAATATTTTAATATGCGTATTTTCATATTTTTAATATTATAATATTCTGAAATAAATATTCATTGTAAGTAGACAATGGGAAAATTGTAATCGATTTAGTATGGGAAATACATAATTTCAATTTTCAAAAATAAATTAGTCAAAAGATTCAACTCAAGTTCAATATAGGTAGACAATTAAGGAGATGATTACGATCAAAATAAAAAAGGAAACATATCTCAAAGATCTTTCCGATAATATAACCAACCAATAAGAAAAGAGAAATATATTAAAATAATCAGATTTAATTGTGGGCGTGACACGTTAACAAAATGCTAACATAATTAGTAAGATTAATAGATAGTCTTTAAGTTTTCAGTTTACGAAGTATTGCATTGTCTTCCCTCTTTTTATCTTGGGAAATGTTGTGAGAATGTGAGTTGAACAGGGTTTGTTTTTGTGTTTAGATTATAAAATCGGGATTCATGTTATAATCGATTAGTTTAAACTAATAGGTACGTAGTATGAACTAGAGCTCGTGAATATAAGCATAGTAATGAGCTGAAATATGAGCTTCTTTGATGTTATTATACTCGTATAGAGAGAGAAACTTGACTGCCAGTTTAGTCTTTATTTTTTTTTTTTGACAGTAGGCAAAAAGTAGATCGACAACGCGATCTTGAAGCCATCAACAGATGGCTTGAAAGACCCTACAACGAGGGTCGCCAGTCAAAAAAGAAAAAAAAAACACTAGCCTAAGCCTAATATTACAAATTACAAATAAAGAGAAAATTAAAACATCTAGAACTTGAGCCTTAAAGATAAAATTAAAACATCGATTTAGAACTTGCGCCTTGTTTCTTGATATCATCTGGATCGGTGGCTTAGACTGCTTGCATGCAAGCCAATGGAGTTGTTGATCGAGTTTGACAAGGTTGGCTTAGAAAGCGACGATGGTTGTGATTCTGATTCCGGATTCAGTGATGGCTAAGCTCGAGGAAGGCTCCAACCCCGGAAAGCCAATCACCAAGTTGAGGCTGCCATATGGAACAATGCTGAGAACAAGAATTAGTTGTAAGCAAAAATTGAAAAAGAATATGTATTTTTTTTTAAAGGGAAAAAAGATATTTGAAGATTTGTAGAGGCAGGACTTAATTTTTGGACTGGAAGAAAGTTTTTTTTTTTTTTGGTTATTTGTTTTTTTTTTCCGGTTTAGGATTGGAAGGCAGTTTTTTTCTTTTTTGAGATTTTGTAACGGCCCGGGATTATGATTCCCAGGTTACGTTTCGAGGGATGAAACCCCTAGTTAGGATCTTGCGCCCCGAGTACAGGTTGAAGGTTTGAAATTCTATCCTAACATTTTGAAGTGGGATTTCATACCCAAAATTCGAAGGGATCGTTGGAATCCCCGGGAAAGTCCCTTGTACCTGTCATACGTCTAAGCGTAGAAAACCAACAGTAATGCAGATAGTAGACTCAAGATGCAATACAAGAGGGTGCCACGGCTGAGCCGGGTCAAAACAAAACCAATAAGTGTATTTATCAAAATCTAAGGTTAGACCATTTCCTTGCAATCGCCCAAGAGAGTTCCCACGTCACAGAAACAAGGAACAATAATGCTGCAAAACAAACCTAAAAAAAATGTATGCGGGGCGGTGTCAGATCGAAGCCCTACGCAATATAGTCCCAAACAAGCAGACACATACACACGCTAGTCCTGATAAAGATGTTTCTAGATGCAAGGCGGAATGTTAACACACTAACATGCCCCTAAGATCAAGTGTGTAAATATAATAAGGCCTTAGCACCGAATACCAAGTGGTATATCCCTCTCCTACCTCCACCCCCTTCCGATAGGGCGGAGACTGGCCAGCTCGTGAATGCATTCCATTATCATCGGGTGGCACGCATGCCCAACCCGTATCCACAATAAAGCCCGCAGGCATCTCATAATATAAGGAAGTTCATGACTCGATTGACTCAGGACGAGACCCGATGGGACTGGGTCGTCCTATAACCCTAGCAATGACTCTAGTTACTTCACAGATAACGGCCATTATGTTTACACAAGCAATGAGTAGACGAATGCTCAATCATGAGTGCAATCCTAGCAGGATACTACATGGCATGCTTTATTATGAATGCAAGCACCTAGTATGCACATGGCTACAAGCAGGGAGATCTCTTTTCGAATCTGAGTGAGCTCATATAGGAACTCACCTGGATGTGCAGAACAGCAAAAGGCAATAACTAGGTATACAGGAAGCCAACATGTCATAGATGATCACCTAACACATATATAAGTAATATAAATAAGTCTACTCCTAATATTACTTAAAGCATATAATATCACACACAAGTCATCAAATTTATTCCTCATTTTCCCAAGATTTCCCAAAACTCTTATAAAACCTCAATTTAGATCAAATCACCATTCAAAACGCTTTCTCAAATCATCCAAAAATCTATTTATAAAACATTACCCTTTCATCAACTTATTTTACTATTATTTCAAGACAAATCCGACAAGGTTAGTATATCTCCAAAATTCCTCTTTTTAAATTTATTAAATCAATCTCCATTTATCAAATCAATTCCAACCTTTAAAACCTTTTCCAAATTCTCTTTAAAAATCCAAGTCCAATAATATAATATTTTAAATCACCATAATAATTTTATAACTTTAAATCCAAATAATAATATCTTGTTTTTAAACATATCAATAATATCATATAATATTTTATATTCCATTAAATATATTTTATATCAAAATGCATTTGTATTCAAATCCCCTTATTTTATAAAAATTATAAACCAACCCTCATATTTTATTAAATATCAAAACCGACCCTCCCTTTTATTAAACCCAAACCGAACCCCCTTTATTTCATGAAAACCCCAAAACTGGACTTCCTTTAAAAAAAAAATAGGCCCAAACATCTACCCTTTAAACACCCAATTCAGCCCACAAAAATTAGGCCCAAAAGAAATTCCCATTCTTCCATCCCTTTCTGTAATCCGAATTGGAAGAAAAAGGAGGGGCCCAGGGAGGTGACTTGGCAGCTGATGTGGCAAGTGGAAGCGGGACCCACGAGTGGGGAAAGGGGGAGGGAGTTACTGTTCATCTCCTTCCCCCATTTGGCTCCTGCGTTCAAAATCGAAGAAGGAAAGAGGGAGAGGGGTGACCCGCCGGCGGCGACTGGTGGCTCCGACCACCTCCCGACACCAAGGACAAAGAGTACACAAGAAAAGGGAAGAGAGAGAGGTGCTCACCGAGAGGTTTCCGACTGCGTCGGATCGCCGGAATCTTCGCCGGAAATCGATTCGGCTTCGTCGGAGTGGAAAACGTGTAGATCTCGGCCTAGGACAACAATAGGCGATTAAAGGTGGATTCTTTATGGTTGTTTCGAGCGAAAGGGGGGGCAGAACGAGTCTTAGCGAGCTGGTCACGCGAAGACAGGGGAGGAGTGGCTCGGGGATGGGTGTCGGAGGCTCCTGGGCAACGGCTCGAGCCCCTGGGCGGACTTCGGAGGGGAGGAGCTACTGCTGCTCGACTTGGAGGAGAAGGAGGAGGATGGGTGCGCTGGGTTCGCTCACGACAAACGGGGGAAGAAGGGAGGCGGGAGCGGCTCGGTGAGGCTCGGTGGCTGGGCTCCTGGCGTTTCTCGGGGCGTCGGGGAGGTTGTCGAAGTTGCTCCTGCTGCTTGGTCGAGGCAGAAGAAGGTTGAAGGAGGAAGAGGTGGGTGTGGGCTTGGTGTTTTCTCCACGGCAAAACAGGGGAGATGGAGAGCGGCGTTGCGGTGGTGGCCGGCGACGGTGGTGGAGGGTGGTGGTGCGTTGGCAGCGAAAGGAGGAGGGCTGGTGTTGAGTTAAAAGGAGATAAGGGGGAAGGAGCTTATTTGTTGTGTGAATTTTGAAGCACAAATGGAGTACAACTCTTTTGAAATCAAATGGAAGAAGGGGCGATGGGATCTGTCGATATGAGGTTGGCGTGGGTTGTGTGTGTTGGAACTGATTTGGAAAAAAAAACAAATTGGGGATGAGTTGTTTACAGCTTGGTCAAACAGTAAGGAGAAGGGGTCCTTCCTTGCTACCAATATCAGGTTTAAGGGAAAAAGACAAAAAGGGCTACACCAGCCTACTAGCCTATTACTGATCGAAAAGAGGGGAGAGGAAGGAGACATATAAAATTGTCTCAAAACCCACATTCAAAATATCCGGAATTAAATTCTCGAACCCCACTATTTTGTATAAATTTAAAAAAATTGAGCCGAAATTCGCTCTAAAATTTTCAAGTTAGATTTACTAAATTTAGGACGAGTTTTGCTTGAAATATCCGAATTAAATTCAATTTAATTTAATTTTTATTTTTAATTTTTTTTTTGTCCGAAAATTAGGATTTAAAAATCCGAGCCTCTACATCATCCACCTCTAAAAACAAGTCTCGTCCCCGAGACTAAAACCAAAAAAAGTAGGGATGAAGTTTGAAATTGATGAGTCCAAGGACCATGTCCAAGGATCTTGCGATCATCTCGGTTGCGTCTTCCGGGATTCTCACAACATCCTAGTCACGATCGTGACATCTCCAATTGGCCTTGACAAGTATGCAATAAGCGCCCCTATCACATCCTCGCTTCGACTTTTCGGAAGTACCACAACTCTAAAAGTTCTACAATATCATCACTAGGTCTTAGCAAGCACCCTACAAGCGCCCCCATAGAGTACTTGTATCCACTTCGTAAGGTATCATAGAGTTGCCCGGATTGGAAAAGTTTCAAAGGGGATTCCATAGTTGAAAAAGATTGGCCTTAAAATCGTTGAAATTTTCGATCATGTTTGGTTTCTCAAAATCCAAGTTAGTCTTTTTCAAAATCGTTTAAAACCCTTCAAATCAAGCAACCTCTCAACTTCAAAACCATTCCAAAGCTTTTAACAATCCATGTTGGTCAAGCAAATTCAGAATTCAAGAGGTGGAATCATCCACCTCTAAAGGCTAATCCCATATTCTCTTCCTAGGTTCCAATCTCAAAAGCAATTCCAATCTACGAATCTCTAGCCATTATCAGAATCGATATAACCAAGACATGCCACATCATAACAACCCAAACACCGAAATTGGCCATGCCAAAACAGTAACATAAATAGCCATTACCAACTTTGTCGCACACCAGTATATTAGAACGTCACACTCAACATTAGCATTTCATGTCCTATGTGTCAACAATAAGAATGCATCGAGCAGGAATATCATTTTTGAAAGGGCAACACACAAACACATCAAGTCTCAACCTAAGTAGATCACATCAGCATGGTTTCCTACTTACCACTACCAACACAGCAGAATTTTGTCATAATAGAGGTGTCAGTCTAATAGAAAGACAACAAGTCAACACAACAAAATCCATTTCAACAAGATTCAGCAAGCCAAGATATTCACCATTTTCATAGCCAAAAATCTAAATGAAAATCAAATTTTGAAATATCAATGCATATAGGTATCACCACAATCACGTACATTTCAGCAATTTATGTTCAAGTGTCAACATAGAATCGGTCACGCCCTCATGGTTTAGCAATAGTATAGTCTAGCAACATAGTAGAATAAGATATTATTGCCACATCAACATTTAACTTAACAGGATATCGCGTACCAACATATCAAGATAACATGGACCCTTATACCATGGACCCTTCATTCTACTATCACTTAATCCCCAAGTATTTCATATCAGCATATAACATGATCTCACACTAGGTTTATACATCATTATCTTTCATTGCCTCAACCAGTCACATGTCATAAGTCCTAAGATACTATCATAATCAACAAGTATTGCAGAATATCAGGTATAGACATAGCAAGACAAGTTACCACATAACCTCATGCTAATAATAATTTGACCAAAGGTAATATCATGCCAACATTGCAATATCATATTGTCACATATTATCGGGGCACATAATATCATTATTACCAACACAAGTCAGGATTTTAGCAGGTATAATTCACATTCCATGAGTAAAAGAATTCAGGCAAGGCCTACCGACACAGAGCACCAATCATATCACAAGGTCAGTCAATTAGAAACACCAAAACACTAGGATTCATAATCATAAGTAGAAGTTAACCAAGTAACGTCCACCACCAGTTCATCATTCCAAGAATCAATATGTCAGTTCTGGGACCTGGGGTTTATGGGCCCACCGTGCTTCCACTGCACTGCTCATGTGCTATGTGGCTAAACGTGCTCTTCTCTACGCCATCGTTTGTCAAAGTATTGCAAGCAACTTTTAAGTTAGTGGAGATAGGGGAGAGACAAGGAGAACAACCCGGACTCCCCACAGAACCGAACACAGACCAACTAATGATGACACGGCGAAAAACAAACAAGATCCTAACCCAAGGAGTAAGGTGCCCTTATGGAACTCTATGAGATCACAATTGCAGCAAGCAAGACACATACCATTCGTGGAGTAAACTAGTCACATCACTGAACACTAACATGCACCTACCTTGATGAAAGATGTTAACAAATAGGGGCATAAGAGGCTAGCTAGCAACTTTTCATTTCATATATTAGACAAGCTTGATATGTATAAGAAACATGTATATACGAATGCAATAATAGATTGGTGCGGCACAAAGCTTATGTAGAATCTAGCAAAAAGCACAAAGCATTACACGTAGGGTAAATTGTTCATGACAGACTGAAAGGTAAACATAGGCAGGTCATAATTAATGTGGAATCATATATAGACCTATCGAGATGTTTCATATCCATCGGACTAGACCATGAAAGGATCATATAAAGCCATATAGAAACCATGCCATGCAACAACAACGTTCTTATGATCGGGTAAGTGCGGGATGTCGGCATATAATGAGCTATGGTTGGAAAGCAGTCCTCCATGATACTAGTAATATCTATTTAAGGAAAAGCACAATCAAAGGTAATCATTGATCGAGGAACAATTTATCACCAAAATCACAGTTCATGCATACATGCATCTACCATGTCGTAGGGTACAACATGCAACGTGGTATTCAACTACTAATTAACACATATTTCATAAAAGTATGAGTTCATACAATTAAGCATTGGAAGGGGATCACGTGATAAGGACAACAATTCAGATGAGAACACTCCTAAGCATGTCACTAATCATGCTTAACATGAGACAACCACGTGGAGGCATAGCATTCTAGCTGGACTAACAATACTTAACATGTTCGGACAATCATAAGATCATGTAGAGAGAGTATAACAAGGCTATCACAACCTATGACAAGGGTGGCTACATGAGATGTAAGTTGAGCATGCGATCGTACAAGTCATATCTCTGCAGACATAGATTTTACAAGGTACTACATGACAGTCACAAATGTACGTGAATAAGATGCATCGAGCAGCTCCACATAATAGTGGGAGGGACATAGAAGTTTAAGCAGGACTACTATTGCACCCAATCATTAGCACGTATAAAAGTAACATAAGCAGTTGTGATGAAGGAGTCATGCGCATATCATAGTGCAAAACAGGACAAGGCTCCTAAGATATCATGCTTCAAGGGGGCGGTATGCTACATTATGTATGCTAGGGTAATCATGCAAGGTGCCAGATTATTCATTACGGAAGCCTTAAAAGGTCGGGGGCATGTAGAAACAACATCGAGTGATGAGATGATCGTCACACATTGATAATCACCTAATGCTTAACATGCGTTGAAAATAGGCACTAACTCTATAACTGGGTCCATCAATTCCTAACCAGTTAAAAGGATCGCCCATTAGAGATGTTGGAAATAATACAAGACTCTGCAAAGTTTATTCCACGAAAGTGCAGATCGTAATGCAAGTAAGGCATGAATACACACAAACCATAATTCATGGGTACTATAAGATATATTTTAACATGATAAGATGCACGGCTACGCAGCATAGGTTACATGTTTATTTGGCAACTAGCACAAATGCATTTAAGGGGTCAACCAATTGTAATGTGACCATATGAGGACAAGAAGGGAATATGACGGAATGACAATATTAGCTTAAGATAGTACGACTTCACATGAATATAAAGCATGCAAGTACATAGGTATAGATTGAAAATATACAACCAGGGCATGTATTTAACATAAGGATATATCAAGTCACATCGTGATCCTATATAATGCTTGCAATACATGATAACACATGGATAGGATGATAGATAGTTACGGGTTCATGCAAATATTTACGGTACATGCACAAAATGTCAAGTCATACATTCAGGGAAATACAAGAGGATACCATTGAGCAGGAGGAACACCATGGAAATCAGGAAGGTCAGAATGTTATGGTTTAGTGGTCATAACGGCATGAGGAGTAGCAAGAGTTAGACTAACATGCTAAAGGTCACACTATCATGATCCTAATCCATGAGAGAGAGTGTAAACATCATGCGAGTTTGTAACTTGCGACATATGCATTCAATTCATCATTAGTATGACAATGTGGGGAACCAATAAAGTTAGGTTGCGCATGCCTAGAGGTATGACAGGAATACAACGAAGCATGACACGAGACCTAAACAAGGTAGCCAAGCATGGATACATAATGACATACAACCACAATTCCACATTAAGGATCATCATCATAATATATGCTCGAAATACCACATCATGTCGAGTCATGCATATACGAAACCAGTAATTATAGTGGTGTGTGCTCATGCGGTGTGTCAGGTCATATATTCATGAAAATATGTGAAAAGCATGGAGATCATTATGGCATGACAGTTAGGTAAGTATGCTAGAACTTAGGCATCATATGAAGCGGGTTGAACATCAAGTTGTAACACGCACTCATCAAGTAAATAGTCCATTCTATCAGGATATCATAATGAAAGGATCACTCTATCATGAGCCTATTTGCAGAGAGTACATTAATCATGCGGTTTCCTAACATATGACACGTTCATTCAAGCATTAGTATAAGAATGCATATACTAAGTAGATCATGTTGGGATGATATGGGCAATGAAGGGTAACATGAACCTAAGCAATGGCTAAACATGGACATCCAGGCATGTAGGCATAAATTCACACTAACAATCAATCTGCAAGTCTAAGGGGTAGTACATATAGAATCATGCAATCATGGACGTAACAATTAAGATAACCCGACAGAGATCTACAAGGGCGACTCTGACTCACTCCCAGAATCCCCACAACTTGTTTCCCGTGGAGTATTAATGTGACTCTCGAGTAGGGTAGCAAATGGATCAAGTAAACATCGTACTCCAATACAACCTCAAATGTGGTTATTCCTCCCAATTTCCCGTAGATCACACCGACATCGCAAGAAAAGCTCAATAAAGACGTTTAGCGGGGTCGGGAAAAGAAGACCGAAGAAGGAAGTAGTCAGGTTTAAGAGATCAAAGGCAATCCCACAAGGACTGGAATCCCGACTCTATAATGGTAGAAGGTCTCTCCCGCTATTCCATTCACATAAGCATTTAACCCATGACTCATAGTCAAGAATATCAACCAGGTCTTCAATTTAAGCAAATGGCACTCAGCACAAAACAATCAACAATCAAGCTATCCTATGGGCCGCCCTTCGAGGGGTGACTAACCGGAGGGGCAAAACCTCACGGTCTCTACCTAACTCGCCAGTCCAGCCACTACGACGCAAAGCCTTGGAGTCTTGTAGGCCCATCTGTAAAGAACAAGCTATATTTTGCCTACCCGTTCCCAACTACATCCAATAGGGATGGTCTAGCGTCTTCACTACCCCTTCGTTTCCCCTGTTTGATTACCAGATTTACTAAGTCGAGTTCATATTTAGTCCATTTGAGTTAGCCATATTAAATTCATTTTGCCCTTTCTAAAACATTTTGAAAAACCATTTGAAAACCTTGGGCCACTTTCAAAACCACTTCAACCTATCATACTCGGTTTGCATAACCTGAGCTCTAATACCATCTTTGTAACGGCCCGGGATTATGATTCCCAGGTTACGTTTCGAGGGATGAAACCCCTCGTTAGGATCTTGCGCCCCGAGTACAGGTTGAAGGTTTGAAATTCTATCCTAACATTTTGAAGTGGGATTTCATACCCAAAATTCGAAGGGATCGTTGGAATCCCCGGGAAAGTCCCTTGTACCTGTCATACGTCTAAGCGTAGAAAACCAACAGTAATGCAGATAGTAGACTCAAGATGCAATACAAGAGGGTGCCACGGCTGAGCCGGGTCAAAACAAAACCAATAAGTGTATTTATCAAAATCTAAGGTTAGACCATTTCCTTGCAATCGCCCAAGAGAGTTCCCACGTCACAGAAACAAGGAACAATAATGCTGCAAAACAAACCTAAAAAAAATGTATGCGGGGCGATGTCAGATCGAAGCCCTACGCAATATAGTCCCAAACAAGCAGACACATACACACGCTAGTCCTGATAAAGATGTTTCTAGATGCAAGGCGGAATGTTAACACACTAACATGCCCCTAAGATCAAGTGTGTAAATATAATAAGGCCTTAGCACCGAATACCAAGTGGTATATCCCTCTCCTACCTCCACCCCCTTCCGATAGGGCGGAGACTGGCCAGCTCGTGAATGCATTCCATTATCATCGAGTGGCACGCATGCCCAACCCGTATCCACAATAAAGCCCGCAGGCATCTCATAATATAAGGAAGTTCATGACTCGATTGACTCAGGACGAGACCCGATGGGACTGGGTCGTCCTATAACCCTAGCAATGACTCTAGTTACTTCACAGATAACGGCCATTCTGTTTACACAAGCAATGAGTAGACGAATGCTCAATCATGAGTGCAATCCTAGCAGGATACTACATGGCATGCTTTATTATGAATGCAAGCACCTAGTATGCACATGGCTACAAGCAGGGAGATCTCTTTTCGAATCTGAGTGAGCTCATATAGGAACTCACCTGGATGTGCAGAACAGCAAAAGGCAATAACTAGGTATACAGGAAGCCAACATGTCATAGATGATCACCTAACACATATATAAGTAATATAAATAAGTCTACTCCTAATATTACTTAAAGCATATAATATCACACACAAGTCATCAAATTTATTCCTCATTTTCCCAAGATTTCCCAAAACTCTTATAAAACCTCAATTTAGATCAAATCACCATTCAAAACGCTTTCTCAAATCATCCAAAAATCTATTTATAAAACATTACCCTTTCATCAACTTATTTTACTATTATTTCAAGACAAATCCGACAAGGTTAGTATATCTTCAAAATTCCTCTTTTTAAATTTATTAAATCAATCTCCATTTATCAAATCAATTCCAACCTTTAAAACCTTTTCCAAATTCTCTTTAAAAATCCAAGTCCAATAATATAATATTTTAAATCACCATAATAATTTTATAACTTTAAATCCAAATAATAATATCTTGTTTTTAAACATATCAATAATATCATATAATATTTTATATTCCATTAAATATATTTTATATCAAAATGCATTTGTCTTCAAATCCCCTTATTTTATAAAAATTATAAACCAACCCTCATATTTTATTAAATATCAAAACCGACCCTCCCTTTTATTAAACCCAAACCGAACCCCCTTTATTTCATGAAAACCCCAAAATTGGACTTCCTTTAAAAAAAAAAATAGGCCCAAACATCTACCCTTTAAACGCCCAATTCAGCCCACAAAAATTAGGCCCAAAAGAAATTCCCATTCTTCCATCCCTTTCTGTAATCCGAATTGGAAGAAAAAGGAGGGGCCCAGGGAGGTGACTTGGCAGCTGATGTGGCAAGTGGAAGCGGGACCCACGAGTGGGGAAAGGGGGAGGGAGTTACTGTTCATCTCCTTCCCCCATTTGGCTCCTGCGTTCAAAATCGAAGAAGGAAAGAGGGAGAGGGGTGACCCGCCGGCGGCGACTGGTGGCTCCGACCACCTCCCGACACCAAGGACAAAGAGTACACAAGAAAAGGGAAGAGAGAGAGGTGCTCACCGAGAGGTTTCCGACTGCGTCGGATCGCCGGAATCTTCGTCGGAAATCGATTCGGCTTCGTCGGAGTCGAAAACGTGTAGATCTCGGCCTAGGACAACAATAGGCGATTAAAGGTGGATTCTTTATGTTTGTTTCGAGCGAAAGGGGGGGGGGGGCAGAACGAGTCTTACCGAGCTGGTCACGCGAAGACAGGGGAGGAGTGGCTCGGGGATGGGCGTCGGAGGCTCCTGGGCGACGGCTCGAGCCCCTGGGCGGACTTCGGAGGGGAGGAGCTACTGCTGCTCGACTTGGAGGAGAAGGAGGAGGATGGGTGCGCTGGGTTCGCTCACGACAAACGGGGGAAGAAGGGAGGCGGGAGCGGCTCGGTGAGGCTCGGTGGCTGGGCTCCTGGCGTTTCTCGGGGCGTCGGGGAGGTTGTGGAAGTTGCTCCTGCTGCTGGGTCGAGGCAGAAGAAGGTTGAAGGAGGAAGAGGTGGGTGTGGGCTTGGTGTTTCCTCCACGGCAAAACAGGGGAGATGGAGAGCGGCGTTGCGGTGGTGGCCGGCAACGGTGGTGGAGGGTGGTGGTGCGTTGGCAGCGAAAGGAGGAGGGCTGGTGTTGAGTTGAAAGGAGATAAGGGGGAAGGAGCTTATTTGTTGTGTGAATTTTGAAGCACAAATGGAGTACAGCTCTTTTGAAATCAAATGGAAGAAGGGGAGATGGGATCTGTCGATATGAGGTTGGCGTGGGTTGTGTGTGTTGGAACTGATTTGGAAAAAAAAACAAATTGGGGATGAGTTGTTTACAGCTTGGTCAAACAGTAAGGAGAACGGGTCCTTCCTTGCTACCAATATCAGGTTTAAGGGAAGAAGACAAAAAGGGCTACACCAGCCTACTATCCTATTACTGATCGAAAAGAGGGGAGAGGAAGGAGAAATATAAAATGATCTCAAAACCCACATTCAAAATACCCGGAATTAAATTCTCGAACCCCACTATTTTGTATAAATTTAAAAAAATTGAGCCGAAATTCGCTCTAAAATTTTCAAGTTAGATTTACTAAATTTAGGACGAGTTTTGCTTGAAATATCCGAATTAAATTCAATTTAATTTAATTTTTATTATTATTATTATTTTTTTGTCCGAAAATTAGGATTTAAAAATCCGAGCCTTTACAGATTTGGCTAAACAAACAGAATCTGGGAGGAGGGAGGGCTGTTAATGGAGGAGGAGAAAGGAAGGAAGACGCCGGAGGATGGGGAGGGCGGGCGGCCAGGGAGTCGAGGAGATCGATTACCGGCGCCCCTGGGCCCATCACGGCCAGGATCAGGAACCCCGGGTGGCCAGACCATCGCATGCAGCAGTGGAGGACAGACGGGGGTGGTGGGGATAGTCTCACCAGAACGCCGGAGGAAGGGAGAAGCGGCGACGGCGGGAGCTTGGACGGAGCGACGCTGTGGAGGAGGGCCTGAGTCAGTGGGCTGTCGTGCGGGCCGTCGAGGAGGAAACCGGTACCCAAAAGCGGCGACGACGGCGGGTGCTTGTGGGACCACTGCACAGGCCACCGGAGCGGAGAACCACCATTAGTGGCGGCGGCGGCGGCCGGAGCAGGGGCCGCGCTGACGGAGATCTCTAAAAGGGTTGGATTTTTGTTTTTAGGAAGGTTTTTTGGGAGGATTTGTGGGCTAGGGTTTTTGTTTCATGGGTTGTGCTAAGAGGTGATGGTGGGTGATTTGGAGGCGTGGGTCGCGGCCGACCGGGAATGTAGCCGGAGGCGGTGGTAGTGCTACATGTTGATGGCGGCTAGGGTTTTCCAAGGGAGAGAAAGAGAGCTTTTTTTCTACTCACCTCCATTTTTGTTTTCTTTATTTAACACGAATTCACTATTTTTTGGTTTAAAAGGCGGGCAATGCCTATTTTATTTCATAGATAATATTTTCAGGGATTCAAATTCAGTGGCTGACAGAATTGCATGAGGATCCAGAACTCTATGTTCATGCCCGTTCGGATGCGTTATGAAAGAAGCCGCATAGCCGGCGTTTTTCCTAATTTTTACATGCTTCCAAAAAAAAAGATAACATTAGTTCAAAGCCTCAACCCGGAAGTCGAGGGTACAATCTCACAGATGCACTCTGGAGGGTCGTAAAAAGTGACAAAATAATCATCCATCCTAACCGCATAATCTGCTAACGAATCGGCGGCATTATTAGCTTGCCGCCTCACCTATCTAACCTTCACCTCCCATCCTATCCGATGATAGATCGACATTTCCGGATGAGATGGCCATTCTCTCCTACCGGGTCTCTATCCTCCATCAATTATGAGCAATGGCCACACTTAAAAGCGAATCCCTGCACAAAGGATCCGTGGTGGCTCCTAAAAATACCACCTCACCTCCACCCGACCACAACAAGCTGCGGTGGATAGTGATGCTGCTGTGGTGCAACATTGATTTTCTATAGAGGGGTACATGTGCCATAATGTGATGGAATTCAAATTTAGTGTCGGGGTAATAATAATCAAGTTGGATAATATACCGAATATGATACATTTTTTCCTCTATAGCTAACCGTCAATACTGGAAATTAAAGATAAATTAGGGTTTAGGACATCGCGTTCATATTGACGTAATTTTACCACATAGCTTAAGCTATTGAGTTATTGTAGTGGATTTCAATATATAATTAAGTTGTTGCGGTATTCTACACTTGTTATCGGAATATTTATTAAAAATTTGTGATGAAAATAAATTTTCGTATAAAACATAGTACCAAATTACAAGCTTGCCGCCAAAATTGGATGGTTTTGTGGGTGATTTTGTAAAAATCTTCTACTTTACGGGTCATCTAGTATAATATCCCAAATAAAATGTGCATTTCGAATAAAAAATCTACATAAAGAAAATCGAACGCTTCGTCGACTCGGCGAAACGGAGCTATAGACACCGGAACCCTAGATTCTCTCAATCCCACAGAATTTGAAGAGGTATCAGATTTGAAGATCAGGTTACACTTCGCTTCGATTCGAGCACTTCTTGTTTATTAAGATCAAATGCAAGTTTGTTGAAGGATTTGAACCAGCGGAAAGTAAATGATACGAGGAACATGACTAGGTGCCTCCTTACCTCTTATGTTCTTTAGGAGCTTCCTTCTCGGATTTCTTAGCAGTGGGGTCAGCTCTGATAGCAGCATGGACTTTCTTGTACATTTCCTCGAGACTGTCAGCTTCAACACCCTTCTTCACATACTCACTAAAGTGAGACTGGTATTTTTCTGGTTCATCTTCGGTCAAGGTCTGCACATATTCAAAAGATGCAATATTATGAACAAAAACATCATAAATCCAATCTCTTACAAAACTACTTTGAATTACAGTGTTTATGATCTTCCTAGGCAAAAGTAAGCATAGACTTATATGCTCGTTTTATGCTTCCCCAAAACTCATCTCAGTAGTCCATCTTTGAGAAATATTGTAAGAACACTCACCCTCATGTAATCACCAACATGGCCACCATAGATGTACTTGCGGTGGACCTCAGCATCAAGTTGCTTGTTATCCTTGCTGAATCCAGCAAAACGCTTTTCATCGTGAGGAATATCGAGTCCTCCATCAAGGGCACCCTGTGGAATATTAAACAGTTATTAGCAAAGTCATAACAAATTTAGAAGACGATAAATGAACAACAGAACCCATTTAATCTAGATTCTGGTCCTGATTGGGAACATTTCTTATAATTTGACAGAATATGTCAGCTGAATCATCACAGCAATGTCAAAAACAGAAAATATCAGAAAGGTACCTTGAGAGCTCCGAATACACAATTGCCAGTTGTAGTCCTCAAGAGGCCAACATCCAAGAGAGCACGGAAAGGCCTCCTGCTTTCCCCAAGATCAACAGAGAAATCTTCTCCGGTAGCTTCAACATTCCCCTCATATTCATCATCCATCTCAAGCTGTTTAAGCACCCGACGGGCCAACAATAGTCCAGTACAATAAGCTGAGATCAAACAACTGATATCAGAAAAAAAAAACACAATAAAAGTAGTAAGCATAAAGGAAATCAAAACCCACCTGCAGCATAGTTGGTAAGTCCCACTTCAAGTCCATAGCGAGGTAATTCATGGGCATATGCAGCTGAAAGGATCATGTCCCCAGCTATGGTAGCAGAAACAATTTGTGCAGTGATGTCTTTGTTGGTCTATGAAATAAGTTAAGGTGGAAACTAAATTTACCACGAAAAAAGGTAGCAGCTACTGCTAGCCATAACAACAAAACAATGAAAAACTAGGAATTATCAAATGCCTAAGACGAGGACAGATTTTGTCAAATCTATCCACCATAAAGACAAGACACTAGTTGCTAAAAACAATGATCACAATCATAATGTAAATGATTCAAGATCAGGATACAAATCGGACAACAAATCTGTACTTTGGTGTGTTGTACTTGTTCTTATCCTGATTAATCAAGCGGATTCTTGCACGGTAGTCGGTCTTTCCCTCTGCACCATCATTACAGGAGGGTCATTTCATCAGATCAGTACATTACAGCTTTCGAAAAATTTGCTTTTAGGGAGACATTGAGCACAAACTGAAGAAACAACTTACCACGTCTTCTCTTGTACTTGACTTGAAACCTCTTAAAGTAGGCCCTCGACTTTTGAGATTTAACAAAGACCTGTAACAAATTCAGCATCATACATGAAATTCGGCCAAACAATGCACTTCGGCATCTTACAAACAGAACCAGAAAATGTGATTCAATAAGCATGAATTGAATCAAATCCCTTTTCTCCCTAAAAGATTTTTATTTTCTATTCCAACAAGGTTCACTCTCACAACTACCGAAACCTATGAAATCCAAATCATGTAAAATCACAAATAGCCAAAACGACGTAAGCGAGTGAAGGCGAACAGTCATTCCACTTCATAAAAGCGAAATCGCATCCCGCAGTTAAACGCGAATCCCGTAATTGGCAAGCTATATCTTGGAATTAATTTAAATTGTTCAAATCGGTGACTCTAGAAAAAAGGACACTGAATCCCGTAATGCACCATGTCAACTTCCAACAGGAACGATACTGGAATCGAATCAATCTCCAACATACAACATTCAACCTAAATTGATAACTGAAGCGATTAAGCGATGGAGAATCAAAGAGCTTACCATGGCTGCAGATGATTGAAGCAAGCAGATACGGAGATAGGCAGGGGCGGCTCAGCTGGAATGACAAGCCGAATCTTATATGAGGTAGGGTTTCGGTTTTCCTGATCCCTTTGTTCATTCATTTCATTTTTAATTTTAAAACTAAAACAATACTGTTGGGCCAAAAAACTTAATGGGCCTATAATTGGATCAGAGAGTTAAAGTTGAGCCCAAATATTCCCTTGTTTCCTTTTATTGGCAACGGAGACGGCATATAGCCGGAAGAATCTCCCTCCCCCCGCTCTATCCGTGCCTCTGAATTTTCGTTCATCCACCGGTCTCTTTGAAATCTCGATTGAGAGAGCTGAACTACATCGAGAGGTAACTCCGATTTTTGTTCATCGCTTCCGATGTTTTTGAAATCTTCATTTTCAGAGCTCGCAAGTTCATTCGCCGGATTCATATCATGTTTTCCCCTTTCTATGAACATGAATTTCATGGGTTTTTTTTAAATGAAATTTGTTTGTGATTATGTTGGAGCGAAGTTTGAGGTTACTCATTGATATATTCAACCAACCAACCTCATAAATTGCAAATGTTGCAATTTATTGGGTTTTTGAGTTTCCAGTGTTTCTGGATTTCAGATGAACCGGTTCTAGTTCTCTGGGGAATTGAATTTGATTTTTTTTTTGTCAGAACAAATTAGTAGTATTAATAAAGATTCAACATTTTCCTGTGTTGAGTATTTTTTTGATTTTGGAACTGATTACTCATGGTTTTGGGTTCTCACTGGGTTTTACTGTTTTAGATCCAGGTTTATCACTAAAGGAATCCTCTGATACTGTTGAAACAGCAGTGCAATAGAAATATGTGGAAATCATGGGTTTTTTGTTCATTTCTTTTTACTTTAGATGGCCGTTGCCTAATTTCCTTTAAAGCTTTGATCTGATATTCCTATCACACTCTGCTTTGTTTGGTATAATGTTTAAATTCATGATTTTTTTAAATAAATAAAATTGCCTCCTCTAAGGTGTTTCCTCTATTTAAATCCACCATTTTTGTCCCTTCTTGTGGTAGATCCTTACTTGAATGTAGATGCTGGCACCATGTCTCCTTTTGAACACGGGGAAGTTTATGTTTTGGATGATGGTGGCAAGGTAAACCTCAGTTTGTCCCTTTTCAAGGTTGTCAATTTTTGCCTGCTGGTTAGGAATAAAGATCATATTGTTGTATAACAAGAGTTTATCGAAATCTTGACATAGACTAGTAGTTTACTCGTTAGTACAAAAATTGCTTCCTTTGTCAACTGAGTGTTCTCCTGGTTGGTGGATTTTGATGGGTGCCTTTGGACTAGATCTTCATTATTATCTTCCACATGGGCTGTAGTGCGATTTCATTTCTTAAAGGGAAGGAATATGGAGAGGCAGAGTGATGGAAAAAAAATCACCTTTTCCCCGCAAATACAGTGAACCCTTTTCTCAAAAGGAATTGAAAAGGTAATCTTCTAAGATATTTGAGGCCGGGAAAAGGGAGCTTGTTGTTTTCCTTGGTTGTTAATGACGAAAACCAGAAAGCTACCCGACTTGATCCTCAAGCTGTATATTAAGCTCCTTTTCTCTTGGTGGACTGAGTTGGACTTTCTTTACTGTAGTCTCTTATCTGGAAAATTCAGCACTGGGGCCTAATATTGGAACTTTGCGCCTTTGTGTTACTATTGAACTGTTGCAAAGAATACTGGGGCCATTAGACACTGGTTTGATAAATTAGGTAGTAATTCACCTACTTTATGAGCTACTTTAATCTTTTGCTAGTTTGCGGTTGAGATAATCTAAGGAATTTTTTATTCGTTGGTTACTGTTTGGATTGTCGAACAGTTCTCCTACCGCGTAGGTAAGATATAAACCCATGAACCAAACAGCAGTGAAATTCGTTGCCGGCTAAGAAGGTATGCTTAATGACTACCTTTGTCTCTAATCCTTCTCATAGGTGCTGGTAACTTTTGCTTGGTTCATGTCAGCCTTGTCCCTGTGATACATGTTGTAGGTGAACAGGTGAGCAATTATATTTCTTTTCTATACGTGTCCCAGTCCTATTTATTATGAATGATCCATTTATTGGATGTTGGCACGGTTACTGAAGTGAAGAGACTGATTTGTCATCAATTTTCAGAAAACAAAGCCAACCCAGCATAGCGTTCGTGAACTACGAAGTTTGGGCTTGAAGCCTGACATTCTGGCCTGTCGCAGCACAAATGTTTGTGCCCCTGCTTCCCTTCAATGACCGAATCTCAAACCTTTTACGTTATCTGCAGGTTTTGGATGCCAATATTAAGGCCAAGCTGTCACAACTTTGCCATATACCGGTATATAGTCACCTTGTCATTAAACCTTTATAAATATAGTCACATTGCCATTGAACCTTCATAGATATAAAGAAGCTCTGGTATTTGTATATGACTTGTATTTAGCTACCTTTGTATTGAACCTTTTTACACCATAATTGTTTTGAACAGGAAGATAACATAATGTCTATCCATGACGTCTCCAACATTTGGCGCATTCCATTAATTCTTAGAGTAAGTTTGATATCAACTTTGGAATGTAATCTCTCTTTTTTCCCAAAGACTTTAAGTATTTTGAAATAAAGGATCCTGCTTTAACCTTTTTTCACCCTTGGCCAGGATCAGAAAGCACACGAAGCAATCTTGAAAGTGTTGAACGTTTCTAGGTTTGCTATTCTATAATGCTTCTTCATTTTGTTTTGTAATGATGTTATACGAGTTTGGATCTTCTGACTTGCTGCAAATTTTCTTAATATGCAGCTGTCTCAGAGAGCCTGAATTGAAAAAGTGGATTTTGAGGGCTGAAATCTGTGACAAATTGCACGAGCCTGTGGGTTCCAAATCAATATATTTTTGCCATATCTATTGTTGATTCTTGCTGTTTCCAATACTAAAATTCTTCCGTGATGTAATAGGTAAGAATTGCTATGGTTGGGAAATATACATGCCTTACCGATGCTTATCTCTCCGTAGTGAAGGTAATTACTATCAATATTGCATTATGGTTAATCTTCTCTCTGGACCGTTCTCTCTTGTATTAGTTGCAAATGCCATATATAGTATATGCAATTTTCAGGAAAGTCATTAGTAAAATGACAGAATTGGATCGACGGGATTGAAGTCTTTGTTCATGTTGTGAATGTTAAGAATTCAAGGACTTAAAGTCATTAGCATTATCTTGACCACTTTCATGGTAATTTGCCTTTGATGCATCCTGCAGGCTCTTTTGCATGCATCTGTTGCCCGTGGCAAGAAACTTGTTGTGGATTGGGTTCCAGCTGATAATCTTGAAGATTCGATGAGATTAGAGGTTTTTATTTTATTTTATTTTTATCATCCCATCCTTGTTCTTGCACCGTGATCCTATGCTTTGAATTGCTGCTTACAAGTGGTTTATATATTACAGGATCTTGAAAATTGCAGCAAGGCATGGAGTGTGCTTAAGGTAGCTATCGTCCTATCAATATGCTTAAACTCATGCTA
Organism: Persicaria maculosa; assembly: GCA_963922045.1. Lineage (NCBI taxonomy): Eukaryota > Viridiplantae > Streptophyta > Magnoliopsida > Caryophyllales > Polygonaceae > Persicaria > Persicaria maculosa. The sequence goes on along the minus strand of OY998254.1, from coordinate 408,693 downwards.
TTAGAATATGTTCTATGGAAAATAGTACAGGATCACAAAAAGTCTTAATACAATGTCTCTTGAGCTATTCTAAATAAGAACAAGTTGGTAGGCGTTCCATGACAGGAGTGGATTTTTTGGCCAACTGAAGTTTTATTGAATGTTCTTTTTTCAAATTTTCTGATGTTCATTGTTACTATTTTAATCTTCAGGGTGCAGATGGTATTTTGGTTCCCGGGGGATTCGGAGATAGGGGTGTTGAAGGGAAAATCCTGGCTGCCAACTATGCCCGAGAAAATAGAATCCCATACTTTGTAATTTGTCTGGGCATGCAGATTGCTGTGATAGAATTTGCCAGATCAGTTATCAGTGTAAAAGATGCAAATAGCACAGAGTTTGATCCCAAAACCAGAAACCCTTATGTTATATTCATGCCCGAGGTTTGTCGTGTTCCTTTTCTTTTTTTAGAGTATTTGTTGATGGCCTCTGAACCCTCATTGAAAACAAACGCTAAAGAATTTGATAATTGTGCTGGCAGGGGTCGAAAACGCATATGGGTGGAACTATGAGACTGGGATCTCGTAGAACACACTTCCTTGTGAAGGACAGCAAGTCTGCAAAACTGTAAGAAGACCTTAACTGATGATTTTTTAAAACTGGACCTTGCATTTTCACAAGAGCTCTGATTACTATGTTGGAAACATGTTAGATATGGCAATGTGGACTTCGTGGATTCTTTTTTAACTCCTTCGCCCACACCACTCAAGAAGAAAATAATTAGGAGAATACCGATAGACTCTCCTTCACACAGAAAGACTCCCTGTCTTGTGCGTGCAGACTGTGGGAATGGTTCAGCTTCTGTCATCTATAACACTAACGCAGTGCTCTTATATGAGTATTGAGTAACTTCATCATCAACTGCATCAGAGGTGTGTATGGTCATATATTCCCTCTTTGTATGCTTGATCTGGATTTGTTTACTGTTCGTCATCAACGGTGTTAAAGAATTTTTATTGGGTCTTGAAATGGGCAGGTCATTATTTTTGTGGAGACCCTCGACAGAAGAAAAAAAGTGAATGATAGAGGTAGAGAAGGCGAGTTCAGTGAAGTACCCGAACGGACACTGGTTTTGTGGATTACTTAAAATTTTTAGGCTTCTCCTCTTCGCTTGTCTTAGCATAGGCGAGAGTGCATGATTGTATGTCTACTGTACATATATGTGTGGTTTTTGCTTTGTAATGTTGTTGTTGTTGATGTTGTTGTTGTTGTGTGTGATTTTGGATATTGCAACTCTCTCTATTCATACGAATACAAGAATATTGGCAGAACTATACAGCAAGATTCGAATGTCAATGTCAGTCATATTTAATTCATTTCATCTTCAGGAATCTTACACTGTTGTGGTCTTGTTTATATTTTTTTATTTTATTTCTATTCAAATCAAAATCAATCTTGGGAAAACAACAATTTAATCCAATCTCAAGAACATTGATATCATTTCTCGTAACATATCTCAACCACCATAAACAAACACGGATATGATGAACGCGAAAAGATCTGGATTAGGTTAGAATTCAATCCATGCTACTGCTGAATTCCACAAACTGCTTATATATTAGTTCCTACTATCTGAAACATCAATACAAACTGCATCTCAGGACACATCCATATACAACCTTGGTATGTACAACATCAGAAAACTCTATAAACCACTGTATCATTCTGTGTAGTCAGGAAACTCTATAAACCACGATATCATTCAGCATAGCCAGGAAATTCAATAAACCACTGTATCATTTCACTAAGGTGAAATGCCGAAAGAGCCAACCTTCATATTAGTTGCAACCACCGGGGGCTCAGCAGAATCGGTAGCAGAATGCATGAACCGGCCGTCTACAGTGAAATCGTCTTTCAAGACGATCTTGTAGCAGTAGCAGCTCTTCAAGTTCTGTTGGGTCTGGTAGCATTCATGCAAGGAATTTAGTGCAGGTATGATATAAAACACCTTTTCATAATGTCCAAGAAACTGTTTTCTATTTGTTCTCTTATTGCTGGCCTATCATAGTCATCTCGTCTTTCTAAACCTTGTTCAAGTTCAATAAGAAAGAGTTTCTTTTAAACATATTACAGGAACCATTTCCTTGTTTTTCTTTTAGGTAACAAAAGAATGCCTAGATAAGGCTATCTCAATATGCAAGGCTAGAGTCGAATGGATATAGTACTATTTTTTAGTTTGGGTTTTTTTCGACATAACTTGAAATCAAAATGTTTTATTTATCTCAATGGTTGAAAAAAGTGTTGCGTTTTTTTAGTGTATGAGGTCAAAATGTTCTATCTATCCAGGTCAAAATGTGTAGGTGAGTCTTACAGTTACTGAGTTACAACACCTAACATGTAAATTACACAATGTAAATCTAACACTTTAAATGGAGTTTTTGACATTTAATTACTTTATTAGGCTTTACATAATTACAATGCTCGTTACAATTTACACAAGTGATATATCACAGAAAATCTTGCAGCACCTAAATAGATTTTTCAAAGGAACAAAGCTTACTTGTATTGTATAGCCAAATTTGAACCAAGAAGGTTAAGCTGTAATGTACATTGATTTAGAATTTCCCATGCTAGCTAGCTACCATCTGAATGCCCAAGAAGGGCCAATGGTTAAGATCTCTTCCGCGTTAATGGCAACTTCAGATCTGAACATCCGAAACATCTCAATAGCATTTGAACTCACCCGAGGACATCCATTCATATGCAGCACTGAAAGCCGCTTACACCCATCTCTAAGAGCCTGCAAACCTTGATCACACAGATTCCTGCAGCGGTTCACATGAAGTGTTTTTAAACTATGGCAGTTCAAGGCGATACTCTGCCATCCTGAGACCCTAACCTCATGGCACAATGCCAGGTTCCACTCTTGCAAAGACGGACAGCCCTTCACAATGGCTGAAATAGACTCATCTTTGACTGATCTACACAACCGCATATTCAGAAACCTTAGCCTCATTCCAAACCCTGGCCCGATCACCCCTAGCCCATCCCCATGAACACACCAACTCAAGCTTGAGATGTTTAGATACTCCAATCCACCACCACTAACAATACCTGTTATCCCATCAGGCTCAAGCTGGCAAGACTCAGCTTCTAGATAAGCTAGACTTTTTGAGGAGCCTCTAAATCCAGTCCCATTAATTTGCGAACAGTACGATATTCGGATGGCAAAGAGACGGGGACAATTTTGAAAGACAGCTTCTATCCCATGGTCACTGATTTCTGAACAATAAATGAAATTGATATCTTCCAGGAATGCGCATGATTTAGCCAACCTCTGCAGGCCAACATCAGTAACATTACAACGATAGAGGCTTATACCCTTCAGCAAGGAGCAACCATTCACAAAATACGAAAGGCCATCATCTGAGACACCAGAACAGCAATCCAGGTTGAGAAATCTCAAGTTAGAAACACAACCTTGAACTTTCTTTAGGCTTGAATCATCAAGCTCCGTGCATCCAGACAAGGATAGAGATTGCAAATGCCTGAAACGGGTAAGCAGCCTGTGCAATTGGAGAGTACCAATGGTGGAAGTCTTAAATCTCAATGGTGAAGCGATCTTCGCTAGGGTGAATGAACTCAAGAACTGTAAAGATGTACGATTATAGTTCTGAATGTGCAGCCACCTGCGGCAAGTCAGGCCAAATGCTTCACGATCTAATTCACTACCAAGTGACTGAAAGACAAAGGTTAAGCAATCATTTGGAAGATCCATAATGGTTGTAGAAGAATTAGTACAAGGATGGTCCATGATTGTAGGGCTGTCACCCAACATTTTGGACTCTATGCAATTCCAACGGCGATGCGGATGTGGAACTGTAACAAAAATGCACTTCCGCAAAGCCAAGGCTCCCTGGACAAGGGAGCCTTGGGGCGAGTGTCTCGAAATCCCGACGTCAGTCCGGCTCTTCATTCAACCTGCAAAGGAACCAACATTAATTAGTGGGTCTGAAAGAAACGTATTTGAAGACTAAAGGTTGGGCTTCTTGATGGCAGGCCCAACACAATTCCAGAAGAAATATCCAAATTCACTTGGTTGCCAAATTTGATAAAAGAAATTAACAAATTGGATATGTGAGCAGATATTCCGTATCTTCTATAAACATAAAAAGAACTGAAAAGATCAGCAGTTAAAAGAAAAAAAAGAGAAGATACGTGTTTTATCTTGAAAGGAAAAGAAAGATATCTTGAAGGAGAGCAATTCGGGATCTATCCTATTCCTTTCCCTATAAAAGAGGGACAAGTCTAGGGTTGAAAAGGAGAACAGATGGACGGCTGCAAAAAAAAAAAGCACACAAAGCAAGAAAAGCTGCAGAGAAAAAAAAGAAGCCATCGCCACAAAGAAGAGCAACAAGGTAGTTCTCTCAGCATTGGTTCCTATCGACTCTCGGAACCCCGCCCTTGCAAAGTCACTGGCTTTCGCTTGTGGCCTGGGTTTCGGAGTCAACAAATACCTCCAAAGGAAGACGAAGCTCTGTCAAGATGGACTCTCGAAACCCCGCCCTTGCAAAGTCACTGGCTTTCGCTTGCGGCCTGGGTTCCGGAGTCAGCAAATTGCCTCAAACAAAGTCGAAGGGTTGCCGAAATCGATCCACGAAACCCCGCCCTTGCAAAGTCACTGGCTTTCGCTTGCGGCCTAGGTTTCGGGATAAGCAAGCAACTCAAAAAGAGGGCAAAATGCTGCCCAATTCTTCTAAACATGCCAACAAGTTCACACAAATGGCAAACAAGTCTAAAGCAAACAAAAGGAGACAAATTCAATGCAGCAAATCGAGTCAGTTCAATTGCACACAAGGCGAACTCATCAAATCAAAATCGATTCACGAAACCCCGCCCTTGCAAAGTCACTGGCTTTCGCTTGCGGCCTGGGTTTCGGAATTAGCAAATCGCCCTTAAAAAAAAGCCGAAACGCTGCTGGATTTTGACTGGCCAAGTCGACTAATTCATACATACAAACCGCAAGCAATTTCAAACAAGGCAAAAAGAACAAAAAATTCACTTCAACCATGAAGTTAGAAAAAAAAAAAGCAAACAAATTTCTGATCTAAACAAATTCCCAAGTCAAAGAAGTTCAAGCATCCGGATTTCGGAGTAACAATTGGCCTAAAAGCACAAAGATTGACTATTCTGTCACGTTGGCATCACAAACATATTCGGATTGCTACAAAATTGCAGTGTTAAAAAAAAGGGAAACGTTGCTCAAATTGTCCTAGATAAGCCCGCTGATTCACACAGCAGTAGAAGAAGATTCAAAGTGAACATATTTTCTTCACAAATCGAATCAGTCCAAACTAACTAGGTTCATGCGAAAAGAAATAATCAAGCAGGCTCTTTCTCTACTGTTTCAGAGAAAAGCACAAAGCATATGCAATCTGTCTTCCTATCCTCGGCTATTCTAAACTGAATTACAAATTTCAAACACAAGAAAGCAAACGGCAGAAACCAAAAGAAAATAAAAATCAAATCTTCAGTAAAAAAGAAGTTGATTGATCAAGTATACCTGATTCCAGCTTGCTGCGCCCCTTCCTTTCAATCGCTCGAAGTTGGACCTTAGCGCTCCCTTGTCGATCGGTCCTAATTCGATCGACCCCAATTTGCACAAATTAAAACCCTAAAATCGCAATTTGAAAGCAAAATCAGTTGAGCTTTAAAATTGAGCACTCAATTGAGAAGAGATTCATGTGAGGATCTTAAAATCTAGACCGGAAATCGCCTACAAGTCGAATTAAATACGAAATTCGGAGCTAAAACAAAAAAAAAAAAATCCAAACCGTACCTAGTCGAGGAGATGCGAGTTGAAATTACTCCTGGGACTCGTCCCGGAGTTGGGAGATCCTGGTTCGTGCCCCGTCGTCAAGACGGTCTTGCTCCGCCTTCCTCCGCTTCGATCGCCCAAAGCCACAGGCTCAGGGTTGTGCGTCGAAGGCCACTGCTGTCAACGAAGGCCCGTCGGTGCTCTCCTGACTGTCAACGTCGCGAGGAGGAAGATGTTAAACTTTAACCTGCAAATATTAAAATTAATAGTAAACGACGTCGTTTGCAATGTTAAAAAAAAATAGGTGTTGTGGATTCCACAATCCGGTCAATCCCGTCACTCCCACCATGGCTTAAGCCCGGTTTTTTTTTTATATATATATATAAAAAAACAACTCCTTTTGCCGAAGCAACTCACGTTTGTTGAAAGAAATTTTGTGTAATTACAAAATTGACCCACTAAAATATAAGAATTATACTCGGCATAAATTATGAATTGGGTTTGACAAAAATCGTAAAGTTAAACTCGCAAAATTTCATCGCCAGTTTATTCCAGTGGGTGGACCTCAAAATTGAACTCTAAACGAGGGAAAAGAAAACGGAGTAAATTAAATGTCACCAAATTCAAACGGTTCTTAAAAAGAACTACGTGAAGACTTGATGCTCTTTTACGAGTTACGTAGGAAATCCGATGTTAAAATTCAAATATACATTGGATCCAGTCGCACATCTCAAATTAAATTAAATTTGTCCTTAAAAGAACTACGGGTGGTTTGATCCCGTTCCAAACGGGTACGTAGGACATTCGACATAAAGCTTAAGCTCGTCGGGTTCAATCACCAAAACCCAAAAATCAAATCAATTTAAATACTCTGAACTACGTAAGGCTTGATTCTCTTCCAAGAGATACGTAGGCAACCTGTTAAAATTTGGGTGCAGCCCAAATCACCAAAACCAGTCAAGTCTTGGTGTCGATACAACTTCGAATCAAGAGGATAACCAAAAGGGGTCGAACTCAAATTCTAGAGATTAAATAAAATATGTTTTACAATTATTCGCGCATTTTTGTTCAACATATTTTTGGCACGCCCAGTGGGACCCTTTTTGCCTTTTCATCTCTTAGTCGTGTTGATGCTAATATTTGCCTATTTTTTTTATTTGTAGGGAAAAAATGGCACCAAGAGCTATTGTCAACTTCAACGAATTACCTGCTATCTTTCTCGTGGAGGGTGGCCGCTGGTTGAAGAAGAGATCATTTAAGGTCCAGTTCGACGTGACTAGGGAGTCGATCACCGCTGAAATCCCAACTGACAACAGCTTCGAAGCTATCAGGGACGATGTAACCGGCGGGGAGGAGCTCAATCCTAGGCCTGCTCGTGGGCCAATCATTTGAGTTATCAAGAGAAACGGTAACTCGGCTAAGGTCTCAAAGCCAGCTGTGAATGAGGCGAAGAAGGAAAACAAGCCTCGCAGAAAGAGGGGGCGCAAATGTGGTTCCCAACGCGGAAAGACAGGAGCGCTTCGCAAATTGGCTCGTTCCCCTGCTCTGGAACAGGCCAATGCAACACTGTGGAGAGCTGCCAAGGATCTTATCGATAGCCCAAAGAAAATTTTCTTTGGGTCTATCCCTATCAATATGGACAATGTAGTACAGGTTTTGGTTACCTCTTGTTCTGATGAGGAGGCCGAGGCTATATCCTCAACTGTCAAGGCTCAAAAGGCCAATGTTCCAGAGGTTGGGGTATCAAAGCCGGCCAAGCCTCAAAAGGAGACATCTAAGGCTTCTCAAGTCGAGAAGAAAGGAAAGGGTCTAGCTGTAGCCGAGAAATCAACGTCGCTTTCTACCCAGTTAGAAAAATGTGAGCGGCGAGTGACAAGGTCTATGTCTAAGGCCGAGTCATATGCTAAAGTGACCACCCAATCTTCAAATCCAGAAACGGTTCAAGAAGAAAAACAGAATTCCCCATTATATGGGGACTCTACTTCTTTGTTTCGAGAGGAGGATTTTCTGCTTGTCGCAAGTGAGGGAGGGTCATCCAATGACTCTGAAGAAGAAGTTGAAAGCATGCCAGTTCTAGTGACTGGGGCAACAAGCACTGAAGAGCAGCTCCAGGAATTACAAAAGAAGCTAGAGGAGAGGGATGCTCAAATTAAATTGCTCATGGACCAGCTCCAACAGAAAAATTCGGAGAGCAGGCAAAAGCAAAATTCGGGGAACAAGCAAGAGACTCCCAACGCGGGAGAAAGCAGTGCTTCTGTCTCTCCTCATGAAATAAAAGAATGGATCGCACAGGGGATCCGAGAGTTCAAGATTTCTCAGAGCCCATCGGTGATCGGTTATAGAAAACCTTATCCTGCGGAGTTCGACGCGATCCCATTTCCTCCGAACTACCAAAGGCCGAATTTTGATAAATTTGACGGCCTCAATGGGTCCCCGCGTGAACATCTAGCTCACTTTTACTCGGCATGTGGAGAAACTACCTTGAGTGATCAGCTACTGATAAGACAATTTGTCCAATCACTACGGGGATCCGCGTTCACATGGTATACTCAGCTTCAACCCGAGTCTATCCGTACATGGGACGAGCTGCAAAGGGAGTTCCTAGCTCAGTTCGTGAGCTCGAAAGCCAAGGTGTCCATCATGGATCTGGCTAATACACAACAAAGACCCAATGAGTCCGCAAATGACTTTATCGCAAGGTGGAGAAGTTTAAGACTTCAATGCTCGGAAAAATTGAGCGAAAAGGCATGCGTGCAGATGTGTGTCAACAATCTACTCCCAGAGCTTGCTATACATGTCGGTAGTGCAGAACCCCGTGCTTTTGATACATTGGTTTCAAAGGCCTGCAATGTTGAGCGTCAACTAGCTCGGCGCAAACCCGTAGCAAGCCGACCTCAGATCAATGAGACGAGGAAGGATGACAACAAAAAGTCACCAAAAAGAGGAGAATCCATGGCTACGTTCATCAAGCCTCGTGGGAAATCCGCTGGAAATAATCCTAAAGCGCAAGAAAAGGGGCAAGCTAAAGAGCCCGTTAAAAGACTGTCTCTCGAAGAGAGAAAGCAGAAGAAGTATCCCTTTGACGATGAAGATGTGAGAGGGATATTCAATGAGCTTATGACGGAGAATATGTTGTCACTCCCTGAGCCAAAGAGGCCAAACGAGGCTAATAAAATGGGTGATCCAAAATATTGCCATTATCATCGCATTGTTAGTCATCCTCTCGAAGACTGCTATGTGTTCAAAGACATCGTGGAACGGATGATCAACAAGGGAGAAATTGAAATCGAAGGTGCAAGCTCCTCAAAAGGCCAAGCAGCCTCGTCAAACCCCGTCTCTATAGTAGAGGAGGTTGAGTTTATTCCTTCACCAAATGACATCCCTACAGTGTCATTACCCCCGAAGGCAGTCCCCGTGCAATTTCAGGTGCGTGACAAAGTGCGCACTGTATGGGCATATCCTGACATGCCAAGGGAAGAACTAGGTTGTCCGACCTTATACGAGGTCCTAATGCAGTCAAACATTGAAAAATCATTTTCACACGACGAAGAAGGTGGAGATGGTTCTAAGTGGCAGGTTTGTCTAAGCCGAAAGAAGTCTCATCCAAGGAGTACCCGACACACCGGACCTACAGGCTTTAGAATGATCGGTAGAAAGCCCGAGAAGAAAAGTAAGAAAAAGAAAAATAAGAACAAAAACAAGAAGAACAAGAAATCAGAAAATGATTCTAATGAAGAGTATATTCAGCCTATACGCCAGATCATTACTCTGAAAGACTTTATTCCGAAAGAGCTCTTGGAAAATGATTTTTCTGAAGAGGAGTTATTTTGGGAAGAAGAAATTGTCCAATGTTGCATGGCCACATGGGCCGAAAAAGTTGAGGAAGAAGAGTTAGAGGCTGATGAAGTTACTCTTCGTTCGGGAAAGAATTTGCCACCTCTTAAGCCCAAGGAAAAAGGGAAAGGGAGGGGGTCACTTGTCATTGAGACTCCAAATGCTACAAATTTTGAGGAGGCGGTTGAAAAGGAGACTCCTACATTGGGTCAGAAAGACCAGGAAGCTGGGGCGTCCGCCCAAAAAGATGTCGTGCCACGGAGGCCTGTGTTGCTTCGTAAAGCTTCTTTTAAGGAGCAAGTGAAGTACGACGTGATCGGCCATTTAAAGCGCATTCCTGCACGCTTAAGTGTATATGACGCATTACAAATGTCGACCAATTTAAGGAAGGCCTTGATTCAGGCCCTCATGGATCCGGAAGATTACAAAGATCAAGTGGATCGAGTTGAGATTGATGAGGTGGCTTTGCCCACTCCATCTCAATGTGCTTCATGCATGGCATCCATAACGTTCTCCGACGGAGACCTCCAATTAGGAAGCACCGATCACAATAGACCCTTATATGTCACGGGTACGATTGGAGATGAAAAAATCAACATAATCCTGCTCGATTGTGGATCTGCGGTGAATCTGTTGACTTTACGAGTCTTGGAGGCAATGGGATTGACCGTCGATCATTTGTCGCCCACATTGCTCACCATTCAAGGTTTCAACCAGGTGGGACAAAAAGCTTTGGGCGCCATTGCCTTGAAAGTCGTTCTGGATGATCTCTACAAGGATGCTCTTTTCCATGTCATTGACGCTGGAACCTCCTATAATGCTTTACTAGGGAGGCCATGGCTCCATGCCAGCAAGTCGAATACTTCTACACTTCATCAGTGCTTGAAGTACACCGATGAAAATGGAAATGAAAGGACTATCCGTGGCGATAGTGATCCTTTTCAAGGTGAAAGCGTTAATTACGCAGACGCCAAATTCTACAAGACTGTTCACTCTAACTCCAACCCACGTATGGAAGTGAAAGAGGAGGGTAAAAGTGTCAGTCCTCAAAAGGGAGCAATGGACCAAGAGGAGTCCCTGTCACCCAAGGTCTCTCTTGCCCGAAGAAGAGAAGAGCCAGAGACACGTACGAAGGTGATATTCAAGTATACACCCAAGGATAAGAGACAACCCGGCCAGAAGCCATTGAGTGCGGCAGAGAAGGCTATGCACTCCCTAATGACAAGCTACACTTGTCCTTTCCGCAAAATCGACCAGTCCATTCCAAGGAAGAAGTTGGTCATTCAAAGGAATTTCGGAGATAAAAGAAATGAAAATGTAAGGGTGGTGTTCACGGGTGAATCTTCTAAGGCACCAGTCGATCAGGTCATTTCAAAGCATCATAAGGCCGTCAAAGTTAAGGCTACAAGACCTCTATTGAAAAGCAAAGCTTCGTGGAAATCCCTCAATGAGATCTCGATGGATGATCTACAAGTCTCTCAAGAGGGGGAGTTATTGTTTGCCAAAGTCTTGGAGCCTATGACTCTAACAAGCCAAGAGCAAAATATGTTCTCACAAGACGCAACAAATGCACCTCGGGTCACAGTTTTCAAAAGACTTGGGACATATGTTCCAAAAGCTTCTGTGTTCGAGAGGCTTGGAAGAGTTAACGTGCCTAAAAAGAAGAGGGCCAACACCAAGAAGACCAGAAAGTGGAAGCTGAAGAATAGGGAGCCAGAAACCTCCACTTACGAAGATGAGGATCCCATGGATGCTCAAACAGAAGAAGTAAATATGGTGTTGACCTATACAAGGAGTGAGCCAAGTGAAGATCCTCGGGATTTTCTTAATGTGGTCCAACCTGCTCCGCCAGAAATGGAAGATGGAGGTCAAGCCACGGTCGACAAACTACAAGAGATCAACTTGGGGACTACAGAAGATCCTAAGCCCATATTCGTTAGTGCTTTGTTAACAGAAGAAGAAAGAGGATCATACGAGCATCTTCTCACCGAATATAGAGATGTGTTTGCTTGGGGATATCAAGACATGCCTGGTTTGGATCCTAAGGTGGCTATGCACAAGCTATCTGTCTCCGAAGAGGAAAAGCCAGTAAAGCAAGCTCAACGTCGTTTTCGGCCCGAGCTGACAGTGCAGATTAAAGCTGAAGTCAACAAGCTCATTGAGGCTGGATTCATTCGTGAGGTCCAATACCCAATCTGGTTGGCAAACATTGTTCCCGTCAAGAAGAAGAACGGCCAACTACGTATCTGTGTGGATTTTCGGGACTTAAATGAAGCATGTCTCAAGGATGAATTCCCTCTTCCAATAACCGAGTTATTGGTTGATTCCACTACGGGTTTTCAAGCCTTATCCTTCATGGATGGATTCTCAGGGTATAATCAGATTAAAATGCATCCCGAAGACGAAGAGTTAACGGCTTTCCGGACACCTCTAGGCACGTATTGCTATACGGTAATGCCTTTTGGTCTGAAAAATGCGGGAGCGACCTGTCAAAGGGCTATGACGGTGATCTTTCATGATCTGCTTCACAACACCATTGAGTGCTATGTGGATGACCTTGTGGTGAAAACAAAGAAAAGAGAGGATCATTTGGATGATCTCAAGAGAATCTTCGAGAGGTTGCGAAAACACCAATTGAAGATGAATCCCCTCAAATGTACCTTTGGTGTAAATTCAGGCAAGTTTCTTGGCTTCATTTTCCAAGGACGGGGCATAGAAATCGACCCCGATAAAATCAAGGCAATCGTGCAAATGCCAGCCCCAAGGAATCTCCGTGAGTTGCGAGGTCTACAGGGCAAACTTGCCTACATCCGGTGTTTCATTTCAAATTTGACGGGGAGGTGTCAGCCCTTTCTAAGGTTGATGAAGAAAGATGTTCCATTCATATGGGACCAAGCATGTCAAAATGCTCTCGACAGCATTAAGAAATACTTGACTGACCCGCCAGTCCTCATGGCACCGGTTCAGGGAAAACCCTTAGTCCTGTACACCGCAAGTCTTGAGCGGTCGTTAGGGGCAATGCTAGCCCAAAATAATGATGAAGGAAAGGAAAATGCCTTGTACTACATCAGCTGAACGATGTTTGGGGCAGAATTAAATTATCCTGCTATGGAGAAGATATGTCTGGCATTGATCTTTTCTATCCAAAAGCTACGGCATTATCTCTTGTCCCATCAAATCACATTAATCTCCAGAGCTGATCCTTTGCAATACATTTTGTCCAAGACGGTGTTGTCAGGAAGACTAGCTAAATGGGCTATGCTTCTGGCTCCCTTTGACATCAAGTTTGTGCCTCAAAAGGCGGTCAAGGGGCAAGTCATAGCTGATTTCTTAGCCGCCCATCCTACTCCCGATAATGAGGAGTTAGTGGATGATTTGCCAGATGGAGAAGTCTTCATGACAGAAGAAAAATCCTGGCAGTTATACTTTGATGGTGTTGCAAAGAGAAGAGGGGCAGGAGTAGGCATAGTATTCATCACCCCAACCGAGGGAATAGTGCCTTATTCATTTTCTCTTTTAGAGAACTGCACAAACAACGTGGCAGAATATGAGGCACTCATCATTGGCCTAGAGGTAGCTCTTGAGATGAACGCTGACCCATTAAAGGTGTTTGGTGACTCTCAGTTAGTAATCAGGCAGCTGAATGGCCAGTATGAAGTCAAAAACAAAAATTTTCTTCTTTTGCATCAAAGAGCTAGACATCTCATGCACCAGTTCCGTCAGATAGAAGTCGTGCATATATCAAGGTCCAAAAATGACTAAGCAGATGCATTGGCTAAATTGGTCGCGTCACTGACATTGCCAAGTGAAAGAGAAATCGAAATCACAATCGGGGAGCGACATTTGCTTATGTCAGCTTTGGAGCGAGCCGAGCCCAACGAAGAGGTGGGTGTCGTTTCCGTATATGAAGTTGAGGAAAAAACAGACTGGCGACAACCACTCATTGAGTATCTACGCCATGGAGTCCTTCCTGATGATACTAAAAAGAGAGTGGATGTTAAAAGGCGAGTGTCAAGGTTCCTACTTAAGAATGACACTTTGTATCGAAGGACATTCGATGGAGTGTTATTAAGATGCTTGTCAAATGAAGAAGCAAAATATATCCTCGCAGAAACCCACGCTGGGGTTTGCGGAGCGCATCAAGCCGGTCCAAAATTAGCTAGTGAAATCAAACGACTGGGCTATTATTGGACAGCAATGGTGAAGGATGCCATGGATTTTTCTAAAGCTTGTCATGCTTGTCAAATTCACAGTGACTTCATACACCAGCCTCCTCAATTGTTGCACCCAACTACTTTATCATGGCCATTTAATGCATGGGGTCTTGACGTTATAGGGTGTATAAAGCCATCGTCCTCTCGAGGACACCAGTATATTCTGGCTGCTACAGATTACTTCTCAAAATGGGCAGAAGCCATACCATTGAAGGAAGTGGGAGCTAATTTGGTGACATTTAATTTACTCCGTTTTCTTTTCCCTCGTTTAGAGTTCAATTTTGAGGTCGACCCACTGGAATAAACTGGCGATGAAATTTTGCGAGTTTAACTTTACGATTTTTGTCAAACCCAATTCATAATTTATGCCGAGTATAATTCTTATATTTTAGTGGGTCAATTTTGTAATTACACAAAATTTCTTTCAACAAACGTGAGTTGCTTCGGCAAAAGGAGTTGTTTTTTTTTATATATATATAAAAAAAAAGAAACCGGGCTTAAGCCATGGTGGGAGTGACGGGATTGACCGGATTGTGGAATCCACAACACCTATTGTGTTGGGCCTGCCATCAAGAAGCCCAACCTTTAGTCTTCAAATGCGTTTCTTTCAGACCCACTAATTAATGTTGGTTCCTTTGCAGGTTGAATGAAGAGCCGGACTGACGTCAGGATTTCGAGACACTCACCCCTTTGCGCTCTCGGCAATTTCGCTATTTTATTTATTTATTTATTTTCGACACTCGGCATTTGTATTAAATTTATACATACTTTAGTATACAAGCTTGTAATACACTAAAAATAATGTATGTGATATGTAGCACTTTCCTGTGCACTCTTTATTTGCTTGTAAATATTGTTAGCCAATTTGTATTCGTGTTTCATATTAGATGAGAGCCTTCACGAAAATAATTTCATAAGCTTACACGATATCTTTTAATTAAACACGATTTTTTTACTCCCAAACACAATGCACTTCGGCATCTTACAAACAGAACCAGAAAACGTGATTCAATAAGCATGAATTGAATCAAATCCCTTTTCTCCCTAAAAGATTTTTATTTTCTATTCCAACAAGGTTCACTCTCACAACTACCGAAACCTATGAAATCCAAATCATGTAAAATCACAAATAGCCAAAACGACGTAAGCGAGTGAAGGCGAACAGTCATTCCACTTCATAAAAGTGAAATCGCATCCCGCAGTTAAACACGAATCCCGTAATTGGCAAGCTATATCTTGGAATTAATTTAAATTGTTCAAATCGGTGACACTAGAAAAAAGGACACTGAATCCCGTAATGCACCATGTCAACTTCCAACAGGAACGATACTGGAATCGAATCAATCTCCAACATACAACATTCAACCTAAATTGATAACTGAAGTGAGTAAGCGATGGAGAATCAAAGAGCTTACCATGGCTGCAGATGATCGAAGCAAGCAGATACGGAGATAGGCAGGGGCGGCTCAGCTGGAATGACAAGCCGAATCTTATATGAGGTAGGGTTTCAGTTTTCCTGATCCCTTTGTTCATTCATTTCATTTTTAATTTTAAAACTAAAACAATAATGTTGGGCCAAAAAACTTAATGGGCCTCTAATTGGATAAGAGAGTTAAAGTTGAGCCCAAATATTCCCTTGTTTCCTTTTATTGGCAACGGAGACGGCATATAGCCGGAAGAATCTCCCTCCCCCCGCTCTATCCGTGCCTCTGAATTTTCGTTCATCCACCGGTCTCTTTGAAATCTCGATTGAGAGAGCTGAACTACATCGAGAGGTAACTCCGATTTTTGTTCTTCGCTTCCGATGTTTTTGAAATCTTCATTTTCAGAGCTCGCAAGTTCATTCGCCGGATTCATATCATGTTTTCCCCATTCTATGAACATGAATTTCATGGGTTTTTTTTTAAATGAAATTTGTTTGTGATTATGCTGGAACGAAGTTTGAGGTTATTTTTTTATTTTGTAATGTTATATGCGGTAATGATCTGAAACCGTGCAGTTGCACAGGGATTTTAGATGATAATTGTTTATACAAAGGAAAGTTTTTTAATGCTATAAGCTGATTGGGACAGGAAACGGAATGGAATGAGCTGATTTTGGTTGAATTGAGTCTAAATTGAAGAGAAACGATTTGATATTTGTGAAAGAATGTAAATAATCCAATGTGATTATGGTTGATACTAATTTTTCATCAGTTTTTCTCATTCTTGTCTCAGGAGCTTGAAGGTTGGTGTCATTTTAGGATGCAATCTGATTTGATTTTGCCTGATTTGGGGCGATTGTGTAAGGTTCTGTATTGGCCGCATCTTTTCTCGGTTTCAGAATGAGAGATCTTGAGTCTGCTGGAATGAGTGGTTTGTTGTGGCCAACCTAGATGCTGAGTCCTCTTTAGTTTTCAGAAAGTGCATTTTTGTTACAGTTCCACATCCGCATCGTCGTTGGAATTGCATAGAGTCCAAAATGTTGGGTGACAGCCCTACAATCATGGACCATCCTTGTACCAATTCTTCTACAACCATTATGGATCTTCCAGATGATTGCTTAACCTTTGTCTTTCAGTCACTTGGTAGTGAATTAGATCGTGAAGCATTTGGCCTGACTTGCCACAGGTGGCTGCACATTCAGAACTATAATCGTACATCTTTACAGTTCTTGAGTTCATTCACCCTAGCGAAGATCGCTTCACCATTGAGATTTAAGACTTCCACCATTGGTACTCTCCAATTGCACAGGCTGCTTACCCGTTTCAGGCATTTGCAATCTCTATCCTTGTCTGGATGCACGGAGCTTGATGATTCAAGCCTAAAGAAAGTTCAAGGTTGTGTTTCTAACTTGAGATTTCTCAACCTGGATTGCTGTTCTGGTGTCTCAGATGATGGCCTTTCGTATTTTGTGAATGGTTGCTCCTTGCTGAAGGGTATAAGCCTCTATCGTTGTAATGTTACTGATGTTGGCCTGCAGAGGTTGGCTAAATCATGCGCATTCCTGGAAGATATCAATTTCATTTATTGTTCAGAAATCAGTGACCATGGGATAGAAGCTGTCTTTCAAAATTGTCCCCGTCTCTTTGCCATCCGAATATCGTACTGTTCGCAAATTAATGGGACTGGATTTAAAGGCTCCTCAAAAAGTCTAGCTTATCTAGAAGCTGAGTCTTGCCAGCTTGAGCCTGATGGGATAACAGGTATTGTTAGTGGTGGTGGATTGGAGTATCTAAACATCTCAAGCTTGAGTTGGTGTGTTCATGGGGATGGGCTAGGGGTGATCGGGGCAGGGTTTGGAATGAGGCTAAGGTTTCTGAATATGCGGTTGTGTAGATCAGTCAAAGATGAGTCTATTTCAGCCATTGTGAAGGGCTGTCCATCTTTGCAAGAGTGGAACCTGGCATTGTGCCATGAGGTTAGGGTCTCAGGATGGCAGAGTATCGCCTTTAACTGCCATAGTTTAAAAACACTTCATGTGAACCGCTGCAGGAATCTGTGTGATCAAGGTTTGCAGGCTCTTAGAGATGGGTGTAAGCGGCTTTCAGTGCTGCATATGAATGGATGTCCTCGGGTGAGTTCAAATGCTATTGAGATGTTTCGGATGTTCAGATCTGAAGTTTCCATTAACGCGGAAGAGATCTTAACCATTGGTCCTTCTTGGGCATTCAGATGGTAGCTAGCTAGCATGGGAAATTCTAAATCAATGTACATTACAGCTTAACCTTCTTGGTTCAAATTTGGCTATACAATACAAGTAAGCTTTGTTCCTTTGAAAAATCTATTTAGGTGCTGCAAGATTTGCTGTGATATATCACTTGTGTAAATTGTAACGAGCATCATAATTATGTAAAGCCTAATAAAGTAATTAAATGTCAAAAACTCCATTTAAAGTGTTAGATGTACATTGTGTAATTTACATGTTAGGTGTTGTAACTCAGTAACTGTAAGACTCACATACACATTTTGACCTGGAACAAGGTTTAGAAAGACGAGATGACTATGATAGGCCAGCAATAAGAGAACAAATAGAAAACAGTTTCTTGGACATTATGAAAAGGTGTTTTATATCATACCTGCACTAAATTCCTTGCATGAATGCTACCAGACCCAACAGAACTTGAAGAGCTGCTACTGCTACAAGATCGTCTTGAAAGACGATTTCACTGTAGACGGCCGGTTCATGCATTCTGCTACCGATTCTGCTGAGCCCCCGGTGGTTGCAACTAATATGAAGGTTGGCTCTTTCGGCATTTCACCTTAGTGAAATGATACAGTGTTTTATTGAATTTCCTGGCTATGCTGAATGATATCGTGGTTTATAGAGTTTCCTGACTACGCAGAATGATACAGTGGTTTATAGAGTTTTCTGATGTTGTACATACCAAGGTTGTATATGGATGTGTCCTGAGATGCAGTTTGTATTGATGTTTCAGATAGTAGGAACTAATATATAAGCAGTTTGTGGAATTCAGCAGTAGCATGGATTGAATTCTAACCTAATCCAGATCTTTTCGCATTCATCATATCCGTGTTTGTTTATGGTGGTTGAGATATGTTACGAGAAATGATATCAATGTTCTTGAGATTGGATTAAATTGTTGTTTTCCCAAGATTGATTTTGATTTAAATAGAAATAAAATAAAAAAATATAAACAAGACCACAACAGTGTAAGATTCCTGAAGATGAAATGAATTAAATATGACTGACATTGACATTCGAATCTTGTTGTATAGTTCTGCCAATATTCTTGTATTCGTATGAATAGAGAGAGTTGCAATATCCAAAATCACACACAACAACAACAACATCAACAACAACAACATTACAAAGCAAAAACCACACATATATGTACAGTACACATACAATCATGCACTCTCGCCTATGCTAAGACAAGCGAAGAGGAGAAGCCTAAAAATTTTAAGTAATCCACAAAACCAGTGTCCGTTCGGGTACTTCACTGAACTCGCCTTCTCTACCTCTATCATTCACTTTTTTTCTTCTGTCGAGGGTCTCCACAAAAATAATGACCTGCCCATTTCAAGACCCAATAAAAATTCTTTAACACCGTTGATGACGAACAGTAAACAAATCCAGATCAAGCATACAAAGAGGGAATATATGACCATACACACCTCTGATGCAGTTGATGATGAAGTTACTCAATGCTCATATAAGAGCACTGCGTTAGTGTTATAGATGACAGAAGCTGAACCATTCCCACAGTCTGCACGCACAAGACGGGGAGTCTTTCTGTGTGAAGGAGAGTCTATCGGTATTCTCCTAATTATTTTCTTCTTGAGTGGTGTGGGCGAAGGAGTTAAAAAAGAATCCAACTGCCCAGCAGCTGCCGCGATAAATCCTATTTATAGGAGGAACCATCAACACAAAGCGTGTTAGCTCATGTAAGCCAAGAAGATGATGCAGATGAACGTATCCAACCACCTACCTTCAAACAAAGGAGAGGGCTTCCCTGGTCTTGAACTGAACTCGGGATGGAACTGAACTCCTATGAAGAAGGGATGGCTAGGAAGCTCGATTATCTGTTATATACAGGAGAGGTTCAAAACATCACACATATATAGCCATATCGGAATTGCTTAAGCTGAATAATACGACATATATCCAAAACATAAACTGCTTCTAACCTCCATTCTCTGGCCAGTTCCATCTTTACCAACGAAAACCAATCCCGCATCCTCAAGTTGCTTGACTACTTCAGGATTAACCTAGATGAAATTAAAAGCAAAACACAATCAGGTTAGATGACCAGTGAAATAACTCACTTGTAGGAAATCATTGATATATTCAACCAACCTCATATCTATGTCGATGTCTCTCATCCACGAAGTCCACATTGCCATATCTATCATGTTTCCAACATAGTAATCAGAGCTCTTGTGAAAATGCAAGGTCCAGTTTTAAAAAATCATCAGTTAAGGTCTTCTTACAGTTTTGCAGACTTGCTGTCCTTCACAAGGAAGTGTGTTCTACGAGATCCCAGTCTCATAGTTCCACCCATATGCGTTTTCGACCCCTGCCAGCACAATTATCAAATTCTTTAGCGTTTGTTTTCAATGAGGGTTCAGAGGCCATCAACAAATACTCTAAAAAAAGAAAAGGAACACGACAAACCTCGGGCATGAATATAACATAAGGGTTTCTGGTTTTGGGATCAAACTCTGTGCTATTTGCATCTTTTACACCGATAACTGATCTGGCAAATTCTATCACAGCAATCTGCATGCCCAGACAAATTCCAAAGTATGGGATTCTATTTTCTCGGGCATAGTTGGCAGCCAGGATTTTCCCTTCAACACCCCTATCTCCGAATCCCCCAGGAACCAAAATACCATCTGCACCCTGAAGATTAAAATAGTAACAATGAACATCAGAAAATTTGAAAATAGAACATTCAATAAAACTTCAGTTGGCCAAAAAATCCACTCCTGTCATGGAACGCCTACCAACTTGTTCTTATTTAGAATAGCTCAAGAGACATTGTATTAAGACTTTTTGTGATGCTGTACTATTTTCCATAGAACATATTCTAATAGCATGAGTTTAAGCATATTGATAGGACGATAGCTACCTTAAGCACACTCCATGCCTTGCTGCAATTTTCAAGATCCTGTAATATATAAACCACTTGTAAGCAGCAATTCAAAGCATAGGATCACGGTGCAAGAACAAGGATGGGATGATAAAAATAAAATAAAATAAAAACCTCTAATCTCATCGAATCTTCAAGATTATCAGCTGGAACCCAATCCACAACAAGTTTCTTGCCACGGGCAACAGATGCATGCAAAAGAGCCTGCAGGATGCATCAAAGGCAAATTAACATGAAAGTGGTCAAGATAATGCTAATGACTTTAAGTCCTTGAATTCTTAACATTCACAACATGAACAAAGACTTCAATCCCGTCGATCCAATTCTGTCATTTTACTAATGACTTTCCTGAAAATTGCATATACTATATATGGCATTTGCAACTAATACAAGAGAGAACGGTCCAGAGAGAAGATTAACCATAATGCAATATTGATAGTAATTACCTTCACTACGGAGAGATAAGCATCGGTAAGGCATGTATATTTCCCAACCATAGCAATTCTTACCTATTACATTACGGAAGAATTTTAGTATTGGAAACAGCAAGAATCAACAATAGATATGGCAAAAATATATTGATTTGGAACCCACAGGCTCGTGCAATTTGTCACAGATTTCAGCCCTCAAAATCCACTTTTTCAATTCAGGCTCTCTGAGACAGCTGCATATTAAGAAAATTTGCAGCAAGTCAGAAGATCCAAACTCGTATAACATCATTACAAAACAAAATGAAGAAGCATTATAGAATAGCAAACCTAGAAACGTTCAACACTTTCAAGATTGCTTCGTGTGCTTTCTGATCCTGGCCAAGGGTGAAAAAAGGTTAAAGCAGGATCCTTTATTTCAAAATAATTAAAGTCTTTGGGAAAAAAGAGAGATTACATTCCAAATTTGATATCAAACTTACTCTTAGAATTAATGGAATGCGCCAAATGTTGGAGACGTCATGGATAGACATTATGTTATCTTCCTGCTCAAAACAATTATGGTGTGAAAAGGCTCAATACAAAGGTAGCTAAATACAAGTCATATACAAATACCAGAGCTTCTTTATATCTATGAAGGTTCAATGGCAATGTGACTATATTTATAAAGGTTTAATGACAAGGTGACTATATACCGGTATATGGCAAAGTTGTGACAGCTTGGCCTTAATATTGGCATCCAAAACCTGCAGATAACGTAAAAGGTTTGAGATTCGGTCATTGAAGGGAAGCAGGGGCACAAACATTTGTGCTACGACAGGCCAGAATGTCAGGCTTCAAGCCCAAACTTCGTAGTTCACGAACGCTATGCTGGGTTGGCTTTGTTTTCTGAAAATTGATGACAAATCAGTCTCTTCACTTCAGTAACCGTGCCAACATCCAATAAATGGATCATTCATAATAAATAGGACTGGGACACGTATAGAAAAGAAATATAATTGCTCACCTGTTCACCTACAACATGTATCACAGGGACAAGGCTGACATGAACCAAGCAAAAGTTACCAACACCTATGAGAAGGATTAGAGACAAAGGTATTTATTAAGCATACCTTCTTAGCCGGCAACGAATTTCACTGCTGTTTGGTTCATGGGTTTATATCTTACCTACGCGGTAGGAGAACTGTTCGACAATCCAAACAGTAACCAACGAATAAAAAATTCCTTAGATTATCTCAACTGCAAACTAGCAAAAGATTAAAGTAGCTCATAAAGTAGGTGAATTACTACCTAATTTATCAAACCAGTGTCTAATGGCCCCAGTATTCTTTGCAACAGTTCAATAGTAACACAAAGGCGCAAAGTTCCAATATTAGGCCCCAGTGCTGAATTTTCCAGATAAGAGACTACAGTAAAGAAAGTCCAACTCAGTCCACCAAGAGAAAAGGAGCTTAATATGCAGCTTGAGGATCAAGTCGGGTAGCTTTCTGGTTTTCGTCATTAACAACCAAGGAAAACAACAAGCTCCCTTTTCCCGGCCTCAAATATCTTAGAAGATTACCTTTTCAATTCCTTTTGAGAAAAGGGTTCACTGTATTTGCGGGGAAAAGGTGATTTTTTTTCCATCACTCTGCCTCTCCATATTCCTTCCCTTTAAGAAATGAAATCGCACTACAGCCCGTGTGGAAGATAATAATGAAGATCTAGTCCAAAGGCACCCATCAAAATCCACCAACCAGGAGAACACTCAGTTGACAAAGGAAGCAATTTTTGTACTAACGAGTAAACTACTAGTCTATGTCAAGATTTCGATAAACTCTTGTTATACAACAATATGATCTTTATTCCTAACCAGCAGGCAAAAATTGACAACCTTGAAAAGGGACAAACTGAGGTTTACCTCGCCACCATCATCCAAAACATAAACTTCCCCGTGTTCAAAAGGAGACATGGTGCCAGCATCCACATTCAAGTAAGGATCTACCACAAGAAGGGACAAAAATGGTGGATTTAAATAGAGGAAACACCTTAGAGGAGGCAATTTTATTTATTTAAAAAAATCATGAATTTAAACATTATACCAAACAAAGCAGAGTGTGATAGGAATATCAGATCAAAGCTTTAAAGGAAATTAGGCAACGGCCATCTAAAGTAAAAAGAAATGAACAAAAAACCCATGATTTCCACATATTTCTATTGCACTGCTGTTTCAACAGTATCAGAGGATTCTTTTAGTGATAAACCTGGATCTAAAACAGTAAAACCCAGTGAGAACCCAAAACCATGAGTAATCAGTTCCAAAATCAAACAAATACTCAACACAGGAAAATGTTGAATCTTTATTAATACTACTAATTTGTTCTGACAAAAAAAAAAATCAAATTCAATTCCCCAGAGAACTAGAACCGGTTCATCTGAAATCCAGAAACACTGGGAACTCAAAAACCCATTAAATTGCAACATTTGCAATTTATGAAGTTGGTTGGTTGAATATATCAATGAGTAACCTCAAACTTCGCTCCAGCATAATCACAAACAAAATTCATTTAAAAAAAAAACCCATGAAATTCATGTTCATAGAAAGGGGAAAACATGATATGAATCCGGCGAATGAACTTGCGAGCTCTGAAAATGAAGATTTCAAAAACATCGGAAGCGAAGAACAAAAATCGGAGTTACCTCTCGATGTAGTTCAGCTCTCTCAATCGAGATTTCAAAGAGACCAGTGGATGAACGAAAATTCAGAGGCACGGATAGAGCGGGGGGAGGGAGATTCTTCCGGCTATATGCCGTCTCCGTTGCCAATAAAAGGAAACAAGGGAATATTTGGGCTCAACTTTAACTCTCTGATCCAATTAGAGGCCCATTAAGTTTTTTGGCCCAACATTATTGTTTTAGTTTTAAAATTAAAAATGAAATGAATAAACAAAGGGATCAGGAAAACCGAAACCCTACCTCATATAAGATTCGGCTTGTCATTCCAGCTGAGCCGCCCCTGCCTATCTCCGTATCTGCTTGCTTCGATCATCTGCAGCCATGGTAAGCTCTTTGATTCTCCATCGCTTACTCGCTTCAGTTATCAATTTAGGTTGAATGTTGTATGTTGGAGATTGATTCGGTTCCAGTGTCGTTCCTGTTGGAAGTTGACATGGTGCATTACGGGATTCAGTGTCCTTTTTTCTAGTGTCACCGATTTGAACAATTTAAATTAATTCCAAGATATAGCTTGCCAATTACGGGATTCGCGTTTAACTGCGGGATGCGATTTCGCTTTTATGAAGTGGAATGACTGTTCGCCTTCACTCGCTTACGTCGTTTTGGCTATTTGTGATTTTACATGATTTGGATTTCATAGGTTTCGGTAGTTGTGAGAGTGAACCTTGTTGGAACAGAAAATAAAAATCTTTTAGGGAGAAAAGGGATTTGATTCAATTCATGCTTATTGAATCACGTTTTCTGGTTCTGTTTGTAAGATGCCGAAGTGCATTGTTTGGCCGAATTTCATGTATGATGCTGAATTTGTTACAGGTCTTTGTTATATCTCAAAAGTCGAGGGCCTACTTTAAGAGGTTTCAAGTCAAGTACAAGAGAAGACGTGGTAAGTTGTTTCTTCAGTTTGTGCTCAATGTCTCCCTGAAAGCAAATTTTTCGAAAGCTGTAATGTACTGATCTGATGAAATGACCCTCCTGTAATGATGGTGCAGAGGGAAAGACCGACTACCGTGCAAGAATCCGCTTGATTAATCAGGATAAGAACAAGTACAACACACCAAAGTACAGATTTGTTGTCCGATTTGTATCCTGATCTTGAATCATTTACATTATGATTGTGATCATTGTTTTTAGCAACTAGTGTCTTGTCTTTATGGTGGATAGATTTGACAAAATCTGTCCTCGTCTTAGGCATTTGATAATTCCTAGTTTTTCATTGTTTTGTTGTTATGGCTAGCAGTAGCTGCTACCTTTTTTCGTGGTAAATTTAGTTTCCACCTTAACTTATTTCATAGACCAACAAAGACATCACTGCACAAATTGTTTCTGCTACCATAGTTGGGGACATGATCCTTTCAGCTGCATATGCCCATGAATTACCTCGCTATGGACTTGAAGTGGGACTTACCAACTATGCTGCAGGTGGGTTATGATTTCCTTTATGCTTACTACTTTTATTGTGTTTTTTTTTCTGATATCAGTTGTTTGATCTCAGCTTATTGTACTGGACTATTGTTGGCCCGTCGGGTGCTTAAACAGCTTGAGATGGATGATGAATATGAGGGGAATGTTGAAGCTACCGGAGAAGATTTCTCTGTTGATCCTGGGGAAAGCAGGAGGCCTTTCCGTGCTCTCTTGGATGTTGGCCTCTTAAGGACTACAACTGGCAATCGTGTATTCGGAGCTCTCAAGGTACCTTTCTGATATTTTCTGTTTTTGTTATGACTTTGCTAATAACTGTTTAATCTTCCACAGGGTGCCCTTGATGGAGGACTCGATATTCCTCACGGTGAAAAGCGTTTTGCTGGATTCAGCAAGGATAACAAGCAACTTGATGCTGAGGTCCACCGCAAGTACATCTATGGTGGCCATGTTGGTGATTACATGAGGGTGAGTGTTCTTACGATATTTCTCAAAGATGGACTACTGAGATGAGTTTTGGGGAAGCATAAAACGAGCATATAAGTCTATGCTTACTTTTGCCTAGGAAGATCATAAACACTGTAATTCAAAGTAGTTTTGTAAGAGATTGGATTTATGATGTTTTTGTTCATAAAATTGCATCTTTTGAATATGTGTAGACCTTGACCGAAGATGAACCAGAAAAATACCAGTCTCACTTTAGTGAGTATGTGAAGAAGGGTGTTGAAGCTGACAGTCTCGAGGAAATGTACAAGAAAGTCCATGCTGCTATCAGAGCTGACCCCACTGCTAAGAAATCCGAGAAGGAAGCTCCTAAAGAACATAAGAGGTAAGGAGGCACCTAGTCATGTTCCTCGTATCATTTACTTTCCGCTGGTTCAAATCCTTCAACAAACTTGCATTTGATCTTTAGGACGTATTAAAAATTGTAGATAGTGAAAACATGTGACTGAATGATTTCTCGTCTTTCTCATTGCAGGTACAACTTGAAGAAGTTGACTTATGACGAGAGAAGGTCCCGTTTGGTAGAGAGACTAAATGCCCTGAACTCAGCCACTGGAGCTGAGGAGGATGACGACGAAGACGAAGATTAAGCGAAAGCGAAATCTGCCAGTCTTTTAGTGTTAGCGCAGGAAGCCAAATTTTGCATCGGTTGCTGAACTTATCTTTGAATTATCTCGCTCTAGTGAACCTTTCTTGGTGTTTCTTCTCCTTTGGAAGTTATCTCTACTCACATTACTTGAGAGAATCTTTGATGTTATATGGTTTTCTGTTGATTGGATTCTTGCCATTACAGTTCCTTTGCATTTCAAACTTACAAGACCCTTTTTTCTGACTTGTACAGTAGTTAAGACTTGTACGGTAGTTAAGAGCAACCCCAACAGATTCTCCATAATAAATTTTTGGAGAATATCCAGATTGATTTTGGAGAATATCAAGATTGATTTTGGTCCATCAGCTTCCCCATTACACTCTCCAAAATAGAGAATAGGGAGAAAAAATGGGGATCATTCCTTAAATTTGAATAAAACTCTATATATTTTAGGGTAAATTTTATAATAAAGAATCTTCGAAATTCAGTCACAAAAATCCAGAATATGTGAATTATAATTCTTTATTTTGGAGAATTGTTTAGAAAAGCGGTTGGGTATGCTCTAATAAGTAATACTCCTAATTGGTGAACTGATGCAATATGCGAATTCCCTAAGCTAGAGAGAAATTTGGATATACTCAACTGGTTTGCCACACACAGCAAATCAGTCTGCATCCTAAATTGTAAATCAACTGGTTGTCTTTGTGGAATCTCATTCTAAAATCAAATCAGCCTGCATCCTAAATTGTAAATTTGGCACCAACCTTGAAGCTTCTTAGACTAAAAACTTACTTCAAGCTTGTCGCCAGTTTGAAACATGTTTTTCTTAAATTCGTTTAGTTTCAAATAAGCAACTCTTTCTGTTGTCCAATAAATAATCATAATAATTTCAGTAAGATTACACATTGTTGATAATTGAAATTTTAGGGCAACTTTGAGATTGGATATGCTATGGTCCGGTGATACCGGATTTCGCATATGCTCGGGCTATGTAATTTCAATGTTTGGATTAATGTTGGTATGTTCTATTCGAATATAATTGGGTTTGAGTTGTTATTGAATTTAGATTATTTGGGTTGTATCGAATTTTGATTCGATGTCGGGACTCGGGAATGTAAAGTCGGTTTTCTCGGGTCCGATCGGGTATTGTCATGTCGCTCTACCCCTCTACCCTAGACCGGCGTGGCGTGGAAGGGAGATTTTGGGCATTGGGATTGGGCTGAATGTGGGCCGAAAGTTTCCGTTGGAGGCCCCAACGATTCTTGTTGGCCCAAATAACTGAAGTCGCATAAAATATAAATCCGAAAAACAGCGAAACCCTAAACCCTCATATAACAATCGGATTGTCATTCCCGCTGAGCCGCCCGTCCCCTCCTATCTCTGTATCTGCTGCTTCGATCCATCTGCAGCCATGGTTAGTTAGCTCTTTCTGTCTTCATATCTTACTCGCTCCGATTTGGTGTTCAATTTTGTATGTCGGAGTTTGCATTTCATTCCAGTTGGAGTTGCATTTCGGGATTGAATGTCATTTTTCCATTTTCGTAGATATAAGTTGATTTGTAAGATGTAAGTTCAATTCGGGGGTTCTTGGTCGATCTTTCATAGGTTTTGGTTGCATTATGATGGAAGTTGTGTTATGATAGGTTTCTGTTTGTGAGATGCCCGAGTGCATTGTTTGGTGGAACATCATGTTTGCTGTTCAATTTTTTTTTTGCTAGGTCTTTGTTAAATCTCAAAAGTCCAAGGCCTACTTTAAGAGGTTCCAAGTCAAGTACAAGAGAAGGCGAGGTGAATTGATTCTTCATATTTCCTCTCCATGTCTTCCTGAAAGCAAGTTTCTTCAAAGTATTAATAATGTTATTTGATGAAATGTACCTCCTTAATGACGATGATGGAGAGGGAAAGACTGACTACCGTGCCAGAATTCGCCTGATTAATCAGGATAAGAACAAGTACAACACTCCCAAATACAGATTTGTTGTTCGATTTGTATCCTTATTTTTGACTCATTGGTATTCATATTGCGCTCTTTGCTTTTTCTTAGATACTTGACAAAGCTGTGCTGTTCTTAATTGTTAATGAGGGTTTCTCTTATAATTAAGTAGTAAGCTTCTTTGGTTCTTTTTTTGACAAGGTGGTGAGCTTGCTGGTGTGACATTAACCTTGATATTTTGCTTGTGACTTGCTGCTGGACTTTTTGTTTGATGGTGTGACTTAACCTTGAAGTCTTTTGATTCTTGAACTACCATGTTTTGTTGCTGGACTTTTTTGTTTTTTGTATGAAAGTAGTTTCCACCTTGACTCAATTAATAGACCAACAAAGATATCACTGCTCAAATTGTTTCTGCTACCATAGCTGAGGACATGATCCTTGCAGCTGCCTATGCTCACGAATTGCCTCGCTATGGACTTGAAGTGGGACTTAGCAACTATGCTGCAGGTGGGTTTTGATTACCTTTTTCGCTTATTTACTACTAAGGTTTTTTTTGTTCTAACTTTTAACATCATTTTTTTGTCTCAGCTTATTGTACTGGACTGTTGTTGGCCCGTCGGGTGCTGAAACAGCTTGAAATGGATGAAGAATATGAGGGTAATGTTGAAGCTACTGGGGAAGATTTCTCTGTTGAGCCTGGTGAGAGCAGGAGGCCTTTCCGTGCTCTCCTTGATGTTGGGCTTCTGAGGACCACCACGGGCAATCGTGTTTTTGGTGCTCTCAAGGTACCCATAGATATAGTCTGTCTCTTTAACATTGCTGTAGCCTCGGCTTATTCTGCCAAATTACCTCTTAATACTTGGACCCAGATGTTTTCTGTTGTAAGGTTGTCCAACTTCTATAATTGCTATTCTTTTGCTAATAACTGTTTATTATTCCTCAGGGTGCACTTGATGGTGGACTCGATATTCCTCATGGTGAAAAGCGTTTTGCTGGATTCAGCAAGGACAATAAGCAACTAGATGCTGAGGTCCACCGCAAGTACATCTATGGTGGGCATGTTGGTGACTACATGAGGGTGAGTAATCTTGCACTGTTTGTCAAAGGACTGCCAACATAAGCTTTGGGATATGTATGTGTTAAAATGAGGTTTTTGTGGGTAGACTGATAAATAATATTTGGTTGATTTGGAGAAGCATAAACGAAGAAGAAAAGTCTGCTAACATCGTGTCTTGAATCTTGAATACTTTGTACCATGGAATATCAATACACAGTGTACCTAAAAAAGTATTTTTGTTTAGTTGTTGGATGTATGAGTTTGTTTTGTTCACAATATTGCATCTTTCGAATATTTGCAGACCCTGACAGAAGATGAGCCTGAAAAATACCAGTCTCACTTCAGTGAGTACGTGAAGAAGGGAATTGAAGCTGATAGTCTCGAGGAGATATATAAGAAAGTTCACGCTGCTATCAGAGCTGATCCTACTGCAAAGAAATCCGAGAAGGAAGCTCCTAAAGAACACAAGAGGTAAAGAGGCACCTGGCCACATTCTTGCTCTTGTTTTCATTCCCTTCCTTTAATTCCATCAAATCTGCATTTGATTCTTGATTCATGCCTGCATAAAACACTTGTTCTTGGGTTGGAGAAAGTATTAAAAATTATGCACAATGAAACAATTCTATTATTTCTCTGATGCGAGTTATTGCCTATCTTATTGCAGGTACAACTTGAAGAAGTTGACTTATGATGAGAGGAGGGCCCGTTTGGTCGAGAGACTAAATGCTCTGAACTCTGCTACTACTGGAGCTGAGGACGACGAAGACGAAGATGAGGATTAAGGAAAAAAGATAAATGTTCCAGCCACTTAGAGTTAGCCCAGGAAGCTAAATTTTGCATCAGTTGTGGAACCATCTTTGAATTACATGGCTCTAGTGAACCTTTCTTTGTTTGTGGTTTGTTCTACTTTGGAAGATGTCAACTTTTATTACTTGAGAAGCTATAATCTTATATTGTTTTTGTTATGATGATTGGATTCTTGCTTCTGTTCGCTCTAGATGATTTAACATTTTAAACACTTTAAAGCGATTAGTCATGCATCACTTAACTCATTTTGTTGATAAGGCTCCTCACTGATTTGTGCTCTGCTTTGCCCGAAATATGTTGTATGAATTTATTTATAGTGCATAACTAGTGTAATACCCGCGTCTTTGTTTTAAATATTACTAGTATCATGGCCCGCCCGTTGTCCGGTTTCTTAATAAACAAAATAATGTTTAATTTATATATATTTTTTGAAATTTAAAGTTTATAATAATTTGGTTGATATCTTTGGATCTTTTAATATCAACATAGTTTTTTTTCTATCGTATTTTTCTGATTTTTTTTAACTATGCTATACGTTCACCACTTATTTATAAGCTAGAGAGAAATTTGGATATACTCAACTGGTTTGCCACGCACAGCAAATCAGTCTGCATCCTAAATTGTAAATCAACTGGTTGTCTTTGTGGAATCTCATTCTAAAATCAAATCAGCCTGCATCCTAAATTGTAAATTTGGCACCAACCTTGAAGCTTCTTAGACTAAAAACTTACTTCAAGTTTGTCGCCAGTTTGAAACATGTTTTTCTTAAATTCGTTTAGTTTCAAATAAGCAACTCTTTCTGTTGTCCAATAAATAATCATAATAATTTCAGTAAGATTACACATTGTTGATAATTGAAATTTTAGGGCAACTTTGAGATTGGATATGCTATGGTCCGGTGATACCGGATTTCGCATATGCTCGGGCTATGTAATTTCAATGTTTGGATTAATGTTGGTATGTTCTATTCGAATATAATTGGGTTTGAGTTGTTATTGAATTTAGATTATTTGGGTTGTATAGAATTTTGATTCGATGTCGGGACTCGGGAATGTAAAGTCGGTTTTCTCGGGTCCGATCGGGTATTGTCATGTCGCTCTACCCCTCTACCCTAGACCGGCGTGGCGTGGAAGGGAGATTTTGGGCATTGGGATTGGGCTGAATGTGGGCTGAAAGTTTCCGTTGGAGGCCCCAACGATTCTTGTTGGCCCAAATAACTGAAGTCGCATAAAATATAAATCCGAAAAACAGCGAAACCCTAAACCCTCATATAACAATTGGATTGTCATTCCCGCTGAGCCGCCCGCCCCCTCCTATCTCTGTATCTGCTGCTTCGATCCATCTGCAGCCATGGTTAGTTAGCTCTTTCTGTCTTCATATCTTACTCGCTCCGATTTGGTGTTCAATTTTGTATGTCGGAGTTTGCATTTCATTCCAGTTGGAGTTGCATTTCGGGATTGAATGTCATTTTTCCATTTTCGTAGATATAAGTTGATTTGTAAGATGTAAGTTCAATTCGGGGGTTCTTGGTCGATCTTTCATAGGTTTTGGTTGCATTATGATGGAAGTTGTGTTATGATAGGTTTCTGTTTGTGAGATGCCCGAGTGCATTGTTTGGTGGAACATCATGTTTGCTGTTCAATTTTTTTTTGCTAGGTCTTTGTTAAATCTCAAAAGTCCATGGCCTACTTTAAGAGGTTCCAAGTCAAGTACAAGAGAAGGCGAGGTGAATTGATTCTTCATATTTCCTCTCCATGTCTTCCTGAAAGCAAGTTTCTTCAAAGTATTAATAATGTTATTCGATGAAATGTGCCTCCTTAATGACGATGATGGAGAGGGAAAGACTGACTGCCGTGCCAGAATTCGCCTGATTAATCAGGATAAGAACAAGTACAACACTCCCAAATACAGATTTGTTGTGCGATTTGTATCCTTATTTTTGACTCATTGGTATTCATATTGCGCTCTTTGCTTTTTCTTAGATACTTGACAAAGCTGTGCTGTTCTTAATTGTTAATGAGGGTTTCTCTTATAATTAAGTAGTAAGCTTCTTTGGTTCTTTTTTTGACAAGGTGGTGAGCTTGCTGGTGTGACTTTAACCTTGATATTTTGCTTGTGACTTGCTGCTGGACTTTTTGTTTGATGGTGTGACTTAACCTTGAACTCTTTTGATTCTTGAACTACCATGTTTTGTTGCTGGACTTTTTTGTTTTTTGTATGAAAGTAGTTTCCACCTTGACTCAATTAATAGACCAACAAAGATATCACTGCTCAAATTATTTCTGCTACCATAGCTGGGGACATGATCCTTGCAGCTGCCTATGCTCACGAATTGCCTCGATATGGACTTGAAGTGGGACTTAGCAACTATGCTGCAGGTGGGTTTTGATTACCTTTTTCGCTTATTTACTACTAAGGTTGTTTTTGTTCTAACTTTTAACATCATTTTTTTGTCTCAGCTTATTGTACTGGACTGTTGTTGGCCCGTCGGGTGCTGAAACAGCTTGAAATGGATGAAGAATATGAGGGTAATGTTGAAGCTACTGGGGAAGATTTCTCTGTTGAGCCTGGTGAGAGCAGGAGGACTTTCCGTGCTCTCCTTGATGTTGGGCTTCTGAGGACCACCACGGGCAATCGTGTTTTTGGTGCTCTCAAGGTACCCATAGATATAGTCTGTCTCTTTAACATTGTTGTTGCCTCAGCTTATTCTGCCAAATTACCTCTTAATACTTGGACCCAGATGTTTTCTGTTGTAAGGTTGTCCAACTTCTATAATTGCTATTCTTTTGCTAATAACTGTTTATTATTCCTCAGGGTGCACTTGATGGTGGACTCGATATTCCTCATGGTGAAAAGCGTTTTGCTGGATTCAGCAAGGACAATAAGCAACTAGATGCTGAGGTCCACCGCAAGTACATCTATGGTGGGCATGTTGGTGACTACATGAGGGTGAGTAATCTTGCACTGTTTGTCAAAGGACTGCCAATATAAGCTTTGGGATATGTATGTGTTAAAATGAGGTTTTTGTGGGTAGACTGATAAATAATATTTGGTTGATTTGGAGAAGCATAAACCAAGAAGAAAAGTCTGCTAACATCGTGTCTTGAATCTTGAATGCTTTGTACCATGGAATATCAATACACAGTGTACCTAAAAAAGTATTTTTGTTTAGTTGTTGGATGTATGAGTTTGTTTTGTTCACAATATTGCATCTTTCGAATATTTGCAGACCCTGACAGAAGATGAGCCTGAAAAATACCAGTCTCACTTCAGTGAGTACGTGAAGAAGGGAATTGAAGCTGATAGTCTCGAGGAGATATATAAGAAAGTTCACGCTGCTATCAGAGCTGATCCTACTGCATAGAAATCCGAGAAGGAAGCTCCTAAAGAACACAAGAGGTAAAGAGGCACCTGGCCACATTCTTGCTTTGTTTTCATTCCCTTCCTTTAATTCCATCAAATCTGCATTTGATTCTTGATTCATGCCTGCATAAAACACTTGTTCTTGGGTTGGAGAAAGTATTAAAAATTATGCACAATGAAACAATTCTATTATTTCTCTGATGCGAGTTATTGCCTATCTTATTGCAGGTACAACTTGAAGAAGTTGACTTATGATGAGAGGAGGGCCCGTTTGGTCGAGAGACTAAATGCTCTGAACTCTGCTACTACTGGAGCTGAGGACGACGAAGACGAAGATGAGGTTTAAGGAAAAAAGATAAATGTTCCAGCCACTTAGAGTTAGCCCAGGAAGCTAAATTTTGCATCAGTTGTGGAACCATCTTTGAATTACATGGCTCTAGTGAACCTTTCTTTGTTTGTGGTTTGTTCTACTTTGGAAGATGTCAACTTTTATTACTTGAGAAGCTGTAATCTTATATTGTTTTTGTTATGATGATTGGATTCTTGCTTCTGTTCGCTCTAGATGATTTAACATTTTAAACACTTTAAAGCGATTAGTCATGCATCACTTAACTCATTTTGTTGATAAGGCTCCTCACTGATTTGTGATCTGCTTTGCCCGAAATATGTTGTATGAATTTATTTATAGTGCATAACTAGTGTAATACCCGCGTCTTTATTTTAAATATTACTAGTATCGTGGCCCGCCCGTTGTGCGGTTTCTTAATAAACAAAATAATGTTTAATTTATATATATTTTTTGAAATTTAAAGTTTATAATAATTTGGTTGATATCTTTGGATCTTTTAATATCAACATAGTTTTTTTTCTATCGTATTTTTCTGATTTTTTTTAACTATGCTATACGTTCACCACTTATTTATAAGCTAGAGAGAAATTTGGATATACTCAACTGGTGTGCCACACACAGCAAATCAGTCTGCATCCTAAATTGTAAATCAACTGGTTGTCTTTGTGGAATCTCATTCTAAAATCAAATGAGCCTGCATCCTAAATTGTAAATTTGGCACCAACCTTGAAGCTTCTTAGACTAAAACTTTACTTCAAGCTTGTCGCCAGTTTGAAACATGTTTTTCTTAAATTCGTTTAGTTTCAAATAAGCAACTCTTTATGTTGTCCAATAAATAATCATAATAATTTCAGTAAGATTACACATTGTTGATAATTGAAATTTTAGGGCAACTTTGAGATTGGATATGCTATGGTCCGGTGATACCGGATTTCGCATATGCTCGGGCTATGTAATTTCAATGTTTGGATTAATGTTGGTATGTTCTATTCGAATATAATTGGGTTTGAGTTGTTATTGAATTTAGATTATTTGGGTTGTATCGAATTTTGATTCGATGTCGGGACTCGGGAATGTAAAGTCGGTTTTCTCGGGTCCGATCGGGTATTGTCATGTCGCTCTACCCCTCTACCCTAGACCGGCGTGGCGTGGAAGGGAGATTTTGGGCATTGGGATTGGGCTGAACGTGGGCCGAAAGTTTCCGTTGGAGGCCCCAACGATTCTTGTTGGCCCAAATAACTGAAGTTGCATAAAATATAAATCCGAAAAACAGCGAAACCCTAAACCCTCATATAACAATCGGATTGTCATTCCCGCTGAGCCGCCCGCCCCCTCCTATCTCTGTATCTGCTGCTTCGATCCATCTGCAGCCATGGTTAGTTAGCTCTTTCTGTCTTCATATCTTACTCGCTCCGATTTGGTGTTCAATTTTGTATGTCGGAGTTTGCATTTCATTCCAGTTGGAGTTGCATTTCGGGATTGAATGTCATTTTTCCATTTTCGTAGATATAAGTTGATTTGTAAGATGTAAGTTCAATTCGGGGGTTCTTGGTCGATCTTTCATAGGTTTTGGTTGCATTATGATGGAAGTTGTGTTATGATAGGTTTCTGTTTGTGAGATGCCCGAGTGCATTGTTTGGTGGAACATCATGTTTGCTGTTCAATTTTTTTTTGCTAGGTCTTTGTTAAATCTCAAAAGTCCATGGCCTACTTTAAGAGGTTCCAAGTCAAGTACAAGCGAAGGCGAGGTGAATTGATTCTTCATATTTCCTCTCCATGTCTTCCTGAAAGCAAGTTTCTTCAAAGTATTAATAATGTTATTCGATGAAATGTGCCTCCTTAATGACGATGATTTAGAGGGAAAGACTGACTACCGTGCCAGAATTCGCCTGATTAATCAGGATAAGAACAAGTACAACACTCCCAAATACAGATTTGTTGTGCGATTTGTATCCTTATTTTTGACTCATTGGTATTCATATTGCGCTCTTTGCTTTTTCTTAGATACTTGACAAAGCTGTGCTGTTCTTAATTGTTAATGAGGGTTTCTCTTATAATTAAGTAGTAAGCTTCTTTGGTTCTTTTTTTGACAAGGTGGTGAGCATGCTGGTGTGACTTTAACCTTGATATTTTGCTTGTGACTTGCTGCTGGACTTTTTGTTTGATGGTGTGACTTAACCTTGAACTCTTTTGATTCTTGAACTACCATGTTTTGTTGCTGGACTTTTTTGTTTTTTGTATGAAAGTAGTTTCCACCTTGACTCAATTAATAGACCAACAAAGATATCACTGCTCAAATTGTTTCTGCTACCATAGCTGGGGACATGATCCTTGCAGCTGCCTATGCTCACGAATTGCCTCGCTATGGACTTGAAGTGGGACTTAGCAACTATGCTGCAGGTGGGTTTTGATTACCTTTTTCGCTTATTTACTACTAAGGTTGTTTTTGTTCTAACTTTTAACATCATTTTTTTGTCTCAGCTTATTGTACTGGACTGTTGTTGGCCCGTCGGGTGCTGAAACAGCTTGAAATGGATGAAGAATATGAGGGTAATGTTGAAGCTACTGGGGAAGATTTCTCTGTTGAGCCTGGTGAGAGCAGGAGGACTTTCCGTGCTCTCCTTGATGTTGGGCTTCTGAGGACCACCACGGGCAATCGTGTTTTTGGTGCTCTCAAGGTACCCATAGATATAGTCTGTCTCTTTAACATTGCTGTTGCCTCGGCTTATTCTGCCAAATTACCTCTTAATACTTGGACCCAGATGTTTTCTGTTGTAAGGTTGTCCAACTTCTATAATTGCTATTCTTTTGCTAATAACTGTTTATTATTCCTCAGGGTGCACTTGATGGTGGACTCGATATTCCTCATGGTGAAAAGCGTTTTGCTGGATTCAGCAAGGACAATAAGCAACTAGATGCTGAGGTCCACCGCAAGTACATCTATGGTGGGCATGTTGGTGACTACATGAGGGTGAGTAATCTTGCACTGTTTGTCAAAGGACTGCCAATATAAGCTTTGGGATATGTATGTGTTAAAATGAGGTTTTTGTGGGTAGACTGATAAATAATATTTGGTTGATTTGGAGAAGCATAAACCAAGAAGAAAAGTCTGCTAACATCGTGTCTTGAATCTTGAATGCTTTGTACCATGGAATATCAATACACAGTGTACCTAAAAAAATATTTTTGTTTAGTTGTTGGATGTATGAGTTTGTTTTGTTCACAATATTGCATCTTTCGAATATTTGCAGACCCTGACAAAAGATGAGCCTGAAAAATACCAGTCTCACTTCAGTGAGTACGTGAAGAAGGGAATTGAAGCTGATAGTCTCGAGGAGATATATAAGAAAGTTCACGCTGCTATCAGAGCTGATCCTACTGCAAAGAAATCCGAGAAGGAAGCTCCTAAAGAACACAAGAGGTAAAGAGGCACCTGGCCACATTCTTGCTTTGTTTTCATTCCCTTCCTTTAATTCCATCAAATCTGCATTTGATTCTTGATTCATGCTTGCATAAAACACTTGTTCTTGGGTTGGAGAAAGTATTAAAAATTATGCACAATGAAACAATTCTATTATTTCTCTGATGCGAGTTATTGCCTATCTTATTGCAGGTACAACTTGAAGAAGTTGACTTATGATGAGAGGAGGGCCCGTTTGGTCGAGAGACTAAATGCTCTGAACTCTGCTACTACTGGAGCTGAGGACGACGAAGACGAAGATGAGGATTAAGGAAAAAAGATAAATGTTCCAGCCACTTAGAGTTAGCCCAGGAAGCTAAATTTTGCATCAGTTGTGGAACCATCTTTGAATTACATGGCTCTAGTGAACCTTTCTTTGTTTGTGGTTTGTTCTACTTTGGAAGATGTCAACTTTTATTACTTGAGAAGCTGTAATCTTATATTGTTTTTGTTATGATGATTGGATTCTTGCTTCTGTTCGCTCTAGATGATTTAACATTTTAAACACTTTAAAGCGATTAGTCATGCATCACTTAACTCATTTTGTTGATAAGGCTCCTCACTGATTTGTGATCTGCTTTGCCCGAAATATGTTGTATGAATTTATTTATAGTGCATAACTAGTGTAATACCCGCGTCTTTGTTTTAAATATTACTAGTATCGTGGCCCGCCCGTTGTGCGGTTTCTTAATAAACAAAATAATGTTTAATTTATATATATTTTTTGAAATTTAAAGTTTATAATAATTTGGTTGATATCTTTGGATCTTTTAATATCAACATAGTTTTTTTTCTATCGTATTTTTCTGATTTTTTTTAACTATGCTATACGTTCACTACTTATTTATAAACTAATATTATAGTCTGATTTAATATTAACATTAAAAAGATTATAAAAAAACTAATTGAGATATAAGGTCATATTGGATAGATTATTTGATCTAAAAAGATAAGTTTTTCTTACCTAACTATATTAGCTTATTAAATGATGTGGCACAAATATATAATACCAATTTAATTCAAAATATGACACGTAACCAAAAATAATTCCATTTTAATCCAGAAAATTCAATGGATGTGAAATCGCACCAGAGGTCGTTTCGGACCTCTCCTTTAACACCATTTTAATCAAGAATGTGACGCGTATAAAAAATCAA
The DNA here is from genome assembly GCA_963922045.1 of Persicaria maculosa. Lineage (NCBI taxonomy): Eukaryota > Viridiplantae > Streptophyta > Magnoliopsida > Caryophyllales > Polygonaceae > Persicaria > Persicaria maculosa. Next base: position 370,475 of record OY998254.1, on the reverse strand, counting down.
AACCCTTATAAAATACCCAATCTTAATCAAATAATTTAACCCTTATAAATTTATTAATCTTATTGTTCAAAATCCATCATTATATATTACTACGTACCAAAATATAATAGTTTATTTATGACATGTCATGTTCTTATGAATTTATTTGTAACCCTACAAATTGTTTAATAATTAACGATATAAATTGCTAACGTTACCACATACCATCTTACATTAAAAATAATTTAGCCATTAGGTACTATAAAAATAATTTAATTAAAAATATATATACCATAAAATAATTTCATAATTAATCTTCTCTTATTACCCACCTTCTCTGCGGTCCGTTAATAAATTATATTTTACTATCTTAGTTGTAATTTGTTTAATTAAATTATTAATATCAAAATAGTTTGATTGGAACATTTTTTTATATCGCATAAAATAATTTAAGATTAAATTTAGCAAAAATCAATCAATATACAATTACAAATCAATTCAAGTTTGAAATTGACTGGGCACTATTGGAAAAAAAATCCAGAGATTCGGATTATTTTGAAATAATAATGGTATATATATTGATGATATATAATAACGGAAGATATATTATAATTTGAATAGATTATGTATCTAAAAAGATAAGTTTTTTACCTAACTATATTGACTTATTAATTGATGTGGCCCAAAAATATAATACCACTTTAATTCAGAATATGCCACGTAAGCAAAATTAATCCCGCTTTAATTCAGAAAATTCCGTGGCCGCGAGGTCGCGCTAGTGGCATCTGTATTAATAGATAGGGTAATCGTATGATGTGACTTAAATATATTGGATCATCATTAATTGACGTGTCAGAAACCCGAGTCAGATTGCACCCGAGAACGACGAAGGCAAATAGTACATAAAACATATGTGAATCACATTAAAAGTCGTCAACCTTTTTAAAGCCCTTAAATTCTAGATAATTCTTCAAATTTACTTATGAGATATTTTGAAGTTAGATTATTTCAACATGAGATGTATTAATCTTGTGTGTTGAATTGTTTTGCTTTTCAAAGTTTGGAATTGGTGAATACTATGGAGTAGAAGTTAATTTTATAATCTATTTAAATAAAACTACGGAGTTCAAAATTTATGTATGCAGTATAATATCATATAACATATATTATAATTATAGTACAAGTTAATTTTGCGTAAATACTATGGAGTTACTTTTAGATTTCAATGATTAATTTATAAAAAAACAGCATAAGAATAAAATTAAGAAATAAGGTTATATTAGATAGATTTTTGATCTAAAAAGATAAGTTTTTAGCTACCTATATTCGTTTATTAATTGGTGTAGTCCAGAAATATAATACAACTTTAATCCAGGAAAAGCCACGTAAGGGAAAATAATCCCGTTTAATCCAGAAAATTCCGTGGCCATGAGGTCGCGCCAGTGGCCTCTGTTTTAGTATTTTATATTTGATCTGAGCGCCATTCTATATATCTATTTACTTATTTACCAAAGGAAAAAAAAATGCATAACATAATTGTTTTGAATTTATAAATTAGTTGAAAAGAGATATAATATAATTAATAAAAAAATACTGAAAATGATTTAATAAGATAAAGTGGATAATAAACTCAAACACACCACATAATAAAAAAATATTAACCCTTACAATAAATTTAAACTATGTAAAAATGAATAATTAATTTATAATTCAATTTTAACATTATAAAAAAAAGTTAAACTGATTCAATTACAGTACACTTTTAACACAATAAATAACAATTAACTTATATTAAAGTGAAACTACCTAAAAATTCAATCCATTAACAATTAACTTGATTGCTACAAAAAAGCTGGATGACTTTTTTAATACATAAGTCACATAATGACAATATAGTAATCGAGGTGAAGAAGAGCAAAAATGAAATTCTACGGTCCGAGGCCTGAGTAAATTGATTGAGAACATATTCTTGAGATTGAGTTATCGAACATTATATAGTTTCGTAAATGACTCCAATATTTTGTGTTACGATCCGAAAGTTGTAGATGCTTGATTTTGGCTCTCTGCTTCCAAAATTTGTGACTATATTCCAGTAGTCTTGCTTTCTTATGTTCCAATCTAGCAAGTTTGGCTTCTTCATTTGTTGTAATCCTCCCCCAAGGGAGTTTAAGCTGGAAATTCTTTATTTGTAATTCAACCTGCGCTAACTGTTTTGACAGATTACTTGTTTGCTTTTTACACCAATTTTTTGTATTTTGTTTAAGGAGTTTTTGTTTTTGCATAAGTTTGTAGGCAAAGGATCCAGATAGCTTATTACTCCATGCTTTCTTAACCATTTCTTCGTAAGCTTTGTTTGTAGTCCATGCCATTTCAAATCTAAAAGGGGTTCCTTTCTTTGATCGATGCTTACCAATATCGAGAGTGATGGGGCAATGATCAGAGAAAGAAAAAGAGTGATGCTTAGTTCTTAGGTTGGGGAAGGATGAAATAATGTGTTAATGTGTTGATGGGAGAGGTGGCCCTTGCAAGAGGTCAAGGGTTCAAATCCCACTTCTTACACAATTTGTGTATTAGTGGGTGCTCAAGCCTTTATTGGCTTGGGTGAGCCTGCCTGGTGGCTTGCCGCCTGGTTAAACCGGTTCGCGTCCTTTGCAGGCTAAGGCCCGGACCCATGGGGGATTAGTCGATAACCTCGGAACCCCCCACGTCCAAAAAAAAAAAACTATTTTTGGAAAATAAAATCAAATAATATGTCCGTTGCAGTATACGTTTCGGATGTCCTGCAGTATTCAATAATAAAAAGAAAGGGCTAGAATTAACGAAAAGGAAACTCAGTTGCAGATAGGCTGCCCAACCCACCAATATCAACAGATCACAACTCTAAAAACATAATGGAGAATATAGATTCGCACAACAATAACAGATGGGGGGAATAAAATAATAACAGTCATCATATAGGCTGCCCAACCCACCAACTAGTCATACATACATGCTTGTAATATTTCCTTGGCATTGAGATACCCCAGTGTATGCTTAAAGAAAGAAGAAGAGCAAGACCAATTTCAAGTGGAGTGACATATTTATTGAGGCAAAGACTCTGAGTAAATCCTAACAAAATAAATAGACATCAAATACCTCTTTGTCCATTTCTATGGAACGCATTCATTTGATATAGCACATCCTTGTACATTTTAAATTTGTCGACCACCGAATCCTTCATACTTATTTATAACTCATAAGCTTCAATATGCATCTACAACATTATGAATTTGTCCCACTTACCACCCTCTCGACCTAGTCGGGGGAAGGGTGCGTACAACTCGACCCCCAGACCCTGCTTTAAGCGGGATACACTGGGCACGTTGTTGTTGTTGTTTCTCTTCACAAATAAAAATCAACTAGGATATTGATGCAACAGAGGGAGTATCCAATACAAGATATGCATTACAGAATATTAATAATGAATTTAAAAGAAACAAGAACTGATTACAGGCTTCTAGCAGGTGATTAAAGCATATTAAGGAAACAAAACGTAAAAGGGATGCTATTCTCAAAACTGACCTCGAAAGAATTTCTCAAGAATGCGACTTTTCCTAGCTAGGATCATCCCCAACTTCCTAGGTCTCTTCTCAAATATCATTTGCAGAATCTGAGCTGCGAGAAGATGATTTGATTTCAACAGGTCCATGAAAAGGCGACCTGTTGCTGAGGAGTAATCGATCTAATGCTTGATATAGCATCACATAGCCATAATCTAGCCTCTGAACGGCCTTCAGAGGTAATAAGACTCCATAAACTCTTCTCTAACTCAGTAAAAAGTGATGTTGTTGGATTTGAAGAGCCATTAACATCAGCCTCACCGGCCCAGATGAGCTTGGACAGAAACAACCGAATCATTTTGATTTTTGAAACCTATAACAACAATAAATATGAAAAATTGAGGAAACTGCATCAGAACCAGCTGTTTACATACTAAACTTTACAACTCCATCGAAGACAAAAGGGCGATTAACAGGGTTACGGCTGCTTGAATTCCATATAATTGCATCTTAAACTGACTTCATATGTGTAAAATCAAGGGCAAGATTAAACCTTAAAAAACAAAATAAACAAGAAGTGCTCGAATCGAAGCGAAGTGTAACCTGATCTTCAAATCTGATACCTCTTCAAATTCTGTGGGATTGAGAGAATCTAGGGTTCCGGTGTCTATAGCTCCGTTTCGCCGAGTCGACGAAGCGTTCGATTTTCTTTATGTAGATTTTTTATTCGAAATGCACATTTTATTTGGGATATTATACTAGATGAACCGTAAAGTAGAAGATTTTTACAAAATCACCCACAAAACCATCCAATTTTGGCGGCAAGCTTGTAATTTGGTACTATGTTTTATACGAAAATTTATTTTCATCGCAAATTTTTAATAAATATTCCGATAACCAGTGTAGAATACCGCAACAACTTAATTATATATTGAAATCCACTACAATAACTCAATAGCTTAAGCTATGTGGTAAAATTATGTCAATATGAACGCGATGTCCTAAACCCTAATTTATCTTTAATTTCCAGTATTGCCGGTTAGCTATAGAGGAAAAAATGTATCATATTCGGTATATTATCCAACTTGATTATTATTACCCCGACACTAAATTTGAATTCCATCACATTATGGCACATGTACCCCTCTATAGAAAATCAATGTTGCACCACAACAGCATCACTATCCACCGCAGCTTGTTGTGGTCGGGTGGAGGTGAGGTGGTATTTTTAGGAGCCACCACGGATCCTTTGTGCAGGGATTCGCTTTTAAGTGTGGCCATTGCTCATAATTGATGGAGGATAGAGACCCGGTAGGAGAGAATGGCCATCTCATCCGCAAATGTCGATCTATCGTCGGATAGGATGGGAGGTGAAGGTTAGATAGGTGAGGCGGCAAGCTAATAATGCCGCCGATTCGTTAGCAGATTATGCGGTTAGGATGGATTATTCTTTTTGTCACTTTTTACGACCCTCCAGAGTGCATCTGTGAGATTGTACCCTCGACTTCCGGGTTGAGGCTTTGAACTAATGTTATCTTTTTTTTTTGGAAGCATGTAAAAATTAGGAAAAACGCCGGCTATGCGGCTTCTTTCATAACGCATCCGAACGGACATGAACATAGAGTTCTGGATCCTCATGCAATTCTGTCAGCCACTGAATTTGAATCCCTGAAAATATTATCTATGAAATAAAATAGGCATTGCCCGCCTTTTAAACCAAAAAAAAGTGAATTCGTGTTAAATAAAGAAAACAAAAATGGAGGTGAGTAGAAAAAAAGCTCTCTTTCTCTCCCTTGGAAAACCCTAGCCGCCATCAACATGTAGCACTACCACCGCCTCCGGCTACATTCCCGGTCGGCCGCGATCCACTCCTCCAAATCACCCACCATCACCTCTTAGCACAACCCATGAAACAAAAACCCTAGCCCACAAATCCTCCCAAAAAACCTTCCTAAAAACAAAAATCCAACCCTTTTAGAGATCTCCGTCAGCGCGGCCCCTGCTCCGGCCGCCGCCGCCGCCACTAATGGTGGTTCTCCGCTCCGGTGGCCTGTGCAGTGGTCCCACAAGCACCCGCCGTCGTCGCCGCTTTTGGGTACCGGTTTCCTCCTCGACGGCCCGCACGACAGCCCACTGACTCTGGCCCTCCTCCACAGCGTCGCTCCGTCCAAGCTCCCGCCGTCGCCGCTTCTCCCTTCCTCCGGCGTTCTGGTGAGACTATCCCCACCACCCCCGTCTGTCTTCCACCGCTGCATGCGATGGTCTGGCCACCCGGGGTTCCTGATCCTGGCCGTGATGGGCCCAGGGGCGCTGGTAATCGATCTCCTCGACTCCCTGGCCGCCCGCCCTCCCCATCCTCCGGCGTCTTCCTTCCTTTCTCCTCCTCCATTAACAACCCTCCCTCCTCCCAGATTCTGTTTGTTTAGCCAAATCTCCAAAAAGAAAAAAAAGAAAAAAACTGCCTTCCAATCCCAAACCGGAAAAAAAAAACAAATAACCAAAAAAAAAAAAAAACTTTCTTCCAGTCCAAAAATTAAGTCCTGCCTCTACAAATCTTCAAATATCTTTTTTCCCTTTAAAAAAAAAACAAATACATATTCTTTTTCAATTATTTTTTTTTTTTTTACAGTAGGCAAAACGTGGGATCCGTTGCTAAACCAGCAACCTAAATCCCGGATCATCCTTATGGATGATATTACAAAGATCCCTATGATAGGGGATAGAGTGTAGATTACATATTACACCCGTTCTAGCTATATAATCAGCAGTATAGTTGGCTTCCCTGTGGATATGTCTGAATTCTGCTGAAATGAAATCTCGTTTGAGGATGTTGATTTCTTCTGCTTGCCGCAGAATTTCCCACCTAACCGCTTGTTGTCCATTAACTGCATTAACCAGAGTCTGGTTATCACTTTCCACCATGATCTTCCTCAGCCCTTTCGACCTCGCATACTGAAGTCCTCGAACCATCGCCATAGCTTCTGTTTGGATGACCGATCCAGCACTAACTTCTTCGAAGAAGATATCAATGATCCGTCCTTCGGAATCACGGATGATTCCACCTACCTGACTCTTGCCAGATAGAGTAAAGGAGCCATCTACATTTACTTTGTAGATAGTCCCGGGGGGTCTTGTCCATTTAGCCGTTGCCCTCTTATTGCCTTTTGTCCTGCTTACTCTTGCTTGATCATCGTCCATGTGCCATTCCATGATGTTTTGCTTGACTTGCTGGACCAGAGTATCTATGCCTGGCGGTTTCTTGGACCTGAAAATTTGGTTGTTTCAGGTCTCCCAAATTGTTAGCCAGACAAAGATTAGATCCTCAAATCTGCAATTGTTATCCCTGATCTTTTCTAGCCTTGAATAAAGCGGATCCACAGAATTAAGATTATGAAAAAACATACCTGTTTCTTGTTCAAATCTAGCGATAACTTCTTTGGCAAAGGTACAGCTAGTAAATAAGTGATTACTATCTTCATTATGCTGATTACAGAGGGAGCATTGGCTAGGCACTCTATTGATATATCTATTAAGTCTATCAGAGGTGGGCAGCGCATCAATCTTAATTTTCCAAAGGAAATTCTTAAGTCTAGGAGGAAGCTTTAGATTCCAAATCCAATTTAGAGTGGGGGTAATTGAAGTGGTAGGTTTTAGGATTTTCTTCACTGACCTTGTTGTGAAGTTTCCATCCGGGTTGGGTTTCAAGATGAGCTTGTCTTCAGTCTGCCAATGGGGGACCCGGATCTGGAGAATCAAGTCCACTATATGCTGCGGAAAGAGTTGCTTGAGCACCGCCTCTTCCCATTGATTCCTGCTGTTTAGAAGAGCGCTCACCTTCATATTAGGATCCCTTGATCCTAAGTACTGGCTGAGAGTAGTAGCTGGTAGCCAATGATCCTCCCAAACATTTATTTTCATGCCATCACCAACAATCCAGAGAAGGCCTTCCTCAAACTTTTCCCTTAGTGAGAGTAATCTTCCAAATTGCCAGGATGTTTCTTTTTTGCAATAGTTTTTAATGTCATCATGTTTGAGGTATTTCTCCTTTATAATTCTTACCCATATGCTATCTTCATTATTATAGATTTTCCATAAGAGTTTCATCTGAAGTGAGATGTTGAGCGTCTCAGCCTTATGAATACCCAGGCCACCTGATGCTTTGCTTTTGCAAATTGAATCCCAACTGATCAGAGGGGTATAAGAATCTGTCGCTGATTTGTTCCAGAAGAAGTTCCTATTGATTTGGTCCATTTGGTTGCGAATGCCCTTTGGGAGAAGAAAATTTTGCATTAGGTAGTTGGTCTTCGAGCTAAGGTTGGATTGGATAAGAACCGTTCTGCCAGCTTGCGATAGATTTGATGCTTTTCATTTTGAAAGTTGCTTCTTCATATTGTCTATTGCTTCATCAAAGACACAGTTTTTAACTCGACCATTAACCAGTGGGATTCCGAGATATTTTTCAAGAGTCTTAGATACAGGGATGCCCATCTGAGAGGCTAGGTCCTTGGTGAGATTGGGGTTCACATTTCTAGAGCATTGGAGTGAGCTTTTGTTATAGTTGATAGTAAGACCCGAGCTGTTGGAAAACTTATTTATCATGTTCTTAATCGTGTTGAGACTAGTATGTGCTGCTTTGGCAAATATAATAGTATCATCAGCAAAGGTTAAGAATGGGATGGGGGTACCGTTTTTAGCTAGTTTTATACCAATTAAAGCATCATCAAGTAGTGCTTCTTTATGTAATTCTCTTGATAGACCTTCCATCACAAGGACAAAAAGATAAGGTGCTAAAGGGTCGCCTTGCCTAATGCCTCTATTGGGTTTGAATTGAGGTCCCGGGATGTTGTTAACTAGCACTGACATCGTAGTAGAAGAGATACATTTCATAACCCAGCTTATCCAGGTTTGATTGAATCCAAACTTTTTAAGGACTTCTCGTATATAGTTCCAGTTTATCTTATCATAGGCCTTTTCCATATCAAGTTTTAAGGCCATCCAGCCTTTGCTTCCTCTTTGCTTATGGAAGGTGTGAAAAATTTCATGAGCAATAAGAGTATTGTCTTGGATTGATCTACCTTCCACAAAGGCCCCTTGAAAGGGATTGATCAACTTAGGGAGGATGGATTTGAGTCGGTTAGCGATGATTTTAGAGATGGTATTGTAGATAGTGTTGCAAAGGCTTATAGGTCTATAGTGGTTGATGGAGGTTGGATTATCAGTTTTCGGGATGAGTGTTATAAAGGTTTGATTTATTTCAGAGAGCATTTGGCCCGAATGGAAAAAAGCCTTGATAGTTTTACAGCAGGACTGACCTATAATGTGCCAGTAACGTTTATAAAACTCTGGAGGGTAACCATCGGGGCCCGGGGATTTATCTTCTGCCATGCTGAAGATTGTGTTCTTAATCTCCAAGTTTGAGGGTATTTGGGACACCTTTTCGTTTTCTTCCGGAGTTATCTGAGGTTGGATGTTCCAGACATCTTCTGGTGAGACTAAGTGTTGATTGTGATCTATGAATCTGTCCGACATTTCCTTGGTAATGTGTTTAGATATAAGATCTTGATCTGTCAGCATAACATTCTGGTTTGTGATGAAGGACCTAGTCGACCTTCTAGTGTTTCTAATTCTAGTCGAGATCTGGTAGTATTTGGTATTCCTGTCTCCCAACCGGAGGTGCTTGGATCTAGCTCTCTGTTTCCAGAATCTATGATTGAACTCAAGAAGGCGAATCTTTTTATGCTCATATCTGGCTAGCTTTGCCTCATCAGCTACAGAGATGTTTCCCCAGGGCATTCTGTCTTGCAGATTCTTAATGCTTATGTCTACCTCCTCTAATTGTTTAGTTATGTTGTTAGGATTTGACTTACACCATCTTTTGATGTTCCTCTTAAGGAGTTTTTGTTTCTGGATGAGCTTGAAACCTTGGGAACCTTTCATGTTGTAGCTCCAAACTCTTTTAATCTTCAATTCAAGAGCATCATTAGTAGACCATGCCATCTCAAATCTAAAGGGAGTTCCTGTTCTTTTATTTTGAGAACCAATTTGCAACGAAATAGGGGTGTGATCCGAAGCAGAAAAGGGATGATGTTTAATACAGAGGTTGGGAAACCAGTTCAGAATAAGTTGGCTAGCAAGAATTCTATCTAGTCTTTCATAAGTATTGTTTTTCGAGGACCTATTCTTCCTCCAAGTGAAGGGTGAGCCCATGAACGGCAGGGTATGTAAGTCTAATTCATCTTTGACTGATTTAAGTCTCCTGAATCTGCTAAGGTTGGGAAGAGAACCTCCAACTTTTTCCGTATCTAACTCGATGTCGTTGAGGTCTCCTATTATGAAGATAGGGAGCCTATGGTTGTTGGCAGTAGCATAAATATCATTCCAGAACTCATCCTTTTCAGTATCCACAGAAGGGGCGTACACAAACATTAAAATCAACTCATGTCTTTCAATGGTTGTTTTAACTATCACAGCTCTTTGTTTTACTTCTATTATGTTACTAGATTCTTCAAATTTGGATTTGAAGAGTAGCCAGATTCCACCCTTGCGTCCTATAGAGGGAACACAGAAGGCTTTGTGGAAGCCAGAACTCTTTAGTTGAGCCTCCGAGGGGGCTAGTTCCGATTTGGTTTCAGTAAGAGCAAGGACCTCAAGGTTGTTAGTAAATCTAGGATGATTGATTTCCTGCCACAGAAGTGGCCTCTTCGTACCTCTAACATTCCAGTATGCTATATTAATCATTGGAGATTTTATATACGTACCCAATTATTTGACAAGCTGAGCAGTAAAACATACAGTGGGAAGGATTCAAATATGCTAGATTACAGATTATGGAAATGTTATCATAGGGAAGTTTAGACACCTTGATGTTTAGCTTGGTACTTCTTGTCTTTGTCATTGGCTTACGTTCTCCACTGCATTTGTTGTCCTTTGTAGCTTCATTTCGTAGGGTCTTGCTTAGCACATCATGTAGAGCAGAAAGCCTCTCATTGCTTGCTTGAGATCTGTTATGGTCGTTTTTATAGAATATAGTGCTTTTGGCATAATAAAGTTTATTGGTAGTGTTGGGGTAGCTTGCAACCCACATAAAATCAGAGACTTCAGTGGGGCAAAGCTGAAGGTTTTCATGATCAGAGATAGTTGTGTTTATACCTGCCAGCCTTATCTTCTTGCTATTTGGTTCCTTAACATTGCCATCCCTGCAAATTGTTAGTGATCTAGCATTCTTGCAATTGCAAAAAGAGCAGTCGGGCAAGAGTACTAGTACAGCTGTAGATATAGCAGAGGTAGTAATAGTAGTAGTAATTGCTGCTGAAATTAGAAAAGGCCATAGCCGAAGGGTGGTCTTGGGTTGAAAGGTCTCCATAAGAAAAATTGGGAGAACCTCTTAACCAAAACACACCTAAATTGTTTGAAATACAACCCAAGTCCTTAGAAGGACCTAAAACCAGCTTAGAAATATCAAAATAAAGGGGCAGAGGATTATTTAGGTTAATGATATGCAGTCTAGGCTGCATCACCTCACACCAGATAAGCATAGAAGTCCTAGTCATCAGTTCTTCTTCTTTCTTGACTTCTTCATTGCTGGAGTAGAGGCTTCACTATTGTCATCCTCATCTCTACGCTTGACAGAATCATTGTCATCCTCGTTCATTTCCTGCTCTGATCGGCCAATGACAATGCCTCCCATTTTCCTAACCATGGAATGGTCTGATCTGATGGAGAGCCTAGATTCTTCAGTCCCTTCTTCGGTCTCAGCAGCAATCATTTTACCCTTCTGATGGGCCTTAAGTAGCTCTTCAAGAGTACCTTCCATGAGAGTGTTGTTGTTGACAGCAGTCGGATTGCTAGAGGAAAGGATGGTATGGAGGATAGACGGGGCAATGGCGAAGGGAGGGGTGTTATTTTCAGCAGCCAGTTTCACAACATGGGCATTGTTGAGAGAGATCAGGTGGTTGATCAGCTCATTAGAGTAGGTAGCAGGCATATTGGGGAGAGAAGGCAACTTAGTAGTGGGTTGGTTGGAGCTAGAGGATGGCAGCAGCCCGAAGTCACCATGTCTAGGCACCATTGTCTGGGCAACCTGGTGATCCTCTTGAGGCGGGTAAGGGACAAACGCACTGCCTCCACCCAACAGTCTATTCTCAGACGGGTTTCTGTTGGTGGCATTGGTAGGGGTGTGGACCAGGAGATCCATTTGAGGATTTTCTTCCAGAATAAGGCTAAATTTACGGGGTCTAGGGGCAATAAGAGGACAATCCTCATAGATGTGGTCGTAGCCTCCACAACACCCACATCCATCAGAAAAATCCTCGTACCAGACTCGCAATCTAATGGACTCAGTATCGTTCTTCCTAATGCAAATGAAGGTGACAAGTTTAGAGAGGAGAGAAACCTTGATGCAAGCACGAGCAAACCTCATCTTGTTGCGGATATTGGCGACCTGATCAAGCCTGATCAGACTGCCCACACCACCGGCCTCAAGGATGTAGGCTATAGCTTCGGCTGTGTAGAACTGGTGGGGTAAGCCAGGGATCCATATCCAGACATCATCTGTGATGGTGTCTTCCTCCGCTGGGTTGAAGTTGTCCGTCCATGGGTAGAGAACCAACAAGGACCCCTGCACATGGTAAGGCCGATTCGACCACACCATAGCACGGTCCTCCCTGTTGGCGAATCTGAATATGAACCAGTCGTTGCCGATGGTGTCTAGCCCCCAGCTACCTCTGAGATTTTTCCACTCCGTTTTCATCTTACCAGCCACCTGCTTCATCTCCACAGGAGCTTGGACAAAGCGACCCACAAGACTATATTCAGAGAGTTTCTGATGGAGGTCTTTCACTCCCTGGATTTGATAAGGATCAGAGATGTTCAAGGTCGCAGGGTTGGCTTCGTTAGGGAGAGCAGAGCTAATGGGGATCGCCTAGATAGGAGTGGCTTCAGCAGGTTGGGTATGGATGATAGTGTTGTCCAAGGCAAGGGAAAGAGTGGGTTCAGTAATTTGAGGAAGGGGAGGAGCAGGCTCAAAGTTGATGCCTTGCCTCGTGGTGCTAATCAAGGCATCAACAAAAGATAACTGGTTTTCCATGATGAAGGAGCAGACAGAAGGCGGGAGAGGATGGAATATCAAAGAAGGGATGTGAGGATTGAGAACCCAACATACAGGATTATATATAGAATTGATAGGATCTCTACAGCTTATCATATTACACAAGTCTATACAATCATAGGGAAAATCTTTTTTAGATGCAATCATACCTGGTTCATCGGGGATCTCTTCCAACTCTTCAAAATCTCGGTGAGGGGTGGCCAGATTCATTGTTTGTTGCCCTTTTCCTTTGCGTGTGTGGGGAAGCGCAATCCTCTTTCCATCAATTGCTGTTGGGTTTTGGAGAGTAGCCGCTAATCTCTTCAATGCCGCCCAGTAAAGGCCAATCAATTCCTTTGCATGCTTATAATTACTCCCTAATCTGCAGGAAATCACACTCATAATCATAGGGTTAGAGTTAATCAAAAGGTTAGTCCTAGAGGGGTGTTTGAGACGTTTTGTTTTGGGAGTGTTTTTCCCAGATTTGTTACACTTCCAAGAGGAAAGTGTGAATTGTTGGAACTCTGGATCTTTGGGAATATCCAGGTTATCAAGTTTAAATCTTCCCCCACACCACTGCAAAGAAGAATGTGGCCAAGCCAAATTCTTAATTGAAGGGATGGGCTTAGAGTAATTGTAGGTAACAGAGATTTCATATTTGCAATTGTCTGTTGGACATGGAGTTGCAATGTGCCTGGTGTGGCGATTAAGTGTTGATGTGTAAATTTTGGGTAAAGAAAAGAAGGCCAGGCATGCCTCGAACCTCCAGTGGAGGATCTTGCATGCCGGCGACCAGTAGCCCGGAACCCCCCCCCCCCCCCCAGAAGCACAAAATCTCAATCAACCTAAAAAAAATCAGAGCGTTTTCGAGTACTCTCCCTGACATATTCTTTTTCAATTTTTGCTTACAACTAATTCTTGTTCTCAGCATTGTTCCATATGGCAGCCTCAACTTGGTGATTGGCTTTCCGGGGTTGGAGCCTTCCTCGAGCTTAGCCATCACTGAATCCGGAATCAGAATCACAACCATCGTCGCTTTCTAAGCCAACCTTGTCAAACTCGATCAACAACTCCATTGGCTTGCATGCAAGCAGTCTAAGCCACCGATCCAGATGATATCAAGAAACAAGGCGCAAGTTCTAAATCGATGTTTTAATTTTATCTTTAAGGCTCAAGTTCTAGATGTTTTAATTTTCTCTTTATTTGTAATTTGTAATATTAGGCTTAGGCTAGTGTTTTTTTTTTCTTCTTTGACTGGCGACCCTCGTTGTAGAGTCTTTCAAGCCATCTGTTGATGGCTTCAAGATCGCGTTGTCGATCTACTTTTTGCCTACTGTCAAAAAAAAAATAAAAAAATAAAGACTAAACTGGCGGTCAAGTTTCTCTCTCTATACGAGTATAATAACATCAAAGAAGCTCATATTTCAGCTCATTACTATGCTTATATTCACGAGCTCTAGTTCATACTACGTACCTATTAGTTTAAACTAATCGATTATAACATGAATCCCGATTTTATAATCTAAACACAAAAACAAACCCTGTTCAACACACATTCTCACAACATTTCCCAAGATAAAAAGAGGGAAGACAATGCAATACTTCGTAAACTGAAAACTTAAAGACTATCTATTAATCTTACTAATTATGTTAGCATTTTGTTAACGTGTCACGCCCACAATTAAATCTGATTATTTTAATATATTTCTCTTTTCTTATTGGTTGGTTATATTATCGGAAAGATTTTTGAGATATGTTTCCTTTTTTATTTTGATCGTAATCATCTCCTTAATTGTCTACCTATATTGACCTTGAGTTGAATCTTTTGACTAATTTATTTTTGAAAATTGAAATTATGTATTTCCCATACTAAATCGATTACAATTTTCCCATTGTCTACTTACAATGAATATTTATTTCAGAATATTATAATATTAAAAATATGAAAATACGCATATTAAAATATTCTCTTATCTCATATAATGTATTATTAAAGGAAAGTGTGTGATCATATTATTTGATTTTATTTTCCAAAAATATTTATTCTTAATTTGGATATACATATTGGAGTCATTTACGAAACTATATAATGTTCGATAACTCAATCTCAAGAATACGTTCTCAATCAATTTACTCAGGCCGAGGTATGCTCTCGGACCGTAGAATTTCATTTTTGCTCTTCTTCACCTCGATTACTATATTGTCATTATGTGACTTATGTATTCAAAAAGTCATCCGGCTTTTTGTAGCAATCAAGTTAATTGTTAATGAATTGAATTTTTTGGTAGTTTCACTTTAATATAAGTTAATTGTTATTTATTGTGTTAAAAGTGTACTGTAATTGAATCAGTTTAACTTTTTTTTATAATGTTAAAATTGAATTATAAATGAATTATTCATTTTTACATAGTTTAAATTTATTGCAAGGGTTAATATTTTTTTATTATGTGGTGTGTTTGAGTTTATTAACCACTTTATCTTATTAAATCATTTTCAGTATTTTTTTATTAATTATATTATATCTCTTTTCAACTAATTTATAAATTCAAAACAATTATGTTATGCATTTTTTTTTCCTTTGGTAAATAAGTAAATAGATATATAGAATGGCGCTCAGATCAAATATATAATCGAATCTATATCTATATATCTATATATCTATATAAAATACTAAAACAGAGGCTACTGGCGCGACCTCATGGCCACGGAATTTTCTGGATTAAACGGGATTATTTTCCCTTACGTGGCTTTTCCTGGATTAAAGTTGTATTATATTTCTGGACTACACCAATTAATAAACGAATATAGGTAGCTAAAAACTTATCTTTTTAGATCAAAAATCTATCTAATATAACCTTATTTCTTAATTTTATTCTTATGCTGTTTTTTTATAAATTAATCATTGAAATCTAAAAGTAACTCCATAGTATTTACGCAAAATTAACTTGTACTATAATTATAATATATGTTATATGATATTATACTGCATACATAAATTTGAACTCCGTAGTTTTATATAAATAGATTATAAAATTAACTTCTACTCCATAGTATTCATCAATTCCAAACTTTGAAAAGCAAAACAATTCAACACACAAGATTAATACATGTCATGTTGAAATAATCTAACTTCAAAATATCTCATAAGTAAATTTGAAGAATTATCTAGAATTTAAGGGCTTTAAAAAGGTTGACGACTTTTAATGTGATTCACATATGTTTTATGTACTATTTGCCTTTGTCGTTCTCGGGTGCAATCTGACTCGGGTTTCTGACACGTCAATTAATGATGATCCAATATATTTAAGTCACATCATACGATTACCCTATCTATTAATACAGATGCCACTAGCTCGACCTCGCGACCACATAATTTTCTGGAGTAAAGCGGGATTAATTTTGCTTACGTGGCATATTTTGAATTAAAGTGGTATTATATTTTTGGGCCACATCAATTAATAAGTCAATATAGTTAGGTAAAAAACTTATCTTTTTAGATACATAATCTATTCAAATTATAATATATCTTCCGTTATTATATATCATCAATATATATACCATTATTATTTCAAAATAATCCGAATCTCTGAATTTTTTTTTCCAATAGTGCCCAGTCAATTTCAAACTTGAATTGATTTGTAATTGTATATTGATTGATTTTTGCTAAATTTAATCTTAAATTATTTTATGCGATATAAAAAAAATTCCAATCAAACTATTTTGATATTAATAATTTAATTAAACAAATTACAACTAAGATAGTAAAATATAATTTATTAACGGACCGCATAGAAGGTGGGTAATAAGAGAAGATTAATTATGAAATTATTTTATGGTATATATTTTTTTAATTAAATTATTTTTATAGTACCTAATGGCTAAATTATTTTTAACGGAATTTTCGTGTAATACCCCTAGGGTATAGCGTAATTCGCATGGTGTACCAAAGTTGTACTTATTTCGCAAAATACCCTTAAGGTTTGGACAATTTCCGGCTCGTGCCCCTCCGTTACTTATTAATGAAAAACGTTAACTTTCTGTTAAATGCTTGCCTCTTAGCCCTTACCTCTTTGCATCTTTCTCTCTCCCGCAAACCATCGACTCGAGCAAACAGGGAGACGACTGGACATGGAAGAGCTCAACGTCGACGAAGGACGGAGTGGAAGACGAACCCGATGCTGGCGAGCTTGGGTGGAGACCGGTAGGTGGAGTCGGCGATTATTGGTTCAAGCGAGGAGGTATGTGTTCGATTTTTCTTTGAACATTATGAAATTTAGGTTTTGGGGATTTAGTGAGTTGATTTGGGGATTTAATTGATAGAAAAGTTGAATTTAGGGTTTGGGGATTTTTAGTACTCCGTATTGGATCTCAAGCCCATCTGAGTTAATTACAAGGTTGTTGAGTGTTTGAGATTACAAGGGTGGATCTTCATGGTTTGAAGAAGATATTGGGGAAATTTTATGATACAGACTTGTCAATTTTTAGGATTTTGTGTACTTTTTTTTGTTAATGCTTTGTTCTTCACTAGGGAGATTTAGGAGACCTTGCAATTTTATGTATTTGAGTTTGACAGGTAAAATAAATGACAAAAAAATATGACAGTAAAAAATATGATACAAAATCAAGGTAAAAGAAATGATAGCAAAACATTGTGCACCTAGGTCTTGATTTCAAGCTTATTAGCTCAAATGGAAGAGCGTTGTGCTTTCGCACAAAGATGCAGGTTCAAATCCTGCATAGGCTCATGTGGTTATATAGTTATGATGAAGTAATAGAAGTTACAAATGATGCAAAGTTAATCTAATACTAGAACAAACCAAGGCATGCGTAGCATTGTTTCTTGAAAGGTTGAATGAGTTTTCAAGTTAATCTATGATAGAAATTAGAAAATGCATTTTATACCTTCTGAAGCTATGACAGCAAAGTCAATACTCAAAGCTTAAACTTCCATTCTGTGTTTGTACTTCACAACCTCCCACAACACCATGAGTTTACATTCAAACACCACTGCTCACAACTACGCACAATGCCATGAGTAAATTATTGTGTGTTTTATTTTTTTCATCAGAATACTTTAGGATAAAAGGAGCAACCATATGTTCAACATATATAAAAATACTTGGGGATAAAAGAAAAATCCATATCAATATGAATGATAAAAGCTATAAGAACAAAAGGAGAAGTGGAGAACGTATCATAAACGTGAGGTAGTGATAAAGCAGAATATGAACAAAGAAAGTGAGAGGACGACCACCTCAACCAGAATTTAAGAGGTTACAAATCTGAAAAACAGCGAAACCCTTAAAGTCCACGCCACGCCGGTCTAGGGTTTCGCTGTTTTTCAGATTTATATTTTATGCGACTTCAGTTATTTGGGCCAACAAGAATCGTTGGGGCCTACAACGGAAACTTTCGGCCCACATTCAGCCCAATCCCAATGCCCAAAATCTCCCTTCCACGCCACGCCGGTCTAGGGTAGAGGGGTAGAGCGACATGACAATACCCGATCGGACCCGAGAAAACCGACTTTACATTCCCGAGTCCCGACATCGAATCAAAATTCGATACAACCCAAATACAGATTTGTTGTGCGATTAAGAGGTTCCAAGTCCACGCCACGCCGGTCTACTTTAAGAGGTTCCAAGTCAAGTACAAGAGAAGGCGAGGTGAATTGATTCTTCATATTTCCTCTCCATGTCTTCCTGAAAGCAAGTTTCTTCAAAGTATTAATAATGTTATTCGATGAAATGTGCCTCCTTAATGACGATGATGGAGAGGGAAAGACTGACTACCGTGCCAGAATTCGCCTGATTAATCAGGATAAGAACAAGTACAACACTCCCAAATACAGATTTATTGTGCGATTTGTATCCTTATTTTTGACTCATTGGTATTCATATTGCGCTCTTTGCTTTTTCTTAGATACTTGACAAAGCTGTGCTGTTCTTAATTGTTAATGAGGGTTTCTCTTATAATTAAGTAGTAAGCTTCTTTGGTTCTTTTTTTGACAAGGTGGTGAACTTGCTGGTGTGACTTTAACCTTGATATTTTGCTTGTGACTTGCTGCTGGACTTTTTGTTTGATGGTGTGACTTAACCTTGAACTCTTTTGATTCTTGAACTACCATGTTTTGTTGCTGGACTTTTTTGTTTTTTGTATGAAAGTAGTTTCCACCTTGACTCAATTAATAGACCAACAAAGATATCACTGCTCAAATTGTTTCTGCTACCATAGCTGGGGACATGATCCTTGCAGCTGCCTATGCTCACGAATTGCCTCGCTATGGACTTGAAGTGGGACTTAGCAACTATGCTGCAGGTGGGTTTTGATTACCTTTTTCGCTTATTTACTACTAAGGTTTTTTTTGTTCTAACTTTTAACATCATTTTTTTTGTCTCAGCTTATTGTACTGGACTGTTGTTGGCCCGTCGGGTGCTGAAACAGCTTGAAATGGATGAAGAATATGAGGGTAATGTTGAAGCTACTAGGGAAGATTTCTCTGTTGAGCCTGGTGAGAGCAGGAGGCCTTTCCGTGCTCTCCTTGATGTTGGGCTTCTGAGGACCACCACGGGCAATCGTGTTTTTGGTGCTCTCAAGGTACCCATAGATATAGTCTGTCTCTTTAACATTGCTGTAGCCTCGGCTTATTCTGCCAAATTACCTCTTAATACTTGGACCCAGATGTTTTCTGTTGTAAGGTTGTCCAACTTCTATAATTGCTATTCTTTTGCTAATAACTGTTTATTATTCCTCAGGGTGCACTTGATGGTGGACTCGATATTCCTCATGGTGAAAAGCGTTTTGCTGGATTCAGCAAGGACAATAAGCAACTAGATGCTGAGGTCCACCGCAAGTACATCTATGGTGGGCATGTTGGTGACTACATGAGGGTGAGTAATCTTGCACTGTTTGTCAAAGGACTGCCAATATAAGCTTTGGGATATGTATATGTTAAAAATGAGGTTTTTGTGGGTAGACTGATAAATAATATTTGGTTGATTTGGAGAAGCATAAACCAAGAAGAAAAGTCTGCTAACATCGTGTCTTGAATCTTGAATGCTTTGTACCATGGAATATCAATACACAGTGTACCTAAAAAAGTATTTTTGTTTAGTTGTTGGATGTATGAGTTTGTTTTGTTCACAATATTGCATCTTTCGAATATTTGCAGACCTTGACAGAAGATGAGCCTGAAAAATACCAGCCTCACTTCAGTGAGTACGTGAAGAAGGGAATTGAAGCTGATAGTCTCGAGGAGATATATAAGAAAGTTCACGCTGCTATCAGAGTTGATCCTACTGCAAAGAAATCCGAGAAGGAAGCTCCTAAAGAACACAAGAGGTAAAGAGGCACCTGGCCACATTCTTGCTCTTGTTTTCATTCCCTTCCTTTAATTCCATAAAATCTGCATTTGATTCTTGATTCATGCCTGCATAAAACACTTGTTCTTGGGTTGGAGAAAGTATTAAAAATTATGCACAATGAAACAATTCTATTATTTCTCTGATGCGAGTTCTTGCCTATCTTATTGCAGGTACAACTTGAAGAAGATGACTTATGATGAGAGGAGGGCCCGTTTGGTCGAGAGACTAAATGCTCTGAACTCTGCTACTACTGGAGCTGAGGACGACGAAGACGAAGATGAGGATTAAGGAAAAAAGATAAATGTTCTAGCCACTTAGAGTTAGCCCAGGAAGCTAAATTTTGCATCAGTTGTGGAACCATCTTTGAATTACATGGCTCTAGTGAACCTTTCTTTGTTTGTGGTTTGTTCTACATTGGAAGATGTCAACTTTTATTACTTGAGAAGCTGTAATCTTATATTGTTTTTGTTATGATGATTGGATTCTTGCTTCTGTTCGCTCTAGATGATTTAACATTTTAAACACTTTAAAGCGATTAGTCATGCATCACTTAACTCGTTTTGTTGATAAGGCTCCTCACTGATTTGTGATCTGCTTTGCCCGAAATATGTTGTATGAATTTATTTATAGTGCATAACTAGTGTAATACCCGCGTCTTTGTTTTAAATATTACTAGTATCGTGGCCCGCCCGTTGTGCGGTTTCTTAATAAACATAAACAAAATAATGTTTAATTTATATATATTTTTTGAAATTTAAAGTTTATAATAATTTGGTTGATATCTTTGGATCTTTTAATATCAACATAGTCTTTTTTCTATCGTATTTTTCTGATTTTTTTTAACTATGTTATACGTTCACCACTTATTTATAAACTAATATTATAGTCTGATTTAATATTAACATTAAAAAGATTATAAAAAAACTAATTGAGATATAAGGTCATATTGGATAGATTATTTGATCTAAAAAGATAAGTTTTTCTTACCTAACTATATTAGCTTATTAAATGATGTGGCACAAATATATAATACCAATTTAATTCAAAATATGACACGTAACCAAAAATAATCCCATTTTAATCCTGAAAATTCAATGGATGTGAAATCGCACCAGAGGTCGTTTCAGACCTCTGCTTTAACACCATTTTAATCAAGAATGTGACGCGTATAAAAAATCAAAACCCTTATAAAATACCCAATCTTAATCAAACAATTTAACCCTTATAAATTTATTTATATTATTGTTCAAAATCCATCATTATATATTACTACGTACCAAAATATAATAGTTTATTTATAACATGTCATATTCTTATGAATTTATTTGTAACCCTACAAATTGTTTAATAATTAACGATATCAAGTGCTAACGTTACCACGTACCATCTTACATTAAAAATACGGAATTTTCGTGTGGCGCCCCTAAGGTAAGGCTTATTTCGTATGGTGTACTAAAGTTTTACATATTTCGTGAGCTACCCCTGAGATTTCTAAAATTTCCGCCTCATACCCTTCCGTTATCTTTTAACGAAAAAACGCTAAATGAACACAAAAGAACGCACCTCCATTTTCAACTTTCAATGAGGAGAGGCGGCCATTCGTGAGAGAGGTAGAGAGAGGAAATCGATGAGACAGGCGACGATGATGCGCGAGTCCGATGGCGGGGATCGACTATCCTACAGGTAAGTTCTCCCTTCTTAATTTCGTTTTTAGGTTTTGGGATCTAGGGATTTATGGGTTTTGGGATTTTATCAATCGATTATGCGAAAAAGGGGGGTTTTGGGATACAACCGTACGAATATAGTCCTTGAATTGATTGTCTCTTGCTTATTCCATGGATGATTCGTTCTATTAGGGATGGTAGGTAGATGATAGAACAATTCACATTTTGGGATTCAGTTTGGGGTTAGATTTAGTGTTTTATTAAAATGAATTTATTAAAAGTGAAAACGTCTTGAAATTACATGTGCTAATTGATAGAACATGATATCTATCAACTTCATTTTTACCTTATGAATGTTATTTTGTTGGTGATTTTTTCTGATTCTAATTTTTCAAAGAAGACTACTAAAATTATCAAAGAAGAGCTTAAC
This sequence comes from Persicaria maculosa, assembly GCA_963922045.1. Classification (NCBI taxonomy): domain Eukaryota; kingdom Viridiplantae; phylum Streptophyta; class Magnoliopsida; order Caryophyllales; family Polygonaceae; genus Persicaria; species Persicaria maculosa. The sequence goes on along the minus strand of OY998254.1, from coordinate 348,414 downwards.
TTCAAAAATTTCCATTTGATTCTTATATTGTATTGTATTATTTATGAATGATGCTGAATCAAATAACTGAATGGAATGGGCTGCTTGGCATTCATATGTTAGCCTACTATAATTCTACAGCCCCAAGGTAGAGCAATGTCTGTGCGCTTGAACTCAGAGAAGAGGTAGAGCAAAAATTCGTTCTTGGTTATGTAACAAATTTTCTTACCTATTAGCTCAATTGGTAGAGCAATGTGCTTAGGCACAAAGATGTGGGTTCAAATCCCACATAGGTTATTTGGATATTGAGTTGTTGTCATAGTTGAAAATATACGAGTAAGCGAGAATTAAGTTCCACGATGATTCACCTAAATAATTGAGTGAATTGGTTGTGCTCTTCATCGAATTAATGGAAATAAGGTTGGTTAATTCTAGAAGGAATTGAGTGAATTAGTGTTTTTGGCTCTTAACTTCTGAAGCAATTAGAATGACAGTAAGTTTTTCTTGACTGGAAAAGTGTTTACACGAGTGAGTAGCTTTTTAGTTCTGACAGAAATTCTTCAGTTAAGTAGAAATGAATATGTAATATTTCTGACTCTGCCTGTAACGGCCCAGAATTATGATTTCCGGGTTATGTTTCAAGGGATAAAACCCCTTGTTCGGATCTTGCAATCCAGGTACGGGTCGAGGTTTCAAACTCATTTGAAGGTTAGTGGAAAGAGGGATTTCAAACCCTAAAAGTCACGAAGGGTCGTTGGGTACCCTTAACCTATCTTAAGACTATGTCGCGAAATTCAATTCAAATGAAAGTAAAGCGGACGCAAGGTTAAGATACAAATGCCACGACAAAGCCGGGTCAAAACCAAATCATAAGCGAGTGATTACCATTTTACCAAGTTAGAATATTAGCTAGGTTCTTCGATTCGCCAAAGGGTTTCCCGTCACAGAATCAAGGAGCAAACAATATCTGTAGAAAATACCTTAAAAAAAGAACGGGGAAAGGAGTCAGATCGAGCCACTCATGCGGGACCGGCAGTCCTCGCTGAGGCCACATAGTATGTGCTATACCTAATAAAGATACTCTAATGCAGTACGAAAGTCAAACACACTAGCATGCCCCTAAGTATAATAATGTGCAGAAATACTGTAAAGGGCCCAAGACAATGCCAAGTGGCATATCCCTCTCCTACCTCCACCCCCTTCCGATAGGGCGGAGACTGGCCAGCTCGTGAATGCATTCCATCATAATCGGGGGGCACGCATGCCTAACCCGCTCCACAATGAAGCCCGCAGGCATATCATAATATAAGGAAGTTCATGACTCGATTGACTCAGGGTACCCGATGAGGCTGGGCTACCCTATGACCCTAGCAAAGACTCTAGGACTATCACAGATAACGGTCGTTCTGTTTCAAACGCATAAATTAAACAGATGCTCAATCAATTAGTGCAACCTAAACATGATACTACATGGCATGCTTTTATGCATATGCAACACCTAACATAAAATGCAACGACAGGCATGAATGTCCAACCTGAGTAAGCCCCCTAGGGAACTTACCTGAAATGCCGAACAGCAAAAGGTAACGCAAGCGGAGTCCAACAAGCAACAATCACCTAACAAATACAGATATGCATAAGTCTATCTAAATCACACAAGGCGCCCCTAACTATCACACATAACTTCACATATCTCATTTCCGATCATTCCGTCTTATCTAAAATCCACAAAATTCTCAAGCAGGATTCAACAATAAATTCACCGAGTTGAAACAAGTAAATCATTTTCTCAAAGTTTTCCAAACTCTTAAATATCAAGTTAAGTCAACTCATATCTAAAACAATTCTTTTAAAATCTTACTTAACCAAATTCCGACATTAAACATTTAAACCTTAAAATCAATACCTCAAAATCATATTATAGAAATAATTCCGGCATTTCGGTTTTCCAACAGCAATCGTTAAAAGATTTTTCCGAACTTAAGATCTCTTTTTAAATAGTTTATCAAACAATGCTTAACTAAATAAAATATCAAGGGTAAATCCTCTTCACAAATCATAGTTATAATCCGAGCCAATAAATCATTTTAGAATCCCTAAAAGTACATATTTAACATCACAAAATACATGTCTCAATAATATTATTTTAAAATACCCTAAAATGGATAATCATAATTTCAGAAAATACATCTTTCCCAAATACACAATAATATAACAATCAATAAAAGAAATACATTTAACATCAATATAATATAAAATCATCTCACATGTGGATATAACATAATACAAATCATTTAACAATAACAATTTATAACCACATTATACCCAGCAGCCCACAGAAGTTAAACCCAACACTCAGCAGCCCATCACCCGGAGAGAAGACACCAGAACCCGGCCCAAAGAAAGGCCCAATCGAAATCTGAAGGAAGAAAGGACCCAATCTGATGGTGAGTTAACTGAACCGGGTAAAAGAGGCCCGAACCGCCGGTTCACAAAAAGAAAAGGAAAGGGGGGGGGGGGGGGCGGTTCACAAAACCCTTCTCCCCCAATCTGATAGAACAGGAGCGCTTCTGCTCGGCGATGGAAAACACGAAAGAAAGAAGGCGATTACTAGGTTCCGGCGGAAATTAATCCCGACTCGCTCTCTCCCTCGCCATCACCTTTTCCCGACCTCAATTAACCCAGAAGGACCGACACAAGAGCAAATAGGACGGAGGAAGAGAAAGCTCACCGAGTGGCCGTCGAAAACGTCGCCGGAAAGAGCTCGCCGGAGTTCGATTTGGACCGTCGGAGTCGGATTCACGGGGCTTCTGGCCTAGGAAGGGAAGGAACATTGTAAAGGTGAACCTTTAAGACTTTTAAGAGTGAGATATGGGGAAGGACAGGCTCACCGATTGAAAAAGGGGAAACTGAAGGAGAAGAGGAGGAGGAGACTCGGTGGCTGCTCCAGCGGCTCCGGGTGCTTCCGTGTGGCTCAATATCGGTCTCAGACGACGAGGAAGGCGGAAGCGGTGCTGCTAGCCGTTACTGCTCGACGAGGGTGAGAAGGAGGAGGATGCAGACGGCTTGGGCTCCTCGGAAAACAGAGACGGAAGGGGGGAAGGGGTCGGTGGCTCCGGGGCTTCTCCTGGCGGCTCGTCGGCGTCGGAGGGAAGGGGGTGGAGCTGGTGTTGCCTGCTGCGTTGCTACTGCTTGTGGGTGCTCAGAGAGGTGCGCTCGGGAGAACTCGGGAGGCGCCTGGGCTACTCGGTCGGGGTCGCGGGATCAGAACGGAGGGAGTGGTGGTGGCTTGGTGGTTACTGATGGCGGCGGCGCAGTGAAGGAGTGGATGAGAGGATATGGGGGCTGATTGTGTTTTTTTTGTGCTTGGGTTCCAATTACAAGAAGTCAAAGAGGAATCCTGGGCAAAGCTGAATTCGGACAACAAGGGAGAGAGAGAGAGGTTGTAGACTTGTAGGGGACCAAACCAAACAGAGGAGGTGAGCTGGGAAAATTAGGAGTGGAGGAATCTTCCTCAGAGAGAGAGAGAGAGAGGAGAAAAGAAATTGAATAAAAAGATATTTTGAATACCCGAAAAAAAATATCTCGAAACCCGCTCTTTCGATCTTATCCCGACTCGTTCACAAATAAATTTTAAAATTTTCAATCCGGATTTAATAATGAAATTCTTGAAAAGCAGAATAAAATCTATTTGTATAAATTGAAAATTTGGGCCGGAATTCGCTCTAAGAATTTCAATTTCGATTTAGTAGATTAATGACAAGTTTTCCTTTAAACATCCAAATTAAATCCATTTTATTTTATTTATTTTTAAATTATTATTTAAAAAATCCGGGCCTTTACACTGCCCAATGGCAAGGCTACTGCTCTAGTATATTGATAAGTCAGCATGAATTGTCACTACATGTTTTTAAATGTGTTAAACATCCACATGCATGTTCTAAATTCTGGTTGAGGTGGTCGTCCTCTCACTTTCTTTGTTCATATTCTGCTTTATCACTACCTCACGTTTATGATACGTTCTCCACTTCTCTTTTTGTTCTTATAGCTTTTATCATTCATATTGATATGGATTTTTCTTTTATCCCCAAGTATTTTTATATATCTTGAACATATGGTTGCTCCTTTTATCCTAAAGTATTCTGATGAAAAAAATAAAACACACAATAATTTACTCATGGCATTGTGCGTAGTTGTGAGCAGTGGTGTTTGAATGTAAACTCATGGTGTTGTGGGCGGTTGTGAAGTACAAACACAGAATGGAAGTTTAAGCTTTGAGTATTGACTTTGCTGTCATAGCTTCAGAAGGTATAAAATGCATTTTCTAATTTCTATCATAGATTAACTTGAAAACTCATTCAACCTTTCAAGAAACAATGCTACGCATGCCTTGGTTTGTTCTAGTATTAGATTAACTTTGCATCATTTGTAACTTCTATTACTTCATCATAACTATATAACCACATGAGCCTATGCAGGATTTGAACCTGCATCTTTGTGCGAAAGCACAACGCTCTTCCATTTGAGCTAATAAGCTTGAAATCAAGACCTAGGTGCACAATGTTTTGCTATCATTTCTTTTACCTTGATTTTGTATCATATTTTTTACTGTCATATTTTTTTTGTCATTTATTTTACCTGTCAAACTCAAATACATAAAATTGCAAGGTCTCCTAAATCTCCCTAGTGAAGAACAAAGCATTAACAAAAAAAAGTACACAAAATCCTAAAAATTGACAAGTCTGTATCATAAAATTTCCCCAATATCTTCTTCAAACCATGAAGATCCACCCTTGTAATCTCAAACACTCAACAACCTTGTAATTAACTCAGATGGGCTTGAGATCCAATACGGAGTACTAAAAATCCCCAAACCCTAAATTCAACTTTTCTATCAATTAAATCCCCAAATCAACTCACTAAATCCCCAAAACCTAAATTTCATAATGTTCAAAGAAAAATCGAACACATACCTCCTCGCTTGAACCAATAATCGCCGACTCCACCTACCGGTCTCCACCCAAGCTCGCCAGCATCGAGTTCGTCTTCCACTCCGTCCTTCGTCGACGTTGAGCTCTTCCAATTCCAGTCGTCTCCCTGTTTGCTCGAGTCGATGGTTTGCAGGAGAGAGAAAGATGGAAAGAGGTAAGGGCTAAGAGGCAAGCATTTAACAGAAAGTTAACGTTTTTCATTAATAAGTAACGGAGGGGCACGAGCCGGAAATTGTCCAAACCTTAAGGGTATTTTGCGAAATAAGTACAACTTTGGTACACCATGCGAATTACGCTATACCCTAGGGGTATTACACGAAAATTCCGTTAAAAATAATTTAGCCATTAGGTACTATAAAAATAATTTAATTAAAAATATATATACCATAAAATAATTTCATAATTAATCTTCTCTTATTACCCACCTTCTCTGCGGTCCGTTAATAAATTATATTTTACTATCTTAGTTGTAATTTGTTTAATTAAATTATTAATATCAAAATAGTTTGATTGGAATATTTTTTTATATCACATAAAATAATTTAAGATTAAATTTAGCAAAAATCAATCAATATACAATTACAAATCAATTCAAGTTTGAAATTGACTGGGCACTATTGGAAAAAAAAATCCAGAGATTCGGATTATTTTGAAATAATAATGGTATATATATTGATGATATATAATAACGGAAGATATATTATAATTTGAATAGATTATGTATCTAAAAAGATAAGTTTTTTACCTAACTATATTGACTTATTAATTGATGTGGCCCAAAAATATAATACCACTTTAATTCAGAATATGCCACGTAAGCAAAATTAATCCCGCTTTAATCCAGAAAATTATGTGGCCGCGAGGTCGCGCTAGTGGCATCTGTATTAATAGATAGGGTAATCGTATGATGTGACTTAAATATATTGGATCATCATTAATTGACGTGTCAGAAACCCGAGTCAGATTGCACCCGAGAACGACAAAGGCAAATAGTACATAAAACATATGTGAATCACATTAAAAGTCATCAACCTTTTTAAAGCCCTTAAATTCTAGATAATTCTTCAAATTTACTTATGAGATATTTTGAAGTTAGATTATTTCAACATGACATGTATTAATCTTGTGTGTTGAATTGTTTTGCTTTTCAAAGTTTGGAATTGCTGAATACTATGGAGTAGAAGTTAATTTTATAATCTATTTAAATAAAACTACGGAGTTCAAATTTATGTATGCAGTATAATATCATATAACATATATTATAATTATAGTACACGTTAATTTTGCGTAAATACTATGGAGTTACTTTTAGATTTCAATGATTAATTTATAAAAAAACAGCATAAGAATAAAATTAAGAAATAAGGTTATATTAGATAGATTTTTGATCTAAAAAGATAAGTTTTTAGCTACCTATATTCGTTTATTAATTGGTGTAGTCCAGAAATATAATACAACTTTAATCCAGGAAAAGCCACGTAAGGGAAAATAATCCCGTTTAATCCAGAAAATTCCGTGGCCATGAGGTCGCGCCAGTGGCCTCTGTTTTAGTATTTTATATAGATATATAGATATAGATATAGATTCGATTATATATTTGATCTGAGCGCCATTCTATATATCTATTTACTTATTTACCAAAGGAAAAAAAAATGCATAACATAATTGTTTTGAATTTATAAATTAGTTGAAAAGAGATATAATATAATTAATAAAAAAATACTGAAAATGATTTAATAAGATAAAGTGGATAATAAACTCAAACACACCACATAATAAAAAAATATTAACCCTTACAATAAATTTAACCTATGTAAAAATGAATAATTAATTTATAATTCAATTTTAACATTATAAAAAAAAGCCAATTCATTAACAATTAACTTGATTGCTACAAAAAAGCCGGATGACTTTTTGAATACATAAGTCACATAATGACAATATAGTAATCGAGGTGAAGAAGAGCAAAAATGAAATTCTACGGTCCGAGAGCATACCTCGGCCTGAGTAAATTGATTGAGAACGTATTCTTGAGATTGAGTTATCGAACATTATATAGTTTCGTAAATGACTCCAATATGTATATCCAAATTAAGAATAAATATTTTTGGAAAATAAAATCAAATAATATGATCACACACTTTCCTTTAATAATACATTATATGAGATAAGAGAATATTTTAATATGCGTATTTTCATATTTTTAATATTATAATATTCTGAAATAAATATTCATTGTAAGTAGACAATGGGAAAATTGTAATCGATTTAGTATGGGAAATACATAATTTCCATTTTCAAAAATAAATTAGTCAAAAGATTCAACTCAAGTTCAATATAGGTAGACAATTAAGGAGATGATTACGATCAAAATAAAAAAGGAAACATATCTCAAAGATCTTTCCGATAATATAACCAACCAATAAGAAAAGAGAAATATATTAAAATAATCAGATTTAATTGTGGGCGTGACACGTTAACAAAATGCTAACATAATTAGTAAGATTAATAGATAGTCTTTAAGTTTTCAGTTTACGAAGTATTGCATTGTCTTCCCTCTTTTTATCTTGGGAAATGTTGTGAGAATGTGAGTTGAACAGGGTTTGTTTTTGTGTTTAGATTATAAAATCGGGATTCATGTTATAATCGATTAGTTTAAACTAATAGGTACGTAGTATGAACTAGTGCTCGTGAATATAAGCATAGTAATGAGCTGAAATATGAGCTTCTTTGATGTTATTATACTCGTATAGAGAGAGAAACTTGACCGCCAGTTTAGTCTTTATTTTTTATTTTTTTTTGACAGTAGGCAAAAAGTAGATCGACAACGCGATCTTGAAGCCATCAACAGATGGCTTGAAAGACCCTACAACGAGGGTCGCCAGTCAAAAAAGAAAAAAAAAACACTAGCCTAAGCCTAATATTACAAATTACAAATAAAGAGAAAATTAAAACATCTAGAACTTGCGCCTTAAAGAAAAAATTAAAACATCGATTTAGAACTTGCGCCTTGTTTCTTGATATCATCTGGATCGGTGGCTTAGACTGCTTGCATGCAAGCCAATGGAGTTGTTGATCGAGTTTGACAAGGTTGGCTTAGAAAGCGACGATGGTTGTGATTCTGATTCCGGATTCAGTGATGGCTAAGCTCGAGGAAGGCTCCAACCCCGGAAAGCCAATCACCAATTTGAGGCTGCCATATGGAACAATGCTGAGAACAAGAATTAGTTGTAAGCAAAAATTGAAAAAGAATATGTATTTGTTTTTTTTTTAAAGGGAAAAAAGATATTTGAAGATTTGTAGAGGCAGGACTTAATTTTTGGACTGGAAGAAAGTTTTTTTTTTTTTGGTTATTTGTTTTTTTTTTTCCGGTTTGGGATTGGAAGGCAGTTTTTTTTTTTTTTTCTTTTTTGAGATTTGGCTAAACAAACAGAATCTGGGAGGAGGGAGGGTTGTTAATGGAGGAGGAGAAAGGAAGGAAGACGCCGGAGGATGGGGAGGGCGGGCGGCCAGGGAGTCGAGGAGATCGATTACCGGCGCCCCTGGGCCCATCACGGCCAGGATCAGGAACCCCGGGTGGCCAGACCATCGCATGCAGCGGTGGAGGACAGACGGGGGTCGTGGGGATAGTCTCACCAGAACGCCGGAGGAAGGGAGAAGCGGCGACGGCGGGAGCTTGGACGGAGCGACGCTGTGGAGGAGGGCCAGAGTCAGTGGGCTGTCGTGCGGGCCGTCGAGGAGGAAACCGGTACCCAAAAGCGGCGAAGACGGCGGGTGCTTGTGGGACCACTGCATAGGCCACCGGAGCGGAGAACCACCATTAGTGGCGGCGGCGGCGGCCGGAGCAGGGGCCGCGCTGACGGAGATCTCTAAAAGGGTTGGATTTTTGTTTTTAGGAAGGTTTTTTGGGAGGATTTGTGGGCTAGGGTTTTTGTTTCATGGGTTGTGCTAAGAGGTGATGGTGGGTGATTTGGAGGCGTGGGTCGCGGCCGACCGAGAATGTAGCCGGAGGCGGTGGTAGTGCTACATGTTGATGGCGGCTAGGGTTTTCCAAGGGAGAGAAAGAGAGCTTTTTTTCTACTCACCTCCATTTTTGTTTTCTGTATTTAACACGAATTCACTATTTTTTGGTTTAAAAGGCGGGCAATGCCTATTTTATTTCATAGATAATATTTTCAGGGATTCAAATTCAGTGGCTGACAGAATTGCATGAGGATCCAGAACTCTATGTTCATGTCCATTCGGATGCGTTATGAAAGAAGCCGCATAGCCGGCGTTTTTCCTAATTTTTACATGCTTCCAAAAAAAAAGATAACATTAGTTCAAAGCCTCAACCCGGAAGTCGAGGGTACAATCTCACAGATGCACTCTGGAGGGTCGTAAAAAGTGACAAAAGAATCATCCATCCTAACCGCATAATCTGCTAACGAATCGGCGGCATTATTAGCTTGCCGCCTCACCTATCTAACCTTCACCTCCCATCCTATCCGACGATAGATCGACATTTGCGGATGAGATGGCCATTCTCTCCTACCGGGTCTCTATCCTCCATCAATTATGAGCAATGGCCACACTTAAAAGCGAATCCCTGCACAAAGGATCCGTGGTGGCTCCTAAAAATACCACCTCACCTCCACCCGACCACAACAAGCTGCGGTGGATAGTGATGCTGTTGTGGTGCAACATTGATTTTCTATAGAGGGGTACATGTGCCATAATGTGATGGAATTCAAATTTAGTGTCGGGGTAATAATAATCAAGCTGGATAATATACCGAATATGATACATTTTTTCCTCTATAGCTAACCGGAAATACTGGAAATTAAAGATAAATTAGGGTTTAGGACATCGCGTTCATATTGACGTAATTTTACCACATAGCTTAAGCTATTGAGTTATTGTAGTGGATTTCAATATATAATTAAGTTGTTGCGGTATTCTACACTGGTTATCGGAATATTTATTAAAAATTTGCGATGAAAATAAATTTTCGTATAAAACATAGTACCAAATTACAAGCTTGCCGCCAAAATTGGATGGTTTTGTGGGTGATTTTGTAAAAATCTTCTACTTTACGGGTCATCTAGTATAATATCCCAAATAAAATGTGCATTTCGAATAAAAAATCTACATAAAGAAAATCGAACGCTTCGTCGACTCGGCGAAACGGAGCTATAGACACCGGAACCCTAGATTCTCTCAATCCCACAGAATTTGAAGAGGTATCAGATTTGAAGATCAGGTTACACTTCGCTTCGATTCGAGCACTTCTTGTTTATTTTGTTTTTTAAGGTTTAATCTTGCCCTTGATTTTACACATATGAAGTCAGTTTAAGATGCAATTATATGGAATTCAAGCAGCCGTAACCCTGTTAATCGCCCTTTTGTCTTCGATGGAGTTGTAAAGTTTAGTATGTAAACAGCTGGTTCTGATGCAGTTTCCTCAATTTTTCATATTTATTGTTGTTATAGGTTTCAAAAATCAAAATGATTCGGTTGTTTCTGTCCAAGCTCATCTGGGCCGGTGAGGCTGATGTTAATGGCTCTTCAAATCCAACAACATCACTTTTTACTGAGTTAGAGAAGAGTTTATGGAGTCTTATTACCTCTGAAGGCCGTTCAGAGGCTAGATTATGGCTATGTGATGCTATATCAAGCATTAGATCGATTACTCCTCAGCAACAGGTCGCCTTTGCATGGACCTGTTGAAATCAAATCATCTTCTCGCAGCTCAGATTCTGCAAATGATATTTGAGAAGAGACCTAGGAAGTTGGGGATGATCCTAGCTAGGAAAAGTCGCATTCTTGAGAAATTCTTTCGAGGTCAGTTTTGAGAATAGCATCCCTTTTACGTTTTGTTTCCTTAATATGCTTTAATCACCTGCTAGAAGCCTGTAATCAGTTCTTGTTTCTTTTAAATTCATTATTAATATTCTGTAATGCATATCTTGTATTGGATACTCGCTCTGTTGCATCAATATCCTAGTTGATTTTTATTTGTGAAGAGAAACAACAACAACAACGTGCCCAGTGTATCCCGCTTAAAGCAGGGTCTGGGGGTCGAGTTGTACGCACCCTTCCCCCGACTAGGTCGAGAGGGTGGTAAGTGGGACAAATTCATAATGTTGTAGATGCATATCGAAGCTTATGAGTTATAAATAAGTATGAAGGATTCGGTGGTCGACAAATTTAAAATGTCCAAGGATGTGCTATATCAAATGAATGCGTTCCATAGAAATGGACAAAGAGGTATTTGATGTCTATTTATTTTGTTAGGATTTACTCAGAGTCTTTGCCTCAATAAATATGTCACTCCACTTGAAATTGGTCTTGCTCTTCTTCTTTCTTTAAGCATACACTGGGGTATCTCAATGCCAAGGAAATATTACAAGCATGTATGTATGACTAGTTGGTGGGTTGGGCAGCCTATATGATGACTGTTATTATTTTATTCCCCCCATCTGTTATTGTTGTGCGAATCTATATTCTCCATTATGTTTTTAGATTGTGATCTGTTGATATTGGTGGGTTGGGCAGCCTATCTGCAACTGAGTTTCCTTTTCGTTAATTCTAGCCCTTTCTTTTTATTATTGAATACTGCAGGACATCCGAAACGTACACTGCAACGGACATATTATTTGATTTTATTTTCCAAAAATAGTTTTTTTTTTTGGACGTGGGGGGTTCCGAGGTTATCGACTAATCCCCCACGGGTCCGGGCCCTAGCCTGCAAAGGACGCGAACCGGTTTAGCCAGGCGGCAAGCCACCAGGCAGGCTCACCCAAACCAATGAAGGCTTGAGCACCCACTAATACACAAATTGTGTAAGAAGTGGGATTTGAACCCTTGACCTCTTGCAAGGGCCACCTCTCCCATCAACACATTAACACATTATTTCATCCTTCCCCAACCTAAGAACTAAGCATCACTCTTTTTCTTTCTCTGATCATTGCCCCATCACTCTCGATATTGGTAAGCATCGATCAAAGAAAGGAACCCCTTTTAGATTTGAAATGGCATGGACTACAAACAAAGCTTACGAAGAAATGGTTAAGAAAGCATGGAGTAATAAGCTATCTGGATCCTTTGCCTACAAACTTATGCAAAAACAAAAACTCCTTAAACAAAATACAAAAAATTGGTGTAAAAAGCAAACAAGTAATCTGTCAAAACAGTTAGCGCAGGTTGAATTACAAATAAAGAATTTCCAGCTTAAACTCCCTTGGGGGAGGATTACAACAAATGAAGAAGCCAAACTTGCTAGATTGGAACATAAGAAAGCAAGACTATTGGAATATAGTCACAAATTTTGGAAGCAGAGAGCCAAAATCAAGCATCTACAACTTTCGGATCGTAACACAAAATATTGGAGTCATTTACGAAACTATATAATGTTCGATAACTCAATCTCAAGAATACGTTCTCAATCAATTTACTCAGGCCTCGGACCGTAGAATTTCATTTTTGCTCTTCTTCACCTCGATTACTATATTGTCATTATGTGACTTATGTATTAAAAAAGTCATCCGGCTTTTTTGTAGCAATCAAGTTAATTGTTAATGGATTGAATTTTTAGGTAGTTTCACTTTAATATAAGTTAATTGTTATTTATTGTGTTAAAAGTGTACTGTAATTGAATCAGTTTAACTTTTTTTTATAATGTTAAAATTGAATTATAAATTAATTATTCATTTTTACATAGTTTAAATTTATTGTAAGGGTTAATATTTTTTTATTATGTGGTGTGTTTGAGTTTATTATCCACTTTATCTTATTAAATCATTTTCAGTATTTTTTTATTAATTATATTATATCTCTTTTCAACTAATTTATAAATTCAAAACAATTATGTTATGCATTTTTTTTCCTTTGGTAAATAAGTAAATAGATATATAGAATGGCGCTCAGATCAAATATATAATCGAATCTATATCTATATCTATATATCTATATAAAATACTAAAACAGAGGCCACTGGCGCGACCTCATGGCCACGGAATTTTCTGGATTAAACGGGATTATTTTCCCTTACGTGGCTTTTCCTGGATTAAAGTTGTATTATATTTTTGGACTACACCAATTAATAAAAGAATATAGGTAGCTAAAAACTTATCTTTTTAGATCAAAAATCTATCTAATATAACCTTATTTCTTAATTTTATTCTTATGCTGTTTTTTTATAAATTAATCATTGAAATCTAAAAGTAACTCCATAGTATTTACGCAAAATTAACTTGTACTATAATTATAATATATGTTATATGATATTATACTGCATACATAAATTTTGAACTCCGTAGTTTTATTTAAATAGATTATAAAATTAACTTCTACTCCATAGTATTCACCAATTCCAAACTTTGAAAAGCAAAACAATTCAACACACAAGATTAATACATCTCATGTTGAAATAATCTAACTTCAAAATATCTCATAAGTAAATTTGAAGAATTATCTAGAATTTAAGGGCTTTAAAAAGGTTGACGACTTTTAATGTGATTCACATATGTTTTATGTACTATTTGCCTTCGTCGTTCTCGGGTGCAATCTGACTCGGGTTTCTGACACGTCAATTAATGATGATTCAATATATTTAAGTCACATCATACGATTACCCTATCTATTAATACAGATGCCACTAGCGCGACTTCGCGGCCACGGAATTTTCTGGATTAAAGCGGGATTAATTTTGCTTACGTGGCATATTCTGAATTAAAGTGGTATTATATTTTTGGGCCACATCAATTAATAAGTCAATATAGTTAGGTAAAAAACTTATCTTTTTAGATACATAATCTATTCAAATTATAATATATCTTCCGTTATTATATATCATCAATATATATACCATTATTATTTCAAAATAATCCGAATCTCTGGATTTTTTTTCCAATAGTGCCCAGTCAATTTCAAACTTGAATTGATTTGTAATTGTATATTGATTGATTTTTGCTAAATTTAATCTTAAATTATTTTATGCGATATAAAAAAATGTTCCAATCAAACTATTTTGATATTAATAATTTAATTAAACAAATTACAACTAAGATAGTAAAATATAATTTATTAACGGACCGCAGAGAAGGTGGGTAATAAGAGAAGATTAATTATGAAATTATTTTATGGTATATATATTTTTAATTAAATTATTTTAGTACCTAATGGCTAAATTATTTTTAATGTAAGATGGTACGTGGTAACGTTAGCAATTGATATCGTTAATTATTAAACAATTTGTAGGGTTACAAATAAATTCATAAGAACATGACATGTCATAAATAAACTATTATATTTTGGTACGTAGTAATATATAATGATGGATTTTGAACAATAAGATAAATAAATTTATAAGGGTTAAATTATTTGATTAAGATTGGGTATTTTATAAGGGTTTTGATTTTTTATACGCGTCACATTCTTGATTAAAATGGTGTTAAAGGAGAGGTCCGAAACGACCTCTGGAGCGATTTCACATCCATTGAATTTTCTGGATTAAAATGGGATTATTTTTGGTTACGTGTCATATTTTGAATTAAATTGGTATTATATATTTGTGCCACATCATTTAATAAGCTAATATAGTTAGGTAAGAAAAACTTATCTTTTTAGATCAAATAATCTATCCAATATGACCTTATATCTCAATTAGTTTTTTTATAATCTTTTTAATGTTAATATTAAATCAGACTATAATATTAGTTTATAAATAAGTGGTGAACGTATAGCATAGTTAAAAAAAATCAGAAAAATACGATAGAAAAAAAACTATGTTGATATTAAAAGATCCAAAGATATCAACCAAATTATTATAAACTTTAAATTTCAAAAAATATATATAAATTAAACATTATTTTGTTTATTAAGAAACCGCACAACGGGCGGGTCACGATACTAGTAATATTTAAAACAAAGACGCGGGTATTACACTAGTTATGCACTATAAATAAATTCATACAACATATTTCGGGCAAAGCAGATCACAAATCAGTGAGGAGCCTTATCAACAAAATGAGTTAAGTGATGCATGACTAATCGCTTTAAAGTGTTTAAAATGTTAAATCATCTAGAGCGAACAGAAGCAAGAATCCAATCATCATAACAAAAACAATATAAGATTACAGCTTCTCAAGTAATAAAAGTTGACATCTTCCAAAGTAGAACAAACCACAAACAAAGAAAGGTTCACTAGAGCCATGTAATTCAAAGATGGTTCCACAACTGATGCAAAATTTAGCTTCCTGGGCTAACTCTAAGTGGCTGGAACATTTATCTTTTTTCCTTAATCCTCATCTTCGTCTTCGTCGTCCTCAGCTCCAGTAGTAGCAGAGTTCAGAGCATTTAGTCTCTCGACCAAACGGGCCCTCCTCTCATCATAAGTCAACTTCTTCAAGTTGTACCTGCAATAAGATAGGCAAGAACTCGCATCAGAGAAATAATAGAATTGTTTCATTGTGCATAATTTTTAATACTTTCTCCAACCCAACAACAAGTGTTTTATGCAGGCATGAATCAAGAATCAAATGCAGATTTGATGGAATTAAAGGAAGGGAATGAAAACAAGAGCAAGAATGTGGCCAGGTGCCTCTTTACCTCTTGTGTTCTTTAGGAGCTTCCTTCTCGGATTTCTTTGCAGTAGGATCAGCTCTGATAGCAGCGTGAACTTTCTTATATATCTCCTCGAGACTATCAGCTTCAATTCCCTTCTTCACGTACTCACTGAAGTGAGACTGGTATTTTTCAGGCTCATCTTCTGTCAGGGTCTGCAAATATTCGAAAGATGCAATATTGTGAACAAAACAAACTCATACATCCAACAACTAAACAAAAATACTTTTTTAGGTACACTGTGTATTGATATTCCATGGTACAAAGCATTCAAGATTCAAGACACGATGTTAGCAGACTTTTCTTCTTGGTTTATGCTTCTCCAAATCAACCAAATATTATTTATCAGTCTACCCACAAAAACCTCATTTTAACACATACATATCCCAAAGCTTATATTGGTAGTCCTTTGACAAACAGTGCAAGATTACTCACCCTCATGTAGTCACCAACATGCCCACCATAGATGTACTTGCGGTGGACCTCAGCATCTAGTTGCTTATTGTCCTTGCTGAATCCAGCAAAACGCTTTTCACCATGAGGAATATCGAGTCCACCATCAAGTGCACCCTGAGGAATAATAAACAGTTATTAGCAAAAGAATAGCAATTATAGAAGTTGGACAACCTTACAACAGAAAACATCTGGGTCCAAGTATTAAGAGGTAATTTGGCAGAATAAGCCGAGGCTACAACAATGTTAAAGAGACAGACTATATCTATGGGTACCTTGAGAGCACCAAAAACACGATTGCCCGTGGTGGTCCTCAGAAGCCCAACATCAAGGAGAGCACGGAAAGGCCACCTGCTCTCACCAGGCTCAACAGAGAAATCTTCCCCAGTAGCTTCAACATTACCCTCATATTCTTCATCCATTTCAAGCTGTTTCAGCACCCGACGGGCCAACAACAGTCCAGTACAATAAGCTGAGACAAAAAAATGATGTTAAAAGTTAGAACAAAAAAAACCTTAGTAGTAAATAAGCGAAAAAGGTAATCAAAACCCACCTGCAGCATAGTTGCTAAGTCCCACTTCAATTCCATAGCGAGGCAATTCGTGAGCATAGGCAGCTGCAAGGATCATGTCCCCAGCTATGGTAGCAGAAATAATTTTAGCAGTGATATCTTTGTTGGTCTATTAATTGAGTCAAGGTGGAAACTACTTTCATACAAAAAACAAAAAAGTCCAGCAACAAAACATGGTAGTTCAAGAATCAAAAGACTTCAAGGTTAAGTCACACCATCAAACAAAAAGTCCAGAAGCAAGTCACAAGCAAAATATCAAGGTTAAAGTCACACCAGGAAGCTCACCACCTTGTCAAAAAAAGAACCAAAGAAGCTTACTACTTAATTATAAGAGAAACCCTCATTAACAATTAAGAACAGCACAGCTTTGTCAAGTATCTAAGAAAAAGCAAAGAGCGCAATATGAATACCAATGAGTCAAAAATAAGGATACAAATCGCACAACAAATCTGTATTTGGGAGTGTTGTACTTGTTCTTATCCTGATTAATCAGGCGAATTCTGGCACGGTAGTCAGTCTTTCCCTCTCCATCATCGTCATTAAGGAGGCACATTTCATCAAATAACATTATTAATACTTTGAAGAAACTTGCTTTCAGGAAGACATGGAGAGGAAATATGAAGAATCAATTCACCTCGCCTTCTCTTGTACTTGACTTGGAACCTCTTAAAGTAGGCCCTGGACTTTTGAGATTTAACAAAGACCTAGCAAAAAAAAATTGAACAGCAAACATGATGTTCCACCAAACAATGCACTCGGGCATCTCACAAACAGAAACCTATCATAACACAACTTCCATCATAATGCAACCAAAAGCTATGAAAGATCGACCAAGAACCCCCGAATTGAACTTACATCTTACAAATCAACTTATATCTACGAAAATGGAAAAATGACATTCAATCCCGAAATGCAACTCCAACTGGAATGAAATGCAAACTCCGACATACAAAATTGAACACCAAATCGGAGTGAGTAAGATATGAAGACAGAAAGAGCTAACTAACCATGGCTTCAGATGGATCGAAGCAGCAGATACAGAGATAGGAGGGGGCGGGCGGCTCAGCGGGAATGACAATCCGATTGTTATATGAGGGTTTAGGGTTTCGCTGTTTTTCAGATTTATATTTTATGCGACTTCAGTTATTTGGGCCAACAAGAATCGTTGGGGCCTACAACGGAAACTTTCGGCCCACATTCAGCCCAATCCCAATGCCCAAAATCTCCCTTCCACGCCACGCTGGTCTAGGGTAGAGGGGTAGAGCGACATGACAATACCCGATCGGACCCGAGAAAACCGACTTTACATTCCTGAGTCCCGACATCCAATCAAAATTCGATACAACCCAAATAATCTAAATTCAATAACAACTCAAACCCAATTATATTCGAATAGAACATACCAAAATTAATCCAAACATTGAAATTACATAGCCCGAGCATATGCGAAATCCGGTATCACCGGACCATAGCATATCCAATCTCAAAGTTACCCTAAAATTTCAATTATCAACAATGTGTAATCTTACTGAAATTATTATGATTATTTATTGGACAACAGAAAGAGTTGCTTATTTGAAACTAAACGAATTTAAGAAAAACATGTTTCAAACTGGCGACAAGCTTGAAGTAAGTTTTTTGTCTAAGAAGCTTCAAGGTTGGTGCCAAATTTACAATTTAGGATGCAGGCTGATTTGATTTTAGAATGAGATTCCACAAAGACAACCAGTTGATTTACAATTTAGGATGCAGACTGATTTGCTGTGTGTGGCAAACCAGTTGAGTATATCCAAATTTCTCTCTAGCTTATAAATAAGTGGTGAACGTATAGCATAGTTAAAAAAAATCAGAAAAATACGGTAGAAAAAAAACTATGTTGATATTAAAAGATCCAAAGATATCAACCAAATTATTATAAACTTTAAATTTCAATAAATATATATAAATTAAACATTATTTTGTTTATTAAGAAACCGCACAACGGGCGGGCCACGATACTAGTAATATTTAAAACAAAGACGCGGGTATTACACTAGTTATGCACTATAAATAAATTCATACAACATATTTCGGGCAACGCAGATCACAAATCAGTGAGGAGCCTTATCAACAAAATGAGTTAAGTGATGCATGACTAATCGCTTTAAAGTGTTTAAAATGTTAAATCATCTAGAGCGAACAGAAGCAAGAATCCAATCATCATAACAAAAACAATATAAGATTACAGCTTCTCAAGTAATAAAAGTTGACATCTTCAAAAAGTAGAACAAACCACAAACAAAGAAAGGTTCACTAGAGCCATGTAATTCAAAGATGGTTCCACAACTGATGCAAAATTTAGCTTCCTGGGCTAACTCTAAGTGGCTGGAACATTTATCTTTTTTCCTTAATCCTCATCTTCGTCTTCGTCGTCCTCAGCTCCAGTAGTAGCAGAGTTCAGAGCATTTAGTCTCTCGACCAAACGGGCCCTCCTCTCATCATAAGTCAACTTCTTCAAGTTGTACCTGCAATAAGATAGGCAAGAACTCGCATCAGAGAAATAATAGAATTGTTTCATTGTGCATAATTTTTAATACTTTCTCCAACCCAACAACAAGTGTTTTATGCAGGCATGAATCAAGAATCAAATGCAGATTTGATGGAATTAAAGGAAGGGAATGAAAACAAGAGCAAGAATGTGGCCAGGTGCCTCTTTACCTCTTGTGTTCTTTAGGAGCTTCCTTCTCGGATTTCTTTGCAGTAGGATCAGCTCTGATAGCAGCGTGAACTTTCTTATATATCTCCTCGAGACTATCAGCTTCAATTCCCTTCTTCACGTACTCACTGAAGTGAGACTGGTATTTTTCAGGCTCATCTTCTGTCAGGGTCTGCAAATATTCGAAAGATGCAATATTGTGAACAAAACAAACTCATACATCCAACAACTAAACAAAAATACTTTTTTAGGTACACTGTGTATTGATATTCCATGGTACAAAGCATTCAAGATTCAAGACACGATGTTAGCAGACTTTTCTTCTTGGTTTATGCTTCTCCAAATCAACCAAATATTATTTATCAGTCTACCCACAAAAACCTCATTTTAACACATACATATCCCAAAGCTTATATTGGCAGTCCTTTGACAAACAGTGCAAGATTACTCACCCTCATGTAGTCACCAACATGCCCACCATAGATGTACTTGCGGTGGACCTCAGCATCTAGTTGCTTATTGTCCTTGCTGAATCCAGCAAAACGCTTTTCACCATGAGGAATATCGAGTCCACCATCAAGTGCACCCTGAGGAATAATAAACAGTTATTAGCAAAAGAATAGCAATTATAGAAGTTGGACAACCTTACAACAGAAAACATCTGGGTCCAAGTATTAAGAGGTAATTTGGCAGAATAAGCCGAGGCTACAACAATGTTAAAGAGACAGACTATATCTATGGGTACCTTGAGAGCACCAAAAACACGATTGCCCGTGGTGGTCCTCAGAAGCCCAACATCAAGGAGAGCACGGAAAGGCCACCTGCTCTCACCAGGCTCAACAGAGAAATCTTCCCCAGTAGCTTCAACATTACCCTCATATTCTTCATCCATTTCAAGCTGTTTCAGCACCCGACGGGCCAACAACAGTCCAGTACAATAAGCTGAGACAAAAAAATGATGTTAAAAGTTAGAACAAAAAAAACCTTAGTAGTAAATAAGCGAAAAAGGTAATCAAAACCCACCTGCAGCATAGTTGCTAAGTCCCACTTCAATTCCATAGCGAGGCAATTCGTGAGCATAGGCAGCTGCAAGGATCATGTCCCCAGCTATGGTAGCAGAAATAATTTTAGCAGTGATATCTTTGTTGGTCTATTAATTGAGTCAAGGTGGAAACTACTTTCATACAAAAAACAAAAAAGTCCAGCAACAAAACATGGTAGTTCAAGAATCAAAAGACTTCAAGGTTAAGTCACACCATCAAACAAAAAGTCCAGAAGCAAGTCACAAGCAAAATATCAAGGTTAAAGTCACACCAGGAAGCTCACCACCTTGTCAAAAAAAGAACCAAAGAAGCTTACTACTTAATTATAAGAGAAACCCTCATTAACAATTAAGAACAGCACAGCTTTGTCAAGTATCTAAGAAAAAGCAAAGAGCGCAATATGAATACCAATGAGTCAAAAATAAGGATACAAATCGCACAACAAATCTGTATTTGGGAGTGTTGTACTTGTTCTTATCCTGATTAATCAGGCGAATTCTGGCACGGTAGTCAGTCTTTCCCTCTCCATCATCGTCATTAAGGAGGCACATTTCATCAAATAACATTATTAATACTTTGAAGAAACTTGCTTTCAGGAAGACATGGAGAGGAAATATGAAGAATCAATTCACCTCGCCTTCTCTTGTACTTGACTTGGAACCTCTTAAAGTAGGCCCTGGACTTTTGAGATTTAACAAAGACCTAGCAAAAAAAAATTGAACAGCAAACATGATGTTCCACCAAACAATGCACTCGGGCATCTCACAAACAGAAACCTATCATAACACAACTTCCATCATAATGCAACCAAAAGCTATGAAAGATCGACCAAGAACCCCCGAATTGAACTTACATCTTACAAATCAACTTATATCTACGAAAATGGAAAAATGACATTCAATCCCGAAATGCAACTCCAACTGGAATGAAATGCAAACTCCGACATACAAAATTGAACACCAAATCGGAGTGAGTAAGATATGAAGACAGAAAGAGCTAACTAACCATGGCTTCAGATGGATCGAAGCAGCAGATACAGAGATAGGAGGGGGCGGGCGGCTCAGCGGGAATGACAATCCGATTGTTATATGAGGGTTTAGGGTTTCGCTGTTTTTCAGATTTATATTTTATGCGACTTCAGTTATTTGGGCCAACAAGAATCGTTGGGGCCTACAACGGAAACTTTCGGCCCACATTCAGCCCAATCCCAATGCCCAAAATCTCCCTTCCACGCCACGCTGGTCTAGGGTAGAGGGGTAGAGCGACATGACAATACCCGATCGGACCCGAGAAAACCGACTTTACATTCCTGAGTCCCGACATCCAATCAAAATTCGATACAACCCAAATAATCTAAATTCAATAACAACTCAAACCCAATTATATTCGAATAGAACATACCAAAATTAATCCAAACATTGAAATTACATAGCCCGAGCATATGCGAAATCCGGTATCACCGGACCATAGCATATCCAATCTCAAAGTTACCCTAAAATTTCAATTATCAACAATGTGTAATCTTACTGAAATTATTATGATTATTTATTGGACAACAGAAAGAGTTGCTTATTTGAAACTA
The DNA here is from genome assembly GCA_963922045.1 of Persicaria maculosa. Taxonomy (NCBI): domain Eukaryota; kingdom Viridiplantae; phylum Streptophyta; class Magnoliopsida; order Caryophyllales; family Polygonaceae; genus Persicaria; species Persicaria maculosa. Next base: position 326,495 of record OY998254.1, on the reverse strand, counting down.
AACGAATTTAAGAAAAACATGTTTCAAACTGGCGACAAGCTTGAAGTAAGTTTTTTGTCTAAGAAGCTTCAAGGTTGGTGCCAAATTTACAATTTAGGATGCAGGCTGATTTGATTTTAGAATGAGATTCCACAAAGACAACCAGTTGATTTACAATTTAGGATGCAGACTGATTTGCTGTGTGTGGCAAACCAGTTGAGTATATCCAAATTTCTCTCTAGCTTATAAATAAGTGGTGAACGTATAGCATAGTTAAAAAAAATCAGAAAAATACGGTAGAAAAAAAACTATGTTGATATTAAAAGATCCAAAGATATCAACCAAATTATTATAAACTTTAAATTTCAATAAATATATATAAATTAAACATTATTTTGTTTATTAAGAAACCGCACAACGGGCGGGCCACGACACTAGTAATATTTAAAACAAAGACGCGGGTATTACACTAGTTATGCACTATAAATAAATTCATACAACATATTTCGGGCAACGCAGATCACAAATCAGTGAGGAGCCTTATCAACAAAATGAGTTAAGTGATGCATGACTAATCGCTTTAAAGTGTTTAAAATGTTAAATCATCTAGAGCGAACAGAAGCAAGAATCCAATCATCATAACAAAAACAATATAAGATTACAGCTTCTCAAGTAATAAAAGTTGACATCTTCAAAAAGTAGAACAAACCACAAACAAAGAAAGGTTCACTAGAGCCATGTAATTCAAAGATGGTTCCACAACTGATGCAAAATTTAGCTTCCTGGGCTAACTCTAAGTGGCTGGAACATTTATCTTTTTTCCTTAATCCTCATCTTCGTCTTCATCGTCCTCAGCTCCAGTAGTAGCAGAGTTCAGAGCATTTAGTCTCTCGACCAAACGGGCCCTCCTCTCATCATAAGTCAACTTCTTCAAGTTGTACCTGCAATAAGATAGGCAAGAACTCGCATCAGAGAAATAATAGAATTGTTTCATTGTGCATAATTTTTAATACTTTCTCCAACCCAACAACAAGTGTTTTATGCAGGCATGAATCAAGAATCAAATGCAGATTTGATGGAATTAAAGGAAGGGAATGAAAACAAGAGCAAGAATGTGGCCAGGTGCCTCTTTACCTCTTGTGTTCTTTAGGAGCTTCCTTCTCGGATTTCTTTGCAGTAGGATCAGCTCTGATAGCAGCGTGAACTTTCTTATATATCTCCTCGAGACTATCAGCTTCAATTCCCTTCTTCACGTACTCACTGAAGTGAGACTGGTATTTTTCAGGCTCATCTTCTGTCAGGGTCTGCAAATATTCGAAAGATGCAATATTGTGAACAAAACAAACTCATACATCCAACAACTAAACAAAAATACTTTTTTAGGTACACTGTGTATTGATATTCCATGGTACAAAGCATTCAAGATTCAAGACACGATGTTAGCAGACTTTTCTTCTTGGTTTATGCTTCTCCAAATCAACCAAATATTATTTATCAGTCTACCCACAAAAACCTCATTTTAACACATACATATCCCAAAGCTTATATTGGCAGTCCTTTGACAAACAGTGCAAGATTACTCACCCTCATGTAGTCACCAACATGCCCACCATAGATGTACTTGCGGTGGACCTCAGCATCTAGTTGCTTATTGTCCTTGCTGAATCCAGCAAAACGCTTTTCACCATGAGGAATATCGAGTCCATCATCAAGTGCACCCTGAGGAATAATAAACAGTTATTAGCAAAAGAATAGCAATTATAGAAGTTGGACAACCTTACAACAGAAAACATCTGGGTCCAAGTATTAAGAGGTAATTTGGCAGAATAAGCCGAGGCTACAGCAATGTTAAAGAGACAGACTATATCTATGGGTACCTTGAGAGCACCAAAAACACGATTGCCCGTGGTGGTCCTCAGAAGCCCAACATCAAGGAGAGCACGGAAAGGCCTCCTGCTCTCACCAGGCTCAACAGAGAAATCTTCCCCAGTAGCTTCAACATTACCCTCATATTCTTCATCCATTTCAAGCTGTTTCAGCACCCGACGGGCCAACAACAGTCCAGTACAATAAGCTGAGACAAAAAAATGATGTTAAAAGTTAGAACAAAAAAAACCTTAGTAGTAAATAAGCGAAAAAGGTAATGAAAACCCACCTGCAGCATAGTTGCTAAGTCCCACTTCAAGTCCATAGCGAGGCAATTCGTGAGCATAGGCAGCTGCAAGGATCATGTCCCCAGCTATGGTAGCAGAAACAATTTGAGCAGTGATATCTTTGTTGGTCTATTAATTGAGTCAAGGTGGAAACTACTTTCATACAAAAAACAAAAAAGTCCAGCAACAAAACATGGTAGTTCAAGAATCAAAAGACTTCAAGGTTAAGTCACACCATCAAACAAAAAGTCCAGCAACAAGTCACAAGCAAAATATCAAGGTTAAAGTCACACCAGCAAGCTCACCACCTTGTCAAAAAAAGAACCAAAGAAGCTTACTACTTAATTATAAGAGAAACCCTCATTAACAATTAAGAACAGCACAACTTTGTCAAGTATCTAAGAAAAAGCAAAGAGCGCAATATGAATACCAATGAGTCAAAAAGAAGGATACAAATCGCACAAAAAATCTGTATTTGGGAGTGTTGTACTTGTTCTTATCCTGATTAATCAGGCCAATTCTGGCACGGTAGTCAGTCTTTCCCTCTCCATCATCGTCATTAAGGAGGCACATTTCATCAAATAACATTATTAATACTTTGAAGAAACTTGCTTTCAGGAAGACATGGAGAGGAAATATGAAGAATCAATTCACCTCGCCTTCTCTTGTACTTGACTTGGAACCTCTTAAAGTAGGCCCTGGACTTTTGAGATTTAACAAAGACCTAGCAAAAAAAAATTGAACAGCAAACATGATGTTCCACCAAACAATGCACTCGGGCATCTCACAAACAGAAACCTATCATAACACAACTTCCATCATAATGCAACCAAAAGCTATGAAAGATCGACCAAGAACCCCCGAATTGAACTTACATCTTACAAATCAACTTATATCTACGGAAATGGAAAAATGACATTTAATCCCGAAATGCAACTCCAACTGGAATGAAATGCAAACTCCGACAAACAAAATTGAACACCAAATCGGAGCGAGTAAGATATGAAGACAGAAAGAGCTAACTAACCATGGCTGCAGATGGATCGAAGCAGCAGATACAGAGATAGGAGGGGGCGGGCGGCTCAGCGGGAATGACAATCCAATTGTTATATGAGGGTTTAGGGTTTCGCTGTTTTTCGGATTTATATTTTATGCGACTTCTGTTATTTGGGCCAACAAGAATCGTTGGGGCCTCCAACGGAAACTTTCGGCCCACATTCAGCCCAATCCCAATGCCCAAAATCTCCCTTCCACGCCGCGCCGGTCTAGGGTAGAGGGGTAGAGCGACATGACCATACCCGATCGGACCCGAGAAAACCGACTTTACATTCCCGAGTCCCGACATCGAATCAAAATTCGATACAACCCAAATAATCTAAATTCAATAACAACTCAAACCCAATTATATTCGAATAGAACATACCAACATTAATCCAAACATTGAAATTACATAGCCCGAGCATATGCGAAATCCGGTATCACCGGACCATAGCATATCCAATCTCAAAGTTGCCCTAAAATTTCAATTATCAACAATGTGTAATCTTACTGAAATTATTATGATTATTTATTGGACAACAGAAAGAGTTGCTTATTTGAAACTAAACGAATTTAAGAAAAACATGTTTCAAACTGGCGACAAGCTTGAAGTAAGTTTTTAGTCTAAGAAGCTTCAAGGTTGGTACCAAATTTACAATTTAAAATGCAGGCTGATTTGATTTTAGAATGAGATTCCACAAAGACAACCAATTGATTTACAATTTAGGATGCAGACTGATTTGCTGTGTGTGGCAAACCAGTTGAGTATATCCAAGTTTCTCTCTAGCTTATAAATAAGTGGTGAACGTATAGCATAGTAAAAAAAAATTCAGAAAAATACGATAGAAAAAAAACTATGTTGATATTAAAAGATCCAAAGATATCAACCAAATTATTATAAACTTTAAATTTCAAAAAATATATATAAATTAAACATTATTTTGTTTATTAAGAAACCGCACAACGGGCGGGCCACGATACTAGTAATATTTAAAACAAAGACGTGGGTATTACACTAGTTATGCACTACAAATAAATTCATACAACATATTTCGGGCAAAGCAGATCACAAATCAGTGAGGAGCCTTATCAACAAAATGAGTTAAGTGATGCATGACTAATCGCTTTAAAGTGTTTAAAATGTTAAATCATCTAGAGCGAACAGAAGCAAGAATCCAATCATCATAACAAAAACAATATAAGATTACAGCTTCTCAAGTAATAAAAGTTGACATCTTCAAAAAGTAGAACAAACCACAAACAAAGAAAGGTTCACTAGAGCCATGTAATTCAAAGATGGTTCCACAACTGATGCAAAATTTAGCTTCCTGGGCTAACTCTAAGTGGCTGGAACATTTATCTTTTTTCCTTAATCCTCATCTTCGTCTTCGTCGTCCTCAGCTCCAGTAGTAGCAGAGTTCAGAGCATTTAGTCTCTCGACCAAACGGGCCCTCCTCTCATCATAAGTCAACTTCTTCAAGTTGTACCTGCAATAAGATAGGCAAGAACTCGCATCAGAGAAATAATAGAATTGTTTCATTGTGCATAATTTTTAATACTTTCTCCAACCCAACAACAAGTGTTTTATGCAGGCATGAATCAAGAATCAAATGCAGATTTGATGGAATTAAAGGAAGGGAATGAAAACAAGAGCAAGAATGTGGCCAGGTGCCTCTTTACCTCTTGTGTTCTTTAGGAGCTTCCTTCTCGGATTTCTTTGCAGTAGGATCAGCTCTGATAGCAGCGTGAACTTTCTTATATATCTCCTCGAGACTATCAGCTTCAATTCCCTTCTTCACGTACTCACTGAAGTGAGACTGGTATTTTTCAGGCTCATCTTCTGTCAGGGTCTGCAAATATTCGAAAGATGCAATATTGTGAACAAAACAAACTCATACATCCAACAACTAAACAAAAATACTTTTTTTAGGTACACTGTGTATTGATATTCCATGGTACAAAGCATTCAAGATTCAAGACACGATGTTAGCAGACTTTTCTTCTTGGTTTATGCTTCTCCAAATCAACCAAATATTATTTATCAGTCTACCCACAAAAACCTCATTTTAACACATACATATCCCAAAGCTTATATTGGCAGTCCTTTGACAAACAGTGCAAGATTACTCACCCTCATGTAGTCACCAACATGCCCACCATAGATGTACTTGCGGTGGACCTCAGCATCTAGTTGCTTATTGTCCTTGCTGAATCCAGCAAAACGCTTTTCACCATGAGGAATATCGAGTCCATCATCAAGTGCACCCTGAGGAATAATAAACAGTTATTAGCAAAAGAATAGCAATTATAGAAGTTGGACAACCTTACAACAGAAAACATCTGGGTCCAAGTATTAAGAGGTAATTTGGCAGAATAAGCCGAGGCTACAGCAATGTTAAAGAGACAGACTATATCTATGGGTACCTTGAGAGCACCAAAAACACGATTGCCCGTGGTGGTCCTCAGAAGCCCAACATCAAGGAGAGCACGGAAAGGCCTCCTGCTCTCACCAGGCTCAACAGAGAAATCTTCCCCAGTAGCTTCAACATTACCCTCATATTCTTCATCCATTTCAAGTTGTTTCAGCACCCGACGGGCCAACAACAGTCCAGTACAATAAGCTGAGACAAAAAAATGATGTTAAAAGTTAGAACAAAAAAAACCTTAGTAGTAAATAAGCGAAAAAGGTAATGAAAACCCACCTGCAGCATAGTTGCTAAGTCCCACTTCAAGTCCATAGCGAGGCAATTCGTGAGCATAGGCAGCTGCAAGGATCATGTCCCCAGCTATGGTAGCAGAAACAATTTGAGCAGTGATATCTTTGTTGGTCTATTAATTGAGTCAAGGTGGAAACTACTGACAGGCCTAAGGTCGTTATGCCAAATCAAAGTAAATTCCTAAGATGCAAACTATAACAAGTATAGTAGGTAAGTTAGGGTCGAACCCACAGGGAAACAGAATCAATTGTAAGAGCAAGTATTATTACCCAAAAGTAACCGATTCAAGGGGGAGTTTTGTGTGTAATCAATGGTGACAAAACAAGTTGCAAAAAGAGGTTGCGAATATATGATGGAAAAGTATCACACCAGGTAATTATCCGCACAACAATTGAGATGGTTCATCATCGCATTCTATGAATCTCAAGTTCTAACGTCCAGTAATTGTTCTCAATTCAGATCGTGTAATAGCTTTTAGTCCTACCAGTCCTAAAAGCACTTATCACTAAATTACAAGGGAAAACCTTCACCAAATAATGAAGCGATAGCATTCAAGCATGAATTATAATGAGATACAAGCGATTCCAACAACCCGTTAAAATAGCTTGCAATCGAATCTCCTTCACAATCTACCACAAGCAACCCGCGTATGGTGATTGTGTTCGCTACAGTGAATCTACAACCCCAAACCTGGAATTGGAAACCCTAGCAATATGATTAGTATCGATAAACCTAGGTGATCAATCCAGATTAACCAATAATAAGCAATCAAGCAATAAGCTCAGGAGATTGAAACAATTAACAAAGGACAAACAAGAGTAGAATACTCACAACCAAATCAATTGAAGGCTTCAAAGAACCAAGTGTAACAAAGGAGAGTTAGTTCTCCATAGGGTTTGTGAGATGAACAAAAGGGAAAATACGTCTCTGGAAAATAACCTCATTTTTCTACTGCTGCCTTCTCGGCCTATATAAACTAATTAAATCGGGTTTAACATCCCGTAAAAATATAAAATATAATATTAAAAACTAATAAGATAGGGAAAATCGGATAAGAATCCGTCTTCAGGGACCGACGCGGGCGCGCCATGTAGCAGCGCGGGCGCGCCAGCCTCGTCTTCAACTCTTCCATCTGTTGCATTGACGCGACCAATTCCTCCTAGCAGCGTGGGCGCTCCGAGTAGCAACGCGGGCGCGTTGGGTGCAGCGCGGCCGCGTCATTGGTTTTTCCCGAAAATTCCGTCTCGAATTAGCTTTCGACGTCAACATGAAAGTTGTAGCTCTCTGAAAGAGCTTTCCAACGCATGGTCATAATAGTCGATCGGACAACCGAGGCCTCCAGAAAGTGCAAAACAAGTTCAGCATGTCTGGCGACAATTTCTGCAGACTTGTTCTTCGTTTATGTTCGCTTCTTCTTCTCAGGACCTCTTGAGATCTTCATGTAAGCTTCTTCGATTAACTAGACATTCTCATCAAATGCGTTATCAACTCATGTCTTCTCCTCGGATCTACCATTACCTGAAATAATCAATAAAAGCGTGTAGATTCCGACTCCGACAACATAGAGAACTAATATGCAAATCATGCTTAATCCATCCATGAAATGCATCTTAACTAAGCTAAATGCAACCTATTATGCCTACCTAAATGCATGCTATCAACTACTTTCATACAAAAAACAAAAAAGTCCAGCAACAAAACATGGTAGTTCAAGAATCAAAAGACTTCAAGGTTAAGTCACACCATCAAACAAAAAGTCCAGCAGCAGGTCACAAGCAAAATATCAAGGTTAAAGTCACACCAGCAAGCTCACCACCTTGTCAAAAAAAGAACCAAAGAAGCTTACTACTTAATTATAAGAGAAACCCTCATTAACAATTAAGAACAGCACAGCTTTGTCAAGTATCTAAGAAAAAGCAAAGAGCGCAATATGAATACCAATGAGTCAAAAATAAGGATACAAATCGCACAACAAATCTGTATTTGGGAGTGTTGTACTTGTTCTTATCCTGATTAATCAGGCCAATTCTGGCACGGTAGTCAGTCTTTTCCTCTCCATCATCGTCATTAAGGAGGCATATTTCATCGAATAACATTATTAATACTTTGAAAAAACTTGCTTTCAGGAAGACATGGAGAGGAAATATGAAGAATCAATTCACCTCGCCTTCTCTTGTACTTGACTTGGAACCTCTTAAAGTAGGCCCTGGACTTTTGAGATTTAACAAAGACCTAGCAAAAAAAAATTGAACAGCAAACATGATGTTCCACCAAACAATGCACTCGGGTATCTCACAAACAGAAACCTATCATAACACAACTTCCATCATAATGCAACCAAAAGCTATGAAAGATCGACCAAGAACCCCCGAATTGAACTTACATCTTACAAATCAACTTATATCTACGAAAATGGAAAAATGACATTCAATCCCGAAATGCAACTCCAACTGGAATGAAATGCAAACTCCGACATACAAAATTGAACACCAAATCGGAGCGAGTAAGATATGAAGACAGAAAGAGCTAACTAACCATGGCTGCAGATGGATCGAAGCAGCAGATACAGAGATAGGAGGGGGCGGGCGGCTCAGCGGGAATGACAATCCAATTGTTATATGAGGGTTTAGGGTTTCGCTGTTTTTCGGATTTATATTTTATGCGACTTCTGTTATTTGGGCCAACAAGAATCGTTGGGGCCTCCAACGGAAACTTTCGGCCCACATTCAGCCCAATCCCAATGCCCAAAATCTCCCTTCCACGCCACGCCGGTCTAGGGTAGAGGGGTAGAGCGACATGACAATACCCGATCGGACCCGAGAAAACCGACTTTACATTCTCGAGTCCCGACATCGAATCAAAATTCGATACAACCCAAATAATCTAAATTCAATAACAACTCAAACCCAATTATATTCGAATAGAACATACCAACATTAATCCAAACATTGAAATTACATAGCCCGAGCATATGCGAAATCCGGTATCACCGGACCATAGCATATCCAATCTCAAAGTTGCCCTAAAATTTCAATTATCAACAATGTGTAATCTTACTGAAATTATTATGATTATTTATTGGACAACAGAAAGAGTTGCTTATTTGAAACTAAACGAATTTAAGAAAAACATGTTTCAAACTGGCGACAAGCTTGAAGTAAGTTTTTAGTCTAAGAAGCTTCAAGGTTGGTGCCAAATTTACAATTTAAAATGCAGGCTGATTTGATTTTAGAATGAGATTCCACAAAGACAACCAGTTGATTTACAATTTAGGATGCAGACTGATTTGCTGTGTGTGGCAAACCAGTTGAGTATATCCAAGTTTCTCTCTAGCTTATAAATAAGTGGTGAACGTATAGCATAGTAAAAAAAAAATCAGAAAAATACGATAGAAAAAAAACTATGTTGATATTAAAAGATCCAAAGATATCAACCAAATTATTATAAACTTTAAATTTCAAAAAATATATATAAATTAAACATTATTTTGTTTATTAAGAAACCGCACAATGGGCGGGCCACGATACTAGTAATATTTAAAACAAAGACGTGGGTATTACACTAGTTATGCACTACAAATAAATTCATACAACATATTTCGGGCAAAGCAGATCACAAATCAGTGAGGAGCCTTATCAACAAAATGAGTTAAGTGATGCATGACTAATCGCTTTAAAGTGTTTAAAATGTTAAATCATCTAGAGCGAACAGAAGCAAGAATCCAATCATCATAACAAAAACAATATAAGATTACAGCTTCTCAAGTAATAAAAGTTGACATCTTCAAAAAGTAGAACAAACCACAAACAAAGAAAGGTTCACTAGAGCCATGTAATTCAAAGATGGTTCCACAACTGATGCAAAATTTAGCTTCCTGGGCTAACTCTAAGTGGCTGGAACATTTATCTTTTTTCCTTAATCCTCATCTTCGTCTTCGTCGTCCTCAGCTCCAGTAGTAGCAGAGTTCAGAGCATTTAGTCTCTCGACCAAACGGGCCCTCCTCTCATCATAAGTCAACTTCTTCAAGTTGTACCTGCAATAAGATAGGCAAGAACTCGCATCAGAGAAATAATAGAATTGTTTCATTGTGCATAATTTTTAATACTTTCTCCAACCCAACAACAAGTGTTTTATGCAGGCATGAATCAAGAATCAAATGCAGATTTGATGGAATTAAAGGAAGGGAATGAAAACAAGAGCAAGAATGTGGCCAGGTGCCTCTTTACCTCTTGTGTTCTTTAGGAGCTTCCTTCTCGGATTTCTTTGCAGTAGGATCAGCTCTGATAGCAGCGTGAACTTTCTTATATATCTCCTCGAGACTATCAGCTTCAATTCCCTTCTTCACGTACTCACTGAAGTGAGACTGGTATTTTTCAGGCTCATCTTCTGTCAGGGTCTGCAAATATTCGAAAGATGCAATATTGTGAACAAAACAAACTCATACATCCAACAACTAAACAAAAATACTTTTTTTAGGTACACTGTGTATTGATATTCCATGGTACAAAGCATTCAAGATTCAAGACACGATGTTAGCAGACTTTTCTTCTTGGTTTATGCTTCTCCAAATCAACCAAATATTATTTATCAGTCTACCCACAAAAACCTCATTTTAACACATACATATCCCAAAGCTTATATTGGCAGTCCTTTGACAAACAGTGCAAGATTACTCACCCTCATGTAGTCACCAACATGCCCACCATAGATGTACTTGCGGTGGACCTCAGCATCTAGTTGCTTATTGTCCTTGCTGAATCCAGCAAAACGCTTTTCACCATGAGGAATATCGAGTCCATCATCAAGTGCACCCTGAGGAATAATAAACAGTTATTAGCAAAAGAATAGCAATTATAGAAGTTGGACAACCTTACAACAGAAAACATCTGGGTCCAAGTATTAAGAGGTAATTTGGCAGAATAAGCCGAGGCTACAGCAATGTTAAAGAGACAGACTATATCTATGGGTACCTTGAGAGCACCAAAAACACGATTGCCCGTGGTGGTCCTCAGAAGCCCAACATCAAGGAGAGCACGAAAAGGCCTCCTGCTCTCACCAGGCTCAACAGAGAAATCTTCCCCAGTAGCTTCAACATTACCCTCATATTCTTCATCCATTTCAAGCTGTTTCAGCACCCGACGGGCCAACAACAGTCCAGTACAATAAGCTGAGACAAAAAAATGATGTTAAAAGTTAGAACAAAAAAAACCTTAGTAGTAAATAAGCGAAAAAGGTAATCAAAACCCACCTGCTTTCAGGAAGACATGGAGAGGAAATATGAAGAATCAATTCACCTCGCCTTCTCTTGTACTTGACTTGGAACCTCTTAAAGTAGGCCCTGGACTTTTGGGATTTAACAAAGACCTAGCAAAAAAAAATTGAACAGCAAACATGATGTTCCACCAAACAATGCACTCGGGCATCTCACAAACAGAAACCTATCATAACACAACTTCCATCATAATGCAACCAAAAGCTATGAAAGATCGACCAAGAACCCCCGAATTGAACTTACATCTTACAAATCAACTTATATCTACGAAAATGGAAAAATGACATTCAATCCCGAAATGCAACTCCAACTGGAATGAAATGCAAACTCCGACATACAAAATTGAACACCAAATCGGAGCGAGTAAGATATGAAGACAGAAAGAGCTAACTAACCATGGCTGCAGATGGATCGAAGCAGCAGATACAGAGATAGGAAGGGGCGGGCGGCTCAGCGGGAATGACAATCCGATTGTTATATGAGGGTTTAGGGTTTCGCTGTTTTTCGGATTTATATTTTATGCGACTTCAGTTATTTGGGCCAACAAGAATCGTTGGGGCCTCCAACGGAAACTTTCGGCCCACATTCAGCCCAATCCCAATGCCCAAAATCTCCCTTCCATGCCACGCCGGTCTAGGGTAGAGGGGTAGAGCGACATGACAATACCCGATCGGACCCGAGAAAATCGACTTTACATTCCCGAGTCCCGACATCGAATCAAAATTCGATACAACCCAAATAATCTAAATTCAATAACAACTCAAACCCAATTATATTCGAATAGAACATACCAACATTAATCCAAACATTGAAATTACATAGCCCGAGCATATGCGAAATCCGGTATCACCGGACCATAGCATATCCAATCTCAAAGTTGCCCTAAAATTTCAATTATCAACAATGTGTAATCTTACTGAAATTATTATGATTATTTATTGGACAACAGAAAGAGTTGCTTATTTGAAACTAAACGAATTTAAGAAAAACATGTTTCAAACTGGCGACAAGCTTGAAGTAAGTTTTTAGTCTAAGAAGCTTCAAGGTTGGTGCCAAATTTACAATTTAGGATGCAGGCTGATTTGATTTTAGAATGAGTTTCCACAAAGACAACCAGTTGATTTACAATTTAGGATGCAGACTGATTTGCTGTGTGTGGCAAACCAGTTGAGTATATCCAAATTTCTCTCTAGCTTAGGGAATTCGCATATTGCATCAGTTCACCAATTAGGAGTATTACTTATTAGAGCATACCCAACCGCTTTTCTAAACAATTCTCCAAAATAAAGAATTATAATTCACATATTCTGGATTTTTGTGACTGAATTTCGAAGATTCTTTATTATAAAATTTACCCTAAAATATATAGAGTTTTATTCAAATTTAAGGAATGATCCCCAATTGTTCTCCCTATTCTCTATTTTGGAGAGTGTAATGGGGAAGCTGATGGACCAAAATCAATCTTGATATTCTCCAAAATCAATCTGGATATTTTCCAAAAATTTATTATGGAGAATCTGTTGGGGTTGCTCTTAACTACCGTACAAGTCTTAACTACTGTACAAGTCAGAAAAAAGGGTCTTGTAAGTTTGAAATGCAAAGGAACTGTAATGGCAAGAATCCAATCAACAGAAAACCATATAACATCAAAGATTCTCTCAAGTAATGTGAGTAGAGATAACTTCCAAAGGAGAAGAAACACCAAGAAAGGATTTGAACCAGCGGAGAAGAAACACCAAGAGATAACTTCCAAAGGAGAAGAGCGAGATAATTCAAAGATAAGTTCAGCAACCGATGCAAAATTTGGCTTCCTGCGCTAACGCTAAAAGACTGGCAGATTTCGCTTTCGCTTAATCTTCGTCTTCGTCGTCATCCTCCTCAGCTCCAGTGGCTGAGTTCAGGGCATTTAGTCTCTCTACCAAACGGGCCCTTCTCTCGTCATAAGTCAACTTTTTCAAGTTGTACCTGCAATGAGAAAGACGAGAAATCATTCAGTCACATGTTTTCACTATCTACAATTTTTAATACGTCCTAAAGATCAAATGCAAGTTTGTTGAAGGATTTGAACCAGCGGAAAGTAAATGATACGAGGAACATGACTAGGTGCCTCCTTACCTCTTATGTTCTTTAGGAGCTTCCTTCTCGGATTTCTTAGCAGTAGGGTCAGCTCTGATAGCAGCATGGACTTTCTTGTACATTTCCTCGAGACTGTCAGCTTCAACGCCCTTCTTCACATACTCACTAAAGTGAGACTGGTATTTTTCTGGTTCATCTCGGTCAAGGTCTGCACATATTCAAAAGATGCAATATTATGAACAAAAACATCATAAATCCAATCTCTTACAAAACTACTTTGAATTACAGTGTTTATGATCTTCCTAGGCAAAAGTAAGCATAGACTTATATGCTCGTTTTATGCTTCCCCAAAACTCATCTCAGTAGTCCATCTTTGAGAAATATCGTAAGAACACTCACCCTCATGTAATCACCAACATGGCCACCATAGATGTACTTGCGGTGGACCTCAGCATCAAGTTGCTTGTTATCCATGCTGAATCCAGCAAAACGCTTTTCACCGTGAGGAATATCGAGTCCTCCATCAAGGGCACCCTGTGGAAGATTAAACAGTTATTAGCAAAGTCATAACAAATTTAGAAGACGATAAATGAACAACAGAACCCATTTAATCTAGATTCTGGTCCTGATTGGGAACATTTCATATAATTTGACAGAATATGTCAGCTGAATCATCATAGCAATGTCAAAAACAGAAAATATCAGAAAGGTACCTTGAGAGCTCCGAATACACGATTGCCAGTTGTAGTCCTCAAGAGGCCAACATCCAAGAGAGCACGGAAAGGCCTCCTGCTTTCCCCAGGATCAACAGAGAAATCTTCTCCGGTAGCTTCAACATTCCCCTCATATTCATCATCCATCTCAAGCTGTTTAAGCACCGGACGGGCCAACAATAGTCCAGTACAATAAGCTGAGATCAAACAACTGATATCAGAAAAAAAAACACAATAAAAGTAGTAAGCATAAAGGAAATCAAAACCCACCTGCAGCATAGTTGGTAAGTCCCACTTCAAGTCCATAGCGAGGTAATTCATGGGCATATGCAGCTGAAAGGATCATGTCCCCAGCTATGGTAGCAGAAACAATATGTGCAATGATGTCTTTGTTGGTCTATGAAATAAGTTAAGGTGGAAACTAAATTTACCACGAAAAAAGGTAGCAGCTACTGCTAGCCATAACAACAAAACAATGAAAAACTAGGAATTATCAAATGCCTAAGACGAGGACAGATTTTGTCAAATCTATCCACCATAAAGACAAGACACTAGTTGCTAAAAACAATGATCACAATCATAATGTATATGATTCAAGATCAGGATACAAATCGGACAACAAATCTGTACTTTGGTGTGTTGTACTTGTTCTTATCCTGATTAATCAAGCGGATTCTTGCACGGTAGTCGGTCTTTCCCTCTGCACCATCATTACAGGAGGGTCATTTCATCAGATCGGTACATTACAGCTTTCGAAAAATTTGCTTTCAGGGAGACATTAAGCACAAATTGAAGAAACAACTTACCACGTCTTCTCTTGTACTTGACTTGAAATCTCTTAAAGTAGGCCCTCGACTTTTGAGATTTAACAAAGACCTGTAACAAATTCAGCATCATACATGAAATTCGGCCAAACAATGCACTTGGGCATCTTACAAACAGAACCAGAAAACGTGATTCAATAAGCATGAATTGAATCAAATCCCTTTTCTCCCTAAAAGATTTTTATTTTCTATTCCAACAAGGTTCACTCTCACAACTACCGAAACCTATGAAATCCAAATCATGTAAAATAAAAAAATAGCCAAAACGACGTAAGCGAGTGAAGGCGAACAGTCATTCCACTTCATAAAAGCGAAATCGCAGCCCGCAGTTAAACGCGAATCCCGTAATTGGCAAGCTATATCTTGGAATTAATTTAAATTGTTCAAATCGGTGACACTAGAAAAAAGGACACTGAATCCCGTAATGCACCATGTCAACTTCCAACAGGAACGATACTGGAATCGAATCAATCTCCAACATACAACATTCAACCTAAATTGATAACTGAAGCGAGTAAGCGATGGAGAATCAAAGAGCTTACCATGGCTGCAGATGATCGAAGCAAGCAGATAAGGAGATAGGCAGGGGCGGCTCAGCTGGAATGACAAGCCGAATCTTATATGAGGTAGGGTTTCGGTTTTCCTGATCCCTTTGTTCATTCATTTCATTTTTAATTTTAAAACTAAAACAATAATGTTCGGCCAAAAAACTTAATGGGCCTCTAATTGGATCAGAGAGTTAAAGTTGAGCCCAAATATTCCCTTGTTTCCTTTTATTGGCAACGGAGACGGCATATAGCCGGAAGAATCTCCCTCCCCCCGCTCTATCCGTGCCTCTGAATTTTCGTTCATCCACCGGTCTCTTTGAAATCTCGATTGAAAGAGTTGAACTACATCGAGAGGTAACTCCGATTTTTGTTCTTCGCTTCCGATGTTTTTGAAATCTTCATTTTCAGAGCTCGCAAGTTCATTCGCCGGATTCATATCATGTTTTCCCCTTTCTATGAACATGAATTTCATGGGTTTTTTTTTTAAATGAAATTTGTTTGTGATTATGCTGGAGCGAAGTTTGAGGTTACTCATTGATATATTCAACCAACCAACCTCATAAATTGCAAATGTTGCAATTTAATGGGTTTTTGAGTTTCCAGTGTTTCTGGATTTCAGATGAACCGGTTCTAGTTCTCTAGGGAATTGAATTTGATTTTTTTTTTGTCAGAACAAATTAGTAGTATTAATAAAGATTCAACATTTTCCTGTGTTGAGTATTTGTTTGATTTTGGAACTGATTACTCATGGTTTTGGGTTCTCACTGGGTTTTACTGTTTTAGATCCAGGTTTATCACTAAAAGAATCCTCTGATACTGTTGAAACAGTAGTGCAATAGAAATATGTGGAAATCATGGATTTTTTGTTCATTTCTTTTTACTTTAGATGGTCGTTGCCTAATTTCCTTTAAAGCTTTGATCTGATATTCCTATCACACTCTGCTTTGTTTGGTATAATGTTTAAATTCATGATTTTTTTAAATAAATAAAATTCCCTCCTCTAAGGTGTTTCCTCTATTTAAATCCACCATTTTTGTCCCTTCTTGTGGTAGATCCTTACTTGAATGTGGATGCTGGCACCATGTCTCCTTTTGAACACGGGGAAGTTTATGTTTTGGATGATGGTGGCGAGGTAAACCTCAGTTTGTCCCTTTTCAAGGTTGTCAATTTTTGCCTGCTGGTTAGGAATAAAGATCATATTGTTGTATAACAAGAGTTTATCGAAATCTTGACATAGACTAGTAGTTTACTCGTTAGTACAAAAATTGCTTCCTTTGTCAACTGAGTGTTCTCCTGGTTGGTGGATTTTGATGGGTGCCTTTGGACTAGATCTTCATTATTATCTTCCACACGGGCTGTAGTGCGATTTCATTTCTTAAAGGGAAGGAATATGGAGAGGCAGAGTGATGGAAAAAAAAATCACATTTTCCCCGCAAATACAGTGAACCCTTTTCTCAAAAGGAATTGAAAAGGTAATCTTCTAAGATATTTGAGGCCGGGAAAAGGGAGCTTGTTGTTTTCCTTGGTTGTTAATGACGAAAACCAGAAAGCTACCCGACTTGATCCTCAAGCTGCATATTAAGCTCCTTTTCTCTTGGTGGACTGAGTTGGACTTTCTTTACCGTAGTCTCTTATCTGGAAAATTCAGCACTGGGGCCTAATATTGGAACTTTGCGCCTTTGTGTTACTATTGAACTGTTGCAAAGAATACTGGGGCCATTAGACACTGGTTTGATAAATTAGGTAGTAATTCACCTACTTTATGAGCTACTTTAATCTTTTGCTAGTTTGCAGTTGAGATAATCTAAGGAATTTTTTATTCGTTGGTTACTATTTGGATTGTCGAACAGTTCTCCTACCGCGTAGGTAAGATATAAACCCATGAACCAAACAGCAGTGAAATTCGTTGCCGGCTAAGAAGGTATGCTTAATGAATACCTTTGTCTCTAATCCTTCTCATAGGTGCTGGTAACTTTTGCTTGGTTCATGTCAGCCTTGTCCCTGTGATACATGTTGTAGGTGAACAGGTGAGCAATTATATTTCTTTTCTATACGTGTCCCAGTCTTATTTATTATGAATGATCCATTTATTGGATGTTGGCACGGTTACTGAAGTGAAGAGACTGATTTGTCATCAATTTTCAGAAAACAAAGCCAACCCAGCATAGCGTTCGTGAACTACGAAGTTTGGGCTTGAAGCCTGACATTCTGGCCTGTCGCAGCACAAATGTTTGTGCCCCTGCTTCCCTTCAATGACCGAATCTCAAACCTTTTACGTTATCTGCAGATTTTGGATGCCAATATTAAGGCCAAGCTGTCATAACTTTGCCATATACCGGTATATAGTCACCTTGTCATTAAACCTTTATAAATATAGTCACATTGCCATTGAACCTTCATAGATATAAAGAAGCTCTGGTATTTGTATATGACTTGTATTTAGCTACCTTTGTATTGAACCTTTTCACACCATAATTGTTTTGAACAGGAAGATAACATAATGTCTATCCATGACGTCTCCAACATTTGGCGCATTCCATTAATTCTAAGAGTAAGTTTGATATCAACTTTGGAATGTAATCTCTCTTTTTTCCCAAAGACTTTAAGTATTTTGAAATAAAGGATCCTGCTTTAACCTTTTTGCACCCTTGGCCAGGATCAGAAAGCACACGAAGCAATCTTGAAAGTGTTGAACGTTTCTAGGTTTGCTATTCTATAATGCTTCTTCATTTTGTTTTGTAATGATGTTATACGAGTTTGGATCTTCTGACTTGCTGCAAATTTTCTTAATATGCAGCTGTCTCAGAGAGCCTGAATTGAAAAAGTGGATTTTGAGGGCTGAAATCTGTGACAAATTGCACGAGCCTGTGGGTTCCAAATCAATATATTTTTGCCATATCTATTGTTGATTCTTGCTGTTTCCAATACTAAAATTCTTCCGTGATGTAATATGTAAGAATTGCTATGGTTGGGAAATATACAGGCCTTACCGATGCTTATCTCTCCGTAGTGAAGGTAATTACTATCAATATTGCATTATGGTTAATCTTCTCTCTGGACCGTTCTCTCTTGTATTAGTTGCAAATGCCATGTATAGTATATGCAATTTTCAGGAAAGTCATTAGTAAAATGACATAATTGGATCGACGGGATTGAAGTCTTTGTTCATGTTGTGAATGTTAAGAATTCAAGGACTTAAAGTCATTAGCATTATCTTGACCACTTTCATGTTAATTTGCCTTTGATGCATCCTGCAGGCTCTTTTGCATGCATCTGTTGCCCGTGGCAAGAAACTTGTTGTGGATTGGGTTCCAGCTGATAATCTTGAAGATTCGATGAGATTAGAGGTTTTTATTTTATTTTATTTTTATCATCCCATCCTTGTTCTTGCACCGTGATCCTATGCTTTGAATTGCTGCTTACAAGTGGTTTATATATTACAGGATCTTGAAAATTGCAGCAAGGCATGGAGTGTGCTTAAGGTAGCTATCGTCCTATCAATATGCTTAAACTCATGCTATTAGAATATGTTCTATGGAAAATAGTACAGCATCACAAAAAGTCTTAATACAATGTCTCTTGAGCTATTCTAAATAAGAACAAGTTGGTAGGCGTTCCATGACAGGAGTGGATTTTTTGGCCAACTGAAGTTTTATTGAATGTTCTTTTTTCAAATTTTCTGATGTTCATTGTTACTATTTTCTGATGTTCATTTTGGTTCCCGGGGGATTCGGAGATAGGGGTGTTGAAGGGAAAATCCTGGCTGCCAACTATGCCCGAGAAAATAGAATCCCATACTTTGGAATTTGTCTGGGCATGCAGATTGCTGTGATAGAATTTGCCAGATCAGTTATCGGTGTAAAAGATGCAAATAGCACAGAGTTTGATCCCAAAACCAGAAACCCTTATGTTATATTCATGCCCGAGGTTTGTCGTGTTCCTTTTCTTTTTTTAGAGTATTTGTTGATGGCCTCTGAACCCTCATTGAAAACAAACGCTAAAGAATTTGATAATTGTGCTGGCAGGGGTCGAAAACGCATATGGGTGGAACTATGAGACTGGGATCTCGTAGAACACACTTCCTTGTGAAGGACAGCAAGTCTGCAAAACTGTAAGAAGACCTTAACTGATGATTTTTTAAAACTGGACCTTGCATTTTCACAAGAGCTCTGATTACTATGTTGGAAACATGTTAGATATGGCAATGTGGACTTCGTGGATGAGAGACATCGACATAGATATGAGGTTGGTTGAATATATCAATGATTTCCTACAAGTGAGTTATTTCACTGGTCATCTAACCTGATTGTGTTTTGCTTTTAATTTCATCTAGGTTAATCCTGAAGTAGTCAAGCAACTTGAGGAGGCGGGATTGGTTTTCGTTGGTAAAGATGGAACTGGCCAGAGAATGGAGGTTAGAAGCAGTTTATGTTTTGGATATATGTCGTATTATTCAGCTTAAGCAATTCCGATATGGCTATATATGTGTGAAGTTTTGAACCTCTCCTGTATATAACAGATAATCGAGCTTCCTAGCCATCCCTTCTTCATAGGAGTTCAGTTCCATCCCGAGTTCAGTTCAAGACCAGGGAAGCCCTCTCCTTTGTTTGAAGGTAGGTGGTTGGATACGTTCATCTGCATCATCTTCTTGGCTTACATGAGCTAACACGCTTTGTGTTGATGGTTCCTCCTATAAATAGGATTTATCGCGGCAGCTGCTGGGCAGTTGGATTCTTTTTTAACTCCTTCGCCCACACCACTCAAGAAGAAAATAATTAGGAGAATACCGATAGACTCTCCTTCACACAGAAAGACTCCCCGTCTTGTGCGTGCAGACTGTGGGAATGGTTCAGCTTCTGTCATCTATAACATTAACGCAATGCTCTTATATGAGCATTGAGTAACTTCATCATCAACTGCATCAGAGGTGTGTATGGTCATATATTCCCTCTTTGTATGCTTGATCTGGATTTGTTTACTGTTCGTCATCAACGGTGTTAAAGAATTTTTATTGGGTCTTGAAATGGGCAGGTCATTATTTTTGTGGAGACCCTCGACAGAAGAAAAAAAGAGAATGATAGAGGTAGAGAAGGCGAGTTCAGTGAAGTACCCGAACGGACACTGGTTTTGTGGATTACTTAAAATTTTTAGGCTTCTCCTCTTCGCTTGTCTTAGCATAGGCGAGAGTGCATGATTGTATGTGTACTGTACATATATGTGTGGTTTTTGCTTTGTAATGTTGTTGTTGTTGATGTTGTTATTGTTGTGTGTGATTTTGGATATTGCAACTCTCTCTATTCATACGAATACAAGAATATTGGCAGAACTATACAGCTAGATTCGAATGTCAATGTCAGTCATATTTAATTCATTTCATCTTCAGGAATCTTACACTGTTGTGGTCTTGTTTATATTTTTTTATTTTATTTCTATTCAAATCAAAATCAATCTTGGGAAAACAACAATTTAATCCAATCTCAAGAACATTGATATCATTTCTCGTAACATATCTCAACCACCATAAACAAACACGGATATGATGAACGCGAAAAGATCTGGATTAGGTTAGAATTCAATCCATGCTACTGCTGAATTCCACAAACTGCTTATATATTAGTTCCTACTATCTGAAACATCAATACAAACTGCATCTCAGGACACATCCATATACAACCTTGGTATGTACAACATCAGAAAACTCTATAAACCACTGTATCATTCTGCGTAGTCAGGAAACTCTATAAACCGCGATATCATTCAGCATAGCCAGGAAATTCAATAAACCACTGTATCATTTTACTAAGGTGAAATGCCGAAAGAGCCAACCTTCATATTAGTTGCAACCACCGGGGGCTCAGCAGAATCGGTAGCAGAATGCATGAACCGGCCGTCTACAGTGAAATCGTCTTTCAAGACGATCTTGTAGCAGTAGCAGCTCTTCAAGTTCTGTTGGGTCTTGTAGCATTCATGCAAGGAATTTAGTGCAGGTATGATATAAAACACCTTTTCATAATGTCCAAGAAACTGTTTTCTATTTGTTCTCTTATTGCTGGCCTATCATAGTCATCTCGTCTTTCTAAACCTTGTTCAAGTTCAATAAGAAAGAGTTTCTTTTAAACATATTACAGGAACCATTTCCTTGTTTTTCTTTTAGGTAACAAAAGAATGCCTAGATAAGGCTATCTCAATATGCAAGGCTGGAGTCGAATGGATACAGTACTATTTTTTAGTTTGGGTTTTTTTCGACATAACTTGAAATCAAAATGTTTTATTTATCTCAATGGTTGAAAAAAGTGTTGCGTTTTTTTAGTGTATGAGGTCAAAATGTTCTATCTATCCAGGTCAAAATGTGTATGTGAGTCTTACAGTTACTGAGTTACAACACCTAACATGTAAATTACACAATGTACATCTAACACTTTAAATGGAGTTTTTGACATTTAATTACTTTATTAGGCTTTACATAATTACAATGCTCGTTACAATTTACATAAGTGATATATCACAGCAAATCTTGCAGCACCTAAATAGATTTTTCAAAGGAACAAAGCTTACTTGTATTGTATAGCCAAATTTGAACCAAGAAGGTTAAGCTGTAATGTACATTGATTTAGAATTTCCCATGCTAGCTAGCTACCATCTGAATGCCCAAGAAGGACCAATGGTTAAGATCTCTTCCGCGTTAATGGCAACTTCAGATCTGAACATCCGAAACATCTCAATAGCATTTGAACTCACCCGAGGACATCCATTCATATGCAGCACTGAAAGCCGCTTACACCCATCTCTAAGAGCCTGCAAACCTTGATCACACAGATTCCTGCAGCGGTTCACATGAAGTGTGTTTAAACTATGGCAGTTCAAGGCGATACTCTGCCATCCTGAGACCCTAACCTCATGGCACAATGCCAGGTTCCACTCTTGCAAAGACGGACAGCCCTTCACAATGGCTGAAATAGATTCATCTTTGACTGATCTACACAACCGCATATTCAGAAACCTTAGCCTCATTCCAAACCCTGCCCCGATCACCCCTAGCCCATCCCCATGAACACACCAACTCAAGCTTGAGATGTTTAGATACTCCAATCCACCACCACTAACAATACCTGTTATCCCATCAGGCTCAAGCTGGCAAGACTCAGCTTCTAGATAAGCTAGACTTTTTGAGGAGCCTCTAAATCCAGTCCCATTAATTTGCGAACAGTACGATATTCGGATGGCAAAGAGACGGGGACAATTTTGAAAGACAGCTTCTATCCCATGGTCACTGATTTCTGAACAATAAATGAAATTGATATCTTCCAGGAATGCGCATGATTTAGCCAACCTCTGCAGGCCAACATCAGTAACATTACAACGATAGAGGCTTATACCCTTCAGCAAGGAGCAACCATTCACAAAATACGAAAGGCCATCATCTGAGACACCAGAACAGCAATCCAGGTTGAGAAATCTCAAGTTAGAAACACAACCTTGAACTTTCTTTAGGCTTGAATCATCAAGCTCCGTGCATCCAGACAAGGATAGAGATTGCAAATGCCTGAAACGGGTAAGCAACCTGTGCAATTGGAGAGTACCAATGGTGGAAGTCTTAAATCTCAATGGTGAAGCGATCTTCGCTAGGGTGAATGAAATCAAGAACTGTAAAGATGTACGATTATAGTTTTGAATGTGCAGCCACCTGCTGCAAGTCAGGCCAAATGCTTCACGATCTAATTCACTACCAAGTGACTGAAAGACAAAGGTTAAGCAATCATCTGGAAGATCCATAATGGTTGTAGAAGAATTGGTACAAGGATGGTCCATGATTGTAGGGCTGTCACCCAACATTTTGGACTCTATGCAATTCCAACGGCGATGCGGATGTGGAACTGTAACAAAAATGCACTTTCTGAAAACTAAAGAGGACTCAGCATCTAGGTTGGCCACAACAAACCACTCATTCCAGCAGACTCGAAATCCCGACGTCAGTCCGGCTCTTCATTCAACCTGCAAAGGAACCAACATTAATTAGTGGGTCTGAAAGAAACGCATTTGAAGACTAAAGGTTGGGCTTCTTGATGTGAGGCCCAACACAATAGGTGTTGTGGATTCCACAATCCGGTCAATCTCGTCACTCCCACCATGGCTTAAGCCCGGTTTCTTTTTTTTATATATATATATAAAAAAAAAACAACTCCTTTTGCCGAAGCAACTCAAGTTTGTTGAAAGAAATTTTGTGTAATTACAAAATTGACCCACTAAAATATAAGAATTATACTCGGCATAAATTATGAATTGGGTTTGACAAAAATCGTAAAGTTAAACTCGCAAAATTTCATCGCCAGTTTATTCCAGTGGGTCAACCTCAAAATTGAACTCTAAACGAGGGAAAAGAAAACGGAGTAAATTAAATGTCACCAAATTAGCTCCCACTTCCTTCAATGGTATGGCTTCTGCCCATTTTGAGAAGTAATCTGTAGCAGCCAGAATATACTGGTGTCCTCGAGAGGACGATGGCTTTATACACCCTATAACGTCAAGACCCCATGCATTAAATGGCCATGACAAAGTAGTTGGGTGCAACAATTGAGGAGGCTGGTATATGAAGTCGCTGTGAATTTGACAAGCATGACAAGCTTTAGAAAAATCCATGGCATCCTTCACCATTGTTGTCCAATAATAGCCCAGTCGTTTGATTTGACTAGCTAATTTTGGACCGGCTTGATGTGCTCCGCATACCCCAGCGTGGGTTTCTGCGAGGATATATTTTGCTTCTTCATTTGACAAGCATCTTAATAACACTCCATCGAATGTCCTTCGATACAAAGTGTCATTCTTAAGTAGGAACCTTGACACTCGCCTTTTAACATCCACTCTCTTTTTAGTATCATCAGGAAGGACTCCATGGCGTAGATACTCAATGAGTGGTTGTCGCCAGTCTGTTTCTTCCTCAACTTCATATACGGAAACGACACCCACCTCTTCGTTGGGCTCGGCTCGCTCCAAAGCTGACATAAGCAAATGTCGCTCCCCGATTGTGATTTCGATTTCTCTTTCACTTGGCAATGTCAGTGACGCGGCCAATTTAGCCAATGCATCTGCTTGGTCATTTTCGGACCTTGATATATGCACGACTTCTATCTGACGGAACTGGTGCATGAGATGTCTGGCTCTTTGATGCAAAAGAAGCAAATTTTTGTTTTTGACTTCATACTGGCCATTCAGCTGCCTGATTACTAACTGAGAGTCACCAAACACCTTTAATGGGTCAGCGTTCATCTCAAGAGCTACCTCTAGGCCAATGATGAGTGCCTCATATTCTGCCACGTTGTTTGTGCAGTTCTCTAAAAGAGAAAATGAATAAGGCACTATTCCCTCGGTTGGGGTGATGAATACTATGCCTACTCCTGCCCCTCTTCTCTTTGTAGCACCATCAAAGTATAACTGCCAGGATTTTTCTTCTGTCATGAAGACTTCTCCATCTGGCAAATCATCCACTAACTCCTCATTATCGGGAGTAGGATGGGCGGCTAAGAAATCAGCTATGACTTGCCCCTTGACCGCCTTTTGAGGCACAAACTTGATGTCAAAGGGAGCCAGAAGCATAGCCCATTTAGCTAGTCTTCCTGACAACACCGTCTTGGACAAAATGTATTGCAAAGGATCAGCTCTGGAGATTAATGTGATTTGATGGGACAACAGATAATGCCGTAGCTTTTGGATAGAAAAGATCAACGCCAGACATATCTTCTCCATAGCAGGATAATTTAATTCTGCCCCAACCATCGTTCAGCTGATGTAGTACAAGGCATTTTCCTTTCCTTCATCATTATTTTGGGCTAGCATTGCCCCTAACGACCGCTCAAGACTTGCGGTGTACAGGACTTAGGGTTTTCCCTGAACTGGTGCCATGAGGACTGGCGGGTCAGTCAAGTATTTCTTAATGCTGTCGAGAGCATTTTGACATGCTTGGTCCCATATGAATGGAAAATCTTTCTTCATCAACCTTAGAAAGGGCTGACACCTCCCCGTCAAATTTGAAATGAAATGTCGGATGTAGGCAAGTTTGCCCTGTAGACCTCGCAACTCACGGAGATTCCTCGGGGCTGGCATTTGCACGATTGCCTTGATTTTATCGGGGTCGATTTCTATGCCCCGTCCTTGGAAAATGAAGCCAAGAAACTTGCCTGAAGTTACACCAAAGGTACATTTGAGGGGATTCATCTTCAATTGGTGTTTTCGCAACCTCTCGAAGATTCTCTTGAGATCATCCAAATGATCCTCTCTTTTCTTTGTTTTCACCACAAGGTCATCCACATAGCACTCAATGGTGTTGTGAAGCAGATCATGAAAGATCACCGTCATAGCCCTTTGATAGGTCGCTCCCGCATTTTTCAGACCAAAATGCATTACCGTATAGCAATACGTGCCTAGAGGTGTCCGGAAAGCCGTTAACTCTTCATCTTCGGGATGCATTTTAATCTGATTATACCCTGAGAATCCATCCATGAAGGATGAGGCTTGAAAACCCGTAGTGGAATCAACCAATAACTCGGTTATTGGAAGAGGGAATTCATCCTTGAGACATGCTTCATTTAAGTCCCGAAAATCCACACAGATACGTAGTTGGCCGTTCTTCTTCTTGACGGGAACAATGTTTGCCAACCAGATTGGGTATTGGACCTCACGAATGAATCCAGCCTCAATGAGCTTGTTGACTTCAGCTTTAATCTGCACTGTCAGCTCGGGCCGAAAACGACGTTGAGCTTGCTTTACTGGCTTTTCCTCTTCGGAGACAGATAGCTTGTGCATAGCCACCTTAGGATCCAAACCAGGCATGTCTTGATATCCCCAAGCAAACACATCTCTATATTCGGTGAGAAGATGCTCGTATGATCCTCTTTCTTCTTCTGTTAGCAAAGCACTAACGAATACGGGCTTAGGATCTTCTGTAGTCCCCAAGTTGATCTCTTGTAGTTTGTCGACCGTGGCTTGACCTCCATCTTCCATTTCTGGCGGAGCAGGTTGGACCACATTAAGAAAATCCTGAGGATCTTCACTTGGCTCACTCCTTGTATAGGTCAACACCATATTTACTTCTTCTGTTTGAGCATCCATGGGATCCTCATCTTCGTAAGTGGAGGTTTCTGGCTCCCTATTCTTCAGCTTCCACTTTCTGGTCTTCTTGGTGTTGGCCCTCTTGTTTTTAGGCACGTTAACTCTTCCAAGCCTCTCGAACACAGAAGCTTTTGGAACATATGTCCCAAGTCTTTTGAAAACTGTGACTCGAGGTGCATTTGTTGCGTCTTGTGAGAACATATTTTGCTCTTGGCTTGTTAGAGTCATAGGCTCCAAGACTTTGGCAGACAATAACTCCCCCTCTTGAGAGATTTGTAGATCATCCATCGAGATCTCATTGAGGGATTTCCACGAAGCTTTGCTTTTCAATAGAGGTCTTGTCGCCTTAACTTTGACGGCCTTATGATGCTTTGAAAAGACCTGATCGACTGGTGCCTTAGAAGATTCACCCGTGAACACCACCCTTACATTTTCATTTCTTTTATCTCCGAAATTCCTTTGAATGACCAACTTCTTCCTTGGAATGGACTGGTCGATTTTGCGGAAAGGACAAGTGTAGCTTGTCATTAGGGAGTGCATAGCCTTCTCTGCCGCACTCAATGGCTTCTGGCCGGGTTGTCTCTTATCCTTGGGTGTATACTTGAATAACACCTTCGTACGTGTCTCTGGCTCTTCTCTTCTTCGGGCAAGAGAGACCTTGGGTGACAGGGACTCCTCTTGGTCCATTGCTCCCTTTTGAGGACTGACACTTTTACCCTCCTCTTTCACTTCCATACGTGGGTTGGAGTTAGAGTGAACAGTCTTGTAGAATTTGGCGTCTGCGTAATTAACGCTTTCACCTTGAAAAGGATCACTATCGCCACGGATAGTCCTTTCATTTCCATTTTCATCGGTGTACTTCAAGCACTGATGAAGTGTAGAAGCAATCGACTTGCTGGCGTGGAGCCATGGCCTCCCTAGTAAAGCATTATAGGAGGTTCCAGCGTCAATGACATGGAAAAGAGCATCCTTGTAGAGATCATCCAGAACCACTTTCAAGGCAATGGCGCCCAAAGCTTTTTGTCCCACCTGGTTGAAACCTTGAATGGTGAGCAATGTGGGCGACAAATGATCGACGGTCAATCCCATTGCCTCCAAGACTCGTAAAGGAAACAGATTCACCGCAGATCCACAATCGAGCAGGATTCTGTTGATTTTTGCATCTCCAATCGTACCCGTGACATATAAGGGTCTATTGTGATCGGTGCTTCCTAATTGGAGGTCTCCGTCGGAGAACGTTATGGATGCCATGCATGAAGCACATTGAGATGGAGTGGGCAAAGCCACCTCATCAACCTCAACTCGATCCACTTGGTCTTTGTAATCTTCCGGATCCATGAGGGCCTGAATCAAGGCCTTCCTTAAATCGGTCGACATTTGTAATGCGTCATATACACTTAAGCGTGCAGGAATGCGCTTTAAATGGCCGATCACGTCGTACTTCACTTGCTCCTTAAAAGAAGCTTTACGAAGCAACACAGGCCTCCGTGGCACGACATCTTTTTGGGCGGACGCCCCAGCTTCCTGGTCTTTCTGACCCAATGTAGGAGTCTCCTTTTCAACCGCCTCCTCAAAATTTGTAGCATTTGGAGTCTCAATGACAAGTGACCCCCTCCCTTTCCCTTTTTCCTTGGGCTTAAGAGGTGGCAAATTCTTTCCCGAACGAAGAGTAACTTCATCAGCCTCTAACTCTTCTTCCTCAACTTTTTCGGCCCATGTGGCCATGCAACATTGGACAATTTCTTCTTCCCAAAATAACTCCTCTTCAGAAAAATCATTTTCCAAGAGCTCTTTCGGAATAAAGTCTTTCAGAGTAATGATCTGGCGTATAGGCTGAATATACTCTTCATTAGAATCATTTTCTGATTTCTTGTTCTTCTTGTTTTTGTTCTTATTTTTCTTTTTCTTACTTTTCTTCTCGGGCTTTCTACCGATCATTCTAAAGCCTGTAGGTCCGGTGTGTCGGGTACTCCTTGGATGAGACTTCTTTCGGCTTAGACAAACCTGCCACTTAGAACCATCTCCACCTTCTTCGTCGTGTGAAAATGATTTTTCAATGTTTGACTGCATTAGGACCTCGTATAAGGTCGGACAACCTAGTTCTTCCCTTAGCATGTCAGGATATGCCCATACAGTGCGCACTTTGTCACGCACCTGAAATTGCACGGGGACTGCCTTCGGGGGTAATGACACTGTAGGGATGTCATTTGGTGAAGGAATAAACTCAACCTCCTCTACTATAGAGACGGGGTTTGATGAGGCTGCTTGGCCTTTTGAGGAGCTTGCACCTTCGATTTCAATTTCTCCCTTGTTGATCATCCGTTCCACGATGTCTTTGAACACATAGCAGTCTTCGAGAGGATGACTAACAATGCGATGATAATGGCAATATTTTGGATCACCCGTTTTATTAGCCTCGTTTGGCCTCTTTGGCTCAGGGAGTGACAACATATTCTCCGTCATAAGCTCATTGAATATCCCTCTCACATCTTCATCGTCAAAGGGATACTTCTTCTGCTTTCTCTCTTCGAGAGACAGTCTTTTAACGGGCTCTTTAGCTTGCCCCTTTTCTTGCGCTTTAGGATTATTTCCAGCGGATTTCCCACGAGGCTTGATGAACGTAGCCATGGATTCTCCTCTTTTTGGTGACTTTTTGTTGTCATCCTTCCTCGTCTCATTGATCTGAGGTCGGCTTGCTACGGGTTTGCGCCGAGCTAGTTGACGCTCAACATTGCAGGCCTTTGAAACCAATGTATCAAAAGCACGGGGTTCTGCACTACCGACATGTATAGCAAGCTCTGGGAGTAGATTGTTGACACACATCTGCACGCATGCCTCTTCGCTCAATTTTTCCGAGCATTGAAGTCTTAAACTTCTCCACCTTGCGATAAAGTCATTTGCGGACTCATTGGGTCTTTGTTGTGTATTAGCTAGATCCATGATGGACACCTTGGCTTTCGAGCTCACGAACTGAGCTAGGAACTCCCTTTACAGCTCGTCCCATGTATGGATAGACTCGGGTTGAAGCTGAGTATACCATGTGAACGCGGATCCCCGTAGTGATTGGACAAATTGTCTTATCAGTAGCTGATCACTCAAGGCAGTTTCTCCACATGCCGAGTAAAAGTGAGCTAGATGTTCACGCGGGGACCCATTGAGGCCGTCAAATTTATCAAAATTCGGCCTTTGGTAGTTCGGAGGAAATGGGATCGCGTCGAACTCCGCAGGATAAGGTTTTCTATAACCGATCACCGGTGGGCTCTGAGAAATCTTGAACTCTCGGATCCCCTGTGCGATCCATTCTTTTATTTCATGAGGAGAGACAGAAGCACTGCTTTCTCCCGCGTTGGGAGTCTCTTGCTTGTTCCCCGAATTTTGCTCTTGCCTGCTCTCCGAATTTTTCTGTTGGAGCTGGTCCATGAGCAATTTAATTTGAGCATCCCTCTCCTCTAGCTTCTTTTGTAATTCCTGGAGCTGCTCTTCAGTGCTTGTTGCCCCAGTCACTAGAACTGGCATGCTTTCAACTTCTTCTTCAGAGTCATTGGATGACCCTCCCTCACTTGCGACAAGCAGAAAATCCTCCTCTCGAAACAAAGAAGTAGAGTCCCCATATAATGGGGAATTCTGTTTTTCTTCTTGAACCGTTTCTGGATTTAAAGATTGGGTGGTCACTTTAGCATATGACTCGGCCTTAGACATAGACCTTGTCACTCGCCGCTCACATTTTTCTAACTGGGTAGAAAGCGACGCTATTTCTCGGCTACAGCTAGACCCTTTCCTTTCTTCTCGACTTGAGAAGCCTTAGATGTCTCCTTTTGAGGCTTGGCCGGCTTTGATACCCCAACCTCTGGAACATTGGCCTTTTGAGCCTTGACAGTTGAGGATATAGCCTCGGCCTCCTCATCAGAACAAGAGGTAACCAAAACCTGTACTACATTGTCCATATTGATAGGGATAGACCCAAAGAAAATTTTCTTTGGGCTATCGATAAGATCCTTGGCAGCTCTCCACAGTGTTGCATTGGCCTGTTCCAGAGCAGGGGAACGAGCCAATTTGCGAAGCGCTCCTGTCTTTCCGCGTTGGGAACCACATTTGCGCCCCCTCTTTCTGTGAGGCTTGTTTTCCTTCTTCGCCTCATTCACAGCTGGCTTTGAGACCTTAGCCGAGTTACCGTTTCTCTTGATAACTCAAATGATTGGCCCACGAGCAGGCCTAGGATTGAGCTCCTCCCCGCCGGTTACATCGTCCCTGATAGCTTCGAAGCTGTTGTCAGTTGGGATTTCAACGGTGATCGACTCCCTAGTCACGTCGAACTGGACCTTAAACGATCTCTTCTTCAACCAGCGGCCACCCTCCACGAGAAAGGTAGCAGGTAATTCGTTGAAGTTGACAATAGCTCTTGGTGCCATTTTTTCCCTACAAATAAAAAAAATAGGCAAATATTAGCATCAACACGACTAAGAGATAAAAAGGAAAAAAGGGTCCCACTGGGCGTGCCAAAAATATGTTGAACAAAAATGCGCGAATAATTGTAAAACATATTTTATTTAATCTCTAGAATTTGAGTTCGACCCCTTTTGGTTATCCTCTTGATTCGAAGTTGTATCGACACCAAGACTTGAGTGGTTTTGGTGATTTGGGCTGCACCCGAATTTTAACAGGTTGCCTACGTATCTCTTGGAAGAGAATCAAGCCTTACGTAGTTCAGAGTATTTAAATTGATTTGATTTTTGGGTTTTGGTGATTGAACCCGACGAGCTTAAGCTTTATGTCGAATGTCCTACGTACCCGTTTGGAACGGGATCAAACCACCCGTAGTTCTTTTAAGGACAAATTTAATTTAATTTGAGATGTGCGACTGGATCCATTGTATATTTGAATTTTAACATCGGATTTCCTACGTAACTCGTAAAAGAGCATCAAGTCTTCACGTAGTTCTTTTTAAGAACCGTTTGAATTTGGTGACATTTAATTTACTCCGTTTTCTTTTCCCTCGTTTAGAGTTCAATTTTGAGGTCGACCCACTGGAATAAACTGGCGATGAAATTTTGCGAGTTTAACTTTACGATTTTTGTCAAACCCAATTCATAATTTATGCCGAGTATAATTCTTATATTTTAGTGGGTCAATTTTGTAATTACACAAAATTTCTTTCAACAAACGTGAGTTGCTTCGGCAAAAGGAGTTGTTTTTTTATTTATATATATAAAAAAAAAAACCGGGCTTAAGCCATGGTGGGAGTGACGGGATTGACCGGATTGTGGAATCCACAACACCTATTTTTTTTTAACATTGCAAACGACGTCGTTTACTATTAATTTTAATATTTGTAGGTTAACGTTTAACATCTTCCTCCTCGCGACATTGACAGTCAGGAGAGCACCGACGGGCCTTCGTTGACAGCAGTGGCCTTCGACGCACAACCCTGAGCCTGTGGCTTTGGGCGATCGAAGCGGAGGAAGGCGGAGCAAGACCGTCTTGACGACGGGGCATGAACCAGGATCTCCCAACTCCGGGACGAGTCCCAGGAGTAATTTCAACTCGCATCTCCCCGACTAGGTACGGTTTGGATTTTTTTTTTTTGTTTTAGCTCCGAATTTCGTATTCAATTCGACTTGTAGGCGATTTCCGGTCTAGATTTTAAGATCCTCACATGAATCTCTTCTCAATTGAGTGCTCAATTTTAAAGCTCAACTGATTTTGCTTTCAAATTGCGATTTTAGGGTTTTAATTTGTGCAATTTGGGGTCGATCGAATTAGGACCGATCGACAAGGGAGCGCTGAGGTCCGACTTCGAGCGATTGAAAGGAAGGGGCGCATCAAGCTGGAATCAGGTATACTTGATCAATCAACTTCTTTTTTACTGAAGATTTGATTTTTATTTTCTTTTGGTTTCTGCCGTTTGCTTTCTTGTGTTTGAAATTTGTAATTCAGTTTAGAATAGCCGAGGATAGGAAGACAGACTGCATATGCTTTGTGCTTTTCTCTGAAACAGTAGAGAAAGAGCCTGCTTGATTATTTCTTTTCGCATGAACCTAGTTAGTTTGGACTGATTCGATTTGTGAAGAAAATATGTTCACTTTGAATCTTCTTCTACTGCTGTGTGAATCAGCGGGCTTATCTAGGACAATTTGAGCAACGTTTCCCTTTTTTTTTAACACTGCAATTTTGTAGCAATCCGAATATGTTTGTGATGCCAATGTGACAGAATAGTCAATCTTTGTGCTTTTAGGCCAATTGTGACTCCGAAATCCGGATGCTTGAACTTCTTTGACTTGGGAATTTGTTTAGATCAGAAATTTGTTTGCTTTTTTTTTTCTAACTTCATGGTTGCAGTGAATTTTTTGTTCTTTTTGCCTTGTTTGAAATTGCTTGCGGTTTGTATGTATGAATTAGTCGACTTGGCCAGTCAAAATCCAGTAGCGTTTCGGCTTTTTTTTAAGGGCGATTTGCTGATTCCGAAACCCAGGCCGCAAGCGAAAGCCAGTGACTTTGCAAGGGCGGGGTTTCGTGAATCGATTTTGATTTGATGAGTTCGCCTTGTGTGCAATTGAACTGACTCGATTTGCTGC
Organism: Persicaria maculosa; assembly: GCA_963922045.1. Classification (NCBI taxonomy): domain Eukaryota; kingdom Viridiplantae; phylum Streptophyta; class Magnoliopsida; order Caryophyllales; family Polygonaceae; genus Persicaria; species Persicaria maculosa. Next base: position 293,500 of record OY998254.1, on the reverse strand, counting down.
GTTGAATTTGTCTCCTTTTGTTTGCTTTAGACTTGTTTGCCATTTGTGTGAACTTGTTGGCATGTTTAGAAGAATTGGGCAGCATTTTGCCCTCTTTTCGAGTTGCTTGCTGATCCCGAAACCTAGGCCGCAAGCGAAAGCCAGTGACTTTGCAAGGGCGGGGTTTCGTGGATCGATTTCGGCAACCCTTCGACTTTGTTTGAGGCAATTTGCTGACTCCGGAACCCAGGACGCAAGCGAAAGCCAATGACTTTGCAAGGGCGGGGTTTCGAGAGTCCATCTTGACAGAGCTTCGTCTTCCTTTGGAGGTATTTGTTGACTCCGAAACCCAGGCCACAAGCGAAAGCCAGTGACTTTGCAAGGGCGGGGTTCCGAGAGTCGATAGGAACCAATGCTGAGAGAACTACCTTGTTGCTCTTCTTTGTGGCGAAGGCTTCTTTTTTTTCTCTGCAGCTTTTCTTGCTTTGTGTGCTTTTTTTTTTTGCAGCCGTCCATCTGTTCTCCTTTTCAACCCTAGACTTGTCCCTCTTTTATAGGGAAAGGAATAGGATAGATCCCAAATTGCTCTCCTTCAAGATATCTTTCTTTTCCTTTCAAGATAAAACACGTATCTTCTCTTTTTTTTCTTTTAACTGCTGATCTTTTCAGTTTTTTTTTTATGTTTATAGAAGATACGGAATATCTGCTCACATATCCAATTTGTTAATTTCTTTTATCAAATTTGGCAACCAAGTGAATTTGGATATTTCTTCTGGAATTGTGTTGGGCCTGCCATCAAGAAGCCCAACCTTTAGTCTTCAAATGCGTTTCTTTCAGACCCACTAATTAATGTTGGTTCCTTTGCAGGTTGAATGAAGAGCCGGACTGACGTCGGGATTTCGAGACACTCGCCCCTTTGCGCTCTCGGCAATTTCGTTATTTTATTTATTTATTTATTTATTTCCGACACTGGGCATTTGTATTAAATCTATACATACTTTAGTATACAAGCTTGTAATACACTAAAAATAATGTATGTGATATGTAGCACTTTCCTGTGCACTCTTTATTTGCTTGTAAATATTGTTAGCCAATTTGTATTCGTGTTTCATATTAGATGAGAGCCTTCACGAAAATAATTTCATAAGCTTACACGATATCTTTTAATTAAACACGATTTTTTTACTCCCAAACACAATGCACTTCGGCATCTTACAAACAGAACCAGAAAACGTGATTCAATAAGCATGAATTGAATCAAATCCCTTTTCTCACTAAAAGATTTTTATTTTCTATTCCAACAAGGTTCACTCTCACAACTACCGAAACCTATGAAATCCAAATCATGTAAAATCACAAATAGCCAAAACGACGTAAGCGAGTGAAGGCGAACAGTCATTCCACTTCATAATAGCGAAATCGCATCCCGCAGTTAAACGCGAATCCCGTAATTGGCAAGCTATATCTTGGAATTAATTTAAATTGTTCAAATCGGTGACACTAGAAAAAAGGACACTGAATCCCGTAATGCACCATGTCAACTTCCAACAGGAATGATACTGGAATCGAATCAATCTCCAACATACAACATTCAACCTAAATTGATAACTGAAGCGAGTAAGCGATGGAGAATCAAAGAGCTTACCATGGCTGCAGATGATCGAAGCAAGCAGATACGGAGATAGGCAGGGGCGGCTCAGCTGGAATGACAAGCCGAATCTTATATGAGGTAGGGTTTCGGTTTTCCCGAACCCTTTGTTCATTCATTTCATTTTTAATTTTAAAACTAAAACAATAATGTTGGGCCAAAAAACTTAATGGACCTCTAATTGGATCAGAGAGTTAAAGTTGAGCCCAAATATTCCCTTGTTTCCTTTTATTGGCAACGGAGACGGCATATAGCCGGAAGAATCTCCCTCCCCCCGCTCTATCCGTGCCTCTGAATTTTCGTTCATCCACCGGTCTCTTTGAAATCTCGATTGAGAGAGCTGAACTACATCGAGAGGTAACTCCGATTTTTGTTCTTCGCTTCCGATGTTTTTGAAATCTTTATTTTCAGAGCTCGCAAGTTCATTCGCCGGATTCATATCATGTTTTCCCCTTTCTATGAACATGAATTTCATGGGTTTTTTTTAAAATGAAATTTGTTTGTGATTATGCTGGAACGAAGTTTGAGGTTATTTTTTTATTTTGTAATGTTATATGCGGTAATGATCTGAAACCGTGCAGTTGCACAGGGATTTTAGATGATAATTGTTTATACAAAGGAAAGTTTTTTAATGCTATAAGCTGATTGGGACAGGAAACGGAATGGAATGAGCTGATTTTTGTTGAATTGAGTCTAAATTGAAGAGAAACGATTTGATATTTGTGAAAGAATGTAAATAATCCAATGTGATTATGGTTGATACTAATTTTTCATCAGTTTTTCTCATTCTTGTCTCAGGAGCTTGAGGTTGGTGTCATTTTAGGATGCAATCTGATTTGATTTTGCCTGATTTGGGGCGATTGTGTAAGGTTCTGTATTGGCCGCATCTTTTCTCGGTTTCAGAATGGGAGATCTTGAGTCTGCTGGAATGAATGGTTTGTTGTGGCCAACCTAGATGATGAGTCCTCTTTAGTTTTCAGAAAGTGCATTTTTGTTACAGTTCCACATCCGCATCGCCGTTGGAATTGCATAGAGTCCAAAATGTTGGGTGACAGCCCTACAATCATGGACCATCCTTGTACCAATTCTTCTACAACCATTATGGATCTTCCAGATGATTGCTTAACCTTTGTCTTTCAGTCACTTGGTAGTGAATTAGATCGTGAAGCATTTGGCCTGACTTGCCGCAGGTGGCTGCACATTCAGAACTATAATCGTACATCTTTACAGTTCTTGAGTTCATTCACCCTAGCGAAGATCGCTTCACCATTGAGATTTAAGACTTCCACCATTGGTACTCTCCAATTGCACAGGCTGCTTACCCGTTTCAGGCATTTACAATCTCTATCCTTGTCTGGATGCACGGAGCTTGATGATTCAAGCCTAAAGAAAGTTCAAGGTTGTGTTTCTAACTTGAGATTTCTCAACCTGGATTGCTGTTCTGGTGTCTCAGATGATGGCCTTTCGTATTTTGTGAATGGTTGCTCCTTGCTGAAGGGTATAAGCCTCTATCGTTGTAATGTTACTGATGTTGGCCTGCAGAGGTTGGCTAAATCATGCGCATTCCTGGAAGATATCAATTTCATTTATTGTTCAGAAATAAGTGACCATGGGATAGAAGCTGTCTTTCAAAATTGTCCCCGTCTCTTTTCGCGTTCATCATATCCGTGTTTGAGATTGGATTAAATTGTTGTTTTCCCAAGATTGATTTTGATTTGAATAGAAATAAAATAAAAAAATATAAACAAGACCACAACAGTGTAAGATTCCTGAAGATGAAATGAATTAAATATGACTGACATTGACATTCGAATCTTGCTGTATAGTTCTGCCAATATTCTTGTATTCGTATGAATAGAGAGAGTTGCAATATCCAAAATCACACACAACAACAACGTCAACAACAACAACATTACAAAGCAAAAACCACACATATATGTACAGTACACATACAATCATGCACTCTCGCCTATGCTAAGACAAGCGAAGAGGAGAAGCCTAAAAATTTTAAGTAATCCACAAAACCAGTGTCCGTTTGGGTACTTCACTGAACTCGCCTTCTCTACCTCTATCATTCACTTTTTTTCTTCTATCGAGGGTCTCCACAAAAATAATGACCTGCCCATTTCAAGACCCAATAAAAATTCTTTAACACCGTTGATGACGAACAGTAAACAAATCCAGATCAAGCATACAAAGAGGGAATATATGACCATACACACCTCTGATGCAGTTGATGATGAAGTTACTCAATGCTCATATAAGAGCACTGCGTTAGTGTTATAGATGACAGAAGCTGAACCATTCCCACAGTCTGCACGCACAAGACGGGGAGTCTTTCTGTGTGAAGGAGAGTCTATCGGTATTCTCCTAATTATTTTCTTCTTGAGTGGTGTGGGCGAAGGAGTTAAAAAAGAATCCAACTGCCCAGCAGCTGCCGCGATAAATCCTATTTATAGGAGGAACCATCAACACAAAGCGTGTTAGCTCATGTAAGCCAAGAAGATGATGCAGATGAACGTATCCAACCACCTACCTTCAAACAAAGGAGAGGGCTTCCCTGGTCTTGAACTGAACTCGGGATGGAACTGAACTCCTATGAAGAAGGGATGGCTAGGATGCTCGATTATCTGTTATATACAGGAGAGGTTCAAAACTTCACACATATATAGCCATAACGGAATTGCTTAAGCTGAATAATATGACATATATCCAAAACATAAACTGCTTCTAACCTCCATTCTCTGGCCAGTTCCATCTTTACCAACGAAAACCAATCCCGCCTCCTCAAGTTGCTTGACTACTTCAGGATTAACCTAGATGAAATTAAAAGCAAAACACAATCAGGTTAGATGACCAGTGAAATAACTCACTTGTAGGAAATCATTGATATATTCAACCAACCTCATATCTATGTCGATGTCTCTCATCCACGAAGTCCACATTGCCATATCTAACATGTTTCCAACATAGTAATCAGAGCTCTTGTGAAAATGCAAGGTCCAGTTTTAAAAAATCATCAGTTAAGGTCTTCTTACAGTTTTGCAGACTTGCTGTCCTTCACAAGGAAGTGTGTTCTACGAGATCCCAGTCTCATAGTTCCACCCATATGCGTTTTCGACCCATGCCAGCACAATTATCAAATTCTTTAGCGTTTGTTTTCAATGAGGGTTCAGAGGCCATCAACAAATACTCTAAAAAAAGAAAAGGAACACGACAAACCTCGGGCATGAATATAACATAAGGGTTTCTGGTTTTGGGATCAAACTCTGTGCTATTTGCATCTTTTACACCGATAACTGATCTGGCAAATTCTATCACAGCAATCTGCATGCCCAGACAAATTCCAAAGTATGGGATTCTATTTTCTCGGGCATAGTTGGCAGCCAGGATTTTCCCTTCAACACCCCTATCTCCGAATCCCCCGGGAACCAAAATACCATCTGCACCCTAAAGATTAAAATAGTAACAATGAACATCAGAAAATTTGAAAAAAGAACATTCAATAAAACTTCAGTTGGCCAAAAAATCCACTCCTGTCATGGAACGCCTACCAACTTGTTCTTATTTAGAATAGCTCAAGAGACATTGTATTAAGACTTTTTGTGATGCTGTACTATTTTCCATAGAACATATTCTAATAGCATGAGTTTAAGCATATTGATAGGACGATAGCTACCTTAAGCACACTCCATGCCTTGCTGCAATTTTCAAGATCCTGTAATATATAAACCACTTGTAAGCAGCAATTCAAAGCATAGGATCACGGTGCAAGAACAAGGATGGGATGATAAAAATAAAATAAAATAAAAACCTCTAATCTCATCGAATCTTCAAGATTATCAGCTGGAACCCAATCCACAACAAGTTTCTTGCCACGGGCAACAGATGCATGCAAAAGAGCCTGCAGGATGCATCAAAGGCAAATTAACATGAAAGTGGTCAAGATAATGCTAAATTTAAGTCCTTGAATTCTTAACATTCACAACATGAACAAAGACTTCAATCCCGTCGATCCAATTCTGTCATTTTACTAATGACTTTCCTAAAAATTGCATATACTATATATGGTATTTGCAACTAATACAAGAGAGAACGGTCCAGAGAGAAGATTAACCATAATGCAATATTGATAGTAATTACCTTCACTACGGAGAGATAAGCATCGGTAAGACCTGTATATTTCCCAACCATAGCAATTCTTACCTATTACATCACGGAAGAATTTTAGTATTGGAAACAGCAAGAATCAACAATAGATATGGCAAAAATATATTGATTTGGAACCCACAGGCTCGTGCAATTTGTCACAGATTTCAGCCCTCAAAATCCACTTTTTCAATTCAGGCTCCCTGAGACAGCTGCATATTAAGAAAATTTGCAGCAAGTCAGAAGATCCAAACTCGTATAACATCATTACAAAACAAAATGAAGAAGCATTATAGAATAGCAAACCTAGAAACGTTCAACACTTTCAAGATTGCTTCGTGTGCTTTCTGATCCTGGCCAAGGGTGAAAAAAGGTTAAAGCAGGATCCTTTATTTCAAAATACTTAAAGTCTTTGGGAAAAAAGAGAGATTACATTTCAAAGTTGATATAAAACTTACTCTTAGAATTAATGGAATGCGCCAAATGTTGGAGACGTCATGGATAGACATTATGTTATCTTCCTGTTCAAAACAATTATGGTGTGAAAAGGTTCAATACAAAGGTAGCTAAATACAAGTCATATACAAATACCAGAGCTTCTTTATATCTATGAAGGTTCCATGGCAATGTGACTATATTTATAAAGGTTTAATGACAAGGTGACTATATACCGGTATATGGCAAAGTTGTGACAGCTTGGCCTTAATATGTGCATCCAAAACCTGTAGATAATGTAAAAGATTTGAGATTCGGTCATTGAAGGGAAGCAGGGGCACAAACATTTGTGCTGCGACAGGCCAGAATGTCAGGCTTCAAGCCCAAACTTCGTAGTTCACGAACGCTATGCTGGGTTGGCTTTGTTTTCTGAAAATTGATGACAAATCAGTCTCTTCACTTCAGTAACCGTGCCAACATCCAATAAATGGATCATTCATAATAAATAGGACTGGGACACGTATAGAAAAGAAATATAATTGCTCACCTGTTCACCTACAACATGTATCACAGGGACAAAGCTGACATGAACCAAGCAAAAGTTACCAGCACCTATGAGAAGGATTAGAGACAAAGGTAGTCATTAAGCATACCTTCTTAGCCGGCAACGAATTTCACTGCTGTTTGGTTCATGGGTTTATATCTTACCTACGCGGTAGGAGAACTGTTCGACAATCCAAACAGTAACCAACGAATAAAAAATTCCTTAGATTATCTCAACTGCAAACTAGCAAAAGATTAAAGTAGCTCATAAAGTAGGTGAGTTACTACCTAATTTATCAAACCAGTGTCTAATGGCCCCAGTATTCTTTGCGACAGTTCAATAGTAACACAAAGGCGCAAAGTTCCAATATTAGGCCCCAGTGCTGAATTTTCCAGATAAGAGACTACAGTAAAGAAAGTCCAACTCAGTCCACCAAGAGAAAAGGAGCTTAATATGCAGCTTGAGGATCAAGTCGGGTAGCTTTCTGGTTTTCGTCATTAACAACCAAGGAAAACAACAAGCTCCCTTTTCCCGACCTCAAATATCTTAGAAGATTACCTTTTCAATTCCTTTTGAGAAAAGGGTTCACTGTATTCGCGGGGAAAAGGTGATTTTTTTTTCCATCACTCTACCTCTCCATATTCCTTCCCTTTAAGAAATGAAATCGCACTACAGCCCGTGTGGAAGATAATAATGAAGATCTAGTTCAAAGGCACCCATCAAAATCCACCAACCAGGAGAACACTCAGTTGACAAAGGAAGCAATTTTTGTACTAACGAGTAAACTACTAGTCTATGTCAAGATTTCGATAAACTCTTGTTATACAACAATATGATCTTTATTCCTAACCAGCAGGCAAAAATTGACAACCTTGAAAAGGGACAAACTGAGGTTTACCTCGCCACCATCATCCAAAACATAAACTTCCCCGTGTTCAAAAGGAGACATGGTGCCAGCATCCACATTCAAGTAAAGATCTACCACAAGAAGGCACAAAAATGGTGGATTTAAATAGAGGAAACACCTTAGAGGAGGCAATTTTATTTATTTAAAAAAATCATGAATTTAAACATTTTACCAAACAAAGCAGAGTGTGATAGGAATATCAGATCAAAGCTTTAAAGGAAATTAGGCAACGGCCATCTAAAGTAAAAAGAAATGAACAAAAAACCCATGATTTCCACATATTTCTATTGCACTACTGTTTCAACAGTATCAGAGGATTCTTTTAGTGATAAACCTGGATCTAAAACAGTAAAACCCAGTGAGAACCCAAAACCATGAGTAATCAGTTCCAAAATCAAACAAATACTCAACACAGGAAAATCTTGAATCTTTATTAATACTACTAATTTGTTCTGACAAAAAAAAAAATCAAATTCAATTCCCCAGAGAACTAGAACCGGTTCATCTGAAATCCAGAAACACTGGAAACTCAATAACCCATTAAATTGCAACATTTGCAATTTATGAGGTTGGTTGGTTGAATATATCAATGAGTAACCTCAAACTTCGCTCCAGCATAATCACAAACAAATTTCATTTAAAAAAAACCCATGAAATTCATGTTCATAGAAAGGGGAAAACATGATATGAATCCGGCGAATGAACTTGCGAGCTTTGAAAATGAAGATTTCAAAAACATCGGAAGCGAAGAACAAAAATCGGAGTTACCTCTCGATGTAGTTCAGCTCTCTCAATCGAGATTTCAAAGAGACCGGTGGATGAACGAAAATTCAGAGGCACGGATAGAGCGGGGGGAGGGAGATTCTTCTGGCTATATGCTGTCTCCATTGCCAATAAAAGGAAACAAGGGAATATTTGGGCTCAACTTTAACTCTCTGATCCAATTAGAGGCCCATTAAGTTTTTTGGCCCAACATTATTGTTTTAGTTTTAAAATTAAAAATGAAATGAATGAACAAAGGGATCAGGAAAACCGAAACCCTACCTCATATAAGATTCGGCTTGTCATTCCAGCTGAGCCGCCCCTGCCTATCTCCGTATCTGCTTGCTTCGATCATCTGCAGCCATGGTAAGCTCTTTGATTCTCCATCGCTTACTCGCTTCAGTTATTAATTTAGGTTGAATGTTGTATGTTGGAGATTGATTCGATTCCAGTATCGTTCCTGTTGGAAGTTGACATGGTGCATTACGGGATTCAGTGTCCTTTTTTCTAGTGTCACCGATTTGAACAATTTAAATTAATTCCAAGATATAGCTTGCCAATTACGGGATTCGCGTTTAACTGCGGGATGCGATTTCGCTTTTATGAAGTGGAATGACTGTTCGCCTTCGCTCGCTTACGTCGTTTTGGCTATTTGTGATTTTACATGATTTGGATTTCATAGGTTTCGGTAGTTGTGAGAGTGAACCTTGTTGGAATAGAAAATAAAAATCTTTTAGGGAGAAAAGGGATTTGATTCAATTCATGCTTATTGAATCACGTTTTCTGGTTCTGTTTGTAAGATGCCGAAGTGCATTGTTTGGCCGAATTTCATGTATGATGCTGAATTTGTTACAGGTCTTTGTTAAATCTCAAAAGTCGAGGGCCTACTTTAAGAGGTTTCAAGTCAAGTACAAGAGAAGACGTGGTAAGTTGTTTCTTCAGTTTGTGCTCAATGTCTCCCTGAAAGCAAATTTTTCGAAAGCTGTAATGTACTGATCTGATGAAATGAGCCTCCTGTAATGATGGTGCAGAGGGAAAGACCGACTACCGTGCAAGAATCCGCTTGATTAATCAGGATAAGAACAAGTACAACACACCAAAGTACAGATTTTTTGTCCGATTTGTATCCTGATCTTGAATCATTTACATTATGATTGTGATCATTGTTTTTAGCAACTAGTGTCTTGTCTTTATGGTGGATAGATTTGACAAAATCTGTCCTCGTCTTAGGCATTTGATAATTCCTAGTTTTTCATTGTTTTGTTGTTATGGCTAGCAGTAGCTGCTACCTTTTTTCGTGGTAAATTTAGTTTCCACCTTAACTTATTTCATAGACCAACAAAGACATCACTGCACAAATTGTTTCTGCTACCATAGCTGGGGACATGATCCTTTCAGCTGCATATGCCCATGAATTACCTCGCTATGGACTTGAAGTGGGACTTACCAACTATGCTGCAGGTGGGTTTTGATTTCCTTTATGCTTACTACTTTTATTGTGTTTTTTTTTTCTGATATCAGTTGTTTGATCTCAGCTTATTGTACTGGACTATTGTTGGCCCGTCGGGTGCTTAAACAACTTGAGATGGATGATGAATATGAGGGGAATGTTGAAGCTACCGGAGAAGATTTCTCTGTTGATCTTGGGGAAAGCAGGAGGCCTTTCCGTGCTCTCTTGGATGTTGGCCTCTTGAGGATTACAACTGGCAATCGTGTATTCGGAGCTCTCAAGGTACCTTTCTGATATTTTCTGTTTTTGACATTGCTGTGATGATTCAGCTGACATATTCTGTCAAATTATATGAAATGTTCCCAATCAGGACCAGAATCTAGATTAAATGGGTTCTGTTGTTCATTTATCGTCTTCTAAATTTGTTATGACTTTGCTAATAACTGTTTAATCTTCCACAGGGTGCCCTTGATGGAGGACTCGATATTCCTCACGGTGAAAAGCGTTTTGCTGGATTCAGCAAGGATAACAAGCAACTTGATGCTGAGGTCCACCGCAAGTACATCTATGGTGGCCATGTTGGTGATTACATGAGGGTGAGTGTTCTTACGATATTTCTCAAAGATGGACTACTGAGATGAGTTTTGGGGAAGCATAAAACGAGCATATAAGTCTATGCTTACTTTTGCCTAGGAAGATCATAAACACTGTAATTCAAAGTAGTTTTGTAAGAGATTGGATTTATGATGTTTTTGTTCATAATATTGCATCTTTTGAATATGTGCAGACCTTGACCGAAGATGAACCAGAAAAATACCAGTCTCACTTTAGTGAGTATGTGAAGAAGGGTGTTGAAGCTGACAGTCTCGAGGAAATGTATAAGAAAGTCCATGCTGCTATCAGAGCTGACCCCACTACTAAGAAATCCGAGAATGAAGCTCCTAAAGAACATAAGAGGTAAGGAGGCACCTAGTCATGTTCCTCGTATCATTTACTTTCCGCTGGTTCAAATCCTTCAACAAACTTGCATTTGATCTTTAGGACGTATTAAAAATTGTAGATAGTGAAAACATGTGACTGAATGATTTCTCGTCTTTCTCATTGCAGGTACAACTTGAAGAAGTTGACTTATGACGAGAGAAGGGCCCGTTTGGTAGAGAGACTAAATGCCCTGAACTCAGCCACTGGAGCTGAGGAGGATGACGACGAAGACGAAGATTAAGCGAAAGCGAAATCTGCCAGTCTTTTAGCGTTAGCGCAGGAAGCCAAATTTTGCATCGGTTGCTGAACTTATCTTTGAATTATCTCGCTCTAGTGAACCTTTCTTGGTGTTTCTTCTCCTTTGGAAGTTATCTCTACTCACATTACTTGAGAGAATCTTTGATGTTATATGGTTTTCTGTTGATTGGATTCTTGCCATTACAGTTCCTTTGCATTTCAAACTTACAAGACCCTTTTTTCTGACTTGTACAGTAGTTAAGACTTGTACGGTAGTTAAGAGCAACCCCAACAGATTCTCCATAATAAATTTTTGGAGAATATCAAGATTGATTTTGGAGAATATCAAGATTGATTTTGGTCCATCAGCATTCCCATTACACTCTCCAAAATAGAGAATAGGGAGAAAAAATGGGGATCATTCCTTAAATTTGAATAAAACACTATATATTTTAGGGTAAATTTTATAATAAAGAATCTTCGAAATTCAGTCACAAAAATCCAGAATATGTGAATTATAATTCTTTATTTTGGAGAATTGTTTAGAAAAGCGGTTGGGTATGCTCTAATAAGTAATACTCCTAATTGGTGAACTGATGCAATATGCGAATTCCCTAAGCTAGAGAGAAATTTGGATATACTCAACTGGTTTGCCACACACAGCAAATCAGTCTGCATCCTAAATTGTAAATCAACTGGTTGTCTTTGTGGAATCTCATTCTAAAATCAAATCAGCATGCATCCTAAATTGTAAATTTGGCACCAACCTTGAAGCTTCTTAGACTAAAAACTTACTTCAAGCTTGTCGCCAGTTTGAAACATGTTTTTCTTAAATTCGTTTAGTTTCAAATAAGCAACTCTTTCTGTTGTCCAATAAATAATCATAATAATTTCAGTAAGATTACACATTGTTGATAATCGAAATTTTAGGGCAACTTTGAGATTGGATATGCTATGGTCCGGTGATACCGGATTTCGCATATGCTCGGGCTATGTAATTTCAATGTTTGGATTAATGTTGGTATGTTCTATTCGAATATAATTGGGTTTGAGTTGTTATTGAATTTAGATTATTTGGGTTGTATCGAATTTTGATTCGATGTCGGGACTCGGGAATGTAAAGTCGGTTTTCTCGGGTCCGATCGGGTATTGTCATGTCGCTCTACCCCTCTACCCTAGACCGGCGTGGCGTGGAAGGGAGATTTTGGGCATTGGGATTGGGCTGAATGTGGGTCGAAAGTTTCCGTTGGAGGCCCCAACGATTCTTGTTGGCCCAAATAACTGAAGTCGCATAAAATATAAATCCGAAAAACAGCGAAACCCTAAACCCTCATATAACAATCGGATTGTCATTCCCGCTGAGCCGCCCGCCCCCTCCTATCTCTGTATCTGCTGCTTCGATCCATCTGCAGCCATGGTTAGTTAGCTCTTTCTGTCTTCATATCTTACTCGCTCCGATTTGGTGTTCAATTTTGTATGTCGGAGTTTGCATTTCATTCCAGTTGGAGTTGCATTTCGGGATTGAATGTCATTTTTCCATTTTCGTAGATATAAGTTGATTTGTAAGATGTAAGTTCAATTCGGGGGTTCTTGGTCGATCTTTCATAGGTTTTGGTTGCATTATGATGGAAGTTGTGTTATGATAGGTTTCTGTTTGTGAGATGCCCGAATGCATTGTTTGGTGGAACATCATGTTTGCTGTTCAATTTTTTTTTGCTAGGTCTTTGTTAAATCTCAAAAGTCCAGGGCCTACTTTAAGAGGTTCCAAGTCAAGTACAAGAGAAGGCGAGGTGAATTGATTCTTCATATTTCCTCTCCATGTCTTCCTGAAAGCAAGTTTCTTCAAAGTATTAATAATGTTATTCGATGAAATGTGCATCCTTAATGACGATGATGGAGAGGGAAAGACTGACTACCGTGCCAGAATTCGCCTGATTAATCAGGATAAGAACAAGTACAACACTCCCAAATACAGATTTGTTGTGCGATTTGTATCCTTATTTTTGACTCATTGGTATTCATATTGCGCTCTTTTCTTTTTCTTAGATACTTGACAAAGCTGTGCTGTTCTTAATTGTTAATGAGGGTTTCTCTTATAATTAAGTAGTAAGCTTCTTTGGTTCTTTTTTTGACAAGGTGGTGAGCTTGCTGGTGTGACTTTAACCTTGATATTTTGCTTGTGACTTGCTGCTGGACTTTTTGTTTGATGGTGTGACTTAACCTTGAAGTCTTTTGATTCTTGAACTACCATGTTTTCTTGCTGGACTTTTTTGTTTTTTGTATGAAAGTAGTTTCCACCTTGACTCAATTAATAGACCAACAAAGATATCACTGCTCAAATTGTTTCTGCTACCATAGCTGGGGACATGATCCTTGCAGCTGCCTATGCTCATGAATTGCCTCGCTATGGACTTGAAGTGGGACTTAGCAACTATGCTGCAGGTGGGTTTTGATTACCTTTTTCGCTTATTTACTACTAAGGTTTTTTTTGTTCTAACTTTTAACATCATTTTTTTGTCTCAGCTTATTGTACTGGACTGTTGTTGGCCCGTCGGGTGCTGAAACAGCTTGAAATGGATGAAGAATATGAGGGTAATGTTGAAGCTACTGGGAAAGATTTCTCTGTTGAGCCTGGTGAGAGCAGGAGGCCTTTCCGTGCTCTCCTTGATGTTGGGCTTCTGAGGACCACCACGGAAAGGCCACCTGCTCTCACCAGGCTCAACAGAGAAATCTTCCCCAGTAGCTTCAACATTACCCTCATATTCTTCATCCATTTCAAGCTGTTTCAGCACCCGACGGGCCAACAACAGTCCAGTACAATAAGCTGAGACAAAAAAATGATGTTAAAAGTTAGAACAAAAAAAACCTTAGTAGTAAATAAGCGAAAAAGGTAATCAAAACCCACCTGCAGCATAGTTGCTAAGTCCCACTTCAAGTCCATAGCGAGGCAATTCGTGAGCATAGGCAGCTGCAAGGATCATGTCCCCAGCTATGGTAGCAGAAACAATTTGAGCAGTGATATCTTTGTTGGTCTATTAATTGAGTCAAGGTGGAAACTACTTTCATACAAAAAACAAAAAAGTCCAGCAACAAAACATGGTAGTTCAAGAATCAAAAGACTTCAAGGTTAAGTCAAACCATCAAACAAAAAGTCCAGCAGCAAGTCACAAGCAAAATATCAAGGTTAAAGTCACACCAGCAAGCTCACCACCTTGTCAAAAAAAGAACCAAAGAAGCTTACTACTTAATTATAAGAGAAACCCTCATTAACAATTAAGAACAGCACAGCTTTGTCAAGTATCTAAGAAAAAGCAAAGAGCGCAATATGAATACCAATGAGTAAAAAATAAGGATACAATTCGCACAACAAATCTGTATTTGGGAGTGTTGTACTTGTTCTTATACTGATTAATCAGGCGAATTCTGGCTTGGTAGTCAGTCTTTCCCTCTCCATCATCGTCATTAAGGAGGCACATTTCATCGAATAACATTATTAATACTTTGAAGAAACTTGCTTTCAGGAAGACATGGAGAGGAAATATGAAGAATCAATTCACCTCGCCTTCTCTTGTACTTGACTTGGAACCTCTTAAAGTAGGCCCCGGACTTTTGAGATTTAACAAAGACCTAGCAAAAAAAAAATTGAACAGCAAACATGATGTTCCACCAAACAATGCACTCGGACATCTCACAAACAGAAACCTATCATAACACAACTTCCATCATAATGCAACCAAAACCTATGAAAGATCGACCAAGAACCCCCGAATTGAACTTACATCTTACAAACCAACTTATATCTACGAAAATGGAAAAATGACATTCAATCCCGAAATGCAACTCCAACTGGAATGAAATGCAAACTCCGACATATAAAATTGAACACCAAATCGGAGTGAGTAAGATATGAAGACAGAAAGAGCTAACTAACCATGGCTGCAGATGGATCGAAGCAGCAGATACAGAGATAGGAGGGGGCGGGCGGCTCAGCGGGAATGACAATCCGATTGTTATATGAGGGTTTAGGGTTTCGCTATTTTTCAGATTTATATTTTATGCGACTTCAGTTATTTGGGCCAACAAGAATCGTTGGGGCCTACAACGGAAACTTTGGGCCCACATTCAGCCCAATCCCAATGCCCAAAATCTCCCTTCCACGCCACGCCGGTCTAGGGTAGAGGGGTAGAGCGACATGACAATACCCGATCGGACCCGAGAAAACCGACTTTACATTCCTGAGTCCCGACATCGAATCAAAATTCGATACAACCCAAATAATCTAAATTCAATAACAACTCAAACCCAATTATATTCGAATAGAACATACCAACATTAATCCAAACATTGAAATTACATAGCCCGAGCATATGCAAAATCCGGTATCACCAGACCATAGCATATCCAATCTCAAAGTTGCCCTAAAATTTCAATTATCAACAATGTGTAATCTTACTGAAATTATTATGATTATTTATTGGACAACATAAAGAGTTGCTTATTTGAAACTAAACGAATTTAAGAAAAACATGTTTCAAACTGGCGAAAAGCTTGAAGTAACTTTTTAGTCTAAGAAGCTTCAAGGTTGGTGCCAAATTTACAAATAATGCAGGCTGATTTGATTTTAGAATGAGATTCCACAAAGACAACTAGTTGATTTACAATTTAGGATGCAGATTGATTTGCTGTGTGTGGCAAACCAGTTGAGTATATCCAAATTTCTCTCTAGCTTATAAATAAGTGGTGAACGTATAGCATAGTTAAAAAAAATCAGAAAAATACGATAGAAAAAAAACTATGTTGATATTAAAAGATCCAAAGATATCAACCAAATTATTATAAACTTTAAATTTCAAAAAATATATATAAATTACACATTATTTTGTTTATTAAGAAACCGCACAACGGGCGGGCCATGATACTAGTAATATTTAAAACAAAGACGCGGGTATTACATTAGTTATGCACTATAAATAAATTCATACAACATATTTCGGGCAAAGCAGATCACAAATCAGTGAGGAGCCTTATCAACAAAATGAGTTAAGTGATGCATGACTAATCACTTTAAAGTGTTTAAAATGTTAAATCATCTAGAGCGAACAGAAGCAAGAATCCAATCATCATAACAAAAACAATATAAGATTACAGCTTCTCAAGTAATAAAAGTTGACATCTTCCAAAGTAGAACAAACCACAAACAAAGAAAGGTTTACTAGAGCCATGTAATTCAAAGATGGTTCCACAACTGATGCAAAATTTAGCTTCCTGGGCTAACTCTAAGTGGCTGGAACATTTATCTTTTTTCCTTAATCCTCATCTTCGTCTTCGTCGTCCTCAGCTCCAGTAGTAGCAGAGTTCAGAGCATTTAGTCTCTCGACCAAACGGGCCCTCCTCTCATCATAAGTCAGCTTCTTCAAGTTGTACCTGCAATAAGATAGGCAAGAACTCGCATCAGAGAAATAATAGAATTGTTTCATTGTGCATAATTTTTAATACTTTCTCCAACCCAAGAACAAGTGTTTTATGCAGGCATGAATCAAGAATCAAATGCAGATTTGATGGAATTAAAGGAAGGGAATGAAAACAAGAGCAAGAATGTGGCCAGGTGCCTCTTTACCTCTTGTGTTCTTTAGGAGCTTCCTTCTCGGATTTCTTTGCAGTAGGATCAGCTCTGATAGCAGCGTGAACTTTCTTATATATCTCCTCGAGACTATCAGCTTCAATTCCCTTCTTCACGTACTCACTAAAGTGAGACTGGTATTTTTCAGGCTCATCTTCTGTCAGGGTCTGCAAATATTCGAAAGATGCAATATTGTGAACAAAACAAACTCATACATCCAACAACTAAACAAAAATTACTTTTTTGGGTACACTGTGTATTGATATTCCATGGTACAAAGCATTCAAGATTCAAGACACGATGTTAGCAGACTTTTCTTCTTGGTTTATGCTTCTCCAAATCAACCAAATATTATTTATCAGTCTACCCACAAAAACCTCATTTTTAACATATACATATCCCAAAGCTTATATTGGTAGTCCTTTGACAAACAGTGCAAGATTACTCACCCTCATGTAGTCACCAACATGCCCACCATAGATGTACTTGCGGTGGACATCAGCATCTAGTTGCTTATTGTCCTTGCTGAATCCAGCAAAACGCTTTTCACCATGAGGAATATCGAGTCCACCATCAAGTGCACCCTGAGGAATAATAAACAGTTATTAGCAAAAGAATAGCAATTATAGAAGTTGGACAACTTTACAACAGAAAACATCTGGGTCCAAGTATTAAGAGGTAATTTGGCAGAATAAGCCGAGGCTACAGCAATGTTAAAGAGACAGACTATATCTATGGGTACCTTGAGAGCACCAAAAACACGATTGCTCATGGTGGTCCTCAGAAGCCCAACATCAAGGAGAGCACGGAAAGGCCTCCTGCTCTCACCAGGCTCAACAGAGAAATCTTTCCCAGTAGCTTCAACATTACCCTCATATTCTTCATCCATTTCAAGCTGTTTCAGCACCCGACGGGCCACCAACAGTCTAGTACAATAAGCTGAGACAAAAAAAATGATGTTAAAAGTTAGAACAAAAAAAACCTTAGTAGTAAATAAGCGAAAAAGGTAATCAAAACCCACCTGCAGCATAGTTTCTAAGTCCCACTTCAAGTCCATAGCGAGGCAATTCGTGAGCATAGGCAGCTGCAAGGATCATGTCCCCAGCTATGGTAGCAGAAACAATTTGAGCAGTGATATATTTGTTGGTCTATTAATTGAGTCAAGGTGGAAACTACTTTCATACAAAAAACAAAAAAGTCCAGCAACAAAACATGGTAGTTCAAGAATCAAAAGACTTCAAGGTTAAGTCACACCATCAAACAAAAAGTCCAGCAGCAAGTCACAAGCAAAATATCAAGGTTAAGGTCACACCAGCAAGCTCACCACCTTGTCAAAAAAAGAACCAAAGAAGCTTACTACTTAATTATAAGAGAAACCCTCATTAACAATTAAGAACAGCACAGCTTTGTCAAGTATCTAAGAAAAAGCAAAGAGCACAATATGAATACCAATGAGTCAAAAATAAGGATACAAATCGCACAACAAATCTGTATTTGGGAGTGTTGTACTTGTTCTTATCCTGATTAATCAGGCAAATTCTGGCACGGTAGTCAGTTTTTCCCTCTCCATCATCGTCATTAAGGAGGCACATTTCATCGAATAACATTATTAATACTTTGAAGAAACTTGCTTTCAGGAAGACATGGAGAGGAAATATGAAGAATCAATTCACCTCGCCTTCTCTTGTACTTGACTTGGAACCTCTTAAAGTAGGCCCTGGACTTTTGAGATTTAACAAAGACCTAGCAAAAAAAATTGAACAGCAACATGATGTTCCACCAAACAATGCACTCGGGCATCTCACAAACAGAAACCTATCATAACACAACTTCCATCATAATGCAACCAAAACCTATGAAAGATCGACCAAGAACCCCCGAATTGAACTTACATCTTACAAATCAACTTATATCTACGAAAATGGAAAAATGACATTCAATCCCGAAATGCAACTCCAACTGGAATGAAATGCAAACTCCGACATACAAAATTGAACACCAAATCGAAGCGAGTAAGATATGAAGACAGAAAGAGCTAACTAACCATGGCTGCAGATGGATCGAAGCAGCAGATACAGAGATAGGAGGGGGCGGGCGGCTCAGCGGGAATGACAATCCGATTGTTATATGAGGGTTTAGGGTTTCGCTGTTTTTCGGATTTATATTTTATGCGACTTCAGTTATTTGGGCCAACAAGAATCGTTGGGGCCTCCAACGGAAACTTTCGGCCCACATTCAGCCCAATCCCAATGCCCAAAATCTCCCTTCCACGCCACGCCGGTCTAGGGTAGAGGGGTAGAGCGACATGACAATACCCGATCGGACCCGAGAAAACCGACTTTACATTCCCGAGTCCCGACATCGAATCAAAATTCGATACAACCCAAATAATCTAAATTCAATAACAACTCAAACCCAATTATATTCGAATAGAACATACCAACATTAATCCAAACATTGAAATTACATAGCCCGAGCATATCCGAAATCCGGTATCACCGGACCATAGCATATCCAATCTCAAAGTTGCCCTAAAATTTCAATTATCAACAATGTGTAATCTTACTGAAATTATTATGATTATTTATTGGACAACAGAAAGAGTTGCTTATTTGAAACTAAACGAATTTAAGAAAAACATGTTTCAAACTGGCGACAAGCTTGAAGTAAGTTTTTAGTCTAAGAAGCTTCAAGGTTGGTTCCAAATTTACAATTTAGGATGCAGGCTGATTTGATTTTAGAATGAGATTCCACAAAGACAACCAGTTGATTTACAATTTAGGATGCAGACTGATTTGCTGTGTGTGGCAAACCAGTTAAGTATATCCAAATTTCTCTCTAGCTTATAAATAAGTGGTGAACGTATAGCATAGTTAAAAAAAATCAGAAAAATACGATAGAAAAAAAACTATGTTGATATTAAAAGATCCAAAGATATCAACCAAATTATTATAAACTTTAAATTTCAAAAAATATATATAAATTACACATTATTTTGTTTATTAAGAAACCGCACAACGGGCGGGCCACGATACTAGTAATATTTAAAACAAAGACGCGGGTATTACATTAGTTATGCACTATAAATAAATTCATACAACATATTTCGGGGAAAGCAGATCACAAATCAGTGAGGAGCCTTATCAACAAAATGAGTTAAGTGATGCATGACTAATCGCTTTAAAGTGTTTAAAATGTTAAATCATCTAGAGCGAGCAGAAGCAAGAATCCAATCATCATAACAAAAACAATATAAGATTACAGCTTCTCAAGTAATAAAAGTTGACATCTTCCAAAGTAGAACAAACCACAAACAAAGAAAGGTTTACTAGAGCCATGTAATTCAAAGATGGTTCCACAACTGATGCAAAATTTAGCTTCCTGGGCTAACTCTAAGTGGCTGGAACATTTATCTTTTTTCCTTAATCCTCATCTTCGTCTTCGTCGTCCTCAGCTCCAGTAGTAGCAGAGTTCAGAGCATTTAGTCTCTCGACCAAACGGGCCCTCCTCTCATCATAAGTCAGCTTCTTCAAGTTGTACCTGCAATAAGATAGGCAAGAACTCGCATCAGAGAAATAATAGAATTGTTTCATTGTGCATAATTTTTAATACTTTCTCCAACCCAAGAACAAGTGTTTTATGCAGGCATGAATCAAGAATCAAATGCAGATTTGATGGAATTAAAGGAAGGGAATGAAAACAAGAGCAAGAATGTGGCCAGGTGCCTCTTTACCTCTTGTGTTCTTTAGGAGCTTCCTTCTCGGATTTCTTTGCAGTAGGATCAGCTCTGATAGCAGCGTGAACTTTCTTATATATCTCCTCGAGACTATCAGCTTCAATTCCCTTCTTCACGTACTCACTAAAGTGAGACTGGTATTTTTCAGGCTCATCTTCTGTCAGGGTCTGCAAATATTCGAAAGATGCAATATTGTGAACAAAACAAACTCATACATCCAACAACTAAACAAAAATACTTTTTTAGGTACACTGTGTATTGATATTCCATGGTACAAAGCATTCAAGATTCAAGACACGATGTTAGCAGACTTTTCTTCTTGGTTTATGCTTCTCCAAATCAACCAAATATTATTTATCAGTCTACCCACAAAAACCTCATTTTTAACATATACATATCCCAAAGCTTATATTGGCAGTCCTTTGACAAACAGTGCAAGATTACTCACCCTCATGTAGTCACCAACATGCCCACCATAGATGTACTTGCGGTTGACCTCAGCATCTAGTTGCTTATTGTCCTTGCTGAATCCAGCAAAACGCTTTTCACCATGAGGAATATCGAGTCCACCATCAAGTGCACCCTGAGGAATAATAAACAGTTATTAGCAAAAGAATAGCAATTATAGAAGTTGGACAACCTTACAACAGAAAACATCTGGGTCCAAGTATTAAGAGGTAATTTGGCAGAATAAGCCGAGGCTACAGCAATGTTAAAGAGACAGACTATATCTATGGGTACCTTGAGAGAACCAAAAACACGATTGTCGTGGTGGTCCTCAGAAGCCCAACATCAAGGAGAGCACGGAAAGACCTCCTGCTCTCACCAGGCTCAACAGAGAAATCTTCACTAGTAGCTTCAACATTACCCTCATATTCTTCATCCATTACAAGCTGTTTCAGCACCCGACGGGCCAACAACAGTCTAGTACAATAAGCTGAGACAAAAAAAATGATGTTAAAAGTTAGAACAAAAAAAACCTTAGTAGTAAATAAGCGAAAATGGTAATCAAAACCCACCTGCAGCATAGTTGCTAAGTCCCACTTCAAGTCCATAGCGAGGCAATTCGTGAGCATAGGCAGCTGCAAGGATCATGTCCCCAGCTATGGTAGCAGAAACAATTTGAGCAGTGATATATTTGTTGGTCTATTAATTGAGTCAAGGTGGAAACTAATTTCATACAAAAAACAAAAAAGTCCAGCAACAAAACATGGTAGTTCAAGAATCAAAAGACTTCAAGGTTAAGTCACACCATCAAACAAAAAGTCCAGCAGCAAGTCACAAGCAAAATATCAAGGTTAAAGTCACACCAGCAAGCTCACCACCTTGTCAAAAAAAGAACCAAAGAAGCTTACTACTTAATTATAAGAGAAACCCTCTTTAACAATTAAGAACTGCACAGCTTTGTCAAGTATCTAAGAAAAAGCAAAGAGCGCAATATGAATACCAATGAGTCAAAAATAAGGATACAAATCGCACAACAAATCTGTATTTGGGAGTGTTGTACTTGTTCTTATCCTGATTAATCAGGCGAATTCTGGCACGGTAGTCAGTTTTTCCCTCTCCATCATCGTCATTAAGGAGGCACATTTCATCGAATAACATTATTAATAGTTTAAAGAAACTTGCTTTCAGGAAGACATGGAGAGGAAATATGAAGAATCAATTCACCTCGCCTTCTCTTGTACTTGACTTGGAACCTCTTAAAGTAGGCCCTGGACTTTTGAGATTTAACAAAGACCTAGCAAAAAAAATTGAACAGCAAACATGATGTTCCACCAAACAATGCACTCGGGCATCTCACAAACAGAAACCTATCATAACACAACTTCCATCATAATGCAACCAAAACCTATGAAAGATCGACCAAGAACCCCCGAATTGAACTTACATCTTACAAATCAACTTATATCTACGAAAATGGAAAAATGACATTCAATCCCGAAATGCAACTCCAACTGGAATGAAATGCAAACTCCAACATACAAAATTGAACACCAAATCGGAGCGAGTAAGATATGAAGGCAGAAAGAGCTAACTAACCATGGTTGCAGATGGATCGAAGCAGCAGATACAGAGATAGGAGGGGGCGGGCGGCTCAGCGGGAATGACAATCCGATTGTTATATGAGGGTTTAGGGTTTCGCTGTTTTTCGGATTTATATTTTATACGACTTCAGTTATTTGGGCCAACAAGAATCATTGGGGCCTCCAACGGAAACTTTCGGCCCACATTCAGCCCAATCCCAATGCCCAAAATCTCCCTTCCACGCCACGCCGGTCTAGGGTAGAGGGGTAGAGCGACATGACAATACCCGATCGGACCCGAGAAAACCGACTTTACATTCCCGAGTCCCGACATCGAATCAAAATTCGATACAACCCAAATAATCTAAATTCAATAACAACTCAAACCCAATTATATTCGAATAGAACATACCAACATTAATCCAAACATTGAAATTACATAGCCCGAGCATATGCGAAATCCGGTATCACCGGACCATAGCATATCCAATCTCAAAGTTGCCCTAAAATTTCAATTATCAACAATGTGTAATCTTACTGAAATTATTATGATTATTTATTGGACAACAGAAAGAGTTGCTTATTTGAAACTAAACGAATTTAAGAAAAACATGTTTCAAACTGGCGACAAGCTTGAAGTAAGTTTTTAGTCTAAGAAGCTTCAAGGTTGGTGCCAAATTTACAATTTAGGATGCAGGCTGATTTGATTTTAGAATGAGATTCCACAAAGACAACCAGTTGATTTACAATTTAGGATGCAGACTGATTTGCTGTGTGTGGCAAACCAGTTGAGTATATCCAAATTTCTCTCTAGCTTAGGGAATTCGCATATTGCATCAGTTCACCAATTAGGAGTTTTACTTATTAGAGCATACCCAACCGCTTTTCTAAACAATTCTCCAAAATAAAGAATTATAATTCACATATTCTGGATTTTTGTGACTGAATTTCGAAGATTCTTTATTATAAAATTTACCCTAAAATATATACAGTTTTATTCAAATTTAAGGAATGGTCCCCATTTTTTCTCCCTTTTCTCTATTTTGGAGAGTGTAATGGGGAAGCTGATGGACCAAAATCAATCTTGATATTCTCCAAAATCAATCTTGTTATTCTCCAAATTTTTATTATGGAGAATCTGTTAGGGTTGCTCTTAACTACCGTACAAGTGTTAACTACTGTACAAGTCAGAAAAAAGGGTCTTGTAAGTTTGAAATGCAAAGGAACTGTAATGGCAAGAATCCAATCAACAGAAAACCATATAACATCAAAGATTCTCTCAAGTAATGTGAGTAGAGATAACTTCCAAAGGAGAAGAAACACCAAGAAAGGTTCACTAGAGCGAGATAATTCAAAGATAAGTTCAGCAACCGATGCAAAATTTGGCTTCCTGCGCTAACGCTAAAAGACTGGCAGATTTCGCTTTCGCTTAATCTTCGTCTTCGTCGTCATCCTCCTTAGCTCCAGTGGCTGAGTTCAGGGCATTTAGTCTCTCTACCAAACGGGCCCTTCTCTCGTCATAAGTCAACTTCTTCAAGTTGTACCTGCAATGAGAAAGACGAGAAATCATTCAGTCACATGTTTTCACTATCTACAATTTTTAATACGTCCTAAAGATCAAATGCAAGTTTGTTGAAGGATTTGAACCAGCGGAAAGTAAATGATACGAGGAACATGACTAGGTGCCTCCTTACCTCTTATGTTCTTTAGGAGCTTCCTTCTCGGATTTCTTAGCAGTGGGGTCAGCTCTGATAGCAGCATGGACTTTCTTGTACATTTCCTCGAGACTGTCAGCTTCAACACCCTTCTTCACATACTCACTAAAGTGAGACTGGTATTTTTCTGGTTCATCTTCGGTCAAGGTCTGCACATATTCAAAAGATGCAATATTATGAACAAAAACATCATAAATCCAATCTCTTACAAAACTACTTTGAATTACAGTGTTTATGATCTTCCTAGGCAAAAGTAAGCATAGACTTATATGCTCGTTTTATGCTTCCCCAAAACTCATCTCAGTAGTCCATCTTTGAGAAATATCGTAAGAACACTCACCCTCATGTAATCACCAACATGGCCACCATAGATGTACTTGCGGTGGACCTCAGCATCAAATTGCTTGTTATCCTTGCTGAATCCAGCAAAACGCTTTTCACCGTGAGGAATATCGAGTCCTCCATCAAGGGCACCCTGTGGAAGATTAAACAGTTATTAGCAAAGTCATAACAAATTTAGAAGACGATAAATGAACAACAGAACCCATTTAATCTAGATTCTGGTCCTGATTGGGAACATTTCATATAATTTGACAGAATATGTCAGCTGAATCATCACAGCAATGTCAAAAACAGAAAATATCAGAAAGGTACCTTGAGAGCTCCGAATACACGATTTCCAGTTGTAGTCCTCAAGAGGCCAACATCCAAGAGAGCACGGAAAGGCCTCCTGCTTTCCCCAGGATCAACAGAGAAATCTTCTCCGGTAGCTTCAACATTCCCCTCATATTCATCATCCATCTCAAGCTGTTTAAGCACCCGATGGGCCAACAATAGTCCAGTACAATAAGCTGAGATCAAACAACTGATATCAGAAAAAAAAACACAATAAAAGTAGTAAGCATAAAGGAAATCAAAACCCACCTGCAGCATAGTTGGTAAGTCCCACTTCAAGTCCATAGCGAGGTAATTCATGGGCATATACAGCTGAAAGGATCATGTCCCAAGCTATGGTAGCAGAAACAATTTGTGTAGTGATGTCTGTGTTGGTCTATGAAATAAGTTAAGGTGGAAACTAAATTTACCACGAAAAAAGGTAGCAGCTACTGCTAGCCATAACAACAAAACAATGAAAAACTAGGAATTATCAAATGCCTAAGACGAGGACAGATTTTGTCAAATCTATCCACCATAAAGACAAGACACTAGTTGCTAAAAACAATGATCACAATCATAATGTAAATGATTCAAGATCAGGATACAAATCGGACAACAAATCTGTACTTTGGTGTGTTGTACTTGTTCTTATCCTGATTAATCAAGCGGATTCTTGCACGGTAGTCGGTCTTTCCCTCTGCACCATCATTACAGGAGGGTCATTTCATCAGATCAGTACATTACAGCTTTCGAAAAATTTGCTTTTAGGGAGACATTGAGCACAAACTGAAGAAACAACTTACCACGTCTTCTCTTGTATTTGACTTGAAACCTCTTAAAGTAGGCCCTCGACTTTTGAGATTTAACAAAGACCTGTAACAAATTCAGCATCATACATGAAATTCGGCCAAACAATGCACTTCGGCATCTTACAAACAGAACCAGAAAACGTGATTCAATAAGCATGAATTGAATCAAATCCCTTTTCTCCCTAAAAGATTTTCATTTTCTATTCCAACAAGGTTCACTCTCACAACTACCGAAACCTATGAAATCCAAATCATGTAAAATCACAAATAGCCAAAACGACGTAAGCGAGTGAAGGCGAACAATCATTCCACTTCATAAAAGCGAAATCGCATCCCGCAGTTAAACGCGAATCCCGTAATTGGCAAGCTATATCTTGGAATTAATTTAAATTGTTCAAATCGGTGACACTAGAAAAAAGGACACTGAATCCCGTAATGCACCATGTCAACTTCCAACAGGAACGATACTGGAATCGAATCAATCTCCAACATACAACATTCAACCTAAATTGATAACTGAAGCGAGTAAGCGATGGAGAATCAAAGAGCTTACCATGGCTGCAGATGATCGAAGCAAGCAGATACGGAGATAGGCAGGGGCGGCTCAGCTGGAATGACAAGCCGAATCTTATATGAGGTAGGGTTTCGGTTTTCCTGATCCCTTTGTTCATTCATTTCATTTTTAATTTTAAAACTAAAACAATAATGTTGGGCCAAAAAACTTAATGGGCCTCTAATTGGATCAGAGAGTTAAAGTTGAGCCCAAATATTCCCTTGTTTCCTTTTATTGGCAACGGAGACGGCATATAGCCGGAAGAATCTCCCTCCCCCCGCTCTATCCGTGCCTCTGAATTTTCGTTCATCCACCGGTCTCTTTGAAATCTCGATTGAGAGACCTGAACTACATCGAGAGGTAACTCCGATTTTTGTTCTTCGCTTCCGATGTTTTTGAAATCTTCATTTTCAGAGCTCGCAAGTTCATTCGCCGGATTCATATCATGTTTTCCCCTTTCTATGAACATGAATTTCATGGGTTTTTTTTTAAATGAAATTTGTTTGTGATTATGCTGGAGCGAAGTTTGAGGTTACTCATTGATATATTCAACCAACCAACCTCATAAATTGCAAATGTTGCAATTTAATGGGTTTTTGAGTTTCCAGTGTTTCTGGATTTTAGATGAACCGGTTCTAGTTCTCTGGGGAATTGAATTTGATTTTTTTTTTGTCAGAACAAATTAGTAGTATTAATAAAGATTCAACATTTTCCTGTGTTGAGTATTTGTTTGATTTTGGAACTGATTACTCATGGTTTTGGGTTCTCACTGGGTTTTACTATTTTAGATCCAGGTTTATCACTAAAAGAATCCTCTGATACTGTTGAAACAGCAGTGCAATAGAAATATGTGGAAATCATGGGTTTTTTGTTCATTTCTTTTTACTTTAGATGGCCGTTGCCTAATTTCCTTTAAAGCTTTGATCTGATATTCCTATCACACTCTGCTTTGTTTGGTATAATGTTTAAATTCATGATTTTTTTAAATAAATAAAATTACCTCCTCTAAGGTGTTTCCTCTATTTAAATCCACCATTTTTGTCCCTTCTTGTGGTAGATCCTTACTTGAATGTCGATGCTGGCACCATGTCTCCTTTTGAACACGGGGAAGTTTATGTTTTGGATGATGGTGGCGAGGTAAACCTCAGTTTGTCCCTTTTCAAGGTTGTCAATTTTTGCCTGCTGGTTAGGAATAAAGATCATATCTTTGTATAACAAGAGTTACTCGAAATCTTGACATAGACTAGTAGTTTACTCGTTAGTACAAAAATTGCTTCCTTTGTCAACTGAGTGTTCTCCTGGTTGGTGGATTTTGATGGGTGCCTTTGGACTAGATCTTCATTATTATCTTCCACACGGGCTGTAGTGCGATTTCATTTCTTAAAGGGAAGGAATATGGAGAGGCAGAGTGATGGAAAAAAAATCACCTTTTCCCCGCAAATACAGTGAACCCTTTTCTCAAAAGGAATTGAAAAGGTAATCTTCTAAGATATTTGAGGCCGGGAAAAGGGAGCTTGTTGTTTTCCTTGGTTGTTAATGACGAAAACCAGAAAGCTACCCGACTTGATCCTCAAGCTGCATATTAAGCTCCTTTTCTCTTGGTGGACTGAGTTGGACTTTCTTTACTGTAGTCTCTTATCTGGAAAATTCAGCACTGGGGCCTAATATTGGAACTTTGCGCCTTTGTGTTACTATTGAACTGTTGCAAAGAATACTGGGGCCATTAGACACTGGTTTGATAAATTAGGTAGTAATTCACCTACTTTATGAGCTACTTTAATCTTTTGCTAGTTTGCAGTTGAGATAATCTAAGGAATTTTTTATTCGTTGGTTACTGTTTGGATTGTCGAACAGTTCTCCTACCGCGTAGGTAAGATATAAACCCATGAACCAAACAGCAGTGAAATTCGTTGCCGGCTAAGAAGGTATGCTTAATGACTACCTTTGTCTCTAATCCTTCTCATAGGTGCTGGTAACTTTTGCTTGGTTCATGTCAGCCTTGTCCCTTTGATACATGTTGTAGGTGAACAGGTGAGCAATTATATTTCTTTTCTATACGTGTCCCAGTCCTATTTATTATGAATGATCCATTTATTGGATGTTGGCACGGTTACTGAAGTGAAGAGACTGATTTGTCATCAATTTTCAGAAAACAAAGCCAACCCAGCATAGCGTTCGTGAACTACGAAGTTTGGGCTTGAAGCCTGACATTCTGCCCTGTCGCAGCACAAATGTTTGTGCCCCTGCTTTCCTTCAATGACCGAATCTCAAACCTTTTACGTTATCTGCAGGTTTTGGATGCCAATATTAAGGCCAAGCTGTCACAACTTTGCCATATACCGGTATATAGTCACCTTGTCATTAAACCTTTATAAATATAGTCACATTGCCATTGAACCTTCATAGATATAAAGAAGCTCTGGTATTTGTATATGACTTGTATTTAGCTACCTTTGTATTGAACCTTTTCACACCATAATTGTTCTGAACAGGAAGATAACATAATGTCTATCCATGACGTCTCCAACATTTGGCGCATTCCATTAATTCTAAGAGTAAGTTTGATATCAACTTTGGAATGTAATCTCTCTTTTTTCCCAAAGACTTTAAGTATTTTGAAATAAAGGATCCTGCTTTAACCTTTTTTCACCCTTGGCCAGGATCAGAAAGCACACGAAGCAATCTTGAAAGTGTTGAACGTTTCTAGGTTTGCTATTCTATAATGCTTCTACATTTTGTTTTTTAATGATGTTATACGAGTTTGGATCTTCTGACTTGCTGCAAATTTTCTTAATATGCAGCTGTCTCAGAGAGCCTGAATTGAAAAAGTGGATTTTGAGGGCTGAAATCTGTGACAAATTGTACGAGCCTGTGGGTTCCAAATCAATATATTTTTGCCATATCTATTGTTGATTCTTGCTGTTTCCAATACTAAAATTCTTCCGTGATGTAATAGGTAAGAATTGCTATGGTTGGGAAGTATACAGGCCTTACCGATGCTTATCTCTCCGTAGTGAAGGTAATTACTATCAATATTGCATTATGGTTAATCTTCTCTCTGGACCGTTCTCTCTTGTATTAGTTGCAAATGCCATATATAGTATATGCAATTTTCAGGAAAGTCATTAGTAAAATGACAGAATTGGATCGACGGGATTGAAGTCTTTGTTCATGTTGTGAATGTTAAGAATTCAAGGACTTAAATTTAGCATTATCTTGACCACTTTCATGTTAATTTGCCTTTGATGCATCCTGCAGGCTCTTTTGCATGCATCTGTTGCCCGTGGCAAGAAGCTTGTTGTGGATTGGGTTCCAGCTGATAATCTTGAAGATTCGATGAGATTAGAGGTTTTTATTTTATTTTATTTTTATCATCCCATCCTTGTTCTTGCACCGTGATCCTATGCTTTGAATTGCTGCTTACAAGTGGTTTATATATTACAGGATCTTGAAAATTGCAGCAAGGCATGGAGTGTGCTTAAGGTAGCTATCGTCCTATCAATATGCTTAAACTCATGCTATTGGAATATGTTCTATGGAAAATAGTACAGCATCACAAAAAGTCTTAATACAATGTCTCTTGAGCTATTCTAAATAAGAACAAGTTGGTAGGCGTTCCATGACAGGAGTGGATTTTTTGGCCAACTGAAGTTTATTGAATGTTCTTTTTTCAAATTTTCTGATGTTCATTGTTACTATTTTAATCTTCAGGGTACAGATGGTATTTTGGTTCCCGGGGGATTCGGAGATAGGGGTGTTGAAGGGGAAATCCTGGATGCCAACTATGCCCGAGAAAATAGAATCCCATACTTTGGAATTTGTCTGGGCATGCAGATTGCTGTGATAGAATTTGTCAGATCAGTTATCGGTGTAAAAGATGCAAATAGCACAGAGTTTGATCCCAAAACCAGAAACCCTTATGTTATATTCATGCCCGAGGTTTGTCGTGTTCCTTTTCTTTTTTTAGAGTATTTGTTGATGGCCTCTGAACCCTCATTGAAAACAAACGCTAAAGAATTTGATAATTGTGCTGGTAGGGGTCGAAAACGCATATGGGTTGAACTATGAGACTGGGATCTCGTAGAACACACTTCCTTGTGAAGGACAGCAAGTCTGCAAAACTGTAAGAAGACCTTAACTGATGATTTTTTAAAACTGGACCTTGCATTTTCACAAGAGCTCTGATTACTATGTTGGAAACACGTTAGATTTGGCAATGTGGATTTCGTGGATGAGAGACATCGACATAGATATGAGGTTGGTTGAATATATCAATGATTTCCTACAAGTGAGTTATTTCACTGGTCATCTAACCTGATTGTGTTTTGCTTTTAATTTCATCTAGGTTAATCCTGAAGTAGTCAAGCAACTTGAGGAGGCGGGATTGGTTTTCGTTTGTAAAGATGGAACTGGCCAGAGAATGGAGGTTAGAAGCAGTTTATGTTTTGGATATATGTCGTATTATTCAGCTTAAGCAATTCCGATATGGCTATATATGTGTGAAGTTTTGAACCTCTCCTGTATATAACAGATAATCGAGCTTCCTAGCCATCCCTTCTTCATAGGAGTTCAGTTCCATCCCGAGTTCAGTTCAAGACCAGGGAAGCCCTCTCCTTTGTTTGAAGGTAGGTGGTTGGATACGTTCATCTGCATCATCTTCTTGGCTTACATGAGCTAACACGCTTTGTGTTGATGGTTCCTCCTATAAATAGGATTTATCGCGGCAGCTGCTGGGCAGTTGGATTCTTTTTTAACTCTTTCGCCCACACCACTCAAGAAGAAAATAATTAGGAGAATACCGATAGACTCTCCTTCACACAGAAAGACTCCCCGTCTTGTGCGTGCAGACTGTGGGAATGGTTCAGCTTCTGTCATCTATAACACTAACGCAGTGCTCTTATATGAGCATTGAGTAACTTCATCATCAACTGCATCAGAGGTGTGTATGGTCATATATTCCCTCTTTGTATGCTTGATCTGGATTTGTTTACTGTTCGTCATCAACGGTGTTAAAGAATTTTTATTGGGTCTTGAAATGGGCAGGTCATTATTTTTGTGGAGACCCTCGACAGAAGAAAAAAAGTGAATGATAGAGGTAGAGAAGGCGAGTTCAGTGAAGTACCCGAACCGACACTGGTTTTGTGGATTACTTAAAATTTTTAGGCTTCTCCTCTTCGCTTGTCTTAGCATAGGCGAGAGTGCATGATTGTATGTGTACTGTACATATATGTGTGGTTTTTGCTTTGTAATGTTGTTGTTGTTGATGTTGTTGTTGTTGTGTGTGATTTTGGATATTGCAACTCTCTCTATTCATACGAATACAAGAATATTGGCAGAACTATACAGCAAGATTCGAATGTCAATGTCAGTCATATTTAATTCATTTCATCTTCAGGAATCTTACACTGTTGTGGTCTTGTTTATATTTTTTTATTTTATTTCTATTCAAATCAAAATCAATCTTGGGAAAACAACAATTTAATCCAATCTCAAGAACATTGATATCATTTCTCGTAACATATCTCAACCACCATAAACAAACACGGATATGATGAACGCGAAAAGATCTGGATTAGGTTAGAATTCAATCCATGCTACTGCTGAATTCCACAAACTGCTTATATATTAGTTCCTACTATCTGAAACATCAATACAAACTGCATCTCAGGACACATCCATATACAACCTTGGTATGTACAACATCAGAAAACTCTATAAACCACTGTATCATTCTGCGTAGTCAGGAAACTCTATAAACCACGATATCATTCAGCATAGCCAGGAAATTCAATAAACCACTGTATCATTTCACTAAGGTGAAATGCCGAAAGAGCCAACCTTCATATTAGTTGCAACCACCGGGGGCTCAGCAGAATCGGTAGCAGAATGCATGAACCGGCCGTCTACAGTGAAATCGTCTTTCAAGATGATCTTGTAGCAGTAGCAGCTCTTCAAGTTCTGTTGGGTCTGGTAGCATTCATGCAAGGAATTTAGTGCAGGTATGATATAAAACACCTTTTCATAATGTCCAAGAAACTGTTTTCTATTTGTTCTCTTATTGCTGGCCTATCATAGTCATCTCGTCTTTCTAAACCTTGTTCAAGTTCAATAAGAAAGAGTTTCTTTTAAACATAGTACAGGAACCATTTCCTTGTTTTTCTTTTAGGTAACAAAAGAATGCCTAGATAAGGCTATCTCAATATGCAAGGCTGGAGTCGAATGGATACAGTACTATTTTTTAGTTTGGGTTTTTTTCGACATAACTTGAAATCAAATTGTTTTATTTATCTCAATGGTTGAAAAAAGTGTTGCGTTTTTTTAGTGTATGAGGTCAAAATGTTCTATCTATCCAGGTCAAAATGTGTATGTGAGTCTTACAGTTACTGAGTTACAACACCTAACATGTAAATTACACAATGTACATCTAACATTTTAAATGGAGTTTTTGACATTTAATTACTTTATTAGGCTTTACATAATTACAATGCTCGTTACAATTTACACAAGTGATATATCACAGCAAATCTTGCAGCACCTAAATAGATTTTCTTGTATTGTATAGCCAAATTTGAACCAAGAAGGTTAAGCTGTAATGTACATTGATTTAGAATTTCCCATGCTAGCTAGCTACCATCTGAATGCCCAAGAAGGACCAATGGTTAAGATCTCTTCCGCGTTAATGGCAACTTCAGATCTGAACATCCGAAACATCTCAATAGCATTTGAACTCACCCGAGGACATCCATTCATATGCAGCACTGAAAGCCGCTTACACCCATCTCTAAGAGCCTGCAAACCTTGATCACACAGATTCCAGTAGCGGTTCACATGAAGTGTTTTTAAACTATGGCAGTTCAAGGCGATACTCTGCCATCCTGAGACCCTAACCTCATGGCACAATGCCAGGTTCCACTCTTGCAAAGACGGACAGCCCTTCACAATGGCTGAAATAGACTCATCTTTGACTGATCTACACAACCGCATATTCAGAAACCTTAGCCTCATTCCAAACCCTACCCCGATCACCCCTAGCCCATCCCCATGAACACACCAACTCAAGCTTGAGATGTTTAGATACTCCAATCCACCACCACTAACAATACCTGTTATCCCATCAGGCTCAAGCTGGCAAGACTCAGCTTCTAGATAAGCTAGACTTTTTGAGGAGCCTCTAAATCCAGTCCCATTAATTTGCGAACAGTACGATATTCGGATGGCAAAGAGACGGGGACAATTTTGAAAGACAGCTTCTATCCCATGGTCACTGATTTCTGAACAATAAATGAAATTGATATCTTCCAGGAATGCGCATGATTTAGCCAACCTCTACAGGCCAACATCAGTAACATTACAACGATAGAGGCTTATACCCTTCAGCAAGGAGCAACCATTCACAAAATACGAAAGGCCATCATCTGAGACACCAGAACAGCAATCCAGGTTGAGAAATCTCAAGTTAGAAACACAACCTTGAACTTTCTTTAGGCTTGAATCATCAAGCTCCGTGCATCCAGACAAGGATAGAGATTGCAAATGCCTGAAACGGGTAAGCAGCCTGTGCAATTGGAGAGTACCAATGGTGGAAGTCTTAAATCTCAATGGTGAAGCGATCTTCGCTAGGGTGAATGAACTCAAGAACTGTAAAGATGTACGATTATAGTTCTGAATGTGCAGCCACCTACGGCAAGTCAGGCCAAATGCTTCACGATCTAATTCACTACCAAGTGACTGAAAGACAAAGGTTAAGCAATCATCTGGAAGATCCATAATGGTTGTAGAAGAATTGGTACAAGGATGGTCCATGATTGTAGGGCTGTCACCCAACATTTTGGACTCTATGCAATTCCAACGGCGATGCGGATGTGGAACTGTAACAAAAATGCACTTTCTGAAAACTAAAGAGGACTCAGCATCTAGGTTGGCCACAACAAACCACTCATTCCAGCAGACTCAAGATCTCCCATTCTGAAACCGAGAAAAGATGCGGCCAATACAGAACCTTACACAATCGCCCCAAATCAGGCAAAATCAAATCAGATTGCATCCTAAAATGACACCAACCTTCAAGCTCCTGAGACAAGAATGAGAAAAACTGATGAAAAATTAGTATCAACCATAATCACATTGGATTATTTACATTCTTTCACAAATATCAAATCGTTTCTCTTCAATTTAGACTCAATTGAACCAAAATCAGCTCATTCCATTCCGTTTCCTGTCCCAATCAGCTTATAGCATTAAAAAACTTTCCTTTGTATAAACAATTATCATCTAAAATCCCTGTGCAACTGCACGGTTTCAGATCATTACCGCATATAACATTACAAAATAAAAAAAATAACCTCAAACTTCGTTCCAGCATAATCACAAACAAATTTCATTTAAAAAAAACCCATGAAATTCATGTTCATAGAAAGGGGAAAACATGATATGAATCCGGCGAATGAACTTGCGAGCTCTGAAAATGAAGATTTCAAAAACATCGGAAGCGAAGAACAAAAATCGGAGTTACCTCTCGATGTAGTTCAGGTCTCTCAATCGAGATTTCAAAGAGACCGGTGGATGAACGAAAATTCAGAGGCACGGATAGAGCGGGGGGAGGGAGATTCTTCCGGCTATATGCCGTCTCCGTTGCCAATAAAAGGAAACAAGGGAATATTTGGGCTCAACTTTAACTCTCTGATCCAATTAGAGGCCCATTAAGTTTTTTGGCCCAACATTATTGTTTTAGTTTTAAAATTAAAAATGAAATGAATGAACAAAGGGATCGGGAAAACCGAAACCCTACCTCATATAAGATTCGGCTTGTCATTCCAGCTGAGCCGCCCCTGCCTATCTCCGTATCTGCTTGCTTCGATCATCTGCAGCCATGGTAAGCTCTTTGATTCTCCATCGCTTACTCGCTTCAGTTATCAATTTAGGTTGAATGTTGTATGTTGGAGATTGATTCGATTCCAGTATCGTTCCTGTTGGAAGTTGACATGGTGCATTACGGGATTCAGTGTCCTTTTTTCTAGTGTCACCGATTTGAACAATTTAAATTAATTCCAAGATATAGCTTGCCAATTACGGGATTCGCGTTTAACTGCGGGATGCGATTTCGCTTTTATGAAGTGGAATGACTGTTCGCCTTCACTCGCTTACGTCGTTTTGGCTATTTGTGATTTTACATGATTTGGATTTCATAGGTTTCGGTAGTTGTGAGAGTGAACCTTGTTGGAATAGAAAATAAAAATCTTTTAGTGAGAAAAGGGATTTGATTCAATTCATGCTTATTGAATCACGTTTTCTGGTTCTGTTTGTAAGATGCCGAAGTGCATTGTGTTTGGGAGTAAAAAAATCGTGTTTAATTAAAAGATATCGTGTAAGCTTATGAAATTATTCTCGTGAAGGCTCTCATCTAATATGAAACACGAATACAAATTGGCTAACAATATTTACAAGCAAATAAAGAGTGCACAGGAAAGTGCTACATATCACATACATTATTTTTAGTGTATTACAAGCTTGTATACTAAAGTATGTATAAATAGAATACAAATGCCCAGTGTCGGAAATAAATAAATAAATAAATAAAATAGCGAAATTGCCGAGAGCGCAAAGGGGCGAGTGTCTCGAAATCCCGACGTCAGTCCGGCTCTTCATTCAACCTGCAAAGGAACCAACATTAATTAGTGGGTCTGAAAGAAACGCATTTGAAGACTAAAGGTTGGGCTTCTTGATGGCAGGCCCAACACAATTCCAGAAGAAATATCCAGATTCATTTGGTTGCCAAATTTGATAAGAGAAATTAACAAATTGGATATGTGAGCAGATATTCCGTATCTTCTATAAACATAAAAAAAAACTGAAAAAATCAGCAGTTAAAAAGAAAAAAAAGAGAAGATACGTGTTTTATCTTGAAAGGAAAATAAAGATATCTTGAAGGAGAGCAATTCGGGATCTATCCTATTCCTTTCCCTATGAAAGAGGGATAAGTCTAGGGTTGAAAAGGAGAACAGATGGACGGCTGCAAAAAAAAAAAGCACACAAAGCAAGAAAAGCTGCAGAGAAAAAAAAGAAGCCATCGCCACAAAGAAGAGCAACAAGGTAGTTCTCTCAGCATTGGTTCCTATCGACTCTCGGAACCCCGCCCTTGCAAACTCACTGGCTTTCGCTTGTGGCCTGGGTTTCGGAGTCAACAAATACCTCCAAAGGAAGACGAAGCTCTGTCAAGATGGACTCTCGAAACCCCGCCCTTGCAAAGTCACTGGCTTTCGCTTGTGGCCTGGGTTCCGGAGTCAGCAAATTCCCTCAAACAAAGTCGAAGGGTTGCCGAAATCGATCCACGAAACCCCGCCCTTGCAAAGTCACTGCCTTTCGCTTGCGGTCTAGGTTTCGGGATCAACAAGCAACTCGAAAAGAGGGCAAAATGCTGCCCAATTCTTCTAAACATGCCAACAAGTTCACACAAATGGCAAACAAGTCTCAAGCAAACAAAAGGAGACAAATTCAACGCAGCAAATCGAGTCAGTTCAATTGCACACAAGGCGAACTCATCAAATCAAAATCGATTCACGAAACCCCGCCCTTGCAAAGTCACTGGCTTTCGCTTGCGGCCTGGGTTTCGGAATCAGCAAATCGCCCTTAAAAAAAAGCCGAAACGCTGCTGGATTTTGACTGGCCAAGTCGACTAATTCATACATACAAACCGCAAGCAATTTCAAACAAGGCAAAAAGAACAAAAAATTCACTGCAACCATGAAGTTAGAAAAAAAAAAAAGCAAACAAATTTCTGATCTAAACAAATTCCCAAGTCAAAGAAGTTCAAGCATCCAGATTTCGGAGTCACAATTGGCCTAAAAGCACAAAGATTGACTATTCTGTCACGTTGGCATCACAAACATATTCGGATTGCTACAAAATTGCAGTGTTAAAAAAAAAGGGAAACGTTGCTCAAATTGTCCTAGATAAGCCCGCTGATTCACACAGCAGTAGAAGAAGATTCAAAGTGAACATATTTTCTTCACAAATCGAATCAGTCCAAACTAACTAGGTTCATGCGAAAAGAAATAATCAAGCAGGCTCTTTCTCTACTGTTTCAGAGAAAAGCACAAAGCATATGCAGTCTGTCTTCCTATCCTCGGCTATTCTAAACTGAATTACAAATTTCAAACACAAGAAAGCAAACGGCAGAAACCAAAAGAAAATAAAAATCAAATCTTCAGTAAAAAAGAAGTTGATTGATCAAGTATACCTGATTCCAGCTTGCTGCGCCCCTTCCTTTCAATCGCTCGAAGTCGGACCTTAGCGCTCCCTTGTCGATCGGTCCTAATTCGATCGACCCCAAATTGCACAAATTAAAACCCTAAAATCGCAATTTGAAAGCAAAATCAGTTGAGCTTTAAAATTGAGCACTCAATTGAGAAGAGATTCATGTGAGGATCTTAAAATCTAGACCGGAAATCGCCTACAAGTCGAATTGAATACGAAATTCGGAGCTAAAACAAAAAAAAAAAATCCAAACCGTACCTAGTCGGGGAGATGCGAGTTGAAATTACTCCTGGGACTCGTCCCGGAGTTGGGAGATCCTGGTTCGTGCCCAGTCGTCAAGACGGTCTTGCTCCGCCTTCCTCCGCTTCGATCGCCCAAAGCCACAGGCTCAGGGTTGTGCGTCGAAGGCCACTGCTGTCAACGAAGGCCCGTCGGTGCTCTCCTGACTGTCAATGTCGCGAGGAGGAAGATGTTAAACTTTAACCTGCAAATATTAAAATTAATAGTAAACGACGTCGTTTGCAATGTTAAAAAAAAATAGGTGTTGTGGATTCCACAATCCGGTCAATCCCGTCACTCCCACCATGGCTTAAGGCCGGTTTTTTTTTTATATATATAAAAAAAACAACTCCTTTTGCCGAAGCAACTCACGTTTGTTGAAAGAAATTTTGTGTAATTACAAAATTGACCCACTAAAATATAAGAATTATACTCGGCATAAATTATGAATTGGGTTTGACAAAAATCGTAAAGTTAAACTCGCAAAATTTTATCGCCAGTATATTCCAGTGGGTCGACCTCAAAATTGAACTCTAAACGAGGGAAAAGAA
This sequence comes from Persicaria maculosa, assembly GCA_963922045.1. Lineage (NCBI taxonomy): Eukaryota > Viridiplantae > Streptophyta > Magnoliopsida > Caryophyllales > Polygonaceae > Persicaria > Persicaria maculosa. The sequence continues at coordinate 255,208 of OY998254.1, read as the reverse complement.
AACGGAGTAAATTAAATGTCACCAAATTCAAACGGTTCTTAAAAAGAACTACGTGAAGACTTGATGCTCTTTTACGAGTTACGTAGGAAATCCGATGTTAAAATTCAAATATACATTGGATCCAGTCGCACATCTCAAATTAAATTAAATTTGTCCTTAAAAGAACTACGGGTGGTTTGATCCCGTTCCAAACGGGTACGTAGGACATTCGACATAAAGCTTAAGCTCGTCGGGTTCAATCACCAAAACCCAAAAATCAAATCAATTTAAATACTCTGAACTACGTAAGGCTTGATTCTCTTCCAAGAGATACGTAGGCAACCTGTTAAAATTCGGGTGCAGCCCAAATCACCAAACCCACTCAAGTCTTGGTGTCGATACAACTTCGAATCAAGAGGATAACCAAAAGGGGTCGAACTCAAATTCTAGAGATTAAATAAAATATGTTTTACAATTATTCGCGCATTTTTGTTCAACATATTTTTGGCACGCCCAGTGGGACCCTTTTTGGCTTTTCATCTCTTAGTCGTGTTGATGCTAATATTTGCCTTTTTTTTTATTTGTAGGGAAAAAATGGCACCAAGAGCTATTGTCAACTTCAACGAATTACCTGCTACCTTTCTCGTGGAGGGTGGCCGCTGGTTGAAGAAGAGATCGTTTAAGGTCCAGTTCGACGTGACTAGGGAGTCGATCACCGCTGAAATCCCAACTGACAACAGCTTCGAAGCTATCAGGGACGATGTAACCGGCGGGGAGGAGCTCAATCCTAGGCCTGCTCGTGGGCCAATCATTTGAGTTATCAAGAGAAACGGTAACTCGGCTAAGGTCTCAAAGCCAGCTGTGAATGAGGCGAAGAAGGAAAACAAGCCTCGCAGAAAGAGGGGGCGCAAATGTGGTTCCCAACGTAGAAAGACAGGAGCGCTTCGCAAATTGGCTCGTTCCCCTGCTCTGGAACAGGCCAATGCAACACTGTGGAGAGCTGCCAAGGATCTTATCGATAGCCCAAAGAAAATTTTCTTTGGGTCTATCCCTATCAATATGGACAATGTAGTACAGGTTTTGGTTACCTCTTGTTCTGATGAGGAGGCCGAGGCTATATCCTCAACTGTCAAGGCTCAAAAGGCCAATGTTCCAGAGGTTGGGGTATCAAAGCCGGCCAAGCCTCAAAAGGAGACATCTAAGGCTTCTCAAGTCGAGAAGAAAGGAAAGGGTCTAGCTGTAGCCGATAAATCAACGTCGCTTTCTACCCAGTTAGAAAAATGTGAGCGGCGAGTGACAAGGTCTATGTCTAAGGCCGAGTCATATGCTAAAGTGACCACCCAATCTTCAAATCCAGAAACGGTTCAAGAAGAAAAACATAATTCCCCATTATATGGGGACTCTACTTCTTTGTTTCGAGAGGAGGATTTTCTGCTTGTCGCAAGTGAGGGAGGGTCATCCAATGACTCTGAAGAAGAAGTTGAAAGCATGCCAGTTCTAGTGACTGGGGCAACAAGCACTGAAGAGCAGCTCCAGGAATCACAAAAGAAGCTAGAGGAGAGGGATGCTAAAATTAAATTGCTCATGGACCAGCTCCAACAGAAAAATTCGGAGAGCAGGCAAGAGCAAAATTCGGGGAATAAGCAAGAGACTCCCAACGCGGGAGAAAGCAGTGCTTCTGTCTCTCCTCTTGAAATAAAAGAATGGATCGCACAGGGGATCCGAGAGTTCAAGATTTCTCAGAGCCCACCGGTGATCGGTTATAGAAAACCTTATCCTGCGGAGTTCGACGCGATCCCATTTCCTCCGAACTAACAAAGGCCGAATTTTGATAAATTTGACGGCCTCAATGGGTCCCCGCGTGAACATCTAGCTCACTTTTACTCGACATGTGGAGAAACTGCCTTGAGTGATCAGCTACTGATAAGACAATTTGTCCAATCACTACGGGGATCCGCGTTCACATGGTATACTCAGCTTCAACCTGAGTCTATCCATACATGGGACGAGCTGCAAAGGGAGTTCCTAGCTCAGTTCGTGAGCTCGAAAGCCAAGGTGTCCATCATGGATCTGGCTAATACACAACAAAGACCCAATGAGTCCGTAAATGACTTTATCGCAAGGTGGAGAAGTTTAAGACTTCAATGCTCGGAAAAATTGAGCGAAGAGGCATGCGTGCAGATGTGTGTCAACAATCTACTCCCAGAGCTTGCTATACATGTCGGTAGTGCAGAACCCCGTGCTTTTGATACATTGGTTTCAAAGGCCTGCAATGTTGAGCGTCAACTAGCTCGGCGCAAACCCGTAGCAAGCCGACCTCAGATCAATGAGACGAGGAAGGATGACAACAAAAAGTCACCAAAAAGAGGAGAATCCATGGCTACGTTCATCAAGCCTCGTGGGAAATCCGCTGGAAATAATCCTAAAGCGCAAGAAAAGGGGCAAGCTAAAGAGCCCGTTAAAAGACTGTCTCTCGAAGAGAGAAAGCAGAAGAAGTATCCCTTTGACGATGAAGATGTGAGAGGGATATTCAATGAGCTTATGACGGAGAATATGTTGTCACTCCATGAGCCAAAGAGGCCAAACGAGGCTAATAAAACGGGTGATCCAAAATATTGCCCTTATCATCGCATTGTTAGTCATCCTCTCGAAGACTGCTATGTGTTCAAAGACATCGTGGAACGGATGATCAACAAGGGAGAAATTGAAATCGAAGGTGCAAGCTCCTCAAAAGGCCAAGCAGCCTCGTCAAACCCCATCTCTATAGTAGAGGAGGTTGAGTTTATTCCTTCACCAAATGACATCCCTACAGTGTCATTACCCCCGAAGCCAGTCCCCGTGCAATTTCAGGTGCGTGACAAAGTGCGCACTGTATGGGCATATCCTGACATGCCAAGGGAAGAACTAGGTTGTCCGACCTTATACGAGGTCCTAATGCAGTCAAACATTGAAAAATCATTTTCACACGACGAAGAAGGTGGAGATGGTTCTAAGTGGCAGGTTTGTCTAAGCCGAAAGAAGTCTCATCCAAGGAGTACCCGACACACCGGACCTACATGCTTTAGAATGATCGGTAGAAAGCCCGAGAAGAAAAGTAAGAAAAAGAAAAATAAGAACAAAAACAAGAAGAACAAGAAATCAGAAAATGATTCTGATGAAGAGTATATTCAGCCTATACGCCAGATCATTACTCTGAAAGACTTTATTCCGAAAGAGCTCTTGGAAAATGATTTTTCTGAAGAGGAGTTATTTTGGGAAGAAGAAATTGTCCAATGTTGCATGGCCACATGGGCCGAAAAAGTTGAGGAAGAAGAGTTAGAGGCTGATGAAGTTACTCTTCGTTCGGGAAAGAATTTGCCACCTCTTAAGCCCAAGGAAAAAGGGAAAGGGAGGGGGTCACTTGTCATTGAGACTCCAAATGCTACAAATTTTGAGGAGGCGGTTGAAAAGGAGACTCCTACATTGGGTCAGAAAGACCAGGAAGCTGGGGCGTCCGCCCAAAAAGATGTCGTGCCACGGAGGTCTGTGTTGCTTCGTAAAGCTTCTTTTAAGGAGCAAGTGAAGTACGACGTGATCGGCCATTTAAAGCGCATTCCTGCACGCTTAAGTGTATATGACGCATTACAAATGTCGACCGATTTAAGGAAGGCCTTGATTCAGGCCCTCATGGATCCGGAAGATTACAAAGACCAAGTGGATCGAGTTGAGGTTGATGAGGTGGCTTTGCCCACTCCATCTCAATGTGCTTCATGCATGGCATCCATAACGTTCTCCGACGGAGACCTCCAATTAGGAAGCACCGATCACAATAGACCCTTATATGTCACGGGTACGATTGGAGATGCAAAAATCAACAGAATCCTGCTCGATTGTGGATCTGTGGTGAATCTGTTGCCTTTACGAGTCTTGGAGGCAATGGGATTGACCATCGATCATTTGTCGCCCACATTGCTCACCATTCAAGGTTTCAACCAGGTGGGACAAAAAGCTTTGGGCGCCATTGCCTTGAAAGTGGTTCTGGATGATCTCTACAAGGATGCTCTTTTCCATGTCATTGACGCTGGAACCTCCTATAATGCTTTACTAGGGAGGCCATGGCTCCACGCCAGCAAGTCGATTGCTTCTACACTTCATCAGTGCTTGAAGTACATCGATGAAAATGGAAATGAAAGGACTATTCGTGGCGATAGTGATCCTTTTCAAGGTGAAAGCGTTAATTACGCAGACGCCAAATTCTACAAGACTGTTCACTCTAACTCCAACCCACGTATGGAAGTGAAAGAGGAGGGTAAAAGTGTCAGTCGTCAAAAGGGAGCAATGGACCAAGAGGAGTCCCCGTCACCCAAGGTCTCTCTTGCCCGAAGAAGAGAAGAGCCAGAGACACGTACGAAGGTGTTATTCAAGTATACACCCAAGGATAAGAGACAACCCGGCCAGAAGCCATTGAGTGCGGCAGAGAAGGCTATGCACTCCCTAATGACAAGCTACACTTGTCCTTTCCGCAAAATCGACCAGTCCATTCCAAGGAAGAAGTTGGTCATTCAAAGGAATTTCGGAGATAAAAGAAATGAAAATGTAAGGGTGGTGTTCACGGGTGACTCTTCTAAGGCACCAGTCGATCAGGTCTTTTCAAAGCATCATAAGGCCGTCAAAGTTAAGGCGACAAGACCTCTATTAAAAAGCAAAGCTTCGTGGAAATCCCTCAATGAGATCTCGATGGATGATCTACAAATCTCTCAAGAGGGGGAGTTATTGTCTGCCAAAGTCTTGGAGCCTATGACTCTAACAAGCCAAGAGCAAAATATGTTCTCACAAGACGCAACAAATGCACCTCGAGTCACAGTTTTCAAAAGACTTGGGACATATGTTCCAAAAGCTTCTGTGTTCGAGAGGCTTGGAAGAGTTAACGTGCCTAAAAACAAGAGGGCCAACACCAAGAAGACCAGAAAGTGGAAGCTGAAGAATTGGGAGCCAGAAACCTCCACTTACGAAGATGAGGATCCCATGGATGCTCAAACAGAAGAAGTAAATATGGTGTTGACCTATACAAGGAGTGAGCCAAGTGAAGATCCTCAGGATTTTCTTAATGTGGTCCAACCTGCTCCGCCAGAAATGGAAGATGGAGGTCAAGCCACGGTCGACAAACTACAAGAGATCAACTTGGGGACTACAGAAGATCCTAAGCCCGTATTCGTTAGTGCTTTGCTAACAGAAGAAGAAAGAGGATCATACGAGCATCTTCTCACCGAATATAGAGATGTGTTTGCTTGGGGATATCAAGACATGCCTGGTTTGGATCCTAAGGTGGCTATGCACAAGCTATCTGTCTCCGAAGAGGAAAAGCCAGTAAAGCAAGCTCAACGTCGTTTTCGGCCCGAGCTGACAGTGCAGATTAAAGCTGAAGTCAACAAGCTCATTGAGGCTGGATTCATTCGTGAGGTCCAATACCCAATCTGGTTGGCAAACATTGTTCCCGTCAAGAAGAAGAACGGCCAACTACGTATCTGTGTGGATTTTCGGGACTTAAATGAAGCATGTCTCAAGGATGAATTCCCTCTTCCAATAACCGAGTTATTGGTTGATTCCACTACGGGTTTTCAAACCTTATCCTTCATGGATGGATTCTCAGGGTATAATCAGATTAAAATGCATCCCGAAGACGAAGAGTTAACGGCTTTCCGGACACCTCTAGGCACGTATTGCTATACGGTAATGCCTTTTGGTCTGAAAAATGCGGGAGCGACCTATCAAAGGGCTATAACGGTGATCTTTCATGATCTGCTTCACAACACCATTGAGTGCTATGTGGATGACCTTGTGGTGAAAACAAAGAAAAGAGAGGATCATTTGGATGATCTCAAGAGAATCTTCGAGAGGTTGCGAAAACACCAATTGAAGATGAATCCCCTCAAATGTACCTTTGGTGTAACTTCAGGCAAGTTTCTTGGCTTCATTTTCCAAGGACGGGGCATAGAAATCGACCCCGATAAAATCAAGGCAATCGTGCAAATGCCAGCCCCGAGGAATCTCCGTGAGTTGCGAGGTCTACAGGGCAAACTTGCCTACATCCGGCGTTTCATTTCAAATTTGACGGGGAGGTGTCAGCCCTTTCTAAGGTTGATGAAGAAAGATGTTCCATTCATATGGGACCAAGCATGTCAAAATGCTCTCGACAGCATTAAGAAATACTTGACTGACCCGCCAGTCCTCATGGCACCAGTTCAGGGAAAACCCTTAGTCCTGTACACCGCAAGTCTTGAGTGGTCGTTAGGGGCAATGCTAGCCCAAAATAATGATGAAGGAAAGGAAAATGCCTTGTACTACATCAGCCGAACGATGGTTGGGGCAGAATTAAATTATCCTGCTATGGAGAAGATATGTCTGGCGTTGATCTTTTCTATCCAAAAGCTACGACATTATCTCTTGTCCCTTCAAATCACATTAATCTCCAGAGCTGATCCTTTGCAATACATTTTGTCCAAGACGGTGTTGTCAGGAAGACTAGCTAAATAGGCTATGCTTCTGGCTCCCTTTGACATCAAGTTTGTGCCTCAAAAGGCGGTCAAGGGGCAAGTCATAGCTGATTTCTTAGCCGCCCATCCTACTCCCGATAATGAGGAGTTAGTGGATGATTTGCCAGATGAAGAAGTCTTCATGACAGAAGAAAAATCCTGGCAGTTATACTTTGATGGTGCTGCAAAGAGAAGAGGGGCAGGAGTAGGCATAGTATTCATCACCCCAACCGAGAGAATAGTGCCTTATTCATTTTCTCTTTTAGAGAACTGCACAAACAACGTGGCAGAATATGAGGCACTCATCATTGGACTAGAGGTAGCTCTTGAGATGAACGCTGACCCATTAAAGGTGTTTGGTGACTCTCAGATAGTAATCAGGCAGCTGAATGGCCAGTATGAAGTCAAAAACAAAAATTTGCTTCTTTTGCATCAAAGAGCCAGACATCTCATGCACCAGTTCCGTCAGATAGAAGTCGTGCATATATCAAGGTCCGAAAATGACCAAGCAGATGCATTGGCTAAATTGGCCGCGTCACTGACATTGCCAAGTGAAAGAGAAATCGAAATCACAATCGGGGAGCGACATTTGCTTATGTCAACTTTGGAGCGAGCCGAGCCCAAGGAAGAGGTGGGTGTCGTTTCCGTATATGAAGTTGAGGAAGAAACAGACTGGCGACAACCACTCATTGAGTATCTACGCCATGGAGTCCTTCCTGATGATACTAAAAAGAGAGTGGAAGTTAAAAGGCGAGTGTCAAGGTTCCTACTTAAGAATGACACTTTGTATCGAAGGACATTCGATGGAATGTTATTAAGATGCTTGTCAAATGAAGAAACAAAATATATCCTCGCAGAAACCCACGCTGGGGTATGCGGAGCGCATCAAGCCGGTCCAAAATTAGCTAGTCAAATCAAAAGACTAGGCTATTATTGGACAACAATGGTGAAGGATGCCATGGATTTTTCTAAAGCTTGTCATGCTTGTCAAATTCACAGCGACTTCATACACCAGCCTCCTCAATTGTTGCACCCAACTACTTTGTCATGGCCATTTAATGCATGGGGTCTTGACGTTATAGGGTGTATAAAGCCATCGTCCTCTCGAGGACACCAGTATATTCTGGCTGCTACAGATTACTTCTCAAAATGGGCAGAAGCCATACCATAGAAGGAAGTGGGAGCTAAAGAAGTCGCTAACTTCATAAGGACTCACTTGATCTATCGATATGGAGTTCCTTCAAAAATCATCTCAGAAAACGCTCTCTACTTCAAAAATCAGATGCTGGTGAAGTTGAGCGAGAAGTTTGGGTTTAAGCATAGCTTCTCATCGAGCTATAACCCATCATCAAATGGTCAAGCTGAAGCGTTTAATAAAGTGCTGTGCAAGATACTAAAGAAGATGGTGTCAAAATCCAAAAGAGATTGGCATGAACGGCTGCCGGAGGCATTATGGGCCTATCGGACAACAACGCGAACATCGACTGGTTGTACGCCTTACAATTTAGTCTTTGGGTCTGAAGCTGTTCTACCATTAGAAATTCAGTTGCCATCTCTCAGAGTTGCAGTGCAGCTCACCGACCCGGAGGAGAATGTCAAGATTCGTCTGGCCGAGCTCGAAGCATTGGATGAGCACCGGCTAGCAACACAACAAAAACTTGAAATCTACCAGGCCCAAGTGGCTGGGGCATTCAATAAAAGGGTCAAATTTCGCTCATTCGTTGTTGGTGACTTGGTCCTTACCATTAGGCGACCAATTGTGGTCAACCGAAAATCCCAAAGAAAGTTTCAAGCAAAATGGGAAGGTCCTTATGTGGTGACCAAAGTTTTCCCTAAAGGGGCATATGAACTCTCAAATGCCGAAGGTGAAGTGGTATACTCCTGCGTGAATGGAAAATTCGTGAAGAAATATTTCACGTGAAGCCTCGAGAGTGAAAATGCTCAGAACTACGTCATGACTTGATCTCCAATAAGGAGTACGTAGGACGTTTGACAATCAAAATACGTCAAATTCAGTCGCAAAAAAAAAAACAAAAAAAAACAAAAAACAAAAAAACTGGGTTCGCAGATGATAGTCAAAGCGTTTGGGAAACCCTTCCTAGAAGGTGGGCCCAGATGATTTGAGTGATGTGGTAAAAAAAAAAAAAAGATTCCAGCTCAATGAAAGAAGAAGGATGGACTTGAAATTAGTCCGAAACCGAAGCACCCTGTCGAATATGTGAAGAAAAGGGTGCCTAAAATGAACTACGAACGAGTTGATCCCTCATAAAAAGGGTACGTAGACAATCTAGCTAGTCAAGAATGCTAGATGCAGCCCCAAAAACAAAAACAACATCAATCTCCCCCTTTCCACGGGGATACAAGTGCAATGTCTCGAGATTGGTCAACGATGATCAAACTTACACTGGTCGTCGCGTGAAAATTACGCTTATTCAGAATGAAACACCCCATATGCGAGCTCCATATTGTCCCGTCTCAAAGGCCAAAGCAAATGAGATCAAAAGATCAATGCGAACTTTGAATCTGTTCGACAAACTTCTCACAAATTCAAAGTTCGGGGGCATCTGTTTGGGAGTAAAAAAATCGTGTTTAATTAAAAGATATCGTGTAAGCTCATGAAATTATTTTCGTGAAGGCTCTCATCTGATATGAAACACGAATACAAATTGGCTAACAATATTTACAAGCAAATAAAGAGTGCACAGGAATGTGCTACATATCACATACATTATTTTTAGTGTATTACAAGCTTGTATACTAAAGTATGTATAAATTTAATACAACTGCCGAGTGTCGGAAATAAATAAATAAATAAATAAAACAGCGAAATTGCCGAGAGCGCAAAGGGGCGAGTGTCTAGAAATCCCGACGTCAGTCCGGCTCTTCATTCAACCTGCAAAGGAACCAACATTAATTAGTGGGTCTGAAAGAAACTCATTTGAAGACTAAAGGTTGGGCTTCTTGATGGCAGGCCCAACACAATTCCAGAAGAAATATCCAAATTCACTTGGCTGTCAAATTTGATAAAAGAAATTAACAAATTGGATATGTGAGCAGATATTCCGTATCTTCTATAAACTCTATAATAAAGAATCTTCGAAATTCAGTCACAAAAATCCAGAATATGTGAATTATAATTCTTTATTTTGGAGAATTGTTTAGAAAAGCGCTTTGGTATGCTCTAATAAGTAATACTCCTAATTGGTGAACTGATGCAATATGCGAATTCCCTAAGCTAGAGAGAAATTTGGATATACTCAACTGGTTTGCCACACACAGCAAATCAGCCTGCATCCTAAATTGTAAATCAACTGGTTGTCTTTGTGGAATCTCATTCTAAAATCAAATCAGCATGCATCCTAAATTGTAAATTTGGCACCAACATTGAAGCTTCTTAGACTAAAAACTTACTTCAAGCTTGTCGCCAGTTTGAAACATGTTTTTCTTAAATTCGTTTAGTTTCAAATAAGCAACTCTTTCTGTTGTCCAATAAATAATCATAATAATTCCAGTAAGATTACACAATGTTGATAATTGAAATTTTAGGGAAACTTTGAGATTGGATATGCTATGGTCCGGTGATACCGGATTTCGCATATGCTCGGGCTATGTAATTTCAATGTTTGGATTAATGTTGGTATGTTCTATTCGAATATAATTGGGTTTGAGTTGTTATTGAATGTAGATTATTTGGGTTGTATCGAATTTTGATTCGATGTCGGGACTCGGGAATGTAAAGTCGGTTTTCTCGGGTCCGATCGGGTATTGTCATGTCGCTCTACCCCTCTACCCTAGACCGGCGTGGCGTGGAAGGGAGATTTTGGGCATTGGGATTGGGCTGAATGTGGGCCGAAAGTTTCCGTTGGAGGCCCCAACGATTCTTGTTGGCCCAAATAACTGAAGTCGCATAAAATATAAATCCGAAAAACAGCGAAACCCTAAACCCTCATATAACAATCGGATTGTCCTTCCCGCTGAGCCGCCCGCCCCCTCCTATCTCTGTATCTGCTGCTTCGATCCATCTGCAGCCATGGTTAGTTAGCTCTTTCTGTCTTCATATCTTACTCGCTCCGATTTGGTGTTCAATTTTGTATGTCGGAGTTTGCATTTCATTCCAATTGGAGTTGCATTTCGGGATTGAATGTCATTTTTCCATTTTCGTAGATATAAGTTGATTTGTAAGATGTAAGTTCAATTCGGGGGTTCTTGGTCGATCTTTCATAGGTTTTGGTTGCATTATGATGGAAGTTGTGTTATGATAGGTTTCTGTTTGTGAGATGCCCGAGTGCATTGTTTGGTGGAACATCATGTTTGCTGTTCAATTTTTTTTTTTGCTAGGTCTTTGTTAAATCTCAAAAGTCCAGGGCCTACTTTAAGAGGTTCCAAGTCAAGTACAAGAGAAGGCGAGGTGAATTGATTCTTCATATTTCCTCTCCATGTCTTCCTGAAAGCAAGTTTCTTCAAAGTATTAATATGTTGATTCGATGAAATGTGCCTCCTTAATGACGATGATGGAGAGGGAAAGACTGACTACCGTGCCAGAATTCGCCTGATTAATCAGGATAAGAACAAGTACAACACTCCCAAATACAGATTTGTTGTGCGATTTGTATCCTTATTTTTGACTCATTGGTATTCATATTGCGCTCTTTGCTTTTTCTTAGATACTTGACAAAGCTGTGCTGTTCTTAATTGTTAATGAGGGTTTCTCTTATAATTAAGTAGTAAGCTTCTTTGGTTCTTTTTTTGACAAGGTGGTGAGCTTGCTGGTGTGACTTTAACCTTGATATTTTGCTTGTGACTTGCTGCTGGACTTTTTGTTTGATGGTGTGACTTAACCTTGAAGTCTTTTGATTCTTGAACTACCATGTTTTGTTGCTGGACTTTTTTGTTTTTTGTATGAACGTAGTTTCCACCTTGACTCAATTAATAGACCAACAAAGATATCACTGCTCAAATTGTTTCTGCTACCATAGCTGGGGACATGATCCTTGCAGCTGCCTATGCTCACGAATTGCCTCGCTATGGACTTGAAGTGGGACTTAGCAACTATGCTGCAGGTGGGTTTTGATTACCTTTTTCGCTTATTTACTACTAAGGTTTTTTTTGTTCTAACTTTTAACATCATTTTTTTGTCTCAGCTTATTGTACTGGACTGTTGTTGGCCTGTCGGGTGCTGAAACAGCTTGAAATGGATGAAGAATATGAGGGTAATGTTGAAGCTACTGGGGAAGATTTCTCTATTGAGCCTGGTGAGAGCAGGAGGCCTTTCCGTGCTCTCCTTGATGTTGGGCTTCTGAGGACCACCACGGGCAATCGTGTTTTTGGTGCTCTCAAGGTACCCATAGATATAGTCTGTCTCTTTAACATTGCTGTAGCCTCGGCTTATTCTGCCAAATTACCTCTTAATACTTGGACCCATATGTTTTCTGTTGTAAGATTGTCCAACTTCTATAATTGCTATTCTTTTGCTAATAACTGTTTATTATTCCTCAGGGTGCACTTGATGGTGGACTCGATATTCCTCATGGTGAAAAGCGTTTTGCTGGATTCAGCAAGGACAATAAGCAACTAGATGCTGAGGTCCACCGCAAGTACATCTATGGTGGGCATGTTGGCGACTACATGAGCTGGAATCTTTTTTTTTTTTACCGCATCACTCAAATCATCTGGGCCAACCTTCTAGGAAGGGTTTCCCAAACGCTTTGACTATCATCTGCGAACCCAGTTTTTTTGTTTTTCGTTTTTTTTTTTGTTTTTTTTTGCGACTGAATTTGACGTATTTTGATTGTCAAACGTCCTACGTACTCCTTATTGGAGATCAAGTCATGACGTAGTTCTGAGCATTTTCACTCTCGAGGCTTCACGTGAAATATTTCTTCACGAATTTTCCATTCACGCAGGAGTATACCACTTCACCTTCAGCATTTGAGAGTTCATATGCCCCTTTAGGGAAAACTTTGGTCACCACATAAGGACCTTCCCATTTTGCTTGAAACTTTCTTTGGGATTTTCGGTTGACCACAATTGGTCGCCTAATGGTAAGGACCAAGTCACCAACAACGAATGAGCGAAATTTGACCCTTTTATTGAATGCCCCAGCCACTTGATTTTGACACCATCTTCTTTAGTATCTTGCACAGCACTTTATTAAACGCTTCAGCTTGACCATTTGATGATGGGTTATAGCTCGATGAGAAGCTATGCTTAAACCCAAACTTCTCGCTCAACTTCACCAGCATCTGATTTTTGAAGTAGAGAGCGTTTTCTGAGATGATTTTTGAAGGAACTCCATATCGATAGATCAAGTGAGTCCTTATGAAGTTAGCGACTTCTTTAGCTCCCACTTCCTTCTATGGTATGGCTTCTGCCCATTTTGAGAAGTAATCTGTAGCAGCCAGAATATACTGGTGTCCTCGAGAGGACGATGGCTTTATACACCCTATAACGTCAAGACCCCATGCATTAAATGGCCATGACAAAGTAGTTGGGTGCAACAATTGAGGAGGCAGGTGTATGAAGTCGCTGTGAATTTGACAAGCATGACAAGATTTAGAAAAATCCATGGCATCCTTCACCATTGTTGTTCAATAATAGCCCAGTCGTTTGATTTGACTAGCTAATTTTGGACCGGCTTGATGCGCTCCGCATACCCCAGCATGGGTTTCTGCGAGGATATATTTTGCTTCTTCATTTGACAAGCATCTTAATAACACTCCATCGAATGTCCTTCGATACAAAGTGTCATTCTTAAGTAGGAACCTTGACACTCGCCTTTTAACATCCACTCTCTTTTTAGTATCATCAGGAAGGAATCCATGGCGTAGATACTCAATGAGTGGTTGTCGCCAGTCTGTTTCTTCCTCAACTTCATATACGGAAACGACACCCACCTCTTCGTTGGGCTCGGCTCGCTCCAAAGCTGACATAAGCAAATGTCGCTCCCCGATTGTGATTTCGATTTCTCTTTCACTTGGCAATGTCAGTGACGCGGCCAATTTAGCCAATGCATCTGCTTGGTCATTTTCGGACCTTGATATATGCACGACTTCTATCTAACGGAACTGGTGCATGAGATGTCTGGCTCTTTGATGCAAAAGAAGCAATTTTTTTTTTTGACTTCATACTGGCCATTCAGCTGCCTGATTACTATCTGAGAGTCACCAAACACCTTTAATGGGTCAGCGTTCATCTCAAGAGCTACCTCTAGTCCAATGATGAGTGCCTCATATTCTGCCACGTTGTTTGTGCAGTTCTCTAAAAGAGAAAATGAATAAGGCACTATTCTCTCGGTTGGGGTGATGAATACTATGCCTACTCCTGCCCCTCTTCTCTTTGCAGCACCATCAAAGTATAACTGCCAGGATTTTTCTTCTGTCATGAAGACTTCTTCATCTGGCAAATCATCCACTAACTCCTCATTATCGGGAGTAGGATGGGCGGCTAAGAAATCAGCTATGACTTGCCCCTTGACCGCCTTTTGAGGCACAAACTTGATGTCAAAGGGAGCCAGAAGCATAACCCATTTAGCTAGTCTTCCTGACAACACCGTCTTGGACAAAATGTATCGCAAAGGATCAGCTCTGGAGATTAATGTGATTTGATGGGACAAGAGATAATGTCGTAGCTTTTGGATAGCAAAGATCAACGCCAGACATATCTTCTCCATAGCAGGATAATTTAATTCTGCCTCAACCATCGTTCGGCTGATGTAGTACAAGGCATTTTCCTTTCCTTCATCATTATTTTGGGCTAGCATTGCCCCTAACGACCGCTCAAGACTTGCGGTGTACAAGACTAAGGGTTTTCCCTGAACTGGTGCCATGAGGACAGGCGGGTCAGTCAAGTATTTCTTAATGTTGTCGAGAGCATTTTGACATGCTTGGTCCCATATGAATGGAACATCTTTCTTCATCAACCTTAGAAAGGGCTGACACCTCCCCGTCAAATTTGAAATGAAACGCCGGATGTAGGCAAGTTTGCCCTGTAGACCTCGCAACTCACGGAGATTCCTCGGGGCTGGCATTTGCACGATTGCCTTGATTTTATCGGGGTCGATTTCTATGCCCCGTCCTTGGAAAATGAAGCCAAGAAACTTGCCTGAAGTTACACCAAAGGCACATTTGAGGGGATTCATCTTCAATTGGTGTTTTCGCAACCTCTCGAAGATTCTCTTGAGATCATCCAAATGATCCTCTCTTTTCTTTGTTTTCACCACAAGGTCATCCACATAGCACTCAATGGTGTTGTGAAGCAGATCATGAAAGATCACCGTCATAGCCCTTTGATAGGTCGCTCCCGCATTTTTCAGACCAAAAGGTATTACCGTATAGCAATACGTGCCTAGAGGTGTCCGGAAAGCCGTTAACTCTTCGTCTTCGGGATGCATTTTAATCTGATTATACCCTGAGAATCCATCCATGAAGGATAAGGCTTGAAAACCCGTAGTGGAATCAACCAATAACTCGGTTATTGGAAGAGGGAATTCATCCTTGAGACATGCTTCATTTAAGTCCCGAAAATCCACACATATACGTAGTTGACCGTTCTTTTTCTTGACGGGAACAATGTTTGCCAACCAGATTGGGTATTGGACCTCACGAATGAATCCAGCCTCAATGAGCTTGTTGACTTCAGCTTTAATCTGCACTGTCAGCTCGGGCCGAAAACGACGTTGAGCTTGCTTTACTGGCTTTTCCTCTTAAATCTAGGTACTCCTAAGGGAGTAAAGAGGTGTGTTTGTGCTATGATAGTTTCCTATCATAGTACCTCCCCTATCACTTCAAGCCAAGGCTATCCGTAGTCGGGTAGATACGCAAGCTCAAGAGGACATCCACCCTTACTTCCTGCTGAGCCACCCATAAGGGTGGATGCCTTGAGCTTGCACACGATACACACCGAGGCTAAGCCTCAAACATTCAAGTCGAGAGTTTCTCCTAATGCATTGCAAGAAAGTACGCAACCAAACACACCTAAGTAGTGTTCGGTGAGTACCCCTTGGAACCTAGGAGAAGCCTAATATAATATTATTACAAAAATTCCACTCCACGCAGGGAGGAATCAAAATGCCAGTTTTAAAAAATGGGCTTAATTGTTTCTAAAACTGGGCCCATCAATGAAGTTTTAAACCCGGCCCAATATTGGAGATGGGTGTTGTATCTTCCAATGAGGTGGGCTTCCCAGTTCATACGCATGGAAGAAGTGGCCTGAGTTGATGATGTAAGCGCTTCCAGCATCTAAGAGTGGGCCCCGTTGTTGACCTGGCCATGTGACTTTAAATAATCAAGAGTATTCCCCCAGTGGATCCATCAAAGACGTCTGGAGGTTTAGCTCTAGCACAATTGGGCTGGAAGCCCAGTAAAAGGGGCTTGCGATCCATAATAGAGGGTGGGCCAGATTGGGGCCAAGTCTGTCCAGTCATATGAGCCCATCCTCTTGTATATAAATCTGGGAGAATAGTAGCCCGAGCCCAAACAGTGGGGAGCTTCTTCAAGAAGGAGATCTCCTTGCAATGTATCTGGCCCATCCTGTTAAGCTGTAGGATTCATAATTCTGGACAAGAGGCTCATGAAGTACGTCGTCATCACTATGGCTGCTGGGCGCTCTGTAGGTAGAGTTGAAGGGCGCCAGCGTGTGGTCCTCGAATCTCAGCTGCAAGGTGGTCCTCCTGAGTAAAAACTTAGGGGTACACCTTTTGTAGTGTACACCAAAGTTTTTATCTTAGCGACGCAGTCCTCGGTGCGCAGCAGTCGACCTTCAAACATGGCATTGTTCCTTGCTTTCCAAATGTAGTATACGGTAGCTGCGAATGCCATCCTTCCCGCCTTAGTTTTCCATCCTTTGCCTTTGAAATCCTTTTTCATCCATTTGAGAGCGCTCGCCATGGTCGACGTTCGTCGATTTAAATTCATCCAGCCTTTTATTTGCGACCATAACCTGCAGGAGAAAAGGCAAGAGAAAAATAGGTGTTCATGAGATTCGTTTACCTGCCTGCATAGGGTGAAATCGGGTCGAGCTCGATGAAGTCGATCCTGTCTTTTGTTGGGAGACGCTTCCTTACGGCCAACCAAAGTGTGAATGCATGTTTTGGGATGTTTGTCGCATCCCACACTGTTTTTGACCACATTACAGCATGTTCTTTTGGCCTAAATTCGTCGTAAGCCTTAGAGAGATGAAACTTTTCTTCAATTGTCCACGATGCGAGTCTTTGATCAGCCTGGAATGTGCTCCCACATCTCTCGACCAACAGATCTCTAATTTGTAGCATCTTCTTGACGAGTGGGGAGTCTTCATGCTTGTTTATCTTCCAATCCCATACATCAATTGAGTGTAAGTAGACATGGTGGACCCATTTGATCCAAAGTGAGTCCTTTTTCGAAGCTATCCTCCAAAGGATCTTGGCCATGAATGCATCATTCCAAGCTTTCATGCATTTGATGCTCAGTCCACCTTCGGCTTTGGGTGTGCAGCATTGATCCCACGCGACTCTTTTCCCCTTCTAAAGGAACTTCTTGCACATTCCATCAATTGTTCTAATAATTCCCATTGGTGCCGGGAAGATCGCAAGCCAAAATCCTTCTATTCCTTGAATGACGGCTCGAATAAGCTCAAGTTTCCCTGCATACGATAAATTCTTTCCAGCCCAAGAATTTTTTTTTTTTTGGTAGTGCCAGCCCAAGAATTTAAATAACCAGCAATTTTATCTAAAAAAGGAGCAAATTCACATAATTTAAGCTTTTGTGAGGATATAGGCACGCCCAGGTAAGTAAAGGGGAAAGTCCCCGGCGAGAATTGTGTGATCTCTTCCAACTCCCTTTTCAATTCAGCATTGACACCACCATAGAATATATTTGATTTGTGGGGGCTAACGGTCAGTCCTGAGCAATTTTTGAAATCCTCCAGCGCATTCATCAGTAGCTGTACAGATTGCGTTTCGCCCTTGCACAACAGTACAATATCATCAGCAAATGCAATATGGGTAATGTTTAAAGCTTGACACTTCGGATGGAAATGAAAACTAGGCAATTTAGACAGGTTCCCTAGTAAACGAGCAAGATATTCAGCGCAAATAACAAAAAGAAGGGGGGAAAGGGGGTCTCCCTGTCGTAAACCACGAGCGCCTTTGAAGTTGTCATGTAGCCCTCCATTGATGTTGATGGAATAGGTGGTTGTGCATACACATTCCATTATCCATGTGGTGAACCTGTTCGGGAAGTTCAGCGCCTCTAGCATTTGTTGCAAGAACTCCCAATAGATGGTGTCGTACGCTTTTTTGAGGTTGACTTTGATCAAGCATCTTGGTGCGATCATCTTCCTTGCATACTTTCGAGTTAGTTCTTGAAGGAGCATGATGTTGTCGGCCATTACCCTACCATCGATGAACCCTATTTGTGAAGAATTAATAATCCTGGGAAGGCAAAGGCTTAATCTGGCCGCAAGAATCTGCTCTTTCTTTGATTTTAAATGTAAAAATATATTAATAGTAAAGTAAACTATACAAAAGGGGGGGGGGGGGGGTATGAACCCGGGCAAGGATATCATGGACATGGGAACATGTATCCGCCAAGCTATCTAATCACCAAGAGGTTTGGCCAACCTCTGATCTCTACGCCATCTCCTAAAGAGAAAGGATTTGTGTGTTTGTGCTAAGGTAGAAGCCTACCAGGGTGTTCACCCTATCACCTCAAGCCAAGGCTATCAGTAGTCGGGTAAACACGCAATCTCAAGAACAATCACCCCTACTTCCTGCTAAGCCACCCATAGAGGTGATTGCCTTGAGATTGCACACACAACACTACGAGGCTAAGCCTCTATGAATCAAGAGAAGGTCCACCTACTGCATTGCAAGAAAGGTAGTCAACCAAATAAAATAATTTTGTTCGGTGTGTACCCCTTGGAACCTAGGTGGACCTCCAGAACTAATTATTACAAAAAAAAATATACTCCACGCAGGGAGAAACCAATGTGTATGTTTCAAAAAGTGGGCTTAAAGTATTTTAATAAACAAGCCCATAATGGGTCCAAATTAATGGGCCTAATCAGCTCAAGCCAAATATAGTCCATCAGGTGAGCCTGTGGAGAAATGGGCATCATCGTTGGAAAGCTCTTAATACTGGGGCCCAGTTTCCACTCATTTCACCAAGTATCAGCTTAAGTGAGAGAGCCGGCATCCATATTCCATTAGAAGCTGTCGTCAGTGAGGACATGGCCCATTGGTTGACTTGTGCAAGCCCATACCATGCACTTGGATCTTTCTATCCAGTTTCAGCGGGCCTAAGTTTGAAGTGATGGTGCGTTGCAGTCCAACTGGAGCATCACTGAAGACGTCAGTTGGGGTGCACGGGGTGCCTGCTGGACTCACCATGATGGAAAGAGGATTGGATGCCTCCATGTACATTCCGGGTTAGGCTCAATTCATCAGCAAGGAGGGAGTTTGATTGGGTAAAAACTAAGGGGTACAAGCTATGAAGCATCCTATACACCAAAGTTTTTACCCATGCTAGGTTGTCCTCCACACTAATATATCTTCCATCAAATGTAATAGCATTCTTAGCTTTCCATATGCTGTACACAGTGGCTCCAAAAGCACATCTCCTCGCATTAGCTTTCCAATTTTTTCCTTTGACTTCCTTTTTCATCCATTTGAGCGCACTTGGTAATGTTGACATGCTTCTAGAGAGTCCGATCCACTGTTTTACCTGAGTCCACAAGCATAATGAGTAAGGGCAAGCGAAAAATAGGTGTTCATGATTTTCAATCTCCTGTCTACAAAGCAAACATAAAGGATCAAGTTCGAGATAGTCGATTTTATCCTTTCTAGGGAGCCTTTGTCTGACAGCGAGCCAAAGTGTGAAGGCGTGTTTAGGAGTGATGGCTGCACTCCAGACTGTTTTCGCCCAATGTACATGTCGGAATTTGGTCCTGAAGTAGTCGTATGCTTTGGATACATCGAAGGTGTCGTCGATTGCCCAGGAACGCAGCACTGAATCTGCAAGCGCTGGACAACTATTTTGATCGACAATGGTGTCTCTGATTTGGAGGATTTTCTTGATCAAAGGTGAGTCTTCATGCTTGTTAACCCTCCAAAGCCATACGTCTCTTGATTGTAAGTAGTTGTGATGGATCCATTTGATCCACAGGGAGTCCTTTTTCAAGGTAATCCTCCAAAGTAATTTGCACATGAAGGCGTTGTTCCAAGCTTTCAAATCTTTAAGCCCGAGACCTCCTTCCTCTGTGGGTGCGCAGCATTGGTCCCAGCTCAGTTTTTTTTCCCCTCCAAAGGAACTTTCGGCACAAGCTTTCAATACTTTTAAGGACGCCCATTGGAGCGGGGAAAAGAGCAAGCCAGAACCCCTCTACTACTTGAATTACAGCTCGAATGAGCTCTAGTTTACCTGCGTAAGAAAGCTTTTTTCCTGTCCAAGAGTTAATATATGCAGAAATTTTGTCAAGGAAAGGAGAGTATTCACTAGATTTAAGTTTTTGAGAAGATATAGGGACTCCCAGGTAGGTGAAGGGGAAAGCGCCCTCAGGGAATTGTGTTATCGATAAAAGCTCTTGTCTTCTTTCCGGACTGATTCCACTGCTGTAAAAACTTGACTTTTGGGGGCTGGTATGGAGTCCCGAGCACTTTGTAAAAGCTTCGAGTGCATTCATTAGGATCTGGACAGAATTAGCATCCCCTTTTCTAAGTAGTACAATATCATCTGCGAAGGCAATATGGGTAATATTAAGAGCATGACATTTAGGATGAAATTGGAAATTAGGAAGCTTAGAAAATTTCCCAAGAAGACGTGAAAGATATTCAGCACAAATAACAAATAAGAGAGGGGAAAGGGGATCTCCCTGTCTAAGCCCACGAGCCCCTTTGAAGTTGTCATGAAGGCCACCATTGATGTTGATCGAATAAGAGGTGGTTGTGACGCATTCTAGTATCCATGGGGTAGAAGTTGCTGGAAAGTTCAGCCCCCGTAGCATTTGCTCCAAGAAGGACCAAGAGACAGTATCATAGGCTTTTCGGAGATCAACTTTGATCATGCATCTCGGGGCTGATCTTTTCCTTTGATATTTCCGAATAAGTTCTTGCAGAAGCATGATGTTGTCCCCCATAATTCGGCCATCAATGAAGCCAGATTGTGCTGGATGAATTAACTTGTTCAAACAGCCACTGAGTCTGCCCGCCAGTAGCTTTGCGATGATTTTGTAGGTTACGTTACAGCATGCAATAGGTCTGAAATCTGTCACTGTAGAAGCTCCATTCGATTTTGCCAAGAGAGTGATGCTCGTGTGGTTCGCCTGTCTAAGAAGCCGCCCAGATGAAAAGAATTCCAGAACTGCTCTTTATTTTTTTTTTGATTTTGAAGGTTAATATATTGCAAGAAAAGAAATAATTACATAGTACAAAAGTGTGGTTTAGTGATTTAGGTCACTAGACTGAGGCTACCAAAATCATGGAACAATTGAGTTGTTCCAATCTATGGGTGTGTTGAGCCGAAGGCTCGGGGTAGCCCCATGTCTCTTCAAGCCAAGGCTATCCGAAGTCGGGCCTACCCCCTAGAATTGTGAGAATAGAAATCCCCCTTCGGCTATGCCATCAAGGGATTTATATGCCCACAATCTAGCACACCAAAACAATAGGCTATGCCTGGATAAAAGATATAGCAATGTAGTGTATATCCAGGCATGTAAGCCTTAGGATATCTAGGCTATGGAAGGTTTAAAGGGTATAAGTTACATGAAGCAAAATAGCCTTCCTAAAGTTCTCATGCTTAAACCAAAAAACAGTAGCTAGCCAGCTCCTCTTGGTGTTTGAATTAGCCCATTCTGTAGAGTCACTCCAGGTCTGAATTGTAGGCCAAAGTCGTGTGCTAGGGCTTTATAGACATGTAGCTTGACCATATGCACAACTTCTTCAACACTTTTGCTTGTATTCTCATAAACTTTCTCATTTCTTGCTTTCCAAATGAGGTACATAGTTGCTGCCAGAGCTGCCCTTTTAGCTTTAGAGCTCCATCCCTTTCCTTTTGCTTCCTTTTTGAGCCATTTGAGACCACTTCTGAGGGTGCTCATGTCTCTCCAAAGTCCAAGCCAAGACCTCACCTGTGACCAAACATTTCGAGAAAAATTACAAGCAAAGAAGAGATGTAGGTGTGATTTCTGATATTGGTTACAAAATTGACAGTTTAGATCAACTTCCCCGAATTTGTTCAAATCCTTTGTAGCAAGTCTTCCCTTAGCTGCTAGCCAGAATATGAATGCATGTTTTGGTACAATTGCACTGTCCCAAACCACAATAGCCCATGGAGGTTTGTGAGCTCTTCTTCTGAAATGGTCATATGCTGCTTGAATGTTGAAATTTCCACCCTGCTCCCAGTTGTTGAGTAATGTAGAAGCCTCTTATGCAGTGCCTGCAGAGGTTAGTATAGCATCCCTAATATACAAGATTTTTTTGATCAAGGGGGAGTCGTTTTTATCATGAACTGTCCATTGCCAAGTATTTTCCTGCTTAAGATATTGGTGGTGGACCCACCTTATCCAGAGGCTATCCTTTTTCCTTTCAATATCCCATAACATTCTGGCTATGAAAGCATTATTCCAGACTTTAAGATCTTTCAGGCCTAAACCTCCCTCATCTTTTGGTAAGCAAACATCTTTCCATTTGATTCTATGAGATTTCCAGAGGAACTTAGCACAAAGACTATTTATTTTATCAATAAGAGTAGTTGGGGAGGGTAGTACAGAAAACCAAAAAGCACTTATACCTTGCAGAAAAGACCTGATTAACTCAATCTTCCCAGCATATGAGAGAGTTTTAGAATTCCAGTAGCTTATGTTTGCAAGAATTTTTTCAAGGAAGAGAGCAAACTGTGAGATGGCCGTTCTTAGTTGGTGGAGCGATTTGTCTGGTTAATTCCGTTAACGAACGAGACCTCAGCCTGCTAACTAGCTATGTGGAGTTATCATTCCATAGCTAGCTTCTTAGAGGGACTATGGTCTTCCGCACGCGCGCTACACTGATGTATTCAACGAGTCTATAGCCTTGGCCGACAGGTCCGGGTAATCTTTGAAATTTCATCGTGATGGGGATAGATCATTGCAATTGTTGGTCTTCAACGAGGAATTCCTAGTAAGCGCGAGTCATCAGCTCGCGTTGACTACGTCTGATGTCATCCTCAAGCGGAAGAAGAAGGCTCCACCTTGGGAGTCGTTGAAGAAAC